>CP106723.1:75992229-78586524 GCA_025506655.1 Gossypium rotundifolium
AAGGATTATACTTTATTTGTTTTAAAATTAAAGAGATAAAGTTATCACATAAGGAAGAGTAGTGGCCAAGCAAAGGATTCTTGGCCTAATTTTGGCTATAAAAGGATGAGACTAGGGCTATTCATTATTCATTCTCCTCTCTTTTCTTTTGCCAAATATTCTTTCTCCTCTTCCTCTGCCGAAATTCTTTTGAGCATCCATTCTTTTCTTCTTCTCTTTTAGCATCTTAGCGATTCCTTCTAAGCCTATTATTCCTCTCTTCTTTCATCTTTGAAACCAAATTCATAAGGGATCATAGCCGATTGTTCATCAAGTCTCTAAGTCAATCTCTGAAGTGGTGCTAGGAGGGATCATCAATTTCAATATACAGGTAAGGATCTATAGTTATAATTGTATTCCTTTCTTTTAAGCGAAGGTTAGTCTAATCCTCCTATATCTTATTGATCGAAATATGGAAGGTTAATTTTAGATTTGGATCTAAGGTATTTCAAGATCACCATTAATCAAGAAGAGAGTTTTGGGATTTAAAAGATTTAAGGTAAGATATATGTATATTATGCCAAAGGCCATGTTTATGTTTTAATGTTAGATTAAATCTAACATATGGTTATAGGAATTTCGACATCCTTAAAGAAAGCAAGAGATCAATTTGTGATTTGAATAATAGGAAATCGGCAACAAGGTAAGCCTTAGTGAACTAATCCTACTAGGATTTGGATTTATGGTAGAATGGCTTTTTATTAAAGTAATAAGTGATAAAACAAATGTAGGGATTAAGGATCTAAGCATTAGATCAAGCTTTTATGAATCTCAAGGAATCGCCAAGTGAATCAGGCGTGTACCCCACACTAAATCTTGATAGATTTACGGCTTTAATTTTATTATATGTGCTAATATAAAAGTGTAAGAATATGGCTAAGGTATCGTGTGTATCCCACACTAATCCTAATAGATTTATAGCTTAATTATGTGATATATGTTAATATGAAAGTGTAAGAATGTGGCTAAAGTACCATATTATGGTACAAAGTACTCAGGTACATTTTCCTACTCCTACTAGGATTTCGAAATATGTTATATTTAACATGTGAAAAGTGACGTGAAAGTGAAATTAAATATGATATGCATGACATGTATAATTTGGGGCATTCGGGTTATTTGAGAAAGGGGAAGTGAATGTGATGACTTCGGTCTCACTAAGTGAAACGTGATGACTTCGGTCTCACTAAGAATATGTGATGACTTCGGTCTCACTAAGAATATGTGATGACTTCGGTCTCACTAAGTGAATGTGGTGATTTCGGTCACATTAAGTGAATGTGGTAACCGGTTACATTATTCGAATGTGGTGGCTATGCCACGAATTTTAAGTGGGTGATGATCACGTCATTCGTAGCGACCGCCTTGATGGTGTGTAGCGGATGGAGGGTTGACTTAGTAGTCCCCACGGTGTGTGCAGGTTGGTACGGTGGAGTGTAGCAGATGGCAAATAGGTTTGGGTTCGGGTTTGCATCATTATCTTGAATATTATATGAATATGATATATATGGTGTGCCTATTTCTATTATGTTTTGGTGTTGGTTACACATTGAGTCTATCGACTCACCCGTTGTAGGGAACATGTTTGTGTGATGAGCGGTAATGGACCAGACGGCGAGAACTTGTGGTGGCCATATTCAACTTGAAGTTTAATTTAATTTGAATCTTTATTTTATTTTAAGTCTTGTACAATTTTATTTTGGGTTTTGTGTTATGTAATAAGGCCATCGTGTGATTTTATTTCGCTTAATTACTATGTTATGAATTTAGGGCTTTATAAAGAATAAGCCCATTTAATTTAAAATAAGTTTAAACATTTTGTCACCAAGCGAATGGATTTTTGATATAAAATAAATTTGTTTTCAACTCGAGCCCAACCCACAACAAACTATCTTCCAAAACACAGTTTTCAAAGTATTCAATGAATTTGAACGAGTTACTTGAGGAACATACGGATCCGGTCCATTCTCATGGGTAGGGTGTGTTGTTTCAAAATGGTATAGTTGGGCCTAAAGCCCAATTACAGGCCCAACGGTCTACACGCCGTGTGGCCTATTATGCTTGTTTTAAGTTTTGATTTTGTAGACTTCGAAGTCACATCAGTTATTTGACAATTTTCTATCAATTTTAGTCTTGTGGGCCCATTAGCCCATTGGGCCCACTTAGCCTGTTTCGTCTCAATAGGGCCCATTACGGCCTCAGATTCGTGAGTGTACTCAAGACACCTTCAATGATCTACTGCCATCATTAGTGGCTCAGTTTAACACTCCGAGTGCTCGCACGCTCAAGTGTTTCGATTGTCGATACTTCGGTTTTTCGGCATTTCGGCTTATGCCCGAATCACAGAACCTCACATAGTCACAATCAATAGTGTGAGATTACACATCTGATCATGTAGAGTACTATACACTCACGATCGTCGTCACCTTCATTAGAGCGATCAACTACGATTTGCCTTGCTAAACCAGATACCGACACTCTTCTGCATCCAGGGGGAAAGTCCTGAACTACTGACACCCTACGCCGCTTAAACTTGGGAGCAGGGGCTACGAGACCATTTCCATTAGGCCCTTTTCCTGATCCCTCCTCAGATTGGCTATCACTTGTCTCCATGAAGAACTCTTGATTAGCGATAATAGGATTACTACAATCTACTTACTCCCCTTCACCTTGTTGCAATCCCGACGCCAATGATGGCCAAAGCACAGAAAAGAACATACTTTTAGCCACCAAGTGCAAGAAAGAACTTACGGTTGCCAAGGAAGAATCCGAATAAAAATAGCGTTATTGACAAAGAGAGAACTACCACTTCCCAATACCCGAATGTTGAATAAACAGAGAACAAGATAAGCTTGATCCCTAATAAATTAGGCCTAGGCAAAAAGGAGTTGAAGTTAAGATTTTCGAATTTGGCAGAGCAAAGAGAAGGAAGAAGGAAAATAAGAGAAAAATAACCGTTATCTTTGATCAGAGGAGAGTCGAATGGGGAAAGAGAGATTTGGCAACCAAGAGTAGTACTATGTAACAAAAATGGAACTAAAGTAAGAAGTGGAAGAAAGGGAAAAGTGTTTAGTTAAGCGGCTACAGAAAAGACAAGAAAAGGAGATGAGATGAAAAAGAAATGGATGAGAAGAGGTGAGAAGAAGAATTCGGCCAACAAATGTTTAGGCAATAACAAGAAAAGAAGAATGTTAGGAAAGAAGATGAGAAGAAGAGAATAAGAGAACCTGAGATTTCGATAATAGAAAATTGAGGAAAAATGACCCAAAATACTATAGTCGAAAATGCAAAAGGCAAGACTCTCTCAAAAGAAAACTTGAGAAAATCGACACTCTTCCCCTCTCCAAGCCGAAAATGCTACTCAAGACACTCTTACTCAATCGAAATTCCCCTTTTGCTAGACCCCCACTTTTAGCCACCTCTTCCCACACTTCAATCCCATGATTTCCTCCATGAATCTCTCCCTAATTCACTCTCCATATCCCATTCGAAATCACCCAACAACCTTGACCAATTCAAACACTTCCATCAGTATTTGATTCCAACACAACCTCTTGCTCTCCCAAGTCACAAAATAAAAGCATCCAATTTCCAACTGTGGGATTTGAACCTCCAACCTCTTTGCACTCCCCTAGTGACGCCACCACCACTCCACCATATCCTCAGCTTGTACTAAAAACACACACTTTAATTTACATAAGTCCTGCTTCTCACAGCTCTCTCCACTAAAGGACCAAAAACCAAAATTTTTCATATGGCCTAACTTGAACCAGAGACTTCATAGTACCTTCTAAACACTCCAAAATCACACATCTAATAGGTCCAATTGCATTAGTATCGTTCTCTTGTTCCCAAGGATTTTAATCGCCCTAAGCCCAAAGCCTAATGGGCCCAATTCTACTAGGCCCAAATTCGGGGCATTACAAATCTACCCCCTTAAAGAAATTTTGTCCTCGAAATTTCAAACTATAGGAACAGTCGCACCTCCTAACCTACCACACTACGCTCATACTACGGAACTCGATCTTAATAACACTAATACACTTTTAACTTAATCTTGAAACCCCTTACTCACAACCAAACATCTAACCACAGAGGCAAATAAATATTTATTACACATACATACAATTTCTACATTCAAACATCACATCCAAAGAAAACACACACAAAATAAATACCAAAAATACAGTCCAATATCTAAAGAAACCACCGTATTTCTAACTCACTGTATTTCAATTTCTAAATGGAAAAAAGTCAATTTTTTCTTCAATTTTTTTAGGTTTATGCTCTACTCCGAGTAAAGATCCGCCCGATTTTTATTTGCGCATATAGGACAAATGACCCAATACCACATCTTTTTGCTATGATTTCATTTCCTTTTTTATTTTAATTTAATTCCTTTTTCTTTCATGTTTTCCGCCAAATATTCAACATATTTCTCATATTATTCGATTGATTAATAGTTTGAAACAGAGGAATTGAGGTTTCATTCGTATTCTTATGGATAGGCTAATAAATAAAAAGAAATAAAAGACAATACATCATTGATATTCTCAATTTTTGAAGAGACTTTTTTATTTATTTTATTTCGGACGAGCCGAGACAATAGGATGAACAACAAGGGTTCTGTACCGTGAACTTTGTATCGCGTGAAGTATCGTTAATTTCTTCATGCTCGTTCCAAGCTCGAAGTACCATTTGTACAAATAAGCGCCTGAGACTCGGTGTAACACAATTTCAAAAAAACGATCAATACAACATTTCAGAACTTCAAATCCTTTCAAGCCTTTTTGAAATGACACTTTCAAAAATTCAATTTTGAAAACCCAATCCACAGTCGAGTTTTGTAACCTGGCTTTGATACCACTAAATGTAACACCCAAAATTCGACCTAAACGTTACGATCGGATCTAGCATGTCACATCAGGTGATGTTTAAAAGAAAACCTCGTGGTTGTTTCAAAAACACATTGTTAAATTCCAACTTGAACATTCAAAACTTCATTTCTCATTGCTTATTCACAAAAGAAGTTTACTCGATTTAATACCCTTTTAAAAATGCACGTAATATCTTGTTTATTAAAAACCATGTCGGTTATAAAAGTTTGGTCTTAATATTTATGAGAGCGTGATATTTGAAAAATAGTTGTTTAATGTTTTTTTTTTAAAACCTCGTGTTGATTAAATTTGCAATGTTTAAAGAAATCACCAAATAAAAGTTAAAACAGTTCCGATGGCCTTATTACAACAATTATAAACCCAATAATTAAAGCGAAGTAATCCCAATTTAAAATACAAAGTTCACCCTCGAAACATGTGGTACGTGTGGTCACCTTCAAGTCCCTCGTGGCACCAAATCCTCTAAGGCTGGGTGTTACATGCACAGTTAAAGGAAAAGGGTGAGTCACAAGAACTCAGTGTGTAATCCCAATTACAGTCACAGTCTGGGCCCAAGCCCAAGCAGTATCAATTCGGGCCTAAGCCCCAGAATCATGGTAATGCAAGCAGAGAATGCAGCCCAACCCAATCCAACCAACACACCACCCGTACCAACCCTACACACCTGTGGGGACCAAGTCAACCCACCCAAATTTCACACATCAAGAATGCAAATTTGGTACATAATATCAACGCAAAGAAAGTCGCCGGTAATAGTATACATGGCTGAGCCACTAAAATCAGTATATCGTGGCAGAGCCACTGAATCAGTATAACGTGGCATAGCCACTAGTACAGTACTTCCTCCAAATATATATCCTAACCCAATGCAACATGCCATGACAAATTAACACAATGTATGCAATAATTTAACATTATGACATTCAAACAGTTTACACACAAACATACTAAATATACCCCTAAGGGTATAATGGTAACTTGGTCGGTAGGGGTAAAACGATAATTTACTCCTCAGGGGTATAATAGTAATTTCACCCATCGAGGGTATTTAAGTAATTTCACTCTTTAAGAGTATTTTAGTATTTTACCCACCAATGGTATTTCAGTAATTTACCCACTAAGGGTATTTCAATAATTTGGCCATCCAACGGCCTTTTCGTCACCTCGAGCGACTCGGGACCCCTTTTTGGTTAAAACGGTGTAGTTGGGCCTAAAGCCCAATTCTAAGCCCAACGGGCCCACACGCTCTTGTGGCCCATTATGCTTGTTTTTAGTTTCAATTTTACGGACTTTGCAGTTGCATCAGTTATTTGACAATTTTCCATCAATTTTACTTTTGTGGGCTCGTTAGCCCATTGGGCCCACTTAGCCCATTTAGACTCGATAAGGCCCATTATGGCCTCAGATTTGCGAGTGTGCTCGAGACACCTACAATGATCTATTGCCATCATTAGTGGCTCAGTTTAACACTACAAGCGCTCGCACGCTCAAGTGTCTTGATTGCCGATACTTTGGCTTTTCGGCATTTCGGTTTATGCCCGAATCGCAGAACCTCACATAGTCACAATCAATAGTGTGAGATTATACACCTGATCACGTAGAGTACTATACACTCACGATCGTCTTCACCTTCATTAGAGAGATCAACTGTGATTTGCCTCGCTAAACCAAATGCTGATTGATAAATCGTAAAAGTAACATATTTTAATCCCACATTTAGCATACTTTTTGATGATTTATTCCTTGTTTTATGTAAAAAGGTGCTCTTAATCCTTTCTTTTCATGTTTTATACTCTGGAAAGCACCTAGGGACGAAAAGAATAAGAAACGGGCCTAAAACGGACCAAATGGGCCATATCACGAAATCGAAACGGCCTGGACTTAAGCCCACATGGTCGTGCCTCTTAAGAGAAGTTCGACCACGGCCTGATCCCGAAACACACGGGTGTGTCTCTTTAGTAGACTCAACCACGGCCTGAAATCAATTCACACGGACGTGTGTCATGGGCGTGTCCCCGCCACAGAAAGAGGAGTTTTACTCGAATTTGGATACCTGAAGGCAAAAAACACATTCCAAAGCCTATTCAAACACCCCGAGTAGGAATTATACTTGAATTAGGATACTTAGGGGCCAATTAAAGCATTCCAAGAGCCTATATAAAGACCTTAAGCATAACCTTGTGGACGTTGAGTTCGGCAAGCTTTTGCGCGTGGCTTTTGGCGGTCGATTAAGCGAAATACTAGGCCAAGGAGTCGAGCTGAAGGCGATTCGTGGGAATCACTCGAGGATACCCAGTTGATTCATCTCAAGAAGCCAAAATTTTACTCAAGAGGACAGATTTCTCCTTCAATTCCTTTAGGGGTTTTAGGGATTTCTTATGTTTTGTTTTCTGAACTATATGATAAATACTTAGTTTGTTCTTAATTATGTGTGCTTAATCCTTGTGTTGATATTTTCGGGATATTAATTCAAGTATGATGTGCTTAGGTGGTGGAGCAAAAGTCCCTGCTTAAGAGTAGATCTAGCATAATTAAGCGGAGTTGATTCCACGCCTAAAGATTGGGTGATGAGATTTTGCCAGATTAGGGTGAAACCTAATATGGTAGTCTAAAGATTGAGTTAATGCAATTCTAGAGGTTTTAATTAGAAAGAGATTTCAATTAATCAACCTATGGTTAGACATTATTCGCCTCGAGAGAGGGTTTAATATAAATTATGGAATCTTATGGATCAAGTCAAGTGAATAAATCGTCTAGTTCAGCGTTAGATAACAAGTGAAGTCTAGGTGGATTCTTCCTAAGGGTATCGTATTAATCAACTGAGTTTTCCCAACAGTATTTCCCCAATTCATTCTTTTTGTCTTTGAGTCTTTAGCTTAGTAGTTAGTTAATTTAGATTAAACAACCAATCACTTAATATTTAGGCTAAATAATAGAAAGAAGGTTAGTATTAGTACTTTTAGTTCCTTTGGGTTCAACAATCCGGTCTTACCTAAGCTAAACTACTGTTGGATAGGTGCAGTTGCCTTAAGTCGTTGTTAGTGTTAGTTTCCAAGTTTGATCATTCTCTTTATAAATTTTACAACTCGACAAAAACAATGACCACAGACTCTCTTCTGTATCTAGGCAGAAAGTCCCGAACTGCTGACACCCTACGCCGCTTAAACTTGAGAGCAAGGCCTACGGGACCATTTCTATTAGGCCCTTTTCCTGATCCCCCCACAGATTGACTATCACTTGCCTCCATGAAGAACTCTTGATTAGTGATAATAAGATTACTACAATCCACTTATTCCCCTTCGCCTTGTTGCAATCCCTACGCCAACGATGGCCAAAGCACAGAAAAGAACATACTTTTAGCCACCAAGTGCAAGAAAGAACCTACGGTTGCCAATGAAGAATATGAATAAAAATAACATTATTGACAAAGAAAGAACTACCACTTACCAACCACTTCCCAATACCGAATGTTGAATGAACAGAGAAGAAGATAAGCTTGATCCCTAATAAATTTGGCCTAGGAAAAAAAGAGTTGAAGCTAAAAGTTCTAGCTTTGGCAGAGCAAAGAGAGGGAAGAAGGAAAATAAAAGAAAAGATCTCGTCACCTTTGATCAGAGGAGAGCCAAATGGGGAAGGAGAGATTCGGCAACCAAGAGTAGCACTAGGTAACAAAAATGGAACTAAAGTAAGAAGTGGAAGAAGGGGAAAAGTGTGTAGTTAAGTGGCTAGAGAAAAGACAAGAAAAGGAGATGAGATGAAAAAGATATGGATGAGAAGAGGTGAGAAGAAGAATTCGACCAACAAATGTTTAGGCAATAACAAGAAAAGAATAATGTTAGGAAAGAAAATGAGAATAAGAGAATAAGAGAAGTTGAGAGTTCGCAATAGAAAATTGAGGCAAAAAGATCCAAAATGCTATAGTTGAAAACACAAACTAGCAAGACTCTCTCAAAAGAAAACTTGAGAAAATTGGTACTCTTCCCCTCTCCAAGCCGAAAATGCTACTCAAGACACTCTTACTCAACCGAAATTCCCCTTTTGCTAGACCTTCACTTTCAGCCACCTCTTCCCACACTTCAATCCCATGATTTCCTCCATGAATCTCTCCCTAATTCACTCTCCATCTCCCATTCGAAATCACCCAACAACCTTGACAAATTCAAACACTTCTCCATCAGTATTTAATCCCAACATAACCCCTTGCCCTCCCAAGTCAAAAAATAAATGCATCCAATTGCCAACTGTGGGATTCGAACCTCCAACCTCTTTGCACTCCCCTAGTGACGCCACCACCACTCCACTCAGCTTGTGCTTAAAACACACACTTTAATTTACATAAGTCCTGCTTCCCACAGCTCTCTCCACTAAAGGACCAAAAATAAAAATTTTTCATATGGCCTAACTTGAACCCGGGACTTCATAGTACCCTCTAAACACTCCAAAATCACACACCTAATAGGTCCAATTCCATTAGTGTCGTTCTCTTGTTCCTAAGAATTTTAAATGCCATACGCCCAAGGCTCAATGGGCTCAATTCTACTAGGCCCAAATTCGGGGCATTACAAATCAACCCCTTTAAAGAAATTTCGTCCTCAAAATTTCAAACTATATGAACAGTCGCACCTCCTAACCTACCACACTACGCTCACTCTGCACACTCTGATCTTAATATCACTAATACACTGTTAAACTAATCTTGAAACCCCTTACAACCAAACATCAAACCACAGAAGCAAATCAATATTTATCACACATACATACAATTTCTATATTCAAACATCACATCCAAACAAAATACACACAAAATAAATACCAAAAATACAGTCCAATATCTAAAGAAACCATTGTATTTCCAACTCACTGCATTTTAATTTCTAAATAGACAAAAGTATTCAGAAAACTTATGGATTCGATGCTGGAGACTCGATATACCACACTTTCAAGAAAAAAGATAAATACAACATTTCAGAACTTCAAATCTTTTCAAGCCTTTTTGAAGCAACACTTTCAGAAATTCAATTTTGAAAACCCAATCCATAGCCGAATTTTGCAACCTGGCTCTCATAACACTAAATGTAACACCCAAAACCCGGGCTAAACGTTACGATCGGATCTAGCGTGCCACATCACGTGATGTTTAAAAGAAAACCTCATGGTTGTTTCAAAACACATTGTCAAATTCCAACTTGAATGTTCAAAACTTCATTTCTCGTTGCGTATTCACAAAAGAAGTTTACTCGATTTAATACCCTTTCAAAAATGCACGTAATATCTTGTTTATTAAAAACCGTGTCAGTTACAGAAGTTTGGTCTTAATATTTACGAAAGCGTGATATTTGAAAAATAGTTGTTTAAAGTTTTTTTTTTGAAAACCTCGTGTTGATTAAATTTGCAGTGTTTAAAAAAATCCCCAAGTAAAAGTTAAAATAGTTCCGATGGCCTTATTACAACAATTATAAACCCAATAATTAAAGCAAAGTAATCCCAATTTAAAATACTAAGTTCACCCTCAAAACATGCGGTACGTGTGGCCACCTCCGAGTCCCTCACGACACCAAATCCTCTAAGGCTGGGGGTTACTTGCACAATTAAAGGAAAAGGGTGAGTTACAAGAACTCAGTGTGTAATCCCAGTTATAGTCACAGTCTGGGCCCAAGCCCAAGCAGTATTAGTTCGGGCCTAAGCCCCAAAATCATGGTAATGCAAACAAAGAATGCAGCCCAATCCAATCCAACCAACACACCACCCATACCAACCCTACACACCTGTGGGACCAAGTCAACCCACTCGGCCCTACACACCACGAACGCAGCTGAGCTACCAATATCAACGCAATAAAGCTGCCAGTAACAGTATACGTGGCTGAGCCACTAAAATTAGTATATAGTGGCAGAGTAACTGAATCAGTATAACGTGGCAAAGCCACTAGTACAGTACTTCCTCCAAATATATATCCCAACCCAATGCAACATGCCGTGACATATTAACACAGTGTATGCAATAATTTAACATCATGACATTTAAACAGTTTACACATAAACATACTAAATCTACCCCTAACGGTATAATGGTAACTTGGTCGATAGGGGTAAAACGGTAATTTACCCCTCAGGGATATTACAATAATTTCACCAGGGCATTTCAGTAATTTTACCCTTTAAGGGTATTTCAGTATTTTGCCCACCGAGGGTATTTCAGTAATTTACCCACTAAGGGTATTTCGATAATTTGCCCATCTAACTACCTTCGTCTCACGACTCGAAAAACTGTAGTTGGGCCCCTTTTCGTCTAAAGCGGTGTAATTGGCCCATTATGCTCATTTTCAGTTTCGATTTTGCAGACTTCGCAGTCGCATTAGTTATTTGGCAATTTTCCATTGATTTTGCTCTTGTGGTCCCGTTAGCCTATTGGGCCCACTTAGCCCATTTCGCCTCGATAAGGCCCATTACGGCCTCAGATTCGCTAGTGTGCTCGAGACACCCTCAATGATCTACCACCATCATTAGTGGCTCTATATAACACTACGAGCACTCGCACGCTCGAGTGTCTCGATTGCTGATACTTTGGTTTTCGGCATTTCAACTTATGTCCGAATCACAGAACCTCACATAGGCACAATCAATAGTGTGAGATTACACACTTGATCACGTAGAGTACTATACACTCACTATCGTCGTCACCTTCATTAGAGTGACCAACTGCGATTTGCCTCGCTAAACCAGATGCGGACGCGCTTCCGTATCCAGGCGAAAAGTCCAGAACTGCTGACACCCTACGCCGCTTACACTTGGGAGCAAGGGCTACGAGACCATTTCCATTAGGAACTTTTCCTAATCCCCCCTCAGATTGGCTATCACTTGCATCAATGAAGAACTCTTGATTAGCGATAATAGGATTACTATAGTCCACTTACTCCCCTTCGCCTTGTTATAATCCCTACACGCCAATGATGGCCAAAGCACAGAAAAGAACTTACTTTTAGCCACCAAGTGCAAGAAAGAACTTATGGTTGCCAAGGAAGAATCTGAATAAAAATAGCGCTATTGACAAAGAGAGAACTACCACTTACCAATCACTTCCCGATACCCGAATGTTGAATGAACAGAGAAGAAGATAAGCTTGATCCCAAATAAATTTGGCCTAGGAAAAAAGGAGTTGAAGTTAAGAGTTCTGGCTTTGGTAGAGCAAAGAGAGGGAAGAGGAAAATAAGAGAAAAGAAATTATTACCTTTGATCAGAGGAGAGCCGAATGGGGAAGGAGAGATTCGGCAACCATGAGTAGTACTATGTAACAAAAATAGAACTAAAGTAAGAAGTGGAAGAAGGGGAAAAGTGTGAAGTTAAGGGGCTAGAGAAAAGACAAGAAAAGGAGATGAGATGAAAAAGAAATGGATGAGAAGAGGTGAGAAGAAGAATTCAGCCAACAAATGTTTAGGCAATAACAAGAAAAGAAGAATATTAGGAAAGAAAATGAGAATAAGAGAATAAGAGAAGCTAAGATTTCCCAACAAAAATTGAGGCAAAACGTCCCGAAATGCAATAGTAGAAAACGTAAAAAGCAAGACTCTCTCAAAAGAAAACTTGAGAAAATCAGCACTCTTCCCTTCTCCAAGCCGAAAATGCTACTCAAGACACTCTTACTCAATCGAAATTCCCCTTTTGCTAGGCCCCCACTTTCGGCCACCTCTTCCCACACTTCAATTCCATGATTTCTTCCATGAATCTCTCCCTAATTCACTCTCCATCTCCCATTCGAAATCACCCAACAACCTTTACCAATTCAAACACTTCTTTATTAGTATTTTATTCCAACACAACCTCTTGCTCTCCCTAGTCACAAAATAAAAGCATCCAATTGCCAACTGTGGGAGTCGAACCTCCAACCTCCTTGTACTCCTCTAGTGAAACCACCACCACTCCACCATGTGCTCAGCTTGTGCTAAAAACACACACTTTAATTTACATAAGTCCTTCTTCCCACAGCTCTCTCCACTAAAAGGCCAAAAACCAAAATTTTTTCTATGGCCTAACTTGAACCCGAGACTTCATAGTACCCTCTAAACACTCCAAAATCACACACCTAATAGGTCCAATTGCATTAGTGTCATTCTATTGTTCCTAAGGATTTTAAACGCCCTACGCTTAAGGCCCAATAGGCCCAATTCTACTTAGCCCAAATTCGGGGCATTACACAAGCCACAAAACATACTTTAAAGATGCGCCATGATTGATAATTTACGAAATAAGGATGATAAGGAATCGAGACAAAGAAATCTAGGATGCGATATCATACTGGAAGTCCAAGAACATAACTCATAAGAAAATAATAAAGATCCCAATGATTTTTCAGAGAAAACCAGAAGAAAAACAATGCTTATACGCTCTGGAATCAATTATAACAGAGATAATATATTTTCCAAATATATATATACAAAACAACACAACATTCAGTAGAAAAGAAGAATAGCCTCACATAAATTTTCACCAACTACTTTTATTCCAAGCAAAATAGAATAGAATCCCACAGAGAGATAAGATATGCTGATCATAAACAAACCAGACCAACAGTGCTTTCTTCTAACATTAGAGTTAGATAGTACTCTCATACGATAAAAATTTCATCAAAGAATGAACAATTATATAAACCCTAGAGGACAAACAAATATATAGAATACTCAAGAGAGATCATCATAATCTATTCAACTATAACTGTTACACACAGACATCTTTACAACTCACGTATCATTTCTTGGGCTAATTCTGTCATCATTAATCCCATATTATTCCATTCACTAACGAAAATCAATCCGGAAGAAATTCTAGCAAATACATACTTTAGACACCATACCTAGATGAGTCGATTAGCTAAGACTAACTTTTTCTTTAACATTGACATTGCAAAATTTGGGTGATCTTTAGAAAAATCGGGCATCTTTTCCAAAACTGTATTCAACTTGCCAAACTATTTTCAACTCTGACCACAATATTAGTTATTCTGCTACTGAACTCTTTAATCTCTTATTTGTGAGCTCATTCAACTTAAATCTCGTGAAATTTCTTTATAAAATACCACATTGTTAAAGAAGTGAGGTCATAAAGCCTCTAACTCGACTCTCATAAACACATAACCACTTAGCATTCATCATCAACATAATATCTTCACAATCATGTAATTCACTTCAAGCTAATTAACATACATGTTTATGTTACACGAACTTTCCAATTATCTTATTCAAAGAAGTGTACTTATACATACATTCCATAAATTTGAGTAAGTTTACTTATCACATTCACTTAATGTAACACCCCTTACCCATAATCCCCATTGGAATTGGGCATGAGGCGTTACCGTATAAAACTACTTGATCGCCACTTAGGCTCAACGCGACTACTCTCCTTCAGTCACTATAACAACTTTTTTTTCGTCCTACGAGACCTCACTCATACATACGAGGGCTCTCGAGACTATATTGGGAACTCTTACGATCTGTAAAGTTTCTTTCTCATCTAAACAGGGAGTATATGGCCATGTTAGATGACACAAACGTCCGTGTACTCAAGCCGTGCCTAAAAACCCCAGCATTCTGCCAAAGTCCGACGGCTAAAGCACTCGCCCATGTGGAATGGGACACGCCCGTGTACCCTCAAGGCATGCTCGTGTCTTCCACTCGTGGTCGAAACTGACTAATTTCACATGGCCTGGACACGCCCGTGTAGATAGTCCATGTTCTATCCTAACTTAAAATTCTAAAATGAAGGGACACATGACCAAGTCGTACGCCCGTGGGCTGGCTGTGTGTCACACATGGCCTAGACACACGCCGTGTGTCTATCCACATGGACAATAACAAAGCCATATGGCAAATTCTATTCACTCCACTAGCATGACACATGCACTCATACAACACATCTGTAATCGACTCATACTGAAGTGCAATCAAACATTGGTAACTATATCTTTTTATATAATAAAATAGCCAACAACCATGGAAAATTTACAAGATAATTATCTAACTAAGAGCCAATACAGTTATGGCCAAAATAATAAAATAATCTAACTAGTCTAGCCCCTATACATGCCATACACAAAATCAATAAGTCTAAATATACCAAGTGAGAAGATAGTCCAGGCGGTCTCTTGGTTTTCAGCGTATCCCGGCTCAGCTCTTAATCTCTATAAAACAAGGGAAAGAGAGGGGGTAAGTTTTAAGCTTAGTAAGTTTACATGTAAATAATATAACATTTTAACATGTATCCAATAATTTCATAACTTTATATACTAAGCAAGAAATAATCTACATTCATGATCATGCTTACTCATTTCCTCCATTCACACATTCCAACCATATCACTAGCACAATGCATACATTCATTAACAGGTTCCCTTGCACCTAGCATCACAATGTTAAAATATACAACACATCACAATCTCTTAGTCAATTACTTCGAGTCAATTTACTTGATGGTTCCGCACTTAGCCCACTATTAGTCTTTATTAGGGTGGTAACACACTTAGTCCACCAAAAAGGTTGGTTACGGTGGTATCGCACATAGCCCACCAAATGATAAGTAGATGATGGTATCACACAAAGCCCATCGTAATTAAGCAATAAGGTGGTATCGCACTTAGCCCACCAAAAGATAAATAGACGATGGTATCGCACAAAGCCCATCATAATTAAACAATAAGGTGGTATCGCACTTAGCCCACCAAAAGATAAATAGAAGATGGTATCGCACAAAGCCCATCGTAATTAAACAATAATTATTCAATGACTACCACATTCAATCCACTTGAGTCACATATGTTCTCAATCATGTCATACACCAATTAGCAGCACAATGTATTAAATAAAATTGTATTGTTTACACATAAACGTACCTCGATCCAAAACGTGTTAACTAGCGATTTACTCAATCACCTTGCCTTTCCACGGTCAAGGTTGATTCCGTGCTCTTCTTGATCTATAACAATGAAATTCATTCATTTAGATCATTCTATGATCATAATACATAAAATTCTACACTTGGGAGAAAATGACCATTTTGCCCTTATACATTGGCGAAATTACGATTTTGCCCCTAGGCTCGTAGTTTATTTTTCAACACGTTTCCTCAATAATTAAGCCTAGCTGAACATTTATTTCTCTTAAAACTACTCACCATTTCATGCATTTATGACACAATTTCATTCTTTGCATTTAAGTCCTATTTAAGTGTTTTCATGCAAACACCTTTCACAAAAGTTATTCCCCATCTCCTTAACATTCATTTTCTTCCATAAAAACTCAGCTAACAACATAATTACTCTCATGGAAAGTCCCTAGACTTCCCACCATAATGAAAATTAGTCCCCTCATTAGCTAACTTAAGCTTTGGGGGTTCCAAAACATAAAAATCACCAATAAAGACCTCTAAAATCACTTACTTGCAAGGATGATATGTAGCTAAAATTTTCAACCTTTCAAACCCTTAAACTTGCTAAAATTTTCGGTACTAGGGGGAGATGAATAGTAAAAGATGATAGCTCCCTTTAGTCATCTTATTTTATCATATTTTAGTCAATTTGTCACCAACTATCACCTAGTTTGACTAAATTTAATGCTTTTGTTCCCTAAGAACCCTATGGCTGGCCATTACACTCCAAAATGGCCCAATTGCATTTTAAAATCCTCCAAATTACATTCTAGAGCTATTAGGTACCTCTACCTTATAAAATAGAACTTTTGCATCTTATGCGATTTAGTCTTTTTCACAATTAAGCATGCTATTGCTAAAATTAAAGCACCAAAATTTCCATATAGCTACATATTAATACCATAACACATAAAATAATACTAAAATAATTTTCCTCAACCTTGGATTAGTGGTCCCGAGACCACTATTTCGACTAGCCCTAAAATCAGGCTGTTACAACTCTCCCCCTTTAGGGATTTTCGCCCTCAAAAATCTTACCAGTAAAGAGGTTTGGTTATTGCTCTCTCATGGCTTCTTCCGGTTCCCACATAGCTTCTTCTACACCGTGTCTTTTCCACAACACTTTTACTAAGGCTATATCTTTATTCCTCAATTGTTTCACTTATTAAGCTAAGATTTTAATCGGCTCTTCCTCATATGTCATATCCGATCGTATCTCAATTTCTGTTGGAGGAATTACATGCGAAGGATCGGAGCGATAACGCCTTAACATTGATACATGGAACACGTTGTGGATTTTCTCTAACTCTACCGGTAAAGCCAACCGATATGCCACTAGCCCAATCCTTTTGGTAATCTCATACGGACCTATGAACATCGGAGTCAATTTACCCTTTCGACCAAATCTCAATATTTTCTTCCACGGGGACACTTTCAGAAATACCTTGTCGCCCACTTGAAACTCAATTTCTTGTCTTTTCAAATCCATGTACGACTTTTGTCCGTCTGAAGCAGCTTTCAAACTATTCCGAATAACTTTCTCTTTCCCTTCAGTCTCTTTAACTAAATCAACTCCATGAATTCGTTTCTCACTCAGCTAGGTCCAATACAAGGGAGTCCGACACTTACAACCATATAAAGCTTCATATGGTGCCATCCGTATGCTCGACTGATAACTGTTGTTATAAGCAAATTCAACAAGGGTAGGTATCTTTTCCAACTACCTTCGAACTCTAGTACACAGCATCAGAGCATATCCTCAAGAACTTGGATCACTCTCTCAAATTGACCATCAGTCTGAGGATGGAATGTAGTGCTAAATTTTAATCTTGTACCCAAGGCCTCCTGCAACTTCTTCCAAAACCTCGAAGTAAATCTCGAGTCTCTGTCCAAGATAATAGATTCAGGCACTCCATGTAACGTTATTACGTCCGCAATATACAACTCATCTAACCTTTCCAGTGAATAATCAATACGCATCGGTATAAAGTGAGCCCACTTCGTTAATCTATCAATGATAACCCACACAGCATATTTCTTTTTCGGAGTTATAGGTAAGCCCACAACAAAACCATGGTAATCCGATCCCATTTCCACTCGGGAACCATCACTGGTGGAAGTAATCCCGAAGGCACTTGATGCTCAGCTTTCACTTGTTGACAAATCAGACATCTTGTTACATACTCCAGATATCTCTTTTCATTCCCGGCCACCAATAAAATTTCTTCAGATCATTATACATTTTGTCTTGCCCGGGTGTACTGACAAGTAACTTCTATGTGCCTCTTTTAAAATTTTTTGGATCAATTCGCCATCTCTAGGTACACAAATTCTATCATAGAACATTAAGCAACCATCCGAACTTACTCAAAATTCAGAATCAGCTCCTGATTCACACTTATCTCTTTTAGCTAGTATCTCACTATCATTCCTTTGAGCTTCACATATTTGTTGAACGAATAGTGGCCTAGCTTTCAACTCAGCTAGTATGGCACCATCATCAGACAATGACAAACTTGTGCTTATGGCTCTCAAAGCATACAAGGATTTTCTACTCAAGGCATCTGCAACCACATTCGCTTTTCCCGGATGGTAATTGATTACTAGTTCATATTCCTTCAATAATACGAGCCACCGCCATTACCGTAAATTTAAATCTTTTTGACCCTTCAAATGCTTCAAATTCTTATGATCCGTGAAGATTTGGCATTTCTCACCATACAAGTAATGTCGCCAAATCTTCAACATGAAAACAATCGCGACCAACTCCAAATCATGAGTAGGATAATTCTTCTCATGTGGTTTTAACTGCCTCGAGGCGTAAGCAACTACCTTACCCTCTTGCATCTACACACACTCGAGACCATTTGATGATGCATCACTATAAACCACAAACTTTTACTCAACTCAGGTTGCACTAAAATCGGTGCCTCCGTCAACAATGTTTTCAATCTCTCAAAACTTTGTTGGCATTTTTCAGTCCATTCAAACTTAACATCCTTGTGCAATAGTTTCATCATCGAGGTAGCAATCATTGAGAATCCCTTCACAAACCACCTATAGTACCCTGCTAAACCCAAAAAACTTTTGACCTCTGACACGTTCCTCGACGATTTCCACTCCACAATAGCCAAGATCTTTCCTGGATCAACTCTAATACCCTTGCCTGACACAATGTGTCCTAGAAATCTGACCTTTTGGAGCCAAAACTCGATCTTGTTGAAATTAACATATAACTGCTTGTCTCTCAAAATCTGCAAGACAATATTCAGATGCTTCGCATGATCACTCTCATCTTGGGAATAAATTAATATGTCATCAATAAAGACAACCGCAAACTTGTCTAAATACGGTAGGAAGACACGGTTCATTAAGTCCATAAAAATCACAGGAGTATTCGTTAAATCGAATGGCATAACCAGAAACTCATAATGGCCATACCTAGTCCTGAATGTTGTTTTTAGCACATCTTGTTCCTTAACACTCAACTGGTAATAACCGGACCTCAGGTCAATCTTGGAGAACACCGTAGCTCCCTTTAGTTGATCAAATAAGTCATCTATCCTCGGTAAAGGATACTTATTTTTCACTGTCACCTTGTTGAGTTGTCTGTAGTCTATACACAATCTCATCGATCCATCTTTCTTTTTCACAAATAGTACCAGAGCACCCCATGGTGAATAGCTCGGTCTTGTAAAACCCTTATCCGTCAACTCTTGCAATTGAACCTTCAGTTCTTTCGAATCTTGTTGGGCAATCCTATACGGAGCAACGGAAATAGGTGTTGTTCTCGAAACTAGCTCAATTCCAAATTCGACCTCTCTAACTTGAGGTAATCCAGGTAACTCTTCCAGAATACATCTAGATATTCACATACAACTGGCACTGTTTCAATCTTCGTTTCAGACTCTTGGGTGTTCAGTACAAAAGTGAGATATGATTCACATCCTCTTCTCAAATATTTCTCAGCCACCAAGGAAAGATGATCATCGATAAATTATATGACTCACCTAATTCAACCCGAATAACAACTCCATTTTGACATTTCAATTCAATGAATTTACTACCACAATTCCCTAAAACACTATGGGTATTCAACCAATCCATACCAAGAATCAAATCAAAATCATCAAATGGAAACAACATAAGGTTTGCCGGAAAACAATGACCCCTAATTGTCAAGGGACAGTTCCTACACACCTTGTCCACTAACACATGTTTTCTTAACGGGTTGGACACCTTTACCACAAATTTAGTAGACTCAATAGTCATATTCAAACTAGATGCCAATCTCATACAAATATAAGAATGGGTCGACCTCGGGTCAATCAAAGAATAACAAAGGTGTTATGAAGAGAAAAAGTACACATTATTACATATTGTGATGATGCCTCTTCTCGAGTACAAATAGCATAGGTTCTTGCTGGCGCCTGGCTTTTTGACCTCACAGTAAAGCCTCATGATACACCTCTACCACTAGTCCCACCTCCCGGATTCTTTTGCAGCCTACCTCTAGAGGATACATTGCTTGATCTCACCTCTTGCTTTTTCTCTTTATCATCTCTTTCAGGGTAGTTTTGGATGAAATGGTCGGGGGAACCACATTTCTAACAATTTTGATTGTTTCCCTAACACTCCCCAGAGTGATGTCTACCACAACTTGGGCACTCCGGTCTAGACTTTGGATTGCCCACACTTGCCATCGAGGTGGCCTAAACTCTTGAGCCCGAATACGTGTTAACTCGCTCTCTTTGCGGATACTCGACTGACGTAGTCATCCGAGGGTTCAGTTCCTTGGACCTCTTTGGTTGAGCTTGATAGGATTTATTCATTGGCCTCTTTCTTGCATCCCGGGCCTCACTCATAGCCTTTTTCTTCTCCTTAATCAACTCATCGACCTTACTAGCCCATCCACCAATACCACGAATTCTTTTAGTTCTAAAATTTGGACTAAGAGTCTGACATCTTCATTCAACCCATCTTCAAATCTCTTGCATAAGGTAGCTTCTGTGGACACACATTCTTGTGCGTACTTATTGAGCCAAACAAATTCATGCTCATATTCCGCCAAAGTCATTTTTCCTTGCTTCAACACAAGGAATTCTTTTCGTTTTTAATATACAAACCTCTAACTTATATACTTCTTTCGGAACTCTTCCAAAAAGAAGTCCCACATTACCCTCTCCTTAGGAACCACTGAGGCCAATGTTTTCCACCAATGGTATGCCGATTTCCTCAGCAAAGACACAGTGCACTTTAAGCTTTCCTCAGGTGTACAGGAGAGTTCATCAAAAACCCTCATTGAGTTCTCAAGCTAGAACTCCGCCCGCTCAGGGTCATCATGTATATTAGCTCGAAAATCTTCAGCCCCTTACTTCTGAATTTTGTCTACTGAGGGCTTAGTTGTCCTCACCATTTCTATACCTTAGGGAGCCTCAGGAACTGGCTGAGGTATAGGAGGAGGTGGAAGAGGTTGAGCGTTGGGGTTTGCCCACACATACTCAGTGTACCAGTTACTCATCAATTGAAGAAAGGCTTCTCGAGCCTCTTCTCTTTGACCCCTAATCTTGGGTCCACTCTGCACAGGCGCGGTCCCTTGCGCAGGAGCCGGTGCATTACTAGCTGCGTCATCAGCAGCCAACTGATCAGAATCTATATACTACATAGAACAAGTTTAAAATCATCAGAAGCCACCACACTATCATTATACGCTTATGGCATGTATAGCTAGACTCCAACACACGCTACAGTAGTCCTAGAATCGACTAAGCCATAGCTCTGATACCACTACATGTAACACCCCTTACCCGTAATCCCCGTCGGAATCAGGCACGAGGCATTACCGTATAAAACTACTTGATCGCCACTTAGGCTCAACGCGACTACTCTCCTTGAGTCACTACAACAACTTCTTTTTTGTCCTACGAGACCTGATTCATACATACAAGGGCTCTCGAGACTATATCGAGAATGCTTACGATCTGTAAAATTTATTTCCCATCTAAATAGGGAGTACACGCTTGTGTTAGATGACACACACACCCGTGTACTCAAGCCATGCCTAAAAACCCCAACATTCTGCCAAAGTCCCACAGCTAGGGCACAGGTCCATGTGGAATGGGACACGCCCGTGTACCCTCAAGGCATCTTGTGTCTTCCACCGTGGTCGACACTAACTAATTTCACACGGCCTAGACACGCCCGTGTGGATAGTCTGTGGTCTATCCTGACTTAAAATGCTAAGATATAGGGGACACACGGCCAAGTCGCACGCTCGTGGGCTGGCCGTGTGTCACACTTGACATAGACACACGCCCGTGTGTCTATCCACATGGACAAGAACAAAGCCATATGGCAAGTTCTATTCACTCCACTAGCATGACACATGCACTCATACAACACATCCGTAATCGACTCATATTGGAGTGCAATCACACATGGGTAGCTACATCTTTTTATATAATAAAATAGCCAACAACCATGGAAAATTTACAAGAAAATTATCTTAACAAGAGCTAATACACTTATGGCCAAAATAATAAAATAATCTAACTAGTCTAGCCCCTATACATGCCATACACAAAATCACTAAGTCTAAATATACCGAAGTGAGTAGATAGTGCAGGTGGTCTCCTGATTTTCAGCGTATCTCGACTTGGCTCTTAAGCTCTATAAAACAAGGGAAAGAAATAGGGGTAAGGTTTAAGCTTAGTAAGTTTATATGTAAACAATATAACAATTTAACATGTATTCAACAATTTCATAACTTTATATACTAAGCAAGAAAGAATCTACATTCATGATCATGCTTACTCATTTCCTCCATTCACACATTCCTACCATATCACTAGCACAATGCATACATTCATTAATAGGTTCCCTTGCACCTAGCATCACAATGTTACAATATACAACACATCACAATCTCTTAGTCAATTACTTCGAGTCAATTTACTTGATGGTTCCGCACTTAGCCCACCATTAGTCTTTATTAGGGTGGTAACGCACTTAGCCCACCAAAAAGTTTGGTTACGGTGGTATCACACATAGCCCACCAAATGATAAGTAGACGATGGTATCGCACAAAGCCCATCGTAATTAAGCAATAAGGTGGCATCGTACTTAGCCCACCAAAAGATAAATAGACGATGGTATCACACAAAGCCCATCGTAATTAAATAATAAGGTGGTATCTCACTTAGCCCACCAAAAGATAAATTCAAGATGGTATCGCACAAAGCCCATTGTAATTAAATAATAATTATTCAATGACTACCACATTCAATCCACTTGAATCACATATGTTCTCTTCAATCCACTTGAATCACATATGTTCTCAATCATGCCATACACCAATTAGCAGCACAATGTATTAAATAAAATTGTATTGTTTACACATAAAATTACCTCCATACAAAACGTGTTAACTAGAGATTTACTCAATCACCTTGCCTTTCCCACGGTCAAGGTTGATTCCGCGCTCTTCCTGATCTATAACAATGAAATTCATTCATTTAGATCATTCTATGATCATAATACATCAAATTCTACACTTAGGCAAAAATGACCATTTTGCCCTTGTACATTGGCAAAATAATGATTTTGCCCCTAGGCTCATAATTTATTTTTCAACACATTTCCTCAATAATTAAACCTAGCTGAACATTTATTTCTCTTACAACTACTCACCATTCTCACCATTTCATGCATTTATAACAATTTCATTCTTTGCATTTAAGTCCTATTTAGGTGTTTTCATGCAAACACCTTTCACAAAAGTTATTCCTCATCTCCCTAACATTCATTTTCTTCCATAAAAACTCAGCTAACAACATAATTACTCTCATGGTAAGTCCCTAGACTTCCCACCATAATGAAAATTAGTCCCCTCATTAGCTAACTTAAGCTTTAGGGGGGTTCCAAAAACATAAAAATCACCAAGAAAGACCTCTAAAGTTGCTTACTTGAAGGATGAGATGTAGCTGAAATTTTCAACCTTTCAAACCCTTAAACTTGCTGAAATTTTTTTTAATAGGGGGATATGAATAGTGAAAGAAGATAGCTCCCTTTAGTTATCTTATTTTATCATATTTTAGTCAATTTGTCACCAACTATCACCTAGTTTGACTAAATTTAATGCTTTTGTTCCCTAAGCACCCTATGGTCGGCCATTACACTCCAAAATGGCCCAATTGCATTTTAAAATCCTCCAAATTACATTCTATAGCTATTAGGTACCCCTACCTTATAAAATAGAACTTTCGCATCTTATGCGATTTAGTCCTTTTTCACAATTAAGCATGCTATTGCTAAAATTAAAGCACCAAAATTTCCATATAGCTATATATTAATACCATAACACATAAAATAATACTAAAATAATTTTCCTCAACCTTGAATTAGTGGTCCCAAGACCACTGTTCCGACTAGCCCTAAAATCGAGCTGTTACACTTAATCAACAAATTAGGCACATAACATCATATGAATGCCAAACAACATGGATGAGCTTATCACATTATAAACTTCCATTTCATTTCACCTTTCCATATTTCAAGAATAATGCCCATTCAACTATTGTAATTTCGATGGATACTCAGGTATTATACTCATGGTATACATGTCAATAATCTGTCAATTCATATTTAAAAGTGCCCTTTTGACACATATTCATGGAGCACACTCTCGAGCCACATATGACATAACAGGATTGCCAATTCAGGCTAAAGCCTTTCGATAACGTATGCTCTAAAGGCTTTCTCTGGATTACCCGATCGAGCTAAATCCATTTCATTACATATGCTCGAGAGGGCTTAATTTAGGATTGTCGTTCGGGCTAAAACCTTTTTGCAACATTTAAAACATTTTATTTGTTTCATAAAATCTCCATAATCCATCGAAATATAACGTTCAACCAGAACAATGACATTTTATCCATATATCTCAACTTATGGTTATTTCATTGTATACATCACCACATACACATAATAAACTATTATTCATACCTTTCCCAGGTCCGACTCATCACAACCATATTTTCAAATATTTTAGTATCGATTTCAGCATTTTCGAAAATAGCTCGGTTGGAAAGCATCTCTACCTCAACAAAACAATTTCGTTAGAGTTGGCATGTAACACCCCGAACCCGTAACCAATGTCAGAATAGGGTTAAGAGGTATTACCAATCATTCCAGAACATTTAAAATTCATTACACAACACAAAGTCAAACATCAATCAAACATATCCAAACTTAAGCATATAGTCCCTTAATGAGGTCTACAAGACCTTAAACACATGTTAGAAAGGGGTTGGGACTAAACTGAACTCATACAAAAATTTTTGAAATTATAACATTTTTCTAAGTTATAGAGGTCACACGCCCGTGTGGGTAAGCCGTGTGCCTCACACGGCCTCGGACACGCCCGTGCTTCCAAGCCGTGGCAAAACAGGGCATACATACTGACTTGTTCACACGGCCTGAGACACACCGTGTGCCTCACCCGTGGTCGACACTGACTTACACCACATGGCCAGTCACACGCCCGTGTGTCCAACCCATGGTCGAGCCTGTTTTGCACCAAATTACAAACCTGCATGACACGATCGAGCCACACGCCTGTGTGCTCAACCATATGGGTAATTATAGGCCATTTTTTAAGGCCAAATTACCATCCACACTTAGAACCATATATAACCATCAATCCTATACCAATTCATGCCTCAAAATGTAAACAAAACATACCAATACAAGCACCAATTCATCATCAACTATACCATCTATAACCATACTCAATCTCATCACAAATAAGTCCATCTAAAATAGCAATTTCATATCCTAAATCATGCAAAACAAACATCATGCAATTCATATCATAATTCCACATTTTAATCTCGTTTCTAAACAACCAATTCAAGCATAAAATATACCATATTCATCACTCACTACTTCACACCACATCCATCATTTACATAGCTAACACATAATTAACCAAATTCATCTATCTTCCAAGTCATGTCACATGGCAAGGTCCAACATTTCAAAATACACCATATCTACTAGCCTATACATGCCATATACCAACTATGTACATCTTTCAAAAGTACCGAAATAGATAGCCGATAGTGTGATTGAGTCGCTGACGATCCCTAAATCTGAGCTAGCTTTACTGACACTGTAAAACAGAGAAACACATCACACAGTAAGCTTAAAAGCTTAGTAAGTTCATAATATAATACATTCAACTTAATAAATCAAATACAATATACAAAATTAATTCATCACTTAGATCAACTCTCATTTATTCACACCATTTTATCCAAAGCTAATATACTCACTCAACCATTCATAATTCCATACACCATTTCATCAACCACAAAGGTTCAATACATACCTTAGCCAACACATAGTTATTCACCTTCCATACCACTCAATGATCGATGTTACATTTCGATCAAATTTTGTTATTCGTTTTATTTAATCGCACACTTAGTGCCAATTTTCATAGCCAGAGCATAAATGTTATCGCACACTTAGTGCCTGTACTTTAAACCGAACTTATCTAGGTATCGCACACATAGTGCCAAATCAATAAGCCGAAGCTTCTATTATTTCGCACACACAGTGCTAATCATATCGAACTCATTTCTAATATCGAACACTTAGTGCCTCATTGCTCAATTTCATATATAACATTGCTATTTCATTAACTATACAATCATTCATTTCTCATCATATAGATATAAATTAACAACTTGTATTATATTCGAACTTACCTCGGACATCGAAATACTAAAACTAGTTAATCAATCGAGTACTTTGTCTTTGCCTCGATCTTGATTCGAATCTCTCCTTTCATGGACTATACATATTCAAATTTAACTCATTCAATTACCAATTCATTCAATTTAGTCCAAACACACATATTTTGGACATTTTACAAAAAAGCCCTCACATTTTCACATTTTGACACTTTAGTCCCTAATTCACAAAATCACAAAATACACAAAATTTTACTACACCATGCTTAGGCCGAATTATCCTTAGTCTCATACAACCCCATATATTTCATTTATTTCACATTTTAGTCCCTCAAAATATTATTTTCACAATTAAGTCTAAATTACTCAAGATCAGTAAAAACTCAAAGACAAACTATGCTAATCTAACACATATCTTCCATAATTCATCTTCAAACATCACAAAATGCATGTATTCATCAATGGCATATTTCAAAATCCTCATCAAATTTTAAAATTAAAGCATGGGATTGAAACAACACAAAGCAACGATCACAAAAACGTAGAAATTATCAAAAATCGAGCTTGAAACATACCTTAATCAAAGACACAAATGGCCAAACCCTGAAACTCTTTTCTTTTCTTTTTCTTTAGAAAATTTCGGCAAGATGGCTTATTTTTCATGCTTTTATTTCATTTAACATAATAATATACCTTTTACTATATTACCCTTATTATTTAACATATAAAACATATGTACACAAGGACATTAATGTCCACTAACCATATTAATGGTTTAATTACAACATAAGGACTCCTCATTTAGAAAGCCATGAAAAATTAGACACTTTAACAATCAGCACATAGCTTTTACATTTTATGCGATTAAGTCCTTTTTCATAATTAAGCACACAATCGATAAAATTTTCATACAGAATTTTCACACATACTCAATCACATATTATAAACACCAAAAATAATATTAAAATATTTTTTGACCTTGAATTTGTGGTCTCAAAACCACTATTTTGACTAGGGTCTAAACCGGGTTGTTACAACTCTCCCCCCTTAGGGATTTTTGTCCCCGAAAATTTTACCAGTGATTAGGTTCGGATATTGCTCTCTCATAACATCTTCAGGCTCCCATATAGCCTCTTCAACTCCGTGTTTGTCCACAACACTTTCACTATCTTCTTACTTCTCAACTCTTTAATCTCTCGTGCCAAAATTTGGATCGGTTCTTCAGTATACGACAAATCTGACTGAATCTCGACTTCAGTAGGAGCAATTACATGTGATGGATCAGATCTATATCGTCGAAGCATCGATACGTGGAACACATTATGAATCTTTTCTAATTCAGGTGGCAACAACAATCTAAAAGCAACTGGTCCAATTCGTTCAATAATGTCATACAGCCCGATGAACCTCAGACTCAGCTTGCCTTTTCATCCAAATCGAAGTATTTTCTTCCACGGGGACACTTTCAAAAACACTTTGTCACCAACCTCAAATTCATTATCTTTTCATTTTAAGTCTGCATAAGACTTCTAACAATTTGATGCTGCTTTCAAACTGTCATGAATCACTTGCACTTTCTACTCAGTCTCTTTTATCAAATCAACCCGTGAATCTTATTCTCACTTAGCTCAGTCCAATACAATGGAGTTTGGCATTTTCGTCCATAAAGAGCCTCATACGGTGCAATTTTGATACTAGATTGAAAACTATTATTGTATGTGAATTCAATCAATGGTAAATGTTTTTCCCACGTACTTTCAAATTCAAGAATACAACATTTCAACATATCCTCAAGAACTTGAATGACCCACACAGATTGTCCATCCGTTTGCAGATGAAATGCAGTACTAAAATGCAACTTTGTGCCTAAAGCCTCTTGCAATTTCTTCCAAAATCGCGAGGTAAATCTCGGATCTCTGTCAGACACAATAGATAGTGGCACCCCGTGCAATCTCACAATCTCAGCAATATAAAATTCGGCTAACTTGTCAAGTGAATAATCTGTTCTCACCGAAACAAAAGGAGCTGATTTCGTTAATCTATCAACTATCACCCAAATCGCATCTTTCTTGCTCGAAGATAAAGGCAATCTCGACACAAAGTCCATCGTAATCCTCTCCCATTTCCACTCAGGAACCAAAATCGGTTGTAATAAACCGGATGGAACCTGATGTTCAGCTTTAACTTGCTAACAAACCAAACATCTCGAAACAAACTCTGAGATATCTTGTTTCATACCATGCCACCAATAAAACTATTTCAGATTATTATACATTTTCATACTCCCCGGGTGAACAGCCAAACGACTATTGTGAGCTTCATTCAAGATTAACTGAATCAACTCTGAATTTCTCGTAACACAAATCTGATCATTGAATCTCAAACAATCATCATTATCAACTCAAAATTCTGAATCAACCTTCAATCCACACTGATCTCGTTTAGCCATCATCTCATCATCACTTTTCTATGTATCACAAATCTATTGTACGAACATCGGCCTCACTTTCAACTCAGCCAAAACTGAACCATCATCACATAAATCTATCTGAGTACTCATAGCTCGCAAATGAACATAAAGACTTTCAACACAAAGCATCGACAACAACATTAGCTTTTCCCAGATGATAATCAATTACTAATTCATAGTCTTTTAGTAATTCTAACCATCTCCGCTGTCTCAAATTCAATTCTTTCTAAGTCACCAGATATTTCAAACTCTTGTGATCAGTAAAAACATGACATTTCTCACCAAACAAATAGTAACTCCAAATCTTCAATACAAATACAATCGCAGCTAATTCAAGATCATGCATCGGATAGTTCTTTTCATGCAATTTTTATTGCCTCGAAGCATAAGCAATGACATTGCCTTCTTGCATCAATACACAGCCCAAACCATTAAATGATGCATCACTGTAAACTATGAATTCTTTATCTGATTCAGGTTGAACTAACATAGGTGCCTCTGTCAACAATGCTTTCAACTGTTCAAAACTCTACTGGCACTTTTTTGACCACTCAAATTTAGCATCTTTCTGTAGCAACTTCATCAACGAAGTCGCAATCATAGAGAAGCCTTTCACAAATCGCCTATAATATCCCTCTAGTCCCAGAAAACTATAGACTTCAGACACATTTCTCAGTGGTTTCCATTCTAAAATAGCTGATATCTTACTTGGATCAACTCGTATTCCCGCAGTTGATACAATATGCCTCAAAAAACCAACTTCACACAGCCAAAACTCACATTTGCTAAACGTTGCATACAATTGCTTCTCACGCAGAGTCTGTAACACAATTCTCAAATGCTCGGCATGTTGCATCTCATTACATGAGTAAATCAGAATGTCATCAATGAACACCACAATAAAACGATCTAAATACGGTCTAAATATCTGGTTCATCAAATCCATAAATACTGTAGGAGCATTCATTATTCCAAAAGGCATAACTAAGAATTCATAATGTCCGTACCTCATTCTGAAAGCAGTTTTTGGCACATCTAATTCTTTGACTCTCAACTGATAATAGCTCGATCTCAAATATATCTTAGAAAATATTGTAGCTCCTTTCAGCTGATCAAACAGATCATCGATTCGTGGCAATGGATATTTATTCTTTATCGTCACTTTGTTCAGCTGTCGATAATCAATACACATCCTCATAGTGCCATCTTTCTTTTTCACAAACAATACAGGAGCACCCCAGGGCAAAAAACTTGATCGTGCAAATCCTCTATCGGTCAACTCTTGCAACTGAGACTTAAACTCTTTCAATTTCGTCGATGCCATTCTATACGGAGCTATTGAGATAGGAGTAGTCCCTAGCACTAATTCAATTCCAAATTCAACTTCTCATATTGGAGGTAATCCCGTTAATTCTTCAGGAAACACATTTGGGAATTCACAAACCACAGGCATAGATTCAACTTTCTTTTCTATCACTTTTGTATCAATCACATATGCAAAATAAGCTTCGCAACCCTTTTTCACATAGTTCAAAGCTTTCATCGAAGATATAACAGCTGACAACCCATTCAAATCACCGATTCAATTCAAACTATCTCACCATTCAGACTTCTCAAATCAATACTCTTTCGTTTGCAATTCACAATAGCATTATGCAAAGTGAGCCAATCCATACCCAGAATGATATCAAATTCATCGAAAGGTAGCAACATCAAATTAGCCGAAAAACAAACATCCCGAAACATCAATGGACAATTCTTGCACACTTTATCCACCAAAACACATTTGCCTAAGGGGTTCAATACTCAAATCACAAATTCAGTAGACTCAACAGGTAGAGTCTTACTTGATACTAGATTCACACACACATAGGAATGAGTAGAACCTGGATCTATCAACGCAATCACATCAGTATCAAATAGAGTAAAAGTACAAGTAATGATGTCTAGAGATGACACTTTTTCTCACGAGCATATAGCACAGGCTCGGGCAGGTGCTCTCACCTCTGATCTCACAGCTGTAATCGTCATCCCTTTTGACTACCACTCATATTTTCGGTGTTTCTGGGAGGTCTACCCCTAGCCATCATATTACTCGGTCTCGCACTCTAAACATTATCTTTTCAGCTAACTCTGGGCATTCTCGAATGAAATGATCTCAAGATCCACACTTATAACAAGTTGTATTATTGTACTTTCCCCAGCATTCTCCAACGTGTCGTCTTCCACATTGTCTACACTCAGGCTTTTTACTTTTGACACTTCCAACGCTTGATTCAATTGGAATTTGATTTCTTGGGCCAACACTTTGCCACTCACAATCTCTTCCCTAAATGTCCAAACGAAGTATTTGAACGATTGCTTACATCTCTAAATCTCTTCATCGAAGGTTGAGATGACTTACTCATCGATCTTTTTCTTTCATCTCTAGCTTCAAAATCTGCTTTCTTCTTTTCTTTGCTAAACTCCTCGACTTTGCAAGCTCTTTCCACTAATACAACAAATTCATTTATGTCAAGTATTCCAACCAACAATTTAATGTCTTCATTCTGTCCTTCAATGAAACTTTTGCACATAGTAGCTTCAGTCGAAACACATTCACGTGCATACTGACTCAACCTTATAAACTCTCGTTCGTACTCAGTAATGAACATGCGGCCTTATTTTAACTTTAGAAACTCTTTACATTTCTAATCTATAAATCATTTACTGATATACTTCTTTTAGAATTCAGCTTAAAATAAATCTCAGGCAATTCTCTCTCTCTCGGAACCACGGATATCAACGTTTTCCACCAATTATATGCCGTATCTCTGAACAAGGAAACAACACATTTAATGCATTCATAAGGAGTCAACGACATCTCATCAAACACTCGGATGGTATTCTCGGGCCAAAACTCAGCTCACTTGGCATCATCATTAGCTATGGACCTAAACTCTTCGGCCTCATACTTTTAGATTTTATCTACAGGAGGCTTATTCAATCGGATTAGATCTATCACTTGTGGCACAATAGGTACTTGTGGGGGTCGAGGTTGTGGAGCAATCGGATTCGCTCGAACGAACTCCAAAAGCCACTCACTCATCATTCGGAAGAATGCTTGCTTAGCCTCTCCCTCTTGGCTACTATCATTAGGCCTAGATGTGGCTAGTGTTGTCCCTTTAGTGAGAGCAAGTGCATTACTCTCTACATCATCAGCAACTGCTAGATCAAGATCCACTTACTATATGAAAACACATTTTCAACTATCAGGATTCATCACACTATCGCAATTATATATATGGCATGTATATCTAGACTCACACGCGCTACATTAGTCCGATAATCGACTAAATCGTAGCTTTGATACCAATAAAATGTACCACCCTAACCCGTAACCGTCGTCAGAATAGGCTTGAGAGGTATTACCAATCATTTCGGAAGATTTAAAATTCATTTCGCAACACAAAGTCAAACATCAATCTAACATATCCAAACTTAAGCATATAGTCCCTTAATGAGGTCTACGAGACCTTAAACACATGTTAGAAAGGGGTTGGGACTAAACCAAACTCATACAAAAATTTCTAAAATTCTAACATTTTTCTAAGTTATAGAGGTCACACGACCATGTGGGTAGGCTGTGTGCCTCACACGGCCTCGGACACGTTCGTGCATCCAAGCCGTGGCAAAACAGGGCATACATACTGACTTGTTCACACAGCATGAGACACGCCTGTGTGCCTCACCCATGGTCGACACTGACTTGCACCACACGACCACTCACACGCCCGTGTGTCCAGCCCATGGTCGAGCCTATTTTGCACTAAATTATAAATCTGCATGACACGGTCGAGCCATACACTCGTATGCTCAACCGTGTGGGTAATTATATGCCATTTTACAAGGCCAAATTACCATCCACACTTAGAATCACATATAACCATCAATCCAATACCAATTCATACCTCAAAATGTAAACAAAACATACCAATACAAGACCAATTCATCATCAACTATACCATCTATAACCATACTCAATCTCATCTCAAATAAGTCCATCTAAAATACCAATTTCATATCCTAAATCATGCAAAACAAACATCATGCAATTCATATCATAATTCCACATTTTAATCTCGTTTCTCAACAACCAATTCAAGCATAAATCATACCATATTCATCACTCATTACTTCACACCACATTCATCATTTACATAGCTCACACATAATAACCAAATTCATCTATCTTCCAAGCCATGTCACATGGCAAGGTCCAACATTTCAAAATACACCATATCTACTAGCCTATACATGCCATATACCAACTATGTACATCTTTTAAAAGTACCGAAATAGATAGTCGATAGTGTGATTGAGTCATTGACGATCCCCAAATCCGAGCTAGCTTTACTGACACTGTAAAACAGAGAAATACATCACATAGTAAGCTTAAGAGCTTAGTGAGTTCGTAATATAATACATTCAATATAATAAATCAAATACAATATACAAAATTAATTCATCACTTAGATCAACTCTCATTTATTCACACCCTTTTATCCAAAGCTAGCATACTCACTCAACCATTCATAATTCCATACACCATTTCATCAACCACAAAGGTTCAATACATACCTTAGCCAACACATAGTTATTCACCTTCCATACCACTCAATACTCGATGTTACATTTCGATCAACTTTTTTTATTCGTTTGATTTAATCGCACACTTAGTGCCAATTTTCATAGCCGAAGCATAATTGTTATTGCAAACTTAGTGCCTGTACTTTAAACCAAACTTATCTCAGTATCACACACACAGTGCCAAATCAATAAGCATATCGTACACACAGTGCCAAATCAATAAGCCGAAGCTTCTATTAATTCGCACACACAGTGCTAATCATATCAGTCTCATTTCTAATATCGCACATTTAGTGCCTCATTGCTTAATTTCATATATAACATTGCTATTTCATTAACTATACAATCATTCATTTCCCATCATATAGATATAAATTAATAACTTGTATTATATCCGAACTTACCTCGGACATCGAAATACCAAAACTAGCCGATCAATCGAGTACTTTGTCTTTGCCTCGATCTCAATCGAATTTCTCCTTTCTTGGTCTATACATATTCAAATTTAACTCATTCAATCACCAATTCATTCAATTTATCCCAAACACACATATTTTGGGCATTTTACAAAATAGCTCTCACATTTTCACATCTCGACACTTTAGTCCCTAATTCACAAAATCACAAAATACACAAAATTTTACTACACCATGCTTAGGCCAAATTCTCCTTATTCTCATACAAGCCCATATATTTCATTTATTTCACATTTTAGTCCCTTAAAATATTATTTTCACAATTAAGTCCAAATAACTCAAAATAACCAAAAACTCAAAGACAAACTATGTTAATCTAACTCATATCTTCCATAATTCATCTTCAAACATCACAAAACTCATGTGTTCATCAATGGCATGTTTCAAAATCATCATTAAATTCTAAAATTAAAGCATGGGTTTGAAACAACACGAAGCAACGATCACAAAAACATAGAAATTATCAAAAACCGAGCTTAAAACATACATTAATCAAAGACACAAATGGCCTAATCCTTAAACTCTTTTCCTTTCTTTTACTTTAGCAAATTTTGACAATATGGATGATGATGATAATGGTTGTTTTTCATGCTTTTTATTTCATTTAACATAATAATATACCTTTTACTATATTTACCCTTATTATTTAACATATAAAAAATATGTACACAACGTCATTAATGTCCAATAACCATGTTAATGGTTTCATTACAACATAAGGACTCCTCTTTTAGAAAGCCATGACAAATTAGACACTTTAACAATTAGCACACAGATTTTACATTTTATGCGATTAAGTCCTTTTTTCATAATTAATCACACAATCGATAAAATTTTCATACAGAATTTTCACACATACTCAATCACATATTTTAAACACCAAAAATAATATTACAATTTTTTGACCTCAGATTTGTGGTCTTGAAACCACTATTTTGACTAGTGTCTAAACCGGGTTATTTCATGGGAGATATCACACTATCACAGGTAGTAATATGGAATGTATAGCTAGACTCTCACACATGCTAGGTTAGTCGGAGAATTGACTAAACCATAGCTCTGATACCACTAAATGTAACACTCCTTACCTGTATTCAACGCTAGAACAGGGCTCGAGGAATTCTTGGGCTTATAACACAAGCAAACATACAAAAATCGAGACATAATTTCCATCCAAATTTAAAACTTTTCACATACATTCATATCATCCCTAAAATGAGAGTACAAGGCCCAAAATATACATTAGAAGTAGTTCGGGACTAAACCGCAAACTTTAGAAAATCATACTACACTTAGGAAATTTTTCATGGAAACAAAGCTAACACGCTCGTGTGGTCCAAGCGACACACCTATGTGACCCTTAGACACGCCCATGCTACAAGCCGTGTTTGATTTAGGGGTGCTCTCTAACTTGTGCCACACGGCCGTGCCATACACTCGTGAGCTAGGCTGCGTAGCACACACGGCTGAGACTCACACCCGTGTCTCTGCCCGTGTGCTCAATTCTAGACATTCTATTTTGAAACAATTAAGGTGCAGGGGACACATGGCGGATCACAGGCCCGTGGGGTAGACTATGTGTCACACACGGCCTAGGCACACGCCCATGTGTCTACCCATATGGACAAAAATAAGGCTATTTACCAAGACATTTTGCCACCCTCACTTGCACACATCTACTCAACATCACATGGCACAAATTTAGGCATACAAATGCAACCAAAGAACCACAAACAAAACAATAACATGTCATTTTTATACCATCATTTATCATGCTTACAAAATCATACGTATCCCATTAAAAACATAATATTCACAAGAGGGCATTAACATATGATTAAACTTATGATCAACATAAGCCATCATTCATGGCTACATATATAAAATGAAGCATTAGCAATTACAAGCTAACACATATGGCCAAATTAATAATGACACACATAACAAATTGACATAGTCCTTATACATGCCATAGACTTAAAATACTTGAATTCATTTATACCCAAAATGACAACTTGATAGTGTGATAGTATCTCCGGCGATTCTAACCCAAACTAGCTTAATAACCCTATAAGACATAGGAAAGGAAGGGGGTAAGTTATGTATATAGCTTAGTAAGTTCATATGTAAATAATAAGCAACCTCAACCATACATATATCATACTATCAACATAATGTAAATCCATACGAATGTCATTTAAGTCTCATAAGTATAACTTACTCAATCACATCTTACCAAGTGTTTATCATGTTCAACAATATGTTCACAAATTTTTATAATCTACCATAATCTCATGGTTATAATTTTATTCAGTCACAATGTTTGCTTTATCAACTTATAAGCATAATTTTACATATTCTGGCATTAGCCCAACAAACGTAATCTTTTTGTTGTAACATATTACAACAATTAACAAATCTTTTCAAACCACATAATAAACATGCATATTAATTATGAGTATTTACATTTCAAGCATATACTTTAACATCACTCAATTTCCTAAACTCTTATCTTCACATACTTTCATAACCATTTAAATTGGCAATTATGCCAATCTTTCCTTTTTCACATATCCTGACAAATCACAATTTGCATGAATGTAAATTGCTATATCTTAACTCAATTTGGCCCGAAAGCCAATCACATAATCGTTATTAGAATTTATCATGTATTTCATACATCACAAGTATAGACCAATAATCACAATGTTTTCATAAAATCATTCTCATGGAAATCATGAACTCACAATTTCATGAAGTCAATGTGTATAAACTTTATGTACATACTTGTACCAATTCGTAATATTTACATACTCTTTCTCTTCTTTGACATACCCATTGAATTTTTTGTTGAACCATTTGGAATACTAAAGGGTACTCGGGGATCTCGTACACATAGTACTATACCAATGCCATATCCCAGATATGGTCTTACATGTAATCTCGTATCAATGCCAATAGCCCAGCTATTACACGAAGTCTCATATCGATGCTATGTCCCAGATATGGTCTTACACGAATGTCTCAAATTGATGCCATATCCCAGATATGGTCTTACACATAATCTCAGTAACCCTAATGTCATGACATTTATATCCTATCTATTCCTAAGGTTCAACCGGGACTTTCGCTGTACTAAATCTCTGTCAGTTATTTTCGTAGTATCATACTCAATAACTTTCACATTTCGTTTCAATAATATGACATTTACCATAATTATATCAATTAAGCATTTATACAAATATAATTTAATGCTTATTAAACATACAAACTTACCTCGACATAGAAATGGCGAAAAGGACTAAAACATCAAATTATCATTTTTCCTCCGTTCTAACTCTGAACCTCATTTTTCTTGATAATTGAGCTTGGAAGCTTGAAAAACCCTAGCCATGGTTTCTCCATGTATGTTTTGGCCATGGGGTAGAAGATGGATCAATTTTGGCTTGATTTTTGCTTTTTAATTCATTTTAATTACCAAATTACTAAAATGCCCTTAATGAAAAACTTTGGAAACATGCCTATCCGTGTCCATTTTTGTCCACCAACTTAAAAAATGATCTAATTACCATTTAAGTACCTCTAATTTAAAATTCCATAGCAATTAGCACCTAGCATGTAGAACTCAACTTTTGCACTTTTTACAATTTAAACCTTTTGGCTAAATTGAGTGCCCAAACGTTAAAATTTTTGAACGAAATTTTCACAAAATCATTCCGTAAAGTTGTAGACCATAAAAATATAATAAAAGTAAATTTTATTACGTCGAATTTGTGGTCCTGAAACCACTGTTCTGACTAGACCCAAAATCGGGCTGTTACACTAATGGCACAGTATTGGGCTCTCTCACCACCAGCAGCGGTAGCATCATTCTATATAGGTTGATCATCTTGGGCTCACTTATTAGCTTGCAAAGCCTGAATAGTAGAAACAACATCTCTCTTTGCAAGGATTCTAGCTCTATCCCTCGATTCGCATTCCAAACACTTTACTTCCTCCACTTTATTGGTTTTCTCCACAAACATTTTGAAAACCCTTTCCTAAAGAGGGGACACTTGCATCATTAGCTCGTATCTCATCCCATTCTCAAATCCTACACACTTGTCTTCTTTCGTCACGACCATCCCTTGAGCGTAGTGACTTAGCCACAAAATTTTGGCCTCATACTCAGCCACATATCTATTCCTCTATTTGAACTTAATGAACTCTAGTCTACAAGCCTCAACATAATGCCTACCCATACTTCTACCAGAAAGCCTCCAAAATTACTCTAAAGTCAACTGCTCAACTTGGGTACCCCTCGCAACAGCTTACCACTGACGGTAAGCCACATTTTTAAGCAGTGACATTATACCCTTCAATTTCTATTCTGGGTACATTCCATTTAATTCAGAATCCTTTCTGTTGCTTCTAGCTAGTATTCTGCAATAGTGGAGGTTGTCCCAACAACACCACTAAACAACTCAGCTATATTAGCTCAGAGCCTCTCCGTAATAGTCCCAAAGTTTCTAGATCCACTTTGGGCCCCAGCAACACGCTATATGTAACACCCCTAACCCGTATCCATCGCCAAATTAGAGTTACGGGGTATTACCGTACAAACAAAACATTAAAACATACATTTCATACATCAAAGGAATCAAATTTAGATACATTCATTCCCATACATATCGTCTCTTAATTGAGCCTTCGATGCCCTAAAAACACCTTAGAAATAATTTGGGACCAAATTGGAAATATTTGGAATGTATAAGAAAAAGTAAGAAAATTTTGTCTACTGGGGTCACATGGTTGAGACACACGCTTGTGTCTTAGGCCATGTAACCTTCAAACTAGGGACACAAAGCCTTGTCCCAACCCGTGTCCTTACCCATGTAACTCACTGAGTAGGGTTACACGACCGTGTGCCACATCATGTAACTCTCGAAATAGCCCCACACGCCCACGTGCCAGGCCGTGTGCTAGGTCGTCTAACAGCCTGACTTGTATCCAATACAACCTATAGAGGACACACGGTCGTGTCACCAGGCCATGTATCACACACTATTGAATCACAGGCTTGTGCCTCAGGCCGTGTGGACATGAATTTGCCCAAAATCAAACCATTTCCAACACCAAATCATACACATACCTATAGGCCTTTTGAGCACCTAATTAAGACATCAAAACATGAGCAAAACTTACATGAAATGACCAATTTAATATTCCAAAATCAATCAACCAATATGCCATACAAGGCAACTCAAATGCATTCATTCAAAACTTATCTAAACATGCATATGTTACCACTTACCATCTATCAACTACTAGTTCCAAGAACTTAATGAACACTCAACATAAGGTATCTTAATAACACAAACCATCAAATGATACTAATAAACCATTCTCATCCTTTATCAAAAGTGACCAAAAGTACTTTCTAAAGAAAGTATTACACTTATTATGCATACATAACACTAAAACACAAACACATTTAGTTATTATTTACATATTCATCAAACACCACAAATTCATAAGTTTATACATGCCACTACCCTAGGAGATAAAAACTACCAATATCGATGGATAGTGTGAACCGAAAGTTTGATCAGTCAAAAATGTCAGCAACGATGATGTACAAAATAATCCACAACAACGAATAAGCTTATAGAGCTTAGTAAGAACATAGTATATCATTTAATCTAACAATAATTGATTATGATTCATATATTATTCGATTTAGAGTTACTGGAGTTTAATTAGGGTACAAAAGTGCATTCAGGGGTACTAAAGTACAAACAGGGGCACGTATGTGCAATTCCGGGGTATTATTCTAAAAACTCAATAATTAAAACATTATAGTATAAGTACATAAAAAGAAATTTGTTTCCATATCAAAACACTACGAACATATGTAACATCCTGATAAATTTGTTTCTACTTCTGTAAATATCAGAAACAACTGTGTATCTGCTTCAGTGGTTAAGTGTTCTGGATATGTGTGAGAGGCTTAGGGTTCAAGTCCCACTTCTGTCAATTTTGTTATTTTTGGATCCAAGCCTTATCCTGGTTCAGTGGGCTTATATTAAATTGCCTGTAAATTCATATCAAAATGAGTCTGCTAGTTAAAATGGTAAGGGAATCGGTGTGTTGGGGGTCTTGTGTTCGAATCCCCGTATAAGCGCAGATATTATTTTTGCTCGATTATCTGAAAGAGTTTCGGTGGAGCCAAACTTCTGAGCTAGTTGTGAGTAGTGAGATAGTGGAAAAGATATGGGGCATTGTGATATTATCTTTATTCTCTTTTTGTTTTCTTTTTTCAAAATTTTATTTTTCTCTCTCCTTCAGAATTTTGACGTGAGTTTATTCCTTCTTTTTGTTCTCTTTGGCAATCTGTGCAAATTTTCCTCTTGTACATCATGCTATACTCATTGACGGTCTAATTGTGTTGTTATCTGTGTTAGTTAATAGTTTTAGAGGGCTTGGGGTTGCTATAGCATCTTAAACGAACCAGTGTGTACCCAAAACACGAAAAAATGAGCTTCAGCAATATCCGAAAAACCTCACTGTCGATGCCACAGGAGCGTATGCCTGGCCGTGTAGTTGGTCGTGTGTGAGACACGATCGTTTGATCGACGTGGGCATGGTCATGTGCAAGACATGACTGTGTGGTGGCCGAAGTGTGGCTGTGTGAGCTACACGGGCTAGGCCAAATTGGGTGTGTTGGCCCACACGGGCATTCCACACAGGCGTGTGGATTTTTGGACCATGCCGTGTGGGCCACACGGGCAAGGCCAATCTGGGCATGTGGGCCCACACGGGCATGTGGGCCCATATTTTTGAAATTTCCCCTGAGGTTGTACGAGTCGTTTTAATCGACTATGTGTTGGAACGCTGGCACCCCCATGGCGTTGCAAAATAAAATTAATTTCGACAATCCAAACCATGAATCCTTGTGTAAGGAACGAATCGGGGTGAAATAAAGGTTTCAAAATTATCAAAACTTCAATCTAAGTAGACAGCGACGCCTCGACAACAAGAATTTTGATCTATTGTCGAACCAAGCCACAACCATTTTCGATGTCGGCCTCTACGTAATCCACCCGGTTTGACTATGAACGAAAAAAATCTCCAAAACTATTTTTTTTATTTTAAGGTCTGTATATTTTATTACCTTTTGTATAATTTGTATATCTTTAATGAATCATAAAATTAAATAAATACAATAAAGTTTTTAACTGAAAATTATAATTACATTAATAATAACATGGATTTCGGTAAACTATATTTATTTAAATTTATATATAGAACTATGCTCTCATTATGTGTACAACATCCTTGTACATATATAATATGTTCAATATTTGATTGTCCAATTATATTAATTCTTTAATTAATTTAATTCATGTGACAACCAAACACAATACCAACTATGTTTTATTCCGTTCATTTCAACCATAAGGTGTGACCCTGTAGGTTCTTGTAACGTTAGCAGTAATATTAGAATGATTCTAATGTTACAAATAATTAGTGGCATCTAGCAATGTTTCATTGCTACCTAAGTTACAATAAGTCATGATTCGACATAACCTTTTGTGATTAACCTTTCATGCATTAATCCTTAAGTCCTTTATCTCTGGAACGGACACAAGTTATGGAATAGTCACACTTGCATAGTCCATCCCATGTTTCTTGATAACTTGAGTAGACTATGATATACAAATTAGTATGACATCTCATATCAACTTATTTGAGCATGGCCATGCATTTCTAGTCTCACTCAATCAAGTGGCCTAAGATATTACTCCTATTATGTAGGAGGGACTTATCCTATATTGATCAACTATATCCATCTACATAGATTATGGTATATCCAACATCATCCTTTATAGAACAACCTGTTACGGTGTACGTTTGACTGTATCAAAATATACAACTCACGATGTTGGGATAATGATGATCTTAAGTCTAAGGATCATATACATATTAATCACTATGAGTAATGTTGTGACAATTACATAATAATCCAAGAAACATACTCATAGCGGGTCAATCCAATATGTTGTTCTCTAACACACATATTCATGCATTGATTTTAACACTCCATATCAATGAAAACTCTTTATCATCAATCAACTACATGTTAGTCTTAATGCATTATTGTTGTCCTAGTCAACCATAACACTTGACTAAGGATCTTTTAAGAATAATCATATTATTCTCAGGACATTATTATAAAACAGTTTATTTGTACACACAGAAAGAAAAACTGAAATAATAATGACAATGCTTTATATTAATAAACATGGTAAATCAAGTATGTTATTACAACCATCTCATGATTGATCTTTGGGCATACTATTACAATCTCCCACTAGCACTAAGACCAATCTCTTATATATCTAATACCAAGTGACTTAGTGTGACGATCATGCTTCTGCTGTGTCAAAGGCTTAGTTAGGGGATCAGCAATGTTATCATCTGTAAGTACTCTGCATATCTCTACATCCCTCGATCGATAATCTCTCGAATAAGATGGTAGCGCCTATGTATATGTTTGGATCGCTGGTGAGATCTAGGTTCTTTAGCTTGTGCAATGGCTCCATTGTTATCACACCGGAGTTCTATAGCATCTGATATGCTAGGCACAACACCTAGTCCAGTAATGAACATATCGATCCAAACCGCTTCTTTTGCTGCCTCACTGGCTGCAATATACTCGGCCTCTATTGTAGAATCGCTATTGTGCATTGCTTTGAACTCTTCCAACTCACAGCACAACCATTAAGGTAAAATAAAACTTGATTGCGATCGAGAATCATCATTATCGGCTTGAAAGTTGGCATTAGTGTAACCTTTTGCACTTAACTCTTCCTCACCTCCAAATATTAGGAACGTATCCTTAGCTCTTCTTAAGTACTTAAGGATATTCTTGACTGTGGTCCAGTGACCTTCACCGGGATCTACTTGGTACCTGCTCGTCATACTTAAGGCATATGAGACATTTGGACGGGTACATAACATGGCATACATGATAGATCTAATAGCGGAAGCATATGGAATTTTCCTCATGCGTTCTCTTTCTTGGGGAGTTGAAGGACACATTTCCTTCAAGAGTGAAATACCATGTCTCATAGGTAAGAATCCTCTTTTAGATTCTTCCATACTGAACCTTTTCAGTACTTTATCTATGTATGTACTTTGGCTTAGACCTAGTAGTCATCTTGATCTATCTCTATAGATCTTGACTCCTAAGATGTAAGTGGCTTCGCCCAAGTGCTTCATAGAAAAACAACTTCCTAACCAAGTCTTAATAGACTGCAAGATAGGTATGTCATTTCCCATGATAAGTATGTCATCCACATACAGTACCAAGAATGTGATAGTGCTCCCACTAACTTTCTTGTAAACACATGGTTCATCTTCATTTTTGATAAAACCAAATTCTTTGATTGCGTCGTTAAAACAAAGATTCCAACTTTGAGAAGCTTACTTTAATCCATAATGGATGGTTTTCTTTTTGAAAACCCACTTGCACCCTATAGGTTTAACTCCTTCAGGTGGGTCAATCAAAGCTCATACTTGGTTTTCATACATGGAATCCATCTTAGATCTCATGGCATCAAGCCATTTCTCAGAGTCTGGGCTCGTCACCGCTTCTTGATAAGTCCTAGGCTCATCTTCATCTATAAGAAGAACGTCACCTTACGTTGTAATGAGAAATCCATATATCTCAGGTGCATAGTGTTCTCTTAAAGATCTGCACAGTGGTTGTGTTTCTACAGCAGTTACTTGTTCCTCAATTTCTTGAGGAACTTATTGTTGTTCTATCTCTAGTTTAGTGGTATCTTGTGATTCTCGAATTTCTTCAAGTTTAATCTTTCTCCCACTTTATTTTCTAGAAATAAATTCTCTCTCTAGGAAGACACCAGTCTGAGCAACAAACATTTTGTTCTCAGTGGGATTAAAGAAATAATATCATTTGGTTTCTTTCGGATACCCCAAAAAAATACACCTTTTAGATTTTAGTTCAAGCTTAGTAGACGTCTGATGTTTAACATAAGCTATACAACCCCAAATTTTCATAAAAGACATACTGGGACGTTTCCCAGTCCACATCTTATATGGTGTCTTTTGAATCGATTTAGATGGAACATGATTTAGTGTGAAAGCAGATGTCTCAAGTGAATGTCCCTAAAAATAAGTTGGTAGATCAGCATGACTCATCACGGATCGAACCATGCCTAATAGAGTTTGATTTCTTCTCTCAGATACTCCATTCCATTGAGGAGTATTAGGAGGAGTAATTTGTGAGACAATCCCACATTCCTTCAAAATATCATCAAACTCTAGGCTCAAATATTCTCCACCTCGATCAGATCGAAGTGACTTGATAGTTTTGTCTAGTTGATTTTGTACTTCTTTTTTGAATTCCTTGAACTTTTCAAGAGACTCAAACTTATGGCGCATGAGATAAACATACCAATATCTACTTAAATCATCAGTAAAAGTAATGAAGTAGTGAAATCCACCTCTGGCCTGTGTATTTATTGGTCCACATACATCACAATGTATTAGGCCCAATAAATCACTAGCTCGTTCACTTTTACCAGTAAAAAGAGATTTAGCCATTTTTCCCAATAAGAAAGATTCACATACTTCAAATTGTTCAAAAACAAATGAATTCAAGAGACCATTTTTATGGAATTTGGATTGCGTTTCTCACTTATGTGGCCCAAACGACAATGCCAAAGATAAGTTTGATTTGAGTCATTTATTTTAGATCTTTTAGTATTTATGTTGTAAATGGGATTCATTTGATCTAAAATATAGAGGCCATTAATCAATTGTGCTGAACCATAGAAAACATTATTGAGACAAAAGGAACAAAAATTATTCTTAATAATTATCTCAAAACCAATTTTGTCTAAACAAGAAATTGAAATAATGTTTTTAGTCAAACTGGGCACAAAATAACAATCCTCTAAACATAAATCAAGTCCACTAGGCAAAGATAAAGTATATGTTCCCACAGCTAATACAGTAACTTTTGCTCTATTTCCAACTCGTAGGTCCACATCTCCTCTAACCAAAGTCCTACTCCTTTGTAGTCCCCATATAGGAGTACAAATATGAGAACCACAACCAGTATCTAATACCTAAGAAGTAGTAGTTGATAAATTAATATCAATAACATAAATACCTGAAGCAGGCGTTCCACTTGTTTTGGCCTTCTTGACTTCCTCAAGATAGATAGGGTAGTTCCACTTCCAATGTCCAGTCACACCACAATGAAAGCAGTTTCCTTCCTTAGACACCCCACCTTTAGGTTTCAGTGCAGCCTTTCCTTTTCCAAGCTTAGGCTTACCCTTGCCCTTGGGCTTTGTCTGAACTTTGGCATTTCCCTTGCCCTTGTTGTTACAGACCATCAGTATGGGCTTGGGTCCAACCTTTTTCATGTTACCTTCAGTAGTTAAGTAACATCTTGAGCAACTGTGGAAGAGTCTTGTCAATTTCATTCATATTGAAATTGAGGACAAACTGGCTATAGCTATCCAGCAACGATTGCAGAATAACATTAGTGGCCAACTCTTGGCTCAATGGAAACCCAAGCTTAGATAGGTTTTCAATATAGCCAATCATCTTAAGGACATGAGGTCCTACTAGGCTTCCTTCAGCCAACTTACATTAGAATAGGGCCTTAGAGATATCGACCCTCTATTGCCGTGCTTGCCCCTGATAATGTTCTTTCAAGTGCTTGATCATATCATAAGCAACCATGTCCTCATGTTACTTCTGAAGCTTAGGATTCATAGTGGCAAGCATAAAACATCCAATATCTACCATGTCATTGAGATACTTCTTGTAAGCATCTCTATCAGTCCTCAAGGCATTAGCAGGTGGTTCATTAGAAAGTGGTTGTTCAATGACATATAATTTTCGTTCTTGTTTGAGGACAATCCTCCAGTTATAAAACCAGTCAACAAAATTCAAACCATTCAATTTGTCCTTCTCAAGGACCGATCGCAATGAGAGTGTGCTAGTGTTTGCAGCCATAATATATCTACAACAATTAAATATGCGTGTGAGTAAATTTACCAAGTTTATATCAATCATTAAAAAGACTTTATTAAATCATGTTCCCACTATTTTATTTCAAAATTAATAACCCTCATATATTAATTTCGGAAAAACTTTCTCAAAAGTATTTCTAGTGGGTTAAGGATCCATATTTCACCTCCTCCTAAGTCAGTTTTGGCTTTACTCTCAAGACTATGGTTACTTAGGTAAGCAACATTTGCTAATTACATCATATATAACTCCTAATATTTGGTGAACAAATCTTCTTCTAATCATCTTATGATTTATCCAATTTACTTACCTCTAGGTTTCTAATCCTATTAGAGTAACCTAGTTAAGTCATTAACCAATTTTTAACCAGCGAATATCACTTGTTTATTCTTCGTGTTTAACCAAGATAAATACTAGTACTTTGCTTTGGCAGAACCTACATAGTATTGATCGAGGCCTTAACAAGGGCAAAATTGGAAGGCCAGGTTGACTTAATATTTTAATAGAGGGATTTTATTAAGGTTGTTGCATCTCACCATTATGGTATACTTTAGACCATTTAGTCTTTTAATCGATCTCATCAAATAATGGGGCTTACTATTATCAAATTTTAATATATATTAAAAATGGCATGCTTTAGACATTCATAGCATCTCATACATGAATAAATATAGCAATAAATAAATGCAATAGTTATAGCCCATAAACTAAGGTGGTTCAACCCAAGCCAATGGGAGAACCAAAAGGAAACATAAAGGTGTAAGTTGTTTCACAAGCTATCAATCCACAATAGATGTCCCAATTTCTTTCTCGTCTAGCCCACAGCAACTCTTGCAAATTACAATATGCAGAAACTCATTTTACATACGAGGGAGTAAGATGAGAAGAGAAATACAAGAGAATAGTAGAAAGGCACGAACACGCAGGCCGTATTTATATATAAAAAATACAACCTTTTATCGAATGGGTCATCGGGCTATAACTATGCATTTCAAACACCATGCATGTCAAGAATAGCATACATAATTCAACAATTTGCTAAGGTGAATTATTAAAATATCCTTTCAACCTTTTGTGGCCCACCAAGTTTATTAATTTTATTAACAAAACATACTGTAAGAAGATGGGGTTTGAGGCGGTCGGAGGAAGCGGGCCGAAGGCCCTCGACCGGAGGTATCCTCAGGTCCCCATTCCTAAAATATGAGAGGAAACGTCACGGTAGGAGCTTGCCCCGCGGTACGAACCGCATACCCCAGTCAAATGAAACCTCACGATTTGATAACCTTTATCAACAGATTCTTGTTTTTAGGATTTTAATCCTTAAGGTTTCATATCGGAACAACCATTGTTCCACTAGCCAGTTAACTCTTACTGGAAACTTTAAATACCACCATCTCATCATTACAAATTTGTTAATAGTTAACTGTAATAACATAAAATTGAATAGGCCACAACACCATGATTAACATTTAATCGATTTTTGAAAGGAACAGTAATCAAGTTATGCTTAAACGATTTAAACAATCAAAGACGCAATAAAATTAAAGCATGCATCTCATACAATTGCATCACCCAAGTATTTAAACCCGAGTCCATATCACACAAGTGGCTCTAATACCACTGTTGGAACGCCGACACCCCATGGCACAGTAAAATAAAATTAATTCCGACGATTCAAACCATGAATCCATGTGTGAGGAATGAATCGAGGAGAAATAAAGGTTTCAAAATTACCAAAACTTCAATCGAGTAGACAGCGATGCCTTGGCAACAAGAATTTTGATCTACTGTCGAACCAAGCTGCAATCTTTTCTGATGTTGGCCTCTACGTAATCCACCCGATTTGACTATGAACTGAAGAAATCTCCAAAACTATTTTTTTTTAAGGTCTGTATCTTTTATTACCTTTTATATAATTGGTATATCTTCAATGAACCATAAAATTAAATAAATATAATAAAGTTTTTATCCAAAAATTATAATTACATTAATTATAATATGGATTTTGGTACATTGTATTTATTTAAATTTATATCTGAACCAAATTCATATATTAATAGAACTATGTTCTCATTATGTGTACAACATCCTTGTACATATAATATGTCCAATATTTGATTGTCCAGTTAAATTAATTCTTTAATTAATTTAATTCATGTGACAACCAAACACAATACCAACTATGTTTTATTCCGTTCATTTCAACCATAGGGTGTGACCCTGTAGGTTCTTGTAACGTTAGCAGTAATATTAGAACGATTCTAATGTTACAAACAATTAATGGCATCTAGCATTGCATCGCTGCTACATAAGTTACAAGAAGTCATGATTTGACATAACCTTTTGTGATTAACCTTTCATGCATTAATCTTTAAGTCCTTTATCTTTGGAATGGACACAAGTTATGGAATAGTCACACTTGCATAGTCCATCCCATGTTTCCTGATATCTTGAGTAGACTATGATATACAAATTAGTATGACATCTCATATCAACTTATTTGAGCATGGCGATGCATTTCTAATCTCACTCAATCAAGTGGCCTAAGATATTACTCCTATTATGTAGGAGGGACTTATCCTATATTGATCAACCATATCCCTCTACATAGGTTGTGGTATATCTAACATCAGCCTTTATAGAACAACCTATTACAGTGTACGTTTGACTGTATCAAAATATACAACTCACGGTGTTGGGATAATGATGATCTCAAGTCTGAGGATCATATACATATTAATCACTATGAGTAATGTTGTGACAATTACATAATAATCCAAGAAACATACTCATAGCGGGTCAATCCAATATGTTGTTCTCTAACACACATATTCATGCATTGATTTTGACACTCCATATCAATGACAACTCTTTATCATCAATTAACTACATGTTATTCTTAATGCATTATTGTTGTCCTAGTCAACAATAATACTTGACTAAGGATCTTTTAAGAATAATCATATTATTCTCAGGACATTATTATAAAATAGTTTATTTGTACACACAGAAAGAAAAACTGAAATAATAATGACAATGCTTTATATTAATAAACATGGTAAATCAAGTATGTTGTTACAACCATCTCATGATTGATCTTTGGGCATACTCTTACACTTTGGGCCTATCATAGGGTCAGTAAGGGCTAACCAAACCTTAAAATTGTAAATCTGATAGTCTGATATTCTGTTCTGAGTATGATAATGCTATGCATGTCTGATTATTCTGATGTTTGTACATAAGCATGTTGAGCATGTCATGTATGTTATTCCGTATCTGGTTCTATATATGATTGTGGGGTGGGATTTGTATATGAGGAGAAAGAATTCTATACAGCGATCATCGCCTATATTCTGCCAGCTTGGCTGCACATTATCTGACATGTTTCGTAATGGTACAATATGTTGTGTAGGGATGGGTGGGTGTTTTTAACCCAACATGGTGTGATGGGATGGTCAGAGTTGGTGTCTAGAGGATGGGGGTAGGATTCTGTATATTTGATCAGTATATCTTATTTTGTTCGTTGTATCTGGAAAGGGCCATGAGCCTGACTCTATATCTAGATGTTTGCGTGCTTAATTCTGTTAGGTTACACACTAAGTTTACAAAAACTCACATTTGTTTCTCTGTTTTGTTCAGGCAATCCACAGACTTAGGTGGGTCAGTGCGACGGAGTCTCTCGATGACAACAAGTTCGTAACTTGATTAGGTTTATGGTTTTTATTTTAAAGATCATTTTTGGATTTTTGTATCTCCGGACTTTTTGGTTGATTTTCTGTTGGTTTTGGATTTTCAATTTAGTACTTAATTCCTACTGATATCTAAAAACTATGGTTTTTATTAAAATAAAGGTTTTCTAAAAATATGAACTGCTTTCTTTGAATACAACGTTTTCATAAGCTTCCACTATAAAACATGTTTTAGGGCAAATTAATTAATTGAATAAACGTTTTGACAATAGATAAAAGCAAATAAGAGTTGAAAAACTGAAATGGATTAAATGTGTAAGATTTCGTTATCAAAACCCTTTCTTCGTGACACCTCTAGATTTGCCATAATATCTAGGTCGGGTTTGGGGTGTTACATTTAGTGGTATTAGAGCCAGGTTACAAAACTCGGGCTGTGAATTTTGAGTTCCAAAATTGTGATTTAAAAATAATTGGTTTTCAAATATTTAGATAATTTGAGAAAGTATGTGGTACACCAAGTCTCCGACGCCAATCCTGTAAGTATCTCTGTAGGTAGATAGAACTATTCTGAAACATTGTAACCTTCTGACACTGTACTAAAATAGTTAGAAATTGAAACTTCTAAAAACATCTCTAAACTTCTGATAATTATTGCATAAAATATATGTTAATAAATACTAGAACTGATGCATTAAACTTTAAAACGTTAAAATGTAGATAAATTTGAATTACACAATGAGCGCTCATGGAACTCGCGGACATGGTACTTGTAGCCATGGTAGATGTCGTAGAGGGCTTGAGCTGAGTCTTCTTCTTTGGGAAGTATGCCAAATCTGGATACTAGTGAGACATCGATTTCACTTGCTACTGAGACTAGGTCTCAAAGCCATTTGGCTGGGGACGACACACATGTCCCAAGCCATGTTGAGGATATTAGAGAGGGTTGTTAAACCCCATTCTAGATCTGAGAATCGTGGGTCGGTAACTGAACGACACCGGTCTAATGGAGCTAAAACTTAAGGGTGCAGTCTCTTTGCTTCGTGACGAAGCATATCGGTGCTGGTTGACAATTGAAGAAGGCACTCAGTCGAATCATCTAAATTGGGATTTCTTTAATACCACCTTCCAAAGTAAGTACGTGGGGGCGACCTGTGTGGATTCTCGTAGGCATGAGTTCATGAATCTCACGTAAGGTGATAGATTAGTGGCCGAGTATGAGGCTGAGTTTCTAAGGCTGAGCCACTACGCTCGAGGCATGGTGGCATCTTAGTATGATAGGTGTGTCCAATTTGAGGATGGCTTGAGAGATAATTTGAGGGTATTGATTGCTCCACAGAGAGAGCGGAGTTCGTGATTTTGGTTGAGAATGCAAAGATCGCTGAGGATGTTAAGTGCATGGAGCGCCGAATAGGGATCAAAAGGGAGGTAAGAATAAGAGGGATTTAGAACCCTCTATTTTTGTTCAGGGGCCTAAGAAAAAGGCTAGACCTGATGGGCTGGTTAGAGTGGGGGTTCTGTTGCTACTATTGGGATTCAGCCTTGTGGAGACTGTGGTAGGCGTCATCCGAGTAAGTGTTGGAGAAGGATTAGGGCTTTTCTGAGGTGTGGGTCTTTGGAGCATCAAATTCGAGAGTGTTCACAGAGGGTAGATCAGATGCAAGCTTTGAGACTGGGTTTTGTACAACCTCAGAAGGCAGTTCAGTAGCCACCTAGGGGCCGTGGACCGGCTAGGGGTGGTAATGGTATGGGTTGTGGGTAGAGAGCACCTGGCAGAGGTGTTGGTCAGATTGAGGTGAGGCAGCCTGTGTTGGTTTATGTTGCTCCACATCAAGAGGATAGGGATGCTCCAGATGTTATCACCGATACGTTCTTAATTTTTGATGTACCTTATACTACTTTGATAGACATAGGTTCTATATACTCCTATGTAGCTATTTCTATATCTGAAAACTTAGGAATTTCTTTCGAGAGCATTTCTAGTGAGATCACTGTATTGAGTCCGTTGGGGCAGTCTGTTCGAGTTAGTAAGCTTTATAAGGATGTTCCATTAGAAGTGCAAGGGGTTGTCTTTTTGGCAAATCTGATGGAGCTTCCGTTTGGGGAGTTTGACTTAATTTTGGGTATGGACTGATTGGTTGAGCACCGTGTTAGCTTGGACTGCTCATCTAAGAGGGTTGTTTTGAGGACTTAGGATGATAAAGAAGTGGTTGTGATAAGTGAGCGCCGAGATTATCTATTTAATGTGATCTCTGCTCTTATGGCTAAAAATTGGTTTGGAAAGGGTGTGAGGCATATTTGGCTTACATCAACGTTTCTGCTTCTAGGGACTCTTCTATCAGGGATATCAAAATAGTAAGGGATTTTTTGGATGTCTTTCCTGAGGAGTTATCGGGATTACCTCTGAATTGAGAAGTTGAGTTTGAAATTGAGCTCTACGGGGTACAACTCGGTGCCCATCGCTTTCTATCGAATGGCACCGAAGGAGCTTACAAAGCATAAGGTTTAACTTTAAAAGCTACTAGATTGTGGTTTCATCAACCCTAGTGTGTCTCTCGTGGAAAGTACTGGTTCTGTTTATGAAGAAAAAGGATGGCACCATGAGGGTGTGCATCGATTATCGGCAACTGAATAAGCTGACTGTGAAGAATAAGTATCCACATTTGAGGATTGATGATTTGTTTGATTAGTTACGTGGGGCTTCATTGTTTTCAAATATTGATCTTCGTTCTAGGTATCATCAGTTAAGAGTTAAAGAAGTGGATGTTCATAAGACTTCCCTTAGGACTCGTTATGGACATTACGAGTTCCTAATTATGCCTTTTGGTCTGAAGAATGCTCCATCTGTATTCATGGATCTGATGAACCAAGTCATTCACCCATATCTGGATTAGATCGTCGTGGTCTTCATCGATAATATTTTGGTGTACTCTAAGACTGAGGATGAGCATGATGAGCATCTTAGAGTAGTGCTTCAGATTCTCCGTGAGAAACAACTCTACGCTAAGTTGAGCAAATGTGAGTTTTGGTTACGTGAGGTGACTTTTCTAGGACATATGTTTTTTTCTGAGGGGATTCAAGTTGATCCTAGAAAAATTGAGGCTATGTTGGATTGGAAACAACTTAAGAATGTATCTAAAATCAACAGTTTTTTGGGTATAGCAGGTTATTATCGGTAGTTTGTCAATGGGTTCTCTTTGATTGCAGTTCCTTTTGTTTGGACTGACGCAACAATTGAGCTTCGAGAAGCTCAAGTCTATTCTGACTCAGGCTCTTGTTCTGATACATCCTAAATCTGGAAAAGTGTTTTTGGTGTATAATGATGCGTCGCACGTCGGTTTGGGGATGCAAGATGGAAAGGTTGTGGCTTATTAATCCCGTCAACTAAAGTCACATGAAGGGAATTATCCGACGCATGATCTCAAGTTGGCTATAGTGGTTTTTGCGTTGAAAATCTAAAGGCACTATCTGAATGGTGATAGGTGTATTATTTACATTGATCACAAGAGCCTTAAGTATCTCCTTACCCAAAAAGAGTTAAATCTTAGACAGCGGCTATGGATTGAGCTGCTCAAAGATTATGACTGCATAATAGAGTATCATCCTGGTAAGGCCAATGTGGTGGCCGATGCTCTAAGTCATAGAGCGATGTTTGATTTGAGGGCGATGTTCACTTGACTTAGTCTGTTTGATGATGGGAGTCTGTTAGCCGAGTTGCAAGTTAAGCCGACTTGGATTGATCAAATTCGAGATAAGCAGTTGGCAGATGAGTCTTTGGGTTTGCAATTTCATCAGGTTGAAAGTGGTAGTACTTCAGATTTTGGGTTGAATAATGATGGTGTTCTGTGTTTTCGAGGTCAGATCTGTGCCGAATGATTTTGTTTTAAGGCAATCGATCCTAAGGGAGGTGTATAGTAGCCCTTATGCTATGCATCCCAATGGTAATAAGATGTATCATGATCTTCGTGAGTTATACTGGTGGCCGAGTTTGAAGCATGAGATTACGAATTTTGTTGCTCGATGTCTGACGTGCCACCAGGTTAACGCTGAGCACCAGTTGCCTTCAGGTTTACTACAACCCATTAAGATTCCTCTATGGAAATGGGAATGCGTGACGATGGACTTCGTTAGTGGGATGCCCCTGACACCCACTAAGAAGGATTCTATTTGGGTCATCGTGGATCAATTGACCAAGTCTGCTCATTTCATTCTGGTTCAAACGGACTATTCTCTACAGAAGTTAGCGAAGCTTTATATCTCTAAGATAGTTAGCCTATATAGGGTTCTTGTTTCAATTATTTCTTATAGAGATCCTCACTTCACTTCTCGGTTCTAGAAGAAATTACATGAAGCTCTAGATTCAATATTAGACTTCAATATTGCGTTCCATCCTCAGACCGATGATCAATCTGAGAGGGTGATTTAGATATTGGAGGATATGCTTCAAAGTTGTGTTATTGATGTCCGAGGTAGTTGGGAGGATTATTTGCCGCTAGCTAAGTTTTCCTACAATAATAGTTTCCAGGCTAGCATCCAGATTGCACCTTACGAGGCTTTATATGGTCGTAAGTGTCGTACCCCGCTATGTTGGACTGAGTTGGGTGAACAACGAGTTTTGGGTCCTGAGTTGGTTTTAAGACCAAAGATAAAGTTAGACTGATTCGGGATCATTTGAAGGTAGCATCTGATAAACATAAATGTTATATTGATTTGAAGAGGCGTGATATTAAGTACTCAGTGGGGGACTTCGTGTTTCTTAAGGTTTCTCTATGGAAGAAAGTTCTAAAATTCGATCATAAGGACAAGTTGAGCCCTAGGTTCATTGGGCCGTATCGGATTCTGAAGCATGTAGGATCGGTTGTTTATCAGTTAGAGATACCTATAGAGTTAGACCGTATCCATGATGTGTTTCACGTCTCGATGTTGAGGCAGTATCGGTCTGACCCATCTCATGTTGTCTCAATTGAGGAGATCGAGGTTAGGTCAGATTTGACTTTTGAGGAGAAGTCGATTCAAATTTTGGATTGAGATGTTAAGATTCTGAGGAGGAAGTCCATACCGTAAGTGAAGGTTATGTGGCGAAATCATGGCACTGAGGAAGCTATGTGGGGAACTTAAGGACTCGATGGGTCAGCAGTATCCTCATTTGTTCTGATTAGGTAAATTTTGAGGTTGAAATTTCTTTTACGGGGTAGAGTTGTAACATCCTGATAAATTTGTTTCTGCTTTTGTAAATATCAGACACAATTGTGTATTTGCTTCAATGGTTAAGTGTTTTGGGTGTGTGTGAGAGGTCTTGGGTTCAAGTCTCACTTCTTTCAATTTTGTTATTTTTGGGTCCAAGCATTATCCTAGTTCAGTGGGCTTATAATAAATTGCTTGTAAATTCATATAAGAATAAGCCTGCTGGTTTAAGTGGTAATGGAATTGGTGTGTTGGGGTTCTTGTGTTGAATCCTGCACAAGCATAGATATTATTTTTGCTCAGTTATCTGAAAGAGTTTCGGTGGAGCCAAACTTCTAAGGTAGTTGTGAGTAGTGGGTTAGTAAGAGAGATATGGGGGTTTGTGATATTATCTTCATTCTATTTTTGTTTTATTTTTTCAAAATTTTGTTTTTCTCTCTCCTTTAGAATTCTGACGTGAGTTTCTTCCTCCTTTCTCTTTTCTTTGGAAATTGTGCAACTTTTCCTCTTGTTCATCGTGTTATACTCGTTTTTGTGGTGCTTGTCGTCGATTTTAGGAAAAGGTGGTAGTGAAGGAAATTCAATCTGACGGTCTAATAATGTTGTTATTTGTACTTGTAACAGTCTAGTTTATACCCTAGTCAAAATAGTGGTTTCGAGACCACAGATCTGAGTCAAAAAAATATTTTAATATTATTTTTTGTGTCTACAGTGTGTGATAAAGCATGTGTGAAAGTTTCATGAATTAATTTGGTTGTCTGTGTGCTTAATTTGAGAAAAGGACTAAATTGCATAAAAGGTAAAAGTGGCAATTCATATGTTAATGTGTTAAATTGACATGGCTTATTAAAGGTGAAGTCTATAAATGGATATTATACTTTTTTTATGCTAGTGGACATTTATGTCCATATTTTACAAGATTTTTATATGGTTTAATAATGGTTAAAGTTGTAAAATGATTAATAAGTTATATTAAAATAAAACAAACATAAAACAAGCCATTATTATCTTTTTCTTTGCCAAAATTGAAAGAAAAGAAAAGAAAAAGAGATAGCTAGGTATTCGGCTTTTGTTCATCTTGATTGAGGTATGTTTTGGTTTCGGTTTTTGATAATTTCTACGTTTTCGTAATCGTTGCTTCGAGTACTATAAAACCCATGTCTTAATTTTGTGAATTTATGCTAATTTTGAAATGTGCCATTGATGAACTCATGAGTTTTATGATGATAGTTGATGAAAAATGAAATATATGTGTTAGATTAACATGTTTTGTCTTTAGATTTTTGGTGTAATTGAGTAATTTGGGCTAAATTGTGAAAATAATATTTTGAAGGACTAAAATGTGAAATAAATGAAAAATATGGGTTTCTAGGGACCTATAGAGAATTCGACTAAGCATGGGTTATATTGAATTATGTGTATTTTGTGATTTTATGAAATAGGGACTAAAATGTAAAAATGTGAAAATATGAGGACTAATTTGTAAATTTCCCTAAATATGTGTCTAGGATTGAATTGAATGGAATGGTGAATAAAAGGGTTAATTCTAAATATTTTAAATCAAGAATCGAGGAAAACAAATTTAGATCGCGGGAAAGCGAAAATAACTGAGTAGCCGTTTTCGTTCGATAAACCAAATCTGAGGTAAGTTATTATGCAAATAAACATATCTGTATTGAATTGAATATATCTATTCATATGTCTATTGATGAAAATGAATGAGTATGAGATGCTAAGTGCGTGAATTTCAAAATAAGTTCGATATAGTGATAAAGCCGAGAAGTCCTGTATGAACCTAGGAATACTTAGGTATCTGTTCAGTTTTATCATGTAAGACCACGCCCGGGACGTTGGCGTTGATTTGAAATTTCATGTAAGACCTCGTCTGGGACGTAGGCAACATTATCTGATTATACATAAGACCTCGTCTGGGACGTAGACATCATTATCTGATTATATATAAGACCCTGTTTGGGATAGTGGCATCAATATACGAGTGCACGTAAGACCTCGTCTGGGACATTGGCATTGTACTACTATTCTGAGTTTTCTGGGTATCCTACTAGGTTCTTATGGGTTCAACGGGCAAGTTTGCAATACGAATGGTATATCCGAGCCATGATCAATTAAGTGAATGAATATCCGATTCAGGTATGTTGAATGTGCATTAAGTATGCATGGAAGGTAAGTAAGCATATGACTTTGATATGAAGAAGAGTATGATTGAAAATGATAATGTGAATCTTAAAAAGTTGAATGTGGCAAATGTGGCCATAAGTTTATGAACCAAGATAGTTGCTAAGTGATTGATATATATATATATATATATGTGTGTGTGTGCCAATGTGTTTATTTGTATATGACTTACTAAGTTTTAGAAAGCTTACTCTGTGTGTGTATTTTCTCTGTTTTATAGTTTGTCAAAGCTACTGAAGGCTCAGGATTGTCAAGGATCATCATCACACTACAAAAACTTATTTTGGTACCCTTTTGGAATGTATATGGCTGATTATGGCATGTATAGACTAGATATGTGTATATGTTTTTGGAAGTGAACTTAGCCATGTGTTTTGGCAAGTTTAATTTGGTTCATATTATGCTTTGATGAATGTGGCATATGTATGGTTTTGGTACGGTTTAAATTCCCATGAAATAGCCAGGTTTATGGCTAGTTAAATGATGAAGTTTTGCTTTGGTTATGTATGTGTTATTATTTGAAAGATGATATGAATGATTTGGCTATTAAATGCACTGATTGGAGGAACAAATTGGTATGTTATTGGTTGCCATACATGCATGATGTGTCTTGGTATATTTTGCCTATAGGTGTGACCCTTATGGGTGGAAGTTTGGCCTTGTAAATGGCCTATAATGTCACACGGTTGAGGCACACGGGCGTGCCTAAGACTGTGGGTAAATTGGCAGAATATGGCTTAAATTGCACACAACTTCGACACGGGCGTGCTTGATGGCCGTGTGAGAAATGGCAGTATATGATCTAGTAGTACACGGCCATAGCACACGGGCGTGCTTGGTGACCGTGTTGACACACGGGTGTGTCAAGTAGCTATGGGAGAGGCACCACCTACCCTTACGGTGTGTGTCCCACGTATGTTAGAAAAGTTTCAAATTTTATAAAATTACATATGTGTTTGATTTAGTCAGACTCGGTTTATAAGCGTGCTTAGGGTCTCGATGACCTACTTAAGGGACATTATGATTGATATTTGATGAATGGTTTCGATTAATTCTATAACTAAGTAATTAACCCTATCCACGGTGATTGGACACGGGATAGGTGTTATTGGTTGGTATCGAGCTACGGTTTAGTCAATTCTCGGACTAACGTGGTGTGTCGAGTCTAGCTATACATGCCATATATTTCACTGTGATAGTGTGATGAATCCTGACGTGTAAAATGTGATTTCTGTATAGTAATGGATCCCGAAAGAGTCGTAGCTAACGACGTAGAAAGTAATGCGCATGCTCCTGCACAAGGGACAGAGCCTTCTGATTTGAGATCGGCTACGATCGGTCAGGAGGGAGAAGCTAAACAAGCTTTCTTCCAAATGATGAGTGAGTGGTTCACTCAGTTCGTAAAGAATAACCCAACTGTTTCGCAACCTCTGCCCCCCGTTAATCCCCCTCAGACTACAGTTGTGCCACCGGCTATATATCGAATTTGTTAAATAAGCCTCCAGTTGATAAGATTAGTAAGTATGGGGCTAAAGAATTCCGGGCTACTAATGCTGATGATGCTGAAAAGGCTGAGTTCTGGATTGAAAATACTATTTGAGTTTTCAGTGAAATGTCTCTGACTCCGGATGAATGTATAAAGTGTGTTGTATCCTTGCTTCGAGATGCGGCTTATCAATGGTGGAAAACCTTCATTTCTGTTGTTCCGAGAGAACGGGTTACTTGGGATTTCTTTCATATTGAGTTCCGGAAGAAATATATCAGTGAAAGATACGTCGATCAGAAATGAAAAGAATTTCTAGAGCTTAAACAGGGTCGAATGACTATCACTGAATATGAACGAGAGTTTGTACGACTAAGTCAATATGCCCAAGAGTGTATATCTTCTGAAGCTATAATGTGCAAAAGATTCGAAGATGGTCTTAATGAAGATATCTGTTTGCTAGTCGGGATTTTAGAAATAAAAGAGTTCGTTGTACTCATTGACCGAGCTTGCAAAGCTAAGGCACTCAAAAAGGATAAAAGAAGAGCTGAGTCTGAAGCTCGAGATACAAGAAAGAGATTTCAGAGTAAATCATTTCAGTCTGCTCCAAAAAGATTCTGAGATGATCAAAGTCATTCTAGAGATAATGTGGGACATTTGAACGGAAATCAAGCTAAATTGCAAATGAGTTCCAAAACTCTAGCAACTTCAGTGGCCAGCGTTGGTAATGTTCGGTCAGAGAGACCTGAATGTAAACATTGTGGAAAAAGACATCCGGGAAGCTGTAAATTGAATGACAGAGCTTGCTTCAGATATGGGTCACTTGATCATTTTATCCGTGATTTCCCTGAGCCTGTCAAACCAGAGACTGTTAAGAATCCAAGATCTGATAATGCACCTGTGAGAGGTCGATCATCAAAGAATGTAAAGAATGTCAGTGGTAGTCAGAGAACTATGAGAGACAATGTTGTTAGATCCGAAGCCAGAGCCTGCTATCCGAGCTCGTAAAAAGCTTCGTCGCCTGATGTTATAATGGGTACTTTTACTCTTTATGATACTTCTGTGATAGCTTTAATAGACCCTGGTTCTACGCATTCGTACATATGCATGAATTTAGTATATGGTATAACTTTGCCTGTAGAGTCTATTGAATTTGCTATAAAAGTATCGAACCTCTTAGGTAAGAGTGTCCTTGTTGACAAAGTATGCAAGAACTGTCTGTTAATGTTTCGAGATATCTGTTTCCCTGCTGATCTGATGCTTTTGCCATTTGATGAATTCGATATTATTTTGGGAATGGATTGGTTATTTATGCATGATGCCATTATGAACTATAAAAGAAAATCTATTGATTTGAGAAGTCCGAATGATGAGATTGTACGGATTAAGTCTGATGATTTAAGTGGATTTCTCTCTGTGGTATCCGTTTTGAAAGCTCAGAGTTATGTGAAAAAGGGGTATGAATCATATTTTTCTTATGTGATCGATTCAAAAGCTTCTGAGAAGATAGTTGAATCAGTACCCATTGTTTGTGATTTTGCTGATGTGTTCCCTGAAGAGTTACCGGGTTTACCTCTGATTCGTGAGGTTGAATTTGGTATTGAATTGTTGCCTGGTACAACACCTATTTCGATATCTCCGTATAGAATGGCACCTATGGAGTTGAAAGAGTTAAAGTCACAGTTACAAGAATTGACTGATAAAGGGTTTGTTAGACCGAGTTTTTCGCCTTGGGGTGCTCCTATTCTGTTTGTGAAAAATAAAGATGGTATGATGAGAATGTGTATTGATTATCGTCAGTTGAATAAGGTGACTATAAAGAACAAATATCCATTGCCCAGAATTGATGATTTGTTTGATCGCTTAAAAGAGCTCTTGTGTTTTCCAAGATTGATTTGAGATCAGGATACTACCAATTGAGAGTTAAAGATTCAGACATTTTGAAAACTGCTTTTCGAACGAGGACGGGCATTATGAGTTTTTAGTTATGCCATTCAGACTAACCAATGCTCCTGCTATTTTTATGGACTCGATGAACAGAATTTTCAGACCATATCTACATCAATTTGTTGTTGTATTTATTGACGACATTTTGATTTACTCATGTAATAAGAATGAGCATGCATAACATTTGAAAATTGTGTTGCAAACTTTGAGAGAAAAGCAATTGCACGCAAAATTCAGCAAATGTGAATTCTGGTTGAATGAGGTCAGTTTTCTAGGACATATTGTGTCAGCTTCTGGGATTTGTGTTGATCCGAGGAAGATTTTTGCTATTCTGAATTGGAAACCTAGTTATTACCGCAGATTTGTTAAAGGCTTCTCGACTATAGCTACTCCGTTGACTAGATTACTTCAGAAAGATGTCAGATTTGAATGGTCGGATAAATGTCAGAAAAGTTTTGACCAATTGAAAACTCTGTTAACAGAAGCTCCAGTGTTAGTACAGCCAGAATCGGGTAAAGAATTTGTTATTTACAGTGATGCTTCGTTAAGCGGTCTGGGATGTGTTTTGATGCAAGAGCGCAAAGTGGTAGCTTATGCTTCGAAACAATTAAAACCTCATGAAAAGAATTACCCGACACACAACCTTGAACTCGCTGCGATTGTGTTGCACTTAAAATTTGGCGTCATTATTTGTACGGTGAGAAATGTCATGTGTTTTCAGATCATAAAAGTCTGAAATATTTAATAACCCAGAAAGATTTGAACCGCATCAAAGAAGATGGTTAGAACTGTTAAAAGATTACGAGCTTGTGATCGATTATCATCCGGGTAAAGCAAATGTGGTTGCTGATGCGTTGAGTAGAAAGTCATTGTTTGCATTACGTGCTTTGAACGCTCAGTTAGATTTGTCTGATGATAGTTTTGTGATAGCTGAATTGAGAAGCGAAACCGTTATTTGTACAGCAAATATGTGATGCTCAGAAGGTTGATAATGAATTGTTGTTGAAACGAGTTCAATGTGAATGGAATTCTGAATCTAAATTTTGAGTTATCGATGATTGTTTGAGATTTCGAGATCAAATTTGTGTTCCAAGAAATCCAGAGCTGATTCAATTGATTTTGGGTGAAGCACATAACAGTCACCTATCTGTCCATCCGGGAAGTACAAAGATGTATCATGATTTGAAACAACACTATTGGTGGTCTGGCATGAAACGAGACATTTCGACTTTGTTTTAAAATGTTTAGTTTGTCGACAAGTGAAAGCGTAACATCAAGTTTAAATGCAGGATGTTACTGATCGATTCGATCCACGAATGGAAATGGGATAAAGTAACTATGGACTTTGTTTCTTGGTTGCCTCTGACTCCGAGAAATAAGAATGTGATATGGGTCGTAGTTGACCGATTGACGAAATCTGCCCATTTTATTTTGGTAAGATCTGAATTTTCACTCGAGAGATTAGCCGAGCTTTATATTTTTGAGATTGTGAGATTGCACGGGGTTCCAGTATCTATTGTGTTAGATAGAGACCCGAGATTCACATTGAGGTTCTGGAAGAAATTGCAAGAAGCTTTGGGCACAAAATTGCATTTCAGTACAGCTTTTCATCCGCAAACAGATGGTCAATCCAAGCAAATTATTCATATTCTCAAAGATATGTTGAGATACTATATATTAGAATTTAATGGTTCATGGGAACAATACCCACCGTTGATCGAGTTTGCGTATAATAATAGTTTTCAGTCGAGCATCAAAATGGAACCTTATGAAGCTTTGTATGGATGTAAGTGTCGTACACCTCTGCATTGGACTGAACTCAGTGAGAATAAGTTACACAGGGTCGATTTGATAAAAGATAATGAACAGAAAGTGAAATTGATCCGAGATTGTTTGAAAGTAGCATCTGATCGTCAGAAGTCCTATGCAGACTTAAAACGAAAGGATATAGAATTTGAGATCAGCGATAAAGTATTTTTGAAAGTGTCTCCATGGAAGAAAGTGTCTCCATGAGATCATTGAACGTGTTGGGCCTGTTGCATATAGATTGAAGTTACCCTCAGAACTAGAAAAGATTTACAATGTATTTCACGTTTCGATGCTCCGTAGATATCGGTCTGATCTGTCACATGTGATTGCCCCATCTAAAATTGAAATCTGATCTGATATGACATACGAAGAGGAACCGGTTCGTATCTTAGCTCATGAAGTGAAAGAGTTAAGAAACAAGGAAATTCCATTAGTGAAAGTACTCTGGCATCATCACGGTATAGAAGAGGCTACGTGGGAGCCTGAGGACTCAATGAGATAGCAATATCCGATTCTGTTTAACGGTAAGATTTTCGGAGACGAAAATCCCTAAGAGGGAGAATTGTAATAGTCTGGTTTATACCCTAGTCAGAATAGTGTATTGGGACCACAGATCCGAGTCAAAAAATATTTTAATATTATTTTCGTGTCTACAATGTGTGATAAAGCATGTGTGAAAGTTTCGTGAATTAATTTGGTTGTTTGTGTGCTTAATTTGAGAAAAGGACTAAATTGTATAAAAGGTAAAAGTGGCAATTCATATGTTAATGTGTTAAATTGACATGGCTTATTAAAGGTGAAGTCCTTAAATGGATATTATACTTTTTTTTATGCTAGTGGATATTTATGTCCATATTTTTCATGATTTTTATATGGTTTAATAAAGGTTAAAGTTGTAAAATGATTAATAAGTTATATTAAAATAAAACAAACATAAAACAAGCCATTATTATCTTTGTCTTTGCTGAAATTGAAAGAAAAGAAAAAGAGATAACTAGGTATTCGGCCTTTGTTCATCTTGATTGAGGTGTGTTTTGGTTTCTATTTTTGATAATTTCTATGTTTTCGTAATCGTTGCTTCGAGTACTATAAAACCCATGTCTTAATTTTGTGAATTGATGATGATTTTGAAATGTGCCATTGATGAATTCATGAGCTTTGTGATGATAGTTGATGAAAAATGAAACATATGTGTTAGATTAACATGTTTTGTCTTTGGATTTTTGGTGCATTTGAGTAATTTGGGCTAAATTGTGAAAATAATATTTTTGAAGGACTAAAATATGAAATAAATGAAAAATATGGGTTTTTGGGGACCTATAGAGAATTCGGCTAAGCATGGGTTATATTGAATTATGTGTATTTTGTGATTTTATGAAATAGGGACTAAAATATAAAAATGTGAAAATATGAGGGTTAATTTATAAATTGCCCTAAATGTGTGTCTATGGATTGAATTAATGGAATGGTGAATAAAAGGGTTAATTCTGAATATTTTTAGATCAAGAACCGAGGAAAACGGATTTAGATCGCGGGAAAGCAAAAATAACCGAGTAGCCGTTTTCGTTTGATAAACCAAATCCAAGGTAAGTTATTATGCAAATAAACTTATCTATATTGAATTGAATATATGTATTCATATGCCTATCGATGAAAATGAATGAGTATGAGATGCTAAGTGCGTGAATTTCGAAATAAGTTCGATATAGTGATAAAGCCGAGAAGTCCTGTATAAACCTAGGAATACTTAGGTATCTGTTTTGTTTTATCATGTAAGACCACGTCCGGGACGTTGGCGTTGATTTGAAATTTCGTGTAAGACCTCGTTTGAGACTAGGAAACATTATCTGATTATACATAAGACCTAAATGCAGGGACGCAGCAACATTATCTCGATTATACATAAGACCTCGTCTAAGACATAGGCATCATTATCGATTATCAATATACGAATGCACGTAAGACCTCGGGGACGTTGGCATTGTACTACTATTAGAGTTTTCGGGTATCCTACTAGGTTCCTATGGGTTCAACGGGCAAGTCTGCTTGTCTGAATGGTATATCGAGCCATGATCAATTAAGTGAATGAATATTCGATTCAGGTATGTTCAATGTGCATTAAGTAAGCATGAAAGGTAAGTAAGCATATGACTTTGATATGAAGAAGAGTATGATTAAAAATAATAATGTGAATCTTAAGATGTTGAATGTGGCAAATGTGGCCATAAGTTTATGAATCAAGATATATATATATGATAGTTGCTAAGTGATTGATATATATATGTGCCAATGTGTTTATTTGTTTATGACTTACTAAGTTTTCAGAAAGCTTACTCTATGTGTGTATTTTCTCTTTTTTATAGGTCGTCAAAGGTACTGAAGGCTCGGGATTGTCAAGGATCATCATCACACTACAAAAACTTATTTTGGTACCCTTTTGGAATGTATATGGCTGATTATGGCATGTATAGACTAGATATGTGTATATGTTTTTGGAAGTGAACTTAGCCATGTGTTTTGGCAAGTTTAATTTGGTTAATATTATGCTTTGATGAATGTGGCATATGTATAGTTTTGGTACGGTTTAAATGCCCATGAAATAGCTAGGTTTATGGTTAGTTAAATGATAAAGTTTTGCTTTGGTTATGTATGTGTTATTATTTGAAAGATGATATGAATTATTCGTCTATTAAATGCACGGATTGGAGGAACAAATTGGTATGTTATTGGTTGCCATGCGTGCATGATGTGTCTTGGTATATTTTGCCTATAGGTGTGACCCTTATGGGTGGAATTTTGGCCTTGTAAATAGCCTATAATGTCACAAGGTTGAGGCATACGGGCGTACCTAAGACCGTGGGTAAATTGGCAGAATATGGCTTAAATTACACACAGCTTCGATAGGGGCATGCTTGATGGCCGTGTGAGAAATGGCAGTATGTGATAGTAGTACATGGCCATAGCACACGGGCGTGCTTGGTGACCGTGTTGATTTTGGCAGTATATAGCCACAGGGAAGACACACAGGTGTGTCAAGTAGCCGTGGGAGAGGCACGGCCTACCCCCACGGCCGTGTGTCACTTGTATGTTAGAAAAGTTTCAAATTTTTATGAAATTACTTATGTGTTTCGTTTTAGTCCCGACTCAATTTATAAGCATGCTTAGGGTCTCGATGACCTACTTAAGGGACATTATGATTGATATTTGATGAATGGTTGTACAATTAATTACAGAACTATTTTCGATCATGTCTGTATGCCTCTAACCTATTAGGTGATCGACACGGGATAGGGGTGTTACAGTACTAATTAACAATTTCAGAGGGCTCGGGGTTGCTGTAGCATCTTAAATGAACCAGGTGTGTACCCAAAACGTAGAAAGACGAGCTTTCAAAAAGCCAAAAAACCTCACTGTCGACTCCACACGGGTGTGTGCCTGGCCGTGTGGCTGGCTGTGTGTGAGACACGGTCGTGTGGTGGCCCGAGTATGGCTATGTGAGCCACATGGGCTAGGCCAAGTTAGGCGTGTGGGCCACACGGGCATGTGGGTTTTGGGGCTAGGCCGTATGGGCCACATGGGCAAGGCCAATCTGGGCGTGTAGGCCCACACGGGCATGTGGGCCCATATTTTTGAAATTTCCCCTAGGGTTGCATGGGTCGTACCAATCGACTATGGGCCTATCGTAGGGTCAGTAAGGGCTAACCAAACTTTAAAACTGTTGATCTGATAGTCTGATATTATGTTCTATGTATGATAATGTTATGCATGTTTGATTATTCTGATGTCTATACATAGCATGTTGAGCATGTCAAGTATGTTATTCTGTATCTGTTTCTGTATATGATTGTGGGGTGGGATTTGTATATGAGGAGAAAGTATTTTTTATGAAGATCATCACCTATATTCTGGCAGCTTGGCTGCATATTATCTAACATGTGTTGTAATGGAACGATATGGTGTGTAGGGATGGTTAGGTGTTTTTAACCCCACATGGTGTGATGGGATGGTCAGAGTTGGAGTGTAGAGGATGGGGGTAGGATTTTGTATATTTGATCTGTATATCTGATTCTATTCACTGTATCTGAAAAGGGCCATGAGCCTGACTCTGTATCTGTATGTTTGCATGCTTAATTTTATTGGGTTACACATTAAGTTTACGAAAACTCACATTCGTTTGTCTATTTTGTTCAGGTAATCCACAGACTTAGGTGGGTCGGTGCGACGGAGTCTCTCGGTGACCACGAGTTCGTAAACTGATTATGTTTATGGTTTTTATTTTAAGGATCATTTCTAGATTTTTTTAAAAATTGGACTCTCCGGACTTTTTGGTTGACTTTCTTTTGGATTTGGATTTTCAATTTAGTACTTAATTGCTACTGATATCTAAAAACTATGGTTTTTATTAAAACAAAGGTTTTCTAAAAATACAGAATTGCTTTCTTTGAATACAACGTGTTTTGTAAGCTTCCACTATAAAACATGTTTTAGGGCAAATTGATTAATTGAATAAACGTTTTGACAATAGAAAAAAGAAAATAAAATTTGAAAAACTGAAATGGTTTAAATGTGTAAGATTTTATTATCAAAACCCCTTCTTTGTGACACCTTCGGATTTGGCCATAACATCTAGGCCAGTTTAGGGCGTTACAACATACCTCGGCAATTAGGGCGTAAACAAAGTCGAGCTAATCTGAGGCTTTAGCTTTTCCCGATCTAAATCCGTACACAGTCAATCTTGATCTAAATAGATAAATCCAATCCATTTAATATCTCTATTATTCAATTCAGTCCATATTTCATAATTTTCCAAAATTTCTATTTTGCCCCTAAAATTTTAACTTTTCACAATTTAGTCCTTAAGCTCATAAATTGAAATTTAAACTTTTTAATCATCTTCTCTTGCTAACCTATTTCTCTAGGGACCTAAATCAATCCATACAAACCATTTTTTCATAAATTTACCGTGAAATTTTATCATTTTTATAAATAAGTCCCTAAATACAATTTTCTTCAAAATTCACTTAACACAACTTGTTTATTTATCAACAAGGACTTATAATCTACCATTAAACATCAAGAATCACACAAAAGCATTCATGGCACAACCCTAAATCTTTAACATTTTTGCAAATTGATCCCTGTGCAAGCTAGATTAAGCTACAACGATCCTAAAAACATAAAAATCATTAAACACGGTCTTAAAAATCATACCATGCAAGTGAAATAAAAAAAATGAAGCTTTCTTCTCCCTTCAATGGTGTATTCGGCCAAGCAAGAAGAAGAAATAAAAAGATTATAACATTATTTCATCTTTTCTTACAACAAAACCTAGCCATGAATGTCCACAAACATTAAAAATAGTCTAATTACCATCTAAGTCCATTCACTTTAAAATTTCATAGCCATTTGACCCTTTTAGCTAATAGAACTAAACTTTTACACTTTTTATGATTTAATTTCACATAATTAATTATGCAAACATCAAAATTTATTAACAAAATTCTAATACAACCTTACTAACATCCCATAAACCTTTAAATATTAATAAATAATAATTTACTCATCAAATTTGTGGTCTCAAAACCACTGTTCCAATTTCACTGAAAACGGGTTGTTACACTGTAGTACCCTAAGCATGGCCTGCGACACAATATCGTCAACAAGCTCCTGATGATCCTCCTCTATAGTATACGTATTCTCAACCTGGTCAGCCACTAGCTCGAGTTCAATCACGAACTCAGATGTATGTACTCGTGACGTAGACAAATCAATTTGGGTTTCTGGACCCTACTCTCCGCAAGTTCTCATTCCCCTAGTATGAACGCCTTTTGTACTCATCTTTTGTTATCAGATTCTTAAGTTTTATGCGGTTTTATCTGACAATTAGAAATGTTTCATTATCAATTCAGAATGTTTCAATTCTAAAGTTTCGTTACTATAGTATCAGTATCTATAGTTTTTAGAATTTAAGTTTCACAGTATAGTTTTCAGAATCTAAATTTTCATAACCTATAGTATTCGACAATCTCACAATAAAATTTAATAAGGTAGAAGTACTTATCTGGGCCATCTTCGGAGTTTCATATTTCCAAAACAAAATAAAAAATTTTAACTAAGGCATGGATTTTTCCCCAAAAACCTTTTTAACAAATATGCATGTATTATTTATTTTAAAATAAACCACAGTCTAAATTATTAAACCAGGCTTTGATACCACTAAATGTAACCCTCTAAACCCGGCCTAGACATTATAGCAAAATCTCGAGGATCACATTGGAAATGTTAATGGCGCAGAAAACCATTTAACTATTTTCTCCCACTAATCGTCTTTAATTCAAGTACTGATAGTTTTCAAAAAACATAGTTTTTCAGTTAAAACATTGCAGCAGACAATATATTCATTTAAAATCTTGTTCGTCATTTTGAAAATGTAGATATAATATAACTTGTAAACCTTTAATTTTTTGAGCAAGTAGTGTTGAGTTTTGAAAATAGAGTATCGAGTTTGAAAACACTATCGTTGAGTTGAATTATCCTAATTGTGAAAAATTCACCATTTAATTATTATTTGATAAAAAAAACCTTTAAGTACTAATTTAAAAATGTACGTCATGCAAAACCATCCAAAAACCACAATAAATACAAAGTCCAAAAGAAAGTGCAAATCCAAAACCAAAGTCCAAAGCCATTAAACACATCTTAAAATAATGAATACGAAAAATATAGTTTTTTGAAAAATGACCGAGAGCACCTCTATAGTTGAGCCCATCCTAAACTTGATTATTATCTAAAAAATTAAAATTTAAAGGGGTGAGCTTAAAAAGACCAGTGTGGGTTACAAATTATAATAACATAATTTAACACATAACAGCAACAGTGTAAAAATATCATAAACATATAGAACATTTAGTCACAAAATCACATTTATCAGAATGCATAGTGACGATGTCAATATAACACTTTTTCAGAAATTAATGCAAATTTTCAGAAAATAGATCCTACCCATCAACGCTACACACCATAATGAGTTCCCCAAACTCGTTCATCCAATAACACTTCAATAATGTGGACAAGCCACTAGATAGTGTAGTTGACCTACCAAAAATAGAATATTGTGGTCGAGCCACTAGATAGTTTGCGGATATATTGCTAGATACTTCCTCCGATCACATTATCCCAACCCCATGCATGTGATATGGCATACAGAACAAATTTTTAGTAGGCATGCTTTACATGCAAATCATATCTCAATACGATTTATCACTATGGCATGCCTAACATGCGAATCAGAAACAGAAATAAGGGCATGCTTAACATGCGAATCATAACCAGAATATTTAGAATCACATACAAATAAAAATATCAAAGTAAAAATATCATGTTTATAATACATATATTATCCAAATCTCCATAAATCACATGTCATGAGTATAAGGAAATCATACATCAACACTTATAACACAAAAGTCACACCATCTCATATTTCATCACTGATTTGAGGTTTTAGAACACTTATTTGAAATCCTCTTTAACGGGTTTTTCTAACCCATATGAATAATTATAATTTTTAATTATAAGTTAATGGTTATTTATATACAAAAAGAAGAGGAGGAGAAGAATCATCATCTTCTTCCTTCGCCACTTCTTGTTTAAGAAAGGAAAGAAATAAATTTTAAGTTTGCATCTCCATGCAAGGAGCCATATTCATAGGTAAGTGACCACGCCCGACTTTCATGCATTGGTTTGGGTGTTACATTTAGTGGTATCGAGCCCAGTTTCAAAAACTCTACTGTGGTTTGGGTTCAAAATAATTTCGTATGAAAACGCTCAATGATATTTTAAAGATCAAGATGGCACCACAAGCATCCGCAACAAGTCAAGTAAGTATTTATTGCTTAAATGATTACTATGATATGATCATAGGAATACTCTAGAACTTCTAGTTTTAGATGTGAAAATCGTAGAGATTGAGACTATAGGACACGTTGCGAAAAACAACTTTATATCTCAAATCTCATAAAATATCGTTAATAAACACCGAAACAAAATTTCTGATTCATAAAACTTGTAATCAGATAAACGAACAAGCAATTATGAGTACAAGAGGACGTGGTCGTGGACGCGTAGACGTGGCGTGGTAGAGGCCGAGGTGCTACTGGTCAAGCACCAAATCATATGCTGAAGTAGACGCTGCGTCAATTGAAAGTGAGACCGGATCACGCGATCACATGGAAGAAGATCATGCAATGACTCAAGCAATGCTACGAAGTCTTGGAAAGGGTCACTGGAACTAGAATTGGGCCAACAACTCGTGGGTCAATTTCAGAGCGACTTAAGGCAAATAATGCGAAGTTTTCGAGAGAGTCTCGTGTAGCCCCGAATGTGGTGAATCATCGCTCGAAGGCGTGGAACGGATCATGGATGATATGGAATGCACGGTGAGCAAAACCGGAGGAGCTGTATCCTTATTGAGAGATGAGGCGATCGGTGGTGGCTCACTGCTCGAGAAGGCAATCAAGCCGCACCGATTAATCGGGAATTCTTTAAAGCCGCCTTCCAAGGAAAATACGCGGAACAAGCTATGTAGACACTCGAAGGAAGGAATTTCAATCTTGTCCAAGGAAGTAAGACAATGGCAAGATATGAAGTCGAAGTTTTTACGTCCGAGCCGTTATGCCCGGACAATTGTAGCAATGATCATGAACGTATGTACGTTTCGAGGATGGACTTAATGATGAGTGAGGTTCGATTGCTCCACAAGTTAGAAATTTTTCCACTCGGTGGAGAAGGCCAAAATAGCCGAAGAGGCTAAGAACTCGAAGCGCAGTAACCGAGAAAGATCCCAAACAAGAGAGAGACACAATGATGGATCTTCCAAGAGATTTCGAAGAAACCCGGAATGATGAATCGTTCAAGGCGAACCCCGTAGCAAATAATCAAGTCGAGATTACTGAGTGTGGGAAAAGGCATTTTGGGGAATGTTGGAGGAAAACGGTGCATGCTACAAATGCGGTTCAATGGAACATCAAGACAAAAGTTGTCTCGATGAATGGATACGACTCAAGAAGTCCGTAATAATGATGCACACCGGTCGGGGTAATCAGCACCACCGAGAGGTCGTGGACCGTGTCGTGGTGGTAATGGGGCTGGTCGCGGTCAAGGTGCACCGGTCGAGGAAATGGTAATAGAGAAATGCGATGCTAGATACCGGATCGGTTCACGCAGTTAGACGCCATGAGGGCGGCAATGCACCGATGTGATAACCAGACGTTCTTCATTTTCGATGTACTGTTATTGCCTTAATAGATATTGGCTCTACCCATTCATATGTATCTAGTGCCATATCCGGAAATCAATTTAGAATCAAATTACCGAAAATGAGATGATAATGAATCATCCTTTAGGACAACAAGAATGGTTAATAAAATATTTAAGGACGTGCCTTAAAATCCAAGAGGAAGTATTCTTAGCAAATTTGATGGAACTACCTTTCACGTGAGTTCGATCTCATTCGGCATGGATGGTTGGTTAACCATCGAGCGCAATTGGATTGTCTTGAAAAACGAATGTCGATGAAGGACCCGGATGATAAGGAAGTCATAATGATTGGTGAACGAAAGAACTATCCGCAAATGTGGTATCTCGCATTAAAAGTCGGAAGTTGGTGCGGAAAGGGTACGGGCATTCCTAGCCTTTATCGTGCTTTGGATGCCAAAGAATTATCCGTGAATGATGTGAGGACGGTGAAGGAATTTCCGATGTATTTCCAAGAACTTCCCGGTATACCTCAGATCGGGAAGTAGAATTTGGCATTGAGCTTTTGCTCGACGGCTCCAAAGGTCCATTGCTCCCATAGAATGGCACAGAAGGAGTTGGTCGAGCTCAAAGCTCAAATTCAAGAATTGCCGGATCGGGATTCATTCGACCAAGTGTGTCTCCGTGGGGAGCACCGCTTTGTTCGTCAAGAAGAAGGATGGATCGATGCGTATGTGCATTGACTACGACATATTGAATAAATTGACGATCAAGAATCGGTATCCTCTGCCGAGAATTGACGACTGCTTGATCAATTGAAGGGAGCTTCAGTTTTCTCAAAATTGATTTAAGGTCGTTATCACCACTTAAGGTGAAAGAAGCGGACATTTATAAGACAAAGATTTTCGGACTGCGTTACGGACACTATGAGTTTGTAGTGATGCCGTTTGGATTAACCAATGCACCATTTGCATTTATGGACATGATGAACCTAGTCTTTCAACCATATTTAGACCGGTTTGTGGTAGTGTTCATAGATGATATATTGGTTTATTCGAGAAGTGAGGAGGAACATGACCAAGATTTGCGGATAGTATTACAATTACTCGTGATAAGCAATTGTATGCCAAATTTGGTAAATGTGAATTTTGGCTAAAGGAGGTGACTTTCCTTGGTCATGTAGTATCACCAAGGAATAAGGGTGGATCCTGAAAATTGAGGCTATTCGGATTGGAAACCACCAACATCGATGAGTGAAATTCGGAGTTTCTTAGGCTTTACGGATACTATAGACGTTTTGTAGAGGGTTTTCATTGATTGTCGCACCCCTAACTAAAGCTGCTGCGAAAGGGAGCTCCGTGATATCCTGGAATAAAAGAAGAGAGTTTTGAGAAATTGAAGAAGATTCTCGACGAAGCTCGCTTTAATTCAACCCGAGGTCGGAAAGGAATTCACCGTTTATTGCGATCGCCTCACACGGCCCGGGTTGTGTGTTGATGCAAATGGAAAGGTGGTGGCCTATGCTTCTCGTCAATTGAGACCACACGAAGTAAACTACCCTACTCATGATTTGGAGTTAGCCGTTGTCTTTGCTCTAAAGATTTGGAGGCACTATCTCTATGGTGAGAAGTCCATAATCTACACGGATCACAAGAGTCTTAAATACCTCCTTACCTAGAAGGAGTTGAATTTAAGACAAAGAAGATGGGTAGAATTGTTAAAGATTATGATTTCTCCATCGAGTACCATCCTCGAAAGGCTAACGTGGTAGCCGACGCGTTAAGTCGTAAGGCGGTATCTAAATTAAGAGCTTTGTTTGCCCATTTGAGTCTCAGATGAGGATGGCGCTTGTTAGCGAACTTGTGTGAAACCTCCGTATGGAACAAATCAAGGAAAAGCAGACATCGATGAGAAGTTGGGACCTTTATCGCGACAAGTTGAAAATGGTGAAATTGAGGATTTTGGAATAAACACGGAGGTGTGTTGTGCTTTCGAGGAGAGTATGCATGCCTAAGGATCTAAATTTGAGGCAATCGATTCTACGGGAGGCGATAGTAGCCCTTATGCTATGCATCCCGGAGGAAATAAGATGTATCGAGATCTCCGTGAATGTGATTGGTGGCTGTGGTTGAAGCGTGAGATTACGAGTTCGTGGGAAAATGTTTGACTTGTCGCAAGTGAAGGCGTAACATCAATTACCGTCTGGATTGTTACAACCGATAAAGATTCCTCTTTGAAATGGGAGCGGATAACTATGGATTTTGTTAGTGGGTTACCGTTAACACCTACTAAGAAAAATTCCATTTGGGTAATTGTTGATCCGTTGATGAAGACCGCTCATTTCTTGCCGGTTTCATGACGGACTATTCATTGCGTAAATTGGCTAAACTTTATGTATCCGAAATTGTGAGGTTACATGGGGTACCAGTATCTATCATATCGGATAGGGACCCTAGGTTTACATCACGATTCGAAAGCTCTCACGAAGCCTTAGGAACAAAGTTGAATTTCAAGACGGCTTTTCATCCTCGGTCGATGGTCACGGGAGAGTAATTCAAATATTGGAAGATATGTTAAGAGGATGTAATCGACTTGAGGGTAGTTGGGAGGATTATCTACCACCGCGTAATTCACAGATATAACAAATGCCTATCGATCTAGCATTCGATGGCACCTTACGAGGCATTGTATGGTCGTAAGTGTCGCTCTCCTATTTGTTGGACCGAGTTGGGCGAAAAGATGATGTTAGGTCCCGAGATGATATCCGAGACCGAGGATAAGGTAAAAGTTATTCGAGCACGGTTGAAAGAAGCCTCGATAGATGTAAGTCGTGACGCAGATCCTGAAGCGAAGGACATTGAGTATAGTGTGGAGATCGGGTTTTCTTGAAGGTATCTCCTTGGAAAAGATCTTCGATTCGGAAGGAAGGGCAAGCTAAGTCCTAGATATATTGGACCTTATCGTCTTTGAAGCGTGTTGGTCCAAATGGCATATCGATTGAGTTACCTCCGGAGTTAGATCAAATTCACAATGTCTTTCATGTTTCCATGTTGAGGCGTTATAGATCGGATCCTTTGCACATTATACCCAGTAGAAGAATTGAGCTGAATTGATTTGTCCTTTGAAGAAGAACCAAATGGAAATCCTAGACCGAGATGTCAAGGTATTAAGGAAGAAAACCGTGCGTTGGTCAAAGTTCTATGGCGTAACCATGAGTGGAAGAAGCTACGGGAGCCAGAGGATGCAATTCGCAACAATACCCTCACCTTTTTCAACTGTAAATTTCGAGGACGAAATTTTCTTTAAGGAGGGTAGAGTTGTAACACCCTAAAAATCTGAGTATTTAATTTTGCATGATTTTGGTGTTTAGATTTTAAAGGAAAAATCTTTTATTTTAATTTGGTGCTTATTGAAGTCTTTGAGAGGGTAAAGCATAATTTGGAGAAGAAATAAAATGTATTAAATTGAGATTTATTGAAGTGAAACAAAGGTGATTAAGACTTAAGCTAAATTATGTGCTAAAAGTGTCATAAAATGAGCATATGGCATGGTGGAGTTGGCGCATGGGTTCAAGTAAGAGGGAAGAGGTTCGAATCCCTTGTATGGCACCTAAATGAATTTTTGCTTTTAATTTTCTGCTCATGTCTAGGAAGTGTCGGCAAGGGGATATATAAGGAAGGTGTTGACCATGTATTTTTGGTTAGTGTATCAATGGATTAAGGTAACAACTAACTTATGGCATGGAATCAAAGGTTTAAGGAAAGATAGGGGGAACATAAGGCACATATCAAGGGGAAAATTTGGAAAGAAATCATGGCCATTTGACCATGTGCTGGACGGCAATATTGGTAAGGGGAGGAGAGCCAAAATTTTGTTAGTTTGGCTAAAAATCTCATCCTTTTCTCTTTGGTCATTCTTTGCACATTGTGCAGATTTTTCTTTGTTTTCTCCTTTCAACATCCCTCTTGGCCGAATATTGCATTTGGCAAAGCCAAAATCTCTTGACCATTTGGTCACTTTCATCCACTTTGTTAATTTTCTTTTGTATTCTCCTTGTGCCGAAATCACCCATACCAAAATCAGTTTCTTTCTTTTTCTTTTGCCATGGCCGAATGCACTAAATCCTAAAGGTCTATTTTTTCTTTCATCTTCTTTTCTCTTTGAAATCAAACTATCTCATCACCATCTCTTTCTCATATTCTAATTATTTCAAACAAAGTTTCTTCATCTACACTCCCTTAGCCGAATGCTATTGTGCCTATAAACCAAATATTTTTCCTTTTCCTTGAACATACATAGCCGAATCCTTCATCATTTAGACACCATTCTCCATTCCTTCTTTTCGACCGTGGATTATAGGTAAGGGTTCTTTTCCATTTTCGATTTATTAAGGTACTATGGCCGAATGGTAATGGTGATTTGAAGGACTTTTAGAATCAATATAACGTTCATTCTAATAACGTTCTTTTCGTTATTATTATTTAGTGCAATAACGAGATCTAACTCAAGTGATCGGGAGAAACGTTGGAAACGTTTTATTTTGGTAAGGAAATCAAATCTCTTTAAATCTCTAGTAAATTGATATTATTTTAGATCTAACTAAATTCCTTTGGATCTTGAAGACTGTCAAAATAGGGAAGAAAAGGGCGGTGTTTAGTTATCGTAAGAGGGTGGATCAGAATCCCCATTCAAACGAAGAGCGGTTTCGGCAGTCCGGGATTTTCCACCGGGTTGCGGGCCATCTTCCGAAAGAAGTCCATTATTCGAAGTAGTACGAACCTCCGAGCCGTTATACGTTGGTGGATTCTCGGCGGCTAGTGAATCGATAAACGAAGGAAAATCGAAAATCGAAGTGATTCAAAATCAAGAGGGTAAGATTTTGGATCCATTATCGATTAAGATTTATTTTTACGAGATAGTTGTCTAACGGATCAAAATATATTTTAGGTGCCGAGGAGCGAGAAGGGTTAGTACTCACGGTATCGAGGTGTGTAATTTTCACACTCATTATTTTCTCGGTTGGATGTCAAATTTCGGTATGGTAGTAAATCGTAAAAACGATTAGATCGGTAAAACGAAAAAATGATATTATGACAAAATACGTAAAAACGACAAAATCGTGAAAATTACGAAAACGCCTCGAGATATTAATTGTTATTACGTAAATACTCTAGTTCGTGAAAATGGGCCGTAAATACTCTAGTTCGTGAAAATGGGCCGTAAATACTCTAGTTCGTGAAAATGGGCCGTAAATACTCTAGTTCGTGAAAATGGGCCGAATACTCTAGTTCGTGAAAATGGGCCGTAAATACTCTAGTTCGTGAAAATGGGCCGTAAATACTCTAGTTCGTGAAAATGGGCCAAAATACTTTAGTTCGTTAAAATTTAGCCAAAACACTCTAGTTTGGTAAATGGGCCAAAGCCCACTAAATTGCTAAATGGACAAATTGCTATATTTGAGGCCAAATGAAATGTTATTGATAAACCCACCATGTTATGTATTGTTAATAAATTTTATATTTTAAAGTACATGTATAATTGCATGGGTGGGATATATGAAGAGAAGAATGGCCATTGCCACAATATCGCTTATTGCCTCTAGTTGGTGGGTTTCACACAATATCGGCTTATTGCTCTAGTTCGGTGGTTTCGCCACAATATCGCTTATTGCCTCTAGTTCGGTGGTTTCGCCACAATATCGCTTATTGCCTCTAGTTCGGTGGCTATGCCACAATTATAAAAAGGCTTAATGCCTACGATTGGTGTGATGGCGGGTGGGTTGACTTGATCCCCACAGGTGTGATGGATGGTACGGGTGTTAGCGGGTGGATATTAGGTTTGGGTTGGGAATTACATTTTCATGCATTATTAATTATTTTAAATTCATGATATATTGTTGAATTCTGAATTGGGCTCAAGCCCAAAGATAATATCTTGACAATCCGCCCAATAATGGTGGTAAGTGAGTTACACATTGAGTTCTAAGTAACTCACCCTTTAATTTCTTTCCATCTCGTAATGGAAACCGATGTGGACTTCAATGAGGATGACTTCGTGGAGGCCATCTTGCTAAATATGGGTTATTTAAAACTCGAACTTTTAATAATTATTTTTATTATTTTGGGATGTTGTAATAAATGGCCTCTATAAATAACTTATGGATTTTATGTGTGTTTGGAATTTAAACTTTATTTTGGACTTTTAAATCATGGGCTATGATTATATGATGCTTTATAAAAATAAATTTGGGTTTTCAAGTATATGAAATTCTTTTATAAATAATTCTTTTATTGTTAACTCTTTAACAAATCTCCTAACGGTTTTAATAATACAATGATTTTCAACTAATGTTTCAAATATTTATCAAAATCAAATACTCTTCAAATTTTAAACCTCACAGATAAATTGCGTTTTCAACTCATTAAAGATTTAAGAATAGCTCGAATCATGTAACAAACCAAATCTAGTCTCAACGCATAGACCGGGTTTGGGGTGTTACAGAGCCCATCCTAAACTTTATTATTATCTGAAAAATTAAAATTTAAAGGGGTGAGCTTAAAAAGACCAGTGTGGGTTACAAATTATAATAACGTAATTTAACACATAACAACAAATAAAGGTAAAAATATCATAAACATATAGAACATTTAGTCACAAAATCACATTTATCAGAATGCATAGTGACGATGTCAATATAACGCTTTTTTAGAAATTAATGCAAATTTTCAGAAAATAGTTCCTACCCATCAACGCTACACACCATAATGAGTTCCCCAAACTCGTTCATCCAATAACACTTCAATAATGTGGACAAGCCACTAGATAGTGTAGTCGACCTACCAAAATAGAATATTGTGGTCGAGCCACTAGATAGTTTATGGATATATTGCTAGATACTTCCTCCGATCACATTATCCCAACCCCATGCATGTGATATGGCATACGAACAAATTTTTAATAGGCATGCTTTACATGCAAATCATATCTCAATACGATTTATCACTATGGCATGCCTAACATGCTAATCGAAATGTAAATAAGGGCATGCTTAACATGTGAATCATAACCAGAATATTTAGAATCACATACAAATAAAAATATCAATGTAACAATATCATGTTTATAATACATATATTATCCAAATCTCCATAAATCACATGTCATGAGTATAAGGAAATCATACATCAACACTTATAACACAAAAGTCACACCATCTCATATTTCATCATAGATTTAAGGTTTTAGAACACTTATTTGAAATCCTCTTTTAACGGGTTTTTCTAACCCATATGAATAATTATAATTTTTAATTATAAGTTAATGGTTATTTATATACAAAAAGAAGAGGGAGGGAGAAGAATCATCATCTTCTTCCTTCGCCACTGCTTGTTTAAGAAAGGAAAGAAATAAATTTTAAGTTTGCATCTCCATGCAGTGAGCCATATTCATAGGTAAGTGACCACGCCTCGACTTTCATGCATTGAGGCTCAAAATAATGCAATTAAATATATGAATAAGTGTGGTATATGCAATTTTATAGGTTCAATTATAATATATAAAATTTACAATGAAATACCAGAAGTATTCCTAGGTTCGTACCCAAGGGAGGTCTATATGAATTAAATTATCAGTAAAAACTAACACGCTAAGCTAAGGGCCAATTTAGCATTGCTTCTCAAAAGCACATTTGGGTCAAAAACACTTTTGAGCGAAAGCTAAAATTTTCTGCTTTTGCTTTTGGCCAAAAAAAGTGCTTATGCAAAGCATTTTTTTTATCTCAAATGTGCTTTTGAAAAGCTCAAAAGCATATTGTTTAGCAATGATTTTAAAGTGCTTTTTCTCCCAAAAGTGCTTCTAAGAAGCAATGCTAAACTGGCCCTAAATCTAGGCAGCTACTAATCTATTGATTATATTACTGCTTACTATTAAAATTGTCAGTTTAACTAGAAATGAACTAAATTGCTTAAATACTAAAATTACCAAATTACTTATTAGAAGCAACAAGTAGAAGATTGAGCAATATTCATGGTTCCAGTTAATCTAAAATTAAGGAATTTACCAATTAATTAATAATTAACCTAATAAATACCTTTTGACCTATAATTAAATTAACTAATCGACCTAGTCCACTTATCTTTCAACTTGATGAATCTAAACTGGGCTACATTAAGTCAGTTTTAACTAGAATACCCTTTTGGTCTCATCTACCTAAATTACTTCTTAGAGTCGTCAAGTATTTAAGCGCATTCAATCTAATCCAATTAATTGATTTTTGAACCCTAACTTTAAACTAATTACACCCACTTCAAATAACCAATCTCCCTACAAAATCAGTTACGACCCATTCTAAATGCAAATAACCTAATCAATTTGTAAAACATCAAAATAATGAAAAGATTAAGAGATGCTCAGTAGATCCAAACAATCTAAAGCTTGAACTCGATTGGGCAGCAATATAAATCCGTGTAAACTTATGATTGGCAATCCAAAATAAAATACACGTGAAAAAAATTAAAAGAATAGAAAGAATGAAAATTGGAAATGGCTTAACTCTGAAACTGAAAAGAACAAAGAACAAAGTTGAAATCCCTAAAATCTATCTAAAACTATGAAACTAATGTTAGATTTTTGTGCCTTAATTGTAGTATTTTCATCTATGTACACTTGTAATTTTTTGAGCAGATTGGTTAATAAAACAATTCATGAATTACATTAATATACTTTGTATGATTGTCCTCACGTGGTTTTTTCATGCAAAGCAAAATAGAAGCAAATATTGGTTCACTGGTTGTCTAATGTTTAAACTAATACTAAGCGATATAACATGGTCGGATTGTAGTACGAAAAGATAACTTATATTAGTAGACGAACATAAACATGTCCCTAGTTTAATTAAAAATGAGAAAACCTATTGAAAGACTAATATGTTGTCTATCAAGTACAATTGGGGAGATGCTTTGTCTTGGGCATCAAAGCAGATGACTCCTAAAAGATAGAGACATAGATGTGATTGACTAGAGTAATGGTACATCAGGCTTGACCCAAAAAGAATAGATCCTAAATCCATTTATGGATTTATTAACTTGTAACGTTCATAGTGTGGCATACCTAAATCCTAAGTGGATGACGAAATATGTATGTGTGACTCGTATACTTTGACATAAGTAAAAGCCTAAATTCAAATAGATAATAAACTGAAAGCTAGTGCATTGGGTATACTACTTTTGCAATATGTAGTGTCATTCACAACAATGAAATTCATAGCTTGAGACATGGGTAAATAATATCATCTCATTGGCATTACATGGTTGATGAAAAGTAAATGTGGCGACGAGTCATTCGTCTTTGTGATAAATGACTAGATTACTATTTGATAGTAATTGACTTTTCATGAAAGAAGATGTAATGGTTACCATGAGGTAAAATAGGACCATATAGGGAGAACAGATATTATCCTAATTAGATGAAGGATATCATGTGAGGGTAACACACTTATGACAAGGTTTTTTCCAAAATGAAAATGGAGAAATGGAAACATTTGGAAATTAATGTGGTTTTCTCTAAAATGAAAAAGTAAAAGAAAAATAAAAATGACCTAGAAATGAATTTATGTTTCCCGAATTAAATGGAGTTTGAAAATGGAAATAAATCATTTCGTCACAATAAACCCGTTGAATATAGAAATATTAAATATATTTTCTCATAATTTTTTATAGTAAAGTCATTATGATTTTAATGAAATTAGAATTAGGTTGGGAAGATTTTTTAATTGGTTTACTAATTGAGATGCTTTTTTTGGAAATAGAAAAACAAATATTAGGTTGGATCAAATTATAAAGTATTGGGTTAAAAGTCTAGGAAGTACTTGTAATTAGACCCGATATGGGAGAGGCCCAAATGCCTTCATGTTAATGGGGAGGAATGGCAAACCCTTGTATTATTAACTAGGGTTGCCACCCCTTATACTACTAGTTAAACTAGGAATTCATTTTTCTAGTTGAAATAAACTTTACAATTCAATAAGAGTTATACTTCTTCTCCCTACAAATAGATGGCACCAGTAGGGCAAAAACATAGAAATTGAAGATATTGTTACTCTGTCCAAAAATAGTGAAAGTTTATTCTCTAAGTATTAAACCTATTTTCTGGAATACCAATTCTGTTGGTTTCTATTTAGAAGAGATTTTTGTTTCTACATTAAAAGAAATGAAAACTATTTCTGGTTCAATGTTTGATTAGTATCATTCGACCCGACGCTCGAAACAGTTCATGGTATGAGAATAGCAAAGAAGGTCATTCTGTTGAAAGCTAGGAATGACAAGGATCTATCTAGCCGAAAACATAGGTGTGATTTTAGTAAAGGGTTTATTGCTATAAATATCACAATTTGGCTTGATTTTCAAAAATTTTATTTTCCATAATGTAAGAAAACCATTTTTGGAATAGCTTTTTTTCAACAATTGGTATCAGAGTGATAGGTTGTGTTATGTTTATAGTATAAATCGAGATAAAAATTCTCTCTATTATTCATGTGTGATTAATTTTGATAAGATGTGGAATTCTTGTAATTCTATGCATGTTTAGGGGAATGTATAAGAATGAATGCATGATATTATTTTATTATTTTGTATGACAAAGTAATTTTTCCTAAGTTGTGATTCCTAGAAAATTAAGTGTAACTTATTATATCTTCAGGTATGTATATTTTAGATCGTAGACTATCATCTCTATGCAAGGTTTAATTTTGATTATTTTAGAATAAAATATGTGAGCCAAAAACGGATATAGAAATTTTGTAACAAATTTTTCAAAGGAACCTAGAGAATTGAGACACATTCAGGCTGATCGAGACGATGTAAACCCGACCTAGCCAAACTGATACAAGACCGATAGTGGTTTGACAATAGAAGGTTGACGGTGGTTCGATAGTGGTGATCGATGAGAAGGGTTAACGGTGGTTGCTGGTGATGGTTTGAGACATTCTGGCGACGACTATCTGGGACATTCCAATGGTGGCCTGTGGCAGCAACGACTTGAAAATGATGGAGAAAAGACGAAGCTGACAGAAACATGAACCAATACCACAGCAGAAGTTCATGGTGGCAAAATTGAGGACCCAAAGTATACTTTGGGGTGAATTTTGTATTTTATTTTATTTTATTTTTATTTTTATTTTTATTTTTATTTTTCTGGGATGGAATCATGAAAACTTTGGCTAGTCAAGGTCATTTGAATTTTTATGCTTTTATTTATGTGATAAACATGATGATATTTATTTGACTACAAATGTATGTTCATGCATATGTGTGATAAGCATGCTATATAGTTTGGGGAAGAATGTCACATGTACTTGTCATGCATATTGATTATTCATGTTAAAATTGGACATAAAAAACCTTGCATGTTTTTAAAAGATTGAGTGGGAGAAGGTCCCTAAACAAGACCTACAGCCTCCATCAATGGTCTCTTATGATGGCATGGCAATTTATATACCCCACAGTTGCATTGCCATGTAGACCTCAGTGAGGAGATTTCCCTAAAGTAAGTAGAATAATCTAGTAATCGCATGATAGTTGGATTGAACTCTATGGCAGGTATTATCATGCGATGTAATAATAAGTTTTATCTTCAAAGAGGAAAAATAGTCATAGCATGTTACTCGATGAGATTATCCCATAATGACTCATTTGTTATACATGATGAGACAGGTGTTGAGTTGATGGTTATACACTCAAGTTCTTATAGTTAAGTAACTCCCAACAAAACTCTGTTTAAGTTAGAATGATGGCCAAACATTAAACAATTATTAGTACATATGAATGCCTAAGAAATTTGGTTCATGTATTGATTGGATGGAAATCCATGTTCTTACTAGTTGATTATGATCACCCCATGATGGCTTGATTCAATGGGTGTAGGAATTATCGTTTTAACGACTTACAAATGTAACATCCTAAAAAAATTAGAATATTATTTTATTATTTGTGTTGGCTTGGGTATGAATTTTGTGTGTAGCACAGCCTTGTGAAGGCTTGATTTTATTTAGGAAGTTAGAATAATTGTTAGTATGGTTTATTTAATGAAGTGGATTATGAGCTTGACACTTAAGTTAAATTAAGTGTTAAATTAAAGCACATGAGTAGTTAGTGGCATAGTGGATAAGGAGCTTGAAAGGTTGCTTGAGGAAGTGGTTCGAGTAGCATGGAAAGCATATTGAGGATTTTATTTTTGTTCATCTTAGCATTTATATTCGGTCAACTTTATTTATGGTAAGGTTGGACTTTCAAGATTTTGGTAAGTTGAATATTGGTTTAAGGAAAGCATGAAATTGGGGATAAGAATCTTAAGGTTATGGAAGGTTGGGGAGACATAAGGCTTGGTTTTAGGAAGATGTTTTGGAAAGTATTCCAAGGCCTTTAGTGCATGTATGTAGACGGCATGTATGGCTAAGGGGTGACCGAATGATGAAAGGAAGCTTAGGGGGATAGTTGGCCAATTTTAGTTTTTGTGTATCTTTTGCATTTGTTTTCCTCTCCAAAACTCTCTCTTTGGTAGAATATATCTTTTGCATTTTGTGCAAATTTTGCTTTTGGTTTAGCCTTCATTTTGTTTGAACCAAAATGTTATTTTCTTTCTCTCATCTTTCCTCTTGAAACCGAAACCTCACTTGGCTTTTGTGCACTTTCTTTTCGCAAATAGGTGTTTGGCGAACCTCTCTCCCATATCTCTCTCTTTTCTTCTTTTGATATTGGTTCATAATCACATTTTCTTTTACACTCTCTTGGCGAATCTTTCTCCATCTCAAATTCCATTTCTTTTCATTTACTCAAAGTTAAAACATCCATTTACATTCTATTTTTTTCTTTTCTTTTTTTTCACCATAGCTAAATCTTCTTCCTCACTTTTGGGATTGTTTTGGCGAATATCATCAAGGTTAGGCATTCATTTAAGGTTTTCTTCAATCGGTTTTGGAAAAGGGAATGGCCGTTTTTCCTTTTTTTCTTTCTCTTTTCTATGTCATTTTTTCTTGTGGACAAAGGCCGAACCTATGGGCATTTGTTGCAAGGTTCTAACCATTCTAGGAACCGATTTCTTTTAGGCTCCTCGGGACGTTGGAAGCAATCAATCTAAGCCTCGTATATTTTTCTCTCATTTTGGGTAAGCTTTTAGGTAAGATTGTTTTTTTTTTTTATTTTTTTCGAAGCGATAACTCTTTGAGATTTAGTGGTAGGGTCGAATGGCCTTTGTTTATAATCTTAGTATTGGTCGATTGTAGGACAAGGTGATCTAGTGCGGTAGATCGGATCTTTGGAAGTTAGTTCTAGCGTTGGTGAAAGGTGTGTACCTTACACACTTTATAACCTTGTTAAGTATATGTATTTATATTATTAATTTATGAATCATATTATCAAAGTGGGAAAACGATGAGATCTTGATATGATACCATGATGGTATGAATGAGGATTCGGGTAAGTCCGTTTCGATATGTTGTTAATACATGTGGATTGAAAACATGATCTACGATTTATGATATATCTGTTATGTGATTCATAATAAAGTATATTGACATGATTTGTCTATCTATTGCATTGGTATGGGCAATATGAGAGGAGGGGGAAGATTGATATCGTGTCTTCGGACACCAGAGGTTTGGTACCTCTAGTGATTTGGTATCACATTCGTGTCTTCGGACACCAGAGGTTTGGCACCTCATAGTGACTCGTCCCTGTGGTTTCACACCACCGTGGGTTGGCCCCATTTTTGAGATATGGGATCGTCGCCAGTGATTTGGTATCACACGTGGGTTGGCCCCACAGATGGATTATTCATGACTTTGGTCACCAGTGATTTGGTATCACATATATTTCGTTACTTTGGTCACCAGTGGTGTGCCACCAGTGGTTTGGTACCACACGGGATAGAAAAGGAGTTATGGATGGTTAGGTTGGGTGCATTATACATATATGTTGCTTTGTTATAATTTGTGTAAGTATGTGATATTTACCCGGAGAGGATTATGCATCGAGTCTTGGTGACTCACCTTCCCTTACTTTTCCAGGTGATGCATAAAATTCACGAATGAGGAGCCGGATGAACTCGAGGAGGCCATGCAATAAACATTGATTTTTCATGAACTTCGTTTTGGGGTACTTTAAATTATTTTAATTTGGTTTTCATATTTTTATGGATTTGTAATAAGGCCTGTTTAATTATGTTTTGGATTATTTATATGTTTTAGATTTGATTTAAATTTGGCTTACAAATTACATGTTTGATATCATAATTTGAGCACAAAGTTTTCTAAACTACTAACTAATGCTTTTCAAAACGTTACCATCGGGTAATTTAAATAATTTGATAATCTTTAATAATTTGAGTGTTTTGATAACTCATACGTTTTTCCAAAACTTAAGTTTGCAAATTTCAATTAGCAACGGTTTTCAACTAATCGCTTGAGTTTCTTATAAAAATTATAAAAAGTTTTCTAATCTATGGATATGTAACTAAGATTTAATTAGATAATTTCAAAGTAAATTATTAGTTTTAACTTAATATACACCTATTTTCTATAAATATAAAATTTTCAAAGAGTTTTTCACTAAAAATTAATTGTTATCTCAATTTTCTTCAAAATGTTTTACTCTGTGGCATGCTAGATTCGGTCATGGTGAATTGACCGGGTTTGGGGTGTTACAACAAATGTTTTCAAGGTTTAATGTATGACACATGCATTATCTTAATGCATATCATAATGTTGTAAATTTTTTTCAAATGTTTACTTAATACAAGGATATTAATGAATGAATTTTTTTTTTTAGTTTGAAAATAGCACCTACTCCCTTATTAAACATACTCAATGAAAACAAACTGAATGGAAATAACTATAAGGAATAGAAAAGGATCCTAATGGTTGCCCTAAACTATGAGAAACTTAAAATAGTTCTTGATAGTAAGTGCCCTCCAGCCACTCAAGTTAAGGCTAAAAAACATTGGGAGGAGTTTAATGAGATAGGTCATTTTTTTATAGGCAACTGGAGAGAAGTGAGGCTACCAAAATGATTTTAGACAAACTAGAAAACATGTTCAATGGCCAAACTACCTTAGCTCGAAAAAATTCTAACATTTCGGTCAAAGATCATATGATTACTCTTATTGGATACTTTGTCGAGGACACGAATAATGAGGCCAATTTAGACCAGAACACTCAAATTGAGATGATATTGAACAAATTGCCCAAGGATTTTGTAAGCTTTCGGGCTGCATATAACCTTGTGAACAAGACCCTGATGCTTACACAACTCATGTAGGAGTTACAATCCTATGAGTTCATGTTGAATTGAGGTCAACTAATTCGAAGAGCATAAGCGAATATAGCTATCACTTCTTCCACAAAAGAGAATAGAAAACACGTTAAGAAAAATAAGACTAAGGTCTCTGGGCTACCATAAGTGGAAAGGAAGAGAACTAGAAAGCTTAAAGAGTTATCTAAGTCTAAATACTTCTTCTACAGTAAGAAAGGGCACTTCAAGGCAAACTATAAAGAGTGGAAGGAATATCTGACCACCAAAGGCAATGGTATGAAACTCTTTATGATAGAAGCCTGTTTAGTGGAAGATTCAATAGACCACTTAATCATTGATTTAGGAGCCACTAATCACATATGTGTTTATTTATAGGGGTTCAAGGAGACAAAAGATCTTAGAGATAAGAGTCTATCATTGCTGAATAGAAACAAGACAATTGTTGGATCTGGTGTTCTAAGTGTAGTATATTTATTTGTAAACTTGTTTTTTTTAATAGATTAGTTAATAAAAAATTCATTTATTACATTTATACTTCGTATAATTGTCCTAATATGGTTTTTTCATGCAAAGCAAAATGGAAGCAAATGTTGCTAATTGGTTGTCTAATGTTTAAACTAATACTAAGCGGTATTACGTGGCCGAATCATAATACGAAAAGACTTATGTAGAGGAACCAAAATGTGTCCTTAGTCTAATTAGAAATGAGAAAACCAATTGAAAGACTAATATGTCATCTATCAAGTCCAATTGAGGAGATGCTTCGTCTTAGGCATCGAAGTAGATGACTCTTAGAGGATAGAGACATAGATGTGACTGGCTGGATTCACAGCACATCAAACTGGACCTAAAAAGAATATATCTTAAATCTATTTATGGATTTTTTCACTTGTGATGTGAATAGTGTGGCATACCTAAATCCTAAGTGGATGATGGACTATATATGCATGACTCATACACTTTGATATAAGTAAAAGCTTGAGTTCGAATAGATAAGGAAACAAAAGCTGGTGCATTAGGTGTACGGATTCTGCAGTATGTAGCATCATACACAACAGTGAAATTACTAGCCCGAGTCATGGGTAAATGATGTCTTCTCATTGGCATTACATGGTTGATGAAAAGTAAACTTGGCCACGGGTCGTTCATCCTTGTGATAAGTAACTTGGTTACTATTTGATAGTGATTGAATTTTTGTGTATCTAATGGTTATCATGAGATGAAATAAGATCATATTAGGAGAACGAATATTATTCCAAAGAGATTAAGGATATCCTATGAGGGTAACACACTTATGACAAGGTCATTGGACGAGCACTGATCGAGTTGCTTTCGTAATGGTATGCCATTGGGGAGAGCTCAGTCACGATACTATAGTGGAATGACTTTGTGACTAAATGAGTTTATAATTAATAGGCGAAAAGCTAGAACTTAATTATAAATCATTTGAACCTCAATTGAATATATACAATTGGTCCCTCTGCTAGCTCGTTGAAACTAGAAATGAATTGCTTGTTGAATAAAATGAACAAAAATGAATAGAAATGGTGAAATGGAGAAATAAGAAACATTTGAAAATGATTATGGTTTTCTCCAAAATGAAAATGAAAATGGAGAAATGAAATCATTTGGAAATGAATGTTGTTTTCACCAAAATGAAATGAAAAATGAAAATGACTAAAAATAAATTTATGTTTTTGAATAAATGAAGTTTGAAAATGGAAATAAATCTTTTGATCATAGTGAATCATTGAATGCAAAAATATTAAATATATTTTCTTATAGATTCTTTTATGGTAAAGTCGTCATGATTGTAATGGAATTAGAATTTGGTTAAGAAAATTAAGTAATTGGAAATAATCAAAGTTTATTTTTGGGAAATAGAAAAACAAATATTGGGTTGGATCAAATTATAAAGTATTGGGTTAAAATCCTGGGAAGTACTTGTATTTAGACCCGATATGGAAGAAGCCCAAAAGCACCTTATGTAATAAGGGGGGATGACAAACCCTATATAATCAACTAGGGTTGTTGCCCCCTACAACCTAGTTGAACTAGGATTTCATTTTTCTAGTTGAAATAAACTTCTTTAATTCAACAAGTGTTCTACCTTCTATCTCTATGAATAGATGGCACTGATAGGGCTATTGAAACGACTTTTAGATATCATTATTCTACTCGAAAAGGGAGAGACTTTTATTCTCTAAGAATTAAATATATTTTGGTTTGAACAGATAGTTTGGTTTGAACTTGGCTAATGTTTGAATTATATATGTGTTGATAACTTGTGTGATATTATATATGGCATTAAAATGGCAAGTTGTGTATGAAATGATATGGTAAAATGATGGTATTGAATGGCTAAAAGTTATGGATGAGTAAGTTGAATTAATATGAGTTAAATTGATATGTATGGTGTCAAATTGAGGCATGTTGATTTGGTTGATTTTGAAAATGGTAAAATGGATGTTTTGGTTGGCTTTGTGCAGGTTTGAGTGTGCTTTTAAGCATTATTTGGGTAAAAGAGTTGGTTTGACTTGAAATTGGTATCAAAGTAGTGGTTTTGGCAAAAACAGGGGAGTTAGTGAATTGTCTTTGGTGTCGTGATACCACTCTGGATATCGCAAGACCCACCTGATATGTTTTGAAGTTTCGATACTATCTTTGATATCATGATACCAAGACATGGATATTGCGATACCATCCTATCACATTTAGAAACTTTTTAGTTTAGTCCTATTTTTTGCTCGGGTCATCAAAAGAGCTTTTGTAACCTCGATTGAGACTCGTCATTGATTGTGTATCTTATTTAAATGTGTTTATAGCATAAATGTATGTTTGAATGTTAAAAATTGTTGTATATTTGATGGTAGTTGCTCCAACAACGAATATAGTATCCCATAACTTAGACCCGATGATCGAATCAGACGAAACGTATTACGTGCTATCACTCTAATACTTTTAATATCGCAAGTAATTTTATTCAATAACTTGAATTTGCAAACTAATGTTTGAGGGTGTTGTTAGAATGTTTGATGCGTTTGGTTTCTTATATTATTATTTTTAAATTGTTTATTTCCTCTTTGGTCTTCTCATTATTCTTTGACGAGAATGAATTTCCTTTTAATTTGTGTCATGCTTTTTAGGGGGAATGTTTGGTATGGTGAAAACTTTCTTTTGACTTTCCAATATTTCTCTTACCAAGTATCTTTCGAAAACAATTTTTTTTTTTAAATTTTCTTTTCTTGTAATTTTCTATCTTTCAATTATTATATACAACAATCAAATCAAAATTATTTGAATATTTTATTCGATCTCTGCGTGTGTTTGTTGTAAAATTATTTGCCCTCTATTTACTAGTCTCAATCAACTTAATAATCTTTTGGACTTGTTTTAACATTTTGCATTAAACAAACAAAAATTGCTTCTCCCTAAAGCCATAAGTTTCATAAACAAAATGATTTAATTGTAACTGACTTTGTAGAATGCTTTAGTACATAATTCTAGCTAAGCAATTATCAAACGTGCTTCACCACATGCAATCGCATTAGAGTACAAAACTCTAACAATAATGAGAGAGACCAATACTCTCCAACTATCAACATAAAATAATCATTATTATATTATAAAAATTAAAAAGGTCTCAAAACCTAGAGCTCACCTTGTCATTATTAGATAATTGAGATTTGTTAACTCGTTAATTAGTACAAATCACAGGTGTTATTTATTGTAAGTACTAACCCCCAACCAACCAATCTTCTCTTTATTTTTTTTAGTCACAAATATAATTATTAGTTATAATTATATATGTTGGAACTTAAATTAATAAAATCTTAAACGAAAATATATTTAGCAAATCATATTTTTGTATTATGTTTTAATGTTTTTGAACTGTAATTTTTTTTAAATAATATATAATCATATAAGTTTTTATCTATAATTAATTTATGATAAATATTTTAATATATTCATATATCTGTATTTTGTATTCGTATATTATCTTTTACTTCAAATTACCAAACTTAAATGAAAAAGATACTTATTCTGTCTTTTAGTATCATGTGTGTTTTAAAGATATAATATCATGTGTTTTAGTAAACTAGATTACCTTTCCCCACATTGTGGGTGAGCATTTTTTATTCTTATTTTATGCGAGTGGAAAATAATTTTTTTAAAACAAACACTTTTTGTTAAAAAAAATAAATTAAAAAATATTATTTTTACTTACAAGACTCAAATCCATACCATCCTGTATTGACAACAATATTTATGTCAAACAATTAATATTCAATCAAGAAAGTAAAATAATTTTTAAGTAGTGATTATTTTAATTTTAAATTTAATTAAAACATAAAAGTGCTAAATACCCATTGTTCTCGCTTATTATAGTAGTTTTGATTTTTTTAAATATATGCGACACTAAACAGTCATTTTTTTAATATAAACTAAAAATTTTATCATATGTCTATGTATGTGGAAATCATATATTTAGAATATAAATTTATGTTTAAAATGATATATAATAAATAATGAAAAGCATGGTTTAAAGCTAATTAATAATAACACAAGAAATATGTACTATATTAATATATACAATTGATTGATGCAATAAAATACATGCATAATAAAATTAAAATGTAAAAAAATAAATTAAAATAAAGATTTTGTTGAGTGGTAAATTAAAGATTTTACTAATGTTCTTGGCATGAGTTCAAATTCAATTATACATAAATTTTATTGAGTTTTTAAAATAAAAGACTAAAATACACTTGAATAACATAACTTAATTTTAATCATACTTGAATAATTTATTTTGTAATTTTCCTAATCGAGTTGATATCCGATTGGCTCGTGATACCAACTCAATCAATTGCTTAAATAATAGTATAGATATACAATTTATGAAGGTAATGAAGTGCATAGTAAAATTAAAATATAAAATTAAATTAAAATAAGGTTTTGATTGAATGGTAAATTTAATGGTTTACAAATACAATTTGAACCCATGAAATATATACAATATTAATATACACTTTAATTTAAACTTTAATATCTAATTGGTGTGAGTTCAAATCCCACTATATGCATATTTTTATTTTATTTGTTTTATTAAAATAAAAGACTAAAGTAACATCAAATAATATAATTTATTTTAATTACAGAAGAACATTTATATAATTTCACTAACTGAGTTGGTGTGCAAGTGACTTGCGACACCAACTTAGTTGGGGGCTTAAATAATATTATAGATATAAATATACAACTAATAGTGATAATAAATTATGCATATTAAAATAAAAATGTATAGAACACGTCAAAATGAAGTTTTGATGGAGCAGTAAATTTAAGGATTGGCCAATTCAATTGGTGTGGGTTTATATCTTATATATATATATATATATATATATTGGAAGAAAATACTATTAATAGGAACCATGAACAAAAATAATGCAAAGACATGGTATATAATAAATTGATAAATAAATAACTATAAACTAATGTATAAATGTCATGTTTGTAGAATGATCTTTAAAAAAAAGGACAAGTTGATAGCATCTACAACACTGGAATAATTTAGAAACAAGCCAGAGATGCATTAACTTGATCAAATCGCCAAAATTTATATCTTAGCCTTACCATAATCAAATCAACCTGGCGACGAACACCAATTAACCAAAAAAAATAACCAAAAGCTCCAAGAGATCCACCTCATCAGTAATCCAGAGAAGGTCAAGTCTCAGAGGTCTATCCTCCTCATTATCTTGAATCTATCAACATCACTGTAATCTATATGATAAAGCTACATTTGCTGTCAAAAAATAGACTGAATAAAATAAAACCACAAAATTATGGACAAAACCAAGATAATATGAGCTGAAATTAAAACAATAAAACTATGAAAAAAAATGTTGAAACCACGACCAACAACCCTAAAGGTCGAGAAAGTAAAAATTTAGTTTTAAAAAATTGAATAGCTATATGAAAAGAAAAGAGAGATCGAAGATAGAATTAAACTTTGTAAATCAATAACATACCATGCCTATATTATTACTTTCATTAGTTTTTATTTACATAAAAGATTAAAGTAACTTAAAAATAATATAATTTATTTTAAATGATATTTCCATAATTTTCTTAACCGGTTGATGTTGGGTTGACTCTTGATACCAATTTAATTAAAGATTTAAATAATAATATAGATTAGATTATGACACATTTATATTGTAAGTAAAAGAATTATGTAACAAATATATTTATAAATTTCATATATCTTTCTAAATTTTATGTAAAATAAATAAAAAGATTATAAAACACTCACAATATATTTTTATTTTGTACAGTTTATTAAAATAGAAATAGATAAAAGGTAATTATTCTTTATTATTCTCCTAATAGAATTTAGAAGAAAATATTATATTAAATGATGGATAAATTCAAAAAAGATGTAGACTACTAACTGGGTTTTTTACATAAATAATATAAAAAAAATTACCAAAATGGGTTGTTGCAAGAATTACGTACCAAAATGGGTTGTTCAAATGGGTGGAGGGTGGTGCATAGGCGGCACCACTCTCATTCTGACACAATATAGTTAAAAATAATAATATTTTAGTAGTGGTGCCAAAGGGATAGGTGACACCACTTTTTCATTACGGTATATACGAGTACAAAAATACAAAGGGGGTGTGGTGTCTATCTGATAGGCGGCACCAGTGACCCCTATCTAATAGGCGGCACACCTAGTATATTCCCCCTACTCCCCCATTCGGCTCGTATCAATTTTAAAAAAAAATTCAACCGAACAAGAGAGGGAGAAGAGAAGAAAGAAATAAAAGAGAAGAAAGAAAATGTATTATTATTTTTATTGTTATTTTCAAATATAATAGATTATGATAAGAAAAATTATTTTGTTAGTATATATAGTTTGTTTAGTGTTATTTTTATGTTTTGTTTTAAAGTTATTTTGTTTATTGTGATTTGTTAGTAAGTTTTGTGTTTAGATTATTGAGAATGTTATGTTTTAAATTTTTTTAATATATTAGAAAGTTTTTATGTTAGTAACTATTATAAAGTAATTGTTAGTTAGTGATAATAACAGGAAAAATAGATAAATCTGAAAATATTTTTGTCATAGATATTGTTAGAAATGGCAATAATTTTGATATTGTTAGAAATGGTCTCTTTTCATTCATTAATTTTTTTATGTAAGTATTTTTATGTTGTTCAAAATTGTTTTGAGAATTTTATTTTATTTTTAATGATTGATTATTGAAGATGTATAATCAATTTTTTGTATGCGTTTATTTCGATGGAATCATCTTGACAACAACTGTTGGATGTATATTTGAATGTCGGCAATAAATAGCAATGAGATTTAATAGAAATGTCTCGTTCGATGATATAAAAGAAAGTATTAACGCAAAAATTGTTAGACGTTGTAGGAGAAGGATCTCGAAACTTTTCTACAAGTTTCTAGTTTCGACAGATCCCATCAAATTCACCGAATTGGAACTTGTAGATGACGAAGACGTAGAGACAATGATCGCTCTTTATTGTGGGAATCGGAGTGACTAAAATGCACCGATTCACTTATTTGCTGAGTTAGCCGGTGTGGAGCAAAATAAAGATCTCACTGCATATGGTTAAGAACATGGAGCTCAAGAACCATGCATAGTGGTTCTAATATCGTACGTTGATAGTAAATCGACTATACGCAGGATTGATATCGATCTTAATGGTGCACCGATATTGATGTGGTTGGTGATGATAGATACGATAGTAGTAATCCTTGTGATCAAGAGGTCAATAGTAATAGTGATCCCAATGTGGACGAGGTCCCCGATGGTATTGAAGACAAAGACTTGAATGGCGAAGTCGGGAACTAGATTCGACGTATTGTGATACACAATAATCTTGGGCCACACATGTTGCTCATAGACCCCACGCAGCGCACGTAGCTGAGTTCTCAGAGTACCCTGAAATACTACCTGCTCATCGGCTGGCCGTAAATTTTGATTCTAAAGAGTTGTTCATAGGCCAGAGATTCGAAAGTAATGAAGAGTGCGTATTTGCTATTAAGCTATATAGCATGAATATATCAATGGACTACAAAGTCACAGTGTCTAACTGCCATTATATGTTGGGGAGTGTTGGAAGTCGGTGGAAGACTACAATTGGTAGGTACGAGCTACATTTATTCAAAGTTCGCAGATATGGGAGATACGAAAATTTGTTGGGCCTCACACATGCACATAAACATGTATGAAAGAATCATCGAAAACTTGATTCCAAAACTATATGTACATGTATCATGCTAATGGTGAAGGACATGCCAACCATTAAAGTTTCGAAATGCATTGATTGTATCGAAATGCAAGTTAAACGATTCGAAGATTTCAATCGCAGATAAGTATTATACCGAAACGGGTTGCATTGTGGATAGTGACCAAATTCCATCGGTGTTCTAGATGGCAATGGAGCATTTGTGCAAGTAGATGGCATTTTGATGCGTCAAGATAATAAACATGCTTCCAATAGCATTTGCCATTGTAGATAAGGAGAACATGGAATAGTGGGAATTCTTCCTTACCAACCTACTGAGGTATGTTATTAGCAACAATAATATTTGCATCATCTCCGATAGAAGGAAAGGATTAATTGTTGCCATTAGGCATTCCGATGTGCCATGGAGATCCATTTACTGCATTTGGGACATCGCGACTAACTTTCATCGAGATTATAATAATGCAGATTGGCGGAGACAAGTTGTAAGAATGGGTAAAGGATGACCTTATCTTTTTTATATAAATTTTAATGTTTTAGGGCAATACTGTAACTTATCTTTTCTTAATACATATACAGCGCACAAGCTAGAGCCACACATTTTTCGCCAAAGAATGACTCGACTTGAGAGTGACATGAAGGGTCAAACGAACATATCTTTTCGACGGTGGTTGGGTACCATAGAGCCGTGGCAACGGGCTCAAATTTTTTACGAGGGCTTTCGTTATTGTCAAATGACCACAACTTGGTGGAGGGGATCAACGATGTGTTGTTGAAAACACAACATCTTTTGATTTTATCTGTCTTCTCAGTTACGTCCTACAGGTTGGCTACCTTGATGCCAAGAATGGGTCAACAACAAGTCAACCAGATGGAGGCAGGACACGTGTTTGTCGAATATGTCAAGGATGCAATGGTTGTAAACCGTTAGATGATGAGGTCGATGAATGTAGAAGTATATTCACGATGTCTTAAAACATTTCAAGTTACGGAGACCATCGGTCGTCGACATGGTATACCACCTAGGTCCTATGGAGTTGATCTCTGAAACAGACGGTGTGATTGCAGGAGGTTCCAAACACTTCATTATCCATGTGCGCATGTCGTGGCAGCGTGTACTAAAGTGTCGCTCAATGTTGAACAATTTTTCGATGATGTGTACACACTCGAGCGCACGATGCGTGTCTGGGAGAATGAGTTCCCTTTCCTACCTGACCTGTCTATGTGGGAGGTGCCTCCGACGACTTTCAAGCTTGTCCCAAACAAAGGGTTATGTAGGAATCCGAAAGGTCGTCCGCAATCATCCAGAATCCATAATGAAATGGACATTAGGGAGAAATTTGAAAGTAAGCATTGTGGATTATGAAGATTACCTGGTCATAATCGGAGTAAATGCCCACAGCGAAACTACCATATTGGACAATCGTTACGATCGGGTAGGAATTAAGCTTATGTAATCCAATGTACCTAATTTATATTACAAAATTTATTCCAATTTTTAATGTTGTAATGTATTTAATTTATATAACAAAATTTATATGACAAAGTTTGTTCCAATTTTTAATGTTGTAATATATTTAATTTATATAACAAAATTTATATTACAAAGTTTGTTACAAGTTTTAGTGTTTTAATGTTGTAATGTTGCAGTTAATCTAATTTATGACCACAAGGTTTGTTTCAAGTTTTAATGTTGCAATTAATCTAATTAAATAAATATAAAGATTGTCTTTTTCTTGATTTATATTTTTTAGAATAAAAAAGTACAAACTTTGTAATATTTAAATTGCAAGAAACCCCTAAAATTGATAGTTTGATGGTGTGGTCCTAGGGTATATTTCTGTAGGGGTCAATGGTCACGTTGTGGGTGATCGTGACGACGCACATCCTCTTCAGTCATAGGTGGGGGTGTGCGAAACATGGAAGAAAAATCATATGCCCCAAACACCATCAATGAACTTAAGCCGGGAGGAATGTCGTATAGCGGTGGATACAACCCAAGAGGAGTGGAGTAATGCGGTGGATATGAGTCGGGAGGAGTGTTGTCCTACTGTGGATATGACCCAAATATATCAAACCAGAATAATATCCGTGTCTTGACGAGCTCGGGAGATAGTCATTGACCTATAACTCCAAATGATAAGAACTATCAGTTGAATGTGTATGCGATTGATCATGTCAAAACAGTCGAGTTTTAATATTTATAAAAGAGTGATCGAACCTGTAGACTGACTGCGACAACAATAGAGGCAAGTGCACCTATCGAACAGTAGTATAGCTCAGGCAAGAATATCTTATCAAACCCAAGGGAACCTAAAAGTACTACTACTCACTTTCTTTCTATTATTTAGACTAAAATATAGAGTGATTGGATTATTAAACTAACGAAATACTTAAACTAAATGCAAAGACAAAAGAATGAATTGGAGAAAGACTTTAAGAAAACTCAGTTGATAAAGACGATACCCTCAGGAAGAATCCACCTATGACTTCACTTATAATTTATTCCCCAAACAATATGATTTCTTTACTTAGCTTGATCCGTAAGACTCCCTAACCTATATTAAACCCTCTCTCAAGGCGAATAACGTCTAACCTTAGGTTAATTAGTGGAACTATCATTCTCTTATAATAACCCCTAAGGAAGCAGTAAATCGATCAATGAATTCCCATATTAGGTTTCACCCTAATTCGGCAAAATCTCGTAACCCTATCTCTAGGCGCCCAATCAACTCCGCTCAATTACGCTAGATCTACTCTTAGGCAAGGTCTATTCCTCCTCCACCTAAGCACATCAAATTAAATTAAGCAACATAATTAAGAACAAACCAAGTACTTATCATATAAGTTTAGAAATCAAATAACAAAATCCATCATAGGTTTCATCCCCTTCAGGTATTTGAGAGGTTTAGTGCACAACTAAATACAAAAACATCTCAAGAGTAAAGAATAAAAAAAACATAAGAACTCCCTAAAACCCCCTAAAGGAATTGAAGAAGATATCTTCCGTCTTGAATGGAGTTCCGACTTCTTGAGATGGATCAACTAGCTATCTTCAAGTGACTCCCTAAAAGATGAATACTTTGGCCTAAAAGCCTCTACCAAAAAGCTCCTCTTTTATGTCTGCCTTGGGTTGTTTATATAGGCTTTGGGATGCTATACTTGGCTCCTAAGTATCTCCTTCAAGTAGAATTACTACTAGGGTGTTTGAGTAGACTTAGGAGTATATTTTTTTGGCTTCAAGCATCCAATTCCAAGTGAAATTGCTCATTCCGGTGGCAGGGGTATGCACATGGCACACGCCCGTGTAATTACAGGGTTGGGTCGTACCTTGATTTTGTCGATTTGGGCACGGCCATGTAGATCACCAGGCACGCCCGTGTGTGGTAATAAGATGATGCAGGGCCGTGTAACTCGTGAGTTGGGCTATGTTTTAGGTAATTGTTGAGACACGGTCGTGCAAGTTTTGGGCCAGGCCGTGTTGATTTCTTGTTAAGGCCCAATTACTCCGTTTTAAGCCCGTTTTGTGTTCTTTTTGTCCTTGGGTCCTTTCCTGAGTATAAACACGAAAAGAAATGATTAAAAGCACCTTTTTTACATAAATTAATGGCTAAATCATCCAAAAGCATACCAAATATGGGGTTAAAATATGTTACTTTTATGGTTTATCAAATACTTCCACACTTAAGCCTTTGCTTGTCCTCAAGCAAAATTCTCAACTTACAATTAAAACGAACTTTCCATAATTCATAATTCCTATCGACAATGTCTCATCATAATTCATAAATAATTTATACATGGAAAATTCAACTCAAAGAACCCTAAAGATTCAATTACGATAAGTCATACCTTTATAGTACGAAAACATAGGTGCCTCCTGTTATCTAAGTGCTTACCTTTAATTCAAAATCGGCAAGGACTGACATCCTCACAAAAGATTCACTCAAATCACTTAAAGGTGTTTAAGGTTCAAGAATAAGCACTCTAAGTTGAACTTGAAAAGTTAATTCCATAGACTTGCCTAAAAATCAAATCTCCACCACTGTATATGAGATGATACACAAATCAAAAGGTCTTCAATCAAGGTTGTAATGGGGCTAGGGTTAAAAGGTGTGGATACAGGCTAAACTAGAGGTTTAGAATTGAGATTGAATTGACTAATTACCTAATCTAAAAATAATGAACTAAATATGAATATTTACATCGAATGAAAAGCTAACAGTATCTATAAGAGTATTTTCATCACTCAAATTTTGAAAATACTATAATACAAGCTTTTTCTTTAACAATTGGAGTTTTAATGCTCTAAGCTCTTTTATTATACTACTAATATTGACTATACTTGGATTTTTTAAGAATAAACTAAAATAAACATAATAGAAGGAACTTTGAAATAACCTAATTCGCAATTGATCAAATCAATTTTCGATAAAGGGTAGTCAAAGGAATTTGATAACAAATACAAAGGGATTTTGGGTTAATATTAGTGGGTGAGTCAATAAAAGGTTGTTAGGATTCAACGGGTTCACTAAGGGTTAATTATGTGGGTAGGCTTTTTAGTGGTGTGAATGGGTTAAAACCTAGGCGCCTTTATCATCTCAGTATATCAAATCAAAAGTGTGGCCTCGACATGTATAAACGAGGCAAGTTCTAGAATAATAGTTCAAAGTTGACACACTCAATCAATAAAGTGAGCACGAAAAAGAATATATGCTCTATAAGGCTCAAAATCTCACAAAAATTATGGGTGTTTTTGACATCAATCCTTATAAATTCCAAATTTCAAGGTAATACTCAAATTAGGTTCAACAACCTATCAATTTTAATTTTTAGAAAGTAGATTATCATCCTCGATTCTCTAGTATTTTCAAATTTAATTATCAATGCACAATTAGCTAAGACTTATTCTAAAACATATCAATAAAATCATAAATCATTAGAAATTTCATCCTAATTAATAATATAAGAAAAATACTTAAGATCAAGACTAATTTCGTGGTTTTGAGAATTATGCAAAAGTTAGGCACTATTACCCCACACTTAAGATGTACATTATCCTTAATGTACAAAGATAGATAATGAAATTTATGTGCCAAATCAAAAGATAAGTGGGAAAGTAATAGTGAAATCTAGATGATCTGATGCGTCTTGTTTTCTATGTGATGGTGTTTTCTATAGGCTCGGTGGAGTGGCTACCAAAAGCAATTTGCTAGATGAAGAAACTGGGTAGCTTGTGAAGATATAACCAAGAGATCTAGGGTAATAATAATATTATACTAATAATATAATTAAGGATTAAGGAAATAAAATGAAGGAGATTAAAAAGAAAACTGAAATTAAAAGAAAATACTAATGGACTAAGGAGTCCTTATTGTTGGATGGTTCGCGAGGTGGATGTGACCTCAAAGGCTGTGGTGCGTGATTCCCAAGCAGCCTTTAGAACCTAAAACCAAGAAACTAATATGAAATAAATTAATTTAAGCAGGAAATATGTAAATATGAGGAAAATAAAGGAGACGAGAAAAGAAAAATAGAATCGAAAAGGTTTTTGAGACCCTTGGCATGTCAATTAAGTGAAGCTACCGGTATGAACTCATGATGAGGTCTCCTCTGAGGAGATGATGCTTACATTTCTTCGGCATGATCTTTGTATTGCTCAAGTGTCTTGGATCTTTTCTATGAATAAGAAGAAAAATTTGAAAGAAAAGAGAAAGAATGAATAAGGAAGAAGATGGGACAAAGAGGACGGGCTGTGGGGATTTAAATAAGATTTCAAATCTGGCACGTTCCCACGCCCATGTTACTGAGGGTGTGTCGATTCACACGACCGTATCGCACGGTCGTGTTGTGGGGTGTGTTGTCCTTCTAAGCCCGTTTTGTTGGTTTGCACGCCCATTCCTAAAAAGCCAGTATAGGAGCACGGTTGGAATGCACGGGCATGGTCTGCCCGTGCTAAATAAGTTAGTATCTTAGTACGGTTGTAAGGCACGACCGTGCTATTTTTTCGGTGCTCGTCCAGTGGGTGGTTGGATCCGTTACATTGGGGGGTTGGACTGACTTGTACGGCTCTGCTCTATCAGTGTGGTGGTTCTAGTGGTCCACACGACCACGGGCACGGCCGTGTGTAAGGCGTGTGGCCTAGAAACCTGTATCTTTGTTTTAATTGTGGAGAGAGAAGAGAGAAAAGAAAAGAAAAGAAAAGAAAAATAATTTTAAGAAATAAAAAGTGTTAGAGCTCAGGTTGCCTCCCGAGAAGCACTTGTTTATAGTCTTAAGCTAGACTGTCTTAGGCTTTGAAAATTTAGGGAGGTTTAAAGGTTTGAATATTTTCCCTCTTACTGACAGTTTTATTTTCGTGACAAAGTTTAGGTCGAGAAGTGTTTACCTTGAAATTGCTGAACATTAGATTGCTTACCTCGACTATTTCGTGTGGGAAAACATCGCGTACCTGAAGGAGTATTTCTTCTGTTTCTTGATTCATTGAACTGATGTAAAGATCGACTTTATCTAACAAAGACTTGATCTTCTATTTTAAAGTGATTTGATGTCCCTATGAGCTCTTCCGGTGGTTCCTCGTGTTTTATTTCGTATGGATCCAGCTTTTTCTTTGGTGTGTATCTTTCGCTCTTCTAAATTGTTGATCGACGATTTTGTGTTGGCTCGCTTTTGATGCTTTGTGATGTTTCTGCGATGAAGGTTGAATAATTTGATTATCTATTGAAACGACTTTCTTACCTTCATCTTCTGTGATTCTGGTTGAGTCGAGAGCTTGAAGATTGACTGATTCATCTCCTACATGAAGTATGAGTTCTCCTGTGGCAACATCAATTTTAGTCTTGGCAGTTGCAAGAAAAGGTCTTCCTAAAACTAAAGGGATTGAATTTTCCTCATCCATGTCTAAAACAACAAAATCTACTAGGAAGATGAATTTATCGATTTTTACTAAAACGTCTTCAATAATGCCCCTAGGAATTCTAACAGTTTTATCAGCTAGTTGGATACTCATCCTAGTTTGTTTGGGCTTCCCTAGACCTAGTCGTTTAAACAGTGTAAAAGGCATGACATTTATACTTGCCCCTAAATCAGCTAACGCATTATCAATAGTTAATCTACCAATTAAACATGGAATCATAAAACTTCCTAGATCTTTTAATTTCTGCGGTATTAGGTTTTGTAGCATTGCTGAGCATGTTGCGTTAAGTTCCACATGGTACTCTTCATCTATTTTGCGTTTGTTTGTTAAGAGCTGTCTTAAAAATCTCCTTGAGTTGGGCATCTAAAAAATAGCTTCAAGAAGAGGTAAGTTAATGTGTAATTTCTTTAGAAGTTTTAGAAACTTACCAAATTGTTCCTCTGAATCATCTCTTTTCAATGCTTTGGGATAAGGTATTCGAGGGTGGTACTCTTTAATTACCAGTTTTTCTTGTGCTACCTCTATTTTACCTGTTTCTTCCTTGGTTTCTTGTACTAAGGTGGGCTAGTCTACCTTTGTATCCTCTTGAGATGTGATGGCTTGTATCTGTTCTTTTGGGTTTATTTTTGTGTTGCTTGGTAGACGTCCTTGTTGATGTTCTGAAACAAGCTTTGTGAGTTGTCCCACTGACCTAGTGATTTCCCTGACTTGTTCTTTGATTTCTTGATCGATATTCCTTGGTTATCAAGTGTTGTATCGGTTCTTTGGAGACGGGCATCTGTGTCTGCCATGAACTTTTTCAGCATCTCTTTAAGACTCGGCTTCTTTTTCGGTGGATAAGGTTGATTTTGGTAATTTGGAAGAGGTTGTTGCCTTTGATTTCCTTGTCCTCCCCATGAAAAATTTGGGTGGTTCTTCCAACCTGGATTGTAAGTATTACTATAAGGATTATTATTAGATCTGAAATTGTTACCTATATAGTTTGTCTGCTCGTTTTCTGCTCCTGATTGGTTAGGTGGGTACTTAGAATTTGCCACATTCCCGCTCGCTTCGCATTGCATGACTGGATGTACCTGTGAAGAACATAAATTATCAAGCTTTTTATTTATTAACTCCATTTGTGTTAACAACATTGTCACCGCGTCTATGTTAAAAACTCTGGCTGATTTTGTCGGTTTAGCCCTTGTAATTTGCCATTGATAGGTGTTCAATGACATCTCCTCAATAAAATCGTAAGCCGCTTCAGGAGTTTTGTTGTTCAAAGTTCCACCGGCTGATGAATCAATCATTTGCCTAGTTGGAGAATTCACACCATTATAGAAAGTTTAGACTTGAAGCCACAAAGGTAATCCGTGGTGTGGGCATCCCTTTCCCATGCATCATATAATGTTTCTGCATCATTCTGCACAAAAAAAGATATATCATTTCTAAATTTAGCCGTTTTGGCTGGTGAAAAATATTTTAAAAGAAATTTTTCGGTCATTTGATCCCATGTGGTGATTGACCCTCGTGGTAATGAGTTCAACCACTGCTTTGCTTTGTTCCTTAATGAAAAAGGAAATAACCGAAGACGTATGGCATCGTCAGAAATGCCATTTATTTTGAAGGTATCACAGAATTCTAAAAAATTAGATATATGAGTGTTTGGATCCTCATCCTGCAAACCATCAAATTGAACAAATTGTTGAATCATTTGTATTGTATTAGGCTTTAATTCAAAATTATTAGCAGCTATAGTGGGCCTAACAATACTAGATTCTACTCCTGTCAAATTAAGTTTAGCATAATCATACATAGTACGCGGAGCATTCTGTTCTTGCACATTTGGGGGATTGTTCTCGTCCATCCCTTCAAGAGGATTGGATCTTTCTTTGTTCTTCTCTTTGATAGTCTAGGGCTCGTCTTATTTCTCTGCGATTTCATGAGCGGTAGCCTCAATGTCACTTTCAGATTCTAATGGTCCTTTCGGATTTCTTCTAGTCATAAGCTAGAGGTACCGATATGAAAAGAAAGAAAGAAATTTAGAAAAACAAAAACAAAAACATATGTATAAAAGAGAAATTTAAAAATAAAAATAATGACTAAAGTAATAGAAATAGAGCTTTCTTAATATTTTAGATGTTCCCCGGCAACGGCACCAAAAACTTGATCGTGTCAAAACAGTCGAGTTTTAATATTTATAAAAGAGTGATCAAACCTGTAGACTGACTGCGAAAACAATAGAGGCAAGTGCACCTATCGAAAAGTAGTATAGCTCAGGCAAGAATATCTTATCGAACCCAAGGGAACCTAAAAGTACTACTACTCACTTTCTTTCTATTATTTAGCCTAAAATATAGAGTGATTAGATTATTAAACTAATGAAATACTTAAACTAAATGCAAAGACAAAAGAATAAATTGGAGAAAGACTTTAAGAAAACTCAGTTGATAAAGACGATACCCTCAGGAAGAATCCTCCTATGACTTCACTTATAATTTATTCCCCAAACCATATGATTTCTTTACTTAGCTTGATCTGTGAGACTCTCTAACCTATATTAAACCCTCTCTCGAGGCGAATAATGTCTAACCTTAGGTTAATTAGTAGAACTCTCGTTCTCTTATAATAACCCCCTAAGGAAATAGTAAATCGATCAATGGATTCCCATATTAGGTTTCACCTAATTCGGCAAAATCTCGTAACCCTATCTCTAGGCACCCGATCAACTCCGCTCAATTACGCTAGATCTACTCTTAGGCGGGGTCTATTCCTCCTCCACCTAAGCACATCAGATTAAATTAAGCTACATAATTAAGAACAAACCAAGTACTTATCATATAAATTTAGAAATCAAATAACAAAATCCATCATAGGTTTCATCCCCTTTAGGTATCTGAGGGGTTTATTGCATAACTAAATATGAAAACATCTCAAGAGTAAAGAATAAACAAAACATAAGAACTCCCTAAAACCCCCTGAAGGAATTGAAGGAGAGATCCTCCGTCTTGAATGGAGTTCTGACTTGTTGAGATGGATCAACTGGCTATCTTCAAGTGACTCCCTAAAAGATGAATGCTTCAGCCTAAAAGCCTCTGCTAAAAAGCTCCTCTTTTATGTCTGCCTTGGGTTGTTTATATAGGCTTTGGGATGCTATACTTGGCTCCTAAGTATCTCCTTCAAGTAGAATTACTATTAGGGTGTTTGAGTAGACTTAGGAGTATGTTTCTTTGGCTTCAAGCATCCAATTCCGAGTGAAATTGCTCATTCCTGTGGCAGGGGCATACCCATGGCACACGCCCGTGTAATTACAGGGTTGGACCGTGCCTTGATTCTGTCGATTTGGGCACGACCATGTAGATCACCAGGCACGCCCGTGTGTGGTAATGAGATGATGCACGACCATGTAACTCGTGAGTTGGGCCGTGTTCTAGGTAATGTCGAGACACGGCCGTGCAGGTTTTGGGCCAGGCCGTGTTGATTTCTTGCTAAGGCCCAATTACTCTATTTTAAGCCCGTTTTGTGGTTTTTTTTATCCTTGGGTGCTTTCCTGAGTATAAACATGAAAAGAAAGGATTAAAAGCACCTTTTTACATAAATAAAGGGCTAAATCATCCAAAAGCATACCAAATATGGGGTTAAAATATGTTACTTTTATGGTTTATCAGCGATCGTTTGGGCTTGGGCTCTGACTATGGCTCAGCCTCTATATCAGGCACTGGCTCGTATACCCCAGGTCAATACATGTGCAGGGGGACTACAGTTGACTGCCCACATAGTAAATATAGTTTTCCCGTACTAGAGTACCATTGTATAGTTTTCCCGTACTAGAGTACCATTGTATGTACTCTAACGATGGTTGCAAGTCGGAAGAAATGTCCATCTGAGGTCTCTACGTCATCCAATTATCCCACACTGCAATATATTTTCAATGTACAACCCCTCAATTATTTCCATGTTTTCCTCTCTTGTTGATCAAGTTAATCTTCCCCAACTGCATTGGCGGATCCGGGATATACTGGATGCAACCAAACTACCAGAGTACTCGATCCCCGTTATACCACTTGACTATCTGGAAATTGATAATTGGTGCATTAATGCAACACATGTGAGAATGAATTTGGGCAAACGAAGGTATAATAGTCGTAATTTCTGGTCTCTGGTATGACATCCAGATAAACTACACGATTAATAACATGGTTAAAATTTAACACTGTTCGAGTAAGATATACAAAGTAATTACATGTCACGAACACTGTAATAGCTTACCCCTTCCCCGACATGTTGTTCAATCATTAGACGATATATTGGGACATTGTACGACCTCCTGATACCCAGATAAAAACTCCATCTACGAAAACAAATTACATGTTAGAATAGTATCGTTAGAATAGTATCATTAGAAAAAAATGTCAATTAATAACAAATTAAATTTTATCACCTGTTCACTAGTGGAAATTCGTATGGTTGGTGCCTAATCGATGCCAAGAATGGCATTCGATAAAGAGCCCATGACTGTAGCAATAGAAGGCATCCGCCTATGTTTACGGCATTAGGCTTTGTCGTCCGACAAAGCTCACGATACAACATAGCCAGAACTGCGAACCCCAACTATACGAGCGAACATTCTGCAAATTAGCTATTAGGGATAAATACATCAAATGAACCTGTCGTTGTTCGCATCAGGCATCAGTACACCCTTTATAATATGAATAATGTACGCTCGAGCTGCACACATCACCTCATGCTCAGTGGCATTAATTGATAAATGTTCAAAATTGGCTTTCAGCCATGAATATTTCAAACCCGTAAAATTGGACTCAGCATTGGTGGGCGAGACTCCTAGTAGACTATAACAAAGGGAAGCCAGCTTAGCTATCGCATTACGCCCGTTACGGCACTCCCATCGATTGGGAGCCCAAGTTGCAATGCAACATCCTCCAAAGTGACAGTGCACTCCCCACAAGGCAAATGAAAAGTGTGGGTCTTCGAGCGCCAATGCTTGACAAATGCGGATATTAAATCGTACCGCAAATCAAACGTCCGGATCAATGTTGCTGACCCGAATCTAGCTAACTCCAAGTATGGCATCAGTCGTTCATCCGAGGAATATCCTAAACCATTCACCCGATCCCTTAATGCGCTGTACGGGCCCTGATAGTATTAAATTATAGAAAATAGTTATAATAACATAATTTATTTCCATAAATTACGTAGATCTTTTTTTAAGAGAACCCGTGATTAACAAATAACAATATATTACCATATTATTAACTGTATTTGATATGTGACCATCGTTCTTAATCAATAAACCCATTACGATACCTGCAATTTCAAAACAAATTTCAATTATTAATTTCAAAGTTTGATGGATTTTAAATATTTATCAAAATACCTAAATTTTATATATTGCTTTTAATTACAAAAAATACCAAAAGTTTTGTCCACATCATATTTTTGCTATGCTACATTAACAAAATAAATATATGTTATAAATTTCAACTCAAACTCCAACTCAATGGTCCCATTCACAAATTTCATCTCAATGGTTTAATCTTTTACCTACCTAAAAAACAAAAAAAAACTATATTAAAATAATAAAATAATATGCCAATAAAAATATAACAAAAACATAACATAAACGATACATAATAAATACAAATATTTTTTATTTTTTAAAATGATAATAAGTAAAATGTATTGGTTTAAAATATATATATATATAATAACATACTAACTTAATTATTGTCAAAAGTATAATTTTTTTTTGCATAGAACTTCAAAAGAAATTTCATTTATAATATTTTTAAATAACATAAAATAAAATTTAAAAACATAAACTCTTATTCTCAATTATAAAATCTTAAAAATTTAGAACATATAAACTAATTCCTAATTTATCTCATAAATTCTAAATTCCATTATATTAATGGTCTCATCTTTTACCTACATAAAAATGAAAAAATAATCAAAATAACATGCCAAATAAATTTCATAAAAAATAAATCTAATCAACCTAAAACACACATAACAAATAAATTACATAAAAGATAAAACATTCTTTGTACATAACATAAATAGACTTTTTACTTCAAAAACATTAAAAATAAATTATAAATGAATGAAAATATAAAATAAATACAAAAATACCTTAATAGCTCTTTTTAACCAAATAATACCTTACAAAAATAAAATTAAAAATTAATTTCAATTAAATCAACAATAATGACAACAAAAACAAATTAAATTAACATTAATCCATTAATTTATAACAAAAAATTACATTTTCTTATATACCTAATCTTTCCTAAACAACAAAATAAACTCTCCTTTCCTTTTCTATTTATTTTTTTCCTTCTCTTTCTCCTTTCCTCTCTCTATTATCCTTCCCTTCTTGCCTTCTCCTTCTCCTTATTCTTCTTTTCTTCTTTTCTTCTCCTTCTCTTTCTTCTCCTTCACTCACCTGCCAAAAATGAACCTTGGGGACCATTATAAGGTCCCCAAACACACAATAACAACAAATACCCTGCATGAGCCATCCCATTGCCTGCGCCTGCCACTGTGGTGCCGCCTCTGCCAGAAGTGTCACCAGTGCTGCTTGTGCCGTGTCCTCCATCATTGGGTGCCGACTCTTCCCTAAGCATGACTCAATGTGCTATCCCATCTTGGTAGCGGGTCAATTTTCGAGTCCAATTTTTACTGTATACGACCTATATTTAGTCTGTATTTTATCTTTGGTATCGACTATCTACATGCCTCCACAATTATTTTACTTATTTATTTTTTTCATGTTGATTTGTGTAAGAAAATTAAGCTGGTGCCGCTTATACACCACCCTCCATCTATTTAAATATTCCATTTTGATATATAATTCTTACAACAACTTATTTAGATTTTTTTAAATATTATTTGGGTAAAAAACCCCTACTAACTAATCAGTACATTTTTTTTTTAATGGATAGTAGTAATTTTCTTGTCGTTATTGATGAAAAGGGACAAATAAAAATAATCCAAAAAATTGTTTGCTCTTTCAACTTCCTCTCTTCGAAGAATAAAATAACTGCCACTCCCTCTCTCATTTTCCACTCCCTCGAATCAAACACCAAAGCCAGCCAGCCAGCCATCTCTTTCTCTGGACTTTCAGAGAAATATTTTTTTTTTTGAGTAAATGCTTTTAAAATCTCAAATTTATAAGCAAATGATATTTTCAGTTTCTGCTCTTCTCTGGAAAATTCTCTGAAACAATGAGAGGCTCTTCCATCAGTCCCAAAGAGCCCCGTCACCGCGTTTCTGCTTTCTCGTCGGTTCCTATCTCTTCCTTTCTCTTTTCTTCTTCCAAGTTTCTTGTTGCTGCTTTCATTCATAATATAAACCTTTTAATTTTAGTTACTTCATCCAGCTTTTTAAGCACTGTTGTTTGTTTGACTTGAAAAACATGCACTCAGATCTGCTTGAATTTGGATGCGATTTTTCCTTTTTTTTTTCTTATATTGTTTGATTTATGCAATAGTTATTGTAGTTATAGATTGCATTAGTTACCTTGTAGCATTTATCCGAAGAAATTGCCTAGTATGGTAGTTGTTTTATTTATGCGCTTTACTTTTGCTTTATAGCTGTTGAAAAAATATCAGATACGAAGTATTGAGCTAGGCCTAGGCAGCAGTCTCTAACTTTAACTAAATCTTTCAGCTGTTTGCATTAATTCTGCTTGTTTTTGATCTTACATTTTTTTCCCTTTTTGCTGGTATTACTATTATTTCTGTGAATTATATTTTATTATTGTTAATAAATCTTAGAACGGGAATAAAAATTCTCCGCGAATATAATTGATATTTGCTAAATAAATGTAATAATGATGTTTTGACTTCTTTCTCTGATGAAAGCGTTGGATTCTTCTTCACGTTTTAATTGATATTTGAATATGTGAAGTGTGCTAAGATTTGGATTAATTGAAGATTTGCATCCTGTTTTATAGAAATTTATGCGTTATGGAAAGATCCATGGAGTGAAAGTTAGAAACGAAATCTGAAAAATGGAATATTTAGTGAAATTGTGAAAGCTAGAGGCAGCAGCATGATTAGTGTGCTTGTATCGAGCAAATACTAGTTCTTTTAATTTATCTCAATATTTACATTAGATTTGCGATGGATTACATAATTCTGCTGTGAATAAACGATAGTAGTCGAACTGATTTCAGCGTGAAGGACCGTGGGCTTTTTCTAATTTTGTCTCTTTCTTATTTGCTTTATGCGCATGAACTGATGCAACTCATAATTGCTTTCTTACAGTGAAGACACAAGCAGAAGGGGTTTCAAAGAAACAAGGTTTTTAATGATGTTGAGAAGGACATCAACGTTCCCATCCGATACAGGAACTGGAATTGCAAGACATCTACCTTGAAAGCTGTGCTGGTTATAATTCTATTGGGAACTCTCTTCACACTCCTGTGCTCCCCTGCAGTTTATGTTTCAGATCGTCCATCCAATTCTGCATCCCGGTATATTCCACTTCTGCTCTATCTTTATGTTAATTGTTATATCATGCACTCTTGTACTTTATTATTTTATGCTTAAAAAAAAATCATGTGTGTTTTGAGTATTTGTATATATAAAGCATGCTTGTGGGCATATGCTTGTGTCTGCATCCCGCTAGCATTGGGTGGAAAGTTCATATATCTACTTTTAAGTTGACCACCTTGAATTTCTAGTACGAAAGGTCAGGAACAGTGAGTTTTCTTGCATATATGTTTAATATTACTCTTGTTACTCTTCTAAATTTCTGTTATCTGAAGTAGAATTCTGTGCAGGTCTGGTTTTGTAGACAGATGGATAAGTGACAGTGCTGCCTATGATCCACGCTACATATCACTGTTAGATGTAAATTGGGACCAAATCTCGACTACTATTGAGAAACTGACTGACAGGGATGAATATCAGGGAATTGGCCTGCTGAACTTCAATAATACTGAAACTGATCAATGGAAGCAGCTGTTACCAGATGCCGAGCACGTTGTTCTGCAATTGGACCATGCGGCAGAAAATATAACTTGGGAATCCCTGTACCCTGAATGGATAGATGAAGAAGAAGAATTTGAGGTTCCTAATTGTCCGTCTCTACCTAGTCTTCAGGTTCCGGGGAAACCACGGATTGATCTTATTGCTGTCAAGCTTCCTTGTAACAAGCAAGGAAAGTGGTCAAGGGATGTTGCACGCCTACACTTTCAACTAGCAGCTGCAAGGCTTGCCGCATCTTCTAAGGGGATTCGCCCAGTGCATGTGCTTTTTGTGACTGACTGCTTTCCCATCCCAAATCTTTTTACTTGCAAGGACCTTGTTGCACGTCAGGGGAATGCTTGGCTTTATACACCCAACCTGCATAGGTTAAGAGAAAAGATTCAACTGCCTGTTGGGTCATGTGAGCTTTCGGCTCCTCTCCAGGCAAAAGGTTTGTGTCAAAGTATCTTTAATACATTTGTTGCAAAAATTTCTCTCCTCTCAGTAAAACTGAAGCTGACTGGTTGAAATTTCTTTACTCATTTAGAATCCTTTTTGCTAGGATAAGAAGCCTATTGAGGAAACTTGAACGCATAGCTATAACAATGCGACAATAATTTTGCTTTAGCCTGTGACAGTGACTGAGTTTGACAAATGGTTCTGTGACATCCTAAATACTGACCTAAATGATCTTTATTGACCTCTACGATAATTTTTCTAAGCTAGGTGGTAATGTAGGGGTTCTAATTGTTGCCATATTTTTTTCCCATTTAACCTTTTCAACTTTTTACTCTATTTCTTTTTTCTTGCTCATCTGGAAAATTTTCATCTTGGGATGATGAGTTGAAGTCCAGCACCTATTAATGGGTTCTTGGAGGCTTAAAGTAATTGTATTTTGTAGTTTTCACATGTCCAAAAGTCTTTAAACTAACTGAATCAGTTTGAACAGAGTATTTTCATTCAGAGAGGGCAGGCCGTGAAGCCTATGCAACAATCCTACACTCTGCTCATGTTTATGTTTGCGGGGCAATTACTGCTGCCCAGAGTATCCGCATGTCAGGTTCAACTAGGGACCTTGTGATACTCGTTGATGGCTCAATTGGTGATTATCATAGAGGTGGATTGGAGGCTGCTGGGTGGAAAATTTACACAATCCAAAGAATCAGGAATCCGAAAGCTGAACCGGAAGCATATAATGAATGGAATTATAGCAAGTTTCGGCTTTGGCAGTTGACTGATTACGACAAGATCATTTTCATTGATGCTGACCTTCTTATACTTAGGAATATTGATTTCTTATTTGAGATGCCTGAAATTTCTGCTATAGGGAATAATGCTACGCTCTTCAACTCTGGTGTGATGGTCATTGAGCCATCGAATTGTACATTCCAGCTTCTAATGGATCACATCAATGAAATTAAATCCTACAATGGTGGAGATCAGGGGTATCTTAATGAAATCTTCACCTGGTGGCATCGGATTCCAAAACACATGAACTTCTTGAAGCACTTCTGGGAAGGTGATGAGGAGGAGAAGAAACAGATGAAGACTCGACTCTTTGGAACCGATCCTCCAATCCTTTATGTCATCCATTATCTGGGAAATAAACCATGGCTATGCTTCCGGGACTATGATTGCAACTGGAATGTGGACATTTTGCAGGAGTTTGCCAGTGATGTTGCTCATAAAACATGGTGGAAGGTGCACGACGCCATGCCAGGAAATTTACAGAAGTACTGTTTACTTCGGTCCAAGCAGAAGGCGCAATTAGAGTGGGACCGGAGGCAAGCCGAGAAAGGAACTACACAGATGGTCATTGGAAAATTAAGATAAAAGATAAGCGTTTAAAGAAATGCTTTGAAGAATTCTGTTTCTGGGAAAGTATGTTATGGCATTGGGGTGAAAAGAACTGGACAGATAATGCAACTTCTACCCCATCACTCCCTGCTACCAACTAGGCATCTCTCTCTTTATTATGATTTTTTTTTCTAAACATATTTTCTGTGCAGATCACGTAGTCAACAGGTCAATGAAAAATATACACTTTCGAGTTCCATTATGGTTATTTGAAGATAAAAATTTTGAATTTCTCTCGATATTCAACAATTTTATCAAAATGCATAGCTATTTTGTGAGCTTTGTATGCATTTTTAGTTTAGAGGGTAGAGCTGTGCATGAAACAGGTTGGAGCTTATATGTTTTTTTTTTTTAAATGGATATAGCAAAATAAATCATAAAGTACAAAAATAGGCGTGTTTATAATTATTTGTTGGAATATTTTTTATGTGTTCTTCAATATTCATGAATGTGGGTTTAGTTATATATTGCTCTAAGTTTTTAAACCCAAGAAAATTAGGATAATGATTATAACATGATTAATGGAACTTATCATTTTCCTTTAAAAAACTGAATATATATTATGATTTAGGCTTTTATAAAATTTTACGACCATCCAACCCCATACTCTAAGACTTATAAATACTCATTTCGGTTGTTAGTTTTTCATAGAAAATCCAAAATATTCCCACTATATTTTATATACTATACTACAAGAATTTTTGAATATGAATTGCCAATGGTTGCCCTCTTATTAAGATTGGAAGAAAGACATAGTGAAGTATTCTTTAGTGGCTTAGTATTGCAATAATATAGAAATAGATCCGCCTAAGAATAAAATCTATCTCCAAGAAATGCTGATTTCTAGCACAAAAATCAAATTGAAAGTTTTACATTTATGTCAACATTTATTTTCGCTCTGATTAAATGATGGAGACTCAAGACCTATAGTTTTATCTCCTATGCAGCGAAGTTATAATAATGCTTAAAGATTTAGCATTATTGATAGGCGTCTAGTAATGGGAGAATCAAATTGAATTTGGGCGAACTCCTTATTGTAGCATTAAAAATAAATATTGACTACAAGTTTGATTCCGATGGCTTGTAGAAAGTTAACATAGTTGAATATCACCTTCAAACATCTCCCAGAGAATCTAAGTGGTAGAGATATCGCAACGACCCAAAAATTTTCAATATAAAAAACTTTTGTAAAGATTTGAAAATTGAAAATCCAAATTGTCATAAAGTCAAACTAAGAGATTTTCTTATTAGGTTACTTTTATAACTATGTATAATTGAATTTCCATTATTAAATGTCATTAAATTAGTTAGTAATAAGAAATTATAAATTAAGGTATGAACCATTTTGTAAGAAGGTGAAAATTAGAAGGGTAAATTCAAGTGTAGAACTTATCTATGACATATATAAAAGTACGAGTTTTGGAGAAATTTTGAATTGACAATAATCCTTTTTATTATTAATTATATTATTAAATTGATATTAGAATAATAATTTATTAGTATTATTATGTGATAATAATAAAATTAATATTAATTAATTTGATAATATATTAATGTGAAATTAATTAATTTGTCATCTTCAAATATAACATAGTATATTATTAATTAAGTAATTAATTATAAATCTAAAAAATTGAATGTAATTGGATAAATAAAAAAATAAAATTCAAGTTCTTTTAAAAAATAAATATATATATATAATATATATGATTTTATTGTAAATACGAAAATAATTAACAATGTTAAAATCAATTTTTAAAAATTTAAAAATTAAATGTGTGAGATTAACATTATATATATAAAAAGATAATTCAATGAATTGATGATCTAATATATAGTGTATAAATTTATTTATTCTTAATTTATATGTCAACTCAAAAGAAAAAAATTATAATTAAATATTAATTAAATATTAAAATTTTATAAATATTAATTGTGTAATGACCCATTTTTTGTCTGTATCGAAAAATTCGACCTCAAAGTTGAATTTCTTCAACTGAGCCATTCTGAAAATTTAAACCGGGAGGTCTTTGGGATGAGTACAAAATTAGAAAAGAGAATTGTTAAGTAATCCATGAGAGAGGTTAGTAATTAATGTTTAAGGATTAAATTGGAAGGTGAATAAACTAGACAGAATTGAGTAAGAAATTTAAAAAGTCTTTAGTGTGTTAATAGACCAAAGGTTTAAATGAAATTTTTAAATGCAATTTTACCGTAGTAAAAAAAAGGTTTTGTAACACCCGTTACCCGTATCCGTCGTCAGAATAGGGTACGAGGCATTACCGGACTTAATCACCTATAACTGATCGTTTCAAGTCACAAAATTAAAACTTTTCATATTCAATCATAGAGTCCCTAATATGGACCTACGAGGCCTAAAACATGCTTTGGAAGCGGTTCGGGACTAAATTGAAAACTTTGGAAAATTTCACAACACTTGGAAAATTTTTCTTCAAAACAGGGTCACACTCAATATGCATCCTCAACTGTAACACCATTACCCCTATCCGTCGCCGGATTAAGGTACGAGGCATTACAGCAATCTTATACACTTCTCCGATACATACAATTTTGAATGATTTTCCCAAGTAGGAATAGGGAATTTCGAAATCATTTTGACTTTGTCTCACAAAAATTCAAATATCTCATAATATGAAATTCTTTTGCTTACACCGTTTCTTTTATATGAAAATAAACTCAATACTCAATAAAATTTTATTTCATATCTTATTCGATTTCCACCATTTTTGGTGATTTTTCAAAGTCACACAACTGTTGTTGTTTAAAACTGTTTTGTTGCTAAATTTACTCTTTCATAATTTCACTTACTCCATTTCATCTTACCGAAGGTTTGATCAAATATCGAGCACATTGTTCATAAATTTTCACACTTATATCTGCACTTATTCATCACATAGTCATATTCAATTATAGTTAGTCGTTACATGATCACATGTATTTTCTCTTAGTCAATTTCCCGTTGAACTCATCGGAATAATAACAGATACACGGTGGCCTGCATATAGTACCACCCTTGTAGCCGAAGCTATCTGGTGCACATAGTAGCCTTCACTTAGTACTACACATGTGACCAAAACCATCACTTACACATAGTGGCCTGCACTTAGTACCACACATGTGATCGAAGCTATCGGGTACGCATAGTAGCCTACACTTAGTACTACACATGCGACCTACCCGTCTGGTACACGTAGTAGCCTGTACTTAGTACTACACACGTGACCTAAAACCATCTCATAGCTCACTTTTACACATAGTGGCCTACACTTAGTACCACATATGTGACCTAGCTACCTCATTCATATCTTTTCTATTCCGAAGGTTCAACCAGGAATTCTCACTTTTCAACATTTTACCAATTCATCCATAATCAATCACAATTCATAATTTACATCAAATAATTACTCCATATTCAACCATATCTCATATAATATAACAAAATATTAAAACATAAATAAAAACGATGTATTATTTACATACAAACTTACCTCGGTAGCACAATCAGTGAAAATGACTTATTCGTCATACTTTTTATTTTTCCCCCGTTCTAAGTCCGAAACTCGTCTTCCTTGATCTATAAAAACACATTTAATTTATTTATTCATCCTGATAATCAAATTAGCCTAAATTCACATTTTGGAAAAATTACATTTTTGCCCCTAAACTTTATCATATTTATACTTTTGCCCCTAGGCTCGTAAAATGATTTTTATTCAATTTCTTTCTATTTTAAGCCTAGACGAACCATTTTCTTAACTAAAAAGCCCACAATTTCCACTAATTCACACTTTTATGAAAAATTTCATAACTTTTACAAATTAGTCCTTTTAGGCATTTTTACCGAAAATCACTTAGTAAAAGTCGTTTCTCTAACCATAAACATGCATTTTCTAACATTAAACACAATAATACAACATATTCATCATGGGTCAAAACCCTATACCTTAACCATATCTCAAATTAGTGGTAGAAATAGATAGATCTTGTTACGAGGGTTTCAAAAATGTAAAAATAATTAAAAACAAGGCTAAACGGACTTACAATCAAGTTTGGAAGCTTGAAAAGCCCTAGCCATGATTTCCCCTTGTGAAATTAGGCCATGGGGTTGAAGATGGACAAAAAATGGCTTTTGATTTTGTTTTTAATTCATTTTAATTACTAAATGACCAAAATGCCCCTAACTTAAAAATATTCTATTTCACCTATTTCATGTCCATTTTTGTCAAAAAATTAACCAATGGTCTAATTACCATTTAAGGACCTCCAATTTAAAATTTCATAGCAATTTGACACCTCTAGCTTTTAGAACTCAAGTTTTGCACTTTTTACAATTTAGTCCTTTTAACTAAATTGAGTGCCCAAACGTCAAAATTTTCAAACGAAATTTTCACAAAATCATTCCGTGAAATTGTAGACCATCAAAATATAATAAAAATAAATTTTATTACGTCAGATTTGTGGTCTCGAAATAACTATTTCGACTAGACCTAAAATCGGGCTGTTACAACTCTCCCCCCTTTAGGGATTTTTGTCCCTGAAAATCTTACTAGAAGAAGTTGCTTTCAACTTTTTTTCATAATCACAATTTAATTTAGTTTCATGCTCAGAGTTTCCTATAGCTTTTTCCATAATTGGGATATAACCCTCGGATGTCAATCCGAAATAATGGAGACTGATACTTCGCATAATCGAATAATCCAAGAAACATCTTACTCGACTAGTTTGTTAAATAAGAAATTTGTACATGAACGATCAATCACAATCCGATAACATCTTCCTTTTCGAGATCAAGATAATTCAGATACGAAATCTATAGTGTTTCCATCTCATTTTCTTTCTAGAATCATCACTAACTGTAATAATCCTGAATACTTTTGAAATTTGGCTTTTACTTGTTGACAAATCGACATTTGAACACAAGCTCAAAAATAGCATGTAACACACGCAATTACCAGAACATCAACTTCATATGACTGCACATTTTATTACTCTCTGAGTGAACAGACAAGCCACTATTGTGAACTTCGTATAAAAATTTCTGCATAAGCCCCAGATTCTTCGGTACATAAATTCCATATCAGAATAATAATAACATGAATCAGGTCCAACATGATGTTCAGAATCAAAAGTTGATCCTCACTGTACTCATTTAGCTTATCACTCACTAACACATTTCTAAGTTTTTCAAACTTGCAAAGAAAACATCACTTTAGCTTTTTATTTAGCTAAAATCAGACTATCATCAAATAAGATCAATCGAGTAACCAACTCGCACAAAATAAATAAGGATTTTCCATACAAGCATCTTTAACTACACTTGCCTCCCCACAGGTCAATCAATAATTACTCACAATCTTTCAATAGCTCAAGTCATCAACACTGTCTTAAACTCAGATCTTTTTGTGTCATTAGATACATTAAACTCTTGAGATCAGGAAACATATGGCACTCTTCGTTGAACAAACAATGTCATCAAATTATCATTATAGACATAATAGTGACCATCTCTAAATCACTAGTCAAACAGTTCTTTTTAATGTGACATTAACCGTCTGAAAACATGAACCATCACTTTATATTCTAGCAATAAAACTCATTCTAATCCATTCACTAGTGAATCACTGAAAAATCATAAATCCATTACTCAATTCCAACTGAACTCAAAACCAGAGCTTCGGTTAATAATACCTTTAATTGCTTTAACTTTGCTAGCATGCCCAAACCATTCATGTAACACCCCTAACCCGTATTCATCGCCGAACTAGGGTTACGAGGCATTACATACACATATACAAACTAATCAGGCATACATTTTCTTGTTCATGTTTCCTTTATTAGCTACATCTCTACCCTTATTCTGTTCAAATTCCAAATCTTAACTTTTCTTCATTTATACTAAAGAATAAGGAATTCATAAATTAACAATATGCATAACATGCCTAATCAATGGGCATACAGAACCAAATAACTCATATTGGACAAAATTTTCCGTGCATGATGTTCGAGCACGTTGTTTACACGTATAATTCATTTCATATCGAGCACACATGCTATGACCATGCATTATAGGACTTAGAAAACATTACCTAATCATTGAAATGAACAATAAATCCACTTTTCCCATTTCTAAAGCATTAGCCAAATCATGACATACTCAAATTCGAGAGTATTAAACGATGCTAAATTTTCATTCATACCACTCATATTAGCTAGCTCATACTAGGTCATATATTAAAACATCCATGTAACATGAATTTGACCTACAAATAAGTTAATTATCACACCTATCACCCAAGTTAATATTTTTAAGACATTTTATAAATGCCAAAACACTTCAAATGTACATCATCCATATATACCTAAGTATGGCACGCCTAATTCGAATGGTCATACCATCTTTCAAAACTATTTCATTGCACACATGCTAAATACATCACTCATATATTTATCAATACCATGAAATAAATTTCCCAAGTAAATTTATAACAAGGCTGTATATACAAAAATATTAATAACTTGATCAACCACAACCAAATCAAACCCAAGCATAGAAATATAGCCATTTTCGCATGGCATTTGTATATACATTCACAAAATAACATTTGAGTCCATTCAAGGGAAGTTAGCCTATACATGCCATAGTATTTAAGTTTAATTTCAAAAAAGGTACCAAAATATTTGATAGTGTGTTTGATTTCGACAAGGATCCCCGAGCTTGAACTTCGACTTTAAAGATCTATAAAACAACGCAACAACAGTCCCATGTAAGCTTAAGTGGCCTAGTAAGTTATAAACAGCATTTCACAAATTTCCTTAAATCATACTCAATCAAAATATTGAATAAGTCATATTATCGAAACACATGTTAAGTTAATATTCATCAATAATTTGCCTGTTCCATCTCAAACATACGAACCAAGTATTTATAGGCTCTATACCCTTATCGAAAGGTTTTCCTAATCTTCATTTCACCGAGATAATGGACTATTAATCAGTAAATACTTACTTGACACTTTCGTATACCTTTATTATGTAGTTAGTTCCTTGAAGAATAAGGAAACAATAACTCGCACACGAACATAGCAATATTCGTAATGTGCCGCACACTTAGTGCCGTTACTTAAATAAATTCGCACACACAGTGCCATTCTACTGATTTCGTACACACAGTCTCGACAATTTAATCAGCACACAGTGCCATTCTACCAATTTTGCACATACAGTGCTCGGCAATTTAACCAGAACACACAGTGCTCGGTAATTAAATCCGCACACACAGTGCCCTTAGTCGATCTTTTCCTCAACCACATAAACAAATATATATATTCACTATCAATATGATTTATGCCCCATTAAAACATCTATAAATCATAATTCATGTCCCCATCTTTACCCATCAAATTTGGCAACCATCATTACCTATACAAATATATATATATATATATATATATATATATATATCAAAGATATCTCTTATTCATTATTGATTACCAACACGTTCGGCTAACATACAATATATAAGCCTAACCACCAAATTCAATGCAACCGTGGTTCCTCCCTATTTATCTCCACATATACGATCATCCAATACATATATATGCCCTTACTTGGATCCATCCCAAATAAATTAAACTTAAATGTTCGAGTATGTTTATATCATTGGATCATTCGGTCAACAACTTTTAGATAAACATTTTCTCCCGTTTGACTTACATTTAACAACATAGATCAAAATTAAATTACTCCAATTGCTTATAACTTACCTCGGACGTCGATGAATTTGAGTGTCCCGACTATTCGTTTAGTTTAGCTTTTCCTTTGTCCACCCCTTTTTCCTTTGAACCTTTATCTAAACAATTTTAAATTAAGCTCATTTAAAACATTTCCATTCAGTTTAATCCATAAATACCTACTATAGAAAATTTACAAATTCACCCCTAACTTTTATACTATCTACATTTTAGTCCTTAATGCCATATTCACGATTTACTCAAAATTAGTCTAACTTTCTTTAGGGCTGAATCTTTCTAAGGTTCTTATACATCTATACAAACTAATTACTTAGCAATACAATCCTTCAACTACTCATTTTACTAAATTTAAGCCCTCACATTCCATTTCATATAAGTTTTCATACATTGTACATGTTGATTTCATGCATATATTTTTATTCTTCCATCAAACACAACAAATCACTCACATTCATCAAGGGCCGAATCTAAAACATGCTTCATACAAAGAAAAAGAAAATTTTCCACATGAGTTTGTAAATATGCAAGGTAATTAACTCGAAACTATAAGAAAAATTACAAAGATCATGTTCAAACTCTAACTTTAAGGAACATGCAAATGGCCGAAAGTTGAGGGTTCTATTTTTTTTCTTTTCTTCAATTTCGGTGATGAAAGAAAGGAAGAAGATGATACTTCTTTCTTTTCTTATTTCTTTATTCTATTCATATTATTAAATAAATAAATAAAATACCACTAACTAAAAACTACTTAATTTAATATATATGCTAATCATCATGCCGTCCACTACCATGAGAATTGGGTTATTTGACATGCAAGTCCATTCATGTAGGAAACAATTCAATTAAATCATCTCACTTAATAAGGCCACTTTTACTACTTTAACTATTTAATCATTTCACTTAAAGTAATCACTCAAACACACAAATTAGTAAATAATATTTTAACACATGCTTGACCCCATGTCATAGACATCAAATTAATAAAGATTTTTTTTTTCAAATTCGGAATTGGGGTTCCGAAACCACTGTTCCAATTAGAGTCATAATTGGACTGTTACAACTCTCCCCCTTAAGAAATTTTCGTCCCCAAAAATCTTACCGATGAATAAATGCGGATAGCGCTCTTTCATTGATTCCTCGGTTTCCCAAGTTGCTTCCTCAATTCAGTGCATATGCCACATAACTTTAACTAACGAGATTTCCTTGTTTCTCAATTCTTTCACTTCACGAGCTAAGATGTGAATCGGTTCTTCTTCATATGTCATATTGGGCTGAATTTCCACCTCAGATGGACTAATCACTTGAGAAGGGTCCGATCTATATCGCCGAGCATTGACACGTGGAAAACATTATGAATCTTATCTAACTTATATGGCAACCTTAATCTGTAAGCAACTGGCCCGATAAGCTCAATAACTTCATATGGTCCAATAAACCTCGGACTCAGTTTTCCCTTACAACCAAATCTGAGTATCTTTTTCCACGATGATACTTTCAAGAATACTCAATCACCCACCTGGAACTCTATATCTTTTCGTTTCAGATCTGCGTACAACTTCTGACGATCTGATGTGGCTTTCAAATTTTCTCGGATTACTTTAACTTTCTGCTCTGTCTCCCGATTAAATCAACCTCGTGTATCTTGTCTTCACTTAGTTTGGTCCAATATAGAGGTGAATGACATTTACGACCATACAAAGCTTCATAGGGTGCCATTTTGATCATTAATTGAAAGCTATTGTTATAAGCGAATTCAATCAAAGGTAAGTATCGTTCCCACGTACCTTCAAATTCAAGGATGCAACATCTTAACATATCCTCGAGTATCTGAATAACACGTTCGGATTGTCCATCAGATTGAGGGTGAAAAGCGTGATTGAAATGCAATTTAGTACCTAAAGTGTAACACTCGGTTTATACCCTAGTTGGAACAGTGGTTTCGGGACCACAAATTTGAGTCTATATAATATTTTAATATTATTTTCTATGCCGTTGATATGTGATTACGCATGTGTTTAAAATTCCATAAGTTAATTTATCCGTCTGTGTGCTTAATTTGATAAAAGGATTAAATTGCATTAAATGCAAAACTAGCGTGATATTTGTAAAAGTGTCCATTTGAGATGGCTTTTTAATAAGGAGGTCTTATGAGACAATTGTGCCAATATTTAGTTAGTGGATGCATAAAAGACATTAATGGCCTTATATTTATGTATTTTTATATGTTTGTTAGTAAGGTTAATTTTGTAAATGAATAAATGGTTAATGTTTTAATAAAACAAGACATTAAAGTGGTCATTTCCATTCATCTTTCACTAAATTGTTGTAAGAAAAAAAGAGAGGGATTTGCTTTGTTATATTCGGCCATCTCTAAGCTCAAATTGAGGTATGTTTTGACTTTGGATTTTGATGATTTTTATGTTTTTGAGATTCTTGCTTAGTCTACTATCAAGCCCATGTTGTAATTTGAAGAATTGATGATGTTTATGAAATGTACCATTGATGAAATGGTGAGATTTATGATGAGTTTAGGTGTTAAATGAAAGATATGTGTTAAATGAACATGTTTTGTTCTTGAAATTTTCATGAATTTAGCTAATTAGGGCTAAATTGAGAAAATGGTAAATTAAAGGACTAAATTACAAATTTGATGAAATATTTGGGTTATAGTCCCTAGAGAGGTTCGGCCAAGCATGTATGTGTGTGAATTTTGTGAATTTGATGTTTTGTGAAAAATGGACTAAATTGTTAAAGTATAAATTGAATGAAATAGTGAATAAAAGGATAAATTCTGAATATGTTTAGATCAAGAACCGAGGAAAACAAACTTAGATCGCGGGAAAGCGAAAATAACCGAGTAGTCGTTTCTGTTCGATAAACCAAATCTGAGGTAAGTCACTATGCAAATAAACTTATCTATATTGAATTGAATATATGTATTCATATGTCTATCGATGAAAATGAATGAGTATGAGATGCTAAGTGCGTGAATTCTAAAATAAGTTCGATATAGTGATAAAGCCGAGAAGTCCTGTACGAACCTAGGAATAGATAGGATTAGCTATGTCATGACATAGGTATCTATTCTATTTTATCATGTAAGACCATGTCCGGGATGTTGGCGTTGGTTTGAAATTTCGTGTAAGACCTCGTTTGGGACGTAGGCATCGATATGGATTATATGTAAAAGACCTCGTCTAGGACGTAGGCATCGATATGAACTTTATGAGTAAGACCATGTCTAGGACATCGGCATCATATTGACTCGTGTAAGACCACGTCTAGGATGTTGGCATCGTTATGATCTGTACGTGTAAGACCCTGTTTGGAACAGTGGCATCGATATACGAGTGCAAGTAAGACCTCGTCTGGGACGTTTGCATTGTATTACTATTCCAAGCTTTCTGAGTATCCTACTAGGTTCCTAAGGGTTCAACGGGCAAGTCTACAATACAAATGGTATATCCGAGCTATGATCAATTAAGTGAATGAATATCCGATTTAGGGGCGTTGAATGTGCATTAAGTATGCATGAATGGTAAGTATGCATATGACTTTGATTTGAAGAAAAGTATATTTGAATAGGATAATGTGAATGAGATGCAAGAAAGATTATGAAAGAGCTATGTGTTTCAAATGAGTTTTGAATGGATAAATGTGACAAATGTAGTCATAAGTATGAATCAAGCTTATACATGATAAATTGTTAAGTGAATGAGATGTGCAAATGTATCAAATTGCATATATACTTCTTATGCCAAGTTTATTTATATATGGCTTACTAAGCTTTCGAAAAGCTTACTCTGTGTGTGTATTTTCTCTATTTTATAGGTCGTTGAAGTTACTAAAGGCTCGGGATTGTCAAGGATCGTCATCACACTACTAAACTTATTTTGGTACCCTTTTGAAAATGTATATGGCTAATTATGGCATGTATAGGCTAGATAGGTGTATATGTTTATGAAGTGAGCATGGCCATGTGTATTGGCAAGTTTTTGAGTTGATAAATGTTTGAATGAATGAGTTATGAAGCATATATTTAGTATGTTTTGATGCATATGGAATGGTTAAGTTTTGGTTAAGCAAATGGATGATACATGTTTGAAATGATGTAGGATTTAGTTTGCAATTTGATATGAATGGAATTGGTATTGAATGTATGGGTGAAGTAAACCATTTAATATGTTTTGGTTTCCATATATGCATATTATGTTTTGGTATGTATTGCTTGTAGGTGAGACCCAAAATGGATGGCATATTGGCCTTGTAAAATGGCCTATAATGTCACACGGTTGAGGCACACGGGCGTGCTTGAGACCGTGGGTAAATTGGCAGAATGTGGCTTAAATTGCAGACAACCTCGATACGGGTATGCTTGGTGGCCGTATGAGAAATGGTAGTATGTGATCTATTAGCACACGGCCTTAGCACAAGGGCGTGCTTGGTGACCGTGTTGATTTTGGCAGTATACTACCACGGGGAGGACACACGGGATTGTCTAGTAGCCGTGGGTGAGGCACGGCCTACCCCCACGGCTATGTGTCCCCGTATATTAGAAAAGTTTCAAATTTTTATGAAATTACTTATGTGTTTCGGTTTAGTCTCGACTCGGTTTATAAGCATGCTTAAGGTCTCGATGACCTACTTAAGGGACATTATGATTGATATTGATGAATAGTTGTACGATTAATTCTGTAAATGTTTTTGATCTGTCTGGTAACGCCTTTAACCCTAATTTGGTGATTGGACATGGGATAGAGGTGTTACATTTTGTTGGTATCAGAGCTACGGTTTAGTCGATTCTCGGACTAACGTAGCGTGTCAAAGTCTAGCTATACATGCCATATATTTGAATTGTGATAGTGTGATGAATCCTGACGTATAAAATGTGATTTCTGTATAGCAATGGATCCCGAAAGAGCTGTAGCTGACGACGTAGAAAGTAACGCGCCTGCTCCCATGGAAGGAACATCGCCCTCTGATTTGAGACCGGCTACGAGCTGCCAGGAGGGAGAAGCTAAACAAGCTTTATTCCAGATGATGAGTGAGTGGTTCACTCAATTCATGAGAAATAACCCGACTGTTTCACAATCCCTACCCCCTGTTAATCCCCCTCAGACTACAGTTGTGCCACCGGTTGTGTATCCGAATCTGTTAAATAAGCCTCCAGTTGATAAGGTTCATAAGTATGGGGCTGAAGGTTCCGAGCTACTAATAATAATGATACTGAAAAAGTTGAATTTTGGATTGAAAATACTATTCGGGTATTTGATGAGATGTTTCTGACTCCGGATGAATGCATAAAGTGTGTTGTATCGTTACTTCGAGATGCAGCTTATCAATGGTGGAAAACCTTAATTTCTGTTGTTCCGAGAGAACGGTTACATGGGATTTCTTTCAAATTGAGTTTTGGAAGAAATATATCCATGAGAGATTCGTCGATTAGAGACGAAAAGAATTTTTGGAGCTTAAACAAGGCCGAATGACTGTCACTGAATATAAACGAGAGTTCGTGCAACTAAGTCAATATGCCAGAGAGTGTATATCTTTCGAAGCTATAATGTGCAAAAGATTCAAAGATGGTCTTAATGAAGATATTTGTTTGCTAGTTGGGATTTTAGAAATAAAAGAGTTCGTAGTACTAGTTGACTGAGCATGCAAAGCTGAGGCACTCAGGAAAGATAAAAGAAAAGCTAAAACTGAAGCCCGAGATATGAGAAAGAGATTTCAGAACAAATCATTTCAATCTACTCCGAAGATATTTAGAGATGATCAAAGTCGTTCCAAGGATAACGCGAGATAGATTGCAAATGAGTTCCAAAATCCCAGCAACTTCTGTGGCCAGTGTTGGTAATGTTCGATCTGAGAGACCTGAATGTAAACATTGCGGAAAGAGGCATATGGGAAGCTGTAGATTAAATGATAAAGTTTTCTTCAGATGTGGATCGCTTGATCATTTTATCTGTGATTGTCCTGAGTCTGTTGAGCCAGGGACTGTTCAGAATCTAAGACTTGAAAATGCATCTGGGAGGGGTAGACCTTTAAAGAATACAAGAAATGTTAGTGGTAGTCAGAGGTGCATGAGAGACACTGTGGTAAGATCTGAAGCTAGAGCGCCTACCAAAGCATATGCTATCCGAGCTCGTGAAGAAGCTTCGCCACCTGATGTTATAACAGGTACTTTTACTCTTTATGATACTTCTGTGATAGCTTTAATAGACCCTGGTTCTACGCATTCGTACATATGCATGAATTTAGTATATGGTATGACTTTGCCTGTAGAGTCTACTGAATTTGCAATAAAAGTATCGAACCCCTTAGGTAAAAGTGTCCTGGTTGACAAAGTATGCAAGAATTGTCCGTTAATGTTCCGAGATATCTATTTTCCTACTGATCTAATGCTACTGCCATTTGATGAATTCGATATTATTTTGGGAATGGATTGGTTGTTTATGCATGATGCCATTGTGAACTGTAAAAGAAAGACTATGGATTTAAGAAGTCCGAAGGATGAGATTGTACGGATTGAGTCTAATGATTTAAATGGATTGCCTATTGTGATATCTGTTTTCAAAGCTCAGAGTTATGTGAAAAAGGGGTATGAATCATATTTTGCTTATGTGATTGATTCAAAACTATCCGAGAAGAAAGTTGAATCAGTACCCATTGTTTGTGATTTTTTTGATGTGTTCCCTGAAGAGTTACCGGGTTTACCTCCAATTCGTGAAGTTGAATTTGGTATTGAATTGTTGCCTGGTATGACACCTATTTCGATAACTCCATATAGAATGACACCAACAGAGTTGAAAGAGTTAAAGTCACTGCTACAAGAATTGACTGATAGAGGGTTTGCTAGACTGAGTTTTTCACCTTGGGGTGCTCCTATTCTATTTGTGAAAAGGAAAGATGGCATGATGAGAATGTGTATCGATTACCATCAGTTGAATAAGGTGACTATAAAGATCAAATATCCTTTGCCCAGAATTGATGATTTGTTTGATCATTTAAAAGGAGCTACCGTGTTTTCCAAGACTAATTTGAGATCGGATACTACCAATTGAGAGTTAAAGATTCAAACATTCAAAACTACTTTTTGAAAGAGGTACGGGCATTATGAGTTTTTAGTTATGCCATTCGGACTAACCAATCCTCCTGCTATTTTTATGGATCTGATGAACATAATTTTTAGACCATATTTAGATCAGTTTGTTGTAGTTTTCATAGATGACATATTGATTTATTCTCGAAGTGAAAATAAGCATGTTGAACACTTAAGGATTGTGTTGCAAACTCTGCGAGAAAAGAAATTGTACACGAAATTCAGCAAATGTGAATTCTGGTTGCAGATGTTAGCTTTCTGGGACACATTGTGTCAGCTTTTGGAATCCGAGTAGACCCAAGCAAGATTTATGCTGTTTTGAATTGGAAACCTCCACAAAATGTATCTGAAGTCCGTAGTTTTCTGGGGTTAGCTAGTTATTATCATAGATTTGTAAAAGGCTTTTCGATAATAGCTACTCCATTGACAAGATTACTTCAGAAAGATGTCAGATTTGAATGGTCGGATAAATGTCAGAGAAGTTTTGATCAATTGAAAGCCTTATTACAAAAGCTCCAATGTTAGTACAACCCGAATTAGGCAAAGAATTTATTGTTTACAGTGATGCTTTGTTAAACGGTTTGGGATGTGTTTTGGTGCAAGAGGGCAAAGTGGTAGCTTATGCTTCAAGACAATTAAAGCCTCATGAAAAGAATTATTCGACACACGACCTGGAATTAGCCACAATTGTGTTTGCGTTAAAGATTTGGCCATTATTTGTACGGTGAGAAATGTCATGTGTTTTCAGATCATAAAAGTTTGAAATATCTAATGACTCAGAAAGATTTGAATCTGCATCAAAGAAGATGGTTAGAACTATTAAAAGATTACGAACTTGTGATAGATTATCATCCGAGTAAAGCAAACGTGGTTGTTGATGCGTTAAGTAGAAAGTCATTGTTTGCACTACGTGATTTGAATGCTCAGTTAGATTTGTCTGATGATAGTTCTGTGATAGCTGAATTGAGAGCGAAATCATTATTTTTACAGCAAATATGTGATGCTTAGAAGGTTGATAATGAATTGTTGTTGAAACGAGCTCAATGTGAATCAAGTTCGAAATCTGAATTTCGAATTGTTGATGATTGTTTGAGATTTTGAGATCGTATTTGTGTTCCGAGAAATTCAGAGTTTATTTAGTTGATTTTGAATGAAGCCCATAATATTCATCTATCTATTCATCCAGGTAGTACAAAAATGTGTCATGATTTGAAACGAAACTACTGGTGGTCTGGTATGAAATGGGACATTTTTGAATTTGTTTCAAAATGCTTAGTTTGCCAGCAAGTGAAAGCCGAACATCAAGTTCCATCTGGGTTGTTACAGCCGATTCTGATTCCTGAATGGAAATGGGATAGAGTAACTATGGACTTTGTTTCTGGTTTGCCTCTGACTTTGAGAAAGAAAGACGTAATATGGGTCGTAGTTGACCGATTAACTAAATCAGCCCATTTTATTTCGGTAAGATCTGACTACTCACTTGAAAGATTAGCTGAGCTTTATATTTCTGAGATTGTGAGATTGCACGGGGTACCACTATCTATTATGTCAGATAGGGATCTGAGATTCACATCGCGATTCTAGAAGAGATTGCAAGATGCTTTAGGTACGAAATTGCATTTCAGTATAGCATGGCATGTATATGGTATGCTTTGGGTACCACTTATTTTGGTACCCTTTTGAAAATGTATATGGCTAATTATGGCATGTATAAGCTAGATAGGTGTATATGTTTATGAAGTGAGCATGACCATGTGTATTGGCAAGTTTTTGAGTTGATAAATGTTTGAATGAATGGGTTATGAAGCATATATTTAGTATGTTTTGATGCATATGGAATGGTTAAGTTTTGGTTAAGCAAATGGATGATACATGTTTGAAATGATGTAGGATTTAGTTTTCAATTTGTTATGAATGGAATTGGTATTGAATGTATGGGTGAAGTGAACCATTTGATATGTTTTGGTTGCCATATATGCATATTATGTTTTGGTATGTATTGCTTGTAGGTGAGACCCAAAATGGGTGGCATATTGGCCTTGTAAAATGGCCTATAATGTCACACGGTTGAGGCACACGGACGTGCCTGAGACCGTGGGTAAATTGGCAGAATGTGGCTTAAATTGCACACGACCTCAACACGGGTGTGCTTGGTGGCCGTGTGAGAAATGGCAGTATGTGATCTATTAGTACAAGGCCTTAGCACACGGGCGTGCTTGGTGACCGTGTTGATTTTGGCAGTATACTACAATGGGAGGACACACGGGAGTGTCAAGTAGCCGTGGGTGAGGCACGGCCTACCCCCACGATCGTGTGTCCCCTGTATGTTAGAAAAGTTTCAAATTTTTATGAAATTACTTATGTGTTTTGGTTTAGTCCCGACTCGGTTTATAAGCATGCTTAAGGTCTCGATGACCTACTTAAGGGACATTATGATTGATATTGATGAATGGTTGTACGATTAATTCTGTAAATGTTTTTGATCAGTCTGGTAACGCCTTTAACCCTAATCTAGTGATCAGACATGGGATAGGGGTCTTACATAAAGCATCTTGCAGTTTCTTCCAAAACCATGATGTAAACCTCGGATCTCTATCTGAAACAATAGAAATGGTACCCCGTGCAATCGTACGATTTGTGATATGTACATCTCAGCTAACTTATCAAGTGAGAAGTCAGTACGTACTGGAATAAAATGATCTGATTTAGTTAATCTATCAATGATAAACCAGATTGAATCTTTCTTACTCGGCGTCAAAGGCAAACCCGATACGAAATCCATAGTGACTCGATCCCACTTCCACTCAGGTATCATAATTGGTTGTAGTAGTCTCGATGGCACTTGATGCTTGGCTTTTACTTGTTGACATATTAAGCACTTCGAAACATAGTCTGAGATGTCTCGTTTCATACCATGCCACCAATAGAATTATTTTAGATCATTATACATTTTGTGCTACCCGGATGAATCGATAATCTACTACTATAAGCTTCATCACAAATCATTCGAATCAATTCGGGTTCTTCGGTACACAGATCCGATTCTTGAACCGTAAACATCCTTCAGCATCTATTTGAAAGTCTAAATCTGTACATGAGTTACAATGACTTTTCTTTGTTTTTAATTCATCATCAACCTCTTGGGCTTCTCGGATCTGTTGTTCAAACAAAGGTCTCACTTTCAACTCAATAATAATCGCACCATCCTCAGTCATAGCTATATTCGCATTCATTGCGCGTAGATTAAATAGCGACTTCTGGCTAAGTGCATCAGTAACCACATTAGCCCTGTAACATCCTGAATTAATGGGCCTATGCGTTTAATGTGTGGTTATGTGTAATGTGCTAATTAGAGTGTTAAGGGTCCAGATTGGGCTCAGGATAGGGTCGAGGCCTTGGTTAAATTTTTTTTTGGACACTATAGGGTTTAAAAGATGGTATCTGTGGTTTAAATTACAAAATGGGCTTGTGGCCTAGTAACAAATGGCATTGCAAAGGAGCTATAAGGTGGCGTCATTAACAGGTGAAGAGGCCTAAGTTATGGCCGCTTGGAGCCCATGTATTTGGGCATTTTCAGCACTTAAAGGAGGAGCAAGTGGGATGGTAATAAGGCTTAAAATTAGGAGGGATTAAATGACTTGGATAATATGGATAATGTGCTGATAAAGGAAGGAAGTGGTGGTGTTATTTAGGCCTCTTTTGGAGGTGTGAATGGATAAAGATAAGGGAGAAAGAATAGAAGTTATCTACTAAACAGCCATTGGTGGCCAAATTTCCATCTCTTGGAGGGGGAAGAAATCGGTTTCAATATGCCAGAGGGGTGCCAAAATTTCCCTCATTAATTGATTAGTTTTTAGTTCGAGGAAGAGGCATTTTCGGCTTTTGAGATGTAGGTACAGAAATTCTCTTTAATTAAGGGGGATGTCTCTTCAATTTCGGCAGTTGAACCCCATTCTCTTAATCTTTTCTCTCATTCTTTGTTCTCTTCTACAAGCTGAAACCCCAGTCAATCTCTGCAATCTTTTCTTTTGATTTCTTCAGAAGCCGAACCTCTTATTTCACTCTCTTCTTCATTCTTTTTCCTCTTGTGTCGATTTCTCCATTAAGCTGAAATCTTCAAGGGGTTGCCGAATTCTCTGTAAAGGTAGGTGTCAATTTCTTCTGATCTATTTTTTATTTTTTCTTTCTCTTTCGATTTTTAGAAGACAAAGCCGAAAGGCTAATGGATTGTTGGTTTCTTGTATCTACGTGTTGGGTGACATTTGAGAAGTGAAGTAGATCACGTTGATCTAAAAGCCAGAACCGCTAGTCTCTGAACCTCATATCTCTCTTTTCGGGATTTCAAGGTAAGGGGTTCTCATTAGATTTCCGTTAGATTCGCTATTGTAATTGTGATCTTAACCATATGTTATGATGGTAGCAACTGATAAGGTCTTTTGATGGAATCAAATATCGATCAGGCAAAAGAGGGGATTGGATCTATTAAACCAATCCCTAAGTTTAATAAACGAGCGGTGTCGAGCAGTTCGGGATTGGCCACCGGGTTGTGGACTGGCTTCAGAACAAAACCTTAGACTATTAGCAGTCGTATCGACTTCTGATTGTGTCGACTTAGATAGTATCGGCTTGTTAGTAATCAGGTTTGTAGATCCCTATCACACTAGTTAATCTGTATTATATGTATGTTATGGGCTAAAAGCCAGAAAATGAGGCTGTATGAACAGTCGTATTACCCAGAAAGGGTAGGCAAGGGATGCCAGGTACGTGATCATAGAAACTTCTCTATGTGTATCAAAGTATGTGAAAGTATGTGATCTTTTTAGATAGTATAATGATTTGATTCTTGCATGTATGTATGCATGGGATGGGATTGATATGATGAAGGGAAGAAGGTTAAATAGCGATCGGTGGCTTTGCCACATAGGTCACATAGTGATCGTTGTTTATGACAAGCAGCACAGTTGTCGAAATACTACAATGTATTATTAAGGTCGCATGGCGATCGGTGGCTTTTCCACATAGGTCACATAGTGATCGGTCTTTATGACAGGCAGCACAGCTGTCGATATGGTGTGTAGCGGATGGAGGGTTGATTGTAGAAATCCCCACAGTGTGATGGTTGGTACTGGGGTGTGTAGAGGATGGACTCTTAGGTTTGGGATGGGACATATTGCATGTAAATATTCTGTTGCCATTGTGTATGGGCCAAGGACCATAATGTGTTTGTGGGCCTCAAAGCTTTCATGTGTTTTCGGGATTTGCGCACTGAGTCTTGGTGACTCACCCTTTTAGTTTTCCCAACTTTTCAGATAAGCAGAAGATCATGGACATAGGAGCCGAGGCGGACTCGAGGGGCCATCAAGTCTTTTATCTTCATAGTCTATTTTCGATTTTTCTTTACGTTTCAATTTTAGGATTATTTTTGTAATAAGGCCTTCATAACTTAGGTGATCGAACTATATTTTTTTTATGTTACGTCTTATAAACTTATGTTTTCAAAGTCTTAATTATAAAGTGAAAGGAAAATGGGTTTTTCCATCATGTTCAACGCAAATGTTAAAGTTTCTTCACAAACATCACAATTAATGATTAATCGGTTAAAATAAACTAAGATTTTCAAAACCCTTCAAAGCAAAGTTTTTAACATTCAACCTATAGCATACCAAATCTGGTCATGACGTATGGGCCGGGTTTGGGGTGTTACAAGCCCTTCCTAGGTGATAATCAATCACGAGTTCATAATCTTTCAACAATTCCAACCACCATCGCTGTCTCAAATTCAGATCTTTTTGTGTCATTAAGTATTTTAAACTCTTATGATCCGAATAGACGTGGCATTTCTCACCTAAAAGGTAGTGACGCCATATCTTCAAAGCAAAGACTATAATGGCCAATTCAAGATAGTGAGTCGGATAATTCCTCTCATGCGGTTTCAACTGCCTCGAAGCGTAGGCCACAACTTTACCCTCCTGCATCAATACACAACCGAGTTCGTTTAAGGATGCAATAACAAATTCTTTACTTGACTCGCTGGACAAGTATCGGAGCTTCTGTTAAAAAAGTTTTCAGCTGATCGAAACCCTTCTGACACCTTTCCGACCACTCAAATTTAATGTCTTTTTGCAACAGTTTTGTTATTGGGGCTACTATCATAGAAAACCCTTTCACGAAATGTCTATAATATCCGGCCAGTCCTAGGAAGCTACGAATTTTAGAAATGTTCCGCGGGTGTTTCCAATCAAGATGGCCGAAACTTTACTCGGGTCAAGCTGAATACCTGATGCTGAAATAACGTGCCCCAGGAAACTAACTTCATTCAACCAAAACTCACACTTGCTGAATTTCGCGAACAGTTTTTTTCACGCAAAATCTGTAGCACCAACCTCAAATGCTCAACATGCTCAGTTTTGTCTCGGGAATAGATCAGTATATCATCTATAAACACAACTAAAAACTGATCTAGATATGGTCTAAATACTCTATTCATCATATCCATGAAAATCGCAGAGGCATTAGTGAGCCCAAACGGCATCACCAAAAACTCATAATGACCGTACCTTGTCCGAAAAGCTGTCTTTGGTATGTTCGATTCCTTAACTCGTGCTGATAGTATCCTGACCTCAAATCAATTTTTGAGAATACCGAGGCTCCTTTAAGCTGATCGAATAAATCATCGATACGTGGCAATAGGTATTTATTCTTTACGGTCACCTTATTGAGTTGTCGGTAGTCAATACACATTCTCAAGGTTCCGTCCATCTTTTTCACAAATAAAACAGGCGCACCCTAAGGAGAGAAGCTCGGCCTGGCGAAACCTTTATCCGTCAATTCTTGCAACTCAATCGGTGCCATTCTGTATGGAGCTATTGAGATTGGGGTGGTTCCTGGCACTAGTTCAATCCCAAACTCTATCTCGCGAATGGGTGGTAATCCCGATAATTCCTTCAGAAACACATCTGAATATTCACTAACAATCGGTACTGATTCAATTTTCCTTTTAGTTGCTTTACTGTCAATCACGTATGCAAGATAAACTTTGCAACCCTTTCTCAAATACTATCGGGCCGCATCGAAGATATCACAGCCAGTAACCCTTTCAAATCCGCAGACTTAATTCGGATTATCTCGTTATTTTGGCATCTCACATCAATAGTTTTTCGTTTGCAATTAACTATCGCATCGTGAATCATCAACCAATCCATACCGAGAATTATGTCAAACTCATTGAAAGGTAATAGCATCAGATCCACTGGAAAACACTTATCTCGTGCTATTAACGGGCAGTTCCTGCACACTTTATCCACTAATACACATCGGCCCAGAGGGATTGAAACCCGAATCATAAACTCAGTAGACTCAACAGGCAGAGTCTTACTGGATACTAATGTTTCACACACATACGAATGAGTTGAGTCGGGGTCAATCAAAGCAGTTACATTAGTATCGAAAAGAGTAAAAATACCAGTAATAACATCTGAGATGAAGCCTCTTCTCTAGTACGGATGGCATAAGCTCTAGCCAGTACACGGGTGTCTGATCGGACAATCGCATTTGTAATTCCTCTCTGTGCGCCACTCCTACTCCCTCCACTACGAGATGGTTTGCCTCTAGCTGTAGTGCCGCTCGGTCTCGCACTCTGAGTAGTAATCTTTTCAATAGCTTCCAGACAATCCCGAAAGAAGTGATTTTGTGAACCACGCTGATAACAAGTGCGATTAAAAGATTTACCCAAGCACTCTCCAAAATGTCGTCTGCCACACTGCTGACACTCAGGTATGTTCGATTGAGCATTGCCAAAACTAGCCACGGATGTAGCTCGAGAACTCACTGGTGGCCGTTCTCGAATAGAAATCCTAGTATTAGGTTTGGATTGACTACCATCGTTCTTGAAATTCTTCGTTGCCATTTGCTAAAATCTACTCGTGGATCTCTTCCAAAAATCTTTAGATTCAACTTCAACTTTTCATTTTTCTTTCCCTAGTTCTTCAGCTTTGCTCTTTCCACTAATACCACGAACTCGTTAATATCAAGAATGCCAACCAGAAGCTTTATGTATTCATTTAAACCATCTTCAAAACCTCGGCACATAACAGCCTCCAACGAAACACATTCATGATTGTAGCGACTGAGTCGCACAAACTTACGCACATATTCAGATATGGTCATACGACCCTATTTAAGTTCAAGAAATTCTTTGCGCTTAGAATCTATGAAGCGCTGGCTTACATACTTCTCACGAAATTCTGTCTGAAAGAAGTCCCAAGTAACCCTCTCTGCTGGAACAATTGACACGAGAGTATTCCACTAGTAGTAGGCAGAATCTTGTAGTAACGATATGGCACACTTCAGACACTCATCAGGTGTATACAAAAATTCGTCGAAGACACGTACAGTATTATCGAGCCAAAATTTCACTCTCTCTGCATCATCGTCATCCTCTGCTCTAAATTCTTGAGCTCCGTGCTTTCTAATGCGATCAACAGGAGGTTTAACTATTTTGTTCGGATTTGCAATTGGAGGTACCATCGGTACTACAGGAGGTGCACTCGGATTTTGGGGTGGTTGAACAGTTGGATTGGTTCGTAGATAATGACTGAACCAATCGTTCATCATACTATAGAAAGCATGTCTAGCCCCCTCATCAGGATTACCGTAGCCAGTCGAGATTCCCCTGGCGCATCCTCTTGCGCGGGAGCAGCGCCACGCTCTCGACATTGTCAGTTTAAGCTCGTTTAGGATCCATTTACTATATAAGAAAAAAATAAGCATAATTCACCGTCAGAAGTCATCACACTATCACATTTTAAGATATGGCATGTATAGCTAGATTCACACGCGCTACATTAGTTCGAGAACCGACTAAACCATAGCTCTGATACCAATCAAATGTAACACCCCTAACCTATATTCATCGTCGAACTAGGGTTACGAGGCATTACATACAAATATACAAACTAATCAGGCATACATTTTCTTGTTCATGTTTCCTTTATTAGCTACATCTCTACCCTTATTCTGTTCAAATTCCAAATCTTAACTTTTCTTCATTTATACTAAAGAATAAGGAATTCATAGATTAACAATATGCATAACATTCCTAATCAAGGGGCATACAGAACCAAATAACTCATATTGGACAAAATTTTCCGTGCATGATATTCGAGCACTTTGTTTACACGCATAATTCGTTTCATATCGAGCACACATACTACGACCATGCATTATAGGACTTAGCAAACATTACCTAATCATTGAAATGAACAATAAATCCACTTTTCCCATTTCTAAAGTATTAGCCAAATCATGACATACTCAAATTTGAGAGTATTAAACAATGCTAAATTTTCATTCATACCACTCATATTAGCTAGCTCATACTAGGTCATATATTAAAACATCCATGTAACATGCATTTGACCTACAAATAAGTTAATTATCACACCTATCACCCGAGTTAATATTTTTAAGACATTTTATAAATGCCAAAACACTTCAAATGTACATCATCCGTATATACATAAGTATGGCACGCCTAATTTGAATGTTCATACCATCTTTCAAAACTATTTCATTGCACACATACTAAATACACCACTCATATATTTATCAATACCATGAAATAAATTTCCCAAGTAAATTTATAACAAGGCCGTATATACAAAAATATTAATAATTTGATCAACCACAATCGAATCAAACCCAAGCATAGAAATATAGCCATTTTCGCATGGCATTTGTGTATACATTCACAAAATAACATTTGAGTCCATTTAAGGGAAGTTAGCCTATACATGCCATAGTATTTAAGTTTAATTTCAAAAAGGTACCAAAATATTTGATAGTGTGTTTGACTTCGACAAGGATCCTCGAGCTTGAACTTCGACTTTAAAGATCTATAAAACAATGCAACAACAATCCTATGTAAGCTTAAGTGGCTTAGTAAGTTATAAACAATAAGATAAGGCATACAACCAAGCATTTCACAAATTTCCTTAAATCATACTCAATCAAACTATTGAATAAGTCATATTATTGAAACACATGTTAAGTTAATATTCATCAATAATTTGCCTGTTCCATCTCAAACATACAAACCAAGTATTTATAGGCTCTATACCCTTATCGAAATGTTTTACCTAATCTTCATTTCGCCGAGATAATGGACTATTAATCAGTAAATACTTTCCTGACACTCTCGTATACCTTTATTATGTAGTTAGTTCATTGAAGAATAAGGAAACAATAACTCGCACATGAACAGAGCAATATTTGTAACGTGCTACACACTTAGTGCCTTTACTTAAATAAATCCGCACACACAGTGCCATTCTACCGATTTCGCACATACAGTGCTAGGCAATTTAATCTGCACACACAGTGCCATTCTACCAATTTTGTACACACAGTGCTCGACAATTTAATCCGCACACATAGTGCTCAGTAATTAAATCCGCACACACAGTGCCCTTAGCCGGTCTTTTCCTCAACCACAAAAACAGATATATATTCACTATAAATATTATTTATGCCCCATTAAAACATCTATAAATCATAATTCATGTCCCCATCTTTACCCATCATATTCGACAACCATCATTACGTATATATATATATATATATATATATCAAAGATATCTCTTATTCATTATTGATTACCAACACATTCGGCTAACATACCATATATAAGCCTAACCACCAAATTCAATGCAACCGTGGTTCCTCCTTATTTATCTCCACATATACGATCACCCAATATACATATATATATGCCCTTAATTGTATCCATCCCAAATAAATTAAACTTAAATGTTCAAGTATATTTATATCATTGGATCATTAGATCAACAACTTTTAAATCAACATTTTCTCCCGTTTGACTTACATTTAACAACATAGATCAAAATTAAATTACTCCAATTGCTTATAACTTACCTCATAGATCAAAATTAAATTACTCCAATTCCTTATAACTTACCTCGAAAGTCAATGAATTTGAGTGTCCCGGCTATTCGTTTAGTTTAGCTTTTCCTTTGTCCACCCCTTTTTCCTTTGAACCTTGATCTAAACAATTTTAAATTAAGCTTATTTAAAACATATCCATTCAGTTTAATCCATAAATACCTACTATAGAAAATTTACAAATTCACCCCTAACTTTTATACTATCTATATTTTAGCCCCTAATGCCATATTCACGATTTACTCAAAATTAGTCCAACTTTCTTTAGGGCCGAATCTTTCTAAGGTTCTTATACATCTATACAAACTAATTACTTAGCAATACAATCCTTCAACTACTCATTTTTTGAAATTTAAGCCTTCACATTCCATTTCATATAAGTTTTCATACATTGTACATGTTGATTTCATGCATATATTTTTATTCTTCCATCAAACACAACAAATCACTCACATTCATCAAGGGCCGAATCTAAAGCATGCTTCATACAAAGAAAAAGAAAATTTTCCACATGAGTTTGTAAATATGCAAGGTAATTAACTTATAACTATAAGAAAAATTACAAAGATCATGTTCAAACTCTAACCTTAATGAACATGCAAATGGCTGAAAGTTGATGGTTCTCTTTTTTTTTTTCTTTTCTTCAATTTCGGTGATGAAAGAAAGAAAGAGGATGATACTTCTTTCTTTTCTTATTTCTTTATTCTATTCATATTATTAAATAAATAAATAAAATGCCACTAACTAAAAACAACTTAATTTAATATATATGCTAATCATCATGCCGTCCACTACCATGAGAATTGGGTTATTTGACATGCAAGTCCATTCATGTAGGAAACAATTCAATTAAATCATCTCCCTTAATAAGGCCACTTTTACTACTTTAACTATTTAATCCTTTCACTTAAAGCAATCACTCAAACACACAAATGAGTAAATAATATTTTAACACAAGCTTGAACCCATGTCATAGACATCAAATTAATAAGGAAAAATATTTTTCAAAATTGGAGTCGAGGTTTAGAAACCACCGTTCCGATTAGAGTTGTAATTGGATTGTTACAATTCAAACCTTCAAAATTGGGATAACTTTATTAACAGAACAACTTTAATTCAGAGTAACATCACCTATTTAAAAAAAATCTAATAGGTATTTTTCTATATCATGCTTTCAAGAATATCAATTCTTCATTCAGACTGCCCGTCTATTCACTCGTGTATGCACAAAATTCATTCTCTTAGCTGATGACATACTTAAATACATATAACTCAAATCACATCCCAACAAATTAGCTCGTTATGATAAAAACGTCTGAGTTGATCTCAACTATAAATAACACATCTCAAAATACTTCTTTCTTCGTGCTATTAAAACATCTCAAGCACACAATCTTTCAAAGTTCTTTTATCATGCTAATCAAAGGTCTTTACAATCACATTAGCTCAAAGAAACAAAGACATCTCGATAAAATGCATTGACTTTAATCAACTTACCTGAGAAAGAAATCCATCATACCATTTGAGTTTGTGCTTCCATCATTTATACCATTGCCAAAGTCAATTCCTTACATGAAAATTAGAGAAATCTAGATACCTGGGTCACCATGTTCATATGATCAAACTAGAAATACAACCATAATAGACATAGTTATCACAAGTCGAGGAACACTCTTTTAAGATGAGCCATGGTCGATAATTCACGAAATAAGAATGATAGGAAAACTGAGATAAAAAAATCCAAGATATAATACCATACCGAAGTCCGAGAACATAACTCATAAGAAAATAATAGAGATCTTGATGATTCCTCAAAGAAACCCAGCAGAAAAACAATGCTTACTGGCTCTGGACTTCCATCATAACAGAGATGATATATTTTCCGTAAATATAAAATAAAACCATAATCAGTAGAAAACATAAGAATAGTCTCACATAAATTTTTACCATCGACTTCATTACAACATATTTGAATAGAATTTCGTAGAGATAAAGAAATACCGATCATAAACCGACCAAACCAATAGGGCTTTTGTCTAACATCATAGTTAGCTTCTCACAACATAAGAACTCCATCAGAAACTGAACAATCACACACATATCTCTGAGAATAAAAGAATATATAGAATACTTAGAAAATTTGAATGATCTATGCATGTTAGCAAAGTTCTAAACAGTTGAAAGTATTATTAATCGAAGCTCTAGTTCTGAGATCAGTTTGAATTGAGTAAGGAAATTGCGATTTTTCAATGATGTACTATTGAACAGATCGGAATATGTTTTAATACAAGAATGTAAAGAAGTAGTTTGCACGTTCAGACGGTTATAGTTGCATGAAAAATGATTGTTCGACTAATGACTTAGAGACGACCACTTTTATATCTGTGTTGTGAACTGGATGATTTCGTATGTTCGATGAAAAATGTCATATGTTTCCTGATCCTAATGGGTTAAAGTATCTAATGTCGTAGAAAGATTTGAAATTAAGACATCGTGAATGTTTTGAGATGTTAAAAGACTGTGAGTAATTATCGACTTACCTTTTGGAAATCAAGTATGGTTACAGATTCTTAAATGAAAAATCTTTGTTTATTTTTGTGAGTACTAGTTACTTGATTGATCTTATTTGATGATGGACTAGTTCTAGCTAAGTTAAAAGCATAAGTGATTCTTTCTTTGTGAACTGGAAGCTCATAGATGTGATAGAGAGTGGTGAACTAAACAAGTACAATATGAAATGACTTTCTATTCCAAATTTCAGGTTGGACCTGATTCCTGTTATTATTATTGTTCTGAGATAGAATTAGCGTACTGGGTAATCTAGAGTTTGTATAGAAGTTTTGTACAAGACTCAGTATTAGCTCATCGGTTCATCCAAGAGTAATAAACTGTGCAGTCTTATAAAGTAGATGTGCTAGTGATTGCGTATGTTACATGATATTTTGGATTCATATTCAGATGATGATATGTTAACAGATAAAAGTTAAAAATCAAGTGTTTTCAGGACTAATACAGTCAATGGTTTTGCGAGAGTGATAATGAGATAGAGTTACCATAGATTTCATATTGGAATTGTCATTATCCCCGAAAAGTAAGATGTTAATTGGTTTATGGTTGATCATTTGAATAAGAAAGATCCGTATGATCATTTCATTATGTACAGATTTCTTATTTGACAAATTAGCCGAGTAATATATTTCTGAGGTTATTCGATTATGCAGTGCCAGTTCCATTATGTCGGATAGAGATCCAGAAGTTACATCGCAATTATGGGATGAGCCATAGGGAACTCTGAGCATGAAATTGCATTTCGGCACAATAATTTGTTTTTATATCAATGATAAGTTTAAGAGAGTAGTTCAGATTTTGACGGTGTACTCCGACACTGTGTGCTAAAGTTTAAAGGATATTGGAAAGAGGTATATGAAATTAAATTAATTTTTAATTCTAAGAAGATTAGTGAAAGTGTTTCAGGAGAGTTGAAAGCAACTTCTTTTGGTAAGATTTTCGAGGACGAAAATCCCTAAAGAGGGGGAGAATTGTAACAGCCCGATTTTGGGCGTAGTCGAAATAGTGGTTTTGGGACCACAAATCTGGCGAGAAAAATTTTTATTTTTATTATATTTTTATGGTCTATGATTTCATGGAAAGATTTCGTGAAAATTTCGTTTGAAAATTTTGATGTTTGGGCACTCAATTTAGTCAAAAGGACTAAATTATAAATAGTGCAAAAGTTGAGTTCCACATGTTAGAAGTGTCCATTTTCCATGAAATTTTAAATTAAAGGTCCTTAAATAGTAATTAGACCATTGGTTAACTAGTTGGACAAAAATGGACATGAGATAAGTGAAATAGGATTTTTTTTAATTTAAGGGCATTTTGGTAATTTGGTAATTAAATGGACTAAAAGACAAAGTAAAAGCCAAAAACCTTTGTCCATCTTCTTCCATGGCAGAATTTAGCGTGGGGGAAGCCATGGCTAGGGTTTTCAAGCTTTCAAGCTCAATAGTAAGTGCATCCAAGCCCCGTTTTTAATGTTCTTTACATTTTTGATATCCCCATAATTCGGTTTAGCTATTTCTACCATCATTTTGAGCTAGGGTTTGTGTTTAAAAATTAACCATGTATGGCATGCATGTTTTTGATGCCTAATGGTAGAATATGAATGCTCGGTGTGTAGTAAACAACTTTTACTAAGTGATTTTCGATGAAATCACATAAAGGACTAATTTGTAAAAAGTTGAAAATGTATGAATATGTGTGAATGAATGCTATAGGTATGAAAATGGTTCGACTAGGCCTAAAATATGAGGAAATTGAATACAGTGTAAATATGACAAAGTTTAGGGGCAAAAAACGTAATTTTTCCATTGTATGATTTTTAGGTCACAATGAATAATGTGAGTAATAAGTAAGATAAATGTGATGTTATAGATCAAAGAAAATGAGGTTCAGACCTAGAACGGAGGAAAAAGAGAGAAATTGATGATTATGTCACTTTTTACCATTTTGGTATCGAGGTAAGTTCATGCGTAAATAATACAACCTTATGTTATGTATTTTAATATTTTGATATTAAATGAATTGTATATTGTCTCTATGAAATTGATTAATGATAATTTTGACGAAATGTCAAAGAATGAAAATCCCCGATTAAACCTTAGGAATGGATAGAATACAAATGTCATGACACTAAGGTTACTGAGGTCCCGTATAAGACCATATCGAGGATATGGCCTCGGCACCGAATTGAGATCCCGTGTAAGACCATATCTGGGATATGGCATAGGCATCAAATAGTGATTCCGTGTAAGACCACGTCTGGGACCTAGCTTCGGTATGAAATTGTGTAAGACCATGTCTGGGACATGACATCGACATGTGATCCCATGTAAGACCATATCTGGGATATGGCATTGGTATCTTACCACGTGCATGACAATTTTCGAGTATCCTTAGATATTCCAAGTGGTTCAACGGGGTAAAGAAATTAATTTTTTGTTAAAGAAGGAAAAAGGGCTAAAGTTATGTGATGGATGATATAGGTACATATGTGAAATTCATGAGAAATGAGTTTGGTATGTGATTTCGTATAAGACCATGTTAGGGACATGGCGTCAATATGATGTTTCATGTAAGACCATAACGAGGATATGGCATTGATATGGTACTATATGTATGAGATTCTCGAGGATCTTTTAGCATTCCGAGTGGTGCAACGGGTACGTTAAAAACGAGAAAGTAAGTGACTATGTTACGAGTAGTACAGGTATGTACATAGAACTCACATGAATTGAATTTGGTATATGATGAATTCTTGAGAAGAATGTACACTAATAAGATATACTTGTGCAATATTGATAACCTTGTGATTAGTGATCTACATTCATGATGAATGGATACATGATAAGATTTGATGATGATTATGTGTGAGGATTTTAGGCCAAATTAAATTGAGAAATGATAGGATCAAGTCTTTGTTGTTGATGTATAGATTAAATTGGCCCATGAATGGCTTATAAATATTTGATAATGATTAGTTATTGGAATGGCTAACCATGGGTATATTTTGGTATTATATGTGCATAAATGAGAATTAGTACAAAGAAAATATGGAGTAAATTTAGCAATAAAATAGTTTGGATAGCAGCAGTTGTATCACTTTGAAAAATCGCCAAAAATGGTATAAATCGAATTAGAGGTTGAGTAAGATATTAAATTAAATATTCTTGAGCCTATTTTCACGTAAAAGAAATGGTACAAGCAAATGAATCTCATATTCTGAGATATTTGAATTCTTGTGAGATAGAGTTAGAATGATTTTGGAATCCCCTATTCTGACTTGGGAAATTCATTAAAACTTGTAAAAAAATAATCAAGGGATAAAATTTATATACTTGAATTTATTAATGAGTCTATTTTTAAGATAAACAAACAAGAATGTTATTTGAGTTCTGCACCATGAGGAAATAAATTTTTAGTGAATAGGGGTCAGAACTGTCAGACAGCAAAATAGGGAAGACTTTAAAGAATAAACTGTACTGATTGGATGAACCAAAAATTCTAAAAATTTAATGGTAAGAAGAGATTGGAGTCTAGTTTTATGAAAAATTTTTGGATCCAAATTTGGAGTTCTGTACCTCTGAATAAAAATAATTTAGTGACTGTAACTCGAGTAGACAGCTCAAGATAAATATCAATGAATTGTGAAATTTTATGCAATAATGATGGTATTATCTTGAGAGCTTATATTAAGGATTGTTAAAAGCATGATAATCAATTATTTATTATTTACATATGTACTTACTAAGTTTTGTAGCTTACTCCCATTCCTTTCTTATATCTTATAGGGCTTTATGCTTGCTCGAGTTGATCGCCGGAGATGCTATCACATTATCAAGGTATCATGTTGGGTATAAGTGAATGCAAGACCCTTTGAGTTTATGGCATGTATAGTGGCTTAGTCAATTGTGCATTTTTCATTTGATATGGCCATGAAATGTGGTTCAAATTGGCTAATGAGTTGTAATGCCTATTTATACATGTGTGCTTATACTAAAGGTTTCTTGTGATGTGGTGGTTATGTGTGTTTGGTATGGCTGGATTGAAGTTGTGTTTAAGTATGTGCAAATAAGGGTGCCAAATGGTTTGGAAAATAGCCATTTTCTTGGCCACACTGGTGAATACATGACCGTGTGTCTCAGTTGTGTGGAGGACACGGCCTCGGGACATGGGTGTATGCCTAGGGCATGTAAAGTCTGCATCTATTTTTTAGAATTTAATTCGCCACACGGCCTTGGCCGTGTGACCCTATTTTGTTGATGACATCATAAATAGAGAGTTACACGGGCTAAGGACATGGGCATGTGTGACCACACGGCCTACCCATACGGACGTGTCCCAAGCCACACGGGTGTGTGACCCCTGTTTTGATTAAAATTTTTCTAAGTCTTCTTAAAGTTTCCTAAGTTCTCGGTTTAGTCCCAAACAGTTCCCAATGTATGTTTAGGGCCTCGTGGGCCCATATAAGGGGTGATTTGCATGTGAATGAGGAATGTTTAATTGAATGAAATTTTATAGCCTGGTTTTGTATAAAGGTTTTTGTTTAAGTCTGGTATTGCCTCGTATCCTGTCCCAGTGTCGGACTCAGGTAAAGGGTGTTACAGACGACGCTAACGATAACACCTTAAAGATCCACCATCACTACCACAATTACCCGCAAACTTACATATGGTTCATAACAAGAGAACCCTAAGGGATTACACATTACCAAGTCTGGTCATGGTTCAAGAGAGCATAACGAGGCCGATTATTACAACCAATAATTTTGACATTAACCTGGCGATGATTCAGATGATCCAAAATAATTTTCAATTTAGGGGAACAATGACAAAGGATTCGAATCAACACTTAAATAGTTTTTTAAATTTGTGGTACTTTTAAGTATAATGGGGTCACTGATGACGCTATTCGTCTTCAGTTGTTCCCATTTTCTTTGATTGATAATGCCTTTTCATAGTTAGACTCGTAGGCACCAAGATCTATCACTACATGGGATGAGCTCACTGGAAAGTTTTTACAGAAGTTCTTCTTTATTAGTAAAATGGTGCAACTAAGAAGAGAAATTACTAGTTTTAGATAGATGGAAGGAGAAAGTTTTCATGAGGCTTAGGAACATTTTAAAACGTTGATTCAGAAATGCCCGCACAATGGATTCCTTGAGTAGATGTGATTGCATGTATTCTATAATGGGTTGGATGCGAACGTAAGATCAGAACTAGATAGAGCAACATAAGGAGCCCTTATGAACAGAATGTACGAGGTTACGTACAAAATCATTGAGAACATGACATTGAACTCCTGTCAGTGCCTTATTGAACAATTTACATATGGCCAGGAAACCGCTACGGTAAAAGTTATCCAAGAAGATGACAAGTATCAACAGTTAGTAGATAGATCTGCTAATAATATGCCGCCTATGTTTGGAGGAGATAAACGACTCTTCCACTACATCAGTAGTCCTAATGAGTATGTGAATTATATCAGAAATAGGGGTGGAAACCCTTATAACAGCCCGATTTTGGGTCTAGTCAAAATAGTGGTTTCGAGACCACAAATCTGACATAGTAAAGTTTATTTTTATTACATTTCTATGGTCTACAATTTTACGAAATGATTTCATGAAAATTTCATTCGAAAATTTTGACGTTTGGGCACTTAATTTAGTAAAAAGGACTAAATTGTACAAAGTGCAAAAGTTGAGTTCTACATGCTAGAGGTGTCTAATTGTTATGAAATTTTAAATTAGAGGTCCTTAGCTAGCAATTAGACCATTTGATAAATTAGTGGACAAAAATGGACATGGTGAGATAAAATTTCAAAGTTTTAAGTGAAGGGCATTTTGGTCATTTGGTAAATAAATGAATTAAAAAGCAAAATCAAGCAAAAATCCTTGTCCATCTTCCTCACCATAGCTGAAAATTTGAAGGTCACCATAGCTAGGGTTTGTTCAACTTCCAAGCTTGATTGTAAGTACATCCTAGCCCCGTTTTTAATGCTCTTTACATTTTTGAAGTTGTTATCATCCGATCTATCTATTTCTACCATTTATTTGAGTTATGGTTGATGTCTAGGGCTTGACCCATGTTAGACATGTATGTGTTTTGTTGTTTAATGGTAGATTATGCAAGTTTAATGTTAGATAAACAACTTTTACTAAGTGATTTTTCATGAAAATACCTAAAAAAGACCTATTTGCAAAAAGTTGTAAAATGGGTAGTAATTGTAATAGTCTGATTTAGGCCCTAGTCAGAATAGTGGTTTCGAGACCACGAATCCGAGTCAAAAAATATTTTAAATGTAACACCCCAAACCAGGTCTATGCGTTAAGATGAGATTTGGTTTGTCACACATAACAAACATCCATTTAATTATCTAATGATTTAGGTAAAACAGTTCTACAAAACCTTTTGAAAATGAAGTTTAGTAAAACCTAGAATTTGATTTAAAATTGATGAATAAAGTAGTACTAGTTTGAAATATTATTATTATTTAATATTTAATTGTTAAAGACTTTAAAATAATTTTAAAGAGTTCAAAAGAATCTGAAAACAAGAATATTTAAAGAATCTCATATGTTTAAAAAACAAAATATTTAAGGAAACATTATTAAAATAGTACTAGTCCAAATTAAGTGTCTAAAGCATAATTAAATCCATCCACAAATAAAAATCCATAATAATAATAATAATAATAGAGGCCTTATTACATCATACCCAAAATAGTAATTAAATAAATATACTTAATTGAAGTTCATAGTTTATAAAACCCTTGTTTGAAGTATGGCCTCCACGAAGTCATCCCCATCCCAAGCCTCCATCAATTGCCATTACCTGGGAAGGATAATAAAGCAGAGTGAGTTACTTAGAACTCAGTGTATAACCCACTTACCATATCTACTGGGCCAAATCATCAAGACATTATAATGGGCTTGAGCCCATTTATGGATTTAACAATATAATAATAATGCATGTAGAATGAAATTCCCAACCAATCCTAAATTTTCCATCCGCTACACACCATCCGTACCAACCAACACACCTGTAGGGATCAAGTCAACCCACCCCGCCAACACACCAATCGCAGACATAAAGCCATTTAAATAATATTATGGTGCACCACCAAACTAGATTGTGGCAAAGCCACCCGAACTAGATTTTTGGCAACAGGCCTTTCTTCTCTTCGTCAATTTCCCCAACCCATGCAATCATGTTTATATATAAAACATAACAATACATTCACATGATTAATTTTAACAAAAGACCCATAATACAAGTGGGTCCATATTTCAAATTTTTCATTTTGGCCCATAAGGCAAAATAGCATTTTAGCCCATTTAACGATCTAGCAAACCTCGGCCCATATATCGATCTAGCAGTTTTTGGCCCATATATCGATCTAGCAATTTTTGGCCCATATATCGATCTAGCAGTTTTTGGCCCATATATCGATCTAGCAGTTTTTGGCCCATATATCGATCTAGCAGTTTTTGGCCCATATATCACATGAGACATAAAATTTTACTATTTATCAAATAACCCATTGAGGGCATTTTCATAATTTCCATGACTTTAACCGTTTTCATACATTTACACAAAGGTGTTAATTATTTTGTATTTCTCGATTTTGCCATCTTTTCGATTTTATCCCAATACTTATGGTATAGTATCTAACCCGAGAGATAAGTATGAAGTTACACCTCGTTACAGTGAGAACTAGACTTTTCCACTTGTCGATACCTAAACACGCATCACGATAATTTAGAACACTAATACTATTTATAAATCTATTCTTATAAATAACGATCTAGACTTTACCCTTGGAATTTCGAACAACTTCTATATGCGGTTTTTCCCCGATTGTTGGTTCATTTCCTGATGAATATCCACGAACAAACAAAGGTTTAGGAGTACGAATGACTTCAAATAATAGATTCTCCTCGGATAAGGGTCCACAACCCAGTGGAAAATCTCGGATTCCCAAAACAGCCCTTCGCTTAAATTTCGGGGGAATAGCGGAACTACCCCTCTTTCAAACACTATTCACAACCTTTTTCGTCCCTATCTTGATTGTCTCCAATGATAAAAGATCGTTAGTCCAACAAAAAAGTATATCAAAAAATGTGACTAACAGTTTTAAGGGTGAAATCGGCTTACCATAAAATATCCTTGTTCCACAAGATAAAAATCGAGTGATAACGTCCCCTAAAATGAAATCGATTAATAGTCCATCTATAACAATATGTCGAGTAGTATATAGCTCCTTGATAAGAACCCTTACATTGAAAAATATGATCCGAACTTAACAACCTCAAGATGGCTTTGACGAGATGGTGTTTGACCCTCCACTATCACACTATAAAAATGAAAGATTGTCTAAGGGAAAAGAACGTTATTATCAGTCATAAGACCCTTCCAAACTTATATATATTCAGCTAAGTAAAGAAGGGAAAAGAAAAGATTCAAAAAGAGTTCTTACCGATTGCTTAAATGAAGGTTGAAGGAATAATCAACAAAACAATATAGATGAAGAGAAGATTCGGCTTTGAAGGAAAATTGAAGGAAATGGTCTTAGTACCATTCGGCCATGGGGAGAAAAGGATGGAGAATGTGTTTGAATGATAAATAAAATAGAAAGGAAAAGAGAATGGGGAGTGGGTGTTTATGATTCGGTTTTCAAAGAGAAGAAAAGAGAAAGAGAAAAGTGATGAGTTTAGGAACAAAATGCATTCGATAATGGGGGAGGAGAAGGAAAAAGAAATGGCTTTTTCTGTTGATAATTTCAGCATTAGGAGAGAATATAAGATGAAGCACTTGAGAGGTTTTGCAAAATAAATGGCCCAAATGGTCAAAAAAATGACCAAAAGAAACAAAACAAAAGTTGTTTCCTCCTAACACAAACACATTCGGCCAAGAGAGGGAAAGATGAAAGGAGAAATGTCTAGCAAAACAAAAGTGACCAAATGATACCCAAAAGCTTCCAATCAAACTAAACCTATCACCAAAATTTGCCACCCAAAATTCAGCTCCCCCTTTAGTCCACAATGCCATCCAAATTCATGGACAAAATGTCCATTCAAAAGTTTCCAAGACATCATCCTTGTATCATGCCTTGTGATCCTCCACTTTCCAAAAGATTAAAAATTCTATCCCTAAAATCAAGTTGATTCTATCCCTAAATTCATGCTTGCCATAACCTTTAGCCTCCTTACCATAAAAGAATTTGTCCATCTTATCCATGAATGAAGCTTGGCCGACACTTGCTAGGAAAGAGCAAAAATAAATGCTCTTAATTTGCATGCTAGGAGATTCGAACCTCTCCCCTCAATACCAAACATGGAGCGCATAACCACTTAACCAACAACTCAACTTATGCTATCTTTTACCACTTTAATTAACTTAAACTTCATAGTCACCTGATTCCTCTACGGTAAAGTACTCTTTACTAAAATTTATTCTAACTCCGAATAAACCCGAGCCTTCTCAAGACTATATTAAACACACAAACAAAATCATTCACAAGCTAAACACTAAAAACATGCAACATATAGATACTCACATTTTTAGGATGTTACAATTCTACCCCTTAAAGAAAATTTCGTCCTCGAAATTTTACCTGATTAAAAGAGGTGAGGATATTGTTACCGAATTGCATCCTCAGGCTGAAACACCCCAAACCCGGTCCACGAGCCTTGACCGGTTCTGGTATGTTCCTCGATGTAAACCGTTTCAAAATTCTTTTGTTACTTTGGAAAATCTGCGTGCTTTGAAAGAAAGATTGTTTTTGGGTTGGGCTCGAGTTGAAAACAAGTTTATCTTGTATTGGAAACCCCTTTATTTTAGGTGACAAAACACTTAGAGTTTATTTTAAAATAAATTTATTTAATCTTTTAATTGATAAAAATTTGTAAACATAATAAATAAAAGTAAAATAAAGTAGTTCTACTATGGCCTTATTACATCAAATAAATCCCAAAATTAAATTCAAAGTACATAAAGTAAAAAGAGTCTAAGACAAAGTAAAATCTGAACTTCACATGGCCACCACTAAGCTCCTGCCGACCCGGTCCATCACTGATCATCACCTGGAAGAAAATGTTCCCCAATGGGGTGAGTCAAACAGACTCAATGTGTAACCAACACTAAAATTTAACAATTCAGGCATACATTCTCATATCACATACATATTCATATAATAGATAGGAAATAAAGATGCAACCCGAACCCAAACCTATATGCCATCTGCTACACATCACCCGTACCATCTTGCACATCGTGGGGACACTAAGTCAACCCTCCATCCGCTACACACCATCGAAGGCAGTCGCTGCAGTCGACGTGCTCATCGTCCTTATAAAATTCGTGGCATAGCCACCAGATGAAATAATTGTGACTGAAGTCACCACATTCAGATAATGTGACCGAAGTCACCACATTCAGATATCGTGGTATCACCACCACTTTCACTTCCCCTTTCACAACGACCTGTATGCCCATGTCATACAAAACATGCCAAATTCTTAATTCACATTCTTATAGTTTCATCTGTGTGTCATAACAGATATTTATCATAATCCTAGTAGGAGTAGGAAAACGTACCTGAGTATTTTGTACCATTGCATGGTACCTTAGCCATATGTTACACATTCTTATAAGCACATATAATAATCTTAATGCCTTAAATCTAATAAATCTTAGGGAAGGGTACACACCTGATATTCTTATCGATTCACTGATTTCCCGAAAAACCCGATCTAATGCTTTAGATCCTAAGTTCCTTGCTGTCGATTTTACTATCACTCAATTCCCAAAACATTGTAGTGTTTTATCCTTGAAATTAGCTAGCACCAAATCATCTCATAGGTTAGTTTTCGGCTTTTGAACATGTAAGAAATAGATCTAAGTACTAACATAGAGTTTGGCCGAATAGTCATGTACACCTACCTTGCGATTTTAAATCCGAAAAGTGACCTTGGATTGTAGTATCTATCGAAATACCTATAAACTTATGTTAGATTAATTTCTAACATTAAATCATAATAAATGGCCCTTGGCCGAATACTTGCCTTACCTTAGATCTTGATACCCGAAGCTCTCCTCCTTATAGTCGACTATAGACAATTACCGAAAGATCCTATGTAGTTTCGGCAACCAAGAATATTGATGAGATTAGTTCCTAACTTTCGGCTAAAAGAAAGAAAAAGATGATGACTATAGATCCTTACCCTTTATATTGAAATCAACAGCACCTTTTCTTGAATCCACAGGGCTATTCGGCTATGGCCTAAATGTTGATCACTTGATTTTGGCTTTTGATGAACACTAGAGGATTTTGGTTTTACAAGGAAAGAAAAGGAAGATATAGAACTTAGAGAAATTCGGCAAGATTAGGGGATTCTGGTTTTGGCTTTGCGGAGAATTGAAAAGAAAAAGAAGAATAATGGCAGAGAGAATTCGGCAGAGAGAAAAGGAGAAGAAAGAATGTTGAATGGCCTTAGTTTTCCTCCTTTTGCCGAAATTACTAAGCTTAGAGTCCCCTACTTGACCATCACTTCTCCCTTATCATAGCCCATATTTCCTTCCTTTATCACTTCGTTTAAAATTAATAAAAATAATCCATCAATTATCCATCATTTATCTCTAAAAATAAAAGGATTTAAACTCCTAAAATCTAGCCTTGGTGCCGTCCCCCTACTCCCTTCTTATTGACGTCACAAGCAAAATAAAAACCTTAAAATTTTGCTTCCCACGCGACTCGAACACAAGTCCTTCCCCTAGCTTATGGCGTCATTTCCAGAGGCCCTAAGTGGCACCCCCAAGCCACTTTTTCAAGCCCAATTGTGTGTCATATTTCCTCTATTAATTTTCTTAAGGCCCTGTTAGGCTTGGCTCCCTTATTAAAACTTAAAATACGATATTTTTCTAAGGCATTTCTTATTATTCAAAAGTTCACAAATTTTATTAGACATATTCACAACATACTCAAGCATGCTATTTCATATAATTAAGCATAAATGCATAAGCCATATTTCGAGATATTACAGTTCTACCCCTTTAAAATAATTTTGTCCTCGAAATTACCTGGCTAAAATAAGTGAGGGTGTTGCTGTTGCATTGCCTCTTCTGGTTCCCACGAAGCTTCCTCCGATCCATGATTTCTCCACAATACTTTGACTAGGGGGACTGACTTCCTTCTGTAACATTATCACATCTCATTCTAGAATCTGAATCGGCTCTTCCTCGTAGGATAAGTCTGGCCTTATCTCTACCTCTTCAACTGGTACCACATGAGATGGATCCGATCGATATCGACGTAGCATGGACACATGGAATACGTCGTGCATCTACTTCAACTCGGGTGGCAATTCCAACTGATATGCCACTGGTCCAACTCGCTTCAACACTCGATAGGGTCCTATAAACCTTGGGCTTAGCTTCCCTTTTAGACCAAATCTCATCACCTTCTTTTAAGGTGAAACCTTAAGGAATACTTGGTCTACCACATCAAATTCTATTTCCTTTCGTTTGAGATCTGCATATGACTTCTGCCTGTCGATGCTTCCTTCAACCGTGCACGAATTATCTCAACCTTCTCTTCGGATTCTGCCACAATCTCTGGACCCAAAACTCGACGTTCTCCTAACTCTGTCCAACACGTAGGAGTTTGACACTTCTAACCATACAACGCTTCATATGGTGCCATCCAAATATTGGCCTGATAGTTGTTGTTGTAGGCAAATTCCGCTAGAGGCAAATATTCCTCCCAACTTCCTCTGAAATCTATCACACAGCCCCTCAACATATCCTCTAACACTTGGATTACCCGTTCAGACTGCCCGTCCGACTGTGGATGAAAAGCCATAGTAAAATCCAACTTAGTGCCTAAAGCCTGATGTAACGCTTTCTAGAATCGAGAAGTAAACCTTGGGTCCCTATCTGAGATAATCGACACCGGCACTCCATGCAACCTTACGACTTCCGCCACATACAACTTTGCCAACTTCTGCAAAGAATAATCGACTCTAACCGGAATAAAGTGCGCAGACTTGGTCAAACGGTCCACTATTACCATACCGAGTCCTTCTTAGTAGGCGTAAGGGGAAGCCCACTAATGAAGTCCATGGTAATTCTCTCCCACTTCCACTGCGGAATCATGATTGGCTGAAGCAATCCCGACGGAACCTGGTGTTCAGCCTTAACTTGCTGACACGTTAAACACTTCCCCACGAATTCAGTAACTTCTTTCTTCAGACCAGGCCACCAAAACTGCTCCCTCAAGTCTCTGTACAACTTAGTGCCTCCAGGATGCATAGCATAAGGGCTACTATGTGATTCCTGAAGAATCCTTCGTCTAAGTTCCTTATTCTTAGGCATATAGACATTTCTCTTGAAACACAACACTCCTTCACCATTAATGCCATAATCTTTCAACTCTCTATTCTGTACTTGCTGTAGCTTAGCACTTAGGTCCTCATCAGGCAACTGTCCCTCTTTCACCTCATTCAACCACGTCAGCTTGACTTGCAACTCTGCCAACAGGCTTCCATCATCATACAAACTCAAGTGTGTGAACATCACCCTCAGATCCGACACAACCTTCCGACTTAGGGCATCCACCACTACATTCGCCTTGCGGATGGTACTCTATTGAACAATCATAGTCCTTCAATAACTCCACCCACTTTGTTGCCTTAAGTTTAACTCCTTCTGAGTCAACAGATACTTAAGACTCTTGTGGTCTGTGTAGATCACCGACTTTTCTCCATAAAGATAGTGCTTCCACACCTTAAGAGCGAAGACCACTGCCGCCAATTCCAAGTCATAAGTCAGATAGTTAACCTCGTGTGGCCTTAATTGCCGAGACGTATACGCAACCACCTTCCCATCTTGCATCAAAACACACCCTAGTACCGTGTGGGAAGCATCACAATACACCGTGAAATCTTTTCCTGCCTCAGGCTGAATCAAAACCGGAGCTTCAGTTAAAACCCTCTTAAGCTTCTCAAAGCTCTCCTGTTGCTTCTCTGTCCATATGAAAGGTGCTTCCTTTCTCAGCAACTTTGTCAAAGGCGCGGCTATTGACAAAAATCCTTTCACGAACCTTCCGTAATAGCCCGCCAATCCCAAGAAACTACGAATCTCCGCTCATGCACCTAGGTGGTTTCCAATCCAACACCGCTTCAATCTTTCTAGGATCCACCCTTATTCCTACAGTAGACACCACATGCCCTAAGAAGGCAACTTCCATAAGCCAAAATTCACACTTACTAAATTTGGCATAAAGCTTCTTCTCCCTCAATACTTGCAGCACAATCCGGAGATGCTCATCATGCTCCTCCTCAGTCTTGGAGTATACGAGGATGTCGTCGATGAACACCACGACGAACCTATCTAAGTAAGGTTGAAAAACCCGGTTCATCATATCCATGAACGTGGCTGGGGCATTTGTTAACCCGAACGACATTACTACAAACTCATAGTGGCCGTATCTTGTCTTAAAGGCTATCTTATGGATATCTGCCTCCTTCACCTTCAACTGATGTATCCTGACCTTAAGTCGATCTTTGAGAACACTGCCGCCCCCTTAAGCTAATCGAACAAGTCATCTATCATTGGTAAGGGATACTTTTTCTTGATGGTCAGCTTATTCAACTGGCGATAATCGATGCACATTCGCATAGTTCTATCCTTCTTCTTCACAAATAGGACCGGTGCTCTCCATGGAGACATACTAGGATGAATAAACCCACGATCCATCAATTCTTGAATTTGAGCCTTGAGTTCCACCAACTCCTTTGGTGCCATTCTATAAGGGCAATTGACACGGGAGTCGCTCCGTGACAAGTCAATTCCAAACTCCACCTCCCTTTTGGGGGTATTCCTGGTAATTCCTCCGAAAACACATCCTCAAAATCCCTTACCGTTCTAACTCCACTAGCACCTTCTTCCTTTCCATCTAATGCACTTACGAAGGCTAAAAATGCCTTGCACCCTTTACGAACCATCTTTTTAGCCTTTAGCGCTGAAACTACATTAGACAAGTAGTTTCTTCTTTCTCCTATCATAATGACCATGTCATCCTCCGGGGTCCTTAACTCCATTCGCTTAGATGCACAGTCCAACATAGCCCGATGGTCCATTAGCCAGTCCATTCCAAGTATGAGATCAAATTCTTGAAGGGAAGTTCCATCAAGTCGGCAGAAAATACTATGCCTTAAATTTCTAAAGGTACACTCCGAAAGATCTTATTTACCACTACAATTTGACCTAGTGGGCTTACTACAGTCATCTCCTTATCCAAAAGTTTAGAGGTTATGTCTAGAGTTTCAACTACTCTACATGTAATATAAGAATGGGTTGAGCCCACATCAATCAAAGTATAATAAGGCTTTCCAAATACAAGGAACGTACCAGTTATGACGTCCGACGCATCTCCATCTTCTCTACGGTGAACCGTATAAACCAAACCCGACTACCTTGCCTCAGTATTAGTAACACCTCTGCCCGGTGTTCCACATCCTCCGCCAGCATTGTTACCTCTACCATTCGGACCACAACCTCACTGAGGCTACTGTCCACCTCTACCAGCCTGATTAACATTCTGAGTCGCTGGGCGATTCCCATCCGGTTTCATAGGATAATCCTTAATCATGTGGTCCTTTGACCCACACTTGAAACATCCCCCTGTCTTCTTCCAGCATTCGCCTAAGTGCTTTTTCCCACATTGATCACAAGTACGACATCGCCCTCTCAGAAGACTTATCGACCTCATGACCCATCAACTCTAGGCCTCTTTTGAACATTTCTAGCTGATCCAGACGATCCAAAACCTCTTTTCTACCTGTTCCGATCAGTGTTTTGCCTTGTCAAATCTTTAATTCCATCGGCTACCTTAGCCTTTTCCACTAATAAAAAAACTCCCGCTCCTAGGGTGGAGCGATTAACAACCTCAGGTCATCCCTTAGTCCGTCCTCAAACCGGACACATCGCTCATGCTCGTTGCCACCACTCCTCGAGCATACCGGCTTAACCTTAGAAATTCAGCTTCATACTCTGCTACTGACTTGTCCCTTGAACCAGCCCCAAAAAATGCCTTCCTCTGCTCATCAATATATCTAGTCCCCACATACTTCTTCTGATATGCCGCCTTAACATACTCCCAGGTCAGATCCTCAGCTGTGGCACCATCCCGAACTGTGAGCCACCATTGATACGCTTCATCGCGTAGCAGTGCCACCATTCCTTTCACTTTCTCCTCAGGGGTCAAATCGAGCTCATCCATAATTTGCTCGGTTGCTTCCAACCAATATTCAGCCGTACTGGGTGCTACACAGATACGCCATGGAACATTTTTGCTCCATTAGCTCGGAGTCGCTCGGGTACAGACTTCTGAGCTCCCATATTTCCTCCAGCACCAGCCACCATTTCAAGAACTTGCAAAGATGACTGCGATCGCATCACCCCCGTCGATCTGTTGCTCACCACCAATAGCTGGTGGTGGTGGCAGTGGCACCTTATTGTCAGATCCTTGACCCGATCTAACAAGTTCCAAATAGTCATTCTACCTCTACCGCGTCCTTGTACATTTTGACCACGTCCCCTAGAGCTCATTTCTACTACCGCGCTTTAATCTGGTTAAGAAATTTTATGCATTAGCCATTGTTTCACTGATTATTCGCGAAGAAGTTTTATGAAAAGAGTTTAGTAGTAGTTCTTTCGATCAATCAAAGTTTCAAGTTTTCTATCCTAATTCACAGAAAAGCACATCCATTCCATAGTATCTTCCATACACATTCACTCTTGGACATTTCGTCTGCTCCTATCCATGGGTATTTTCGTAATTTGTCATATGTGGTATTTTCGTAATTTGTCAAAATAAGGTTCCTTGGTGATTTTGTCAATAAGGGTATTCTGGTAATTTTGCATTCCCGAGGGTATTTTGAAAATTTTGAAATTTGAGGGTATTTTGGTAATTAACCCGGGTAAATTTATAAATCTTAATAAATTAAGGGTATTTTGAAATTTACAAAACTTGGGGGTTCTTTTTGAGAATTTTGCTTTCCAAATCGGTGATGATGTAAAAATTTTGGGATTCAGGGTCATTTTGATAATTTTGTAAGTTAGGGGCAATTTCGTAAATTTTCAAATCAGGGTATTTTAAATTTTCACAAGTTAGGGTTTTATGGATACCTTTGCAAAGCAGGGAAATTTTATAAAGTAAAGAAGTTTTGATAAAACTGTGGGTAATATGAGTATTTTATAAACCAAGGGCATTTTGGTAATCTTACCACTAGGGGCATTTTAGTAATTTTGTAAATAGGAAATATTTTGGAAAAATTTTCACAATAATCTTTTGCTACACTTAAAAGGGTAATATAGGGATTTTAAAGCTAGGGTTTCCATAAAAATACGGCTAGTCCCTTTCGGGTTTTAGTTATTGAGTTTAGCCTATGAATAAGTCCTCTTGGTTAGGGTGAACCGAAGCTACGCACCAGGTAGGATTCCAGCGAAGAGGAGGTGAGTCACTAGGACTGCTTAAGTACCAGGCTCTTCCGGATCCAATCCTAGACATGCGTACAATGGTTGCCACACCCTAACTCGGGGACTTAATCATGGGTTTATTTAGTTAGGCATTTAAAATTTTATGAAATTTGTTGGGTAACGTAGTCCTAGGGTTCGAGTACTTATCATGCTAATCTACATTCCCTTCCATTTCTACTCTTCTACAAGTCATAATATAAATCACACAAGAGATCGAAGTGCTTACCTGGTAGACTTTGGGTCAGAGACTTAGTGTGCCATGCCAGAAAAACCTGCTTAATTCACAAAATTCCTTTTAGGCTTAACTTTGAAAACATTTTGGGCCTTAAACCCAAGGCTGAGAGTTTAAAACTGGACTCTGATACCAAACTGAAACACCCCAAACCTAGCCCACGAGCCTTGACCGGTTCTGGTATGTTCCTTGATGTAAATCGTTTCAAAATTCTTTTGTTACTTTGGAAAATCTGCATGTTTTGAAAGAAAGATTATTTTTGGGTTGGGCTCGAGTTGAAAACAAGTTTATCTTATATTGGAAACCCCTTTATTTTAGGTGACAAAACACTTAGAGTTTATTTTAAAATAAATTTATTTAATCTTTTAATTGATAAAAATTTGTAAACATAATAAATAAAAGTAAAATAAAGTAGTTCTACTATGGCCTTATTACAACAAATAAATCCCAAAATTAAATTCAAAGTACATAAAGTAAAAAGAGTCTAAGACAAAGTAAAATCTGAACTTCACATGGCCACCACTAAGCTCCTACCGACCCGGTCCATCACTGATCGTCACCTGGAAGAAAATGTTCCCCAACGGGTTGAGTCAAACAGACTCAATGTGTAACCAACACTAAAATTTAACAATTCAGGCATACATTCTCATATCACATACATATTCATATAACAGATAGGAAATAATGATGCAACCCGAACCCAAACCTATATGCCATCCGCTACACATCACCCGTACCATCCTGCACACCGTGGGGACTACTAAGTCAATCTTCCATCCGCTATACACCATCGAAGGCAGTCACTGCAGTCGACGTGCTTATCGCCCTTATAAAATTCGTGGCATAGCCACCAGATTATATAATTGTGACCGAATTCACCACATTTAGATAATGTGACCGAAGGCACCACATTTAGATATCGTGGTATTACCACCACTTTCACTTCCCCTTTCACAATGACCGTATGCCCATGTCATACAAAACATGCCAAATTCTTAATTCACATTCTTATAGTTTCATATGTGTGTCATAACATATATTTATCATAATCCTAGTAGGAGTAGGAAAACGTACCTGAGTACTTTGTACCATTGCATGGTACCTTAGCCATATTTTACACATTCTTATAAACACATATAATAATCTTAATGCCTTAAATATAATAAATCTTAGTGAAGGGTACACACCTGATATTCTTATCGATTCATTGATTTCCCGAAAAACTCGATCTAACGCTTTAGATCCTAAGTTCTTTGTTGCCGATTTGACTATCACTCAATTCTTGAAACTTTGTAGTGTTTTATCCTTGCAATCGGCTAGCACCAAATCACCTCATAGGTTAGTTTTCGGCTTTTGAACATGTAAGAAATAGATCTAAGTACTAACATAGAGTTTGGTCGAATAGTCATGTACACCTACCTTGCGATTTTAAACCCGAAAAGTGACCATGGATTGTAGTATCTGTCGAAATACCTATAAACTTATGTTAGATTAATTTCTAACATTAAATCATAATAAATGGCCCTTGGCCAAATACTTGCCTTACCTTAGATCTTGATACCCGAAGCTCTCCTCCTTATAGTCGACTATAGACAATTCCTGAAAGATCCTATGTAGTTTCGGCAACCAAGAATATTGATAAGATTAGTTTCTAACTTTCGGCTAAAAGAAAGAAAAAGATGATGACTATAGATCCTTACCCCTTATATTGAAATCGGCAACACCTTTTCTTGAATCCACAGGGCTATTCGGCTATGGCCTAAATATTGATCACTTGATTTCGGCTTTTGATGAACACTAGAGGATTTCGATTTTACAAGGAAAGAAAAGGAAGATATAGAACTTAGAGAAATTCGGCAAGACTAGGGGATTCTGTTTTTGGCTTTGCGGAGAATTGAAAAGAAAAAGAAGAATAATGGCAGAGAGAATTCGGCAGAGAGAAAATGAGAAGAAAGAATGTTGAATGGCCTTAGTTTTCATCATTTTGCCGAAATTACTAAGCTTAGAGTCCCCTACTTGGCCATCATTTCTCCCTTATCATAGCCCACATTTCCCTCCTTTATCACTTCGTTTAAAATTAATAAAAATAATCCATCAATTATCCATCATTTATCTCTAAAAATAATAGGATTTAAACTCCTAAAATCTAGCCTTGGTGCCGTCCCCCTACTCCCCTCTTATTGACGTCACAAGCAAAATAAAAACCTTAAAATTTTGCTTCCCACACGACTCAAACACAAGTCCTTCCCCTAGCTTATGGCGTCATTTCCAGAGGCCCTAAGTGGCACCTCCAAGCCATTTTTTCAAGCCCAATTGTGTGTCATATTTCATCTATTAATTTTCTTAAGGCCCTGTTAAGCTTAGCTCCCTTATTAAAACTTAAAATACGATATTTTTCTAAGGAATTTCTTATTATTCAAAAGTTCACAAATTTCATTAGACATATTCACAACATACTCAAGCATGCTATTTCATATAATTAAGCATAAATGTATAAGCCATATTTTGGGATATTGCACAGGCTCCCACGTAGCTTCCTCCACTTTGTGGTTATGCCATAAAACCTTGACCAACGACACAGTCTTCTTTCTTAGCACCTTAACATCTCGGTCTAAAATTTCTGCTGGTTCCTCCTCAAAAGATAAGTCTTATTTCAACTCCATTTCTTCTACCAGTACTATGTGAGACGAATCCGATCTATAGCGCCTCAGCATAAAAACATGGAAAACATTATGAATCTGACTCAACTCGGAGGTAATTCAAGTTGATAGGCCACTGGACCAACACGCTTCATCACACGATATGGTCCAATGAACCTAGGGCTCAACTTGCCCTTCCTTCCAAATCTGAAAATCCTCTTCCAAGGTGAGACTTTCAGAAAAACCTGATCTCCCACCACAAACTCAATATCCTTACGCTTCAGATTCGGATACGATTTTTGTCAATCCGAAGCTTCCTTTAACCACAATCAAATCACCTTTACCTTTTCTTCCGTCTCAGATATCAACTCAGGACCCAACAACTATTGTTCCCCCAATTCAGTCCAACAAGTAGGGGTACGAGACCTACGGCTATATAAAGCTTCATAAGGCACCATTTGGATATTGGATTGGTAATTGTTATTATACACGAACTCTGCCAATGGTAGGAAATCCTCCCAACTACCTCTGAAGTCGATTATACAACCACGTAACATGTCTTCTAAAATCTGGATTACTCTTTCTGACTGGCCATTTGACTGAGGATGAAAAGTCGTACTAAAGTTTAACTTTGTTCCCAAAGCCTCATGTAAAGCTTTCCAAAACTGTGATGTAAACACAGGATCCTGTCCAATATGATAGACTTTGGTACCCCATGCAACCTCACGATCTCGGATACATCTGACTTAGCTAACTTCAGAATGAGTAGTCCGTATTTAATCGGAAGAAAATGAGCAGTCTTCATCAAACGATCAACTACTACCCAAAGAAAATTTTTCTTAGTAGGTGTTAAAGGTAACCCACCAACAAAATTCATTGATATCCGCTCCCATTTCCATAGGGGAATCTTCACCGGTTGTAATAAGCCTGACGGTAGTTGATGCTCCACCTTCACTTGTTGACAAGTCAAACATTTACCTACAAACTCAAAAATCTCACGCTTCAACCCTAGCCACCAATACCGTTCATGGAGATCTCGATACATCTTATTTCCTCTGGGGTACATAGTATAAGGGCTACTATGCCTCTCGCAGAATCATTTGTCTCAAATTTGAGTCCTTGGGCATACAAATTCTTCCACGAAAACACAGCACTCCATCATTATTCATACCAAAATCCCCTATTTCACCACTTCCAACTTGCTGAATTAAGGATCCCAACTTTTCATCTGATATCTGATTTTCCCTAATCTGATCTAACCACAGAGGCTTCACCTGAAGTTTCGGTAACAAACTACCATCCTCATACAAACTCAGATGAGCAAACATTGCTCTTAAATCAGATACCACCTTACGACTCAATGCGTCTGCTACCACGTTAGCCTTTCCAGGATGATACTCGATTGAGAAATCATAATCCTTTAACAACTCCACCCATCTTCTTTGTCTCAAGTTTAACTCTTTCTGGGTAAGAAGATACTTAAGACTCTTATGATCCGTATAGATGATAGACTTCTCACCGTAGAGGTAGTGCCTCCAAATCTTTAAAGCAAACACTACCGCAGCCCAACTCCAAGTCATGAGTGGGGTAGTTTACTTGTGCGGTCTCAACTGACGAGAAGCATAGGCCACCACTTTTCCATTTTGCATCAGCACACATCCTAAACCCGTGTGTGACGCGTCACAGTAGACTATAAATTCTTTTTCAGCCTCAGGTTGAATCAGTACTGGTGCTTCTGTCAAAATCTTCTTCAATTTCTAACTTTCTTGTTGTTTATCAGTCCATACATATGGTACCCCCTTTCGCAATAGCTTAGTTAGGGGTGCAGCAATTAACGAAAACCCCTCAACAAAGCATCTATAATATCCAGCCAAACCTAAAAACTCCAAATCTCAGCTACTGACTTCGGTGGTTTCCAATCCAATATAGCCTCAATCTTCCGAGGATCCACCCTTATTCCTTCAGCTGACACTACATGACCCAAGAAAGTCACTTCCCTTAACAAAAATTCACATTTACTGAATTTGGCATAGAGTTGCTTATCACGAAGTAACTGTAATACTATACGTAAATGTGAGTCATGCTCCTCTTCATTTCTCGAATATACCAAAATGTCATCTACGGACACTACCGGTTGAAAGACCCAATTCATCATGTCTATAAATTCAGCTAGTCAATTTGGCATACAAGATGGTGTGTTTGAAATGTTCTTGAATGAGTAGAAAAGATGGTCAATTTGGTATGTTTTGGTTGCAATTTGTATGGGGAATGATGCTTGTATGTGCTTGTAGGTATATCCCAAAGTGTGGGTGGCAAAATGGCCTTATAAATGGCCTATAATTGCCCACACGGTTGAGCACAGGGGCGTGTGGCTCGACAATGTCCTTCATGGTTGTGTTTAAAAAATAAGTTAGACTCGACCGCAGGCTAGACACACGGCTGTGTGACTGGCCGTGTGAATCAAGTCAGTGACGACCATGGATGATCGTGTCAAACAGTCGAGTTTTAATATTTATAAAAAGAATGATCGAACTTGTAGACTAACTATGACAACGATAGATGCAAGTGCACCTATCGAACAGTAGTATAGTTTAGGCAAGAATATCTTATCGAACCCAAGGGAACCTAAAAGTACTACTACTGACTTTCTTTCTATTATTTAGCCTGAAATATGGAGTGATTGGTTTATTTATCTAAAACTAGTGAAATACTTAAACTAAATTCAAAGATAAAAGAATGAATTGGAGAAAGACTTTAGGAAAACTCAGTTGATGAAGACGATACCCTTAAGAAGAATCCACCTATGACTTCACTTATTATTTATTCCCTAAACCATATGATTTCTTTACTTAGCTTGATCCGTGAGACTCTCTAACCTATATTAAACCCTCTCTCGAGGCGAATAACGTCTAACCTTAGGTTAATTAGTGGAACTATCGTTCTCTTATAATAACCCCCTAAGGAAGCAGTAAATCGATCAATGGATTCCCATATTAGGTTTCACCCTAATTTGGCAAGATCTCGTAACCCTATCTATAGGCACCCGATCAACTCCGCTCAATTATGCTAGATCTACTCTTAGGCAGGGTCTATTCCTCCTCCACCTAAGCACATCAGATTAAATTAAGAAACATAATTAAGAACAAACTAAGTACTTATCATATAATTTAGAAATCAAATAACAAAATCCGTCATAGGTTTCATCCCCTTCAGGTATCTGAAGGGTTTAGTTCATAACTAAATAAGAAAACATCTCAAGAGAAAAGGTAAAACAAAACATAAGAAATTCCTAAAACTCCCTAAAGGAATTGAATGAGAGATCCTCTGTCTTGAATAGAGTTCCGACTTCTTGAGATGGATCAACTGGCTATCTTCAAGTGATTCCCAAAAAGATGAAAGCTTCAGAAAAAGTATCTGCCAAAAATTGTCCGTTCTTTAATGTCTACCTTGGGTTGTTTATATAGGCTTTTGAGATGCTTTACTTGGCTCCTAAGTACCTTTCTCAATTATAATTACTATTAGGGTGTTTAAGTAGACTTAGGAGTATGTTTCTTTGGCTTCAAGCATCCAATTCCAAGTGAAATTGCTCATTCCAGCGGTAGGGGCACGCCCATAGCGCACGCCCGTGTAATTCGAGGTTGGGACATGCCTCGATTCTGTCGATTGGAGCACGGCCGTGTAAATCGTGGCATGGCCGTGTGAAGTAAATGGCAAGGCACGACCGTGTGGCTTGAAGTCCAGGCCGTGTCAATTTCCTCTTTGGCCTAAATTGGCCCATTTTAAGCCCGTTTCTCGTTCTTTTTATCCTCAGGTGCTTTCCTGAGTATAAACATGAAAAGAATGGATTAAAAGCACCTTGTTACATAAATCAAGGGCTAAATCATCCAAAAGCATACTAAATATAAGGTTAAAATATGTTACTTTTACAGTTTATCAAATACCCCCACACTTAAGCTTTTGCTTGTCCTCAAGCAAAATTCTCAACTTACAATTAAAACAAACTTTCCATAATTCATAATTCCTATTGACAATGTCTCATCATAATTCATAGATAATTTATACAACGATAATTTAACTCAAAAAACCCTAAAGATTTGAACGAGATAAGTCATGATTTTGTAGCATGAAAACATAGGTGTCTTCCCTTATCTAATTAATTACCCTTGATTCAAAATTGACAAGGATTAACATCCTCACTAAAGATTCACTCAAATCACTCAAAAGGTGTTTAAGGTTCAAGAATAAGCACTATAAGTCGAACCTGAAAAGTTAATCCCATAGGCTTGCCTGAAAATCAAATCTCCACCACTATATATGAGATGATATCTCGTAACCCTACGGTTTAGTCGATTCTAGGACTAACATGGCGTGTGTGAAAGTCTAGCTATACATGCCATATATACTCTGAGATAGAGTGATGATTCCTGACAGCTTAAATTGTGTTTTCGTATAGCAATGGATCTTGAATGAGCTATAGCGGATGATGTAGAGAGTAATGAGCTTGCTCCAACTCAAGGGACAATGCCTACTGAATCTAGACCCGTGTTGAGTAGTCACGAAGGTGAGGCTAAACAAGCTTTTTCTAGATGATTAGTAAGTGGTTCACGAGTTCGTTCGAATGAATCTGGCAGCTCAACATCCTCCACCCCACCTACTCCTCAACAAATCCCTGTTATTCCTTAAGATATAGATCCGATACGGATGAACAAGCTGCTAATATATAAGATTCGAAAACATAGGGCTGAGGAGTTCTGGGCTACCGCTGATGATGATGCTAAAAGAGCTGCGTTTAGGCTCAAAAAATACAATCTGAGTATTTGATGAATTATCTTGTAATCCTGATAAATGAATCAAATGTGTTGTATCTTTGCTAAGAGATAATGCGCACCATTGGTGGAAAATATTGATATCTTGGTTCCTAAAGAATGAGTTGATGGATTGAACGAGGATATAAAACTATTAGTTGGGATTCTTGAATTGAAAGAATTTTTCGTGCTGGTTGAAAGGGCTAGTAAAGCTGAGGATCTTAGCAAAGAAAAGAGAAAAGTAGATTCAAAAGCTAGAGATCGAGAAAAAGATCGATGAATAAGCCATATCACTCTTCATCAAAGAAATCTTGAGATTTTTCTAGTCGATCAAACACCAGTGGAATACTCTAATAGAGATCATGGGAAGCAAATTACGAGTTCAAAAACTCCAGCTGTGTCAGTGGCTAGTATGGGTAATATTAGATCAAATAAACCAGAATGTGAACATTGTGGAAAATGACACTTTGGAGAGTGTAGATTGAATGATAAAGCCTGTTTTAGATGTGGCTCACATGAACATTTCATCTAGGATTTTCCTGAGATAGATGAGAAAGATATGTCCCAGAATGTGAAATTGAGCAACCCTGCTATGAGAGGAAGACTATTCCGTAATGTTTGAAATGTGAGTGGTGGTAGAAGTGTGACACGAGATACTGCTGCAAGATCTGATGCTAGAGCACCTGCTAGAGCCTACGCTATTCGCGCTCGCGAAGAAGCGTCATCTCCAGATGTTATCACCGGTACTTTCACTCACTATGATACTAATGTGATTGCATTGGTAGATCCAAGATCAACTTATTCTTATATGTGCATGAATTTAGTATCTAGTAAGACTTTGCCATTAGAGTCTATTGAATTTGTGATTAGAGTATTGGACCCCTTAGGCAAATGTGTTTTGGTTGATAAAGTCTACAAGAATTGTTTGTTAATGCATCAAGATTTTTGTTTTTTGGCTAATCTAATGTTGTTGCCATTCAGAAAATTTGATGTAATCTTGGGTATGGATTGGCTAACAATGCTTAGTGATATAGTGAATTGTAGATGAAAGAGAATTGAACTGAAATGTCAGAATAATGAGATTATTAGAATTGACTCAAATGATCTGAACAGTTAGCTAGTTGTGATCTCATCTATGTTAGCTCAAAGATTTGTGAGAAAAGGGTGTGAAGCTTATCTTGCCTATGTACTTGATATGAAAGTGACAAAAAGAAAAATTGAAATAGTACTAGTTGTGTGCGAGTATCCAGATTTGTTTCCAGAAGAGTTACCGAGTTTACCACCTATCAGAGAAGTTGAGTTTGGAATTTAATTAGTACCGGTGACAACGCCGATATCGATAGCTCTGTACAGAATGGCCCCAACAAAGTTAAAAGAATTAAAAGCTCAGTTACAAGAGATGACAGATAAATGTTTTGCTAGACCGAGTTTTTCACCTTGGAATGCTCCCGTGTTGTTTGTGAAAAAGAAAGATGGCACTATGAGAATGTGTATAGACTATAGATAGCTGAATAAAGTGACTATAAAGAAAAAATACCCTCTACCACGGATTTATGAATTGTTTGATCAGTTAAAAGGGGCAACAGTGTTCGAAAATCGATTTGAGATCAGGTTATTACCAGTTGTGACTTAAAGACTCCGATGTGCCAAAAACTGCATTTAGAACAAGGTATGGACATTATAATTTTTGGTTATGCCTTTCGGACTAATGAATGCACTTGCTATTTTTATAGATTTGATGAACCAGATTTTCAGGTAGTATTTAGACTGATTTGTAGTTGTGTTTATTGATGATATCTTGATTTACTCTCGTGATGAATCTGAACATGCCGAGCATTTGAGAATTATTTTACAAACTTTGAGAGATAAACAATAGTTTGCAAAGTTTAGCAAATGTGAGTTTTGGCTACGAAAGGTTGGGTTTCTGGGACATATTGTTTCAGCTGATGGTATCCGGGTTGATCCGAGTAAGATACCTGCTATTATAGATTGGAAGCCTCTGAGAAATGTTTCAGAGGTCCGAAGTTTTCTAGGACTAAGGAGATATTATAGACAATTTGTAAAAGGCTTTTCAATGATTGCAACTTCGATGACAAGATTGCTTCAAAAAGATGTTAGATTTGAGTGGTCAGAAAAGTGTTAGTAGAGCTTCGAACAATTGAAAGCATTATTGACAGAGGCACCAGTGTTAGTTCAGCCTAAGTTGGGTAAAGAATTTGTAGTTTTCAGGGATGCATCTTAAAATGGTCTGAGTTTTGATACAGGAAGGAAAAGTTGTAGCTTATGCCTCGAGACAGTTGAAGCCACCCGAAAAGAATTATCCAACGTACGATCTTGAATTAGCCGCGATAGCGTTCTCATTGAAAATTTGGCACCATTACTTGTTTGGTGAGAAATGCCATATCTATACCGACCAAAAAAGCTTGAAATATCTGATGACTTAGAAAGACTTGAATTTGCAACAGTGGAGATGGTTAGAATTGCTAAAAGACTATGAATTAGTAATTGACTATCATCTGAGAAAAGCAAACGTAGTTGCTAATGCTTTGACCCGAAAGTCTTTATTCACTTTACGAGCTTTTAACACACAATTAGCTTTGTCTGGTGACGGTTCGTTAATAACTGAGTTGAAAGCGAGACCATTATTTCTACAGTAGATATGTGAAGCTCAAAAGTTTGATAATGAATTGCAAGCAAAACGAATTCAGTGTGAGTCGACTTCTGATTCAAAATTTTGAATAGGGCTTGATGACGGTTTGATGTTTCATGATAGAATTTGTGTACCAAGAAATGCCAAGCTCATTCAGAAGATTCTAAATGAAGCACACAATAGTTGTTTATCAGTACATCTGGAAAGTACCAATATGTATAATGATTTGAAGCAGTTTTATTGGTGGCATGGCATGAAAAGAGATATCTCAGAATTTGTTTCGAAATGTTTTGTTTTTAGCAAGTCAAAGCTGAGCATCAAGTGCCATCTGGTTTATTACAGCCTATTATGATTCCTGAGTGGAAATGGGATAGAGTAACAATGGATTTTGTATCGGGATTGCCTTTATCTCTGAGAAAGAAAGATGCGATATGGGTTCTTATTGACAGATTGACAAAATCGACTCATTTTATTCCTATACGTACGAATTATTCACCAGAGATTGTTCTATTGCAGTGAGTACCACTATCTATTGTTTCAGACAGAGATTCGAGGTTCACTTCACAATTTTGGAAGAAATTGCAAGAAGCTTTAGGTACAAAGCTGCATTTTAGTACCGCATTTCATCCGCAGATGGATGGTCAATCTGAACGAGTTATTTAGATACTTAAGGATATGTTACGTTGTTGCATTATTGAGTTTGAGGGTAGCTGGGAGAAATATCTACTGCTGATTGAATTTGCTTACAATAATAGCTTTCAATCAAGTATAAAGATGGCACCATACAAAGATCTATATGGTCGTAAATATCAAACACCATTGTATTGGAGTGAGCTCAGTGAAAATAAAATTCACAGGGTTGATACGATCAGAGAGACTGAAGAAAAAGTGAAAGTAATTTGAGATACTTTGAACACAGCGTCAGATCGACAAAAATCATATATAGATTTGAAACGGAAAGATATTGAGTTCCAAATTGGGGATAAAGTTTTTTTAAAAGTATTACTGTGTAAAAAGATATTGCGGTTTGGTTGGAAAGGGAAATTGAGTCTGAGATTCATCGGACCATATAAGATTATCAAGCGAGTTGGACCAATGGCATATCGACTATCTTTACCGTCTGAATTAGAGAAAATACATAATGTATTTCATGTGTCAATGCTTCGATGATACCAATCCGACCCTTTGATGTAAGCATGCCTAGGAGCTCAACAAGTTCTACTTTCGACCCCATCGAGCTCCCTAAAGGATCAACGACTCGAGCTCGAGCTAAGCTCTTCCAAGAGGCTGTTTCAACATTATTTGCTCAACTTTGGGATGAAACAAAGCTCCAAGCTATTGAGAAAGCTGGGACCAGCTCCATAAAGATCCCTTGCACTCTTGTGTAAACCGACTTTAGCTCATCTTCAGCTCCCTGAGAACCATTCAGCTTAAATCAGCTCACTTGAGGTTATTTTAGCTCGTTTGAGTTCAATTTAAGCTACTTTTTAGCTCGTTTCCTTTATCATTAAAATAAACTAATTATTTTCTTGATTTATTTTAATATGTTTCAACTCATAAATATGATCAAATTTGATATTTATTAATTTGAGTTATGTGTGTTTAAATTTTAATACATGTTTCTAGTATGTCTAGCTACAGTATTTTAATGTGTCTTAAGCTGAACATTTTAAGTGCATGTTTTAAATGTGTCTTAGTTTATTTGTGTTTAATATGGCTTAGTTATTAATAGCTTTAATGTGTCCTAGCCGAATGCATCATTTTAATGTGTTTTTAGTTGTTGATTTAATGTGTCTAAAAGAGAATTAATGCAAAGTGCATGAATAAAGATTAATGCAAAGTGTGCTGATGATTGGCTTCTCCCAAGTGACCATTATGCCAAATTCATCTAGTGCATGGACGGTATTAATGAGCACATGTATTTGGAGCTGGAACAATTAAGTTGAATTAATAGTTAGCAGCAACTTTTAGCTTCTCCAAGTGGCTATTCGTGGAGTCCAATAGCCAAAAAGGTATTCACATTGAACCAATTCAGCTAGCAACGTTTTTCACACCTTGGTGGCTGCTCAAATCACCCTTTTCACACCTCAAGGCCAATTGAATTAAAAAGTTCACACAAGGGACTATTTGTGCGCCTAAGCTGCCTTTATTATGGCTGCTACTTGTTCGGCTGCCCAAGGAGGAATTAAAAGCTGATCATATCTCTTTGGCTGATCAAATGTAGCTCCATTCAGCTCATTCTTCACTTCAATTAATCAAGCTGGTTTAGGAAGCATTAAATGACATTTTTAAGCAGGAGTTAAGAAGTTTCAGCCTATTACCCAACTTAATTAAACTCCAGCTGAATGTAGGCTTCTAGATGCTATCCATTGGTGTCTCCTATGCTATGAAACTTCAAGGAAGCTTCCCAGGGACGTTCAAGAAACTTCAAGGAAATTTCCAGCCTCTTTTAGCTTTAATTTACTGTCCATTCAGCACCCTTAATTGCCTATTCGGCTATCCCATGTAAAGGTTATAAATATGTAGCTCAATTCACTTTGGACGGACTTTTTGCCATTTGATTGAATGAAACTTTGTTTCTGTGAGGTTAACTTCCTCTTTGTTTTCATACGAGCCTTAAGTGACTTATCTAGTGTGCTAGTGACATCAACCCAAACTTGTTTCTGAACTTATCACCAACCTTTGGTGTGGCGTTCATCTATCCTTCTACCAAACCATCTTTCCACCTTAAACAATATAAAAACTGGGGTGACACTCGTTATAGTGTTGAATCGCTCTTAACGTTTAAGTTCTATTTTCCATTCCACCTTCTATCTTATCTATCTTTCTTCATTGTTAAACTGAGCCCATCCAATTATCTTTAATCTTTTATTTCTTGTTGGTCGACTTCTCCTATCTCTCTTTTAGCCCTTTGAACCTATTTCATCATATACCCCTATACTTAGCCAAAAGACACTTTTCTCATAACACTGAACGAAACTTCTCGTTGACGATTGGGCAACCTAGGTGACTTGAGTCAACTTCATCGAGCCGGTTCACATCACCCTTCACATGTAATTTCACCGATCGAGGTTGAAATTCAATCAGATATGTCATATGCTGAAGAATCGATTCGAATTCTAGCTTGTGGAACCAAAGAGCTACTAAATAAGAGAATTGCATTAGTGAAATTATTATGGCATTGAAACGGGGTTGAAGAAGCTACGTGGGAACCCGAGGATGCTATGAGAAAACAATACCCGAACCTATTCACTGGTAAGATTTTCGGGGACGAAAATCTCTAGGGAGAGTTGTAACAACCCAATTTTAGCTAAATCGAAACAGTGGTTTTGAAACCAAAAATTTGATGTCAAAAAATTATTTTAATATTATTTTATGTGTTTACAACATGACAGCATGTATGTGTGAAAATTTCGTGATAACTTAATTTGAGAAAAAGGACTAAATCGCGTAAAATGTAAAAGTTGCATTCTATTTGTTAAAGGTGTCTAATTGCTATGTTTATTAAGTGAAAGGTCCTTATGATGTTATTATACCATTTATAGTGGAATTTGACATAGATGGCCTTATATTAGATGATTTAAATGGTTTTTATTAAAGGTTAATATACTAATTTGGTTATAAAAGATATATTAAACAAAACAAAACATAAAGCCATATTTATGTTCATCTTTTATGGCCAAATGCAGCTTGAATAAAATCTAAAATAGGGTTTTATCATTCAGTTAGATTAATTTAATCAATTAAGGTACGATTTTAGCTCGATTTTTAATGATTTCTATGTTTTTGAGATCGTTGCTTTGTATTCTAGCTAGCCCATGCCTTAATTTTTGATGTTGTTAATGATTTTGTGAAGTGTCATTGATGAATGCTTGAGTTTTTGAATGTTTTATGATGAAAAATGAATATTTTTTGATAGTTATACAAGTTTTGTTAAGTGATTTTGAGTAAAAATGTCTATTAGGGGTTTAATTGTGAAAAGCGTAAATTTAGGAGTTGAAATGTGAAATAAATGAAAGTGTTGGGCTGCTAGGGACCTATATGAAATTTGGATAGGCTTGGGTTTAATGAAATTTCATGAATTTTGTGTATTTGTGAAATAGGGACTAAATTGTAAAATAGTAGAACTTTAAGGGCTAAAGTGTAAAAAATTCCCAAATATGTGTTTGTGGACTGAATTGAATGATTTGATGAATAAATGAGTTAATTTTGAATGTATATAGATCAAGAACAAAAGAAGTCGAATATAGATTGGGGAAATCAAATGTTATCGAATAGTCGATCCAGTCCGTTTATCCCGAATACAAGGTAAGTTCATATGTAAATAAATGTCTTTAAATTTAATTATATATGTTTATTTTTCCATGAACTGCTATGAATGTTGAATGATCAAATACGAGAAAAAATCAACAAGGTTACAATATTCGAAAGTCCCGTACGAACCTTAGGAATAGTATAGGATACGAATGTCATGACATTAGGATTAATGAGATGTGATTATGTGTAAGACCATGTTTGGGACATTGGCATCATTATGTGATTACGTGTAGGACCATGTCTGGGACATTAGCATCATTATTTGATTTCGTGCAAGACCATGGCTGGGCTATCGACATCAATATGTGATAACATGTAAGATCATATTTGGGATATGGCATTCTACGGGCTATATGTGATTTTTAAGTATCCTTAATAATTACAAAAGGTTCAACGGGAAAAGTCAAGTCGAGAAAGAATGTATGATTGAGTTAAGTGACTTAGGTACATACGAGATTCATACATGTATTGAAAAGGGAAGTATTTGATTAATTCACTTATGATATTGAATATGTATACAATAGGAAAGGTTTGTGAGCTTATATGTGCTTACTCATAGTTTGCTTACTAATGGAAATGATGTTGATTCATGTGGTAATTTTATTTGTATATGGCTTACTAAGCTTTTAAAGCTTAATTTGTGTGTTCTTCCCCTGTCTTATAGATAATTGAAACTAGCTTGGATCCAGGAATCGTCAGAGATTTCATTGCACTATCGATCATCAATTTTGGCACTTTTGAAGCTATGTATATATGGTATATGGCATGTATGGACTAGTTGTAGTACTTTGGTTGTGAATATAACCATGAGAATTGGCTTGTAAATGAATATGCTTACTTTGTATATATAGCCATGAATGATGACTTATTTTGGTATGTTTTGGTATAAATGTGGCTAAGGTATTATAGATGTTCAAATGGTTATATTTTGAGATTTGTAAATGATCTATATAGTGTGATTAAAGTTGATAATTTGAGAATTTATGTGCTTGTGAATGAATGCTTGATGATATAAATTTTGAATAGGAATTTGGCATTGACTTGAGTATCAAATTTGGTTGAATTTGATATGGTATAAATGATGCACTTGAATGATGATTTTGGCTGGATATTGTATGATGAAATGGTACCATTTTGGTTGTTAGGTGTGCATGAAAAAATGGTGGCAAATTGGCCTTGCAAATGGCCTATTTTTGTCCACACGGGCAGAGACACGAGCATGTGTCTCAACCGTGTGTGACACACATTCCTGTTACACGACTGTGTGTCCTCTGGTGTTGAAATTGAATTGAAGTCAGTATGCTCCACACGGCCTCACACACGGGCGTGCGATTAGCTGTGTGGCACAAGTCAGTATACCCCCTAAATGGCATACGGCCTAGCATATGGGCATGTGACTTGGTCGTGTTGCATAAGTCAGTACACCCTACAGGATTGGCACGGTCTAGCACACGACCTGGCATGTAACACCTCTAACCCGTATTAGTCACCAGATTAGAGTTAAGAGGCATTACCAAACAACCAAAATATTTTACGAACATATCATGGTATCAAATCCATTCAAAGTGTCCCTTAGATAGGTCAACGAAACCTCAAGCATGCTTTAGAATAGGGTCGGAACTAAACCAAAAACATATGAAAATTCTCAAAAATTTAAATTTTTTTCTAACTTACAGAGGTCACACGCTCGTGTGGGTAGGCCATGTGCATCTCACGGCCTCAGACACGCCCGTGTGTCTAAGCCGTGTCAAAAATAGGGTAATATACTGACTTGTTCACACGGTCGTGTGCCTCACCCATGGTCGATCCTGACTTGCACCACACAGCCAGCCACACGCCTGTGTGTCCAGCCCATGGTTGATCCATGTAACACCCCTTACCCATATTCAATGCCGGAATAGGGTACGAGGCATTACGAAAACACATACACTTGAAAATGTATTAAATTGAGTCATAAAATTTCATCCAAATTATACAAAATGAACTGCTAAATATTAAAGGCCAACATTTTAGACCAAACCAATTATGACATATACAAATGACTAAGCCTCCAATACATGCCATAAACTTAAGAGGTTTGTATTCACTTTTACCCCACGATGATAGCTTGATAGTGTGATTACATCTCCGGCGATCTCCAACTCGAGCTAGCATGCAAACCCTATAAGATATGGGAAATGAAGGGAAGTAAGCTACAAAGCTTAGTAAGTATGTAAATAATAAGTGATTTATTAACAGGCTTTTATAAATCTTCACAATATGTTCTAAGGATAATACAATCATAATTGAACATAGTTCCACTTTTTATTCATGTTCATCTCAAGCTGTCTACTCGAGTCACAGTCATTAAATCATTTATATCTGGAACTACGGAACTCAAAATTAAGATCCGTTAATTTTATATGAAACTAGACTCAACATATTCTTGCCATAAAATTTACAAAATTTTTGGTTTAGCCAATCAATACAGTTTATTCATTAAAGATTCCACTATTTTACTGTTTGACTATTTTGACCTCTCTTCACTACGAATCAATTTTCTCCTCGTACAGAGTTCATATGACCTTATTATTTAGTTAATTTTAAATTATCATTCTGGATTTCAGGCATATAATTTATATCCCACAATTATTTTTGTACAATTTTTAATCATTTTTACAAGGCAGAATAGGGGATCACGTAATCATTCTGCACTAGTCTCACAGAAATTAAAATATCTCAAAATATACAAATTATTTGTTTGCTATGTTTCTTTTATATGAAAATAGACTCAATAAGATTTAAATCAATATCTCATCCAACTTATAATTAAATTTATACTATTTTTGGTGATTTTTCAAATTCACGTCACTACTACTATGCAAAGCAGTTCTATTGTAAATTTTTGCTCTCTCTCACTTTAATTGTGTTCATCACTTTTCTATACCAATCTTTCCAATTTTCGATTACATATCGAGCATATTGCTCATACGTACATTTGACACATTTCTCAATTGGTCACATTCACACCTACACATCATTAGTAAATTATCTTGTTGAACCCCTTCGGAAAAAGCTCGATACTCGGTGGTCTCAGCACATAACTCCACCTACACATAATTCTGCTTTCTTGTAACATGGTGAAGGTCCCTTATCACCCATGTGACCTAGCCATTCCATCTTGTAGCTTTCTTGTCTACATGGTGTCCAACACTAGGAACCACTCATGTGGCCTAGCTACTCATAACCCGTAACTCTTGTACACATGGTATACACACAATATTACACATGTGACCTAGTTACATATGAAATTATTATCCCGTAACTTTCTTGCACACATGGTGAAAGTCCCTTATCATCCATGTGGCCTAGCTACATATCAAATTTTCCATCTTATAACTTTCTTGTGCACATGGTGAAGGTCCCTTGTCACTCGTGTGACCTAGCTACATTTGTCCGTATCTCTCAATTTTTACCAACTTTACCTTGAATACCGAAACAACCATTTTACCAACTTTCTCGATTTTTCGATTTCCTCCAGTTCTAGGTCCAAATCTCGTTTTTCGGGGTTATGGAGCTTGAAAGCTTAAAACAAACCCTAGCTATGGAGAACCCTTGTAGTTTCGTCCTAATGAAGAAGATGGACATATTTGGCATTTAAATTTTGTTTTTAATTCATTTAATTCACAAAAGGACCAAAATGCCCTTACAAAAAATATCTTATCTAACATATACCATATCCATTTTTGTCCAACAATTTAATCAATGGGATAATTACTATTTAAGAACCTCTAGTTAAAATTTCATAGCAATTTGACACCTCTAACTTCTAGAACTCAAGTTTTACACTTTTTATAATTTAGTCCTTTTGATTAAATTGAGTGCCCAAATGTTAAAATTTTTGAACGAAATTTTCACAAAATTGTTCCGTGAAATTGTAGACCATACAAATATAATAAAAATAAATTTTCTTACGTCGGATTTATGGTCCTGAAACCACTATTCTAATTTGGCCCTAATTCAGGATGTTACATTTCTCCCCCCTTTTAGGATTTTCGTCCTCGAAAATATTACCATAAAAGTGGTTTAGTATCTTTCTCTTAATTTCCAACATCACTAAATAATCTTTTTTTAAGACGATACTTTCAGAAACACTCTATCATCGATCTGAATTTTAGAACTTAGTGAATTCTATCAAACAAAGAATCGATACATATTGAAATTATTATGCTAATTCCATCAAATGTTCGAAAACAACCCACTAGAATTTTTCTTGGTTCCCCACAGATCAATTGATAATCACTCACAATCTTTCAATAGCTTAATTCATAAACACTGTCTTAAACTCAAATTTTGCTATGCCATCAGATATATTAAACTCTCGAAACCAGGAAACATATGACAATCCTCGTTAAACAAACAATATCATCAAATTTTTCAATACAAACATAATAATAATCATCTCTAAATCACTAGTCGAACAGTTCTGTTTAATATGACAATAACCGTATGAAAACATGAACCATCACTTTACATTCTAGCAATAAAACTCATTCTAATCCATTCACTAGTGCATCATTGAAAAAAATCATAAACTCATTAGTCAATTCCAACTGAACTCAAAACTAGAGGTTCAGTTAATAATACCTTCAATTGCTTTAACTTTGTTAGTATACCAAGACCATTCAAACTTTCACAAATATGATAACTTTTCCAATCAGAAAAACTTTAACTTATAATAACATCATCCTGTTAGAATAATCCAATAAGCATATCTCTGTATTATGCTTTCTAAAATATAATTTCTTTATTATGACTATCCGTCTTCATACTTGTGAATACACAAAATTTATTCTCTTAGTTGAGGCATGTTTAAATATACATAACTCAAATCACATCTCAACAAATCAATTCACTCATATAAAAACAACTGAGTTGATTTCAGCTATCGAATAATAACATATCAATATACTTTTTTTCTTTATCCTGAGGATACAACTCAAATACACAATCTTTCAAAATTATTTTAGCATGCAAATCAAAGATTTTAAACCGTATTAGCTCGAGAAAATAGATATCCTGATTGAACTCATTAACTTTAATTAAACTTACCCGAGGAAAGAAAACTATTATATAATTTAAGCTTGTGTTCTTACCATTTATACCCTTGCCAATATCAATTTCTTCCACGAAAATTTGAGAAACCTTGATACCAGAATCACCACATTCCTATTATCGAATCCAAAAATACAATCATACTAAACATATCCATCATAGACCAAAGAACATACTTTAAGGATGAGCCATGTTTGATAATTTGCACAATAAGGGCAATAAGAAAACCCCAAATACGATACCATTCCAGAAGTCTAAGAACATAACTCACAAAAAAATAACAGAGATCCTGATGATTCCTCAGAGAAACCCAGCAGAAAAATAATGCTTACCGACTCTGGACTTCCATCATAATAGAGATAATATATTTTCCATATATATAAAACAAAATCATAATCAGTAGAAACATAAGAATAGTCTCACATAAATTTTTACCATCGAATTTATTCCAACATATTTAAATAGAATTCCGAAGAGATAAAGAAATACCAATCATAAACCAACCAGACCAACAGGGCATTCGTCTAACATCATAGTTAGCTTCTCACAACGTAAGAACTCCATCAAAACGAACAATCACACACATATCTCTAAAGATAAGAGAATATATAGAATACACAGAAAAGATCATCATATTTATTTCAACTATAACTGTCACATGCACTGACATCTTTACTACTCAAATATCATTTCTTTGATTAATTCTGTCATCATAAACCCCGTATTATTCCACTCACTAACGAAACCAATTCGGGAAAAATTTCAGCAAACACATACTTTAGACATCATATCTGAATAAGTCGATTAGCTGAGACTAACTTCTCCTTTATCTATGACATTGCATAATCTGTATAATCTTTAAAACATTCTAATATCCTTCCAAAATTGTTTCCACTTTCCAAACTATTCTTATCTGTATATGCATTACTAAGTATTTCACCACTAAACTTTTTAGTATCACATTTATGGACTTATTCCACACGATTCTCGTGAATTTTCATTATAAAGCAACACTGGTAAGGGGGTGAGGTCGTAAAGCTTCTGATTTGACTCTCATAAGTACATAAATATGACTTTGTATTCATCACCAACATCATATAATCACAATTACATAATTCACTTCAAGCTAATTAACATACATAGTCATGTTACACGAACTTTTTCGATTATCTTATTCAAATAAGTGTACATAAACACACATTCTGTCAATTTGAGTAAATTTACTTTTCGTATTCACTTAAGCAAATATGTTGGGCACATAACATCATATGCATGCCAAACAAACATGGATGGGATTATCACCATATAAACTTTCATTTCATTCCATTTTTCACATTTCTCAACTTGTGGTTATCTCATTTAATACATTAACACATATATATCGTGAACTTCTATTCATACCTTTTCAAATTTCAACACATCATAAGCATGTCTCAATCATTTCAATATCATTATCAGCATTATCGAAAAATAGCTTAGTTGGAAGTCATCTCTGTCTTAACAAAACAATTTCATCAGAGTCGGGAGATATCACACTATCATGAGTAGTAATATGACATGTATAGCTAGACTCACATATGCTATGTTAGTCTGAGAATTGACTAAACCATAGCTTTGATACCACTAAATGTAACACCCCTTACCCATATTCAACGTCAGAATAGGGTACGAGGCATTACCAAAACACATACACTTGAAATCGTATTAAACCGAGTCATAAAAATTCATCCAAACTGTACAAAATGAACTGTTAAATATTAAATGCCAACATTTTAGCCAAACCAATTATGATATATACAAATGACTTAAGTCTCCTATACATGCCATAAACTTAAGAGGTTTGTATTCACTTTTACCCCATGATGATAGCTTGATAGTGTAATTACATCTGCGGCGATCTCCAACTCGAGCTAGCATACAAACCCTATAAGATATGGGAAATGAAGGGAAGTAAGCTACAAAGCTTATTAAGTAAGTATGTAAATAATAAGTGATTTATTAATAGGCTTTTATAAATCTTCACAATATGTTCTCAAGATAATACAATCATAATTGAACATAGTTCCACTTTTTATTCATGTTCATCTCAAGCTGTCTACTTGAGTCACAGTCATTAATTATTTATATCTGGACCTACAAAACTCCAAATTAAGATCCTTTAATTTTCCATGAAACTAGACTCACATATATTCTTACCATAAAATTTCCATAATTTTTGGTTTATCCAATCAATACATTTTATTCATTAAAGATTCCCCTATCTTACTGTTCAACTATTTTGACCTCTCTTCACTACCAATCAATTTTCTCCTCCTACAGAGTTTATATGACCTTCTTATTTAGTTCATTTTAAATTAGACTCCTTCAGGATTTCAGGCATATAATTTATATCCGACAATTATTTTTGTACAAAGTTTAATGATTTTTACAAGGAAGAATAGGGGATCACATAATCATTCTGCATCAGTCTCACAGAAATTCAAATATCTCAAAATATACAAATCATTTGTTTTCTATGTTTCTTTTATATGAAAATAGACTCAATAAGATTTAAATCAATATCTCATCCAACTTATAATTAAATTTATACTATTTTTTAATGATTTTTCAAATTCACATCACTACTACTATCCAAAGCAATTCTATTGTAAATTTTTGCTCTCTCACTTTAGTTGTGTTCATCACTTTCCTATACCAATCTTTCCAATTTCCGATTACATATCGAGCATATTTCTCATACGTACATTTGCCACATTTCTCAATTGGTCACATTAACACCTACATTTATTCATAACATGATCGTACCAATCATCATTAATAAATTATCTCGTTGAACCCCTTTGGAAAACGCCCGATACTCGGTGGTTTCAGCACATAACTCCACCTACACATAATTCGGCTTTCTTGTACACATGGTGAAGGTCCCTTATCACCCATGTGACCTAGCCATTCCATCTTGTAGCTTTCTTGTCTACATGGTGTCCAACACTAGGAACCACTCATGTGACCTAGCTACTCATAACCCGTAACTTTCTTGTACACATGGTATACACATAGTATTACACATGTGACCTAGTTACTTATGAAATTATTATCCCCTAGCTTTCTTGCACACATGGTGAAAGTCCCTTATCATCCATGTGGCCTAGCTACATATCAAATTTTTCCATCTCATAGCTTTCTTGTGCCCACGGTGAAGGTCCCTTATCACTCGTGTGACCTAGCTACATATTGTCTATATCTCTTAGTTTTCTGAAGGTTCAATCGAGAATTTCCCATTCCATTCATTTTCATATTTTAGTTATCACCCAATGATTTCCATAATATCTAGCAAAATAATTATTGAACAAGTAAAATAAATGCATTATTTACATATAAACTTTCCATTTCACATAATAACCATAGTTATAGAAAAAACCTTTAAGCACAACATTTCAACCCATTTTCCATGTCACATATGTCACATTTTATCATAAATATATTATTAAATCAATTCACCAACATAATATACTAAACATGTAATTCAGCAAAATCAATTTAATACCACAAATTAGGTTTCAAACATACATTATGACATTAATGCATTATTATTTACACACCAACTTACCTCGAATACCGAAACGACCATTTTACCAACTTTCTCGATTTTTCGATTTTCCTCCAATTCTAGGTCCAAATCTCATTTTTCAGGGTTATAGAGCTTGGAAGCTTGAAACAAACCCTAGCTACGGAGAACCCTTGTAATTTCGTCCTAATGAAGAAGATGGTTATATTTGGCATTTAAATTTTGTTTTTAATTCATTTAATTCACAAAAGGACCAAAATGCCCTTACAAAAAAAATATCTTATCTAACATATACCAAATCCATTTTTGTCCAACAATTTAATCAATGGGCTAATTACCATTTAAGAACCTCTACTTTAAAATTTCATAGCAATTTGACACATCTAACTTCTAGAACTCAAGTTTTGCCCTTTTTATAATTTAGTCCTTTTGACTAAATTGAGTGCCCAAATGTCAAATTTTTCGAACGAAATTTTCATAAAATCATTATGTGAAATTGTAGACCATAAAAATATAATAAAAATAAATTTTCTTACGTCGGATTTGTGGTCTCGAAACCACTTTCCAACTAGGCTCTAATTCGGGATGTTACAATCCAGACTTGTTTTGAATTACAACCATGAGGGACACGGTTGTGCCACACGCCTGTGTGCTCAACCGTGTGGGCAATTATAGGCCATTTTCAAGGCCAAATTGCCACCCACACAAGGGTCATCCCTACAAGCTCAAATAATCTATATTCCATACATAAAATTGGCAACCAATATCATGTCAAATGATCAAGATATCATCCCATTCAATCTCATTTCTATTCATGCCAACTTGTATACTAATTTGCACAACCAATTCACATGTATAACCATGCATGGTACATTCACATCTTACCATACATTTAATCATTTCATTGATTACACATATGTGCTCATATAACATCAATTTGCTTACCACAATTTTAACCATTTCATAGACATATAATCATTCCAAAACCAACATCATATACCATATCACTCATGCATATTACCAACATTTATCTAGCCACATCACATGGCTACATATATACATGTCTCAAACATACTCCAAACCAACTAGCCTATACATGCCATATTTAACCATATACATGTAACACCCCGCACCCAAGACCGACATTGGGTCTGGATACGAGACATTACTATGCTTAAGCTCACTGAACCATGTACTTTCACGCTATAAAATTTTGTTCCAACTTAAAAACTTCACTTTCTTATTCAACACTTATAACAAGGCCCTACGAGGCCTTTAACTCATGTCAGAAAACTTTCGGGATTAAAATCAAATAACTCATTTTTGAAGCAGGGTTCACACGCCCGTGTGACTTGGAACACGCCCGTGTACCCTTAAGCACGCCCATGCCCTCAAACCATGTAGGGCTACTTACTATTTCCACAAGGCTTAGACACGCCCGTGGGCTTAGACCGTGTGTTAATCTTTGACATACTGACTAAATTAACATGATCTGGGCACATGCCCATGTCCAAACCGTGTGTCTTACACGGCATACACACACGGCCGTGGGATTTGCCCGTGGCCTATTATGGTCAATAATACTAAGGTGCAGGGTTAACAAGGTCTTGACACACGCCCGTGTGTCCAACCGTGTGGGTACTTACAGGCTATTTACCAAGCCTTTAACCACTCTGAAATGGAGATCATAACCATACACAATTCAATGATGCAATAATAACCCAATTTTAAGAATAATACTACATGCTTCATTGATCTCAACAAACATACATGCTTAGTCAAATTTGGGCAATTACTTAGCCATATACAAAAGAATAATAAACTTGATAGCCTTTACAAAGGCCTTTCTTAAAACATGTCCACAAAATGAATGTTTCGTATACATGCCATACTTAGTAAAGTAACTTGGCTATACCAAAATAAGAGTTGATAGTGTGTTGCGAGCTCCGGCTTTAATGATCCACGAGTTAGCTTGGCGGGACTGCATAGAAAGAAAGAATCATAACGTAAGCATACAACTTAGTAAGTTTGCATGTAACAACTCTTAGCAATCATCATTGCTTAATATAAACCATTTCACATAAACAATGGTATCATGAATTTCAGCTAAAGAGCTTACTTACTCATATAGATTCTTACATGTCTCATGACACTTACTATTATCATGCTTGTGAGGTAACCATAATACCTGTATCACTTGATAACATTGATCAGTATACTATTATAATAATAACAATGAGATCTACTTTCTCATTCACATCATGAATAATACTCAACTTCATCTAACTTCATCTTGATACTAACTTTACTTTCTTAGCTTTCTTACTATCTTCTTTTAGTTTACTTATTTGCCAGATGAATTTTTGTGAATAACCGAGGATACTAAATCTCTTTCCACATAATATGATGCCAAAGCCATATCTTAGACATGGTCTTACATTGAATATCTCATCTTGGTTTCAAGGCCATGTCTTGATATGGACTCACATGAAGTCTTGCTCTTGTTAACATACTCAATGCCAAGCTTGCCTTGGACTTACATGATAACTTGCTTACTAACTTGATCAATGCCAAGCTTGCCTTGGACTTACATGATAACTTGCTTGCTAACTTGATCAATGCCAAGCTTGCCTTGGACTTACATGATAACTTGCTCGCTAACTTGAACAATGCCAAGCTTGCCTTGGACTTACATGATATCTTGATCAAAGCAAAGCTTGCCTTGGACTTACATGATATCTTGATCAATGCCAAGCTTGTCTTGGACTTGCATGATAACTTGTGTGGTAGATCGAGTATCACAGGGAAATTCATCTTCAATCGGGACTTGCTTGTATATATTATCGTGATTTCTTGCTTGAACATAACATGATTATTTCATACAATTATTGTACATTATACTAAGAAAATTAATGATAAAAATCATAAAACTTAGAAATCATACAAACTTACCTCAATATACAAAATGTATGTAGATGTGCAATTTAGTCCTCGACTTTGTTCTTGCCTCATTTTCGATCCGGGCTTCGTTTTTCTTGATTATGAGCTTGAAAAAAATGAAGAATCCCTAGCTATGGTGTCTCCAAATTTTCGGCAGTTCAAGGAAGAAGATGAGTGGATTTTTCTCATCTTTTTCCCATTTAAAACACTAATTAGGCCAAATGACCAAAATGCCTTTCCTCTTAAAAATTTCTATTTAACCATCTTAAGGCCAATTTTGTCCAAAATTTTATTTTTGGGCAATTTGCTATTTAAGTGCTCATAATTATTATTCTAAAGCTATTTCATGCAAAAAGCTTCTAGAAACTCATACATTACAACTTTTGCAATTTAGTCCTTTTTGGACCAATTGACCTCAACTTAATAAAATTACTTTAAAAAACTTTCATACTAGCATGCAAACATGGAATAAACTTGGAAAAACTCATAATTTCACCTCGGGTTCGTGGCCTCGCACCACTATCCCGACTAGGCCCTAAATCAGGCTGTTACAATTCTCCCTCCTTAGGGATTTTCATCCTCGAAAATCATACCAGCCAAAAGGTTTGGATATTGATTTCTCATACTCTTTTCTGATTCCCATGTAGCTTCTTCGATTCCGTGCCTTTGCTACAATACCTTTACTAAGGCAATACTCTTACTTCTTAGTTGCTTAACTTCCCAAGCCAAAATCTTAACTGGTTCTTCACCAAAAGTCATGTCGGGACGAATCTCTATTTCTGAATGATTAATTACATGCGAAGGGTCTGATCTGTAGCGTCATAACATTGACACGTGAAACATATTATGTATATTCTCTAATTTTGATGGCAAAGCCAAATGGTAAGCTATCAGCCCAATTCTTTCCGTAACCTCGTAAGGTCCAATGAAACGTGGACTTAACTTGCCTTTACGGCCAAATCTGAGAACTTTTCTCCACAGTGATACTTTCAAAAAGACTTTATCCCCAATTTGGTTCTTGATATCTTTTCTCTTTAAATCCGAATAGGATTTCTATTTGTCTGAGGCAGCTTTTAAACATTCTCGAATTACTTTCACTTTCTCTTCAGCTTCTTTAACCAAATCAACCCCGTGAATTTGATTCTCCTCGAGTTCAGTCCAAAACAAGGGAGTTTTGCATTTATGCCCATATAGGGCCTCATAAGGTGCCATCTTTAAGCTCGACTGAAAGCTATTATTATAGGCAAATTCTACCAATGGGAGAAACTTTTCCCAACTGCCTTGGAATTCCAAAACACAACATCTGAGCATGTCCTCGAGTACTTGAATTAACCTTTCTGACTGATTGTCAGTCTGAGGGTGAAAAGCTATGCTAAAACTCAATTTTGTACCCAAAGCTTCTTGCAGCTTCTTCTAGAATCTGGATGTGAATCTCGGATCTCTATCTGATATGATTGATAAGGGAACTCCGTGAAGTCTTAATATTTCTGAAACATACAAGTTTTCCAACTTTTCTAGGGAGTAATCCACTCGTACAGGTATAAAGTGGGCTGACTTTGTAAGTCTATCAACCACTACCCAAACAGCATCTTTCTTGCTCGGAGATAACGGTAAACCCGTTACAAAATCCATGGTGATACGGTCCCATTTCCACTCAGGAATCAAGATAGGTTGAAGTAAACTCAAGGTACTTGGTGTTTAGCCTTTACTTGCTGACAAATCATGCACTTGGTGACAAATTCTGAAATGTCTTTCTTCATTTTCGGCCACCAATACTATTGCTTTAGATAATTATACATCTTGGTGCTACCCGGATGTACAAATAAACATCCGTTATGTGCCTCGTGCAAAATTTTTTGAATAAGCTCCTCTTTTCTCGGAACACAAACTCTATCTCTGAACATCAAATATCCATCAGAATTAATTCGATAGTCGGATTCAGCATTTGACTCGCATTGAGCTCTCTTGACTTGCAACTCACTATCTTCTTTCTGAGCTTCAAAGATCTCTTGAAGGAACATTGGTCTAGCTCTCAACTCAGCTAATATAGAACCATCATCGAGATAAAGATATTTTTGAATTCAATGCTCTTAAAATAGACAGAGACTTCCTGCTCAAAGCATCGGTGACTACATTCGCCTTTCTTGGATGGTAGTCGATGGCCAACTCATAGTCCTTTATCAACTCTAACCATCTTCGTTGTCTTAAGTTCAACTCTTTCTGCGTCATCAAGTACTTCAAACTTTTGTGATCGGTGAAAATCCGACATCGTTCACCATATAAATGGTGTCTCCAAATATTCAAAGTAAAGACTATAGTAGCCAATTCAAGATCATGCGTCGGATAATTTTTCTCATGAGGCTTCAACTGTCTGGAGACATAAGCAATTACCTTGCCTTCTTGCATGAGTACACAGCCTAATCCATTTAAGAATGCATCACTATAGACTATAAAATCTTTCCCTGATTCGGGTTGTACTAAGATTGGAGCTTCTGTCAACATTGCTTTCAACTTCTCAAAACTTTGTTGGCACTTTTTCGACCACTCAAACTTTACATTCTTCTGTAACAATCTAGTCATCGGGGTTGCAATCATAGAAAACCCCTTGACAAATCGTCTGTAGTAGCCGGCTAGGCCTAGAAAACTTCTAATCTCTGTGATGTTCTTCGATGGTTTCTAGTCTATTACAGCTGAGATCTTACTTGGATCTACTCGGACTCCATCTCTCGAGACAATATGTCCCAGGAATCCCACTTCCTTAAGCTAAAATTCACTTTTACTAAATTTGGCATACAAGTGATTTTCTCGAAGAGTCTGTAAAACTATCTGTAAATGATCAGCATGTTCATTCTCGTCTCGAGAATAAATCAATATGTCATCAATGAAAAATACTACAAACTTATCAAGGTATGGTCTGAAAATGAGGTTCATGAAGTCCATGAATACCGCAGGAGCATTGGTCAGCCCAAAGGGAATGACTAAAAATTCATAATGCCCATATCTTGTTTGAAAGGCAGTCTTGGATACATCTGAATCCTTCACTCTCAACAGGTAGTACCTTAATCTCAAGTCTATTTTGGAGAATATAGTCACTCCTCTCAATTGATCAAACAAATTGTCGATCCTAGGCAATGGGTACTTGTTCTTTACTGTCACTTTATTAAGTTGACGGTAATCAATGCATAATCTCATGGTGCCATCTTTCTTTTTCACAAACAAAACCGGAGCGCCCCATGGTGAACAACTTGATCTTACAAAGCCTTTGTCTGTCAACTCTTGCAACTGTAACTTCAACTCTTTCAACTCTGTTGGAACCATTCTATAAGGAGTAATGGATATTGGTACCGTACCGAGAGCTAGCTCAATGCCAAACTCAACTTCTCTAACTTGTGGTAATCCTGGTAATTCTTTAGGAAAAACATCCACATACTCACATACTATCGACACTGATTCAATCTTTAACTTTGTCTCTTTATCATTCAATACAAAGGCCAAAATGCCTCATACCCTTTTCTTATATATCTCTGCGCCATTATATGAGAAATTATTACCGACGATCTACCTTACTCATCTAATTCTACATGAAGAGTACCCCCATTCTCACATCTCATCTCAATGTATTTCTTCCCACAATTTACAATTATATTATTAGTAGTCAACCATTCCATACCAAGAATGAGGTCAAATTCATTAAAAGGTAACAACATAAGATTTGCTTTAAAGCAATGATCTCTAATCATTAATGGACAATCTTTACAAACTTTATCGACTAACATACTCTTGCCTAAAGGATTAGACACCTTAATCACAAATTCTGTGGTATCTATAGGCACACCCAAACCAGGTACTAATTTCATGCAAATGTAAAAGTGTGTGGATTCTGGGGTCTATTAAAGCAATAACTTTAGTATTGTAAAGAGAAAAGGTTCCCGTAATAACATCAGGGGAAGATGCCTCTTCGTGAGTGCGAATGGCATAAGTCCTTGCAGGCGCTCTGCCCTCGGGTCTCGCGGCCTCCTCTCTGGGGTTACCTCTTCCACTTGCCCTACTTCTCGGTTTCCTCTGTGGTCTCCCTCTAACCATACTCCAAGATCTCAGGTTCTGAGTTCTGTCTTCTTTAGTCATCTCTGGATAATCATTTATGAAATGGTCTTGGGAACCACATCTAAAACATGCATTTTCATGTGCTCGGCATTCTCCCAAATGGCGTCTGCCACATTGTGGACAATCAAGTCTGTCAGATCTAACATTTCCAACACTTGCAACTGAAGTGGTCTGTGCTTTATTTCCCGAATACTGCTTACTCTTGTTTTTCCTTGAAAACCTAGTGGAAGTAGCTAATCGAGCTGAAAAATATCTTGAATTCTTGGATGACAATTGGAATGACTTGTTCCACTGTCTCTTTCTAGAATTGCGAGACTCCATTTCAAATTTCTTCTTCTCTTTTATTAGTTCTTCATCTTTGCAAGCCCTTTCCACTAGCACAACAAATTCTTTTAATTCGAGGACAGTAACAACCAACTTAATGTCCTCGTTTAAACCATCTTCAAACCTTTTACTCATAATGGCCTCAGTGGACACACATTCACGAGCATACTTGCTGAGTCATATAAACTCTCGCTCATAATCGAGTTACTGACATATTACCTTACTTCAGCTCTAGAAATTCTTTCCTCTTCGGGTCTACAAACCTCTGGCTGATATACTTTTTCTTAAACTCTTCTTGGAAGAATTCCCATGAGATCCTTTCCCTTGGTACCACTGACACAAGGGTGTTCCACCATTGGTAAGAAGAATCTCTTAAGAGAGAGACTACACACTTCATGCATTCATCAAGAGTGCAGGACAGTTTGTTAAATACTTTGATAGTATTTTCTAACCAGAACTCAACTCTTTCTGGATCATCATCTTTTCTAGCTCGAAATTCTTCTGCCCTATGATTCCTGATCCTATCGATTGGAGGTTTACCTCCTCTTACCACCTCTACTACTTGAGAGGCTACTAGAGTAGGTTGTGGAATAGGCGGAGGTGGAGAGGGTTGTGCATTTGGGTTCGCTCAAATGAACTCCGTGTACCAAGCATCCATCATATGGAGGAAGGCTTCACTAGCCTCTTCTCCTCCTCATTCTTAACTCACCGTAATGGGTCTATTCTCATTCTCATACGGCACCGTCCCTTCTGAGGGAGCTGGTGCGCTACTTTCTACATCATCTGCCTCAGCTCTTGGGATCCATTTACTATATATATAAACATAATTTAAGTCGTCAGGAGTAGTCACACTATCATTATAAAAACATTCTTACGTATGGCATGTATAGCTAGACTCATGCTCGTGCTACGTTAGTCCTAGAACCGACTAAACCGTAGCTCTGATACCACTAAATGTAACACCCCACACCCAAGATCGACACTGGGTCTGGATACGAGACATTACTATGCATAAACTCACTAAACCGTGTACTTTCAAGCTATAAAATTGTAACACTCCAAACCCGGTCAACACGCCATGACCAAATCTGACATGCCACAGAGAAAAACGTTTTGAAGAAAAATCTAGTTTTGATTTAATTAAAGAAAATAAGTGCATGATTAGTTAAAAATTGATAGTTTACTTTTTAAAATCCCGTAAGTAAATCTTTTTAAAACTTAATTGACAATTCATAGGTTAGAAAACATTTATATCATTTTAAGTAAAACCCGAATTATTACTTTGAAAACCGTTTGCATTTGAATGTAGAAACTTCAATTTGGAAATCATTTAAGTTGTCGAAAACATTTTAGTTGAAATTTTACTATCAAACGATTTTGTTTACCCGATGGTAAGATTTTGAAAACTATTGCGTTTTTATAGTTTAGAAAACTTTATGCTCAAATTAATATATCAACCATGTAATTTCTATGCCATATTTAAAACAAGTCCAAAACATATAAATAATCCAAAAAAAAAACATAATTAAAAAGACCTTATTACAAACCCAATTAAAAATATAAACCAAATTAAGATAAAATATAGTATCCAAATTGAAGTTCTTATAAAACTGAATTTTTATTTGCATGGCCTCCTCGAGTTGATCCGGCTCCTCCTTCGCGATCAAGAATCACCTGAAAAGATAAAAGAGAAAGTGAGTCACCAAGACTCAGTGCATAAATCCTTCCCCCGATTAATACAACATTCTTACACAATTCATAACCAAGCAATATATAAATATATATTTAATGCACCCAGCCTAGCCATCCATAACTCCTTTTCTACCCTGTGTGGTACCAAACCACTGGTGGTGCCAAACCACTGGTGACCCAAAGTCACGATATCCAATAATGTGATGCCAAATCACTGGTGACCCTAAGTCACAAATAATCAAGTTGTGGGGCCAACCCACGTGCGATACCAAATCACTGGCGACGATCCTAATATATCGAAAGTGAGGCTAACCCACGGTGGTACTATGCCACTGGGACGAGTCGCTATGAGGTGCCAAACCTCTGGTGTCCCAAAGACACGAAATAACTATGGTACCAAACCACTGGAGGTGCCAAACCTCTGGTGTCCCAAAGACACGGATATCAAATCCTTCTCCCTCCTCTCAAATCACCGAAACCAATGTCTTACAATAGTAAATCATGCCATCATGCTCATTTCTGATATGATCATATAACAAACATATATATCTTAAATCATGATATAGATCAACATATAACAACATCGTATCGAAACGGACTTACCCGAGTCCTTGTTCATACCCATCAAGTTATCATATCAAGATCTCATAGTTTTCCACTTTTGTAACATGATTAGTTTATTAATATATATATAAACCGAGTTATAAAGTGTGTAAGGTACACACATGTCACAAACGCAAGTACTAAATTTCGAAGACCCGATCTACCACACTAGATCACCTTGTCCTACATTCGGCCAAACCACAAAACTATAATCAAAACCATTCGGCCAACATCACACCTTAATTCCAATAGCCTTTAGCTTTTCAACCATTAAAAGAATAATAAATCCACATGAATCCTTACCACTTGACTTACCAACTTTGATTGCTAGAGAAATAAGTCTTAGATCAATTGCTTCCAAAGTCCCAAAGAGCCTAGAAGAGATCGATTTTTAAGAATGATTAGAACCTTGTTAACAAGCCCAAAAATTGGCTTTTATCCTTATGAAAATCAATAGAGAAAATAGAATAATAAGGAAAATCGACCATGGACATTTACCTATTCTCCAAAATCGATTATAGATGAACACTTAGAAAATCTACCCTTGATGATATTCGGCCAAGATAACACCAAAAGAGAGAAAGAAGATTCGGCTATGGTGTTAGATGATGGAGGAAGATTCGGTTAGAGTGGGGAAAAAGAAAGAAAAAAGAAAGTGAAATGCAAGAGAGGGATTTCGGCAAAGGAAGGTGGAGATGATTTTGGCACCAAAGTTTGAGAGAAGAAAAAGAAAAAGATGAAAGGGAGGAGATGGTACTTTCGGTTTTGAGCAAAAGTGGAAGAAAGAAAAAGAGAAATGGGGAGATAGAAGATTCGACCAACCACTAAGATGAAGAAAAGATGAAGGGAAGAGGGTGGTTTTAGGTTACAAAGAACATAAAATATGTGAGAGACTCAAATGGATATTCGGCCAAATGCCTAAAAGAAAATTTGGCAAACCACTATGGTCTTTTCGGCTTTGACACAAAATAAGAAAACAAATGCTAAAACTAAAACAAAATTCACCTTATTGCCAAGAACATATTCGGCTATAGAGAGTGTTATTGGAGAGAAAAGAAAACTATGCTCAAATGCTTAGGTAAAATGGCCAACTAGCTACCAACCTCCCAAAGCCTTCAACAAAAATCGGTCAACCCCTCCCCTTGGCCAAGATGCCGTCCACATACATGAACTAATGGCCATAGAAGAGTTTCCAAAACACTCTCCAGCATCCAAGCCCTTTGTCCCCCCATCCTTCCATAAGTCTTAAGATTCTTATCCCAAAATACAAGCTTTCCTATTCTAATATTCAACTTGCCAAAAAAATTGAAAGTCCAACCTACCATAAGAATAGCTTGGCCGACACTTAATGCAAAGGTGCATAAAAATAAAGTTTTCCAAATGCAATCCATGCTACTCGAACCACTTCCCTCAAGCAACCCTTCATGCATCATAACCACCTTGCCACTAACTCCTCATGTGCTAGAATTTAACACTTAAATTAACTTAAGTGTTAGGTTCACCTAATCCACTTCATTAAATTTTCAATACTAATAATTATTCTAGCTTCATAAGTAAAATCAAGCCTTCACAAGACTATGCTAAACACACAAAATTCATACCCGAACCAACACAAATAATAAGATAATATTCTAATTTTTTTAGGATGTTACAAAAATTTCATTCCAACTTAAAAACTTCACTTTCTTAGTCAACACTTATAACAAGGGCCTACGAGGCCTTTAACTCATGTCAAAAAACTTTCAGGATTAAAATCAAATAACTTATTTTTGAAGTAGGGTTCACACGCCAGTGTGACTTGGAACACGCTCCTGTACCCTTAAACACGCCCATGTCCAAATCGTGTGTCTTACACGGCATACACACACGGCCGTGGGATTTCCCCGTGGCCTATTATGGTCAACAATACTAAGGTGCAGGATTAACACGGTCTTGACACATGTCCATGTGTCCAACCGTGTGGATACTTACAGGCTATTTACCAAGCCTTTAACCACTCTGAAATGAAGATCATAACCATACACAATTCAATGATGCAATAACAACCCAATTTTAAGAATAATACTACATGCTTCATTGATCTCAACAAACATACATGCTTAGTCAAATTTGGGCAATTACTTAGCCATATACAAAAGAATAATAAACTTGATAGCCTTTACAAAGGCCCTTCTTAAAACATGTCCACAAAATGAATGTTTCCTTTACATGCCATACTTAGTAAAGTAACTTGGCTATACCAAAATAAGAGTTGATAGTGTGTTGCGAGCTCCGAATTTAATGATTCACGAGTTAGCTTGGCAGGACTGCATAGAAAGAAAGAATCATAACATAAGCATACAGCTTAGTAAGTTTGCATGTAACAACTTTTAGCAATCATCATTGCTTAATATAAACCATTTCACATAAACAATGGTATCATGAATTTCAGGTAAAGAGCTTACTTACTCATATAGATTCTTACATGTCTCATGACACTTACTATTATCATGCTTGTGAGGTAACCATAATACATGTATCACTTGATCACATTGATCAAGATACTATAATAATAATAACCATGAGATCTATTTTCTCATTCACATCATGAATAATACTCAACTTCATCTAACTTCATCTTGATACTAACTTTACTTTCTTAGCTTTCTTGCTATCTTCTTTAGCTTACTCATTTGCCGATGAATTTCTATGAATAACCGAGGATACTAAATCTGGTGCCAAACCTCGTGTCCCAAAGACACAAAGGTCCCAAAGACACGGATATCATACACTCCTCCTCCTCATATCACCCAATCACATATCATACTAGATGCAAAATCGCAATCATGCTATCATGCTCACATGCTCAATATGGCATCTCAATGAATATACACCCATAATCATGATATTGTAGATCATCACATATTTCATAATGAAATGGACTTACCAATCCGTATCCATACCTCAATGGGTATCGAATAGTCAACCACACTGTTTCATTTATACAAACAGTTATCACATTACTTAGTTAAGATAGTGTTGTTGGTTTACACACCGGTATACCAAAGCTTTAATTCCAAAGAACCCATCCAAACCCTCAATCCTCTTGTTCTAAAACAATCGGCCAACCAAGGGTTAATCACTTAAACCATTCCACCATAACCCTTAAACAAAGGGTTGCGTTAAGCCTTACCTTAACTTGATTTGGTTTTCCACCCAACTCGGATCCAACAATGGTTTCTCTTAAAATAATCAGACGCCTCGATAAAAAGAGCAATTAATCTCTTAACAACTTGACTTAAAGAAAACTAAACGAAATCGAATACAAAGACTAGCTCTTACCACTACTTACTGTTTGACTTCTCCAATCTACTGCTCCAAAATCCAAAGGCCCTAAATAAACGACGATTACCAAAATAAGAGATTAACTCTTTTAATAGATACCTGAATCGGCCTTAACCAAATCGATTCGACATAGAACAAGGGAAGAAAAGAATAACATCGGCCTTGCTTACCTCTCTAACGATTGAGAAACCACCAAGATTCTACTTACACAAAGAATGAAGCAAGAGAAAGTTGTAAAGAAGAAGGAGTTGCTATTCTACCACAATGTAAATGGGAAAAAGAAGAAGATGCTTTCGGTTTTGAGAAGAAACGAAAATGGAGGAAGGTATTTTCGCTTTGGAAGAAGGAAAAGAGAAGGTGTTTTGAAAACAACTTTCGCTATCAAGGCTTCAAAGAAAGAAAGAAAATATATGAGAGAAAGAAAATACTAGTTTTCGCTTAGTGAAAATGGAAAAGAAAGAGAGAGATAGGAGGGTATATGGTTCGCCAAGGTTAGCAAAGAAATAATAGCTTGAGCACTCCAAGAACATTCTACTGCTATAAAAAAATGATTGAAACGACAAGCAAATTCTAAGAACACTTGGGGTTTCAGCCAAGGGTGAATGGCAAAGAAATATGGTTTCGGCTTAGGCTATTTGCAAGTGAAGAGCTTTGCTAGCTTTCAACTAAACGAAATCAGCTTGTTTGACAAAATGGAAGGCTTACCAAAAGACCAAAAGAGAGACTTGTTGACACTTAGCTAAAATCGAAAATGCACAACTTGCCAAAATGAAATTTCGGCACTCTCCTCCCCAACTTACCAACCGGCCAAGCTCCCCTAAACACTCCTCAAAATCGGCCAACCTCCCCCCATTCACTCCCAAACCATAAATTCAAATAACTATGACCAAGTCTTCCTCCTATTTTCACTCTCCACCCACCATTTGAAAGAGTTGATAAAGTCCAAGGTAGTTTGAACGCTTACAACTCTCCTCTCCTTACGCAAAAAAGTAAGACAAAGGGTGGCCACATCGCAGCTTGAACTCAAGACCTCATCCCCTTGCACTTGACGCCAAACACATGCTCTAGTACGCGATGCTTTGCCACTCCACCACTCCTTTCTTGTGCTCAAGAACACCAATTAAAATATATAAGACCCACTCTTTCAGCCCTATCACCCAAAGCCCAAAACTAAAATTTTCCACCTACTCAGGCACACTCCTAGCCTACAACTAAGCCCTGAAACCTCACAAACAACAACATAGCAAGCCAATAACATGCAAGAAATGCCAAAATAAAATAGCCCTTAACCCGTGATATTACTTCTACCCCTTAAAAATAATTTGGCCTCGAAATTAATTCGGTCAAGAGTTGCGGGTATTGTTGTCTCATCATGTCCTCGTGTTCCCACGCCGCTTCTTCCACGCCATGATTCCGCCATAGTACCTTAACCAAAGGCATGCACTTCCTCGCAGTAACCTTCACATCCCATCCAAAATCTGCATGTGCTCTTCCTCCATGGTCGACGGATGGATTCTCGATCTTCTTTCATCGCCACCACGCATGATGGATCCAGCGATAACGCGAAGCATCAAACGTGGAACACATCGTGAATTTGACTTAGCTCCGGGCAACTCGAGTTGATATGCAATTGGTCCCACTCGCCTCAAAGACCTTATACGCCCAATAAACCTCGGACTTAGCTTGCCTTTCCTCCGAACCTTAACACTTTCTTCCACGGTGAGACCTTCAGAAAACCCGATCTCCACAAAGAAATTCAATATCTCTCCTCCTAAGATCTAGATAGATTTCGCAGGTCCAAGCTTCCTTCAATCGAGCTCTAATCAACTTAACCTTGTCTTTGGTCTCAAAGAACCAACTCCGTCCCAACAACCGACGTTCACTTAACTCTCATCCAACAAGTAGGTGCGAGTGACACTTCCCAACTTGACAATACCTCATATGGTGCCATTTTGATACTTGCTTGGTAACTATTGTTGTAGGGGAACTCAACTAATTCGGTAGATATTCCTCCCAACTACCCTCAAATCCAAAACACACCTCGCAACATGTCTTCCAAGATCTCGTATAACCCTTTCCGATGCCCGTCATCATGGATGAAATGTCGTTTAAATCTAACTGCAGTACCTGGAGCTTGATGCAACGCCTCCGTAACCTTGACGTGAACTCTGGGTCCCTATCCGAGATGATCGACATCGCACCCGTGCGGCCTCACTATCTCCTCACACATACGGCTTTGCCAACCTCTCAAGTGAGTAATCCACCTCACCGAATAAAGTGAGCTGATTTAGTCATCCGATCCACGATTACCCAAATCAATCCTTCTTGCTCAGTAAGCAGAATCCACCGACGAAATCCATAGTTATCCTTTCCCACTTCCACCGAGGGATCTTCACCGGTCAAGCAACTCGACGGTAGTCGATGCTCACCTTGAAGCGACAGGACATGTCGACACTTCCCTACCAACTCACACCTCCTTTTTCGCACTTACCACCGTAATCGTTCTTCCGAGATCCCTATACATTTTGCTACCTCCGTGATGCATAGGGAATGCTGCATGCATCCCGAAGATCTTTTGCCTTAACTCGTAATCTCTCAAGATACAAGCCTTCCCCTGAAAACACAAAGACCCCATCATTAGACAAGCTATAACCCTTCAACCCATCATTCGCGACTTGTGTCCTTCCTGCTACCAAAACCTCATCCAACAACTACTTTTCTCTCGATTCGCTAACCCAAGTAGGCTTAACCTTAGTTCGCTGAAATACTCCTGCACATACAAACTCAAGTGGGAAAATAAGCGCTCTTAGATCCGAACAACCTTACGGCTCAACGCTCACACCAACGTTAGCCCTTTCCTTGATGATACTCAATTGAGCAATCGTAGTCTTTTCAAGAACTCAATCCATTCGCTACCGTCTCGATTCAGTTCTTTCCGAGTCAAGGTACTGACACTTATGGTCCGTGTAGACTAACGATCTCTTCTCCAGACAAGTAATGCCTCCATATCTTTAAGGCAAATACTACAACCGCTTAACTCTGCATCATGCGTTGGATAATTTAACCTCATGTGGCCTCAATCAACGAGATGCGTAAGCCACAACCTTCCTTCTGAAATTGAGACACAACCCAAACCTCAGATGTGATGATACATCGCAAAGACACTATAAATTCCTTTACCAAATTTCAAAGTTGAATCGTAGAACTGAGCTTCACCAAAATCTTCTTCAACTTATCGAAGCTCTCCCGCCGCTTCTCAAATTCAAATAAACGGAACCCCTTTTCTCAATAATTTAGTCATCTGAGTCACGATCGATGAAACCTCTCAAATCTTCTCGTAGTATCCCGCCAAGCCCGAGAAACTCCAAATCTCGCCAACGACCTAGGCGGCTTCCAATCAAAAGATCGCTTCAATCTTGCGCAATTATCAACCTTAATTCGCCTCTGTAGGCCATCCTCAAACGAACGCACCTCTCATGTTCAATAGCCACCATACCCGGCATACCGATTTCGGCTGAGAAACTCTGCCTCGTACTCTGACAAAGATTTGCTCCCCTGAACTAACCTCAGAAATGCTTTCCGCTGCTCATTTATGTAGTTAGCTCCAACGTACTTCTTCCGATAGCGGCACCAAAATAGTCCCAAGTCGATCTTCAATGCGGTATTCATTCCAACGATGAGCCACCACTGGTATGACTCATCTCGAGAAGTGATACTATCCCTTTAATTTTTCTTCAGCAGTTAGGTCTAGATCATCCATGATCCGCTCTGTCGCTTCGGCAAGATTCAGCAGGTCTAGGAGCAACACCGAGACACCTCGAAAGAATTCAGCCCGTTTGCTCCCAAGTCACTCAGCATGATTTCCTAGCTCCTACACCTCCCCTACTCCACTACCCTTTCTAACACTTTCAAGATCGCTTTGTGACCTGCGTCATCCCCATCTGGTCTTGAAACTCACCACCTCTAGCTGGTGGCGTAAGGCAGGTATCTCATTTTCTCGAACCACGACTGAACCTACGGGCTCGAAATCATCATCCTCCGTCACCTCGCCCACGACCACGCCCACCTCGGTACTCATGACTAAATCTCTAAATCGATTTAAAGAATTTTATGCATCGATAATTATTCCACTGTTTTTAAAGCAAAGTCTTATGAATATTAAAGGAGCTTTGTTTTCGCGAGTCCACTTAGTCCTATCAGTTTTAGTTTCTAAAGTAGTCTTACTAGCCATCCAATCATATCAATCACAACCAATAGTACGGGTACTTACCTGGGCGGACTGGTGCCGGAGACTCGGTGCCATGCCTTTCAAACCATACTTTTAAAACAGAATACTCAAAAACTATAGTTTTAAAACATTTTGGGCCTCGGGCCCACAGCCGAGCCTTTGAACTTAGCTCTGATACCACAAATGTAACACCCCAAACCCGGTCAATACACCACGACCGTATCTGGTATGTTACAGGGAAAAAAGACTTGAGAGGTTTAGGTTTAAGTCTAAAAGTTCGAGGAAAACACTTCGCTAAATTGTGTATTTGAAACACTTGAGTAGGTTTGACTGAAATCTGATGTATTTGAAAACCCGAAATTTTTTTTTTAAACTTACTCTGATGGGTAGACAAAACAGGTTTATCTCGTTATGAAGTTTGAGTTGTTTATCATTGTTACAAAAACATTTTGTATTTAGAAGAAAATCGTGTTTAAGTTAGAAAACATTTGAGTTCTTCTTTATTCCGAATCTTAGTGTGATACCCGATGGTATAGTTTAAAATATCGCTTTTGTAGTTTGAAATCGTTGTCTTTCCAAGTTTTAGCACATTTAACCCAATTAATTTGTTAAGGCATATTATAAATCTACTTTAATCATAAACAAAACATAAGTTTTAGAAAGGCCATTTACAACCCCAAATAAAACCAAATAGCAATAAAACTTAAGTACCAAATTTCATAAAAGTCCGAGCAAATCTTTATTTGAGCATGGCATGAGCACCTCGAGTCCATCCCGGCTCCATGTCCGTCTAAGTGTCACTGAAAAGTCAAAGGAGAGAATGAGTGCAAGACTCGGTGTATAAATCCTCTCCGGTATAACATGCCAACACACATCATAACAAAATAATGCAAGTAATGCACCGATCCTAGCCAACCATATCTCCTTTTCTACCCCGTGTGGTACCAAACCTTTGGTGGTGCCAAACCACCGGTGACCCAAAGTCACGATATCCATAATGTGGTGCCAAACCTTTGGTGACCCAAAGTCACAAATAATCCAATGATGGGGCCAACCCATCGTGTGATACCAAATCACTAGCGACAATCTCGTAACTCATAAGTGGGGCCAACCCACAGTGGTGTCAAACCACAGGGACGAGTCGCAATAAGGTGCCAAACCTCTGGTGTCCCAAAGACACAATGTGATACCAAATCACCGGTGACCGCGATCACAAATCCGATGATGGGGCCAACCCATCGTGTGATACCAAATCATGGCGTCAATCCCATATAATCAATCGTGGGGCCAACCCACCGTGGTACTAAGCCACTGGACGAGACTGAGTGCCAAACCTCTGGTGACCCAAAGTCACAAAATATGTGGTACCAAACCATTGGAGGTGCCAAACCTCCGGTGTCCCAAAGACACAAGTGTCCCAAAGACACGGATATCATACTCCCCTCCTCTCATATCACCCAGGTCACATATCATACTAGATGCAAAATCGTGCAATCATGCTATCATGCTCACATGCTCAATATGGCATCTCAATGAATATACACCCATAATCATGATATCGTAGATCATCACATATTTCATAATGAAACGGACTTACCCGAATCCATATCCATACCTCAATGGGTATCGAAATAGTCAACCACACTGTTTCATTTATACAAACAGGTTATCACATTACTTAGTTAAAATAGTGTGTTGGTTTACACACCTGGTATACCGAAAGCCTTAATTCCAAAGAACCCGATCCGAAACCCTCAATCCTCTTGCTCCTAAAACAATCGGCCAACCAAGGGTTAATCACTTAAACCATTCGGCCATAACCCCTTAAACCAAAGGGTTGCGTTAAGCCTTACCTTAACTTGATTTGGTTTTCCACCCAACTTGGATCCAACAATGGTTTCTCTTAAAACAATCGGCACACCCTGATAAAAGAGCAATTAATCTCTTAACAACTTGACTTAAAGAAAACTAAATGAAATCGAATACAGCACTAGCTCTTACCACTACTTACCGTTTGACTTCTCCAATCGGCTGCTCCAAAATCCAAAGGCCCTAAATAAAACGATTACCAAAATAAGTGATTAACTCCTTTTAATAGATACCACAATCGGCCTTAACCAAATCTGACTTGACATAGAACAAGGGAAGAAAAGAATAACATTCGGCCTTGCTTACCTTCTCTAACGATTGAGCAACCACCAAGATTCGGCCTTACACAAAGAAAGAAGCAAGAAAAAGTTGTAAAGAAGAAGGAGTTGCTATTCGGCCACAACAGAAATGGGAAAAAGAAGAAGATGCTTTCGGTTTTTGAGAAGAAAAGGAAATGGAGGAAGGTATTTTCGGTTTTGGAAGAAGGAAAAAGAGAAGGTGTTTTGAAAAACAACTTTCGTCTATCAAGGCTTCAAAGAAGGAAAGAAAATATATGAGAGAAAGAAAATACTAGTTTCGCTTAGTGAAAATGGAAAAAAAGAGAGAGATAGGAGGGTATATGGTTCGCCAAGGTTAGCAAAGAAATAATAGCTTGAGCACTCCAAGAACATTAACGCTACTAAAAAAATGATTGAAACGACAAGCAAATTCGGCAATACTTGGGGTTTCGGTTTCAAGGTGAATGGCAAAGAAATATGGTTTGGCTTAGGCTATTTGCAAGTGAAGAGCTTTGCTAGCTTTCAACTAAACGAAATCAGTTTGTTTGACAAAATGGAAGGCTTACCAAACTCTCCTCTTCTTCCACATAATATGATGCCAAAGCCATATCCTAGACATGGTCTTACATGGATTATCTCATCTTGGTTTCAAGGCCATGTCTTGACATGGACTTACATGAAGTCTTGCTCTTGATAACATACTCAATGCCAAGCTTGCCTTGGACTTACATGATAACTTGCTTACTAACTTGATCAATGCCAAGCTTGCCTTGGACTTACATGATATCTTGATCAATGCCCAGCTTGTCTTGGACTTACATGATAACTTGCTTGCTAACTTGATCAATGCGAAGCTTGCCTTGGACTTACATGATAACTTGCTTGCTAACTTGATCAATGCCAAGCTTGCCTTGGACTTACATGATATCTTGATCAATGCCAAGCTTGCCTTGGACTTACATGATATCTTGATCAATGCCAAGCTTGTCTTGGACTTACATGATAACTTGTGTGGTAGATCGAGTATCCCAGGGAAATTCATCTTCAATCGGGACTTGCTTGTATATATTATCGTGATTTCTTGCTTGAACATAACATGATTATTTCATACAATTATTTTACAATATACTAAGCAAATTAATGATAAAAATCATAAAACCTAGAAATCATACAAACTTACCTCAATATACAAAATGTATGTAGATGTGCAATTTAGTCCTCGACTTTGTTCTAGCCTCGGTTTCGATCTGGGCTTTGTTTTTCTTGATTATGAGCTTGAAAAAACTGAAGAATCCCTAGCTATGGTGTCTCCAAATTTTTGGCAACTCATGGAAGAAGATGAATGGATTTTTCTCATCTTTTTCCTACTTAAAACACTAATTAGGCCAAATAACCAAAATGCCCTTCCTCTTAAAAATTTCTATTTAATCATCTTAAGGCCAATTTTGTCCAAAATTTTATTTTTGGGCAATTTTCTATTTAAGGGCTCATAATTATTATTCTAAAGCTATTTCATGCAAAAAGCTTCTAGAAACTCATACATTGCAACTTTTGCAATTTAGTCCTTTTTGGACCAATTAACCTCAACTTAATAAAATTGCTTTACAAAACTTTCATACTAATATGCAAACATGGCATAAATCTAGAAAAACTCATAATTTCACCTCAGGTTCGTGGCCTCGCACCACTATCCCGACTAGGCCTTAAAATCGGGCTGTTACAATACATTTCCAAAAGATACCAAAATAAGTCTAAGTAGTGTGATGATGATCCTCAACGGTCCCCGAGCCTCTCGTAGCTTTAATAATCTATAAAATAGAACAAACACACAGAAAGTAAGCTTTCCAAAGCTTAGTAAGACATATACAAATAAACTTAACAAAGAAGCATTCAAAACATATAATCAATAGGAATTTACTAATAGTTCAATTGCATAGCCATAGTTCTTCTTGGCACATTCACTTAGCCATTCATCTATCAGTCTTGCATATCACCATATACATTATTGGATCATAGCTTGTTCATTCATGTAACACATTTAATTTTCTCAAATCCAAATACATAACTCAACTAGGAAAGTTCATGAATACACATACCTTCTTATACACACAATGTGTACATATCAAACGTACCTAAAACGGATATATAAATCTCATAGTCATTTGTTTTTCAAACTTGCCCATTAAATCGTTCAAAGCTAAATATGTTACTTAGAGTGCTCGGAATAGTCGTACAATGGCAACATCCTAGACGTGGTCTTGCATGTAACCTAATATCGATGCCACTGTCCCAAACAGGGTCTTACACGAATCAATATGATGCCAATGTCTAAGACATGGTCTTACACGTAAATTTCATATCGATGCCAACATCCCAGACGTGGATCTTACATGAAATCTAGAATCAATGCCAACGTCCCAGATGTGGTCTTATATGATATCGAATATTGGACACCTATGTCATGACATATACTATCCTATCTATCCCTAGGTTCAAAAGGGACTTCTCAGACACTAATAACTTGTCGATATATGCAAAAACCGAAGTTCATATACATTCCATCTCAATGGATATTCATAGCAATTCAAATCTCATATATGTACAAATAATTCAATTCAAATACATTTATTTGTATCTCGACGTACCTTGGATTCAGATATTCGATCGGATTCATTTATTTGACTACTTTCGATTTCCCGTGATCTAAGTCCGTTTTCTTCGGTTCTTGATCTATACATATTGAAATATAACTTATTTATTCACTAATTCATCCAATTCAATACATACACACATATCTAGGGTAATTTACAATTTAGCCCCCACATTTTCACATTTGGACAATTTAGTCCCTATTTCACAAAATCACAAAATTTACCAAATTTCATATTACCTATGCCTAGCCGAATTTTACTCATACACATATGAGTCCATACATTTCATTATTTCACAATTCAGTCCTTCATAAAACTATTTTCTCAATTTAATCCAAAATACTCAATTTCATCAAAAATTCAAAGACAAACTATGTTAATCTAACACATATATTCCATATTTTATCATCAAATATTTCAAAGCTCATGTGTTCATCAAAGACACATTTCAAAAACATCATCAATTCTCAAAATTTAAGCATGGGTTTCAAAGTATTCGAAGCAACAATTACAAAAACGTAGAAATTATCAAAAATTGAATAATAACTAACCTTGAATCAAGTTACCACCATGATCGAATATTCAAGCTTTCAACCTAATTTTTTCTATCCTTGTTTTGATAGCCAAAAAGATGAAAACATGGTTTTATTCATTAATGTTTTGTATATAGTAACAAAATTTTCATTTTACAATTTTAACCTTTAGTAATAAAATTATAAAACTTAGTTTTCAAGGTCACTATTGACCACAACCATCCACTCTCAATAATAATAGGCTAATTGCCTTTTAAGGAATTCAAATTATAAAGACATCAACAATTTGGTACTTTCACATTTAACCATCAAATTTTCATTTTATGCGAATAAGCCCTTCTCTCAAATTAAGCATACAAACAAACAAATTAACTCACGAAACTTTAGCACATGCTTAGTCACACACAAGAAACACAGAAAATAATATTAAAGTATTTTCTAACTCAAATTTTTGGTCCCGAAACCACTATTTTGACTAGGGTCTAAACCAGACTGTTACAATTCTCCCCCTTAGGGATTTTCATCCCCGAAAATCTTTCTGTTAAACAGATTCAGATATTGATGTCTCATTGAATCTTCAGGCTCCCACGTAGCCTCTTCCACTCCGTGTCGATGCCGCAATACTTTCACTTACGAAATTTTCTTATTTTCAACTCTTTCACTTCACGAGCTAAGATACGGATTGGTTCTTATTTGTAGGTCATATCGGATTGGATTTCAATCTTGAACGGAGGAATCACATGTGACAGATCAGATCGGTATCGTTTAAGCATCAATACATGAAATAAATTATGAATCTTTTCTAACTTAGGATGCAACAACAACCTATACGCAACAGGACCAACACGCTCGATAATTTCATACGGTCCAATAAACCTCGGACTCAACTTGCCTTTACGTCCTAATTGAAGTTTTTTCTTCCACGGAGACACTTTCAAGAACACTCTGTCACTGACTTCAAATTCAATATCTTTTCGTTTCAAGTCCGCATAGGATTTTTGAAGATCAGATGATGCTTTCGGACGGTCACAGATTATTTTCACTTTTTGTTCAGTGTCTTTTATCAAGTCGACTCTGTGAATCTTTCTTTCACTGAGCTCTGTCCAATACGGAGGTGTTTGACATTTGCCTTCGTACAACGCCTCATAGGGTGCCATTCTGATGCTCGACTGAAAACTATTATCGTATGCAAACTCAATCAATGGAAAATATTGTTCCCACCAACCGTCAAACACAAGGATGCAACATCTTAACATATCCTCTAGAATCTGAATGATCCGCTCGGATTGACCATCCATTTGTGAGTGAAAAGCTGTACTGAAAAGCAATTTTGTGCCTAAAGCTTCTTGCAATTTCTTCCAGAATCATGATGTAAACCTCGAATCTCTATCTGATACAATAGACAATGGCACTCCGTGTAATCTCGGATCTCTATCTGACACAATAGACAATGGCACTCCATGCAATCACATAATATTAGAAATGGAAAGCTCAGCTAATCTATCAAGTAAGTAATTTGATCGTATTGGAATAAAATGGGTGAATTTTATCAAACGATCAACTACGACCCAAATCACATTTTTCTTTCTCGGAGTCAAAGGCAATCTAGAAACAAAATCCATTGTCACTCTATCCCATTTCCAATCTGGAATCAGAATTGGTTATAATGAACCGTACGAAACCTGATTTTTAGCTTTAACTTGCTGACAGACTAAACATTTTGACAAAAAGTCAGATATGTCTCATTTCATACTAGACCACCAATAGTGTTGCTTCAGATCATGATACATCTTTGTACTTCCTGGATGAACAGATAGGGGACTATTATGTGCTTCATTCAAAATCAACTGAATCAACTCTGAGTTTCTCAGAACATAAATTCGATCTTGGAACCTTAAGAATTCATCAACATCAATTAGAAATTCTGAATCAGAGTTTGAATCAGACTGAGCTCGTTTCGCTAGCATTTCATTATCAACTTTCTGAGCATCACAAATCTGCCATAAAAATAATGGTTTCACTTTCAATTCAGCCATCACTGAACCATCATCAGACAAAGTCTAAATGAGCATTCATTACATGTAATACAAACAACAACTTTCAACTTAGTGCATCAGCAACAACATTTTCTTTACCCGAGTGATAATCTATCACAAGCTCATAGTCTTTCAATAGCTCTAGCCATCTTCTCTATTGTAGATTCAAATCTCTCTAGGACATCAAATACTTCAGACTTTTATGATCTAAAAACATATGACACTTTTCACCGAAGAGGTAGTGACACCAAATCTTTAATGCGAACACAATCGTAGTTAACTCAAGATCGTGAGTCAAATAGTTCTTTTCTTGAGGCTTTAGTTGTCTCGAGGCATAAGCTATTACTTTGCCTTTTTGTATCAAAATAGAACCCAGCCCATTCAGTGAAGCATCACTATAAATCACGAATTCTCTACTCGATTCTGGCTATACCAAAATTGGAGCTACAGTCAGAAGGGCTTTCAATTGATCAAAACTTTTTGACATATTATCGGACCATTCATATCTTACATCTTTCTGAAGTAATCTAGTCAACGGAGTAACTATCATCGAAAAGCCTTTCATGAACCTTCAATAATAACTAGCAAGTCCCAGAAAACTACGAATTTCAAACACATTCTTCGGAGGCTTCCATTCTAGAATAGCATAAATTTTACTTGGATCAACTCGTATTCCAGAGGCTGATACAATATGTCCCAGAAAGCTGACTTCACGTAACCAAAATTCACATTTATTGAATTTCGCATGCAATTGCTTCTCTTGCAAAGTTTGTAACACGATTCTCAGATGTTCAGTATGTTCCATTTCATCTCGAGAATAGATCAAAATGTCATCAATGAATACAACAACAAATCAATCTAGGTACGGTCTAAAAATTCTGTTCATCAGATCCATTAAAATAGCAGGATCATTCATTAGTCTGAAAGGCATAACTAAAAACTCATAATGCCCGTACCTCATTTTGAAAGCAATTTTTGAAAAGTCTGAATCTTTTACTCTCAACTGGTAGTATCCCGATCTAGGATCTATCTTTGAAAACATAGTAGCTCCTTTAAGCTGATCAAACAAATCATCGATTATGGGCAATAGATGTTTGTTCTTTATAGTCACTTTGTTTAACTGACCATAATCAATGCACATTCTCATCGTGCCATTTTTCTTTTTCACAAACAGAACATGAGCACCCCAAGGTGAGAAACTCGGTCGTACAAATCCTCTATCTGTCAACTCTTGTAACTAAGACTTTAAATTTTTCAACTCTGTTGGTGCCATTCTATACGGAGCTATCGAAATAGGAGTCGTACTAGGCAATAGATCTATATCAAATTCAATTTCACGTATCGAAGGCAATCTGGTAACTCTTCAGGGAATATGTCAGGGAACTCACAGACAATAGGCACTGATTCAACTTTCTTTTCATTTACTTTTGAATCAATCACATAAGAAAAATATGCTTCATACCCTTTTTCACATAACTTTGAGCTTTCAACACAGATATTATAGTAGGTAACCCAGTTAAATCATTAGACTCAACCCGAAACTATTTCATCATTCTGACATCTCAAATCAATAGTCCTTCTTTTGAAATTTACAACAATATTATGCAATGTCAAGCAGTCCAAACCTAGAATTATATCAAACTCATCAAACAATAATAGCATCAGATCAATAGGAAAATAGATATCTCGAAACATCAAAGAACAGTTCCTGCATACTTTGTCAGCTTGGACACTTTTACCTAAGGGGTTCGATTCTTTAAGTTTATGCATATATACGAATGAGTAGAACCAGGGTCTATCAATGCTATCACAGAAGTATCATAAAGAGTAAATTTACCCGTTATAACATCTGGGATGAAGCTTCATCAAGAGCTTGGATGGCATAAGCTCAGGTGCTCTAGCTTCAGATCTCACAACAATGTCTCTTGTAGATCTCTGACTACCACTGACATTTATTGCATTCCGGGAAGGTCTACTCCTCAATAGAACATTATCAGATCTCGTATTCTAAACAATCACTTGCTCAACAGACTCTAGGCAATCACGGATGAAATGATCTAACGATCCACATTTGAAGCAAGCTCGATCATTCAATCTACAACTTCCTAGATGTATTTTACCACAATGCTTACATTCAAGTCGTTTGGGTCGGACATTTCCATCACTAGCTATCGATGTAACTGGAGCTTTGGAGCTCAACTGTGATCTAGCTCGATCTCTACTCGAATGTCCCATATTAACTTTTGAACGGCTATGCTCATCTCAAAATTTCTTCGAAGCAGACTGCAATGATTTACTCAGAAATCTCTTTCTCACATCTCTAGTTTCAGATTCAACTTTCCTTTTATCTTTCCCGAGTGCTTCAGCTTTGCACTCTCAATCAACAAACTCTTTTATCTCCAGAATACCAACTAGCAATTGGATATCTTCATTTAAACCATCTTCAAATATCTTACACATTCCTGAGCATACTACTTAATCTCATGAACTCTCGTTCGTATTCAGTGACAGCCATGCGACCTTGTTACAATTCTAAGAATTCCTTTCATTTTTGATATATGAATCTCTGGTTGATATATTTCTTTTAAACTCAAACTGAAAGAAATCCCAAGTAAATGGTTCCTTTAGAACAACAGAGATCAAAGTCTTCCACCACTGATAGGCTGCGTCTCGTAACAAAGATACAACACATTTAATACTTTCTTCCGGAGTCAAAGACATCTCATCAAATACTCAGATAGTGTTTTCTAACCAAAAATCAGCTTTTTCAGCATCATCATCATTAGTAGCCCTGAACTCTTCAGCTCCATACTTATGAATTTTGTCAACCGGAGGCTTGTTCAACAGATTCAAATTTATAGCCAGAGGTATAGCAGAAGTTTGAGGGGGATTAAGCGGGGGCGGAGGTTGTGAAATAGCTGGATTATTTCTCACAAACTGTGTGAGCCACTCACTCATCATTTGGAAGAAAGCTTGTTTAGCTTCTCCTTTTTGACTGCTCATAGCCGATCTTGAATCAGATGGTGATGTCCCTTGAGCGGGAGAAGGCGCATTCCTTTCTACATCGTCAGCTGTGGCTCTTTTGGGATCCATTACTATACGTAAAACATATTTTTCACATCAAGATTCATCACACTATCATAGTTCAGATATATGACATATATAGCTAGAGTCTCATACGCTACATTAGTCTGAGAATCGGCTAAACTGTAACTCTAATACCAATCAAATGTAACACCCCTAACCTATATCCGTCGCAGGATTAGGGTCAAAAGGCATTACCAGTCCAACAGAATCTTTTATGGACATATCATGGTATAATTCATCAAATATAATCAAAGTGTCCCTTAGATAGGTCAACGAGACCTCAAGCATGCTTTAGAATAAGGCCGAGACTAAATTGAATACATACAAAAATTCTCACAAATTTAAAATTTTTTCTAAGTTACAGAGGTCACACGCCTGTGTGGATAGGCCGTGTTCCTCCCATGGCCTCAGACATGCCCGTGTGTCTAAGTAGTGTCAAAATAGGGCATACATACTGACTTGTCCATACGGCCGTGTGCCTCACTCGTGGTCAATCCTAACTTGCATCACACAACTAGTCACACACCCATGTGTCCAGCCCGTTGATAAACCATAAAAGTAACATATTTTAATCCCATATTTAGCATACTTTTGGATGATTTATCCCTTGATTTATGTAAAAAGGTGCTCTTAATCCTTTCTTTTCATGTTTTATACTCAGGAAAGCACCGGAGGATGAAAAGAACGAGAAACGGTCCTAAAATGGACCAAATGGGCCATATCACGAAATCGGCACGGCCTGGACTTAAACCCACACGACCGTTCCTCTTAAGAGAAGTCCGAACATGGTCTGACAATAATTCACACGACTGTGCCTCCATCAATAGACCTAAACACGGCCTGAAGTTAATTCACACCGGCGTGTGCCATGGGCGTGTCCTCGCCACTGGCCAAGAGAAGTTTCACTCGGATTTGGATACTTGAAGGCAAAGAAACACATTCCAAATCCTATTCAAACACCTGAGTAGGAATTATACTTGAATTAGGATACTTAGAGGCCAAGTAAGGAATCTCAAACCCTATATAAAGACCCTAAGGGCCAACCTTTTAGGGACATTCGGAGTTCGGTTGAAGCCTTTTGCCAGGACTTTTGTCGCGGTCAATTAGGCAGTCAGCTAGGCGAAGGAGCCGAGCCAGAAGGCCAGATTCATGGGAATCACTCGAGGATAGCCAGTTGATTCATCTCAAGAAGCCAGAATTATACTCAAGACGACGGACTTCTCCTTCAATTCCTTCAGGGAGTTTTAGGATTTCTTATGTTTTGTTTTATCTTTTCTTTTGAGATCTTTTATTTTACCATTATGAACTAAACCTTTCAGATACCTGAAAGGGATGAAACCTAGATGAATCTTGTTATTGTTTTCTGAACTATATGATAAATACTTAGTTTGTTCTTAATTATGTGTGCTTAATTCTTGTGTTAATATTTTCGGGATATTGATTCAAGTTGAATGTGCTTAGGTGGGGAGCAAAAGTCCCTGCTTAAGAGTAGATTTACCATAATTAAACGGAGTTGGTCACGCACCTAGAGATAGGGTGACGATATTTTGCCGGATCAGGGTAAAACCTAATATGGGAGTCCATATATTGAGTTAATGCGATTCTAGGGGTTTTAATTAGAAAGAGATTTCAATTAATCAACCTAGGGTTAGACGTTATTTGCCTCGAGAGAGGGTTTAATATAAATTAGAGAGTCTTACAGATCAAGATAAGTGAATAAATCATTTGGTTCAGTGTTAGATAACAAGTGAAGTCTAGGTGGATTCCTTCTAGGGTATCGTCGTAATCAACTGAGTTTTTCTAAAAGTTTCTTCTTTAATTTGTTCTTTTTGTCTTTGCATCTTAGTTTAGTAATTAGTTAGTTTTTAGTTTAATCAATCAATCGCTTCATATTTAGGCTAAATAATAGAAAGAAACTGAGTATTAGTACTTTTAATTCCCTTGGGTTCGACAATCCGGTCTTGCCTAAACTATACCACTGTTCGATAGGTGCACTTGCCATAAGTCGTTGTCAGAGAAAGTTTACAGGTTCGATCATTGTCTTTATAAATTTTAAAACTCGATAAAACAACGATTAAGTTTTTGGCACCATTGCCGGGAATTAAAATATTATGAAAACTCTATTTTTATTACTTTAGCCATTACTTGTATTTTTTTATTTTTTGCAATTTATTTTATTTTATTATTTTTGCTAATTTTATTTCTTTCTTTTCCTAGTAGGTACCTCTAGTTTATGGCTAGAAGGAATCTGCAGGACCTCTAGTATACGACAGTGATATTGAAGCTACCGCCCATAAGAATCGCAGAGAAATTGGGCGAGCCTTAAATTATCAAGAAGAACTGCAACAAGGCGAATCAAATCCTACTGAAGGGATGGATGAAAATAAACCACCACGAGATGTGGCAGATGCTCGCGATACTATGTATGATTATGCTAAACCTAATTTAACAGGAGCAGAATCTAGTATTGTTAAGCCTGCTATAGCTGCTAATAATTTTGAATTAAAGCCTAACACTATACAAATGATTCAACAATTTGTTCAATTTGATGGTTTGCAATACAAAGACCCATATATTCATATAGCTAATTTTTTAGAGTTCTGTGATACCTTAAAAATAAATGGCATTTTTGATGATGCCATACGGCTTCAGTTATTTCCCTTTTCATTAAGGAATAAAGTTAAACAATGGTTAAACTCTACCACTAGGGTCAATAACCACATGGGATCAAATGATCGAGAAATTTTTGTTAAAATATTTTCCACCGGCCAAAACGGCCAAATTACGGAATGATATTTCTTCTTTTATGCAGATGGATTTAGAGACATTATACGATGCATGGGAGAGATACAAGGATCTCTTGAGGAGATGTCCACACCACGGATTACCTTTGTGGCTACAAGTCCAAACTTTTTACAATGGTGTAAATCCCTCAACGAGACAACTAATAGATTCAGCCGCCGATGGAACCCTAAAAAACAAAACTCCTGAAGCGGCCTACGAGTTCATTGAAGAGATGTCGCTAAACAACAATCAATGGCAAGTTACAAGGACAAAACCAACAAAATTGACCAGAGTTTTCAACCTAGACGCAGTAACCATGCTATCAACGCAGGTAGAGATGATGAATAAAAAGCTTGATAGTTTGTGTTCTTCGCAGGTACATCCAGTAATGCAGTGCGACGCAAGTGGAACTGTGGTGACTCCTGAGTACCCACCCTACCAATCGGGAACAAAAAGTGAACAGATGAACTATATAGGTAATAATTTCAGATCTAATAATAATCCTTATAGTAATACTTATAATCCAGGTTGGAGGAACCACCCAAATTTTTCATCGGGAGGTCAAGGAATTCAAGGAAATAAAAGGCAACAACCTCCTTAAAATTTTCAAAATCAGCCCTATCCACAGGAAAAGAGGCCGAACCTCAAAGAGATGTTGACAAAATTCATGGCAGCCACAAAAATCGTCTCCAAGACACTGAGGCAACACTTAAAAACCAACAAACATCGATGGAAGGGATCAAAAGCCAAGTTGGGGAACTTACTAAGACAGTTGGGAAGTTACAAAATTAGTTGGACAACTTGCCAAGTTAATGTCCGAACGGCCACAAGGGCGTCTACCAAGCAACACGAGATCAACCCAAAGGAGCAAATCCAAGCCATAATAGCTTAGGAAAATGTAGGGTTAGAAGAAACCAATTCAATTAAAGAAAGTGAGGTAGAAAAAGATAAAGCTGAGGTAACACAAGAAAAGCCAAAACCAGTAATCAAAGAGTACCAACCTCGCATACCTTATCCTAAAGCATTAAAGAGAGACGATATAGAGGAACAATTTGGTAAGTTTCTTAAACTTTCAAAGAAATTACATATTAACTTACCACTTCTTGAATCTCTGTCACAGATGCCAGTTTCAAGGAAATTTTTAAAACAACTCTTGACCAACAAGCGTAAGTTAGACGAGGAGCCACATGTGGAATTATACGCAATGTGCTCAGCAATTCTACAAAATAGACTACCACAAAAGCTAAAAGATCTAGGGAGTTTTACAATTCCATGTTTAATTGGTAGTTTATCTATTGATAATGCCTTAGCTGATTTAGGGGCAAGTATAAATGTCATGCCTTATAAAATGTTTAAACAACTAGGTCTAGGGAAACCCAATCAAACTAGGATGAGTATACAATTAGCTTATAAAACTGTTAGAATTCTTAGAGGTATTATCGAAGATGTTCTCGTAAAAATTGATAAATTTGATTTCCCAGTTGATTTTGTTGTCTTGGACATGGATGAGGATAATTCAATTCCTTTAATTTTAGGAAGACCCTTTTTAGCAACTGCTAGGACTAAAATTGATGTTGGCACAGGAGAACTCATTATTCGTGTAGGTGACGGATCAATCAGTCTACAAGCTCTTGACTCGGCCAGAAAATCAAGTGATGAAGGTGAGAAAGTAAATTTAGTTGATAACCAACTTATTTAACTTTCACCACAGGAAACACCACTAAAGTTACAAACCTGAGCCGGATCATGGACCTCGTGCCAAAAAAGAAAAAGAATATGAGGAGAAAAGCTTTAGGATCAACAAACTAGAAGAATGGAAGACACACATTAAAGAAGAATCGGAACCACACGAAGTAAAATCGAAAGAGCACCCAGAAGAGCTCGTAGGAACATCAAATCACTTCAAAATAGGAGATCAGGTACGGTTAGATAAAGTAGATCCTTGCATCACCACACCAAACCTGAATACAACTGAAGGAATCCCTCTTGAGGTATGCAATATCATCCCATACGGAATAGTCGAGGTAAGTAATCCATATTCCACTTTTAAGGTAAACGCTCCTCAACTCAAACTTTATCATGAAAACAAAACTGACAGCATGAGGGAAGATGTTCAAACATTTAAACCACCCTAATTTTTCAAACATGAGGAAAGTCTAGCTTAGGACTTTAAACAAACGCTTCTCGGGAGGCAACCCGAGCACTAACACTATCTCTTTATTTCTATTTTTGGTTATTTCTTTTCTATTTTCATTTTTCTCCTTCTCTAGAGTTTTAATGAATCAAAAGTGTAGATTACCAAACCACACGGCCTAGCACACGGCCGTGGCCGTGGCTGTGGCTATATGGGTACTCTGAATCACTGAACTGACACGGTAGGGATGGTACGAGTCAGAACAAATCAAATTTTCAAAGTCACATACCCAACCACCACGCCACGGCCATGCGATGCGGTCGTGGCCGACATTAAGAGTTCAAACACGACCGTGGAAAACTAAACATGGGCGTGGGAAAGATGATATGCCCCACACCACGGCCGTGCGACGCGACCGTGGGTGAAACTGACTTATCACACACGGGTGATACGATCCACAACACGTCCGTGCGATGTGGCCATGTGCCTCGACACATCCATGGTATATGGGCGTGGGACAATGTTAGGATCCAAAACTCTATTTAATCCTTCCTACTCCTCCCTATTTCACCCATTAACCTTCATCCCTACATTCTTTCCCTTAGATTTCTCTCCTTTTCTCCTATCATTCTTACAACTCTTGAGACACCAAAGCCATGCCGGAGAAGCATAAGAGGCCAACCACAGTCTCTTCAAGGAAGACCGATCTACATAAGTTCATGCTGGCCGCTTCAACCCTCCAACACGCCAATGGTCTCTGAGACCTTTTCATTTCTATATTTCTATTCTTTCTTGCTTCAATTTCCTTCCCTTTGACTATCTTATGCTTAGTTTAGCTTATTTTAATTTAGTTTCTTAGTGTTAGGTTCATCAGGTTGTTTGAGAATCACGCCACCTCCACCGCCACCAGCACCTCCACCGCCTTAGAGGTCACACCCACCTCGCAAACCATCAATCAATAAGGACTTCTTAGTCCATTAATCTTTTATTTTAATTTCTATTTTCTTCTTAGTCTCCTTCTCTTTATTTTTCATGTCTTTAATTATATTATTAGTATATTTTTAATGTTTCTTTAGATTTCCTGGCTATATCTTTGCAGGCCCCTAATTTCTTCATCTAGTATAGAGATTGTCGGTAGCCACCCACCAGGAGCATAGAAAACACCACCACTGTCCCCTCCAACTCATCTTCTACCATGACCACTACCAACTCCCGGAGTCATCTAAAAATCCAAGAAGTGTCACTTCTCCCCTTCTCTTTTGATTTAATTATTACATGATTATTTATCTATCTTTGTACATTGAGGGTAGTGTACATCTTAAGTGTGGATGGTAAAAGTGCCTAACTTTTTGCATTATTCTCAAATCCCTGAATTTTATCTAGTTCTTAAGTAATTTCCTCATATTAGTAATTAGGATGAAATTTCTGATGATTTATGATTCTTATTGATATGTTTTTAAGTAAGTCATAATTAATTGTGCATTGATGATTTAAACTTGAAGAATACTAGAGAATCAAGCATGATAAGTCTATTTTTCAAGAATAAAAAATTTTCTAGTTTGTCGAACTGAATTTGAATATTACCTTGAAGTTTGAAATTTACAGGGATTGATGTCAAATACCCATAATTTTTGTAAGATTTTGAGCCTTATAGAGCTTATATTCTTTTCATGCTCACTTTATTGATTATGAGTGTGTCAACACTGAATTGTTATTCTAGAACTTGCCTCGATTATACATGTCAAGACCACATTTTTGATTTGATATACTTAGATGATAAAGGTACCTAGGTTTTAACCCACTCACTCCACTAAAAAGCCTACCTTCACAATTAACCCTTAGTGAACCCTTTGATCCTAACAACCCTTTTTATTGATTCACCCAACAATATTAACCCAAAACCCCGCTCGTATTTGTTATCACCATTCCTTTGACTACCCTTCTATCGAGAATTGATTTGATCAGTTACCTAATTACTTTATTTTAGTTGATCAAGTTCTTTCTTATATTATGTCTTTATTAGTTTATTCTTAAAAAAAATGAAGTATATTCATTATTAGCTCTATGTTCTAAGAGCTCACATGTTTAAATTCAACATATTGAAGAAGAAGCTTGTGTTATTAATATTTTAAATTTTTGTGTGATACAATTATTCAGGTTATTAGTTCATTTTTTTCTAAAGTTAGGTAACTTGTCAATTCAATCTCGATTCTAAACCTTCTAATTTAGCCTTTATCCACACCTTTAACCTAAGCCCCGTTACAACCCTGTTAAAGACCTTTCGATTTGTATATCATCTCATATTACAGTGGTGGAGATTTTATTTTTAGGTAAGCCTATGGGATTAACTTTTTAGGTTCGACTTATGAGTGCTTTTTCCTAAACCTTAAACACTTCGAGTGCTTTGAGTGAATCTTTAGTAAGGATGCCAATCCTTGTCGGTTTTAAATTAAAGGTAATCATTTAGATAATGGGAGACACCTATGTTTTCATGCTACAAATATATGACTTAGAATTGTTTGAATCTTTAGAAGTCTTTGAGTTAAATTATCCATGTATAAATTATCTATGAATTATGATGAGGTATTGTTAATGAGAATTATAAATTGTGGAAAGTTCATTTTAATTGTAAGTTGAGAATTTTGCTTGAGGACAAGAAAAAGCTTAAGTGTGGGGGTATTTGATAAACCATAAAAGTAACATATTTTAATCCTACATTTAGCATACTTTTGGATGATTTATCAATTAATTTATGTAAAAAGGTGCTCTTAATCCTTTCTTTTCATGTTTTATACTCAGGAAAGCACCGGAGGATGAAAAGAATGAGAAACGGGCCTAAAATGGACCAAATGGGCCATATCACGAAATTGACACACTGGACTTAAGCCTACACGGTCGTGCCTCTTAAGAGAAGTCCGAACACGACTTTACCATGATTCACATGGCCGTCCCTCCATCAACCGACCTAAACACGGTGAAGTCAATTCACATGGGCGTGTGCCATGGGCGTGTCCCTTCCGTGGCCAAGAGAAGTTTCACTTGGATTTGGACACTTGAAGGCAAAGAAACACATTCCAAAGCCTATTCAAACACCCGAGTAAGGACTTATACTTGAATTAGGATATTTAGAGGCCAAGTAAGGCATCTCAAACCCTATATAAAGACCTTAGAGGCTAATCTTTTAGGAACGTTCGGAGTTTGGCAAAAGCCTTCTGCCAGGACTTTTGTCGCGATCAGTTAGGTAGTCAGCTAGGCGAAGGATCCAAGCCAGAAGGCCAGATTCGTGGGAATCACTCAAGGATAGCTAGTTGATTCATCTCAAGAAGCTGAAATTCTACTCAAGACGGCAGATTTCTCCTTCAATTCCTTTAGGGAGTTTTAGGGATTTTTTATGTTTTGTTTTGGCTTTTCACTTGAGATGTTTTCTTTTATCATTATGAACTAAACCCTTCAGGTACCTGAAGGGGATGAAACCTAGATGAATCTTGTTATTGTTTTCTGAACTATATGATAAATACTTAGTTTGTTCTTAATTATGTGTGCTTAATTCTTGTGTTAATATTTTCGAGATATTGATTCAATTTGAATGTGCTTAGGTGGTGGAGAAGAAGTCCTTGCTTAAGAGTAGATTTAACATAATTAAGCGAAATTGATCGCGCGCCTAGAGATAGGGTGACAAGATTTTGCCGGATTAGGGTGAAACCTAATATGGGAATCCATAGATCGAGTTAATGCGATTCTAGGGGTTTTAATTAGAAAGAGATTTCAATTAATCAACCTAGGGTTAGACGTTATTCTCCTCGAGAGAGGGTTTAATATAAATTAGGTAGTCTTACGGATCAAGCTAAGTGAATAAATCGTCTGGTTCAATGTTAGATAACAAGTGAAGTCTAGGTGGATTCCTTCTAGGGTATCGTCGTAATCAACTGAGTTTTTCTAAAAGTTATTTCTTCAATTTGTTCTTTTTGTCTTTGCGTCTTAGTTTAGTAATTAGTTAGTTTTTAGTTTAATCAATCAATCACTTCATATTTAGGCAAAATAATAGAAAGAAAGTGAGTATTAGTATTTTTAATTCCCTTGGGTTCGATAATCTGGTCTTGCCTAAACTATACTACTGTTCGATAGGTGCACTTGACTTAAGTCGTTGTCAGAGTAAGTTTCCAGGTTCGATCATTCTCTTTATAAATTTTAAAACTCGACAAAACAACGATCACCCGTGGTCAATCCTGACTTGTTTTGAATTACAACAACGAGGGATGCGGTCGAGCCACATGCCCGTGTGCTCAACCGTGTGGGAAATTATAGGCCATTCTCAAGGCCAAATTTCCACCCACACAAGGGTCATCCCTACAAGCTCAAATAATCAAATATTCCATACACAAAATTGGCAACCAATATCATGTCAAATGATCAATATATCATCCTATTCAATCTCATTTCTATTCTTGCCAACTTGTATACTAATTTGCACAACCAATTCACATGTATAACCATGCATGGTACATTCACATCTTACCATACATTTAATCATTTCATTGATTACACATATGTGCTCATATAACATCATTTTGCTTACCATAATTTTAACCATTTCATAGACATATAATTATACCAAAACCAACATCATATACGATATCACTCCTCCATATTACTAAAATTTATCTAGCCACATCACATGGCTACATATATACATGTCATAAACATACTCCAAACCAACTAGCCTATAAATGCCATATTTAACTATATACATTTCCAAAAGATACCAAAATAACTTTAAGTAGTGTGATGATGACCCTTGAGGGTCCCTGACCCTCTCATAGCTTTAACGATCTATAAAATAGAACAAACACACACACAAAGTAAGCTTTCCAAAGCTTAGTAAGCCATATACAAATAAACTTAACATATAAGCATTCAAAACATAAAATCAATAGGAATTTACTAATAGTTCAATTGCATAACCATAGTTCTTCTTTGCACATTCACTTAGCCATTCATCTATCAATCTTGCATATCACCATATACTTTATTGGATCATAGCTTGCTCATTCACGTAACACATTTTAATTTCTCAAATCCAAATACATAACTCAACTAGGTAAGTTCATGAATATACTTACCTTCTTATACACACAATGTGTACATATCAAACGTACCTAAAACGGATATACAAATCACATAGTCATTTGTTTCTTATACTACCCATTGAATAGTTCAAAACTAAATAGGTTGCTCAGAGTGCTCGGAATAGTCGTACAATGCCAATGTTCTAGATGTGGTCTTACATGTAACCTAATATCGATGCCACTATCCCAGACAGGGTCTTACACGAATCAATATGATGCCAATGTCCCAGACATGGTCTTACACATAAATCTCATATCGATGCCAACGTCCCAAACATGGTCTTACACCAAATCTCGAATCAATGCCAACGTCCCAGATGTGGCCTTATATGACATCAAATATCGGATGCCTATGTCATGACATATACTATCCTATCCATCCCTAGGTTCAAACGGGACTTCTCGGACATTGATAACTTGTCGATATATGCATAAACCCAGCTTTCATATATATTCCATCTCAATGGATATTCATAGCAATTCAAATCTCATATATGTACAAATAATTCAATTCAAATACATTTATTTCTATATCGACTTACCTCAGATTCGGATATGTAACATCCTGATAATTAGGGGTTATGCATCTTACTTAATTGAATGATGTTGCAAGCTTAATTATTAATGAGTGTATTTTGGAAGTTATTTGAGCTTCATTAATTGAGTGAATGCTTAGTGAAACTTTTAATTTCTAATAATTAAGAGAGAGCTAAGCAAGTTAGGCCTTAAGAATTAATGACAAGGAGTTTTAAGCATAAGTTGAGTAATTGGCAAAGTTGTTAGGATGCATGGATGAGTGCTTGAGGGGAGAGGTTCGAATCCCCTAGCTAGCAAATGGGAAAAATTTTAGTTTTTATGTTTCCTTCCCTTTAGTGTCGGCCAAGAATATTCTAGAGTGGATGAGTATTCTTTTATTTTGGCCATTTGACCATATGAAAAAGGAAGCTAAGTACTTATGGTATGGAATCATGAAGGATGATAAGATGAGGGGGACAAAAGGCATGATATTGGGCAATGTTTTGGGAGCTTGTTCATAGTCATTTGACCATGAACCTAGGCGGTTTAGGGGCTAAAGGGAGTGGTTAATGGTGATAGCAAAATTAAGGTTGATAGGGAAGAAATGTGGAGTAAAAGGGGAGTATGTTGGCTTCCTTGTTGGCTGAATTTTGGTATGGGATTAGGAGGTTTTAGTTAACCAAAAGGTTGTCAATTATGCATTTTCCTTTGTCCAATATTCTTCTTCTCTTAGCAGAAATTGTCTAGTGACATTTGGTACAAGTTTGCTTTGTTTTGGCCTTTGTATTTTTGACCAAAATAGGTACCTTTATTTCATCTTTTCCTCTCAAAATTTTACCTTCTTTTGATACCAAAATATTGCCACTTTTGAAGACACTTTCTTTTCTTCCTCTCTAGTGTCAATTCAACTTTCACCAAAAGCTTTCTCTCTCATTTTCTTTTCTTCCTTTTCATTCTATTTCTCTTTTCTTTTTTCCTCTCATAGTAGAAACTACCAAATTGCAAAGAACTATCTTTTTCTTCATTTCTTCCCTTGGCGAATGTGCATAGATCTCTAAACCTATCTCTTTTCTTTTCTTCATCATCACCTTTTCTTCTTCTCTCTTCTTTCATTTTATCTCTTTCTTCTTTTCTCTCAAAACCAAAACCATTATATTTGAAACCACCATCTTTTCTCTTCTCTTTGTTAAAGCCGAATCATCAATTCCTTTCTTCTTTTTGTTCAAGTAGAACCTTCAAGTGAATCAAAGTAAGGTTTTGTGTGTCAATAGTTTTCATTATTCCTTTTTATTATAATTGATCTAGAAAAATAAATCTTTTATTTTTCTCTCTAGCCGAATCCTTGGAAAGAATTTTTAAGGATCTTTGTTGAAGACAACTTTAAAGAAGTGATCTTTCGAAATCATCAAGGTAAGATTATCCCTTTTTGGTTATATCGATTTCTTTAGATAGACTACTAATCGATCATATTTTTAGGGGAGATTTGAGACTAACAAGATAGGTAAGAAAAGGGCAGTTCGGAGTGTTTGGAAAAGAGGAGGTATTCCTTTACCATTAAACTTCAAACGAAGGGCTGTATCGGCGGTTAGAGACTTTGCACCGGGTTGTGGACTCTCTACTAACGAGGATCGGTTATTTGAAGTAGTGCAAACAATCGAACCACTTTACGTTGGTGGAATATCAGCGGGTTTTGATCCATCTAGTGGAGAAAACCACAAATAACATCATTCGAGAATCAGGGTAAGGATTTAGATCCATCATCAATAAGTGTAGTTTTGTTAGCAATAGTGTATACTAACCAAGTGTGTTAATTAATTAGGTGTTGATGAGCGAGAGGGTATTGTTCTCACCATCACGAGGTGTGTAGCCTTACATTAAAAATATCATAGATTTACATATATTTAAATGTGATTATATGACCATGAAACCACCATCTTTTCTCTTCTCTTTTGTTAAAGCCGAATCATCAATTCCTTTCTTCTTTTTTGTTCAAGGTAGAACCTTCAAGTGAATCAAAGTAAGGTTTTTGTTTGTCAATAGTTTTCATTATTCCTTTTTATTATAATTGATCTAGAAAATAAATATTTTATTTTTTCTCCTAGGTCGAATCCTTGGAAAGGATTTTAAGGATCTTTGTTGAAGACAACTTTTAAGAAGTGATCTTCGAAATCATCAAGGTAAGATTATCCCTTTTTGGTTATATCGATTTCTTTAGATAGACTACTAATCGATCGTATTTTTAGGGGCGATTTGAGACTAACAAGATAGGTAAGAAAAGGGCAGTTCGGAGTGTTTGGAAAAGAGAAGGTATTCTTTTACCATCAAACTTCAAACGAAAGGCTGTATCGGTGGTTAGAGACTTTCCACCGGGTTGTGGACCCTCTGCTAACGAGGATCGGTTATTTGAAGTAGTGCGGACAACCGAACCACTTTACGTTGGTGGAATATCGGCAGGATTTGATCCATCTAGTGGCGAAAAACCACAAATAACTATCGTTCGAGAATCCGAGGGTAAGGATTTAGATCCATCAACAATAAGTGTAGTTTTGTTAGCAATAGTGTATACTAACCAAGTGTGTTAATTAATTAGGTGTTGACGAGCGAGAGGGTATTGTTCTCGCTGTCACGAGGAGTGTAACCTTACATTAAAAATCTCATAGATTTACATATATTTAAATGTGATTATATGACCATGTGTATGATTGTGATTTTGGATACCATTCAGTGGTATACGATATTCAGGTATGTTTACCCCAATATTTTGTTCATTTTGCTATATGCATAAATGTGAGATAAGTATGACTATATTATGATCTGTGGGGTAAATAGCATGAAAATTTATTGATATGTATGTGCATGGGCATATGGGTATATTTGATAAAGGAGGAAGTATTCTGGTGGTTTTACCACATTTCTGGTGACTTCGGTCGCATATGTGAATCTGGTGACTTCAGTCACGTATATGTGAATCTGGTGACTTCGGTCACGTATATTTGAATCTGGTGACTTCGATCACGTATATGTGAATCTGGTGACTTCGATCACATATTTGAAATCCGGTGACTTCGGTCACATATTTGATATCCGGTGACTTGGTCCAATTTTGTTTGGTGGCCTTGCCACAAAATTATAAGGCGATGTGCATGTTGGTGCAAGAAGCGCCTTGATGGTGTGTAGCGGATGGAAGGTCGATTTAGTAATCCCCACGTGTGTTGGTTGGTACGGGTGGTGTGTAGCGGATGGATATCTAGGTGGGCCGGGCTTGCATTTCATTTCATATACATAATCATGTAATATTGAATGATTATTATTTGATCTGCTATGAAAATGGGCCTTTGGGCTAAATGTGAGCTAAACGGGCTTTTGGGCCAAATATGACTTAAATGGGCCTATGAATAAATGTGTTATGAAAATGGGCTTTTTAATGTATGTGTTATACATTGAGTTTATGACTCTTTTGTGGGATATTCGATGATCAGAAGCGATGGATTCAAGGATTTTATTCAACTACTTTTGATTTCTTGCAATCTAAGTCCGAACAATAACTATTTCTTCGATAAATAATAATTCAAAATGTTCTTGATCTATACATATTCAAATATAACTCATTTATTCACTAGTTCATCCGATTCAATCCAAATACACATATTTAGGGAAATTTATAATTTAGCCCCCACATTTTCACATTTGGATAATTTAGTCCCTATTTAACAAAATCACAAAATATACCAAATTTCATATTACCCATGCCTAGCCTAATTCTCATGTAGTTCATACAAGTCCCCACATTTCATTTATTTCACAATTTAATCCAAAATACTCAATTTCATCAAAAATTCAAAGACAAACTATGTTAATCTAACACATATATTCCATATTTCATCATCAAATATTTCAAAGCTCATGTGTTCATCAAAGACACATTTCAAAAACATCATCAATTCCCAAAATTTAAGCATGGGTTTAAAATTATTCGAAGCAACAATTACAAAAACGTAGAAATTATCAAAAATCGAATAATAACTAACCTTGAATCAAGCTACCACCATGATCGAATATTCAAGCTTTCAACCTAAGTTTTTCTATCCTTGTTTCGATAGCCAAAAAGATGAAACCATGGTTTTATTCATTAATTTTTTGTATATAATAACAAAATTTTCATTTTACAATTTTAACCTTTAGTAATAAAATTGTAAAACATAGTTTTCAAGGTCATTATTGACGATAACTGTCCACTATCAATAATAATAGGCTAATTGCCTTTTAAGGACTTCAAATTATAAATACATCAACAATTTGGTACTTTAACATTTAACCATCAAATTTTTATTTTATGTGATTAAGCCGTGTTCTCAAATTAAGCATACAAACAAACAAATTAAGTCACGGAACTTTAGCACATGCTTAGTCACACACAGTAAATACAAAAAATAATATTAATATATTTTTCTAACTCAGATTTGTGTTCTTGTTGACTAGGGTCTAAATCGGACTATTACATGGCACACGGGCGTGTGTTGCCATTTCGAAGGGTACACGGGCTAGACACATGGGCGTGTGGTAGCCGTGTAACCCAAGTTAGTATGTATGCCTTGTTTTCACATGGCCTGGGAGACGGGCATGTTTAGAGCCATGTGAGGCACACGGCCTATTCACACGGGCGTGTGATCCTTGTATGTTAGAAAAATTTCTAAGTTTTCCAAAATTTTCGTATGTTAATGGTTTAGTTCCCGAACCACTTCTAAAGCATGTTTAAGGCCTTGTAAGCCCTTATATGGGACAATGTGATTATGATTGAATGGTGTATTAGAATGGATGCATAAATGTATGAGTTACGTGTGTTAAGGGGTATGTATTGATCGGTAATACCTCGTAACCTTATTCTGATTGTGAATACTGGTGAGGGGTGTCACAATACTTGTATATGATTCAATTGGATTTATCATCCATTACAACATATCATGTCTTTCAATGTATCACCATCCCACTGAATTTAATATGAACATGTCTTGGTTATTATTGAACACTTAACATTTCATTTGCATACACAAATGACATAAACAATACATTAACCATAGCCAGAAGCTAGTGATTAAACACATAACTTAACAATATCATCACATGTTAAGAAATGGAACATAACATAAGATCAATTATATCTTACCTTTCATAAACATAAATATTCATACTTTGATCATTGGTATAGCATACATTTCCATATTTGTCGTAGTGAAGGCAATTAGAACCCTTACTGGAGCTCACACAAAGTGTGCAAAACAATGGTCATAACCGTCCCATTTCATATTCGATGGTTGAATGTAACACCCCAAACCCAATCAAAATGCTACGACCGAATCTGGTATGTCACAGAGAAGAAAAACGATTTTGAAAATAAATTGTCGTCTCTAATTTAAGGAAAACTTTTGATTTTATGAAAGCCAAGTTGGTTTAAATAGATTGCTAAAACCGTTTCGAAATTTGCTTTAAAGAGATTCTAGTTACTTTGTTAATCTTACAAGTTTGCTTAATTATTCGAAGATAAAGTTTTGGAAAATTTCCGAATTTCTTTGAAGTTTGTGAAAACATTCATTTCCTAGGTACTTTTTGTTTTCAAGCAGGCTTTAATGTTTAACGCAGTTTCAATGATAATTTGTCAAAGCAAATAACGCAAAGTAAAATTTAGTGGCCTTATCACAAAACCAAAATAAAAACTGAAATTTAAAGCAAAGTAGGTTCGAAATTAACCAATAAAATAAAAATGAACAGCTAAGCAAGGCCACCTCGAGTCCATCCTAGCTCCACATCCGCGATTTACGCATCACCTGAAAATGTTAACGAAAAGGGGTGAGTCACCGAGACTTAGTGTATAAATCCCCATTCCAATAATAGTAGCCCTTAAACAGATTCGTAAATAAATAAGCATGCCATGCAACCCAAAACCTAACCATCCGAAACTCTTGTATCTACCCCGTGTGGTTAACACCACTGGTGGTCAAAACCACTGGTGACCGAAGTCACAAATAATATATGTGGTCAACACCACTGGTGACAATCCCGTATCGATATGTGGGGCCAACCCACGGTGGTATCAAACCACAGGGACGAATCACAAAATAGATTTATGTGGTCAACACCACTGGTGACCGGAGTCATAAATAATATATATATGGTCAACACCACTGGTGGTTAAAACCACTGAGACTTAGTCACAATATAACGAAAAGCGGGGCCGACCCACTGTGTGGTCAAAACCACTGGTGACAGTCTGAAATCATATGTTCCCCCTCCTCTCATCAACCCATTCTTATGAACATGTTATCAATGCAATATTCTTATGCTCAACTATCACAATTATTATAACAGTGCCTTTACAATTTCAGCAGAAGCCTTTAACACATCCAAACAAAGTGGACTTACCCAGAGTCCTCGATTTTACCCACAGGGGTAGCTCAACATTTTCTACCATTATTTCAGCTTTTAACAAATCACGACATAATATCTTATTAACCTATGAAGTGTGTAAGAGTTACACACCTGGTTACTCATAATACGACGCTCTCTACGTCGGTACTGTCGTCAATCGACACTACCACGATCTTTCTACTCTCCTGATCCGATGCTGGTCCACACCCAAGTGGCCAATCACGAACCGCAAAAACAACCCTCTTCTTGAACTTAGGGGCTGGGGTCTCAGATCTAACCCCACCTAACACTTGGCTGGCATTAGGTGTAAGAGTATGCCCAAAGATCAATCATGAGATGGTTGTAATAACATACTTGATTTATCATGTTTATTAATATAAAGCGTTGTCATTATTATTTCAGTTTTTCCTTCTGTGTGTACAAATAAATTGTTTTATAATAATGTCCTGAGAAGAATATGATTATTCTTAAAATATCCTTAGTTAAGTATTATTGTTGAATAGGACAACAATAATGCATTAAGACTAACATGTAGTTGATTGATGATAAAGAGTTGTCATTGATATGGAGTGTCAAAATCAATGCATGAATATGTGTGTTAGAGAACAACATATTGGACTGACCCGCTATGAGTATGTTTCTTGGATTATTATGTAATTGTCACAACATTACACATTGTGATTAATATGTATATGATCCTTAGACTTGATATAATCATTATCCCAACATCGTGAGTCATATATTTTGATACAGTCAACCGTATCAGAATCGCGGTTGTTCTATAAAGGCTGATGTTGGATATACCACAATCTATGTAAAGGGATATTGTTGATCAATATAGGATAAGTTACTCCCATATAATGGGAGTAATATCTTAGGCCACTTGATTGAGTGAGACTAGAAATGCATGGCCATGCTCAAATAAGTTGACATGAGATGTCATACTAATTTGTATATCATAGTCTACTCAAGATATAAAGAAACATGGGATGGACTATACAAGTGTGACTATTCCATGACTTGTATCTATTCTAGAGATAAAGGACTTAAGGATTAATGCATGAAAAGTTAATCACAAAAGTTATGTCGAATCATGACTTCTTGTAACTTAGGTAGCAGTGATGCATTGCTAGATGCCACTCATTGTTTGTGACATTAGAATCGTTCTAGTATTACTACTAACGTTACAAGAACCTACAAGGTCACACCATATGGTTGAAATGAACGGAATGAAACATAGTTGGTATTGTGTTTGATTGTCACATGAATTAAATTAATTAAAGAATTAATTTAATTGGGCAATCAAATATTGAATATATTATATGTACAAGGATGTTGTACACATAATGAGAATCAATATATGAATTTGGTTCGTATATAAATTTAAATAAATATAGTTTACAGAATCCATGTTATAATTAATGTAATTATAACTTTTGGGTATAATTAATGTAATTATAATTTTCGGTTAAAACATTATTATATTTATTTAATTTTATAATTCATTAATGAAATACCGATTATAAAAGGTAATAAGTGAAGAGAAACCCTAAGATTTTGCTTAGAAAAGTCTAGCAGCCGTCAAGCAAATAAAAACTCTCTGAAAATAGTTTTTGGAGATTTCTACTGTTCATTGTCAAACTGGGTGGATTACGTAGAGGCCGACATCGTAAAGGTTGCGGCATGGTTCGATAGTAGATCAGAACTCTTGTTGCCGAGGCGTCACTGTCTACTTAGATTGAAATTTTGGTAATTTCAAAACTTTTATTTCACCCTGATTCGTTCCTCACACATGGATTCATGGTTTGGATTGCCGAGATTAATTTTATTTCGCTGCGCCATGGGGGTGCCGGCATTCCAACATTAGGGTCCATAACACCTTTGGTCACTAAGTCAGGTTAACAAAGCGAATAACTAAGAATGGAGATTTAACCCGAAGAAACAGACCCCCTTACCTAGATTGACAGATCTCAAGATCAAGATCTAAACTATGAACCGAGCAAGTCTCGAGAATCCAATGTATGCGTCACCCCCTTCAATCGGCCAAAAACCTATAAGATTAGCTACTACCTTCGGCATTTTAACATAATAAGGAAAGATGGAATCAGCAGGAACCCTTACCACAACACTTTAACAAAACCGATTGAAAGTGGATGGATGATGACGATCTGCTACTACAAAAACCGAAGAACAAATATGAGAACCAAGGGTATTCGGCTAAAGCACTACCCACACAATTGCCAAATCCCGGCTTTTCCCCTATAAAAAATGACAAAGGGAAGAGAGTAGGGATGGGAGAAGATTCAGCCATCAGAGACATAAGAGAAGAAAGAAAAGAAAACAAAGGAACCTTACCTGACTATTGGTTGAGATTCGACTAGAGTAGATTCTTCGGAAAGAGAAACACATAGAATGCCCTTGGGATCCAAGAGGTTCTGACTATGGTCCAAAAGAAGAGAAAGAAACTGAAAGGGAAAGAGGGTAATGGTTTTGGCTATTGCTTACACAAATAAAAGAAGAACAAAGAAGAGGGATATGGCTTTGGAGAGATTCGGATACAATGGTTTCAAGAGGGAAGATGAAAACGAAAGTGAAAAGGGAATAGGTATGGCATTTTCGACTTTAAGTGGTTATGGCAAGAAAACAAATCACAATGATGGGTGGTGAGCAAGGGTGGATTCGGTCGAACACAAAGAAGAAGAGAAGAAAAAAAATAAAAGACAAAAGGAAAATGAGAGGAGACTTAGAGAAAGGTTTCGATTTTGGTTCCTGTGAGAGCAAGGAAATGCAACAAAATGCTATAGATACCTCGGTTTTGACCAAAAAGAAATAAAGAGAACAAATGTTTCTAGCCGAAAATGCTCCTCTAAGTCTACAAATGAAATTGGACACACTCATAGCTACCCAAACCGATTTCTCCCTTCCCCCTAGTGTTTGGCATTCGGCCAACACTAAGCTCCCATGTCCATCTCCTAAATTTTCTCCTGGCCACTCATTCAAACCAATTTGAATGAGTCAAACTCCTACAATTTCTCTTCTCCACCCATTTCAAATGTGTTGACTCCTTCAACACATATCCAACAGAGTCCATCTTGAGCACACTACCTCCTTAACCTTGGCGTAAAAAACAACAAGCAAAAAAGAGAATTCTACTGCTTGAACCTAGGCTCCCTTGCTCCCCTTGAGGTGTCACCTCTCCAAGCCTTAAGTGGCGCCTCCTTACCACTTTTCCAAGGCACTTCTTGTGTATTAACTTCTCATCAATCACTTTTAACACCCAGCTCAAACAGCTCCCTTCCTCTAGAAGCCTAAAATGCAACTTTTTGCTATGACCCTGGCCTATCCCTGGCTCAAGCCTAGACCCTAAAATAGTCCAAACTAACATACCTACCATACAATACATGCAACCGCTCAAAATACAAAGGCCCCGATTTAGGGATGTTACAGTTCTACCCCCTTAAAAATAATTTCGGCCTCAAAATTACCTGGTCAAAAGAGTTGAGGGTATTGCTGCCGTATCAAATCCTCCGGTTCCCACGTGGCCTCTTTAGTTCTGTGATTCTGCCATAATACCTTCACTAAAGGCACTGACTTTCTACGCAAGAGCTTAACATCCCGATCCAGAATCTGCACTGGTTCTTCCTCGAAAGAAAAATCTAGGCTCACTTCAATATCCTCTACTAGCACAACATTTGATGGATCTGATCGATAGCGTCTAGGCATGGAAACATGGAACACGTCATGGATCGGACTCAATTCTGCTGGTAGCTCGAGATGATAAGCCACTGATCCCACACGCTTCAACACCTTATAAGGCCCGATTAACCTAGGGCTCATCTTACCCTTCCGACCAAATCTCAACACCTTCTTCCATGGTGAGACCTTCAAGAAAACTTTGTCACCCACTGCAAACTCTATATCCCTCCGCTTGAGATCGGCATAAGATTTCTGTCTGTCCGAAGCTTCCTTTTGACGAGCTCAAATCAACTTAACCTTATCCTCCGTTTCAGTAATCTAGACCCAACAGTTGACGCTCTCCCAACTCTGTCCAACACATAGGAGTACGACACTTTCGCCTATACAATGCTTCATATGGTGCCATCTAGATACTTACTTGATAACTATTGTTATACGTAAACTCTACCAACGGTAGAAATTCTTCCCAACTGCCTCTGAAATCCAAAACACAACCCCTCAGCATATCTTCTAAGATTTGGATTACCCTCTCTGACTGTCTGACTACGGATGAAATGCCATGATGAAATCCAACTTGGTACCCAATGCTTGATGCAACGCTTTCCAAGACCTTGACGTGAACCTAGGGTCTCTATCGAAGATAATCGATAACGACACCCCACGCAATCTCACGATCTCTGCCATATACAGCTTAGCCAACTTTTGAAGTGAGTAGTCAACCCGAACCGGTATAAAATGAGCCGACTATTTTAAACGATCAACAATCACCTAGACCGAATCCTTCTTCGAAGTCGTAAGGTGTAGCCCACTGACGAAATCCATCGTGATCCATTCTCACTTCCACTGTGGAATCTTTATCGGCTGCATTAGACCCGTAGGTACCTAATGTTCAGCTTTGACCTACTGACACATCAGACACTTACTCACAAATTCAATTACCTCACGCTTCAAACCCGACCACCAAAACTACTCCCTCAAATCCCGGTACATCTTGCTACCTCCAGGATGCATAGTGTATGGACTGCTATGTGCCTCTTGAAGAATCTTCTGTCTTAGCTCCCCATCTTTGGGCATACAAACTCTCCCTTGGAAACACAACACCCACTCACTACTCAAGCTATAACCCTCCAATCCACCATTCTGCACTTGCGAAAATTGAGTAGTTAAGTCTTCATCCACTAGCTATTTCTCCTTAACCTGATTAACCCATGTCAGCTTCACTTGAAGCTCCGCTAGCAAACTTCCTTCATCATACAGACTAAGGTGGGCAAACATTGCTCTAAAGTCTGACACAACCTTACAACTCAATGCGTCTACCACCACATTGGCTTTCCCCGAATGGTACTCAATTGAACAGTCATAGTCCTTCAATAACTCGATCCACCTTCGCTGCCTCAAATTCAATTCCTTGTGGCTGAAGAGGTACTTCAAACTCTTGTGGTCCGTGTAGATAATCGACTTCTCTCCATATAGGGAATGCCTCTAAATTTTCAAAGCAAAAACCACTGCAGCCAACTCCAGATCATGCGTCGGGTAATTCACTTCGTGGGGTCTCAACTGACAAGAAGCATATGCCACTACTTTCCCCTCTTGCATCAGCACACATCCCAAACCAGTATGCGACACATCATAGTAGACCGTAAACTCTTTCCCTACTTCAGGCTGAATCAACACCGGAGCTTCGTCAAAATCTTCTTTAACTTATCGAAACTTTCTTGCTGCCTGTCTAACCATACAAACGAAACTCCTTTCCTTAACAACTTAGTTAGCGGCGCTGCAATCAAAGAGAACCCTTCCACGAACCTTCTGTAATATCCCGCTAAACCCAAAAAAATCTAAATCTCCGCTACAGACCTAGGTGGTTTCCAGTCTAATACTGCCTCAATCTTACGAAGGTCTACCCTGATCCCCTCAGTTGACACCACATGACCCAAGAAAGTTACCTCCTTCAACCAGAACTCGCACTTACTAAACTTTGCAAACAACTGCTTCTCTCTTAGAATCTGTAAAACCACACATAAATGCGCATCATGTTCCTCCTCCGATTTCGAGTACACCAAGATGTCGTCTATAATCACTACTATGAACCATCCAAGTATGGCTAAAAAACCAGATTCATCATGTCCATGAACGCTTTTCGGACGTTAGTCAACTCAAACAACATTACCAAAAACTCGTAGTGCCCATAGCACGTGCGAAATGCCGTTTTATGGATATCAGCCTCCTTTACCTTAAGCTGATGGTACCCCGACCTCAAATCAATCTTAGAGAAAATTGATGCCCCCTTCAGCTGATCAAACAAGTCGTGAATCCTCGGAAACAGATTCTTATTCTTAATCGTCAACTTATTCAACTGACGATAATCTATGCACATCCGCATCGATTCGTCTTTCTTCTTAACAAAAAGCACAAGCGCCCCAAGGTGATACACTCGGCAGATAAAACCCCGGTCCAACAACTCTTGAATCTGTGTTTTCAACTCCACCAACTCCTTCGGTGCCATCCTATATGGGGAAATAGACACTGGCGCGGTTCCTGGTAATAGATCTATCCCAAACTCAACTTTGCGATCGGGGGCAGACCTGGAAGCTCTTCCAAAATACATCGATAAATTCCTTCACTGTTCAAACGTTTCCCACAGTGGATTCCTTAGCCTCCAATACACAAACATGAACCACGAACGCCTCACATCCCTTCCTCACCATTCTCTCGGCCTTCAAGGTGGATACTACATTGGATAGGTAATTCCTTCTATCACCTATCACCACCACCTCTTCACCCTCAATAGACTTCAACACCATATGCTTCATGGCACAATCCAAACTTGCTTGATACTTTACTAGCCAGTCCATCCCTAAGAACAAATCGAACTCTCTAAATGGCAGTTCCATCAGATCAACCGAAAACACTACCCATTGAAGTTCTAGGGTACATCCTTATACAGTTTGTTTACTTCTACAGAGTGACCTAGAGGGCTAATTACTGTCATCTCCCTAGAAGAAATCTCATAAACTAAGTCCATGGTTCCCACTATAATACTAGTAACATAGGCTATCAAAGTAGTATAAGGCAGTCCAAAAATTAAAACGTCTGGGTTATGACGTCTGGTGCATCGCCCTCCTCTCGACGCCTCGCAGGATACACCAACCCAGTCGTCTTGCCTCAAGATTCTCAAAGACTCCACAAGGTGCTCACGACCTCGACCAGAACCATTACCTTCCCTGGCCGGACCACGACCCCTCTATGGTTGCTGGCCATTCCTCCTGAATTGCATCCGTCCTTGACCCTCAGACTGGATCCTAGCTGATCTTCGTGGACAATACCTTACCCGGTGCCCCATTGACCCACACTCAAAGTACCCTCTGTTTCTTGTCCAACACTCTCCCGAATGAGTCTTCCCACAACATGCACACCTGTGGCGGCCACTGAGTAGTAGCAACAGGCTTTGCAGCTTGGCTCGACCCGCCAAATCTAGCCCTTTTTTGTGAATTTTCGGCAGACCCTGACGACCCAACACTCCTCTTACCCTAGTGTCTATCCTGATGCTGTCTTACCGACTGCTTCACCCCTTCAGCTATCTTGGCCTTCTCCATTAAGATAGCAAATTCTCTTTCCCTCTGCAGGGCAATCATCATCCGCAGCTCATCTCTCATCCCGTCCTCAAATCTGACACAACGCTTGTGTTTCGTAGCCACGATACCCCTGGCATAACGACTCAGCTGAAAGAACTCTGCCTCATATTTCGATACCGACTTATTCCCTTGAACCAGATTCAAGAACGCCTTCCATTGCACATCTATATAACTGGACCCTACATACTTCCTCTGAGAAGCTGCCTTAAAGAAATCCCAAGTGATGTCATCAGCTGTCGCACCATCCCGGACCATGAGCCACCACTGATAAGATTCATCCCAGAGAAGAGACACTATCCCTTTCAACTTTTCCTCCTCCATAAAGTCCAAATCATCCATTATACGCAGTCGCCTCCAGCCAATATTCCACTGTGTTGGGAGCCACACCAGAAACACCTCGGAACACCTCTGCTCCATTGGCTCAGACTCGCTCAAACACAGATTTTTGAACCCCCTACCCCCACCAGCTCCAGCTACTCTCTCCAAAACCCACAGCATCTCCTGCGACACTGCATCATCACCACCCGTCTAATCCTAAAACTCAGCGCCCACAACTGGCGGTGGTGGTACCTCATCCTCTGACCCATGGCTAGACCCTGCCGATTTTGATATAGTCATCCTACCTCTACAACGTCCATGTGTATTACGCCCACATCCTTGGGTACCCATGCCTACCGTTCCCGAATTAATCTGATTTAAGGATTTTATGCATTAGCTTTCTTCCACTGTTATTACAACATATTTTTATGAATAACTTAGAGTTGTTATCGTAAGTTCCTACAATCCTATGGGCTTCAATCTCTAAATGGATTCCTATTACTAGCATCCATATCACAACTATTTAAACCTTGCAATCGGTAGTTAGGGACTTACCATTGCGAATTGGTGCCGGAGACTCAAGTGCCATGCTCCCCAAAACATGCATTTTCCTTTAAAGTTATTTTGTAAACCCTTTATTGAAAACATTTTGGGCCTCGAGTCCACAGCCGAGCTTTTGAACTTGGCTCTGATACCACAATTGTAAGACCCCAAACCTGGTCAAAATGCTATGATCGAATCTGGTAGTCACAGAGAAGAAAAATGATTTTGAAAATAAATTGTCGTCTCTAATTTAAGGAAAACTTTTGATTTTATGAAAGCCGAGTTGATTTAAATAGATTGCTAAAATCGTTACAAAATTTACTTTAAAGAGATTCTAGTTACTTTGTTAATCTTACAAGTTCGCTTAATTATCCGAAGATGAAGTCTTGGAAAATTCCCAAAATTCTTTGAAGTTTGTGAAAACATTCATTTCTGAGGTACCTTTTGTTTTCAAACAGGCTTTAATGTTTATCGCAATTTCAATGATAATTTGTCAAAGCAAATAATGCAAAGTAAAATTTAGTGGCCTTATTACAAAACTAAAAAAAAAAATCAAAATTTAAAGCAAAGTAGGTTCAAAATTAACCAATAAAATAAAATGAACAGCTGAGCATGGCCACCTCGAGTCCATCCCGACTCCACATCCGCGATCTACGCATCACTTGAAAATGTTAACGAAAAGGGTGATTCACCGAGACTCAGTGTATAAATCCCCATCCCAATAATAGTAGCCCTTATACAGATTCGTAAATAAATAAGTATGCCATGCAACCCAAAACCTAACCATCCGAAACTCCTGTATCTACCCCATGTGGTCAACACCACTGGTGGTCAAAACCACTGGTGACCAAAGTCACAAATAATATATGTGGTCAACACCACTGGTGACAATCCTGTATCGATATGTGGGGCCAACCCATAGTGCTATCAAACCACAGGGACGAATCACAAAATAGATTTATGTGGTCAACACCACTGGTGACCGGAGTCACAAATATATATATATATATGGTCAACACCACTGGTGATCAAAACCACTAAGACTTAGTCACAATATAATGAAAAGCGAGGCCCACCCACTGTGTGGTCAAAACCACTGGTGACAGTCTGAAATCATATCTTCCCCCTCCTCTCATCAACCCAATCTCATGAACATGCTATCAATGCAATATACTCATGCTCAACTATCACAATTAATATAACAGTGCATTTACAATTTCAGCAGAAGGCTTTAACTCATCCAAACAAAGTAGACTTACCTAGAGTCCTCGTTTTCACCCACAGGGGTAGCTCAACATTTTCTACCATTATTCGGCTTTTAACAAATCTCGACATAATATCTTATTAATCTATGAAGTGTGTGAGAGTTACACACCTAGTTACTCATAATACGACACTCTCTATGTCGGTACTGTCGTCAATCGACACTACCGTGATCTGTCTACTCTCCTGCTTTGATGCTAGTCCACACCCAAGTGGCCAATCACGAACCGCAGAAACAACCCTCTTCTTGAACTTAGGGGCTGGGGTCTTAGATCCAACCCCACCTAACGTTGGTTGGCATTAGAGTCCATAACACCTTTGGTCACTTAGTCAGATTAACACAGTGAATAACTAAAATGGAGATTTAACCTGAAGAAACAGACCTCCTTACCTAGATCGACAGATCTCAAGATCAAGATCTAAACTACGAATTGAGCAAGTCACGAGAATCCAACGTATGCGTCGCCCCCTTCAATCGATCAAAAACCTATAAGATTAGCTACTGCCTTCGGCATTTTAACATAATAAGGAAAAATGGTATCGGCAAGAACCCTTACCACAACACTTTAACGAAATCGATTGAGAGTGGATGGATGATGACAATCTACTACTACAAAAACTGAAGAACAAATATGAGAACCAAGGGTATTCGGCTAAAGCACTACCCACACAATTGCCAAATCCTGACTTTTTTTCCCAATAAAAAACGACAAAGGGAAGGGAGTAGAGATGGGAGAAGATTCGGCCATCAGAGACAGAGGAGAAAAAAAGAAAAGAAAACAAAGGAATCTTACCTGACTATTGGTTGAGATTTGACTAGAGTAGATTCTTTAGGAAAGAGAAGCACATAGAATGCCCTTGGGATCCAAGAGGTTCTGACTATGGTCCAAAAGAAGACAAAGAAACCGAAAGGGAAGGAGGGTAATGGTTTCAGCTCTTGCTTACACAAATAAAAGAAGAACAAAGAAGAGGGATATGGCTTTGGAGAGATTCGGCTACAAGGGTTTCAAGAGGGAAGATGAAAATGAAAGTGAAAAGGGAATAGGTATGGCATTTTCGACTTTAAATGGTGATGGCAAGAAAACGAATCATAATGATGGGTGGTGAGCAAGGGTGGATTCGGCCAAACATAAAGAAGCAGAGAAGAGAAAAAAATAAAAGACAAAAGGAAAATGAGAGGAGACTTAGAGAAAGGTTTCGATTTTAGTTCTTGTGAGAGCAAGGAAACGCAATAAAATGCTATAGGTACCTCGGTTTTGACCAAAAAGAAATAAAGAGAACCAATATTTCTAGCGAAAATGCTCTTCTAAGTCTACAAATAAAATTCGGCACACTCCTAGCTACCCAAACCGATTTCTCCCTTCCCCATAGTGTTTGGCATTCAGCCAACACTAAGCTACCATGTCCATCTCCTAAATTTTTCCCTGCCACTCATTCAAACCGATTTCAATGAGTCAAACTCTTACAATTTCTCTTGTCCACCCATTTCAAATGTGTTGACTCATTCAACACATATCCAAAAGAGTCCATCCTGAGCACACTACCTCCGTAGCCTTGGTGTCAAAAACAACAAGCAGAAAAGGGAATTCTGTTGCTCAAACCTAGGCTCCCTTACTCCCCTTGAGGCATCACCTCTCCAAGCCTTAAGTGGCGCCTCCTTACTACTTTTCCAAGGCACTTCTTGTGTCTTCACTTCTCATCAATCGCTTTTAACACCCATCTCAAACAGCTCCCTTCCACTAGAAGCCCAAAACGTAACTTTTTGCTATGACCCTGGCCTATCCCTGGCTCAAGCCTAGACCCTAAAATAGTCCAAACTAACATACCTACCATACAATACACATGCAACCACATGAAATACAAATGCCCCAATTTAGGGATGTTACATTGAAACCATCCCTTTTCATTAATTGATGGTCGTCACCATTCCTTTTCATAGTTGATGATCGTCACCATCGCTTTTCATAATTGATAGTCGAAGCTATCCCTTTTCATATTTGATAGCTTCAGCTATCCCTTTTCATATTCGATGATCGTCACCATCCTTTTTCATAGTTGATGGTCACCACCATCCCTTTTCATAATTGATAGTCGAAGCCATCCCTTTTCATATTCGATAGTCGAAGCTATCTCTTTTCATATTTGATGATCGCCGATACACCGTTGGATTTACGTCATTTCATAACACGAAAAATTGTATAATAACTTATATATGTTGAGTCACGTCATATAATAGCATTCAAATTAACCAAAATTATACATAATGCAGTTCATACGAACTTACCTAGCTAATTTGTAAAAATGACAAAGTATATGGGCATTTTGGTAATTTTCCATTCTCCTCGATTTTTCACTCAATCTTGATCTAATTAATAATTTCATTAAATATTTTAATTTATACAGTATAAAAAAGTATTTTATGCAATTTAGTCATTGTTAACATTTTTACAAAATTGTCCTTAAAGTTTTACTTTTATTCAATTCAATCCTTGAGCCCAAAACATGCAAATTAACCATTTCTAATACAAATCGAAGATAGCAAAATATTCATAACATTCAATACAGCCCATGTTTACAATAATTTCATAATAAACCCTTGTATTTTTACTATTTTAATAATTTAGTCCCTAATTGATAAATTCATAAAAAATCACTTAACAAAATATTTTTAATTATCAATAAACATTCCAAATTCATCATCTAACATAAAAAAATCACAAGATTCATCAATTACAACATTCAAAATCTTTAACAGTTTCAAAATCGAAGCACGGGCTAGTTGGACCTAGTTGTAATGATCTCAAAAACATAAAAATTATTAGAAATGAGGCTAAATCAGACTTACATGCACACAATGAAGTTTGGCCGAAGCTTTCAAGACTTTAACAATGGCTTTCTCCTTCCTTAAATCGGTGAAATAAATGAATTGGAAACGATGATACAAGCTTTATTTTATTTTATTTTATTTTATTTAATTATAAAATTACCATATTAACCTTAGTTAATAATTAAATAAAACATCAAATTCATGTCCATTATTGTCCACTAACACCTTGAATGGTCTCATTACCATTTAAGTCCCTTTTCCTTTATTCAATTAACCATTTAATCACTCATATCAAATAGTGATTAAATTTTATATCTTTACAATTTAGTCCTTTTAATTAATTGACTATCAAAACGTTAAAATGTTTGAATGAAGCTTTAATAACACTTTAATGACACTCTGTAAATATTTATAAAAATATTTACAACTCAGTTTATAGAAACGAGGTCCCGATATCTCATTTTTAAAAACCACTTAACCTGAGAGTCATACCACTTGAACTTAATAAATCGCTTATAAATAGTAATTTATCAAATCAAAAACCTATTTAAAAACCATATTTGACTCATAAATATTAAATAATAATATTTACAAACTTACTCGTCGGATTTGGTGGCCCCGAAACCACTGTAAATCGGGCTGTTACAATAGGTGAGCAAGTTAGTATAAGTGCATTCTGTAGTATTATTATCTCAAGATAGGTTCTCCAAAAGTTGAAAGATCTGATAAGTTTTATTGTTTTTATAGAGATAGGGAACATTCATTTTAATAGAGCTCTATGTGACTTAGGAGCTAGTATTAATTTAATGCCTCTGTATATTTTTGAAAAACTTGAGTTAGGGGACCTCAAAAATACTCAGATAACACTACAATTGGTCGACAGGTCTTCAGTGCATTCAAAAGGAGTATTGGAAGATGTGTTAGTCAAAGTGTGTAGCTTTATCATTCCAGTAGATTTTGTGGTTCTAGATTTTGAAGAAGATTGAGAGATACCAACCTTATTAAGCAGGCCTTTTATAGCCACTTCTAGGTCCACCATTGATTTGGAAAAAAATGAATTAACCATGAAAATTAAAGGTGAAACTGAAATTTTTAAATGCGATCATCAGCTGAGCGAGGAAAGAATGATGGAGTTAGGAGAGCAATGCAAAAAATTATTTGTTTCTAACATTCCCAAGTCAAGGGACATACTTCCTTTAATGCATGCAAATCAAAAAAATAGGTTTAAGGAAAGGGATAAGTTAGAAAAGGTGGAATGGTATGATGGACAACAGACTAATACTGATAGAACTGAGAAATTGTCAATCTGTGAACTGATGATAATGCTATGGACAACAGACTAATATTATATATTTATCTAAATGTTTAGTTTAAATTTTAATTTCCATTAACTTTATGTTTTATAGAAACCATAATGCTATGGAAATTGGAATTTTGGGTGAAAATTGATTTGGTGTCGCAACGGGTAGTCTCGTGTCTCAACACCAAAGGCAAATTCAACAAAATTGAAAAAATCACTATGATGTTGTGACACAGACGTTCTATGTCGCGACACTGAAGACAGTTTACTGAGGAATCCAAAAATCCAGAGTGTGTCGTGACATCGAACCCCGATGTCATGACAATGGTAAATTGCTAGGGATGCCACGACACAGAATCCCTGTGTCGCGACATCGCTATAATTGTTTACAGGAACCTGACTCGGCAGCACAACCTGGTGGCTTTAAAACTCATTTTAGCTGATATTTTACTATCTAAACCAATAATTTTTAAGCTAAAACATCTTATACCTCTTCTTAAACACATTTTAACCCATTATTCTTTTAACCCTCTAAAAAATCTCTTACAAATCTTTAAACCCTAAACCCTAATCTCCACTTCTTTAAAATATCTATCTCAATCATACTTGGTGCCACAAGCAACAGGAACACTCAAGGAACAATAGACACCAATTCAATGACTTCTATGTGGTTAAGGGTTCCTAGTTTAACACTTTTTACCGTTCCATTAAATTTCTTAATATTTTGCTCTAGTTCCTAGTCTTGTAATAATAGAAAAAGTTAGGCATCATAGGTGGGAACAGTTTTGGATGATCCCAAAAATAATGATGTGGTTCCTGTTGTTCAAGAGTTTTATGCATCTTTATAGGACCAAGAGTCTAGAAACACTGAAGGCTATATGTGGGAAATGGTACCTACGAGGGAAGGAAGTATGAGTAACCCCTCGAATTATTTGTGACTTTTATAAAACTCCATACTATGGAAAAAGATTTCATTAATGAAACTGATTTAGAGTATTTCGAAACATATATATGGATAAATTATAGACTTCTTAACTAAAGGAAGAGGCGAATGGAAAGATCACCTAGGTAGCAATATCCCAACGTCCTTTCATCAAGCTATTATGTTTCCGGAGGCTAAAATGTGGATCTAATATGTATGCACATGACTATTCCCTAATTTAAATGTCTCTAACGTTAATACTTCTCGTGTAACACCCTTATCCTATATCTATCGTCGAAGTAGGGTTACTAAGCATTACCGCCCAAACGTAACATTAAAATAATTATTTCATACATTATTGTAACCCTAATCGAATACATTCAATCACATATATAATGTCCATTAATCAAGCCCCCGAGGACCTAAAAATACCTTAAGAATATTCATGATTAAATTGGAAACAATCAAAAAGTTCAAGAAAAAGTTAGAAAATTTAGACTGTAGGGCTCACACGGTCGCATGGCCAAGCCGTGTAACAATCGAAATAGGGACTCATGAACGTATCCCAGTGTAACACCCCTAACCCATATCCATCGTCAGATTAGGGTTAAAAGGCATTACTGGATAAATGGAATCTTTTACAAACATATCATGGTATAATTCGTCAAATCCAATCAAAGTGTCCCTTAGATAGGTCAATGAGACCTCAAGCATGCTTTAGAATAGGGCTGGGACTAAACCGAATACATACAAAAATTTTTGAAAACAGGACATACATACTGACTTGTCCACACGACCGTGGACACGCCCGTGTGCCTTACCCGTGGTCAATCCTGATTTGCACCACACAGCCAGTCACACGCCCGTGTGTCCTGCCCGTGGTCAATCCTGACTTGTTTTGAATTACAACCACGAGGGACACGGTCGAGCCACACGCTCGTGTGCTCAACCGTGTGGAAATTTATAGGCCATTTTTGTAACAGTCTAAATTTGACCCTAATCAGAACAATGGTTTTGGGACCAAAAATCTAAGTCTGAATAATATTATAATATTATTTTCTATGCCGTTGATATGTGAATTAGCATGTGTTAAATTTATGTGAATTAAATTGACTATTTGTGTGTTTAATTTGACTAAAGGACTAAATTAAATAATCGATAGAAGTGACCTCTTAAATTGATTATTGGCTAAATTGAGATGGCTTTATTAAAGTGAAGTCCTTAAAGGATAATTAGTCCATTATTATTTAAGTGGACGGCAACATGTAGAAAAATTAGAAAAAAATTTAAGTTATTATAATGTGTTAATATAAGTAATAAGTATTTCCTTTATCTGAAGTCATATAATAATGTAACAAAGTGGAAAGAAAGAGAACATGCATATGTTCATCTTCTTGGCCGAATGTGAGAAGGAGAGAAACTCCAATTTTGAAGCTTGAGTTTCGGCATTAGGAGAGATCAAATTAAGGTATGTACTTTGTTTAGTTTTTGATAATTTTTACATTTTTGAATTCGTTGCTTTGAATGCTATACAACTCATGTTGAAATTTTTGAGTTTGAGGTGTGTTCAGGATTCGGCTATTGATGTATATTCATGATTTGTGATGGTTGATGGTAGACTATTAAGAGTATGTTTTAAATCAGCATGTTTGGAATTAGAAATTTTGATGATTTGGCCATTGATGTATATTCATGATTTGAAACAGTTCTATTAGTGGCCTGGTATGAAACGGTATATATCCAAATTTGTCTCGAAGTGCTTAGTTTGTTAGCAAGTAAAAGCCGAACATCAGGTGCCTTTTGGGTTACTTCAGTTGATCATGTTGCCTGAATGGAAATGGGACAGAATTGCTATGGATTTTGTATCTAGTTTGCCTATGACATCGAGCAAGAAAGATGCAGTTTGGTTTATAGTGGATAGACTAACCAAATCAGCTCACTTTGTTCCAGTTCGTACAAACTATTTGCTCGATAAGCTTGCTGAGTTGTATGTATATCAAATTATGAGATTACATGGTGTGCCGATTTCCATTGTATCGGATAGAGACCGAGATTCACGTCACAGTTTTGGAAGAAATTGCAAGATGCTTTAGGTACCAAACTACACTTTAGCACAGCTTTTCATCCGCAGACAGATGGTCAGTCTGAACGAACCATTCAGATACTTGAGGATATGTTGAGATGTTATGTCCTCGAGTTTGAATGTACGTGGGAGCGATACTTACCTTTGATTGAATTCACTTACAATAATAGCTTTCAATCTAGTATAAAAATGGCACCTTACGAAGCTTTGTATGGACGTAAGTGTCGTACACCATTGTACTGGACCGAGCTCGGTGAAAATAAGATACACGGGGTTGATTTGATTAAAGAGACTGAACTAAAAGTGGCAGTGATCCGAGATAGTTTGAAAGTTGCATCAGATCTCCAAAAGTCATACGCGGACTTGAAACGCAAAGACATTGAGTTTCAAGTCGTAGATCGGGTATTTTTGAAAGTTTCTCATGGAAGAAAGTACTTCGATTTGGACGTAAAGGCAAATAAAGTCCGAGGTTCATCGGACCATATGAGATCATTGAACGTATCACGCCTGTTGCTTGTAGATTAAAGTTGCCCCCTGAACTAGAAAAGATGCACAATGTATTTCATGTTTCGATGCTTTGTAGATATAGATCAGATTCGTCACATGTGATCGTCCCGTCTGAGATTGAAATCCGATTAGATATGACGTACGAGGAAGAACTGATCCGTATCTTAGCTCGTGAAGTGAAAGAGCTGAGAAACAAGAAAATTCCATTAGTAAAAGTATTATGGAATCAACATGGAATAGAAGAGGCTACGTGGGAGCCTGAGGATTCTGTGAGACAACAATATTCAACTTTGTTTAACAGTAAGATTTTCTGGGAAAAAATCCCTAAGGGGGGAGAGTTGTAACAGTCCAAATTTGGCCCTAATCAGAACAGTGGTTTCGGGACCAAAAATTCAAGTTCGAATACTATTTTAATATTATTTTCTGTGTCATTGATATGTGAATTAGCATGTGTTAAATTTCTGTGAATTAAATTGACTGTTTATGTGTTTAATTTGACTAAAGAACTAAATTGCATAATTAATAGAAGTGACCTCTTAAATTGATTATTGGCTAAATTGAGATGGCTTTATTAAAGTGAAGTCCTTAAAGGACAATTAGTCCATTATTATTTAAGTGGATGGCAACATGTAGAAAAATTAGAAAAAAATTATGTTATTATAATATGTTAATATAAGTAATAAGTAAATGATTATTTCTTTTATTTTAAGTCATATAATAATGTAACAAAGTGGAAAGAAAGAGAACATGCATATGTTCATCTTATTGGCCGAATGTGAGAAGGAGAGAAACTCCATTTTTGAAGCTTGAGTTTCGGCATTAGGAGAGCTCAAATTGGGGTATGTACTTTGTTTAGTTTTTGATAATTTTTACATTTTTGAATTTGTCGCTTTGAATGCTATACAACTCATGTTGAAATATTTGAGTTTGAGGTGTTTTGAGGATTTAGCCATTGATGTGTATTCATCATGTTTGGAATTAGAAATTTTGATGAAATTAAGTGTTAGGGATTTAATTGGAAAGAATAAATTCTTGAGGGACTAAAACATGAGACAAATGAAATGCATGGTCACGTATGAAGCTTAGGAGCATTCGGCCCTTGAAGTGTGTGGCCAAATTTGGTATATTTTGTACAAATAAGACTAAATTGTAAAAGTGTGAAACATTAGGGGTAAAATGGTAATTTGCCCATTTAAGTGTTTTTGGATTAAATTGAAATGAAATGTGTTTGAATGAGCTTAAATTGAATATGTTTAGATAGAGAACAAAGAAAAATGGATTTGGATCGGGGAAAAATGAAAGTCATCGAATAGTCGGTTCTAGTTGTCTGACGATATTCGAGGTAAGTCTATAAGCAATTTAATACCGTTAATATCATTTATAACCTGGATTACATGCTGAATTATGAAATTATAATTGTAAATTTAGTCAAATCCGAATGTGGATGGTGATTTTGTAATGAAATATAGTTAAATTTTAACTGAGTTGATATGTTTAAGGGATATGAATTAGGTGTAATTTATGAAATTTTGGGCAGCATGTAATGTGTATGAGATGATAATAGTATCGTTATTTGGGCTCCGAGCCTAGCAGGCCTTGTGCCAGTGAACTATATCGGGCTTATTGCCTAGCAGGCCTTGTGCCGGTGAATTATATCTAGCTTATTGCCTAGTAGGCTAAATGTCGGTGTTTAAGTTTCAGACCTTGGGTCTAATAGGCCTAGTGTTGGTGTGTGATTCAGGTTGACGCCTAGTAGGTTCTAAACCGGTGATGAAATTTCAAGTCGCAAGACGTAAAGTTTTCTAGCTATGTAATCATCAAGATATATATATGTATGTTCGGCCATACAGGTAAGTGCCTACAAATCATTAAATTGACCTTCTAGGTTTGATTAATAAGGTAAGTATATATGTGGTAAATTGTTGAATGTGAATGATACTAATTGATCCTGTATATTCAACCTTATGCTCATGTTTATGTGATCCTATTGAACTAAGAGTATCGAAAATATTAGTAGTTGGAGAAGAGTTATTAATTCATATTTGAACTATGTGTTGAGTAATAAAGTGAAGTTTAAAGGTAAAATAATTATGTTGATTGAGCCAAATGAGGTACTAGCATTCGGCTTAAGTAGACTAAATAAGTATTAAGCTTTAGATTCTATGATATTATGTATAATATTGAGAATGATTAAATGATCAAGTGATTTAATACATTTTCTTAAGACTTGCTAAGCTAGTTAGCTTACTTTGTGTGTTCTGTTTTCGCTATATTTTATAGATTTTGATCAAGCTACGAGCTTAGAGGATCGTCATCGAAGTCATGCAGGCTATCGACTTATTTTGGTACCTACAAAGTCAAATTTTTGAACTTAAGGCATGTATAGGCTAGCTTTATGTGCGAATGACTTGTTGTTGATGTATATACGCCATGTGAAAATGGCTTGATCATGATGTTGGTAAGGTGTGTACATATTCAGTCATGTTATAAGCTCTTTTGGGTAACTATATTACATAGCATGTGAGTATAATGCATTGCTTATATGGCTTGATTTGGAAATGATGTGGATCATCTATGACTAGAGCATTTTGATGATCTTGATGATGGGTATGGATTTGTCCTTGAGTATGGTATAAATTCACTTAGTTAATGGGATAATAATGAACATCATAGATTCAATTTTGTTTTGGAAGTTTCGATTTAATTGAAGAAGGATGGTATGCGTTCATAATATGCCGAATGGTTTGCTAATTAGGAAAAGTTGGTGAATGTATACTAATGAATAAGTCATATGATCATTTTGGTTCAATTATGTGCATGCAAAATTTTTGGGTGCGCATTAGTTCGATGGAGTGTAATGATTCCATTTGAATTCGGCAATAGGTAATGGTAAGCATAGTATATCATTTGGCTTAAGCAATAAAGTAAATGATGGATATATGTGTAAATCATGGTAAGTAACATATCAGCTAAGTAACGTGTATTTCTTATGAGTATGTACCGTTTTTGTCATTTTGTGAGATAAGAATTAGGTTATGCAATGCATGTTTATAATGGTTAACGTTAAGTGAATTAAATGTATATGCCTACGATATAATCATTTGTGAATTGGTTTGATTAGGTTTGACTTGGCAAATGATTATATTGCTTGAGAAGTTAGTTAATTGGGCTCATTTCTGATCATGTTAAATGCGCATACGATTATGTTGTTTAAGATCTAAACTTGATCATTTGGTGAAGTCATTTACGCCAAATTTGTTAAAGGTCTAATAGCAATGTGGTGTGGAATATTTGGTTTAATGTGCTCATGTATTTAAATTCTATGTTAGGTAAACAGCTTCTGAAAGTTTGGTTCTAAGTTATGTTCGATATATGTTTTGTAATGAAATGTGATTCATTTAACTTTTAAACTATAAATGAGATGAATATAGGCATTTTTAAATTTCAAAATTTGAATAGGAAAAATTGTTTTAATGTGGTTATTTACGAAGCATAAAAAGAAATAAGTGTATGTTCTATGCTGTGGTAATGCCTCTAATCCTAATCCGGTGACAGATACGAATTAGGGGTGTTACATTTAATTGGTATAAGAGCTTACGGTTTAGTCGGTTCTTGGACTACTGTAGCGTGTGAGTCTAGCTATACATGCCTTAATTTTATAATACGATTGTGTGGTGACTTCTGACATTTAAATCGTGTTTTATATGGTAAATGGATCCCGACAGAGCCGTAGCTGATGATGTAAAGAGCGTAGCGCCTGATCTCGCACATGGGTCAGCGCCGGTAGACTCTCGACCTATCTCGGGTAGCCATGAGGGGGAGGCAAAGCAAGCCTTCTACCAGATGATGAATGAATGGTTTACCCAATTTATTCGAACTAATCCGGCTGTACAACAACCTCCACCCCAATAATCCAACTCAGATACCTTTAGTACCTCCGATGATATATTCGATGAAATCTGGCAGGCCTCCTATTGATAAAATCAAGAAATATAGGGCCGAAGAATTTAAAGCCAATGATGATGACGACACGAAATGAGTTGAGATGTGGCTTGATAATACTATCCGTGTGCTTGATGAGCTTTCATGTACTCCAGACGAATGCTTGAAGTGTGCTATATCCTTATTACGGGACACCGCATATCACTAGTGGAATACACTAGTATAGTGGTTCCAAAAGAAAAAGTGACTTGGGATTTCTTTCAGACTGAGTTTCGTAAGAAATATATCAGTCAAAGATTCATTGATCAAAAATGAAAAGAATTTCTGGAATTAAAATAGGGTCGAATGACCGTGACTGAGTATGAACGAAAATTTGTCAGACTAAGCCGATATACCCGTGAATGTGTGTCAACTGAAGCCATTATGTGTAAAAGGTTTGAAGATAAATAGTTCGTGGTACTTGTTGAACGAGCTTGCAAAGCCGAAGAGCTTGGGAAAGAGAAAAGAAAGGCTGAAATGGAAGCTAGAGACATTCGAAAAAGATCATCAAGTAAGACTTTTCATTCTGTATCCAAGAAGTTTAAAGATGAATTCGGCTGACATAAAGCCACTTCAGACATATCTAGACGAGATCAACCTCCTGTGGGTTTCAGAGCTACTTCGATGGCCAGTGTTGGTAATGTTCAACAGAATCGGGTTGAGTGCAAGCATTGTGGTAAATGGCATTCTGGGAGTTGTAGATTTTGAGATCGGTCTTGTTTTAAATGTGAATCGTCGGATCATTTTATTCACGAGTGCCTGATGATAGCCGAGCAAAATATGGCTCGAATACCAGATCGAGTAATGTATCAGTGGGAGGCAGACCACCTAGGCATTCGGGAAATGTAAGTGGCAGTTAGGAAGGAACCAAAGACACTGCAGTTCGATCGTGCACTTGCTAGAGCATATGCTATACGTGCCAGAGAGGATGCTTCTTCCCCAGATGTTATCACTGGTACTTTCACTCTTTATGATACTATTGTGATTGCATTGATTGATCCTGGTTCGACTCATCCATATGTGTGTGAAACTTTAGTATCCAGTAAGACTCTGCCTGTTGAGTCTACTGAGTTTGTGATTCGTGTATCCAACCCCTTGGGTCGATGTGTTCTGGTTGATAAAGTGTGTAAAAGTTGCCCATTGATGATTCGGGATTCATGTTTTCCAGTTGATTTAATGTTGTTGCCTTTCGACGAGTTTGATATAATTTTGGGAATGGACTGGTTAGCTTTGCATGATGCTATTGTTAATTGCATAAGAAAAACCATTGTTTTGAGATGCCAGAACGGTGAAATCATCCAGATTGAATCTAATAACCTTAATGGGTTACCGGTAGTAATATCCTCGATGTTAGCTCGTAAGTATGTGAGAAAAGGGTGTAAAGCTTACTTGGCTTATTTGTTGGATAGTAAAGCGACTGAAAAGTAGATTGAATCTGTATCAATTGTGTGTGAATATCCAGATGTGTTTCCTGAAGAACTACCGGGTTTACCACCTAATCAAGAAATAGAGTTTGGCATTGAATTAGTGCCGGGGACGACTTTTATTTCAATAGCTCCGTATCGGATGGCACCTACAGAATTAAAAGAGTTGAAAGCACAGTTACAAGAGTTAACAGATAGGGGCTATTCACGATCGAGCTTCTCTCCTTGGGGTGCACCAGTTTTATTTGTGAAAAAGAAAGATGGGACTATGTGAATGTGTATTGATTATTAGTAGTTGAACAAAGTGACTATAAAGAATAAATACCGTTGTCTCGGATTGACGACTTGTTTGATCAGTTGAAAGGGGCTTCAGTGTTTTCGAATATAGACTTGAGATCGGGTTATTATGAGTTACGAGTCAGAGATTCCAACGTGCCAAAAACTACTTTTCGAACGAGGTACAAACATTTTGAGTTCTTGGTTATGCCTTTTGGACTTACTAATGCACTGCTATTTTCATGGATTTGATGAATCAGATTTTTAGATAGTATTTGGATTGGTTTGTGGTAGTGTTTATAGACGATATTCTGATCTACTCCAGAGATGAAACCGAGCATGCTGAGCATCTGAGATTGGTGCTACAAAGTTTGCGAGATAAATAGTTGTATGCAAAGTTTAGTAAGTGTGAGTTCTAGATGAATGAGGTCAGTTTTCTGGGTCACGTTGTTTCAGCGTCAGGCATTCCGGTTGATTTGAATAAAATATCGGTTATACTTGATTGGAAACCACCAAGGAATGTTTCTAAAATTCGAAGCTTTCTGGGACTTGCTCGTTACTACAGATGATTCGTGAAAGGTTTTTCTATGATAGCCACACCTTTGACAAGGCTATTTCAGAAAGATGTCAAGTTCGAATGGACAAAAAAATCTCATAATTCGATCAGTTGAAAGCTCTTGTGACCGAGGCTCTAGTGTTAATTCAGCCTGATTCGGGTAAAGAATTTGTTGTGTATAGTGATGCTTCCTTGAATGGTTTGGGTTACGTTTTAATGCAAGGAGGCAAAGTAGTAACCTATGCTTCGAGACAGTTGAAGCCACATGAAAGAAATTATCCGACACATGATTTGAAGTTAGCAGCCATTGTATTCGCTTTAAAGATTTGGCGTCATTATTTATTTGGTGAGAAATGTCATGTCTATTCTGATCAAAAAGTTTAAAGTATTTGATGACTCAAAAAGATTTGAACTTGAGAAAACACAGATGGTTAGAGCTGTTGAAAGATTACGAATTAGTGATTGACTACCGTCCGAGGAAAGCCAATGTTGTTACGGATGCCCTAAGTCAAAAATCATTATTTTCTCTTCGTGCGTTGAACGCACATATGGTTATGTCTGATGATGGTTCGATAATATCCGAATTGAAAGCAAAACAATTGTATATTCATCAAATTTGTGATGCTCAGAAAGTTGACAAAGATTTGTTGGCAAGACGAGTTCAGTGTAAAAGTAATGCAGAGACAGAGTTTCGAATTGCTGAAAATGAATGTTTGAACTTCAAAGGCCAAATATGTGTTTCGAGGAAGGTGGATTTGATTTAGATGTTATTGAATAAGGCTTATAATAGTCGATTGTTGGTACATCCGGGTAGCACGAAAATGTATAATGATTTGAAATAGTTCTATTGGTGGCCTGGTATGAAACGGGATATATCCAAATTTGTCTCGAAGTGCTTAGTTTGTCAGCAAGTAAAAGCCAAACATCATGTGCCTTTTGGGTTACTTCAGTTGATGATGTTGCCTGAATGGAAATGGGACAGAATTGATATGGATTTTGTATCTGGTTTGCCTATGACACCGAGCAAGAAAGATGCAGTTTGGTTTATAGTGGATAGACTAACCAAATTAGCTCACTTTGTTCCAATTCATACAAACTATTCACTCGATAAGCTTACTGAGCTGTATGTATCTCAAATTGTGAGATTACATGGTGTGCCAATTTTCATTGTATCGGACAGAGACCCGAGATTCACGTCGCAGTTTTGGAAAAAATTGCAAGATGCTTTAGGTACCAAACTATGTTTTAGCATAGCTTTTCATCCGCAGACAGATGGTCAGTCTGAACGAACCATTCAGATACTTGAGGATATGTTGAGATGTTACGTCCTCGAGTTTGAAGGTACGAGGGAGAGATACTTACCTTTGATTGAATTCACTTACAATGATAGCTTTCAATCTAGTATAAAAATGGCACCTTACGAAGCTTTGTATGGCCGCAAGTGTCGTGCACCATTGTACTAGACCGAGCTCAGTGAAAATAAGATACACGGGGTTGATTTGATTAAAGAGACTAAATTGAAACTGGCAGTGATCCGAGATAGTTTAAAAGTTGCATCAGATCGCCGAAAGTCATAAGTGATTTGAAACGCAAAGACATTGAGTTTCAGGTCAAAGATCGGGTATTTTTGAAAGTTTCCCCGTGGAAGAAAGTACTTCAATTTGGACGTAAAGGTAAATTAAGTCTGAGGTTCATCGGACCGTATGAGATCATTGAACGTATCAGGCCTGTTACTTATAGATTAAAGTTGCCCCCTAAACTAGAAAAGATACACAATGTATTTTATGTTTCGATGCTTTGTAGATATAGATCAGATCCGTCACATGTGATCGCCCCGTCTGAGATTGAAATCCAATCAGATATGACGTACGAGGAAGAACTGATCCGTATCTTAGCTCGTGAAGTGAAAGAGCAGAGAAACAAGAAAATTCCATTAGTAAAAGTATTATGGAATCGACATGGAATAGAAGAGGCTACGTGGGAGCCTAAGGATTCTGTGAGACAACAATATCGACTTTGTTTAACGGTAAGATTTTCGGGGACAAAATCCCTAAGGGGAGAGTTGTAACAGTCCAAATTTGACCCTAATCATAATAGTGGTTTCGGGACCAAAAATCCAAGTTCAAATACTATTTTAATACTATTTTCTATCATTGATATGTGAATTAGCATGTGTTAAATTTCTGTGAATTAAATTGACTGTTTGTGTGTTTAATTTGACTAAAGGACTAAATTGCATAATCGGTAGAAGTGACCTCTTAAATTGATTATTGGCTAAATTGAAATGGCTTTATTAAAGTGAAGTCCTTAAAGGACAATTAGTCCATTATTATTTAAGTGGACGGCAACATGTAGAAAAATTAGAAAAAAAATTATGTTATTATAATATGTTAATATAAGTAATAAGTAAATGATTATTTCTTTTATTTTAAGTCATATAATAATGTAACAAAGTGGAAAGAAAGAGAACATGCATATGTTCATCTTCTTGGCTAAATGTGAGAAGGAGAGAAACTCTATTTTTGAAGTTTGAGTTTCGGCATTAGGAGAGCTCAAATTGGGGTATATACTTTGTTTACTTTTTGATAATTTTTACATTTTTGAATTCGTTGCTTTGAATGCTATACAACTCATGTTGAAATATTTGAGTTTGAGGTGTTTTGAGGATTCGGCCATTGATGTATATTCATCATGTTTGGAATTAGAAATTTTGATGAAATTGAGTGTTAGGGATTTAATTGGAAAGAATAAATTCTTGAGGGACTAAAACATGAGACAAAGAAATGCATGGTCACGTATGAAGCTTAGGAGCATTCAGCCCTTGAAGTGTGTGGCCAAATTTGGTATATTTTGTACAAATAGGACTAAATTGTAAAAGTGTGAAACATTAGGGGTAAAATGGTAATTTGCCAATTTAAGTGTTTCTGGATTAAATTGAAATGAAATGTGTTTGAATGAGCTTAAATTGAATATGTTTAGATCAAGAACAAAGAAAAACAGATTTGGATCGGGGAAAAGCGAAAGTTATCGAATAGCCGGTTCTAGTTGTCCGACGATATTCGAGGTAAGTCTATAAGCAATTTAATACCGTTAATATCATTTATAACCTGGATTACATGATGAATTATGAAATTATAATTGTAAATTTAGTCAAATCGAATGTGGGTGGTGATTTTATAAAGAAATATTGTTAAATTTTAACTGAGTTGATATGTTTAAGTGATATGAATTATGTGTGATTTATGAAATTTTGGACAGCACGTAATGTGTATGAGATGTTAATAGTATCGTTATTCGGGCTCCAAGCCTATCAGGCCTTGTGCGGGTGAACTATATCGGGTTTATTGCCTAGCAGGCCTTGTGCCGGTGAATTATATCGAGCTTATTGCCTAGCAGGCTAAATACCGGTGTTTAAGTTTCAAACCTCGGGTCTAGCAGGCCTAGTGCCGGTGAAACACCCCACACCCGGCCCACGAGAATGGACCGGATCTGGTATGTTCCTAAAGTAAACCGGTTTCAAAAAATATCGATACTTAGAGAAAATTTGTAAAATTTTTAGAAAAATGTTGTTTGGATTGGGCTTAGATTGGAACCCATTTAATAAATTTTGAAAATCCAACTTAAGTGAGGTGACAAAACAATTTTAGGTTTATTATTTTGAAAGAAATAAATTTTGTTTTTCTTAACTTTAATTAAAAATAAATTGTAACACAATCAACATGAATAAGCGAAATAAAGAAAATCCAATCGGGCCTTATAGCCTTATTACATCAAGTAAAACCCAAAATAAAATAAAAGTAACTAAATCAAATAAAGTCCAAACTAAATAAATTCTCCGAATGTAGCATGGCCACCTCAACGCTCACCGCCCCGTCACACCGCTCATCACACACAAAATAGTTCCCACAATGGGGTGAGTCAACAGACTCAATGTGCACACAATACTATCATTCAATAAATCAGGCATTCATGTTCAAATCATCAAGTCCATATAATAATGAAATTATGATGCAACCCAAACCCAATCCTAATTAGCCATCCACTACACTCCCCCGTACCAACCTGCACACCGTGGGGACTACTAAGTCAACCCTCCATCCGCTACTCTCCACGTGGTGCCTTTAGACACTATAATCAAATTTAAACGTTGTGTCATTAGACACTGTTGTAATCGGAGTTACCAAAATTTCGCAATGTGACCGTAGTCAACATTTTTCGCAATGTGACCGTAGTCAACATTTTTCGTTGGTGAGACCGAAGTCAACACCTTCGTTGGTGAGACCGAAGTCAACACCTGTTCTCCCCCTTTTACATAAAACCCAAATGCCCCAAAAACATGTATATTGCATAACTTAATTTCATGTTCATATTCATATATTCGCATGTTATTAAAATAACATTTTTCACAATCCTATCAGAAGTAGGAAACGTACCTGGGTACTTTTTGCCACATTTGTGGTACATAGCCATAATCACATTATTATTCATATCATATATTAAAATATTTAGCCATAAAATATCGAAGGATAGTAAGGGTACACACCTGATTTGCTTATTAAGGTTCCTTGAGATCTCGAAAATCCCGATCTAACTTTAGATCTATTAATTCCTATATTCGCCCACCAAATAAAACACATTAATAAACCCTTTTGGCTTAAACAAAACCAAATCCTAGTAGGATTTGTAGAGACTCACCTTTGTCGATTTGGTGTTTACACAACCCAAAACTTTATTTTTCCTTTACCCGATATTCGCCAACCTTGAATCTCAATATGGGTTAGTTTCCGCTTTTTAATAATTAAAGAACCGATCTAGATAATCATACAAGCTTTGGTAGAATACTTTTAGGTACTTACCTTGTGGATCTTAAATCCTAAATTTACCGAATAACTAGGGAACACGTGGCCTATGGTGTACCTTCGGAAAAGAATTTCTTCTTCCATGATTCGCCAAGATTAATAATCGAAATTAGTCTCTAAATTTCAATAAGTCTAGAATATAAAAGAATGGAAAACTAAACTTGGATCTTACCCTTATTTGAAGGAATCGATTGCACCTTCACTTCAACCTTCAGAGATTCGGCTTAGAGACTTGATGAACAATCGGGTATGATTCCCTTATGTATTTGGTTTCAAAGATGAAAGAAGAGAGGAATAATAGGCTTAGAAGGAAATCGGCTAGGAGGCTAAAAGAAAAGAAGAAAAAGAATGGATGCTCAAGAAGAATATTTGGCAGAGGAAAAGAGAGGGAGAATGAATAATGAATGGCCCTAGTCTCATCCTTTTATAGTCGAAATTACTAGGCCAAGAATCCTTAACTTGGCCACCACTCTTCCTTATTTTCCTAATTAAAGAATAATTCTTCATTTATCTCTTATTATTCACATATTTATGTGAATAAAACTCCTTTATTTATCTCTTATTATTCACATATTTATGTGAATAAAACTCCTTTATTTATCTCTTATTATTCACATATTTATGTGAATAAAACTCCTTTATTTCTCTCTTATTATTCACATATTTATGTGAATAAAACTCTTCCTTTCTAGAAACCCATGCCGTCCACCTCAGCCTTCTGGAAGCAAAAATAAAGCCTTCATTATTTGCTTCCTGGATGACTCAAACTCAGCCCAAAACCTCTTGTATTTGGGCCATTTCCTAAGACCTTAGGTGGCATCTTCAGGCCACATTTCCAAGTTCGTTATTGGGGCAAATGTCATGTACTGTATATTTTTAGGGTCACTTGGCCCTAAGTTCCCTTTTGGGCTCTGAAATTCGACATTCAGGGTCATTTTAAGTTTCCTAAAATTTTCGCTGCTCAGATTTTCCGTGTTTCCAAAATGTTTAGGTTTCCAAAATGTTCAGTTTCCAAAATGTTCAAGTTTCCAAAATGTTCAGTTTCCAAAATGCTCAAGTTTCCAAAATGTTCAAGTTTCCTATTTTGGCTTGGTTTCCAAAATGTTCACTTTCCTAATTTACTTCGGTTTCCAAAATGGTCACTTTCCTATTTTAGTTTAGTTTCCAAAACTTAACATTTCTAAAGAATTTCCTTACATTTCCATACATCTCCTTACATTTCTACACATTTCCATACATTTCCATACATTTCCTTTCATTTCCATATATTTCCATACATTTCCATACATTTCCATACATTTCCTTACATTTCCTTTCATTTCCTTTCATTTCCTTACATTTCCCTACATTTCCTTACATTTCCTTACATTTCCTTTCATTTTCTTTCATCTTAGGGTTCTTGAAACTCTTCAGAACACATCCAACACACCCACTGATCCCACTATCTCATGAATTATGCACGAACGCATAACCCCTAATCTAGGATGTTACAGTTCTACCCCCCTTAAAAATAATTTCGTCCTCGAAATTACTTACTATCGCTCATCCGCATCTAACTCACCACACTACGCTATTGTGCAAGACTCGATCTTAAAGAACTATCATACTTTCTAGGAACATTCTCTAAGTTCACGTTCCTTAGAACTCATTTCTAACGTCGTGATTTAATCTGATTAAGAAGTTTTATGTATTAAAAAATTTTGTTTCACTGATTAACCGCGAAGAAGTTTTATGGAAAGAATTTTTAGAAGTGGTTCTTTCGTATTCATACATGCACACAGTCTTTTCATTCATTCACACATCCATCAAACAATTATGAACCTTAGTTCATTCAGAGAAACGTTGTATTTTTTTTTTCATTTGTTATTTTTCCACTACCCGGGGGTATTTTCGTAATTTATCCTACAGGGGTATTTTCGTAATTTTTCAAATTAAGGTTCCTTGGTGATTTTGTCAAAAAATTATTTTGAAAACTTCAAAGTCTAGGGGTAATTTGGAAATTTTTTTTAAATTCGAGGGTATTTCGGTAATTTTTTTTGACCTCAGGGGTATTTTGGTAATTTTTCACAAATCAGGGTAAATTTGTAAAATTTAATAAATTTGGGGTATTTCAAAAGTTGTAAAACTTTGAGGGTTCTTTTCGAAAATTGTTCCTTCAAAAATGGGGATGTTGCAAAAATTTTGGAAATCAGGGTCATTTTGAAAATTTTGGTAAGTTAGGGGCAATTTTGTAATTTTCCAAAATTCACGGTATTTTGATAGTTTGTAAATTAGGGTTTTGGACTTTTATAACATAATGAAATTTTGGTAAAACTATTGAGTAGTTGGACATCTTATAAACCAAGGGCATTTTGTAATTTCATCATTAGGGGTATTTTAGTAAATTTGTAAATCGAAATATTTCGGAAAATTTATAAAAATATTCTTTTCAAATCAAGAGGGTAATTTAGAAATTTTAAAATTAGGGTTTCTAGAAAATACGACTAGTCCCTTTCGGTTTTAGTTATTGGGTTTAGCCTGTGACTAAGTCCTCTTGGTTAGGGTGAAGTTACTACGCACTGGTAGGATTCGAGTAAAGAGGAGGTGAGTCACTAGGACCTGCTTAAATACCAAGCTCTTCTTGAATCCACTCCTGACATGCGCACAACAGTTACCACACCTAGCTCGATGACTTAATCATGTGTTTGTCTAGTGTATTAAGTCTTATGTATTTGTGTTTGAGTAGACTAATCCTAGGGTTTAAGTTCCTATCATGCTATTCTACGTTCCATGCCTTTTCTACCCTTAAACAGTTCATAGAATCACACATATAGTTAGGGGTACTTACCTGGTGGACTGCGGGTCGGAGACTTAGGTGCCATGCCATCAAACCTGTCTATTTTTAGAAATATTTCCATAAAACTCATTTGGGCTTGTTTGAAAAACGTTTTGGGCCTTAGGCCACAGGCCGAGAGTTTAAAACCTGGCTCTGATACCAAATTGAAACACCCCACACCCGGCCCACGAGAATGGACCGGATCTGGTATGTTCCTAAAGTAAACCGGTTTCAAAAAATATCGATACTTAGAGAAAATTTGTAAAATTTTTAGAAAAATGTTGTTTGGATTGGGCTTAGATTGGAACCCATTTAATAAATTTTGAAAATCCAACTTAAGTGAGGTGACAAAACAATTTTAGGTTTATTATTTTGAAAGAAATAAATTTTGTTTTTCTTAACTTTAATTAAAAATAAATTGTAACACAATCAACATGAATAAGCGAAATAAAGAAAATCCAATGGGCCTTATGGCCTTATTACATCAAGTAAAACCCAAAATAAAATAAAAGTAACTAAATCAAATAAAGTCCAAACTAAATAAATTCTCGAATGTAGCATGGCCACCTCAACGCTCACCGCCCGGTCCGTCACCGCTCATCACCGAAAATAGTTCCCACAATGGGGTGAGTCAATGACTCAATGTGCACACAATACTATCATTCAATAAATCAGCATTCATGTTCAAATCATCAAGTCCATATAATAATGAAATTATGATGCAACCCAAACCCAATCCTAATTAGCCATCCACTACACTCCCCCGTACCAACCTGCACACCGTGGGGACTACTAAGTCAACCCTCCATCCGCTACTCTCCACGTGGTGCCTTTAGACACTATAATAAAATTTAAACGTTGTGTCATTAGACACTGTTGTAACCGGAGTTACCAAAATTTCGCAATGTGACCGTAGTCAACATTTTTCGCAATGTGACCGTAGTCAACATTTTTCGTTGGTGAGACCGAAGTCAACACCTTCGTTGGTGAGACCAAGTCAACACCTGTTCTCCCCTTTACATAAAACCCAAATGCCCCAAAACATGTATATTGCATAACTTAATTTCATGTTCATATTCATATATTCGCATGTTATTAAAATAACATTTTCACAATCCTATCGTAAGTAGGAAACGCACAGGTACTTTTGCCACATTTGTGGTACATAGCCATAATCACATTATTATTCATATCATATATTAAAATATTTAGCCATAAAATATCGAAGGATAGTAAGGGTACACACCGATTTGCTTATTAAGGTTCCTTGAGATCTCAAAATCCCGATCTAACTTTAGATCTATTAATTCCTATATTCGCCCACCAAATAAAACACATTAATAAACCCTTTTGGCTTAAAACAAAACCAAATCCTAGTAGGATTTGTAGAGACTCACCTTTGCCGATTTGGTGTTTACACAAATCCAAAACTTTATTTTTCCTTTACGATATTCGCCAACCTTGAATCTCAATATGGGTTAGTTTCCGCTTTTTAATAATTAAAGAACTGATCTAGATAATCATACAAGCTTTGGCGAATACTTTTAGGTACTTACCTTGTGGATCTTAAATCCCAAATTTACCGAATAACTAGGGAACACGTGGCCTATGGTGTACCTTCGGAAAAGAATTTCTTCTTCCATGATTCGCCAAGATTAATAATCGAAATTAGTCTCTAAATTTCAATAAGTCTAGAATATAAAAGAATGGAAAACTAAACTTGGATCTTACCCTTATTTGAAGGAATCGATTGCACCTTCACTTCAACCTTCGAGATTCGGCTTAGAGACTTGATGAACAATGGGTATGATTCCCTTATATATTTGGTTTCAAAGATGAAAGAAGAGAGGAATAATAGGCTTAGAAGGAAATCGCTAGGAGGCTAAAAGAAAAGAAGAAAAGAATGGATGCTCAAGAAGAATATTTGGCGAGGAAAAGAGAGGAGAATGAATAATGAATGGCCCTAGTCTCATCCTTTTATAGTCGAAATTACTAGGCCAAGAATCCTTAACTTGGCCACCACTCTTCCTTATTTTCCTAATTAAAGAATAATTCTTCATTTATCTCTTATTATTCACATATTTATGTGAATAAAACTCCTTTATTTATCTCTTATTATTCACATATTTATGTGAATAAAACTCCTTTATTTCTCTCTTATTATTCACATATTTATGTGAATAAAACTCTTCCTTTCTAGAAACCCATGCAGTCCACCTCATTTCTTCGGAAGCAAAAATAAAGCCTTCATTATTTGCTTCCTGGATGACTCAAACTCAGGCCCAAAAACCTCTTGTATTTGGGCCATTTCCTAAGACCTTAGGTGGCATCTTCAGGCCACATTTCCAAGTTCGTTATTGGGGCAAATGTCATGTATTGATATTTTAGGTCACTTGGCCCTAAGTTCCCTTTTGGCTCAAATTGACATTAGGGTCATTTTTAAGTTTCCTAAAATTTTCTGCTCAGATTTTCTGGTTTCCAAAATGTTTAGGTTTCCAAAATGTTCAGGTTTCCAAAATGTTCAGGTTTCCAAAATGTTCAAGTTTCCAAAATGTTCAGGTTTCCAAAATGCTCAAGTTTCCAAAATGTTCAAGTTTCCTATTTTGGCTTGGTTTCCAAAATGTTCACTTTCCTAATTTACTTCGGTTTCCAAAATGGTCACTTTCCTATTTTAGTTTAGTTTCCAAAACTTAACATTTCTAAAGCATTTCCTTACATTTCCATACATCTCCTTACATTTCTACACATTTCCATACATTTCCATACATTTCCTTTCATTTCCATATATTTCCATACATTTCCATACATTTCCATACATTTCCTTACATTTCCTTTCATTTCCTTTCATTTCCTTTCATTTCCTTTCATTTCCTTACATTTCCCTACATTTCCTTACATTTCCTTACATTTCCTTTCATTTTCTTTCATCTTAGGGTTCTTGAAACTCTTGAACACATCCAACACACCCATCGATCCCACTATCTCATGAATTATGCACGAACGCATAACCCCTAATCTAGGATGTTACAGCCGGTGTGTGATTCAAGCTGACGCCTAGCAGGTTCTAAACCGGTAATGAAATTTAAAGTCGCAAGACATAAACTTTTCTAGCTATGTAATCATCAAGATATATATATGTATGTTCGGCCATACAGGTAAGTGCCTACAAATCATTAAATTGACCTTCTATGTTTGATTAATAAGGTAAGTAAATATGTGGTAAATTGTTGAACGTGAATGATACTAATTGATCCTGTATATTCGGCCTTATGCTTATGTTTATGTGATCCTATTGAACTAAGAGTATCGAAAATATTAGTAGTTGGAGAAGAGTTATTAATTCATATTTGAACTATGTGTTGAGTAATAAAGTGAAGTTTAAAGGTAAAATAATTATGTTGATTGAGCCAAATGAGGTACTAGCATTCGGCTTAAGTAGACTAAATAAGTATTAAGCTTTAGATTCTATGATATTATGTATAATATTGAGAATGATTAAATGATCAAGTGATTTAATACATTTTCTTAAGACTTACTAAGCTAGTTAGCTTACTTTGTGTGTTATATTTTCGCTATATTTTATAGATTTTGTTCAAGCTACGAGCTCAGAGGATAGTCATCGACGTCATCCATGCTATCGACTTATTTTGGTACCTACAAAGTTAAATTTTTGAACTTAAGGCATGTATAGGCTAGCTTTATGTGCGAATGACTTGTTGTTGATGTATATATGCCATGTGAAAATAGCTTGATCATGATGTTGGTATGGTGTGTACATATTCGGTCATGTTATAAGCTCTTTTGGGTAACTATATTACATAACATGTTAGTATAATGCATTGCTTATATGGATTGATTTGGAAATGATGTGGATTGTTTATGACTAGAGCATTTTGATGATCTTGATGATCGGTATGGATTTGTCCTTGATTATGGTATAAATTCACTTAGTTAATGGGATAATAATGAACATCAGAGATTCAATTTTGTTTTGGAGGTTTCGATTTAATTTAAGAGGGATGGTATGCGTTCATAAAATGCCGAATGGTTTGCTAATTAGGAAAAGTTGGTGAATGTATACTAATGAATAAGTCATATGATCATTTTGGTTCAATTATGTGCATGCAAAATTTTTAGGGTGTGCATTAGTTTGATGGAGTGTAATGATTCCTTTTGAATTTGGCAATAGGTAATGGTAAGCATAGTATATCATTCGGCTTAAGCAATAAAGTAAATGATGGATACATGTTTAAATCATGGTAAGTAACATATTAGCTAAGTAACGTGTATTTCTTGTGAGTATGTATTAGTTTTGGTCATTTTGTGAGATAAGAATTAGGTTATACAATGCATGTTTATAATGGTTAACCTTAAGTGAATTAAATGTATATGCCTACGATATAATCATTTGTGAATTTGGTATTTTGATTAGGTTTGACTTGGCAAATGATTATATTGCTTGAGAAGTTAGTTAATTGGGCTCATTTCTGATCATGTTAAATGCGCATATGAATATGTTGTTTAAGATCTAAACTTGATCATTTGGTGAAGTCATTTACGCCAAATTTGTTAAAGGTCTAATAGCAATATGGTGTGGAATATTTGGCTTAATATGCTCATGTATTTAAATTCTATGTTAGGTAAACAGCTTCTGAAAGTTTGGTTCTAAGTTATGTTCGATATATGTTTTGTAATAAAATGTGATTCATTTCACTTTTAAAATATAAATGAGATGAATATAGGCATTTTTAAATTTCAAAATTTAAATAGGGAAAATTGTTTTAATGTGGTTATTTATGAAGCATAAAAAGAAATAAATCTATGTTCTAAGCTGTGTTTGATCGGTAATGCCTCTAATCCTAATCCAACGACAGATACGGATTAGGGATGTTACAATTTTCAAGGCCAAATTGCCACCTATACAAGGCTCATCCCTACAAGCTCAAATAATCAATATTCCATACACAAAATTGGATACCAATATCATGTCAAATGATCAACATATTATCCCATTCAATCTCATTTCTAATCATGCCAATTTGTACACCAAATTGCACAACTAAAACACATGTATAACCAAGCATAATACATCCACATCTTACCTTTCATATATCCATTTCATTAATCAAACATACATACTCATATTGCATCCATATGCTTACAATAACCTTGACTATTTCATAAGCATGAAATTATACCAAAACCAACATCATATAGCATAGCATCACATACAAAACACTATCACTTATCTAGCCATATAACATGGCTACATATATACGTGTCTCAAACACACTCCAAAACAACTAGCCTATGCATGCCATATTAAACTACATATATTTCTAAAAGATACCAAAATGAGTTTAAGTAGTGTGATGATGATCCTCGACAATCCCCGAGCCTCTCGTAGCTTTAACAATCTATAAAACATAATAAACACACACAAAGTAAGCTTTCCAAAAGCTTAGTAAGCCATATACAAATAAACTTAACATGTAAGAATTCAAAACAAATAATCAATATGAATTTCCTAATAGCTCAATTGCATAACCGTAATTCTTCTTGGAACATTCACTTAACCATTCATCTATCAATCTTGCATATCACCATATACATTATTGGATCATAGCTTGTTCATTCATGTAACACATTTTACTTTCTCAAATCCAAATACATAACTCAACTAAGTAAGTTCATGAATATACTTACCTTTTTATACACACAATGTGTACATATCAAACGTACCTGAAACGGATATAAAAATCACATAGTCATTCGGTTCTCGAACTTGCCCGTTGAACTGTTCGGAACTAAATAGGATACTCAGAGTGCTCAGAATAGTCGTACAATGCCAACGCCCCAGACGTGGTCTTACATGTAACCAAATATTGATGCCACTGTCCGAGACAGGGTCTTACACAAATCAATAAGATGCCATTGTCCCAAACATGATCTTACACGTAAATCTCATATCGATGCCAATGTCCCGGACATGGTCTTACACAAAATCTCGAATCAATGCCAACATCCCAGACGTGGTTCTATATGATATCGAATATCGGAAACCTATGTCATGACATATACTATCGTATCTATCCCTAGGTTCAAACGGGACTTCTTGGACATTGATAACTTGTCGATATATGCAAAAACCCGAATTTCATATACATTCCATATCAATGGATATTCATAGCAATTCAAATCTCATATATGTACAAATAATTCAATTCAAATACATTTGTTTGTATATCGACTTACCTCGAATTCAGATATTCGATCGGATTCGATTATTTGACTTCTTTCGATTTCCCGTGATCTAAGTCTATTTTCTTCGGTTCTTGGTCTATACATATTCAAATATAACTCATTATTCACCAACAAATTCAATTCAATCCAAATACACATACTTAGGGTAATTTACAAATTAGCCCTCATATTTTCACATTTTGACATTTTAGTCCCTATTTCACAAAATCACAAAATATACCAATTTCATATTACCCATGCCTAGTCAAATTCTCATGTAGTTCATACAAGTCCCCACATTTTATTTATTTCACAATTTAGTCTTTCAAAATATTATTTTCCCAATTTAATCCAAAATACTCAATTTCATCAAAAATTCAAAGAAAAACTAAGTTAATCTAACACATATATTCCATATCTCATCATCAAATATTTCAAAACTCATGTGTTCATCAAAGACACCTTTCAAATACATCGTCAATTCTCAAAATTTAAGCATGGGTTTCAAAGTATTCGAAGCAACAATTACAAAAATGTAGAAATTATCAAAAACCGAATAATAACTAACCTTGAATCAAGCTACCACCATTACCGAATATTAAGCTTTCAACCTTTAGTATATAATAACCTTTAGTAGCCAAAAAGATGAAAACATGGTTTTATTCATTAATATTTTGTATATAATAACAAAATTTTCATTTTACTATTTTAACCTTTAGTAATAAAATTATAAAACATAGTTTTCAAGGTCATTATTGATCATAACCGTCCACTATCAATAATAATAGGCTAATTACCTTTAAGGACTTCAAATTATAAAGACATCAACAAATTAGTAATTTCACATTTAACCATCAAATTTTCATTTTATGCGAGTAAGCCCTTTTCTCAAATTAAGCTTACAAACGAACAAATTAACTCACGGAACTTTAGCACGTGCTTAGTCACACACAGTAAACATAGAAATTAATATTAAAATATTTTTCTAATTCGGATTTGTGGTCCCAAAACCACTATTCTGGCTAGGGTCTAAATCAGATTGTTACAATTCTCCCCCTTAAGGATTTTCATCCTCGAAAATCTTACCGTTAAATAGATTCGAATATTGATGTCTCATTGAATCTTCAGGCTCCCACATAGCCTCTTCCACTCCGTGTCGATGCCATAATACTTTCACTAATGAAATTTTCTTATTTCTCAACTCTTTCACTTCACGAGCTAAGATACAGATCGATTCTTCTTCGTTGGTCATATCAGATCAGATTTCAATCTCGGACAAAGGAATCACATGTGGCGGATCTGATCGGTATTGTCTAAGCATTGATACAAGAAATACATTATGAATCTTTTCTAACTCAGGTGGAAACAACAACCTATACTAAATAGGTCCAACATGCTCGATAATTTCATACGGTCCAATAAACCTCAGACTCAACTTGCCTTTACGTCCGAATCGGAGTATTTTCTTCCATGGAGACACTTTCAAGAACACTCTGTCACCGACTTCAAATTCAATATCTTTTCATTTCAAGTCCACATAGGATTTTTGTCACGGATCACTTTCACTTTCTGTTCAGTGTCTTTCATCAAATAGACCTCGTGTATCTTATTTTCACAGGGCTCTGTCCAATACAGAGGTGTTCAACATTTGCATCCATACAAAGCCTCATAGGGTGCCATTTTGATGCTCGACTAAAAACTATTATTCTACGTAAACTCAATCAATGGCAAATCTGTTCCCATGAACCATCAAACTCAAGGATGCAACATCTCAACATGTCCTCGAGAATCTAAATGATCCGCTCGGATTGACCATCTATTTGCGGATGAAAAGCGGTACTGAAATGCAATTTTGTACCTAAAACTTCTTGCAATTGCTTCCAGAATCATGATGTAAACCTCGGATCTCTATCTGACACAATAGACAATGACACTCCATGCAATTTCACAATATCAGAAATGTAAAGCTCATTAATCTATCAAGTGAGTAATATGATCGTACCGGAATAAAATGGGCAGATTTTGTCAATCGATCAACTACGACCCAAATCGCATCTTTCTTTCTCGGAGTCAAAGGCAATCTAGAAACAAAATTCATTTCACTCTATCCCATTTCCACTCTAGAATCAGAATTGGTTGTAAGAAATAGGACGGAACCTAATGTTCAGCTTTAACTTGCTGACAGACTAAACATTTTGACACAAAGTCAGATATGTCTCGTTTCATACTAGACCACCAATAGTGTTGCTTCAGATCATGATACATCTTTGTACTTCCCGAATGAACAGATAGGTGATTGTTATGTGCTTCATTCAAAATCAATTGAATCAACTCTGAGTTTATCAGAACACAAATTTGATCTCAGAACCTTAAGCAATAATCAACATCAATTTGAAATTCAGAATCAGAGTTTGAATCCCACTGAGCTCATTTTGCTAGCATTTCATTATCAACTTTCTGAGCATCACAAATCTGCCGTAAAAATAACAGTTTCGCTTTCAATTCAGCTAAAACTGAACCATCATCAGATAGGTCTAAATGAACATTCATTGCATGCAATACAAACAATGATTTTCAGCTTAATGCATCAGCAATGACATTTGCTTTACCCGGATGATAATGCATCACAAGCTCATAGTCTTTCAAAAGCTCTAACCACCTTCTTTGTCGCAGATTCAAGTCTTTTTGAGTCATCAGATACTTTAAACTTATATGATCTAAAAATACGTTACATTTCTCACCAAAAAGATAATGGCACCAAATCTTTAATGCGAACACAATCGTAACTAACTCAAGATCGTGAATCAGATAGTTCTTTTCATGAGGCTTTAGTTGTCTCGAGGCATAAGCTATTACTTTGCCTTTTTGCATCAAAACACAACCCAGTCCATTCACTGAAGCATCACTATAAATCACGAATTCTTTACCCGATTCTGGCTGTACCCAAAACTGGAGCTTTAGTCAAAAGGGCTTTCAACTGATCAAAACTTTTCTGACATTTATCGGACCATACATACCTTACATCTTTCTAAAGCAATCTAGTCAACGGAGTAGATATCATTGAAAAGCCTTTTACGAACCTTCGATAATAACCAGCAAGTCCCAGAAAAATGCAAACTTCAGACACTTTCTTCAAAGGCGTCTATTCCAGAATAGAAGAAACTTTACTCGGATCAACTCGTATTCTAGAGGCCGATACAATATGTCCCAAAAAATCGACTTCAGGCAACCACAATTCACATTTGCTGAATTTCGCATACAATTAATTTTCTCTTAGAGTTTGCAACACAATTCTCAGATGTTCAGCATGTTCAATTTCATTTTGAGAATAAATCAAAAAACACAACAACAAATTGATCTAAATACGGTCTGAAAATCCTGTTCATCAGATCTATAAAAATAGTAGGAGCAATCGTTAGTCCAAAAGGCATAACTAAAAACTCATAATGCTCGTACCTCATTCTGAAAACAGATTTCAGAATGTCTGAATCTTTTACCCAAAACTAGTAATATGCCGATCTCAGATCTATCTTTCAAAACATAGTGGCTCTTTTAAGCTGTTTGATAAACCGTAAAAGTAACATATTTTAATCCCACATTTAGCATACTTTTGGATGAATTATTCCTTGAATTGTGTAAAAAGGTGCTCTTAATCCTTTCTATTCATGTTTTATACTCAGGAAAGCACCTAGGGATGAAGAGAACGAGAAACGGGCCTAAAATGGACCAAATTGGGCCAAAGAAGAAATTGACATGGCCTAGGCCCAAGACCACACGGCTGTGCATCCGTAATTTAATCTAACACGGTCTGAACCCCGAAACACATGGACGTGTCTCTTCAGCAGACTCGACCACGGCCCGAAATTGATTCATACAGGCATGTGGCATGACCGTGTCCCTACCGCGGCCAAGATGAGTGTTACTCGGATTTGGATACTTAGAGGCAAAGAAACACATTCTAAAGCCTATTCAAATACCCTAGTAGGAGTTCCATTCAGATTAGGATACTTAGGGACCAAGTAAAGCATTCCAAGAGCCTATATAAACACCTCAAGCATAACCTTCAAAGGGGCGGTTAGCTAGGCCAAGGAGCCGAGCCAGAAAGGTCAGATTTGTGGGAATCACTCGAAGATAGCCAGTTGATCCATCTCAAGAAGCCAAAATTCTACTCAAGATGACAATTTCTCCTTCAATTCCTTCAGGGAGTTCTAGGGATTTCTTATGTTTTATTTTATCTTTTCTTCTGAGATGTTTTCTTTTATTGTTATGAACTAAGCCCTTCAGATACCTAAAGGGATGAAACTTAAGACGAATCTTGTTATTGTTTTCTGAACTATATGATAAATACTTAATTTGTTCTTAATTATGTGAGCTTAATTCTTGTGTTAATATTTCTTGGATATTGATTCAAGTTGAATATGCTTAAGTGGTGGAGCCAAAGTCCCTATCTAAGAGTAGATCTACCATAATTAAGTAGAGTTGATCACGCGCCTAGAGATAGGGTGACGAGATTTTACCAGATTAGGGTGAAACCTAATATGGGAGTCTATAGATCGAGTTAATATAATTCTAGGGGTTTTAATTAGAAAGAGATTTCAATTAATCAACCTAGGGTTAGACATTATTCGCCTCGAGAGAGGGTTTAATATAAATTAGGGAACCCTACGGATCAAGTCAAGTGAATAAATCATCTGGTTCAGTGTTAGATAACAAGTGAAGTCTAGGTGGATTCTTCCTAAGGGTATCGTCTTAATCAACTGAGTTTTCCCAATAGTATTTCCCCAATTCATTCTTTTTGTCTTTGCATATTTAACTTAGTAGTTACTTAAATTTAGATTAAACAAGCAACTTCCCTTATTTTAGGCTAGATAATAAAAAGAAAGTTAGTATTAGTACTTTTAGTTCCTTTGGGTTCGACAATCCGGTCTTGCCTAAGCTATACTACTGTTCGATAGGTGCATTTACCTTAAGTCGTTGTCAAAGTTAGTTTCCAGGTTCGATCATTCTCTTTATAAATTTTAAAACTCGACAAAACAACAATCAAGTTTTTGGCGCTGTTGCTGAGGAACTAAAATATTAAGAAAACTTAATTATTTTTTTACTTTAGCCATTATTTTTATTTTAGTTTTAACCTTGCTAATTTTCTTTCTTTCTTTTCCAACACAGGTACCTCTAATTTATGACTAGAAGGAACCCAAAAGAACCACTATTATACGATAGTGATATTGAAGCTACTGCTCGCAGGAATCGCAGAGAAATTAGAAGAGCCCTAAATTACAAAGAAGAAGAACAACAAGGCGGATCCAATCCTACTGAAGGGATGGACGAGAATAACCCGCCACCACAAGATGTGGTAGAAAATAATGCTTCACATACTATGTATGATTATACTAAACCTCATTTAACAGGAGCAGAATTGAGTTTTGTTAGGCCTGCTATAGCTGCTAATAATTTTTAATTAAAGCCTAACACTATACAAATGATTCAACAATTTGTTCAATTTGATGGTTTATAGGATGAAAACCCAAATACCCATATAGCTAATTTTTTAGAGTTCTTTGATACCTTCAAATAAATGGCATTTCTAATGATGCCATATGTCTTCGGTTATTTCCCTTTTCATTAAGTAATAAAGCCAAGTAGTGGTTGAACTTGTTACCACGAGGGTCAATCACCACATGGGATCAAATGACCGAAAATTTTTATTAAAATATTTCCCATAGGCCAAAACGACCAAATTACGGAATGATATCTCTTCTTTTGTCCAGATGGATTTAGAGACATTATATGACGCATGGCAAAGATATAGGGATCTCTTAAGAAGGTGTCCCCACCATGGTTTACCCTTATGGCTCCAAGTCCAAACTTTCTATAACGGTGTAAACCCCTCAACGAGGCAACTAATTGATTCAGCCACCGGTGGAACCCTGAAAAATAAAACTCCTGAAGCAGCCTACGAGTTTATTGAAGAAATGTCACTGAATAACTATCAGTGGCAGGTTACAAGGACAAAACCAACAGAATCAGCCGGAGTTTTCAACCTCAACGCAGTAACCATGCTATCAACGTAGGTAGAGATGATGAAACAAAAGCTTGATAGTTTGTGTTCTTCACATGTACATCCAGTAATGTAGTGCGACGCAAGTGGAACTGTGGCGAATCCTGAGTACCCATCCTACCACCAGGGCACAGAAAGCGAACAGATGAACTATAGAGGTAATAATTTTAGATCTAATAATAACCCTTATAGTAATACTTATAATCCAGGTTAGAGGAACTACCCAAATTTTTTGTGGGGAGGTCAAGGAAATCAAGGAAATCAAAGACAACAACCTTCTCCAAATTTCCAAAATCAGCCCTATCCACAGGAAAAGAAGCCAAACCTTGAAGAGATGTTGACAAAATTCATGGCAGCCACAGATACCCGTATCCAAAAAATTGAAACAACGCTCGATAATCAACAAGTATCAATCAAAGCGATCGGGAACCAGGTTGGGGAACTTACTATGTAACATCCCAAAAATGGGGTTACCTGGAATTTAATTATTTTTTTTTCCTATGTATGAATGGTTGAGGCATTATTTATGGAATGATCATGATTAATTTAAGTTTTTGTGTTGGCTCGATTTGGTAGGAAATTTTAGTTTTTAACTTCTAAGGTAGGGAGCCCTAGCAAGTGGGTGTTATAAGAATAAATGGGAATAATTTGGACATAAAATAAGCCTAGACTAAGTGGCAAAGTAAGCCCACTTAAGAGTGCATGTGGCGCCACCAAGGGAGCAAGGAGAGCCTTGGTTGAGTCACAAGAATCCTTCTTTTGCATTATGGTGGGGCGGCAACAAGGAGAGAGAGTCCTTTCTCTCTTTAAACTCTAATTATTATTTAGATAATAAGGATAATGAAGATATTATTTGGTTTTATTTGGATTAATTGAGGATTAAATTATGATAATCTAGTAGAGGAAAATAACATTAATTAATTCAAATTAATTTTGAATTAATACAAATGTGTGGCCTAGAATAATTTAAGGTCTTGGCGAATTTTAAACTCCTTGAAGAGGAGTAATCGGCTTGGAGACTAGGTGATGGGAAGAATTCTTTAGTACTCTTTTTACAAAATTTTGCTAGGCACTCCCCTACATTCCACTCTTTTCTTTCTTTTTCCAAACTTTCTCTCCATTAAACTTTCATAGCTTGGCGAAACCCTCCCACTCTTCTCTTCTCTTCTCTTTATTTTCTCCATTCAAACCTATTCCCTATTTGAATCAAACTTCCTTTCTCCCTACTAATTTTCTTTGGCGAATATACCTATTGGAAGTGCCGATTTCTTCCTTTGTCCTCTTTTCTTTGTCCTATTTGATAGCCGAATACCCTCTCCAAATTTCAAGTATTGGCCGAATCTCAAACCTAGTGTTTCCCCTATTTCTCCAATTCGGTTTTAAGGTAAGTAGATCAAGTATTTCCTTTATTGACCCCTAGCACTTGTCGACTTCTAGGGGAGGTAAGAATCTATTTGGCACTTGATAACAAGATATTAACTCTCTTTAATGAAACCGATTATGTCTAGGTGTTAGGATTTTGGAGTTCGACAAAGCAAGTGTCATTTGTGACCAATCAAGTGGTAAGTGTGTTGGTAAGAATTGGTTTTCATAGGATCTAGTTTGCAAATATTTAAAGGCGAAGGCTATTGGCTTGTTTGCTAACGGTGGTAATTTATGAAGCGATTAGGAATCGAGTATTGTGATCCAAAAGCGTAAGGGTAAGGTTTGGGTTCAAAAGGTGAACCCTTAAAATTGATTGATTTGGCGAATGTACTAACACATGTTTTGGCGAATGTAGAGGCGATAGATCTAGGGTGATCGGCTCTTCTTGTCGGGACTTAGACTATCGTGGTATCGGTGTGTACATACACTATATAATGTATTAAATATGCTTAACTTTGTGAATGCTCATTTTATGAATGTAGCATTGGAATGAATACCAAATCGGTATAAGTGGTGATTGAGTAAGTACGTAATGTGATTTATTATTATTAATGCTTTTGGTAAGCATGATGTGTTGACACATGAAATTTAAGAATGTGATGGCATGAAATATATGTATGTTTATCTGTTGTGGGGTTGATGAGTGGAGGCGGTGAAATTGTGCCGACGGGCACCGATGCTTTAGTAGCACACCGTGACTATATGTCACGGAGGTTTGGTACCTCGGAGGTTTGGTACCTCAATAGCGACTTGTCCTGTGGTTAACACCACAGTGGGTTGGCCCCACTTGAGATATGGGATCGTCTCGCCCGGTGATTTGGTATCACACGATGGGTTGGCCCCATCACCCGATTTGTGTCTCACGGACACCGGTGTTTTGGTAACACATTGTGACTATATGTCACCGGTGGTTTGGCACCACCGGTGGTTTGGTACCACAAGGGGTGAACAATGGCGTATGGTTGGCTAGGTTGGGTACACATTATTTTGCATATTAATTATTATATGTTGTGTATGAAAATGTTTTTAAAAGCGGGGAAGGGTTACATCTTGAGTCTTGGTGACTCACCTTCTCCATTAATTTTTGGTGATGCTTAGAACGCGGACATGGAGCGGAGGGACTTGAGGAGGCCATGCGGTGGATTTAAGTTTAAATAGACTTTAATTCTTGTTATTTTACATTTGGTTTTGGGTTGTTTTATTTTGGATGTAATAAGGCCTCATTAAACTTTACTTTAGTTATTTTCTTTTATGTTGGATATTTTATTAAAATTTGAATTACCGTTTTTTTCAAAATGGACACGAAAATGTTTTATCGTGCCATCAGCACATCGGAAAATTTGTGTAATAACTTGACCTAATTAAATTTTCAATTTGGACTCGATAATTTCGGCAAGATAACTTAAAATAAGCGATTTTCAACAAACTTAAGTGGATTTAGAAAATGGGTTTCAAAAAGTTCTTTATCGTAACGACCCATATTCGGTCCTAACGTTTGGGCCGGGTTTGGGCTGTTACATACTATGTCAGTAAGGGAAATTACTAAGTCAGTTGGACAACTTGCAAAGTTAATTTTCAAACGACAACATGGGCATCTACCAAGCAACACTAAGATTAACCCAAAGGAGAAAATCCAAGCCATAACAGATCAGGAGAATGTAAGGTTAGATGAACACAATTCAATACAAGAAAGTAAGGTAGAAGAAGGTAAAGTTGAGGTAACACTAGAAAAGCAAAAACCGGTAATCAAAGAGTACTAACATCACATACCTTATCCCGAAGCGTTAAAGAGAGACGATACAGAGGAATAGTTTGGTAAGCTTCTTAAACTTTTAAAGAAATTACATATTAACTTACCACTTCTTGAAGCTCTTTCACAGATGCCAGATTCGAGGAAATTTTTAAAACAAATCTAAACGAACAAGCGTAAGTTAGACGATGAGCCACATGTGGAATTAAACGCAATGTGCTCAGCAATTCTACAAAATAGACTACCACAGAAGCTAAAAGATCCATGGAGTTTTACAATTCCATGTTTAATTGGTAGACTAACAGTTGATAATGCTTTGGCTGATTTAGGGGCAAGTATAAATGTCATGCCTTATAAAATGTTTAAGCAGCTAGGACTAGGGAAACCCAAACAAACTAGGATGAGTATTCAATTAGCTGATAAAACTATTAGAATTCTTAGGGGTATTATCGAAGATGTTCTCGTAAAAATTGATAAATTCATTTTCCCAGTAGATTTTGTTGTCTTAGATATGGATGAGGATAATTCAATTCCTTTAATTTTAGGAAGACCCTTTTTAGCAACTACTAGGACTAAAATTGATGTTAGCACAGGAGAACTCATACTTCGTGTAGGTAATAAATCGATCAGTTTACAAGCTCTTGACTCAGCAAGGACAACAATTGATGAAGGTGAGAAAGTAAATTCAGTTGATAACCAAGTTGTTCAACTTTCACCACAGGAAACACCACAAGGTTACAAACATGAGCCGAATCATGGACCCCATGCCAACAAAGAAGAACTACATGAGGAAAGAAGCCTTAAAATTGATAAATTAGAGGAGTGGGCGACACACTGTAAAAAGGAACCGAAACCGCACAAAGAAAAACCGAAGGAACCCCCAAAAGAGCTTGTAGGAACAACGAACCACTTCAAAATAGGACACCAGGTACTGTTAGATAAAACAGATCCTAGCATCGTTACATCATACTTGAACACGAACAAAGAAATCCCTCTTGAGGTGCACAATATTTTTTCATACGGAATAGTCAAGGTAAACAATCCTATATTTGGCACTTTTAAGGTAAACGCTTCTCGACTTAAACTTTATCAAGAAAATAGAACTGATAGCATGAGGGAAGATATTCAAACTTTTAAACCACCCTGATTTTTGTGAATAGGAGGAAAGTCTAGCTTAAGACTTTAAATGAGCGCTTCTCGGGAGGCAACCTGAGCACTAACCCTATTTATTTACACATTTTTTTTTCATTTTAGTTTCTTTTCTTCTTTTCATCTTAAACACCTAGTTTTAAACTAACCAAAAGTGCAGATTTCTAGACCACACGGCCTTGCACATGGCCGTGGCCGTGGCCATGTGGAAGTACAGAATCTTCGTTCTGATAATGGCAGATGAGGTACAAGTTAGAGAGAATCAAATTTTGAGTCACGAACTCTAACCACCACCCTACGGGCACCAAAAAAATGCCACGGCCGTGCGACGCGGCCGTGGATAAAACTGACTTATCACCAACGGTCATGGCAATATATAAAACGGGCGTGGGTGAACCAACACGCCTAGACACACGGCCGTGTGAATCGACACACCCACGGTCCACGGGCATGGGGAGCATTAAACCCTAAAACTCTATTTAAACCCAACCTTCATTTCCCCTTCTTCTCACCAACTCCCCATCTTCTTCCTTTCTTCTTTTTCTCAAATTTCTCTCTTCTCCATAACAAGTCTCTAAACTCCTGAGCCTACACATATCCATGTCAAAGAAGCAAAAAAAGCCAAGCATAACCTCTCAGAGGGAGATCGATCTACATAAGTTCATATCGACCGCTTTATCCACTCTACAACCCAAGGGTCTTTGAGACCATTTAACTTTTATTCTACTTTTCACTGTTGCTTCAATTTCCTTCTCTTTGACTCTCTTATGCTTAATTTAGTTTATTTTATTCTAGTTTCTTGGTTTTAGGTTCTTTAGGATGTGAGGGAATCACACCGGAACCACGACCACCGGCTCAACACAACCTTAGGAATCATACCCACCTCGCTAACCATCCAACACTAAGGACTCCTCAGTCCATTCATCTTTTATGTTAATTTTATCTTACTTTCTATTTTCTTTCCCTTTAATTTTATTGTCCTTAAATACATAATTAGTTTATTTTAAATGTGTCTTAATAATTCTTGGCTAATCCATCACTAGTTTCCCAATTTCTTCATCTAGCACAGTGATTGTTGCCATCCACCACAGCACCACCCCTCCTCTTCCAAATCAGGCCGGGAATAGTGATCCTAGAAAAAATTCAGGAAGTGTCACTTCTCCCCTTCTCTTTTGATTTTAGTATCACATGATTATTTATCTATCTTTGTACATTGAGGGCAATGTACATCTTAAGTGTGGGGGGTAAAAGTGCCTAAATTTTTGCATTATTCTCAAATCCTTGAATTATATCTAGTTCTTAAGTAATTTCCTCATATTACTAATTAGGATGAAATTTCTAATGATTTATGATTCCTATTGATATGTTTTTGAGAAAGTCATATTTAATTATGCATTGATGATATAAATTTTAAGATACTAGAAAATCAAGCATGATAAATCTATTTTTCAAGAATAAAAAATTTTCTAGGTTGTCAAATTAAATTTGAATATTACCTTGAAGTTTGAAATTTATAGAGATTGATGTCAAATACCCATAATTTTTGTGAGATTTGTGCCTTATAAAGCATATATTCTTTTTCATGCTCACTTTATTGATTATAAGTATGTTAACACTGAATTGTTATTCTAGAACTTGCCTCAATTATACATGTCAAGACCACATTATTGATTTGATATACTGAGATGATAAAGGCACCTAGGTTTTAACCCACTTACTCCACTAAAAAGCCGTGAACCTCTTTGATCCTAACAACCCTTTTTATTGATTCACCCACTAATATTAACCCAAAACCCTCTCGTATTTGTTATCACCATTCATTTGACTACCCTTCTATCGAGAATTGATTTGATCAGTTGCCTAATTACTTTATTTTAGTTGATAAAGTTCTTTCTTATATTATGTAAATATTTGATTTGTTCTTAAAAAAATCGAAGTATATTCATTATTAGTTCTATAATTAAGTGAGATTATATGTTTAATTTCAATATCTTGAAGAAGAAGCCCGTATTATTAGTATTTTCATGTGATATAATTATTCAGATTATTAGTTCAATTCTTTTTCTAAAGTTAGGTAATTTTTTAGGTCAATCTCGATTCCAACCTTCTAATTCACCTTTTATCCATACCTTTAACCTAAGCCCCGTTACAACCCTGTTAAAGATCTTTTGAATTGTGTATCATCTCATATTACAGTGGTGGATATTTGATTTTCAGACAAGCTTATGGGATTAACTTTTCAGGTTCGACTTATGAGTGCTTTTTTCCTAAACCTTAAACACTTCGAGTGCTTTGAGTGAATCTTTAGTGAGGATGTCAATCCTTGTCAGTTTTGAACCAGAGGTAATTATTTAGATAAAAGGAGACACCTATGTTTTCATGCTACAAATATATGACTTAGAATTGGTTGAATCTTTAGGAGTCTTTGAGTTAAATTATCCATGTATAAATTATTTATGAATTATGATGAGGCATTGTTAATGAGAATTATGAATTGTGGAAAGTTCGTTTTAATTGTAAGTTGAGAGAATCTTGCTTGAGGACAAGCAAAAGCTTAAGTGTGGGGGTATTTGATAAATCGTAAAAGTAACATATTTTAATCCTACATTTAGCATACTTTTGGATGATTTATTCCCTGGATTGTGTAAAAAGGTGCTCTTAATCCTTTCTTTTCATGTTTTATACTCAGGAAAGCACCTAAGGATGAAAAAAATGAGAAACGAGACTAAAATAGACCAAATTGGGCCAAAGAAGAAATCGACATGGCCTGGGCCCAAGACCACACGGCCGTGCCTCCCTAATTTAATCTAACACGACATGGACCCTGAAACACACGGGCGTGTGCCATGACCGTGTCCCTGTTGTGACCAAGAGGAGTTTTACTCGGATTTGGATACTTAGAGGCAAAGAAACACATTCCAAAGCCTATTCAAAAACCCTAGTAGGAATTCTATTCAGATTAGGATACTTAGGGGCCAAGTAAAGCATTCTAAGAGCCTATATAAACCCCCTAAGCATAACCTTCAAAGGGCCAGTTAGCTAGGCCAAGAAGCCGAGCCAGAAAGGTCAGATTTGTGGGAATCACTCGAAGATAGCCAGTTAATCCATCTCAAGAAGCCAAAATTCTATTCAAGACGGCGGATTTCTCCTTCAATTCCTTTAGGGAGTTATAGGGATTTCTTATGTTTTGTTTTATCTTTTCTTCTGAGATATTTTCTTTTATTGTTATGAACTAAGCCCTTTAGATACCTAAAGGGAATGAAACCTAAGATGGATCTTGTTATTGTTTTATGAACTATATGATAAATACTTGATTTATTCTTAATTATGTGAGCTTAATTCTTGTGTTCATATTTCTGGGATATTGATTCAAGTTGAATGTGCTTAGGTGGTGGAGCAAAAGTCCCTGTCTAAGAGTAGATCTAGCATAATTAAGCGGAGTTGATCGAGTGCCTAGAGATAGGGTGACAAGATTTTTTGGATTAGGGTGAAACCTAATATTGGAGTCCATAGATCGAGTTAATGCAATTCTAGGGGTTTTAATTAGAAAGAGATTTCAATTAATCAACCTAGGGTTAGACGTTTTTCGCCTCGAGAAGGGGTTTAATATAAATTAGGGAATCTTACGGATCAAGTCAAGTGAATAAATCGTGGTTTAGTGTTAGATAACAAGTGAAATCTATGTGGATCCTTCCTAAGGGTATCGTCTTAATCAATTGAGTTTTCCCAACAGTATTTCCCCAATTCATTCTTTTTGTCTCTGCGTCTTTAGCTTAGTAGTTAGTTAAATTTAGATTAAACAAACAACTTCCCTTATTTTAGGCTAGATAATAAAAAAAAGTTAGTATTAGTACTTTTAGTTCCTTTGGGTTCAACAATCTGGTCTTGCCTAAGCTATACTACTGTTCGATAGGTGCACTTGCCTTAAGTCGTTGTCAGAGTTAGTTTCTAGGTTCGATCATTTTATTTATAAATTTTAAAACTCGACAAAATAATGATCACTATTCAAATATATCATCAATTCTAGGAAGAGGATATTTGTTCTTTATAGTCGCTTTGTTCAACTGACGGTAATCAATGCACATTCTCATCGTGCCATCTTTCTTTTTCACAAACAGAACAGGAGCACCCCAAGGTGAGAAACTCGGTCGTGTAAATCCTCTATCTATTAACTCTTGTAACTAAGACTTTAACTCTTTCAACTCTATTGGTGTCATTCTATACGAAGCTATCGAAATAGGAGTCATACCAGGCAACAGATCTATACCAAATTCAACTTCAGGTATCGGAGGCAATCCTAGTAACTCTTTAGGGAATACATCAGGGAACTCACAGACAATAGGCACTGATTCAACTTTCTTTTCATTTACTTTTGAATCAATCACATAAGAAAAATATGCTTCATACCTCTTTTTCACATAACTTTGATCTTTCAACACAAATATCACAGTAGGTAACCCAGTCAAATCATTAGACTCAACCCAAACTATTTCATCATTCTAACATCTCAAATCAATAGTCTTTCTTTTGCAATTTACAATAGCATCATGCAATGTCAACCAGTCCAAACCCATAATTATATCAAACTCAAAAATAGTAATAGCATCAGATCAGTAGGAAAACAGATATCTCGAAACATCAATGGACAGTTCTTGCATACTTTGTTGACTAGGATACTTTTACCTAAGGGGTTCGATACTTTTATAACAAACTCAGTAGACTCTACAGGCAAAGTCTTACTAGTTACTAATTTCATGCATACATACGAATGAGTAGAACCAGGGTCTATCAATGCAATCACAGAAGTGTCATAAAGAGTAAATGTACCCGTAATAACATCTGGACATGAAGCTTCCTCACGAGCTTGGATGGCATATGCTCTAGCAGGCGCTCTAGCTTTAGATCTTGCAATAGTATCCCTCGTAGACCTCTGACTACCACTGACATTTCTTGTATTTTGGGAAGGACTACCTCTCGTTGAGACATTATCGGATCTTAGGTTTTGAACAATCTCTTACTCAACAGACTCTAGGCAATGACAAATTAAATGATTTAATGATCCACATTTGAAACAAGCTCGATCATTCAATCGACAAATTCACGGGTGTCTTTTACCACAATGCTTACATTCAGGTCGATTATATCAGACATTTCCAGTACTAGCCATCGATGTTACTGGAGCTTTGGAGCTTAACTGTGATCTAGCCCGATCTCTACCCGAATGTCCCACATTAGCCTTTGAACGGTTATGCTCATCTCAAAATTTATTCGAAGTAGACTGAAATGATTTACTCGAAAATCTCTTTCTGACATCTCTAACTTCAAACTGAACTTTTCTTTTGCTTTCCCCAAGTGCCTCAATTTTACACGCTCGGTCAACTAGTACAATGAACTCTTCTATCTCCAGAATACCAACTAGCAATTGGATGTCTTCATTTAGGCCATCTTCAAATCTCTTATACATTATCACCACTATTGATACACAATCTCGAGCATCTGGCTTAATCTCACGAACTCTTGCTCGTATTCAGTGACAGATATACGGCCTTGTTTCAATTTGAGGAATTCCTTTCAGTTTTGATCTATGAATCTCTGACTGATATATTTCTTTCAAAACTTAGACTAAAAGAAATCCCAAGTAAACCATTCCTTTGAAACAACAGAGATCAAAGTCTTCCACCATTGATAGGCTACATCTCGTAACAAAGATACAACACATTTAATACTTTTTTTGAGTCAAAGACATCTCATCAAATACTCGGATAGTGTTTTCTAACCAAAACTCAGCTTTTTTAACATCATTGTCATTAGTAGCCCTGGACTTTTCCGCCCCATACTTACGGATTTTGTCAACCAGAGGCTTATTCAACAGATTCAGATTTATAGCTAAAGGTATAGCAGAAGTTTGAGGGGGATTAAGCGGGGGTGGAGGTTGTGAAACAGCCGAATTATTTTTCACAAACTGAGTGAACCACTCACTCATCATCTAGAAGAAAGCTTGTTTAACTTCTCCCTCTTGACTGATCGTAATCGGTCTTGAATCAGATGGCATTGTCCCTTGAGCGGGAGCAGGTGCATTTCTTTCTACATCATCAACTACGGCTCTTTTGGGATCCATTACTATACGTTAAACATATTTTCCACGTCAGGATTCATCACACTATCACAATTCAGATATATGGCATGTATAGCTAGACTCTCACACGTTACATTAGTCTGAGAATCGGCTAAATTGTAGCTCTGATACTAATCAAATGTAACACCCCTAACCCATATCCGTCGTCGAATTAGGGTTAAGAGGCATTACCAAAAACACAGAATCTTTTACGGACATATCATTGAATAATTTTTCAAATCCAATCAAAGTGTCCCTCAAATAGGTCAATGAGACCTCAAGCATGCTTTAGAATAGGGACGGGACTAAACCAAATACATACAAAAATTCTCAAAAATTTAAAATTTTTTCTAAGTTACAGAGGTCACAAGCCCTTGTGGGCAGGCCATGTGCCTCCCACGGCCTCAGACACGCCAATGTGGGCAGGCCATGTGCCTCCTACGGCCTCAGACACGCCCATTTGTCTAAGCAGTGGCAAAATAGGGCATACATATTGACTTGTCCACACGGCTGTGGACACGCCCGTGTGCCTCACCCATGGTCGGTCCCGACTTGCACCACACTTCCAGTTACACGCCCGTGTGTCCAACCCGTGGTCGATCCAAACTTGTTTTGAATTATAACCACGAGAGACATGATCAAGCCACATGCCCATCTGCTCAATCGTGTGGGCAATTATAGGCTATTTTCAAGGCCAAATTGCCACCCACACAAGGGTCATCCCTACAAGCTGAAATAATTAATATTCCATGCACAAAATTGGCAACCAATATCATGTCAAATGATCAACATATCATCCCATTCAATCTCATTTCTAATCATGCCAATTTGTACACCAAATTGCACAACTAAAACATATGTATAACCAAGCATAATACATCCACATCTTACCTTTTATATATCCATTTCATTAATCAAACATACTTACTCATATTGCATCCATATGCTTACCATAACCTTGACTATTTCATAAGCATGAAATTATACCAAAACCAATATCATATAGCATAGCATCACATACAAAACACAATCACTTATCTAGCCATACATATGGCTACATATATACATGTCTCAAACATACTCCAAAGCAACTAGCCTATACATTCCATATTTAACTACATACATTTCCAAAAGATCCCAAAATGAGTTTAAGTAGTATGATGATGATCCTCGACGATCCTCAAGCCTCTTGTAGCTTTAACGATCTATAAAACAAAACAAACACACACAAAGTAAGCTTTTCAAAAGCTTAGCAAGCCATATACAAATAAACTTAACATATAACAATTCAAAACAAATAATCAATATGAATTTACTAATAGCTCAATTGCATAACCATAATTCTTCTTGGCACATTCACTTAGCCATTCTTCTATCAATCTTGCATATCACCATATACATTATTGGATCATAGCGTGTTCATTCATGTAACACATTTTACTTTCTCAAATCCAAATACATAACTCAACTGTGTAAGTTCATGAATATACTTACCTTCTTATACACACAATGTGTACATATCAAACGTACCTGAAACAGATATAAAAATCACATAGTCATTCATTTCTCAAACTTTCCCGTTGAATCATTCGAAACTAAATAGGATACTCAGAATGCTCGAAATAGTCATACAATGCCAACGCCCCAAACGTGGTCTTACATGTAACCAAATATCAATGCCACTGTCCTAAACAGGGTCTTACAGGAATCAATACGATGCCATTGTCCTAAACATGGTCTTACACGTAAATCTCATATCGATGCCAATGTCCCATACGTGGTCTTACACGAAATCTCGAATCAATGCCAATGTCCCAGACGTGGTCTTATATGATATCGAATATCGGACACCTATGTCATGACATATACTATCGTATCTATCCCTAGGTTCAAACGGGACTTCTCAAACATTGATAACTTATCGATATATGTGCAAACCCGAATTTCATATACATTCCATCTCAATGGATATTCATAGCAATTCAAATCTCATATATGTACAAATAATTCAATTCAAATACATTTATTTGTATATCGACTTACCTCAGATTTGGATATTTGATCGGATTCTGTTATTCGACTACTTTCAATTTCTCGCGATCTAAGTCTATTTTCTTCGGTTCTTGATCTATACATATTCAAATTTAACTCATTTATTCACCAAAACATTCAACTCAATACAAATACACATATTTAGGGCAATTTATAAATTAGCCCTTATATTTTTACATTTTAACATTTTAGTCCCTATTTCACAAAATCACAAAATATACCAATTTCATATTACCCATGCCTAGCCAAATTCTTATGTAGTTCATACAAGTCCCCACATTTCATTTATTTCACAATTTAGTCCTTCAAAATACTATTTTTTCAATTTAATCCCAAATACTCAATTTCATCAAAAATTCAAAGAAAAACTATGCTAATCTAACACATATATTCCATATTTCATCATCAATCATTTCAAAGCTCATGTTCATCAAAGCTTAAAAACATCATCAATTCTCAAAAAACATGGGTTTTAAAGTATTCGAAGCAACAATTACAAAAACGTAGAAATTATCAAAAATTGAATAATAATTAACCTTGAATCAAGCTACCACCATGATCGAATATTCAAGCTTTCAACCTTTAGTATATAATAATCTTTAGTATCCAAAAAGATGAAAACATGGTTTTATTCATTAATGTTTTGTACATAATAACAAAAAATTCATTTTACAATTTTAACCTTTAGTAATAACATTATAAAACATAGTTTCCAAGGTCATTATTGACCATACCCGTCCACTATCAATAATAATAGGCTAATTACCTTTAAGGACATCAAATTATGATGACAACAATAATTTGGTACTTTCACATTTAACCATCAAATTTTCATTTTATGCGATTAATCCCTTTTCTCAAATTAAGCATACAAACAAACAAATTAACTAACAAAACTTTAGAACAAGTTTAGTCAGACACAGTAAACACAAAAAATAATATTAAAATATTTCTCTAACTCAGATTTATGGTCCCGAACTACTATTTTGACTAGGGTCTAAACCAGACTATTACACCCAGCTTGTGTCCTCACCCGTGTAACTCTTTGAGTTGGGTCGCACGGCCAAGCCACACGCCCGTGTGCCAGGCCATGTAACTCTCAAAGTAGCCACACACGTTCGTGGGCCAGGCCGTGTGTTAGACCATGTAACTCTTGAAATAGCCATACACGCCCATGTTCTAGGCCGTGTAACAGCCTGACTTGTATTCTTTAAAACCTACAGAGGGACACACAGCTGAGTCACATGCCAGTGTCTTAGGCCGTGTGGACATGAATTTTCCCAAAAACAAGCCATTTCGTAACACCCCTAACCCGTAGCCATTGTCGGGGTAAGGTAACGGAGCATTACCAAAAAATCGTAACTTAAAACATTCAATTTAATCAAGCATTTTATACACATCATAGCTCAATCAAACACAAGCATATTGTCCCTTTTTAGAGCCTTCGAGGCCTTAAAAACACTTTAGGAACGATTTAAGACTAAATTAGAAACATTTAATATTTCATGTAAAAATGATAGAAAATTTTATACTGTAGGGGCCACACGGCCAAGCCACATGCCTGTGTGCCAGGCCTTGTAACTCTCAAAATGCAACATTTAAAACCGACAAGGGATACACGACCATGTTGCATGGTCGTGTCATGCATGACTGAGACAAACGATTGTGTTGCATGTCCTGTGTGTCACACACGGCTAAGACATACGCCCGTGTCTTAGGCCATGTGGACATGAAATAGGCCAAATTCAAACCATTTCTTTTACCCATTAAAAGAATGGACTTACAAGCCATTTGCACTTTTAACCAAAGCATCAAAACATACTAAAACATACATATTAAGACCAATTCCATAGGTCACTTATCGATACAACCCATTTTCCAAAAGGCACCTCAAACGTAAATCATCAAATCAACCTAAATATGTGCACATTTACCATTTATGAAATAATTTATTTCCATGCCAAAACATATCACAATTTTAACACCCCTAACCCGTATCCATCGCTGAAACAGGGTTGCGGAGCATTACCAAAGTTTACAGTTCAATTACAATTAATTTATATAATTTACTGTTCACTTTTGAAAATTAATCACAATCAATCATATGTCCCTTATATGGGTCCTTGAGGCCCAAAATACTTATTAGAATCAAGTTGAGACAAAATTGGGATCACAAAACTTTTTCGCAAAATCTCAAAATTTTTCTTAGGTGCAGGGACACACGCCTATGTGACTAGGCCGTGTGGCTCACACGACCATTGACATGCTAGTGTCCTAGGCCATGCGAGCATTCAATGTGAGGCACACAACCGTGTTCCAGCCTGTATCCTTACCAGTCTAACTCTCTGTCTTGGGTTACATGGCCAGCCACACGCCCGTGTGCTAGGCCGTGTGGACAATTTAATTTTTGAAAATTAAGTGCAAGGATTATACGGCCAAGGCATACGCCCATGTGCTGGGCCGTGCGTCTCATACGGTTGAGACACAAGCCCGTGTCTCCACAATTCTGAGCATTCTATTTCTCAATTTTTAAGATGTAGGGGACACACAGCCAAACCACAAGCCCATGCACATGGCCTTATGTCACACACGGTTGAGACACATGCCCGTGTGCCTGCCCGTATGGACAAAATAAGGCCATTTTTCCAAGCCTTATTTCTCACCCTTTTTACCTTGCACTTACTTCAACACCCCCAACATATTTTCATACCAAGTTAACACTTATAATCCAAGAAAAATACAAATATTATGTATGATATATTAGCACTATAACACCCCGAACCCGGCCTAGAAGTTAGGCCCGAATCTGGCATGTCACATTGTGGTGCTTTTCGAGAAACCATGGTTCCATTTGAAAACCATTCTTGATATTAAAAACTAAAGTCCCAATTTGCGTTTGTTTATTATTAATCAACATTTATTAAAAAATTATTACCTAAAAAAACTTTGTTTGTTACGAAAACTTAATTAAAATGACTAACATACGAAAACGTGATGTTTACGACCTATTTACGAAAGCGTATTTTGAAAGCAGACATTATTTTGAAAATTCATGATATAAAGTTTAGCAGATTTAAAGCATAATAAACTAAAAATCCAAAACTAAAACCAGAATTTAAGAGAGGCCTTATTACAAAATATTAACCCAAGTTAAAAATAAGTAAAATACTAGAGTCCAAAACTGCTCGTAGTGTGGCCACCTCCGAGTCCTCTAACACGTCGAACCGCTTACTGAGGATTACCTGAGAAAAAATATTAAAAAGAGGGTGTGAGTTTACGAAAACTCAGTGTGCATAACCCTCATCAATAAAAACATGAATCACAATAGTTTGGGCTGAATCCCATTTCAGTAACGGTGGCAATTGGGCTTTAGCCCATAAAAGCCTCAGTTGGGCCTTAACCCATAAATGTCACAAATCATATTTATCTGGGCTTGAGCCCATCTCAAATAAAACCACATATGCAATGCATTAATGCCTATACCAACTCAGACTGCGTCTCTGTCCAACCTCGCACTCGCCTGTGGGGATTTAATTGACCCACCCATCCCTACACTCCTTATGTAGCACCGGTTGCGGCACTAACTTATCGGTGCAAACATAAGCGCTCGGTGGCTAAAGCCTTGGTGGATCCACAGTCGTCAAGCGACCATGCGATCCTATCTACACTTCCCCTTTCGAATAATCCCATCCCCATGCAACATAATATCACATGAATGCAACATACAATAGTAATCATACGATAACAATCATAAATCACATACAAGAATAATCATATAACATGTAGGGGTGTTTTTGTCATTTTTATCCTCTAGGGACTTATCGGTCATTTTACCTATCGAGGGTATTTTGTAATTTACCTACCAAGGGTATTTTAGTAATTTACCTACCAAGGGTATTTTTGTAATTTACCCATTTTCGTAATTTACCTACCAAGGGTTTTGTAATTTACCTACCAAGGGTATTTTAGTAATTTACCCCAAGGGTATTTTAAGTAATTTACTAAGGGTATTTTCGTAATTTACCTACCAAGGGTATTTTCGTAATTTACTCACCAAGGGTATTTTCATAATTTACCTATCAGGGGTATTTTCGATAATTTTGCAAATCAGGGGTATTTTGATAATTTCACAAATTAGGGTATTTCGATAATTTTACAAACTAGGGGTATTATGGTAATTTTACAAATTAGGTGTTAACGACCCAATAGAAGGTCCACTGTCGCCTCGAACGACTCAAGTATTCTAAACAGAGATAATAATGTGAATGGGCCTAAGGCCCATTCTTAGCCCAAGTGGGCCCACACACTCGTGTGGCCCATTTAGCCAAAACCTAGCCACATATATGAGATTCACATAGTCTAGTTCACTATCTACTACTCGATCATACAATTTACTCATATGGGCCCTCGGGCCCATTGGGCCCACTTGGCCCCTTTTGGGCCACTGTTGCCCAACAGCCCACACTGACAAGAATACTCACGGTGGCCTCGACTATCGCGTTAAAGCTTCCACATGTGCGCTCGCACGCTCGTGTGGCTACCATTACCATGACCGGCACTTCGGCATTTGCCACTCTACAGCAAAAGTAGAGAGAGGTACACACCTGATAGTAATTCTAAAGCTGCTAAACCACGCTCCCAAAGCTCCTAAGCCTAACGCCCACCAAGGTATCTTTTCTCTCCTCCTAGAATGCTCTTTATATAGCTAGCTTCTCACCTCTTTCTTTATATCTTTCCGATGTGGGATCTTTTCGCTAGCAGAGTTTAAATCTAACTCAAACTCTTGCCACCCCATCTTAGCAAAATAAATACTCCCTTGTTTCTTATGAGATTCGAACTCAGGCTTCCTTGTAACATAATCCACGCTGCTAGCCACTTTACCAACTAGCTCCTTGTTTTTAAAATCATGCGCAACTAAATATAAGTCCTATGGCCAAAGTCAAAAATCCATTTAAAAAGAAAACCAAAATGCAAGCACCAAGACTTGAACCTTGGACCTCCTTCCTTCCTTGTGGCGTCACCCCCTTGTCTCTTATGTGGCGTCACTTTGCCACTACTCCACACAATCCACTTGTCATTTTTCCCCACATTTTATTCTTAAAGCCTACCTACCAACTCCCAGGGTTTTTTTTTTTCACCTAAAACCAAAATTTTTCCTATGGCCTAACTTCAACCCGGGACTTCATAAAAGCCCCCTAACCTTCCAAAATCACTCACCTAATAGGTCCAACTTGTCTTAGTACCATTCTCTTATTCTCAAAAATTTTAAACGCTACTACCCCCATAGCCCATTGAGCCCTATCCTACTAGGCCCAATTCCAGGATGTTACAAATCTACCCTCCTTAGAGAAATTTCATCCCCGAAATTTCCAACTATCTCATAGCTGCACAATACTAGATATACCACTACGCTTCTGCTGCGCACTCTAATCCTAATTATCTGAATTACAAATTTTATGTATTTAGCTCATAGTTCTAATAATTAAATAAATGTTTTATGGAAGTAGTAGTTAAGAGTTGTTTTCGAAATTGCTAGCTCACTATAGTTTTTAGTCTCCTACAGGCCTCAGTATAGTCTATCATCTAAAGTAAGCCCAGTATCTACCTAGAAAAGTAATAGTTTAAAACAAATAAGAGAACTTACTTAGTCCGATTGGAGACTCTGAGTGCCACACAAAACCTTTCAAAACTACTTAAAATCATTTGTAAACATCTTTAAAGTAAATACTAAAACCCATCTCATATTTGAGTTTTACAGCCTAGGCTCTGATACCACTAAATGTAACACCCCAAACCTGGCCTAAAAGTTAGGCCCAAATCTGGTGTGTCACATTGGGGTGCTTTCTGAGAAACCATGGTTCCATTTGAAAACCTTTCTTGATATTAAAAACTAAAGTACCAGTTTGCGTTTGTTTATTATTAATCGACATTTATTAAAAAGTTATTACCTAAAAAAACTTTGTTTATTGCGGAAACTTAATTAAAATGACTGACTTATGAAAACGTGATGTTTACCACCTATTCGCGAAAGCTTAGTATTTTGAAAGTAGATATTGTTTTGGAAAACCGTGATATAAAATTTAGCAGATTTAAAACATAATAAACTAAAAATCCAAAACTAAAACCAGAATTTAAGAGAGGCTTTATTACAAAATATTAACCATGTTAAAAAGAAGTAAAATACTAGAGTGCAAAACTGCTCGTAGTGTGGCCACCTCTGAGTCCTCTAACACGTCGAACTGCTTATTGAGGATTACCTGAGAAAAAATGTTAAAAAGAGGGTGTGAGTTTACGAAAACTTAGTGTGCATAACCCTCATCAATAAAAACATGAATCACAATAGTTTGGGCCAAAGCCCATTTCAAGATGTGATGGCATTTGGGCCTTAGCCTATAAAAGCCTCAATTGGGCCTTAACCCATAAATGTCACAAATCATATTTATCTGGGCCTGAGCCCATCTCAAATAAAACCACATATGCAATGCATTAATGCCCATACCAACTCTGCACTCCGTCTCCTGTCCAACCCTGCACTCTTGTGAGGATTTAATTGACCCACCCATCCCTACACTCCTTATGTAGCACCGGTTGCGGCACTAACTTATCGATGCAGCATAGCTACTCGGTGGCTAAAAGCCTTCGGTGGATCCACAGTTGTCAAGCGACCATGTGATCCTATCTACACTTCCCCTTTCATATAATCCCATCCCCATGCAACATAATAACACATGAATGCAATATACAATAGTAATCATACGATAACAATCATAAACCACATACAAGAATTATCATATAACATGTAGGGGCATTTTCGTCATTTTTACCCTCTAGGGGCATATCGGTCATTTTACCCATCGAGGATATTTTCGTAATTTACCTACCAAGGATATTTTTGTAATTTACCTACCAAGGGTATTTTCGTAATTTACCCACCAAAGGTATTTTCATAATTTACCTACCAAGGGTATTTTCGTAATTTACCCACCAAGGGTATTTTCGTAATTTACCCACCGAGGGTATTTTCGTAATTTACCTACCAAAGGTATTTTCGTAATTTACCCACTAGGGTATTTTCATAATTTACCCACCAGGGTATTTTCGTAATTTACCTACCAAGGGTATTTTCGTAATTTACCTACCAAGGGTATTTTCGTAATTTACCAACCAATGGTGTTTTTGTAATTTACCTACCAAGGGTATTTTCGTAATTTACCTACCAAGGGTATTTTCGTAATTTACCCATCAAGGGTATTTTTGTAATTTACCCACCAAGGGTATTTTCGTAATTTACCCACCAAGGGTATTTTTGTAATTTACCTACCAATGGTATTTTCGATAATTTTGTAAATTAGGGGTATTTTGGTAATTTCAAAAATTAGGGTATTTCGATAATTTTACAAACTAGGGGTATTTTGGTATTTTCACAAATTAGAGTGTTAACGACCCAACAGAAGGTCCACTGTCGCCTCGAACGACCCAAGTATTCTAAACAGAGATAATGATGCGAATGGGCCTAAGGCCCATTCTTGACCCAAGTGGGCCCACACACTCGTGTGGCCCTTTCAGCCCAAACCTAGCCATATATATGAGATTTACATAGTCTACTTCACTATCTACTACTCAATCAAACAATTTATTCAAATGGGCCCCCGAGCCCATTGGGCCCACTTGGCCTCTTTGGGCCATCGTGGCCCAACAGCCCACGCCTACAAGAATACTCATGGTGGCCTCGACTATCGCGTTAAAGCTTCCATACGTGCGCTCGCACGCTCGTGTGGCTACCATCGCCGTGACCGGCACTTCGGCATTTGCCGCTCTATAGCTAGAGTAGGGAGAGGTACACACTTGATAGGAATTCTGAAGCTGCTAAACCGCGCTCCCAAAGCTCCTTAGCCTAACGCCTACCAAGGCATCTTTTCTCTCCTCCTAAAATGCTCTTTATATAGCTAGCTTCTCACCTTCCTTCTTTATATCTTTCCAATGTGGGATCCTTCCGCTAGCAGAGTTTAAATCCAACTCAAACTCTTGCCGCCCCATCTTAGCAAAATAAATACTCCCTTGCTTCTCATGAGATTCAAACTCAGGGTCCCTTGTAACATAATCCACGCTGCTAGCCACTTTACCAACTAACTTCTTGTTTCTAAAATCATGCGCAACTAAATATAAGTCCTATGGCCAAATTCAAAAATCCATTTAAAAAGAAAACCAAAATGCAAGCACCAAGACTTGAACCTTGGACCTCCTTCCTTCCTTGTGGCGTCACTTTGCCACTACACCACACAATCCACTTGTCATTTTTCCCCACATTTTATTCCTAAAGCCTACCTACCAACTCCCATGGTTTTTTTCACCAAAAACCAAAATTTTTCCTATGGCCTAACTTTAACCCGGGGCTTCATAAAAGCCCCCTAACCTTCCAAAATCACTCACCTAATAGGTCCAACTTGCCTTGGTATCATTCTCTTGTTCTCAAAAAATTTAAACGCTACTACCCCCAAAACCCATTGAACCCAATCCTACTAGGCCCAGTTCAGGATGTTACAAATCTACCCTCCTTAGAGAAATTTCGTCCCTGAAATTTCCAACTATCTCATAACTGCACAATACCGGATATACCACTGCGCTTCTGCTACGCACTCTAATCCTAATTATCTGAATTACAAATTTTATATATTTAGCTCATAGTTCCAATAATTAAACAAATGTTTTATGGAAGTAGTAGTTAAAAGTTGTTTTTGAAATTGCCAGCTCACTATAGTTTTTAGTCTCCTACGGCCTCGGTATAGTCTATCATCTAAAGTAAGCCCAAGTATCTACCTAGGCGATAAGAATTTAAAGCAGATAAGAGAACTTACTTGGTCAACATGGCTGGAGACTCGGTGTGCCACACAAAAACCTTTCAAAACTACTTAAAAATCATTTGTAAACATCTTTAAAATAAACATTAAAACCCATCTCATAGCCTGAGTTTTGCAACCTAGGCTCTGATACCACTAAATGTAACACCCCAAACTCGGCCTAGAAGTTAGGCCCAAATCTGGCGTGTGACATTGGGGTGCTTTTAGAAACCATGGTTCCATTTGAAAACTTTCTTGATATTAAAAACTAAAGTCACAGTTTGCGTTTGTTTATTATTAATCGATATTTATTAAAAAGTTATTACCTAAAAAAACTTTATTTGTTGCGAAAACTTTATTAAAATGACTGACTTATGAAAATGTGATGTTTACGACCTATTCACGAAAGCGTAGTATTTTGAAAGCAGATATTGTTTTAGAAAACGGTGATACAAAGTTTAGCAGATTTAAAACATAATAAACTAAAAATCCAAAACTAAAACCAGAATTTAAGAAAGGCCTTATTATAAAATATTAACCCAAGTTAAAAATAAGTAAAATACTAGAGTCCAAAACTGCTCGTAGTGTGGCCACCTCCGAGTCATCTAACATGTCGAACCGCTTACTGAGGATTACCTGAGAAAAAATATTAAAAAGAGGGTGTGAGTTTATAAAAACTCAGTGTGCATAACCCTCATCAATAAAAATATAAATCACAACAGTTTGGGCCAAAGCCCATTACAGTAACGGTGACAATTGGGCCTTAGACCATAAAAGCCTCAGTTGGGCCTTAACCCATAAATGTCATAAATCATATTTATCTAGGACGTAGCCCATCTCAAATAAAACCACATATGCAATGCATTAGTGCCCATACCGACCCTGCACTTTGTCTCCTATCCAACCCTACACTTCTGTGGGGATTTGATCGACCCACCCATCCCTACACTCCTTATGTAGCACCGGTTATGGCACTAACTTATCGGTGCAGCATAGCTACTCGGTGGCTAAAATCCTTCGGTGGATCCACAGTCGTCAAGCAACCATGCGATCCTATCTGCACTTCCCCTTTCGAATAATCCCATCCACATGTAACATAATAACACATGAATGCAATATACAATAATAATCATACGATAACAATCATAAATCACATACTAGAATAATCATATAACATGTAGGGGCGTTTTCATCATCTTTGCCCTCTATGGCCTAACTTTAACCCGGGACTTCATAAAAGCCCCCTAACCTTTCGAAATCACCCACCTAATAGCTCCAACTTGCCTTAGTACTATTCTCTTGTTCTAAAAAATTTTAAACACTACTACCCCTAAGGCCCATTGGGCCCAATCCTAGTAGGCCCAGTTCTAGGATGTTACAAACACATATATATATACATTCAAATTGTAACACCCCAAACTCGACCTAGATGTTACGATCGAATCTGACGTGTCACATCGAGTGTTTTTTGAAATCAGGCTTGTTGAGAGAAAACCATTTTAAATGATTGCCATGTTTGTTACTGTTGGTTTCTTAGTTGGTCAAAAACCCGTGGAAGCTACTCTAATTAATGTCATTTTGAAGTTTGGAAATGTGTGTTTGTCTTTTAAAACAATTATTACTTTTTTGAAAACTTGTTTGTATTAGTTTGGCACTTTCAAAAGAAGAAATTGAACCCAATTAAAGGAAATTAAAATCACCAGAGTCCTTATTACATAAATATCAAACCAATAATAAAATTTAAATAACTAGGTCTAAAATAACATATTAGTGAGCGATGCCACCTCCGAGTCCTCATGACTCCAAATCATCTAAGGTTGGGGATTACCTGTACAGTTAAAAGAAAAGGGTGAGTTACAAGAACCCAGTGTGTAATCCCCTATCATGCAGTAACAGCCTGGGCCTGAGCCTTATTCAGTATGTAGTGTGGGACTTAGCCCATTACAGTAATAGTGTGGCCTAAGCCCAATACATTATCAAGACAGTGAAAATATGCAACCCACCCCAATCTAGCCAATACACCACCCTACCAACCAACACACCATGTGGGGATAAAATCGACCCACATAGCTAGCACACTAATATTGTAGCATAATTGCTAGTAATAATTATGTAGTTGAGCTACCACTAAAAGTATCACAGCAAAGCTATGAGTAACAGTAGTGCAACAAAGCTGCCAGTAACAATATATGTGGTAGAGCCACCAGTATAGTATACTTCTTCCATAACAGTATCCCAACCCCATGTAGTATGTCATGTCATAAATCATAAGTATATGCAGAATGCCATACTCAGTAACAATCATATACAAATCAAGAACACATCAGTCAACCTACCCTTAGGGGTATAACAGTCATTTTACCTTATGGGGTATTTCGATTATTTTACTCTTTAGAGGTAATTTAGTCATTTTACTCTTTAAGGGTATTTCAGTGCAGACATTAACCTTTTCGAAGGTCTATAGTTGCCTCGAGCGACACAGATAACCTAAATAGTCATAATGGTGTAAATAGACCCAAGGGCCAATATTCGACCCAAATGGGCCCGCACACTCTGGTGGCCCATGTAGCCCAAATTCAGTCACAACTATGTGAACTACATAGCCTAGTTCAGTATTTTCCAATTATCGAGGATTTTATCCATGTGGGGCCAATGAGCCCTATTAGGCCCACACGACCCATTTCGGCCAAACAAGGCCCATGTCAGCCTAAGAGCACGAGAACACTCGTGGTGCCCTCTACAGTCTATCACCCATGATTGTGGGCTTGGTTTACCATACGAGTGATCGCATGCTCGTGAGGCCTCATATGCCGAGGTTTCGACTTTTGGACTTTTTCCGATTCGCAAAGGAGATAGTGTGATTACACACCATTTTCACGAAAGCTAGTGAAACATCTCTTGGCGCCAACCTACATTGATTCAATTATTCGGTCAGCCCTTCAATAACAAATAGTTTCAAGAACTTAAACCGCACATAATCAACCATCATTGACCACGATTGTATGAAATATGGCCTACTCTTCTAAGATTGTTGTACAAGACATGATTCCATGCTCTTGATGATTATCCCAATGATCAAACGGTTGGTGAAGGGAAGATTTGGAATGCCTCCACACACAATAGAATCTTCTTTTCTCTTCACGAGATTTTAACACCCTAAGAACAAAGAAATAAGAGTGTTTAAAACACAGTGCTAACGAAAAGTTTGCTTGGAAAGTTGAAAGACTTACCAAAATTGATGATGATGAAGTCGGTTAGAATAGCTTAGGATTCGACCAAGCACAATAGGGAAAAGATGGTAATTGAAAATACACAAAAGAGCCTTGTAAAAAATCGACTAAAATGGGGAGAGAGTGGGGATCAGAGAAGAAGAAAATGGAAAGTAGGTTCGACTTTGAGAGAAAATAGAAGAATAGAGGGGGAGAGAAGAGAAGTGCATTTGGCACTATTAGAAGAGTAGAGGATCAGCAATGAAAGGAAAATGAGACCAAGGGAAAGTTACCTATTCGACAAATATGGAAAGGGAAAGAGTAGAAGTAATTTTGGTCACTTCAATAACTAAAATGCAAAACCCAAAAGGATCCCTGAATGGTAAAAATCATAAAGGAAAAATACGACACTCTCCTTTCACAACCCCACAAAATCGAAATAAGGAAAATGCCTACAGTCAAAATTCCTAAGCTTTCCTAAACCAATTTGGCACCAACACTCCCTACACACCTCAACTTCCTTAATTCTCTCCACAACTCTCTCCATACTCCTCTCTACGATTTGCTCCTACTATCTCTCCATGAATCCATCCAAGACCAATTCAAACTTCACCTTATAGAGTTTCAATCCAACTCTTCTACCTACATAGCTTAAACAGCAAAATAAACACTCCATTGTGCAACCCAAGACTTGAACCTCAGACCTCTCAGTTACACCACATACCACCTTGCCACTACACCACAAGCTCTTTTTGTGCCATAAAACAAGCATTATAACTAATATGGCCTAAGTTCCAATGTCCAGGTTCATTTAAGAAAAAACTAAAAATTTTGCAAAGGCCAAGACTTGAACCCAAGCTTCTCAAACACTCCCATACACAACCAAATCACTTAGCCATTTAGGCACACAAGCAATTTGTGTTGGAACATGCAAAATTACAAACCCTAAATTTTTGGGGCGTTACAATTCTACGCTAAAAAAATTTCGGCCTTGAAATTTACCTGGTCAAAATAAGTGAGGGTATTGTTGTCGAATCGCCTCCTCGAGTTCCCATGTGGCTTCATCTGAACTATGATTACACCAAAGCACTTTGACTAGCGGAATGGATTTCTTCCTCAGTACTTTAACCTCACAGTCCAATATCTTCACTGGCTCCTCCTCGAAGGTCAAATTTGGCCCAACATCATCTCCTCGACTGGTACTATATGCGTGGGATCAGAACGATAATGCCTCAGCGTGGAGACATGGAACACATCGTAAATTTGGTCTAACTCTAGAGGCAACTCTAGTTGATAGGCAACCGATCCCACACGCTTCAGTATTGAGAAGGCCTAATAAAGCTAGGGCTAAGCTTACCCTTTCATCCAAACGTTAGTACCTTCTTCGATGGGGAGACCTTGAGAAATATGAAGTCCCCCACAAAATACTCAATCTTTCGGCATTTAAGATCCGCGTAAGACTTCTGCCTATCAAATGCTTCCTTTAACCGGTCTCGAATCAATTTCACCTTTTCTTGGGTATCAAAACTAACTCTGGCCCCAAAACTCTCCGCTTGCCCAGCTCAGTCCAACATTTAGGAGTAGGTCACCTACAACCATATAACGCCTTGTACGGTGCTCTCAAATCAAATATATCCCTATGGCTTAGTGTGTCAGCTACCACGTTAGCCTTACCCGGATGGTACTCAATGGAGCAATCATAATCCTTAAGCAGCTCCATCTATCTTCACTGCCTAAGATTCAACTCCTTTTGAGTGAGGAGGTACCTGAGGCTCTTGTGGTCTGTGTAGATAATACACTTTTCGCCATATAAATAATGCCTCTAAATTTTTAGTGCGAATATCACCGCGACTAACTCCAAGTCATGAGTTGGATAATTCGCATCGTGAGGCTTAAGCTGACGAGACGCATAAGCAACCACCTTATCCTCCTGCATCAGCACACAACCCAATCCAATGTGTGACGCATCACTATAGACAGTAAATTCCTTCCCAAACGCTGGCTGTATCAAGACAGGGGCCTCAGTTAGGACATTCTTCAGTTTCTCAAAACTTTTTGCTACTTATCAGTCTAATTAAATGGTACCCCTTTACGCAACAACTTAGTCAGAGGTGCAGTAATCAAGGAAAACCCCTCAACAAAACGTCTATAATACCCTGCTAGACCCGAAAGCTTTGAATCTCAGATACGGTCTTAGGTGATTTCTAATCCACTACGGCTTCAATATTTCGAGGATCAACCGTTATTCCCTTGGTAGATACAACGTGACTAAGAAATGTCACCTCTCGCAGCCAGAACTCACACTTGCTGAACTTAGCGTACAGCTGTTTCTCCCTTAAAATCTGTAAAACAATTCAGAGATGTGCATCATGTTCATCCTCAGTTCTCTAATACACCAAGATGTCATCTATAAATACCACCATGAATCGATCCAAGTAGGGATAGAATACTCAATTCATCAAATCCATGAAAGCAGTTGGTGCATTCGTCAGCCCAAATGACATCACTAGGAATTGTAATGACCATAATGAGTCCTAAACATAGTCTTACACATATCAGCCTCTTTAACCCTCAGTTGATGGTACCCAAACGAGATCTATTTTAGAGAAAATCAAAGCTCCTCACAACTGATCAAACAGATCGTCGATCCTTAGCAAAGGATACTTATTCTTGATAGTCACCTTATTAAGTTGCTGGTAATCAATGCACATACGCATGGACCCATCCTTCTTCTTTACGAACAACACTGGTGATCCCCACAGAGACACACTAGGTTGAATGAATCCTCGATCCAGCAGCTCTTGGATCTGAGCTTTTAACTCTACCAGCTCCTTCGGTGCCATCCTATAAGGGACGATGAACACTAGAGCTATTCCAAGCAAGAGCTCCATACCAAACTCAACTTTGCGATTCGGGGGCAACCTAGGGAGCTCATCAGGAAACACATTAGAAAATTCCTTAACTGTCCTAATATCTCCAGCAGAAGGACCCTTAGAGTTAGATACTCTAACATAGGCTAGAAACGCCTCACAACTCTTATGAACCGATTTTTGGTCCTTAATGTAGAAATCACATTAGATAGGAAGTCCCTTCGCTCCTCAATTACTACCACCACTTCATCCTCAGTAGTCCTCAATACCATATGCTTAGCAGCACAATTCAAACTTGCACGGTGTTTCACCAGCCAATCCATACCTAATATAAGGTCAAATTCACCAAACGGCAATTCCATCGAGTCCGCTAGAAAGACAACCCCTTGAACCTCTAGGGGCACATTTCTAAACAATTTTTCTACCCTAACCGACTATCACAATGGACTTAACACCGTCATTTCATTAACAATACTCTCACACAAGATACCCAAGGTGCCAGACACTGTACATGCAATGTATGAATGCGTAAACCCTATATCAATCAGAGCAGTGTACGCTACATTATGAATTAGGAACGTACCGGTTACATCTGGAGCATCACCATCCTCTCTGCGATGAGCAGCATATACCAGGGCTGGTTGCCTCGCCTCAGTGTTACCAGCACCTCTACTTAGGGATCCACGACCTCGTCCCCTATCATCACCCCCTCTGGCCTACCCAAGGCCTCTCAGTGGCTGCTGACCATCTCTCACTGGCTAAACGCAACCCTGTACTACTGCTTGCATTTGAATAGGCCTTTGCGGACAATTCTTAACCTGATGATCCATGGACTTACATCTGAAGCATGCCCCAATCCACTTCAAGCACTCACCCTGGTGAGATCTCCCACAATTAGCACAAGGTTGCAGTCTAACAATAGCAACAGGAACTCCAGTCTGAACTGGCCCATCAAACCTGGCCTTCTAAATAGGCCTCCTAGAAGAACTTGAGGGCCTAAAATCTCCCTTATTTCTACCTTTATTGTTTTCATGGTTCTGGCGCTCCAAGTGCTTCACCTCTTCAGCAATCTTTGCCTTTTCTACAAGAAAAGCAAAATCTCGCTCCCTCTGCGGAGCTATCAATACCCTTGAGCATACCAACTCAACCGTAAGAACTCTAGCTCATATTCTGGCATTGTCTTATTCCCTTGGGTCAGGTTTAGAAATTCCCTTCTTCGAGCGTCCACATAACTTGCACCCACATATTTCCCTTGGAAGGCCGCCTTAAAGAAATCCTATTTCATTCGGTCGGCCTGCATACCCTCTCTTCAGTGAGCCACCATTGGTAGGCCTTATCTCGTAGTAAGGACACTGCTCCTTTTAATTTTTGCTCCGTAGTATAGTGAAGGTCATCCATTATCCGTTCGGTACCCTCTAACCGGTACTCCACCACATTTGGGGCTAATCTAGAAATACCCCTAAAAATTTTTGCTCCATTAGACCGAAATCGCTCTGAAATTGACCCTCAGCCCACTGTTCCAAAACTAGCTCCAACAACCCTCTCTAAAATACGAAGCATTGCTTGGGATAGAGCATCATCCCTAGTTGCTCGATCATAAGACCCCATCTCAGTTACTGGTGAGGCTGGTGCTTCCACAGCAGACATATGGCCCGATGCCGATGATCTGACCCGAGCACTTTCTCAACCTCTACCTTGGCCCCGTGTACCCCTTTCGCGAGTACCTCTTGTGCTCATTTCAATATGCGCTTTATCTGATTAAAAAGTCTTATGCATCAGATTATAATTTTAGTAATTATTAACAAATGTATTATGAAAAATAGTAATTAGGGGTTTGTTTTCGCAGATAGAGGTCTCACTACAGTTTACAGTCTCCTATGGTCTTAGTTTTCTCTATCTAGAGTATCACAGTATAACAGTAATCAGAATTAGAGAACTTATAGATTTAGCGTCGGAGACTCGGTGTGCCACATTTGTACATCTTTCAAAAACGTTTCAAATATTTAAAATCTACTTTCAGAAAAAATTTTCAAAACCTATTCCATAGTCGAGTTTTGTAACCTAGCTCTGATACCGTTAAATGTAACGCCCTAAACCCGGCCTAGACGTTACAACTGAATTTGATGTGTCACATTGAAGTGTTTTTGAAATCAGGCTTGTTGAGAGAAAATCGTTTTTAAAAGATTGCCATGTTTGTTACTGTTGGTTTCTTAGTTGGTTAAAAACCCGTGGAAACTACTCTAATTAATGTCATTTTGAAGTTTAGAAATGTGTGTTTTTCTTTTAAAACAATTATTTTTTTTAAAAACTTGTTTGTATCAGTTTGGCAGTTTCAAAATAAGAAATTAAACCCAATTAAAAGAAATTAAAATCACCGAGGCCTTATTACATAAATATGAACCCAATAATAAAATTTAAATAACTAGGTCTACAATAAAATATTAGCGAACTTGTGGCCACCTCCGAGTCCTTTGAAGCTCCAAATCATATAAGGTTGGGGATTACATGTACAGTTAAAAGAAAAAGGGTGAGTTACAAGAACTCAGTGTGTAATCCCCTATCACGCAATAGTAGTCTAGGCCTGAGCCCTATTTAGTAACAGTGCAGTGTGTACCGTAGCCCATTACAGTAATAATGTGCCCTACGCCCAATATAGTATCAGTAGGGTGCAAATATGCAACCCACCCCAATCCAGCCAACATCAGTAACACCCCAAACTCGCCAATACACCACTAATCGAATCGACATGTTACGGGAAAATCGATTTGAGAGGATAGGTTTTCGTTTAAAAGTTTGATCAAAACACTTTGCTATATTTTGTACTTGTAAAAAAATGATTATTTTAAAACTCCTATTTCATTTTGAAAACTGGGTACTAAAAAAACTTAGTTGAATCCATAGATAAAACCTTTTTTTTTCTATTTTGTATCATTTAGAAATCAAGTGATTCTTTTGTTGCTTAAAACATTCGAACTTAGGGTGGAAAATCTTAAGTTTGAAAAACATCGAGTTTCGTTCATCTTAAATTACAAGTGGTGATACACGATGGTAAAGTTTAAAACAATTCGCTTTGTAGTTTGAAAACCTTATCTTTCCAAGTTTTAGCCAAATTTTACCCATTAATTTGTTAAGGCATATTTAAAATCTAATACTGAGGCATGTAAATAACAAAAACATGAAGTTAAAAGGCCTTTTACAATCCACATAAAACCCAAATGGAAATAAATAAAATAAAGTACCAAGTTTTAAAAGTCGAGCAAATCCAGATTTACTCATGGCATGAGCACCTCGAGTCCATTCCTGGCCCATGTCCGCAACTAAGTGTCACTTGAAATGTCAAAAGAGAAGGTGAGTCGCAAGACTCAGCAGCATAAATCCCCTCCCGTATATGCAACATACTAATACACATCATAACAAAGCAATACAATTAATGCACCCGATCCTAACCATCCGTAACACCTTTTCCACCCGTGTGGTACCAAACCACCGGTGGTGCTAAACCACCGTGACCCAAAGTCACGATATCCATCAATGTGGTGCCAAACCACTGGTGACCCAAAGTCACGAATAATCCATCTGTGGGGCCAACCCACGTGTGATTCCAAATCACTGGCGACAATCCCGTATCTCAAAAGTGGGGCCAACCCACGGTGGTGTTAAGCCACAGGGATAAGTCGCTTTGAGGTGCCAAACCTCCGTGTCCCAAAGACACAAGTGTGATACTAAATCACCGGTGACCGCAATCACGAATCAAATGATGGGGCCAACCCATCGTGTGATACCAAATCACTAGCGTCAATCCCAGTAAAATCAACCGTGGGGCCAACCCATCTGTGGTGCTAAGCCACTGGACGAGACGCCGAGGTGCCAAACCTCCGTGACCCAAAGTCACAATAATCAATCTGTGGTACCAAACCACCTGAGGTGCTAAACCTCCGGTGTCTCAAAGACACGGATATCATATTTCCCCTCCTCTCATATCACCCATACATGTCATCTCGATGCAAATCATGCAAGTCATGCTAATCATGCTAACCAGGTTTCATATTGTATCCCATAACACATATCACTAACAAAGCTCATAATGAAACGGACTTACCCGAATCCGTGCACATACCCCATTGGGTACCATATCAATCATCACACTTTTTGGTCTTACAAAGGCAATCAGGTTTATTAAACATATTACTAAGTAAAAAGTGTGTCAGTTTACACACCTGTTCAAGCACAAGTTTTAATCCAAACGGACGATCTAAATCCTCGATTACCTTGTTCCTAAAATCGACCAAACATAGATTAGTCACTTATACCATTCGCCAAAACCAACTAAATCAAGAGGGTTAACGCTAACCCTTACCTTACACTTGATTTGGTTTCTACCAAATCCCAAACCAAGCGATGGTTCTTCCTTACAAACAAAGACACCCTATTAAGAAGAATTATTAATCTTTTGCAACCTTGACCAAACGAGAACTAAGAGAATAGACTTAATAACATCAACTCTTGCCACCACTTACCAATGATTAACAGAGAACTAAGACTCCTCTTGCTTGCTTCCAAAATCCAAAGGCCCTATAACGCAATGATTAACAAAAGATTAACTCCTTTCAACCAACCCAAAATCGGCCTTAACCACCAAAATCAACAAGAACAAGGGAGAGGGGAAATGGCCATTCGGCCAAACACTTACCTTCCTCTAAACCCGACTATAACCAAGGCTAGAAGAGATTCACACCACACCAATATTCGGCCAAGAAAACCACTAGGAGAGGGGAGAGATTCGGCCAACCTTTTAAACAAGAAGGAGGAGAGTATTCGGCCTAGGAGTTAATCACACTTACGTTTGGCTTAGAATGAAAGGATGGAAGAATAGAGATGAGAAGAAATAGAGGCTACGGCAATAGGGTTTGAGAGGAGAAAAAGAAAGTTTGAAAGAACAAGTTGAGAGGGTTTCAGCACACAAAAGAATTGGATAAAACAATTGAAGAATTCGGTTTAAAAGCAACTGTGAGTTTCGGCACATGTGTTTTGGGAGAAAAGGATGAAAATGTGAGGAGAGGAAGGTGGCTAGTTTCGGCAACAAAAGAGATCAAGGGAAGCAAAAGCACAAAATTGGCTAGATGCCCAAAAGAAAAAGTCGGCAAGATATGGTTGCTTGAGACTTCGGTTCCCAAAGAAGAAAATGGAGAAAACTCCCTTGAAATTTTGGCTTGCTTTTGACAAAAAGAAGAATTTGGCTTCAACAAATTTGACGGAAAATGCACTCCAAATGCCAAAAGAATTTTGGCACTCCCACTCCCCCACACCAAGCCGTCCACTCCCCCCAAAATCTCCCCTAAGATTCGGCCATCACTCCCCCAAACACTCCAAGCCACAACTTCAAACTAGTTTGAACTAGTCCACCTCCATAAATCACTCTCCACCCACCATTCAAATCATTTGACTTGGTCTAAGGCAGAGTTTGAACTGCCTACAACTTCTCCCCTCCATGCTGTCAACATGGGACCAAAATAGGAGCACTCTGTAGCTTGAACACAGGACCTCCCCTTGCAAGTGGCATCACACACACAAGCCTCAAGTGGCGCCTATCCTGCCACTCCACCAGCTCATTCTTATGCTAAAATTCACCAAATAATATTTATAAACCCCAACTCCTTGACTCCTCCCACCCAAGCCTAAAAGCAAAGATTTTTCCTACCACTCAAAGCTTACACCTAGCTTACAACTAAGCCCCCAAAACATCAAAACAACAACATAGCACAGGCACATGCAAACAAAGCCATAATAAATAGCCCCTAACCTGTGATATTACGCTTCTACCCCTTAAAATAATTTTAACCTCGAAATTACCCGATCGTAAGAGTTACGGTATTCTCGTCTCATCACATCCTCCTGTTCCCACGTAGCTTCTTCCGCCATGATTACGCTATAGTACCTTAACCAAAGGCATAGACTTCCCTACGCAGAACCTTCACATCCCGATATAGAATCGCATGTGTTCTTCCTCCATGGTCAATCTGGATTTACCTCGATCTCTTCCACCGCTACCACATGCAATGGATCTGAACGATACCGCCAAGCATCGAAATGTGAAATACGCCGTGAATCGACTTAGCTCACCGGCAACTCAAGTCGGTAAGCTACCGTCCCACTCGCCTCGAAGACTTTATACGCCCAATAAACCTCTGACTTAGCTTGCCTCTCCTTCCTAACTTTAACACTTTCTTCCATGGCGAGACCTTCGTAAAAACTTGATCTCCCACAATAAATTCTATATCTCCGCTTAAGATCTCAGATAAGACTTCGCCGGTCTCAAGCTTTCTTCAATCGAGCTCGAATCAACTTAACCTTGTCTTGGTCTCAAAGAACCAACTCGGGTCCCAACAACCGACGCTCACCCAACTCCGCCCAACAAGTAGGTGAGCGACACTTCCTACCATACAACGCCTCATATGGTGCCATCTTGATGCTTGCTTGGTAACTATTGTTGTAGGTGAACTCACTAATGGCGTAAACTCCTCCCAACTACCTCGAAGTCCGAACACAACCTCGGCTTATCCTCTAAGATCCGAATAACCCTTTCCGATCGCCCATCGATGCGCGGTGAAAAGTCGTTGTTGAAGTCCAAACGCTGCATCCGTAGTCTAATGCAACGCTTCCAAAACCTTGACGAATGGGATCCCTATCCGAGATGATCGACATCGCACACCGCAAATTTCACTATCTATCTCGACACATCTGGCCGCCAACCTCAAGTGAGTAGTCAACCTCACCGAATGAAGTGAGTCGATTTAGTCACCGATCCACAATTACCCAAATCAATCCTTCTTGCTTGGCGAAGCGGTAATCCACCGATTTAAATCCATGGTTATCCTTTCCCACTTCCATCGAGGAATCTTCATTGGTCAAGCAACTCGACGGCAATCGATGCTCACCTTGACCCATCGACATGTCGACACTTCCCTACAAACTCGTCACTTCTCTCTTCAGCTCGCCACCAAAATCGCTTCCGAGATCCTTATACATCTTGCTACTCCTGGATGCATAGCATATGGGCTGCATGCAAGGCCCCAAGAATCATCTGTCTCAGTTCAGCATCCTTCTGAGATACAAACTCTTCCTTGAAAACACAAAGACTTTCACTAGACAAACCGTGACCTTCCAACCCACCAACTCGCACTGCAACCTCTGTGCACTCAAAGCCTCATCCTCTAACTGCTTTCTCTCGATCCGCTTCAACCCAAGTAGGCTTAACTCGCAACTCGCTGTAATACTCCCTCGTCATACAAGCTCAAATGGGAAAACATCACTCTTAAGTTCGAAACAACCTTACGACTCAACGTTCTCGCCACCACATTAGCCTTGCCCGGATGATACTCAATCGCGTCAAATGAGTCCTTAACAACTCAACCCATCTGCTACCGCCTCAAATTCAAATCCTTCGAGTCAAAAGGTACTCCAGACTCTTATGATCTGTGTAGACTATCGATCTCTCTCCGCATAAGTAATGCCTCCAAATCTTCAAAGCGAAGACTACAACCGCTAACTCCAAGTCGCAAGGCGGATAGTTGACCTCATGTGGCCTCAATCACGAGATGTAAGCCACAACCTTTCCTTCCTGATCAAGACACAACCCAATCCCGTATGTGATGCATCGCAAGATATCGTGGAATTCCTTACCAAATTTCAAAGTTGAATCAAAACCAAGCTTCACAAAATCTTCTTAAGCTTGTCGAAACTTTCCTCATTGCTTCTCACCCAAACAAATGGAATCCCTTTTCTTAACAACTTGGTCATTAGTGCTGCGATCAATGAGAATCCTTGATAAATCTTGGTAGAGTATCCTGCCAAACCCAGAAAACTCCGAATCTCAGCCACTGACTTAGGCGGCTTCCAATCCAAAACTGCCTCAATCTTTCGAGGATCCACTCTAATCCCCTCAGCTGACACTACATGACCCAAGAAAGTCACCTCTCTAAGCCAGAACTCGCACTTACTAAACTTAGCATACAGCTGCTTCTCCCTCAAAATCTGTAGCACCACTCGCAAATGCGCATCATGCTCCTCTTCTGTCCTTGAGTACACCAAGATATCGTCTATGAAAACCACGACGAACTGATCCAAATACTGCTGAAACACCCTATTCATCATATCCATGAATGCTACCGGTGCGTTAGTCAATCCAAACAGCATTACCAGAAATTTGTAGTGCCCATACCGAGTACGAAACGCTGTCTTGTGGATATCCGCTTCCTTCACCTTTAACTGGTGATACCCAGACCTCAAATCGATCTTCAAGAATATTGCTGCACCCTTCAGCTGATCAAACAAGTCATCTATCCGTGGCAACGGATACTTGTTTTTAATCGTCATCTTATTCAATGGCGGTAGTCTATACACATCCGATCGCACCATCTTTCTTCTTGACAAAGAGCATCAAGCGCCCCTAAGGCGAAACACTTGGCCTAATAAAGCCTCGGTCCAACAACTCCGGATCTCGAGCCTTAAGCTCCACTAACTCCTTTGGCGCCATCCTATACTGACAATAATAGACACCGGCGCAGCCTAAGCAATGATCTATCCGAACTCTACCTCATGATCCGGTGGCAAACCCTAAGCTCCTCAGAAACACATCAAGAAATTCCTTAACTCGTCAGAACCTTTCTACAAAGCAGACTCTTTAGCCTCCAAGGCATACACATGAACCACATACGCTTCACAAAGACTTTCGACCATCTTCTCACCTTTGAGCAGATACCACATTGATAAGTAATCTCTCCTATTACCTATCATAACCACTTCATCACCCTCGACGTCTTAAGAGCCATGCGCTTAGCAGCAAGAATCCAACCTTGCTCGGTACTTAGCCAACCATCCATCCGAGAATCAAATCGAACTCCCCAAGCGGTAGCTCCATCGATCAAGAACAAACACTACTCCTTGAAGTTGTAGGGTACATCCTCAAACGATTTTATCTACAACTATAGAGTGACCTAGAGGCTAATTCATCGTCATCCGCCTAGAAGTAGTTTGAGTCTAAGTCCATGGTCTCTACTATACTACTAGCAACGATGAATGCGTCGAACCTACATCAATCAATGCAAGAATAGAGAACCAAAGATCAAGAACGTACCCGTTATGACGTCCGGTGCGTCGCCCTCCTCTTGGCGCCTTGCTGCATACACCAATCCAGGCTGTCTTGCCTCAGAACTACCTGCACCTCTACCCGGTGCTCCACGGCCCCGACCAGAACCATTACCTCCTCTGCCATTACCACGGTTCCTTTGCGGTGGCAGTCCATTATTCCTGAACTAATTACGGCCCTGACTCTCGAATTGAATCCTAGCCAACTTACGCGGACAATCCCTCACACGGTGATCCAAAGATCCACACTCGAAATACCCTTTTCCACCGGTCCAGCAACCTCCCCAATGAAATTTCCCACAACGATTACACTGCGGCGGTCCATGACTAGCAGCAACAAACCTACCAGACTGATTCGGCCCACTCTGTCTAGCCCTTTTCCGAGGATTACCCGACGACCGGAAGATCCAAAACTCCTCTTATGTCCTTCCTATCCATGCCTTGCCTTACCGACTCTTAACACCTTGGCTACCTTAGCCTTCTCAACTCGGATAGCAAATTCATGCTCTGCGTGGACCAATCAAGAACCTTAATTCATCTCTCAGACCATCCTTGAAACGAACACACCTCTCGTGTTCAAGAGCTACAATGCCCCTAGCATACCGACTCAAACCTCAAGAACTCGACCTCGTACTCGGCTACGACTTACTCCCCGAACTAACCTCAAAATGCCTTTCATCAAGCGTCGATGTAGCTAGCTCCAATGTACTTTTTCCGATAGCGACCTTAAAATAATCCCACGTAAGATCCTCTCGCGCAAAGATCGTCTCCGAACCGTGAGCCACTCATGGTATGACTCATCCCAAGAAGCGATACTATGCCCTTCACTTCTCCTCGATGAGTCGTCTAAATCATCCTTAACCCGCTCTGTCGCCTCCAGCCAATACTCACGGCGGCTTTGAGCAACACGTAAACACTTCGGAATACCTCAGCCCCGTTTGCCCGAAGTCGCCAGCACGATTTCCTCACTCCTGCGCCTCCACCTACTCCACCTACCCTTTCCAGAACTCGCAAAGATCGTCATGACATCGATCATCCCTACCGATCTTGAAACTCACCACCTCCACCGGTGGTAGTAATGGTATCTCATTCTCGACCCCGACTGATCCTACGTTCAAAACCGCCATCCTACCACATCCACGCCCACGCCCACGACCACATCCACCTCGAGCACTCACGACTAAATCTTGACTTATCTGATTTAGGAGTTTTATGCATCAGTAATTATTCCACTGCCTTTAAAAGTAAAGTCTTATGAATATTAAAGAAGCTTTACTTTCGCGAGTTCACAGAATCCTATCAGTTTCAGTTTCTCTACAGTAATCCACTATTGCTAGCCATCCAATCACATCTCATCAACATCAAAATCACAAGCAATAGTAAGGGGTACTTACCTGGGCGGATTGGTGCCGGAGACTCAGTGTCATGCCTTTTTCACACCACATAAAAACACAAACACTTAAAACAAACTTTAAAAAAAACATTTTGGCCTTTGTACTCGGCTCTGATACCACAATTGTAACACCCTAAACTCGGCCAATACACCACGACCGAATCTGGCATGTTACGGGGAAAATCGTATTTGAGAGGATAGGTTTTCGTTTAAAAGTTTGATCAAAACACTTTGCTATATTTTGTACTTGTAAAAAAATGATTATTTTAAAACTCCTATTTCATTTTGAAAAATCGGGTACTAAAAAAAACTTAGTTGAATCCATAGATAAAACCTTTCTTTTTTCATATTTTGCATCATTTAGAAATCAAGTGATTCTTTTGTTGCTTAAAAACATTCTGAACTTAGGTGGAAAATCTTAAGTTTGAAAAACATCGAGTTTAGTTCATATTAAATTACAGTTGGTGATACCCGATGGTAAAGTTTAAAACAAACGCTTTGTAGTTTGAAAACCTTATCTTTCCAAGTTTTAGCCAAATTTTACCCATTAATTTGTTAAGGCATATTTAAAATCCAATACGGGCATGTAAATAACAAAAACATGAAGTTAGAAGGCCTTTTACAATCCACATAAAACCCAAATGGAAATAAATAAAATAAAGTACCAAGTTTTAAAAGTCGAACAAACCAGATTTACTCATGGCATGAGCACCTCGAGTCCATCCAGGCCCATGTCCGCAACTAAGTGTCACTGAAATGTCAAAGGAGAAGGTGAGTCGCAAGACTCATGCATAAATCCTCCCAGATATGCAACATACTAACACACATCATAACAAAGCAATACAATTAATGCACCCGATCCTAACCATCCGTAATACCTTTTCTACCCATGTGGTACCAAACCACCGGTGGTGCCAAACCACCGGTGACCCAAAGTCACGATATCCATCAATGTGGTGCCAAACAATGGTGACCCAAAGTCACGAATAATCCATCTGTGGGCCAACCCACGTGTGATACCAAATCACCGCGATAATCTCGTATCTCAAAAGTGGGGCCAACCCACGGTGGTGTTAAACCACGAGGATAAGTCGCTATGAGGTGCCAAACCTCGGTGTCCCAAAGACACAAGTGTGATACTAAATCACCGTGACCGCAGCCACGAATCAAATGATGGGGCCAACCCATCGTAGTGATACCAAATCACTAGCATCAATCCCGTAAAATCAACCGTGGGGCCAACCCATCAGAGTGCTAAGCCAACTGGGACGAGACGCGAGGTGCCAAACCTCCGTGACCCAAAGTCACAATAATCAATCGTGGTACCAAACCACTGGAGGTGCCAAACCTTTGGTGTCCCAAAGACACGGATATCATATTTCCCCCTCCTCTCATATCACCCATACATGTCATACTAATGCAAATCATGCAAGTCATGCGAATCATGCTAACCAGGTTTCATAGTGTATCCCATAACACATATCACTAACAAAGCTCGTAATGAAACGGACTTACCCGAATCCGTGCACATACCCCATTGGGTACCATATCAATCATCATACTGTTTGGTCTTACAAAGGCAATCAGGTTTATTAAACATATTACTAAGTAAAAAGTGTGTCAGTTTACACACCTGTTCAAACACAAGCTTTAATCCAAATGGACCGATCTAAATCCCTCGATTACCTTGCTCCTAAAATCGACCAAACATAGATTAGTCACTTATACCATTCGGCCAAAACCAACTAAATCAAGAGGGTTAACGCTTAACCCTTACCTTACACTTGATTTGGTTTCCTACCAAATCCCGAACCAAGCGATGGTTCTTCCTTAAGCAAACAGCACACCCTATTAAGAAGAATTATTAATCTTTTGCAACTTTGACTAAACGAGAACTAAGAGAATAGACTTAATAACATCAACTCTTGCCACCACTTACCAACGATTAACGGATAAAGAAGACTCTCTTGCTTGCTTCCAAAATCCAAAGGCCCTATAACGCGATGATTAACAAAAGATTAACTCCTTTCAACCAACCCAAAATCGGCTCTAACCAGCCAAAATCAACAAGAACAAGGGAGAGGGGAAATGGCCATTTGGCCAAACACTTACCTTCCTTTAAACCCGAATAGAACTAAGGCTAGAAGAGATTCACACCACACCAATATTCGCCAAGAAAACCATTAGAGAGGGAGAGATTCTACCAACCCTTAAACAAGAAGGAGGAGAGGATTCGCCTAGAGATAATCACACTTACGTTTGGCTTAGAATGAAAGGATGGAAGAATAGAGATGAGAAGAAATGGAGGCTACTGCAATAGGGTTTGAGAGGAGAAAAGAAAGTTTGAGAGAAGAAGTTGAGGGGTTTGACATACAAAAGTAATGGAGAAAACAATTGAAGAATTCAGGTTTAAAAGCAAGCTGTGAGTTTGGCACAAGTGTTTTGGGAGAAAAGGATGAAAATGTGAGGAGAGGAAGGTGGCTAGTTTCGCAACAAAAGAGATCAAGGGAAGCAAAAGCACAAAATCGGCTAGATGCCCAAAAGAAAAATCGGCAAGATATGGTTGCTTGAGACTTGGTTCCCAAAGAAGAAAATGGAGAAAACTCCTTGAAATTTCGGCTTGCTTTTGACAAAAGAAGAATTTGGCTTCAACAAATTTGACGGAAAATGCACTCTAAATGCCAAAAAATTTGGCACTCCCACTCCCCACACCAAGCCGCCCACTCCCCAAAATCTCCCCAAGATTCGGCCATCACTCCCCAAAACACTCCAAGCCACAACTTCAAACTAGTTTGAACTAGTCCACCTCCACAAATCATTCTCCACCCACCATTCAAATCATTTGACTTGGGCTAAGGCAGAGTTTGAAGCGCCACAACTTCTCCCTCCATCTTAGTCAAAATGGGAGCAAAATGGCAAGATCTGCAGCCTTGAACACAGGACCTCCCCCACAGTGGCCACACACACAAGCCTCAAGTGGCGCCTATCACGCCACTCCACCAGCTCATTCTTATGCTAAAATTCACCAAATAATATTTATAAACCCCAGCTCCTTCAAACTCTTCCCACCTAAGCCTAAAAGCAAAGATTTTTCCTACCACTCAAGCTTACACCTAGCTTACAACTAAGCCCCAAAAACATCAAAACAATAACATAGCACACCAGGCACATGCAAACAAAGCCATAATAAATAGCCCCTAACCCGGGGTATTACAAACACACCACCCGTACCAACCAACACACCATGTGGGGATAAAATTGACCCACCCAACCAGCACACCAATATCACAGGTATAGCTGCCAGTAATAATAACGCAGTAGAGTTGCCAATAACAGTATCGCAGCAAAGCTGCCAGTAACAATACATGTGGCAGAGCCACCAGTCCAATATAATTCCTCCATAATAGTAACCCAACCCCATGCAGTATGTCATGTCATAAATCATACGTATATGCAAAATGTCATACTCAATAACAATCATAAACAAATCATGAACACATCAGTCAAACTACCCCTAGAGGTATAACGGTTATTTTACCCTATAGGGGTATTTGAGTCATTTTACTCTTTAGGTTATTTTAGTGCAGATAACAACCTTTCCGAAGGTCTACAGCCGCCTTCAGCGACAAAGATAACCTAAATGGTTATAACGGTGTAAATAGGCCCAAGGGCCAATATTCGGCCCAAGTGGGCCCACACACTCGTGTGGCCCATGTAGCCAAAATTTATTTAAGGCTAAGTGAACTACATAGCTCAGTCTAGTATTTACCAATTATCGAGGATTTTATCCATATGGGGCCAACGAGCCCTATTGGGCCCACACGGCCCATTTTGGCCAAACGAGGCCCATGTCACCTAAGAACACCAGAAAACTCGTGGTGGCCTCTACAGTCTATCACCCATGATTTTGGGCTCGGTTTACCATACACGAGGATTACACATTTTGAGGCCTCATATGCCAAGGTTTTGGCTTTCGACTTTTGCCGATTCGCAGAGAAGATAGTGTGATTACACACCTTTTCACGAAAGCTAGCGAAACACCTCTTGGCCATAACCTACATTGATTCGATTATTCGATTATCCCTTAAATAACAAATATTTTGAAAAACTTAAACCGCACTTAATCAACCACCACCTACCACGATTGTATGAAATATGGCCTACTATTCTAAGATTGTTGTCCAAGACACGATTCCACGCTCTTGGTGATTATCCTAATAATCAAATGGTCGGTGAAGGGAAGATTTGGAATGCCTCCACACACAAGAGAATCCTCTTTTCTCTTATCGAGATTTTAACACCCTAAGAATAGAGAAATAAGAGTGGCTTAAAACACAGTGCTAACGAAATAGCTTGCCTGGAAAGTTGAAAGACTTACCAAAATTAATGATGATGAAGTCGGTTAGAATAGCTTAGGATTTGGCCAAGCACAGTAGGGAAAAAATGGTAACTGAAAATACACAAAAGAGCCTTGAAGAAAATCGGCTAAGATGGGGAGGGAGTGGGGAGCAGAGAAGAAGAAGATGGAAAATAGGTTCAGCTTTGAGAGAAAATAGAAGAATGAAGGAGAGAGAAGAGAAGTGCATTTGACACTATTAAAAGAGTAGAGGGTCAGCAAAGAAAGGAAAATGAGACCAAGAGGAAACTTACCTATTCGGTAAATGTGGAAAGGGAGAGAGGAAAAGCAATTTTGGTACCTCAATAGCTAAAATGCAAAACCTGAAAGAATTCCCAAATGGTAAAAATCACAAAGGAAAAATATGACACTCTCCTTTCACAACCCCACAAAATCGAAACAAGGAAAAATGCCTACAGTCAAAATTTTAAGCTTCCCTAAACCAATTCGGCACCAACATTCCCTATACACCTCAACTTCCTTGATTCTCTCCACAACTCTCTCCATGCTCCTCTCCACGATTTACTCCTACTATCTCTCCACGAATCCATCCAAGACCAATTCAAACTTCACCTTACAGAATTTCAGTCCAACTCTTCTACCTACATAGCTCAAACAGAAAAATAAACACTCCATTGTGCATCCCAGGACTTGAACCTAAGACCTCTCAGTTATACCACACGCCACCTTGCCACTACACCACAGACTCTTTTTGTGCCATAAAAAAGCATTATAACTAATAAGGCCTAAGTGCCAGTGTCCAGGTTCATTTAAGAGAAAACTAAAAATTTTGCAAAGGCCAAGACTTGAACCCAGGCTTCTCAAATACTCCCATACACACCCAAATCACTTAGCCATTAAGGCATACAAACAATTTGTGTCAGAACGTGCAAAATTATAGACCCTAAATTTTTGGGGCGTTACACAAATGTTTAACTTACAACAATTGCATTTATGTTTGTCTGCAAGTTTTACCAATTATTAACTCAATTTCATTCATCATTTGGTTTATATGTCTTCTACCATTTAACCATTTCAACACATCTCAACATGATATGGTCTTTTATGATTACATCAAAATACATTTTACACCAGCCATTCCAATGGCTAGATACAACCAAAATATTTCATCATTTATTCTAATTTAGCTTATACATGCCATTATATTAAATAAGTTTGCTATTTGTACCAAAATAGGTTGAAGGATAGTGTGATGATACTCCGACCGATTCCTAACCCTTTCGAGCTTTCGAGCACTACAAAATAGAGGAAAATAAAACAGAGTAAGCATTTTATTCTTAGTAAGTTCGTATAACAAAAATTGAACTTACCAATCATGCTCTTTTAATCAAACATGTATAACATGCATCCCAAACATTTTTGATCAATTGCCTAAAACAAGCTCTCATCAAACAAGTTAGTCATATGATTCATATGTATATCAAGATAACAAAGATGTGCTCATCGTATAATAATTTCTGAGTATTTCAGGGATATTCAAGAAATAAATCATATTAATCTCATTTTTTCTTTTAATAGATGTAACACCCTGGTTTAGGGGCTAGGTAATTTAAGTATAATTCAGGTGTTGGTAGGTTTTTGGGTGTGTTTGGAGGTGTTTTAGAGGTTTTAAGAATGCTCGGGTAAAAGGGGAAGGCTTAGGAAAAGTTTTAATTTTAGGGTTAAGAAATGGAGCTGGGCTTTAGAGGGCTTAAGAAATTTATTTGGAAGGTTAAGGCACATGAAAGGTATTGGCAAAGTGGTTATGCGCTGCTTGGGGGCTTTGGAAGGTGGCGCCTAAGGGAGCAAGGGTTCGAGTTGCTGGGGCAGCAACTTTGTTTTATTTTTGTGTCAAGGGACTGGGCTAAGTAGGCCTTAAAAATAAATGTCCAAGTTGATGGACATGAAAGTCCAATTGGCAGAATGGCTCTTAGGCGCTACTTAGGCACTGAGGGAGGGAGGTCGCGGTTTCGAGGGCCTGGAGCTGCATTATGGAGTTTTTTTTTTATATGTGGTTATGGGCTGGAGTAGGAAGGGTTTAAAATTAAATGTGGGGGCTTTATGGCATGAAATTCAATGTGGCCGAGTGGTCAGGCGTTGAGGAGAAGGGTATGCAGAAGAAGGTCCCGTGTTCGAGCAGTGAGTGGTGCGATTGGAATTTTATTTTGTTTTGGTCTTTTGCAAAGACTTGGTAAGTGATGGACTGACACATGGGAGCTTCTTTAGATAAGGATTAGATTTTTTTTTGAATTGGTGATAGGTAGGTGATAACTTTTGTTATTTTACTATTTTAGCTAATATAGGATTATTTTAGTTTAAATTAGAGATAAAGTATGGATAAAATAGTAAGGATTGGTTTAATTCAAATTAAATTGAATTAGTAGCTTGGTGGGTACGCATGTTGGCTTCACATGGGGTGGTGACCGAATGCTATAAATAGGGGGTAGAATGTCAATTATTCTTTTAGTCTATTGCCAAAATTTGTATTTGTGTAGCCGAATTATTCACCCTTCCATATCTCGCTTTTTTATTTTATTTATTTATTGTTAAGCCAAAACCTTACCCTCCTAAGCATTCCCTATTCTCCATTTTAATTGTTGACCGAATACCAACATTCTCCTCTCATCTCTTTTGTTTTCTTTCATCACTTTGAAAGTTTAATCTCCCTTTTATTGTAAATCTTCCTTTTCCATTTGTCTTGATCTTGGTAGAATATTTGTGTGGGGTGATCTCGTTGGGCTATTTCTCAATCGGTTGGAGTGGCTAGCGTGAAGGAGCACTAAGGAGCTGTTCGAATTTGGCTACTCAAGGTAAGGTGGTAGTAAGTATTCTACCAAAGGGGCCTTTTCCATGGATTTTGTATGGCCGATTCTAATGGTCTTGTGTATGAGGATTTTCGGCAATTCCATTGGTGTTTTGGATTTAATTAAAAGGGTAAGTGGTTTGATATTCTACCTTAGGCCATTGTTTGTGTTTTGTGTTGACCGAGTGGTGGCTATGATCTTTAGGGCCAAATCGATGAAGCAAAGGGAGCCTTCGGGATCTCAGATTTGATAAGGATGTTATTAGGTGATCTAAATTCAATAAAAGTAAATTATGACTTGTTGATTAATGGTGTGATTCGATTAAGTGCCGATGGATGCAAGTGCTACCAAGAGGGGAAAGGAAAACTCCCATCCCGAAGTTCAAGAAGAGATCGGTTTCTGCATGCGAGATTGGCCACCGGGTGTGGGCGGCAATGTAAAACGATAGGCGATAACTTGTAGTCTCGCTAAACGATAGCGTCCGGATCGAGGGTTTAGAGCTTGATTATAAGTGTGTGATTAACCCATCGATTTTCGGTATATGATATGTATGCGATAGGTGTAAGTGTTAAATATGTGTTAATAAGTGCACGGTGACTATGTGAACCGGATACCTTAAAGGGTATGTCGATAAACAAAGTTAGTATCAAATTTATTGAGATGTGGTTATTAATACGTGTATGTGAGTATGTCTATGAATATGAATGTATGCACGAATATCATGTACATGCTTTATTCATTATGTCATTATATTATGTTACATGTGCATGGGTGGGTTTTTGAAAGAAGGTACGGTGTACTTGAGTACGTGGTTGATGTCGACTTTGTGCTACATCGTGGATTGGCGCCGACCGAGGTCGCGTTGTGGATCTTTGCGATTTAGTTCGTGGTTACCTTGATTGATATCGCTTTATGCCTTATCGTGGCTTGATGGATTCTTCGTGTGCTCCATTGTGGTTTGATGTTAGCTATACGCTACATCGTGGATGGCATTGGTTGCCTTTATGGAGGGAAAAGGAGAGGGTGACTCGATAGTCCCCTGGTGTGTGGTAGGCTGGTTAAGGGGATGTGTAGCGGATGGACCTTAGGATTGGGTCGGGTTTCATATTGCATGGTTTTGTTATAAATTGATATGGAAATGGGCCAAGCCCAATATGGAATATGAATAGGTATGTTTTGAGAACATATCGTGGAAATGGGCCAAGCCAAAGGATCGATGGATCGATGAGAAAAGGGCCTAGCCCAAAGGCTTGAATATGATTTGATTGTGGGCCAAGCCCATTATGGTAATGTCGAATGATTATATTTATATGTTGCATTTGATAATTGGGTTGATTTGTGGCTAGCATGTGGGTGGATATCAGTGGTTTTAATTACACACTGAGTCCATGTGACTCACCCAATTATTTATCCAACATCGCAGGTGATTCGTGATTAATGGACCGGGTTGGAGAGGATGCAAGGTGGCCCATGCAGAAGGAGATTAATTTAATTATTTTTAAGAAATTTTAATACTAAGTGTTTTGTTTAATTTTGGTTGTAATAAGGGCCACTTTTATTTAAAGTGATCTATTTATGATTATTGAAGTTTATATTATACTTAGATATATTTTCTTCAAATGATTTATAATATAATAAATTATCATAAAGTTTTAATTTAAACCAAGCTTATTATTTAATAATTTTAATGGACGACTTTCCAAAAGTTAACAAAATTTTCAAGTTTATTCTAAAGTCAAAGATTTCCCAACTGCTTTTTCTCATAGTGACATACCAAATCCGGCCGTGGCTTGTGGGTCGGGTTTGGGGATGTTACTGATTGGTATCGAGCCGATTCAAAACTTCGGCTTTGAGGGTTTTGGGCCCAAAACATTTTCAAATGGGCTTTTCAAAATATGGGCTTTTATTTGAGTTCTTCCGGCATGGCACTGCATCTCTACCGAGTCCACCGGTAAGTACTTGAGACTTGTGAAGTAATTTGTTATATGAACTTATGGGCTTTGTTGGGCTCGTAGATTAGTGAATTAGGATCAGTTGAACCCTAAGGCTAGTCTACTCAAACATATGCATAAAACTTAAAGCTCTTAAACAAACACGTGAAATAAGTCATTGAGTTAAGGTGTGGCAACCTGTGCGCATGTCTAGGAGTGGCATTCATGGAAGCTTGGTATTTAAGCATCCGCGTGACTCACCTCCTCTCCACTTGAATCCTACAGTGCGTAGCTACTGCTCACCTTAACCAAGAGGACTTGTTCATAAGCTAAACCAATTATTAAAACCCTAAGGATTAGCCTTATTGTTTTAAAACCCTTAATTTTTAGAAAAAAATTTTCAAACTTACCTCTTTGGTTTGTAAACTCTAAATCTGGTTATGAAAAAAAAGAAAAAAAAACATTTTCTCGATTTACCAAAATTACCAAAATGCCCCAGAGGCAAAATTACAAAATGCCCTCAGATTGTAAAATTACAGACTACCCTCAACTTTTGTTAAAATGATTTTCACTTTGCAAAATATTAAAATCTCTAGTGTTCAAAATATCAATATACCCCGATTTGGGAAAATTTACAAAAAATACCCCTGTGTTGAAAATTACTAAAATGCCCCTGACTTTCAAAATTTCTGAGTTAACCCCAACTTTAATAAAATTCTCTCATTTTGCAAAAGTATCCAAATTTTGTATTTCAAAATAATACCCGACTCTTGAAATTTACAAAATTACCACGTTAATAAAATTACTAAAATACCTCGGTTTCCAAAATTCACAGTATCTAAAATTTGACAAATTTTTAAATGCCCTCCGATGTGGAAATTTCAAAATGTTCTAGTTTATTAAGTTTTAAAATTTCCCTGGTTTATTACGGAAATGTCCCTGTAGGACAAAATGACGGAAATACCCCTAGGGTAGAAACGGGCAGGAAGGTCCGAATAGTGAATGTGTGTGGTAGATACCATCAACGGCCTCTCACGAGGAATGAATGTGTTGTGATGATGAATTAATGTGTCTTCATTGAGAAATGAAAGTGATTCTCTGAGTTAGAGTAGTAAAACTCGAACTGAAACTTTGTGTGATCGAAAGAACTACTTCTAAATATCTTTCATTTCATAAAATTTGCTCGTGGTTAAATATTGGAACAATTACTAATGCATAAAACTTCTTAATTAGATAAATCAAGACGATAGAGATGAGTTCTAGGGGACGCGGTAGAGGTAGAATGGCAGCATCGGAACCGATAGGGTCTGGCCATGGGTCCGAAAATGGAGTGCCGCCAGCAGTGGACGTAGAGGGGCAAGATCAGACAGGAGAAGATGTAGCGGTGTCGCAAGCTATGTTACGCGTGCTACAGCAAGTGGCAAGAGCTGGTATGGGGAACGGAACTCGGAAGTCAGTGTCGGAAAGGCTTAGATCGAACGGGGCCGAGATCTTTAGAGGAGTGTCGGGAGTAGCTCCTAACGTTGCGGAGTATTGGCTAGAAGCAGTTGAAAGAATCATGGATGATTTGGACTGCACCAATGAAGAAAAGCTGAAGGGTGTTGTTTCGTTGCTTCGCGACGAAGCTTATCGTTGGTGGCTCAATGTCAGGCAAGGTGTCCCGGCGGATCGACTGGATTGGGACTTCTTTAAGGCTAAGTTTGAAGGAAAATACGTAGGAGCCGCTTATTTAGACTCGCAAAGGAAAGCGTTTCTAAATCTAGTGCAAGGAAGTAAGTCGATAGTCGAGTCTGAAGCGAATTTGTGCGGTTAAGCCAAGATGCTAAGGGAATTGTGGCCACCGATTATGAGAGGTGCGCCCGGTTTGAGGACGGATTGCGAGATGAACTTGAACGCTTTGATTGCTCGCAGAGGAGAGAGACTTCAGCGGTGCTAGTGGAGAAAGCTCGGATCGTGAAGAGGTTAGGAAGACTATCGTGAGAGCCGAGAAAAGAATAGGAACGGGAATAAGAGAAGGGTTGGACCGTCAAGATCGTTTGGTGATGCTCGAGAAAAGACCGAAAGTTAAAAATACTGACGTCCACATGCCGATTCTTTGAGAATCGGAATCGTCCTTGTGCTCGGTGTGGAAGACCTCACACAGGAGAGTGTTGGGGAAATGGTAAGGAATGCTTTCGGTGTGGATCTAAGGCACATCTGGTTAAGAATTGTCCTCGAGCAACGAGGGGTCGTGGTTCAAGTCATGGAAGGAATGGTTGCAGTCAGAGTCAACCGAAGATGTGATATCGGGTAAGCTCCTTTGTTTTGGAATATTCTTTAATTGCTTTCCTTGTTTGTAAGTTAGCTCTTTCTTGTATGATCTGGATCTTGAGAGAGAACTTAAAGACTGTGTCGGGGTGTATGATAGACTAAGATCAGAAAATAGCGGAGAAGTAGAATAGCGAGTTATGATTATTCGGTAATAAGTAATTTTGAGGACGAAATTATTTTAAGGAGGGTAGAATTGTAACACCCTAGTTTAGGGCTAGGTAATTTAAGTATAATTCGGTGTTGGTAGGTTTTGGGTGTGTTTGGAGGTGTTTTAGAGGTTTTGAATGCTCGGGTAAAGGGAAGGCTTAGGAAAAGTTTTAATTTTAGGGTTAAGAAATGGAGCTGGGCTTTAGAGGGCTTAAGAAATTTATTTGGAAGGTTAAGGCACATGAAAGGTATTGGCAAAGTGGTATGTCCGCTTGGGAGCTTTGGAAGGTGGCGCCTAAGGGAGCAAGGGTTCGAGTTCTTGGGGCAAGAACTTTGTTTTATTTTTAGGCCAAGGGACTGGGCTAAGTAGGCCTTAAAATAAATGTCCAAGTTGATGGACATGAAAGTCCAATTGGCAGAATGGCTCTTAGGCGCTACTTAGGCGCTAGAGGGGAGGGAGGTCGCGGTTTCGAGGGCCTGGAGCTGCATTATGGAGTTTTTTTTTTTATATGTGGATATGGGCTGGAGTAGGAAGGGTTTAAAATTAAATGTGGGGGCTTTATGGCATGAAATTCAATGTGGCCGAGTGGCCTGGGCGTTGGAGGAGAAGGGTACAGCAGCAAGGTCCTGTGTTCGAGCCAAGAGTGGTGCAGTTGGAATTTTATTTTTGTTTTGGTCTTTTTGCAGCAGCTTGGTAAGTGATGGACGGCACATGGGAGCTTCTTTAGATAAGGATTAGATTTTTTTTTTTGAATTCGGCTGATAGGTAGGTGATAACTTTTGTTATTTTATTATTTTAGCTAATATAGGATTATTTTAGTTTAAATTAGAGATAAAGTATGGATAAAATAGTAAGGGATTGGTTTAATTCAAATTAAATTGAATTAGTAGCTTGGTGGGTGGCCGCATGTTGGCTTCACATGGGGGTGGTGACCGAATGCTATAAATAGGGGGGTAGAATGCCGAATTATTCTTTTAGTCTATTGCCAAAAATTTGTATTTGTGTAGCCGAATTATTCACCCTTCCATATCTTGTTTTTTTTATTTTATTTATTTATTGGGTTAAGCCAAAACCTTACCCTCCTAAGCATTCCCTATTCTCCATTTTAATTGTTGACCGAATACCAACATTCTCCCTCTCATCTCTTTTGTTTTCTTTCATCACTTTGAAAGTCGAATCTCCTTTTATTGTCAAATCTTCCTTTTTCATTTGTCTTGATCTTGGCCGAATATTTGTGTGGGGTGATCTCGTTGGGCTATTTCTCAATCGGTTGGAGTGGCTAGCGTGAAGGAGCACTAAGGAGCTGTTCAATTTGGCTACTCAAGGTAAGGTGGTAGTAAGTATTCTACCAAAGGGCCTTTTCCATGGATTTTGTATGGCCGATTCTAATGGTCTTGTGTATGTGGATTTTCGGCAATTCCATTGGTGTTTTGGATTTAATTAAAAGGGTAAGTGGTTTGATATTCACCTTAGGCCATTGTTTGTGTTTTGTGTTGACCGAGTGGTGGCTATGATCTTTTAGGCCAAATCGATGAAGCAAAGGGAGCCTTCGGGATCTCGAGATTTGGTAAGGATGTTATTAGGTGATCTAAATTCAATAATAGTAAATTATGACTTGTTGATTAATGGTGTGATTACGATTAAGTGCCGATGGATGCAAGTGCTACCAAGAGGGAAAGGAAAACTCCCATCCGAAGTTCAAGAAGAGATCGGTTTCTTCATGACGAGATTGGCCACGGGGTGTGGGCGGCAATGTAAAACGATAGGCGATAACTTGTAGTCTCGCTAAACGATAGCGTCGGGATCGAGGGTTTAGAGCTTGATTATAAGGTGTGTGATTAACCCATCGATTTTTGGTATATGATATGTATGCAATAGGTGTAAGTGTTAAATATGTAATAATAAAAGGTGACTATGTGAACCAGATACCCTTAAAGGGTATGTCGATAAATGAGTTAGTATCAAATTTATTGAGATGTGGTTATTAATACGTGTATGTGAGTATGTCTATGAATATGAATGTATGCACGAATATCATGTACATGCTTTATTCATTATGTCATTATATTATGTTACATGTGCATGGGTGGGTTTTTGAAAGAAGGTACGGTGTACTTGATGCGTGGTTGATGTCGACTTTGTGCTACATCGTGGATTGGCGCTTGACCGAGGTCGCGTTGTGGATCTTTGCGATTTAGTTCGTGGTTACCTTGATTGATATCGGCTTTATGCCATATCGTGGCTTGATGGATTGCTGTGTGCTCCATCGTGGTTTGATGTTAGCTATACGCTACATCGTGGATGGCATTGGTTGCCTTTATGGAGGGAAAAGGAGAGGGTGACTCGATAGTCCCCTAGTGTGTGGTAGGCTGGTTAAGGGGTGTGTAGCGGATGGACCTTAGGATTGGGTCGGGTTTCATATTGCATGGTTTTGTTATAAATTGATATGGAAATGGGCCAAGCCCAATATGGAATATGAATAGGTATGTTTTGAGAACATACGTGGAAATGGGCCAAGCCAGGTGATCGGTGGATGATGAGAAAAGGGCTAGCCAGTGCTTGAATATGATTTGATTGTGGGCCAAGCCAGTTATGGTAATGTCTGAATGATTATATTTATATGTTGCATTTGATAATTGGGTTGATTTGTGGCTAGCATGTGGGTGGATATCAGTGGTTTTAATTACACACTGAGTCCGTGTGACTCACCCAATTATTTATCCAACATCGCAGGTGATTCGTGATTAATGGACCGGGTTGGAGAGGATGCAAGGTGGCCCATGCAGAAGGAGATTAATTTAATTATTTTTAAGAAATTTTAATACTAAGTGTTTTGTTTAATTTTGGTTGTTATAAGGGCCACTTTTATTTAAAGTGATCTATTTATGATTATTGAAGTTTATATTATACTTAGATATATTTTCTTCAAATGATTTATAATATAATAAATTATCATAAAGTTTTAATTTAAACCAAGCTTATTATTTAATAATTTTTAATGGACACACTTTCCAAAAGTTAACAAAATTTTCAAGTTTATTCTAAAGTCAAAGATTTCCCAACCGTTTTTCTGCAGTGACATACCAGATCCGGTCAGGGCTTGTGGGCCGGGTTTGGGGATGTTACAATAGAAGTTTTATCCGTTGAATCATTGAAATATCGATGGATACCCAGGTAGTATACTCGAGGTATACAAATCAATGATCTGTTAACTCATGGTCAGGGGTACCCATAATGGCACATAATTAGGAAGCACACTCTCGAGCCATATAATAGGATGCTCAGATGAGACATGTAATAGGCCGCTTATCCAGGCTAAATAGGAAACTCATAAGAGTTTAGAACAAGAAGCTCGTTGAGCTTAACAGGTAACTCTGAAGAGTTATTAACAGGGAGCTCCTGACATAGCATAACAGAGAGTTCAAGCGAGCCATGTTAGGAAGCTCATAAGAGCTTATATCAGGACGGTCACAAAGAGCTGCATTTGTGTCCGCAATAAATACTGGATCACAACAGATCAAATCGTGTAACAGGATGCTCATAAAGAGCTGCGGTAGTGCACAACACATGCAAGATCACTACCGATCAGGATGCTTGCAGGAACTATATAACAGGATTGTTGAGAGGGCTTATAATAGTATTGCTCGTCCGAGCTATATTCTGTCTACAACATATGCAGGACCACATTCAATATGATAAATCATGTATCCATCGAATTTCATTATTCAAATGGAACTTAACATTTTCCAGACATTATCGGACATGTGATTATTTCATACTTTTATAACATTTATATAATTCACATAAATACATACCACACTCAATTCAATCATAAAAAAAAACACAATTTAGTTACACGAACTTACCTCGACACTTGTTCGTTTATTAAAATCTACTAATCTGTCACCTTTTCATTTCCTCGATCTAACTCTTTATTTGATCTTTTCAGATCTATATAAATGAATTTAACATCAATTTAATCCATTTCATACTCAATTGAACTCAATTCACTTCCTAGGCAAAATTACCAATTTGACCCTATACATTTCATAAATGACAATTTTGTCTCTAGGCTCAGAAAATAAAATTTATGCAATTTAATCCTTATTCCAAACCTAACCAATTTTACATGTCTTAATAATGGTCCATGAATTTCACCAAAAATTAGAATTTTTTCCATGGGTTTTACAATTTTTCAATTTAGTCTCTAAATCATAATTTCATCAAAATTCTCTTTGTAAAAATTGTTTATCTATCAACAACCTTTTGTTTTCTACCATAAATTTCAAAATTTCAGCATTTACATCCATGACAAAATTTTTTTGATAACTTTTCAAATTAATTCCCAAAATAGATAGATTAAGTTACTACGATCTTGAAAATATAAAAATTACTAAAAGCAAGATATATCACTTACCCGATTAAGCTTACTTGATTTCTTTTCTCTTTCCTAGGGTTTCCATGTATTTTGAGGAAGAAGATGATAATAATAATATGATATTTCTATTTAAATTTATTATCATCCATTAATTTTTCAACATTCTAATTTAGTCCTTTTCTTTTTCTAATTTTCCATGGATGATTCATTAAAAATATCTGCTAACTCCATTTAATGGTCTAATAGCCATATAAGGACCTCAAATTTTGAATTCCATAGGTAATTAATCCATATAGCTACTAGAATTTAACTTTTACATTTTATGCAATTTGGTCCTTTCCATAATTAAACATGATATCAATAAAATTTTCTCATCAAAATTTTCATATGGCATTCCTATCATAATGCAAACCATGCAATTATATTAAAATAAATGTTCTTTCTGACTCGAATTTGTGGTCCGAAAACCATTGTTATGATTCCACTGAAAGCGAGCTGTTACATAATTGATACAAATCAACTATTTCCAAATGGTATCAAACAACTGACATTTATTTACCATATTTACATCATGCACATTTAACTAAAACCTTTCCAAAGTAAACCATATATTGACCATGTTGTGATCAATTATCACATACCACTTTAAAGATACATTAATACATACCAAATTTAGTCATTCCAAAACATGCACAATTTGACTATATTAACATCAACCAACAAGACATCAATAATACCATAAGTACCCAAATCCAAGGCAACATTACATGCCATAAACATCAACTAAGTCCACCTATACACGCCATTATAACCATGACCAAAACATCAAATTCTGTTGATATAATCGTTGGATAGTGTGATAGTTCTCTGGAGAGCTTATGATAATCTGTAAAGTAAAGGAAAATAACTACATAAGCAATGAATGCTTAGTAAGCTCGTATAAACTTTAAACATAACGTTTCATTTCAAATATGAAATTTATAGGTTAAATATAAACATATACTAGTTTCACAAAGTTTATCAAACTTTATAACCTTCAACTCATAAATGAGTAAGTTCATCAAGATCACATAAAATTTTCATTCTTAACATAATAGGATTTATAAAACATATAACTCAATCATTAACCTTTTCATAATGCTATGAACCACTCCATTTACTTTCTTACCATTCCATTTACTTACTTTCCATTTCATTTAGTTAGCATAAACTTAGATAACATCATAAATTCACTAATTATTATATTCGTTCATAAACTAGGTAAATTCATCCATAGCATACGCAAGTTTCTCATATAAGTACATCATTCAACTCATCAATCCCTTTTTCATCATATTACAATTCAACTGTGAACTTACCATATTATTACTTTTCCTCACCCGTTTCATATGCATAACACATAAGACATAAGCATAACATCAACCATGACTACAAGCTAGTGCATTTAAACATAGCTCTTTCGAGTCAATTACATGATAAACCATTTCATCAGAAATTACGTACTTTGATTCTTACCACTCTTTCACGAACATAAGCATCTTTCCATTTGGTCATTCACCATTTCAATGCTTAACTATAAAACTAACATAATATAATCCAACCACTAGCTTGGCACAAGCCTAAGCATTACTAACAATACAAATTAGTGATTAAACACATAACTTAGCAACATCATCACATGGTAAGATATGGCACATAAACATAGAATCACTTAAATCATACTTTTCATAATCATGAATGTTCATACTTTGATTATCAATAATTTATTCCTTTTCATAGGTTCTTAACTTAGCTTTCGATACACTTACTGTTCTTTTCCTTCTCATGCCCTTTGAACTAGTAACTTGACGCGAATACTTGGGTAACTACACCATACTAGGGGCATCATAGATGCATAATAGGGGCACCAAAGTGCAATCAGGGGCACCGATGTGTAAACAGGAGCAAAGATGTGCATTCAGGGGTATCGAAGTACAAATAGGGGCACGTAAGTGCAATCAGGGGTACTGAAGTACAAACAGGGGCACATAAGTGCAATCATTCAATAATTAGCTATGAACATTTAATTAAAGAACTATATTATAAAAATGCAAGTAGAAATTTATTTAAGTATTGAAACACTATGAACTTACCTGGCTAAATTGCGAAATGACAAAGTACAAAGGCTTTTTTAAATTTTTTCATTCTCCTTGATCCTGATCTAAATTGATAATTTCATTCAATTTATTAATTTAAGTAGTAAAACAATTTAATCCCTAATTGGAAAATTCTTCAAAATTACTGAACAAAATATTTTAAATATCAACCAACATTTCAAATTCATCATTTAATAACTAAAATCACATAGATTCATCAATGGTAACATTCAAAATCTTTAACAGTTTCAAAATCGAAGGTACGGGCTAGCTGAACCGTAGTTACAATGATCTCAAAAACAAAAAAATCATTAGAAACAGAGCTAAATCAAACTTACATGCATCATCCAAAGCATGGCCGAAGCTTGAACCCTTCCATGGAGTTTTTCTTCTTTCAACTTCGGTGGGAATTGGTTTTGTAAGATGAACCTTTTATTTTATTCAGCTTGATTCATTTTATTATTATAATAACATATAATTTAATAAGAAAAAATGTATATAATTTTCCTATTAACTGACCCACCATATAAAAATGGTATAATATTAACACCCCAAATTTTGGGCCTAGAAGTATTGGGCCTTGTGTATGGATCAGTAGGGAGGTTGTACATAAGTATTTAATTGTGCAAGAAAATGACACAAATATATGTCTGCTTCAGTGGTTAAGTAATATGGGTTGCTAGGAGAGAGTATCATGGAATTTTGAAATATGAGGTTGGAAGGTTTTGTGGAGCAAGTCAAGGAGGAGATTGGGGAGAAAATCAAGGAATTTTGAAATGGGAGGTTGGTAAGGTGTTGTGGCTGATTGGTACTCTAAAGCTCTACTAGAGAATTCAGCTAGGGGAAAAATATGGAGCAATTTCAGCTTTAGTCATTTCTTTGTTTAGGTTTTAGGGGTGTTAATAGGAGAGTGCTAAATTTCTTTGCTGACAGTTTGGGGTTTTTTCATTTTTTGCGTTTTGGATTCTCTCTAGTTTTCTCTGTACTCTAAACTGACCACTCATGTCATCTCCCTTCTGACCATTTATGTCATTCTTTCTCCTCATCTTTAATATTTTCTTTCTTTTATAGCTGAACCTTCACTTTTGCTTCTTTAATTTATATTCATTCACTCTTGATTCTTCTATTTTAGTCTGGCTGAATATCACTATTGTTAATCTCTCTCTGCGTCGATTTGAAGCTAAGGTTCTGATTATCGGTAAGTGTTCTTACTCATCACCTTTGGATTAAATCTATCCTATGCTTTCCTTTCAAAAACCAAATACACCTATGGCCTTATTTTCTTTTTCCAAAATCGAATACCCCTTTTATTAACAGACTATTATTTCCTCATTCACGTACTTTACTCATTGCAATTTTAGGGTCTTCCTCAAGGAGTGGTGGAGATTTCACACCCTGCTTCCCAAATACGTGGAAAAACCTAATTTCTAGGCTTTTTGAGTATTCTAAAGACTATAAATACCAATTAGAAGAATAGAGAAGGAAGCCGTTAGAGAATATCGAAGAAAACACTCGAAGAACACCATCAGAGCCAACTCGAAAGCGGATCTCCATCAAGATTGAAGATCTCCTTTTAATTTCTTTCAAAGTTTTGAGTTTCTTTATGTCCTGAGGTTTTTCTGACTTTGAGATGTTTTCGTTCAAGATTATGAGCTAATCCCCTAGATACCTAGGGAAGGTGAAACCTATGATGAATTCTATTGTTTAATTTCTATTTTACGCGATAAATACTTGATTCTTGTTCTCAATTATGTATGCTTATTTCTTATTTTAATATTTCCAAGATATTAATTCATGTTTAATGTGCTTATTTTATTGAAGAAAAAGTCCCTATTTAAGAGTAGATCTAGCATAATTGAGTGGAGTTGTGTGCAATCCTAGAAATAGGATGACATAAATTGTAACACCCTTCACCCGTATTCAATGCTGGAATAGGGTTACGAGCATTACCGGACTTACAACATATTTAAACATACTTTTTACATACATTTAATCAATTTATACATTCATCATTCAATCTCAATTAATTTGTCCCTAATACAAGCCTATGATGCCCTAAACATGCATTGAGAGTGATTTGGGAATAAACCGATAACTTTGGAAACTTTTTGAAAACTTAGAAAATTATCTCAAAAATAGGGGACACACGCCCATGTGGCCCGGTCGTGTGTCTCACATAGCCAACAGACACGCCCGTGTCACAAGTCGTGTGGACATTCAAAATGGAAGCACATGGCCGTGTCGCAACCCATGTCCAATCCCGTGTAACTCTCTAACATGGGTCACACCACCAACACACACGCACGTGTGCCATAAAATTTACCATACACGCTCGTGTGCTAGGTCGTGTACTAGGCCGTGTTAATCTTGTAGGGTATACTGACTTATGCCACATGGCCATATGACATGCGCGTGTGTGAGGCCGTGTGGAGCATACTGACTTGGTTTCAAAATCAACACCAAGGGACACACGATCATGTAACATAACCGTGTGTCACACTCGGTTGAGACACACGCCGTGTCTCTGCCCGTGTGGACAAAACTAGGCTATTTACCAAGCCATTTTACTACCCAAACTTATGCATACTTATACCAAAATCAAATGGCACAAACAAGGCATACAATATACATTCCAACAACCTCAATTAAACATCATTCATATCATTTCAATAATAACAAATACAAAACTCACTACATTCCAATATGCCATCTAATTCATACCAAATTTCACTTATTCAAACATCAAAAATGACCAAACTCAAATATGTATTATTTAGCCTAATCTCAAAAGCATACCAATTCTCATTATCAACCATTTAATATCTACCATATCTATATCTACAAGCTTCTTAATATAAGCCATACACATATCCATCATGAACTTACAATACAAACCATATATGCACATATATATACATAACCAAAACAACCAAATTAAGCCAAATCTCATGGCTATATATACAAACCAAAACATAATAATTCACAAGATAACTTAAATGGAAAAATACATATTCCAAAAGACTAAGTCCCTATACATGCCATATACTTAAAATACCAAAATTCATAGGTACCAAATGATTGGTGAATAGTGTGATGTGATCTCTGATGATCCCCGAATCTGAGCTATCTTGAAATCACTATAAAATATAAAAAAATAAACAACGTAAGCTTTATAGCTTAGTAAGCTCATATGAAATAAAGTCGATATAATCATAAACACATAATTCAATAGTTGATTATAAATACATGAATTCACATCAACTAACAAACTTTTCAATTACTCATTCACAAAACTATATACTTTCTTCACCATTTCTTCGATTCAAAGCTAATATGGTTTATGCACTTACCTGTACTGTAATAGTCCGGATTAGACCGTAGTCAGAACAGTGGTTTCGGGACCACTAATCTGAGTTAAAAAATATTTTTATATTACTTTTCGAGACTACAGCCTGTGAGTTGGTATGTGTGAAATTTTTGTGATTTAATTTGATCGTATGTGTGCTTAATTTTGCATAAGGATTTGATTGTGAAAGATATTAAATTAGCATGCTTTATGAAAAGGAATCTATTTGTCATGACTTATTAAAGTTGGAGTCCTTATGTGGATATTGTACCTTTATTCATAATAGTGGACATTTATGTCCATCTTTACATGATTTTTATAAGTATTATTAAAGGTTAATAATGTCATTTGTGCATTAATATGTATTATACTAAAAACAAGTTAAAAGATGGTGGAAATTCATGTGTTCTTCCACCGAAAAAACAAACAAAAGTAAAACAAATAAGAAGCTAGGGCATTCAGTTATCAATTTCTTTGATTCAAGGTATGTTTGACTTCGGTTTTTGATAATTTCTACGTTTTTGCAATCATTGCTTCGAGTACTACCCGACCCATGCTTGAATTTTTTTATTTTCGTGAATATTTTGAGTTATGCCATTGATGAATATTTTTGTTTTGTGATGTTTGATGATAAATTATGAAACATATGTTATGGATTAATATGTTTTGTATTGGATTTTTTGATGATTTTGAGTTATTAGGACTAAATTGAAAAAATAATAAATTGAAGGACTAAAATGCAAAATAAATGAAATATAAGGATTAGTATGAGCATAAAGAAGATTCAGCTTAACTATTATGTGGTAAGATTTTTGTGTATTTTGTGTTTTGTGCAATTAGGTGTAACACCCCAAACCCGGCCTAAAAGTTAGGCCCGAATCTGGCGTGTCACATGGAAGTGTTTTTTTTCTTTTCGAAACCATCTTTGCGATTGTTAAAAACTTGTTTGAGAATTACAGCCTCTTTGTTAAAACCCAAAACACTTGAGCAATTGTTATCTAGTTGAAAACGTAATTATCTTTAAAAACCTTTTTGGTTGCGAAAACATATTTGAAATAGCAATTTACAAAAATATGACGTTTGAAAATAGAGTTGCAGAAGCATTTTGAAAACATTGCAAAAACGTAGATAAAATAAAAGTTTTTTTGAGAGGTTGGTTGATGAGTCGAAAATCGAAGTAGTGGACTTTAAAATCAGGACTTTTGAAAATGACGTTGAAATTTTGAAAGAGAATCTGAGTTAGATTATTTGTAAAAGTCTGCTATAAAATCCATTTATTAATCAATTTTGAAAACCATTATTTATATTTTTAGAAAATTCCTTATTAAACAATTTAAGAAGAAGAATAAAAACATCCCAAACATAAAGCAAGATAAAAATAGTCCAGAGGCCTTATTACAACTTTAAAATCGGAAACAATAAAAGTAATCAAATAAAATAGAAAGGTAGTTTACTAATATTCGAAAATGTTATTTCTGAAGCATGGCCTCAACCGAGTCATCCATGGATCCAAGTCCTCGTCACTGAGAATTACCTACAAGGGTTAAGAGAATTGGGTGAGTTACAAGAACTCAGTGTATAATCCACTTACCATTGTTCACTGGGCCAAAATCCCATTAAGCAATTAATTGGGCCAAAGCCCGCTTACAATAATATAAATGTATCATATATAATATGCATATGATATGAAATTCCCAAAACAAATCCTAGTTTTCCATCCGCTACACACCACCCGTACCAACCAACACACCTGCGGGTGATCTTTAGTCAACCAACCCCACCAACACAACAAACATAAGCATTAAGCCATTTATATCAAATTTGTGGACAAGCCACCAGATTAACAGAATTTACATGCCATTGCCATTTTCGGTTGTGGCGTAACCACGGTTATGTACCATAGCTACCAGAACTTCTCTTCATCATTATCCCATCCCATGCAAATCATGTATATAATGCATAACAAATCACTTTAATTTATTCAGATATTTATTACAAAAGTACGGCTCATTATAACAAATTATAAATTAGGCCCATATAGCAAAATATCAGATTAGCCCATTTAGTAAAATATCAGATTGGCCCATTTAGCAAAAATATCAGATTGGCCCATTTATCAAAATAATAGATTGGTCCATTTATCAAAAAATCAGATTGGCCCATTTCTCAAAATAACAGATTGGCCCATTAACACTTTTGCAAATCGGACCATTAGGGGCATTTCCATATTTCGGCCCTTTAAAGGCATTTTTGTAATTTGGCAATTTACCCACCAAGGGTAATTCGGTAATTTCGCAATCTAGACTTAACTACTAATTTGGGCATACCAATTTAAATTGTTCATCTGCGTCGTACTAACTAAATTGACTATAACATGGGTTAGGAGTATCAAAATCTAAATTCGTAAATTTTCCTTGAAACTAAACTCATATATCTTCTTACTAAAATTTTTCGAGAATTTTTGTCTTAACCATTTAGTACAGTTTATTCCTTAAAGTTTCCCTTGTTTCACTGTCCAATGATTCTGCCCTCTCTTACCCAAAATTCAAATATCTTACTGTACAGTTTTCATATATTGTTCCCACTTGTTTCTATTGAAAATAGACTCACTAAGAAATCTTTACATATTAACTATAACTCTTAATTCACTTTGTACAACATTATACAATTTTCCCAAGACAGATCAGGGAACCACAAAATCATTCAGAACCAGTCTCACTAAAATTAACATATCTCAGAATATAAACTTCCTTTTCCTTCTCTGTTTATTCCTTATCAAAATAAACAAAGTAAGCTTTTATTAGATATCTCATTCACTTTCTAATTTTCTTTCTTCTATTTTTCATGATTTTTCAAAGACACGTCACTACTTCTAACCAAAACTATTTTATTACAAAATACGTTTACCACTACGATCATACGTACGCCCGAGTGATCATGGATGCCAGTTTTTAGTTTTTTTCGGTATTTCGACCGATTCACAGAATATTTCTTACAAACTTTCGAGAAGTGTGAGATTACACCATTTCGATATGTATACTGAAAGGTGCGGGATTACACACGATTTCAATTTCCTAACGAACCACTCATTGTTGACCTAGAACAATACCAACCAAAAGTTAGCCTCGGATTTCCAAAAGATTTCATATCACTTAAACTTGATTCACTTACCACTATGTCCGAAGGTAGAATATATCAAGTGATTTGTCCCTAAAACATGTAGCCGATTATTTCACATTATTACTACGTTAGCAACCAATCGAATATTGAATAATATCAATAATCCATAAGAACTCCTCACCTTATTAATATTGGATCCGATTTCTAGCGATTATATGATGACTTCAAAAAAATCCAAGTTTCAGCCTTCCAATATATCTCTACGAGGAAGAAAAATGATTTCGATTGAGGGAAAGTAAGGTGATGGTCTAGGTCAAAATGACCATCCAAATCCAAAGAAAATAAAATATTGAGAAGAATACTTACCAATTGATCAAGAAACAGATGTTAATATGGATGAGAAGAAGAAATAGAGAAAAGATGAAAGTTCGGTTATGGAGGAAAGTGTATGTTGATATTCGACTATCAAGGAAGATGGAGAAAAGGTGAATATGAAACCAATCCGAAGAGAAGAAAAATGCACTATTGTCTAGAAGATTTCGGCAAAGAGAATAGCAAATTGGGAGAAGATGACACTAAAGTAGCAAATGTGATTTTTGGCCAAAACAATACCAAGACCCTATCAAATGCCAAAGTAAAACTTTAGCTACCTATCTACCCCCAAAACCGTCCACATGCATAGTCATAAGGGTCAAAATTTCCCAACCATACTTTCCATAGCATTCTCCATGAAATAAGCCACTTGTTCCCCTTACTTGCCTTTTCTTTTTGATTCCTTTCCCCAACCTTAACCTTTCCTTAATTCTTTAGCCACCATACCAAAAATAAAGAAGTCAAACTTGCCATAAATACCTCTTGGCCGACACTTAAGGAAATAGTGCAAAAATATTAGTCAAAAATTGCACACAAAGGGATTTGAACCTCTTCCCTCAAGGTACTTCATTTGATGCCATAACCTCTTTACCAATAGCTCATTTATGCAAGCACATTACTTATTTATTTCTATAAGCTTTGAAGCTACTTACCATCTCTCCTTAAAGTACTAAAATACCCAATTTTTCCTAAGGCCCAATTAAACCCAAAACTTCATAGAAACCTTGTAACCTTCCAAATTCACTTAACTAATAAGTCCAATTTACAATAATGCCATTCTCTTCTTCTCAAAATTTTAAACATTCCTATGCCCAAGGCCCATTGAACCCAATCCTACTAGGCCCAATTTTGGGATGTTATAATTCTACCCTCCTTAAAGAAATTTCGTCCTCGAAATTTCCAACCATCTATTAAACGCATTGCTCAAATCACACCAATAAGCTTTCACTGCGCACTCTGACCTTAAAAAACAAAATGTACTTTTAACAAAATCTGGAATCTTCTTTCACACAACCAAACATCTAACCACAAAAAAAAATAGTTGTCTACCATTTATACTTAGAATTTTGTACATTCAATCATCACGTCCAACCAAAACATACCTGACTTGATGGTGATGTAACAATCCCAAGCCTTATGCTCCTTAGATTTGCATCTCAAGCAAGCTCCTGAACTCTACCAGCATTCCCCCGGATGACGCCTTCTGTAATGATCGCAAGCTAAAAAGTTTGGACGTGCCTTAACACGCTTTACGGAATGAGACTGTGATCCAAAAGAACCACGATCTCCTTTCTTCTTACAGTCCATAGACCCAACTCGAAGTGCTTCACTGATTTCCTTAACCTCCTTCAATACCTTCTTAACTATCTGAGTCAGCTCACCAACCCCAACTTGATCATGAGATCCCGTCTTAACCACTAACGATGTCTACGCCTCCCTTTCGGGCACATGCCTTGGTGCCAAAGATCTAACCCTAGCACCTCGGCCTCTATCACGTCCACGTCTACTGCGTTCGCGTCTTCTAGCGCTCATGTTCACTAAGTCGATATAATCTGATTAAGAGTTTTATGAATAATTATGCTATTCAATGTTTATTAAACGATGTTTTATAGAGTATGAGTAAAAAAGTTATTTTCGAGAGTCAAATCCGCATCCTAGAGTCTCAATCTCTATCGTTTCAACACCTAAAGCTAACAGTTCTAGAGTATTCTACTTTGTAGAATTTTGACACAATAATCATAAAATGAAAACAAATACTTACTTGACTTGGTGTCTATAATATCCTGAATTTGGGGTTATTTGTGATTGTATTGTTTTGCATAAGTTTGGATTGTTGTGTTGTTAAGTGAGATGTTCTAGGGCTTAGGAATAAGCCAAAGGTAGGCTCGAGCTGTAGGAAAAATTTTATTTTTAAGCTTTAGTTAAAGGGAGTTAAAGGAGCTAGGGATTAAGAGTAATTCGTGGGGAATTTTAACACAAGTAACCGAGTTGGCAAAGTGGCAAGGAGGCACCACTTAGGGCTTTGGAAGGTGACGCATACAAGCATTGAAAGAGGGCTTAGGTTGAATCCATGGGTGGACTTAAGGTGACTTTTATTTTTGCATTTATGTGGCATGTGTTGGTTAAACTCTAATTAACGTAAGGATGGACTATTGTCTTTTATGGTTAGTAGACTAAGGAATAAGGCAAGTGCTTATTTATGGTATGGTATCAAGGAATTTTGGTAGGATAAGGGACATAAGGCTTGAAGTATGGAGTGTTGTTTTGAAACTTTTCTATGGCCTTTTGACCATGAATGTAGACGGTATAATGGACTAGGGGGTTGGCTTAATTCTGAATGTGATTAGGAAGAAATAAGGAGAAATTTAGGAGTGAGTTTAATTCAAAATTAGTTTGAATTGATGGCAAGAAGAATTTTAAGTGTGGAGGCCGAATGTGGGTCTCTTTTGGGTGATAATTTTCGGTCATGAGTGGGGGGAATAGCCGAATTTCATATAAGAGGTCTAGAATTTCTTTTTCGGTTCTCTTTTCTCTTTTTAGTATTCTCTTTCGAAACTTTCTTTTCACCCTTGCCATTGCTTAAATTTGCACTCTATTTCTTGACCAAAAGCCAAAAGTTGGAAATCATTTTGTGTATCTTTTTCTTTTTTTTTTTTTAACTTATTTTCCTTCCATTCACTTCCTAAAAACTGAAACCCATCCTCTCATTTGCAACAAAGCTGAAACCTCTCTACCTTTGTTCTTCATTGTCGAATTCTCCTAACTTTCATCTACACTTCTTTTCTTCTTCTCAACCTCAAGTCTATACCTATTTTTGTGATAGTCGATTATCCCATCTCCATTTGGGAGTTCTTGCCAAATCTTTTAGAGCCTTTAGAGGGGGAGGTGTCGACATTCCTTTTCATCAATCTTTCAATCAGTTTCGAGTATAGTAAGTATTTTCTTAGCAATCGAATTCTCTTTTTCTTCATTTAGTATGCTAAAACCAATGGTTGGCCTTGGTTTCTAAGGGATGGTCGAATGTATGAAGAGTCACAATATTGTGTTTCTTTTGTGTATGTGGTGAGGAGCCTCTTGGATTTGACTATTGAGGTAAGGTGGTAAGTGATATGTAGTTCGGCCAAAGGCCATTTTCATGGATTTATGGTGTAGGGTCGATTCTAACAATGGTTAAGTAGGGATCTTGACATCTTTAGGAGCAAGCAAATATTTCGGGATTTAGTCGAGTGTGCCAAAACAGGTGTGTAGTTATAGCACTGTTCACTTGTTGTGTGTATGTGTTATATATATAAATATGTATATGATGTGCATGGTAGCCGAAATAATGGCTAAAAAGGTGGATACCCATGATGGGTAATCGATTAAACATGTCAATACTTTATGACAATAAGTTTCCTATGGTATACGAATGAAATTGTGATAGCATGTGATGTATGCTTATTTTAATGATATTGTGGCATGATACATGGGGCTTGGGATATGACTATTGAAGGACAGGGAGTACATTTATGTATGTGGTCTGATGTTAGCCTTGTGCTACATTGGCGCTTGATGTTAGCTATGTGCTTCATCAAGGTGGGATGTTGGCTGTGTGCCTCACCCTAGCGGATGATAGCTGTGTGCATCACCGTGGAATGATGATGACCTAGGGTCACCTCGAGGATATTGATATGTGGGATCAGTTAGGTGATCGGTGGCTTAGCCACTGACCTCGGCATTGATGCCAAGGTAGGTGTGTAACGGTGGATACTAGGTTGAATTGGGCTTCATGTTGCATATTTATGTATGTGGACTGTGTGGATATGGGCCAAGCCCATATGTGGGGATATGTGAGATAACTATGCACTGAGTTTGTTTGACTCACCCAGATTTTCTTACCAACATCGCAGGTGATTTGTAAGGCTTGGACCGGGTCGGAGCGGATACAAAGGTGGCCCATGCAGAAGATGTTTTAATTAATTTTGCGTACTTTATATTTTAAGTAGTTTTGAAATAATTATTTGATGTAATAAGGGCCACTTAAAGTATTTGTTATTTTTTTATTATGGATTGATGATTAAACTACTATGTGGAAATGAGTTTATGATTTAGCAACTTACACTTTAAAATATATGTTAAAGTTTTAATTGAAGAAATTGTAATAACTTAGTTTTATTTGGAATTTTAAAATACGAGGTTTTACAAACAACCACAAATTTTAAGTTTTACTTTTGATTAAAAATCTTTTCCAACATTTTTCGCAGTGACATACCGAGATCCGGTCAAGGCTCGTGGGCGGGTTTGGGGTGTTCTGATGTCGATACTGTGGTGCCATACTTCCTTTAGAACGTATATTTATAAATCAAAATTCTAAATGACTTTAAGCGCTTTTGAACCCAAACCACGGAAGTTTTGCAAGCGGGCTCGATACCATAAAATGTAACACCTAAACCCGACCTAAAAGTTAGGCTGAATCAGGGTGTCACATGGAAGTGTTTTTTTTCTTTTCAAAACCATCTTTGCGATTGTTAAAAACTTATTTGAAAATTACTGACCTTTTGTTAAAACCCAAAACACTTAAGCAATTGTTATCTACTTGAAAACGTAATTATCTTTAAAACCTTTTGGTTGCGAAAATATATTTGAAATAACAATTTATGAAAATATGACATTTGGAAATAGAGTTGCAGAAGCATTTTGAAAACATTACGGAAACGTAGATAAAATACAAGTATCTTTGAGAGGTTGGTTGATGAGTCAAAAAATCGAAGTAGTGGACTTTAAAATCAGGACTTTTGAAAATGATGTTGAAATTGTGAAAGAGAATCCGAGTTAAATTTTTTGTAAAAGTTTGCTATAAAATCCATTTATTAATCAATTTTGAAAACCATTATTTATATTTTTAGAAAATTCCTTTTTAAACAATTTAGGAAGAATAATAAAAACGTCCTAAGCATAAAGCAAAAATAAAAATAGTCCAAAGGCCTTATTACAACTTTAAAACCCAAAACAATAAAAGTAATCAAATAAAATGGAAAGGTAGTTTACTAATATTCGAAAATGTTATTTCAAGCATGGCCTCCACTGAGTCATTCATGGCTCCAAGTCCTCGTTACTGAGCATTACCTACAAGGGTTAAGAGAAGGGGGTGAGTTACAAGAACTCAGTGTATAATCCACTTACCATTGTTCACTGGGCCAAAATCCCATTAAGTAATTAATTGGGCCAAAGCCCGCTTACAATAATATAAGTGTATCATATATAATATGCATATGATATGAAATTCCCAAACCAAATCTTAGTTTTTCATCTGCTACACACCACCTATACCAACCAACACACCTGTGGGTGATCTTTAGTCAACCCACCCCGCCAACACACCGAACGTAGACATTAAGCCATTTATATCAAATTTGTGGACAAGCCACCAGATTAACAGAATTTACATGGCATTGCCATTTTCGATTTTGGTAAAGCCACTGGTTTATGTAGCATAGCTACCAGAACTTCTCTTCATCATTATCCCATCCCATGCAAATCATGTATATAGTGCATAACAAATCACATTAATTTATTAGGATATTTATTACAAAAGTATGGCTCATTATAACAAATTATCAATTAGGCCCATATAGCAAAATATCAAATTAGCACATTTAGAAAAATATCAGATTGGCCCATTTAGCAAAATATTAGATTGACCCATTTATCAAAATAACAGATTGGCCCATTTATCAAAAAATCAGATTGGCCCATTTATCAAAATATCAGATTGGCCCATTTATCAAAATATCAGATTGGCCCATTTATCAAAATAACAGATTGGCCCATTAACACTTTTGCAAATCGGCCCATTAGGGGCATTTCCATATTTCGGCCCTTTAAAGGCATTTTTGTAACTCGGCAATTTACCCACTAAGGGTAATTCGGTAATTTTGCAATCCAAACTTAACTACTAATTTGGGCATACCAATTTAAACTATCCATCTGCGTCGTACTAACTAAATTGAATATAACTTGGGTTAGGAATCTTTAAATCTAAATCCGTAAATTTTCCTTGAAACTAAACTCATATATCTTCTTACTAAAATTTTTTGAGAAATTTTTTCTTAACCATTTAGTACAGTTTCTTCCTTAAAGTTTCCCTTGTTTCACTATCCAACGATTCTGAACTGTCTTACCAAAAATTCAAATATCTCACTGTACAATTTTCATATGTTGTTCTAACTTGTTTCTATTAAAATAGACTAACTAAGGAATCTTTACATGTAAACTATAACTCTTAATTCACTTTGTACATTTTTATCGATTTTTCCAACAAAAATCGGGGAACCACGAAATCATCGAGAACCGGTCTCATTAAAATTAACATATCTTAGAATATAAAATTCTTTTCCTTTTCGTTTCTTCCTTATCAAAATAGACACAGTAAGATTTTATTCAATATCTCATTCACTTTCTAATTCTCTTTCTTCTATTTTTCGTGATTTTTCAAAAACACATCACTGCTTCTAATAGAAACTATATTATTACAAAATACGTTTACCATTACAATCATACGCACGACCGAGTGATCACGGATGCCAATTTCCAAATTTCTTCGGTATTTTGACCGATTCACAGAATATTTTGTACCAACTTTTCGAGAAGTGTGAAATTACACACCATTTCAGATATGTATCTGAAAGGTGCAATTACACACGATTTTGATTTCCTAACGAACCACTCGTCATTGACCTAGAACAATACCAACCAAAAGTTAGCCTCGGATTTCCAAAAGATTTCGTATCACTTACACTTGAATCACTTACCACTATGTCCGAAGGTAGAATATATTGATTGATTTGTCCCTAAAACATGTAGTCGATTATTTCACATTATTACTCTGTTAGCAACCAATCGAATATTAAATAATATCAATAATCCATAAGAACTCCTTACCTTATTAATATTGGATCCAATTTCTAGCGATTATACGATGACTTCGGAAAAATCCAAGTTTTGGCCTTCCGCTATATCTCTACGAGGAAGAAAAATGATTTCGAATGAGGGAAAGTAAGGTGATGGTCTAGGTCAAAATGACCATCCAAAACCAAAGAAAATAAAATATTGTGAAGAATACTTACCAACTGATCAAGAAACGGATGTTAATATGGATGAAAAGAAGAAATGGAGAAAAGATGAAAGTTCGGTTATGAAGGAAATTGTATGTTGATATTCAGCTATAAAGGAAGATGGACAAAAGGTGAATATGAAACCAATCCAAAGAGAAGAAAAATGCATATTGCGCTAGAAGATTTCGGCAAAGAGAATAGCAAATTGGGAGAAGATGACACTAAAGTTGCAAATGTGATTTTTTTTCCAAAACAATACCAAGACCCTACCAAATGCCAAAGTAAAATTTTAGCTACCTATCTATCCCCAAAACCGTCCACATGCATGGTCATAAGGGTCAAAATTTTGCCAACCATACTTTCTATAGCATTCTCCATGAAATAAGCCACTTGTTCCCCTTACTTGCCTTTTCCTTTTGATTCTTTTCCCCAACCTCAACCTTTCCTTAATTATTTAGCCACCATACCAAAAATAAAGAAGTTAAACTTGCCATAAATACCTCTTGGCCGACACTTATGGAAGAAGGGCAAAACTATTAGTCAAAAATTACACACAAAGGGATTTGAACCTCTTCCCTCAAGGTACTTCACTTGATGCCATAACCTCTTTACCAATAGCTCATTTATGCAAGCACATTACTTATTTATTTCTATAAGCTTTGAAGCTACTTACCATCTCTCCTTAAAGTGCTAAAATACCAAATTTTTCCTAAAGCCCAATTAAACTCGAGACTTCATAGAAACCTTGTAACCTTTCAAATTCACTTAACTAATAAGTCCAATTTACAATAATGCCATTCTCTTCTTCTCAAAATTTTAAACATTCCTACGCCCAAGGCCCATTGGGCCCAATCCTACTAGGCCCAATTTTGGGATTTACATTAGGACTAATTTGTAAAAGTATTAAATATCAGGGGTAAAATGGTAATTTTCCCATTTATGTGTTGTTGGATTAAATTGAATGAAATTGTGTTTAAATGAGGTTAATTTTAAATTATATAGATCAAGAACAAAAGAAATCAGACTTGGATTGGGTTAAAGTAAAAATAGTCGAATAGCCGATTTACATCGTTCGTTGATATCCGAGGTAAGTTTATAAGCAATAAACGTTATTGAATTTGAATGTGTATGATTTTTATATATTGAATTCAATTGTATGAATTACTTTGGTTGGAGCCTAATGCATGAATGTTTATGAAATTTGGGAATATATTCGGTTCAATTGAGATATGAATTATAAAGAAGAATAACTTTGTAACAATGATATATCAGGCTTATTGCCTAGCAGGCTTTGATGCCCGTGTATGATATCAGGCTTATTGCCTAGAAGGCATTATGCCAATGTATTGAATCAGGTTTATGACCTAGCGGGCTCTGTGCCGGTGTTTTATACAAGTTGTAACATCCTAAAAATCTGAGTATCGATATGATGCATGTCTTGGGTGCTAAACTTGTGTATAATTAAAATTTTGCATGTTTAGTATAGTCTTGAGAAGACTTGAGAATTATTTAGAATTTGAATAAATTTAGTAATGAGTACTTAATTGAAGTGGATCAAGTGACTTTGAGGTTTAAGTAAGTTTAAGTGTCAAAAACTAGAATAAGATGAGCTAGTAGCAAGGTGGTGTTGGTGCATGTATGTTTGTTTGAGGGAAAAGGTTTGAGTCCTTAGATGTGCGTTGAGTTTTGCTTTTATTTTGTTTCCTCTTTCAATATGTCGGTCATATACCAAAAATGGATGCACCTGCGTCATTTGAGAGCGAAACTGGATCTCATGATCATGCGAATGAGGATAATGCTTTGACTCAAGCAATGTTGCGAGTCTTAGAAAGAGTAGATGGGGCTAGAACTGGGCCAGTAGCTCGCGGATCAATATCGGAACGGCTCAAGTCTTGTAACACCCCAAACCCGGCCCAAACATTACAACCGAATTTGGTTTGCTACAGAGAAAACATTTTGAAAACCATTTTAAAACCGATTCAAAATTTTGTTGAAATGCCTTTCATTTTCAATTCTCTTTGTTAAAAACCATACTTAATTTGTTTAAAAATATTTATTGAGTCGAATTGTTCTGAGACTTAAAATGTACCGATGGCACTTTAAAACATTTTGCGTTTAATTTGAGAAAACATGTGCATCCGTTTTAACATCATCAAATAGTTTAAACAAAACATTCAAAACATGCAGCAATAACAAAAATAATTCTAGGAGGCCTTATTACATCTTAAATAAAACAAACCAACAGAAAAATAATTAAAATTTAAAGTTAATTATATCAAATGTCCACTGCATGGCCACCTCGAGTCCATCCGGTCCCTCATCCGCAATCTACGAGTCACCTGAAAAATTAAAGGAGAAGGTGAGTCAACAAGACTCAATGTGTAACCCTTCCCGATTTAGTGCAACAACATACACAAATCATAACAATTTAATATGCATAAGTTTAATATGCACCCATCCTAACCATCCAAGCGCCTTTCTCTACCCGTGTGGTACCAAACCCTTTGGTGGTGCCAAACCACGGTGACGTATAGTCACAAATGTGATGCCAAATCACCGGAGATACCATATCTACGGTGTCCGAGGACACAAATCGAATGATGGGGCCAACCCATCGTGTGATACCAAATCAGCGGCGAGGCGATCCCATATCTCAAAGTGGGGCCAACCCACGGTGGTTTCAACCACGAGGACAAGTCGCTATGAGGTGCCAAACCTGGAGGTACCAAACCTCGGTGACCGTAGTCACAATGTGTTACCAAAACACTTGGTGTCCATCGACACAAATATCAACGCCCCTCCACTCATCAACCCACATCAAGCAAATACATGCTTTTACAAGCAATCATCGAAAAGGGTTATTTAACATCATTAATAAATTTATCATTTGCCATATAACAATCAATACACATACCAAATGTGTCATGCTTCCCAAAAGCATCAAATAATAATCTCAAAGTAATAAAGACTTACCCAAGTCCTTGTTAATACCATGATGGTATTACATCCATGTCTACACAAATCGATTAAGCATAATATAACACTTAACATATTAAAGGTTATAAGATGTATGTACACACCGATGTTAACAAGAGTCCTAAATCCGAATAGACAAATCGGCCACACAAGCTTTCCTTGCCCTATATTCTACCAAACATGGATATTAGTAACATGGCCTATTCGGTCAAACCAAATAAATCAAAAGGTTATCTTTCGATCCGAATCCTTACCTACACGCCTTTGAATACTAGCCACCACACACCAAATATTTTGGCTTCCCTATATTCGCAATCACGTGTTAATGGCCTTTGGCTTTCGATTACTTTAAAGGATTTAATGAACTTAGAAATACGGATCCTTACCACCTTACCAAAGCCGATTGCTAGAGGTGAGGAGTTTGGATTGATCACTTAAAATCCCAAAGTACCTAGATAGAATCGATTAAAAGAGAAATAGTTAGCCATCACTAACGCCATATCTGGTTCTTCCATTCATCCAAATCGACAAGGAATCAGAGAGAAAAGAAATAGTCATTCGGCTATAAACACTTACTTCACCAACCGATTGCAGAAAAGATAGAGGAGAGCACCTTTGTTTGAGATTCGGCCAAGACTACACCAAATAGGAAAAGAAAATTTTGGCACACCAAGGATGTAGGTTCGGCTAAGGAAGAAAGAAATAATGGGATAAGAGGTTTCGACTATGGTTGAAGACAATACTCAAGATTCGGTTTTGAGTGAAAAAGAGGAAGAAGAAGAAATCAAAAGGAGTTTGACCAAAGGAGTTGAGAAGAGAAAAAGAAAAGTCTAAGGGAGAGTGTTTTCGGTTTTGAGAGAATGAAAAGGAGAAAATAGCAAATGATCAAAAAAAAATGACCAAATGGTCAAAAGAGTTTAGGCTTACCACAATGTAGAATTGACCAAAAGAAAAGTGTTTGAGAGAATGTTTTGCAACTTTTGCACCAAATGAAAGAAATGACCAAAACAATTCCTAAGCCTTTCCCAACAACTAGCATATTCGGCCAAATCCCCCCTTAGCCACATTGCCGTCCAAGTTCATGGTATAAAGGCCATGAATTTGTTTCCAAAACATTTCCACAAACCAAGCCTTTGTCCCTCAATTTACCATAACTTCAAGATATCTTTCCATAACCTTAGGAATCTTATCCCTTATTCCATGCTTTCCTTAAACAACCATTCAACTTACCAAAAATTATTAGTCCACCTATCATAATTATGCTTGACCGTCCATTAAAGCTAACATACAAAATAAACTTTAAAATGCTATACCTACTACTCGAACCATTAACCTCATGCAACCTTTCAAGCTCTTTAACCAACTTGCCACTAACTCCTCTTATGATTTAATATACACTTAAATTAACTTAAGTGCTAAGCTCATTTAATTCTCTTCATTAAATAAGCCATACTAAGAATTATCCTACTAAACCGAGCTTACCCAAGACCCCTAATTAAGTCTTATAACACCATAAATAATATCACGAAATTCATACACAAGAAAAATAATTCAATCACAAATAACCCCTATTTTGGGATGTTACTGATTCTACCCTTAAAATAATTTCGACCTCAAAATTACGATCGAGAAAAGGTGGGGGTATTCTTTGCGCATCACACTCTCGGTTTCCACGTGGCTTCCTCGGCACCATGGTTTCGCCATAGTACTTTCACCAAAGTCTGCGACTTCTCATAAAACCTTGATATCTCGATCTAATATTTGGATTGGTTCCTCCTCGAAGATAAATGAAGTTTACCTCAATATCTACTCTGAGGCACAATGTGTGATGGATCCGACCGATGTCGTCTAAGCATCGACACATGAAAGACGTTATGAATCTGATTCAACTCCACCGGCAATTCGAGCTGATATGCTACTGGTCCCACTCGCTTTAACACTGTATATGGCCCGATGAACCTAGGGCTTAGCTTCCCCTTTTTCCCAAATCGTAACACCTTCTTCCAAGGTGACACCTTGAAAAACTTTATCTTCCACATCATATTCCATTTCCTTGCGCTTGAAATCGGCATAGGACTTCTTCCTATCCGACGCTTCCTTGAGACGAGCCCGGATTACCTTAACTTTGTCCTCAGTTTCAGTCACCAACTCTCGTTCACCCAACTCCGTCCAACACGTAGGAGTTCGACATTTCCGTCTATACAATGCTTCATATGGAGCCATCTGAATGCTCGCTTGATAACTATTGTTATAAGCGAATTTCGCCAACGGTAGATACTCTTCCCAACTACCACTAAAATCCGAACACAACCTCTCAAACATATCTTCTAATATCGAATCACTCTCTCGATTGTCCGTCGGTTTGGATGAAAAGTCAGTCTTTGAAGTCCAATCTCGTTCCCAAGGCTTGATGCAAAGCTCTCCAAAACCTTGGCGTAAACCTCGGATCCCTATCCGAGATAATCGATCTTGGCACACCATGCAATCTTACTATCTCGGCTACATATAACTTTGCTAGCCAAGTGAATAATCTACCCTTACCGATATGAAATGCTACCGACTTAGTCGAGACGATCCACAATCACCCTGGCGAATCCTTCTTACTAGGCGTAAGAGGTAATCCACCGACAAAGTCCATGGTGATCCTCTCCCACTTCCGAGGAATCTTCACCCAACTGTAGTAACCGATGGTGGCGATGTTCAGACTTTGACTTGCGACACGTCGGACACTTACCCACGAACTCATCACTTCATGCTTTAACCCCGCCACGAGCTGCTCTCATAAATTTCCGTACATTTGCTACCTCCAAGATGCATAAGCGTATGGGTGCTATGTGCATCATGGAGAATTCTTTATCTCGATTCCACATCCTTGACATCTACAGGCGTCCTTGAAAACATTGCACACCATCATCGGTCAAACTATATCCTTCCAACCCACCATCTTGCACTTGCACCCTCTTTGCATTTAATTCCTCATCGACAATTTGCTTATCCTTAATCTTCTCGAACCAAGTTGGCTTAACTTGCAACTCTGCCAAGAGACTTCCATCGTCGTATAGACTCAAATGAGCAAACATCGCCCTTAAGTCCGCCACGACCTTCCGACTTAACGCGTCAGCCACCACATTAGCTTTGCCCGGATGGTACTCGATTGAACAGTCGTAATCCTTTAACAGTTCAATCCACCGTCGTTGCCTCAAGTTTAAGTCCTTCTAAGTCAAGAGATACTTAAGACTCTTGTGATCCGTGTAGACTATTAACTTCTCCCCGTACAAATAATGTCTCCATATCTTCAAAGTGAAGACTACAGCCGCTAACTCCAAGTCGTGTGTTGGATAGTTAACCTCATGCGGTCTTAGTTGACGGGACGCATAGGCCACTACCCTCCCTTCTTGCATCAATACACATCCCAAACCAGTATGGGACGCATCACAGTAAACCGTAAATAACTTTTCTGCCTCTGGCTGTACCAGAATCGGAGCTTCCGTCAAAATCTTCCTTAGCTTGTCAAAACTTTCTTGTTGCTTCTCCGTCCACACAAATGGAATTCCTTTTCTTAATAACTTAGTTAACGGTGCCGTGATTAGAGAGAATCCTTCCACAAACCTCCGATAGTACCCCTGGGACCAAAAAAACTTTGAATTTACGCCACCAAACCTAGGCGGTTTCGATCCAACACCACTTGATCTTGCGAGGATCTACTCTAATCCCTTCTGTGACACTCGTGACCTAGGAAAGCCACCTCTCTAAGCCAAAATTCGCACTTCTTGAATTTGGCATATAACTACTTCTCCTCGATGCTTGTAGAACTATACTGAGATGCATGTCATGCTCCTCCTCGACTTGGAATAAACCAATATATCGTCTATAAATACCACGACAAATTGATCCAAATCTTCTTTGAAACACCCTATTCATTAAGTCCATGAGCAGCTGCTGATTTGCATTTGTCAACCCAAATGGCATCACCAAAAACTCGTAATGCCCATACCTTGTACGAAATGTCGTCTTGTGCACATCAACCTCCTTCACCTTGAGTTGATGATATCCCGACCTAAGATCTATCTTGAGAATACCGATGCACCCTTGATTGGTCAAACAAGTCATCAATCCAGAAGTAATGATACACATTCTTAATCGTCAACTTGTTCAATTGGCGGTAGTCGATACACATCCGCATTGAACCGTCCTTCATTTTGACAAACAACGAGTGCTCCCCGGAGATATACTCGGTCGAGATAAATCCTTGGTCCAGAGCTCACGAATTTGAGCCTTGATTCCACCAATTCCTTTGGTGCCATTGATCGGCTGCTATGAACACGGTGCTGTTTGGTAATAAGTCTATACCGAATTCAACTTCCCGATCTGAGGCAAACCCAAAAGTTCTTGAAATACGTCAAGCATATTCTTTTACGGTTTGAACATTCCCCACGAAAACTCTTTAGCTTCCAAAGCACACACATGAACAACGAGCGCCTCACGACCCTTCGACCATCTTCCGACTTTCAACATAGATACCACATTGGATAGATAATCTCTCCTATTACCTATCATGACCACTTCTTCACCTTCAATCGTCTTCAAGACCATGCGCTAAGCAGGCGTAATCCAAACTTGCTTGGTACTTGACCAACCAATCCATCCTAAGAATTAGATCGAACTCCTCAAGCGGTAGTTCCATCGGATCGGCTAAAACACTACCCTTGGAGTTCTAGGGTACATCCCTATCTGACTTATCTAATTCTGAGTGACCTAAATGACTAAATACGGTCATCCTCCTAGAAGCGATCTCGAAACTAAACTCATGGTCATAACTATGCCACTAGCAACATAAGAATCGTCGAACCCACATCTATCAAAGCGGTATATAGGACACCAAAGATTAAAAACATACCGGTTATGGCGTCCGATTGCATCTCCTCCTCACGACGCCTCAAAGATACACCAAACCAGTTGTCTAGCCTCCGTGTTGCTTGCACCTCTGCTGATGATCTGCGGCCAGAACTAGAACCATTACCTCCTCTACCATTACCACGACCTCTCTGTGATCTTGGTCCTCCTTTCTTAATCGAGCCCGAACTTGACCTTGGTGATTCACGGCTTGCTTACGTGGACAATCCTCACACGGTGGTCCGATAACCACACTCAAACGACCTTTTCCTCTAGTCCAACATTCGCCTTGATGAAATTTCCACATCGGTTACATCTTTGGTCCACGATTAGAATATGAGACCTCCAAGTGATTCGGCTCATTTTGCCTAGCCCTCTTCTAAACATTACCGGTGACCGGATGATCCATATCTCTCTTATGCTTATTAGGTCATAGTTACGCTTTTCGATTCCTTTATTCTTTCGGTTATCTTAGCCTTTTCAAGGTGTTCCATGCGAAGATGTTTTACTTAATTTTACGTGACTTTATATTTTAAGTAGTTTTGGAATAATTATTTGATGTAATAAGGCCACTTAAAGTATTTGTTATTATTTTTATTATGGATTGATGATTAAACTACTATGTGGAAATGAGTTTATGATTTAGCAACTTACACTTTAAAATGTATGTTAAAGTTTTTAATCGGAGAAATTGTAATAACTTAGTTTTATTTGGAATTTTAAAATACACGAGGTTTTACAAACAACCACAAATTTTTAAGTTTTACTTTTAAGTCAAAAATCTTTTCCAACGTTTTTCGCAGTGACATACCAGATCCGGTCAAGGCTCGTGGGCTGGGTTTGAGGGTGTTACAATTTGGTATTAGAGCCCGGTTCAAAACTCGGCTTTGAGGGTTTTGGGCCCAAAAACATTTTTTTAAGGTGGGCTTTTCAAAGATTTGGGCTTTCATATATTTTTCAGGTTTTTCGGGCATGGCTTTTGTATCTCTGACCCTAAGTCCACTGTAAGTACCTCTAATTGTTGGTGAATTATTATATGATTGGTATGTGGGTATGATGGGAATGTAGATTAGTGTATTAAGTTATTGAACTTTAGGATTAGCTTACTCCAACACGTAATTGCATAAAATTTTAAAGCCTAATTAAACAAACCTATGAGTAAGTCGTAGGAGTTAGGTGTGGCAACCATTATGTGCATGTCTAAGATTGGTTTCGGTGGGAGCTTGGCATTTAAGCAATCCTAGTGACTCACCTCCTCTCCACTCGAATCCTACCTGGTGCATAGTAACGGTTCACCCTAACCAAGAGAACTTATTCACGGGCTAAACTCGATAATTAAAACCCGAAAGGGACTACTGTTTTATAAAAACCTTAAGTTTTCAAAATTACTCCTTTGATTTGTAAAACCATTTTATACTTGGAAAATTTTTCGAAATATTTCTAATTTACAAAATTGCCGAAATACCCCTGGGTGTAAAATTACCAAAATGCCCTTGGTTTATAAAATTACCATACTACCCATGACTTTTGTAAAAACATTCTTACTTTACAAAAATACCAAAACTCCTATTTTACAAAATAGTAAGATACTCTGATTTGGGAAAATTTACTAAAATGCCCTTGACTTCCAAAATTACCAAAATAACCCCAATTTCAAATTTCAATATCATTGATTTGGTAGAATTTTCAAAATAACCTCAAGATTTGTATATTTTGGAATGCCTTTGATTTGTAAAGATTTTCAAATTGACCCCGATTTATTTCAAAATACCCAGAGGACAAATGACGAAAATACCCCTGGAATAGGAATGGACAAAGATGTTTGAATGATGAATGTGTGTGTGATGGATATCATTGAATGTGTGTGATTCTCTGAATTAGGGTAGAAAACTTGAAATGAAAACTTTGAATGATCGAAAGAACTACTATTAAGCTCTTTTCATAAAATTGCTCGCGGATAAACAGTGGAACAAATGCTAATTCATAAAATTTCTTAAATCTGATTAAATCGAGATAGTAGACATGAGCTCTAGGGGACGTGGTCGTAATGTGCGAGGCCGTGGTAGAGGCAGAATGGATGTATCGAAACCCGTTAGATCAGGTCAAGGGTCTGAGAATGAGGTACCACCACTACCACCAGTTGTTGGTGTTGAATGCAAGATCGACGGGGATGATCTTGTATCGCAGTCAGGTCTTTGCGAGTTCTTGAGATGGTGGCAGGAACATGTGGAAATATGAGAGCTAGGAAGTCCGTACCCGAGCGACTCGAGCCAATGGAGCTGAGGTGTTCCGTGGCGTATCTGGTGTGGCACCCAGTACGACTGAGTATTGGTTGGAGGCGACCGAACGAATTATGGATGAGATGGATCTAACCATTGTGGAGAAAGTGAAAGGAATGGTATGCCGCCGCGATGAGGCATATCAATGGGGTCTCACAGATTCGGGATGGTGCTACGGTGAGGATCTCACTTGAGAAGCACGTTAAAGCGCTTACCGAAGAAGTATGTTGGTACTTATTATATTGATGCACGAGAGAAAAGCTTTTCGGGGTGGTTCAAGGGAACAAACCCGTGGCAGAGTACGAGGCTGAATTCCTAAGGTTGAGCCAGTATGCTCGAGGCGTAGTGGCTACGAAGCATGAGCGATGTGTCCGATTTGAGGATGGACTAAGGGATGACCTGAGGCTGTTGATAGCTCTACGCCAGAGCGGAGTTTGCCGTATTAGTAGAAAAGGCTAAGGTAGCTGAAGGAATTAAGGACTCTATGAGATGTAATGAGATAAGGATAGGAACCGGGATAAGAAGAGTTATGGACCATCGATTGTGCAGGAACCTTCAGAAAAGATCGAGGGTTGAGAATTCTGCTCGTGTTGCTAAGCCAGCTACTGGAAATCCAGACTGTCCGTGTGCTCGGTGTGGAAGGTATCATATTAGCGAGTGCTGGAATCAGGATCGAAAGTGTTTTAGGTGTAAGTCTAAGGCTCATTTGATTAAAGATTGTCCTCAAGATCCAAATAGGGCTCGGACAGTAGGTCAGGGTGGTGTGCAGCCGGACAAAGGTGGTCGACAAGTTTGACGGGGTCGTGGTCCGAACCATGGAAGAAATGGTTTGACCAAGGTCGTGGAGCACCGACATTGAGGAATCAAGGTACAGATGTGAGGCAGCCAAGGTTGGTTTATGCAGACAGGCGTCGTGAGGAGGAAGATGTGCCAGAGGTGACAACGGGTACGTTCCTCATTTCTGGAATACCCTTTATTGCCTTATTTGTTATAGAGCTAGTTCGTTCTTGTGTTGCTAGTGAAATGTATGGAACCTTGAGTGTGAACTTTGAGGCTGTTCATAGAAAGTATGTTAGTTTTATTAAGATCAGAATGCGCAGCAAGAGCGTAGTGTGGTGAGTGAGGATGCACGACTGTTAGTTAGTTGGAAATTTCGAGGACGAAATTTCTTTAAGGAGGGTAGAATTGTAATATCCTGAATTAGGGGTTGTTTGTGATTGTATTGTTTTGCATGCGTTCGGATTGTTTTGTTGTTAAGTGTGATGTTCTAGGGCTTAGGAATAAGCCAAGGGTAGGCTCGATTTGTAGGGAAAATTTTATTTTAAGCTTTAGTTAAAGGGAGTTGAAGGAGCTAGGGTTAAGAGTAATTGTGGGAATTTTAACACAAGTAACCAGTTGGCAAAGTGGCAAGGAGGCACCACTTAGGGCTTTGCAAGGTGACGCCACAAGCATTGAAAGGGGCTTAGGTTGAATCCCATGGATGGACTTAAGGTGACTTTTATTTTGTATTTATATGGCATGTGTTGGTTAAACTCTAATTAACGTAAGGATAGACTATTGCCTTTTATGGTTAGTAGACTAAGGAATAAGGCAAGTGCTTATTTATTGTATGGTATCAAGGAATTTTGGTAGGATAAGGGACATAAGGCTTGAAGTATGGAGTGTTGTTTTGGAAACTTTTCTATGGCCTTTTGACCATGAATGTAGACAGTATAGTGGACTAGGGGTTGGCTTAATTCGAATGTGATTAGGAAGAAATAAGGAGAAATTTAGGAGTGAGTTTAATTCAAAATTAGTTTGAATTGATGGCAAGAAGAATTTTGAGTGTGGAGGCCGAATGTGGGTCTCTTTTGGGTGATAATTTTCGGTCATGAGTGGGGGGGAATAGCCGAATTTCCTATAAGAGGTCTAGAATTTCTTTTTCGGTTCTCTTTTCTATCTTTAGTATTCTCTTTCGAAACTTTCTTTTCACCCTTGCCATTGCTTAAATTTGCACTCTATTTCTTGACCAAAAGCCAAAAGTTGGAAATCATATTGTGCATCTTTTTCTTTTTTTTTTCTTTTTTTTTAACTTATTTTCCTTCCATTCACTTCCTAAAAACTGAAACCCATCCTCTCATTTGCAACAAAGCTGAAACCTCTCCACCTTTGTTCTTCATTGTCGAATTCTCCTAACTTTCATCTACACTTCTTTTCTTCTTCTCAACCTTAGGTCTATACCTATTTTTGTGATAGCCGATTATCCCATCTCCATTTGGGAGTTCTTGCCAAATCTTTTAGAGCCTTTAGAGGGGGAGGTGTCGACATTCCTTTTTATCAATCTTTCAATCGGTTTCGAGTATAGTAAGTATTTTCTTAGCAATCAATTCTCTTCTTCTTCATTTAGTATGTCAAACCTATGGTTGGCCTTGGTTTCTAAGGGATGGTCGAATGTATGAAGAGTCATAATATTGTGTTTCTTTGTGTAGCCAACGGTAAGAAGCCTCTTGGATTCGACTATTCGAGGTAAGGTGGTAAGTGATATGTAGTTCGCCAAAGGCCATCTTCATGGATTTATGGTGCAGGTCGATTCTAACAATGGTTAAGTAGGATCTTGACATCTTTAGGAGCAAGCAAATATTTTGGGATTTAGTCGAGTGTGCCAAAACAGTGTGTAGTTATAATACTGTTCACTTGTTGTGTGTATGTGTTATATATATAAATATGTATATGATGTGCATGGTAGCCAAATAATGGCTAAAAGGTGGATACCCATGATGGGTAATCGATTAAACATGTCGAAGCTTTATGACAATAAGTTTCCTATGGTATACTGAATGAAATTGTGGTAGCATATGATGTATGCTTATTTTAATGATATTGCATGCATGATACATGGGGCTTGGGATATGACTATTGAAGGACGGGAGTACATTTATGTACGTGGTCTGATGTTAGCCTTGTGCTACATTGGCGCTTGATGTTAGCTATGTGCTTCATCAAGGTGGGATGTTGGCTGTGTGCCTCACCCTAGCGGATGATAGCTATGTGCATCACCGTGGAATGATGATGACCTAGGGTCACCTCGAGGATATTGATATGTGGGGTCGATTAGGTGATCGGTGGCTTAGCCACTACCTTGAGCAAAGCAGTCCGCCAAGGTAGGTGTGTAACGGATGGATACTAGGTTGGGCTAGGCTTCATGTTGCATATTTATGTATGTGGATGTGTGGATATGGGCCAAGCCCATATGTGGAGACATGTGAGATAACTATGCACTGAGTTTGTTTGACTCACCCAGATTTTCTTACCAACATCGCAGGTGATTCGTAAGGCTTGGACCGGGTCGGAGCGGATACAAAGGTGGCCCATGCAGAAGATGTTTTACTTAATTTTACGTACTTTATATTTTAAGTAGTTTTGAAATAATTATTTGATGTAATAAGGGCCACTTAAAGTATTTGTTATTATTTTTATTATGGATTGATGATTAAACTACTATGTGGAAATGAGTTTATGATTTACCAACTTACACTTTAAAATATATGTTAAAGTTTTTAATCGGAGAAATTGTAATAACTTAGTTTTATTTGGAATTTTAAAATACACGAGGTTTTACAAACAACCACAAATTTTTAAGTTTTACTTTTCAGTTAAAAAAATCTTTTCCAATGTTTTTCGCAGTGACATACCAGATCCGGTCAAGGCTCGTGGGCCGGGTTTGGGGGTGTTACAGTGTCAAATACTCGTGGTGCCATACTTCCTTTAGAACATATATTTATAAATCAAAATTCTAAATAGCTTTAGAAAACGCTTTTGAACCCAAACCATGACCGAGTTTTGCAACTGTGCTCTGATACCATAAAATGTAACACCTAAACCCAGCCTAAAAGTTAGGCCCGAATCTGGGGTGTCACATGGAAGTGTTTTTTTTTTCTTTTCAAAACCATCTTTGCGATTGTTAAAAACTTGTTTGAGAATTACAGCCTTTTTGTTAAAACCCAAAATGCTTAAGCAATTGTTATCTACTTGAAAATGTAATTATCTTTAAAAACCTTTTTGGTTGCGAAAATATATTTGAAATAACAATGTATGAAAATATGACATTTGGAATTAGAGTTGCAGAAGCATTTTGAAAACATTACGGAAACGTAGATAAAATACAAGTATCTTTGAGAGGTTGGTTGATGAGTCAAAAAATCGAAGTAGTGGACTTTAAAATCAGGACTTTTGAAAATGATGTTGAAATTTTGAAAGAGAATCCGAGTTAAATTTTTTGTAAAAGTTTGCTATAAAATCCATTTATTAATCAATTTTGAAAACTATTATTTATATTTTTAGAAAATTCCTTTTTAAACAATTTAAGAATAATAATAAAACGCCCTAAGCATAAAGCAAAATAAAAAATAGTCCAAAGGCCTTATTACAACTTTAAAACCCAAAACAATAAAAGTAATCAAATAAAACGGAAAGGTAGTTTACTAATATTCGAAAATGTTATTTCTGAAGCATGGCCTCCACCGAGTCATTCATGGCTCCAAGTCCTCATCACTGAGCATTACCTACAAGGGTTAAGAGAAGGGGGTGAGTTACAAGAACTCAGTGTATAATCCACTTACCATTGTTCACTGGGCCAAAATCCCATTAAGTAATTAATTGGGCCAAAGCCCGCTTACAATAATATAAATGTATCATATATAATATGCATATGATATGAAATTCCCAAACCAAATCCTAGTTTTCCATCTGCTACACACCACCTATACCAACCAACACACCTGTGGGTGATCTTTAGTCAACCTACCCCACCAACACACCGAACGTAGACATTAAGCCATTTATATATCAAATTTGTAGACAAGCCACCAGATTAACAGAATTTACATGGCATTGCCATTTTTTAGATTTGTGGTAGAGCCACCAGATTTATGGAGCATAGCTACTAGAACTTCTCTTCATCATTATCCCATCCCATGCAAATCATGTATATAGTGCATAACAAATCACATTAATTTATTAGGATATTTATTACAAAAGTATGGCTCATTATAACAAATTATCAATTAGGCCCATATAGCAAAATATCAAATTAGCACATTTAGAAAAATATCAGATTGGCCCATTTAGCAAAATATTAGATTGACCTATTTATCAAAATAACAAATTGGCCCATTTATCAAAAAATCAGATTGGCCCATTTATCAAAATATCAGATTGGCCCATTTATCAAAATATCAGATTGGCCCATTTATCAAAATAACAGATTGGCCCATTAACACTTTTGCAAATCGGCCCATTAGGGGCATTTCCATATTTCGGCCCTTTAAAGGCATTTTTGTAATTCGGCAATTTACCCACTTAGGGTAATTCGGTAATTTTGCAATCCAAACTTAACTACTGATTTGGGCATACCAATTTAAACTATCCATCTGCGTCGTACTAACTAAATTGACTATAACTTGGGTTAGGAATCTTTAAATCTAAATCCGTAAATTTTCCTTGAAACTAAACTCATATATCTTCTTACTAAAATTTTTTGAGAAATTTTTTCTTAACCATTTAGTACAGTTTCTTCCTTAAAGTTTCCCTTGTTTCACTATCCAACGATTCTGAACTCTCTTACCGAAAATTCAAATATCTCACTGTACAATTTTCATATGTTGCTCCCACTTGTTTCTATTGAAAATAGACTAACTAAGGAATCTTTACATATAAACTATAACTCTTAATTCACTTTGTACATTTTTATACGATTTTCCAACAAAAATCAGGGAACCAGGAAATCATTCAGAGCCAGACTCACTAAAATTAACATATCTTAGAATATAAAATTCTTTTTCCTTTTTCGTTTCTTCCTTATCAAAATAGACACAGTAAGCTTTTATTCAATATCTCATTCACTTTCTAATTCTCTTTCTTCTATTTTTCATGATTTTTCAAAAACACATCACTGCTTCTAACAGAAACTATTTTATTACAAAATACGTTTACCACTACGATCATACGCACGACCGAGTGATCACGGATGCCAATTTTCAAATTTCTTCGGTATTTCGACCGATTCACAGAATATTTTGTACCAAATTTTCGAGAAGTGTGAAATTACACACCATTTCAGATATGTATACGAAAGGTACAGGATTACACACCTGATTTTGATTTCCTAACGAACCACTCGTCATTAACCTAGAACAATACCAACCAAAAGTTAGCCTCGGATTTCCAAAAGATTTCGTATCACTTACACTTGAATCACTTACCACTATGTCTGAAGGTAGAATCTATTGATTGATTTGTCCCTAAAACATGTAGTCGATTATTTCACATTATTACTATGTTAGCAACCAATTGAATATTAAATAATATCAATAATCCATAAGAACTCCTTACCTTATTAATATTGGATCCGATTTCTAGCGATTACACGATGACTTCGGAAAAATCCAAGTTTTGGCCTTCTGCTATATCTCTACGAGGAAGAAAAATGATTTCGAATGAGGGAAAGTAAGGTGATGGTCTAGGTCAAAATGACCATCCAAAACCAAAGAAAATAAAATATTGTGAAGAATACATACCAACTGATCAAGAAACGGATGTTAATATGGACGAAAAGAAGAAATGGAGAAAAGATGAAAGTTCAGTTATGAAGGAAATTGTATGTTGATATTCAGCTATCAAGGAAGATGGACAAAAGGTGAATATGAAACCAATCCAAAGAGAAGAAAAATGCATATTGTGCTAGAAGATTTCGGCAAAGAGAATAGCAAATTGGGAGAAGATGACACTAAAGTTGCAAATGTGATTTTTTTCCAAAACAATACCAAGACCCTACCAAATGCCAAAGTAAAATTTTAGCTACCTATCTATCCCCAAAACGGTCCACATGCATGGTCATATCGGTCAAAATTTTGCCAACCATACTTTCTATAGCATTCTCCATGAAATAAGCCACTTGTTCCCCTTACTTGCCTTTTCCTTTTGATTCCTTTCCCCAACCTCAACCTTTCCTTAATTATTTAGCCACCATACCAAAAATAAAGAAGTTAAACTTGCCATAAATACCTCTTGGCCGACACTTAAGGAAAGAGTGCAAAACTATTAGTTAAAAATTACGCACAAAGGGATTTGAACTTCTTCCCTCAAGGTACTTCACTTGATGCCATAACCTCTTTACCAATAGCTCATTTATGCAAGCACATTACTTATTTATTTCTATAAGCTTTGAAGCTACTTACCATCTCTCCTTAAAGTGCTAAAATACTAATTTTTTCCTAAAGCCCAATTAAACTCGAGACTTCATAGAAACCTTGTAACCTTTCAAATTCACTTAACTAATAAGTCCAATTTACAATAATGCCATTCTCTTCTTCTCAAAATTTTAAACATTCCTACGCCCAAGGCCCATTGGGCCCAATCCTACTAGGCCCAATTTTGGGATTTACATTAGGACTAATTTGTAAAAGTATTAAATATCAGGGGTAAAATGGTAATTTTTCCCATTTATGTGTTGTTGGATTAAATTGAATGAAATTGTGTTTAAATGAGGTTAATTTTAAATTATATAGATCAAGAATAAAAGAAATCGGACTTGGATTGGGTTAAAGTAAAAATATTCGAATAGCCGATTTACATCGTTCGTTGATATCCGAGGTAAGTTTATAAGCAATAAACGTTATTGAATTTGAATGTGTATGATTTTTATATATTGAATTCAATTCTATGAATTACTTTGGTTGGAGCCTAGTGCATGAATGTTTATGAAATTTGGGAATATATTCGGTTCAATTGAGATATGAATTATAAAGAAGAATAACTTTGTAACAATGATATATCGGGCTTATTGCCTAGCGTGCTTTGATGCCGTGTATGATATCGAGGCTTATTGCCTAGCGGCATTATGCCAGTGTATTGAATCAGGTTTATTACCTAGCGGGCTCTGTGCCGGTGTTTTATACAAGGTGTAACATCCTAAAAATCTGAGTATCGATATGATGCATGTCTTGGGTACTAAACTTGTGTATAATTAAACTTTTGCATGTTTAGTATAGTCTTGAGAAGACTTGAGAATTATTTAGAATTTGAATAAATTTAGTAATGAGTACTTAATTGAAGTGGATCAAGTGACTTTGAGGTTTAAGTAAGTTTAAGTGTCAAAAACTAGCATAAGATGGGCTAGTAGCAAGGTGGTGTTGGTGCATATATGTTTGTTTGAGGGAAAAGGTTCGAGTCCTTAGATGTGCATTGAGTTTTGCTTTTATTTTGTTTCCTCTTTCAATATGTCGGTCATAGATAAGGTTAAAAGATGAGTTGGATAACATTTTTGGCAAGAAGACCAAAGGAAAAAGTAAGTAAAAGTTTAAGGAAAAGAATCTCATGATTTAAGGTGATAGAGGACATAAGGCATGAATCAAGGGCTTTGTTTTGGAAACTTTGATGGCCAATTGTCCATGAACATGGACGGTTTTGTGGACTAAAGAGGGAGCCAATTTTGGTAGTAAGTTTTGGAAAAGTTGGTAGCTTGAGAGAATTTTTTTTATTTTGGTCATTTTGCTTTCCCAAAAACATTTTCTCCCATCTTTCCTCTTGGCCGAATGTGCTTATGTTAGGAGGAAAACCATCTTTGCTTTGTTTCTTTTGATCATCCTTTTTTGACCATTTGGTCATTTTTGTTAATCACTCAAGTATCCCATTGGTGTTCTCATCTAGTGCCTAAAACATCAAACACAAACAACATTTTCTTTCTCCTCTCCCTTGGCCGAATGCACCATTGTTTCAAACTCTCTTCCTTTGCTTTTCTTTTATCTTGAAAATTTAATCATAAACCTCTCATCCTCATTTCCTTCCTTTCATCATTTTAATTATCTTTTCAAACATACTTTCAACATTTTCTTTTCTCTTGGCCGAATGTTAGACTACCTTCATAGCCAAATCTTCCATTCTCCATAACATCTATTTTCAATCATTTTTTTCTTCTATTCAAACTTTGGATCATCGGTAAGTATCATTTCTTTGTCTTTTCTTTTGTTATTTGGTCACTATGGCCGAATGTTTGAATGTCTTTGGAAGAGAGTTTTTGATCGATTAACCAACCTTTCATTCAAACATTTTCTTTCGTTATTCTTAGTGAAATAGTGGAAGGGTCGAATCATCATCTTTTCAGAGAAATCTTGAAGTTCATTTAAGATTTGATAATAACATACAAAGGATTCTCTTAAGATCTTTCAGAATATTAAGGTAAGCCGAATTCACTCTTTAAGTCATTAGTCTTAGGATTTTCGATATATTGTTCGGACTAATGATTATTTGTCTTTCAAGATAATCAAGATAGGGACGAAAAGGGTTGTTAATAGTGTTCAAAAGTGGGGTGGTTCTATTAATCCCCTAAATTCAAGAGAAGGACTGTTTTGGGAATTTGAGACTTTCCACCGGGTTGTGGACCCTCATCTGGCAAAAATCAATTATTCGAAGTCGTACGTACTCCCGAGCCATTATTTACTCATGGTTCTGAACATTTGATCGGAGAGAAATCGCAAATAATTATTGATTGAGATTTCGAGGGTAAGGATCTAGATCGATAATCATTAGAATAGTTTTATATTAAATATTAGTGTTCTAATCCATCGTGATGTGTGTTTAGATATCGACGAGCGGGAAAGTGTAGTTCTCACCGTAATCAGGTGTGTAACTTCACACTTATCTCTTGGGTTATACCATATCGTAAGCGTTATAATAAAAATCGTAAATCTGGTGATATTGAAAAATACGTTATAAAAATTCTTTTATGTGAATTCATGAAACAAAAAAAAAAACATGGATGTGGAAAATTACGGATTTGCCCTTAATGGGTCATTTAGTGGAAGAAAGTGATATTTTGGGCCATGTGAATATTTTTTATTAATTGGCCAAGTGTGGAAATTATGAAAAGGCCTCATATGTTAAATAGGTCGAATTACGAAATGTCCCGATGGACTGAATTACGAAATGTCCCGATGGACCGAATTACGAAAATACCCTTTTATGGGCCTAATTGAAATATGTGATTTTATGGGCCAGATTGAAATATGTTGCTTTATGGGCCAAAAAGTGATATTAATATTTGAGCTAAAATGTAATATGTGATGAAACGGGCCAAGTTACTAGATCGTTATATGGGCCAAGATGCTATTTTGACTAATGGGCCAAAATGATAAATTGTAATATGGGTTTTTTTTATAAGAATTTATTTTACAAGTATTTTGTTATGCATAAACATGATTGCATGGGTTGGGATAATTGATGAAGAGAAGAAAGGCCTAATGCCAAAATTCTAGATAGGTGACTCTATCACGATGGCCTGTTGCCCAAAATCTAGATCGGTGGTTCTACCACAATTATTTAAATGGCCTGTAGCCACAAATATTATAATTGGCTTTAAGCTTACTATTGGTGTGTTGGCGGGGTGGGTTGACTTGATCCCCACAGGTGTGATGGTTGGAACGGGTGGTGTATAGTGGATGGAAATTAGGTTTGGTTGGGAATTGCATAGCACATGCATTATTATTTTCATATACTTGATCTATAATATTTACATTTGCAAAATGGGCTCAGGTCCAATTATATGTTTATATGGTTTTGGCCCAGTGAATCCGGTAAGTGGGTTACACATTGAGTTCTAAGTAACTCACCCCATTTTCTTACCTTTCTTAGGTAATAATAATTGATGGAGACTTGGGTCGAAGATGACTTCGTGTGGAGGCTATACTACAAATGGTGGTTTATAAAACCTTAAAACTTCTTAAATAATTTTTATTAAGTACTATTTTAATGGCGATGTAATAAGGCCTCTTTAATTATGGATTTTATTATGTGGATGGATTTTATTATGTTTTAGTTTTATTAGGTTGGATTGATTTAGTTTTTCATAAATGTTTTTTTCTAAAACTCTTGCATGAATAAAGGTTTTCTTAAATATCTTTGAAACTCAAGAAAATATTTTAAAACTATTCTTTAAAATATTTCGATTAAATAAATCCAAAATTTTAATCAATTACTACTCTATAGATCAAATGATAATCTCATGTTTTTTAATTATGTATTTCAAATAAACTTGATTTTTCGATAAAGTCTTTCTCTTAATCATTTTAAATATTTGATTCCTACATCGTTAATGATTTGAATGTACGTTTAATTTGTATGGCATGACAAGATCCGGGCTTAATGTATAGGTCGGGTTTGGGGTGTTACATTTTATGGTATCAGAGCCCAATTTCAAAACTCGACTGTGGTTTGGGTTCAACAATGATTTCTGTTTAAAAACCACTTAAATCTCTAGACTTTATGTTTTAAAGGTAGTATGGCACCACGAGCATCCGGCACCAAGTCAAGTAAGTATGTGTTTATTTAATGTTTATTATTGTGATGAGACCTTAGGAACACTCTAGAACTTCTAATTTTAGGTGTTGAAAATGATAGATATCGAGACTATAGGATATGATTGTGAAAACAACCTTATCTCTTATATCTCATAAAATATCATTAATAAACATTGAAATAATATTCTGATTCATAAAACTTGTAATCAGATTAAAATCGAATTAGTCATTATGAGCACAAGAGGACGTGGTCGTGGACACGGTAGACATGGCCGTGGTAGAGGACAAGGTGCTGCGTCTGAAGCGTCGGGTCATATACCAAAAATGGATGCACCTGCGTCATTTGAGAGCAAAACTGGATCTCATGATCATGCGAATGAGGATAATGCCTTGACTCAAGCAATGGTGTGAGTCTTAGAAAGAGTAGATGGGGCTAGAACTGGGCCAGTAGCTCGCGGATCAATATCGGAACGACTCAAGTCTAGTGGTGTAGAAGTTTTTAGAGGTGTTTTCGGTGTAGCTTTGAATGTGGCAGAATATTGGCTTGAGGCTGTAGAAGGAATTATGGATGATCTGAAGTGCACCGTCGAGTAGAAACTGAGAGGAGCCGTGTCTTTACTAAGAGACGAGGAGTATCAATGGTGGCTTACTGTTCGAGAAGGCACCGAGGATGCATTGGTTACTTGGGATTTCTTTAAAGCTGCTTTTCAATGGAAGTACGTCGGGACAAGTTATGTAGATGCCCGGAAGAAGGAATTCCTGAATTTGGTTCAAGGAAGTAAGATGGTGGTAGCTTACAAGGCAAAATTTCTTCGCTTGAGCCGTTATGCTCGCACAATAGTGCAGACTGATCATGAGCGCTGGTACGCTTTAAGGATGGGTTTGCATGATGAGTTTAGTCTTGATAGCCCACAATAAGTATGAACTTTTACCTCGCTTGTAGAGAAAGCTAAGATACCCGAAGAGGCTAAGAATTTAGAATGCCAGAATCGGGAAAAAGTCAGAGGAAAGAGGGATTTTAAGTACTCTGGTTCCTCAAAAAGGTTTCAAAAGAGGCCACGGAATGATGAGCCAGTTCAAGCTAGGGCACCTGTGACTACCAATCAGAGTCGAGAATGTGCCGATTATGGAAGATGACATCCCAAAGAATGTTGGAGGAAAACTGGTACCTGCTTTAAATGTGGTTCTAAGGATCATCAGTATAAGAATTGCCCTTGACGGACTGATACGACTCAGGAAGCTCGTAACCATGATGCTCAACCAGCTAGAGGTACTCAGCAGCCACCAAGAGGTCGTGGACCAGGTCGTGGTGGTAATGGTAACGGACGTAGACAGGGTGCACTGGGTCGAGGTAATGGTGTTAGTAGTAACACGGAGGCAAGACAGCCAGGATTGGTCTATGTGGTTAGTCGTCATGAAGACGGCGATGCACCTGATGTGATAACTGGTACGTTCTTCATCTCTGATGTACCTGTTACTACTTTGATAGATATCGAGTCTACCCATTCGTATGTTGCTAGTGCCATATCTGGAAACCTGAATATTAGATCTGAGATTATCGATAGAGAGATGATGGTAATTAGTCCTTTAAGATAGTCGATAATAGTGAATAAATTATTTAGAGATGTGCCCTTGGAGATTCAAAGAGAAGTATTTCTAGCGAACTTGATAGAATTACCTTCGGTAATTTTATCTTATTTTGGGCATGGATTGGTTGGTGAAGCAGCAAGCAATTGGATTGTGCCAAAAGCGAATGACAATTAGGATGTGGATGATGAGGAGGTAATAATGATAAGCGTGACGAAGAAACTTTTTGGCAAATGTGGTATCTACTTTGAAGGCGAAAAGTTGGTGCGGAAAGGGTGTGGAGCATTCCTAGCCTTCATCAGTGCTTTGGATGCCAAGGATTTATCGGTAGAAGGTGTGAGAATGGTGAAAGAATTTTTAGATGTCTTTCCTGAAGAACTTCTGGGTCTACCTCTAGATCGAGAAGTAGAGTTTGGCATTGAGCTTTTGCCCGAAACGGCTCCGATGTCCATTGCTCCTTATAGAATGGCGCCGAAGGAATTAGTGGAGCTTAAAGCTCAAATTCAAGTACTGCTAGATCGGGGATTTATTCGACCGAGTATGTCTCCGTAGGGAGCACCGATTTTGTTTGTCAAGAAGAAGGATGGGTCGATGCGTATGTGTATTGATTATAGGCAGTTGAATAAGTTGACGATCAAGAATAGGTATCCATTGCCGAGAATCGATGACCTATTTGATCAATTAAGAGGAGCTTCAGTCTTCTCCAGGATTGATTTGAGATCGGTTTATCATCAACTCAAGGTGAAAGAGGCAGATATTCATAAAATGGCATTTCGAACTCGTTATGTACATTATGAGTTTTTAGTGATGCCGTTTGGTTTGACTAATGCACCAGCTGCATTTATGGACATGGTGAACCGAGTCTTTCAACCCTATTTAGACCGGTTTGTAGTAGTGTTCATAGATGACATCTTGGTATATTCGAGGAATGAAGAAGAGCATGACTCTCACCTGCGCACTGTGTTGCAAATTTTGCGAGATAAGCAACTTTATGCCAAATTCAGTAAGTGTGAATTTTGGTTAAAGGAAGTGACTTTCTTGGGTCATGTAGTGTCAGCTGAATAGATAAGAGTTGATCCTCGAAGGTAGAGGCTATGTTGGATTGGAAACCGAAGCCGATGGTCGAGATTCGGAGTTTCTTAGGTTTGGCTGGTTATTATAGACGCTTTGTTGAGGGGTTTTCGTTGATTGCTGCACCCCTAACTAAGCTGTTGCGAAAGGAAGTACCGTATACGTGGACCGATAATAAACAAGAAAGTTTCGAGAAATTGAAGAAGATTCTAACAGAAGCGCCAGTACTGATTCAACCTGAGGCCGAATAAGAGTTTACCATTTACTGTGATGCAACACACATGGGTTTAGGATGTGTACTGATGCAAAGTGGAAAAGTGGTAGCTTATGCTTCTCGACAGTTGAGGCCGCATGAAGTCAACTATCCTACTCATTATTTGGAGTTGGCTGCGGTGGTGTTTGCATTAAAGATTTGGAGGCATTATCTCTACGGTGAGAATTCAATCATTTATACGGATCATAAGAGTCTTAAGTATCTCCTTACCCAAAAGGAGTTGAATTTAAGACAACGGAGATGGGTGGAGCTGTTGAAGGATTATGATTTCTCAATCGAGTACCACCCTGGAAATGCTAATGTTGTGGCAGACGCGTTGAGTCGAAAGATTGTATCAGAGTTAAGAGCAATGTTTGTTCATCTCAGTTTGTATGAGGATGGTAGTTTGCTAGAGGAACTTCAGGTAAAGCCTCTGTGGTTGGAACAAATTAAGGAAAAGCAACTATCCGATGAAAAGTTAGGTCCTTTAATACAACAAGCTGAAAGTGGTGTAATAGGGATTTTGGTTTGATCAAGGGCGGTGTGTCTTGTGTTTTCGTGGAAGGGTTTGTATGCCCAAGGATTCAGATTTGAGGCAAATGATTCTTCTTGAGGCGCATAGTAGCCCTTATGCTATGCACCCCAGAGGAAATAAGATGTATTGAGATCTCCGTGAACAGTATTGGTGGCCAAAGTTAAAGCGGGAGATTACTGATTTAGTGGGAAAGTGTTTGACTTGTCAACAAGTAAAGGCAGAACATCAATTACCATCAGGTTTATTGAAACCGGTAAAGATTCCTCTATGGAAATGGGAGCGGATAACGATGGATTTAGTTAGTGGGTTACCCTTAACTCCTACTAAGAAAGATTACATGCAGGTGGTAGTAGATCGATTAACAACGATTGCTCATTTTCTACCGATTAAATACGGATTACTCGCTGCGGTTGGTTTGAACTTTATGTATCCGAAATCGTGAGGTTACATGGGGTACCGGTGTCTATTATATCGAACAGGGATCCTAGATTTACATCACGATTTTGGAAAGCTTTACATGAGGCTTTGGGAACAAAGTTAAACTTCAGTAAGGCTTTTCATCCTCAGTCAGATGGACAGTCAGAAAGAGTGATTCAGATTTTGGAAGGCATGTTACGAGGATGTGTGATCAACTTCAAATGTAGTTGGGACGATTTTCTACCGTTGGTAGAGTTCGCGTATAATAACAATTACCAATCTAGTATCCAAATGGAGCCCTATGAAGCGTTATACGATCGTAGGTGTCGTACTCCTATTTGTTGGACTGAATTGGAGGAACGACAGTTGTTGGGTCCTGAACTGATATCTGAGACGGAAGAAAAAGTAAAGGTGATTCGAGCACGATTAAAGGAAGCTTCGGATAGACAAAAGTCGTGCGTGGATCTGAAGCATAAAGATATTGAGTTTACGGTGGGAGATCAGGTCTTTTTGAAAGTTTCACCGTGGAAAAAAAATTTCAAATTTGGAAGGAAAGGCAAGTTGAGCCCTAGGTTCATTGGACCGTACCGTATATTGAAGCGTGTAGGACCAGTAGCCCATCAACTTGATTTACCTCCGGAGTTGAGTCAGATTCATAGTGTCTTCCATGTTTCTATGCTGAGACGCTATAGATCGGATCCGTCGCACATAGTATCGATAGAAGAAGTGGAATTAAGGCCAGATTTATCTATCGAGGAAGAACCAGTGAAAATCTTAGATCGCGATGTTAAGATGTTAAGAAGGAAGACTGTGCCATTGGTTAAGGTTCTTTGGTGTAATCACGGAGCGAAGGAAGCTACGTGGGAGCCTGAGGGTGCAATTTGACAACAATATCCTCATCTATTTTAACCAGGTAAATTTCGAGGACGAAATTTTCTTTAAGGAGGGTAGAGTTGTAACATCCTAAAAATCTAAGTATCGATATGATGCATGTTTTTGGTGCTTAACTTGTATATAATTAAATTTTGTATGTTTAGTATAGTCTTGAGAAGACTTGAGAATTATTCAGAATTTGAATAAATTTAGTAATGAGTACTTAATTGAAGTAGATCAAGTGACTTTGAGGTTTAAGTAAGTTTAAGTGTCAAAAACTAGCATAAGATGAGCTAGTAGCAAGGTGGGGTTGGCGCATGTATGTTTGTTTGAGGGAAAAGGTTCGAGTCTTAGATGTGCAATGAGTTTTTCTTTTATTTTGTTTCCTCTTTCAATATGTCGGTCATGGATAAGGTTAAAAGATGAGTTGGATAACATTTTTGGCAAGAAGACCAAAGGAAAAAGGTAAGTAAAAGTTTAAGGAAAAGAATCTCATGATTTAAGGTGAGAGGGGGACATAAGGCATGACTCTTAGGGCTTTGTTTTGGAAACTTTGGATGGCCAATTATCCATGAACATGGACGGTTTTGTGGACTAAAGAGGGAGCCGAATTTTGGTAGTAAGTTTTTGGAAAAGTTGGTAGCTTGAGAGAATTTTTTTCATTTTGGTCATTTTGCTTTCCCAAAAACATTTTCTCTCATCTTTTCTCTTGGCTGAATGTGCGTGTGTTAGGAGGAAAACCATATTTGCTTTGTTTGTTTGATGATCCTTTTTGACCATTTGGTCATTTTTGTTAATCACTCAAGTATCCCATTTGGTGTTCTCATCTACTGCCTAAAACATCAAACACAAACAACATTTTCTTTCTCCTCTCTCTTGGCCGAATGCACCATTGTTTCAAACTCTCTTCCTTTGCTTTTCTTTTATCTTGAAAATTTAATCATAAACCTCTCATCCTCATTTTCTTCCTTTCATCATTTTAGTTTTCTTTTCAAACATACTTTCAACATTTTCATTTCCCTTGGCCGAATGTTAGACTACCTTCATAGCTGAATCTTCCATTCTCCATAACATCTATTTTCAATCATTTTTTCTTCTATTCAAACTTTGGATCATTGGTAAGTATCATTTCTTTGTCTTTTCTTTTTTATATGGTCACTATGTCTGAATGTTAGAATGTCTTTGGAAGAGACTTTTGACCGATTAACCAACCTTTCATTCAAACGTTTTTTCGTTATTCTTAGTGAAATCTTTGGAAGAGTCGAATCATCATCTTTTCGGAGAAATCTTGAAGTTCATTTAAGATTTGATAATAACATACAAAGGATTCTCTTGAGATCTTTCAGAATATTAAGGTAAGTCGAATTCACTCTTTAAGTCATTAGTCTTAAGATTTTTGATATATTGTTAGGACTAATGATTCTTTGTCTTTCAAGACAATCAAGATAGGGACGAAAATGGTTGTTAATAGTGTAGGAAGAGGGTGGTTCTATTAATCCCCCTAAATTCAAGATAAGGACTATTTTGGGAATCTGAGACTTTCCACCGGGTTGTGGACCCTCATCCGACGAAAATCAATTATTCGAAGTCGTACGTACTCCCGAGCCATTGTTTACTCGTGGTTCTGAACCTTTGATCGGAGAGAAATCGCAAATAATTGTTGATCGAGATTCTGAGGGTAAGGATCTAGATCGATAATCATTAGAATAGTTTTATATTAAATATTAGTGTTCTAATCCATCGTAATGTGTGTTTAGATATCGACGAGGGGGAAAGTGTAGTTCTCACCGTAATTAGGTGTGTAACTTCACACTTATCTCTTGGGTTATACCATATCGTAAATGTTATAATAAAAATCGTAAATCCGGTGAGATTAAAAAATACGTTATACAAATTCTTTTATGTGAATGCTTGAAACCAAAAAAAAAAAAAAAAAGAGGATGTGGAAAATTACGGATTTGCCCTTAATGGGTCATTTAGTGGAAGAAAGTGATATTTTGGGCCATGTGAATATTTTTGGTTAATTGGACAAGTGTGGAAATGGTGAAAAGGCCTCATATGTTAAATGGGTCGAATTACTAAATGTCCCGATTGATGAATTACGAAATGTCCCAATGGATCGAATTACGAAAATACCCTTTTATGGGACTAATTGAAATATGTGATTTTATGGGCCAGATTGAAACATGTTGCTTTATGGGCCAAAAAGTGATATTAATATATTGGCTAAAATGTAATATGTGATGAAATGGGCCAAGTTACTAGATCGTTATATGGGCCAAGATGCTATTTTGATTAATGGGCCAAATTGATAAATTGTAATATGGGTTTTTTTATAAGAATTTATTTTACAAGTATTTTGTTTTGCATAAACATGATTGCATGGGTTGGGATAATTGATGAAGAGAAGAAAGGCCTGATGCCAAAATTCTAGATAGGTGACTCTGTCACGATGGCCTGTTGCCCAAAATCTAGAACGGTGGTTCTACTACAATTATTTAAATGGCCTGTTGCCACAAATATTATAATTGGCTTTAAGCCTACTATTGGTGTGTTGGCGGGGTAGGTTGACTTGATCCCACAGGTGTGATGGTTGGTACGGGTGGTGTGTAACAGATGGAAATTAGGTTTGGTTGGGAATTGCATTGTAATATCCGGGATTTAGAGGTTGTGCCTTTTTGCTTAAATATATGTGGAAGCATGCCTGTGTGTATTTTGAATGTGTCTTGTGGATTTTGAGAACTTTAGAGTGTAGATAAGTGCCTTAGAAAATATAAGATTTTATGTCTTAAAGGGGGAGCTAGGCAAATAAGGCCTTAAGAGAATTTGTAGGGGAAATTGGACATAAAAGTGGGCTTGTTAAAGTGGCAAGGAGGCGCCACTTAGGGCCTTGGTAAGTGGCGCCTCAAGCAGTGGAGAAGGGCTCAGGTTCGAGCAGCAAGGGAAGCAAAAGGGGAGTTTTATTTTGCAGCAAGGAGAAACAGAGGTGGACGGCAATGGGACACTAAGGGGATGAGCTTTAGATGTGGTCAATTTCTTTTTAAAATTCTGCTAAGGTAGGAAGATAAATGTTGATTTATTTCAATTATTTTGAATGAGTGATAAAGAGAAGTTTTAGGAGAAAAGGAAGGGATTAGATAGGGAGAAAGAGAGTTTGCCGAATGGAGGGGTCTAGGTGTGGTATTTTCGGCAAAAGGGAGGAGTATGGCAATTTGCTTTCTTTTTCTTTCCAATTGAGCCTCTGCCGAAATTCTTTCTCTGTTGAAACCGAAAGTAAATCTTCTCTTCTCCTTTTGGTTTGTCAAAGCCGAAAACACAAGTAAGCCTAGCCGATTTCTTCATCTTTTTCTTCTTCAAGTTGATCACTCTTCCATAGAGCCGATTTGATCATAGCACTAAAAGTCAAATATCCTTGTGCTAGCCGAATCTTCATTTATCACCATTGTCGAATTGCTCAACCTTTCTCTTCTTCTTTTCACAATTTTCCAAAAGCCAAAGTAAGTCCTTCCTAGACCATAGCCGATTGTTCATTAAACTCAAAAGTCAAACCAATTGATCAACATCTAGCCTACATAGCCGAATATCTCGTGGGTTCAAGCAAGGTGCGTCGATTTACGTAGTAAGGGTAAGGATCAACTGTTGTTTTTCTTCTTTCTTTTCTTCCGGGTTAGCCAAAATTAGGACTCTAATCTCTTTTATCGATCTTTGGCGAAACTATGAAGGAGATTTGGGATTTGGTTATTATCGACTACAAGGAGGAGATCATTCAGGATTTCAAGGTCTAAGGTAAGCAAGTGAGGTTTTAGGCCGAAGGCCATTTATTGTGTTTAAATGTTAGAATTGGATCTAACATGTACTATATAGGATTTCGACATCTCCATAGCTAAGTGACGATTTTCAGGATTTAGATCCACAAGGTAAGGGAGTGTTAATATTCGCCAAGGCCATATTAAGTGTTAGTGTCTAACCGATTCGACATTGATTTTTTGGGAGGAGTACAACTGCATCTCGGTAGACTTTCGGGATTCAGTGAACACGTTAGTAAACCAGGTGCGTAGCCCTACATTGATTCCTACTACGATTTATGGTATGGATTTAAAACATGTGTTAATGAAAATATGAAAGATGTGGCTTAAGGTACCATTCAATGGTACAAGGTATCTAGGTGCGTTATCCTCTAAAGCTCTGTTAATAGTGTTATGAACATTGAATATGACACATATGCAATTTGTTATGAATATGAAATAAGGTATATTGCATGGTTTCTGCATGGTTTGTATGACGCATGGGGCATATGGGTGATATTGAAAAGGGGAAGTGATCTGGTGGTTTTTACCACAATATCTCGTGACTCATGTCACATAATCTGAATGTGGTGACTAATGTCACGTATTACTATCTGGTGACTTTGTCACATTATCTCGTGGCTATGCCACAATTATAAGGGCGATGTGCGGTGATCGCGGTACACGCCTTCGATGGTGTGTAGTGGATGGAGGGTCGATTTAGTAATCCCACTTGTGTGATGGCGGTACGGGTGATGTGTAGAGGATGGATATTTAGGTGGGGTTGGGATTGCATCATTGCTTATATTTGTTATGTATGATCTGATATGCCTAAGTCATTTGGGAGTTTGTGTTGGTTGTTACACACTGAGTCTGTTTGACTCACCCTCGTGGCTAACATTTTGCAGTGACACTCAAATAAATGGACCGGTCGGCGGGAACTTAGTGGTGGCCATGCTCATTTCAAAGATTTATTAAATTTTGAATTTTTATATTTAAGATTTGGATTTATTTCGGGATATGCTTTGATGTAATAAGGCCATTACAATTAACTGTTTTATGCATGCATTTTATTTGATTTTATCATGATACGATTATTATTAAATCAAGGTTTAACAACTTTTATTGAAAATAAATTTTATATGTTTGACACCAAAACACAAATGATTTTCAATTTAATAGATATCAGACTTCAAGAATAACACCGTTTTCAATTTGAACTCAACACAAACAAATCTTTCTTCAACACCACCCAAATTTTCCAAAGAAACAAAAAAGTTTTTGAAATGTTTTTTCTCAAGGAACATACCAGATTCGGTCGAGGCTCGTGGGCCGGGTTTGGGGTGTTTCATGCATAGCACATGCATTATTATTTTCACATACTTGATTTATAAATATTTACATTTGCAAAATATGCTCAGGTCCAATTATATGTTTATATGGTTCTGGCCCAGTGAATCCGGTAAATGGGTTACACATTGAGTTCTAAGTAACTCACCCCATTTTCTTTCCTTTCTCAGGTAATAATAATTGATGGAGACTTGGGTCGGAGATGACTTCGTGTGGAGGCTATACTACTAATGGTGGTTTATAAAACCTTAAAACTTCTTAAATAATTTTTATTAAGTACTATTTTAATGGCGATGTAATAAGGCCTCTTTAATTATGGATTTTATTATGTGTATGTTTTAGTTTTATTAAGTTGGATTGATTTAGTTTTTCATAAATGTTTTTTTTTCGAAAACTCTTGCAGGAAATAAAGGTTTTCTTAAATATCTTTGAAACTCGTGAAAATATTTTGAAACTCTTCGTTAAAATATTTCGATTAAATAAATCCAAAATTTTAATCAATTACTACTCTATAGATCAAATGATAATCTCTTGTGTTTTAATTATGTATTTCAAATAACTTCAATTTTTGATAAAGTCTTTCTCTTAATCGCTTTGAAGATTTGATTCCTACATCGTTAATGATTTGAATGTACGTTTAATTTGTGTGGCATGCCAAGATCCAGGCTTAATGTATAGGTTGGGTTTGGGGTGTTACACAAGGCTTTATGCTTAATAAATTTTATGTGAGCAACGGTTAAAGCAATTAAATATGTTAAGTGAGTTAAAGCATTCGGTATGTGAATATGTTATTCTATTCAAATGAAAGGTTTTGATTGAAAGATATGTGATAGAAATGTTTTGTAATGATATTGAAAATGTATGAAACTATGAGTAAGGTATGCGGTCATATGATAAGTATGAGTATGTGTTTTAAAGTTTGATTCACGTGATTGTATATAAATATATATGAATACGTGTATATATATAATATAGATTATATATGATATTATGACTTTGAAATTGGAGAATATATTGATAATTTATATATATATGGTAGATTCACCATGGTATATTGATGTATAAATATACGTTTGATTCGTGTTATTTTATATATATTGAAAGAGGTTGTTAATTTTCTTAAATTGCTTATAACTTACTAAGCTTTTGAAAACTTACTACGTGTGTGTTTGCTCTATTTTATAGATCGTCAAAGCTCTTTTCAAGGCTCGGACCGTCAAGGATCGTCATCACACTACCTAAGCTCATTTTGGTACTTCAAAATGTGTATCATGTATAGGTTAGATATTTTGGTATGTGTTTGTAAGTGTAAATAGCCATGTGATGTGGCTAAGTAAATGTTGATAATGTGAATGAATGAATATGGCATATGATGCATGTTTTGTATGGCTTGATGGCGTTAAGACTATGGTAAGTATATGAATACTTGCTCTGATTTGGCACGGTCGGGACACATGATTGTGTCTAGTAGCTGTAGGAGGCACACGGCCTGCCCACACGAGCATGTGACCTCTATAATATAGAAAATTTTTAAATTTCTGAGAACTTTCATATGTGTTTTGTTTAGTCCCGACCCTATTATGAAGCATGATTAAGGTCTCGTTGACATATAAAAAGGGACACTTCATTGTGAACGATGATTTCTATTATAAAATGTCTAATTAAGTTTCTGATCTATCTGATAATGCCTTTAACCCTATACTGGTGATAGATACGGGTTAGGGGTGTTACATGTACCATCTCGTACCGATATCATTCTCAACCACATCATTTATTTACCCGTTGAACCATTTAGAATAGAAGTCAGATACTCAAGAGTCTCGCACAATAAATACCTATACCATGGCCCTAAGCCGAATCAAGGTAATTTATATCCAAAGTACTGATATCATGGCCTGAAGGCAAATCAGTATAACTTGCACCCGAAGTGCCAACATCATGGCCCGAAGCTAACTCAATGTATCCCCTAATGACATGTCACCAGTATCGTAAACTATTCCTAAGGTTCAATCGGGATTTCGAATGTCGAATTACCATCGAGTCATTGTCAAACTTGTCTGAAGTCTTGTATTCACAATTTATACAATATTAAAACATTTAAAATACATTTATAATTAAATTTATCAGATACAAACTTACCTCGGATGTGAAAACTATGAAATAAGTCAATTAGTCGATAACTTTAGTTTTCCCCCAATCTAGATCCGAAATTTGATTTTTTTGATATAATTATATTCAAAATTAACTTATTTAATCATCAAGCTATTCAATTTAACCCAAAATAATCATTAAGGAAATTTTACACATTTGCCCCTAATGTTTCACAACTTTTATAATTTAGTCCTTATTTCACAAAAACACAAATTAATTAAATTCAAAATTAACCTCTTCTACCTGAATTACTATTATGCCCCTAGCAGCCCATATTTTTCATTTATTTCACATTTTTACCACAAATTTTTCACATTTCATAATTTAATCCCTAATTGGCATTTTCACTGAAAATCACTTAACAAAACTTGTATAATTCACAAAAAAAACATTCATAATCTATCATAAAACATCAAAACACATGCTTATTCATCAATGGAAACTTTCTTAATCTTTAACAGTTTTGCAAAATAATCCCTAGGCTAGCTAGAACTAGTTGCAATGATCACAAAAACATAAAAATAATTAAAAATCAAGTCAAAATCACTTACAAGCTAGCAATTGAAAGTGCCGGATACTTCAAGCTCTCTAATGGCTTTTCAAACTTATTTTCGGTGGTGGATACTTAGTGGAGAAGATGTACAATGTAACACCCCAAACCCGGCCTATGCATTAAGCCCGAATTTTGGCATGCCACACAAATTTAACGTACAATCAAATCATTTAACGAAGTAGAAATCAAATTCCAAAATGATTAAGAGAATGAATTTATCGAAAAATCGAAGTTCATTGAAAACCATAATTAAAAATACAAGAATTTGTCATTTGATCTATAGAGTAGTAATTGATAAAAACTTTGGATTTATTTAGTGAAATATTTCATCGAAAAGTTTTAAAAGAATTTCCTAAGTTTCAATGATATTTAAGAAAAACTTTATTTTATACGAGAGTTATAGAAAACATTTATAAAAACTAAACCAATCCAACTTAGGAAAACTAAAACATAATAAAATCCATCCACATAATAAAATCCATAATTAAAGAGGCCTTATTACATTGCCATAAAAATAGTACTTAATAAAAATTATTAAAGAAGTCTTAAAATTTTATAAACCACCATTTGTAGTATAGCCTCCACACGAAGTCATCTCCGACCCAAGCCTCCATCAAATATTATTACACGAGAGGGTAAAATTGGGGTAAGTTACTTAGAACTCAATGTGTAACTCACTTACTATAGTCCACTGGCCAAAACCATTTAAGGCCCATTACAAATATAATAATTTAGCATGTATGAAATGCAAGTGATATGCAATTACCAAACCTAGATTTCCATCCGCTACACACCACCCGTACCAACCAGCACACCTGTGGGGAGCTTTAGTCACCCACCCCGCCAACACACCGAAGTAGGCATAAAGCCTTATTTCAAATTTCGTGGACAAGCCACCATATTCACAAAGTTTACATGGCATTTGCCATTTTTCAAAATTGTGGCAGAGCCACCAAAATTTTGTAGCAAAGCTACCAAAACTTCTCTTCGTTAAATAGCCCAACCCATGCAATCATGTATATAGCATGCATAACAATCCATTCATATAATTATTCCAACATAAGGCCCATTATAAAAGTTATTACAAACTGGCCCATTTCACATTTTGGCCCACGAAATCTCATATCACATATAACCCATTTATCAATTATCATAAATGGCCCAATTATCAATATCACATATGGCCCATTTATCAAATATCACATATGGCCCATTTATCAATTATCACATATGGCCTAATTATCAATATCACATATGGCCCAATTATCAAATATCACATACGGCCCACTTATCAAATATCACATATGGCCCATTTATCAAATATCACATATGGCCCATTTATCAAATATCACAAATGGCCAATTTATCACTTTTATCGAATTAGCTCGTTAAGGGCAATTTTGTAATTTTTATGACCTTAATACAAATTTCAAAATTTTATCATTTAGGTGATAACTATGTTATTCTTCCCGATTTCACTAACTTGTGATTTCATCCACCGATTTATTTGATATAGTCATCTAACCCATGAGATACGGTGTGAGATTACACACCTGATTACGATGAGAACTACACTCTCCCACTCGTCAATATCTAAACACACATCACGATGGATTAGAACACTAATATTTAATATAAAACTATTCTAATATTAAGCGATCTAGATCTTACCCTCAGAATCTCGAACAATCACTATTTGCAATTTCTCTCCGATCAAAGGTTCAGAACGACGAGTAAACAATGGTTCGGGGGTACGTACGACTTCGAATAATTAATTTTCACCGGATGAGGGTCCACAACCCAGTGGAAAGTCTTGGATTCTCGAAACAGTCCTTCTCTTGAATTTAGGGGGAATAATGGAACCACCTGTAACACCTCAAACCCGGTCAATACACCACGACCGAATCTGGTATGTTACAGGGAAAAATGTATTTGAGAGGTTTAGGTTTCCGTTTAAGAGTTTGATAATATCATCTTGCTAAATTTCGTACTTGAAGAAAATCTTGAGGTTGACTGATTTAAAATCGATGATGCATTTGAAAACCCGAAAATTTAAAAAAACTTAATCAGTTATGTAAGTAAAACATGTTTATCTCATTTAGAAATTCAAGTAATCCTTGTTGTTGCTTAAAAACATTTTTTTGACTTAGTACGAGAATGCATTCAAATTGGAGAACATTTGAGTTTCATTTATCTTAAATTACGGTGTGATACCCGATGGTAAAGTTCAAAACATATCGCTTGTAGTTTGAAAACCTTATCTTTACAAATTTTAGCCAAATTTTAACCCAATTAGTTATTAAGGCATACTTGAAATCCAATCCACGCATATAAATAATAAAACATAAGTTTAAAAGGCCTTTACAATCCAAATAAAACAAATGAAAAACCGGTCAAATAAAGTACCAAGTTTAAATCAATGCAACTCAATTTATCCATGGCATAGGCACCTCGAGTCCATCTTGGCTCCAAGTCCGCGATCTATGTGTCACCGAAATGATAAGGAGAAGGTGAGTTGCAAGACTCATGCATAAATCCCTCTCCAGTATATGCAACATGGACACCAAAGATTAAAACATCTAGGTTATGACGCCCAAAGCATCTCCCTCCTCACGACGCCGCAAGATACACCAAACCAGTTGTCTAGCCTCCGTGTTGCTTGCACCTCTCTCGATGATCTGCGCACTCGACTAGAACCATTACCTCCTCTACCATTACCACGACCTCTACTACAGATGGTCCTCCTTTCTTAACTGAGCCCGAACTTGACCTTCAGACTGATTCCTGGCTTGCTTACGTGGACAATCCCTCACACGGTGGTCCAGCCAACCACACTCGAAACAGCCTTTTCCTCTAGTCCAACATTCGCCCCAATGAAATTTCCACATCGGTTACACTGTGCTGGTCCCTGATTAGGAGTAACAGACCTCCAAGACCGATTCGCTCATTTTGCCTAGCCCTCTTCTAAACATTACCAAATGACCCGGATGATCCATATCCTCTTATGCTTATTATTAGGCCATAGTTTCGCTTTTCGATTCCTTTATTCTTTCGGTTATCTTAGCCTTTTCAACTAAAGTAGCAAACTCGCTCCCGATGTGGAGCAATCAACAATCTCAACTCGTCCTTCAACCCGCCTTCGAATCGAACACATCGATCGGTTCAAGCCGCAATCCTCCAAAGATATTGGCTCAATCTTAAGAACTCAAATTCATACTACATCATGATTTACTCCATTGGACCAAACTCAGAATGCCTTCTGGCTACGCAAGCGCCGCTGTAACTAAACCCAATATATTTCTTTTGATATGTCGCCTAAAAAGTCCCAAGTGAGAACTTCACATAAAGACCATTACTAACTGTGATCCACCACCGATATGACTCATCCTTGAGAAGTTTACATCGCCTCGGTTTCTCCTCATTTGTCAAATCTATCTCATCCATGATTCTTTCAACGATTCTAGCCAATACTCACCAGATTAGGCGCTACACCGATACACCTCGAAAAATTCAGCTCCGTTAGCTCAAGTCTCTGCAACCGATTTTGAGCTCCTCCACCTCCACCCATTCCAAATACCCTTTCCGTAACCCGTGAGCATCGCCAGACACTGCGTCATCACCCATCCGATCTGCTCTTCTGGCTCCAAAAGTTGGGGTGGTGGTGGCGGTGGTATATCGCTCTCGATCCCCGACCGACCGATAGGTTACGACATCGCCATCCTACCCTTCCTCGCCCATGACGCCACGCCCTCTAAAGCTCATTCTAACTATCTTACTTTAATCGATTAGGAAATTTTATGAATTAGTACATGTTTCACTTGATTATCCGCAAGGAAATTTTTATGAAAAGAATTTAATAGATATTCTTTCGATCAAACGAGATTTTAAGTCTTCTATCTAGTTTACAGTAAAAGTACATCCATTCCCTAATACCTTTCATACCTATGCACTCTTCCGCATTTCATCTGCTTTTAACCTGTGGTATTTTCGCTATTTTCCTACAAGGGTATTTTCGTAATAAACCAAGAAATTTGAAAACTTTAATAAATCAAATCATTTTGTAATTTAAAAAAAATTGAGGAGTATTTTCGAAAAATTCTTCAATTTAAAGGTATGGCAAAATTTTGAAACCAGGGGTATTTTGGTAATTTTGTCAATCAGGGTAATTTTGTAAATTCCAAAAGTCAGTGTATATATTTTGAAATACAAGATTTTCAACTACCTTTGCAAAGTAAGAAGGTTTTATTGAAATCAGTTAATCTGTAATTCTAAAACCAAGGGTAATTTCGTAATTTTGCCACTAGGGGCATTTTGGTAATTTTGATAAACCGAAAATATTTGATAATTTTTGAAAATGAATTTGTCCTACTATTTAAAAGAGATAATTTAGTGATTTAAAATTGAAGTTTTTCCTAAAACATGGCTAATCCCTTTCGGGTTTTATTTAGGTTTTGCCTATGACCGAGTCCTCTTGGTTGGGGTGAATCAACTACGCACTGTAGGAATCCGCCAAGAGGAGGTGAGTCACGAGGATGCTTAAATACCAAGCTCTTCCTGATCCAAATCCTAGACATGCGCTTTCAAGGTTACCACACCCTAACTCTACGACTTGGTCCTAGGTTTGTTTAATTAGGCCTTTAAAGTCTTATGTAATTGTTTGAGGTAAACTAGTCCTAAAGTTTAAAATACTTATCACTATCTACGCCCCATGCTTCCTACCCTTCTACAAGAATAATTCATACAAAAGTTAGAGGTACTTACATCGATTGGTGCCGAGACTCGGTGCCATGCTTTATTCAAAACCAAGTATTTTAAATAGGCCTACTAAAACATTTTGGGCCTTGGGCTCCCCACAATGAAGCTTTAAACCTGCTCGATACCAATTTGTAACACCCCAAACCCAAATTTCAAACATTACAACCTAATTTGGTTTACTCTAGAGAAAACATTTTGAAAACCATTTTAAAACCGATTCAAAATTTTGTTGAAATGCCTTTCATTTTCAATTTCTTTGTTAAAACCATACTTAATTTGTTTAAAAATATTTATTGAGTCGAATTGTTTACGACTTCAAATGTAATTGATGGCACTTTAAAACATTTTATGCTTAATTTGAGAAAACATGTGCATCCGTTTTAACATCATCAAATAGTTTAAACAAAACATTCAAAACATGCAAGAATAACAAAATAATTCTAGGAGGCCTTATTACATCTTAAATAAAATAAACCAATGTAAAAATAATTAAAATTTAAAGTTCATTATATCAAATGTCCACTTTGATGGCCACCTCGAGTCCATCCTGGTCCCTCATCCGCAATCTACAAGTCACCAAAAATTAAAGGAGAAGGTGAGTCAACAAGACTCAATGTAACCCTTCCCGATTTAGTGCAACAACATACACAAATCATAACAATTTAATATGCATAAGTTTAAGATGCACCCATCCTAACCATCCAAACGCCTTTCTACCCCTGTGGTACCAAACCTTTGGTGGTGCCAAACCACCGTGACGATAGTCACAAATGTGATGCCAAATCACCGGAGATACTAAATCGTGTCCGAGGACACAAATTGAATGATGGGGCCAACCCATCGTGTGATACCAAATCACCGCGCATTTATCCCATATCTCAAAGTGGGGGCGACTCCACGGTGGTTTCAACCACGTGGACAAGTCGCTATGAGGTGCCAAACCTCTGGAGGTACCAAACCTCTGGTGACCGTAGTCATAATGTGTTACTAAAACACCGGTGTCTGTCGACACAAATATCAACGCCTCCACTCATCAACCCACATCAAGCAAATACATGCTTTTACAAAGAATCATACGAAAAGGGTCATTTAACATCATTAATAAATTTATCATTTGCCATATAACAATCAATACACATACCAAATGTGTCATGCTTCCCAAAAGCATCAAATAATAATCTCAAAGTAATAAAGACTTACCCAAGTCCTTGTTAATACCATGATGGTATTACATCCATGTCTACACAAATCGATTAGGCATAATATAACACTTAACATATTAAAAGGTTATAAGATGTGTATGTACACACCTGATGTTAACAAGAGTCCTAAATCGAATAGACAAATCGGCCACACAAGCTTTCCTTGCCCCTATATTCTACCAAACATGGATATTAGTAACATGGCCTATTCGGCCAAACCAAATAAATCAAAAGGTTATCTTTCGATCCTAATCCTTACCTACACGCTTTTGAATACTAGCCACCACACACCAAATATTTCACTTCCCTATATTCTCGCAATCACGTGTTAATGGCCTTTGGCTTTCGATTACTTTAAAAGATTTAATGAACTTAGAAATACGGATCCTTACCACCTTACCAAAACCGATTGCTAGAGGTGAGGAGTTTGGATTGATCACTTAAAATCCCAAAGTACCTAGATAGAATCGATTAAAAGAGAAATGGTTAGCCATCACTAACGCCATATCTCTGCTTCTTCCATTCATCCAAATCGACAAGGAATCCGGAGAGAAAAGAAATAGTCATTCGGCTATAAGCACTTACTTCACCAACCGATTGCGTAAAAGATAGAGGAGAGCACCTTTGTTTGAGATTCGCCAAGACTACACCAAATAGGAAAAGAAAATTTTGGCACACCAAGGATGTAGGTTCGCTAAGGAAGAAAGAAATAATGGGATAAGAGGTTTGACTATGGTTGAAGACAATACTCAAGATTAGGTTTTGAGTGAAAAAGAGGAAGAAGAAGAAATGAAAAAGGAGTTTCGGCCAAAGGAGTTGAGAAGAGAAAAGAAAAGTCTAAGGGAGATTGTTTTCGATTTTGAGAGAATGAAAAGGAGAAAATAGCAAATGATCAAAAAAAAAATGACCAAATGGTCAAAAGAGTTTAGGCTTACCACAATGTAGAATTCGGCCAAAAAGAAAAGTGTTTGAGAGAAAATGTTTTGCAACTTTTGCACGAAATGAAAGAAATGACCAAAATAATTCCTAAGCCTTTCCCAACAACTAGCATATTCGGCCAAATCCCCTCCTTAGCCACATTGCCGTCCAAGTTCATGGTATAAAGGCCATGAATTTGTTTTCAAAACATTTCCCACAAACCAAGCCTTTGTCCCCTCAATTTACCATAACTTCAAGATATCTTTCCATAACCTTAGGAATCTTATCCCTTATTCCATGCTTTCCTTAAAAACCATTCAATTTACCAAAATTATTAGTCCACCTATCATAATTATGTTTGACCGTCCATTAAAGCTAACATACAAAAATAAACTTTAAAAATGCTATACCTACTACTCGAACCATTAACCTCATGCAACCTTTCAAGCTCTTTAACCAACTTGCCACTAACTCCTCTTATGCTTTAATATACACTTAAATTAATCAAGTGCTAAGCTCATTTAATCCTCTTCATTAAATAAGCCATACTCGTAATTATCCTACTAAACCGAGCTTACTCAAGACCCTAATTAAGTCTTATAACACCACAAATAATATCACGTAAATTCATACACAAGAAAATAATTCAATCACAAATAACCCCTATTTTGGGATGTTACAAGTCTAGTGGTGCAGAAGTTTTTAGAGGTGTTTCCGGTGTAGCTCTAAATGTGGCAGAATATTGGCTTGAGGCTGTAGAACGAATTATGGATGATCTGAAGTGTACCGTCGAGTAGAAACTGAGAGGAGCCGTGTCTTTACTAAGAGACGAGGCGTATCAATGATGGCTTACTGTTCGAGAAGGCACCGTGGCTGCATTGGTTACTTGGGATTTCTTTAAAGCTGCTTTTCAAGGGAAGTACGTCGGGACAAGTTATGTACATGCCCGGAGGAAGGAATTCCTGAATTTGGTTCAAGGAAGTAAGACGATGGTAGCTTACAAGGTAAAATTTCTTCGCTTGAGCCGTTATGCTCGCACAATAGTGTAGACTGATCATGAGCGCTGTGTACGCTTTGAGGATGGGCTGCATGATGAGTTGCGAGTACTGATAGCCCCATAATAAGTACGAACTTTTACCTCACTTGTAGAGAAAGCTAAGATAGCCGAAGAGGCTAAGAATTTAGAATGCCAGAATCGGGAAAAAGTCAGAGGAAAGAGGGATTTTAAGTACTCTGGTTCCTCAAAAAGGTTTCAAAAGAGGCCACGGAATGATGAGCCAGTTCAAGCTAGGGCACCTGTGACTACCAATTAGAGTCGAGAATGTGCCGATTATGGAAGACGACATCCCGAAGAATGTTAGAGGAAAACTGGTGCCTGCTTTAAATGTGGTTCTAAGGATCATCAGTATAAGAATTGCCCTTGACGGACTGATACGACTCAGGAAGCTCATAACCATGATGCTCAACCAGCTAGAGGTACTCAGCAGCCACCAAGAGGTCGTGGACCAGGTATTGGTGGTAATGGTAACGGACGTAGACAGGGTGCACTGGGCCGAGGTAATGGTGTTGGAAGTAACACGGAGGCAAGACAGCCAGGATTGGTCTATGTGGTTAGTCGTCGTGAAGTCGGTGATGCACCTGATGTGATAACTGGTACGTTCTTCATCCCTAATGTACCTGTTACTACTTTGATAGATATCGGGTCTACCCACTTGTATGTTGCTAGTGCCATATCTGGAAACCTGAATATTAGATCTGAGATTACCGATAGAGAGATGATGGTAATTAGTCCTTTAAGACAGTCGATAATAGTGAATAAATTATTTAGAGATGTGCCCTTGGAGATTCAAAGAGAAGTATTTCTAGCGAACTTGATAAAAGTACCTTTCAGCGAATTTTATCTTATTTTGGGCATGGATTGGTTGGTGAAGCATCGGGCGCAATTGGATTGTGCCGAAAAGCGAATGACAATTAGGATTGTGGATGATGAGGAGGTAATAATGATAGGAGAGCGAAGAAACTTTTTGGCAAATGTGGTATCTACTTTGAAGGCAGAAAAGTTGGTGCGAAAAGGGTATGGAGCATTCCTAGCCTTCATCAGTGCTTTGGATGCCAAGGATTTATCGGTAGAAGGTGTGAGAATGGTGAAAGAATTTTGAGTTGTCTTTCCTGAAGAACTTCTGGGTCTACCTCTAGATCGAGAAGTAGAGTTTGGCATTGAGTTTTTGCCCGGAACGGCTCCGATGTCCATTGCTCCTTATAGAATGGCGCCGAAGGAATTAGTGGAGCTTAAAGCTCAAATTCAAGAACTACTAGATCGAGGATTTATTCGACCAAGTATGTCTCCGTAGGGAGCACCGATTTTGTTCGTCAAGAAGAAGGATGGGTCGATGCGTATGTGTATTGATTATAGGCAGTTGAATAAGTTGATGATCAAGAATAGGTATCCATTGCCGAGAATCGATAACCTATTTGATCAATTAAGAGGAGCTTCAGTCTTCTCCAGGATTGATTTGAGATCGATTTATCATCAACTCAATGTGAAAGAGGCAGATATTCATAAGACGGCATTTTGAACTCGTTATGCACATTATGAGTTTTTAGTGATGCCGTTTGGTTTGACTAATGCACCAGCTGCATTTATGGGCATGGTGAACCGAGTCTTTCAACCCTATTTAGACCAGTTTGTAGTAGTGTTCATAGATGACATCTTGGTATATTCGAGGAATGAAGAAGAGCATGACTCTCATTTTGCGACCGTGTTGCAAATTTTGTGAGATAAGCAACTTTATGCCAAATTCAGTAAGTGTGAATTTTGGTTAAAGGAAGTGACTTTCTTGGGTCATGTAGTGTCAGCTGAATAGATAAGAGTTGATCCTCGAAAGGTAGAGGCTGTGTTGGATTGGAAAACTGCCGAAGCCAGTAGCTGAGATTCGGAGTTTCTTAGGTTTGGCTGGTTATTAAAGACACTTTGTTGAGGGGTTTTCGTTGATTGCTGCACCCCTAACTAAGCTGTTGTGAAAGGAAGTACCGTATATGTGGATCGATAATAAATAAGAAAGTTTCGAGAAATTGAAGAAGATTCTAATGTAAGCGCCAAGATCGATTTAACTCCGAGGCGAATAAGAGTTTACCATTTACTGTGATGCATCACACATGGGTTTAGGATGTGTACTGATGCAAAGTGGAAAAGTGGTAGCTTATGCTTCTCGACAGTTGAGGCCACATGAAGTCAACTATCCTACTCATGATTTGGAGTTGGCTGCGGTGGTGTTTACATTAAAGATTTGGAGGCATTATCTCTACGGTGAGAATTCAATCATTTATACGGATCATAAGAGTCTTAAGTATCTCCTTACCCAAAAGGAGTTGAATTTAAGACAACGGAGATGGGTGGAGCTGTTGAAGGATTATGATTTCTCAATCGAGTACCACCCTGGAAATGCTAACGTTGTGGCAGACGCGTTGAGTCAAAAGATTGTATCAGAGTTAAGAGCAATGTTTGTTAATCTCAGTTTGTATGAGGATGGTAGTTTGCTAGAGGAACTTCAGGTAAAGCCTCTGTGGTTGGAACAAATTAAGGAAAAGCAACTATCCGATGAAAAGTTAGGTCCTTTAATACAACAAGCTGGAAGTGGTGTAATAGGGGATTTTGGTTTGAACAAGGATGGTGTACTGTGTTTTCGTGGAAGGGTTTGTATGCCCAAGGATTCAGATTTGAGGCAAATGATTCTTCTTGAGGCGCATAGTAGCCCTTATGCTATGCACCCCAGAGGAAATAAGATGTATTGATATCTCCGTGAACAGTATTGGTGGCCAAAGTTAAAGTGGGAGATTACTGATTTAGTGGGAAAGTGTTTGACTTGTCAACAAGTGAAGGCAGAACATCAATTACCATCAGGTTTATTGAAATCGGTAAAGATTCCTCTATGGAAATGGGAGCGGATAACGATGGATTTAGTTAGTGGGTTACCCTTAACACCTACTAAGAAAGATTCTGTCTGGGTGGTAGTAGATCGATTAACAACGACTACTCATTTTCTACCAGTTCGTACGGATTACTCGTTGCAGAAGTTGGCTGAACTTTATGTATCTAAAATCGTGAGGTTGCATGGGGTACCAGTGTCTATCATATCGAACAGGGATCCTAGATTTACATCATGATTTTGGAAAGCTTTACATGAGGCTTTAGGAACAAAGTTAAACTTCAGTAAGGCTTTTCATCCTCAGTCAGATGGACAGTCAGAAAGAGTGATTCAGATTTTGGAAGACATGTTACGAGGATGTGTGATCAACTTCAAAGGTAGTTGGGATGATTTTCTACCATTGGTAGAGTTCGCGCATAATAACAATTACCAATCCAGTATCCAAATGGAGCCCCATGAAGCGTTATACGATCGTAGGTGTCGACTCCTACTTATTAGACCGAATTGGGGAACGACGGTTGTTGGGTCCCGAATCGATATCCGAGACTAAGAAAAGTAAAGGTGATTCGAAAGCGATTAAAGGAAGCTTTGATAGACAAAAGTCGACGCAGATCCAAGCGTAAAGATATTGAGTTTACGGTGGGAGATCGGGTCTTTTTGAAAGTTTCACCGTGGAAAAAGATTTTCAAATTTGGAAGGAAAGGCAAGTTGAGCCCTAGGTTCATTGGACCGTACCGTATATTGAAGCGTATAGGACCAGTGGCCTATCAACTTGATTTACCTTCGGAGTTGAGTCAGATTCATAGTGTCTTCCATGTTTCTATGCTGAGACACTATAGATCGGATCCGTCGCACATAGTATCGATAGAAGAAGTGGAATTAAGGCCAGACTTATCTTTCGAGGAAGAACCAGTGAAAATCTTAGATCGCGATGTTAAGATGTTAAGAAGGAAGACTGTGCCATTGGTTAAGGTTCTTTAGTGTAATCACGGAGCGGAGGAAGCTACGTGGGAGCCTGAGGGCACAATTCGACAACAATATCCTCATCTATTTTAACCAGGTAAATTTTGAGGACGAAATTTTCTTTAAGGAGGGTAGAGTTGTAACATCCTAAAAATCTGAGCATCGATATGATGCATGTTTTTGGTGCTTAACTTGTATATAATTAAATTTTGTATGTTTAGTATAGTCTTGAGAAGACTTGAGAATTATTCAAAATTTGAATAAATTTAGTAATGAGTACTTAATTGAAGTGGACCAAGTGACTTTGAGGTTTAAGTAAGTTTAAGTGTCAAAAACTAGCATAAGATGAGCTAGTAGCAAGGTGGTGTTGGCGCATGTATGTTTGTTTGAGGGAAAAGGTTCGAGTCCTTAGATGTGCATTGAGTTTTTCTTTTATTTTGTTTCCTCTTTCAATATGTCGGTCATGGATAAGGTTAAAAGATGAGTTGGATAATATTTTTGGCAAGAAGACCAAAGGAAAAAGGTAAGTAAAAGTTTAAGGAAAAGAATCTCATGATTTAAGGTGATAGGGGACATAAGGCATGACTCAAGGGCTTTGTTTTGGAAACTTTGATGGCCAATTGTCCATGAACATGGACGGTTTTGTGGACTAAAGAGGAGCCAAATTTTGGTAGTAAGTTTTTGAAAAGTTGGTAGCTTGAGAGAATTTTTTTCATTTTGGTCATTTTGCTTTCCCAAAACATTTTCTCTCATCTTTTCTCTTGACTGAATGTGCGTGTGTTAGGAGGAAAACCATATTTGCTTTGTTTGTTTGATCATCCTTTTTGACCATTTGGTCATTTTTGTTAATCACTCAAGTATCCCATTTGGTGTTCTCATCTAGTGCCTAAAACATCAAACACAAACAACATTTTCTTTCTCCTCTCTATTGGCCGAATGCACCATTGTTTCAAACTCTCTTCCTTTGCTTTTCTTTTATCTTGAAAATTTAATCATAAACCTCTCATCCTCATTTTCTTCCTTTCATCATTTTAGTTTTCTTTTCAAACATACTTTCAACATTTTCATTTCCCTTGGCCGAATGTTAGACTACCTTCATAGCCGAATCTTCCATTCTCCATAACATCTATTTTCAATCATTTTTTTCTTCTATTCAAACTTTGGATCATCAGTAAGTATCATTTCTTTGTCTTTTCTTTTTTTATATGGTCACTATGTCTGAATGTTAGAATGTCTTTGGAAGAGACTTTTGACCGATTAACCAACCTTTCATTCAAACATTTTCTTTCGTTGTTCTTAGTGAAATACTGGAAGAGTCGAATCATCATCTTTTCGGAGAAATCTTGAAGTTCATTTAAGATTTGATAATAACATACAAAGGATTCTCTTGAGATCTTTCGAAATATTAAGGTAAGCCGAATTCACTCTTTAAGTCATTAGTCTTAAGATTTTTGATATATTGTTAGGACTAATGATTCTTTGTCTTTCAAGACAATCAAGATAGGGACGAAAATGGTTGTTAATAGTGTCCGGAAGAGGGGTGGTTCTATTAATCCCCCTAAATTCAAGATAAGGACTATTTTGGGAATCTGAGACTTTCCACCGGGTTGTGGACCCTTATCCGGCAAAAATCAATTATTTGAAGTCGTACGTACTCCCGAGCCATTGTTTACTCGTGATTCTGAACCTTTGATCGGAGAGAAATTGCAAATAGTTGTTGATCTACATTCTGAGGGTAAGGATCTAGATCGATAATCATTAGAATAGTTTATATTAAATATTAGTGTTCTAATCCATCGTGATGTGTGTTTAGATATCGACGAGGGGAAAGTGTAGTTCTCACCGTAATTAGGTGTGTAACTTCACACTTATCTCTTGAGTTATACCATATCATAAATGTTATAATAAAAATCATAAATCCGTGAGATTAAAAATACGTTATAAAAATTCTTTTATGTGAATGCTTGAAACCAAAAAAAAAAGGATGTGGAAAATTACTTGATTTGCCCTTAATGGGTCATTTAGTGGAAGAAAGTGATATTTTGGGCCATGTGAATATTTTTGGTTAATTGGCCAAGTGTGGAAATTGTGAAAAGGCCTCATATGTTAAATGGGCTGAATTACGAAATGCCCCGATTGACTGAATTACGAAATGTCCAAATGGATTAAATTACGAAAATACCCTGTTATGGGACTAATTGAAATATGTGATTTTATGGGCCAGATTGAAACATGTTGCTTTATGGGCCAAAAAGTGATATTAATATATTGGCTAAAATGTAATATGTGATGAAATGGGCTAAGTTACTAGATCATTATATGGGCCAAGATGCTATTTTGACTAATGGGCCAAATTGATAAATTGTAATATGGGTTTTTTTTATAAGAATTTATTTTACAAATATTTTGTTATGCATAAACATGATTGCATGGGTTGGGATAATTGATGAAGAGAAGAAAGGCCTGATGCCAAAATTCTAGATAGGTGACTCTGTCACGATGGCCTGTTGCCCAAAATCTAGATCGGTGGTTCTACTACAATTATTTAAATGGCCTGTTGCCACAAATATTATAATTGGCTTTAAGCCTACTATTGGTGTGTTGGCGGGGTAGGTTGACTTGATCCCACAGGTGTGATGGCTGGTACGGGTGGTGTGTAATAGATGGAAATTAGGTTTGGTTGGGAATTGCATTGTAATATCCAGGATTTAGGGGTTGTGCCTTTTTGCTTAAATATATGTGGAAGCATGCCTGTGTGTATTTTGAATGTGTCTTGTGGATTTTGAGAACTTTAGAGTGTAGGTAAGTGCCTTAGAAAATATAAGATTTTAAGTCTTAAAGGGGGAGCTAGGCAAATAAGGCCTTAAGAGAATTTGTAGGGGAAATTGGACATAAAAGTGGGCTTGTTAAAGTTGCAAGGAGGCGCCACTTAGGGCCTTGGTAAGTGACGCCTCAAGCAGTGGAGAAGGGCTCAGGTTCGAGCAGCAAGGGAAGCAAAAGGGGAGTTTTATTTTGCAGCAAGGAGAAACAGAGGTGGACGGCAATGGGACACTAAGGGGATGGGCTTTAGATGTGGTCAATTTATTTTTAAAATTCGGCTAAGGTAGGAAGATAAATGTTGATTTATTTCAATTATTTTGAATGAGTGATAAAGAGAAGTTTTAGGAGAAAAAGAAGGGATCAGATAGGGAGAAAGAGAGTTCGCCGAATGAAGGGGTCTAGGTGTGGTATTTTTGGCAAAAGGGAGGAGTATGGCAATTTGCTTTCTTTTTCTTTTCAATTGAGCCTCTGCAGAAATTCTATCTCTGTTGAAACCGAAAGTAAATCTTCTCTTCTCCTTTTGGTTTGTCAAAGCCGAAAACACAAGTAAGCCTAGCCGATTTCTTCATATTTTTCTTCTTCAAGTTGATCACTCTTCCATAGAGCCGATTTGATCATAGCACTAAAAGCCAAAATATCCCTTGTGCTAGCCGAATCTTCATTTATCACCATTGCCGAATTGCTCAACCTTCTATTCTTCTTTTCACAATTTTCCAAAAGTCAAAAGTAAGTCCTTCCTAGACCATAGCCGATTGTTCATTAAACTCAATAAGCTGAAACCAATTGATCAACATCTAGCCTGCATAGCCGAATATCTCTGTGGGTTCAAGCAAGGGTGCGTCGATTTCCGTAGTAAGGGGTAAGGATCAACGTTGTTTTTCTTCTTTCTTTTCTTCCGGTTAGCCAAAATTAGGACTCTAATCTCTTTTATCGATCTTTGGTCAAACTATGAAGGAGGTTCCGGGATTTGGTTATTGTCGACTACAAGGAGGAGATCATTCGGGATTTCAAGGTCTAAGGTAAGCAAGTGAGGTTTTAGGTCAAGGCCATTTATTGTGTTTAAATGTTAGAATTGGATCTAACATGTACTATATAGGATTTCGACATCTCCATAGCTAAGTGACGATTTTCAGGATTTAGATCCACAAGGTAAGGGAGTGTTAATATTCGACCAAGGCCATATTAAGTGTTAGTGTCTAACCGATTCTGACATTGATTTTTAGGGAGGAGTACAACTGCTCGGTAGACTTTCTGGATTCAAAGGAACACGTTAGTAAACCAAAGCGTAGCCCTACATTGATTCCTAATAAGATTTATGGTATGGATTTAAAACATGTGTTAATGAAAATATGAAAGATGTGGCTTAAGGTACCATTCAATGGTACAGGTATCCAGTGCGTATCCTCTAAAGCTCGTTAATAGTGTTATGAACATTGAATATGACACATATGCGAATTTGTTATGAATATGAAATAAGGTATATTGCATGATTTCGCATGGTTTGTATGACGATGGGGCATATGGGTGATATTGAAAAGGGAAGTGATCCGTGGTTTTACCACAATATCCGTGACTCATGTCACATAATCAATGTGGTGACTAATGTCACGATTACTATCTAGTGACTTTGTCACATTATTTGGTGGCTATGCCACAATTATAAGGGCGATGTGCAATTGACTGTAGCGGCGCCTTCGATGGTGTGTAGCGGATGGAGCGTCGATTTAGTAATCCCTACGGTGTGATGGCGAATGTACGGTGATGTGTAGAGGATGGATATTTAGGTGGGGTTGGGATTGCATCATTGCTTATATTTGTTATGTATGATCCGATATGCCTAAGTCGTTTGGGAGTTTGTGTTGGTTGTTACACATCGAGTCTGCTTTGACTCACCCCTCGTGGGCAAACATTTTGTGTGACACTCAAGAAATGGACCGGTCGGCAGAACTTAGTGGTGGCCATGCTCATTTCAAAGATTTATTAAATTTAGAATTTTATATTTAAGATTTGGATTTATTTGGGATATGCTTTGATGTAATAAGGCCATTACAATTAACTGCTTTTATGCATGCATTTTATTTGATTTTATCATGATACGATTATTATTAAATCAAGGTTTAACAACTTTTCTTGAAAATAAATTTTATATGTTTGACACCAAAACACAAATGATTTTCAATTTAATAGATATCGACTTCAAGAATAACACCGCTTTCAATTTGAACTCAACACAAACAAATCTTTCTTCAACACCACCCAAATTTTCCAAAGTAACAAAAAGTTTTTGAAATGTTTTTTCTCAAGGAACATACCAGATTCGGTCGAGGCTCGTGGGCCGGGTTTGGGGTGTTTCATGCATAGCACATGCAGTATTATTTTCACATACTTGATCTATAAATATTTACATTTGCAAAATATGCTCAGTCCAATTATATGTTTATATGGTTTCGCCCATGAATCGGTAAATGGGTTACACATTGAGTTCTAAGTAACTCACCCCATTTTCTTACCTTTCTCGATAATAATAATTGATGGAGACTTGGGTGGGAGATGACTTCGTGGAGGCTATACTACAAATGGTGGTTTATAAAACCTTAAAACTTCTTAAATAATTTTTATTAAGTACTATTTTAATGGCGATGTAATAAGGCCTCTTTAATTATGGATTTTATTATGTGTATGTTTTAGTTTTATTAAGTTGGATTGATTTAGTTTTCATAAATGTTTTTTTTCTAAAACTCTTGCAAAGAAATAAAGGTTTTCTTAAATATCTTTGAAACTCGTAAAATATTTTGAAACTCTTCGTTAAAATATTTCGATTAAATAAATCCAAAATTTTAATCAATTACTACTCTATAGATCAAATGATAATCTCTTGTGTTTTAATTATGTATTTCAAATAAACTTCGATTTTTCGATAAAGTCTTTCTCTTAATCGTTTTGAAGATTTGATTCCTACATCGTTAATGATTTGAATGTACGTTTAATTTGTGTGGCATGCCAAGATCCAGGCTTAATGTATAGGTTGGGTTTGGGGTGTTACACAAGGCTTTATGCTTAATAAATTTTATGTGAGCAACGGTTAAAGCAATTAAATATGTTAAGTGAGTTAAAGCATTCAGGTATGTGAATATGTTATTCTATTCGAAATGAAAGGTTTTGATTGAAAGATATGTGATAGAAATGTTTTGTAATGATATTGAAAATGTATGAAACTATGAGTAAGGTATGTAGTCATATGATAAGTATGAGTATGTGTTTTAAAGTTTGATTCACGTGATTGTATATAAATATATATGAATACGTGTATATATATAATATAGATTATATATGATATTATGACTTTGAAATTGGAGAATATATTGATAATTTATATATATATATGGTAGATTCGACCATGGTATATTGATGTATAAATATATGTTTGATTCGTGTTATTTTATATATATAGAAAGAGGTTGTTAATTTTCTTAAATTGCTTATAACTTACTAAGCTTTTGAAAACTTACTCTGTGTGTGTTTGCTCTATTTTATAGATCGTCAAAGCTATTGAAGGCTCGAGACCGTCAAGGATCGTCATCACACTACCTAAGCTCATTTTGGTACTTCAAAAATGTGTATCATGTATAGGTTAGATATTTTGGTATGTGTTTGTAAGTGTAAATAGCCATGTGATGTGGCTAAGTAAATGTTGATAATGTGCATGAATGAATATGGCATATGATGCATGTTTTGTATGGCTTGATGGCGTTAAGACTATGGTAAGTATATGAATACTTGCTCGATTTGGCACGGTCGGGACACATGATTGTGTCTAGTAGTCTGTAGGAGGCACACTACCGCTTCACACCAAGGCAGTGACCTCTATAATATAGAAAATTTTAAATTTCGAGAACTTTCAGATGTGTTTTGTTTAGTCCCACCCTATTATGAAGCATGATTAAGGTCTCGTTGACATATAAAAGGACACTTCACAGAACGATGATTTCTATTATAAAATGTCTAATTAAGTTTCGATCTATCCGATAATGCCTTTAACCCTAGACGGTGATAGATACGGGTTAGGGGTGTTACATGTACCATCTCGCATCAATATCATTCTCAACCACATCATTCATTTACCCGTTGAACCATTTAGAATAGAAGTCGATACTCAAGAGTCTCGCATAATAAATACCTATACCATGGCCCTAAGTCAATCAAGGTAATTTATATCCAGTAATCGATATCATGGCTGAAGGAAAATCAGTATAACTTGCACCCGAAGTGCCAACATCATGGCCCGAAGCTAACTCAATGTATCCCCTAATGACATGTCAGTAGTATCGTAAACTATTCCTAAGGTTCAATCGGGATTTCGAATGTCGAATTACCATCGAGTCATTGTCAAACTTGTCTGAAGTCTTGTATTCACAATTTATACCATATTAAAACATTTAAAATACATTTATAATGAAATTTATCAGATACAAACTTACCTCGGATGTGAAAACTATGAAATAAGTCAATTAGTCGATAACTTTAGTTTTCCCCCATTCTAGATTCGAAATTTGATTTTTTTGATATAAATATATTCAAAATTAGCTTATTTAATCATCAAGCTATTCAATTTAACCCAAAATAATCATTAAGGAAATTTTACACATTTGCCCCTAATGTTTCACAACTTTTATAATTTAGTCCTTATTTCACAAAAACACAAATTAATGAAATTCAAAATTAACCTCTTCTACCTAAATTACTATTATGCCCCTAGTAGCCCATATTTTTCATTTATTTCACATTTTTTCCACAAAATTTTCACATTTCATAATTTAATCCCTAATTGGCATTTTCAATCGAAAATCACTTAACAAAACTTGTATAATTCACAAAAAAAGAAAAAACATTCATAATCTATCATAAAACATCAAAACACATGCTTATTCATCAATGGAAACTTTCTTAATCTTTAACAGTTTTGCGAAATAATCCCTAGGCTAGCTAGAACTAGTTGCAATAATCACAAAAACATAAAAATAATTAAAAATCAAGTCAAAATCACTTACAAGCTAACAATTGAAAGTGCCGGATACTTTAAGCTCTCTAATGGCTTTTCAAACTTATTTTGGTGGTGGATACTTAGTGGAGAAGATGTACAATGTAACACCCCAAACCCGGCCTATGCATTAAGCCCGGATTTTGGCATGCCATACAAATTTAACGTACAATCAAATCATTTAACGAAGTAGAAATCAAATTCCAAAACGATTAAGAGAATGAATTTATCGAAAAATTGAAGTTCATTGAAAACCATAATTAAAAATACAAGAAATTGATAAAAACTTTGGATTTATTTAGTCGAAATATTTCATCGAAAAGTTTTAAAAGAATTTCCTAAGTTTCAATGATATTTAAGAAAAACTTTTATTTTATACGAGAGTTATAGAAAACATTTATAAAAACTAAACCAATCCAAATTTTAGGAAAACTAAAACATAATAAAATCCATCCACATAATAAAATCCATAATTAAAGAGGCCTTATTACATTGCCATAAAATAGTACTTAATAAAAATTATTAAAGAAGTTTTAAAATTTTATAAACCACCATTTGTAGTATAGCCTCCACACGAAGTCATCTCCGACCCAAGCCTTCATCAAATATTATTACCTGAGAGGGGTAAAAATTGGGGTAAGTTACTTAGAACTCAGTGTGTAACTCACTTACCATAGTCCACTGAGCCAAAACCATTTGAGGCCCATTACAAATATAATAATTTAGCATGTATAAATGCAAGTGATATGCAATTACCAAACCTAGATTTCCATCCGCTACACACCAATCGTACCAACCAGCACACCTGTGGGGAGCTTTAGTCACCCACCCCGCCAACACACCGAAGTAGGCATAAAGCCTTCTTCCAAATTTCGTGGACAAGCCACCATATTCACAGAGTTTACATGGCATTTGCCATTTTTCAGAATTGTGGCAGAGCCACCAAAATTTTGTAGCAAAGCTACCAAAACTTCTCTTCGTTAAATAGCCCAACCCATACAATCATGTATATAGCATGCATAACAATCCATTCATATAATTATTCCAACATAAGGCCCATTATAAAAGTTATTACAAACTGGCCCATTTCACATTTTGGCCCATGAAATCTCATATGACATATAACCCATTTATCAATTATCATAAATGGCCCAATTATCAATATCACATATGGCCCATTTATCAAATATCACATATGGCCCATTTATCAATTATCACATATGGCCCAATTATCAATATCACATATGGCCCAATTATCAAATATCACATATGGCCCACTTATCAAATATCACATATGGCCCATTTATCAAATATCACAAATGGCCCATTTATCACTTTTATCGAATTAGCTCGTTAAGGGCAATTTCGTAATTTTTATGACCTTAATACAAATTTCAAAATTTTATCATTTAGGTGATAACTATGTTATTCTTCCCGATTTCACTAACTTGTGATTTCATCCACCGATTTATACGATATAGTCATCTAACCCATGAGATACGATGTGAGATTACACACCGATTACGGTGAGAACTACACACTCCGCCGTCAATATCTAAACACACATCACGATGGATTAGAACACTAATATTTAATATAAAACTATTCTAATGTTAAGCGATCTAGATCTTACCTCGTAATCTCGAACAATCACTATTTGCAATTTCTCTCCGAACCACCCTCTTCTAAACACTATTAACAACTCTTTTCATCCCTATTTTAATTGCCTCCATTGAAAAATAAATGTTAGTCAAATTAATATTCCCTTATCACCACCAATTGATTTTTAAGAGCGAGATTGGCTTGCCACAGATTCTTTTGTTAACAAGGTGGAAGTCGATTGATAGAATCCCTATGATTGAATCTATTAAATCAATACAATCTTATCAAAATAGAAGGATAAAAAAATAGAATCCCTTTTCGAAATAATCCCTTACCTTGACTGATGAAATCTCCTTTTTCACCCGATCTATAATAGCTATGATGAACTTAAGATGTAGAAAAGAAATTGGCACTCCACTATATCACTATAAAGAAAGAAGGATTTGATTGAAGGAGAAATGATTAAAAATAAAAGAAAGATTTGGCTAAGGTCTTACCATCAACATTCGGCCATGGTGAAATAAAAGGGAGAAAATTGTTTGAGAGATTTTTGTAAGGAGAAAGAGATGAAGAAGGGCAAAGGAAAATAAGGTGTTTAGGTTTCGGTTATTTTCAAGAATGGAAGATGAACAAAGAAATGAATTTGAGGCTTGTGTGCATTTGGCAAGGGTGAAAAGAAAAGAGAAGATGGCATTCTAAGGTCTTGGTGATTTCGGCACTAGGAGGAAAGGTTTGAGAGAATGAACAAAATAAAACCGAAATGGTCAAAACTCAAATGGCCAAAAGAAAAGAAAAGAAAATGGTTTACCTTTTGTCCAATATACATTCGGCTAAGAGGAGAGAATTAGAGAGAAACAAGCTTTGAGAAAAAACACCAAATGACCAAAAGAGAGATGTGCACAACTAGCTCCTAATTCATCCAAATGCCTTCAAAATTTCGGCCAACCCCTAGCCCCAAAAACCGTCCAAGTACATTAGTCAAATGGTCAAACTTGAGTCACCCCAAACTTTCCAAAACATCACCCCTTGTTTTAAGTCTTATGTCCCCCTACATACCTTTTCCATATGATTTTTTTCCTTAAGTTAACACTTGCCTTTTTCCCATGGTCTTCTTGCCATAAAAAAAAAAAAATCCAACTCATCCTAATTCTTATCAATGACTGACACTTGCTAAGGAAAAGCAAAAATAAAAGCTTTCAAAATTGCATGCTAGGAGATTAGAACCTCTCCCCTCAAGCAAACATACATGCACCAACACCACCTTACTACTAGCTCATCTTATGCTAGTTTTTGTCACTTAAATTTACTTAAACCTCAAAGTCACTTAATCCACTTCAAATAAATACTCCTTACTAAAATTTATTCTAATTCCGAATAGTTCTCAAGTCTTCTCAAGACTATACTAATCATGCAAAATATAATTATACGCAAGTTAAGCAACAAAACATGCATCATATCAATACTCAAATTTTAGGATGTTACAACTCTACCCTCCTTCAAGAAAATTTCGTCCTCAAAATTTACCTGACTAAAAGAGATGAGGATATTGTTGTCGAATTGCATCCTTAGGCTCCCACGTAGCTTCCTCCTCTCCGTGATTACGCCAAAGAACCTTAACCAACAGTACAGTCTTCTTTCTTAACATCTTAACATCACGATCTAAAATTTCCACTGGTTCCTCCTCGAAAGACAAATCTGGCCTTAATTCCACTACTTCTACCAGTACTATGTGCGATGGATCCTATCTATAGTGTCTCAGCATAGAAACATGGAAAACACTATGAATCTGACTCAACTCCCGAGGTAAATCAAGTTGATAAGCCACTGGTCCTATACGCTTCAACACAAGGTACGGTCCAATGAACCTAGGGCTCAACTTGCCATTCCTCCCAAATCTGAAAATCTTTTTCCACGGTGAAACTTTCAAAAAGACCTTATCTCCCACCGCAAACTCAATATCTTTACGCTTCAGATCCACGTACAACTTTTGTCTATCCGAGGCTTCCTTTAATGGCGCTCGAATCACCTTTACCTTTTCTTTCATCTTTGATATCAGTTTAAGACCCAACAACTGTCGTTCCCCTAATTCAGTCCAACAAGTAAGAGTACGACACCTATGACCATATAACGCTTCTTAGGGTGCCATCTGAATAATGGATTGATATTATACACAAACTCTGTCAACGGTAGAAAATCCTCCCAACTACCTCTAAAGTCAATCACACAACCTCTTAACATGTCTTCCAAAATCTGGATTACTCTTTCCGACTGACCATCTGACTAAGAGTGAAAAGTCGTATTAAAGTTTAACTTTGTTCCCAAAGCCTCATGCAAAACTTTCCAAAATCATGATGTAAACCTAGGATCTCTGTCCGATATGATAAACACTGGTACCCCATGCAACCTCACGATTTCAGATACATACAGTTTAGCCAACTTCTACAACGAGTAATCCATACGAACTGGTAGAAAACGAGCAGTCTTCATTAATCGATCTACTACCACCCAGACTAAATCTTTCTTAGTAGGTGTTAAGGGCAACCTACTAACAAAATCCATCGTTATCCGCTCCCATTTCCATAGAGGAATCTTTACCGGTTGCAATAAACCTGATGGTAATTGATGTTTCGCCTTCACTTGTTGACACGTCAAACACTTTCCCACTAAATCAGTAACTTCCTTTTTAACTTTGGCCAGCAATACTGATCACGGAGATCTCGATACATCTTATTTCCTCCTGGTGCATAGCATAAGGGCTACTATGCGCCTCTAGAAGAATCATTTGCCTCAAATCTGAATCCTTTGGCATACAAACCCTTCCACAAAAACACAGTACACCCTCTTTGTTCAAACCAAAATCTCCTATTACACCACTTTCAGTTTGTTGTATTAAAGGACCCAACTATTCATCGGATAATTACTTTTCTTTAATTTGCTCCAACCACAGAGGCTTCACCTGAAGTTCCGCTAGCAAACTGCTATCCTCATACAAACTGAGATGAGCAAACATTACTCTTAACTCTGATACGACCTTTCGACTCAACACGTCTACTACAATGTTAGCCTTTCCAGGATGATACTCGATTGAGAAATCATAATCCTTTAAAAACTCCACCCATCTCCGTTGTCTTAAATTCAACTCTTTTTGGGTAAGGAGATACTTAATACTCTTATGATCTATATAAATGATTGACTTCTCACCATAGAGATAATGCCTCCAAATCTTTAATACAAACACCATTGCAGCCAACTCCAAATCATAAGTAGGATAGTTGATTTCATACGGCCTCAACTGTCAAGAAGCATAAGCTACCACTTTTCCACTTTGCATCAGTACACATCCTAAACCCGGTGTGACGATCACAAGAAATCAGAACTCTTTTCCACCTCCGTTGAATCAAGATCTGCGCTTCCATTAGAATCTTCTTTAGTTTCTCGAAACTTTCTTGTTGTTTATCGGTCCATACATACGGTACTTCCTTTCGCAACAACTTAGTTAGGGGTGCAGCAATCAACGAAAACCCCTGAACAAAGCGTCTATAATAACCAGCCAAACCCAATAAACTCCGAATCTTAGCTACTGACTTTGGCAGTTTCCAATCCAACACAGCCTCTACCTTTCGAGGATTAACTCTTATTCCTTCAACTGACACTACATGACCTAAGAAAGTCACTTCCTTTAACCAAAATTCACACTTACTAAATTTGGCATATAGTTGCTTATCTTGCAAAATTTGCAGCACAGTGCGCAAATGAGAGTCATGCTCTTCTTCATTCCTCGAATATACCAAGATGTCATCTATGAACACTACTACGAACCGATCTAAATAGGGTTGAAAGACTCGATTCATCATGTCTATAAATGCAACTGGTGCATTAGTTAAACCAAACGGCATCACTAAAAACTCATAATGTCCATAGCGAGTTCGGAATGCCGTCTTATGAATATCTGCCTCTTTCACCTTAAGTTGATGATAACCCAATCTCAAATCAATCTTGGAGAAGATTGAAGCTCCTCTTAATTGATCAAACAGGTCATCAATTCTCGGCAATGGATACCTATTCTTGATCGTTAACTTATTCAACTGCCTATAATCAATGTACATACGCATCGATCCATCCTTCTTCTTGACGAACAAAATCGGTGCTCCCTACGGAGACACACTTGGTCTAATAAATCCCCGATCTAGCAGTTCTTGAATTTGAGCTTTAAGCTCCGCTAACTCCTTCGGCGCCATTATATAAGGAGCAATGGACACCAGAGCAGTTTTGGGCAAAAGCTCAATGCCAAAATCTACTTCCCGATCTGGAGGTAGACCCGAAAGTTCTTCAGGAAAGACATCTGGAAATTCTTTTACGATTCTCACACCTTCTACCGATAAATCCTTGGCATCCAAAGCATTGATGATTGCGAGGAATGCTCTATTCCCTTCTGCACCAACTTTTTTACCTTCAAAGCAGATACCACATTAGCCAAAAAGTTTCTTCTTTCGCCTATCATTATTACCTCCTCATCATCCACAGTCCTAATTGACATCCACTTTTCAACACAATCCAATTGTGCCCGATGCTTCACCAACCAATCCATGCCCAAAATAAGATCAAACTCACCGAAAGGTAATTCTATCAAGTCCGCTAGAAATACCTCTCTTTGAATCTCCAAGGGCACATCTCTAAATAATTTATTCACTATTACCGACTGTCCTAAAGAACTAATTACCTTCATCTCACTATCGGTAATCTCAGATCTAATATTTAGGTTTCCAGATATAGCACTAGCAACATACGAGTGGGTAGACTCAATATCTATCAAAGCAGTAACATGTACATCAAAAATGAAGAACGTACCAATTATCACATCAATTTGATCGCCGTCCTCACGACACCGACAAAGATAGACCAATCTCGGTCGTCTTGCCTCCGTGTTACCTCTAACACCATTACCTCAACCTGGTGCACCTTGTCCACGTCCGTTACCATTACCGCCATGACCTAGTCTACGACCTCTCGGTGGCTGCTGAGTACCTCTAGTTGGCTAAGCATCAGGGTTACAAGCTTCCTGAGTCATATCAGTCCGTCGAGGACAATTCTTAAACTGATGATCCTTGGATCCACATTTAAAATAGGCTCTAATTTTCCTCCAACATTCTCCAGGATGTCGTCTTCCACAGTCAGCACATTCTCGACTCTGATTGGTAGTCACAGGCGCCTTAACTTGAACTGACTCATCATTCCGTGGCCTCTTTTGAAACCTTTTAGAAGAACCAGAGTACTTAAAATCCCTCTTGCCTCTGACTCTTTCTAGGTTTTGGCGTTCTGAATTCTTAGCCTCTTCGGCTATCTTAGCTTTCTCTACAAGCGAGGTAAAAGTCCGCACTTATTGTGGGGCTATCAGTACCCATGACTCATCATTCAGCCCATCCTCAAAGCGTACAAAGCGCTCATGATCAGTCTGCACTATAGTACGAGCATAACAACTCAAACAAAGAAATTCTGCCTCGTAAGCTGCCACCGTCTTACTTCATTGAACCAAATTCAGGAATTCCTTCCTCCGGGCATCTACATAACTTTTCCCGACGTCCTTCCCTTGGAAAGCAACTTTAAAGAAATCCCAATTAACCAATGTAGCCTTGGTGCCTTCTCGAACAGTAAGCCACTATTGATACGCCTCGTCTCTTAGCAAAGATACAGCTCCTCTCAGTTTCTGCTCGACGGTACACTCTAGATCATCCATAATTCATTCTACAGCCTCAAGCCAATATTCTGCCACATTCGAAGCTACACTAGAGACACCTCTAAAAACTTCTACACCACTAGACTTGAGTCATTTTGATATTGATCCGCGAGTTACTGGCCCAGTTCTGGCCCCAGCTACTCTTTCTAAGACTCGCAACATTGCTTGAGTCAAAGCATTATCCTCATTCGCATGATCATGAGATCTAGTTTCGCTCTCGAATGACGCAGGTGCATCCATTTCCGATATATGACCCGGTGTTTCAGACGCAGCACCTCATCCTCTACCACGGCCACATCTACCGTGTCCACGACCACATCCTCTAGTGCTCATATTGACTAATTCACTTTTAATCTGATTACAAGTTTTATGAATCAGAGTATTATTTCAGTGTTTATTAACGATATTTTATGAGATATAAGAGATAGTGTTGTTTTCGCCATCACATCCTATAGTCTCGATCTCTATCATTTTTAACACCTAAAACTAGAAGTTCTAGAGTGTTCCTAAGGTCTCATCACAATAATAAACATTTAATAAACAAATACTTACTTGACTTGGTGCCGGATGCTCGTGGTGCCATACTACCTTTAAAACATAAAGTCTAGAAAAATTAAGTAGTTTTTAAACAAAATATTGTTGAACCCAAACCATAGTCGAGTTTTGAAACTGAGCTCTGATACCATAAAATGTAACACCCCAAACCCGGCCTATGCATTAAGCCTAGATTTTGGCATGCCACACAAATTTAACGTACATTCAAATCATTTAACGAAGTAGAAATCAAATTCCAAAATGATTAAGAGAATGACTTTATCGAAAAATCGAAGTTCATTGAAAACCATAATTAAAAATACAAGAATTTGTCATTTGATCTATAGAGTAGTAATTGATAAAAACTTTGGATTTATTTAGTCGAAATATTTCATCGAAAAGTTTTAAAAGAATTTCCTAAGTTTCAATGATATTTAAGAAAAACTTTTATTTTATACGAGAGTTATAGAAAAACATTTATAAAAACTAAACCAATCCAACTTAGGAAAACTAAAACATAATAAAATCCATCCACATAATAAAATCCATAATTAAAGAGGCCTTATTACATCACCATAAAAATAGTACTTAATAAAAATTATTGAAGAAGTCTTAAAATTTTATAAACCACCATTTGTAGTATAGCCTCCACACGAAGTCATCTTGACCCAAGCCTCCATCAACTATTATTACCTGAGAGGTGTAAAAATTGGGGTGAGTTACTTAGAACTCAGTGTGTAACTCACTTACCATAGTCCACTGGGCCAAAACCATTTAAGGCCCATTACAAATAAAATAATTTAGCATGTATGAAATGCAAGTGATATGCAATTCCCAAAACCAAACCTAGATTTCCATCCGCTACACACCACCGTACTCAACCAAAGACACTGTGGGAGCTTTAGTCACCCACCCCGCCAACACATCAAGTAGGCATAAAGCCGTATTTCAAATTTCGTGGACAAGCCACCATATTCACAGAGTTTACATGGCATTTGCCATTTTTCAGAATTGTGGCAGAGCCACCAAAATTTTGTAGCAAAGCTACCAGAACTTCTCTTTGTCAAATAGCCCAACCCATGCAATCATGTATATAGCATGCATCACAATCCATTCATATAATTATTCCAACATAAGGCCCATTATAAAAGTTATTACAAACTGGCCCATTTCATATTTTGGCCCACGAAATCTCATATCACATATAACCCATTTATCAATTATCATAAATGGCCCAATTATCAATATCACATATGGCCCATTTATCAAATATCACATATGGCCTATTTATCAGTTATCACATATGGCCCAATTATCAATATCACATATGGCCCAATTATCAAATATCACATATGGCCCAATTATCAAATATCAGATATGGCCCATTTATCAAATATCACATATGGCCCATTTATCAAATATCACATATGGCCCATTTATCAAATATCACATATGGCCCATTTATCAGTTTTATCAAATTAGCTCGTTAAGGGCAATTTTGTAATTTTTATGACCTTAATACAAATTTCAAAATTTTATCATTAAGGTGATAACTATGTTATTCTTCTCGATTTCACTAACTTGTGATTTCATCCATCGATTTATACGATATAGTCATCTAACCCATGAGATACGGTGTGAGATTACACACCTGATTATGGTGAGAACTACACTATCCCGCTCGTCGATATCTAAACACACATCACGATGGATTAGAACACTAATATTTAATATAAAACTATTCTAATATTAAGCGATCTAGATCTTACCCTCAGAATCTCGAACAATCACTATTTGTGATTTCTCTTCGATCAAAGGTTAGAACCACGAGTAAACAATGGTTCGAGGGTACGTACGACTTCGAATAATTGATTTTCGTCGGATGAGGGTCCACAACCCGGTGGAAAGTCTCAGATTCTCGAAATAGTCCTTCTCTTGAATTTAGGGGGAATAATGGAACCACCCCTCTTCGGAACACTATTAACAAGTCTTTTCGTCCCTATTTTGATTGCCTCCATTGATAAGTAAATGTTAGTCAAACTAATATTCCCTAATCACCACCAATTGATTTTAAGAGCGAGATTGGCTTACCACAGGATTCTTTCGTTAAAAAGGTGGAAGTCGATTGATAGAGTCCCTATGATTGAATCGATTAAATCAATGCAATCTTATCAAAATAGAAGGATAAAAAAATAAAATCCCTTTTCGAAATAATCCCTAACCTTGACTGATGAAATCTCTTTTTTCACCCGATCTATAATAGCTATGATCAACTTAAGATGTAGAAAAGAAATCGGCACTCCACTATATCACTACAAAGAAAGAAGGATTTGATTGAAGGAGAAAAGATTAAAAATAAAAGAAAGATTCGGCTAAGGTTTTACCATCAACATTTGGCCAACGTGAAATAAAAGGGAGAAAATTGTTTGAGAGATTTTTGTAAGGAGAAAGAGATAAAGAAGGGTAAAGGAAAATAAGGTGTTTAGGTTTTGGTTCTTTTCAAGAATGGAAGATGAACAAAGAAATGAATTTGAGGCTTGTGTGCATTTGGCAAGGGTGAAAAGAAAAGAGAAGATGGCCTTCTAAGGTCTTGGTGATTTCGACACTAGGAGGAAAGGTTTGAGAGAATGAACAAAATAAAACCGAAATGGTCAAAACTTAAATGGCCAAAAGAAAAGAAAAGAAAATGGTTTACTTTTTGTCCAATATACATTCGGCTAAGAGGAGAGAATTAGAGAGAAACAAGCTTTGAGAAAAAATACCAAATGACCAAAAGAGAGATGTGCACAACTAGCTCCTAATTTATCCAAATGCCTTCAAAGTTTTGGCCAACCCCTAGCCCCAAAAACCATCTAAGTACATTAGTCAAATGGTCAAACTTGAGTCACCCCAAACTTTCCAAAACATCACCCCTTGTTTTAAGCCTTATGTCCCCCTACATACCTTTTCCATATGATTTTTTTCTTTAAGTTAACACTTGCATTTTTCCCATGGTCTTCTTGCTATAAAAAAAAAAAATAATCCAACTCATCCTAATTCTTATCCATGACCGACACTTGCTAAGGAAAAGCAAAAATAAAAGCTTTCAAAATTGCATGCTAGGAGATTCGAACCTCTCCCCTCAAGCAAACATACATGCGCCAACACCACCTTACTACTAGCTCATCTTATGCTAGTTTTTGTCACTTAAATTTACTTAAACCTCAAAGTCACTTAATCCACTTCAAATAAATACTCCTTATTAAAATTTATTATAATTCCAAATAGTTCTCAAGTCTTCTCAAGACTATACTAATCATGCAAAATATAATTATACACAAGTTAAGAACCAAAACATGCATCATATCAATACTCAAATTTTAGGATGTTACATACAATATTATCTACTATTTTACTAAGTTATTTTATAATTTACTATTTTAACCTTTAATATTAATCACTTAAATCACTTATTATAAGTCCACAAATGTCCATTTAGACAACCAATGGTCTAATTACAACTTAAGGGCTTCTACTTTAATATACCATAGCTATTAGACAGTTTTAATTAATAACACACAATTTTACACTTAACGCGATTTAGTCATTTTTATCGAATTAAGCACACAAACAATAAAATTTCTCAACGAAAATTTCACACAATCATTTTTTAATGTTGTAGACATTTAAAATAATAATAAAATAAATATTTCAACTTCAGATTTGTGGTCCCAAAACCACTGTTCCAATTTGACTAAAAACAGGCTGTTACATAAATCTATCCGATTAGAGTCAAATCTAATAAGGGAATCCATAGATCGTGTTAATGCGATGATAGGGGTTTTAATTAGAAAGGTATTGCAATTAATCAAACTAGAGTCAGTTGTTCTTACTCTTGAAAAAGATATTAACATGATTTAGGGATTTCTATGGATCAAGACACAAGTGAATAAATCATTTAATTTAGATTCATAATAATAGGTGAAGTCTAGGTGGATTCATTCCCATGTATTGTCTATCTCATTGGTAACTTTCAATTATTTCCTTGATTCATTCTCTATTGCGTTCTTATTTAAATTAGTCAGCTAAATAATAGAAAAATGATAATTACTAGTACTTTTAGTGTAACGGCCCATTTTCGATAAAATCAAAACAGTGGTTTCAAGACCATAGATCCAAGTCCGGAAAGAAAAATTATTTCAATATTATTTTATGATCTACAGTATGATAATATTGTGTGAAAATTTCTTAAAAAAATTTTATCAATTACATGTTTAATTTGATAAAGGACCAAATTGCACAAAGTGTAAAAGTTGAGTTCTAATAGCTAAAGGGATTAAATAGCTATAGAAATTTAAATTGGAGGTCCTTACATGGTAATTAGACCAGGAAAAGGCTTAGTTGTTAAGGATGATGATTCATCCATGGAAAATAAAATAAAGAAAAGGATGAAATTGGAAAGGTGAAAAATTAATTAAATAACAAAATATCATCATTTTATGTCATCTTCTTTGCCAAAATGCATGGAAACCCTAGGAAAGAGAAAGAAAGCTTTCTTGGATAATTAGGTAAGTATTCAAGTCTCGTTTTTAGTAATTTTTATATTTTTGAGATCAGGATAACATAATCTAGCTATTTTGGGGATCAATTTGTAAAGTTATCAAAATATAAAAATTTTTCCATTGACGTATATGCTAAAATTTTGAAATTTATGGTAGAATATGAAAGGTTGTTGATAGATAAACATCTTTTACAAAGTGATTTTTCATGAAAACATGATTTAAGGACTAATTTGTAAAGTTGTGAAAATTGAAGAAAAATTCTAAAATTTATGGAATACATGTGCTGTAAATTGTATATTGAAATTTTAGTTAGGCTTGGAACAAGGATTAAATTGTATGAATTTCATTTTCTAAGCCTAGGGACGAAATCGTCATTAATTAAAAGTTTAAGGGTGAAATGGTAATTTTTGCCTAAGATGATAATTAGACTGAATTGATTTTAAATTGTATTAAATTAATGTTAAATTTACTCGTATAGATCCTGATAGACCAAATTCGGAGCTAGAACAAGGAAAAGAGGAAAATGTTGGATTAGTATATTTTATGTACACGAACATTTGTCGAGGTGAGTTCGTATAACTAAATTGTATATGTTTATAAGCTTGAATTGAATGTTGTGTATGTAAATTGTATAAATGTCATAATTATGTGAAATGATCACATATTCGATAAAGCCTTATAAATGAAAGTGCTTGAAATAAATGATAATACCCTATAAGTGATAAATGATAAAAAAAATGTTATTTTTATGCTTGAATCGAATGTGAAAATTTGAATTGCATAAATGCATAAATATATGAGATTGATCACATACACGACAATTTCCTGATAAATGTCAAATTCTGCTTGAATAAATGAAAAGTCGATGGATAAGTGATTTCCCGAAATGAATGAGGTCCTGCATTTGTTGCTGACGGGATTTAGCTTGGACGAGTAATCCTATTGACCTCATTAATGATAGGATTTAGCCCGGACAGATAATCCTGATATAATCTCTCTCGAGGATATGTTACAATTAGGATTTAGTCTAGACTGGTAATCCTAATTGAGCTCTTTTGAGCATATGTTACAGAAAGGATTTAGCCTGGACTGGTAATCCTATTATATGATATGTGGCTCGAGAGTGTGTTTCCTAATTAAGTGCCCAAATGGGTACTCCTAAATATGTAACAACCGATTTAGATCCTAGTAGAAAAAAGTGGTTTCGGGACTACAAATCCTAATCAATAAAATATTTTAATATTATTTTCTGTGCCCTTGATATGTGATTTAGCATGTGTTAAAATTCTATAAGTTAATTTGTCCATCTGTGTGTTTAATTTGATAAAAGGATTAAATTGCATGTTGGGTATAATTTAAGTTCTAGTAGGTTTGGGTATGCAATGCAAAATTTGCATGATTTATGAAAAGATACCTATTTGAGAATGGCTCTTAAATAAGGAGGCCTTATGAGACAATTATGCTAATATTTAGATAGTAGAAGAATAAATGTCATTAATGCCCTTAATGTATGTTTGTTTTATTTATTAATTGAAGGGATATTTTAGTAAATGTGATTATAATGTGATTATAATAAAACAAAGCTCAAAACAAGTCTTTAATTTAGTGTTCATCCATTTCTTCTTTCTTCAAAAAATTTGAAAGAAAAGAAGGGTTTAGTTCTTTTGATATTCGATTCCATTAGGAAAGCTTTGATTCAAGGTATGTTTTTAATCGATTTTTGATAATTTCTATGTTTTTGCAAGGTGGCCCATGCGTATGAGATTTATTTAATTATTTTTAGGCAATTTTAATACTAAGTGTTTTGTTTAATATTGGTTGTAATAAGGGCCACAATCGTTGTTTTAATTCAAGTCAAGCTTAGATGATTAAATAATTTTAATGGACACATTTTCCAAAAGTTAACAAAATTTTCAAGTTTTAATCTAAAGACAAAGATTTTCAACATTTTTTTCCGCATGACATAACGAGATCCGGCCAAGACTCGTGGGTGGGTTTGGGATGTTACAATTTTAGTAAATGTGATTATAATGTGATTATAATAAAACAAAGCTCTAAACAAGTCTTCAATTTATCTATTCTTCAAAACCAATGTCTTAATTTTGAGTATTGATGATGTTTATTAGATGATCCTTTGATGAACTCATGTGATTTGTAATGCTTTATAGTGAAATATGAAAGATATGTATATAATTATCAAAGTTTGTCTTTGAAGTTTTATTGAATTTGAGTATATTGGGCTCAATTGAGAAAAATGATTATTTAAGGGATTAAATTATAAATTTGACGAAATGTTTGGACTTGTATGAGATACATGGGTATTCGTCTAAGCATGGGTATATAGTGATTTTGAATATTTGATGTTTTGTGAATTAGAGACTAAATTGTCCAAATGTGTAACTATGAGGGCTAATTTGCAAATTGCCCTAAATGTATGTTTTTGGATTGAATTGAATAAGTTGATGAATCAATGGATTAAATTTGAATATGTATAGATCAAGAATCGAAGAAAACAGACTTATATCGCGAGAAAGTGAAGGTAGTAAAATAACCGAGTCTGAACAAATATACAAATTCGAGGTAAGTTAATATATAGATAAATGTATTTGTATTGAATTATGTATGTTCTTATGACTATTGATAATGATGAATGTATATGAGATGATGTATGCATGAATTCTGAAATAAAATCGACATAGTGACAATGTCCGAGAAGTCCCGTTTGAACCTAGGAATAGATATGGTAGTCTATGTCATGACATAGGTGTCTATTATGTGATATCATGTAAGACCATGTCTGGGATGTTAGCATTGATATGAGATTTACGTGTAAGACCACGTCTGGGATTTTGGCATCGGTATGAGATTTACGTGTAAGACCATGTCTGGGACACTGGCATCGTATTGATTCATGTAAGACCCTGTCTGGGATAGTGGCATCGATATCTGATTACATGTAAGACCACGTCTGGGATGTTGGCATTGTACGACTATTTCGAGCACTCTAAGTATCCTATTAGATTCTGAACGGTTCAACGGGCAAATCTTAGATACGAACAATTAGGCAATTGGTATTTCTATTTCAGGTACGCTTGTTATGTACACTAAGTGTGTATGAAAGGTAAGTATCTACATGAACATACTAATATGGATATGAGAAATGAAATGATAGAATGAAATGTGAAAAGATTCTTAAAAGAGCTATGTGTATATGTGACATCTGAGTTGAAGAATGTGGTAAGAAATGGCTAAGAAAATGAGCCAAGGAATATATGTGATGAAGTTGCTTTAAGAATCATTAATGTTATTTTATTAATATGGTTAAGTGCTTTTTATGCTAAGTTTATTTGTATATGGCTTACTAAGCTTTTGAAAGCTTACTCTGTGTGTGTGTTTGCTCTGTTTTATAGATCGTCAAAGCTACTGAGGGCTCGGGAACTGTTGAGGATTGTCATCACACTACTCAAACTTATTTTGGTACTTTGAAGATTTGTATATAGCTAAATATGGCATGTATAGGCTAGTTCTTTGGTATAAATTGAGATATGAACTTAGCCATGTGATGTGGCTACTTGTGTGTTGGTATTATGCATTTGTGAATATGGTATATGATGTTGGTTTGGCATGATCTCATGACCATGAAATGGACAAGTTTATGGTAAGCATATGAATGTATTATGAGAATGTATGTTTGAGAAAATAAATGGTTATATGAGAAGTAAATGTGGATGAATCATGTTTGAATGTATATGTGTTTTTAGTTGGGCAAAGTAGTATGATTGGAAATAAGTTTGAATATGAAGAAATGTTGAATTTTTGACATGTTTTTGAATGTCAAGTGTGTAAGAAATGAATTGGTAGTTTGCTTGTAGGTATTGACCCTTGTGTGGGTGGCATTTGGACCTTGCAAGTGTCTGTTACACAACATGCTTTTGCCGAGAATACAGTAACAATACATGGCACACTGTGTGGAAAGATGCTCGGTAACCCATTTGTTACGTGTGGTTAAGTTAGTAGTTAGCCAAATGTTACACGGCCATGGCACACGGGCATGCCTAGTGGCCGTGTGGATAAGTCAGTATACAAACTCCCAACCCAAACCTTATGGCACTACACTCTAGGCACATGGGTGTGTCTAATAGTGTAACCGGTTACCACTTAGTGAGACCAAGTCATCACATTCACTTAGTGAGACCAAGTCATCACATTCACTTAGTGAGACCAAAGTCATCACTTTCACTTATAACGCTGGTGAGACCGTAGTCAACACCTTCTTCCCTTTCACATAAATCCTAATGCCCCAAATTATAAATATCATGCATAACATATTTTTATTTCACTTTCACATCACTTTTCACTTGTATAACATTTATTTCAAATCCTAGTAGAAGTAGGAAAACGCATCAATACTTTGTACCATAATATGGCACTTTAGCATATTTAAACCACTATTAAGAATAGTGTGGGTACCTTAGCCATATTCTTACACTTTCATATTAACCAGAATCTATCAAGATTTAGTGTAGGTACACACCGATTTGCTTATCAATTCCTTGAAATCCCGAAACCCGATCTATTGCTTTAGATCTCAATTCCTACATTTGATTAATCACTTACTACTTTAATAAAAAACCATTTGACCATAAATCCAAATCCTAGTAGGATTAGTATTCTTAAAACTTACCTTGTTGCCGATTTCAATACTAATCAAATCCCAAATCTATGCTATGCTCCTCCTTGTATTCTGCCAAGCACTAAATCTCATCAGGGGTCGGGTTCGCTTTTTAAACAAACAAGAATTAGATCTAATTATCAAAATAGGCCTTAGCCGAAAGCTATAGACACTTACCTTGTGGATTTTAAATCCCGAAACTCACCGAATAACTAGGGAACACGCGGCCTATAGTGTACCTTCGGGAAAAGAACTTCTCCTTCATTGTAGCTTACACTTAGTAAATCCCGAAAGATCTCTTCAAAGTTTCGGCAACCATGAACATTAATGGGATTAGCCCTAGAGCTTGATAAGTCTAAAATATAAAAGAATGGAAACCAAACTTGGATCTTACCCTTATTTGAAGGAATCGATTACAACTTCACTTCAACCTTCGAGATTCGGCTTAGAGACTTGATGAACAATCGGCTATGATTCCCTTATGTATTCGGGTTTCAAAGATGAAAGAAGAGAGGAATAATAGGCTTACAAGAAATCGGCTAGGAGGATAAAAGAAAAGAAGAAAAGAATGGAGGCTCAAGAAGAATATTCGCAGGGAAAATAGAGAGGAGAATGAATAATGAATGGCCCTAGTCTCATCCTTTTATAGCTGAAATTACTAGGCCAAGAATCCTTAACTTGGCCACCACTCTTCCTTATTTTCCTAATTGAAGAATAATTCTTCATTTATCCACCTATTTAGCCGAATTTTAAAGAGAATTAAACTCTTCCCTTAGGAGTCCTTATGATCTTCTAATTAGCCGAAGTTTTAAAGAGAGTGAAACTTCCTCTTTGCAAGCCTTGTGCCGTCCACCTCTTGGCTTCTAGAAGCAAAATAAAACTTATTTTATTTGCTTATTATGTGACTCGAACTCAAGCCCAACACCCTTGCATGGGGCCATTTCGAGGCCTTAAGTGGCATCTTCAGCCACTTTTCCAAGTCCGTTATTGGGTCAAATTTCATGTACTTTATATTTTAGGGTCATTTGGCCCTAAGTTCCCTTTGGGCTCCAAAATTCGACATTCGGGGCTAGGATGTTACAAGAATCGTGTGGTTAAGTTAGTAGTTAGCCAAATGTTACACGGCCATGGCACACGGGCAACTTAGAAAAGTTTTTAAATTTTTGAGAAATCTTATATGCGTTCAGTTTAGTCCCAACCCTATTTTAAAGCATGATTAAGGTTTTGCTGACCTATAAAAAGAGACACTTTGATTATGATTGATGAACTTTAATATGAAATATCTATAAAAGTTTTCGATCTATCCAGTAACGCCTTTAACTCTAATCCAGTGATGGATACGGTTAGGGGTGTTACCAAATATGAATTGACGGATCTTTATTTGTACACCTCGAGTGTATTACCTGTGTATCCATTAATATTTCAGATAAATTCAATGGGAAAAATCCTGACATGAGAGGATATGAATTAGAAATGAATTATTACACGTATCTGCCTGAAATACATGAAAATGATGATACATGATAATTGATATATGGAAATATGATATGATGATATTTGTACATGGAATTTATTTGAAGAATATATTCATCCTTGATTATAGATTTGTACACCTTGAGTGTACTACTCGTGTGACATTGATATTTCGAATGATATGAGTAAAGTTTCACATGAAATAATCTGAACTTGAGATGAATTATTATGAAAGTATACTTGTAATATAAATATATGATTTATACATATTAAATGACTATGTGAAGTGGAAAGCTTATGTGTTTGTAAATTTGAGTTTTGTTGAGCCCATATATATATATATATATATATCTTGATGTTCTTATAGAATACATGACTAACAAGGGTAAAAAGGATATGTGTAGCGCTTGAGATTAAATTTATTGAATGTGCCTTACATGTTTATCTTGAAAAAGAATAAATGGTAAGTTAAGTACCATGTTAAAAGAACTTACTAAGAATTATATGATTACTTAGTTTTATTTCCCTATTTTATAGTAAATCGAAAGCTCGTTGGATTGAAAGCTTGGCGAAGATCACTCACACTATCCATCGGCCCATTTTGGTTCATTTGGTAAATCAGTTATGGTTATAATGGCATGTATAGGTTAATTGGCCACAATGGCATGTAAATGGTTGATTGTAATCTAACCATTGGAATGGCTAGTAAAGATTTATTTTGGTAAAATTATAAGGTCATACCATAATGTATATCCATGTGTTTAGTGTGGTTGATTAAATTATGTTAACATGTATGTTCACAAAAGGGTAACATTATAAACATGAATGCAAGTAATGATGTACCATGTTAGATGTTAGAATTAACTTGGTTAGGATGTTTGAATTGGTTGGTATATAAATGAAAGTTTTGGTGTAGGTCATTGGCAAAGTTTGTGTGAGAAATAAAGCTAGAAAATGGCTTTATTTTGTTCACACGAGTAGACACAAAGACGTGTGTCTTGACCATGTGTGACACACATCCTGGGACATGGGCGTGTGGTTTGGCCGTATGCCCCCTGTATCTTAAAATTTGTGAAACAAAATGCTCAGAATTGAGCACACGGGCAGAGACACGGGCATGTGTCTCAGCAGTGTGAGGTACACGGTCTAAAACACGAACGTGTGACCTAACCGTGTAAACCTGCAACTAATTTTTGAAAAATAAATTGACCACACGACCTAGCACAAGGGTGTGTGGCTGGCTGTGTGACCTAAGTCAGGGAGTTACACAGGGTAGGACACGGCCTGAAGCACGGGCATGTCAAAGGGTCACATGGACGTGTTCCTTGACCACACGGGCGTGTGTGCCCTGCACCAAGGAAAAATTTTAAAATTTTGGGAAAAATCTCTGAGTCTCGATTTAGTACCGACTGATTTTAATACTCATATTGGGCGTCAAGGGTCCATTTAAGGACAGTTATAAAAAAATAGCGAAAAATGAATAGTAATTGATATGAATTATCTGTAAATGTTTTGAAAATTTTAGTAATGCTTTGTAACCCTATTCTGGGGACGGGCACGGGTTAAGGGTGTTACATTTAGTCCTCGTGGATATGATATTCTCTACTCACCATAGCTATACTATTTTTCTATAGGTGCACTTGCCTTTATCGTATTTATAGTAAGTTTAGTGACCATCAAGTTTTTGGCGCCGTTGTCACGGACTAAAATATTAGGAACACTTTATTTTTATTAATTTAGCCATTTTTAATTTATTTTTATTTTTAATCTGTTTTTAGTTTAATTTTTACATTCTATTTTTTCCTTTATTTGCTTTTGGCAGGTTCTTTTAGTTCATGAAAAGAAGAAACTCATCGGGACCATTATTGTTTGATAGCGAAATTGAAAGTACTACTCATAGAAATCGTAGAGAAACAAGGTAGAGTCGAGAAAATATAGTAAACAAAGAAGAGGACATTATTACTTCTGAGGAGATGGGTGATAATCAGAATAATCAGCTACCTCCTGCAGTTGTTGTAAATCCTACAATTCGAGATCCTGTTCCTCGTACTATGTACGATTATGCCAAGCCTACTTTAACTGGGGCTAAATCGAGTATTGTGAGATCCATTATTGTTGCAAATAATTTCAAACTAACATCGAACACTATCCAGATGATTCAACAGTTTATTTAGTTTGATGGTTTGCAAGGCGAAGATCCATATACTCATTTGGCCAGCTTTTTGGAAATCTACGATACTTTCAAAATTGATGGCATCACTGACGACGCCATTTGCCTACGACTATCCCTTTTTTCATTAAGGAACAAAGCTAAGTAATGGTTATACTCTTTACCACAAGGTTCTATTACTACATGGGATCAAATGACTAAGAACTTCCTATTGAAGTACTTCCCTCCACTAAGACAGCCAAGTTAAGGACATCTCTTCCTTTGTGCAGATTGATTTAGAGACGTTATATGATGCATGGGAGTGGTACAAGGATTTATTGAGTAGGTGCCCTCACCATGAGTTACCTCTATGGCTACAAGTTCAAACCTTCTACAATGGTTTGAATCCTAAACTACGCAACTAATCGGCATAGCAGCCAGTGTAACTTTGAATAATAAAACACTCCAAGAAGCTTATGAATTTATTGATAAGATGTCACTAAATAATCATCAGTGGCAAGTCATGAGGACGAAGTCGCTAAAAGCAGCTGGCGTCTTTAATTTAGATGCAATCACCATGTTATCTGTAACAGCCTAATTTAGGGGCTAGTCAGAACAGTGGTCTCGTGACCACTATCTGGGGTTGGAGAAAATTATTTTAATTTTATTTCATGGGTTATAGCATGATTATAAAGGTACATGAAAATTTTGGTACTTTAATTTTAGCGATTTCATGCTTAATCACGAAAAAGAACTAAATCGCATAAAGTGTGAAAGTTCTATTTTATTTGCTAGAGGTACAAAATAGCCATAGAATATTAATTGGAGGTCCTTAAAGTGTAAATATGCCATGGGGGGAGTGATGGCCGGTCATAGGGGACAAAGAATAGACTTTGTCATTTGGTTAGGTGAATTTTGATGATAAAAATTTATTTTTATCATAAGATAAAGAAAAGAAAATATCACCTTTTCTCTCCATCCTCTCCACCGAAAATGAGTAGCCAAAATGGGGGTTGAGAACTCAAAATTTCAGCCAAGCTTTCCTCCTTGCAAGTAAGTGATTTTGGTGACCTCTCTTGAAAATTTTTGTACTTTTGGAACCCCTAAAGCTTAAGCTAGCTAATGAGAGGACTATTTTGCAAAATGGTTAAGGGTATAGGGTTTTGCCATTAGAGAAATTAAGTTGTTTGCTGCATTTTTATGGAAGGAAATAAGCCTTAGTTGTAAGATGAATCACTTTTGTGAAAGGTGTTACCATGAAAACACCTAAAAGTACTTTTTTGTAAAAGTTGTGAAATAGATGGTAAAATGTGTGTAATAGTTGAAATATTAAGTTGCTATAGGAGGAAATATGAATCAGCTAGGCTTGATTAACAAAGAAATTGGATGAAAATCAATATATGAGTCTAGGGGTAAAATCATAATTTTGTCAAAGACTGAGGGCAAAATGGTAATTTTGCCAAAGTACAAATTTTAAAATGTGTTGATTAGTGTGGAGATTAAATAAGTAAATTTTGTTGCTATAGATCAAAGCAAATGTGATTCGGACCTAGAACGGGAGAAAAAAGAAACATGAACAATTAGGTCCCTTTTTACCCTTTTGCTATCGAGGTAAGTTCGTGTGGAAATAATGCAATTTTTAGTGAAGTATTTAATATTTCGATGTTTTATGAATTTTATATTGTCTCTACAAATATATTAAATACGTTTTTGATGAGATGTCAAGGAATGAAAATCTTCAATTGAGCTTAAGATTGGATGGAATGCAAATATCACGATACAAAGATAACTAAGGTCCCGTGTAAGACAATATTTGGAATATCGCCTCAATGTGAGATTTCGTATAAGACCATGTCAGAGGCATTGCATCGATATGATATTTCATGTAAGGCCTTATCGGGGATATGACGTTGATATGATACTATTTGTATGAGACTTAAGAGCATCCTTTAGTATTTGAGTGATTCAACAGGTATGTTGAAAATAAGAAAGTATGTGGTTATTCCATGAGAGGTACAGGTATTTTCCCAAAAATCAAATGAGGTGAATTCAGTATATGACAAACCCATGGTGAGTTTATGTGTAAACGATGCATCCTGATTGCATATGTTATATTTATTAATGCATTACGTGAATGCGAATGATTATTGTACAAATCTATGTAAAATGATAGAGTATGAGGAAATTCCCAAATGAACATTCAAAATAGGAAAATGAATGTGGATAAATATTCTTGAATGTGTGATAAATGGTAAGTTGTGTGCGATACCACCTTAATATTTGTTTACGATGGGTTGTGTGCGTTACCATCGTAATTATTATCACTGGTGGGCTATGTGCGATACCACCTTATTATTTGTTACTGATAGGATGTGTCTGATACCATCGTGTTTAGTATTAATGGTGGGCTGTGTGCGAAACCACCGAGTATTTACTATTATTCTGAGGAGTTATTGAGAAATTCAACTAAGTGAAATTACATGTTCCTTTGTGGGAATAGATGCAAGTAAAAAGTGAATGATGTTTTGTGATATGTGAAGGTTTGAAATGAGCAAGCATTATGAATGATTGAATGAGTAACCATGAGCTTGAGTGTAAATTTCATTATAATACCTTTATGGTTGTGTGAAATAAATGAACTTCAATAATTGATTTTTATTTATACATGAACTTACTAAGCGTTATTGCTTACTCCCCTTCCTTTCCTATCTCTTATATGTTAACTCAACTAGCTCGGGTTGGAGACCGCCAGAGATGCTTTCACACTATCGAACAGTCACTTGGGTATAGGTTTTCAAGTCTTCATGAGATATGGCATTTATAGGGATCTTATCTTTTTTTTTTAATTTAAGTCATAGTTACTATAGCAAAATGTGTTGTCTTAAAATAGTTTATGGTTCGATGGTGTCAAGCCATGGATGATGGCTTATACCAATTGTAATTGTCCTAGTGATAGTAATCTCTTGTATATGGGAAGGAAGTTTAGTTCTCATGTTTTTAATATGAAAATTTAAGTATTACAATTGATGATTTGAGAATGTTATGTGATGTTGTATAAATGTGTGCAAGTGAGGGTGGCTAAATGGCTTGGAAAATAGCCTTGAATTGGTCCACACAAGTAGACACACGAGCGTGTGCCTAGGCTGTGTGTGACACACGGCCAGTTACATGTGTGTGTGATAGGGCTATGTGTCCCCTGCATGTTAGTGTTGCAAGTCAGTGCCGACCACGGGCCAGACACACGGGCATGTGCCTAGGTCGTGTGCCCTTTATGAGGTTGCTGACGTCATAAATAGAATACCCAGGTTTTCACACATGAGTGAGGACACTGGCGTGTCTAGGCCGTGTGGACGACACGGGCGTATGTCCAGCTGTGTGAAAACCCCATAGGTTCAAAATGAAAAATAAATCCCACATGTGTTAGGGACATGGGCATGTGTGACCACACGGCCTGCCTACATGGGCATGTCCCATTTCACACGGATATGTGACCTATTTAGGCAAAATATTTCTAAGTGTACAAAAGTTCTCGGTTTGATTATGAAATCCTCCGTTTGTATGTTTTAGGCCTCATAGGCCCATAATAATGATGTTATGAATGTGAATGGGACGTTTTCAAATGGGAACGAAATTTTATAGCCCAAAGTTGTATGTTTGTAACACCCCAAATCCAGCCCATGTGTTAAGACCAGATCTGACATGTCACATGAGAAACATGTTAAAATCCCTTTTTATTCGTATTAAAATAGGTATTGATAAAAAACAATTTTTACTTAAAAATTGTTTGACAAAATATTACTAACTTCAAAGATTGATTGATAAATCGATAAATTTGAACTAATGATTTTACATACTGTGACTTTTGAAAAATATTGATAAAAATTTGAGAGAAAATTTCCAAGTTAAAAATATTTATATAAGATTATTAAAAAATTCATTTGTGTATCCATTTTAGAAAAAAAAATCTTTAGTTAAGTTTTTAGAAAATCCCATTTAAAGTAATTTGAGCAAAATATAAGTACGTCAAACATAAAGCAAAGTAAAATAATCCGAGTCCTTATTACAACATTTAACTCAAAATAGTAAAGTAATAAAGTGGACAAAAAAGAAATCTAAAATCTAAATAAAACCATTTCTAAAGTATGGCCCCCACCAAGTCATCCCTGGCCCAAGTCCACGTCATTGAGTGTTACCTACAAAGGTTAAGGAAAGGGGGTGAGTTACTAGAACTCAGTGTAAAATCCCCTAACCGTCATCTATTGGGCCTGAACCCATTTAACAAACTATTGGGCCTAAGCCCCTTTTACATAATAATGTTACAAATAAATCAAATGAATGTAATGCAACCCAAACCCAACCTAATAATCCATCCGTTACACACCACCCGTACCATCCTATCACACCTGTGGGGATCAAGTATACCCACCCCGCCAAACACACCAATCACAGGCATTTTGCCATTCATAACATATTTGATTGTGGCCAAGCCACTAGAATCATATTGAATCACATTAACAAACATTTTTGTGGCAGTGCCAGCGGAATCACTTCTCTTCAGCATTTTCCCATCCTATGCAAAATTATGTAAATGCAACATACATAATAAACCATGATATTTACAATTATAAACCAAAATCATTAATTTAGAGATTTATTACAACAATTAGACCCATTATAACACTTTGCAAATCAGCCCGTTAGGCAATCTATCAAATCATCCCATTAGGGGCATTTTCGTAATTCAACATATTAGAGGCATTTTCGTAATTCTCACAGTTTTAATACCGATTTTGAGAAATTAATCAAATAGTGTAATTTAAGCCAATTTATTGGTTTTCGCCATATTACGATTTTAATCATAACGATTTATTTCCAATATGATATCAAACTTAAAAACCCACGAAAAAACGGTGTGAAATTACACACCTGATTGCAATGAGTATAGGCCGTCTTGATCGTCAACACCTATGATATCATAACACATGATTAATTGACATACGTGATTTTATTAAACTAACTCTCAAATAAACGATCTAAAGTGTTTACCCTTAGAATCGTGAATGACCACGATGTAACACCCTAAACCCGACCTAAACGTTACGATCGGATCTGGTGCGCCACATAAAAAGGTTTCTTATGAATCTTTTCAATCGTCTAAAAATATTTGAATCTCTTTTTAAAATTTCGAGTTAAGGTGTTTGAAAACTCAGTGTTCATCTTTGAAAACTTGTAATTAACTTAGAAACTGCCTTCATTGGGGAAAATCAAACTTACACTATTGTGGGTAGGTGATATTTTGAAAATACTTGTTATCGCTCTAAGTGAAACCAAGGAGTTGTCCATTATTGTTTTTAATTCGTTCGTTAAGTTTTGGAAAATAGTTTTTTACATTCTATTGGGAAAACCCCATACCAATTAAATCATAAATTAAAGCGTTTAAAATCTAAATTGAAAATCCTAGTGGCCTTATTACATAACAGGATCCCAATATAAAAAAAAATTTAAAGATAAGAGAAGTTTAATTTACTAAAATCGTGCATGGCCACCACTGAGTCCACTCCGGCCCATATCCGCTGGTCTAAGAATTACCTTCCAAAATTCAAGAAGAGGGGGTGAGCCAAGAAGACTCAGTGTGCAATTAGCCCACATGAACCATAACAAGGCCAAGCCCATTCAAATACCATCTGGGCCTTAGCCCATTTTTGAATAATCACATTGGGTGAAGCCCACTCAAAATCGGATTGGGCCTTAGCCCTACAGTACAAAATAGCAAATATCATATGCAAAATGATGCAAAAACCCAACCCAACCTAAATTTCCATCCGCTACACACCACCCGTTCCGGCCAATCACACCAGTGGGGATTTCTACAATCGACCCTCACAGCTATACACCATCGATGGCATTCATGCTACAGTCAACTGCTCATCACCGAAATATGTGGCATAGTAACCGAAATAATGTGACAAAGTCACCAAAATATGTGGTAGAGCCACCGAAACAATGTGACAAAGTCACCAAAATATGTGGCAAAGCCACCGAAATACACCGCCCTTTCATTAATATCATATCCCCCCATGTCCATGCAACATACGATCATAGTGGTATGAATGAAACATATAATGCAACTTATAACAACATACTTAAAATATTCAAAGCATACGCATAGTCATGCCAACGCCAATACTTATCAAACAAAATCAGAGAATAACTCACCTGGTGTTACGATTTTTACCCTCTATGGGTAACACAATACTTGTTACCACGTTTTCGGCTTTCAAACAACACATATATTTATCATAACAGGCAAAAGAAGGTGTAGGAATTACACACAATCACGCTAATCAACCCCTAAGGGTATAACGATAATTTTACCTACCGAAGGTATTTTAGTAATTTACCTACCAAGGGTAATTTGATAATTTTGCAAACTAGGGGTATTTTGGTAATTTTACAAAATAGGGTATTTCGGTAATTTTACAAACCAGGGGCATTTTCATAATTTTGCAAACCAGGGGTATTTTGGTAATTTTACAAACCATAGGTATTTCGATAAATTTGCAAACTAAAGGTATTTCGATAATTTTACAAACCAAGGGTATTTCGATAATTTTATAAACCAGGGGTATTTTGGTAATTTTACAAACCAGGGGTATTTCGGTAATTTTACAAACCAGGGGTATTTCGATAATTTTACAACCCAAGGGTATTTTGGTAATTTTACAAACCAGGGTATTTCGATAATTTTACAAACCAGGGTATTAACGACCCAACAGAAGGTCCACTGTCGCCTCGAACGACTCAAGTATTCCAAACAGAGATAATGATGCGAATGGGCCTAAGGCCCATTCTCGGCCCAAGTGGGCCCACACACTTGTGTGGCCCATTTAGCCCAAACCTAGACACATATATGACATTCACATAGTCTAGTTAACTATCCACTACTCAATCATACAGTTTACTCATATGGGCCCCCGAGCCCATTGGGCCCACTTGGCCTCTTTCGGGCCATCATAGCCCAACAACCCACACCCACAAGAATACTCATGGTGGCCTCGACTATCGCGTCGAAGCTTCCACACGTGTGCTCGCACGCTTGTGTGGCTACCATCGCCGTATGATCGATATTTCGGCATTTGCCGCTTCTACAACTAGAGTAGGGCGAGATACACACCTGATAGGAATCTGAAGATGCTAAACTGCGCTCAGAGCACTCTTATGCCCAACGCCAACCACGTATGCTCCTTCTCCTCCTAGACAGCTCTATATAAATCTAGCTTCTCACCTTCCTTCTTTGTATTTTTTCGATGTGGGATCCCTCCGTTAGTAGAGTTTAAATCCAACTCAAACTCTTCCCGTCCAATCCGTAAAATAAGTACTCCCTTGCTTGTCATGAGATTCAAACCAAGGCTCCCCTGTAGTATAATCCACGCTTCTAGCCACTTTACCAACTAGCTCCGTGTGTCTAACATCATGCGCAACTAAATATAAACCTATGGCCAACTTCTAAAGTCCATATAAAAAGAAAACCAAAATGCAAGAGCCAAGACTTGAACCTTGGACCTCCTTCCTTCCTTTTTGGCGTCACCCCCTTACCTCTTATGCAGCGTCACTTTGCCACTACACCACACACTCCACTTGTGTCATGTTCTCCACATTTTATTCTTAAAGCCTACCTACTAACTCCCAGGGTTTTATTCACCTAAAACCAAAAATTTTCCTAAGCCCAAGTTTGATTCGGGACTTCATGAAGCCCTCTAACCTTCCAAAATCACTCACCTACTAGATCCAACTTGCATTTAAGCCGTTCTCTTATTCTAAAAAATTTTAAACGCTACTACGCCTAAGGCCCATTAGACCCAATTCTACTAGACCCAATTTCGGGACGTTACACACAATTTGTCGATTCTCCCTGGATGATGGTCTACAACCTGGTGGAAAATACCGAACCGCCGATACTGCCTTTCGTTTGAATTTAGGAGTAGGAATAGTAAATTCGCTTCTTTTGCGATCTCCAATCGCTTTTCCTTTCGATATGATACCACTAGCCTCCATCAGATAAAATCTTAGTCAAAACAATAATACGATAAAAATATAGATTGTCAAATGACAAAGGGTTTGGCTTACCACTATAATCGTATGATCAACAAGTTGATAAATCGAGCGATTAAGTCCTAAAAATATAATGAATTAGTCACAACCACTATTATCACGATAATAACTTAAACGAATATAGAACGATTTCAAACAATCCATGAAGAACTCTTTACCTTATTGATATTGGATCCGATTTCCACCGTTTGACTTCAGACTAAAATGATTCATGGCCACCCACTTAGAACACTATGAAAAAGAGGGTGATTAAGATATGGAGGAGTGGAAGATAACACCATTTCGGATAAGATCAAGAATTACAATCGAATAGTAATAAATACCTATTCGGCTAGATAGAAAAGAATATGAAAATATAAAAGAATTCACTTACCGATTTAATCAAAAAGAAAAGAAAAGAGTATCAACCCAAATGAAAAAGAAATTATGAAAGAGTGATTGTGGATTGAGAGGTTCTGCTATGGAGGAAAAATGAACAAGAATAATTTCGATTATGGGAGTATGGATTAGAGAAGAAGAAAGAAAGCTGGAAGAATCTTGTGAAACAAAAGAAAAGAAAAGTGGAGAAGGTGTGTTTAACTAGTTTCGGTTTTCAAGAGAAGATGAGCAAAACAATTGGTCAAAATGGTTAGATGTTTTCGACAAAACAAGAAAGAAAAGAGAAAATGTTCACTATTTGCTTGAAGTTAAGGCAATGAGAGGAGAAATTGGAGAAAGGAACACAAAAATGCCAAAGGAAGTTTTGCCTAACAAGCATCAAAATTTCCACCAAAAGGCAAAAGAAATTCTGCTACCCTCTCCCTATACCAAAACTGTGTATACCTTGACAATAAGGTCAAAAATTGGCCAACAAAACTTTTCAAGACATCACCCATGAAAAATGCCAACATGCTCCCTTATCTTGCCTTTTTCTTTTGATTTCTTTCCCTACCTTCATCCTTTCCTTATTTCCTTAGCCACCTTGCATTATATACCACCTTGGCCGACACTTAGGGAAAGAAACAAAAAAAAAAAAATCAAAATTTTTGTACCAATTGGGATTTGAACCTCTTCCCTTAAAATCCTTCATGTGGCGCCATATCCCTTTACCATATGCTCATTTATGCTAGCAAGTTTCTCACCTATTTCCATAAGCATTAATGCCACTTACTATCTCTCCTTAATAGGCTTAAACACAAAATTTTTACTAGGGCCCAAATAAACCCCGAGCCTTCATAGAACCCTAAACATACACAATCAACATTTTTAACTAGCTTAATGCAAGAATTAATGCAACACATAAAATTCTAAATTTTAGGATGTTACAATTCTACCCCCTTAAAGAAAATTTTGGCCTTGAAATTTACCTGATTAAAAGAGGTGAGGATATTGCTGCCAAATCGCGTCCTCAGGCTCTCATGTAGCTTCCTCCGATCCATGATTACGCCATAATACTTTGGCTAATGGTACCGACTTCCTTCTTAGCACCTTAACGTCTCTACCTAAAATTTGTACTAGCTCCTCTTCAAAGGATAAGTTAGGTCTTAACTCAACTTCCTCCACTAATACAACATGAGATGGATCTGAACGATAATGCCTTAACATAGAGACATGAAATACGCCATGTATCTGACTTAACTCCGGAGGTAACTCAAGCTGATAAGCCACTGGCCCAACACGATTCAATACATGGTATGGTCCGATGAACCTAGGGCTCAACTTGCCCTTCTATCCAAATCTAAAGATCTTTTTCCAAGGTGAGACCTTTAGAAAGACCTAATCTCCCACTGCAAAACTCAATATCTTTACATTTCAAATCCACATACTATTTTTGTTTATCCGAAGCTTCCTTTAACCATGCTCGAATTACCATTACTTTTTCCTCCGTCTCTGATATCAGCTCAGGACCCAATAACTGTCGTTCCCCCAGCTCAGTCCAACAAGTAAGAGTACGACACCTACGACCATACAACGCCTCGTAGGGTGCCATTTGAATGCTGGATTGATCGTTGTTGTTGTATGCGAACTCTGCCAAAGGTAAGAAATCCTTCCAACTACCCCTGAAGTCGATCACACAGCCCCTTAACATGTCTTCTAGGATCTGGATCACTCTCTCTGACTGACCATCTAATTATGGATGAAATGTCATGATGAAATTTAACCTTGTACCCAGAACTTCATGTAAAGCCTTCCAAAACTGTGATGTAAACCTAGGGTCCCTGTCCGATATAATAGACACTGGTACCCCATTTAACCTCATGATCTCTGCTATATACAACATGGCCAGCTTCTACAATGAATAATCCGTATGAACAGGTATGAAATGAGCAGTCTTTGTCAACTGATCTACTATTACCCAAATGGAATCTTTCTTAGTAGGCGATAAAGGTAACTTACTAACAAAGTCCATCATTATCCTTTCCCATTTCCATAATGGAATTTTCACCGGTTGAAGCAATCTCGAAAGTAATTGATGTTTCGCCTTCACTTGCTGACATGTTAAGCACCTACTCACGAAATCAGTAACCTCCCGTTTCAACCTTGGCCATAAATACTACTCACAGAGGTCTCAGTACATCTTATTTCCCCCGGGGTGCATAGCATATGGGCTACTATGCGCCTCACGCAGAATCATTTGTCTCAATTCGAATCTTTGGGCATACAAATTCTTCCGCGAAAACACAATGCTCCATCACTATTCAATCCAAAATCCCCTATCTCACCACCTTCCACATGTTGAAGTCGAGAACCCAACACTTCATTTGTCAACTGCTTTTCCTTGATCTGACTTATACATGCAGGCTTCACCTGAAGTTCAGCCAACAAGCTACCATCTTCATAAAGGCTGAGGTGAGCGAACATCACTCTCAAATTCGATATTACCTTACGACTCAATGCATCTGCCACTACGTTAGCCTTCCCGGATGATACTCGATTGTAAAGTCATAATCTTTCAACAGTTCTATCCACCTCCATTGTCTTAAGTTCAACTCCTTCTGGGTAAGGAGGTACTTTAGACTCTTATGGTCTATGTAGATAATCGACTTCTCACCATATAGATAGTGTCTCCAACTCTTCAGAGCAAACACTACTACATCTAACTCCAAATCATGAGTGGGATAGTTCACCTCGTGCGGCCTTAATTGATGAGATGCATAAGCCACCACTTTTCCTCCTTGCATCAACATACATCTCAAGCCCGTGTATGACGCATCACAATAAACAATAAACTCTTTTCCAGCCTTAGGTTGAATCAATACTGGCGCTTCTGTCACAATCTTTTTCAATTTCTCAAAGCTCTCTTACTGCTTATTTGACCATACAAATGGTACTTCCTTATGCAATAGCTTAGTTAGGGGTGCAGCAATCAACGAAAACCCCTCAATGAAATGCCTGTAATATTCGGCCAACCTTAGAAAACTCTAAACTTCGGCCACTTTCTTCGGTGGTTTCTAGTCCAGCATAGCTTCGACCTTTCGGGGATCAACTCTAATCCCTTCGACAAGCACAACGTGCCCCAAAATGGTCACTTCCTTCAGCCAAAATTTATAGTTACTAAATTTGGCTTAAAGTTGGTTCTCCCTTAATATCTACAATACTATCTGTAGATGAGAATCATGCTCTTCTTCATTCGTCGAGTACACCAAGATGTCATCTATGAACACCACCACAAACTGATCTAAACAGGGTTGGAAGACCCGGTTCATCATGTCCATAAATGTAGCTAGTGGATTTTTCAATCCAAATGGCATCACTAAGAACTTGTAATTTTCATAACGAGTTCGAAACGCAGTCTTATGAATATACGCCTCATTGACCTTAAGTTGGTGATACCCCGATCTCAAATCTATCTTTGAAAAAACTGAAGCTCATCACAGTTGATAAATAGATCGTCGATTCTCGGTAACGGATACTTGCTCTTGATCGTTAATTTATTCAATTGCCTATAATAGATGCGCATATGCATTGAACCATTCTTCTTCTTGACGGACAAGACCGACGCTCCCTATGGTTACACACTTAGTCGAATGAAATTGCGATCCAACAACTCCTAAATTTGAGCCTTAAGCTCTGCTGACTCCTTCGGTGCCATTCTATAAGGAGTAATGGACACTGGAGCCGCTCCTGGCAACAACTCAGTGACAAACTCTACCTACCAATTTGGAGGCAATCCTAAAAGTTCCTCAGGAAAGATGTCTGAAAACTCTTTCACCATTCTAACACTTTCTACCGACAACTCCTTGGCATCCAAAGCACTGATGAATGTTAAAAATGCTCTATACCCCGCACCAACTTTTTTGCCTTTAAAGCCGATACCACACTAGATAGATAGTTTCTTCTTTCACCTATCATCATCACTTCCTTATCCTCCGAAGTTCTTAGTATCATCTGCTTTGCAGCACAATCCAAGTTCGCAAGGTGGTTAACCAACCAATCCATACCCAAAATAAGATCGAACTCATCGAATGGCAGTTCCATCAAATCTATCGAAAATATATTCCCCTAAATTTCTAAGGGCACATCTGTAAACAATTTATTCACTAACACTGTATGTCCTAGAAGACTAATTACAGTTGTCTCTCTAACAGTAATCTCAGATCTAATGTTTAGATTTCTAGATACGGCACAAGCAACATACGAATGGGTGGATTCGATATCTATCAAAGCGAAAATAGGTACATTAGATATAAAGAACATACCAGTTATTACATCAGGTGCATCGCCATCCTCTCGACTTCTGACCGCATAGACTAACCCTGGCTGTCTCGCCTCTGCGTTATCCTATTACCATTACCTCTACCTAGTGCACTTTGACCTCGTCCTATGCCATTACCACCTCGACCTAGTCCACGGCCTCTTGGTGGATGTTGAGCACCACTAGCTGGCTGTGCATCATAGTTACGAACATCCTAAGCCTGAGCAGTCAATCGAGGGCAATCTCTAAGTCGACGGTCCCTGGAACCACATTTGAAACAAGCATCGGTTCTCTTCCAGCATTCACCCGGGTGTCGTCTTTCACATTTTGCACATGGTTGTAAGTCATTGGTAGCAGCTGGTACTCTAGCTCAAGTTGGCTCCTCATTCCTAGGCCTCTTTTGAAACCTTCTAGCAAGACCTAAGTACCCCGAATGTCTCTTATTCCTACCCCTATCATTGTCTCGATTTTTCCACTCTGAATGTTTAGCCTCTTCAGCTATCTTGACTTTCTCCACTAGTGTGGCAAAATTCCTCTCCTTCTGCAGGGGCTATCAGTACCCGCAACTTATCATGCAACCTATCCTTAAAATGCACACAGTGTTCGTAGTTAGTTGGCACTATACCTCGGGTATAGCGGCTCAGACGCAGAAATTTCGCCTAGTATACTGCCACAGACTTACCTCCTTGGACCAGATTTAGGAATTCCTTCCTTCGGGCATCCACATAGCTAGCCCCGACATACTTTTCCTAGAATGCCGTCTTGAAGAAATCCCAGGTAATTCGATTGGCCTGGTGCCTTCCCGAATAGTGAGCCACCATTGATATGCCTCGTCTCTCAACAAGGACTCTACTCTTTTCAGTTTCTGCTCGGCAGTGCAATCAAGATCATCCATGATCCGCTCCACAGCCTCAAGCCAGTACTCCGCAACATTTGGGGCCACACCTGAAATACCCCTAAAAACCTCAGCACCATTCGATCTGAGTCACTTCGAAATTGACCCACGAGCTTTTGACCCAGTTCTTGCCCCAGCAACCCCTTCCAAGACTCGTAACATTGCTTGGAACAGAGCATCATCCTCCCTCATACGATCATGTGACCCAGCTTCAGTCATAGGTGATGCAGGTGCGTCCATTTCTGGCATATGTCTCGACGCCTCGACACAACTCTAGCGCCTCGACCTCTACCACGGCCACGTCTATCGTGTCCACATCCTTTAGCGCTCATATTGACTAATTCAATTTAATCTGATTAAAAGTCTTATGAATCAGTGTATTATTTCAATGTTTATTAAACAATATTTTATGAAGTAGAAGTAAAGTCATTTTCACAAACGCATCCTATAGTCTCAATCTCTATAGTTTCAACACCTAAAACTAAAAGCTTCAATAGTGGTTCTACAGTCATACCATAATAATCAAAATCATAAATTGGTAGCATATACTTACTTGACTTGTGCCGAATACTCGTGGTGCCATACTTTCTTTAGAACGTACATTTATAATTTAAAATTCAAGTAGCTTTAGAAAACATTTTTGAACCCATACCACAATTGAGTTTTGTAACTGGGCTCTAATACCATAAAATGTAACACTCCAAACCTAGCCCATGCGTTAAGACCGGATCTGACATGTCACATGAGAAACATGTTAAATTCCCTTTTTATTTGTACTAAAATAGGTATTGATAAAAAAACAATTTTTACTTAAAAATTGTTTGACAAAATATTACTAACTTCAAAGATTGATTGATAAATTGATAAATTTGAACTAATGATTTTACATACTGTGACTTTTGAAAATATTGATAAAAATTTGAGAGAAAATTTTCGAGTTAAAAATATTTATATAAGATTATTAAAAAAATTCATTTGTGTATCCATTTTAGAAAAAAATCTTTAGCTAAGTTTTTAGAAAATCCTATTTAAAGTAATTTGAGCAAAATATAAGTACGTCAAACATAAAACAAAATAAAATAATCTAGAGGCCTGATTACAACATTTAAACCAAAATAGTAAAGTAATAAAGTGAACAAAAAAGAAATCTAAAATCCAAATAAAACCATTTCTGAAGTACGGTCCCCACCAAGTCATCCCTGGCCCAAGTCCACGTCACTGAGCGTTACCTACAAAGGTTAAGGAAACTGGGTGAGTTACTAGAACTCAGTGTATAATCCCCTTACCGTCGTCTACTGGGCCTGAATCCATTTAACGAAATATTGGGCCTAATCCCCTTTTACATAATAATGTATCAAATAAATCAAATGAATGTAATGCAACCCAAACCCAACCTAATAATCCATTAGCTACACACCACCCGTACCATCCTATCACACCTGTGGGGATCAAGTATACCCACCCCGCCAAACACACCAATTACAGACATTTTGCCATTCATAACATATTTGATTGTGGCCAAGCCACTAGAATCATATTGAATCACATTAACAAACATTTTTGTGGTAGTGCCACCGGAATCACTTCTCTTCAGCATTTTCCCATCCCATGCAAAATTATGTAAATGCAACATACATAATAAATCATGATATTTACAAATATAAACCACAATCATTAATTCAGAGATTTATTACAACAATTCGGCCCATTATAACACTTTGCAAATCAGCCCATTAGGCAATCTATCAAATCGTCCGATTAGGGGCATTTTTGTAATTTGGCCCATTAAGGGCATTTTTGTAATTTGGCCCATTAGGGGCATTTTCGTAATTTTCACAATTTTAATACCGATTTTCACAAATTAATCAAATAATGTAATTTAAGCAAATTTCCCAGTTTTTGCCATTTTACAATTTTAATCATAACGATTTATTTCTAATATGATATCAATCTTAAAAACCCACAAAAAAGCGGTGTGAAATTACAAACTTGATTATAGTGAGTATTAGGCCGTCTTGATCGTCAACACCTATGATATCATAACACTCGATTAATCGACATATGTGATTTTATTAATCTAACTCTAAAATAAACAATCTAAAGTGTTTACCATTAGAATCATGAATGACCACGATTTGTCGATTCTTCCCAAATGATGGTCCACAACCCGGTGGAAAATCCCAAACCGCCGATACTGCCCTTCATTTGAATTTAGGAGTAGGAATCGTAAATTCGCTTCTTTTGTGATCTCCAATCGCTTTTCCTTTCGATATGATACCACTAGCCTCCATCGGATAAAATCTTAGTCAAAACGATAATACGATATAAATATAGATTGTCAAATGACAAAGGGTTCGGCTCACCACTATAATTGTATGATCAACAAGTGGATAAATCGAGCGATTAATTCCCTAAAAATATAATCAATTAGTCACAACCACTATTATCCCAATATTAACTTAAATGAATAAAGAATGATTTCAAATAATCCATGAAGAACTCCTTACCTTATTGACATTGGATCCGATTTACACCGTTTGACTTAAGGCTAAAATGATTCACGACCACCCACTTAGAACACTACGAAAAAGAGGGTGATTACGATATGACGGAGTGGAAAATAACACCATTTCAATTAAGATCAAGGTTTACAACCAAATAGTGATAAATACCTATTCGGCTAGATAGAAAAGAATATGAAAATATAAAAGAATTCACTTACCGATTTAATCAAAAAGAAAAGAAAAGAGTATCAACCCAAATGAAAAAGAAATTATGAAAGAGTGATTGTGGATTGAGAGATTTGGCTATGGAGAAAAAATGAACAAGAATAATTTCGGTTATGAGAGTATGGATTAGAGAAGAAAGAAAGCTTGAAGAATCTTGTGAAACAAAAGAAAAGAAAAGTGGATAAGGTGTGTTTAACTAGTTTCGATTTTCAAGAGAAGATAAGTGAAACAATTGGTCACAATGGTTAGATGTTTTCAGCAAAATAAGAAAGAAAAGAGAAAATGTTAACTATTGTCTTGAAGTTTCGGCAATGAGAGGAGAAGTTGGAGAAAAGAACAAAAAAATGCTAAAGGAAATTTTGCCTAACAAGCATCAAAATTTCCACCAAAAGGCAAAAGAAATTCAGCTACCTTGTCCCTATACCAAAACGTGTATACCTTGACAATAAGGTCCAAAATTGTCCAACAAAACTTTCCAAGACATCACCCATGAAAAATGCCAACATGCTCCCTTTTCTTGCCTTTTTATTTTGATTTCTTTCCCTACCTTCATCCTTTCCTTATTTCCTTAGCCACCTTGCCAAAATTAAAAAGTCCACCTTGCCTTATATACCACCTTGGCGGACACTTAGGGAAAGAACACAAATAAATAATCAAAATTTTTGTACCAATTGGGATTCAAACCTCTTCCCTTAAAATCCTTTATGTGGTGCCATATCCCTTTTATCATATGCTCATTTATGCTAGCAAATTTCTCACCTATTTTCATAAGCCTTGATGCCACTTACTATCTCTCCTTAATAGGCTTAAACACAAAATTTTTACTAGGGCCCAAATAAACCCCGAGCCTTCATAGAACCCCTAAATATACACAATCAACATTTTTAACTAGCTTAACGCAAGAATTAATGCAACACATAAAATTTTAAATTTTAGGATGTTACAATGTTCAAGCAAGTTAAGTCTAATAACACCTCGTACCCGATTTCAGTGTTGAATATGGGTGAGGGGTGTTACATTTAATGGTATCAGAGCTATGGTTTTGTTGATTCTCAAACTAACCTAGCATATGAGAGTTTAGCTATACATGTCATATTACTACTCACGATAGTGTGATATCTCTCGGCTCTAGCAAAATTGTTTTTTTAAGACAGAGATGATTCCCAACCGAGCTATTTTTGATAATGTTGAAAATGATAATGAGATAATTGGAATGTGCCAATGATGTGGTGAAATTCAAAAATGTATGAATAAAAGTTCATGTCATGTGTGTGATAAGATAGGAAATGAAAGTTATATGGTGAAAAGCTCATCCATGTTGGTTCGACAGGCATACGATGTTATATGCTAAAAATATTTGATTAAGTGAATATGATGAGTGAACTTACCCATTGAATGGGATATGCGTATATGTACACTTGTTTGAATAATGTACAATCAGTATGTCTATATAGTTGAATCTCATGTTTAGCTGTTAAATTAGAGGATATATAATGTTTTATTTTATGACTCTGTTATGAAGCCATAAATATTATAATTGTGTAGAATTTAAGCTGGGAAGTCAAATTAAGTATAACGCAAGAGATGAGTATGGTCGCTCATGGAAGAAATGATGGATAAGACCATGGTTGGACCATGGCAGTACATGTGATCCCATATAAGACCATGTCTAGGACATGGCATGGGAATAGATACATGATCCCGTGTACGACCATATATGGGATATGGCATCGGTATCAAATAGTGATTCCGTGCAAGACCATATCTGGGATATGGCATCGGCATTGAATAGTTATTTTGTGTAAGACCATAGCAAGACTATGGCATCCTGACGACATGTAAGATTATAATTTAGTTATGATATTGTGATACGAGTAAGACCGTAGTTGGACTATGGCAATTCAGTAAATGACGTACTCAGACCCGTAAGACGTCCTCTAATTTGATAGGAGATGGTAAGAGAAATTAGGGTTAAATGTTGAGTACCTAAATAGATATTAATATGGAGTTTGAGTAAGTAGAATCATCATTCAAAATTATGAATGATAGAAACATTTGTAACATGAGTAAGTGTGAAAAATTTGCTTGGAGCGAGTTGTGTAATTACAATGATATTTTATTAATGATGAATGTTATGTCATACGTGTGTAGTCATGAGAGGCAAGCTAGGGACTTTACGACATCTCCCCTTATCAATGTTGATTTATAACGAGATTTTTACGAGAGTCGAGTTGAATAATATCATAAGTGTGAAACAACAGAGTTCGGTGGTGAAACAACTAGTAATTCATACAGAGAGTAAAGTAGTGAGAAAGTGAAAACAATTTTGGGAAGAATATCAGGATGTTTTAAAGATTACACTGATTATGCAATGTTATGAGTAAAGAAAAAGGCTAGTCTCGGCTATTCGACTCAATTGGGTAGGAAGCCTAAGGTATGTACTCACTGAGATCTTCCCAAATTGATGTTCATTAGTGAAAGGAATAATAAAGGGTTTATGATGATGGAAATGGTTAGAGAAACAATTTTCGAGCTGTAAAAATGTTTGGCTATGACAATCATGGTTGAATAGATTATAATGATCTCTTTGAATATTCTGTATAGATATCTATTTCCCTTCAAGGATTATGTGGTTGTTCATATTTATGAAATTATGATCGTGTGAGAATGTTAGCTGATTGTAAAATTAGACGAAACTCTTGTCGATTTGGTTAGTTTGCAATTGACATTTCTTTATCTCTTTATAATTCTATTCTGGTATTTTAAAGTAAAGTCAGTGATAAAAATGTTATGTGAGACTATTCTTATGTTTCTATTGATCTTGGATTGTCTTTCAAGTGTATTTTTCAGTTGGTGATAGTTATATCTACTATGGTAATGCTTTTAGTTCGATCATAGAAAAGTGATGATTCTAGTATTTGGATACCTCTAATTTTTGTATAAGAATTTAATATAGACAAAAATATAAGTAGTGAAATCACAAGTTTAAAGTTGTGTGATGGATTTTTTTTGTAAGCTGAATAAAGTCAACACATTCAATTGAGATATCCTGATTACTTTGAGCTAAGATGATAATAAAGGTTTTGATTAGCATAACAAGAGGATTTTAAGAGATTGTGTGTTTGAACTGTATTCTCAATATGAAGAAAAGAGTAGATTGATTACTGAGATATGATTCAAGTGATGTGTATATTTAAGCGTGCATCAACAAAGAGAATAAATTCGGTGTATTTACAAGTATGGAGATGGATAGTCTGAATGTAGAAATTAGATTCTAGGAAGCATAATACAGAGATATGCCTATTGAAATATTCTAATCGGATAATGTTAATTACAAGTTGAAGTTGTTCTGATTGAAAAGTTATCACCTTTATAAAAGTTTAAATGGTCTGTTGCAGGTTGGCAAAGTCGAAAGCTATTGAAGGTATTACTAACTGAAAGTTCTAGATCTGAGTCTAGTTTGAATGGAGAAAAGGAATTTATGATATTCAATGATGCACTATTAAAAAAAATAGAATATGCCTTAATACTAGGGTGCAAGGAGATAGTTTGTATCTTTGGATGATTGATAGTTTGTATCTTTGGATGATTAAGGTTACATCAAAAAGAACTGTTGGATTGGTGATTCAGAAACAATCACTTTTATGCTTGTGTTGTGAATTCGATGATATAGTAGGATCTTTGGAAAATGTTGTGTTTTTCCTGAATCCTGATGAGTAAAGTATCTAATGTTGCATAAAAATAGGAATGTAAACCAGTGAAAATGGCTTGAGTTATTACAAGAGTATGTATAGTTATTGAATTATTTTTGGAAAGTGAACATAGTACAGAGGTCGGGATGGAAAATCCTAGTTTAATGGATAAGAGTTGGTTACTCGATTGATCTTAGTTGATAATATCCTCATTTTATCGATGTTAAATGCTAAAGCGAGTTTTCCTTGTGAAACAGAGAAGTTCAGAAGAGTGATAGTGAATGGTAATTTAAATGGGTCCAGAATGAGTTTACTTGTAACACCCCAAACCCGGTCAATACACCACGACCGAATCTGGTATGCTACAGGAAAAAGGTATTTGAGAGGTTTAGGTTTTCGTTTAAAAGTTTGATGAAAACTCTTTCGTATGTTTTGTTTTTGTAGAAAACTTGAGCATGATTGTCTAAAAACGATAGTGTATTTGAAAACCCGGAAATTTTGAAAACTTAATCAGTTATATAAGTAAAAAAAGTTTACCCCATGTAGAAATTTAAGTAATCCTAGTTGTTGCTTAAACACATTTTTTTTTCTTTATGTAAATAAGAAATCACATTCAAGTTTGGAAGACAATTGAGTTTCATTTAACTTAAATTACAAATTGTGATACCCGATGGTAAAGTTTAAAACAAATCGCTTTGTAGTTTTGAAAACCTTATCTTTCCAAGTTTTATCGAATATTACCCAAGAGTTTGTTAAGGCATATTTGAAATTCAATCTAAGCAAGTAAATAACAAAATATAAGTTTAAAATTTTAAAGAGGCCTTTTACAATCCCAACATAATCAAATGATATTAAATAAGATAAAGTACCAAGTTTGAAAATCAGTGCAAGTCCGAATTTATTTTTGGCACGGTCACCTCGAGTCCATCCTGGCTCCAAGTCCGCGGTCTACGTGTCACCTGAAATGATAAGGGAGAAGGTGAGTCGCAAGACTCAGTGCATAAACCCCTCTCCTGGTATAACATGCTAACACACATCAAAACAAAGCAATGCAAGTAATGCACCGATCCTAACCATCCATATCACCTTTTCTACCCCGTGTGGTACCAAACCACCGGTGGTGCTAATCCACCGTGACCCAAAGTCACGATATCCATAGATGTGGTGCTAAACCACCGGTGACCCAAAGTCACGAAGATCCATTTGTGGGGCCAACCCACGGGTGATACCAAATCACCGTGACAATCCCATATCTCAAAAGTGGGGCCAACCCACGGTGGCGTTAACCACGTGGACGAGTCGCTATGAGGTGCCAAACCTCCGGTGTCCCAAAGACACAAGTGTGATACCAAATCACTGGAAATGATGGGGCCAACCCATCGCGGATACCAAATCACTAGCGTCAATCCCAGATAATCAACCTTGGGGCCAACCCATCGGTGCTAAGCCACTGGGACGAGACGCGGTGATGCCAAACCTCTGGTGACCCAAAGTCACATTAATCAAACTGTGGTACCAAACCACTAGAGGTGCCAAACCTCTGGTGTCCCAAAGACACGGATATCATATTTCCCCCTCCTCTCATATCACCCATACATATCATACTGATGCAAATCATGCCATTATGCAAACATGCTAATATAGTATCACCTCACATATTACATACATCAGCAATCATGCTAGCATATACCATTAAGAGAACTCGCAATGGAACGAACTTACCTTGCCCGTGCTCATACCCCATTAGGTACCATATCACTCATCATACTGTTTCACTTAATACACCAACATATTATTAACATATTACTAGGTAATCAGTGTGTTAGCTTACACATCTGTTAGAACGCACGCTCAAACCCCAAAGAATCGGTTAAATCCCTCGATTATCATGCTCTTAGGATCGACCAAACACAAGATTAGTCACATATAACTTTCGGTCAAAACCAATAAACCAACAGGGTTTGCGTTAAACCTTTACCTCGCAAAAGGTTTGGTTTCCTACCAAACTCGAACCAACAATGGTTCCTTCTGACAATCGGCCTCCCTTCTAAAACACAAACCATTAGTCTCATCAATCTTTGGCTTAACAACTCTAAAGAAAACCATTAAAGCAACCTCTTACCACCACTTACCCAACGATTATCAGAGAAGGAAGGCTCTCCTTGCTTGCTTTCGAACTCCAAAGGCCCTATACGAAAAATGATTATCAAACCAAACGTTAACTCCTTTTAACATATACCAAAATCGACCCTTAAACACACTAAAAATCGGCATAGTACAAGAAAGAGGAGAAATGGCCATTCGGCCAAACACTTACCTCCTACTAGGCCGATTGAAACAAGAATCCAACAAGAGAAAAAGGTTCGACCAACACCCTTAACCAAAGGAGAAAAGTTTCGACTTCACACCAAGAAAGGTTCGGCTAAAATGGTTTTGGAAAAGAAAGAACTAAAAGGTGAGGAGAAGGATGGTGCTTTCGGTTTGAAAGAAGAAAGAATGGAAAAAGGTCTCTCGGAGAATAGAGTTTTGACAATAGGGTATTGCTAAAAGAAAAGAAGGTATGGGAGGAAGAGAAGCTAGTTTCTACCAATAGCAATGGAGAAAACAAATGGAGGATGTGAGTTCTTAAGGCACTAGCTTTGAGAGAAAAAAGAATACTAGTTTCGGTTTACCAAAACATCAAAAGAAAAACAAAAGAATTTCAACACGGGTAAGCTTTGGACCTTCGGTTTCCAAAAGAAAGAAATGAAGGAATTTTTGAAGTTTTGGCTTGTTTTCACAAAGGAATAAAGGTGCTTTTGACCGAAAATGTACCAAAATGCAAAGTGCATTTTGGCACACTCCTACAACACCAAAATCGGCCACTCACCCCTCCCCCCAAAATCTCTCCAAAATCCGGGCACAACTCCCCCAAACACTCCAAGCCTCCCATTCAAAGTAGTTGAACTAGTCTCCCTCCTACATTCACTCTCCACCCATCATTTGAAGTTTTGACTTGGTCCAAGGCAGAGTTTGAACTGCCTACAACTCCTCCCCTCCATGATGTCAAAATAGAACCCAAAATGGAGCATTCCGCAGCTTGAACACAGGACCTCTCCCCTTGCACTTGACGCCAAGCCAAGCTCCTAGTGGCGCCTTACTTGCCACTCCACCAACTCCTTTCTTATGCTAAAAATTCACCTAAAATATTTATAACCCCAACTCCTTCAGCTCCTCTCACCTAAGCCTAAAAATAAAAATTTTTCCTACCCCTCAGGCTTACACCTAGCTTATAACTAAGCCCCAACAACATCAAAATAACAACATAGCACATCATGCACATCCAGAAAAGCCAAAATAAAATAGCCCTTAACCCGGGATATTACATTACTTATGATGTTAAGATTCAGGTCAGAAATGATATTTGTTGTTATTGTTAGCTTGAGATAGAATTTGCATATTGATGAATCCAGAATTTATGTAGAAGATTTAGTACGAGACTCAGTGGTAGCACGTCTGTTCATCCAAGAATAATGAAATAAGCAGTCATATGAGTAGGTGTTCTAGTGATTGAGTGTATATGTATATCACGACATTTTTGAGTTTATATCCAGATGTCGATTTGGCAACAGGTATAAGCAGAATTTCAAGAGTATTCAAGACTATTATAGTTAGCAAAGAATTCAGGGATAAAATGAGTTGATAATACTATAGATTTTGATTTTGGACTGATATAATCCTAAAAAAAAAGAATAATATCATTTGGATTGTGGTAAATTGGTTGATAAAGATCTGTATGATCATGTTAGCATGTGCAGAAATGTTGTTTGACATATTACTGAGTATATGTGTTTCGAAAAGAGAGTGGTTTAAATTTTAAAGTTATGCTTCAACCTTGTGTACTAAAGTTTAAAGGTCTTTGGCAAGAGATATTTGAGGGTAAATCAATTTTTGATTCTAAAAAGTTGGTGGAAATGTTTCATGAATGTTGAAAGCAATTTCCCCTGGTAAGGTTTTTAGGGACGAAAATCCATAAGGGGGGAAGAATTGTAACAGCTTGATTTAGGGGCTAGTCAGAACAGTGGTCTTGAGACACTAATTCAGAGTCAGAGAAAATTATTTTAATTTTATTTCATGGGTTATAGCACGATTATAAGGGTGCATGAAAATTTTGGAAGTTTAATTTTAGCGATTTCATGCTTAATCGCGAAAAAGCACTAAATCGCATAAAGTGCAAAAGTTCTATTTTATTTGCTAGAGGTGCCAAATAGCCATAGAATATTAATTAGAGGTCCTTAAAGTGTAAATAGGCCATAGGGGGATTGATGGCCGGCCATAGGGGACAAAGAATAGACTTTGTCATTTGGTTAGGTGAAATTTGGTGATAAAAATTTATTTTTATCATAAAATAAAGAAAAGAAAATATCACCTTTTCCCTCCATCCTCTCCACTGAAAATGAGCAGCCAAAATGGGGGTTGAGAACTCAAAATTTCAGCCAAGCTTTCCTCCTTGCAAGTAAGTGATTTTGGTGACCTCTCTTGAAAAATTTTGTACTTTTGGAACCCCTAAAGCTTAAGCTAGCTAATGAGGGGACTATTTTGCAAAATGGTTAAGGGTCTAAGGTTTTTCCATGAGAGAAATTAAGTTGTTTTCTGCCTTTTTATGGAAGGAAATGAGTCTTAGTTGTAAGATGAACAACTTTTGTAAAAGGTTTTACCATGAAAACAGTTAAAAGGACCTTTTTTGTAAAAGTTGTGAAATAGATGGTAAAATGTGTGTAATAGTTGAAATCTTGAGTTGCAATAGGAGGAAATATGAATCGGCTAGGCTTGACTAACAAAGAAATTGGATGAAAATCAATATCCGAGCCTAGGGGCAAAATCATAATTTTGCCAAAGTTTGAGGGCAAAATGGTAATTTTTCCAAAGTAGAAAATTTGGAATGTATTGATTAGTGTGGAGATTAAATGAGTAAATTTTGTTGTTATAGATCAAAGCAAATGGGATTCGGACCTAGAACAGGAGAAAAGAGAAATATGGACAATTAGGTCCCTTTTTACCCTTTTGGTATCGAGGTAAGTTCGTGTTCTAATAATGCAACTTTAAGTGAAGTATTTAATATTTCGATGTTGTATGAATTGTATATTGTCTCTACAAATATATTAAATACGTTTTTGATGAGATGTCAAGAAATGAAAATCTTCAACTGAACTTAATAATGGATGGAATGCAAACATCACGACACTGAGATAACTAAGGTCACGTGTAAGACCATATTTGGAATATGGCCTCGGTGTGAGATTTTGTATAAGACCATGTAAGAGTGTAACGCATCCAATTTGGTCCTAGAAGTATTGGGCCTAGTGGGCTTTGGGCTTTGAGTCTCAGAAAATTTTTGAGTGAGCGAGAAAATGACAATTGGCATTGGGCTTTTTGAAGGTTAATGAATTTGAAGTGTCTAGGGGTGTTGGAGGTGTCCTGGCATCAAGTAAGGGTATAGGAAAAATTTTTGTTTTAGCCCTAGGGAGTAGTAACTTCAGTTAGTAGGCCTTTTAAATAAATGAAGAAGAAAAATGGCACAAGTGGAGCTTGTGGTGTATTGACAAATTGGCGCCAGTTAGGGAGCAGAGAGTTGGCATCATTAGCAAGCAAGGGAGTCCAAGGTTCGAATAGTGGCATGGTATTTTATTGGGATATTTATTTTGCTGTCAGGATGGCTAGAGTTTGTGTTGCAGTGAAAGTCTGATGGATGAGAAGTTTGAAGTGGTCATAGAGAGATTGTAGGAGCTTATCATGGAGAAAAATTAGGAGTTGAGATATATGGAAGAGGTGGAGCCAAATTGGGATTGTGGGGATAGGAAATTCGACTATAGGCTATATATATGTGCCTATTTGGGAATCCTAGGGTAATGCTGAAATTTTGTTTTTCCTTCTAGCCAAATTCCTCACTTTTGAGTTGCCAAAACATTTTTCTCTCTATGTACTCAGAAGTTGAATCTCAGAAGTTGAATCCTCCATACTTTTTCTTCTCAAATTCCCTTTTTGGTTCACCTTTGGTTTTAGCCGACCCCTTCTTCTCTTCTTTTCCTTATTTGTGCCGAATAACCCCTTTCACTATACTAATTTCAAAAGCCGAATACCTCTTGGGCCGATTGCTTCTTGGGTAAGTACTTAGTCAATTTCCTTTAGTATGTTTTGGTAAAATTTGAAGGACTATCTAACTCTTTCTTGTCATCGTGGTAAGGATCGCTAGCAAGTGGTAAGTGTACTTGTCTCTGTGGATTAGTAAGTGGCCGAATGTAAGTATGGCTTATAGAGGTGACTTGTGTGGAATATGAGTCACTTGATTCTGATAGTATATGTGTGGGTGCAGATATAAGGGATATTCATGAACAGTAGCTAAAGAAGGTCTGCTAGAACTGGTGGCACACAATAAGGTTATGGTAAGGCTTTGATTTTGTAAATATTGTGGTTAAGTGAGTGTAACATCCCAAATTTGGGCCTAGTAGAATTGGGCCCAATGGGCCTTGGACGTAGTAGCGTTTAAAATTTTTTTAGAACAAGAGAATGGCTTAAGTGCAAGTTGGACCTATTAGGTGGTGATTTTGGAAGGTTAGGGGGCTTCTTTGAAGTCCCCAGATCAAACTTGGGCTTAGGAAAAATTTTGGTTTTAGGTGAATAAAACCCTAGGAGTTAGTAGGTAGGCTTTAAGAATAAAATGTGGAGAAAATGACACAAGTGGACTGTGTGGTGTAGTTGCAAAGTGACGCCACATAAGAGGCAAGGGGGTGACGCCAAAAAGGAAGGAAGGAGGTCCAAGGTTCAAGTCTTGGCTTTTGCATTTTGGTTTTCTTTTTATATGGACTTTAGAATTTGGCCATAGATTTATATTTAGTTGCGCATGGTTTTAGACACAAGAGGAGCCTGTGGCCAAGTGGCTAGCGACATGGATTAAGTTACTGTGCTAGTTCAAATCTCATGACAAGCAAGGAGTATTTATTTTCGGAGGCTTTAGATTCCTATCAGGTGTGTATTCTCTCTACTCTAGCTGTATAGCGGCAAATGTCGAAATGCCGGTCACACGGCGATGGTAGCCACACGAGCGTGCCAGCGCACGTGTGGAAACTTCGACGCGATAGTCGAGGCCACCATGAGTATTCTTGTGGGTGTGGGATATTGGGCCAAGTGGGCCCAATAGGCCCGGGGCCCATATGAGTAAATTGTATGATTGAGTAGTAGATAGTGAACTCGACTATGTGAATCTCATATATGTGGCTAGGTCTAGGCTAAATGGGCCACACGAGTGTGTGGGCCCACTTGGGCCGAGAATGCGCCTTAGGCCTATTTGCATCATTATCTCTGTTTAGAATACTTGAGTCGTTCGAGGCGACATTAGACCTTTTGTTGGGTCATTAACACGTTGATTTGTAAAATTACTGAAATACCCCTAGTTTGCGAAATTATCGAAATACCCCGGATTACAAAATTACCAAAATACCCCTGGTTTACAAAATTACCGAAATACCCTAATTTGTGAAATTACCAAAATACCCCTAGGTGGTAAAATTACCAAAATGCCCCTCGTTTGTGAAATTACCAAAATACCCCTAGTTTGTAAAATTATTGAAATACCCCTGGTTTGCAAAATTACTGAAATACCTTAATTTGTGAAATTAATAAAATACCCCTGGTTTGCAAAATTACCGAAATACCCTAATTTGTGAAATTACTGAAATACCCCTAGTTTGCAAAATTACCAAAATACCCTTGATTTGCAAAATTATCGAAATACCCCTGGTTTGTAAAATTACTAAAATACCCTTGGTTTGCAAAATTACTGAAATACCCCTAAGTTGTGAAATTACCGAATTACCCTTGGTAGGTAAATTACTAGAATACCCTCGGTGGGTAAAATTATCGTTATACCCTTAGGGGTTGATTAGCGTGATTGTGTGTAATTCTCACACCTTTGCCTCTTGTTTTGTTAATTCGTATATGCATTATTAAATGTCGAAACTTCAGATTGACTGTTGGGTTACCCGTGGAGGGTAAAGACGAGACATCAGGTTAGTGGCTTCTTATTATGCTATGTAAGCGATTAGGATAACATGATATTATGTATAATCTGAACATCTTATATATGTCGATTTATGCTGCATTCATACATCATGATTTTCTGTTGCATGGAATTGGGTATATGCTATTAATTGGAAAAGGAATCGTATCTGGTGACTATGTCACAATATCTGGTGGCTCTGCCACACTCTGTTCTGGTGGCCATGCCACATAATCTGGTGACTCTGTCACAATTCTGACGATGAGCTAACTGCAGCATGACTGCCATCGATGGTGTGTAGCAGTGAGGGTCGATTGTAGAAATCCCCACTGGTGTGATTGGCAGGAACGGGTGGTATGTAGTAGATGGAAATTTAGGCTGGGTTGGGTATTGCATCATATTGCATACATCATGTGCTATACTGTGCTAATAGGGCTAAGGCCTAGTCTCGATTCTGAATGGGCTTCGCCCACGGTAATTTTGTAAGGGTTAAGGCCCAGATGGTATTTTAATGGGCTTGGGCCCAGTTATGGTTCATGTGGGGTAATTGCACACTGAGTCTTTTTGACTCACCCCCTCTGCTTAAATTTTTGCAGGTAATTCTTAGACCAGCTGATACAGGCTGGAGTGGACTCAGTGGCATGATTTTATTAATTAGAACTTTACTTTTCTTAATTTTCGGGATTTTGGTTATGTAATAAGGCCTCCAGGATTTTAATTTGGATTTTGCTTTTATTCAGCTATTATCTCTTATGAATTGATCAATACGGGGTTTCCCTAAAAACGTAATAACCGTTTTCCAAAAGGTGAACAAACGGATCACAAGCAATAAATAATTAAACTTGGGATTTTCTTAGAAATTCAAAAACTATTTCAAAATGGCGTATTTTCCTAAAACCATTGACCCTGATTTCTGTATTGTAAAACAAAACTCAAAAATTTTAATCGCGAAGTTTCTTTTACAACTTTTCCTTGTGACATACCAAATCCGGTTGTAATGTCTAGGCCGAGTTTGGGGTGTTACAGTGTGTGATTGATTGGAGATTGGTATTGGTTGTAGGTTCAAGGCTGGGGTTAGTGTAGCATGCCGCATTAGCCAGGTGTGTACATACACTTCACACACGACAAATCGGCAAAAGCTGAAATCCCAAAAATCAGAATGCCGAAACGCTAAAAAATTGAAAGGTTGGTGCTGGCAACCACACGAGCGTGCGAACATTTGTGTGGAACACCAATATGATTATCGGGTCCAAGAGAGTGACCTCATGGTCTCGGGCCACTGTTTCACCGACCGGGCCAGACGAGGCTAAATTGGCCTACCGAGTTCGTGGGCCCAAATTGACAAGAGTTGATATGTGAAATTGAATGATCGATTGATATGGATGGTTGTATGATTTGAATATGATCGGGCCTAATGGGCTACATAAACATGATTGGGCTCAATAGGCTATATGGACATGATTGGGCTTAGTGGGCCTTATGGGATTTTAGAAATGCATGCTACGGTTTTAATGGACTCTAGGCCTAGTTTTAATAAATTCTTTAGTAGCATAAATTTTTTAATAATCAAACATGTCTGTGGACAAGTCTCTAGGTTAGAGTGTGGCAATGGACATATGCATGTCTAGGATTGGATCTAGGGAGAGCTTGGTACTTAAGCGGTCCTAATGACCCACCTCCTCTTCTTTGGGATCCTACCTGGTGCATAGTGTCTGTTCACTTTAGCCGCAAGGACTTGTTGATGGGCCAAAGTTCATAACTAAAACCCGTGATAAAAGAAATTACGAAAATACTCCTATAGGGTAGAATTACGAAAATACCCCTGTAGGGTAGAATTATGAAAATACCCCTGTAGGGTAGAATTACAAAAATACCCCTAGATAGTGAAATGTCTAAAATATCCCTAGGTGCTTAATGTGTGAAAATGTGTATGTTGCATTCATGAGATATATGTTGCACTTGGGTGGGTTTGATGATACGGAGGAAGATATGTGAGGATCGTATAGTTGCTTGACGACCGTGGATCCACCAGTGGCTTTAAGCACATTATATGCTTAGCAGCCTTACTGGAACGTTTGAGTACTACTGCTGTTGGTGCTACCTTTAGAGTGTAGGGATGGGTGGGTTGATATTTATATCCCCACATGAGTGTAGGGTTGAAAGGGAAATGGATTGCAGGGTTGGATTTGGGATGGGAGCATTGCATTCGTGTGATACTGATGTGATATGAGGTCATTGTGGGCTAAGGCCCAAGACCACCGATTTTGATAGGGCTTAGGCCCAATGTGATAATTGAATGCTGGTTGGATTGCAGAGGGTTGTACACACTGAGTTTCAAAACTCACACCCTTTTATTTAATGTTTCAGGTGACCCGCAGTAAGTGGCTCGATGTGGAAGAGGACTCGGAGGTGGCCACACTGCAAGTTACTTAGAAGTTTTAATTAGTTTGAATGATTTTATGTTAATTACTTTGTTTTCGTTGGGATGAAATAAGGCCTTGTATCTCCAATTTGACTTTACATTTGGGTTTATTACTGTTTCAACTGCCTAATTATTTAACTTAAATAAATTTCTAAAGTTTAACATGGTTTTCAAAATAACTATAACATAAGGATGTTTTCTTAAAACCTGGGCTTTTATCATAACTTAACAACTTGCAAGGATTTTGGGTTTCTAATTCTCAAACTTAAGTTTTTAACTAAGTAAAGTCATTTTGGAATTATCCCTTTGATGTGACATCACTGGATTCGGCTATAACGTCTGGGCCGGGTCTGGGGGTGTTACACAGAGACATGGCATCGATATGATATTTCATGCAAGGCCCTATCGGGGATATGATGTGATATAATACCATATGTATTAGACTTAAGAGCATCATTTAGTATTTGAATGATTCAACAGGTATGTTGAAAATAAGAAAGTATGTGGTTATGCCATGAGAGATACATTTATGTGCCTAGAACTCAATTGAGGTGGATTCGGTAGATGAAGAACCCATGGTGCGTTTATGTGTAAATGATGCATCCTGATTGCATATGTTATATTTATTAATGCATTGCGTGAATGCGAATGATTATTATAGAAATCTATGTAAAATGATAGAGTATGAGGAAATTCTCGAATGAACATTCAAAATAGGAAAATGAATGTGGATAAATATTCGTGAATGTGTGCTAAATGGTGGGCTGTGTATGATACCACCTTAATATTTGTTTAAGATGAGCTGTGTGCGTTACCATCATAATTACTATCATTGGTGGGCTGTGTGCGATACCACCTTATTATTTGTCACCGATGGGCTATGTGCGATACCATCGTGTTTAGTATTAATGGTAGGATGTGCGCGATACCACCTTATTAATTATTAAATAGTGGGCTGTGTGTGAAACCACCGAGTATTTATTATTATTCCAAGGAGGTATCGAGAAATTTAACTAAGTGAAATTACATGTTGCTTTGTGGGAATAGATGCAAGTAAAGGTGAACGATGTTTTGTGATATGTGAAGGTTTGGAATGAGCAAGCATTATGAATGATTGAATGAGTAACCATGAGCTTGAGTGTAAATCTCATTATAATACCTTTGTGGTTGAGTGAAATAAATGAACCTCAATAATTGATTTTTATTTGCATATGAACTTACAAAGCGTTATTGCTTACTCCCCTTCCTTTCCTATCTCTTATAGGTTAATTCAACTAGCTCGGGTTAGAGACCGCCAGAGATGCTTTCACACTATCGAGCAGTCACTTGGGTATAAGTTTTCAAGTCTTCATGAGATATGGCATGTATAGGGATCTTATCTTTTGTTTAATTTAATTCATAGTTACTGTAGCCAAATGTGTTGGCTTAAAATAGTTTATGGTTTGGTGGTGCCAAGTCATGGATGATGGCTTATACCAATTGTAATTGTACTAGTGATAGTAGTCTCTTGTATATGGGAAGGAATTTTAGTTCTCATGGTTTTAATGTGAAAATTTAAGTATTACAATTGATGATTTGAGAATGATATGTGATGTTGTATGAATGTCTGCAAGTGAAAGTGGCTAAATGGCTTGGAAAATAGCCTTGAATTGGTCCACACGGGCGTGTGGCTAGACTGTGTGTGAGACACGGTCAGTTCCATGGGTGTGTGACTGGGTCGTGTGTCCCTTGCATGTTAGTGTTGCAAGTCAATGTCGACCACGACCTAGACACACGGTGTGTGCCTAGGCCGTGTGCCCCTTATGAGGTTGCTGACGCCATAAATAGAATACCCAGGTTTTCACACACAAGTGAGGACACAGGCGTGACTAGGTCGTGTGGAGGACACATGCCAAGGACACGGGCATGTGTCCAGCCATGTGAAAACCCCTGTAGGTTCGAAATGAAAAATAAATCCCACACGGGCTAGGGACATGGGCGTGTGTGACCACACGACTTGCCCACACGGGCGTGTCCCATTTCACACGAGCATGTGGCCCTGTTAAGGCAAAATTTTTCTAAGTGTATCAGTTTGATTCTAAAATCCTCTGTTTGCATGTTTAAGGCCTCGTAGGCCCATAATAAGAATGTTATGAATGCGATGGGAAGTTTTTAAATGGGAACGAAATTTTATAGTCGAAAGTTGTATGTTTAAGCAAGTTAAGTCGGTAACGCCTCGTACCAAATTTTGGCATTGAATATGGGTAAGGGGTGTTACATTATTAAACCAAGTAGAAATATTAAATAGAATATTTGATGATTTAAATATTTTTACGTAGGCAAATCTGTCGATGCAATGAAATGCAAATGGAGGTGGAATAAATAATCCAGAATTCTTACCCTTCGGTCCTAGCATAGAGAACGAGCATATCAATTATATGGGTAATAATTCTAGAACTCAAAATAACCTTTATAGAAATAACTATAATGCAAGTTGGAGAAACCACCCAAACTATTCATGGGGTGGTCAAGGAAACCAAAGATCACAACCCCTTCGGGGCTTAAAACAACCTTATCAACCAGAGAAAAGCCGAATCTTGAAGAGATGTTGGAAAATTTTATTTCGGCATCAAATACTCATTTTCAAAACAACGAGACAACTTTGAAAATTAGCAAGCATCAATTCTTAGGCTCAAAAATCAAGTTGAACAGCTTGTTAATTTGATTTCTGAAAAACAACAAGGAAGTTCACCTAGTAACACCAAACCCAACCCAGAAAAGCATGTGAAAGCAGTTACATTGAGGAATGGAAAAGTGTTAGCTGAACCCGAAAAAAAGCTACAATGGGAAAATGATAAGGAAAATGATGAGGGGGTAAAACCCGAAGAAATTCAGACACCTGGTTAAAGAATATAATCCACCGATCCCATATCTGGTAAAGTTGAAGAAAGATCGCATGGATGAACAATTTGGTAAATTTCTTGAACTTTTAAACAAATACATATCAACATACCTTTTGTTGAAGCTATTTCGCAGATGCCGACATATGCAAAATTTTTAAAAGAGCTATTAACAAACAAAAGGAAGTTTGAAAAACTATCCACTGTGGAACTTAACGAGGAATGTTAAGCTATTCTCCAAAATAAACTACGAACTAAACTAAAAGATCCATGAAGTTTTACTATTCCTTGTTTCATTGGTAGTTTAAATATTGAGAAAGTACTAGCTGATTTGGGTGCTAGTATTAATTTGATGCCTTATAAAATGTTCAAGCAATTAGGTCTTGGGGAACCAAAACCCACTAGGATGAGTATTGAATTAGCCGATAGATCTGTTAAATATCCTAGGGGTAGTTTTGAAGATGTACTTGTAAAGGTAGATAAATTCATATTCCCTATTGATTTTGTTCTGCTTGACATGGATGAGGTAGTGAGGTGCCTTTAATTTTAGGTCGCCTTTTTTCAGCCACTACTAGGGCTGTCATTGATATAGGTGATGGTAAACTTGTGCTTAGGGTGGGTGATGAAGAGATCACTTTTAAAATCTATTATACCATGTGATTCTCTAGAGAACAATATGATTCCTATTATTTTTTTGACTCTATTGATTAAGTTATTCAAGATTCATTATAGGAAATTGTTCATAAGGACATGTTGGAACTGTTTCTTGTCCAAGGGGAGGAGGTGGATGAGGATAATGCTGGGATAAGTGAGACAAAAATTGATTTAGATTCTAATGAGTCTTCACTAAGACATAAGAATTATGAGGGCATTGAGGTAAACAATGAATTAAAATTAAAACCCTCCATTGAAGAACCTCCTAAATTAGAACTGAAGCAATTACCAAATCACCTAGAGTATGCATTTCTTGGAGACAATTCTACATTACCAGTTATTATTGCTTAAGATTTAAAGCATAATGAGAAAGATGAGTTCTTGCAAGTGCTGAAAGAACATAAAAGAGCTATAGCCTAGAAGATTTCGACATTAGAGGGATTAATCCTTTTTTTTTTTGGCACCCATAAAATTGTAGTGGAAGATAAGTACAAACCATGTGGGCAAGCTCAAAGAAGGTTAAATCCTAACATGAAGGAAGCTGTTAAAGCTGAGTTAATTAAACTTCTAGATGCTAGAGTTATTTATCCTATTTCTGATAGTACTTGGGTGAGTCCTGTTCAGTTTGTTCCTAATAAACGAAGCATGATTGTTGTGGCCAACGAGAAAAACGAGTTGATTCCAACGAGAATAATCACGGGATGGATAATTTGTATTGACTATAGGAAGTTGAATGACACCACAAGGAAAGTTCAATTTCCTCTACCATTCATAGATCAAATGTTGGATTATCTGGTCACACGTATTGTTGCTTCCTAGGTAGACTTTCTAGCTACTTCCAAATCCCGATAGTTCCCGAGGACCAAGAAAAAATGACATATACATGTCCATATGGTACGTTTGCTTATCGAAGAATGCCTTTTGGATCGTGTAATGCTCCTACTACTTTTTAGCGTTGTATGTTAGCCATCTTTGATGAACTTGTAGAAGACATTATTGAGGCATTTATGGACGACTTCTCAATATTAGGTAATTTTTTCCACCTTTTCTTAAAAATTTAAAACGAGTTTTAATGAGATGTAAGGAACCAAACCTTGTGCTTAATTAGGAAAAATGTCACTTCATGGTTCGAGAAGAGATTGTGTTGGGCCATAAAATTTCTAGTAAAGAGATTGAGGCTGATAGAGCGAAAATTGAAACCATCGAAAAACTACCCCTAGTTCAGTTAAGGCTATTCGAATCTTTTTAGGACATGCTGGATTCTATAGAAGGTTTATCAAATATTTTCTAAAATAGCTAAGCCGTGAACTAATTTTCTAGAAAAAGATGTGCCATTAAATTTTAGTTAAGAATGCTTGGAAGCATTTAATACTCTTAAGGAAAAATTAATTAATGCCCCGGTTGTGGTTGCACCTGATTGGAATTTACCCTTTGAACTAATGTGTGATGCGAATGATTTTGTAGTAGGTGCAACCTTTAGACAGCGAAGAGATAAGCATTTTCAGTCAATCTATTATGCTAGCAAGACTTTGATAGATGTACAATAAAATTACACTACTATAAAAAAAGAATTGCTAGTCGTGGTTTTTGCATTCGATAAATTTAGACCATATTTAATATTGTCTAAAGTTTTTGTTTACACTGACCATTCCACTCTTCGCCATCTTCTAACTAAATCGGATACAAAACCTCGACTTATAAGGTGGATTCTATTATTGCAAGAGTTCAATTTGGAAATCCAAGATAAGAAGGGAGATAAAAATCTTGCAGTAGTTCACCTTTCACGAGTAGAGAATCCCCATCTCAAAGAGCTTAATCAGAATGAGTTAAATGACTCGTTTCTTAAGAAAAAAAATCTTGGTTATAACCGATTATGAAGTCCCTTGGTTTGCAGATATCATTAATTACTTGGCCGCTAACATCCTACCAAAAGGGTTGACACATCATCAAAAGAAGCGATTCTTTACCGATGTGAAAAATTATTCTTGGGAGGACCCTATTCTTTTTCGTGTATGTGCAGATCAAGTAATTTGAAGGTGTGTTACAAAATCAAAAGAAAATAAAATCTTGGAACACTGCCACTCAGAACCTATAGGAGGACATTACAGTCGAATTAGGACAGCACATAAAATGTTTGAATCAGGTTTTTATTGGCCCACGGTATTCAAGGACGCTAACAGATATATTGCTTCTTGTGATAGATGCCAGAAAACAGGTAATATTTCTAAACGTGATGAAATGTCTCAAACTTATATACTTTCATGTGAAATTTTTGACGTCTGGGGCATTGATTTCATGGGCCCATTTCCTAGCTCTTTTGGTAATAAATACATTCTAGTAACAATTGATTATATGCCAAAATGTGTAGATGTAACACCCCAAACCCGGTCTAAACGCTACGACCAAATCTGGCGTGTAACTGTAGGAAAACCACTTTGTAACTTGGTTGAAAAGCAAAACTTTTGCGTAGTTAATTAAAACGTGTTTGATTTGGGAGTATCGTTAAAACATTATGGAGCTTATTTTTCTTTCGTGTCTGAATTACCTTGTTGTTTATCATTCATTCGATATATATCTTTTCAATAACTCAGGAAATTATCTTAAGTTTATAAAAAACAATCATGTTTCAAATTACTTGGCTTGCCTTTTTGTTTAATAATAGTTTAAGGAAAAAGAAAGGAAAGAAAGAAAAATAACAAAATCCCAAATAAAGTTTAAGTGGCCTTATTACATACTGAAACCCAAACTTAAAGTAAATAAAAAAACTAAATTCAAATTAAATAGTGAAATTAATTGTCGAGCATGGCCCCACGAGTCCACCCCGGCTCCGGATCCACGATCTAAGCATTATCTGCAAAATGTAATGGAAGGAGTGAGTCACCGAGACTTAGTGTGTAAATCCCCATCCCAAAAGATGTTATGCTCTCACAGATTCATATAATATTATGCAAATCATGCAATCGATTGCCTAATTATCCATCCGAATCTCCCACATCTACCCCTTGTGGCACTTAGCCACTGGTGGTACCTAACCACTGGTAACCGAAGTTATAAATATTCATGTGTGGGGCCAACCCACTTGTGGTACCTAACCACTGGTGATGATCCCTTTAATCGATATGTAGGGCCAACCCAATGTGGTACCTAACCATTGGGACAAGTCACAAAATAAGCACATGTGGTACCTAACCACTGGTGGTTCCAAACCACTGAGACTTAGTCACAAAATCATGATATGTGGGGCCAACCCACGTGTCGTACCTAACCATTGGTGACAGTCTGATATTTCATGCCTTCCCCCTCCTCTCATCATACCCATATGCTATGCATGTGTTTCTCAATACGACATAATCATGCTTTATGCAAAGGAAGATACAACATGGCACACACAGGTTTCACATAGATCAAGCACGATATTCACCATAATGGACTTGCCCGAGGTCCTTGCTTATAAGGGTAACGTAATTTTCCCACTGTTAATTGACTTTCAACAAACACAACATTTAACATAACACATATAAAGTGTGTAAGAGTTACACACCTGATTCTCGAACTATCGCACTCACTACTTTAACACTACCATCACTCGAGACTACCACTATCGGCCTACGATCTTCCTCCGATGTCGGCCTACAACTTGGTGGCCAATCTCGTACTCCTGATACTGCTCGCTTCTTGTACTTAGGGGCTGGGTTAACCGATCCAACCCTTCCTGTTGTTTGGTTGGCATTCGAGTCCATGAACACACCTTGATCACTAAATCGAATTTAAATGATAAGATCCAATCTAAGAGATAAATGTAGCACTTAAAATGAACCCTTACCTAGATTATCAAATCCCAAAAATCCTCAAGAAAGTGTCGCTTTCCTACCTACATTCGGCCAAGCATCCACTATTAAACCATCACGATTATTGCACCTATACTTGATGAGATCCGAATAAAAAGAGAAAGGGTAAGGAAGTGGCCATTCGGTCAAATCCTACTACTATCACATACCTTCGACTTTCCTCACAGTTTGGCACGAGAGATCACAGCAAGAAAGGTTTGGCTCCTATGAGTAAAGAGTGAGAACCGATAGGATCTTAGAGAAGTGATTCGAGTTAGAAACTAAATGCGAAAGAGAGAAATAGCAAGGAAGAAAACCACGAAAAACTTACCAATCTTGAAAAGATGATTCAGCTATGGTGTAACTTCGGGAAAAGAGACTGATCTTGAAAGTTTCGGCTATGGGAGAGGAAAGTATGGCAAAGAGGGTTCGGCTTTTAGGAAAATATCAAAGAGAAGAGGAGAGCTAGGGATTTGCGACAAAGAAAGAAACCCACAAGAGAGAAACAAAGAATTTCGGCTAAAAAGAAGATGAGGAAGAAAAGAAAAAGATGAAAAGTGATCTCTTGCCTACCAATTTTGGCATAATCAACCCCCTCCTAGAGTTGGATTTTCGGCCAACTCTGCCGTCACCAGATAACTCTTATCCCACTTGATATCTTTAATCCATATCCTCCCTTCAAGAGAGGCCTTCTTGGCACCAACTCTTCCTTTCCTATTATCAGCATTTAATCAAAATAAAAGAATTAAATCCCTTATTTTGGTAGCTAGTGTGCCGTCCAACCTCCCCCCTTGAGGTGCCGAATTTTAGCCCAAAAGCATGGGCTCCAAGCGGCCTACTTAAGCCCAATGCTTCCTTTAATGATGCCGCCCACTTGCTCCCTTACAGCACCACCAGATTTTTGGGCCACAAGCCCATATTGCAATTTAAACATAGATACCCACTTTATTATGTCATGTAGTTCTTTATTAGTAAATTAACCCAGGTCTCAGCCCAAACTTGAGCTGAATTCGCACCTCTAAACCTCAAGCTAACACTTTAATTTTGTTGTCGGACGGCTAGAGTTTGTGTTGCAGTGAAAGTCTGATGGATGAGAAGTTTGAAGTGGTCATAGAGAGATTGTAGGAGCTTATCATGGAGAAAAATTAGGAGTTGAGATATATGGAAGAGGTGGAGCCAAATTGGGATTGTGGGGATAGGAAATTTGGCTATAGGCTATATATATGTGCCTATTTGGGAATCCTAGGGTAATGCCAAAATTTTGTTTTTCCTTCTAGCCAAATTCCTCACTTTTGAGTTGCCAAAACATTTTTCTCTCTATGTACTCAGAAGTTGAATCCTCCATACTTTTTCTTCTCAAATTCCCTTTTTGGTTCACCTTTGGTTTTAGCCGACCCCTTCTTCTCTTCTTCTCCTTATTTGTGCCGAATAACCCCTTTCACTATACTAATTTCAAAAGCCGAATACCTCTTGGGCCGATTGCTTCTTGGGTAAGTACTTAGTCAATTTCCTTTAGTATGTTTTGGTAAAATCGAAGGGCTATCTAACTCTTTCGTGTCATTAACCCTGTATTAACAAAGGTAGGGTTCAAAGATCGCAAGCGTGGTAAGGATCGCTAGCAAGTGGTAAGTGTACTTGTCTCTGTAGATTAGTAAGTGGCCGAATGTAAGTATGGCTTATAGAGATGACTTGTGTGGAATATGAGTCACTTGATTCTGATAGTATATGTGTGGGTGCAGATCTAAGGGATATTCGTGAATAGTAGCTAAAGAAGGGCTGCTAGAACTAGTGGTACACGATAAGGTTATGGTAAGGCTTCAATTTTTGGTAAATATTGTGGTTAAGTGAGTGTAACATCCCAAATTTGGGCCTAGTAGAATTGGGCCCAATGGGCCTTAGACGTAGTAGCGTTTAAAATTTTTTTAGAATAAGAGAACGGTTTAAGTGCAAGTTGGACCTATTAGGTGGGTGATTTTGGAAGGTTAGGGGGCTTCTTTGAAGTGCCCAGATCAAACTTGGGCTTAGGAAAAATTTTGGTTTTAGGTGAATAAAACCCTAGGAGTTAGTAGGTAGGCTTTAAGAATAAAATGTGGAGAAAATGAGAATCCCTAATTTTGGGAAAATTTTGGGAAATAACTAAAAATTTACGGGTTTTTGGGAATAAAAGGGGGAAAATTATTTTTTTTTAAATTTAAATTTTGAAAATTTTTAAATTTTTTATTTTCCAATTTGTGAAAAAGTAAATCAAAAGGGAAATTTTTTATTTTGAAAAACGGGAAATTTAAATGATTTAAAAATGAAAGGTTTTGGAAAACCAAAAAAAATAAACCATTTGGGGGAAATTTTATAAAAATTTAAAAAAAAATTTTAAAATTTTTTCATTTAGGGAAATAAAATTTTTGGGGGAATTTTTAAATTTTTTAAATTTAATTTTAAACCTTTTTAAAAATTTATTTTAAAAAGGAAAGGGTAAATTTAAAATTTTTAAATTTAAAATTTAGGGAAATTTTTTTCCCTTTTATTTGGGGGAAAATTTTTAAAAAATTTTTAAATAAAATAAAGGGAAAAAATTTTTTTAAATAAAAAAATTTGGGTTGAAAAGTAAAATTTTGGGCCCCAAAAAAATTTTATTTAAAAATTTTTTGGGGAAAACAAATTTTAAAGGGGCAAATGGGAATTTTTAAAATTTAATTTGGTTTTTTAATGGGTTTAAAAGGAAATTTTTTTTAGAAAAGAAAAGGGTTTAAAGAAAAAAAGGAAAAATTTTTAAAATTTTAAAAATTGGTTTTAAAATAAAAAAAAATTTTTTTTGGTTGTAAAAAGAAAAATTATTTAAAATTTAAATTGGGGAAAAAAATTTTAAAATTTTAAAAATTTTTTAAAATAGGGGAAAAATTGGGGTTTAAAATTTTTTTAAGCCAAAAAGGGTTCCCCAAAAAGGGTTGGAAATTTGGGGTTTTTTTTTGGGGAAAAAAACCCTTAAGCTTTAAATTTAATAGGTTTTTGGGGTTTTTTTTAAAAAAGGGTTAGGGTTTTTCCGAAAATTTTGGTTTTGGGCCAAATGAAGGAAATGGCCGGGTTGTTGTTTGAAAAGGGCCATAAAAAAATTTTTAAAAAGGGTTTTGGTTGGATTGGTAAAATTTTTGGGAAAATTTAAATTTCTTGGGTTTAATTAGAAATTTGGTTTGGTTGGAAAAGGGGAAAGGGTAAAATTTTAGGAAAATTTTTTTAAAATAGGGATGAATTTAAAGGGGTTTTTTGGGAAAGAAAAGGGAAATAAATTTGGAAAATTTTGGGGTTTAATCCAAAAAATGGGTTTCCTTAAAAAGAAAATTTTGCAAATTTTTTTTTAAAAATTTTTTAATTTTTTCTTTTTAAATTTTGATTTTTTTTCCTTTTTGTGGAATTTTTAAATATTTAAAAGGGCCTTTGGATTTTTTTTGAAAATTTCCCGATTAAAAAAATTCAAATTTCCAAAACCTATAAAATTTAAAATTTTTGGTTTGGTTTTTTTTTGCCGTAAATTAAAAAAATTTAAATTTTTTCCTTGGTTAAATGGGTTTTTTGGGTTTGGTTTAAAAAATTTTTTGGGAAAACGAAAAATGGCAAAGGAAAGGGGTTTTAAAGGTAAGTTTTTTGGGGTTTAAAATTTGGGTTTGGGCTAAGAGTTTGGGAATTTGGGTTTTCCCTAGAAGGAAATTTTAAAAAATTAAAAGGAAGAAAATTTGGGGAAAATTTGGAAGGGGTTTTTAAAATTCCCATCAAATTTTAAAAATTTTGGTTTGGGAAATAAAATTTTGAAGGGGGTTTTTTAAAAATTTTTGGGAAAAAATTTTTCCCCTTTTAGGAAATTGGGGGTTGGAAGGGGGGTGGTTTAAATTTTTTATTGGTAAGTTTCCCATGAAAATTTAGGGAAAAAAAGGAAGTTTGGGGCCAAATTTTTTTTTAAAATTGAAACCAATATTTTTTTTGCCGGGACCTAGGATCCCATTTTGTTTTTTTCAAATTTCAAAAGGGGGAGGAAAAACTTTTTTCATTTTTCTTTTTTTTTTTCTTCCAAACTTTGGTTAAATTTGGGGTTTGGAACCTTTTCCCCTTATTTTGGTTGGGGCCAAAACCCTTTTTTTAAAAATTTTTTATTCCTTTTGGGTTTAAATTTGTTTTCCCCAAATTTTGGGTTTTTAAACCGGGTTTAAACCTTTTCTTTTTAAAAAACCCGTAAAAAAAATGGTTTCAAAAATGAAAAAAAAATTATTTTAAATTTCCAAATTTTAAATTAAAAAAAATAGGGTTTTAAAATTATAAAACCCTTTTGAAATTAAAAAATTTTAAATTTAAAAATCCCCTTTGAAAAAAAAACCCTTTTGTGAAATTTTTAAAATTTTGGCTTCAAAATTTTTTAAAATTTTTTAAAATAAATTTTTCAAAAATTTGAAATTTCCCAATTTGGTTTACAAATAACCCTATTTTTAAAAAAAAATTTTGTTTAATTATTATTAGGGGTTTAAAATTTTTTGGTTTTTAATTGTAAATTTTTTGGGTTTAGGAAAATTGGGTTTTTGGGTAAACCCAAAGGGGTTAGTGGTATTTTTTTTTTGGGTAAAATTATTAAAATTAAACCAAATTTGGGGAAAAACAAAAAGGGGGTTTTTTAAGGAATTTTTTTTTGGGATTTTGTTTCCCCTTTTTTTTGGACTAAATTTGGCCTGAAATAATTGTTCCAAATTTAAAAAAGGGGGCCCTCAAATTTCGTGGTTAATTTTCCCCCGTTTAAATTTCAAAGGGATTTTTTGGGTTTTTGACAATTTGTTTTTTTTGGGAATAGGGGAAAAAAGTATTAAGCTTTGGGCCCAAACGGATTTTAAAAGGCCCTTTGGATTTTAAGGGTTCCCCCAATTTTTTCAAATTTTTGGGTTCCCCGCAAATTTTCCCGGGTTTTTTAAAATTTTTGTAAGGAAATGAAAAAATTTGAAAATTTTTTGGGTTTGGTTTTAAAGGGCCCCAATTTAATTTTTAATCCTTTGTGATTTAATTTTCCTTTTAAAAAATTTTTAAATTTGAAACCATAGTTTTGTTAAATTTTAAAAAAAATAAAAACTTTTTTTAAAACAAAATTTATTTTAAAAAACCAAAAAAAAACTTTTAAAAATTTTTTTTTACCCAATTTTTTACCAAAAATTTTTTAGGGTTTGGGGTTTAAAATTTTTTTGGTTTGTTTGGTTTTTAAATTTTGGGTTGTAATAACCCCCCCCAAAAAAAAAATAAATCCCAAAAGTGAAAAAATTTTAAAAGGTAAAAACCCAAAAACCCAAAAGTAAAATCATTTCCCCCTATTTTTGAAAACCAAACCTAAATTTGGCCCAAATTGAAAATTGTTTAAAATTAATACGTTTGGGGATTTTAAAAATAACGGTAATCCTAAAAATTGGGGTAAATTTATGGAAATTGGGTTAAATTTTTTATAAAAGGGGGTGTTTTAATTTTTGGTAAATTTTTAAAAATTTTTCTTTTGGTTTAATTAAATTTAATAATTAAAATGTCTTTAAAGGGTTGAAAAATTTTTTTTCCCTTGGATTTTTAAGCGGACTTTTGAAATTCTTTATTTAAGTGTAAAAGGAAAAAATTTTATTCCAAATTTAAAAAAGGGTTGAAATTACAAAAAAATCAATTTTTGGTTTAAAATAATTGGGTAAAAAAAATTTTTAAAAAAATTTTCCGGGTTGTTTAAAAATTTATTGTTTCCTTTTTCCCACCGGGTGTTTAATAAATCCGGAAAATTTTTGGGGATGGGGGGAATTTCCCCAAGTGGAAAAATTTTTTTTGGGTGGGTTTTTTGGGGCTTTGTTAGGGGGGAAAAACCCGGGTGAGGGTTGAAATTTTTGGGGGTTGGGTTTGGGGACAAATTCAAATTTTTTTGTTAAAGGGCAAAGGGGCTAGGAAAATTTAAGGGGGAAGAATTTTTTGGGGTTAAAGGGCATGTATTTAATTTCCCCTTTTTATTTTGGGTGTAAGGGCCAAATTTTTGACTTCCCCCGCAAAAATTTTTTTAAAAATTTTTTAATTTTTTTTAAAAATAACAAATTTTTACTTTTTTTTTTGTTTTTTTTTTAAACTTTAAATTTTCAAATTTTGGGTTTTTAAATTGGTTTTTTTGGGTTTTAAAATTTTAAAATTTTTTTTTTTTAACTAAATTAAATTTTAATAAAAAGTTTTTAAAAAAAATTTATTGTTTCCAAAGGTTTTCCAAATCAAAGGGGGTTTAAAAAAACTGGGATTTTTTAAAACACATTTTAATTTTTATTTTTAAAAATTTTTTTAAAAAAAAATTAAAAAAATAAGGGTTTTTTAAATTTTTTGGTTTCCAATTTTAATGGGTTTAAATTTTGGGTTTAAAGTGGGGAAAATTTATTTTTGGTTAAATTTTTAGTGGGCTTTAGTTATTTTTTAATAATTTCAAAAAAAAAAATTTTAAAAAAAATTAGGAAATTAAAAAATTAAAAAGGAAAATGGGGAAAAAAAGGAAAGGTAAATGTTTTGGAAAAATTAAATTTGGTCCAAAATTTTGGGGTTTGGTTTCCACTTATTTATTTCCAAAACCCGGGTTTAAAATTTTAACCCCATTTTTTTCATTGCCAAGGTTTTTTTTTTTATCAAAATTAATTTTAAAATTTTTTTTGAAAAGGGTAAATAAAATTTTGGAATGGGAAGGTTTATTTGGAATTTATTGTTAAGGTAAAGGGGTTTTAGTGGGTTCCTTTATATTGGGTTTAAATAAATTTTTAACAAATAAAATTTTTAATTTAATTTTTTTCTTTTTTTGGTAATGGGATGAATTTCAATGTTTTTGGCAAAACTTGGTTTTAAGTCTAATGAAAATTTTTTTTATTTTTGGGAAAATTTAACAAGCTTTCCAAAGGGGCTTTTAAATGGGAGTTTAAAAAAAAAAAATTAAAAAAAGAAAATATTTTAATTGGGAAGGGAAAATTTAAAAATCCCCGGGTTTAAAATTAAAATTTGAAAAATTTTTAAAAATTTTTGGAATTTTAAGTTTAAATTTGTTTTAAAAATTATTTGGGGGTTTTGGCAGGAAATAAAAGTGTTTGTGGGGGTTTTTTTTGCAAATTTTGTTAAGAATTTTCCCCAAACCTAAAGGGGTGTCCTTTTGGTTTTTTGGGGGTTTAAATATTTTTAAACAAGGAAGGGTGTAAAAAGGGGGGGAAAAAAATGGTTTAAAATTTTACCCTTCTTCGGGGTAAACGAAAAAAGGGTTTTCCAACCCCCAAAATTTTTGGGGTTAAAAAGGGTAAATTTTTTGGGTTTTTAAAGGGGGGAAAAGAAGTTAAATTTTTTAAAATTTTTAAAAACCCAAAAATTTAAAATTTAAGGGCCAAAAAAGTTACCCCTTTTTATTTAAAAAAGGGTTTTATTTATTAAACCCCTTTTTAAAAGGGAAAATTTGAAATAAAAAGGGACCCAATTGTATTTGTAAGAAAATTTTAATTTAAAAAATTTTTTTTACTGGGAAAAAATAAAATTTTAAATAATTTTCAAAAACCTTTTAAAACATTTAAAAACAAAATTTTAAAGGTTTTGGGCCCAAAAACCCTTGGGTTTTTCAATAAACAAAAAAACTTGAATGGAAAATTTTTTTAATTTTTTAAAAAAGCTTTTGAAATTTTACATAATTTAAACAATTAGGTTTTGAAAAACCCAAAAAAAGAATTAAGACAAAAAAAAAATGTATTAAAATAAAAAATTTAGGCCGAAAAATTTAAATTGGGGAAAATTAGGGGTTTTTGGAAAAAGAAAATTCATTTAAAAATCCCCAATTTATTTAATTTGTTGGAAAATATATAAAATTTGAAAATTTTAATTTTAAAACAATAAATTAAAATGGAAAATTTTTAAAGGGATAAAATTGGGAAAATTTTAAAAAGATTAAAAAAAAATAAAATTTTTAAATTAGGGGTTAAACATTTAAAATTAAAAATCCTTAAAACCAAAAATTTTTTTAAAAATTTTTAGCCCTTTTATATTATGTTAAAATTTAAAGAAATTTAAAAAAAAAGTTTTTCCGGGAAAAAAAGTATTTTAAATTTTAAAGGATTTAAAATTTTTAATTAATTTTTTTTGAAAATTTATGGAAAGGTTTTTTGGGGTTTTTAAGGGAAATAAAAAATATTAAATTTTAAAGGTAAAGGAAATTTTAAATTATATACCTTTGGGTTTTTGAAAAATTTGCCAAAATTTATTTTTAAGAAAATTTTCAAAAAAATTAAATTTTTTACTTTTTTCCCCAAGGAAAAATTTAATCTTGATAAGGGAAAATTGTTTAATTTTGGCCCAAAATGATTTAAGTTTAAAAATTTAAAAAAAATATTAAAACCCTTTTAAATTTTAAATTTTCACAAATTGTTTTGGAAAATTTAATTTTGTTTTGGAATTTCTGAGAAAAATTTTTTAAAAATTTAAAAGGTATTTTCCTTTTAAAATTTAAGGATTAATTTTTTTTTGGAAAATTTAAGTTAAATTTAATTTAAAAATTTTAAGTTTGGGAAGGCCCAAAATGAAAAAAATTAAAGTTAAAATTTTAATTTTTAACCCATTGGTTCTAAAGTTTCCCTTTTTCCCAAAAGGGTGTTTTTAAAAGGGTTTATTTTAAGAAGTTTAACAAGGAAAAAATTTTGTAGCCCATTTTTATAAAACAAAAAAATTTTAAACAAAAATTTTTTTCCCAATTTGGGCCCAGGACTTTGTTTTGAAAAATTAAAAAAAAGATTTTCCAGGGGTTTTTTGAAATTTTGATAAAAATTTTAAACCTTTTAAATTTAAATTTTTAAAATTTTAAACCCCCATTTAAAAAAATTTGGTTTTAAAATTTTTTAAAATTTAAATTTAAATTGAAAAAAAACCCTTATTTAAATTTAAACCTTTCAAAAGGGGGGTTTTAAAATTTTGAAGAAATTTTTAAAAAAAATTTTTTGTTAAATTTAAATTTTAACAAATTAAATCAAAAGGCAAATTTTTCTTTAAAGGAATTTTTAAAAAGAAAATTTTTAAATGAAAATTTAAAATTTTTTAAGGGAAAAATTTTAAAGCTTTTGCATATTGGAAAATTTAAACCTTTTTAAATTTTTTAATGTTTTTATTAAAGGGAAAAAATAAATTTTTTAAATTTGAAAACCCTTTTGTTAAAAAAAAAAACTACTGGGTTAAAAATTTTAAAATTTAAAGCTAAAAGGGTTTACAAAACCCCCGGGCAAAAATTTAAAAAAGGGTTTAAATTTTTTAAATTAAAAATTTTCCAAAAAAATTTTAAAATTCAAATTTTAATTTCAAAAAAATTTTGAAAAAGGAAATTGTTTTAAAAAAAATTTTTTTTAAAAAAAGGGGGGAAAAAAAAAATTTAAATTTTTAAAAATTTAAACCCTTTAAAAAAAAAAAAAGAAAAATTTGGGGGTTTTTATTGGGAAAAAGGGGTTTAAAACCCAAAAAAAAATTCAGGGAAAATTAAACCAAGAAATTACCCTTAAATTAAAAAAAAATTGAACATTTTTAAATTCCCGGGAAACCCCAAATTATCCCCTTTTTGGGAAAACATTTAAATTTCCCAAATATGAAAAATTAAAAAACTTTAAAAAAAAAATTTCTTTTCCAAAGGGGTTTAAGCTTTTTAAAATAAATTTTCAAAAATCCAAATTTTTAAACCAAATTTTAAATTTTCCCCATTTCCCAATTAAAATTTTTTAATTTTAAAAAAAATTTTTGGAAAAAAAACAAACAAAATTTTTAATGTTCCGTTTTTATATTTTTTAAATTATTTTTAAAAAAAATTTAAATTAAAAATTAAATTATTTTTTTTTAAAAAAGGAAAAAAGGAAATTTTTAAAAAATTTTGGGGGCCTTTTTCCCCTTTTTTCCCAAATTTTTTGTTTTTTGTCCCAAAATTATAAAGGTAAATTTAAAATCTTTAAAAAATTTAAATTTTAAAAATTTGAAATTCCAAATTTATTTTTTAAAAACCCAAATTGAAATTATTAAAATTCCAATTAATTTTCATACTGGACCCCCAAAAAAAAGGGAAAAATTTATTTAAAAATAGTAATATCATGATAAACCTACAAAAATTGAACTTCCGCCACCGACGGTGGTCTGCAATTCAACATGACCTCAATCTTCCGAGGATCCACCCTAATCCTCAAACCGACACCACATGTCCCAAAAGGTAACTTCCTTCAACCGTAACTCGACTTACTAAACTTAGTAAACAACCGCTTCTCCTTCGAATTTGTAACACCACACCTAAGATGCGATCATGCTCCTCCTCGCCTTGGAGTAATCTAATATATCGTCAATAAACTACAACGAACCGATCAAGATATGGTTGAAACACCCAAATCATCATATCCATAAACGCTGCTGGGGCGTTAGTCAACCCAAACAGATCACCAGAAATTCATAGAGACCGTAACAAGTACGAAAAGACATTTTATGGATATCAGCCTCCTTAACCTTAAGATGGTGATATCCCGACCTCAAATCTATCTTGGAAAAGACCGAGGTTCTTGTTGATCGAACAAGTCGCTCATCCTCAGAACGGATACTTGTTCTTAATTGTCAACTTATTCACCGACGGTAATCAATACACATTCAGACCGATTCGCCCTTCTTCTTAACAAAAGCACAAAGGCCCCAAGGTGATACACTTGGTCGAATAAAACCCCGATCCAACAACTCCCGAATCAAGGCTTCAACTCCACTAACTCCTTCGGCGCCATCCTATACTGGGCAATAGACACTAGCGTTGTTCCTGGTAGAAGGTCTACACCAAACTCCACCTCGCGATCCAGAGGCAAACCCGGAAGCTCTTCTAGAAATACATCAGTAAATTCTTTCATCGTTCGGACATTCTTCAAAGCTGATTCCTTAACTTCCAAAGAACAAACATAAACCACAAACGCCTCACATCCTTTCCTCACCATCTTCTCAACCTTCAGAGTGGATACCACATTCAATAGGTAATTCCTTCTCACACCTATCATCACCACCTCTTCACCCTCAGCCATTCTCAAAGACCATGCGCTTAGTCAGCAAATCCGCACTACCGATACTTTGCCAACCAATCCATTCCTAAGATTAGATCGAACTCCCAGAAGGGAACTTCCATCAAATCAGCTTGAAACACTACCCCTTTAAGTTTTAGGGGTACCTCCCTATATAGTTTGTCTACTACCATAGAGTGTCCTAGAGGGCTAATTACCGTCATCTCCCTAGCAGAAGTCTCATAGGCTAAGTTCAAAGTTTCCACTATACTACTAGCAACATAGGAGTGCATTGAGCCAGCATCAATCAAAGCAGTATAAGGCAACACAAAAATTAAAAACATACCGGTTATGACGTCCGGCAAGGCCGCCTCCTCACGGCTTTGTCAGATAGACCAATCCAGCCGTCTTGCATCCAGATTGCACTCGCCTGGTGCCCCACTACCTGGCCCATTTCCATTACCACCTCGATCGCACTCGACTCTCATGGTCACGACCATCTCTCCTAAACTGGTTACGCCCTTGGTTCACAGTCTGTGTCTTAGCTGGCCTCCGCGAACAATCCCTTATCCGGTGATCCATTGACCCACATTCAAAACATCCTCTATTGCCTGTCCAACCTTCTCCGAATGGGACTTCCCACATCGGGCACACTGTGGTGGCCATTAAGCAGCAGCTGGCCTTGCAACTTGATCCCGTCCACCGAATCTAGCTCTTTTTTGAGAACTCCTAGCAGATCCTGAAGGCCCATAACTTCTTTTATCCCTATTCCTATTTTGGTTCTGCTTCTTAGTTTGGTTCACCTCCTCAGCAATCTTGGCCTTTTCCACGAGAACGACGAATTCCCTTTCCCACTACGGGGCAATCATGACCTGCTGCTCGTCCCTTAGACCGTCCTCAAAACTAACACAGCGCTCATGCTCCGTAGCCACGATACCCCAAGCATACCTGCTCAATCGCAAGAATTTTGCTTCGTATTCGAATACCGATTTACTCCCCTGCACCAAATTCAGAAACGCCTTTCGTTGTGCATCTATATAACTAGACCCAACGTACTTCCTCTAGTAAGCCACCTTAAAGAAATCCCAAGTGATGTCATCGGCCATTGCATCTTCCCTGACCGTAAGCCACCACTGATAAGACTCATCCCGAAGAAGAGACACTATCCCTTTCAACTTCTCCTCCGCCATGAAATCTAAATCATCCATTATGCGCTCTGTCGCCACTAACCAATACTCCGCGGTGTTGGGAGCCACACCCGAAACTCCCTTAAACACCTCAGCACCATTCGCTCGGAGTCGTTCAGACAGATTTGAGTCCCCGTCCCTACACCTACTCTAAAAACTCTCTATAGGACTCGTAGCATAGATTGCGATATTGCATCATCTCCACCTGCCTGCTCCTGATATTCGTCGCCTACAGTGGGTGGCGGCAGCACCTCATTTTTTGACCCATAATCGGACTTTACCGGTTTATACACAGTTGTCTTACCCCTACCACGTCCGCGCACAATACGCCCACGACCTCGAGTGCTCATTCTACCGTTCATGATTTAGTCTGATTTAAAAAATTTTATGGGTTAATAACTTTTTCTTTCAATGATTAACAATAAACAGTCTTATGTGTAACACCCATATCCGTCGCCGGAGTAGGGTTGACTGATTCTACTTTACTAATCACCAAGTTCATTTAATCACTTGAATCTTAATACTTAATAAATGATATTACCATAAACAAAACATCAATTTGATTATAATATCAATTACAATATACATAATAAAAGAAGTAAACTTATTTTATACTATAGAGCACTATTCATTTGGTCATTTCAAATAGGGTATTTAATATAAACTATTTTTCAAAGGTTAACTCACACCTATTTATCACATGTATATTCAATCACATGCAAACATAATTAGTTATTAACACAAATGAATACTAACCTTTAAAATTATCTTGACCGATTGCATAATTATGTCATAAAAAAATTCAAAATAATTATTGCCTCATCTAAGTTCATCAAACATGCATGTAATATCTACTTAAACTTATGGATAATGTCTCTATCAAAATTTTATAAATTTCCTATTCTTTAGCAAAAATTTATCACATCCTAATATGCACAAACATATATCACATTTCAAGCATACATATATAACTAACTAGACATATTCATGAGCAATGTACTTAAAATATACTTGTTTACTATGCCGAATTAACCTGTTTAAGAATCATGTAAAAAGACCAAATACAAACAAACCATAGCACTATAATTTGATCATTTCATCATTGAATCACCTCATTTGAACTTAAAAAGAAATACACATACCCAATATCTTTTATAACCTAACATTACTAACCTATGAACAAAACACAACTATGGTTCAATATAATCGAGTATACAATTAATTATTCATACCACATCACCCAACTCATATTTTCACTTCTCAATCACATATTTCATTACCATATTCAATTAATCATTGATTGAGTTTGCACAAACATTAACGATATAAATCCACCATTATATCAAAAGCTTGATAAACATACTTAACTAAAAAATTTAGCCATACTGCATGGCTATTATATACATGAACAAAAAGTTTTCAACAAACAAGGTCAAGTCTTTCCTATACATGCCTCTATCCAAAAACCAAAATGAAAGAGTACCAAAATTAGATCGATAGTGTGGTCGATCGTCTTGACGATCCCGCTGAGTGTAGCCTTTACCTAATCTATAAAATGTAGGGGAACATTACACACAAATAAGTTTACTAACTTAGTAAGTCCCAAGCTCATAATAATACTACATTCAATTACTTAAACATTTAAATCATTCAACTCAACCATGTTATCATATTAAAATTTCTTTCACCTTTAGTACTACTATTTGAAAACCGAATCTCCATGATAGTACATTCAAGCTCAAACTCACCATATAATACTTGTGCACATCAATCGTAATCTCAAATGTACATAACACTGCACTCGTAATATTAGTTAAACTCTAGTAACATTAAACATATCAAACCTTACTTACTTACTCGAGCCTTTAACTAGACACATTAGCTACGATTTACCTTGAACAACAATTTGGTTTCTCCTTTGTAAACACATCACCCAAGATAAAGCCCGCTAGGCATTAAAGCCCGAAATAAATCAAGACAAGGCTCGCTAGGCACGAAGTCCGATTATGTCACCGCACTAAGCCTGCTAGGCACAAAGCCCGAATATGTCACCCAAGACTAAGCTCAAGTAGGCATGAAGCCCGAATATGTCACCTAAGACTAAGCTCGCTAGGCACGAAGCCGAATATGTCACCTAAGACTAAGCTCGCTAGGCACGAAGTTCAATATGTATAGTTAATCTTTCATTTCACATTTCATTGTGCTGAATTCACCACCACTTATAATTCACGATTATATCGAATAACAAACCAAAACACTTATTCACATCACTTTGAATAAAATTCCAACCAATCCATACCAATACTTTCACATTCACTAACACAAGGTTTTATACAAAATTCTATTGAATACTATCATTTAACACATTCATAAATAATTCGATAACCTATACTTGTTTAGGACTTACCTCGGTTGTCGATAGTCCGTGCAAATCGGCTATTCGAGAACCTTCGTCTTTCCCCGATCTAAATCCATTTTTCTTTGCTCTTGATCTAAAACATATTCAAATTTAGCTCATTCAAGCACAATTCATATCAATTTAGTCCCTAACACATAAATGGGTAAATTACTATTTTACCCTAATATTTCACACTTTTCAATTAAGTCCCAAGCATACAAAACACAATATGTACTTAATTCAATTTTAATACTCCATGGCCGAATGCTATTTACCCTTATACTAATCTATACAACTCAATTTTTGTACAATTTAACCTTTCATTAGTTAAAATGAATTAATCTCACCCATATATACATAATTTATATAATTACAAATTTACCCCTTAGTTTCGATTTCCTTGTAATTTAGTCCCCAAACAAAACACAAGAGTTTCATGAAATTGGTCTAATCCCTTAAGAGTCAATCTCTTTCCTCATTCACAAGTTCATATAACTATTTATTTCAAAAAATTCAAACCTTAACACATACCTATTATCTAAAATTTCCTAGTCAACATGTTGATATCTTAAATATATTCAATGTTCTTTCATCAAATATAATAAAACCATAATGCTCATCCATGGTCGAACCTAGGAGGAGCTTTAAACTCAAAATTTTTTACATATATTTGATAGCATTCATGATAACTAATACAACCAAGCAAGAATTTATCAAAATTAAGCTAAATATCTCACCTTAATGGCACATGCAAAGTAGGCCATGGAAGCTAAAATTGTCTCCCTTCTTCTCTTTTGTTTCGTGAAAATGGTGAGGAAGATGAAAGAGAGAAGTAAAAATGTATTTCTTATTTTTTATTATACTTTATTCATTTTCATTACTTAACATAATCATTTAAAATTCCATTAACATATAATCACTTAATATATATATTCACTCATCATTGCCGTCCACTACACACATTTTTGGGTTATTTGACATGCAAAGCCCCTTCTTTTTATACTACACTTAAATTAAACCTTTCAATTTATTGAATGTTACCTTCATACTTTACCTATTAGGTCCTTTCTCTTAATTCAAACACACCAAACAATCAAATTCACACAATTTAACACACATCACATAAAATAAAATAAATATCACAAGATTTCGACTTGATTCGTGGTCCCGAAACCACCGTCCGATTAGGGTCAAATTCGGATGTTATAACTCTCTCCCCTTAAGGATTTTCGTCCCGAAAATCTTACCGTTAAACAAGGTCGGATATTGTTGCTTCATTGAATCCTCAGTTCCCACGTAGCCTTCTTCAACTCCGTGATTTATTCCACGTAACCTTCACTAACGGAACTCTTTTATTTCTCAACTCTTTTATTTCGAGCTAAGATACGGATCGGTTCTTCATCATATGTCAAATCGATTGATTTCAATCTCTGGCAGTGATCACATGAGACGGATCGACCAGACTTACGAAGCATCAAACGTGAAATACGTCATGTATCTTTTCTAAATCGAGGGCAATCTCAATCTATAAGCAACAGCCCAATACGCTCAATGATTTCATACGGTCCGATAAATCTTGACTCAACTTGCCTTTTCGACCAAATCGAGTACTTTCTTCCACTGGGAAACTTTTAAGAATACACGATCTCCCACCGAATTCAATGTCTTTACATTTCAAATCAAGATAGGACTTTTGTCGATCCGATGCGACTTTCAAATTATCTTTGATTATGGCCACTTTTGTTTAGTCTCTTTAATCAAATCAACCCTGTATCTTATTCTCACGAGCTCACCCAAAGATAATGGTGTTTGACACTTTCGCTCGCATAAGGCTTCATAAGGCGCCATCTTGATACTAGATTGAAAACTGTTATTATAAGCAAATTCAATCAAAGGTAGGTATCGCTCCCACGCACCTTCAAACTCGAGAACGCAACATCTCAACATGTCCTCAAGTATCTCGAATAGTTCGCCGATCGACCGGCCCGTTCATGGATGGAAAGCTATACTAAAATGTAGTTTAGTACCTAAGGCATCTTGCAACTTCTTCCAAAACCTGCGATGTAAATCTCTTGTCTCGTCTCAAACAATGGAACTTTGACACCATGCAATCTCACAATTTACTTATACATACAATTCAGCAAGTTTATCAAGTGAGAAGTCCCATTAACCAAGCACAAAATGAGTGATTTAGTCACCTATCAACTATAACCTGCATTTACATCTTTCTTACTCGGTGTCATAGGAAGACCTGATATAAAATCCATTGTAATTCATCCCATTTCCATTCGTGTATCATGATTGGTCAAGTAGTCCAGATGGCACTCGATGCTCACTTTTTACTTGTCGACAGATTAAGCACTTAGAAACAAATTCAGATATATCCCGCTTCATGCCAAAGCCACCAATAGAACTGCTTTTAAATCGTTATACATCTTCGTATACCGGATGTATCGATAGTCGACCACTATGAGCCTCACTCAAAATCATCTCAGATCAAATCGAGTTCTTGGAATGTATATTCGCTTTTAAAATTCAAACAATCATTTGCATCAATCAAAATCTGATTTGCACTTTTCACATCAATTCGACTAGCAATCAAATCTTCATCAACTTTCTGCATCACAAATTTGTGAATAAACATCGGTCTTGCTCATAACTCGGCTATGATCGAACCATCACTAGACATAGCCATCTCGTGCATTCATTGCACGAAGAGCAAATAATGATTTCGACTTAACGATCCGCAACAACGTTATTTTTCCCGTGATAGTCAATCACCAATTCATAGTCTTTCAACAGCTTCTAGCCACCGCGTTGTCTCAAATTCAGGTCTTTCTAAGTCATTAGATACTTCGACTTTTGTGATCCGAGTAAACATGGCATTTCTCGCCAAATAAGTAATGACGCCAAATCTTCATGTAACACAATGGTCGTAAGCTCTAAATCATGCGTCGGGTAATTTCTTTCATGCGGCTTCAATTGTCTTGATGCGAGGCTACTACCCTACCTTCCCGCATCGATACACAGCCCAAACCATTTAAGGAAGCATCGAATACACAACAAATTCTTTACCCGATTCAGCCGAGCTAACACCGAGCTTTGGTCAAAAGGGCTTTCAACCGCTCAAACTTTTCTCGCACTTCTCGACCACTCAAACTTGACATCTTTCTGTAGTAGCTTTGTCAAAGGTACACCTATCATAGAAAAACCTTTCACAAACCGTCTGTAATAGCCAGCAAGTCCCAGAAAACTTCAAATCTCAAAAACGTTCTTCGGTGGCTTCCAATCAAGTATAGCCGAAATTTTGTTTGGATCGACTCAATACCGATGTCAAACAACATGTCCCAAGAAGTCGATTTCTTTCATCCGTAACTCACACTTGCTAAACTTCGATACAACCGTTGATCTCTCAAAGTTTGTAGCACTAGTCTCAAATGATCGGCATGCTCGGGCCATTTTTGGAGCAGATCAAGATATCATCAATAAACACTACTACAAACCGATCCAAAACCGCTCAAGACTCGATTCATTAAATCCATAAAATTGCAGTGCATTAGTGAGTCCAAAAGGCATAACCGAAACTCAAAATGTCGATTCTCGCCCGTAATGCGCTTTGGCACATCTCAGATCTCGACTCAAGAATCGATAATAACTCGACCTCAAATCTATCTTTGAAAATATCAAGCCCTTTCAACCGATCAAATAAATCATCAATCCGAGGTAACGGTACTTATTCTTTATAGTTACCTTATTCATTGCCGATAATCAATACACATTCGCATCATTCCATCTTTCTTCTTCACAAAAGAATCGGTGCACCCTAAGGGAAAAACTTGGCCATGGAAAACCCCTATCTCACAACTCTTGCAATCGCTTTCAACTCTTTTAACTCTTTAGGTGCCATCCGACACGGAGCTATCGAGATCGAGTCGCTCCTGTGACTAATTCAATGCCGAACTCAATCTCTCTGACGGTGGTAAACCCGTAGTTCTTCAGAAACACGCCCGGTATTCACACACAACCGATATGATTCAATATGCTTTTCAGACACTTTATTATCCAAAGACATAGGCCAAATAAACTTCGCACCCTTTTCTCATATACTTGGCTAACATCGAAGATATTATCAGAGGAAACCCACTTAAATCATCGGATTCAATTCGATGATCTCACCGCTCGCATCTCAAATCAATAAGCTTTCTTTTGCAATTCAACACCGCATCATGTGAAGTTAACCACCCATCCCCAAAATTAGGTCGAGCTCATCAAGGGCAACAACATTAAATCGGTGGAAGCAAGAACTCAATCATCAATGGGCAACCTCTACACACTTTATTAACAAGTACGCATCTACCCAAAGGGTTGGACACACGAATCACAAACTCAAGAGACTCAACCGGCGAGTCTTACCGACACTAGAGTTTCACACACATATGAATGAGTCGAACCAGATCAATCAATGCAATTACGTGAGTATCATAAAGGGCGAAAGTACCAGAATGACATCGGGAGGAAGCATCCTCTCTAGCATGTGTAGCATAAGCTCTAATCGAGCTCTAGCCTCGCATCGAATCGCAGTGTTCTTAGTTCCTTTTCGACTACCACCTACATTGCTCGAATGTCCGGGTGGCTCGCCTCAGATCGACGTGTTGTTCGACTTAATGTTCGAATCGATTCTGCTCAACTAACATCGGACATTCTCTAATAAAATGATCTGACGATCCACATTTAAAGCAAGATCGATCATGGAATCTGCAACTCCCATAATGCCATTTCCCACAATGCTTGCATTCAACTCGATTCTCGTGGAACGTTACCAACACCGCCATCGAGGTAGCTCGGGAACCCACTGGAGGTCATTCATGTCTAGGTACATCCAAGTAGCTTTATGTCTACTGAAATCATCTCGGAACTTTTTAGATGTGGAACGAAAATTCTTACCCGACAATCTCTTTCGAGTGTCTCTAGCTTCTGTCTCAGCCTTTCTTTTCTCTTTCCCGAGCTCTTCAGCTTTGCAAGCTCGCTCAACTAATGTCACAAACTCTTGAATTTCAAGAATGCCAACAAGCAACTTTATATCTTCATTCGCACCATCTTCAAACCTTTTGCACATAATAGCTTTAGTAGAAACACACTCTCTAGCATATCCGCCGAGCCCGACAAATTTCCGCTCATATTTCGTCACGGCCATTCGCCTCGCTTTCATTCAAGAAATTCTTTTCGCTTTTGGTCGATGAACCTCTGGTCGATATATTTCTTGGAATTCATTCGAAGAAATCCACGTCACTTTTTCTTTCGGACCATCGATACTAATGTATTCCACCGGTGATATGCAAGGTCCCAAGTAAAGATATAGCACACTTCAAGCATTCCTCTCTGAGTACAAGATAGCTCATCAAGTACCCAGATAGTATTATCAAGCCACATTTTTCGTCGGCCGCATCATCATCATCATTGGCCCCAATTCTTCGCCCCAAACTTCCCGATTTTATCAACTGAGGACTACTAGATCTCATCTGATCTATCATCGGGTGTCAAGGAATCGAGTTGGATTATTCGGGGTGGAGGTTGGGGTACAAATGGGTTAGTCTGAATAAAATGGGTAAACCACTGCTCATCATCCGGTAGAAGGCTTGTTTAGCCTCCCCTCATGGCTACTCAAATCGGTCGAGAGTTCATCGCATCGATCCGCAGTGCACGGTCAGCGCTACACTCTCTACATCATCCGCTACGCTCTCTCGTGATCGGTGTCCATTTACTATATAAAACACAGCTCGTAATGCCGTAAGTCACCACACTATCAATATATGAAAAAGGCATGTATAGCTAGACTCACACGCCGCTACGGTAGTCCTAGAATCGACTAAACTGTAGGCTCTGATACCAATAAAATGTAACACCCATATCCGTCACCGGAGTAGGGTTGATCGATGCTATTTTACTAACCACAAAGTTCATTTAATCACTTGAATCTTAATACTTAATAAATGATATTACCATAAACAAAACATCAATTTGATTATAATATCAATTACATTATACATAATAAAAGAAGTAAACTTATTTTATACTATAGAGCACTATTCATTTGGTCATTTCAAATAGGGTGGCCGAATATAAACTATTTTTAAAGGTTAACTCGCACCTATTTATCACATGTATATTCAATCACATGCAAACATAATTAGTTATTAACACAAATGAATACTAACCCTTAAAATTATCTTGACCGATTGCATAATTATGTTATAAAAAATTTTCAAAATAATTATTGCCTCATCTAAGTTCATCAAACATGCATGTAATATCTACTTAAACTTATGGATAATGTCTCTATCAAAATTTTATAAATTTCCTATTCTTTAGCAAAAATTCTATCACATCCGAATATGCACAAACATATATCACATTTCAAGCATACATATATAACTAACTAGACATATTCATGAGCAATGTACTTAAAATATACTTGTTTACTATGCCGAATTAACCTGTTTAAGAATCATGTAAAAAGACCAAATACAAACAAACCATAGCACTATAATTTGATCGTTTCATCATCGAATCACCTCATTTGAACTTAAAAAGAAATACACATACCCAATATCTTTTATAACCTAACATTACTAACCTATAAACAAAGCACAACTATGGTTCAATATAATCGAGTATACAATTAATTATTCATACCACATCACCCAACTCATATTTTGACTTCTCAATCTCATATTTCCTTACCATATTCGAATTAATCATTGATTGAGTTTGCACAAACATTAACGATATAAACTGACCATTATATCAAAAGCTTGATAAACATACTTAACCAAAAATTTAGCCATATTCGCATGGCTATTATATACATGAACAAAAGTTTTCAACAAACAAGGTCAAGTCTTTCCTATACACGCCTATCCAAAACCAAAATGAAAGAGTACCAAAATTAGATCGATAGTGTGGTCGATTGTCTTGACGATCCTGCTAAGCGGTAGCCTTTACCTAATCTATAAAACAGAGGAGAACATTACACACAAATAAGTTTACTAACTTACTAAGTCCCAAGCTCATAATAATACTACATTCAATTACTTAAACATTTAAATCATTCAACTTAACCATGTTATCATATTAAAATTTCTTTCACCTTTAGCACTACTATTTGAAAACCGAATCTCCATGATAGTACATTCAAGCTCAAACTCAGTCATATAATACTTGTGTACATCAATCGTAATCTCAAATGTACATAACACTGTGCTCGTAATATTAGTTAAACTCTAGTAACATTAAACATATCAAACCTTACTTACTTATCTCGAGCCTTTAACTAGACACATTAGCTACGATTTACCTTGAACAACAATTCGGTTTCTCCTTTGTAAAACATCACCAAGATAAAGTTCGCTAGGCATTAAAGCCCAAAATAAATCACCAGCACAAGGCCCGCTAGACACGAAGCCCGATTATGTCACCTAAGACTAAGCTCGCTAGGCACGAAGTCGAATATGTCACCAAGACTAAGCTCGCTGCTAGCACGAAGTTCGAATATGTCACCAAGACTAAGCTCGCTAGGCACGAAGCCCGAATATGTATAGTTAATCTTTCATTTCACATTTCATTGTGCTAAATTCACCACCACTTATAATTCACGATTATATCGAATAACAAACCAAAACACTTATTCACATCACTTTGAATAAAATTCCAACCAATCCATACCAATACTTTCACATTCGCTAACACATGGTTTTATACAAAATTCTATTGAATACTATCATTTAACACATTCATAAATAATTCGATAACCTATACTTGCTTAAGGACTTACCTCGGTTGTCGATAGTCCGTGCAAATCGGCTTATTCGAGAACCTTCGTCTTTCCCGATCTAAATCCATTTTTCTTTGCTCTTGATCTAAAACATATTCAAATTTAGCTCATTCAAGCACAATTCATATCAATTTAGTCCCTAAGCACATAAATGGGTAAATTACTATTTTGCCCCTAATATTTCTGACTTTTCAATAAAGTCCCAAGCATACAATACACAATATGTACTTAATTCAATTTTAATACTCCATGGCGAATGCTATTTACCCTTATACGAATCTATACAACTCAATTTTTGTACAATTTAACCTTTCATTAGTTAAAATGAATTAATCTCACCCATATATACATAATTTATATAATTACAAATTTACCCCCTTAGTTTCGATTTCCTTGTAATTTAGTCCCCAAACAAAACACAAGAGTTTCATGAAATTCGGTCTAATCCCCTTAAGAGCCGACTCTCTTTCCCTCATTCACAAGTTCATATAACTATTTATTTCAAAAAAAATTCAAACCTTAACACATACCTATTATCTAAAATTTCCTATTCAACATGTTGATATCCTAAATATATTCAATGTTCTTTCATCAAATATAACAAAACCATAATGCTCATCCATGGCCGAACCTAGGAAGAGCTTTAAACTCAAAATTTTTTTACAGATATTTGATAGCATTCATGATAACTAACACAACCAAGCAAGAATTTATCAAAATTAAGCTAAATATCTCACCTTAATGGCACATGCAAAGGCCGGCCATGGAAGCTAAAATTGTCTCCCCTTCTTCTCTTTTGTTTCGTGAAAATGGTGAGGAAGATGAAAGAGAGAAGTAAAAAATGTATTTCTTATGGTTTTTATTACACTTTATTCATTTTCATTACTTAAAATAATCATTTAAAATTCCATTAACATATAATCACTTAATATATATATATTCACTCATCATTGCCATCCACTACCCACATTTTTGGGTTATTTGGCATGCAAACCCCCTTCTTTTTATACTACACATAAATTAAACCTTTCAATTTATTGAATGTTACCTTCATACTTTACCTATTAGGTCCTTTCTCTTAATTCAAACACACCAAACAATCAAATTCACACAATTCAACACACATCACATAAAATAAAATAAATATCACAAGATTTCTGACTCGGATTTGTGGTCCCGAAACCACCGTTCCGATTAGGGTCAAATTCGGTCTGTTACATTATGGAAGGAAGTTTTAACAGTGGTTCTTTCGAGTGTAAACCATGTCTACATAGTTCAGTTCTTAAGTCTGTATTCCTAATTCCAAAAAAGAAGAAATTCACATCCAAACAACATCCAACAAGGCACCATATACAGGTTTCACACATAAGTACATCCACAAACCCATGTTCAATGCCTCGGGGTATTTCCGTCATTTCACTACCCTAGGGCATTTTTGTAATTTTAACCTACAGGGGTATTTTTGTAATGTCCCAAAATAAGGTGTCTTGGTGATTTTTAAAAATAGAGGTATTTTGATAACTTTGCAATCCGGGGGTATTTTGGTAATTTTACACATCTGGTAACTTCCGTAAATCGAGGGTAATTTGGTAGTTTCTCAAACAAAAGCACTGTGGTAATTTTCCAAACAGGGTTATTTTAGTACTTTCACAGAAGTAAAGGTATTTTGGTCATTTACCTCAACCTAGGGTATTATGGAAAATTTTACAAAACTCAGGGTCATATAAGTAATTTCACAAAGATAGGTACTGGTCCCTTTCGAGTTTTAGTTAAAATTTTGGCCTGTTAACTAGTCTTCGAGGCTAAGGTGAACAATCACTGCACACTAGGTAGGATCCTAGAGAAGAGGAGGTGAGTCACTAGGACTGCTTAAATACCAAGCTCTTCCTGAATCCACTCCTAGACATGTGTATGCCTATTACCACACCCTAGTCCCCTCTGACTTGTTCACAGACAAGACTATTTAAGGAAATTAAGTTTTATGACATTTATATGTTGATTGAGCTAAGCTTAAGGTCCACAAGCCCTAGTATAACTATCTACGTCCCTATAACCCATTAATCCATCATACATATATATCTATCTATCACAACAAAGGTTAGGATACATACCTGGGAGGATCAGTGCCAGAGACTCAGGTGCCATGCTTTTCGAAGTAGGCATTTCTGTCAAATCATTTTTCAGACCCCTTTTTAAAACATTTTGGACCTTATACCCACAGCCGAACTTTTGAACCGGGCTCTAATACCAAGATGTAGCACCCCAAACCCGGTCTAAACGCTACGGCCGAATCTGGCGTGTCACTGTAGAAAAACCGCTTTGGAACTTGGTTAAAAAGCAAAACTTTTGTGTAGTTAATTAAAACGTGTTTGATTTGGGAGTATTGTTAAAACATTATGGAGCTTATTTTTTTGTGCCTGAATTACCTTGTTGTTTATCATTCATTTGATATATATCTTTTCAAAAACTCAAGAAATTATCGTAACATTATAAAAAATGATCATGTCACAAATTACTTGGCTTACCTCTTTCGTTTAATAATAGTTCAAGGAAAAAGAAAGGAAAGAAAGAAAGAAAAATAACAAAATCCCAAATAAAGTTTAAGTGGCCTTATTACATACTGAAACCCAAACTTAAAGTAAATAAAAAAACTAAATTCAAATTAAATAGTGAAATTAATTGTCGAGCATGGCCATCACGAGTCCTCCCCGATTCCAGATCCACGATCTAAGCATTATTTGCAAAATGTAACGGAACGGGTGAGTCACCGAGACTGAGTGTGTAAATCCCCATCCCAAAAGATGTTATGCTCTCACACGGATTCATATAATATTATGCAAATCATACAACCCATTGCCTAATTATCCATCCAAATCTCCCAAATCTACCCCTTGTGGCACCTAGCCACTGGTGGTACCTAACCACTGGTAACCAAAGTTACAAATATTAATGTGTGGGGCCAACCCACTTCTGGTACCTAACCACTGGTTACGATCCCTTTAATCGATATGTGGGGCCAACCCACTGCGGTACCTAACCACTGGACAAGTCACAAAATAAGCACACGTGGAACCTAGCCACTGGTGGTTCCAAACCACTGAGACTTAGTCACAAAATCATGATATGTGGGGCCAACCCACGTGTGATACCTAACCACTAGTGACAGTTTGATATTTCATGCCTTCCCCCTCCTCTCATCATACCCATATGCTATGCGTGTGTTTCTCAATAAGACGTAATCATGCTTTATGCAAAGGAAGATACAACATGGCACACACAGGTTTCACATAGATCAAGCAAGATATTCACCATAATGGACTTACCCGGGGTCCTTGCTTATAAGGGTAACGAATGTTTCCCATCGTTAATTCAAACTTTCAACAAACACAACATTTAACATAACACATATGAAGTGTGTAAGAGTTACACACCTGATTCTCATACTATCGCACTCACTGCTTTGACACTACCGTCACTCGAGACTACCACTATAGGCCTATGATCTTCCTCTGATGTAGGCCCACAACCCGGTGGCCAATCCTGCACTCCTGATACTACTCGCTTCTTGTACTTAGGGGCTGGGTTAACCGATCCAACCCTTCCTATTGTTTGGTTGGCATTCAAGTCCATGAACATAACTTGATCACTAAATCGAATTTAAATGATAAGCTCCAATATAAGAGATAAATGTAGCACTTAAAATGAACTCTTACCTAGATTATCAAATACCAAAAATCCTCAAGAAAGCATCGCTTCCCTACCTACATTCAGCCAAGCATCCATCATTAAACCATCACGATTGCTGCACCTACACTTGATGAGATTCGAATAAAAAGAAAAAGGGTAAGGAAGTGGCCATTCGGCTGAACCATCACATACCTTCGGCTTTCCTCACAGTTTGGTACGAGAGATCACAGCAAGAAAGGTTCGGATCTTATGAGTAAAGAGTGATAACCGGTAGGATCTTAGAGAAATGATTCGACTTAGAAACTAAATGAGAAAGAGAGAAATAGCAAGGAAGAAAACCACAGAAAACTTACCAATCTTAAAAAGATGATTCGGCTATGGTGTATCTTTGGGAAAAGAAACTGATCTTGAAAATTTCGGCTATGGGAGAGGAAAGTATGGAAAAGAGGGTTTGGCTTTTAGGAAAATATCAAATAGAATAGGAGAGCTAGGGATTTACGACAAAAAAAAGAAACCCACAAGAGAAACAAAGAATTTCGGCTAAGAGAGAAGACGAGGAAGAAAAGAAAAAGATGAAAAGTGATCTCTTGCCTACCAATTTCGGCATAATCAACCCCCTCCCAGAGTTTGATTTTGGTCAACTCTACCGTCACTTGATAACTCTTATCCCACTTGATATCTTTAATCCATATCCTCCCTTCAAGAGAGGCCTTCTTGGCACCAACTCTTCCTTTCCTATTATCAGCATTTAATCAAAATAAAAGAATTAAATCCCTTATTTTGGTAGCTTGTATGCCGTCCAACCTCCCCCCTTGAAGTGCTGAATTTTAGCCCAAAAGCATGGGCTCCAAGCGGCCTACTTAAGCCCAATGCTTCCCTTAATGATGCCGCCCACTTGCTCCCTTACAGAACCACCAAATTAAATTCGGCTCTAAAATTCAAAAATTCAGCATTTCTTTAAACTTGTAATTTCTAAAATATGAAAAATAACGTTTTAATACAAAAATTAACTTACAACACGGTTTTCAATTTAAGAATAATCCAAATCTATTTTCTTCAAAACCACTAAGTTTTCAAGATGACATAACGAGATTTAACTACGTTTTACTCAAGGAGCATGCCAGATCTGGTCAGGGCTTGTGGACCGGGTTTGGGGTGTTTCACCACAAGCCCACCATGCAATTTAAACATAGATACCCACTTTATTATGTCATGTAGTTCTTTATTAGTAAATTAACCCAGGTCTCAGCCCAAACCTGAGCCCAATTCGCACCTCTAAACCTCAAGCTAACACTTTAACCCTACAACACACGAAATGCACAAACCCCCTTATTCAGGATGTTACAGTTCTACCCCCCTTAAAATTAATTTCGGCCTCAAAATTTATCTGATCAAAAGAGTTAAGGGTACTGCTGTCGCATAATATCCTCCAGCTCCCATGTCGCTTCTTCCGAACCGTGGTTCCACCATAATACCTTCACCAAAGGGACTGATTTTCTACGCAATACTTTGACATCTTGATTCAGGATCTGCACTGGTTCCTCCTCAAAAGACAAGTCTGGGTTCACCACAATTTCCTCTATCGGCACAACAAGAGACAGATCCGAGCGATAGCGTCTAAGCATGGAAACATGAAACACGTTATGGATTTGATTCAATTCTAGTGGCAGTTCGAGCTGATAAGCTACTGGTCCCACTTGCTTCAACACCCGATAAGGCCCGATAAACCTAAGGCTCAGCTTGCCCTTCCGGCCAAATCTCAACACTTTCTTCCATGGCGATACCTTCAGGAAAACCATGTCACCCTCTGCAAATTCTATATCCTTCCATTTAAGATCGGCATATGACTTTTGCCTATCCAAAGCTTCCTTCTGACAATCTCAAATCAGCCTAACCTTCTCTTCTTTTTCAACCACCAACTCTGGACCCAACAACTACCGTTCTCCCAACTCCATCCAACACGTAGGGGTACGACACTTTCGACCATATAGTGCTTCATGTGGTGCCATCTAAATACTTGCCTGGTAACCATTGTTGTATGTAAACTCTGCCAACGGCAAAAATTCTTCCCAACTAACTCTGAAATCCAAGACACAACCTCTTAGCATATCTTCCAAGATCTGAATTACCCTCTCCATCGCCCATCCGACCTGGGATGAAATGTCAGATCGAATCCAACTTTGTTCCCAAGGCCAGGTGCAATGCCTTCCAAAACCTCGACGTGAACCTAGGGTCCCTGTATGAGATAATCGACACTGGCACACCATGTAATCTCACAATTTTCGCCACATATAACTTAGCTAACCTCTGGAGAGAGTAATCAACCCGAATCGGTATAAAATGTGCCGACTTTGTTAAACGGTCAACAATTGCCCAAACCGAGTCCTTCTCGATAGGCGTGAGGGGTAGCCCACTAACAAAATCCATCTTGATCCTTTCCCATTTCCATTGTAGAATCTTTATTGGTTGCAACAACCCCAAGGGTAACTGATGTTCAGCTTTGACCCGCTGACACGTCAAACACCTACCCACAAATTTAGTTACTTCTCGCTTAAGGCACGCCACGTAATCGCTCCCGTAAATCTCGGTACATCTTACTACCTCTAGGATGCATAGCGTATGGACTGCTATGAGCTCCTGAAGAATCTTTTACCTTAACTCCACGTTGTTAGGCATGCAAACTTCCTCTGAAAACATAACACTCCATCACCGCTCAGGTTATACCCCTCAAATTAACCATTCTGTACTTGCGAACACCGAGCGCTTAAGACTTTATCCAACAATTGTTTTTCCTTAACTGGTTTATTCCATGTTGGCTTCACTTGCGATTCGCTAAATGACTTCGTCATCATACGACTAAGGTGGGCAAACATGGCTCTTAGATTTGCCACAACCTTACGACTCAAGGCATCAGCTACCACATTAGCCTTTCTCGGATGGTACTCAATCGAGGAATCATAATCCTTCAACAGCTCGATCCACCTCCTCTGCCTTAATTTAAATTCCTTCTGAGTAAGGAGGTATTTCAAACTCTTATGGTCTATGTACATGATAGACTTCTCTCCATACAAGTAATGTCTCTAAATTTTTAGGGCAAAAACCACCGCAGCCAACTCCAGATCATGCATTGGGTAATTCACCTCGTGAGGTCTCAATTGCCGGGAAACATACGCTACCACATTCCCTTCTTACATCAGCACACATCCTAACCCTATGTGCGACACATCAAAGTAAACCGTAAACTCCTTTCCTGCTTCAAGTTGAATCAGTACTAGAGCTTTCATCAAAAACCTCTTCAGCTTCTCAAAACTCTCTTGTTGCTTGTCTGACCACACAAACAGGACCCCTTTCCTTAGCAACTTAGTTAACGGCGCTGCAATCAAGGAAAATCCCTCTACAAACCTTCGGTAATATCCTGCTAAACCTAGAACATTCTGAATCTCCGCCACTGACCTTGGTGGTTTCCAGTCCAATACAGCCTCAATCTTTCGAGGATCCACCCTAATCCCCTCTATCGACACCACGTGTCCCAAAAAGGTAATTTTCTTCAACCAGAACTCGCACTTACTAAACTTAGCAAACAACTGCTTCTCCATCAAAATTTGCAACACCACACGAAGATCGCATCATGCTTCTCCTCAATCTTGGAGTAAACCAGTATATCATCAATAAACACTATAATGAACCGATCAAGATTTGGTTGAAACACCCGATTCATCATATACATAAATGCTGCTACTGGGGCATTAGTCAACCCAAATAGCATCACTAGAAATTCATAGTGACCGTAACGAGTACAAAAAGATGTTTTATGGATATCAGCCTCCCTGACCTTAAGCTGGTGATATCCCGACCTCAAATCTATCTTGGAAAAGACTGAGGCTCCCTTAAATTGATCGAACAAGTCGTCTATCCTCAGTAACGGATACTTGTTCTTAATTGTCAACTTATTCAGCTGACGGTAATCAATACATATTCGCATTGACCTGTCCTTCTTCCTAACAAAAAGCACAGGCGCTCCCCAAGGCGATACACTTGGCCGGATAAAACCCTGATCCAACAACTCTTGAATCTGCACTTTTAACTCCACTAACTCCTTCGGTGCCATCCTATACGGGGCAATAGACACTAGAGCTGTTCTTGGTAGAAGGTCTACACCAAACTCAACCTCACGATCTAGAAGCAAACTTGGAAGCTCTTCTGAAAATACATCGGTAAATTCTTTCATCGTTCGGACATTCTTCAAAGTTGATTCCTTAACTTCCAAAGCACAAACATAAACCACAAACACCTCACATCCTTTCCTCACCATCTTCTCAGCCTTCAGAGCGGATACCACATTCGATATGTAATTCCTTCTCTCACCTATCATCACCACCTCTTCACCCTCAGCCGTTCTCAACACCATGCGCTTAGCTGTACAGTCCAGACCCGCTAGATACTTTGCCAACCAATCCATTCCTAAGGTTAGATCGAACTCCTTGAATGGCACTTCCATCAAATTAGCTTGAAACACTACCCCTTGAAGTTCTAGGGGTACCTCCCTATATAGTTTGTCTACTACCACAGAGTGTCCTAAAGGGCTAATTATCGTCATCTCCCTAGCAGAAGTGTCATAGGCTAAGTTCAAAGTTTCCACTATACTACTAACAACATATGAGTGCATTGAACCAGCATCAATCAAAGCAGTATAAGGTAGCCCAAAAATTAAAAACGCATCTCTATGACGCCCAAGGCCGCCCTCCTCACACGGCTTTTGTTGTATAGACCAATCCAAGCTGTCTTGCATCCATTTTTTCGCACCCCTGCCTGGTGCCTCATAGGCCCGTCCATTTCCATTACCACCCCTGACTGCACCTCGACCCCTTTGCGGTCGCTGACCATCTCTCCCGAACTTGTTACGCCCTTGGTTATCAGTCTGCATCCTAGCCGACCTCTGCAGACAATCCCTTATCCTGTGATCCATTGACCCACATTCGAAACATCCTCTATTGCTTGTCCAACACTCCCCCAAATGGAACTTCCCACATCGGGCACACTGTGGTGGCCATTGAGCAGTAGCAACTAGCCTTGCAACTTGACCCCACCCACCGAATCTAGCTCTTTTTTGAGAACTCCCAGCAGATCCTGAAGGCCCATAACTTCTTTTATCCCTATTCCTATTTTGGTTCTACTTCTCAATTTGTTTCACCTCCTCAGCAATCATGGCCTTCTCCACAAGAACGACGAATTCCCTTTCCTTGTGGGCAATCAACACTTGCAGCTCATCTCTTAAACTGTCCTCAAATCTAACACAGCGCCTATGCTCCGTAGCTACGATACCCCGAGCATACTTGCTCAATCGCAAGAATTTTGCTTCATATCCGGATACCGATTTACTCCCCTGCACTAAATTCAGAAACGCCTTTCATTGTGCATCTATATAACTAGACCCAACGTACTTCCTCTGATAAGCTGCCTTAAAGAAATCCAAAGTGATGTCATTGGCCATTGCATCTTCCCTGACCGTAAGCCACCACTGATAAGACTCATGCCGATGAAGAGACACTATCCCTTTTAACTTCTCCTCTGCCGTGAAATCCAAATCATCCATTATGCTCTCTGTCGCTTCTAACCAATACTCCGCGGTGTTGGGAGCCATACCCGAAACTCTCCTAAACACCTTGGCTTCATTTGCTCAGAGTCGTTTGGACACAGATTTCTGAGTCCCCATCCCTACACCTACTCCAGCAACTCTCTCTAGGACTCGTAGCATAGCTTATGACATCGCATCATCACCACATGCTCCTAATATTTGGCGCTTCTGATGGTGGTGGTGGCACCTCATTTTTTGACCCATAATCGGACCCAACCGGTTCAGACACAGTTATCCTACCCCTACCAGGTCCGCGCGCAATATGCCTATGACCTCGAGTGCTCATTCTACCATTCTCGATTTAATCTGATTTAAAGAATTTTATGGGTTAATAACTTTTTCTTTCAATGATTAACAACGAACAGTCTTATGGATGGAAGTTTTAACGGTGGTTCTTTCGAGCCTGAATGATGTCTACATAGTTCAGTTCTTAAGTCTGTATTTCTAATTCCAAAAAAAAAAGAAATTCACATCCAAACAACATCCAACAGGGCACCATATACAGGTTTCACGCACAAGTACATCCACGAACCCACGTTCAATGCCTGGGGGTATTTTTCTAATTTCACTACCTTAGGGCATTTTCATAATTTTAACCTATAGGGGTATTTTTGTAATGTCACAAAAATAAGGTGTCTTGGTGATTTTTCAAAATAGGGGTATTTGGGTAATTTTACAATTTGGGGTATTTTAGTAATTTTACAATTCGGGGGTACTTTGGTAATTTTACAAATTTTAGTAACTTTCGTAAATCGAGGGTAATTTGGTAGTTTCTCAGACAAGAGCACTGAGGTAATTTTCCAAACAGGGTTATTTTAGTACTTTCACAGAACCAAGGGTATTTTGGTCATTTACCTCAACCTAGGGTATTATGGAAAATTTTACAAAACTCATGGACATATAAGTAATTTCGCAAAGATAGGTATTGGTCCCTTTTGGTTTTAGTTAAATTTTTAGCCTGTTAACCAGTCTTCGAGGCTCAGGTGAACAATCACTACGCACCAGGTAGGATCCCAGAGAAGAGGAGGTGAGTCACTAGGACTGCTTAAATACCAAGCTCTTCCTGAATCCACTCCTAGACATGCGTATGCCTGTTACCACACCCTAGTCCCCTCTGACTTGTTCACAGACATGACTGTTTAAGGAAATTAAGTTTTATGACATTTATAAGTTGGTTGAGCTAAGACTAAGGTCCACAAGCACTAGTATTCCTATCTACGTCCCTATAACGCATTAATCCATCATACATATATATATCTATCTATCACAGTAAAGGTTAGGATACTTACCTGGGTGGATCAGTGCTGGAGACCCAGGTGCCATGCTTTCCAAAGTAGGCATTTCAATCAAATCATTTTTCAGACCCCTTTTTAAAACATTTTGGGCCTTATACCCACAGCCGAGCTTTTGAATCAGGCTCTGATACTAAAATGTAACACCCCAAACCCGGTCTAAATGCTACGACCGAATCTGGCATGTCACAGTAGGAAAACCACTTTGCAACTTGGTTAAAAAGCAAAACTTTTGCGTAGTTAATTAAAATGTGTTTGATTTGGGAGTATCATTAAAACATTATGGAGCTTATTTTTTTCGTGTCGGAATTACCTTGTTGTTTATCATTCATTCGATATATATCTTTTCAAAAACTGAAGAAATTATCTTAACTTTATAAAAAACGATCATGTCACAAATTACTTGGCTTGCCTTTTTCGTTTAATAATAGTTTAAGGAAAAAGCAAGGAAAGAAAGAAAAATAACAAAATCCCAAATAAAGTTTAAGTGGCTTTATTACATACTGAAACCCAAACTTAAAGTAAATAAAAAAACTTAATTCAAATTAAATAGTGAAATTAATTATCGAGCATGGCCATCACGAGTCCACCCCAGCTCCGGATCTACGATCTAAGCATTATCTATAAAATGTAATGGAAGGGTGAGTCATCGAGACTTAGTGTGTAAATCCCCATCCCAAAAATGTTACGCTCTCACACAGATTCATATAATATTATGCAAATCATGCAACCCATTGCCTAATTATCCATCCGAATCTCCCAAATCTACCCCTTGTCGCACCTAGCCACTGGTGGTACCTAACCACTGGTAACCGAAGTTACAAATATTAATGTGTGGGGCCAGCCCACTTGTGGTACCTAACCACTAGTTACGATCCCTTTAATCGATATGTGAGGCCAACCCACTGTGGTACCTAACCACTGGGACAAGTCACAAAATAAGTACACATGGAACCTAACCACTGGTGATTCCAAAACACTGAGACTTAGTCACAAAATCATGATATATGGGGCCAACCCACGTGTGGTACCTAACCACTGGTGACAGTCTGATATTTCATGCCTTCCCCCTCCTCTCATCATACCCATATGCTTTGCATGTGTTTCACAACATGACATAATCATGCTTTATGCAAAGGAAGATACAACATGGCACACACAGGTTTCACATAGATCAAGCATGATATTCACCATAATGGACTTACCCGGGGTCCTTGCTTATAAGGGTAACATAATGTTTCCCATTGTTAATTCGGCTTTCAACAAACACAACATTTAACATAACACATATGAAGTGTATAAGAGTTACACACCTGATTCTCATACTATTGCACTCACTACTTTGACACTACCGTCACTCGAGACTACCACTATTGGCATACGATCTTCCTCCGATGTCAGCCCACAACCCGATGGCCAATCCTACACTCCTAATACTACTCGCTTCTTGTACTTAGGGGCTGGGTTAACCGATCCAACCCTTCATGTTGTTTGGTTGGCTTTTGAGTCCATGAACACACCTTGATCACTAAAATGAATTTAAATGATAAGATCCAATCTAAGAGATAAATGTAGCACTTAAAACGAACCCTTATCTAGATTATCAAATCCCGAAAATACTCAAGAAAGTGTCGTTTCCCTACCTATATTTGGCCAAGCATCCATCATTAAACCATCACGATTACTGCACCTACACTTGATGAGATCCGAATAAAAAGAGAAAGGGTAAGGAAGTGGCCATTCGGCCGAACCATCACATACCTTCGGCTTTCTTCACTGTTTGGCATGAGAGATCACAGCAAGAAAGGTTAGGCTCCTATGAGTAAAGAGTGAGAACCGACAGGATCTTAGAGAAGTGATTCGAGTTAGAAACTAAATGAGAAAGAGAGAAATAGCAATGAAGAAAACCACGAAAACTTACCAATCTTGAACAGATGATTCGGCTATGGCGTAACTTCGGGAAAAGAGACTGATCTTGAAAGTTTTGGCTATGGGAGAGGAAAATATGGCAAAGAGGGTTCGAGTTTTAGGAAAATATCAAAGAGAAGAGGAGAGCTAGGGATTTGCGGCAAAGAAAGAAACCCACAAGAGAGAAACAAAGAATTTCAACTAAGAGAGAAGATGAGGAAGAAAAGAAAAAGATGAAAAGTGATCTCTAGCCTACCAATTTTGGCAAAATCAACCCCCCTCCCAGAGTTGGATTTTCGGCCAACTCTGTCGTCACCTGATAACTCTTATCCCACTTGGTATCTTTAATCCATATCCTCCCTTCAAGAGAGGCCTTCTTGGCACCAACTCTTCCTTCCCTATTATCAGCATTTAATCAAAATAAAAGAATTACATCCCTTATTTTGGTAGCTAGTGTGCCGTCCAACCTCCCCCCTTCAAGTGCCGAATTTTAGCCCAAAAGCATGGGCTCCAAGCGGCCTACTTAAGCCCAATGCTTCCCTTAATGATTCCACCCACTTGTTCCCTTACAGCACCACTAGATTTTTGGGCCACAAGCCCACCTTGCAATTTAAACATAGATGCCCACTTTATTATGTCCTGTAGTTCTTTATTGGTAAATTAACCCAGGTCTCAGCCCAAACTTGAGCCTAATTCGCACCTCTAAACCTCAATCTAACACTTTAACCCTACAACACACAAAATGTATAGACCCTCTTATTCAGGATGTTACAGTAGAAGCTCAAGCTTTACCTACAAATGATGCTATAGTGGTAGTTCAAGTTCTTAAGAAGCTCTTTTTTGATTTGGAACACCTAGAGCGATTATTAGTGATAGAGGTACACATTTTTTTAATGCTCAATTTGATAAGGTCCTTAAGAAGTATGGAGTGCATCATAGAACAGCTACCCTTTATCACCCTAAAACTAGTAGGCAAGTTGAAGTTGCGAATCAGGAACTCAAACACATCCTAGAAAAAACTATGGTGTCAAATAGAACAAATTTGGCGATAAAACTAGATAATGTTTTATGGGCTTATAGGACTGCGTATAAGACACCTATAGGAACATCTCCTTATAGACTTGTATATGGAAAGAGTTGTCATTTACTGCTTGAAATCGAACATAAGGCATTTTGGGTAATAAAATTTCAAAACTACGACCTTAAACTTGCAAGTGAGAAGAGTTTGATGCATCTAAATGAGTTAGATGAGTGGTGAGCTAATGCTTACTAGAACTTGAGACTATATAAAGAAGTGACAAAGCGACGCCTTGACACTCATTTAAAGCAGCCCAAACAATTCACAGTTGGGGATCATATCTTTTATACAATTCAAAGCTCAAATTATTTCTCGGAAAGCTAAAATCAAGATGGTCAGGTCCATTCGTGGTACAAACCATTTTCCTGTACGGTACAATATAGGTAACACATCCCGCATGTAGCACATTCAAGATAAACAAACATCGACTTAAATTTTAGAGTGGTGACGATTTTAGAAATGATAGAGAGTAGCTTCGACTCCAAGAACCATTATAAACATACATAAGGTAAGTCGAGCTTAGACTTCAAATAAGCACTTCTCGAAGGTATCCCAATGTTTAACTTTTGCTAATTCTTTTACTTCTATTGCAAGCTGATTTAAAATCTTAAAAAAATTTTGTGTTTTTGACCCACACGGCCTGGAAACATGGGCATGTGGCACACATGACTGGGACACATGGGCGTGTCACAGGTCATGTGTGAAATAGGGTAATTAATAATACGTGACACGGCCTAGCGCCATGGCCGTGTGCACAATAGGGAAATTGAAAGTGAGTTACACAGCCTTGCGACATGGCCATATGACCCATACTGGCGTGTCCTTGGCCTTGTGAATCCTGGGACTTAATTTTTCAAAATTTCAAAGGTTACACGACCTGAATTATCCAAATGTCCTAGAGACACGACTGTGTGTGCCACATAGCTGGGACATAAAGGCGTGTCCGAGGTCGTGTGAACCCTGGAGCTAATTTTTTCAATTTTATTCGATGTTAGAGAGTTACACGCAAAAAAGACAATGCTATGCGCGACACATGGGCATAGGAGAAGTGAAGGAACACACATAAAGCCTTGCACATGGGCTGGGAAGAACCACATGGGTGTGTGACACAGCCGTGCTGCCCAACACTAGCTATCACATGACCTGTCACCCTTTTTAACCCATACCCTAACCTCTTTTTCTTTTTACTTTCTATTTCTACCACCCGTAACCTTATAGTCGCCGTCGAACCCCCTTTTGCCCATCCGCCAAGCTCCCTTCCATAACCCCGTCGTCGCCATCGAACCACTCCCTCACCAGATCGACCACTTCACTGCACCACCACCCATGCCCCCACACCCTATCTCCTCCCTTTCCCTTTCTTTCTACTCCATCGCGTTGACCCCATACCCCTGCCCCCACACCTCGTCCCCCCTCCCCCCATCAACAACTGGCAGTCCCTTTTCCCTTGCCCCTTTTTCAAACCGCAACCCCCTGTGCCCATCTCCTCTTCCCCATCACAATCGCACCCCGACGTTCCCCCGACCAGCCCCCCTTCTCCCTTGCACCGTTCCCTCTTCATCAACGCCAATCGTCGTCCTTCAACTCGACCACCGAGCACCGTCTTAATCTTTGCATTTCTTTTATTTATTTTTATTATTTTAATATTATTATTATGCTTCTTGGTATTCTTTTTTTCTTAGTCGTATGGCTTTTAGTTTTATTTTAATTATCATTGTCATTTTTATTGTTTTTGTTTTTACTTTATTATTCTTATTATTCTTGTTTTTATTAATTGACTTTAGTTTTCATTGTCGTGAGGTTTAGTTTTTATTATTTTGTTTTTATGTTCTATTATTTATTTTTCAGTATTAAATTATTATTATTATTATTATTATTATTATTATCATCATCATCATCATTATCATCATCATTCATATTAGCTTTTGTTTCATCATATCTATTTTCATTCTATGACTGTATTATTCTTCGTGCTTTAGTATGCCTATTTGATAAATTTAGTCCCTAGTTTTTGCATGCTTGGTTTTTAGTACATATGATTTTAAGAATGAATTATCTATCCAGGCCACTTATATTTTTTATATTCGTCACACTAGGATAGTTATTGTCGTATTTTTGTTTACACATTTATTCGTAGGCCTCTCTATGTGTTTAATTGGTGATATTTCAATTCTTATTTTACTGATATTGGGTTATTCTATCTTTCAGGTATACCATGATGAACACTAGAGGCAAGTCCAAAGTCACCGTTCCCAGTTCAAAAAAGTGGAAGACTCTGGGCATGACCTCCTCCTCAGGCACTTCCGTTGATGCTCGCCATCCATTTTTTTCGATTTGTAGTGGGTCCTCAAGAGGATTTATATCAGCTTCATTGACTGAGGCCACTCCACTTAGGCCGATGTATTGACTGGGACTCTTTGGAGCAGGTTCAATTAGTTTATCATGTCTACGCCATCATTGCTACAGCCCCGTGGGATCGGTTCTTTTCCATCATTGAGCCCACATACATATAGTTGACTTTGGAGTTTTGTTCCACATTTACCATTCAACAGGTGATGTCGTCCCATGATGAGCTGGGCACCATCACTTTTAGACTCGGTGGTATGGCACAACATATGAGTGTCTCAGAGTTCGAAGTGGCACTGGGACTTTACACTATCAAGCTCATGAGTGCCGAGAACTTTCTTCGATTGTACCGGCACATACATTACTTGCCATATCTTTGTTGGGTAGACCTCACGACAAGTACAATGCCTTATGATGAGATTCGCTCGAAGGCGACTTCTTTTCCTCCACCTTTGAGATTAATTCATGCCATCATGGCCCACACATTGACCAGTCAGAGAGAGAGCACCGGAGTTATCAGTACAATCGACGCATATTTTGTATGGAGCATGGTGACGGGGTGTATTTTTTATTTATCTTACTTCATTACTCTCGCCTTTTGCCTTCAGATAGAGCGCAGCAGGAAGGGTCTTATTTGTTTAGGCCCTTATGTGACTCGACTCACTCGACACTTTGGTATCCTTGACACATCAGTGCAATCTTCCTTGCTTACACTCGTAGGCCAGATGTTCCCGCAAGGACTATCGATCATGATGCATATGAGGATGATCGAGCTGCTTCACGGAGTGGGTCCTCCTCAGTACCGATTATTTCATTCTGACTCTCATAATAAACCTAAGGACTTCCCTGATGATGTCCCTTTTTATCACGAGGATCCACCTCATCATCCACCTTCAAGTCACCATCTTGCTTCTTCTATTTCTACTTTAAAGAACCTTTCCAAGCGTTTCACTCGCTTCGAGCAGCATTGCTTTTAGAGATTCGACAGTATTGATGCGACTTTGCAGCAGATCTGCCAGCACCTCCATATCTCTTCCTTTGTGTCGATGACTCATGACACTGATGCCTCTAACGATGAGGATCATTGATTTTATTTGTTTTTTCTTTACTTTTATTTTTATTTTTTATGTTTATGTTTTTTTTTTAAAATTTTTAGTTGTTTTGTTTTGTTTTTATATTCTTGTACTTCTTTTAATTATTATCTTTTGAACTATATTTTTCTAGTAGTTATAACCCCTTAATCTTTTTTATTATTTGTGTTTATTTTCTTATTAGTTTGATTGGAATCATGCACTACATTTAGATTTGCCTACAATTCTACTTTTCACTATTCATGGGATTTCATCCAATATTCAAGGCAATTTTAGTTTTCTCCCTCTCTTATGATTTTCTACTTATACTGTGATTATATTTGTTTGCACATTAAGAATAATGTACATCTTAAATGTGGTGAGGTTATTCATATGACAAATAGAAAATCCCTGAACTATTCTTGTGTTTAAGTAATTTTCTCATGCTTTCATTAGAATGAATGTATCGATTTGGGATTTTTGTTGATGTGTTTTGGGTTAATTTATAGATATTTGTACATTGGTTGATTTAAACTTTAAGACATTAGAGAACCATGCATGATAAATTTATTTCCAGAATTAAAAATTTTAGGTTATTTCCCTGAATTGAGGTATTATCTTGAAGTTTTAAATTTGCAAGTTTGGCATCAAAAACCATGATTTTTTGTGAGATTTTGAGCCTTTAGAGCATACATTTTTCTTTCTCATTTTATTATTGGCTATGAGTGTGTCAATTTGATTTGTTATTCTAGGACCTGCTTCGATTATACATGTCGAGACCACACCTTTGATTTGATATACTGAGATGATAAAGGCACTTAGGTTTTAACCCACTTATCTTATAAGTAGCCTACCTTCGTAGTTAACCCTTAGTGAACCCCATTGAGCCTAACACACCGTTTCTTGATTTTCCCATTAATTTTAATCCAGAACTCATTTTTCGTTGAGACTTTTTCCCGTTTTATTGACTCCCTTTCTGTTGAGATTTGATTTGGTTAGTTGCCTAACTATGCTCTTTTGTTTGATTTGCTAAATTATTTCTTATTGTTCGAAAACAAAAGATAAAAAAATTGATTATTAATTAGTCTTATTGATTGAGCTTGAACAGTTAATTCATATTTTGAGAAGAAGCTCATTTTCTTATTCTTGAATAGTTTTTAATTCAGCATTTGTTTATTTTTCTAGTTTGGTAATTTCTCAATTCTACCTCAATTTTAACCAAATTTTTCAGCCTTTATCCCCGCCCTTAACCTAAGCCCCACTACAACGTCTTAAAGACCTTTTTATTTGTGTATCATATGATTTTATAATGGTGGAGATTTGATTTTCATGCAAGCCTATGGTAATGACCTTTCTTGTTTGACTATTGAGTGCTTATTCTTGAACCTTAAACACTTTGAGTAATTTGTTTGAATCTTTAGTGAGGATGTCGATTCTTGTCGATTTTGAATTGAAGGTAATTACTTGGATAAAGGGAAATACCAAAAGTTTTTGTGCTTTAAAAATCTTTGACTTGAATTGTTTGAATCTTTAGTTCTCTTTTAGTTGAATTATGATGTATGATTATTTGTGAATATTTCAAAACATTATTGATGAGAATTATAAGTTGAGAAAGATTAAATTTAATGAGGGTTGAGGATTTTGCTTGAGGGCAAGAAAACGCTTAAGTGTGGGGATATTTGATAAGCTATAAAAGTAACATATTTTAATCCCATTTTTAATGCATTTTTGGATGATTAATTGTGCAAATTAGTGAATTTGATGCTCCTAATTCTTTAAGTTCAGGTTTCTTTACTTAGAAGAGTATTTGGAAGCGAAAGGAGCAAAAAATTATCTAAAATCAGACAAATAGAGCTGTTTTTAGAAGCCACACGGACTAGGCATTTCCACACGGGATGGCCACATGCCCATGAGCCAACCGGTGTCAGTTTTGCACCTTGCTTCCCAAATACATGGAAAAACCCAATTTTTAGGCTTTGTGAGCATTTTAAAGACTATAAATACCAATTAGAAGAATATAGAAGGGAGCCATCATAGAGATAGAAGAAAACACTCGAAGAACACCATAAGAGCCAACTCGGAAGCAGATTTCCATCAAGATTGAATATCCCCTTTTAATTTCTTTATGCCTTGTAGTTTTTCTGACTTTGAGATATTCTCATTCAGGATTATGAACAAATCCCCTAGATACCTAGAGGAGATGAAACTTATGATGAATTCTATTATTTAATTTCTACTGATAAATACCTGATTCTTATTCTTAATTAATTATGGTTATTTTTTGTTTTAATATTTTCAAGATATTAATTCATATTTAATGTGCCTATTTTAGTGGAGAAAAAGTCTCTGTTTAAGAGTAGATCTAGCATAATTGAGTGGAGTTGCATGCAATCCTAGAATTAGGATGACATAAATCTACCTGATTAGAGTCAAATCTAATAAGAAAATCTATAGATCGAGTTAATGCGATGATAGGGGTTTTAATTAGAAAGAAATTTCAATTAATCAACCTAGAGTCATTTGTTCTTACTTTCGAAAGAGATATTAACATAATTTAAGGATTTCTATGGATCAAGTCACAAGTGAATAAATTGTTTAGTTTAGATTCATAATAATAGGTGAAGTCAAGGCGAATTCTTTCCTGTGTATTGTCTATCTCATTAGTATCTTTCGATTATTTCCTCGATTCATTCTCTGTTGAATTCTTAGTTAAATTAGTTTAGAAATTTTAGATTAAAAACATTCATTCCAATTTGTCCACTAAATAATAGAAAAACAGTAATTACTAGTACTTTTAGTCCTCGTGGATACAATATTCTCTACTCACCATAGCTATACTATTGTTCGATAGGTGCACTTGCCTTTTTCGTTTTTATAGTTAATTTAGTGACCATCACTATCTATTAGATTACGGATGGTAAGCTGTACTAAAATTCAATCTCATACCAAGGGCCACATGCAAACTCTGTTAAAAATGTTGTAACACCCTTTACCCGTATTCAATGCTGGAACCAGATACAAGGCATTACTGAGCTTAACTTGATCAAACATACAACCTCGGGTCATAAAATTTTGTTCCAACTAAAAAAAGCTTCATATTCACAACGTCCCTATTATGGGTCTACGAGACCCAAAACATACATATGGACTGGTACGAGACTAAACCGGAAACTTTCGCAGACTTAGAAAATTTTTACTTAAAACAAGGCTACACGCTCGTGTGGAAAGGAAGACGCTCGTGTGGGCAGGCCGTATGGTCACACACGCCCATGTTCCTAACCCGTGTGGATTTTATTTTTCATTTCGAACCTATAAGAGTTTTCACACGGCCAGGCACACGCCTGTGTGTATGGCCCGTGTCCTTCACACGGCCAAGACACGCCCGTATGTAAAAATCTTAGTATTCTGTTTATAACATTAGCAAACACTTAGGGGCACACGAAAAATGAGAGGGGTAAGCAATAAGCTTAGTAAGTTTGCATAAAATAAATATCAACATTAAGACTTATAATAGCATCCATTCATTTCATTGAATAATACACAAGTTCTCAAACATATCATCATAACTTACTCATGCATACTCTTACCAAATTACATATCACATTTTTCATTCAGTTCTCGCAGGTTACTCATGGGTACCTGTATCACTTCATCACATAACTGTAGCACTTTTGTACTCTTTAAACATAGACTTAGCTCTTTTTCATCTGTACATAAACTTAGCTCTTTTCCTGAGCACCCCTAACCCATAACCAACGTCGGAATAGGGTTAAGAGGCATTACCACACATATCGAACTTTTAAAATCATTTCACAATACAAGATACATCATCATCATAACATAGCAAATCATATACATAATGCCCTAAAATAGGTCTCGAGACCTTAAACATGCATTAGAAAGTGGTCGGGACTAAGCGTAGCACATACAAAATTTTTCCAAATACTTAAAATTTTTCAAAGTTCTGAGGTCACAGTAGTATGGGAAGCCGTGTGCCTCACATGTTATCGACACACCCGTGTGTCCAAGCCGTGGAAAAACAGGGCATTCATCTTGACTTGTCCACACAGCCGAAGCCATGCCTGTATGCTTGACCCGTGGGCAATACTGACTTAATTCACACGGCCTGTCACACGCCCGTGTGTCTTGCCCGTGTGTGAGACTGACTTGTTTCAAATTACAAACTTAAGAGACACGGTCGAGACACACACCTCTGTGCTCAATTGTATGGGTAAATATAGGCCATTTGCAAGGCAAATTTGCCACCCATTTCTAGGGTCAATCCTACAAGCACAATCAAGCATCATTACATACTCCAAAAGCAACCAAAACATACCAACCATTCATCACAAATATACCATCATTGCATCATCTAAACATAGATTAAAAGTTACCATATTCATAACCATTATCAAGCCATATCACATGACTTTATATACATCTCAAAACATAGCTTAATACTACTAGCCTATACATGCCATACTTAACTATGCACACATTCAAAAGGTACCAAAATATAGTTTGATAGTGTAGTAATGACCCTCGACGATCTCTTAGCTTTTCGTTGCTTTGATAATCTATAAAACAATGCAAACACACACAAAGTAAGCTTTCAAAAGCTTAGTAAGCCATAAACAAATAAACTTATCATGTAAAACATTAATAACCATTCCATTCACATGATCTTTAGCATAACACAATAGAAAATTCATAATTCTTATTTGGGTCAAAAATTTCTAACCACTTGCATACCAACAAATCGTACCTCCATGTATTATCATAGCACATTTGTATATAACATATCTTATTTCATTAGGTCCATGCACATATATGTCAACTCCACAATCTCACATATGTTTACGTTTCATACTCAAACTTGGCATACACTCCAAACGTACCTGTACCAGGTAAACATTTCACATAGTCATTAAATTCTTGGATTGCCCGTTGAATCATTCGGAAGCAAATAGGATACTTAGATAACTCGGAACACTCGTACAATGCCGACGCCTCAGACGTGGTTTTACATGTAATCAAATATCGATGCCATTGTCCCAGATAGGGTCTTACACGAAATCATATACGATGCCAATGCCCCAGACATGGCCTTACACGTAACTCTAAAATTGATGCCAACGTCCCAAACGTGGTCTTACACGATATCACATATCGGAACTCTATGTCATGACATATGTATCCTAACTATTCCTATGGTTCGTACGGGACTTTCCAGATATCATGACAATAGTGGAGCCTTGACGGATTTCAACTATTCAGCTCAAATAATTATATAACACAATTCGTTCACATATAAACAATATTGATTCAATCTAAACACATTTATTTGTATATCGACATACCTCGTACGTATATGAACGGACAGAGATGACTACTCGGCCACTTTCGACTTTCCCCGATCTAAATTTGTTTTCTTTGGTTCTTGATCTATACGTATCCAAATTTAACTCTTTTATTCACCAAATCATTCAATTCAATCCAAAAACACACATTAAGGGTATTTTACAAATTAGCCCTCATATTTTCACATTTTGACATTTAAGACCCTATCTCATAAATTCACAAATTTTACAAAATTTCAATACTCCCATGCTTAGCCGAATATTCTTATAGTCCATATAAGTCCACAGATTTCATTTATTTCACATTTTAATCCCTGTATTTATTATTTTCACAATTTAGCCCAAATTACTCAAATTCATCAAAAATTCAAAGACAAAACATGTTAATCTATCACATATCTCTCACATTTCATCACCATCTAACATAAAGCTCAAGCATTAAGTCAATAGCACATTTCAAAATCATCATCAAATTCCAAAATTAAGACATGGGTTTGATAGAACACAAAGCAACGATCACAAAAACGTAAAAATTATCAAAAATCGAGCTAGTTATATACCTTAATCGACTCAAACCTAGGTCGAATGAAGCTTGTTCTTTTCTTTCTTTTCTTTTCTATTTTGGTGGAAAAACAACAAAGATAAGCATTATTTCATCTATTTGTTTTATTAAATTAAGCTTATTAACTAATTACCTTTTTATCCTTAATGAGTACATTATAAAATCTTATAATTCATGGACATAAATGTACACTTACTTAATAATGGCATAATAACCTTTTAAGGACTCATAACAAATCAAATCATAGAAATTTAGCATATTAACAATTAAAATGCCACATTTACAATTTCTACAATTAAGTCCTTTTCTCAAATTAAACACATAAAAATAAAATTAATTCAGAAACTTTCACACATGCTTAATCACATCTGCGGGCATAGAAAATAATATTAAAATATTTTTGACTTCAGTTTGTGGTCTCGAAACCACTATTCCGACTAGGGTCTAAATCGATCGTTAAAATTCTCGCCCTCTTAGGGTTTTTGTCCCGAAAATCTTCTTGTTGAATAGATTGAATATTGCTCTCTCATAGCATCTTGAGTTACCACATAGCTTCTTCAACCGTGTCAATGCCACAATAGTTTTACTAACGAAATTTTCTTATTTCATAATTCCTTAATCTCACGAGCTAAGACACGAATCGGTTCTTCTTCATAAGTCATATCAGATTGATTTTTTATTTTAGACGGAGAAATTACATGCGAAAGATCAGATCTATATTGTCGAAGCATTGGTATGTGAAACACATTATGAATCTTTTCTAGCTCCTGTGGTAACAACAATCTGTACGCAACAGGTCCAATACGCTCAATGATTTCGTACGGCCCAATGAATCTCTGACTCAGTTTGCCTTTATGACCAAATCGGAGTATTTTCTTCCAAGGTGAGACTTTCAAAAGCACTTTATCTCCAATCTCAAATTCAATATCTTTTTGTTTCAAATCTACATAAGACTTTTGACGATCAGATGTTGCTTTCAAACTATTGCAGATCACTTTGACTTTCTGCTCAGTTTCTTTTATTAAATCAACCCCGTGTATCTTATTCTCGCTGAGTTCTGACAAATACAGAGGTGTTCAATATTTCCTACCATATAAGGCTTCATACGGTGCCATTTTAATGCTCGACTGAAAAGTATTATTGTATTCAAATTCAATCAATGGTAAATATTGTTCCCATGTACTTTCAAACTCAAGAATGCAACATCTCAACATATCCTCGAGAATTTGAATAATCCGCTCAAATTCAATCAAATATCGATGCCATTGTCCCAGACAGGGTCTTACACGAAATCATATACGATTCCAATGTCCCAGACATGGTCTTACATGTAAATCTAAAATCGATGCCAACGTCCCAAACGTGGTCTTACACGATATCACATATCGAAACTCTATGTCATGACGTATGTATCCTAACTATTCCTAAGGTTCGTATGGGACTTTTTGGATATCATGGCAATAGCGGAGCCTTGACGGATTTCAACTATTCAGCTCAAATAATCATATAACACAATTCATTCACATATAAACAACATTGATTCAATGTAAACACATTTATTTGTATATTGACTTACCTCGTACGGATATGAACGGACAGAGATGACTACTCGGCCACTTTCGACTTTTCCCGATCTAAATCTGTTTTCATTGGTTCTTGATCTATACGTATACAAATTTAACTCTTTTATTCACCAAATCATTCAATTCAATCCAAAAACACACATTTAGGGAATTTTACAAATTAGCCCTCACATTTTCATATTTTGACATTTAAGTCCCTATCTCATAAATTCACAAATTATACAAAATTTCAATACTCCCATTCTTAGCCGAATATTTATATAGTCTATATAAGTCCACATATTTCATTTATTTCACATTTTAGTCCCTTAATTTATTATTTTCCCAATTTAGCCCAACTTACTCAAATTCATAAAAAATTCAAAAACAAAACATGTTAATCTATCACATATCTCTCATATTTCATCACCATCTAACACAAAGCTCAAGCATTCATCAATGGCACATTTCAAAATCATCATCAAATTCCAAAATTAAGACATGGGTTTGATAGAACACAAAGCAACGATCACAAAAACGTAAAAATTATCAAAAACCGAGCTAGTTACATACCTTAATCAAGCTCAAACCTAGGCCTAATGAAGCTTGTTCTTTTTCTTTCTTTTCATTTGTATTTTGTAACACCTTTAACCCATATCCATCGCCGGATTAGGGTTACAGGCGTTACCAATAGCCAAATCTTTTTCAATTTATTAATTCATATCCTAAATAGATAAAGCACATGGGCATAATAAATATATATATACTTAATTTACAAGTTAAAACATATTCAATGTAATCATCCACAAATACAAAATGATCAAACAATATACTTCTATCCACATTATTAGCATATTTATCTATTTTATTCTATGATACAAACACCTAATTAGTACCACTCCTTTGTATACATTTCATGCAAACATGCCTCACGTACCATTTCGTTTTAAACCAAAACACTCCAAACCTGGTAATTGGAACTACTAATAAGCATCATTACGATTACATGCATACATCACTTGACGTTACACCTATGGACTAAGAGACAATACACTTCATATATATATCTATATACCTATATCCGAATATGCATAACCTTAGTTTTTAATGCATAACCCCAAAATAACTTTGCATGTTATATGCATAGATCAAAGACCGAATGTACCAACTAAACTTCCATAATTCATGCAAAATTTACTATACTTATTTGTACTACAATTGACCATACTTAAACATAGCTTTCAAAACCAACTTAACCTAAAACACAAGCATATAAACCATGCCTTGATGACCATTCATTACCAATTTTCCATAATTTATAACTACTTATACTTATCATTAACAATGAATCCAACAAGTTAACTTATACATATATATAATCATTTCTATACAACTACATTTAACTTCCAAGCATTATAAGCATCGTCTTATACCAAAGTTTAAAAGCAGACTATTATATCAAACATATAAACAATGCTTAAACCAAAAGTAATTGACCTTATTCGCAAGGCCATATAAATACATTTACAAAGCAGAACATCATTCATTTCTTATCAAAATACAGCCTATACATGCCTTTGATTCAAAAAGTGTACAAAACATATATATACCAAAGAGAGTGATAGTGTGGTCGACTTTCTTGATGATCCCCCAGGCAGTAGTTAAATCAATGATCTATAAAGCAAATACAAACACATACAGAGTAAGCTCACTAGCTTAGTAAGTCTTAAGCAAAAGATAATTCACTAATCAAGCACTTTAACATTTTAATTAATAAATGTAGAACATTGTATATGTATATTTTGATATGCAATTGATACAAAACCGATTACTAGTGATGTATTAACTCAATTACTTATACTTCACTACCATCAACCTGCAACTCATCAAAGCACAAAGTACATATATTACATATAGATTACCGGCTCAAATTCACATAACACCATTCTTATCATAATATTTCAACTCAAATAACATTAATCACAACTTACCTTACTTCGATGAATTCAATGGGACTTAAGCTTACGAGTTTTTAACTCAATAGTTTTACTATGTTACACCTCAATCAATTATGGTTTCTTCATTTTAAAGTATCACGGCATTAAGCACTGCTAGGCATGAAGCCGAATATATCACCGACACTAAGCACGCTGAGGCACGAAGCCGAATATGTCACCGGCACAAGGCTTGCTAGGCACAAAGCCGAATATGTCACAAGCACTAAGCTCCTGCTAGCACGAAGCTTTGAATATGTCATCGGCACAAGGCACGCTTAGGCAATAAGCGAAATAATTCATAAACCAGTCCATCAAATTTCATTCCTTAACACTATCATCATTAACTAAACATATACACAATTCATATTCACATTCACATATCACCACTAATGTACAAATTCTTATCATATATACAAAACACATCTAATCCATTTTAAAGCCTTTACATTCGGCTAACACATATATTCATACTCAAATTTATCAAATAATTTCATTGAACCTATTCATAAATAATTCTTTAACATACTTTAGCTTAAGGACTTATCTCATTGTCGACGGACAACTTAGGCCAGAATTATTCGAGAACTTTAAATCTTTCCCGATCCAATTCGTTTTCTTTGCTCTTGATCTAAAACACATTAAATTCAGCTCATTCAAGTACATTTCAATTCAATTTAGTCCCAAAACACATAAACATGGAAATTACCATTTTACCCCTAAGGTTTCATATTTTCACTATTTAGTCCTAATTGTACAAAACACAAAATACACACAATTTACCAAGACTATACAAGGGCCGAATATTCCGAGGGAATTTATAAGCCCTCTCATTTCATTTATTTTGCAATTAAGTCCCTCTAAAATTTATTTTTTAAAATAGCCTAAATACAAAATTTCACCAAAATTTCTAATACAAAACTTGTAAATCTTTAACACATCTTTAATCTAAAACCATCAAATATCAAAACCATAAGAACACATCAATGGCGAACCTCATATACACTTGATTCTCAAAAATTCAAGCATGGAATTAGGGTAATATCTAAACAACGATCTCAAAATGTAAAATTAACAAAACCAAAATCAAACTAACCTTGATTTTAAGCTTTAAAGTGCTAAAAATTTAGACAAGGTTTTCTCCTTTTCTTTAACACATTCGCCATGAAAGGAAATAAGATAATAATGGCTTTTTCTCATGTTTTATTTAACATATATTATAACATTTAATTAATTACCTATTTAACCTTATAACATAAAATTATATAATATAAATCTAAAGGTTAATCTTGTCATATAGCATCCACTAACTTAAAAATGGGTTATTTACCCATTTAACACCTCATATTAAAAGCCATCATCATTCTAGCACTTTACACTATAGCATGCTACTTTTACTTTTTACGCGCTTAAGTCCTTTTCTAAATTAAACACACAAACGATAAAATTTTTAACGAGGCTTTCACACACATTAATTCACATATAATAAACACAAAATATAATATTAAAATATTTCTCAGACTCAAATTTGTGGTCCCAAAACCACCGTTCCAATTAGGGTCAAATTGATGCATTACAACTCTCCCCCTTAATGATTTTCGTCCCCACAAATCTTACCGTTAAACAACGTCGGATATTGTTGCCTCATTGAGTCCTCGAGGCTCCCACATAGCCTCTTCAACTCCATGCCTATTCCACAGTATCTTCACTAATGGAATCCTTTTGTTTCTTAACTCGTTCATTTCCAGAGCTAAGATACGGATCGATTCTTCCTCATCGTCATATCGGGTTGAATTTCAATATCGGATGGAGCAATCACATGTGGTGATCGATCTCAGTATCTACTGAACATCGAAGCGTGAAATACATCGTGTATCTTTACTAATTAGAGGGTAACTTCAATCTATAAGCAACAGCCCAATCGCTCGATGATTTCATACGGTCAGATAAATCTCGGACTCGGTTTGCCTTTCAGACCAAAGCGAAGTACTTTCTTCCACGGAGATACTTTCAAGAATACCCGATCTCGGCTTGAAATTCTATATCTTTACGTTTCAAATCGCGTAAGACTTTTGACGATCGATGCGACTTTCAAACTATCTTTGATTATAGCCACTTTCTATTAGGTCTCTTTAATCAAATCAACCCCTTGTATCTTGTTCTCACTGAGCTCGGTCCAATATAATGGCGTACGACACTTGCGGCCATATAGAGCTTTATAGGGTGCCATTTTGATACTTGATTGAAAACTGTTATTATATGCAAATTCAATCAAAGGTAAGTACTTTTCCCACGTACCTTCAAACTCAAGAACGCAACATCTCAACATGTCCTCATGTGTTTGAATGGTTCGCTTCAGATGACAAATCATCTGCGGATGAAAGGCTGTGCTAAAGTGAAGTTTAGTACCTAAAGCATCTTGCAGCTTCTTCCAAAACCACGATGTGAACCTCGAGACTCTATCTCAAACAGTGGAACTCGACACATCATGCAATCTTACAATCTGTGATACATACAACTCATCAAGTTTATCAAGTGAATAGTCTGTACAAACTGGCACAAAATGAATTGATTTGGTCAGTCTATCCACTATAACCCAAACTGCATCTTTCTTACTCGGTGTCGTAGGCAATCCGGATACAAAATCCATAGTGATTTTATCCCATTTCCATTCAGGTATCATGATCGGCTGAAGTAACCCTGAAGGCACTTGATGTTCTGCTTTTACTTGCTGACAAACTAAGAACTTTGAGACAAATTCAGATATATCCCGTTTCATGCCAGGCTACCAATAGAACTATTTCAAATCATTATACATTTCCGTGCTACCCGGATGTATCGATAATCGACTATCATGAGCCTCGTTCAAAATCATCTGAATCAAGTCCACATTCTTCGGAACACATATTCAGCCTTTGAAATTCAAACAATCATTGGCATCAATTGAAACTCGACTGCATCATTTTCACATTGAACTCGTCTAGCAACCAAGTCTTTGTCAATTTTTTGCGCATCACAAATTTGTTGAATGAACATCGGTCTTGCTTTTAACTCGGCTATGATCGAACCATCACCAGACATAACCATCAGTGCATTCATCGCACGAAGAGCAAATAATGATTTTCGACTTAACGCATCTGCAACAACATTGGCTTTTCCTGGATGGTAATCAATCACCAACTCATAGTCTTTCAACAATTCTAACCATCTGCGTTGTCTCAAGTTCAGATCTTTCTGAGTCATAAAATACTTTAGAGTTTTATGATCCGAATAAACGTGACATTTCTCGCCGAATAAATAATGACGCCAAATTTTCAATTCAAAAACAATGGCTACTAATTCCAGATCGTGAGTCGGATAATTTCTTTCGTGCGGCTTCAATTGTCTCGAAGCGCAGGCTGTAACTTTGCCTTCCTGCATCAAAACACAACCCAACCCATTCAAAGAAGCATTACTAAAAATGAAAAATTCTTTACCCGATTCAGGCTGAGTTAACACTGGAGCTTCGGTCAAAAGAGCTTTCAGCTGTTCGAAACTTTTCTGACACTTTTTTGACCACTCAAACTTGACATCTTTCTGTAGTAGCCTTGTCAAAGGTGTAGCTATCACAGAAAAACCTTTTACAAATCGTCTGTAATATCCCACAAGGCCTAGAAAACTTCAAATTTTAGAAACATTCTTTGGTGGTTTCCAATCAAGTATAGCCGTTATTTTGTTTAGATCCACCCAAATACCTGATGCTGAAACAACATGACCCAAGAACCTGACTTCATTCATCTAGAACTCACATTTACTAAACTTTGCACACAACTATTGATCTCGCAAAGTTTGTAGCACTAATCTCAAATGTTCGGCATGCTCGGTTTCATCTTTGGAGTAGATCAATATATCATCAATAAACACTACTAGAAACCGATCCAAAAACTGTCTGAAGACCCGATTCATTAGGTCCATAAAAATAGCAGGTGTATTAGTGAGTCCAAAATGCATAACCAGAAACTCAAAATGTCCATACCTCGTCTGGAATGCAGTCTTTGGCACATCTGTATCTCTGACTCGTAACTGATAATAACCCGATCTCAAATCTATTTTTGAAAATACCAAAGCCCCTTTCAACTAATCAAACAAATCATCAATCCAAGGTAACGGTACTTATTCTTTATAGTTACCTTATTGATTCTTAGATAATCAATACACATTCGCATCATTCCATCTTTCTTCTTCACAAAAGAACTGGTGCACCCCAAGGAGAGAAACTCGATCGTGCAAAGCCTCTATCTGTTAACTCTTGCAACTGTGCTTTCAACTCTTTTAACTCAGTAGGTGTCATCTGATACGGAACTATCGAGATTAGAGTCGTTCCCGGTGCTAATTCAATGCCGAACTCAATCTCTCATACTGGTGGTAAACCCGATAGTTCTTCAAGAAACATATCTGGGTATTCACACACAACCGGTACAGATTCAATATGCTTTTCAGACATTTTATTATCCAGCACATAGGCCAAATAAGCTTCACACCCTTTTCTTACATACTTTCGGGCCAACATCGAGGATATTACTATAGGAAACTCACTTAAATCACTGGATCCAATTCTAATGATCTCACCGTTCTGACATCTCAAATCAATAAGCTTTATTTCGCAATTCACCACTGCATCATGTGAAGTTAACCAGTCCATTCTCAAAATTATATCGAACACATCGAAGGGCAACACTATTAAATCGGCTGGGAAGCAAGAATCCCGAATCATCAATGGGCAACCTCTGCACATTTTATTAACAAATACACATCTTCCCAAAGGGTTGGACACACGAATCACAAACTCAGTGGACTCAACTGGCAGAGTCTTATCGAATACTAGAGTTTCACACACATATGAATGAGTCGAACCAGGATCAATCAATGCAATCACAGTAGTATCATAAAGGGTGAAAGTACCGGTAATGACATCGGGGGAGGAAGCATCCTCTCTAGCTCATGTAGCATAAGCTCTAGCTGGAGCTCTAGCCTCTGATCGTATTGTGGTGTCCTTCGTCCCTCTCTGACTGCCACCTACATTCTTGAATGTCTGAGTGGTCTACCCCGTGCTGGCACACTGATAGGTCTAGTGTTCTGAGTTGCATTTTGCTCGGCTAACGTCAGGCACTCTCGAATAAAATGATCCGACGATCCACATTTAAAGCAGGACCGATCACGAACTCTACAACTACCAGGATGCCATATCCCATAATGTTTACACTCAGCCCGATTCTGCGAAACATTACCGACACTAGCTATCGACGTGGCTCAGGATCTCACTGGGGATCGATCACGTACAGGCAAGTCTGAAGTGGCTTTATGTCGACTGGGGTCATCTTTAAACTTCTTATGCACAGAATGGAAAATTTTACTCGATGATCTTTTTTGAGTGTCTCTAGCTTCTACTTCAGCTTTTCTTTTCTCCTTTTCGAGCTCTTCGGCTTTACAAGCTCGCTCGACTAATGTCAAAAACTCTTTGATTTCAAGAATGCCAACAAGTAACTTTATGTCTTCATTCAGGCCATCTTCAAATCTTTTACACATAATGGCTTTGGTAGATATACACTCCCGAGCGTAATGGCTCATTCTGACAAACTTCCACTCATATTCCGTCACAGTCATGCGACCTGTTTTAATTCGAAATTTTTTACATTTACGATCGATGAATCTCGATCGATATATTTCTTACTGAACTCAATTTGGAAGAAGTCCCAAGTTACTTTTTCTTTCAGAACTACGGATACCAATGTGCTCCACCAATGATAGGCAGTGTCCCGAAGTAGAGATATAGCACACTTTAGGCATTTATATGGAGTACAAGATAACTCATCGAGTATCCGAATAGTGTTATCAAGCCACATCTCAGCTCGCTCTGCGTCATCATCATCATTGGCCTTGAATTTCTTGGCCCCATATTTACGATTTTATTAGCGGGAGGCTGCTAGATCTCATCGGATCTATCATCGAAGTCTTGAAGGTACGAGTTAGATTATTGGGGGGTGGAGGTTGTTGTACAGTAGAATTAGTCTGAATAAACTGGGTAAACCATTTGTTCATCATCTAATAGAAGGCTTGTTTAGCCTCCCCCTCATGGCTACCCGAAACTGGTCGAGAGTCTAATGGCGCTGATCCATGTGCGAGACCAGGCGTAACGCTCTCCACATCATCACTACGGCTCTATCGGGATCGAATCCATTTACTATATAAAATACAATTGAAATTGTCAGAAGTCACCACACTATCATATATACAATTCAAAGGCATGTGTAGCTAGACCCTTACGGACTACGGTAGTCCTAGAATCAACTAAACCGTAGCTCTGATACCAATAAAATGTAACACCCTTAACCCTGTATCCGTCGCCAGATTAGGGTTATAGGCGTTACCAATAGCCACATCTTTTTCAATCTATTAATTCATATCCTAAATAGATAAAGCACATGGGCATAATAAATATATATATATACTTAATATACAAGTTAAAACATATTCAATGTAATCATTCACAAATACAAAATGATCAAACAATATACTTCTATCCTCATTATTAGCATATTTATCTATTTTATTCTATGATCTGAGACACCTAATTAGTACCACTTCTTTGTATACATTTCATGCAAACATGCCTCACATACCATTTCGTTTTAAACCAAAACACACGAACACAGTAATTGGAACTACTAATAAGCATCATTACGATTACATGCATACATCACTTGGCGTTACACTATGGACTAAGAGACAATACACTTCATATATATATCTATATACCTATATCCGAATATGCATAACCTTAGTTTTTAATGCATAACCCCAAAATAACTTTGCATGTTATATGCATAGATCAAAGACCGAATGTACCAACTAAACTCCCATAATTCATGCAAAATTTACGTTACTTATTTCTACTACAATTGACCATACTTAAACATAGGTTTCAAAACCAACTTAACCTAAAAACATAAGCATATAAACCATGCCTTGACCAAACATTCATTACCAATTTTCCATAATTTATAACTACTTATACTTATCATTAACAATGAATCCAACAAGTTAACTTATACATATATATAATCATTTCTATACAACTACATTTAACTTCCAAGCGTTATAAGCATACTTCTTATACCAAAGTTTAAAATAGACTATTATATCAAACATATAAAAAATGCTTAAACCAAAAGTAACAGCCTTATTCGCATGGCCATATATATACATTTACAAAACCGAACATCATTCATTTCTTATCAAAATATAGCCTATACATCCTTTGATTCAAAAAGTGTACAAAACATATATATACCAAAGAGAGTGATAGTGTGGTCAACTTTCTTAATGATCCCCTAAGCCCGTAGTTAAATCAATGATCTATAAAACAGAAATACAAACACATACAGAGTAAGTTCACTAGATTAGTAAGTCTTAAGCAAAAGATAATTCTCTAATCAAGCACTTTAACATTTTTAATCAATAAATGTAGAACATTGTATATGTATATTTTGATATGCAATTGATACAAAACCGAATACTAGTGATGTATTAACTCAATTACTTATACTTCACTACCATCAACCTGCAACTCATCAAAGCACAAAGTACATATATTACATGTCGATTACCAGCTCAAATTCACATAACACCATTCTTATCATAATATTTCAACTCAAATAACATTAATCACAACTTACCTTACTTCTGATGAATTCAATGGGACTTAAGCTTACCTGAGTTTTTAACTCAATAGTTTTACTATGTTACACCTCGATCAATTATGGTTTCTTCATTTTAAAGTATCACCGGCATTAAGCCTGCTAGGCACAAAGCCTGAATATATCACCGGCACTAAGCCTACTAGGCACGAAGCCCAAATATGTCACCGCACAAGGCCTGCTAGGCACAAAGCCCGAATATGTCACCGGTACTAAGCCTGCTAGGCACAAAGCTCGAATATGTCACCGGCACTAAGCCTGCTAGGCACGAAGCCCGAATATGTCACCGGTACAAGGCCTTCTAGGCAATAAGCCCAAAATAATTCATAAACTAGTCCATCAAATTTCATTCCTTAACACTATCATCATTAACTAAACATATACACAATTCACATTCACATATCACCACTAATGTTCTTATCATATATACAAAAACACATCTAATCCATTTTAAAGCCTTTACATTCGGCTAACACTTATATTCATACTCAAATTTATCAAATAATTTCATTGAAACTATTCATAAATAATTCTTTAACATACTTTAGCTTAAGGACTTACCTCATTGTCGACGGACAACTTAGGCCAAAGCTTATTCGAGAACTTTCGTCTTTCCCGATCCAATCCAGTTTTCTTTGCTCTTGATCTAAAACACATTAAATTTAGCTCATTCAAGTACATTTCAATTCAATTTAGTCCCAAAACACATAAACATGCAAATTACCATTTTACCCTAAGGTTTCACATTTTACTATTTAGTCCTAATTGTACAAAACACAAAATACACACAATTTGCCAAGGCTATACAGGGGCCGAATATTCCTAGGGACTTTATAAGCCCTCTCATTTCATTTATTTTACAATTAAGTTCCTCTAAAATTTTATTTTTATAAAATAGCCCTAAATACAAAATTTCACCAAAATTTCTAATACAAAACTTGTAAATCTTTAACACATCTTTAATCTAAAACCATCAAATATCAAAACCATAAGAACACATCAATGGTCGAACCTCATATACACATAATTCTCAAAAATTCAAGCATGGGTCGGGTAATATACGAAGCAACGATCTCAAAAACGTAAAATTAACAAAAATCGAAATCAAACTAACCTTGATTTTAAGCTTTAAAGTCTTGAAAATTTAAACAAAGTTTTCTCCTTTTCTTTAACACATTCGACCATGAAAGGAAATAAGATGATAATGGCTTTTTCTTATGTTTTATTTAACATATATTATAACATTTAATTAATTACCTATTTAACCTTATAACATAAAATTATATAATATAAATCTAAAGGTTAATCTTGTCATATAGCATCCACTAACTTAAAAATGGGTTATTTACCCATTTAACACCTCATATTAAAAGCCATCATCATTCTAGCACTTTACACTATAGCATGCTACTTTTACTTTTTACGCGATTAAGTCCTTTTCTAAATTAAACACACAAACGATAAAATTTTTCTGAGACTTTCACACACATTAATTCACATATAATAAACACAAAATATAATATTAAAATATTTCTCGGACTCGAATTCGTGGTTCCAAAACCACCGCTCTGATTAGGGTCAAATTCGGTCTGTTACATATTTTCAGTGGAAAAACAACAAAGATGAGCATTATTTCATCTATTTGTTTTATTATATTAAGCTTATTAACTAATTACATTTTTATCCTTAATGAGTACATTATAAAATGCTATAAATCATGGACATAAATGCCGACTTACTTAATAATATAAATCATGGAGGTAAATTCCCACTTGCTTAATAATGGCATAACAACCTTTTAAGGACTTATAACAAATCAAATCATAGAAATTTAGCATATTAACAATTAAAATGCCACTTTTTTAATTTCAGCGATTAAGTGCTTTTCTCAAATTAAACACACAAACAATAAAATTAATTCACGAAACTTTCACACATGCTTAATCACATACTCCAGGCACAAAAAATATTAAAATATTTTTTGCCTCGAATTTGTGGTCCTGAAACCACTATTCTGACTAAGGTCTAAACTGGTCTGTTACATTGCCTGTTGAACTACTCGGAATATCGAAGGATACTCAATCTCACCATACATGTATCATGATGCCAATTCCATATCCCAGATATGGTCATACATGGGATCACATCTTGATGCCAATGCCATATCCAAGATATGGTCTTACATGGGATCTAATATCTTGATGTCAATGCCATATCCTAGATATGGTCTAATATGAGATCGTATATAAATGCCGATGCCATGTCCCAGACATGGTCTTACATGAGATCTTTCTTTTGTGCCCAGGCCATGTCCTAGACATGGTCTTATACGGGACCTTTCTTATTTGGTGCCGATGCCATGTCCAAGACATGGTCTTATACGGGACCTACATTCGATGTCGATGCCATGTCCCAGACATGGTCTTACATGGGACTTTCCTTGTCTCATGTAGTGACATTAGTATCCTTGCTATTCCGTATGTTCATCTGGGACTTCAACTTAACTTATATTTATTATACTCTCACAGAGGCATCATTAGTCGATTTGATAGAAATAATATTCATTTCTCATAATATCAAGCAATTAAAAATATAAAAACATTATGTAGCTTTTATTTCACACAAACTTATCTTAGTTCTCAAAATACGTATAGTTGTTCGATTTAGTCCACAACCTTGTTCTTGCCTAGGTTTCGGTCCGGGCTTTGTGTTTCTTGATCTATAATAACAATTTCACTTATTTAATACACACATTGACTAAATTAACCCATGAATCATACTTTGGAAAAATTATAATTTTGCCTCTAAACTTTCACATAATTACATTTTTGCCCCTAGGCTCGTAAAATGATCTTCATTCAATTTCTTTGCATTTTAAGCCTAGCCGAATCATTTTCTTAACTACATTTGCCCCAATTTCCACTAATTCACTCATGTATGACCATTTTCATGACTTTTACAATTTAGTCCTTTTTATGAATTTCTCATGAAAATCACTTAGAAAAAGATGTTTATCATGCATCAAACTTTCATATTCTTCCATAAATCATCAAAATACATGCATGTCATACATGAGTAAATTTGTGAACATAAACCCTAGCTCAAAATATAGCTAGAAATAGCTAAATCGAGCTACGAGAATCTCAAAAATACGAAGAACATTAAAAATGGGGCTAGGAGGTACTTACAATCAAGCTTGAAAGATAAAGAAACCCTAGCTATGGAGAGCTTGAAAATTTCGACTAGCATGAAAAAATGACATGAATTTTGACTTTTTGAGATTTTTCCTTCCATGTCTATTTTTGTCCATCTTAACATATAATGGTCTAATTGCTAAATAAGGACCTCTAGTAAGTTCTCTAATTCTATTTCATACTTAAATCTTCTAGAATCTCATATTTTCCAATCTTTGCAATTTAGTTCTAATGGACAAATTGATCACTAATTAATAAAATTTCCTCATGAAATTTTCACAAAATCATACAAACATATCATAAGCCTTATAAAAATCATAAAACACATATTTCTACTTCAAATTTGTAGTCTCGTAACCACTATTCGACTAGGCCCTAAATCAGACTGTTATAGTTCTCCCCCTTAGGGATTTTGTCCTCAAAAATCTTACCGGTAAAAAGGTTTGGCTATTGGTTTCTCATAGCCTCCTCGGGCTCCTATGTAGCCTCTTATACCCATGTCTTTGCCACATTACTTTCACAAGAGCTAAACTTTTATTCCTTAACTGTTTGACTTCTCGTGCCAAAATCTTAACCAGTTCTTCGCCATAAGTCATGTCAGGTTGAATTTCAACTTTTTTTGGTGTAATTACATGCGAATGATCCGATCGATAACGACATAGCATAAAAACGTGGAATACATCATGTATCTTTTCCAACTCAGATGGCAAAGCCAGTCAATAAGCTACTGATCTTATCCTCTTGGTAATCTCATATGGTCCGATAAAACGCAAACTCAATTTGCCTTTCTAGCCAAATCTAAGAACTTTCTTCCATGGTGACACTTTCAAGAATACCTTATCACCAACTTGAAATTCAATCTCTTTCTGTTTCAACTCCGAGTAGGACTTTTGTCTATCCGAAGTAGCTTTTAAACAATCACTAATTATTTTTACCTTCTCTTCAGTTTCTCTAACTAGATCGACCCGTGAATCTGGTTTTCTTTGAGTTCTATCCAATACAAAGGTGTTCAACACTTCTGCCCATACAATGCCTCATAAGGCACCATTTTCAAACTCGACTGAAAACTGTTATTGTATGCAAACTCTACCAACGATAAGTACTTTTCCCACCTGCCATAAAACTCAAGAACACAACATCAGAGTATGTCCTCAAGTTTCTGTATTAATCTCTCCGACTGTCTTTCAGTTTGCGGATAGAAAGTTGTACTAAAACTCAGCTTGGTTCCCAAGGCCTCTTGAAATTTTTCCAAAATCTTGATGTAAATCTCAGATCTATATCTGAAATAGTCAACAAAGGCATTCCATGTATTCTTACAATCTCTAAAACATACAAGTCTGCCAGCTTATCAAGTGAATAATCGATGCGTACAGGTATGAAAAAGGCTGACTTCGTAAGTTTATCTACCACAACCCATACGGCATCTTTCTTGCTCGGTGTCAACGGCAAACCCGTTATAAAGTCTATAGTAACACGGTCCCATTTCCACTTGCTAACTATAATAGGTTGAAGTAAACCCAAAAGTACTTGGTGTTTAGCCTTCACTTGTTAACAAATCAAGCATTTTGATACAAACTCAGAAACATCTTTCTTCATACTCGGCCACCAATAACATTTCTTCTAATCATTATACATTTTTGTGCTTGGGATGTGCAGATAAACATCCACTATATGCTTCGTGTAAAATTTTCCAAATGAGCTCATCATCTCTTAGTACGCAGACTCTATCTTGGAACATTAAACATCCATCAAAATGAATCTGAAAGTCGTACTCAACGCCCAGCTCACACTGAACTCTTTTGGCTTGTAAGTCGCTATCACTTTTCTGAGCTTCACAAATCTCTTGGAGAAACATCGGTCTAGCCTTCAACTCAGTTAGATAACCATCACTTGACAAAGCCATCCATGTTTTCATAGCCCTCAATGCAAACAAGGATTTTCTACTCAAAGCATCATCGACTACATTTGCCTTTCCTAGGTGGTAGTCAATCACTAGCTCATAATCCTTTATCAGCTCTAAACATCTTCGATGCCTTAAATTCAACTCCTTTTGAGTCATCAAATACTTTAGGCTTTTATGATCGGTGAATATCCGACATTTTTCACCATACAAATGGTCTCCATATCTTGAATGCAAACACAATAGCGGCAAACTCTAAATCACGTGTCGGGTAATTCTTCTCGTGTGGCATTAACTCTTTGGAGGCATATGCTACCACCTTGACCTCTTGCATAAGCACAAAGTCCAATCCCTTTAAGGATGCATCATTAGATATCACAAATTCATTTCCCAGTTCAGGTTGAACTAGAACTGGAGCCTCAGTCAAAAATGCCTTTAGTTTTTGAAACTCTATTGGCACTTTTGTGCCCATTCAAACTTTACATCTTTCCGTAATAGCCTCGTCATCGGAGAAGCTATGTAACACCCCTAACCCGTACCCGACGCCAGGCTAGGGTTAGAGGCACTACCGGCTAGATCGAAAACATCTACAGAATTCATCATATAGTCATTCATCAATATCAATCATAATGCCCTTTAAGTAGGTCATCGAGACCTAAAACATGTTTATAACTAAGTCGGGACTAGATCGAAATGCATACAAAATTTCATGGAAAATTAAAAACTTTTCTAAATACAGGGGATACACGCCCGTGGGGGTAGACCGTGCCCCACCCACGGCTACTAGACACACCCGTGTGTCCTATACTGCCAAAACCAACACGGCTGCCAAGCACACCCGTGTGATATGGCCGTGTCACTATAAGTCATATACTGCCATTTCTCACACGACCTCTAAGCACGCTCGTGCCATGACCGTGTACTCTTTAAGCTAGCTACTGACTTTTACCCCACGGTTGCTAGGCATGCCCGTGTGCCATGACCGTGTGACACAATAGGTCATTTGCAAGACCAACAAGCCACCCATTTGGGTATCACCTACAAGTATCACTTACCAACACATAACATGTTTATATATAGCACTAAAACATACCCAAATGACTAACCAATCTAAACACACCAATTTGCATGACCAAAATTCAATTATGCCCAAGCACCAATCATCTATAAACATACCATTTCATAACCATTTCATATAACAACTAATCAGACCAAAACACTTTACATATCATATTCCTTTAAGCATATTACCAAAACATAACTAGCCAAATCACATGGCTAAGTTCATTTTATATCTCATATCAAGGACTAGCCTATACATGCCATATCTAGCCATATACATATTCAAAGTGTACCAAAATGATTTTAGTAGTGTGATGACGATCCTTGACGGTCCCGAGCCTTCAGTAGCTTTGACAACCTATAAGCAGAGAAAACATACACAGAGTAAGCTTTACAAAGCTTAGTAAGTCAATATACAAATAAACTTAACATGAATTGCACATAACCAATTTAATAGAATGACCAATATGGTTCTCATGCCAAAATCACCTCATTCTTTCTTGAACACATAAGCTTAGCCATAACTTACCATATTTCCAAATCACATATCATATTTGCATCTATTTCATCTAGTCAAGAATTTACACATCATATTATCAATTTGATGTACTTATCATAATATGCTCACATGGATACTTACCTCATATACACCATTAGTATATAAGAAACATGCTTGTAACAGATATTCATTCACTAAACATATCAAAGCTCAGATTTGCTATTCGTACTACAGACTAGCTTGTTGAACCAATAGGAATCAAATAAGATACTCAAAAACTCAGAACAATTGTACAATACCAACGTCCCAGCTGTAACACCCTAAACCCGATCAATACTCCACGACCGAATCTGGCATGTCATAGAGGAAAACATTTTGAAGAAAATCGAGTTATCGATTAAATTTTGTGGAAAACTCTTTGTTGCTCTATGTTTGTAGAAATCAGCTGCATGATTAGTTAAAAACTGATAGTTTACTTTGAAATCCCAGAAATTAATCTTTAAAACTTAGTTTAGATCCACGACTTAGAAAACCTTTTGTAATTTTAAAAGAAACCCAAATGATTAATTTGGAAACCGTTTCTATTTGAATTTGGAAACTTAAGTTTGGAAACCATTTGAGTTGTCGAAAACAATTAAGTTGTCATTTGTTATCAAGTGATTTGTATCACCCGATGGTAAGGTTTTGAAAACCATTGCGCTTTGTAGTTTAGAAAACCTTGCACTCACATTATTAAATTAATCAAATAGTTCACTTAACCATGTTTGAAATCAAATCCAAAACATATAAATAATTCAAAACATAATTTAAAAGGCCTTATTACAATACCCAAATAATAAATAAAATGAAATATGAAATAATTACCCAATTCAAAATCCAAGTAAAACCAAATGTTTTAATGCATGGGCCACCTCGAGTCCATCCGGCTCCTCATCCACAATTTATGAGTCACCTGAAAAGATAAGGGAGAAGGTGAGTCACCAAGACTCGATGCATAAATCCTCCTCCGGATAATGCAACATACTTACACAAATCATAACCAAGTAATACATATAATGCACCCAAACCTAGCCATCCATTCTCGTGTTACCTACCCTGGTGGTGCCAAACCCTTGGTGACCCAAAGTCATGATATCCAATAAAAATATGGTGCCAAACCTTTGGTGACCCAAAGTCACGAAATATCAATAATCCAAGTGTGGGGCCAACCCGTGTGATACCAAATCTCTGGCGACAATCCCGATAAATCAAGCGTGGGGCCAACCCTTTGTAGTGCTAAGCCACTTTGGGACGAGTCATTTGTGAGGTGCCAAACCTCACAGTGACCCAAAGTCACAAAATAATCGTGGTACCAAACCATTGAGGTGCCAAACCTCTGGTGTCCCAAAGACACGGATATCAAATCTTCCCCCCTCCTCTCATATCATTCATGAGAATGCAATATTTATGAAAATCATGCCATCATGCTTTAATATGCAACATACAGCATTTATATCATAGATTTTAGTATTAAACAACATATAGCAAAATCATACCGAAAAGGACTTACCCGAATCCTTGCTTATACCCATTAAGGTATCATATCAAGATCTACAAAGCTTTTTGGCTTTTAACATATTCAGGTTATTAACATATTTACTAAGTTATAAAGTGTGTAAGTTACACACCTGTCACCAACGCAAGCACTAAATCCCGAAGACTCGATCTACCGCACTAGATCTCCTTGCCCTACATTCGGCCAAACCACCAAACCATTAACAAGGCCATTCGACCATCCCAATAAATCCCAAAACACGAGATAACACATAACTAACACAATCCTCCTTACCCTTTTGCCTTACGAATGCTACTCCCAACACAAGGTACGCGAGACTGATCTTCCCCCTACAATCGGCTACCAATACAACTTAGCCTCAAAAGCCTTCGGCCTTTCCAAATAACTTAACAAATGATTAAACTATTATAGATCATTACCACGGCCTTAATGAATCGCAGCGGAGAAAGAATGGCTCAGATCCACTGCTTCCAAAGTCCCGAAGAACCTAGGAGAAATCGGTTCCTATAGATGGTTAGTAAAACACCCACAAATGCCGAAGTTTGGCTTTTGTCTACACATGTCGACAGAGAAAAAGAGAAAGTGAGAATGATGTTTGGTCAAGGACCCTTACCCTTTTCAAAAGCGATTGGAGAAAAACCAAAGAGATCCACCCTTGTTTGAGATTCGACCAAAATAACACTAGGAGAAACCAAGGAGATTTGACACGCAGTATGGTGGATGGAAGAAAAGCAATCAATATTCGGCTAGAGTGGAGAAAGAGAAAGGAAAAGAAAAGTGAAAATAGGAGAGGAGGATTGACAATGGAGAGAAAAAAAAGAAGAAAATAGAATGGGAAAGGGATGCTTTCGACTTCTAAGAAAAATAAAAGATGAGAGGGAGTTCAAGTGGAGATTCGGCCAAGTGCCTAAGGAAGAAATCGACAACCACCTATGGTCTTTCTGAATTTTGGTTCACTATGGTACACTAATGAGAAATCAGCAGTGCTAAAAAAGGTTTTCGGCTTTTGATACACCAAACAAAGGCTAGCCAAAAAAGCACAACTAGATGCCTAAGGAAATTCGGCACCCCCTTACTCAGCTTCCCAACCGTTCACTCCTCTTCCATCAAGAGTTTAGATTTCATCAAAATTCCTTGAATCACTCCTGGCCAATCATTCAAATGAGTTTGAACTAATCAATGCTTATCTGATAGAGTTTGTGCTGAGCACAACTCTTCCCTTTGGCGTCAAAATGGTAAGCAAAAATGGAATTTCTGCTGCTCGAACCTAAGTAGTCCCTTCCCTACATGTGGCGTCACTGACTAAGGCATTAAGTGGCGCCTCCTTGCCACTTTACCAAGGCTTTTCTTGTGCTTAATCCCCCATGAATTATACTTAACCCCTAGCTCCTTCCGCTCCCTTCACTTAAAACTTAAAAACAAAAATTTCCTGCAACTCGGGCCTACTCTAAACTTGTAACTAGATTTTACAACACCATAAATAATTAACACAACGGCCACACACTTGCAAGAAAGCTCAAACACAATAACCCATATTTAAGGATGTTACAGTTCTACCCCCTTAAAAATAATTTCGGCCTCGAAATTACCTGGTCAAAAGAGTTGAGGGTATTACTGTCTCATCACATCCTCTGGTTCCCATGTAGTTTCCACCACTCCATGGTTCCGCCACAACACCTTCACTAATGGGACCGACTTCTTGTGCAAAACTTTCATATCTCGATCCAGGATCTGCACTGGTTCCTCCTCTATGGTCAAATCTAGATTTCCCTCAATTTCCTCCACTGCTACAACATACGATGGATCTGAACGATAAAGTCTAAGCATGGAGACATGGAACACATTGTATATCTGAGCTAGCTCTGCTGGTAGCACTATCCCGAACGTTGAGCCACCATTGGTATGACTCATCTCGGAGAAGCGACACTATCCCTTTCAGTTTTTCCTCAGCGGTCAGATCCAAGTCATCCATGATTTGCTCCGTCGCCTCTAACCAATACTCAGCCGTATTGGGCGCCACACCAGATATTCCACGAAAAACTCAGCTCTATTAGCTCGGAGTCGCTCAGGTATCGACTTTTGAGCTCCCATGCCTCCACCTGCTCCAGCCACCCTTTCCAAAACCCGTAGCATCGCCTATGATACTGCATCATCCCCGTCGATCACGATATTCCACATCATGTTGGTGGTGGTGGCATTTCATTTTCGGACCCTTGACCAGACCTAACGGGCTCCAACACAGTCATTCGGCCTCTACCACGGCCACGCACATTACAACCACGTCCCCTAGAATTCATGTCTATAGTTGCGATTTATCTGTTTAAGAGAATTTTATGAATTAGCTTCTGTTTCACAGATTACCCACGAATAAGTTTTATGTAAAGAAATTTTGTAGTGGTTCTTTCGATCATCACACAGTTTTCAGTTCAATTCCATACCCTCATTCCACTTGTAGGGGTATTCTCGTCATTTCACTACCCGGGGCTATTTTCGTAATTTTAACCTATCGGGGTATTTTGGTATTTAAAATAGGGTTAATTCGAAAACTTTTACAAATTGTAGATATTTTCAAAAATTTCCCGAAATCGGAGGGTGTTTTGGTAATTTCACAAACCAGGGGTATTTTTGTAATTTTTCATAATTTAGGGGTATTTTCAAAAATTTTTTAGAATATGGTTCAAGGTGATTTTACAAAATAAGGGTATTTTGAAAATTTCCAATTCAGGGGTACTTCGACGGTTTTCCACACTGAGGGCTTTTTGGTAATTTTACATGTCAAGGGTAATTTGGTCTTTTTTTCAAATCATGGGTATTGTGGTAATTTCAAAACTAAAGTTTAAAGTGTTTTGAGGAAAAACGGCTGGTCCCTTTCGGGTTTTAATTATTAATTTTAGCCTATAAATAAGTCGTCTTAGCTAGGGTGAACCGTCGCTATGCACCAGGTAGGATTCGAGTGGAGAGGAGGTGAGTCACTAGGACTGCTTAAATACCAAGCTCCCCCCTGAATCCAATCCTAGACATGCGCACAACGGTTGCCACACCCTTGGCTTAGTGACGTACTCACAAGTTTGTTTTGTGGATCATTAAGTCTTATGCTACTTATGTTGGAGTAAGCTATTCCTGGGGTTCAATAATTCCTATTCTACTAGTCTACGATCCCGAGATTCCCATTTCCCCGCATATAATTTCACAACAGTCAGAAGTACATACATGGGCGGATTGGTACCGGAGAGTCGGTGCCATGCTTCTCAAACCATGTATTTTTAAACAAAAACATTTTAGAACCATACTTTAAAACATTTTTGGGCCTCGGGCCCAAAGCCGAGCCTTTGAACTTGGCTTTGATACCAAAAATGTAGCACTCCAAACCCAGTCAACACACCACGACCGAATCTGGCATGTCACAGAGGAAAATATTTTGAAGAAAATTGAGTTATCGATTAAATTTTGTGGAAAACTCTTTGTTGCTCTATGTTTGTAGAAATCAGGTGCATGATTAGTTAAAAACTGATAGTTTACTTTGAAATCCAGGAAATTAATCTTTAAAACTTAGTTGTCGATCCACAGCTTAGAAAACCTTTTTGTAATTTTAAAAGAAACCCAAATGATTAATTTGGAAACCGTTTCTATTTGAATTTGGAAACTTAAGTTTGGAAACCATTTGAGATGTCGAAAACAATTAAGTTGTCATTTGTTATCAAGTGATTTGTATTACCCGATGGTAAGGTTTTGAAAACCATTGCACTTTGTAGTTTAGAAAACCTTGCGCTCACATTATTAAATTAATCAAATAGTTCACTTAACCATATTCAAAATCAAATCCAAAACATATAAATAATTCAAAACATAATATAAAAGGCCTTATTACAATACCCAAATAATAAATAAAACGAAATATGAAATAATTACCCAATTCAAAATCCAAGTAAAACCAAATGTTTTAATGCATGAGCCACCTCGAGTCCATCCGGCTCCTCATCCGCAATTTACGAGTCACCTGAAAAGATAAGGGAGAAGGTGAGTCACCAAGACTCAGTGCATAAATCCTCCTCCCGAATAATGCAACATACTTACACAAATCATAACCAAGCAATACATATAATGCACCCAAACCTAGCCATCCATACTACGTTTCTACCCCGTGTGGTACCAAACCACTGGTGGTGCCAAACCAGTGGTGACCCAAAGTCACGATATCCAATAAAAATGTGGTGCCAAACCACTGGTGACCCAAAGTCATGAAATATCAATAATCTAAGTGTGGGGCCAACCCACGTGTGATACCAAATCACTGGTGACAATCCCGAAAAATCAACTGTTGGGCCAACCCACTGTGGTGCTAAGCCACTGGGACGAGTCCCTATAAGGTGCCAAACCTCTGGTGACCCAAAGACACGGATATCAAATCTTCCCCCTCCTCTCATATCACCCATGACAATGCAATATTTATGCAAATCATGCCATCATGCTTTAATATGCAACATACAGCATTTATATCATAGATTATAGTATTAAACAACATATAGCAAAATCAACCGAAACGGACTTACTCGAATCCTTGCTCATACCCATTAAGGTATCATATCAAGATCTACACAGTTTTCCAGCTTTTAACATATTTAGGTTATTAACATATTTACTAAGTTATAAAGTGTGTAAGTTACACACCTGTCACCAATGCAAGCACTAAATCCCGAAGACCCGATCTACCGCACTAGATCTCCTTGCCCTACATTCGGCCAAACCACCAATGGCATCTCACACAAACATCATCAATACTCAAAATTCAAGCATGGGTTTTGTAGAGCACAAAGCAACGATTACGAAAACGTAGAAATTATTAAAAACCAAGCTCAAACATACCTTAATTCAAGCTTAACCCTTGCCGAAATTTTCAAAGCTTTTCTTCCTTCTTTTCTTTTGTATTTTCGGCACTAAGAAGCAAAGATAAGAACCATTTTTTTAATCATATTATTAACTAATTTATCCATTCACAAATTTACCCTTTTGTAACCCATAAAAGACAAATTTATACTATGGTTGTTTAGTCACTTAAATATCCACTATCATAAAAATGGATCAATAACAATATAAGGCCCCCACCTTAAACAGCCAACAACATTTAAGTCTCACAAATCAGCACACAACATTTTACTCTCTATGCAATTAAGTTCTTTATCTTAATTCGACACACAAACGATCAAATTATCACACAGAATTTTCACACAGGCTATGTCACATATCATTCACATAGAAAATATCATTAAAATATTTTTATGACCTTGGATTTGTGGTCTCAAACCATTGTTCCGACTAGGGTCTAAACCAGACTGTTATAACTCTCCCCCTTAGGGATTTTCGTCTCCGAAAATCTTACTAGTGAATAGTTGTGGATGTTGTTCTCTCATCACATTCTCAGGCTCCCATGTGGCCTCTTCAATTTCATGCTTGTTCCATAATACTTTCACTAGAGAAATTTTCTTATTTCTCAATTCTTTGGTCTATCGTGCCAAAATTTGGATCGGTTCTTCACTATACGACAAGTCTGACTGAATGTCATCCTCGGAAGGAGCAATCACATGAGATGGATCTGATCTGTACCGTCGAAGCATTGACACATGGAACACGTTATGGATCTTTTCTACCTCTGATGGCAATCTCAATCTATCAGCAACCGGCCCAACTCGTTCAATAATCTCATACGGTCTGATGAATCTCGAACTCAGCTTGCCCATTCGGCCAAATCGAAGTATTTTTTCCCATGGAGACAGTTTCAAAAATGCTTTGTCACCAATCTCAACTTCTATATCTTTTTGTTTCAAATTCGCATAAGACTTCTGACAATCAAATGCTACTTTCAACAACCTCGGATCAATTTCACTTTATGTTCTGAATCCATTATCAAATCAAAATTTGAATCACCTTGAGCTCGTTTTGCTATTATTTTCTTATCAACTTTTAGACATCACATTTTTGTTGTATACGTTTATAAAACTTTTCAACATATACACTCTATTTCTAAATAACACATAAACATCGATATCACATCTAAGATTTCGAATCAGAAATAAATTTATGTTAAACTCCTTTTAACTTATCAAATAAGTCATCAATTCTGGGCAAGGGATATTTATTCTTTATGGTCACCTTATTCAACTGACGATAATCAATGCACATTCTCATCGTGCCATCCTTCTTCTTCACATACAGAATAGGAGCATCCCAAGGTGAAAAAAAAAACTCGATCTAGCGAACCCTCTATCAGTCAACCCTTGCAACTGTAACTTTAATGCTTTCAACTCTGTTAGTCCCATATTATACAGAGCTACCGAAATAGGTGTCATACCAGACATCAATTTAATACCAAACTCAACTTCACGAATTGAAGGCAAGCCCGATAACTCTTTAGGGAAACACATCAGAAAACTCAAAAGAAATAGGTACTGACTCAATTTTCCTTTCAGACATTTTCGAATCAATTACATAAGCAAAATATGCCTCATATCCCTTTTTTCACAAAATTCTAAGTTTTCAATACCGATATCGTAGCAAGCTATCCATCTAAATCGTTAGACTTAACCCGTAAAATTTTATTATTCGGATATCTCAAATCAATAGTCTTTCTTTCATAGTTCACAACAACATCATGCAATGACAACCAATCCTTATCCAAATTAATATCAAACTCATCACATGGAAGAAGCATCAGATTAGCAGGGAAACGAATATCTCGATACGTTAACGGACAGTTCTTGCATACTTTATCAACCAAACACTTTTACCCAAGGGTTTCGATACTTTTATAGCAAACTCAGTAGTTTCTACAGGCAAAGTCTTACTGAATACTAAATTCATGTATATATATGTGAATGCATAAAACCAGGGTCTATCAATGCAATCACAGAAGTATCATAAAGTGTAAAATTTATCATAAACCGAGCTAGTTACATACCTTAATCAACCTGAAACCTAGGCCTAATGAAGCTTGTTCTTTTTATTTCTTTTCATTTGTATTTTCAGTGGAAAAACAACAAAGATGAGCATTATTTCATCTATTTGTTTTATCATATTAAGCTTATTAACTAATTACATTTTTATTCTTAATGAATACATTATAAAATGTTTTAAATCATGGACATAAATGCCAACTTACTTAATGATATAAATCATGGAGATAAATTCCCACTTACTTAATAATGGCATAACAACCTTTTAATGACTTATAACAAATCAAATCATAGCAATTTAGCATATTAACAATTAAAATGCCACTTTTTTAAGTTCGATGATTAAGTGCTTTTCTCAAATTAAACACACAAAAAATAAAATTAATTCATGAAACTTTCACACATGCTTAATCACATACTCCAGGCACAAAACAATATTAAAATATTTTTCTGCCTTGAATTTGTGGTCCCGAAACCACTATTCTGACTAGGGTCTAAACTGGTCTGTTACATTGCCTGTTGAACTACTCGAAATATCAAAGGATACTCAATCTTATCATACATGTATCATGATGCCAATGCCATATCCCATATATCGTCTTACATGGGATCACATCTTGATGCCGATGCCATATCCAAGATATAATCTTACATGGGATCTAATATCTTGATGTCAATGCCATATCCCAGATATAGTCTAATACGAGATCGTATACAAATGTCGATGCCATGTCCCAGACATGGTCTTATATGAGATCTTTCTTTTGTGCCCAGGCCATGTCCTAGACATGGTCTTTTATGGGACCTTTCTTATTTGGTGCCGATGCCATGTCCAAGACATGGTCTTATACGGGACCTACATTCGGTGTTGATGCCATGTCCCAGAAATGGTCTTACACGGGACTTTCCTTGTCTCATGTAGTGACATTAGTATCCTTACTATTCCGTATGTTCATCTGGGACTTCAACTTAACTTATTTTCATTATACTCTCACAGAGGCATCATTAGTCGATTTGATAGAAATAATATTCATTTATCATAATATCAAGCAATTAAAAATATAAAAACATTATGTAGCTTTTATTTCACACAAACTTATCTCAGTACTCAAAATACGTATAGTTGTTCGATTTAGTCCACAACCTTGTTCTTGCCTAGGTTTCGGTTCGGGCTTCGTGTTTCTTGATCTATAATAACAATTTCACTTATTTAATACACACATTGACTAAATTAACCCATGAATCATACTTTGGAAAAATTATAATTTTGCCTCTAAACTTTCACATAATTACATTTTGCCCCTAGGCTCGTAAAATGATCTTCATTTAATTTCTTTGCATTTTAAGCCAAGCTGAATCATTTTCTTAACTACAGTTGCCCCATTTTCCACTAATTCACTCATGTATGACCATTTTCATGACTTTTACAATTTAGTCCATGAAAATCACTTAGAAAATGATGTTTCTCATGCATCAAACTTTCATATTCTTCCATAAATCATCAAAATACATGCATGTCATACATGAGTAAATTTGTGAACATAAACCCTAGCTCAAAATATTGCTAGAAACGAGGATCTCAGAAATACGAAGAACATTAAAAATGGGGCTAGGAGGTACTTACAATCAAGCTTGAAAGATGAAGAAACCCTAGCTATGGAGAGCTTGAAAATTTCGGCTAGCATGAAAAAGATGGACATGAATTTTGACTTCTTGAGATTTTTCCTTTCCATGTTTATTTTTGTCCATCTTAACATATAATGGTTTAATTGCTAAATAAGGACCTCTAGTAAGTTCTCTAATTCTATTTCATACTTAAATCTTCTAGAATCTCATATTTTCCAATGATTGCAATTTAGTTCTAATGGACAAATTGATCACTAATTAATAAAATTTCCTCATGAAAATTTCACATAATCATGCAAACATATCATAAGCCTCATAAAAAATCATAAAACACATATTTCTACTTCAAATTTGTGGTCTCGTAACCACTATATTAGGCCCTAAATCAGACTATTACAATTCTTTCCTTAGGGATTTTCGTCCTCAAAAATCTTACTGGTAAAAAGGTTTGGCTATTGGTTTCTCATAGCATCCTCGGGCTCCCATGTAGCCTCTTCTACCCCATGTCTTTGCCACATTACTTTCACAATAGCTATACTTTTATTCCTTAACTGTTAGACTTCTCGTGCCAAAATCTTAACCAGTTCTTCGCCATAAGTCATGTCAAGTTGAATTTCAACTTTTTTCGGTGTAATTACATGTGAAAGATCTAATCGGTAACGACATAGCATAAAAATGTGGAATTCATCATGTATCTTTTCCAACTTAGATGGCAAAGCCAGTCAATAAGCTACTGATCTTATCCTCTTGGTAATCTCATATGGTCCGATAAAACGCAAACTCAATTTGCCTTTCTGGCCAAATCTAAGAACTTTCTTCCATGGTGACACTTTCAAGAATACCTTATCACCAACTTGAAATTCAATCTCTTTCTATTTCAAGGCTGAGTAGGACTTTTGTCTATCCGAAGTAGCTTTTAAACAATCACGAATTATTTTTACCTTCTCTTCAGTTTTTTTAACTAGATCGACCCCGTGAATCTGGTTTTCTTTGAGTTCGGTCCAATACAAAGGTGTTCGACACTCTACCATTACAATGCCTCATAAGGCAACATTTTCAAACTCGACTGAAAACTGTTATTGTATGCAAACTCTACCAACGGTAAGTACTTTTCCCACCTGCACTGAAACTCAAGAACACAACATCAGAGTATGTCCTCAAGTTTCTATTTTAATCTCTCCGACTGTCTTTCAGTTTGCGGATGCAAAGTTGTACTAAAACTCAGCTTGATTCCCAAGGCCTCTTGCAATTTTTTTCCAAAATCGTGATGTAAATCTCAGATCTATATCCGAAATAATCAACAAAGGCATTCCATGTATTCTTACAATCTCTAAAACATACAAGTCTACCAGCTTATCAAGTGAATAGTCGACGCGTACAGGTATGAAAAAGGCTGACTTCGTAAGTTAATCTACCACAACCCATATGGCATATTTCTTGCTCGGTGTTAATAGCAAACCCGTTATAAAGTCTATAGTAACACGGTCTCATTTCCACTTGGGAACTATAATAGGTTGAAGTAAACCCAAAAGTACTTGGTGTTCAGCCTTCACTTGTTGACAAATCAAACATTTTGATACAAACTCAGAAACATCTTTCTTCATTCTCGGCCACCAATACCATTTCTTCCAATCATTATACATTTTTGTGCTGCTGGGATGTACAGATAAGCATCCACTATGTGCTTCGTGTAAAATTTTCCAAATGAGCTCATCATCTCTTAGTACACAGACTCTATCCCGGAACATTAAACATCCATCAAAATTAATCTGAAAGTCGTACTCAATGCCCAGCTTACACTGAACTCTTTTGGCTTGCAAGTCGCTGTCACTTTTCTGAGCTTCACAAATCTCTTGGAGAAACATCGGTCTAGCCCTCAACTCAGCTAGATAACCATCACTTGACAAATTCATCCATGTATTCATAGCCCTCAATGAAAACAAGGATTTTCTACTCAAAGCATCAGTGACTACATTAGCCTTTCCTAGGTGGTAGTCAATCACTTGCTCATAATCCTTTATCAGCTCTAAACATCTTCGATGCCTTAAATTCAACTCTTTTTGAGTCATCAAATATTTTAGGCTTTTATGATCAATGAATATCCGACATTTTTCACCATACAAATGGTGTCTCCATATCTTGAATGCAAACACAATAGTAGCAAACTCTAAATCACGTGTCGGGTAATTCTTCTCGTGTGGCATTAACTCTCTGGAGGCATATGCTATCACCTTGCCTTCTTGCATAAGCACACAGCCCAATCCCTTCAAGGATGCATCATTATATATCACAAATTCATTTCCCGGTTCAAGTTGAACTAGAATTGGAGCCTCAGTCAACAATGCCTTTAGTTTTTCGAAACTCTGTTGGGACTTTTGTGCCCATTCAAACTTTACATCTTTCCATAATAGCCTCGTCAATGGAGCAGCTATGTAACACCCCTAACCCGTACCCGACGTTGGGCTAGGGTTAGAGGCACTATCGGCTAGATTGGAAACATCTACAAAATTCATCATATAGTTATTCATCAATATCAATCATAATGCCCCTTAAGTAGGTCATCGAGACCTAAAACATGTTTATAACCGAGTTGGGACTAGATCGAAATGCATACAAAATTTCATGGGAAATTAAAACTTTTCTAAATCTGGGGATACACACTGGGGTAGGCTATGCCTCACCCACGGCTACAAGACACACTGTCGTCCTCCCGTGGTTATATCTTGCCAAAACCAACACGGTACGCCAAGCACACCCGTGTGCTATGGCCATGTCCCTATAAGTCATATACTACCATTTCTCACACGACCTCTAAGCACGCCCGTGCCATGACCGTGTACTCCTTAAGCTAGCTACTGACTTTTACCCTACGGTTGCTAGGCACACCCGTGTCTCATGATCGTGTGACATAATAGGTCACTTGCAAGACCAACAAGCCACCCATTTGGGTCTCACCTACAAGTATCACCTACCAACACATAACATGTTTATCTATAGCACTAAAACATACCCAAATAACTAACCAATCTAAACACACCAATTTGCATGACCAAAATTCAATTATGCCCAAGCACCAATCACCTATAAACATACCATTTCATAACCATTTCATATAACAACTAATCAGACTAAAACACTTTACATATCATATTCCTTTAAGCATATTACCAAAACATAACTAGCCAAATCACATGGCTAAGTTCATTTTATATCTCATATCAAGGATTAGCCTATACATGCCATATCTAGCCATATACATATTCAAAGTGTACCAAAATGATTTTAGTAGTATGATGACGATCCTTGACGATCCCGAGCCTTCAGTAGCTTTGACAACCTATAAACAGAGAAAACATACACACAGAGTAAGCTTTATAAAGCTTAGTAAGTCAATATACAAACAAACATAACATGAATTGCACATAACCAATTTAATAGTATGACCAATATGGTTCTCATGACAAAATCACCTCATTCTTTCTTGAACACATAATCTTAACCATAACTTACCATATTTCCAAATCACATATCATATTTGCATCAATTTAATATAGTTAAGAATTTACACATCATATTATCAATTTGATGTACTTATCATAATATGCTCACATGGATACTTACCTCATATACACCATTAGTATATAAGAAACATACTTGTAACAGATATTCATTCACTAAACGTATCAAAGCTTGGATTTGCTATTCGTACTATAGACTTGCCCGTTGAACCAATAGGAATCAAATAAGATACTCGATAACTCAGAACAATTCTACAATACCAACGTCCTAGCCATAGCTAAAATACTCATTCACTCATTCATAGCTTGCTTATAACTCATCAACCACAAAGGTTCAATACATACCTTATCTAACACATAATTATTCAACTTCCAAGCTATTCAATGCTCGATATTACATGTTGATCGTCCTTTAGTATTCGTTCAACCTAATCACACACTCAGTGCTATATACATAATTGAAGCATATTAATCCTCGCACACTTAGTGCCTATTATTTTATTAGACTTGTCTCGATATCTCACTCACAATGCCAATTCAATAAGCCGAAGCTTTCATATCATCACACACACAGTGCTATTCACTTCTTATAATCACACACTTAGTGCCTATTCTTTTAATCAACTTGTCTCGATATTGCACACACAGTGCCAATTCAATAAGCCAAATCTTTCATAGCATCACACACATAGTGCTATTCACTTCTTATAATTGTACACTTAGTGCCGTGATTCGTTGTCGAGACCTAAATGACATCGCACACTTAGTGTATTAATACAAAACCGAACTTAATTCGATATCGCACACACAGTTCCAATCATAAAAGCCGAAGCTTACATTACTTCGCACACACAATGCTCTTTAACTCCTTCATAATTTCAAATACGCACACTTAGTGCCTCATTTCTCAACATCATACATGTAGCATTTCTAATTCAATCACTATCATTCAATTCCCATTACATAGATATAAACTAATAACTTGTATTATATTCGAACTTACTTACTATATTAAACTTATCACGGAATTTATATACATAATCCTCTCATAAGCATCCATTATCAACATTAGTCATATAAACAATTACAATTTCATGCAAGTACATTTATTTGCATAGTGACTTACCTCGAATTTGGTTTATCGGTATGAAAATGGTTACTCTGTCACTTTCACTTTCCTGCGATCTAAGTCCTTTTTCCTCGGTTCTTGATCTAAACATATTCAAAATTAACCCATTTATTCACTAATTCATTCAATTCAATCCAAACACATATATTTGGGGCTATTTACAAATTAGACCTCACATTTACACATTTCGAGACTTTAGTCCATTTTTTACAAAACATCAAATTCACAAATTCCATACATGCACATGCTTGGCCGAACCTCTATAGGGATTATATAAGTCTAAATATTTCATCAAATTTGCTATTTAGTCCCTCAACTTTTCATTTTCGTAATTTAGCCCTAATTAGCTAAATTCATAAAACTTCAAGAATAAAGTATGTTCATCCAACTCATATCTTTCATTTAACACCAAAAATCATCACAAAGCTCAATATAGCATCAATGGCATCTCACACAAACATCATCAATACTCAAAATTCAAGCATGGGTTTTGTAGAGCACAAAGCAATGATTACGAAAACGTAGAAATTATTAAAAACTGAGCTCAAACATACCTTAATTCAAGCTTAACCCTTGCCGAAATTTTCAAATCTTTTCTTCCTTCTTTTCTTTTGTATTTTTGGCACTAAGAAGCAAAGATAAGCACCATTTTCTTTTTTTTTATCATATTATTAACTAGTTTATCCATTCACAAATTTACCCTTTTGAAAGCCATAAAAGACAAATTTATACTATGGTTGTTTAGTCACATAAATATCCACTATCATAAAAATCGATCAATAACAATATAAGGCCCCCACCTTAAACAACCAACAACATTTAAGTACTCACAAATCAGCACACAACATTTTACTCTCTATGCAATTAAGTCCTTTATCTTAATTCGACTCACAAACGATCAAATTATCACACAGAATTTTTACACAGGCTATGTCACATATCATTCACATAGAAAATATCATTAAAATATTTTTATGACCTTGGATTTGTGGTCTCAAACCACTGTTCCTACTAGGGTCTAAACCGAAATGTTACAACTCTCACCCCTTAGGGATTTTCGTCTCCAAAAATCTTACTAGTGAATAGTTGTGGATGTTGCTCTCTCATCACATTCTCAGGCTCCCACGTGGCCTCTTCAATTTCATGTTTGTGCCAAAATACTTTCACTAAAGAAATTCTCTTATTTCTCAATTCTTTGGTCTCTCGTGCCAAAATTCGGATCGGTTCTTCACTATACGACAAGTCTTATTGAATCTCATCCTCAAAAGGAGCAATCACATGAGAAGGATCTGATCTGTACCGTCGAAGCATTGACACATGGAACACGTTATGGATCTTTTCTAACTCTGATGGCAATCTCAATCTATAAGCAACCAGCCCAGCTCGTTCAATAATCTCATACGGTTCGATGAATCTCGAACTCAGCTTGCCCTTTCGGCCAAATCGAAGTATTTTTTCCCATGGAGACAGTTTCAAAAATGCTTTGTCACCAATCTCAACTTTTATATCTTTTTGTTTCAAATTCGCATAAGACTTTTGCCAATCAAATGCTACTTTCAACAACCTCGAATCAATTTCACTTTATGTTCTGAATCCTTTATCAGATCAGAATTCAAATCACCTTGAGCTCGGTTTGCTATTATTTCCCTCTCAACTTTTAGACATCACATATTTGTTGTATACATTTATAAAACTTTTCAGCATATACACTCTATTTCTAAATAACACATAAACATCGATATCACATCTATGATTTTGAATCAGAAATAAATTTATGTTAAACTCCTTTTAACTTATCAAATAAGTCATCAATTCTGGGCAACGGATATTTATTCTTTATGGTCACCTTATTCAACTGGCGATAATCAATGCACATTCTCATCCGCCATCTTTCTTCATCCCATACAGAATAGGAGCACCCCAAGGTGAAAAAAAAAACTCAATCTAGCGAACCCTCTATCAGTCAACTCTTGCAACTGTAACTTTAATGCTTTCAACTCTGTTAGTGTCACATTATACGGAGCTACCGAAATAGGTGTCGCACCAGACATCAATTTAACACCAAACTCGACTTCATGAATTGAAGGCAAGCTCGATAACTCTTTAGGGAAACACATCAGAAAACTCGCAGGAAATAGGTACTGACTCAATTTTCCTTTCAGACATTTTCGAATCAATTACATAAGCAAAATATGCCTCATATCCCTTTTTCACAAAATTCTAAGTTTTCAATACCGATATCACAGCAGGCTATCCATCTAAATCGTTAGACTTAACCCGTAAAATTTCATTATTCGGATATCTCAAATCAATAATCTTTCTTTCATAGTTCACAACAGCATCATACAATGACAACCAATCCTTATCCAAATTAATATCAAACTCATCACATGGAAGAAGCATCAAATTAGCAGGGAAACGAATATCTCGATACATTAATGTATAGTTCTTGCGTACTTTATCAATCGAGCACTTTTACCCAAGGGTTTCGATACTTTTATAGCAAACTCAGTAGTTTCTACAAGCAAAGTCTTACAAAATACTAAATTCTTGTATATATATGTGAATGCGTAAAACCAGGGTCTATCAATGCAATCACAGAAGTGTCATAAAGTGTAAAAGTACTCATTATAACATCAGGTGATGAAGCTTCCTTGCGTGCTCGAATAGCATACGCTCTAGCAGGCGCTATAGCTTCAGATCTTGCAATAGTGTTCCTCGCTGACCTTTAACTACTACTGACATTTCTTATATTTTGGGAAGGTCTATCTCTCTCTGGGGCGTTAGCTACTCTGGGATTCTGAGTAGTCTCTTGTTCAACAGATTCTGGGCAGTCTCGAATAAAATGATCTAACGATCCACATCTAAAGCAAGCTTGATTATTCAATCTACAATTCCCTGGATGTCTTTTACCACAATGCTTACACTTAAGTGGCTCAGAGATGACATTTCCAACACTCGCCATCTCTGAGCAATCTCGAATGAAGTGATTTCGTAATCCACATTTATAACAAACTCTATTTTTATACTTGCTCCAACATTTTCCCACATGTCGTCTTCCACACTGCCTACACTCAGGTTTGTTTTATTTAGTACTTCTATCATTTGATTCAATTTTAGCTTGAGTTCTCAGACCAACATTTGGTCTCAAACGATCTCCACTAGCATGTCCAACTGAAGCATTTGATCTATTGTTTGGAACTCTATATTTTTTCGTTAAAGGTTGAGAAAAATCACTCATCAATCATTTTCTTTCATTACAAGCTTCAGAATTGACTTTCTCGGTATTATCATTATTAGTAGCCCTGAACTCTCCAGCCTCATATTTATGAATTTTGTCAACCGGAGGCATATTCATCAAATTCAAATTCATAGTCGAAAGCATAGTAGATGTCTGACGGAGATTAATTGAGGGCAGAGGTTGCAAAATAGTCTGGTTCTTTCTCACAAATTGAGTGAACAACTCACTCATCATATGGAAGAAAGCTTGTTTAACTTCTTCCTCTAGACCACTCGTAACTGGCCTCGGATCAGAAGGCACTATCCCTTGCACAAGAGCAAACGCATTACTTTCTACGCCGTCAGCTACGGCTCTTTTGGGATCCATTACTATACAAAAATCACTTTTTATACGTCATGATTCATCACACTATCACATTTCAGATATATGGCATGTATAGCTAGACTTAGACACGCTACGTCAGTCCAAGAATTGACTAAACCGTAGCTCTGATACAAACAAAATGTAACACCCCTAACCTATATCCAACGCCGGGCTAGGGTTAGAGGCACTACCGGCCAGATCGGAAACATCTACAGAATTCACCATATAGTCATTCATCAATATCAATCATAATGTCCCTTAAGTAGGTCATCAAGACCTAAAACATGTTTATAACCGATTCGGGACTAAATCGAAATGCATACAAAATTTCATGGAAAAAATTAAAAACTTTTCTAAATACAGGGGATACACGCCCATGGGGGTAGGCCATGCCTCACCCACGGCTACTAGACACACCCATGTTCCTCTCTATGGTTATATACTGCCAAAACCAACACAGCTGCCAAGCACTCCCGTGTGCTATGGCCGTGTCCCTATAAGTCATATACTACCATTTCTCACACGACCTCTAAGCACGCACGTGCCATGACCGTGTACTCCTTAAGCTAGCTACTGACTTTTACCCCACGGTTGATGGGCACGCCTGTGTGCTATGATCGTGTGTCATAATAGGTCACTTGCAAGACCAACAAGCCACCCATTTGGGCCTCACCTACAACTATCACTTGCCAACACATAACATGTTTATATATAGCACTAAAACATACCCAAATGACTAACCAATCTAAACATACCAATTTGCATGACCAAAATTCAATTATGCCCAAGCACCAATCATCTATAAACATACCATTTCATAACCATTTCATATATCAACTAATCATACCAAAACACTTTACATATCATATTCCTTTAAGCATATTACCAAAACATAACTAGCCAATTCACATGGCTAAGTTCACTTTATATCTCATATCAAGGATTAGCCTATACATGCCATATCTAGCCATATACATATTCAAAGTGTACCAAAATGATTTTAGTAGTGTGATGACGATCCTTGACGGTCCCGAGCCTTCAGTAGCTTTGACAACCTATAAACAAAGAAAACATACACACAGAGTAAGCTTTACAAAGCTTAGTAAGTCAATATACAAACAAACTTAACATGAATTGCACATAACCAATTTAATAGAATGACCAATATGGTTCTCATGACAAAATCACCTCATTCTTTCTTGAACACATAAGCTTAGCCATAACTTACCATATTTCCAAATCACATATCATATTTTCATCTATTTCATCTAGTCAAGAATTTACACATCATATTATCAATTTGATGTACTTATCATAATATGCTCACATGGATACTTACCTTATATACACCATTAGTATATAAGAAACATACCTGTAATAGATATTCATTCACCAAACTTATCAAAGCTCAGATTTTCTATTCATACTACAGACTTGCCCGTTGAACCAATAGGAATCAAATAAGATACTCAGAAACTCAGAACAATTGTACAATACCAATGTCCCAGCCATAGCTAAAATACTCATTCACTCATTCATAGCTTGCTTATAACTCATCAACCACAAAGGTTTAATACATACCTTATCTAACATATAATTATTCAACTTCCAAGCTATTCAATGCTCGATATTACATGTTGATCGTCCTTTAGTATTCGTTCAACCTAATCGCACACTCAGTGCTATATACATAATCGAAGCTTATTAATCCTCGCACACTAAGTGCCTATTCTTTTGTTAGACTTGTCTCGATATATCACACACAGTGCCAATTCAATAAGCCGAAGCTTTTATATCATTGCACACACAGTGCTATTCATTTCTTATAATCGCACACTTAGTGCCTATTCTTTTAATCGAGTTGTCTTGATATCGCACACACAGTGCCAATTCAATAAGTCGAAGCTTTCATATCATCGTACACACAGTGCTATTCACTTCTTATAATCACACACTTAGTGCCGTGAGTCATTGTCGAGACCTAAATGACATTGTACACTTAGTGTATTAATCCAAAACCGAACTTAATTCGATATCGCATACACAAGTGCCAATCATAAAAGCCGAAGCTTCCATTACTTCGCACACACAATGCTCTTTAACTCCATCATAATTTCAAATACGCACACTTAGTGCCTCATTTCACAACATCATACATGTAGCATTTCTAATTCAATCACTATTATTCAATTCCATCACATAGATATAAACTAACAACTTGTATTATATTCGATCTTACTTACTATATTAATCTTATCACGAAATTTATATACATAATCCTCTCATAAGCATCCATTATCAACATTAGTCATATAAACAATTACAATTTCATGCAAGTACATTTATTTGCATAGTGACTTACCTCGGATTCGGTTTATGGGTATGAAAACAGTTACTCTGTCACTTTCACTTTCCTGCGATCTAAGTCCTTTTTCCTCGGTTCTTGATCTAAACATATTCAAAATTAACCCATTTATTCACTAATTCATTCAATTCAATCCAAATACATATATTTAGGGCTATTTACAAATTAGACCTCACTTTTACACATTTCAACACTTTAGTCCATTTTTCACAAAACATCAAATTCACAAATTCCACACATGCACATGCTTGGCCGGACCTCTCTAGGGACAAATATTTCATCAAATTTGCTATTTAGTCCCTCAACTTTCCATTTTCGTAATTTAGCCCTAATTAGCTAAATTTATCAAAACTTCAAGAACAAAGTATGTTCATCTAACTCATATCATTCATTTAACACCAAAAATCATCACAAAGCTCAATATAGCATCAATGGCATCTCACACAAACATCATCAATACTCAAAATTAAAGCATGGGTTTTGTAGAGCACAAGGCAACGATTACAAAAACGTAGAAATTATTAAAAATCGAGCTCAAACATACCTTAATTCAAGCTTAACCCTTGCCAAAATTTTCAAAGCTTTTATTCCTTCTTTTCTTTTGTATTTTTGGCACTAAGAAGCAAAGATGAGCACCATTTTGCTTTTGTTTTATCATATTATTAACTAATTTATTCATTCACAAATTTACCCTTTTATTAGCCATAAAAGACAAATTTATACTATGATTATTTAGTCATTTAAATATCAACTATCATAAAATGGATCAATAACAATATAACGCCTCCACCTTAAACAGCCAACAATATTTAAGTACTCACAAATCAGCACACAGCATTTTACTCTCTATGCAATTAAGTTCTTTATCTTAATTCGACACACAAATGATCATATTATCACACAGAATTTTCACACAGGCTATGTCACATATCATTCACACTGAAAATATCATTAAAATATTTTTATGACCTTACATTTGTAGTCTCAAACCACTGTTCCAACTAGGGTTTAAACCGAACTATTTCAAGCTATCATAGAAAATCCCTTGACAAACCGTCAATATTAACTAGCTAGGCCTAAAAAACCTTCCAACCTCTGATACATTTCTCGATGGTCTCCAATCAAAAATAGCTGAAATCTTGCTTGAGTCAACTTGATTCCATCTCCCAGGACAAGGTGCCCCAAAAATCCAACTTCTTTAAGCCAAAATTCACTTTTACTAAACTTGGCATATAACTGATTATCTCGTAATATTTACAAAACTGCCCTCAAGTGCTCGGCGTGCTCATTCTCATCATAAGAATAAATCATTATATCATCAATAAAAACCACAACAAATTTATCCAAATATGGCGAAAGATGCGATTCATTAAATCCATAAACACAACAGGGGCATTTGTTAAACCAAAAGGCATAACTAAAAATTCATAGTGCCCATACATTGCCCGAAATACAGTTTTCGAACATCAAAGTCTTTAACTCTCAACTGGTAATATCCCAACCTCAAATATATCTTGGAAAACACAGTGGCTCCTAATAATTGATCAAAAAAAATCATCGATTCTTGGCAACAGGTAATTGTTCTTCACGGTTACCTTATTAAGCTGCCGATAATCTATACATAATCTCATGGAACCAGCTTTCTTTTTCACAAATAATACTGGAGCACCCCACGGAGAATAACTCAGTTGTGCAAAGCCTTTGTTCGTCAACTCTTGTAACTGTGACTTTAATTCTTTCAACTCAGTTGGAGCCATTCTGTATGGAGCAATCGATATAGGTGCAGTACCAGAGGTTAACTCAATGCCAAATTCAATCTCTTTAACTGGAGGCAACGCTGGCAATTCTTCTAGAAATACATCTGGATACTCACATACTATCGACACTGATTCAATTCTTAACTCAGTTTATTTGGCATTCATCATAAAGGCAAGATAAGCTTCATATCCCTTTCTTACATATTTTTGGGCAGATATATGAGAAATCACTACAAGTGATCTATCATGTTCATCTGATTCAACACAAAGAGTGACCCCGTTTTCACATCTCAATTCAATTTATTTCTTTCCACAATTTACTATCACATCATGAGCAGTTAACCAGTCCATATCAAATACATCAAAAGGAAATAGCTTGAGATTCGCCTTAAAATAATAACCTCTAATCATCAATGGAAATGTTTGCATACCTTATCAACTAATACACATTTTCCTAAGGGATTGGACACTTTTATCATGAATTATGTAGACTCTACAGGCATGCTTATACTAGATACTAATTTTATGCAAACATATGAGTGGGTAGATCCCGGATCAATTAAAGCAACAACATTAGTATCATAGAGAGAAAATGTACCCGTAATTACGTCAGGAGATGACGCCTCTTCGCGAGCGTGAATGGCATAAGTCCTCACAGGCACTCTACCCTCAAATCTTGCAGTCTGCTCTCTAGGTGTACTCTTACTACTCGATCAACTACCCATGTTTCTCTGCTGTCTCCCTCTACTAGTGCTTCCCAATCTTGTACTCTAAATTTTCTCTTTTTCAACCATCTCGGGGCACTCTCTAATAAAATGATCTTGGGAACCACACTTAAAGCAGGATCTCTCATGTGCTCGACACTCACTGGGGTGACGTCTACCACACTATGGACATTTCGGTCTATTAGGTCAAGCGTTCCCAACACTAGCAACTGAAGTGGTCTGAGCTTTAGACCCCGAGTACTGTTTACCCTTACTTCTACTTGGAAATCCAGCTGAAGTAGCTAATCGAGTAGTGAAATCTCTTGACTTCTTGTATGATGATTAAAATGACCTATTTAGTTGTCTCTTTCTTGAGTCACGAGACTCAATTTTAGCTTTTCTTTTCTCTTTAACCAACTCCTCGGCTTTGCAAGCACTATCCACTAGCACAAAAAATTCTTTCAATTCTAGTACACCAACAAATAATCAAATATCTTCATTTAATCCATCCACAAGCCTTTTCAACATAATGGCTTTAGTGGATACACACTCTCAAGCGTATTTACTGAGCCTCACGAACTCACGCTCATACTCAGTTATTGTCATTCGACCCTATTTTAACTCAAGGAATTCCTTTCTCTTCTGATCAATAAATCTTTGGCTAATATACTTCTTCCGAAATTCTTCTGGAAAACTCCCAATTAACTCCCTCCCTTGGTATAACCAACACAAGGGTGTTCCATCATTGATAACCAGGATCTCACAAGAGAGACACCATACATTTTATGCACTATTTAGGTGTGCAGGATAACTCATCAAATACCCTGATGGTATCTTCAAGCCAAAATTCTGCCCTCTCTGGATCATCATCTTTACTAGCTCGGAATTCCTCAGCACGTTGTTTTTGGATTCTATCAACCGGAGGCATTTCTCTACTTACCACTTCTACCACTTGAGGAGCTACAAGGGTAGGCTGAGGAATAGGTGAGGGTGGAGGGGGTTGCGCACTCGGGTTTGTACGAATGAACTCTGTATACCATGCATTCATCATGTGAAGAAATGCTTCCTTAGCCTCTTCTCTTCCTCTCTAACTTACAGTCGCTAGTGTATTCTCATTCTCAATCGGCACCGTCCCTTGAGTGGGGGTTGGGGTGCTACTTTCTACATCATCTGCCACATCTCTATCGGGATCCATTTACTACATGAAAACACAATTTAAATTATCAGGAGTCATCACACTATCATTATGTAAATACTCATACGTATGGCATGTATAGATAGACTCATACTTATGCTACGTTAGTCCAAGAATCGACTAAACCATAGCTCTGAAACCACTAAATGTAACACCTCTTACCCGTATTCAACACCAGAATCGGATACGAGGCATTACCAAACTTAACTTGCTCAAACATACAACATCGGGTCATAAAATTCATTTCCAACTAAAAACTTTTTCATTCATATTCATAGCGTCCCTATTATGGGTCTACGAGACCCTAATCATACATACGGACTGGTACGGGACTAAACCAAAAACTTTTACACACTTAGAAATTTTTTACTTAAAATAAGGCTATACGCCCATGTGGAAAGGAACACGCCCGTATGGGCAGGCCATGTGGTCACACACACCCATGTTCCTAACCCGTATGGATTTTATTTTTCATTTCGAACCTACAGGGGCTTTCACACGGCCTGGCACACGCCCGTGTTTATGGCCCATGTCCTTCACACGGCCAAGACATGCCCGTGGCCTCACCTTGTAAAAACCTTAGTATTCTATTTCTGACGTCAGTAAACACATAGGGGCACACGGCCTAGTCACAAGCTCGTGTGCTAGCCCATGTGAAGAACTGAATTTTTGAAATTTTGATGCAGGGGACACACGACCTATCAACACACCCATAGGGTTGACCGTGTATCACATACGGCCTAGACACACGCCTGTGTATATATTCGTATGGACAATTATAAGGCTATTTACTAAGCCAATTGTCACCCTGAAAAGCAAACACACTTATACCATCACAAGCAACACATAACAAAACAATAATACACTATGAATAATCATTAATTCATCATACATACACTTCACATATCACTCAATCAATTGCATGAACTTGCACTTTGTGAATCTTATTATATTTGAATATATGAAACTTAACAAGTATTGACCAATTTCCAATAGCCATTTACAAATTGAATGAGTAACCATAATAGCCAAAACTTTGGCTAAAAAATATGACATAACAAAATGACCAAGTTCCTATACATGTCATACCTAAAATAAATCAACTTTACTATACTAAAATAATAGTTGATAGTGTGATCCGAACTCCGATGTTCTACGATCCCTAAGTTAGCTTGGCGATACTACAAGGGAAAGGAAAATGAGAGGGGTAAGCAATAAGCTTAGTAAGTTTGCATAAAATAAATAGCAACATTAAGACTTATAATAGCATTCGTTCATTTCATTGAATAATGCATAAGTTCTCAAACACATCAACATAACTTACTCATGCATACTCTTACCAAATTACATATCACGTTTTCCATTCATTTCTCGTAAGTTACTCATGGGTACTTGTATCACTTCATCACATAAATTTAGCACTTTTATACTCTTTAAACATAAACTTAGCTCTTTGTCATCTGTACATAAACTTAGCACTTTTCCCATTAAACTACTTGGAATATCGAAGGATACTCAATCTCATCATACATGTATCATGATGCCAATGCCATATCCCAGATATGGTCTTACATGGGATCACATCTTGATGTCGATACCATATCCCAGGCATGGTCTTAAATGGGATCTCATATCTCGATGTTGATGCCATATCCCAGATATGGTCTTATAGAGATCGTATATAGATGTCGATGCCATGTCCCAGACATGGTCTTATACGGGAACTTCCTTATTTGGTGCTGAGCCATGTCCCAGACATGGTCTTATACGGGACCTTCCTTGTCTCATGTTGTGACATTAGTATCCTTGCTATTCCGTATGTTCATCCGGGACTTCAACTTAACATATTTTCATCATACTCTCATCGAGGCATCATTAGTCTATCTCATAGAAATAATATTCATTTATCATAATATCAAGCAATTAAAAATATAAAAACATTATGTAGCTTTAATTTCAAAAAAACTTACCTCGGTAATCAAAATATGTATAATTGTTCGATTTAGTCCACAACCTTGTTCTTGCCTCAGTTTCGGTCCGGCTTTGTGTTTCTTGATCTAGTATAGTAAACTTACCCGTGTAGTCGAAGGGACATGCTCGTGCCTCAGACCGTGTTTGATTTAGAGGTGCTCTCTGACTTGTGCCACATGGCCGTGTAGCACACACGGCTGATACACATGCCTTTGTCACTGCCCGTGTGCTCAATTCTGGACATTCTGTTTTGCAACAATTAAGGTGCAGGAGACACATGACTGGAACACATGTCCATGGGGCAGGCCATGTGTCATACACGGCCTAGACACACGCCCGTGTGTCTACCCGTGTGGACAAAAATAATGCTATTTACCAAGCCATTTTGCCACCCTCACTTGCACACATCAACACAACATCACATGGCACAAATTAAAGCATTTAAGAGCAACTAAACAACCACAACCAAGACAATAACATGTCATTCTCATGCCATTGTTTATCATGCTTAGAACATCAACCTTTTTACCCCAATTCATGCAAGATTCCACATTCATGATTAAAACATATCCACTTTATATCTTTGTCTAACATATTCACTACATTTATTAATTCCTAAATCAAACATACAAATTTCACATTCATTAGGCATACAATGATCATATCACCATAGACATTGACACATATATGAATATACTTAGGCTTACAACCATGTTAGCCAATATGAGCCAACTTACATGGCCAAATAGCAAAACAAGCCTTTGACAATCACAAGCCAACACATTGGCTATAATCACAATGACAAATTTAACAAAATGACTAAGTTCCTGTACATGCCATGGACTTAAAAATACTTGAATTCATCAATACCCAAAATGATAACTTGATAGTGTGATAGGATCTCCAATGAACTCTAACTTGAGCTAGCTTAATAACCCAATAAGACATTGGAAAGGAAAAGGGTAAGCAATATATATAGCCTAGTAAGTCCGTACGAAAATAATAAGCAACTTTCACCAATCTTTTATCGAGTCCAACAATATAAACATAAAATAATAATAATTGCTTTAAAACTCACAGTTATAAATTTTCATTCAGTCATAATGTTTACTCTATCAACTTATAAGCATAATTTAACATATCTTGGCTTCAGCCTAACAACCATAATTTCTCCTTTGTATCAGATTACAGCAAATAACGAATTATTTCAAACTTTATAGTAACCATGCGCATTAATTGTGAGTATTTACATTTCAAGCATATAATTTAACATATTTCAATTGCCTAAAATCTTATCTTTCCATACTTCCATAACCATTTCAACAAGCAATTATGCCAATCTTCCCTTTTTCTCATATTTAATAAACCACAATTTGTGTGAATATAACCTATCACATCATAACTCAATTTGGCCCGAAAGCCAATCACATAATCGTCAATCAAATTTATCATGTATTTCATACATCACAAGTATAAACCAAAAATCGCAAGGTTTTCACAAAAACATTCTCATGGAAATCATGACCTTACAGTTTCATGAAGTCAATGCTTATAAACTTTACGTACATACGTGTTCCAACTCGTAACATAATCATATACTTTCTCATCTTTGAAATACCCGTTGAATTTTCTATTGAACCATTTGGAATACTAAAGGATAATCGGGAATCTCGTACATATAGTACTGCACCAATTCCATATCCAAGATATGGTCTTACATGAAATCTTGTATCGATGCCAAAAGCCCAACTATGGTCTTATACGAAGTCTCATATATATGCCATATCCCAGATATGGTTTTACACGAAGTCTCATATCGATGCCATATCCTAGATATGGTCTAACACGTAATCTCAGTAACCCTAATTTCATGACATTTATATCCTATCTATTCCTAAGGTTGAACCAGAACTTTCTCTGTACCGAATCTCTGTCGGTCATTTCCATAGTATCGTACTCAATAGCATTCATAATTCATTTCAATAATATAACATTTACCACAATTATATCAATTAAGCATTTTAATGTTTATTAAACATACGAACTTACCTCGGCATAAAAATGGCAAAAAGGACTAAATCGTCAAATACTCATTTTCCCCCATTCTTGGTCTGAACCTCATTTTTTTCGTGATCTATAATATCACATTTAACTTATCTAATCAACATATTATTCATTTCAGTCCAAAAGTCACATTATGGAAAATTTACATTTTTACCCCTAAACTTTTAACATTTTACAATTTAGTCCCTAGGCTTGTAAAATGATTTTCATTCAATTCCTTCAAAACTTAAGCCTAGCCGAACCATTTTCATACTTATAACAGCTCACATTTCTCATTTATTCACATTTTTATACTCATTTTATTACTTCTACAAATAAGTCCTTCTTGACATTTTTACCGAAAATCACTTAGCAAAAGTCGTTTATCATACACCAACCATACATTTTCTACCATTAGACATCAAAATAAACAAATATCCATCATGGGTAAAATTTATACCTTAATATCTCTTCAAATTGATGGTATAAATAGATAAATCGAGTTACAACGACTTCAAAAATGTAAAAAGCATTAAAAACGAGGAAAGAACGGACTTACAATAAAGCTTGGAAGTGGCCAAACCCTAGCTGTGGCTTCCTCCTTGTGAATTTAGACCATGAGGAAGAAGATGGACAAAAATTGGGTTTTAATTTGGCTTTTAATTTGGCTTTTTAATTCATTTAATTACCAAATTACCAAAATGCCCTTAATGATAAACTTTGAAAACATACTAAACCATGTCCATTTTTGTCCACCAACTTAACCAATGGTCTAGTTACCATTTAAGGACCTCGAATCTAAAATCTCATAGCAATTGGACACCTCCAACTTATAGAATTCAAGTTTTGCATTTTTTGCAATTTAGACCTTTTAATTAAATTGAGTGCCCAAACGTCAAAATTTTCGAACGAGATTTTCATGAAACCCTTCCATAAAACTTTCGACCATAAAAATATAATAAAAATGAATTTTTATTTGTCAAATTTGTGGTCTTGAAATCATTGTTCAGACTAGAACCAAAATCAGGTTGTTACAACTCTCCCTCCTTAAAGGATTTTTGTCCCCGAAAATTTTACCAGAATATAAATTTGATTTCCACATAAGCTCTTCTATCTCGTGGCACTGCCAAAGAACTCTCACTAAAATTTTTAATCTCTTGTGTCAAAATCCTGATATATTCTTCGTTATACAACACATCGACTGAATCTTAATCCCCATTGAAGAATTCATACTCAAAGAGTCCAAATAGATACCATCGCAACATAGATACACAAAACACATTTTGAATCATTTTCCAAGGCAACACTTTCGAAAGCATGCTATCGCTGAACGAGAATTTTATATCCCCATGTTTCAAATTCACATACGTTTTCTGCCAATCTGAAGTGGATTCTAAACTGCCACGAATCACTTTCACTTTCTGTATGATTTCTGATCGGATAATCTCTAAAACATATAACTTAACTAATTTATCATGTTACATACCCAATGTAACACCCCTTACCCGTGTCCGACGTCGGGACAGGATACGTGGCATTACTGAACTTAAACAAAAACCTTTATACAAAATTAGCTATAAAATTTCATTCAATTCAACATTCCTCATTCACATGCAAATCACCCCTTATATGGGACCACAAGGCCCAAAACATACATTGAGAACTGTTCGAGACTAAACTGAGAACTTAGGAAACTTTCAAAAGACTTAGAAAAGTTTTCATCAAAACGGGGGTCACACGTCCGTGTGGCTTGGGGCACGCCCATGTCATTAGCCCGTGTGAGTCTCTGTTTAGGCCGTGTGGCGAATTCAATTCAGAAAAGTAAATGCAGACTTCACACACTGGGCACACACCCATGTCCTGGGGTCGTGTTCTCCACACGGCTGAGACACATGGCCGTATCTTTGCCCGTGTGGCCAAGAAAATGGCATTTTTCTAGACCACTTGGCACCCTCATTTTCACATACTTAAACACATCTTCAATCCATCCATCCCAAACACACATAACCATATCACATAAAACCTTTAGTATAAGCACACACGTATAAATAGGCATTACAACTCATTAACCAACATGAACCAACACATTTGACCAAATCAAATGACACATACACAATTGACTAAGTCCCTATACATTTCATAGACTCAAAAGGTTTTGCATTCACTTATATCCAACATAATAGCTTGATAGTGTGATAGCATCTCCGACGATCTCAAACCCGAGCTAGTATAAAACCCTACATGATATGAGAAAGGAAGGGGAGTAAGCTATAAAGCTTAGTAAGTATGTATTTAAGTAATAAAAAAATTATTAACATGCTTTAAACAATCCATATTTTGTGTTCTCAAGATAATGGCATCATTATTGCATAAAATTTCTCAATACACTTATGTTCATCTTGAGTTGTCTACTCGAGTTACAGTCACTAAATTATTTTTATCTGGAGCTATGGAACTCCAAATTAAGATCTGCAAATTTTACTTGAATCTAGACTCAAATATCTTATTACCATAAAATTTTCAGAATTTTTAGTTCATCCAATCAGTACAGTTTATTCTTTAAAGTTTCCCCTATTTTTCTATCAGACAGTTCTGACCCCTCTTCACTAAAAATTTATTTTCTCATTGCAAAGAACTCGAAAGATGTTTCGATTTATTTATATTGAAAATATACTCATTAAGATATTCAAGCATATAAATTTTATCCCTTCATTATTTTTTTACAATTTTTAATGAATTTCTAAATTCAAAATAGGTGATTCCGAAATCATTCTGACCCTGTCTCATAAAAATTCAAATATCCCATAATCTGAAATTATTTTGATTACATTGTCTCTTTTATGTGAAAATAGACTCAATAATATTTAATTTCATGTCTTATTCAACTTCTAATTTAACTTCCACCATTTTTGGTTAATTTTGAAAGTGATTCAACTACTGTTGTTCAAACTATTTTATTACTAATTTTACTCTATCATATTTTCTTTGTATTAATTCTCATTTACACACTTATAATACTAAAGCATATCCATAGTTAGCCATGCCAATAGCTAGTCATCATCAAATATTTACGAGCCATTCATTGGCCAATTTAACTTCCACATCAACAAAAAAAAAAAACTTGAACATTTCATTTCTCAATTTAATTTGGCTTAAAGGCCTCCAACATGATCACAATCCACATTCCCCACATTCTTACATCATAAGCATTGACATAGCTCTTTGTCATTGATGCATAAACTTTTCTCTTTGTCATTGATGCATAAACTTAGCTCTTTATCATTAATGCATAAACTTAGCTATTTGTCATTGATGCATAAACTTAGCTCTTTGTTCGTCGAACTACTCGGAATATCGAAGGATACTCATCTCATCATACATGTATGACAGTGCCAAAGTCATATCCCAGATATGGTCTTACATGGGATCACCTCTTGATGCCGATGCCATATATCAGATATAGTCTTACACGAGATCTCTTAACTCGATGTTGATGCCATGTTCCATACATGGTCTTATATGAGATCGTACATAGATGTTGATGCCATATCCCAGATATGGTCTTATACGGGACCTTCCTTATTCGATGCCGATACCATGTCCCAGACATGGTCTTATACGGGATCTACATTCAGTGTTGATACCATGTTCCAGACATCGTCTTATACGGGACCTACATTAGGTGCTGATTCCATGTCCCAGACATGGTCTTATATAGGACCTTACTTATCTCATGTTGTGACATTAGTATCCTTACTATTCCAAATGTTCAATCGGGACTTCAACTTAACATAATTTCATCATACTCTCTTTGAGGCATCATTAGTTGATTTCATAGAAATAATATTCATTTCACATAATATCTAAGAATTAAAAATATAAAAATATTATGTAGCTTTAATTTCACACAAATTTACCTCGATCCTAAAATGGCAAGAGAGACATAACTGTCAGTTACTCATTTTTCCCAACGTTCTAAGTCCGAATCTCATTTTCTTTGATCTATAACATCACATTTAACTTACTTCTTAGTCACATTATTCATTGTGATCCAAAAATCATACTATGGAAAAATTATGTTTTTGCCTTTAAACTTTGTCATATTTACACTTTTTCCCCTAGGCTCATAAAATGATTTTTATTCTATTTCCTTGTATTTTAGGCCTAGCCAAACCATTTTCATGACTATAGCAGTCCACAATTTGCATTCATTCACACATTTTCATACATTTTTCAACTTTTTACAAATTAGTCATTTTATGCGATTTCATCAAAAATCACTTAGTAAAAGTCGTTTACTACATACCGAGCATTCATATTCTACAATTAGACATCAAAGCACATGCATTTCATCCATGGGTCAATTTTTAAACACAAACCCTACCTCAAAATAATGGTAGAAATAGCTAAACTGAGTGACGGGGATCTCAAAAATGTAAAGAACATAAAAATCGGGTCTTGGATGCACTTACTATTGAGCTTCAAAGCTTGAAAACCCTAGCCCTTGATTTCCCCATGCTAAATTCGGCCAAGGAAGAAGATGGACAAAAGTTTTTAGATTTTATTTTGTCTTTTAGTCCATTTAATTACTAAATTACAAAAATACCCCTAACTTAAAAATATCCTATTTCACTTATCTAATGTCCATTTTGTCCAACAATTTAACCAATGGTATAATTTTCATTTAAGGACCTCCAATTAAAATTTCATAAAAATTGGACACCTCTAACATGTGGAACTCAACTTTTGTACTTTTTACAATTTAGTCCTTCTAACTAAATTGAATGCCCAAACCTCAAAATTTTCGAATGAAATTTTCACATAATCTTTATGTGAAATCATAGACCATAAAAATATAATAAGAATGAGATTTTTCCTCATCAAATTTGTGGTCCCAAAACCACTGCTCTGACTAGGCCCAAAATCGAGCTGTTACAATTCTCCCCCTCTTTAGGGATTTTTGTCCTCGAAAATCTTACCAAAAGAAGTTGCTTTCAACTCCCCTGAAACACTTTCAATAATCTTCTCAAAATACAAATTGATTTAATCTCATATATCTCTTTCCAATATCCTTTAAACTTTAGCACATAGTGCCGGAGTACACCGTCAAAATCTAAACTACCCTCTTAGACTTCTCATTGATATAAAAACAAATTACTGTGCCAAAATGCAACTGCATACTTAGAGTTCCCTATGGTTCATCCCATAATTGTGATGTAACTTCCGGATATCTATCCGACATAATGGAACTGGCACTCTGCATAATTGAATAACCTCAGAAACATATTACTCGGCTAATCTGTCAAATAAGAAATATGTACATAATGAAATGATCATACGAATCTTTCTTTGTCAAATGATCAACCATAAACCAATTAACATCTTACTTTTTTGGGATAATGACAATCCCGATATAAAATATATGGTAACTCTATCTCATCATCACTCATTTGCCATCACTACCTATATTAGTCCTACATATACTTGATTTCGGCTTACTTGCTTGCAAATAGACATTTGAACATAAAGTCAAAAATATCGTGATACATACTCAATCACCAGAACATCTACTCTTATAAATACACATTTTATTATTCTTGGATGAATTGACAAGCTACTATCGAGTCTCATACAAAACTTCTCTACAAACTCTAGGTTACCCAATACGCGAATTCTATCTCAGAACAATAATAATAACAGGAATTAGGTCCAACCTAAATGGGGAATAGAAAGTCGTTTCACATTGTACTCGTTTAGTTCACCACTCTCTATCACATATTTGAGCTTCTCAATTCACAAAGAAAGAATTGCTTAAGCTTTTAACTTAGCTAGAACTAGTCCATCATCAAATAAGATCAATCAAATAACCAGTACTCACAAAAATAAACAAAATTTTCCATTCAAGCATCTGTAACCATACTTGTTTTCCAAAAGGTAAGTCAATAATTACTCACAGTCTTTTAACATCTCAAAACATTTACGTTGTCTTAGTTTCAGATCTTTCTGCGACATTAGATACTTTAACCCATTAGGATTAGGAAGCATATGACACTTTTCGCTGAACATACGAAATCATCCAGTTCACAACATAGATATAAAAGTGGTTGTCTCTAAATCATTAGTTGAATAGTTCTTTTTCGTGTGACTTTAACCGTCCGAAAGTGCAAACTGCTTCTTTACATTCTTGTATTAAAACATATTCTAACCTATTCAATAGTACACCATTGAAAAATCACAAATTCTTTACTCAATTCGAATGAACTTAGAACTAGAGCTTCGGTTAATAATACTTTCACCTGTTTAGAACTTTGCTAACATGCATAGATCATTCAAATTTTCATAAATGTGATGACTTTATCAATTGGTATAACTTTAACTCATAATAACATCATCCGATTAGAACAATCCAATAAGCATATCTCTGTATCATACTTTCCAGAATATAATTTTCATCATTCAGACTATCATTCTATATACTCGTGAATGTAAAAAATTCATTACTATACTCAAGGATACTTTAAACACACATAACTCAATTGAAAGGAATAGCTGAGACTAGCTTCTTCTTTATCTATGACATTGCATAATCTATGTAATCTTTAAAGCATTCTAATATTTATTCTAAAGCTATTTTACACCTTCCAACTATTCTCATCTCTGTGTACATTACTAATTGTTTCATCACTGAACACTGTAGTTTCACACTTATGAACTTATTCAACATGGTTCTCGTAAATTTTCATCATAAAGTATCACTAGTAATGGGTGAGGCCGTAAAGCCTCTAACTTGACTCTAGTAATACACACATATAACTTAGCATTCATCATTAATGTAATATCATCATAATCATCTAATTCACTTCAGCAATTTAATATACTTGTTTTCTGCCATTCACAATGTCAAACAATGAATTTACTTATTAACATTTGTCAAATTAGAGAATGCCTTATAGGTTCGAGTACGTCATTTACTTGATGCCGTAGTCCAACTATGGTCTTACACATACAAACATGTACTGCCATGGTCCAACCATGGTCTTACATCCACAATGCCATAACCCAGTTATGGTCTATTCACTGAAATGCCATAACCCAGCTATGGTCTAACATTCCATACTTTGCCATGGTCCAACCATGGTCTTATCTGTCAATTCATCATTGAACGATCATACTCATCTCCTGTGTTCTACTTAATTTGATCTTCTAATTCAACTCCCATACTATAATATTATTTGTGGTTTCATAACAGAGTTATAAAACAAAACATTATATATTCTCTAATTTAACAATTAAACATGAGATTCAACTATGTGGACATATTGATTATACATTATTCAAACAAGTGTACATACACACATATTCCGTCTATTGGGTAAGTTTACTTATCATTTTCACTTATTCAAATAGGTTGGGTATATATCATCATATACATGCCAAGCTAACATGAATGGGCTTATCACCATATAAACTTTCATTTTATTCCATGTTTCCACATTTCTCAACTCATGGTTATCTCACTTCGTACATTAACGCATACATATCATGAAATTCTATTCATACCTTTCTAAGTTTCATCTCATCACAAACACATTTCAATCACCTCAATATCATTTTTCAGCATTATCGAAAATAGCTCAGTTGGAAGTCATCTCTGTCTTAACAAAACAATTTCGTTAGAGCCAGGAGATATCACACTATCACGAGTAGTAATATGGCATGTATAGCTAGACTCATAGATGCTAGGTTAATCTGAGAATCGACTAAACCATATCTCTGATACCACTAAATGTAACACCCCTTACCCATGTCCGATGCTGGGACAGGGTACGAGGCATTACCAAACTTAAAAAAAAAACCATTATACAAAATTGGTTATAAAATTTCATTCAATTTAACATTCCTCATTCACATGCAAATCTCCCCTAATATGGGCCCACAAGGCCCATAACATGCATTGAGAATTGTTCGGGACTAAACCAAGAACTTAGGAAACATTAAGAAGACTTAGAAATTTTTCATTAAAACGGGGGTCACACGTCCATGTGGCTGGGGACACACCCATGTGGGTAGGCTCTGTTGTCATACACGCCCATGTCATTAGCCTGTGTGACTCTCTGTTTAGGCCATGTGGTGAATTAAATTTAAGAAAGTAAATGCAGACTTCACACGCACTGGGCACACGCCCATGTCCCGGGGTCGTGTTCTCCACACGGCTAAGACACACAGTCGTGTCTTTGCCCATGTGGCCAAGAAAATGGCTATTTCCTAGACCATTTGGCACCCTCATTTGCACATACTTAAACACATCTTCAATTATCCATCCCAAACACACATAATCACATCACATAAAACCTCTAGTATAAGCACACATGTATAAATAGGCATTACAACTCATTAACCAATATGAACCAACACATTTGGCCAAATCAAATGACACATACACAATTGAATAAGTCCCTATGCATGCCATAGACTCAAAAGTTTTTGCATTCACTTATACCCAACATGATAGCTTGATAGTGTGATAGCATCTCCGATGATCTCCAACCCGAGCTAGTATAAAACCCTACATGATATGAGAAAGGAACGAGGGTAACCTATAAAGCTTAGTAAGTATGTATGTAAATAATAATAAATTTATTACCATGGTTTAAACAATCCATATTTTGAGTTCTCAAGATAATGCCATCATTATTGCATAAAATTTCTCAATTTACTTATGTTCATCTTGAGTTGTCTACTCGAGTTATAGTCACTAAATTATATTTATCCGGAACTACAGAACTCCAAATTAAGATATGCTAATTTTCCTTGAATCTAGACTCAATTATATTCTTACCATAAAATTTTCAGATTTTTAGTTCATCCAATCAGTACAGTTTATTCTTAAAAGTTTCCCCCATTTTGCTATCCAACAGTTCTGACCCCTCTTCACTAAAAATTTATTTTTTCATTGCAAAGAACTCGAAAGATGTTTATGTTTGTTTCTATTGAAAATAAACTCATTAAGAAATTCAAGAGTATAAATTTTATCCCTTGATTATTTTCGTACAATGTTGAATGAATTTCCAAAGTCAGAATAGGGCCAAAATCATTCTGTGACCCTGTCTTATAAAAATTCAAATATCCAATAATATAAAATTCTTTTGCCCTCATGTCTCTTTTATGTGAAAATAGACTTAATAATTTTTAATTTCATATCTTATTCAACTTCTAACTCAATTTACACCATTTTTGGTTAATTTTCAAAGTGATTCAACTGTAGCTGTCCAAACTATTTTTTTACTAATTTTACTCTATCATGTTTTCTTTGTATTAATTCTCATTTACACACTTATAATACTAAAGCATATCCATAGTTAGCCATGCCAATAGCTAGTCATCATCAAATATTTACAAAAAGCCATTCATTGGCCAATTTAACTTACACATCAACAACAAAAACTTGAATATTTAAACTTAGCTCTTTGCTGTTGAACTACTCGAATATAACATAATTTCATCATAGTCTCATTGAGGCATCATTAGTCGATTTCATAGAAATAATATTCATTTCACATAATATCTAGAAATTAAAAATATAAAAACATTATGTAGCTTTAATTTCACACAAACTTACCTCGATACCAAAATGGCAAAAAGAGACCTAACCGTTAGTTACTCTATTTTTCCCCTGTTCTAAGTCCGAACCTCATTATCTTTGATCTATGACATCTCATTTAACTTACTTATTAGTCACATTATTCATTGTGACCCAAAAATCACACTATAGAAAAAATTACATTTTTTCCCCTAAACTTTTTCATATTTACACTTTTGCCCCTAGGCTCGTACAATGATTTTTATTCGATTTCCTTGTATTTTACCCCTAGATGAACCATTTTCATGACTATAGCAGTCCACAATTTGCATTCACTCACACATTTTCATACATTTTTTAACTTTTACAAATTAGTCCTTTTGTGCGATTTCATCGAAAATCACTTAGTAAAAGTCGTTCACTACACACCGAGCATTCATATTCTAGCATTAGACATCAAAGCACATGCATGTTATCCATGGGTAAATTTTTAAACACAAACCCTAGCTCAAAATAATGGTAGAAATAGCTAAACCAAATTACGGGGATCTCTAAAATGTGAAGAACATTAAAAACGGGCTTGGATGCACTTACTATTGACCTTCAAAGCTTGAAAACCCTAGCCATGGCTTCCCCCATGCTAAATTCGACCAAGGAAAAAGATGGAAAAAAGGTTTTTAGCTTTTATTTTGTCTTTTAGTCCATTTAATTACCAAATTAGCAAAATGCCCCAAGCTTAAAAATATCCTATTTCACTTATCTAATGTCTATTTTTGTCCAACAGTTTAACCAATTGTCTAGTTTTCATTTAAGGACCTCTAATTTAAAATTTCATGGAAATTGGACGCCTCTATCATGTGGAACTCAACTTTTGCACTTTTTACAATTTAGTGCTTTTGACTACATTGAGTGCCTAAACGTTGAAAATTTCGAACAAAATTTTCATGGAATTATTCTGTGAAATCATAGACCATAAAAATATAATAAGAATAAGATATTTCCTCATCGGATTCGTGGCCCCAAAATCACTGTTTCGACTAGGCCCAAAATTGGGCTGTTACATCCGATCACCAGAACATTTATTTCAAATAACTATACATTTTATTACTCCCTGAATGAACAAATGAGCTACTACTGATCTTCGTACAAAATTTTCAACATAAGCTCTAAATTAATCAGTGCACAAATTCTATCTCGGAATAATGATAACAGTAATCAAGTCTGACCTGAAATCCAGAATCAAAAGTCGTCTCACACTGTACTCATTTAGTTTACCACTCACTATCACATTCCTGAGGTTCTCAATCTTGCAAAGAAAACATCGCTTTAGCTTCTAATTTAGCTAGATTCAGACCATCGTCAAATAATATTAATCATGTATCTAATACTCATAAAATAATCAAAGGTTTTCTTGTAACATCCCAAAATTGGGAGAGACAAGGGGTGGCCATACATGGAAGGAAGGAGGTCCAAGGTTCAAGTCTTGGCTCTTGCATTTTGGTTTTATTTTAAATGGATTCGAATTTTGTGGTGGCTTGGCTTAATGGCAAGTGGCGATAGTTGAGGCCATCAATAGTTTGAGTGTTCTTGTTGGTTAGGCTATTTGGGCCACGATGGGCCAAGTGGGCCCAATGGGCAAGAGTGTTCTTGTGGGTTAGGCTATTTGGGCCACGATGGGCCAATATGAGTAAATTGTATGATTGTGTAGTATATATTGTACTAGACTAGGTGAATCTCATATACGTGGCTAGATTAGTGCTAGATGGGCCTCAAAAGTGTGTGGGCCTAAATGGGCTAAAGCCGGGTTTTAGGCCCAATAATCCGGTGACGACTGAAAATGGTAATCGTGTCGCTCGAAGGGACAGTGGGCCTTCGGAAAGGCTGTTATAGGGGTAAATTACCGAAATACCCCTAGATTATAAAATTACCAAAATACCCCTGGTTTGCAAAATTATCGAAATACCCCTGGTTTACAAAATTACCGAATTACCCCTAGTTTGCAAAATTACCGAATTACCCCTGGTTTACAAAATTACCAAATTACCCCTAGTTTGTAAAATTACAGAATCACCCCTGGTTTGCAAAATTACCTAATTAACCCTAGTTTGCAAAATTACCGAATTAACCCAGGTTTGTGAAATTACCAAAATACCCTTGGTTTGTGAAATTACTAAAATACCCTTGGATTATAAAATTACCAAAATACCCTTAGTGTGTAATTACTCTTTTACCCCTAAAATGAAAAATGACTGTTTGAAACACCCCACACCCGGCCCACGAGAATTGACCGGATCTGGTATGTTCCTCAAAGTAACCCGGTTCAAATTCATTCGCATACTTTGAAAACTGTGTGTTTTGGTAGATAGTTTGTTGTGAGTTGGGCTCGAGTTGAAAACAAATTTATTTTATATCAAAAACCCATTTGTTTCAAGTGACAAATGTTTAAACTTATTTTAAATTAAATGGGCTTATTCTTTATAAAGCCCTAAATTCATAACATGGTAATTAAAGCGTAAATAAAATAAATCACGATGGCCTTATTACATAAAACAAAACCCAAAATAAAATTGTACAAGACTTAAAATAAAATAAAGATTCAAATAAAATTAAACTTCAAGTTGAACATGGCCACCACAAGTTCTCGTCCGTCCATCCATTGCTCATCACCGAAACATGTTCCCACAACGGGTGAGTCGATAGATTCAATGTGTAACCAACACCAAAACATAATAGAAATAGGCACACCATACATATCATATTCATATAAAAATTCAAGATAATGATGCAAACCGAACCCAAACCTATATGCCATCCGCTACACTCCACCCGTACCAACCTCGCACAGTAGGGACTACTAAGTCAACCCTTCATCCGCTACAAACCATCAAGGCGTCATTGCAATCGGCGTGCTCATCGCCCACTTAAAATATTGTGGCATAGCCACCACATTCGGATAATGTAACCAAGTTACCACATTCACTTAATGTGACCAAGTCACCACATTCACTTAGTGAGACCGAAGTCATCACAAATTCTTAGTGAGACCGAAGTCATCACGTTTCACTTAGTGAGACCGAAGTCATCACATTCAATTCCCCTTTCTCAAATAACACGAATGCCCCAAATTATACATATCATGCATATCATATTTAATTTCAATTTCACATCACTTAAATATAACATATTTTGAAATCCTAGTAGGAGTAGGAAAACGTACCTGAGTACTTTGTACCATAATATGGTACTTTAGCCACATTCTTACACTTTCATATTAACATATATATCATATTTAAGCCATAAATCTATTAAGATTAGTGTGGGGTACACACCTATTTCGCTTAGCGATTCCTTGAGATTCCGAAAAGCTAGATCTAATGTTTAGATCCTTAGTCCCTACATTTGATTTATCACTTATTACTTAGCATAAATCCTATTTGGCTATAATATCCAAATCCTAGTAGGATTTGTAAAAAGACTTACCTTTGATGCCGATTTCATGTTTATTCAAATCCCAAAAACTTGGTTTTCCTTCACCTGATATTCGGCCAACTCTAAATCTCAATATGGGTTAGTTTTCGACTTTTAATAATTAAAGAACCGATTTATGTAATCATACAAGCCTTGGTGAATACTTTTAGGTGTTTACCTTATGGATTTTAAACCCCAAAACTTCACTTTTCTCTTCCTTGTATTCGGCCAAAACCTAAATCCTTAAATCGATTAATTTTTGATCACTTTTGATCTAAATACTTAAGATTGGCCTTGGCCGAATATATGAACACATTTACCTTGGAGTTCTCAAACCCCAAAATTTATCTTTTAGTTTAGGTCCCTACCGAAATCACATGTTAGATCTAATCTATCATTCAAGTATAGAAGAGACCTTTTTGGCCGAATGTACATAGGTGTACTTACCTTGTTTTCAAATCCCGGATATGGCACTTTTATGGATCACAAAGTTTCGGCTTTTGTGAAGGGATAGTAGAAGAAAAGAAAAGAAAAGAAAAGAAAAGGAGAGAGTTTTGACAGAGAGAATTCGGCTAAAGAGAGGAGAAAAGATTGATGCTAATTTGCTAGAGTATTTTTGGCAGGGGTTTCTCTTGAAGAGAAAAGAATGAAGAATGGCCCTTTACTTTCCCTCTTTGGCCGAAACTACTAGCCTTAGAGTCCCTCAATCGGCCAACTCTTCCTATGTGATAAATTTTAATTTTATCAAATATTAAATTCCATCAAATCTCCTAATTAGCCGAAAATTCCAAAGGAATTAAAACTCCCCTTTCAAGATCCTTTGTGCCGTCCAACTCTCTTCTTATGGAAGCAAAATAAAACTTCTTTTATTTGCTTTTTATGTGACTCAAACTCAGGCCTAACACCTTTGCATGTGGACCATTACCTAAGGCCTTAAGTGGCATTTTCAGGCCACTTTTCCAAGTCCGTTAATGGGTCAAATTTCACGTACTTTATATTTTAGGGTCACCTGGCCCTAAGTTCCCCTTTGAACGTTAAAATTCGACATTTCGGGGTCATTTTTAAGTTTCCAAAAATTTTCGCGCGGCTCTGTAACTTGACATTTCCCAAGTTTCCAAAATGTTTAGTTTCCTCTTTTAGCTTAGTTTCCAAAATGTTTACTTTCCTAATTTACTTAGGTTTCCAAAAATGGTCACTTTCCTATTTTTAATGTAACATTTCCATGCATTCTCAGGTTTCCAAAAATATTCAGAATTTATTCAAAACATATAAAACGTGTCTTTTCATATAATTTGGCCAAAATGCATAGGCCCTTTTTAGGATGTTACAGTTCTACCCCCCTTAAAATAATTTCGTCCTCGAAATTTTCCTAACTAAACAATTGAGGGTATTGCTGTCGCATTGCCTCCTCGGGTTCCCACGAAGCTTCTTCCGATCCATGATTGCGCCATAACACTTTGACTAGAGGAATCGATTCTCTTCGCAACACTTTCACGTCATGTTCCAAAATTCGAATCGGCTCTTCCTCGTAGGTTAAGTCTGGCCTTAGCTCCACTTCTTCCACTGGTACTACGTGAGAGGGATCCGATCGGTAGCGACGTAGCATGGACACATGGAATACGTCGTGCATTTGCTGCAACTCCAGTGGCAATTCTAGCTGGTATGCCACTGGTCCCACTCGCTTTAGTACCCGATAGGGCCCGATAAACCTTGGGCTTAACTTCCCTTTCCGACCAAACCTCATCAACTTCTTCAACCACGTTGGCTTGACTTGCAACTCAGCCAACAGGCTTCCATCCTTATACAAGCTTAAATGGGTGAACATTGCTCTTAGGTCGGACACAACCTTCCTACTTAGGGCATCCACTACTACATTCGCCTTACCCAGGTGATATTCTATCGAACAGTCATAGTCTTTCAGTAATTCAACCCACCTTTGTTGCCTCAAGTTTAACTCCTTCTGAGTCAATAGGTACTTGAGACTCTTGTGGTCTGTGTAGATCACTGACCTTTCTCCATAAAGATAATGCCTCAACACCTTGAGAGCGAAGACCACTGCTGCCAATTCCAAGTCATGGGTTGGGTAGTTCACCTCGTATGGCCTTAAGCTGCCGAGACGCGTGGCGACTACTTTTCCATCTTGCATAAGAACACATCCTAACCCCGTATGTGAAGCGTCACAGTACACCACAAAATCCTTTCCTGCCTCAGGCTGAATCAACACTGGAGCTTCCGTTAATACCTTCTTAAGTTTTTCAAAACTCTCCTGTTGCTTGTCCGTCCACACAAAGGGTACTTCCTTCCTCAACAATTTTGTTAATGGCGTGGCTATTGATGAAAATCCTTCCACGAACCTTCTGTAATAGCCTGCCAATCCTAAGAAACTATGAATTTTTGCCACCGACTTAGGTGGTTTCCAATCCAACACAGCTTTGATTTTCTTAGGATCCACCCTTATTCCCTCGGCAGACACCACGTGTCCTAAGAAAGCAACTTCCCTAAGCCAAAATTCACACTTGCTGAATTTGGCATAAAGCTTCTTCTCCTTAATACTTGCAACACCATCCAAAGATGCTCATCATGCTCCTCCTCAGACTTGGAGTACACCAAAATATCGTCGATGAACACTACAACGAACCTATCTAAGTAAGGTTGAAACACTTGGTTCATCATATCCATGAATGCGGCTGGGGCATTTGTCAACCCAAACGGCATTACCACAAACTCAAAGTGGTCGTATCTTGTTCTGAAAGCTGTCTTATGGATATCCACCTCCTTTACTTTTAACTGGTGATATCCTGACCTTAAGTCAATCTTTGAGAACACTGCCGCTCCCTTTAGCTGGTCGAACAAGTCATCAATCCTAGGCAAGGGATACTTGTTCTTGATGGTCAGCTTATTTAATTGACGATAGTCTATGCACATACGCATAGTTCTGTCCTTCTTCTTCACAAACAGGACCGGTGCTCTCTACGGAGACACACTGGGTCGAATAAACCCACTATCCAACAATTCTTGGATTTGAGCCTTGAGCTCCACTAACTCTTTCGGTGCCATTCGGTATGGAGCGATTGACACAGGTGCTGTTCCTGGTAGTAAGTCTATTCCAAATTCAACTTCTCCATCTGGGGGTATTCCTGGTAATTCCTCTGGAAACACATCCTCGAAGTTCCCTACCATTCTAACTCCTTTGACACCATCCTCCTTTCCATCCAATGCACTTACAAAGGCTAGGAACGCCTCGCACTCTTTACGAACCATCCTTTCAGCCTTAAGCACCGAAACTAAATTAGTCAAGTAGTTTCTTCTTTCTCCTATCATAATGACCACCTCATCCTTAGGGGTCCTTAGTTCCATTCGTTTAGCCACACAATCCAACACGGCTCGGTGTTCTACCAACCAATCCATACCAAGTATGAGGTCAAATTCCCCGAAGGGTAACTCTATTAGGTCAGCCCGAAAGCACACTCCTTGAATTTCTAGGGGTATATTTTGAAAGATCTTATTCACCACTATAGTTTGGCCTAATAGGCTTACTACCGTCATCTCCCTATCAGAAAGTTCAGAGTCTAGGCCTAGTGTTTCAACTACACTACAGGCAACATAAGAATGGGTCGAGCCCACATCAATTAAAGTATAATAGGGTTTTCCATGAATGAGAAACGTACCGGTTATGACGTCTGGCGTCTCCATCCTCCCTACGATGAACCGCATAAACCAAACCCTTTGCCTTGCCTCAAGATTAGCAAGACACCTCGCCACGTCCTCTGCCAAAGCACCATTACCTCATTATTGAACCTCGACCTCGTTGAGGTCTTTGTCCTCCCTACCAAAACTGATTAACATTTTGAGTTGCTAGCTATTTGTCATCTGATATCTTTGGACAGTCCTTGAGCATATGGTCCTTGGACCCACACTTGAGACATGCTCCTGTCTTTTTCCAATACTCACCTAAATGCTTCTTTCCACAATGCTCACAAGGACGATACTGTCCTCTGGTACCAACTTGCTGACCCTTCGACCCCTCAGTTTTGGGCCTTTTCTGCACATTTCCCGATGATCCATAACCCCTCTTGGGTCTATTCCTGTCAGAGTTCTGCCTCGTCGAGTCCTTGATTCCCTCAGCTACCTTAGCCTTTTCAACCAAGGCGGAGAACTCCCGTTCTTGGTGTGGAGATATTAATAATCTTAGGTCATCCCTTAATCCGTCCTCAAAACGGACACAGCGTTCATGTTCAGTTGTGACTACTCCTCGAGCATATCGGCTTAACCTCAGAAATTTAGCCTCATATGTCGCTACCGACTTGTTCCTTGAACTAGTCCTAGAAAAGCTTTCTCCGCTCATCAATATAGCATGTGTTGACATACTTTTTCGATATGGCCCTTAGCATACTCCCTGTGTCGATCCTCACCATGGCACCATCCGGATAGTTAACCACCATTGGTACGCTTCATCACGTAATGTGCCACCATCCCTTTCAACTTCTCTTTAGGGGTCAAGTCGAGCTCATCCATAATACGCCGATTGCTTCCAATCAATACTCGGTGTCTTGGGTGCCACACCGGACACTCCACGAAACACCTTGGCCCGTTGGCTCGGAGTCGCCGAGTATAGATTTTTGAGCTCCGTATTTCCACCCCCGCCAGCCATCATTTCCAAAACTCGTAACATAGCCTGCGACACAGCATCATCCCCAGTCTGAGCTTGCAGCTCGACATTAACAGCTGGGGGTGGTGGTGGCGGTGGTAATTCATTGTTAGACCCTTGACCCGATCTAACGGGTTCTGACACAGTTATTCTTCCTCTACCGCGTCCTTGACGACCGCGTCCTTTAGAACTCATTTCTAACGTCGAGATCTGATTAAGAAGTTTTTTATAAATTAATACTTTTGTTTCACTTTATTACTCGCGAAGAAATTTTATGAAAAGGAATTTAGGAGTGGTTCTTTCGTATCCATACATGCACATAGTCTTTTCATTCATTTATACATCCATCAAACAATTATGAACCTTAGTTCATTCAGAGAAACGTTGTAGTTTTTCATTTGTTATTGTTTTTCCACTACCCGTGGGTATTTTTGTAATTTGTCCTACAGGGGTATTTTCGTAATTTGTCAAAATAAGGTTCCTTGGTGATTTTGTCATAAAGTATTTTTGGTATTTTTAAGTTTTCGGGGTATTTTGGAAAATTTTTGAAATTCAAGGGTATTTCGAAAATTTTTGGATCTTGAGTGTATTTTGGTAATTTTTCCACCAATCGGGGTAAATTGTAAAATTTTGATAAATCAGGGATATTTCAGAAGTTGTAAAATTTTGAGGGTTCTTTTTGAGAATTGTAATTTCCAAATCGGTCTTTGTTGCAAAAATTTTGGAAATCAGGGTCATTTTGGTAATTTTAGTGGGTTAGGGGCAATTTTCTAATTTTCCATAAATTAAGGTATATTATTATTTTTTAATAGTTTGCAAATTAGGGTTTTGAACATTTATGAGATAATGATATTTTGGCAAAGCTGCTATGTAGTTGGGCATTTTATAAACCAAGGGTATTTTGTAATTTTACCACTGGGGTATTTTTGTAATTTTATAAGTCGAAATTTTTGGAAAAAATTGTGTATAAGAAATAGTTTTCGTGAATTAAGGAAAAAATGATTTAAGAATTTTAATATTAAGGTTAGAAAATGGCTAGTTCCTTTCGGGTTTTAGTTATTGGGTTTAGCTTTATGATCGAGCCTTCTTGGTCGGGGTGATCCAAAGCTTCGCACTGTGCAGATTCGAGTGGAGAGGAGGTGAGTCACGCGGACTACTTAAGTACCAAGCTCCCACTGAAACCATTCCTAGACATGCGTCTGAGGTTGCCACACCCACTAAGTCCTCCGGGTTAGGGTGAACCGGCTACGCACTGTAGGATTCCTCGAAGAGGAGGTGAGTCACTAGGACCGCTTAAATACCAAGCTCTTGAGGATCCAATCCTAGACATGCGTACCATGGTTGCCACACCCTAACTTATCTGACTTAGCCATAGGTTTGTTTAGTGTATTAAGTCTTATGTATTTGTGTTTGAGTAGACTAATCCTAGGGTTCAAGTTCCTATCATGCTATTCTACGTTCCATTCCTATTCTACCCTTCTATAATTCACATAATCACACAGATAGATAGGGGTACTTACCGGTGGATCATGGTTGGAGACTTAGGTGCCATGCCATTAAACCTGTCTACTTTCAAAAATATTTCCATAAAACTCATTTGGGCTTGATTTGAAAACGTTTTGGGCCTTAGGCCACAGGTCGAGAGTTTAAAACTGGGCTCTGATACCAAATTGAAACACCCCACACCCGGCCCACGAGAATGGATCGGATCTGGTATGTTCCTCGAAGTAACCCGATTCAAATTCATTCGCATACTTTGAAAACTGTGTGTTTTGGTAGATAGTTTGTTGTGAGTTGGGCTCGAGTTGAAAAAAAATTTATTTTATATCAAAAATCCATTTGTTTCAGGTGACAAAATGTTTAAACTTATTTTAAATTAAATGGGCTTATTCTTTATAAAGCCCTAAATTCATAACATGGTAATTAAAGCGAAATAAAAATCGTCACGATGGCCTTATTACATAAAACAAAACCCAAAATAAAATTATACATTACTTAAAATAAAATAAAGATTCAAATAAAATTAAACTTCAAGTTGAACATGGCCACCACAAGTTCTGCCAGTCCGGTCCTATTCTCGCTCATCACCAAACATGTTCCCACAACGGGTGAGTCGATAGACTCAATGTGTAACCAACACCAAAACATAATAGAAATAGGCACACCATACATATCATATTCATATAAAAATTCAAGATAATGATGCAAACCCGAACCCAAACCTATATGCCATCCACTACACTCCACCCGTACCAACCTGCACACCGTGGGGACTACTAAGTCAACCCTCCATCCGCTACACACCATCAAAGGTAGTCGCTGCAGTCGACGTGCTCATCGCCCACTTAAAATATTGTGGCATAGCCACCACATTCAGATAATGTAACCGAGGTTACCACATTCACTTAATGTGACCGAAGTCACTAAGTGAGACCGAAGTCATCACATATTCTTAGTGAGACCGAAGTCATCACGTTTCACTTAGTGAGACCGAAGTCATCACATTCACTTCCCCTTTCTCAAATAACCCGAATGCCCCAAATTATACATATCATGCATATCATATTTAATTTCACTTTCATATCACTTAAATATAACATATTTCGAAATCCTAGTAGGAGTAGAAAAACGTACCTGAGTACTTTGTACCATAATATGGTACTTTAGCCACATTCTTACACTTTCATATTAACATATATATCATATTTAAGCTATAAATCTATTAAGATTAGTGTGGGGTACACACCTGTTTCGCTTAGTGATTCCTTGAGATTCCGAAAAGCTAGATCTAATGTTTAGATCCTTAGTCCCTACATTTGATTTATCACTTATTACTTAGCATAAATCCTATTTGGCTATAATATCCAAATCCTAGTAGGATTTGTAAAAAGACTTACCTTTGATGCCGATTTGATGTTTATTCAAATCCTGAAAACTTGGTTTTCCTTCACCTGATATTCGGCCAACTCTGAATCTCAATATGGGTTAGTTTTCGGCTTTTAATAATTAAAGAACTGATTTATGTAATCATACAAGCCTTGGCCGAATACTTTTAGGTGTTTACCTTATGGATTTTAAATCCCGAAAACTTCACTTTTCTATTCCTTGTATTCGGCCAAAACCTAAATTCTTAAATCGATTAATTTTTGATCACTTTTGATCTAAATACTTAAGATTGGCCTTGGCCGAATATATGAACACATTTACCTTGGAGTTCTCAAATCCTAAAATTGATCTTTTAGTTTAGGTCCCTGCCGAAATCACATGTTAGATCTGATCTATCATTCAAGTATGGAAGAGACCTTTTTGTCGAATGTACATAGGTGTACTTACCTCGTTTTCAAATCCCGAATGATCTTTTATACTATTCGGCTATGGCACTTTTATGGATCACAAAGTTTCGGCTTTTGTAAGGGGATAGTAGAAGAAAAGAAAAGAAAAGAAAAGGAGAGAGTTTTGACAGAGAGAATTGGCTAAAGAGAGGAGAAAAGATTGATGCTAATTTGCTAGAGTATTTTCGGGGTTTCTCTTGAAGAGAAAAGAATGAAGAATGGCCCTTTACTTTCCTCTTTGGCCGAAACTACTATCCTTAGAGTCCCTCAATCGGCCAACTCTTCCTATGTGATAAATTTTAATTTTATCAAATATTAAATTCCATCAAATCTCCTAATTAGTGAAAATTCCAAAGGAATTAAAACTCCCTTTCAAGATCCTTTGTGCCGTCAACTCTCTTCTTATGGAAGCAAAATAAAACTTCTTTTATTTTCTTTTTATGTGACTCAAACTCAGGCCCAACACCTTTGCATGTGGGCCATTACCTGAGGCCTTAAGTGGCATCTTCAGGCCACTTTTCCAAGTCCGTTAATGGGTCAAATTTCACGTACTTTATATTTTAGGGTCACCTTGCCCTAAGTTCCCCTTTGAACTTTAAAATTTGACATTTCGGGGTCATTTTTAAGTTTCCAAAAATTTTCATGCGGCTCTGTAACTTGACATTTCCCAAGTTTCCAAAATGTTTAGTTTCCTCTTTTAGCTTAGTTTCCAAAATGTTTACTTTCCTAGTTTACTTAGGTTTCCAAAAATGGTCACTCTCTTATTTTCAACGTAACATTTCCATACATTCTCAGGTTTCCAAAAATATTCAGAATTTATTCAAAACATATAAAACATGTCTTTTCATATAATTTGGCCAAAATGCATAGGCCCTTTTTAGGATGTTACACTGTTGTACCCTCGTGGTAGTACTAAAGTTGTCTGTGTTAATTGTATGATTGATTATGTTCGAGATGCACTGCATACATGGATTAGTTATGAGTAAAATTACTAAAATACCCTCGGTAGGTAAAATTACTGTTATACCCTTAGGGGTTGATTAGCGTGATTGTGTGTAATGCTCACACTTTGCTTATTAATTTGCGTTATTAACTGTGTTGGCCAAAAGCTAAAACGACTATTTAGATAGTCGAGATACCCTTGTGGGTAAGGTTGGGACACAGGGTAAGTACCGCTATGATTTTACTTTCGAATATGTGTATGTATTAATTAATTGTCCGTTGTACATTGAAAGTATGTTGCATTCATATCAGTATGACATTATGTTGCATGGGCTTGGGAATATGATTGAAAGGGGAAGTGTGATTCAGTGACACTGTCACGGTGGTCTGGAACCACGGTGGGTTGGCCCCACATATTTATTGAGCGACTCTGTCACGGTGTTCTAAAAACCACGGTGGTTTGAAACCACGTATGCTTATATTAGTGACTTGTCTCGGTGGTCTAAGACCACAGTGGGTTGGCCCTACGTATGCATAAACTTATCAGAGATCATCATGGTGGTCTGAGACCACAGTGGGTTGGCCCCACGATTAAATATTTTAGTGACTTTGTCACGAGTGGTCTGGGACCACGGTGGTCAAGAACTACAGTGGCAGGATGCCATGGGTGTTTGGATGATACAGGTGACCTAGAGGATGGAAAACTAGGTTGGGTTGGGCTGCATTGCATACATTTTTAATATGCCATATTGTGTTGGCTAAGGCCCAATGTGCTTTTGTGGGCTTAGGCCCAAATTACGTTCGTAAGGGAATTACACACTAAATCTTGATGACTCACCCTCTTCTTATTCTTCCAAGTAACTCCTAGTAGCGGTTTTGGAGCCTAGTTGGACTTCGAGGTGGCCATCCAATGTTTCTTTCATAAATTTCGTTTATTTCTTTCTTTAAAATTATTTTAATTTGGGATTTTGTTATGTAATAAGGCATCCGTAACCTTAATTTGGGTTTTGATTTAATGCGGTTACTATTATATTATGAAATGCTAAACACAAGATTTTTCTAAAAATGTAATTAAACATTTTCCAAATTACTAACAAGCGGATAACAAGTGATTAACAACTCAATACAGAGATTTTCTTAAAATTGCAAACCCTATTTTCAAAATGACATGTTTGGGAGTTCTTTCAAACAACCTTTCCTTGTGACATACTAAATCCGGTTGAAATGTCTAGGCCGGGTTTGGGGTGTTACATTTCCATTCAAGCATTTGCAACTATATTTGCTCTCCCAAAGGTTAATCAATAACTGCTCACAATCTTTTGATAGTTCAAGCCATATATGATGTTTTAAATTTAGATCCTTCTATGACATTTGATACTTTAAACTCTTGGGATCAGGCAACATATGGCATTTTTCATCCGACAACCGACATCATCAAATTCTCAACACAGACATAAAAAGTGGCCGACTTAAAATCACCCGTCGGATAGTTCCTTTCACGTAACTTTGACCGTCTGAAAGCATAAGCTATTAATTTACATTTTTGTATTAAAACACATTCCAATCCATTGAATAGTGCATCACTGAAAAATCACAAATTCTTTACTCAATTTATAATGCACCTAGAACCAGTGTTTCGGTTAGTAACACCTTCAACTATTTTCAACTTTGCTAACACTCACAGACCATTCAAACTTTCACAAATGTGATAACTTTATCATTCAAAACATCTCTAACTCATAATAATATCATCCAATTAGAATTGATCTAATAGATACATCCTTGTATAACACCCTTTTGAATATAAATTCTTCATTCAGACTGTTCGTCAATTTACCCATGAACGTACAAGGTTGTATCCTCTTACCTGAGGATGAACTTTAATGTATATAACTCAAATTACCTTTCAACTAAGTAGCTTGCTTAGGTAAAAACAACTGAGTCGATCTTAACTCAAATAATATCATATCAAATATTCCCTTCTTCATGCTGTTAAAACAACTCAAACATACAATCTTTCAAAATTTCCTCCCAAGCTAGTCAAAAATCTTTACAATCATATTAGCTCAAGGAAACAAAATATCTTGGTTGAACTCATTGGTCTTAATCAAACTTACCTGAGAAAAGAAAACCATTGTACAATTTGTGTAACACCCCTAACCCATATCCGTCGCCGGATTAGGGTTATGAGGCATTAGAACTAAACTCAATTCTAGATAGACCTTCATTTGAATTCAAGCACAAACAATTCGATCTTTTCTATTTCATATAACATTACAACCTATTAAATTAAAATAATGTACAACAAGTTTTATTACTGGTAACTAATACATACAAATGTCCAAATCACATGACTTAAGCATTCATGACATATATACATTTAAACCATATCCCAACCAATGTCATTTTATAACATATATCGGACATAATTCAAAATTCATTTAACATAAGATGATTTTCATTCATATTACTATAATGCATATATATATTAAACTAACCGAACCATTTATACCATTTAATAAACAATTGCATATACAAACATATTAATATTACATCTTGACCGAACATACTATTTCACTTTTCATTTGGATTTTACCTAACCAACCATGAAACATAGTAATTTCTTACCATTAACAATCGAATCTATATAGCCAACTATCACTAGTAAAGCATATTAAACAAGTAACACATAAATTCACCTTAGTTGAGATCATGCACACATCATAAACACAGCAACCATGTTTCACATATAATAAGCAAAGACCAAGTTTGCTAAAACCAACCCATAACATATATATATATATATATATATATATCAAATGAGCACCTTCCATATATGACATAAACCATACCGAATTTAAAACATCTATTAGCATTATGAACAAGCCATTATATCAAAGCATAGAAATGAAACTTAACCAAAAGAAATAGCTATTTTCGCAAGGCTATATTTATATGCAAGACCAAATATCATAGGTTTCAAAACTTAGTCTAACCTATACATGCCTTTGATTCAAAAACTAAACTTATAAGTACCAAAGGAGATGATAGTGTGGTTGAATTCTCTGACGATCCTCTGAGCCCGTAGCTTGTCCAAAATCTATAAAACATAACATTGAACACACACAGAGTAAGCTTACTAGCTTAGTAAGTCTTGAGCAATTTTGATATAACATTCAAACATTTAAGCATTTTAATCATTAGGTTTATGGCATTGCTTACTAACTTGAAATTTCATCATGGTCGAATGCTATCAATACAATTTATCCAAGTATCATCACTTTATTACTACGAGCATGTAACTCATCGAATCGCATAAATATAATATGTATTCGCATATTCCAAATCGAATGATTACAACAAACATATCCATCACATCATTCGTACACATATACAAACACATTCAACCGTCTTCACCTTTAACATTTTCATCTATAGCCGATTCTCCAAAATAACCTATTTACGCTTGAATTCTATTACATATAGTTCATACTCATCAATGGTAAGCTCAATAGCACCTATAAAACTTTTACCAAATCATCAACTATATTACATCATATTCAATTTGAATGGTAATAGATCAACTTACCTTATCCCTTGCAAATATAAAAGGCTTATACTTACCCGAGCTTTTAGCTCATTGCATTAATTATGTTCCACGTGTAATGATTCATGAGTTTCTCTATTTATCACACATCATCGGCATTAAGCCTGCTAGGCATCAAAGCCCAAAATACACACCGGCATTAAGCTTGCTAAACCAAAGGATTGAAATTCTATCACCGGCATTTAGCCTGCTAGGCAATAAGCCCGATGTATTTCACCGGCACAAGGCTTGCTAGGCATTAAGCCCGACATAGATCCCCGACACAAGGCCTGCTAGGCTCGAAGCCCGAGTATCAATATAATTAAACCATTTCATACACCTTTCTTAATACTAAAATCACATATATCACATATGTTTCATAAGACTATCACTTATCAATTTCGAACAACCTTAATCACATTACATTATTAAAAACTCAATTCACATATACTACTAACCAACATTCGGCATTTTCATGTATATTCCCATAACTTTTAAATTTCAACATTTATTAGATTTGATAAATAATTTTCGACATGTATTTGCTTAAAGACTTACCTCAACTATCGACGGACAACGAAGACCGGCTATTCGATAACTTTTGCCTTCCCCCGATCCAAGTCCGTTTTTCTTTGTTCTTGATCTAAGCATATTAAAAATAATCTCATTCAAGGACATTTCATTTCAATTTAGTCCCAAAACACATAAATGGGCAAATTACCATTTTACCCCTAATGTTTCACATTTTTTTTTTCAATTTCATCCTATTTGCATAAAACACAAAATACACAAAATTTCACTACACAACCTAAGGGCCGAATATTCATAGGGATTATACAAGTCTATTTATTTCATTTATTTTGCATTTTAACCCCTCAAAATTTTTTTTGCAATTTAGCCCAAAAAAACTCAATTTCACAAAAATTTCCAATACAAAACATGTTAATCTATGACATAACTTTAACATATAATCATCAAACATCACAAAGCATAAGCTTCCATCCATGGTCGAACATCACATACACACTAATCTCAAAAATTTTAGCATGGGTTGGATAGTATTCGAAGCAACGATCACAAAAACGTAAAAATTATCAAAAACCGAAAACTACCCATACCTTAATCAAGCTTCAAGTTGCTGAAATATTGAAGCAATTCTAAGTTCTTCCTCCTTTAAACATTCGGTCATTAGAAAAAAAATGATAATGGCCTTTTTTTTTGTTTAATTATTAACTTATATTATGTTATTACTAATTTTACTATTTTAACCTTTTCTAATTAATAATATAAAACATAAACATTGGTTTCTTTGTCTTTCTACCGTCCACTAACTTCAAAATGGGCTTTTTGCCCCTTAAGGACTTCATATTAAAAAGCCACTATCAATTAGACACTTTTCACTATAGTTTCCAACTTTTGCACTTTACGCGGTTAAGTCCTTTTGTTAAAATTAAACACACAAATGAACGAATTAGCTCACGAAAATTTAACACATGCTTAGCCACATATCAACGACATAGAAAATAATATTAAATTATTGTACAGACTCAGATTTGTGGTCGTGAAACAACTGTTCTGATTAGGGTCAAATTCGGACTGTTACAATTTGAGCTTGAGCTTTCACAATCTATACCTTTGCCTATGTCAATTCCTTTTATGAAAATTAGAGAAATCCTGATACCAGAATCACCACGTTCCCATAATCGAACCAAAAATACAACCATAATAGGCATAATTATCACAAGCCAAAGAACATACTTTAAAGATGAGCCATGATTGATAATTTACCAAATAAGGTTGATAAGGAAACCAAGATAAAGAAATCCAAGATACGATATCATACTGGAAGTTCGAGAACATAATTCATAAGAAAATAAAAAAGATCTTGATGATTCCTAAGAGAAAACCAGAAGAAAAACAATGCTTATACGATCTGGAATCAATTGTAACAGAGATAATATATTTTCCAAATATATATACAAAACAAAACAACATCCAGTAGAAAAAAAAGAATAGCCTCACATAAATTTTCACCAACAACTTTTATTTCAAACGTAATAGAATAGAATCCCAAAGAGAGATATAAGAAATGCTGCTCATCAACCAACCAGACTAATAGTATTTTCATATATCATTATAATTAGCTAGCATTCTCATACGATAAGAATTCCATCAAAAAAATGAACAATCACATATATCTTTGAGGATACATGAAAATATATAATTCACAGGATAGATCATCATAATCTATCCAATTACAACTGTTATACTCAAACATCTTTACGATTCAAATATCATTTCTCTGACTAATTCTATCATCACTAATCCCGTATTATTCCATTCACTAATGAAAATCAATCCAGAAGAAATTCCAGCAAATACATTCTTTAGACATTATACCTGAATAAGTCGATTAGCCGAGATTAACCTTTTTCTTTAATCATGACATCCCAAAATTTGAATGATCTTTAGAATAACTGGCATCTTTTCCAGAACTGTATTCACTTGTCAAACAATTCTTAACTCTGACCACATTATTAGTCATTCCGCTACTGAAATCTTTAGTCTCTTACTTGTGAGCTCATTCAACTTAAATCTCGTGAAATTTTGTTATAACATACTACATTGGTAAGGGGGTGAGGTTGTAAAGCCTCTAACTCGACTCTCATAAATACACACATATAACTTAGCATTCATCATCAACAAAATATCTTTACAGTCATATAATTCACTTCAAGCTAATTAACATACATATTTTTGTTACACGTATAATAGCCCGGTTTAGGGCTTAGTTGGAATAGTGGTGTGAGACCACAAATTCAAAGTAGAAAATATGTATTTAAATGATTTTACAAGGCTTATGAGGTATTTGCATGATTGTGTGAAAGTCACATGAAGAAATTTTATCAATTAGTGAATAAATTGTCCATTAGGATTAAATTGCAAAGAATAGAAAATGTGAGATTCTAGAAGATTCAAGTATGAAATAGAATTATGAAAAATCCTAGAGGTCCTTATTTAACAATTGGACCATTATGTTTGATGATGGACAAAAATGTACATGGGAAGGAAAAATCTTAAGAAAGGGTCATTAAGGGCATTTTGGTCATTTGGTTAATTAAAGAATAAAAAAGGGAAAATAAGCCAAAAATCATATCCATCTTCTTCCCCATGGTGCCAAAATTTGCAAGGACTCCATAGCTAGGGTTTTGTTCATTTTCAAGCTTAAAGTAAGTGCATCCTAGCCCCGTATTTTGAAACCCTAGTAGCTTGGTTTAGCTATTTCTAGCCATATGTTGAGCTAAGGTTTATGTTTGAAAATTTACCCATGTATGACATGCATGTATTTTGATGCTTTATGGATGAATAGGAAAGTTTGATGTATGATAAACACCTTTTTCTAAGTGATTTTCATGAAAGATGCACGAAAAGGAATAATTTGTACAGTTATAGAAATGGTCATACATGAGTGAAATAGTGGGAATTTAATGTTTTTATAGTTGAGAAAATGATTCGTCTAGGCTTGAAATGCAAGAAAGTTGAATGAAAATCATTTTACGAGCCTAGGGGTAAAAATGTAATTATGTGAAAGTTTAGGGAAAAAATTGTAATTTTGCCAAAATATGAATTAGTCAATTTAGTTAATGCATGTGTTTAACAAGACAAATTTATTATTATAGATCAAGAAACACGAAGCTCAGATCGAAATCGAGGCAAGAACAAAGTTGAAGACTAAATCGAGCACTGAGACAAATTTTGATATTCGAGGTAATTTTGTATGAAATTAATATTTCATAATGTTTGATATTTGAAATCGTTCATTATTATGCTAATGCATGTTATGGTGAACGAAATCGAGCAATAAAGTTTCGATGAGTAAATGATGAGAACAGGATAAATTGTAGTTCCAGTTATAGTTCCGGAGTAAGTATATTAGCTATGTATGCATATGAGAAAGGAAAGGTCCCGTATAAGACCATATCTGGGATATGGCTTGGGCACCAAAGAATGATCTCGAGTAAGACCATATCTAGGATATGGCATCGACATCTAAGTTCAATCTCGTATAAGACCATGTCTGGGACATGGCATCGACATCGAGTTATGAGATCCCGTATAAGACCATATCTGGGATATGGCGTCGGCACTAAGGAATGATCCCATGTAAGACCATATCTAAGATATGGCGTTGGCATCAAATCTTATGTATGTTAAGCTTGAATGATTCATGATGATCCGATTTATTCATAAACAAAAGAGTCAAGTATGTGAGTTGGCCTAGATCCAAGTCTATTTATGGATGGCCTTGAGTGATGTTCATGGTATGAATGATAAAAATGTGAGTTTATGGTTATGTTAGCAAAAGTGCTAAACTACATGAATAAGTGATATAGGTATCTTGAGTAAGTACTTTTATTCATTGGTGCTATGTCGCCATTTCTTCATGATATGAATGATTATAGTTTGAAATAAATTGTCATCCTAGAGTTTCATGCAAAGTTACTAAGCTATATGCTTACCCCTCTCTCTTCCCTTTTCCTTGTAGTTTCGCCAAGTTAGCTCGAGGATCATTAGACGTCGGAGCTTGGAATCACACTATCGACATCACTTTGGTATAACAATTTAGACTTATTTTGAGTACGGCATGTATAGGACTCGAGTATTTTGTTAAGTTGTAATTGTTAGCCAAAGTGTTGGCTATGTATGTTACTAAAGTCATTTTGTAAATGGTCTTGAGTTAGGCCAATACTTGGCAAATCCTTTTACTCAATGAAGGTAAATTTCATGAAGTGTATGCTCTTGTGTATGTCTCGATTTCTTAAATTCCTAGAGATATCAATTGGTCATCTTTTAAATTGGAATGATTTGAATCGGAGTTTGCATGTGTACGATGTAGGGTGGCAAAATGGATTGGTAGATAGCCTGCTAATTGTCCACATAGGTAGACACACGGGCATGTGTCTAGATCGTATGGTAGGCACGGCTAGCACATTGGCGTATGCCCAGGCCGTGTGAAGTTTGCACCTTGCATTTGAAATTTAAGTTGCCACACGACTGAAGCACACGGGCGTGTGTATAGGCTGTGTGGATAAGTTAGAATGACAGGGTTTGGCACATGGTCCAGGGCCACAGGCGTGTCAAGGCTATGTGAAATTAGTCAGTGTCAACCACGGGTGGAAGAGACGGGCATGTTTTAGGGGCACACGGGCGTGTCCCTAGTTCAACATGGGCGTGTGGCCCTTGTTTTGATGAAAAGTTTTCCAAATTTGTAAAAGTCCTCGGTTAAATCCTAAAACCTTTTAGGGGTATGTTTAGGGCCACGTAGGCCAAGAATGAGCAAGAAATGGGTTTTGAATGAAATGTTATAGCCCGTTACTACATGTTCAAGTAAGGTTAAGCATGGTAATGCCTCGCATCCGGTCTCGTCGTCGGACACGGGTAAGGGGTGTTACAACACAAATTTTCTGATTATCTTTATTCAAACAAGTGTGCTTAAACATACATTCCATAAATATGAGTAAGTTTACTTATCACATTCACTTAATCAAACAAATTAGGCACATAACATTATATGAATGCCAATTAAACATAGATGAGCTTATCACAATATAAACTTTCATTTCATTTCACCTTTTCATATTTCAAGAATAATTCCCAATGAGCTATTGTAATTTCGATGGATACTTGAGTAGTATACTCAAGGTATGCATGTCAACAATTCGTCAATTCATATTCAAAAGTTCCTTTTTGGCACATATTCACATGGTCATTTTATTTTGTACATCATCACATACATATCATGAACTCTTATTCATACCATTCCAAGCTTCGACTCATCACAAACACATTTTCAAATATCTTAGAATCACTTTCAGCGTTTTTGAAAACAACTCGATTGGAAAGCATCTCTGCCTCAACTAAACAATTTCATCAGAGTCGGGAGATATCACCCTATCACAGGTAGTAATATGGCATGTACAGCTAGACTGACATACGCTACATTAGTCCGAGAATCGACTATGTGACACCTTTAACCCGTATCCATTGTCGGATTAGGGTTACAGGATCCCTCATCTAAGTACCTAGACAAATCGCTTCATTCGAGATATTTAAATGCTAATTTCATACCATTTCATTATATCGTGAAACACACATGTATCTTTAATTTAATCACAACACATCCACAAACATAATATGCTTCACATGGTCATTTAAAGCAATAGCTGAATGGAATTTACAAGGTAATCAATTATTCATTTCCTCTCTACTAACAATGTTACTATCTAACATACATCTTAATGAACAAACATTACACCTACGGAGTTATAAGCTTTCCATTTCAATGTTACGAAAGAAGATAACAAATACTACTTATTTATCACCCATTGAGTTATACCTCAATTTCAAATTTCAAAACAACTCATTTATCAAAGAAAAAAAAAATCCTTTTGTCACATACGACCATAATCAGTACAATCACTTACAAATATATATAAATAGTTCTTCACAATTACCATATAACAAAACATTACAACCATAATTCAGCCATTTATATCATATAACCAAAACCACCATATTACCCAAAGGAAATATTTAAACTTTAAACCAAAACAAGATATGACCGAACATCTCAAATCAATATGCATAATTTTGTTCACTAATATATCTCCTTGGTAATAACATGCATAAAGTGCGATCTATTTCATCTATACCAATGCATTTTGGTACATTCAAATAAGTATGCCAATACAATTAATCCTCTCATTTTTATAAGTGTACTATATTCCACCGATTTCTAAAAACTCAATCTCATACATATCTATTATGAAATAGCTTGCAATTAGCATTTCTATATATGCATACTAAATTACTCAATTAGTAAATATATAAAATAACAAACTCAAATGATATTCAATTAACGAAATATAGCCATTTTCGCATGGCTTAAGTTGAGAAATATGGATAAAATGTCATTGTTCTGGTTGAACGTTGTAGTTCGATGGATTATGGTGATTTTATGAAATGGATAAAATCTTTTGAATGTTGCAAAAAGGATTTAGCTCGGAAGGGTAATCCTGAATTAATCCCTCTTGAGCATAAGTTATGAAATGGATTTAGCTTGGATGGGTAATCCAGAGTAAGCCCTTTAGGGCATACGTTACTGAAAGGATTTAGCCTGGACTGGCAATCATGTTATATCATATGTGGCTCGAGAGTGTGCTCTCTATATATACACATATAACCATCGATTAGGTCAAATCAAAACGGTTTAGTCTATACATGCCACATACTTAAAGTTTATACACAAAAGAGATACCAAAGTATCGTTGATAGTGCGATGAACTGCCCAAAATGATCCCCGAGCTCGAGTCTTTACTTCAAGGAAACTGTAAAACAATGAACAAAGACACCAAGTAAGCTATCATAGTTTAGTAAGTTTCAAGCAATTAACTCACATACTCCATCAAGTCTTTACTTCAAGGAAACTGTAAAACAATGAACAAAGACACCAAGTAAGCTATCATAGTTTAGTAAGTTTCAAGCAATTAACTCACATACTCCATCAAGGTCAAATAAATTATTTGATTCACATTCTCTTTGCCGAATAGTCAATCATTCAAGAATAAATTGCTCAGCTACGTTATACGCATGTACAAAAAAATATATATATACTCTTACACCACAGTCGCATCAATAAATGAACAGCATATATATTTTTTTTACTTATCATAATCTCTATTTTTCAATTTAACCCGTTTTCCATCGTAAAGTGTCATAAATAGTACATATCTTTAGTTTACTAATCCATCCAACTTACCGATCGTGTTTAACATGTAATAATGCACTCGTACATTTTTGAATACATAATATCTTTAATAATAGAAATCCTTTAATAAACCTCGTACTTACACACTTGTTAATAAGGCTTAGTAACGTATAGCTCACCTAGAGCCATTACTTAATACTTCTCGTAACGTATCGCTCACATAGAGCTTTTACTTTAATACTTCTCGTAACGTATCACTCACATAGAGCCGTTATTTTAATACTTCTCGTAACGTATCACTAACATAGAGCCGTTACTTTAATACTTCTCGTAACGTATCGCTCACATAGAGCCGTTACTTTAATCTCGTAACGTATCACTCACATAGAGCCGTTACTTTAACACCTCGCACCCTTAGTGCTTATTAATCGATTTCATGCATACATAGTGCCATGTTCCTTTCCAAATTACCACCTCATTTTCATAAACATAGATTATCACATCTAAACTAAGATACAACACATCATAGATATACATGATCAATTCCATCTATCCCTCCCATGAAGTCATACCACGTTCGGCTTTAGAAGGCAATTATATACTCTCATCAATTCAATACCATAATCATACATTATAAATCTATAATCAGTCCCACCTTAATCAAACATCATTTAATCAAAGCTAATAATAAGAACACTAAGCTCATATTCGGCAAACACATGAATATATATTTTCATGTTACCATTTCGCATTCAGCCATATACTAATGAATATATTTATCCTTACTTAATTAACAATTGTAATTCATGTAATTAGTTTCAATTTAACCTGATTGCTTAAAACTTGCCTTGATAGTTGTCAGATTAAGCTTCCTGGTTACTCGTTAAAATTTGTTTTCCCCGATCCAAAGCCTTTTCCTTTTGTACTTGATCTAAATAATTTCAATTTAAACTTAATCAAACATATAAACATTCAATTTGATCCAAAATCATATAATTACAAAATTCACCAATTTACCCCTAGTATTTGCAACTTTTTTTCAAAATAGTCCCTAATGCACAACTCACAATTTGTTCAAAATTTAGATGTCTTTCTCAAGGGCCGAATTTTCATCCTTCCCTACCAAATCCATACAACTCATTTATTTAACAATTTAACCACTAAAAATTTCTATTTTTATTTTTTTCAATTAAATCCTTAATTAACATCATTCTTCAAAAACTCAAGAACAACAATTGTTCATCTAACATAAATCTTCCATTTAATGCTAAGAATCATCTAAAAGCTCAACCTATGTTCAACGACACATTACTCACACATGATCAATGTTCAAAATTGATGCATGGGTTTGATAATATAGCACATAACAATTACCAAATTAAGAAATTTATCAAAATTTAAAGCTAAAATTGAACCCTAGAAGTGCCAAACCCCAAAGAACTCTTCGTCTCTTATTTTTTCTTCTTAGTTTGGTCAAAGTGAAAGGAAAATGAACATGCAATCCTATTTCTTCCTTTTTGTTTTATTATAATATTATTATCACAAAATATATGTGATTTTATCATTAACTTAAAATACATAAATATTAAAATATAATAAAACCTGCCACTTACTATTACATGCACATGACGGACGGCACTAAACTGGGATTTTGGCTAAATTGCACTTTTGATACTTCAATTAAAGAAGCCACTTTCAATTTAGTGCTTACACATTCAACCGCCAATTTATTTCATTAAAACAATCTACTCCTTTTTCATAATTATGCATTAAAATAATCAAATTTTAATATGAAAATTTCACACATCCTAATTCACACATACTAACATTTAAAAATAATAATAAATTCATCAATTCGATTCAGATTCGTGGTCCCGAAACCACCCTTCCGATTAGGGTCATAATTGGGCTTTTACAGACTAAACCATAGCTATGATACAACTAAATGTAAATCCCGTTACCCGCATTCGATGCCAGAAAGGTACGAGGCATTACTTGACTCACATCATAAGCCATCTGTAACATCCTAGATTAGGGGTTATGCGTTCGTGCGTAATTCATGAGATAGTGGGATCAGTGGGTGTGTTGGATGTGTTCTGAAGAGTTTCAAGAACCCTAAGATGAAAGGAAATATAAGGAAATGTAAGGAAATGTAAAGAAATGAAAGGAAATGAAAGGAAATGCATGGAAATGTATGGAAATGTATGGAAATGTAAGGAAATGTATGGAAATGTAAGGAAATGTAAGGAAATGTATGGAAAGGTATGGAAATGTATGGAAATGTAAGGAAATATATGGAACGATTAGTTAAAAGAGGAAACCTAAGTAAATTAGGAAAGTGAACATGTTTGGAAACCAAGCCAAAATAGGAAACTAAACATTTTGGAAACCAAACCAAAATAGGAAACTAAACATTTTGGAAACCAAGCCAAAATAGGAAACTAAACATTTTGGAAACTTGGAAAATCTGAGAGCTGAAAATTTTGGAAACTTAAAATGACCCTAATGTCGAATTTTAGAGCCCAAAGGGAACTTAGGGCCAAGTGACCCTAAAAATATAAAGTACATGAAATTTGACCCAATAACGGACTTGGAAATGTGGCCTGAAGATGCCACCTAAGGCCTTAGGAAATGGCCCACATGCAAAAGGTTTTGGGCTTGAGTTCGAGTCACATAAGAAGTAAATAAAATAAGTTTTATTTTGCTTCTAGAAGCCCAAGAGGTGGACGGCACAAAGCTTGCAAAAGAGGAGTTTCACTCTCTTTAAAACTCGACTAATTAGAAGATCATAAGGACTCTTAAGGGAAGAGTTTAATTCTCTTTAAAATTCGGCTAAATAGGTGAATAAATGAAGAATTATTCTTTAATTAGGAAGAGTGGTGGCCAAGTAAAGGATTCTTGGCCTAGTAAAATCGGCTATAAAAGGAGGGGACTAGGGCCATTCATTATTCATTCTCCCTCTCTTTTCCTCTGCCGAATATTCTTCTTGAGCATCCATTCTTTTTCTTCTTTTCTTTTAACCTCCTAGTCGATTTCCTTCTAAGCCTATTATTCCTCTCTTCTTTCATCTTTGAAACCAAATACATAAGGGAATCATAGCCGATTGTTCAGCAAGTCTCTAAGTCTAATCTCGAAGGTTGAAGTGAAGGTGCAATCGATTCCTTCAAATAAGGGTAAGATCCAAGTTTAGTTTCCCATTCTTTTATATTCTAGACTTATTGAAATTTAGAGACTAATTTCGATTATTAATCTTGGCGAATCATGGAAGAAGAAATTCTTTTCCGAAGGTACACCATAGGCCACGTGTTCCCTAGTTATTCGGTGAATTTGGATTTAAAGTCCATAAGGTAAGCATCTAAAAATATTCGCCAATGTTTGTGAGATTATCTAGATCAATTCTTTAATTATTGAAAAGCGAAAACTAACCCATATTGAGATTCAAGGTTGGTAGAATATCAGGTAAAGGAAAAACCAAGTGTTCGGGATTTGAATAAACACCTAATCAGCCTCAAGGTAAGACTTTTTACAAATCCTACTAGGATTTGGATATCATAACCAAATAGAATTTATGCTAAGTAATAAAGGATGAATCAAATGTAGGGACTAAGGATCTAAACTTTAGATCTAGCTTTTCGAAATCTCAAGGAATCGCTAAACAAATCAGGTGTGTACCCTTACTATCCTTCGATATTTTATGGCTAAATATTTTAAATATATGATATGAATAATAATGTGAATATGGCTATGTACCACAAATGTGGCAAAAGTACCCAGGTACGTTTCCTACTTCTGATAGGATTGTGAAAAGTGTTATTTTAATAACATGCGAATATATGAATATGAACATGAAATTAAGTTATGCAATATATATGTTTTTGGGGCATTCGGGTTTTATGTGAAAGGGGAGAACAGTGTTGACTTGGTCTCACCAACGAAGGTGTTGACTTGGTCTCACCAACGAAATATGTTGACTACGGTCACATTGCGAAATTTTGGTAACCGGTTACAATAGTGTCTAAAGACACAACGATAAATTTGATTATAGTGTCTAATGACACAACGATATGGGCGAATGCCTTTGATGGAGAGTAAGCGGATGGAGGGTTGACTTAGTAGTCCCTACGGTGTGAATGGCGTGTACGGTGGTGTGTAGCGGATGGACCATTAGGATTGGGTTTGGGTTGCATCATAATTTCATTATTATATGGACTTGATGATTTGAACATGAATGCCCGATTTATTGAATGTTAGTATTGTGTGCACATTGAGTCTGTTGACTCACCCGTTGTGGGAACTATTTTCGGTGATGAACAAGTGATGCAAGGCGGTGAGACGTTGAGGTGGCGTGCTACATTCGGAGAATTTATTTAGTTTGAACTTTATTTGATTTAGTTACTCTTATTTTATTTTGGGTTTTACTTGATGTAATAAGGCCATAAGGCCCAGTTGGATTTTCTTTATTTCCGCTTATTCATGTTGATTGTGTTACAATTTATTTTTAATTAAAGTTAAGAAAAACAAAATTTATTTCTTTCAAAATAATAAACCCTAAAATTGTTTTGTCACCTCACTTAAGTTGGATTTTCAAAATTTATTAAATGGGTTCCAATCTAAGCCCAATCCAAACAACATTTTTCTAAAATTTTACAAATTTTCCTAAGTATCGAATCTTTTGAAACCGGTTTACTTTAGGAACATACAGATCCGGTCCATTCTCGTGGGCGGTGTGGGTGTTTCAATTGGTATCGAGCCAAGTTTTAAACTCTCGGCCAATGGGCTAAGGCCCAAAACGCTTTCAAAGCGAGCCAAATGATTTTTCTTTGAAACATAAGGTGTTTTATGGCATGGCACCTAAGTCTCCAGGCCATGATCCACCGTAAGCACCCTAACTATATGTGTGATTCTATGAACTGCTTAAGGGTAGAAAAGGCATGGAACGTAGAATAGCATGATAGGAACTTGAACCTAGGATTAGTCTACTCAAACACAAATACATAAGACTTAATACACTAGACAAACTCGTGATTAAGTCACCGAGCTAGGTGTGGTAAGCATGTGCGCATGTCTAGGAGTGGATTCAAGAAGAGCTTGGTATTTAAGCGGTCCTAGTGACTCACCTCCTCTTTACTCGAATCCTACCAGTGCGTAGTAAACTGCTCACCCTAACCAAGAGGACTTAGTCACTGCTAAACCCAATAACTAAAACCCGAAGGGACTAGCAGTATTTTATGGAAACCCTAATTTTAAAAATTTCTAAATTACCTCTTGATTTAAAAAGAATATTTTATAAATTTTCCTGAAATATTTCGATTTACAAATTTACTAAAATACCACAGTGGTAAAATTACAAGAATGCCCAGTTATAAAATGTTCAACTACTCAACAAACTTTACCAAAATGTCATTATGTTATAAAAGTCCAAAACCCTAATTTGCAAACTATCAAAAATACCTTGATTTTTGAAAATTATAAAATTGCCCCTAACTTACTAAAATTACCAAAATGACCCTAACTTCCAAATTTATGCAACTTCATCGTTTTGGAAAATAAATTTCTCAAAAAGAACCCTCAAAGTTTTGCAACTTCTGAAATATCCCCGATTTATTAAAATTTTACAATTTACCCCGATTTGTGGAAAAATTACCAAAATACCCCAAGGTCTAAAAATTTCAAATACCTCTGATCTCAAAAAAAATTTCCAAAATACCGGGAACTTAAAAATACCAAAGATACTTTGTGACAAAATCATCAAGAAACCTTATTTTGATAAATTACGAAAATACCCCTGTAGGACAAACTACGAAAATACCCCCGGGTAGTGAAAAACAACAACAAATGAAAACTACAACATTTCTCTGAATGAACTAAGGTTCATAATTGTTTGATGGATGTATGAGTGAATGAAAAGACTGTATGCATGTATGAATACGAAAGAACCACTCCTAAACTCCTTTTCATAAAATTGTTCGCGGTTAAACAGTGGAACAAAGTACTAATGCATAAAACTCTTTAATCAGATTAAATCGTGACGTTAGAAATGAGTTCTCGAGAACGTGAACTAAAAAAAAAAGAAAAATAAATAATGTGCCTAGAAAGTATGATAGTTCTTTAAGATCAGAGTGCGCAGCAATAGCGTAGTGTGGTGAGTTAGACTGTACGGATGAATGATAGTAAGTAATTTCGAGGACGAAATTATTTTTAAGGGGGGTAGAACTGTAACATCCTAGATTAGGGGTTATGCGTTCGTGCATAATTCATGAGATAGTGGGATCAAGTGGTGTGTTGGATGTGTTCAAGAGTTTCAAGAACCCTAAGATGAAAGGAAATATAAGGAAATGTAAGGAAATGTAAAGAAATGAAAGGAAATGAAAGGAAATGCATGGAAATGTATGGAAATGTATGGAAATGTAAGGAAATGTATGGAAATGTAAGGAAATGTAAGGAAATGTATGGAAAGGTATGGAAATGTATGGAAATGTAAGGAAATATATGGAATGATTAGTTAAAAGAGGAAACCTAAGTAAATTAGGAAAGTGAACATGTTTGGAAACCAAGCCAAAATAGGAAACTAAACATTTTGGAAACCAAACCAAAATAGGAAACTAAACATTTTGGAAACCAAGCCAAAATAGGAAACTAAACATTTTGGAAACTTGGAAAATCTGAGTCAGCTGAAAATTTTGGAAACTTAAAATGACCCTAATGTCGAATTTTAGAGCCCAAAGGGAACTTAGGGCCAAGTGACCCTAAAAATATAAAGTACATGAAATTTGACCCAATGACGGACTTGGAAATGTGGCTCAAGATGCCACCTAAGGCCTTAGGAAATGGCCCACATGCAAAAGGTTTTGGGCTTGAGTTCGAGTCACATAAGAAGTAAATAAAATAAGTTTTATTTTGCTTCTAGAAGCCCAAGAGGTGGACGGCACAAAGCTTGCAAAGAGGAGTTTCACTCTCTTTAAATCTCGACTAATTAGAAGATCATAAGGACTCTTAAGGAAGAGTTTAATTCTCTTTAAAATTCGCTAAATAGGTAGATAAATGAAGAATTATTCTTTAATTAGGAAGAGTGGTGGCCAAGTAAAGGATTCTTGGCCTAGTAAAATCGGCTATAAAAGGAGGGACTAGGCCATTCATTATTCATTCTCCTCTCTTTTCCTCTGCCGAATATTCTTCTTGAGCATCCATTCTTTTCTTCTTTTCTTTTAACCTCCTAGCCGATTTCCTTCTAAGCCTATTATACCTCTCTTCTTTCATCTTTGAAACCAAATACATAAGGGAATCATAGCCGATTGTTCAAGCAAGTCTCTAAGTGAATCTCAAGGTTGAAGTGAAGGTGCAATCGATTCCTTCAAATAAGGGTAAGATCCAAGTTTAGTTTCCCATTCTTTTATATTCTAGACTTATTGAAATTTAGAGACTAATTTCGATTATTAATCTTGGCCGAATCATGGAAGAAGAAATTCTTTTCCCAAAGGTACACCATAGGCCACGTGTTCCCTAGTTATTCGGTGAATTTCGGGATTTAAAGTCCATAAGGTAAGCATCTAAAAATATTCGGCCAATGTTTGTGAGATTATCTAGATCAATTCTTTAATTATTGAAAAGCCGAAAACTAACCCATATTGAGATTCAAGGTTGGCGAATATCGTAAAGGAAAACCAAGTGTTCGAGATTTGAATAAACACCTAATCACCTCAAGGTAAGTCTTTTACAAATCCTACTAGGATTTGGATATCATAACCAAATAGAATTTATGCTAAGTAATAAAGGATGAATCAAATGTAGGGACTAAGGATCTAAACTTTAGATCTAGCTTTTCAAATCTCAAGGAATCGCTAAACAAATCAGGTGTGTACCCTTACTATCCTTCGATATTTTATGGCTAAATATTTTAAATATATGATATGAATAATAATGTGAATATGGCTATGTACCACAAATGTGGCAAAAGTACCTGTGCACGTTTCCTACTGATAGGATTGTGAAAATGTTATTTTAATAACATGCGAATATATGAATATGAACATGAAATTATGTTATGCAATATATATGTTTTTGGGGAATTCGGGTTTTATGTGAAAGGGGGAGAACAGGTGTTGACTTCGGTCTCACCAACGAAGGTGTTGACTTCGGTCTCACCAACGAAATATGTTGACTACGGTCACATTGCGAAATTTTGGTAACTTCGGTTACAATAGTGTCTAAAGACACAACGATAATTTGATTATAGTGTCTAATGACACAACGATATGGGCTGAATGCCTTTGATGGAGAGTAGCGGATGGAGGGTTGACTTAGTAGTCCCCACGGTGTGAATGGCGTGTACGGTGGTGTGTAGCGGATGGACCATTAGGATTGGGTTTGGGTTGCATCATAATTTCATTATTATATGGACTTGATGATTTGAACATGAATGCCCGATTTATTGAATGTTAGTATTGTGTGCACATTGAGTCTGTTGACTCACCCCATTGTGGGAACTATTTTCGGTGATGAATAAAGGACGGACCGGGGTGAGACGTTGAGGTGGCCATGCTACATTCGAGAATTTATTTAGTTTGAACTTTATTTGATTTAGTTACTCTTATTTTATTTTGGGTTTTACTTGATGTAATAATGTAACACCCCAAACCCGTCTATGCGTTGAGACTAGATTTGGTTTGTTACATGATTCGAGCTATTCTTAAATCTTTAATGAGTTGAAAACCGCAATTTATACTGTAGGTTTAAAATTTGAAGAGTATTTGATTTTGATAAATATTTGAAACATTAGTTGAAAATCATTGTATTATTAAAACCGTTAGGAGATTTGTTAAAGAGTTAACAATAAAAGAATTATTTATAAAAGAATTTCATATACTTGAAAACCCAAATTTATTTTTATAAAGCATCATATAATCATAGCCCATGATTTAAAAGTCCAAAATAAAGTTTAAATTCCAAACACACATAAAATCCATAAGTTATTTATAGAGGCCATTTATTACAACATCCCAAAATAATAAAAATAATTATTAAAAGTTCAGAGTTTTAAATAACCCATATTTAGCAGTATGGCCTCCACGAAGTCATCCTCAGCCCAAGTCCACATCAGTTTCCATTACCTGAGATGGAAAGAAATTAAAGGGGTGAGTTACTTAGAACTCAGTGTGTAACTCACTTACCACCATTATTGGGCCAGATTGTCAAGATATTATGCTGGGCTTGAGCCCAATTCAGAATTCAACAATATATCATGAATTTAAAATAATTAATAATGCATGAAAAATGTAATTCCCAACCCAAACCTAATATCCATCCGCTAACACCCCCGTACCATCCATCACACCTGTGGGGATCAAGTCAACCCACCCCGCCATCACACCAATCGTAGGCATTAAGCCTTTTTATAATTGTGGCATAGCCACCGAACTAGAGGCAATAAGCCGATATTGTGGCAGAGCCACCGAACTAGAGGCAATAAGCCGATATTGTGGCAGAGCCACCGAACTAGAGGCAATAAGCCGATATTGTGGCAGAGCCACCGAACTAGAGGCAATAAGCCGATATTGTGGCAACTGGCCATTCTTCTCTTCATATATCCCACCCATGCAATTATACATGTACTTTAAAATATAAAATTTATTAACAATACATAACATGGTGGGTTTATCAATAACATTTCATTTGGCCCTCAAATATAGCAATTTGTCCATTTAGCAATTTAGTGGGCTTTGGCCCATTTACCAAACTAGAGTGTTTTGGCTAAATTTTAACGAACTAAAGTATTTTGGCCCATTTTCACGAACTAGAGTATTTACGGCCCATTTTCACGAACTAGAGTATTTACGGCCCATTTTCAAGAACTAGAGTATTTACTACCATTTTCACGAACTAGAGTATTTACTACCATTTTCACGAACTAGAGTATTTACGCCCATTTTCACGAACTAGAGTATTTACGGCCCATTTTCACGAACTAGAGTATTTACGCCCATTTTCACGAACTAGAGTATTTACGTAATAACAATTAATATCTCGAGGCGCTTTCGTAATTTTCACGATTTTGTCATTTTACGTATTTTTGTCATAATATCATTTTTTTACGATTTTACCGATCTAATCGTTTTTACGATTTACTACCATACCGAAATTTGACATCCAACCGAGAAAATAATGAGTGTGAAAATTACACACCTCGATACCGTGAGTACTAACCCTTCTCGCTCCTAAGCACCTAAAATATATTTTGATCCGTTAGACAACTATCTCAGAAAATAAATCTTAATCGATAATGGATCCAAAATCTTACCCTCTTGATTTTGAATCACTTCGATTTTCGGTTTTCCTTCGTTTATCGATTCACTAGCCGACGAGAATCCACCAACGTATAACGGCTCGGAGGTTCGTACTACTTCGAATAATGGACTTCTTTCGGAAGATGGCCCGCAACCCGGTGGAAAATCCCTGATCGCCAAACCGCTCTTCGCTTGAATGGGGATTTACAGATCCACCCCTCTTACGATAACTAAACACCGCCCTTTTCTTCCCTATTTTGACAGTCTTCAAGATCCAAAGGAATTTAGTTAGATCTAAAATAATATCAATTTACTAGAGATTTAAAGAGATTTGATTTCCTTACCAAAATAAAACGTTTCCAACGTTTCTCCCGATCACTTGAGTTCGATCTCCGTTATTGCACTAAATAATAATAACGAAAAGAACGTTATTAGAATGAATGTTATATTGATTCTAAAAGTCCTTCAAATCACCATTACCATTCGCCATAGTACCTTAATAAATCGAAAATGGAAAAGAACCCTTACCTATAATCCACGGTCGAAAAGAAGGAATGGAGAATGGTGTCTAAATGATGAAGGATTCGCTATGTATGTTCAAGGAAAAGGAAAAATATTTGGTTTATAGGCACAATAGCATTCGCTAAGGGAGTGTAGATGAAGAAACTTTGTTTGAAATAATTAGAATATGAGAAAGAGATGGTGATGAGATAGTTTGATTTCAAAGAGAAAAGAAGATGAAAAAAATAGACCTTTAGGATTTAGTGCATTCGGCCATGGCAAAAGAAAAGAAAGAAACCGATTTTGGTATGGGTGATTTCGGCACAAGGAGAATACAAAAGAAAATTAACAAAGTGGATGAAAGTGACCAAATGGTCAAGAGATTTTGGCTTTGCCAAATGCAATATTCGCCAAGAGGGATGTTGAAAGGAGAAAACAAAGAAAATCTGCACAATGTGCAAAGAATGACCAAAGAGAAAAGGATGAGATTTTAGCCAAACTAACAAAATTTTGGCTCTCCTCCCCTTACCAATATTGCCGTCCAGCACATGGTCAAATGGCCATGATTTCTTTCCAAATTTTCCCTTGATATGTGCCTTAGGTTCCCCTATCTTTCCTTAAACCTTTGATTCCATGCCATAAGTTAGTTGTTACCCTAATCCATTGATACACTAACCAAAATACATGGTCAACACCTTCCTTATATATCCCTTGCCGACACTTCCTAGACATGAGCAGAAAATTAAAAGCAAAAATTCATTTAGGTGCCATACAAGGATTCGAACCTCTTCCCTCTTACTTGAACCCATGCGCCAACTCCACCATGCCATATGCTCATTTTATGACACTTTTAGCACATAATTTAGCTTAAGTCTTAATCACCTTTGTTTCACTTCAATAAATCTCAATTTAATACATTTTATTTCTTCTCCAAATTATGCTTTACCCTCTCAAAGACTTCAATAAGCACCAAATTAAAATAAAAGATTTTTCCTTTAAAATCTAAACACCAAAATCATGCAAAATTAAATACTCAGATTTTTAGGGTGTTACAACTCTACCCTCCTTAAAGAAAATTTCGTCCTCGAAATTTACCTGGTTGAAAAAGGTGAGGGTATTGTTGCCGAATTGCATCCTCTGGCTCCCACGTAGCTTCTTCCACTCGTGGTTACGCCATAGAACTTTGACCAACGGCACGGTTTTCTTCCTTAATACCTTGACATCTCGGTCTAGGATTTCCACCGGTTCTTCTTCAAAGGACAAATCAATTCACTCCAATTCTTCTACCCAGTATAATGTGCAAAGGATCCGATCTATAACGCCTCAACATGGAAACATGAAAGACATTGTGAATTTGATCTAACTCCGGAGGTAACTCAACTGATATGCCATCGACCAACACGCTTCAAAGACACGATAAGGTCCAATATATCTAGGACTTAGCTTGCCCTTCCTTCCTAATCAAGATCTTTTTCCAAGGAGATACCTTCAAGAAAACCCGATCTCCACACTATACTCAATGTCCTTCGCTTCAGATCTGCGCAGACGACTTCGCATCTATCTCGAGGCTTCTTTCAACCGTGCTCGAATAACTTTTACCTTATCCTCGGTCTCGGATATCATCTCAGACCTAACATCATTTTCGCCCAACTCGGTCCAACAATAGGAGAGCGACACTTACGACCATACAATGCCTCGTAAGGTGCCATCCGAATGCTAGACCGATAATGTTGTTATATCGCTAAATTACGCCGGTGGTAGATAATCCTCCCAACTACCCTCAAGTCGATTACACATCCTCTTAACATATCTTCCAATATTTGAATTACTCTCTCCGACTGACCATCAGCTGAGGATGAAAAGCCGTACTGAAATTCAACTTTGTTCCTAAGGCTTCGTGCAGAGCTTTCCAGAATCGTGATGTAAACCTAGGGTCCCTATCCGATATGATAGATACAGGTACCCCATGTAACCTCACAATTTCAGATACATAAAGTTTCGCCAATTTCTGCAATGAATAGTCCGTACGAACTGGCAAGAAATGAGCAGTCTTCGTCAACCGATCAACAATTACCCAAATGGAATTTTTCTTAGTAGGTGTTAACGGTAACCCACTAACAAAATCCATAGTTATTCGCTCCCATTTCCAAAGAGGAATCTTTATCGGTTGTAACAATCCAGACGGTAATTGATGTTCTGCCTTCACTTGCTGACAAGTCAAACATTTTCCCACTAACTCGTAATCTCACGCTTCAACCCCGCCACCAATATCATTCACGGAGATCTCGATACATCTTATTTCCTCCGGGATGCATAGCATAAGGGCTACTATGCGCCTCCCGTAGAATCAGTTGCCTCAAATCTAGATCCTTAGGCATGCATACTCTCCCTCGAAAGCACAACACACCCTCCGTGTTTATTCCAAAATCCTCAATTTCACCATTTTCAACTTGTCGCAGTAAAGGTCCCAACTTCTCATCTGATGTCTGTTTTTCCTTGATTTGTTCCAGCCACAGAGGTTTCACCTGAAGTTCTGCTAACAAACTGCCATCCTCATACAGACTCAAATGGGCAAACAAAGCTCTTAATTCAGATACCGCCTTACGACTTAACGCGTCAGCTACCACGTTAGCCTTTCCAGGATGGTACTCGATGGAGAAATCATAATCTTTTAACAATTCTACCCATCTTCTTTGTCTTAAATTCAACTCCTTCTGGGTAAGGAGGTATTTAAGACTCTTGTGATCCGTGTAGATTATGGACTTCTCACCATAGAGATAGTGCCTCCAAATCTTTAGAGCAAAGACAACGGCAGCTAACTCCAAATCATGAGTAGGGTAGTTTACTTCGTGTGGTCTCAATTGACGAGAAGCATAGGCCACCACCTTTCCATTTTGCATCAACACACAACCCAGGCCCGTGTGAGACGCATCGCAATAAACAGTGAATTCTTTCCAAACCTCAAAGTTGAATTAAAACCGAGCTTCGCGTAATCTTCTTCAATTTCTCAAAACTCTCTTGTTGCCACCCGGATATACGGAGCTCCTTTCGCAATAGCTTTAGTTAGGGGTGCAGCAATCAATGAAAACCCCTCTACAAAACGTCTATAGTATCCAGCCAAGCCTAAGAAACTCCGAATTTCAGCTACTGATGTTGGTGGTTTCCAATCCAGAATAGCCTCAATTTTCCGAGGATCCACCCTTATTCCTTCGGCTGATACTACATGACCAAGGAAAGTCACCTCCTTTAGCCAAAATTCACATTTACCAAATTTGGCATACAATTGCTTATCACGAAGTAATTGTAATACTATCCGCAAATGCTGGTCATGTTCCTCCTCACTTCTCGAATAAACCAATATATCATCTATGAACACTACCACAAACCGGTCTAAATATGGTTGAAAGACTCGGTTCATCATGTCCATAAATGCAGCTGGTGCATTGGTTAATCCAAACGGCATCACTACAAACTCATAGTGTCCGTAACGTGTCCGAAATGTCAGTCTTATAAATGTCCGCTTCTTTCACCTTAAGCCGGTGATAACTCGACCTTAAATCAATTTTGAGAAAATCAAGCTCCCTTCAATTGATCAAACAGTCGTCAATTTCTGCAGAGGATACCGATTCTTGATCGTCAATTTATTCAACTGTCGTAGTCAATGCACATACGCGATCGATCCATCCTTCTTCTTGATTTAACAAAACCGGTGCTCCCCACGGAGACACACTTGGTCGAATGAATCCTCGATCCAACAATTCTTGAATTTGAGCTTTGAGCTCACCAACTCCTTTGGTGCCATTCTATAGGAGCAATGGACACCGGAGCCGCCCCTGCAAAAGCTCAATGCCAAATTCTACTTCCGATCCGAGGTATACCGAAGTTCTTCGGAAATACATCGGAAATTCCTTCACCGTCCTCACATCATTCACGGATAATTCTTTGGCATCCAAAGCACGATAAAGGCTAGGAATGCCCCTGCACTTTTCGCACCAACTTCTCAAACTTTTAATGCAGATACCACATTTGCCGATAGTTCTTTCGCTCACCAATCATTATGACTTCCTTATCATCCGGGTCCCATCGACATTCGCTTTTCAAAGACAATCCAATTGCGCCCGATGGTTAACCAACCGTCCATGCCTGAATGAGATCGAACTCACGAAAGGTAGTTCCATCAAATTTGCTAAGAATACTTCCTCTTGGATTTTTAAGGGCACGCCCTTAAATATTTTATTAACCATTACCGATCGTCCTAAAGGAATGATTATCGCTATCTCATTTTCGGTAATTTGATTCTAAATTGATTTCCAGATATGGCACTAGATACATATGAATGGGTAGAGCCAATATCTATTAAGGCAATAACAGTACATCAAAATGAAGAACGCATCGGTTATCACATCCGGTGCATTGCCGTCCTCGGCGCCTAGCTGCGTGAGACCAGTCCAGTCGTCTAGCATCGCATTTCTCTATTACCATTTCTCGACCGGTGCACCTTGACCGCGACCAGCCCCATTACCACCACGACACGGTCCACGACCTCTCGGTGGTCTGCCGATTACCCCGACCTATTGTGCATCATTATTACGGACTTCTTGAGTCGATCCATTCGTCGAGGATAACTTTTGTACCGATGTTCCATTGAACCGCATTTGTAGCATGCACCCGCTTTCCTCCAACATTCCCCAAAATGCCTTTTCCCACACTCAAATAATCTCGACTTCGATTATTTGCTACCGGGTTCTCGCTTTGAACCGATTCATCATTCCGGTTTCTTCGAAATCTCTTGGAAGATCCAGATCGTTGTGTCTCTCTTATTTCGGGATCTTTCTGCTCGCTGCTCGAGTTCTTAGCCTCTTGGCTATTTTGGCCTTCTCCACCGAGTGGAAAATTTCTAACTTGTCATGAGCAATCGTAACCCTCACTCATCATTAAGTCCATCCTCAAACGCATACACAACGCTCATGATCTGTTGCTACAATTGTCCGCATAACGGCTCGACGTAAAAACTAAGCTTCATATGTCGCCACCGCCTTACTTCCTTGGACAAGATTCGTAAATTCCTTCCTTCGAGCGCCTACATAGCTTGTTCCGACGTATTTTCCTTGGAAGGCGCTTTAAAGAATTCCCGTTAATCAAGGCGGCTTGATTGCCTTCTCGAATAAATGAGTCACCACCGACACGCCTCATCTCTCAATAAGGATACAGCCTTCTCGCTTTTTGCTCACCGTGCATTCCATATCATCCATGATCCGCTCCTGACTTGAGCCAAGATTCACCACATTCGGGCTACACCGAGACTCCTCCGAAAACTTCGCATTATTTGCCTTAAGTCGCCTCAAATTGACCCACGAGTTGTTGGCCTAATTCTAGTTCCAATGACCCTTTCCAAGACTCGTAGCATTGCTTGAGTCAATGCATGATCTTCTTCCATGTGATCGCGTGATCCGGTCTCACTTTCAATTGACGCAAAGCGTCTACTGCATATGATTTGGTGCTTCACCAGTAGCACCTCGGCCTCTACCACGGCCACGCCTACCGCGCCCACGACCACGCCCTCTTGTACTCATAATTGCTTGTTAGTTTATCCGATTACAAGTTTTATGAATCGAAATTTTTTCGGTGTTTATTAACGATATTTTATGAGATTTGAGATATAAAGTTGTTTTTCACAACGTGTCCTATAGTCTCAATCTCTACGCTTTTCACATCTAAAACTAGAAGTTCTAGAGTATTCCTATGATCATATCATAGTAATCATTTAAGCAATAAATACTTACTTGACTTGTTGCTTGGATGCTTGTGGTGCCATAACGATCTTTAAAATATCATTGAACGCTTTCATACGTAAATTATTTTTGAACCCAAACCACGTACCGAAGTTTTTGAAACTGGCTCGATATTACTAAATGTAACACCCCAAACCCGGTCTATGCGTTGAGACTAGATTTGGTTTGTTACATGATTCGAGCTATTCTTAAATCTTTAATGAGTTGAAAATCGCAATTTATATGCTAGGTTTAAAATTTGAAGAGTATTTGATTTTGATAAATATTTGAAACATTAGTTGAAAATCATTGTATTATTAAAAACCGTTAGGAGATTTGTTAAAGAGTTAACAATAAAAAGAATTATTTATAAAAGAATTTCATATACTTGAAAACCCAAATTTATTTTTATAAAGCATCATATAATCATAGCCCATGATTTAAAAGTCCAAAATAAAGTTTAAATTCCAAACACACATAAAATCCATAAGTTATTTATAGAGGCCATTTATTACAACATCCCAAAATAATAAAAATAATTATTAAAAGTTCAGAGTTTTAAATAACCCATATTTAGCAGATGGCCTCCACGAAGTCATCCTCAGCCCAAGTCCACATCAGTTTCCATTACCTGAGATGGAAAGAAATTAAAGGGGTGAGTTACTTAGAACTCAGTGTGTAACTCACTTACCACCATTATTGGGCCAGATTGTCAAGATATTATGCTGGGCTTGAGCCCAATTCAGAATTCAACAATATATCATGAATTTAAAATAATTAATAATGCATGAAAAATGTAATTCCCAACCCAAACCTAATATCCATCCGCTAACACCCCCTCACCATCCATCACACCTGGGATCAAGTCAACCCACCCCGCCATCACACCAATCGTAGGCATTAAGCCTTTTTATAATTGTGGCATAGCCACCGAACTAGAGGCAATAAGTCGATATTGTGCGAAGCCACCGAACTAGAGGCAATAAGCCGATATTGTGGCAGAGCCACCGAACTAGAGGCAATAAGCCGATATTGTGGCAGAGCCACCGAACTAGAGGCAATAAGCCGATATTGTGGCAACTGGCCATTCTTCTCTTCATATATCCCACCCATGCAATTATACATGTACTTTAAAATATAAAATTTATTAACAATACATAACATGGTGGGTTTATCAATAACATTTCATTTGGCCCTCAAATATAGCAATTTGTCCATTTAGCAATTTAGTGGGCTTTGGCCCATTTACCAAACTAGAGTGTTTTGGCTAAATTTTCACTTAACTAGAGTATTTACTACCCATTTTCACGAACTTGAGTATTTACGGCCCATTTTCACGAACTAGAGTATTTACGGCCCATTTTCACTAACTAGAGTATTTACTACCATTTTCACTTAACTAGAGTATTTACGCCCATTTTCACTAACTAGAGTATTTACGGCCCATTTTCACTAACTAGAGTATTTACGCCCATTTTCACTTAACTAGAGTATTTACTACCATTTTCACTTAACTAGAGTATTTACGGCCCATTTTCACGAACTAGAGTATTTACGGCCCATTTTCACTTAACTAGAGTATTTACGGCCCATTTTCACTAACTAGAGTATTTACGCCCATTTTCACTTAACTAGAGTATTTACGTAATAACAATTAATATCTCGGTATTTTCGTAATTTTCACGATTTTGTCGCTTTTACGTATTTTGTCATAATATCATTTTTTTACGCTTTTACCGATCTAATCGCTTTTACGATTTACTACCATACCGAAATTTGACATCCAACCGAGAAAATAATGAGTGTGAAAATTACACACCTCGATACCGTGAGTACTAACCCTTCTCGCTCCTCGGCACCTAAAATATATTTTGATCCGTTAGACAACTATCTCAGAAAATAAATCTTAATCGATAATGGATCCAAAATCTTACCCTCTTGATTTTGAATCACTTGATTTTCGGTTTTCCTTCGCTTATCGATTCACTAGCACGAGAATCCACCAACGATAACGGCTCGGAGGTTCGTACTACTTGAATAATGGACTTCTTTCGAAGATGGCCCGCAACCCGTGGAAAATCCCTGATCGCCAAACCGCTCTTCGCTTGAATGGGGATTTACAGATCCACCCTCTTACGATAACTAAACACCGCCTTTTCTTCCCTATTTTGACGGTCTTCAAGATCCAAAGGAATTTAGTTAGATCTAAAATAATATCAATTTACTAGAGATTTAAAGAGATTTGATTTCCTTACCAAAATAAAACGCTTCCAACGTTTCCCGATCACTTGAGTTCCGATCTCCGTTATTGCACTAAATAATAATAACGAAAAGAACGTTATTAGAATGAACGTTATATTGATTCTAAAAGTCCTTCAAATCACCATTACCATTCGCCATAGTACCTTAATAAATCGAAAATGGAAAAGAACCCTTACCTATAATCCACGGTCGAAAAGAAGGAATGGAGAATGGTGTCTAAATGATGAAGGATTCGCTATGTATGTTCAAGGAAAAGGAAAAATATTTGGTTTATAGGCACAATAGCATTCGCTAAGGGAGTGTAGATGAAGAAACTTTGTTTGAAATAATTAGAATATGAGAAAGAGATGGTGATGAGATAGTTTGATTTCAAAGAGAAAAGAAGATGAAAAAAAAATAGACCTTTAGGATTTAGTGCATTCGCCATGGCAAAAGAAAAGAAAGAAACCGATTTTGGTATGGGTGATTTTGACAAGGAGAATACAAAAGAAAATTAACAAAGTGGATGAAAGTGACCAAATGGTCAAGAGATTTTGGCTTTGCCAAATGCAATATTCGGCCAAGAGGGATGTTGAAAGGAGAAAACAAAGAAAAATCTGCACAATGTGCAAAGAATGACCAAAGAGAAAAGGATGAGATTTTTAGCCAAACTAACAAAATTTTGGCTCTCCTCCCCTTACCAATATTGCCGTCCAGCACATGGTCAAATGGCCATGATTTCTTTCCAAATTTTCCCCTTGATATGTGCCTTAGGTTCCCCCTATCTTTCCTTAAACCTTTGATTCCATGCCATAAGTTAGTTGTTACCCTAATCCATTGATACACTAACCAAAAATACATGGTCAACACCTTCCTTATATATCCCTTGCCGACACTTCCTAGACATGAGCGTAAAATTAAAAGCAAAATTCATTTAGGTGCCATACAAGGATTCAACCTCTTCCTCTTACTTGAACCCATGCGCCAACTCCACCATGCCATATGCTCATTTTATGACACTTTTAGCACATAATTTAGCTTAAGTCTTAATCACCTTTGTTTCACTTCAATAAATCTCAATTTAATACATTTTATTTCTTCTCCAAATTATGCTTTACCCTCTCAAAGACTTCAATAAGCACCAAATTAAAATAAAAGATTTTTCCTTTAAAATCTAAACACCAAAATCATGCAAAATTAAATACTCGATTTTTAGGGTGTTACAAATAAGGCCATAAGGCCCAATTGGATTTTCTTTATTTCCGCTTATTCATGTTGATTGTGTTACAATTTATTTTTAATTAAAGTTAAGAAAAACAAAATTTATTTCTTTCAAAATAATAAACCCTAAAATTGTTTTGTCACCTCACTTAAGTTGGATTTTCAAAATTTATTAAATGGGTTCCAATCTAAGCCCAATACAAACAACATTTTTCTAAAAATTTTACAAATTTTCCCTAAGTATCGAATCTTTTTGAAACCGGTTTACTTTAGGAACATACCAGATCCGGTCCATTCTCGTGGGCCAGGTGTGGGGTGTTTCACCATCACACAATTCCGAGTCATAAAATTTGCGTCCAAATTAAAACCATTCATAATTGATCATAAAGTCCCTTATACAAGCCTACGAGGCTCAATTCATGCTTTGGAAATGATTCGGGACTAAACCGAGAACTCAGGGAATTTTATAAAACATAGAAAATTTTTGCTAGATGCAAGGCTCACACGCCCGTGTGGTCTAAGGGACACACCCGTGTGACCCTGGGACACGCCCATGCCTCAAACTGTGTTTGATTTAAGGGTGCTCTCTGACTTGTGCCACACAGTCGTGCCACATGCCCGTGTGCTAGGCCGTGTAGCACACACGGCTGAGACACACGCTCGTGTCACTGCCCGTGTGCTCAATTCTGGACATTCTGTTTTGCAACAATTAAGGTGTAGGGGACACACGACCAGAACACATGTCCGTCTAGACACACGCCCGTGTGTCTACCCGTGTGGACAAAAATAAGGCTATTAGCCAAGCAATTTTGCCACCCTCACTTATACACATCAACACATCAACACAACATCACATGGCACAAATTCAAGCATTTTAGAGCAACAAACAACCACAACCAAGACAATAACATGTCATTCCCATGCCATTATTTATCATGCTTAGAACATCAACCTTTTTACACCAATTCATGCAAGATTCCACATTCATGATTAAAACATATCCACTTTATATCTTTGTCTAACATATTCACTACATTTATTAAGCCCTAAATCAAACATACAAATTTCACATTCATTAGGCATACCATGATCATATCGCCATAGACATTGACACATATATGAATATACTTAGGCTTACAACCATGTTAGCCAATATGAGCCAACTTACATGGCCAAATATCAAAACAAGCCTTTGACAATCACAAGCCAACACATTGGCTACAATCATAATGGTACATTTAATAGAATGACTAAGTCCCTATACATGCCATAGACTTAAAATACTTGAATTTATCAATACCCAAAATGATAGCTTGATAGTGTGATAGGATCTCCAGCGAACTCCAACCTAAGCTAGCTTAATAACCCTATAAGACATTAGTAAGTCCATACAAAAATAATAAGCAACTCTTACCAATCTTTTATCGAGTCCAACAATATAAACATAAAATAATAATAATTACTTTAAAACTAATAGTTATAAATTTTCATTTAGTCATAATGTTTACTCTATCAACTTATAAGCATAATTTAACATATCTTGGCTTCATCCTAACAACCATAATTTCTCCTTTGTATCAGATTACAGCAAATAATGCATTATTTCAAACTTCATAGTAACCATGCACATTAATTGTGAGTATTTACATTTCAAGCATATACTTTAACATCTTTCAATTTCCTAAACTCTTATCTTTCCATACGTCCATAACCATTTCAACAAGCAATTATGCCAATCTTCCCTTTTTCTTATATACAATAAATCACAATTTGTGTGAATAAAACATACCAGATCATAACTCAATTTGTCCCGAAAGGCAATCACATTATCGTCAATCGAATTTACCATGTATTTCATACATTACAAGTATAGACCAAAAATCACAAGGTTTTCACAAAAACATTCTCATGCAAATCATGAACTTACAATTTCATGAAGTCAGTGCTTATAAACTTTACGCACATACCTATACCACCTCGTAACATAATCACATACTTTCTCGTCTTTGAAATACCCGTTGAATTTCCCGTTGAACCATTTGGAATGCTAAAGGATACTCGGGAATCTCGTACATATAGTACCGTACCAATGACATAACCTAGATATGGTCTTACATGAAATCTTGTATCGATGCCAATAACCCAGCTATGGTCTTACACGAAGTCTCATATCGATGTCGTTTCCTAGATATGGTTTTACATGTAATCTCAGTAACCCTAATGTCATGACATTTATATCCTATCTATTCCTAAGGTTCAACCGGGACTTTCACTGTGCGGAATCTCTGTCTGTCATTTCTGTAATATCGTACTCAATAGCATTCACATTTCATTTCAAAAATATATCATTTACCACAATTATATAAATTAAGCATTTATACACATATAATTTAATGCTTATTAAACATACAAACTTACCTTGGATAAAAATGGTAAAAAGGACTAATTCGTCAAATACTCATTTTTCTCCCGTTCTATGTCCGAACCTCATTTTTTCTTGATCTATAATATAAAATTTAACTTGTTTAATCAACATATTATTCATTTAAGTCCAAAAGTTACCTTATGCCAAAATTACATTTTTGCCCCTAAACTTTTTAACATTTTATAATTTAGTCCCTAGGCTCGTAAAATGATTTTCATACAATTTCTTCAAAACCCAAGCCTAGCTGAACCATTTTCATACTCATAATAGCCCACATGTCTCATTTGTTTGCATTTTTCTACTCATTTTATAACTTTTACAAATAAGTCCTTTTTTGGCATTTTTACCGAAAATCACTTAGCAAAAGTCATTTATCATACACCAAACATACATTTTCTACCATTAGACATCAAAATACACAAATATCCATCATAGGTAAAATTTTAGACCTTGATATCTCTTCAAATTGATGGTAGAAATAGATAGATCGAGTTACAACAACTTCAAAAATGAAAATAACATTAAAAATGGGCCAAGAACGAACTTACAATAAAGCTTGGAAGTGGCCAAACCCTAGCTATGTCTTCTCCTTGTGAATTTCAGCCATGAAGAAGAATATGGACAAAAATTGGCTTTTAATTTGGCTTTTTAAATCATTTAATTACCAAATCACCAAAATGCCCTTAATGAAAAACCTTTAAAACATACCTAATATAACACCCCTTACCCGAGACCATTGCCGGAGTCGAACACGAGGCATTACTAGACTTAACTTACTAGATCAGGGCATAAAAATTGAAACTGTCCATCTCCGTCATGTTCACTAAATTAACTATAACTCGAGTTACGAAACTCGAAATATAGATCCGTCAATTTTCCTTGAAACTAGACTCATATATCTTCTTACTATACTTTTTCCACAATTTTTGGTGTGGCCAATTAGTACAGTTTATTAGTTAAAGTCTCCCCTGTTACACAGTTTGACAATTCTAATCTCTCTTCATTAAAAATCAATTATCTCATAATATACAATTCTTTTTCCTACACCATTTTTTTATATAAAAATAGACTCAATAAGATTTAATTCTATATCTCATGCAAAACCTAATTCCATTTCTACTATTTTTGGTGATTTTGAAAAATCACGCCACTGCTGCTGTCCATACTGTTCCCCTGCATATAATTACATAATTTCTTAAAATAACTATTAACTAGGCATTATATAACATCCAAAACATGTTCTTAATTAACCATTTTAATAGCTAATCGTTACCAAACATTTTCAAGCCAATATTAAGCCATATCATAAGGTCATACACACAAAATGGCTAAGTCCCTATACATGCCATAACTTAAAACATTCGAGTCACAAAATACCAATATAATCCTTTGATAGTGTGTAACGATCTCCGACGTACTTATGATCCCTGAGTTGGCTTGTAAAACTATGAAAAGAAAGAAAGTAACGGGAGTAAGCATTAAGCTTAGTAAGTTTGCATGTATATAAATAACAACATTCTTAATGCATTATCATATTCTTTTCTTACCAAAATTATTTAAGCCTTTAACTTAATATACTTAAGTCTTAAATTCTTACTTGTACCTTTTTAGCTTGAACTTGTCTTACCTTTCCTTTGGTATACTCTTTAAATTTTCCCGTTGAACCACTTTGAATACTAAGGATACGTGGGTACCTTTCCTTGTGAAGCTTAACCATTGCCATTACTTGACATGGTCTTACGTGGTATCCTTGCCTTATGAACTCACCAATGCCATGCTTTGGCATAGTCTTACATGGGACCTTTGCCTTATAAATTCACCAATGCCATACCTTGGCATGGTCTTACATGGGACCTTTGCCTTATAGTAACTTATCAATGCCATGTCTTGACATGGTCTTACATGATTTCATTAAACCCTAATGTCATGACATTTGTATCCTACACATTCCTAATGTTCAACTGGGACATTCTGAGATTGCTTATTCATTAATTCATGCTTGAGTCTTAAATGATAAATTTACAGAATAAATATGTAAATGCTGGAATTTAATAGTATCAAATGTAAAATAATAGAATATTGCATTTATTTACCACAAACTTACCTCGAAACAAAATACAATAAACTATATCGATTTAGTCCACTATCTTTTTCTTTCCTCGATCTGACTCTGGATTTCATTCTTCTTGATCTATAATAGCAAATTTAGCTTATTTAATACTCACATTTATCAAAACAGTCCTTAGGTCTAACTTTGGCAAAATTACAATTTTTCCCCTCAAATTTTACATATTTACACATTTTCCCCAAAGCTCAGAAATTATACTTTATACCTTATTCTTATGTTTTATGACATGCTGATCATTTTTTCCTTCTATGACAACATCAAATTCTCACTCTAACATGTACTAATGAACATTAGGTATTTTTACCGATTAATCTGTTTTACTCGTTTTCACTTAAAATCACTTAGCAAAAGTTGTTTAACATAATTTCAGACTTCATATTCTATCATAAAACATCAAAATAAACACATTTCACCTATGGGTATTTTTCCAAATATGAACCCTAGCATGAATTATTGATAGAATAAACTAAACTGAGCTACCGGGGCTTTAAAAATGTAAAGAACATTAAAAACGGGGCTTGGAATCACTTACTATGGAGCTTGGAAGCTTGAAACAAACCCTAGCTATGGTGAGCACTTGAAAATTCAGCCTAATGAAGAAGATGAGCATATTTTGCCATCTTTTTCCCTTTTTAATTTCTTTTTATTACCAAATGACTAAATTACCCTTCATTAAAAACTTTGGTTCTTTCTACCTATATATGTCCATTTTTGTCCATAAAAATATAATGGTCTAATTACCATTTAAGGACTCCTACTTCAAACCCCCATTTCAATCAAGTACTCTATAAATTAAAACCCCTATTTAGCAACTTTTGCAAACAAGTCCTAATAGGCAATTTAAGCATGAAATCAATAAAATTTCTTACCAATACTTTAACACACGTATTTAATCACTCGATAAATCATAATAATTAATCGTAATAAACTTTTATAGCTCAGAGTCGTGGTTTCGCAACCACTTTTCTGTTTAGGCCCTATTTCGGGATGTTACATTTCTCCCCCCTTTAGGGATTTTCGTCCCCGAAAATCTTACCTGTAAAGAGATTTGGGTACTGTTTTCGCATAGTCTCTTCGGACTCCCATGTAGCCTCGCCTATCCCATGCCTATTCCATAATACTTTCACAAGTGCAATACTTTTGTTCCTTAATTGCTTAACCTCATGAGCTAGAATTTTTCTTGGTTCATCGCCAGTAAGTCATATCTGGTTGAATCTCAACCTCTGCTTTGTAAATCACATGCAATGGATCTGAACGACAACAACGCAGCATAGACACATGAAACACATTATGAATCTTCTCTAACTCAGTCGGCAAAGCTAACCGATATGCCAATGGCCCAACTCTCTCGATCACCTCAAACGGTCCAATAAAATGGGGACTTAATTTACCTTTCTTGCCAAATCTGAGAACTTTCTTCCAAGGGGGTACTTTCAAGAATACCCTATCACCAACTTGAAGTTCAATTTCTTTTCTTTTCAAATCTGCATAGGATTTGTCTATCTGAAGCTGCTTTCAAGCAATCTCTGATGACTTATACTTTCTCTTTTGTTTCTTTGACTAGATCAACCCCATAAATCTGATTTTTCTTAAGCTCTGTCCAATACAAAGGTGTGCGGCATTTACGTCCATACAAAGCTCCATAAGGTGCCATCTTCAATCTCGATTGATAACTATTATTATAGGCAAACTGTATTAACGGCAAATATTTCTCCTAACTACCTTGAAATTCCAATACACAACATTTAAGCATATCTTCAAGTACCTAAATAACTCTCTCTGACTGACCATTAGTTTGAGGAAGGAAAGCTGTACTAAAACTCAACTTTGTACCTAAAGCTTCCTGCAATTTCTTCCAAAACCATGATGTAAATCTTGGATCTCTATCTGAGATAATCGATAGCGGTACTCCATGTAGTCTCACAATCTTTGAAATATACAACTCGGCCAACTTGTCAAGTGAATAATCCATACGAATTGGGATAAAATGAGCCGACTTCGTTAGCTTATCAATCACAATCCATATTGCATATTTCTTTTTCGGTGTCGAAGGCAATCCTGTAACAAAATCCATAGTAACTCGGTCCTATTTCCACTCGGGAACTAATACAGGCTGCAATAAACCTGAAGGTACCTAATGTTCGGCCTTTACCTCTTAATAGATCAAACATCTAGAAACAAACTCTGATATATCTCTTTTCATTCCTGTCCACCAATGCATTTTCTTCAAATTATTATACATATTTGTACTACTTGGGAGAATAGACAAAGAACTGCTATGTGCTTCCTGTAAGATCTTTCGAATAAGCTCATCGTTCTTTGGTACACATACCCTATCTCTGAACATCAAACAACCTTCAGAACTGATCTGAAAATCAGACTCTATACCTAGCTTGCACTGAACTCTTTTGGCTTGCAACTCACCATCATCCTTCTAAGCTTCACAAATTTCTTCAAGAAACGTCGGTTTAGCTCTCAACTCAGCTAAAATAGAACCATCATATAATAAGGCCAAACTAGTATGCAAAGCTCTCAAGGCAAATAATGATTTTCTACTCAAAGCATGAGCAACAACGTTTACCTTACCCGGGTGATAATCGATCACTAGCTCATAATCTTTAATCAACTCTAGCCATCTTCTTTGCCTCAAGTTTAGATCTTTTGAGCCATCAAGTATTTCAAACTTTTGTGATCAGTGAATATTCGACACTTCTCACCATACAAGTGATGTCTCCAAATTTTTAATGCAAATACAATAGCAGCTAGCTCTAAATCATATGTCGGATAATTTTTCTCATGTGATTTTAACTGTTTAGAGGCATAAGCAATTACCCTTCCTTCCTGCATAAGTACACAACCTAGTCCATTTAAGGATGCATCACTGTAAATCACAAACTCTTTACCCGATTCTGGTTATACTAAAATAGGAGCTTTAATTAACAATGCCTTTAACTTATCGAAACTCTGCTGACACTTCTTAGTCCATTCAAACTTGACATCTTTCTGTAGCAATCTTGTTAATGGAGTAGCTATCATGGAAAATCCCTCTACAAATCGTCTATAATAATCGGCAAGATCAAGAAAACTTCTGACTTCTAATATATTCCTGGGAGGCTTCCAATCAACAATGGCTGAAATCTTACTCGGATCAACTTTAATACCTTCACCTGAGACAATATGTCCAAGAAAACAAACTTCCCATAACCAGAACTCACTTTTACTAAATTTGGCATAAAGCTGATTGTCTCTTAAAATCTGTAAAATTGTTATCAAATGCTCTATGTGCTCAGTCTCATCATGAGAATAAATCAAGATGTCATCAATGAACACAGCTACAAACTTGTCCAAGTAAGGTTTGAAAATTTGATTCATTAAATCCATGAAAATGGTAGGAGCATTGGTTAAGCCAAATGGCATCACAAGAAATTCATAGTGACCATACCTAGTTTGAAAATCAATTTTCGGAACATCTGACTCTTTAACTCGTAACTGATAGTATCTGGATCTCAAATCTAACTTAGAAAACATAGTGGCTCCTTTCAATTGATCAAAAAAATAATCTATTCTAGGCAATGGATATTTGTTCTTGATGGTTACCTTGTTAAGCTGCCGATAGTCTATGCACAATCTCATGAAACCATCCTTTTTTTCACAAATAACACTGGTGCTCCCCATGGTGAATAACTAGGTCTTACAAATCCTTTATTAGTTAATTCCTGTAACTGAGCTTTTAATTCTTTCAATTCTATTGAAGCCATTCGATAAGGAGTAATAGAAATAGGTGTGGTACCTGGAATCAATTCAATACCAAACTTAACTTCTTTGATAGGAGGCAAACCTGGTAGTTCTTCCGGAAACACATCAGAAAACTCATTTACCACAAGCATTGATTCAATTTTCAACTATGGATCTTTAGCATTCAACACAAAAGCAAGATAAGCTTCACATCCTTTCCTTAAACATTTCTGAGCAGACATAACAGAAATCATGGAAATTGAACTACTTGATTCATCTGAATTAACCCAAAGGATCTCACCATTTTCACATTTCAACTCAACGAATTTCTTTCCACAATTCACTATCACATCATGTGTAGTTAACCAATCCATACCAAGAATCACATCAAACTCATCAAATGGCAATAGCATGAGATCAGCCGAAAATAGTAACCTCTAATCATCAAAGGGCAATTTTTACATACTTTGTTTACTGACACATGCTGACCTAATGGATTCAATACTTTAATCACAAATTTTGTAAACTCTATGGGCTTGTTCATACTAGGCATTAATTTCATGCAAACATAAGAATGGGTTGAACCTGGATCAATCAAAGCAATAACATTAACATCATGAAGAGAAAATGTACCCATAATTACATTGGGGGAAGATGCCTCTTCACGAGCACGGATAGCATAAGTCCTTGCGGGTGCTCTAACATCTGATCTCATTGCTGTGCCTCTAAATGTACCTCTACCTGCCCCTACTCTAGGATTTCTTTGAGATCTGCATCTAACGAGGGCATTTCCGATCTTACACTCGGTATTACTTCTCTTTTAACCATTTTGGGACACTCCCGAATGAAATGATCTGGTGCACCACATTGGAAACAACCAATCTCAATTGCTCGACATTGACCTGGATGATGTCGACCACATTGAGGACACTCAGATCTATCAGGTTGAATACTACCAACACATGCAATCGAAGTGGTTTGAGCTTTTGAATCCATAAATATTCCACCTCTATTTTGGCTAGAATACCCGGCTGAAAAATTAGATCTCATAGAGAACTCTCTAGGCCTCTTGGATGTAGACTGAAATGACTCACTCATCTATCTTTTCTTCATGTCTTGTATCTCAATTTTAGCTTTACCCTTTCTTTTTAATAACTCTTCTGCCTTATAGGCTCGTTCAACTAAAACAACAAACTCTTTTATCTCTAATACACCAACTGACAGTCGGATATCATCATTGAGTCCATCCTCAAATCTTTTGCTCATGATAGCCTCTGTAGACACACACTCTTGAGCATAATTGTTGAGTCGGACAAATTCACGTTCATAGTCCGTCACAGTCATCTTACCCTGTTTTAACTCAAGGAACTCTTTTCTTTTCTGGTCAATAAACCTCTGACTTATGTATTTCTTACGAAACTCCTCTTGAAAGAAATCCCAGGTAACTCTTTCTTTTGGTACTACTGGCACAAGTGTCTTCCACCACTAGTAGGTCGAATCTCTATGAAGTGACACCACACACTCAATACATTCTTCTAGTGTGTAGGATAACTCATCAAAGACTCGATAGTGTTCTCAAGCCAAAATTTAGCTATCTCTGCATCATCATCTTTGGTAGCCCGAAACTCTTCGGCCCCTTGCTTTCTGATATTGTCAATGGATGGTTTCTCTCCTCTGACTGTATCTACAACTGGGGAAGCTACATGAGTGGCCTGAGGATCGTGAGGGGGTGGAGGTCTAACAGCTAGGTTCGTACGAACGAACTTAGCAAACCATTCAGTCATAGCTTGAAGAAGGCTTCTCGAGCCCCTCCTCCCTGACTAAGTGTAACGGGCCTTTCACTACTATCTGGTGGCACCGTCTCTTCTGCGGGAGCGAGCGCATTACTATCTACATCATTTGCATCAGCTTGCTCGGGATCCATAACTATGAAAGAAAAACATTTTAAAATCGTTAGGAGTCGTCACACTATCAAAATATAAGTATGGCATGTATAGTTAGACTCTTACTCATACTGAATATTCTGATAATTGACTAAATACTTGCTCTGATACCAATAAATGTAACACCCCTTACCCGAGACCGTTTAGGAGACAAGCACGAGGCATTACTAGACTTAACTTACTAGATCAGGGCATAAAAATTGAAACTGTCCATCTGCGTCATGTTCACTAAATTAACTATAACTCGAGTTACGAAACTCGAAATATAGATCCGTAAATTTTCCTTGAAACTAGACTCATATATATTCTTACTATAATTTTATAGAATTTTTTCTATGGCCAATTAGTATAGTTTATTAGTTAAATTCTCCCCTGTTACACAGTTCGCTAGTTCTGATCTCTCTTCACTAAAAATCAATTATCTCATAATATACAATTCTTTTTCCTACACGTTTTTTATATAAAACTAGACTCAATAAGATTTAATTAAATATCTCATGAAAAACCTAATTCCATTTCTACTATTTTGGTGATTTTTCAAAATCACGCCTTCTTCTTTGTCCAAACTGTTCCCTGCATATAATTACATAATTTCTTAAAATAACTATCAACTAGGCATTACATAACATCCAAAACATGTTCTTAATTAACCATTTTAATAGCTAATCATTACCAAACATTTACAAGCCAATATTAAGCCATATCATAAGGTCATACACACAAAATGGCTAAGTCCCTATACATGCCATAACTTAAAACATTTGAGTCATAAAATACCAATATAATCCTTTGATAGTGTGTAACGATCTTCGACGTCCTTATGATCCCCGAGTTGGCTTGTAAAACTATAAAAAGAAAGAAAGTAATGGGAGTAAGCATTAAGCTTAGTAAGTTTGCATGTAAATAAATAACAACATTCCTAATGCATTATCATGTTCTTTTCTTACCAAAATTATTTAAGCCTTTAACTTAATGTACTTAAGTCTTAAATTCTTACCTGTACCTTTTTAGCTTGAACTTGTCTTAGCTTTTCTTTGGTATACTATTTAAATTTTCTCGTTGAACCACTTGGAATACTAAGGATACGTGGGTACCTTTCTTTGTGAAACTTAACCATTGCCATGTCTTGACATGGTCTTACGTGGTATCCTTGCCTTATGAACTCACTAATGCCATGCCTTGGCATGGTCTTACATGGGACCTTTGCCTTATAAATTCACCAATGCCATGCCTTGGCATGGTCTTACATGGGACCTTCGCCTTATAGTAACTTACCAATGCCATGTCTTGACATGGTCTTACATGATTTCCTTAAACCCTAATGTCATGACATTTGTATCCTACACATTCCTAAGGTTCAACCGGGACATTCTGAGATTGCTTCTTTGTCAATTCATGCTTGATTTTTTAAATGATAAATTTATAGAATAAATATGTAAATGTTGGAATTTAATAGTATCAAATGTAAAATAATAGAATATTGCATTTCTTTACCGCAAACTTTCCTCGAAACAAAATATGATAAACTATTTCGATCTAGTCCACTATCTTTTTCTTTCCCCGATCTAACTCCAGATTTTGTTCTTCTTGATCTATAATAGCAAATTTAGCTTATTTAATACTCACATTTATCAAAACAGTTCTTAAGTCTAACTTTGGCAAAATTACAATTTTTCCTCTAAACTTTTACATATTTACACATTTGCCCCAAAGTCAGAAATTATACCTTATCCCTTGGTCTTATGTTTTATGACATGCTGATCATTTTTCCCCTATGACATCATCAAATTCTCACTCAAACATGTACTTATGAACATTAGGTATTTTTACCAATTAAGTCGTTTTACTCGTTTTCACTTAAAATCACTTAGCAAAAGTTGTTTAACATAATTTCAGACTTCATATTCTATCATAAAACATCAAAATAAACACATTTCACCTATGGGTATTTTTCCAAATATGAACCCTAGCATGAATTATTGATAGAAGAAACTAAACTAAGCTACCGGGGCTTCAAAAATGTAAAAAACATTAAAAAAAAGGGCTTGGAATCACTTACTATGGAGCTTGGAAGCTTGAAACAAACCCTAGATATGGTGAACACTTGAAAATTCGGCCTAATGAAGAAGATGAGCATATTTTGCCATCTTTTTCCCTTTTTAATTTCATTTTATTACCAAATGACTAAATTACCCTCATTAAAAACTTTGGTTCTTTCTACCTATATATGTCCATTTTTGTCCATGAAAATATAATGGTCTAATTACTATTTAAGGACTACTACTTCAAACCCCTATTTCAATCAAGTACTCTATAAATTAGAACCCCTATTTAGCAACTTTTGCAAACAAGTCCTAATAGGCAATTTAAGCATGAAATCAATAAAATTTCTTATCAATACTTTAACACATGTATTTAATCACTCGGTAAATCATAGTAATTAATCGTAATAAACTTTTATAGCTCGAATTCGTGGTTTCACAACCACTATTCTGTTTAGGCCCTATTTCGGGATGTTACACCAAACCATGTCCTTTTTGTCCACCAACTTAACCAATGGTCTAATTACAGTTTAAGGACCTCTAATTTAAAATGTCATAGCAATTAGACACCTCTAACATATAGAATTCAAGTTTTGCACTTTTTGCATTTTAGTCCTTTTAATTAAATTGAGTGCCCAAACGTCAAAATTTTTGAACGAGATTTTCACAAAATCGTTCCATAAAATTGTAGACCATAAAAATATTGTAAAAAAAGAATTTTTCTTCATCGAATTTATGGTCCTAAAACCATTGTTCTGACTAGACCCAAAATCGGGCTATTACACTGGTACCCCATGGAGTCTCACAATTTCAGTGATATATAATCTAGCCAGCCTCTACAAGGAATAATTGGTGCACACTGGGCGAAAATGAGCGGACTTTGTCAATCGATTAACTATTACCCAGATGGAGTCTTTCTTAGATGGCGTCAAAGGTAGTCCACTAACAAAATCCATGGCCATACGCTCCCATTTCCACTAGAGGGCTTGAATAGGATGAAGCAAACCAGAAGAAAATTGGTGATACGATCTCGCCTCAATGTGTTGAGTCGTTTTGATTCCCGATCATTGAACGAGGAAGTAGCATTCCAAAACTCGAAATATATTTGTATTGGCTAAATATGGAAAATAAGAATGATGAATAGGCTGGAAATTGACTAAGTGTTTGTGGATTTAGGTTTGGCTCACAAAGAAGAGTTAAAGTGGAAAGTTGATAGTAGGATGGGATGAAATTCGAGCTTAAGTTTCAAGAACGAACCAACACTAAAAGGGTGCTGACCCGAGCTTATATTACTCAAGGTGGTTTTGTGATGGAGAATAGGGGACCTTGACCCGTTACCTAGCAAGGTAAGAACCAAAGGTATATGCATAGGTGAATGCCACACTACGAGAGTGAAAAGTTCGAAAGAAGAATCAAGCTTACGCCACTTGTAACACCCCAAACACGGTCAATACACCACGACCAGATCTGGTATGTCACAGAGTGAAAACGTTTGAATAAACCAGTTACTGGTTAAATTTTATTGAGAATCTGTTGGTTATTTTTAGAAACTATTTGCATCTAGAGTTGTTTGAAACTTTAGGTTTGGAATCATCATTGTTAACTTCGTTATTACCTTGTGAACAATGTTACCCGATGGTAACGTTTAAAAAAAAATAATATCGACTATAGTTTTGAAAACATCGATTTAATCTTGGTTGATAAAGCAAATCAGGTTATAAAATATATGCATAAGATAATTGAAATATAATCTAGAAATAAAAACCCAAATTAATACTTAGCGGCCTTATTACAAAACCAAAATCGAATTGAAGTAGATAAATAAAACTGAAATAGTAATTTAAAGTCAAATCCCAAATCTAGCACACATGGCTGCCTCGAGTCCTCCCCAGCTCTATATCCGCAATCTACGCCTCATTTGCAAAATATAAGGGAAAGGGTGAGTCACCGAGACTCAGTGTATAAATCCCCAACCTAATAGTGCAAGCACTTATGCAAATCATCAGTATAACATGAAAATCATGCAAACCCCATAACCTAACCATCCAATCTCCTTTATCTACCCCGTGTGGTCAAAACCACTGGTGGTCAAAACCACTGGTGGTCAAAACCCCTGGTGACCGCAGTCACAAATATATATATCGGTGTGGTCAAAACCACTGGTGACCGTAGTCACAAATCAAGTGATGGGGCCAACCCATCGCGTGGTCAAAACCACTGATGACAATCCCGTAATCCACATATGGGGCCAACCCACTGTGGTACCAAACCACTGGGACAAGTCACAATATTCATATGTGGTCAAAACCACTGGTGGTCAAAACCACTAGGACTTAGTCACAAATTATAATATCAAAGACGGGGCCAACCCATCGTGTGGTCAAAACCACTGGTGATAGTCCAAATAATCCTTCCCCCTCCACTCAACAATCCCACCATCATGCCCATGAATATTGTGGCATATTAACACATGATGATGCAAATAACACATGGCATAACATTAAATGATGACATGATAGCATATAACGAGATCCATAATCAAGGGACTTACCCGGAGTCCATGCTCATGCCCATAAGGCATAACTACCGGTTTTAATGGCTATAACAAAACATAATAAACATATTATAATAACGAAGTGTGTAAGCGTTACACACCTGACTATTTGAGAATCTAGCGTAATCTTGAAGCTATGATCTATTCTCAAACCAATAGAACCCAAAAATCCCAAAACATTTGCCTCCTCCCTTCCTGTATTCGGCGAACACCTTGTTAATGAACAAGAGCCCATTCGGCTCATCCAAAAATCCCGAAGGATGAAATAATGCGTAAAGATAGCACTTACCTTAACACTGATTTGGTTTCCAACCAAATCTCGAAGCTACGCGATGAACCTCCCTTTACAATCGGCTAAGCCTTAACATAGAGATAATTAGACTTCGGCTTTTGAAAGAATAAGAAGATAATTAGCCTTCGGCTTTTGAAAGAATAAGAACCAGATCCAAAATGTAAAAACCCCTTACCTAGATCGACCATCGAATCCCGAAGATCCATTATATTCGATTACACTCCTCCCTACAATCGATTAGACACAACATTAGAAGTCCAAAGCCATTCAGCCTTAGCATGAATCCCGGAAACCAAAAGATATTGTCACTTCCTTACCTGGGTCAACAAATCCCGATTATCTAGAAGATCTAGATCCAAGCCACGATCCAAACAAAACCCGAGAACCTACACGTTGGTGTCACCCCTTCCTTAACACAAGAGATCCCCTTGACTCTACAAAAAGTTTGGCCCTAGCACCAAAGATGAGGGAATCGACAATCAGAAGGGACAAAGAGGAAAAAGAGATGAAGTAACGAAGACCTACCACACCAAGGGTTGAGGTTCAGCTATGAGAACCAAAAAAGAGATAGGTTTCGGCACTTAAGATGATTAAGAGAAACACAAGAAGAGAAGAACTTTATGAGCATAGCATTTGGCCAAACACCTTGAAGGAACAAGAAGAGAAATCAAGGTTTTCGGCTTCTCAAAACAAATGGAAAGATGAAGAAGAAATTGGAGTAGGAATGAATGGATTCAGAGAGGAAATGAAAGTGATTTTGGCACAAGGAGATTGGAAGAGAAAAGAATGTTGTTGATGGGGTTTTGGAACAAGTATGAGAGAAAAGAAAAGAAGTTAATGGGGAGAGGGAGATTTGGCTAGATGCTTAAGGGTTAAATAGTGCAACAAGGAAAAAATTGGCTAGTCTAAAAGGGGGTTTCGGCTTAGCTCACCACCAAATGCCCTATGGCATAAGCTACCCAACAATGTCACTAGAAATTTTGGAACTCCCTCCCCTAGTCTCCCAACCAATTACTCTTCCTCAAACAAGAGTCCAGATTTTGACAAACTCCCTGAATCACTCTGGCGAACCATTCAAATGAGTTTGAATCTCACAAGCTCCTAAATTCTCTCTTCTCTACCAGTTTAAATTAGTTTGATTTAATCAACATTTATCTGACAGAGTTTGAGCCGAGCCCAACTCCTCCCTCCTTGGCGCCAAAATAATAAGAAAAAATGATTTTGCTGCTCGAACTCGAGCACTCCTTCCCCTGATATGGCGTCACCAACCAAGGCCCTAAGTGGCGCCTTTTTGCCACTCTACCAAGGCTTTACTTTGGGTCACAACACACCAGGAATATCTTTTAACCCCTAACTTCCTTAGCTCATTATTCCTGAGTGCCAAAAAAAAAAAATTAGCCATGACTCAGGCCAACCCGAGGTCATGCCTAGACCCAAATACCCCCCTAAACTAGCACAATAAGCATATCATCATATGCAAACACACAAAATACAGAGACCCCAATTTTAAGGATGTTATAGTTCTACCCCCTAAAAAAATAATTTTAGCCTCAAAATTACCTGGTCAGAAGAGTTGAGGGTATTGTTGCCGCATCACATCCTCTGGTTCCCACGTGGCCTCCTCCGTACCATGGTTCCGCCATAACACTTTCACCAAGGGAACTGACTTTCTACGTAAGACCTTGACATCCCGATCCAAAATCTATATCGATTCCTCCTCAAAAGACAAGTCTGAGCTCACCTCAATCTCCGCAACGGGCACAACGTGTGACGGATATGATCAATAGCGCCTAAGCATCGAAACATGGAAGACGTCGTGAATCTATCTTAACTCTACCGACAGCTCGAGCTGATAAGCTACCGGTCCCACTCGCTTTAGTACCGTATATGGCCCGATAAACCTAGGGCTTAGCTTCCCTTTTCACCCAAATCTCAACACTTTCTTCCATGGCTATACCTTCAGAAAAACCTTATCACCCACTGCATACTCTATATCCCTGCGCTTAAGATTGGCATAAGACTTCTACCTATCCGGCACTTTCTTAAGACGAGCCCGAATCACCTCAATCTTATCCTCAGTTTCTGCCACCAACTCCAGACCCAATATTTACCGTTCACCCAATTTTGTCCAACACGTAGGAGTACGACAATTCTGTCCATATAGTACCTCATATGGTGCCATCTAGATACTCTCTTGATAACTATTGTTATAAGCGAACTCCGCCAATGGTAGATACTTCCCAACTACCACTAAAATCCAGAACACAGCCCCTTAGCATGTCTTCTAAAATCTGAATTACTCTTTCAGACTGTCCATTAGATTGCGGGTGAAAAGCTATGCTGAAATCCAACCTCGTACCCAAAGCCTAATGCAAAGCTCTCCAAAATCTCGATGTGAACCTGGGATCCCTATCTGAGATAATTGACACTGGCACTCCATGCAACCTTACTATCTCAGCCACATATAACTTGGCTAACTTTTGGAGTGAATAATCAACCCTCACCGGTATAAAATGAGCCGATTTAGTCAAATGGTCCACAATCACCAAGACTGAGTCCTTTTTGCTAGGCGTAAGGGGTAGCCCAATGACCAAGTCCATAGTGATCCTTTCCCACTTCCACTAAGGAATCTTCACCGGTTGAAGCAAACCTGATGGCAACTGATGCTCAGCTTTGACCTGCTAACACATCAGACACTTACCCACAAACTCAGTCACTTCCTGCTTCAGACCTGGCCACCAGAACTGCTCTCGCAAATCCCGGTACATCTTGCTACCTCCAGGTTGCATAGTGTATGGGCTGCTATATGCATCCTGAAGAATCCTTTGCCTCAACTCGATGTCCTTCGGCATACAAGCTCTCCCTTGAAAACACAACACTCCATCGTTGGTCAAGCTATAACCTTCCAAACCACCACTCTGTACTTGCAACCTCCGAGCATTCAAACCATCATCCACTAACTGTTTCTCTTTAATCTGCTCTACCCAAGTCGACTTAACCCGCAATTTCACCAAAAGACTCCCATCATCGTACAAGATAAGATGAGCAAACATCGCTCTCAAGTCTGACACTACCTTATGGCTCAACGCGTATGCAACCACGTTAGCTTTGCCCGGATGATACTCAATTTAGCAGCGTAGTCCTTCAACAGCTCAATCCATCTGCGCTGTCTCAAATTTAAATCCTTCTGCGTCAAAAGATACTTCAGACTCTTGTGGTCCGTGTAGACTATCGACTTCTCTCCGTACAAATAGTGTCTCCATATTTTTAGGGCAAAAACACTACAGCCAACTCCAAATCATGTGTTGGATAATTAACCTCATGTGGTCTCAGTTGTCGAGATGCATATGCCACTACTTTCCCTTCCTGCATCAGCACACATCCCAAGCCAGTATGTGATGCATCACAGCAGATCGTGAATACCTTTCTTGCCTCAGGCTGAACTAGACACTGAGCTTCGTCAGAATCTTCCTCAACTTGTCAAACCTCTCCTATTGTTTCTCCGACCACACAAATGGAACTCATTTCCTCAATAACTTGGTCAACGGCACCACGATCAGAGAAAATACTTTCACAAATCTCCGGTAATACCCTGCTAGACCTAGAAAACTCCAAATTTCTGCAACTGACCTAGGCAATTTCCAGTCCAACACTGCCTCAATCTTACGAGGGTCCACTCTAATCCCTTCAGTGGACACTATGTGACCTAAGAAAGTCACCTCCCTAAGCCAGAACTCGCACTTACTGAACTTAGTAAATAACTGCTTTTCCCTTAGAATTTGCAAAATTACTCGCAAGTGCGCATCGTGATCCTCCTCGGTCTTTGAGTACACCAATATGTTGTCTATAAATACCACGACAAACTGGTCTAAGTACTGCTGGAACACCCGATTCATCAAGTCCATGAATGCCACCGGTGCGTTAATCAACCCAAACAGCATTACCAGAAACTCGTAATGTCCATAACAAGTGCGAAACGCCGTCTTGTGGACATCAGCCTCTTTCACCTTAAGTTGATGATACCCCGACCTAAGATCTATCTTAGAGAAAACCGATGCACCCTTGAGTTGATCGAACAAGTCATCAATCCTGGGCAATGGATACATGTTTTTGATCGTCAGCTTGTTCAGCTGGCGGTAGTCTATACACAACCGCATTATATCGTCTTTCTTCTTAACAAAGAGCACAGGCGCTCCCCAAGGAGATATACTCGACGATGAAACCTCATTCAAGAATTTCGAATTTGAGCCTTCAGCTCCACCAACTCCTTTGGCACCATTTTATACGGGGCAATAGACACTGGCACAGCTCTGGGTAACAGGTCTATTCCGAATTCAACATCGCGATCCGGAGGCAGACCCGGAAGTTCCTCTGGGAATACATCAGTAAATTCCCCTACAGTTCGGACACTCTCAATAGCTGCATCATTGGCTCCCAAAGCACAAACATGCACCATGAATGCCTCCTTACCATTTTCTCCGCCTTCAATGCAAAGACCACATTGGATAAGTAATCTCTCCTATTACCTATCATCACCACCTCCCCACCTTCCATTGTCCTCAACACCATACGCTTAGCCGCGCAATCCAAACCGGCCTGGTACTTCACCAGCCAATCCATCCCGAGAATCAGATCAAACTCCCCAAATGGTAGTTCCATCAAATCAGCCAAAAACACGACCCCTTGAAGTTCTAGGGGTACATCCCTATGTAGTTTACTTACTTCTACAAAGTGACCTAGAGGGCTTATCACTGTCATCTTCCTAGAAGTAATCTCGAGTTTAAGTTCATAGTTTCCACTATGCTACTGGCTACATATGAGTGTGTCGAACCAACATCTATCAGAGCATTATAAGGAAATTCAAAGATTAAGAACGTACCGGTTATGATGTCCGGTGCATCGCCCTCCTCTCGACGCCTCACTGCATAGACTAATCCAGGCTATTTTTCTCGCCTCTGTACCTCTTGCACCTCTGCCCAGTGCTCCACGGCCTCTGCCAGAGTCATTACCTCCCCGGTCGCACCACGGCCCCCGTGGGTCAGCCGACCATCCTTCTATTTGTGTACGATTTTGATCCCAGATCGCAACCTAGTGACCTCGTGGACAATCCCTCACTCTGCTCCATCGATCCACACTCAAAACATCCTCTGTTTCTAGTCCAACATTCTCCCGTGTGAGACTTCCCAAACCGAGCACATCGTGATGGCCACTAAGTATTAGCAGCAGTAGGCCTAGCAGCTTGACTCGGCCCACTATATCTACCCCATTTCTATTGATTCCCGATAGACCCAGATGATCCAGAATTCCTTTTATTCCAACCCTTGTCCTAATTTTGTCTTACTAGCTGTTTCACTTTCTCCGCAACTTTGGCCTTTTCCACTAAGACGGCAAACTCTCTTTCCTACTGTGGAGCAATCAGCAACCTCAAATCATCCATTAATCTGTCCTTGAACCTGATGTGTCACTCATGCTCTGTAGCCACGATGCCTCGAGCATATCGGTTCAACCTTAAAAATTCTGCCTCGTACTCCGATACGAACTTATTCCCTTGAACCAACCTCAGAAACGCCTTCCTCTACACATCAATATAACTGGTCCCAACATACTTCTTTTGATAAGCTGCCTTGAAATAATCCCAAGTGAGATCATCCACTACAGCACTATCCCGAACTGTGAGCTACCACTGGTATGACTCATCTCGGAGAAGCAACACTACCCCTTTCAGTTTCTTCTCCGCCGTCAGATCAAAATCATCCATGATTCGTTCCATCACCTCCAATCGATACTCAGCCGTATTGGGCGCCACACCAGATATCCCTTGGAATACCTCGGCTCCATTGGTTTAGAGTCACTCAGATCTGATTTCTAAGCTCCGCATTTCCACCTACTCCAGCCACTCTTTCAAGCACTCGCAAGATCGTCATGACATCGTGATCATCCCCCGTCGATCCTCGGTACTCAACCCCAATAGCTTGGTGGTGGTATCACATTCTCGACCCTTGACCGGACCTAACGGGTTACGACACGGTCATTTCGCCTCTACCATGCCCTCGCACATTATGACCATGTCCCCTAGAACTCATGACTATGCTCGTGATTTAATCTTCTTTAGAAGTTTTATGCATTAGCTTCTATTCCACTGATTACCCACGAATAAGTTTTATGTAAAGAGGTTTAATAGTGGTTCTTTTGATCATTACAAAGTTTTCGTTTCAAGTCTTCTATCCTAATTCAGTGAATCACATTCATTCATCAATAACATCCTCCACCCACACACCACTTGTAGGGGTATTCTCATTATTTCACTATCCAGGGGTATTTTAGTAATTTAACCTATCGAGGTATTTTAGTAATAAATCAGGGTTAATTTGGAATCCTTTACAAATCATAGGTATTTCAAAATTTCAGAGATCGGGGGTATTTTGGTAATTTCATAAACTAGGGGTATCTTGGTCATTTTTTTCAAATTGGGAATTTTATCGAATCAAGAGTACTTTGGTAATTTCAAAACCAAGGTTTAATCTTAGGGTTATTCAAAACAAGGTGGCTAGTCCCTTTTGGGTTTTAGTTATTGAATTTAGCATGTGAATAAGTCATCTTAGTTAGGGTGAACCGTCACTACGCACCAAGTAGGATTCGAGTGAAGAGGAGGTGAGTCACTGGGACTGCTTAAATACCAAGCTCCCCCTGAATCCATTCCTAGACATACGCACAATGGTTGCCACACCCTTAATTCAGTGACGTACTCACAGGTTTGTTTAGTTGATCTTTAAGTCTTATGTAAATTTGGCGTTGGAGTAGGCTATTTCTAGGGTTTAATAATTCCTAATCTACTATTCTACAATCCCAAAATACCTATTTCTTCCACATTCAAATCACATAATGGTTAGGGATACTTACCTGGGCGGATTGGTGCCGGAGACTCGGTGCCATGCTGTTCAAACCCTATACATTTCCCACAAAACTTTTCAAATCCCTACTTTTAGACATTTTGGGCCTCGGGCCCACAGTTGAGCTTTTGAACTTAGCTCTAATACCAAAATTGTAACACCCCAAACTCGGTCAATACACCACAACTAGATCTAGTATGTCACGGAGTGAAAACATTTGAATAAACTAGTTATCGATTAAATTTTATTAAGAATATGTTGGTTATTTTTAGAAACCGTTTGCATCTAGAGTTGTTTGAAACCTTAGGGTTAGAATCATCTTTGTTAACTTCGTTATTACCTTGTGAACAATGTTACCCGATAGTAACATTTGAAAAAAAAAACAATATCAAGTATAGTTTTGAAAACATCGATTTAATCCCAGTTGATAAAGCAAATCAGGTTATAAAACGTATGCATAAGATAATTGAAATATAATCTAGAAATAAAAACCCAAATTAATACTTAGCGGCCTTATTACAAAACCAAAATCGAATTGAAGTAGATAAATAAAATTGAAATAGTAATTTAAAGTCAAAACCCAAATCTAGCACGCATGGCTGCCTCGAGTCATCCCCGGATCCATATCCACAATCTACGCCTCATCGGCAAAATATAAGGGAAGGGGTGAGTCACCGAGACTCAGTGTATAAATCCCCAACCCGAAAGTGCAAGCACTTACGCAAATCATCAGTATAACATGCAAATCATGCAAACCCATAACCTAACCATCCAATCTCCTTTATCTACCCCGCGTGGTCAAAACCACTGGTGACCGTAGTCACAAATATATATATCAGCATGGTCAAAACCATTGGTGACCGTGGTCATAAATCAAGTGATGGGGCCAACCCATCGCGTGGTCAAAACCACTGATGACAATCCCATAATCAACATGTGGGGCCAACCCACTGTGGTACCAAACCACTAGGACGAGTCACAATATTCATATGTGGTCAAAACCACTGGTGGTCAAAACCACTAGGACTTAGTCACAAATTATAATATTAAAGATGGGGCCAACCCGTCATGTGGTCAAAACCACTGGTGACAGTCCAAATAATTCTTCCCCCCACTCAACAATCCCACCATCATGTCCATGAATATTGTGGCATATTAACACATGATGATGCAAATAACACATGGCATAACATTAAATGATGACATGATAGCATATAACGAGATCCATAATCAGAGGACTTACCCGGAGTCCATGCTCGTGCCCACAAGGCATAACTATTGGTTTTAATGGCTATAACAGAAACACAATAAACATATTATACTAACGAAGTGTGTAACCGTTCCACACTTGACTATTTACGAATCTAGTGCAATCCCAAAACTACAATCTATTCCCAAACCAATAGAACCCGAAGATCCCAAAATGTTTGCCTCCTCCCTTCCTGTATTTGGCCAACACCATGTTAATGAACAAGAGCCCATTCAGCTCATCCAAAATCCCTAAGGATGAAATAACGCACAAAGATAGCACTTACCTTAACACTGATTTGGTTTCCAACCAAATCCCGAAGCTACGTGATGAACCTCCCTTTATAATCAGCTAAGCCTTAACATAGAGATAATTAGCCTTCGGCTTTTGAAAGAATAAGAACCAGATCTGAAATGCAAAAACCCCTTACCTAGATCGCCACCGAATCCTGAAGATCCACTGTATTCGGCTACACTCCTCCCTACAATCGGTTAGACACAACATTAGAAGTCCAAAGCCATTCGACCTTAGCATGAATCCCGAAACCAAAAGATATTGTCACTCCCTTACGGGTCGAAAAATCCCAAAGATCTAGAAGATCTAGATCCAAGCCACGATCTAAACAAAACTAGAGAACCTACACATTGGCGTCACCCCTTCCTTAACGCAAGAGATCCACTTGGCTCTACAAAAAGTTCAACCCTAGCACCAAAGATGAGGGAATTGGCAATCAAAAGGGATAGAGAGGAAAAAGAGATGAAGTACCGAAGACTTACCACACCAAGGGTTGAGGTTCGCCTATGAGAACCAAAGAAGAAATAGGTTTCAGCACTTAAGATGATGAAGAGAAACGCAAGAAGAGAAGAACTTTATGGGTAGAGTATTTGGCCAAACACCTTGAAGGAATAAGAAGAGAACCCGGGGTTTTTGGCTTCTCAAAACAAATGGAAAGATGAAGAAGAAAGTGGAGTAGGAATGAATGGATTCGGCAGAGGGAAATGAAAGTGATTTCGACACAAGGAGATTGGAAGAGAAAAGAATGTTGTTGATGGGGTTTTGGAACAAGTATGAGAGAAAAGAAAAGAAGTTAATAGGGAGAGGGAGATTCGGCTAGATGCTTAAGAGTCAAATGGTGCAACAGGGAAGAAATTGGCTAGTCTAAAAGGGGGGTTTCGGCTTAGCTCACCACCGAATGCCCTATGGCATAAGCTACCCAAAAATGTCACTAGAAATTTTGGCACTCCCTCCCCTAGTCTCCCAACCGATTACTCTTCCTCAAACAAGAGTCTAGATTTTGGTAAACTCTCTGAATCACTCCTGACGAACCATTCAAATGAGTTTGAATCTCACAAGCTCCTAAATTCTCTCTTCTCCACCAGTTTAATTAGTTTGATTTAATCAACAATTATCTGATAGAGTTTGACCGAGCCCAACTCCTCCCTCCTTGGCTTCAAAATAATAAGTAGAAAATCATATTTTTGCTGCTCGAACCTGAGCACTCCTTCCCTGCATATGGTGTCACCAACCAAGGACCTAAGTGGCGCCTCTTTGCCACTCTACCAAGGCTTTACTTTGGGTCACAACACACCAGGAATATCTTTTAACTCCTAACTTCCTTAGCTCCTTATTCCTGAGTGCCAAAACAAAAATTTTAGCCATGACTCAGCCCTAACCCGAGGTCATGCCTAGACCCCAATACCCCCTAAACTAGCATAGTAAGCATATCGTCATATGCAAACACACAAAATACAGAGACCCCGATTTTAAGGATGTTACACCACTAACTAGCAGATAAGTCAAGTTGAGTCTCGGACAAAGTTTGAGAGATGAAAACCTCACAAATATTATAAAATTCATTCAACAAGCAAAAGTCCTTAAAAATAGCAAATAACAAATATATATAGGAAAAGTCTAAGGCTAGCTGAATAGACATGTGAGGGCTAAAATGACATTTGATTTCAGCTTTTTTAATGAGCTGAAAATTCCAGAATAAATCAAGAAGGTTCCATGAAGCTTCTCCAACCTTGAGAACGTCATTGGACAGCGTCTAGAGAGTTTTCATGTAGTTGGAATTTAATTGGAATGAATGGGAGCTGATGAGCCTTGGCTAGGTTCGAACGTAGTGCTTAAAGAGGCTTAATTGCCTTGCCTTGATCAGTTGAATGGTTTGGAGACTTAATGAGCTGCTGGAAGATTGCAAGAGTCATGCTCTTTGGCCAACTAGGTTCTTGGGAGAGCTCAAATAGAAACACACCCTCATTTATGCCGTCCATCCATGTGCTACACAAAAAATGAACATATTAAATTAAATTAAGACATAGTAAATTCTACTGCACTAAGACACATTAAAAACATGTTTTAATTTTAAGACATATTAATTTTAATTTTAAGACATATTAATAACATGTACTTAAACTAAGACATAGTAAATACTTGTATAACATTAAATTAAGCTAAAACAAAACAAATTAAAATCATGTAATAATCATAATTATGAGTTGTAAGTAAATTAACTAATTTAGTTAAGAACTTAAGTTTATTTTAGCTAATAAACGCAAAAACTAAAGAAGTAGAAATGAGCTCAATCAGGCTGAATTGAGCTGACAAAGTCGATGGGACTAAATGTTAGCTGAAGTCAACTTGCAAGGAGTCCTTATTGAGCTGGTCCAAGCTCTCTCGATTTGTCCAGCCAACATTTCACCCCATATTTGATAGACTAAGGCTAAAATGGCCTCCTTAAATAGCTTGGCTCAAGCTCGTGTGATAGGTCCTTGGGCCAACTCCAATGGATCCTTGCTCGAGCTAGGTGCACTCCAAGGCGTGCTCATATCATCCCCCTCATCAAAGTGACTTATCCTCAAGTCAGAACCTGCATCGAAGGGAGATAAATCAGCAACATTGAAACTCGCACTTATGTTATACTCACCCGGTAAGTTAAGCCTGTAGGAATTTTCAGTGATTCATTCTAGGACTTGGAAAGGTCCGATCCTCGAGGCAATAATTTAGACCTACGTTGGGTTGGAAAACATTCTTTGCACATATGAACCCAAACCCAATCACCGGGTTAAAAAATAACTCATTTTCGTCATTTTTACTTTTTGAATGTAACTTTCGGTTCTTTCTTCAATGTTGGCTCGAACCTTTTGATGCAACTCCTTGACATACTCGGCTTTCTTTTTTGCATCTACATGAATGAGTTGGTCATTAGGTAAAGGCACTAAGTCTAAAGGAGTTAGTGGATTAAAACCATAAACAAATTCAAAAGGAGAAAACTTAGTAGCCAAATGGACTAATCGATTATATGCAAACTCAATATGAGGTAGGCACTCTTCCCATGACTTTAAATTTTTGGGGATGATGGCTCGCAGCAATGTAAACAAAACTCAATTAACCAACTCGATTTGTCCATCCATTTGGGGTGACAAGTGGTTGAAAATAGCAGCTTAGTTTCAAGTTTCCCCCACAATAATCTTCAAAATTGACTCAAAAACTTTTCATCGCGATTAGACACGATCGTTCTCAGAATTCCATGTAGTCGACTGATTTCCCTAAAGAAATGATTAGCAATATGAATGGCATCATCAGTCTTTGTACATGTTATAAATTGTGACATTTTAGAGAATCTATCAACTACAACAAAGATAGAGTCCTTCCCCATTTTTGTTCGTGGTAATCCGAGGACAAAGGACATAGATATATCCATCTAATGAGCTTCAGGTATGGGCAGCAGAGTGTATAGGCCATGTGGTTGACTCTTAGATTTAGCCTTCTTACACGTCACGCAACACGTGCAAACTTTTTCCATATCTTTTCTCATCCTAGGCCAATAAAAGTGTTCTTGGAGCATTGATAAGGTCTTACCTATACCGAAATGTCCTATGAGGCCCCTGCTGTACGCCTCGTGCACAAGTAATTCCGAATGGAACTTTGTGGGATGCATAATTTTCCTTTCTTGAAAAGGAAACCTTCGTACCTATAAAACTTCTCAATAGAAGCATTCTCACAAGTAGCAAATATCTCACCAAAATCATCGTCATTAGCATACAAATCTTTCAATAAGGAGAAACTAAGCAATTTAGAATCAAGGGTTGATAATAAAGAATACCTCCTTGAGAGTGTGTCAACCATAATATTATATTTACCTTTCTTATACTTTATGATGTATGGAAAGGATTTAAGGTACTCGACCCATTTTGCATGGCGCTTATTCAACTTATGCTGGCCCTTGATGTGTTTCAATGCTTCGTGATCGGAATGAATCACAAACTCCTTTGGCCATAGGTTGTGTTGCCATGTCTCGAGAGCTCAAATTAACACGTACATCTCTTTATTGTAGAACGAATAATTGAGTGGAGCTCCGCTAAGTTTCTTACTGAAGTAAGCGATGGGCCACCCATCTTGAGTTAAAACAACACCTATTCCAACACCTGATGCATCACACTCAAGTTTAAAAGTTTTAGTGAAATCAGGCAATGCAAGTAAGGGTGCGTTAGTAAGACAATTTTTAAGTTCAATGAAAGATTTCTCTTGTTCATCGACCCAATGGAAAATAGAATTCTTCTTGATCACACTCGTCAACGGCGCGGCTATGGTGTTGAAATTAGGCACAAATCATTGATAAAAGCTGGCTAAGCCATGGAAACTCCAGACTTGGCTAATAGTTTTGGGTCTCGACCATTATTGAATAGCTTTTATTTTCTCTCGGTCCACTTCATTGTAATGTAACTATAAAATCGAGAGAAATAACTTTATCATAACAGAAGGTGCATTTCTTAAGATTGGCATAAAGAGTTTCCTTATGTAGGACTTCTAAAATAGATTTAAGATATGTTATATGCTCTTCCAATGTTTTGCTATAGATAAAATATCATCGAAATAAACAACACAAAACTTACCAATGAAAGGTCTTAGGACATAGTTCATTAACCTCATAAACGTACTTGGAGCATTGGTTAAGCCAAACGGCATGACCAACCACTCATACAAACCGTGCTTAGTTTTGAAGGCCGTCTTCCATTCATTGCCTTTTGTCATGTGAATTTGATTGTAACCACTCTTCAAATCGATCTTCGAAAAAAATTTGGCACCACTTAGTTTGTCTAGCATGTCGCCTAATCGAGGTATCAGATGTCGGTACTTAATGGTAATCTTGTTCACGGCTCGACAGTCTACACACATTCGCCACGTTCCATCTTTCTTCGGTACCAACAAGATGGGCACAACACAAGGACTAAGGCTTTCACAAATGTAGACCTTCTCCATCAACTCGTTTACTTGCCGTTGTAGTTCCTTAGTCTCTTTGGGATTCGTCCTATACGCTGGTCGGTTTGGAATAATAGCTTTAGGCATGAAATCAATTTGATGCTCGATTCTGCGAAGAAGTGGCAGCCCACCCAGAGTTTCTTCCTCGAGCACATCTTGAAAATCTAGCAAAAGAGACACAATAGAAGAGGGCAGGTTTTCGGGTAAGTCATTAGTAGTAAATAAGTTTTCCTTGTACATGAGCACAAGGAGGGATTGTCTCAACGTCAAAGCCTTTCGTACATCACTCGCTTTTGCCAACACGTTCATTTTCTCATATTCTTTTTCTTTTTCATCCTTTTCTTTTCTCACTTTCTTTTCACTTTCTTTTATTGTTTTTCCTCTCTTTTTCTCATTTTTCTTTTATTTTATATTTTCATTTTGTTCTTTTTCTCTCATTTGATTGACAAAATTTTTCAATTTCATTTGATCCTCATAGACTTGCTTTAGTGTCAACGGTGCTAACGTCACTTTCTTTCCCAAATGTTTGAATGTATACCTATTGTTATACTCATCGTGGATGAATCTTCGGTCGAATTGCCACGGGCGTCCAAGCAGCAAAAGGCCCGTGTATAGGCATAATGTCACAAAGTACGTCGTCGAAATATTTTCTAATAATGAAGGAGACAAGTACTTGCTTCGTTACCTTTAACTCGCCACCATCGTTGAGCCATTGAAGTTTATACGAGCTTGTATGCTTGGTGGTTGGCATACCAAGTTTCTCCACCATGATAGTGCTCGCCATGTTGGTGCAACTTCCACCATCGATGACGACACTATAGACTTTTCCTTAGACTTGGCACCATGTATGGAATATGTTTTCCCGTTGCTGCTTGTTCTCCACACTTTGGAGATTTAAACTTCTTTTGACGACGAGTAATTCACCGTCAACAACATTCTCCAAGTCATCCTCTTTGTCAAATATGGCTTCAGGCTCATTTTTAATTTCTTCCTTCGACTCGATATCACCGTTCGCGTGCACCACCATAGTGCTTCGGTTGGGGAATTAACTTGTAATATGCCCCCTCCTGAGGCATTTGAAGCACTTGATGTCCCTCAAATGGTTAGGAAGATTCTCGATAGCCTTGCCTTTGATTGATTCAGCAACGGGTTTATTTAACTTTGCTAGCACCGTTGGCTCTTTAGCTTGGTTTGGTGGAGTGTTGTTGCTAACACCTTGGCTCCATTTAGAAGTATATGTGGTGGAATAGCCTCGGATAGCACCTTTTCGCTTGAGTTGTTTATTCGCCTTGATGGCCATGTGCACTATGTCCACGACTTCAACATAGTGTTGAAGCTCCACGATGTTGGCGATGTATCGGTTGAGACCGGCTAAGAAACGTGCCATCGTAGCCTCTCGATCCTTTTGAACATCCACACAAATCATTTTGATTTCTATCTCCTTGAAATAGTCTTCAACACTCCTCGTACCTTGGGTAAGGTTTTAGAGTTTTTGGTAGAGTTCCCAGTGGTAGTAGGATGGAATAAATCACCTCCACATCACCACCTTCATCTCAGCCCAAGTAGATAGTTGTCATTCTTTGTTCCTTCGCCGACTTGTGGTGAGTTGGTCCCACCAAATCATTATATAATCAAAAAATTCAATAGCTGCCAATTTGACCTTTTGGTCTCGAAATAATTATGGCAACCAAAAACCAATTCAATCTTCTTCTCCCACTCTAAGTATGCTTCTGGATCAGATTTACCTTGAAAGGGTGGGATACAGAGTTTGATGCTTTTCAAGTCATCATCCACTCACCCTCGTTCTTTTGGCCACATTTCGTTGACCCCTCCGCCGATCACTTAAATTGGACCTTTGGTTGCTCTCGGCATCGCTAGGATCGAACAACTTGTCTTCTTGGATTCATTGCCAGCCTCGGTTCCTTGGAGGACTTAGGGGCATCCTCTCTTGTTGGCTTCTTCCCTCCACATGGTCAAGCCTTTCTTGGATAGGCTCAAGCTTCTGATTGAATAATCTAAGGCTCAAAGTATTTATAGGAAAAATCTAAGGCTAGCCGAATAAACATGTGAGGGCTAAAATGACAGTTGATTTCATCTTTTTTAATGAGCTAAAAATTCTAGAATAATCAAGAAGGTTCCACGAAGCTTCTCCAGCCTTGAGAATGTCATTGGATAGCTTCTAGAGAGTTTTCATGCAGTTGGAATTTAATTGGAATGAATGGGAGATGATGAGCCTTAGCTAGGTTCGACCATAGTGCTTAAAGAGGCTTAATTGCCTTGCCTTGATCAGCTGAATGGTTTGGAGACTTAATGAGCTGTTGGAAGATTGCAAGAGTCATGCACTTGGTGAACAGGTGCTTGGGAGAGCTCAAGCAACAACACACCCTCATTTATGCCGTCCATGCATGTGATGCACGAAATAAATGACCATATTAAATTAAATTAGGACAAAGTAAATTCGGCTGCACTAGGACACATTTTAATTTTAAGACATATTAATAACATATACTTAAGGTAAGACATATTAAATACTTGTATACAATAAGACAGACTAAATTCGATTGAAGCAAAACACATTAAAATCATGTAATAAACATAATTATGAGCTGTAACTAAATTAACTAATTTAATTAAGAACTTAAGTTTATTTTAGCTAATAAACGCAAGAATTAAAGAAGTAGAAATGAGCTCAATTGAGCTGGACAAAGCCTGTGGGGCTGAATGTGAGCTGAAGTCGACTTGCAAGGAGTCCTTATTGAGCTGGTCCAAGCTCCCTCGATTTGTCCAGCCAATGTTTCACCCCATACTTGATTAACTAAGGCCGAAATGTCCTCCTTAAATAGCTTGGCTCGAGCTCGTGTGATAGGGCCTTGGGCCAACTTCAATGGATCCTTGCTCGAGCTAGGTGCACTCTAGGGCGTGCTCATATCAATTGGTGTTCAGCCTTGACTTGTTGGCACATCAAGCATCCTGCCATAAAGTCTGCCACATCACGCTGAAGTCTTGGCCACCAATATTGCTGATGAATATCCCGATTCATCTTACTACCATAGCTTAGGAGTTGCTATGCTCTTCCCAAAGTATGGACTGCCTTAACTTAGAATTGAATGGTGTACAAAATCTCCCACAATAATACATAACTCCATCAGAGTTAAAAGCAAATCTAATTTTTTTACACTCTTCAATGAGTTTCACATGTGGCTCTAAAGTGAAATCGTAAGTAGACCCCAATCATTAAATAAACTCAATATAGCAACCATTGCCCTCAACTCAGACATGGAGTTCCTATTCAATGCATCTGCCACCACTTTAGCCTTACCCAGATGGTATTGGATGGTACAGTCATAGTCTTTCAGAAGTTCGATCTAACGTCTTTGTCTTAAGTTCAACTCTTTCGGGGTGAAGCGATACTTAAGACTCTTATGATTCATATAGATGACAGATTTCTCCCTATAAAGATAATGCCTTCATATATTTAGAGGGAAAACTACAATAGCCAAATCCAAATCATGATTCGGATAATTCAACTCATGTGGCTTGAGTTGTCTTGAAGCATAGGCCACAATTTTCTTGTCTTGTATCAACACACAACTATGAACGGAATGAGAATCATCACTGTAGACCACATAATCTTACCTAGACTTCAATCAGATCAACATGGGTGCTTGAGTCAGAACTGCCTTAAGCTTCTCAAAACTAGCCTGCTGCTCATCAGTCCACTTAAATGGTGTAGTCTTTCTCAATAACTTAGTCATCGGAGCTAAAATCAATGTGTAACACCCCTAACCCGTAACCATCATCGGAATAAAGTTAAGAGGCATTATCAGACAATCGAAACATTTCATATCCATTTCACAACACAAAGTCAATTATCATTCATTCATATTCAAATATAATCATATAGTCCCTTAATGAGGTCTACGAGACCTTAATCATGCTTTAGAATATGGCCGGGACTAAACCGAACTCATACAAAAATTACTAAAATTTTAACATTCTTTTTTAAGTTAGAGAGGTCACACGCCCGTGTGGGTAGGCCGTGTGCCTCATACGGCCTCGGATACACCATGTGTCCAAGCCGTGGAAAAACAGGGCATACCTACTGACTTGTTCACATGGCCTAAGACACGCCCGTGTGCCTCACCCATGGTCGACACTGACTTGCACCACACGGCCAATCACACGCCCATGTGTCCAGCTCGTGGTCGAGCCTGACTTGATTCACTTGAAAAACTTAAACAACATGTTCGAGTCACACGCATGTGTGCTCAACCATGTAGGCAATTATAGGCCATTTTCAAGGCCAAACTTGCATCCCACAACTTAAATCACCTACAAGCCTCAAATCATATGCATTTATACCATATATGGCAATCAAAACATACCAATATATGCACCAATTCTTCATCAACTATACCATATATAATCATATTTATCTCACATTGGTTCATCCAAAGTACCAAAATTCACATCCCAATCATATAGATCAAACATCATATAAACCTTACCACCATTCACTTTTAGACCACAATTTTCATCAACAATTTAAGCATGAAACATACCATATTCATCATTCATTTATCACATACATATCCACATTAACATCATTCAACTTTCAAGCCATATCACATGGCAATCTTATACACATAAAAAACATGACATCTACTAGCCTATACATGCCATATACCAAATATATACATCTTTCAAATGTACCAAAATAGATAGCCAATAGTGTGATTGAGTCACTAACAGTCCTCAGATCCAAACTAGCTTTACTGACACTATAAAATAGAGAAACAATTCACACAGTAAGCTTCAGAGCTTAGTAAGTTTGTAATATAATACATACTACTCAATAATGCAACAACAATACATAATTAAACCATCACATAGATAGATGCATAATTAGGCACATTATCATCCTCAACTAATGCTAAAATATCCATTCATTCAACCTTTAAATCTATCATCAATCGTATAGGTTCAAACATACATTTTGCCAACACCTAGTTAACAAACATTCTTGCTATTCGATGCCCGATACATATCTCATTCACTGCTTAATATCTTTTCAACTCATTCGCACACTTAGTGCCCAAATCATAACCAAAACTTAATTAACATCGCAAACTTAGTGCCTCGATACAAAATCAAACTTAATTTGGTATCGCACAAATAGTGCCAATCATTAAAGCCGAAGCTTTCATTACTTCGCACACACAGTGCTATTAAACTCTGTCTCAATTTTAGTTACTCACACTTAGTGCCATCTAAATTCAATTCAACACTTAGCATTTCTAATCTCATAATTACATATATATTTATTCCATAATACGAAAACATAATTTAACATGTATTATATCCGAACTTACCTCGGACGTCGAAATACCGAAACTAGCCAATCAATCGAGTACTTTATCTTTGCCTCGATCTTGATCTAAACCTCTCCTTTCTTGGTCTAAACACATTCAAATTTAACTCATTCAATTTAGTCCAAAAACATATATTTAGGGCATTTTACAAAATAGCCATCATATTTTCACATTTCAACACTTTAGTCCTTAATTCACAAAATCACAAAATACACAAAATCTCACTTCACCCATGCCTAGTTGAATTCTTCCTATGACCATACAAGTCCACACATTTCATTTATTTCACATTTTAGTCCTCCAATTTCTTATTTTCAAAATTTAGTCCAATTAACTCAAAATCACCAAAAATCCAAAGACAAACTATGTTAATCTATCACATAACTTTCATAATTCATCACCAAACATCACAAAGCTCATGAATCCATCCATGGCACATTTCAAATTCATTATCAATTCACAAAATTTAAGCATGGGTTTTGCACAGCATGAAGCAACGATTACAAAAATGTAGAAATTATCAAAAACGAGCTCAAAACATACCTTGATTCAAAGAACTTGATAGCCAAATTTCACAAAGCTTATAACCCTTTTCTTTCTTTCAATTTTTGGTGGAAATATGATATGAAATGGCTATCTAATTGTTTGTTTTAATTAAATTATAACTTAATTCATCATTTATCATTTTGCCCTTAATGAATTAAATATTAAAGCTTATAATAGCTGGTTATAAATGTCCATTAACATTGCTAATGGTTTAATTACTTCAGAAGGCCTTCAACTTTATAAAACCATGACAAATAGACACTTTAACAATCAGCACACAGCTTTTACATTTCATGTGATTTAGTCCTTTTTCATAATTAGACACACAGTCGATAAAATTTTCACATGAAACTTTCGTACATGCTAATTCACATATTATAAACACCAAAATTAATATTAATATATTTTTTTCGAACTCAAATTTGTGGTCCCAAAACCACTGTTCTGACTAGGGTCTAAATCAAGCTGTTACACAATGAGAATCCCTCAACAAACTTTCAATGATAGCAAGGAAGTCCAAGAAAAATCTAAATTTTACTAACATTCCTTGGCTACTTCCAATCTAGAATAGCCTCGATTTTCTTGGGGTCCACACGAATAACATTAGTATATACCAATTTCCCAAAAACATCACCTCTTGAAGCCAAAATTCGCACTTACTAAGCTTCTTATACAGACGTCTCTCAATTAAGGTTTGAAGGACTAATCTTAAGTGTTCATCAAGTTCCAACTCAGACTTGGAGTAAATCAAGATGTTATAAATGAAGATCACAAAAAAATTGATCGAGATAGGGATGAAAGACTCTATTCATTAGGTGCATGATAGGGGCGGGAGCATTTGTAAGACCGAAGGGCATCACTAAAGCTCGTAGTTCCCATATCGAGCCCTGAAAGTAGTCTTCGTCACATTAACTTCCTTCACTTGTAGTTGATAGTATCTTGACCTCAGATCGATCTTAGAGAAAATTGTAGCACCTCAAAATTGATTGAATAGGTCATCAATCCTTGGCAATGGATACTTATTTTTCATAGTTAGCTTATTCAACTGCAGATAATCAATACATAGCCTTATAGATCTATCCTTCTTTTTTAAAAAGTATTGGAGCTCCACACAACGACACACTTATCCTTATGAAGCCATGATCAAGTAACTCTTGTAACTGTGCCTTGAGATCTTTAGGTTCCATGAAATAGGGTGCAATAGACACCAGTGTTGTCCTAGGAAGTAACCCAATTCTAAACTAAACCTCACACTTTGGAGGTAAATCAGGCAGCTCCTCAAGAAAGACATTGGGAAACTCTTACACCACATGAATATTCTACAATTCCACACTATCTACATTCGTATCCAAAATGTATGCAAGATAACCATCACACCCTTTACGAATCAATTTCTCCGCTATCAAGGTAGAGATCACATTAGATAGATAATTATGACCTTTCCCAACCATGATTATCTCTTTCCTGGTAGAAGTCTTCAGAGAAACTCGTTAAGTGTCACAATCAAGGATAACCCAATGTTCACTTAGCCAATCCATACCAAAAATGAGATCAAATTCTCTAAAGGGTAGTTCCATTAGGTCAGTAGGAAATACCTCACCTTGGACTTGCAACGGACATCGCTTATAGATATTATTTACATGCAAAAATTGTCCTAAGAGACTAAGAACAGCCACATCACTAATAGTTCCCTCTACCCAAATACCCAGTTTTATAACCATCATACATGATACATATAAATGGGTAGAGCCATTATCTATTACTGCAAAGTAAGGAATATCATTAACAATAAAGGTACATGATATCATATATACTGCATCAAGGACCTCTCAACGTAAAGTCGCATACACAAGTATTGGTTGCCTTACATCAACTCAGTTAGCACCTTAACCTGGTGCTCGTTGTCTCTACTCAGTATTATCGCCTCTATTCTGACCTAGAGCTTGGTGTGGCTATTGACCAACTTTCTGATTCAGTGCACGATTCTAACTTTGTGCTTTCTTCTGCTCATTTAGTTAAGAAAAATCTTGGATCTTATGATTCTATGATCCATATGCTAGGCATGCACCCATGCCTCACCAACACCCACTCGAATGTCTTTTTGCAATAGGTGGCACAATTCTGGTTTCTATCTCCCACTATGACAAAGTTATGGCGAGGACGATCATCTCTAGCTCGCTTAACTCGGCATTGAATCTAACCACTAGGGCCGAAATCTCTATTTGCAGGAACTCTTGCTTGCTCCTTTCATTCACGCTCAATGTGCCTAACCTCTTCACAAATCTTATTCTTCTCCACCAAAGCTTCAAAGACCCTCTCTTGAATCGGAGATAAGCATCATCAATTTACATCGTAGCCCAAACTCAAATCGGGCATACTTATCCTGCTCATCTACTACCATACTAAGAGCATAATGGCTAAGCCTTAGGAATTCAGCCTCGTAATTAGCCACAAACATATACCCTGTCTAAGCTTAATAAATTCCAGCCTTCTAGCCTCTACATACCTCGTGCCTACATATTTCTTCTAAAAAGCCTCCAAAAAATATTCCAACATCAATCATCAGCTTGAGTACCTCTCATAATGGCCTGCCAACAATGGTAGGCCTCATCACGTAGTAATGACATAGTCCCCTTAAGTTTCTACTCTAGGGTGCACTCAATATTAACAAGCATACGCTCTATAGCCTCCAACCAATACACAGCTACAGTGGGGGTTGTCCCAACAACACGCCTAAATAACTCAGTCCTACTCAAACGGAGCCTCTCAGCAATAATACCACAACTGTTAACTCCAGTTTGGACACCCGCCACTCGTTCTAATTCTTGTAAAATGCATGCGGTATAGCCTTGTTCGTCAGGCTCTTGCTAACTCTCATCAATAGTGGGTACGCGTTCCACATTTCCCACTACTGGCTTAGAGGTTCAGACTTGGGATGCGGATGAGCCAACTTGGGTTCCCTAACCTAGCTCTCTATGAGCTTTCATTCCTCTAGTCTTAACTCCAAGGGTACTCATTTTAAATTTTATGTATGCTGTCAATAGGAATAAGTTTTTATCGTTATCACTTAAAAATTTTCAATTGAAGTTTCATTTTATTGGTTTATACGAGTCTCATTTTTTTATTATTTTTCACGACCTAGAGTTTGTCTCAATCTATAGTTTCTTATAGTTTTCATAGTTCATATTTTCATATCTAGAGAATGTTTACCTTGGATCGGCTTCGGGAGTCACAGATTTTATAATATGTGACATGGTTTTTTCCCAAAATAACCTTTTTATGATGCATGAAGATTTTTGAAAACATATCCAAAAACTGTACCGAGAAATTCTCTCAAAAGTTTTGGGTAATTGGTGTTCTTATTTTTGTCTTTGTGCCCTGAGAGTTTTGATTGGACTGGAGTTCTTTTGTGAGAGCATTTGGATGGTGGTTGTCTTGGTGTCCGTCACTCAATCAAACAAAGCTGTTGTGCGCTGCAGTGGGATTGTTGATGTGGTGCGTCTCGGCAGATTTGTGAAAAAACATGATGATTTAATGTTGAGTATTAGGAGCTGTGTTGTTTGAGTGGTGGTCTTTATCATTTCATGCATAAACTTTTAAGTTCATTTTTTAAAACTTCCCTTTATAAGTCGTAGGGGTTGTTTCTTTTGTTGGTTGGACAGAAGCTACTAACATCAATTTTGTGAGGAACTTTCTTGCTTTATTTTACTTCTTTATTTTTATTTTTTCTCTTTTCTCTTTTAACCATTTTCTTTTATTGTTTTATTCTTAGTGTTTAGTTTAGTATTTGGTTATTTTGTTGGTTTAATTGTTTTCAGGTGTTTAGGGTTATCTTCTTGGCTGGTTCTCCATACTTTCTTGCTCATTTGAGTTTTGTTTTCTTTTGTTTTTGGCTCACCTCTCATATTTCTTTCTTGGAAATATATTTATTTCTTTTTGGTCTTCTTCTTATTTTGACGTCGTTATTTTTCTGGTTCTTCTTCGATGGTTGGCAGTTGTTGTTCTGATTTGTTAGGGTGGCTGGTGGTGTGCTTTGCATTGCTGGAGGTGATGGTGTCCTTGATCTATCTTAACTTCAGGCTTTTTTTATCTGCCATTTTGGCTTTGGGTTAAATTTTGGAGTGACATTGGCTGGCTTGCCTTCGTTTTCTTCTATTTGTGATCTCCTCCAGAATCTTGTCATTTGGTGGGTTTACCTTTGACTGGTTTTGGTGCAATTTAGTGATGTTTCTCGCTTTAGGGTAGTTTTAATCAAGGAGCAGAGGGGTGTCTCCCATCTATTGTGTATGTTGGGAAGGTGGCCCGTGTTGTTTCTTTGTAGGCTCCTTGTAGGCGCTCATTATGGTAGAAAATCTTAATGCAATAATGGCTAGATTGACATTTTTAGAAACTAACACTAACAGGTTGGTGTGTCAAAATTTGTCAACATCGAATTTGCAGGGCTATGAGGCATGGATTGTCAGTAAACTCATGACAAAATAAAAGTTAATATGGAAGCTATGTATAGGGTGCTAAAATCATTATGGTTTACCAAGGAACCTGTGACTTTTGCAGCAATAGAAAATAGGATGTTTCTAGTAAAATTTGGTGCAATGGAAGATAGGGCGAAGATCTAAAAATTGTGGCTAAAATGCCACTTCGTACTCGTCCTTCATTCCAGGGTATTCCTGAGCAGTACCTTCCTCCTCAAGATGAACCCCTTCATCCTAATGAGTCAAAGGCGGCTTAAACATATATAGGGGATAATTTGGAGCTCGTAGCCCATTCGTCCTTGCGAATTCTTAGAGTACTAGTCCTATCTCATGCATCCATCGAATAATTCCATCAAGTTTTACGTCTATGTCTTCGCGAGATCCCTTTTTAACCTTTGGGTGATCTTTCTATTTGACTGATGTTGGAACGTCTATTTTTGTCTTCCTCCTTTAATTCCATTCAGTTATTTGCTTTCGCTGAAGCTCGACATATTGGGTATATAAGGTCTCTCCAATGATACTCCTATTTGGTTTCATAAATTGCTCATTTTTTCTCATTGGCACCTCTGCCTGGTTGCATTGAGCTGTTAGGAGGTGGGGGAAGAAAATTCCAGCTTTTTGGCTCTATACGCACTGATTCATCTCTCAAAAGATCCAGCGCCCTACACAAATTTGTTGTCGCTGTAGGATGTCGTATAACAAGACAAGTCGAAATACATTAACATTAGAAACATTTAATGTGGGTGCAATTCTAGTGCCAATGAATTGCATCCACATTTTTGCAACAGGAAACATAATAGCTTGATTAAAATTCCTAGGAAGCTCAGTGTTTGGCCTATAGTTCCAACTACCCCTGCTTTGTGTTAAAGATTTTATAATGTATTCCATGTCAATGTTTTGAAATATGTCTAAATCCGTATTATTAATAAAATATTTTTCATAAAATGGGACGTTATAAAATTCAAAGCTATCATTAGGGGAAATTGGAATGTCTTTCCCTCGCACTTCAACATCTATTGTTACAGCATTATAGCCTAGCTTATTCATTTGATCCTTAAGGGATGCATAGAATTCATGAACCACAAATATATTTGCATTATTCATGAGAGTAACACAAAATTGCTCACATTGATGATAATAGATTAAAGTCTTGATTTCTTTGTAGTGGGTCATTAAGGGTTCGAACCCTCGTTCCTGAATTAGAAGTCTCCCTTGTGACTCTAGAAAATATTTTTCCATATTGGCATTGTGGAATTGAATAAGGTCTAAAACACATGGGGTTTCTGGAACAGGAGTTCTTTTGCTCTTATGTGGAGGTATTCTCACTAGGTTCTATAAGAAAATAATAACGATATTGAATAGAACAATAAAAGAGGATTGAGAATACATGAACCTCATCGCTTCTTGAATTCATGTGCATTTCCTCTTAGTGTGTGTTGATATTGATTTCCTCTGATGTAGCTTCTTGGATTAGGAATGAGGAATTAGGAACTTAGGTTTTTTAAGAGGAAAAAGGGTTTGGAGGCTAAGGATTTTAGAGAGGTTTTATAAGAGTAAGTGTTTGTAATGAAGTTAGATTAGGTTAGGGGTATTTTTATGTTTGAAAGGGTTGTTTTAGGGTTAAAGTTCGGGTAAAATAATTATTATTCCACAGGGTTGCATAGTCGGGTCAAGTCAACCCTGCAGAAAATTGAAGGTGATGTCGTAATTCAAGTCATGACTTCCCTAGCAAACTACCTTCGTCGTGACATCGGGGTTCAATGTGCAACACACCTTGTAGTTTTAAAATTCTGAGAACTGTCTTCTATGTCGCAACATAGGTTAGTCATATCGCGATAGTGGGTCAATTTTTGAACTTCTTCGTTACTGACCTTCATGTTGTGACACAAAATTGTTTGTGTCGTGACGTTGACCTTATTTCCTAGATTTTTGATGTTCGAAAAGCTTTACGTGCTTGTCTTTGACCTACATTAACAACTAGGTTAGTGGGATATATCGTTAGTACAGTCCGTAATAATTGCATGGTAAGAAAATGTTAGGTTTTGTTACCAGACTCATCCATCAGCTCAGTCAATATGCACTGATGGACTCCTTGTAATTTTTTTCTATCTATATTATAACAGGACTCATCATGCCATTCTAATCCTTCGCGGTTGTCCCTTTCCCTGAATTTACCTTTCCATCCTGCCTTAATGACCGACAACTCTTTTTGCAAGTCATAACTATCGATGATTGGTGAAGTCGTATACCTATACAACTTTTCTACTTGATATTCAACATTTTTTTCTGAAAGAATTCTAAAGATTGTGTCTCACACTTTTTGTCTATGAGGTATTTATCCTTTTCATTGATCAGCTATGGGTTTTTAGAAGAACTTTGTAATGCACTTGGAAGAGGAATTTAGAAAAACTGTTGTATTATACTACTAAAGTGCTATCTCTGTAGGCTTTTAGGCTCATTCATTGGCTTGTAGATAATTCCCTTAGCTGGTTCTTGAGAGAATCGAACATTCCGTAGTGGCCGTAACTCGATATTTGTACACATTTATTGTTCGATTTGACTTAACCCTTCTATATAATTGTAGGTCCTATCAATATATACTTTTACCACTTTTTTCAATATTTGGAAAATTCTTAGATCTATAGACATATGGGTTAATTGGTTTAAGACAAGGGATTCGAAAAGAATGGTCAATTTAGGCTTATCCGTAGGGCTTGCTAGTTTTTTTTTTTTTTTTTTGTAAACTTTTTAATTGATAAACATTCTTCTATTAACTCAATCATAATTATCATGGTATCTGTTGGTGAGTCTAAATTATATAGTCTTTGTTTGTCAGTATTTCCCAAGACTTTGGGGACGATGAGTTCCTGATTTATTTTATTTTTGATTCATTGTCCATTTCCTCCGATAACTCCATATCTTCTCTTTTGGAGTTTCGTTTAATTCATTTAAAATATTTTTCTCTCGGCTAAAGTGGATAACAGTCTAGTGTTTCTCCTTCTTCGCAAGCACTTATGATGACATGTTCTTCGCAAGCACTTATAATTTTGAACTTGGCACCTCTTGGTACCTTTCTGATGGCATGTTATTGAGGTCATCATCATTTTGGGAAAGAACCAAAATTTCTCTTTGGAGTTGACTCAATTCCAACATTAGTAATCGTTGATTTTCCTAGATCTCCCAATCTTCATAAACTCCTTCTTCATAGATATCTTCGTCATAGTCGAGGTCTTCGCCGAACCACATGTAATAAATTTCATCCATGGCTTTGAGCTAGCTAACTCTTTGTTTGATAGCACTTAAGATTCCTAAAAAAAAATGTTATTCATCTTAATTAACATGATAAATTCAAAGTTGTAACTATAACCTACAAATTTCATAATTATTCTATTAATGTGTAAAAATTAAAATTAACCTAGTGACGTTGCCTCCTTGGCAATAGTGCCAACAACTTGACCACCTCCAGATGTACTAACGCCCAAAATGTGAATATTGCAATAAACTGGAGAATTAAGAGGTGGTTTCTGCAAGTATACGGGTCGAGTTATAATATAGATTTTACAACAAAGTGAGTGGGTACTCTGAGGATCGTACCCAAGGGAGGCAAGTACTAAATCAATCTTAACCTAAACATTTAAAGATCTAGTTAATATTTTTAAATAAGTTATAGTACGATAGTAAAATAAGAGAATTTTTTTAGGGTTTTAAATTAATAAAATAAAATAACATAAAATAATTAAAATTTCAAGAGATAGAGAGAATTAAAGTGAATCAAATTTGAAGATGGTAATCAACTATCGTCTCGGGTTCTTCGTCAATCTACTAGTCGCTACTCTAGTAGGATCTTTTGATCTTCCACTAACATAATGTGTTAGTAAGAACTATTTATCTTCTAACCTCACAGTCCAGACTGGTTTGGGGTCAAGGTGTTCATAAATGGGAAATACCAATTTTGGGTTAATTACCACCTTGATGGCTTCCCAGGGTTGTCAAGCCTAAGGTTTGTTTCACGTTCTTCCTTTCCCAAACATTTGATCATTTTAATAATGCTACAAAATAGTTGAAAGATCATGCTTCCATTCGTTAATCCCTATAGATGGATTAGTTCCTCATGGCTTTCATAAACAACATGAAGTAGATGGAACAATTAATCATAATGAATGAATAGTAGAGAGTTTAAGAAAAGCCTGATCGATATTGATAATGAATGTGAATCCATAAGAGTTGATCTCATTTACAACTCAGATCTCTTAAAAGAAAATAAGTAACAAAATAAATGAAACTCTAAAAACCTAAAAAACAAAATTAAATCTAAAGAAAGAACCTCAACTAATCAAATGATGTCTATAATGTGAGCCAAAGGAGCCTATTTATAGCCTTCAAGTAGTCGTCGTCCTTAACCCAAAGTTAGCTAATGTTCCCAAGCTTTAAGTTTGATTTTGCATACTAAAACAGCCTTGCTTCGTGTTTTATTCTTGCCACAAAGTCGATGTCGCGATACAACAATACCTGTGTCATGACATAGCAACCAATCTACTCCTCTGCAGCTTTCTTCAAGGGTATGTCGCGACACCCTCAGCCTATGTCACGACATTGAATGCAATTTCTTAATTTCTTCATTATGATCTCTATGTTACGACATCAGATCTTCCATGCTGCGACATATGTTCCAAGATTTTCCCAAATTACCTTTGAATGGTCTCCTACACACTCACGAAGTACAATAGCTCTCCCTTAGGCCTCATTAGTCCCTTAAGGTCAATAAAAGATGTGATTTACGTATTTTATTGAATGTAAGTAAAACTAATGAAACTTAATTAAAACATAACGAAAATGCTTGTATTCAAGCTCCTTAAATGTGAAAGTTTTATCTTCTACACCAAAATACAACAAACCAAGAAGTCAAGTTTTGGGGCACGTAGTTTCAGATGAAGGGGCTCGCGCAAACCCAAGGAAGATCGAAGACATCATAGAGTGGAGATCGCCAAAAAGTGCCATTGAAGTGCAAAGCTTCTTACGGCTCACAAGTTTTTTGAGGGTTCTAATCGTTTCTGCCAAGTCTTAAAAATTTATAAAAAGAATGATCGATCCTGGAAACTAACTAAAACAATGTTGGAGGCAAGAGTACCTATCGAATAGTAGTATCGCTAGCGGCAAGACCAGATTGTCGAACCCAAAGGAACCAAAAGTACTAATATTAACTCTCGTTCTATTATTTAGCCTATGAATTAAAGGAATTTTTATCTAATCTAAAATTAACTAACCAATTAAGCTAAAGGTGCTAAGAAAAAGAAGAAATTGGGGAAGGACTTGAGGGAAAACCAATTGAATTAGACAATACCCGAGGAAGAATCCACCTAGACTTCACTTGTTATCTAACTCTGAACCAGACGATTTATTCACTTGACTTGACCCGTAGGATTCCCTGATTTATATTAATACCTCTCTCGAGGCTACTAACGTCTATCCCTAGGTTGATTAATTGAAATCTCTTTCTAATTAAAACACTTAGAATTGCATTAACTATATCTATGGACTCCCATATTAGGTTTGACCCTAATCCAGTAGATTTTTATCACCCTATCTCTAGACGCGCGAGCAACTCCGCTTAATTATGCTAGATCTATGATAAACCGGAAAAGTAACATATTTTAATCCCACATTTAGCATACTATTGGATGATTTATTCCATGAATTGTTTAAAAAGGTGCTCTTAATCCTTTCTTTTCATGTTTTATACTCAGGAAAGCACCGGAGGATGAAAAGAACGAGAAATGGGCCTAAAATGGACCAAATGGGCCATATCACAAAATCGGCACGACCTAGACTTAAGTCCATATGGCCGTGCCACTAAAGAGAAGTCCGGACATAGCTTGACCACGACTCACACGGCCGTACCTTACCAACAAGCTCGTATACGGCCTGGCCACGAAACACATAGGCGTGTGCCCTAGGGCGTGTCCCTGTGGCAGAAAGAATAATTCTATTTGGATTTGGATACTTAGAGGCAAAGAAACACATTCTAAAGCCTATTCAAACACCCTAGTAGGAATTCTACTTTAATTAGGATATGTAGGGGACAAGTAAAGCATCTCAAAGTCTATATAAACACCCTAGCAGGCAATTTAAGCGAGGAGTTCGACAGAAGCCTTCTGCCAGGGCTTTTGTCGGGGCGGTTAGCTAGGCCAAGGAGCCAAGCCATAAAGGTCAGATTTGTGGAAATAACTCGAAGATCATCTCAAGAAAGCTAGAATTCTACTCAAGATGGCAGATTTCTCTTTCAATTCCTTCAAGGAGTTTTAGGGATTTCTTATATTTTGTTTTATCTTTTCTTCTGAGATGTTTTCTTTTATTGTTATGAACTAAACCCTTCAGATACTTAAAGGGGATGAAACCTAAGACGGATCTTGCTATTGTTATCTGAACTCTTTGATAAATACTTGATTTGTTCTTAACTATGTGTGCTTAATTATTGTGTTAATATTTCTGAGATATTGATTCAAGTTGAATGTGCTTAGGTGGTGGAGCAAAAGTCCCTGCCTAAGAGTAGATCTAGTATAATTAAGTGGAGTTGATCACACGCCTAGAGATAGGGTGACAAGATTTTATCGGATTAGGGTGAAAACTAATATGGGAGTCCATAGATCAAGTTAATGTGATTCTAGGGGTTTTAATTAGAAAGAGATTTCAATTAATCAACCTGGTCAGACGTTATTCACCTCGAGAGAGGGTTTAATATAAATTAGGGAATCTTACAGATTAAGTCAAGTGAATAAATCATCTGGTTCAGTGTTAGATAACAAGTGAAGTCTAGGTGGATTCTTCCTAAGGGTATTGTCTTAATCAATTGAGTTTTCCCAACAATATTTCCCCAATTCATTCTTTTTGTCCTTGTGTCTTTAGCTTAGTAGTTAGTTAATTTAGATTGAACAATCAATCACTTAATATTTAGGCTAAATAATAGAAAGAAGGTTTGTATTAGTACTTTTAGTTCCTTTGGGTTCGACAATCCAGTCTTGCCTAAGCTATACCACTGTTTGATAGGTGCACTTGCCTTAAGTCATTGTTAGAGTTAGTTTCCAAGTTCGATCATTGTCTTTATAAATTTTAAAACTTGATAAAACAACGATCAAGTTTTTAGTGCCGTTGCCGGGGAACTAAAATATTAAGAAAGCCATATTTTTATTACTTTAGCCATTTTTTATTTTCTTCAATTTATTTTTATTTTTATTTTTATTGTTTCTTTGCTAATTTTTCCTTTATATGCTTTTGGTGGATAATTTTAGTTTATAGAGAAGATGGCACTGAATAATTATCAGTGGCAAGTCATGAGGATAATTCCTACTAAAGCAGCCAGTGTCTTCAACCTCGACGTGGTCACTAGGTTATCTAACCATCTAGATGATGAATAAAAAGATTGATGGTTTGTATAGTCTCTTTCAGGTACACCCAGTAATGCAATATGACTCGAATCTAGGAGGCATGGTGAATCCGGAGTACCCACCCTATGGATATGGCATAGAAAATGAGCAAACGGGTAACTATTCTAGACCAAAAATAATTTTTATAGTGACACTTATAATGCAAGTTGGAGGACCAGAACTTCCTCCAGATTTTCAACAACCACCTCGCCAACAGGACAAGAGGTCGAACCTCGAAGAGATGTTGACAAAATTCATGGCAGTCACAGAAAACCGTCTACAAGACACTGAGGCAACACTGAAAAACCAACAAACATCGATGGAAGGGATCAAGAACCAAGTTGGTGAACTTACTAAGTCAGTTGGGGAAATTACTAAGTCGGTTGGACAACTTGCTAATCTGATCTCAGAACTACCACAAGGAAGCTTGCCAAGCAATACTGAAACTAACCCGAGAGAGCAAAATCAAGCCATTTACGATAGTGAAGGGTTAGACGTACCAAACGCAAGGGAAGAACCTATGGTAAGTGAAGGTAAGGTTGAGGTGTGCCATGATATACCAAAATCGGCAATTACAGAGTACTAAGCTCATGTGCCATACCCCAATACAATAACGAAAGACCACATAGAGGAACAGTTTAGTAAGTTTCTTAAACTTCCAAAGAAATTCCATACTAACTTGCCGTTTCTTGAAGCTCTTTCGCAGATGCCAGATCCTAGACCTCGTGACGATAAAAAAATAATTCATGAGGATCGAAGGCTTCATATCAATGAGCTAGACGAGTGGAAGACACACTTCAAAGAGAGACTAAAAACACACGAAGCAAAAATGAGGCAATTCCACGAAGAATTTAATGTTGGGACAACCCAGCTTGAGATAGGAGATTAGGTACTCAAAATCCTCCCAGATGGAACAGTTGAGGTAATTAGTCCTAAAATCAGCACCTTTAAGGTAAACACTACTCGACTTAAACTTTATATCCATAACCGAATTGATCTCATGAGAAAAGATTTCCACCTCCTCAAACCACCATGATTGTGTGAATGACAGGTAAGTCTAGCTCAAGACTTTAAATGAGCGCTTCTTGGGAGGCAACCCGAGCACTAACCCTATTTTTTTTAATTTTTTATTTTTATTTTCCCTTTTTAGCATTCAAATAAACCAAAAGTGTAGATTTTCAAACCACACAGCCTTGCACATGGCCATGGCCGTGGCCGTGTGGGCACCACAGGTAGGTAAAAGGGCGTGACTATAGACGTGTGGCAACAAGACAAAATTTTCCCCAAAACATGGGCTACATCTCTATTTAAACACCCTTCTTACTTTTTCTTTTCCAATTATCTTTCTTCTTTCATTTTCTATTATTTACTTTTACTTTTACTTTTATTTATTTATATTTATTTATTTTCTTTATTATTTTCTTCTTATTCTTTATGCCATTTAGATTTAGCTTAGGATACAATAAAATCAGATCGGCTATTTCGAGGATTCAGTCTCAAATGGTTCGAGGCGCTTCCCCACGTTCACCTCCAACCCTATTCTAATTCTTTTCATTAACTTCATCCAAAATTCAGGAAGTTTCACTTCTCCCTATGTTTTGATTTTCTACTATGTTGTTATTTATCCATCTTTGTACATTGAGGGCAATGTACATCTTAAGTGTGGGGGGTAAAAGTGCCTAACTTTTTACATTTTTCTCAAATCCCTAAATTATATCTAGCTATTAAGTAATTTCCTCATATTACTAATTAGGATGAAATTTCTGATGATTTATGATTTTTATTGATATGTCTTAGATTAAGTTATAGATAATTGTGCATTGATGATTTAAACTTTAAGATACTAGAGAATCAAGCATGATAAGTCTATTTTTCAGAATTAAAAATTTTCTAGGATGTTGAATTGAATTTGAATATTACTTTGAAGTTTGAAATTTACAGGGATTGATGTCAAGAACACCCATAATTTTTGTGATATTTGAGCCCTTTAGAGCATATATCTTTTCCATGCTAACTTTATTGATTATGAGTGTGTCAACACTGAATTGTTATTCTAGAACTTGCCTTGATTATACATGTCAAGACCACATTTTTTATTTGATATACTGTGATGATAAAGGCACCTAGGTTTTAACCCACTCACTCCACTAAAAAGCCTACCTTCACAATTAACCCTTAGTGAACCCTTTGATCCTAACAACCCTTTTTATTGATTCACCCAATAAAATTAACCCAAAACCCCGCTCGTATTTGTTATCACCATTCCTTTGACTACCCTTCTGTCAAGAATTGATTTGATCAGTTGCCTAATTACTTTATTTCAGTTGATAAAGTTCTTTCTTATATTATGTATTTATTTGATTTTTTCTTAAAAAATGAAGTACATTCATTATTAGTTCTATGTTCTAAGAGCTTGTATGTTTAAATTCAACATCTTGAAGAAGAAGCTCGTATTATTAGTATTTTAAATTTTCATTTGATATAATTATTCAAATTATTAGTTCAATTCTATTTCTAAAGTTAGGTAACTTGTCAATTCAATCTCGATTTTAACCTTCCAATTCAGCCTTTATCCACACCTTTACCCCTAGCCCCGTTACAACCCTGATAAAGGCCTTTTGAATTGTGTATCATCTCATATTACAGTGGTGGAGATTTCATTTTCAGGCAAGCCTATGGGATTAACTTTTCAGGTTCGACTTATGAGTGCTCTTTTCCTGAACCTTAAACACTTTGAGTGATTTGAGTGAATCTTTTGTGAGGATGTCAATCCTAGTAGGTTTTGAATTAAAGGTAATTATTTAGATAAAGGGAGACATATGTTTTAATGCTACAAATATATGACTTAGAAATCTTTGAATCTTTAGGAATCTTTGAGTTAAATTATCCATGTATAAATTATCTATGAATTATGGTGAGACATTGTTGATGAGAATTATGAATTGTTGAAAGTTCGTTTTAATTGTAAGCTGAGAATTTTGCTTGAGGACAAGCAAAAGCTTAAGTGTGGAGGTATTTGATAAACCATAAAAGTAACATATTTTAATCCCAAATTTAGCATAATTTTGGATGATTTATTCCCTGAATTATGTAAAAAGGAGCTCTTAATCCTTTCTTTTCATGTTTTATACTCAGGAAAACATCGGAGGATGAAAAGAACGAGAAGCGGGCCTAAAACGGACCAAGTGGGCCATATCATGAAATCGGCACGGCCTGGACTTAAGCCTACACAGCCATGCCTCTTATGAGAAGTTCGAACACGGCTTGACCATGATTCACACGGCCGTACCTCATCAACAGGCTCAAACACGGCTGGCCACGAAACATATGGGCGTATGCCTTAGGGCTTGTCCCTACTGCAGAAAGAGAAATTCTATTCAAATTTGGATACTTAGAGGCAAAGAAACACATTCCAAAGCCTATTCAAACACCCTAGTAGGAATTCTTCTTGAATTAGGATATGTAGGGGCCAAGTAAAGCATCTCGAATTCTATATAAACACCCTAGGGGGCAACTTAAGTGAGGAGTTTGGCAGAAGCCTTCTGCCAGGGCTTTTTTCAGGGTTGTTAGCTAGGCCAAGGAGTCGAGCCAAAAGATGAGATTTGTGAGAATCACTCGAAGATAGCCAGTTGATCCATCTCAAGAAAGTTGAAATTCTACTCAAGACGACGGGTTTCTTCTTCAATTCCTTCAGGGAGTTTTAGGGATTTCTTATGTTTTGTTTTATCTTTTCTTCTGAGATGTTTTCTTTTATTGTTATGAGCTAAACCCTTCAGATACCTGAAGGGGATGAAACCTAAGATGGATCTTGTTATTGTTTTCTAAACTATATGATAAATACTTGATTTGTTCTTAATTATGTGTGCTTAATTCTTGTGTTAATATTTTCGGGATATTGATTCAAGTTGAATGTGCTTAGGTGGTGGAGCAAAAGTCCCTGCTTAAGAGTAGATCTTGCATAATTAAGCGGAGTTGATCACACGCCTAGAGATAGGGTGACGAGATTTTGTAGGATTAGGGTGAAACCTAATATGGTAGTCCATAGATCGAGTTAATGCGATTCTAGGGGTTTTAATTAAAAAGAGATTTCAATTAATCAACCTAGGGTTATACATTATTCGCCTCGGGAGAGGGTGTAATATAAAAATCTTATGGATCAAGTCAAGTGAATAAATCGTCTGGTTCAGTGGTAGATAACAAGTGAAGTCTAGGTGGATTCTTCCTAAGGGTATCGTCTTAATCAAATGAGTTTTCCCAACAGTATTTCCCCAATTTATTGTAATAGACCGAATTTGACCCTAATCGGAACAGTGGTTTCGGGACCACGAATCTGAGATCGAGAAATAATTTAATATTATATTTTGAGTTTATTATATGTGAATTAATGCGTGTGAAAGTTTCAGAGAAAAATTTTATTGTTTAAGTGCTTAATTTGATAAAAAGGATTTAATCGTAAAAGGTAAAAGTGGCATACTAAAGTGTAATGTACTAGTTTGAGCTTGGCTTTTAATATGAAGTGTTAAATGGGTAAATAACCCATTTTTAAGTTAGTGGGTTGGTATATGACAAAATTAACCATAAGTTTTATATTATATAATTTTATGAATTAAGGTTAAAATAGTAAAAGTTAAAACCATATTATATGTTAAATAAAACATAAAAGAAATAAAGGATATTTTCATTCATCTTTTGGCGAATATTAAGAAATCACAGGGAGCTAAGTTCTTTGAGATTTCGGCAAGATCCAAGCCAAATTCAAGGTAAATTCTTAGTCGGTTTTGTAAATTTTACGCTTTTGAGATCGTTGCTTGAACCGTGAATCACCCATGTTGTAATTTTTGAATCTAAGCATGCTTGATGTTCGCCATTGTTGTATTCATGTGGTTTTTGATATTTGATGATTTTAGATGAAAGATATGTAAAGGATTAATATGTTTTGTGTTGGAAGTTTTGATGAAATTGAGTTTTAGGGCTAAATTGTAAAATAAATTTTTAGAGGGCCTATTTGCAAAATAAATGAAATGTGAGGACTTGTAAGGTCCCTAGGAACATTCGCCCTTGCATAGATTTGGCTAATTTGGTGTATTTTGTGTGTTATGCAAATAGGGCTAAATTGCAAAGTTGTGAAATGCTAGGGGTAAAATAGTAATTTACCCATTTATGTGCTTAGGGACTAAATTAAGATGAATTGTACTTGAATGAGCTGAATTTTAATGTGTTTTAGATCAAGAGCAAAGAAAACGGATTTAGATCTGGGAAAGACGAAGGTTCTCGAATAGCCGATTTGCACTACTATCGACAACCGAGGTAAGTCCTAACAAATTTATATCGAGAAGTTAATTGCAAAAGTAGTATACGATAAAATTTGGTATACTAAGGCATAATAATGTATATAGGCGAATGTGGGGCATGAATTAGTATTAAATTTGTTGGTTGGATGTGATGTGTTTACTTACGCTCGGTTTAACATGATATTGTAAAATAAAGCATATGATATGGATGTGATTATAGCCTTAAGTAATGTGCATGGAAATGTTGATTGTGTTATGTATCGGGCTTTAAATGCCTAGCGTGCTTCGTGGTGATCTATTCGGCTTAGTGCTCAGCGTGCTTCGTCTGCGATGATATATTCGCTTAGTGCCTAGCGTGCTTCGTTGTGATCTATTCGCTTTAAATGCCTAGCGTGCTCGTGCAGTGTTACTAATCGGGCTTTACGCCTAGCGTGCCTTGTGCCGGTGTTACTAATCGGGCTTTTACGCCTAGCGTGCCTTGTGCGGTGTTACTAATCGGGCTTTACGCCTAGCGTGCCTTGTGCTTGTTGTTACTTATCGGGCTTTACGCCTAGCGTGCCTTGTGCAGTGTTACTTATCGGGCTTTACGCCTAGTAGGCTTGATGCTTGATGTATTTTACAAAATAGAAACCAAAATTTATGTTCAAGGCTAATTAAAGCAAACTTATCGAGTTAACGGCTCGGTGAGTATGTGAAGTAGGAATGAATTTCTTACTTATATAAGACAAGGAAAATCAGAATTTATTACAAATGACATGTGTTACTTAGTGTGGAATATATACATATATATATATATATGGTTATAATATGTGTTCTCGGCTTTACTAATGAATGATATGATTGTTGTATCTTGGTCTTCTAATATGAGGATACATGACTAGGCATATTCGCCACATGAGTGGTTGTGTAATTGATGCCATGTTATAGCAATTGACATTTAAGTATATAAATGCATGTACCTATGATTATCTGATGACATTTTGGGTTTCAAAGGTTGGTTTATAAACAAGTATTTTGATCATAAGCATGTGGGTAGAGAGATATCGTTTCACTTAATTCATACTTGTTAATATGGGTATGAAAATTAAAGTTTGAAAATAAGTATGAGCACAAGTCCACAAGTTGAATTATAGTAATTTAATTGTTAAAATTCAAATGTCATTTTATGAAATTAGGACTTACTAAGCTAGCAAGCTTATCATGTGAAATGTTTCCTCTGCTTTATAGTTTAGGTGCAAGCTACAAGCTCTTGGGATCGCTAGGAAAGTCACTCACACTATCAATCTACATTTTGGGTACTCTTTCATTTTGATTTTTAAACGAAGGCATGTATAGGAAAGACTTGGTCTTTGTTTGATGAAATCTTAAGGTTCATGTATATAATAGCCATGCGAATATGGCTAAATTTTTAGTTAAGTACTTGTTGTGTCTTGATATGTATGTTGGTTTATGATGGCAATGTTTATGCATTCTTAATCAAAGTTTAATCGTTTTTGTTAAGGAAATGTTTGTATCTGAAATGAATCCTTGAATTAGGGATGTAGGTAGGTTCGGTTAGAAGCTAGTCTTTCATAAAATGCAACAAAACAGCTTGTAGTAGCAGCAGTGATGTGAGTTAGAAACATCACCAAAAATAGGTTATATTGAATTAGAAGGTGAATGAGATATAAAATTAAACCTTATTGTGTATATTTTTACATAAAAGAAACATAGTAGGCAAATGATTTATATATTATGAGATAATTAAGTTTTAGTGAGACCTGCTCTGAATGAATTCATGAGTCACTTTTCTGTTTTGGAAAAATTTTCAAAAATTGTACAAAATCATTAAGAAACATGGTTTATATGCGTAGAACCCTTAATGAGTCTATTTTCATTGGTATAAACAAGAACATTATAGGAAATTTGTGCAATGAGATAACTGAATTTTTGTAGAGACAGGTCAGAATTGTCAAGCAGTGTAATAAGGGTAAATTTGATGAATAAACTGTACTAATTTGCCAAATGAAAATTATGGAAAATTATGGTGAAAAGTTATATGAGTGTAGTTTCAAGGAAAATTTACGGATCTAAATTTCGAGTTTTTTAACTCGAGTTATGGTCGATTTAGTCAGCAGGACGCAGTTGGACAGCTTTAAAATCTTACACCCGAGTTAATAGTCAAGTCTAGTAATGCCATGTACTCGATTCCGCAAGGGTTTCGGGTATGGGTGTTACATTTATTGGTATCGAGCTTACGGTTTAGTCGATTCTAGGACTACCATAGCACGTGTGAGTCTAGCTATACATGCCTTTATCATATATTGATAGTGTGGTGACTTCGACACTGAACTTTGTTTTATATAGTAAATGGATTACGATCCTCGAAAGAGCAGAGTCGATGATGTGGAGAGTGTTGCCTGGTCTCGCACATGGATCAGCGCCACTAGACTCTCAACCGCCACGAGTAACCACGAGGAGAGGCTAAACAAGCCTTCTACCAAATGATGAATGAATGGTTTACCCAGTTTATTCAGAATAATCCGACTGTACAACAACCTCCACCCCCGAATAATCCGACTCCGGTACCTTCAACACCTCCGATGATAGATCCAATGAGATCTAGTAGGCCCCCAGTTGATAAAATCCGAAAATTTGGAGACGAAGAATTAGCCAATGATAATGATGACGCAGAGCGAGCCGAAATGTGGCTTGATAACACTATTCGGGTACTTGATGAGCTATCTTGTACTCCCGATGAATGCTTGAAATGTGCTATATCCTTACTGCGGGACACTGCATATCACTGGTGGAATACACTAGTATCAGTAGTTCCGAAAGAAAAAGTGACATGGGATTTCTTCCAGAATGAATTCCGCAAGAAATATATCAGCCAAAGATTCGTTGATCAAAAATGAAAGGAATTCCTTGAGCTGAAACAAGGACGAATGACCGTGACGGAATATGAACGGAAATTTGTCAGGCTCAGCAGATATGCTAGAGAGTGTGTTTCTTCAGAAGCTATTATGTGCAAAAGATTCGAAGATGGCTTGAATGAAGACCTAAAGATGTTTGTTGGTATTCTTGAAATTCAAGAATTTGTGACACTAGTAGATCGAGCTTGCAAAGCTGAAGAGCTCGGGAAAGAGAAAAGAAAGGCCGAGATGAAGCTAGAGACATTCAGTAAAGATCTTGGGTAAGGTCTTCAATTCTACATCCAAGAAGTTTAGAGATGACCACATCAACATAAAGCTACTTGAAATTACCTAGACGTGATCGACCTCCAGTGGGTTCCCGAGCTACCTCGATGACAAAGTGTTGGTAACGCCCCACGTAATCAAGTTGAATGTAAACATTGTGGAAAATGGCATCCGGGAGTTGTAGAGTTCGTGACCGGTCTTGCTTTAAATGTGGATCCTCGCACCATTTTATTCTGTGGAGTGCCCGATGTTAATGTGAGTCGAATCAAGACGTAACTCTAGACCAAGTAGTGCATCAGTACGGGGCAGACCACCCAGGCATTCTGGCAATGTAGGTGGTAGTCAGAGAGGGACAAAGAACACAACAGATCGATCAGAGGCTAGAGCTCCAGCAAGAGCTTATGTTACTCGAGCTAGAGAGGATGCTGCTTCTCCAGATGTCATTACCGGTACTTTCACTCTTTATGATACTACTGTGATTGCATTGATTGATCCTGGTTCGACCCATTCATATGTATGTGAAACTCTGGTATTCAGTAAGACTCTGCCAGTTGAGTCTACTGAGTTTGTGATTCGCGTATCCAACCCTTTGGGTAGATGTGTGTTTGTTAATAAAGTGTGTAAAAGTTGCCCAATGATGATTCGGATTTTGCTTCCCAGCTTGATTTAATGTTGTTGCCTTTCGATGAGTTTGATATAATTTTGGGAATGGGTGGTTAACTTCGCATGATGCAGAGTGAATTGTAAAAGAAAGCATATTGATTTGAGATGCGAAGCGGTGAGATCGCTGAATTGAATCCAATGATTTAAGTGGGTTTTCTGATAATATCTTGATGTTAGCTCGTAAGTATGTGAGAAAAGGCAAAGCTTATTTGGCCTATGTATTGGAAAATAAAGTGTCGAAGAGCATATTGAGTCCGTCTGGGTTGTGTGTGAGTACCAGACGTGTTTCTGAAGAATTACCGGGTTTACCACCAAGACGAGAGATTGAATTGGCATTGAATTAGTCAAGGAACGACTCCGATCTCGATAGCTCCGTGTCGGATGGCACCTCTGAGTTAAAAGAGTTGAAATTGCGATTGCAAGAGTTGATAGATAGGGGTTTTGCACGGCCAAGTTTTTCCCCTTGGGTGCACGATTTTTTGTGAAAAGAAAGATGGAGCGATGCGAATGTGTATTGATTATCGGCAAATAAATAAGGTAACCATAAAGAATAAGTACCCGTTACCTCGGATTGATGATTTGTTTGATCAGTTGAAAGGGGCTTCAGTATTTTCGAAGATAGATTTGAGATCGGGATATTATCAGTTGCGAGTTAGAGATATAGATGTGCCAAAGACTGCATTCAGGACGAGGTACGAACATTTTGAGTTTTTGGTTATGCCTTTTGGGCTTACTAATGCACCTCTTTGTTTTTATGGATTTGATGAATCGGGTTTTAGACGGTTTTGGATCGATTTGTGGTGGTGTTTATTGATGACATATTGATCTACTCCAAAGATGAAATTGAACATTGAACATTTGAGGTTAGTGTTACAAACTTTGCGAGATCATCAATTTGTATGCGAAGTTTAGTAAGTGTGAGTTCTGGATGAAAGAGGTCATTTTTTGGGACATGTGGTTTGACATCGGGCATTCGAGTTGATCCGAACAAAATCTCGGCTATACTTGATTGGAAGCCACAGAAAAATGTTTTTGAGATTCGAAGTTTTCTGGGACTTGTGGGTTACTATCGACGATTTGTGAAAGATTTTTCTATGATAGCTACCCCATTGACCAAGTTATTGCAGAAAGATGTCCGTTTCGAGTGGTCAGAAAAATGTCAGAAAAGTTTTGATCAGTTGAAAGCCCTTTTGACAGAAGCTCCAGTGTTAGTTCAGCCTGAGTCGGGTAAAGAATTTGTTGTTTATTCTGATGCTTCTTTGAATGGTTTGGGTTGTGTTTTAATGCAAGAAGGCAAGGTGATAGCCTACGCTTCGAGACAATTGAAGCCGCATGAGAAAAATTATCCAACTCACGTTCTGGAGTTAGCAGCCATTGTGTTCGTATTAAAAATTTGGCGTCACTACTTATTTGGCAAAAAATGTCATATTTATTCAGATCACAAAAGTTTGAAGTATTTGATGACTCAGAAAGACTTAAACTTGAGACAACGCAGATGGTTAGAATTGCTGAAAGACTATGAATTAGTGATTGACTACCATCCGGGGAAAGCTAATGTTGTTGCGGATGCGTTAAGTCAAAAATCATTATTTACTCTTCGTGCATTGAACGCACGGGTGACTATGTCTGATGATGGTTCAATCTTAGCCGAGTTACGAGCAAGACCGATGTTTATCCAAGCAAATTTGTGATGCATGAAAGTTGACAAGAATATGATTGCTAAACGAAGTCGATTATGAAAAGGTCTGGTCGATTTTCAAATGGATGCAAATGGTATTTGAATTTTAAAAGCGAATATGTGTTCCAAAGAACTCGATTTGATCTGAGATGATTTTGAGTGAGGCTCATAGTGGTCGACTATCGATACATCCAGGTATACGAAAATGTATAACGACTTGAAATAGCTTTTATTGGTGGCACGGTATGAAACGAGATATATCTAAATTTGTTTCAAAGTGCCTAATTTGTCGACAAGTAAAAGCCGAGCATCAAGTGCCTTACGGGTTGCTTGACCAATCATGATACAGTGGAAATGGGATAAAATTTCAATGGATTTTGTATCCGGTCTTCCTATGACACCGAAGTAAGAAAGATCTTTGTATGGGTTATAGTTGATAGTGACTAAATTAGCTCATTTTGTGCTTAGGTTCGCATAAACTTTTCACTCGATAAACTTGTGAATTGTATATATCATGATTGTAAGATTGCATGGTGTACCGAGCTCCATTGTGTGAGCGAGAGACCAGATTTACATCACAATTTTGGAAGAAGTTGCAAGATGCTTTAGGTACTAAACTACATTTTAGTCTGACCTTTCATCTGCAGACAGACAGTCGATCTGGCGAACTATTCAGAATCTTGGAGGACATGTTGAGATGTTGCGTTCTCAAGTTTGAAGGTACGGGAGCGATACCTACCTTTGATTGAATTTGCTTATAATAATAGCTTTCAATCTAGTCTCAAAATGGCTCCTATGAAGCCTTGTGCAGTGAAAATGTCGAACACCATTGTACTGGACTAGGCTCAGCGAAAATAAGATACACGGGGTTGATTTGATTAAAGAGACTGAACAGAAAGTAGCCATAATCAAAGATAATTTGAAAGCTGCATCAGATCGACAAAAGTCCTATGCTGATTTGAAACGTAAAGACATTGAATTTCAGGTAGGAGATCGTGTATTCTTAAAAGTTTCTCCGTGGAAAAAGTACTCCGATTTGGTCGAAAAGGCAAGTTGAGTCAAGATTTATCGGACCGTATGAAATCATTGAGCGTATTAGATTACATTGTTTATAGATTGAGATTGCCCTCTGAGTTAGAAAAGATACACAACGTATTTCACGTTTCGATGCTTCGTAAGTACAGATCAGATCCGTCTCATGTGATCACCCCGACAGAGATTGAACTCCAATCTGATTTGACATATAATGAAGAACCGATCCGTATTTTAGCTCGGGAAATAAAAGAATTGAGAAATAGAAGAATTCCGTTAGTGAAGGTTCTATGGAATCGTCATGGAGTTGAAGAGGCTACGTGGGAGCTCGAGGATTCATTGAGGCAACAATATCCGACCTTGTTTAGCAGTAAGATTTTCTGGGACGAAAATCCTTAAGAGAGAGTTGTAATGACCGAATTTGACCCTAATCGAGCGGTGGTTTGGGACCACGAATCGAGACCAGAAATAATTTAATATTATATTTTGAGTTTATTATATGTGAATTAATGCGTATGAAAGTTTCAGAAAAATTTTATTGTTTAAGTGCTTAATTTGATAAAAAGGATTTAATCGTAAAAGGTAAAAGTGGCATACTAAAGTGTAATGTACTAGTTTGAGCTTGGCTTTTTAATATGAAGTGATAAATGGGTAAATAACCCATTTTTAAGTTAGTGGGTTGGTATATGACAAAATTAACCATAAGTTTTATATTATATAATTTTATGAATTAAGGTTAAAATAGTAAAAGTTAAAACCATATTATATGTTAAATAAAACATAAAAGAAATAAAGGATATTTTCATTCATCTTTTGGCGAATATTAAGAAACACAAGGAGCTAAGTTCTTTGAGATTTGGCAAGATCCAAGCCAAATTCAAGGTAAATTCTTAGTCGGTTTTTGTAAATTTTACGTTTTGAGATCGTTGCTTGAACCAGAATCACCCATGTTGTAATTTTTGAATCTAAGCATGCTTGATGTTCGGCCATTGTTGTATTCATGTGGTTTTTGATATTTGATGATTTTAGATGAAAGATATGTAAAGGATTAATATGTTTTGTGTTGGAAGTTTTGATGAAATTGAGTTTTTAGGGCTAAATTGTAAAAATAAATTTTTAGAGGGGCCTATTTGCAAAATAAATGAAATGTGAGGATTTGTAAGGTCCCTAGGAACATTCGGACCTTGCATAGATTTGGCTAATTTGGTGTATTTTGTGTGTTATGCAAATAGGGCTAAATTGCAAAGTTGTGAAATGCTAGGAGTAAAATAGTAATTTACCCATTTATGTGCTTAGGGACTAAATTAAGATGAATTGTACTTGAATGAGCTAAATTTTAATGTGTTTTAGATCAAGAGCAAAGAAAAATGGATTTAGATCGGGGAAAGGCGAAGGTTCTCGAATAGCCGATTTGCACTGACCTATCGACAACCGAGAAGTCCTTAAACAAATTTATATCGAGAAGTTAATTGCAAAAGTAGTATCGATAAAATTTGGTATACTAAGGCATAATAATGTATATAGGCGAATGTGGGGCATGAATTAGTATTAAATTTGTTGGTTGGATGTGATGTGTTTACTTACATTTGGTTTAACATGATATTGTAAAATAAAGCATATGATATGGATGTGATTATAGCCTTAAGTAATGTGCATGGAAATGTTGATTGTGTTATGTATCGGGCTTTAAATGCCTAGCGGTGCTTCGTCTTAGTGATCTATTCGGCTTAGTGCCTAGCGAGTGCTTCGTCTTGATGATATATTGAGCTTAGTGCCTAGCGTGCTTCGTCTTGCTTGATCTATTCGGCTTTAAATGCCTAGCGTGCTTCGTCTTGAAGTGTTACTAATCGGGCTTTTCGCCCAGCGTGCCTTGTGCGGTGTTACTTATCGGGCTTTTCGCCTAGCGTGCCTTGTCCGTGTTACTTATCGGGCTTTTACGCCTAGCAGGCTTGATCTTGGTGATGTATTTTACAAAATAGAAACCAAATTTATGTTCAAAGCTAATTAAAGCAAACTTATCGAGTTAACGACTCGGTGAGTATGTGAAGTGGGAATGAATTTCTTACTTATATAAGACAAGGAAAATCAGTAATTTATTACAAATGACATATGTTACGAGTGTGGAATATATATATATATATGGTTATAATATGTGTTCTCGGCTTTACTAATGAATGATATGATTGTTGTATCTTGGTCTGCTAATATGAGGATACATGACTAGGCATATTCGGCTACATGAGTGGTTGTGTAATTGATGCCATGTTATAGTAATTGACATTTAAGTATATAAATGCATGTACCTATGATTATACGATGACATTTTGGGTTTCGAAAGGTTGGTTTATAAACAAGTATTTTGATCATAAGCATGTGGGTAGTGTAATATCCCGGGTTAAGGGCTATTTTGTTTTGGCATTGGTTGCATGATTAATTGCTTGCTATGATGTTGTTTGGGTGTTTTTGGGGCTTAGTTGTAGGCTAGGAGTGAGCTGGGTAGGTGGTGAAATTTTTTGTCTTGGGCTTTAGGGATAGGAGTGAAGGTCTTTGGGGTTTATGATTAATTTAAGTGAATTTGTAACACAAGAAATGAGGTGGTGAAGTGGCAAGGCATCGCCACTTGGGGCATGGGTGTGGCGTCAATTGCAAGGGGAGGTCTTGAGTTCAAGTCGCGAGAATCCCACCCTTTTGCATCCATTTTGACGGCATGGAGGGGGAGTTGTGGGAAATTTGAACTCTAGCTTGGACCTTGTCAACACATTCAAACGGTGGATGGAGAGCAATTGTAGGAGGAGACTTGGTCTTTGCCATTTGAATTGGTGGTGTGAGAGCAAATGGGGGAGGTTGGCCGGTTTTGAGGAGTGTTTGGGGAGCTTGGGAAGTCAAAACTCCTTGGCCTTTGGGGTGTATTTTCGGTCTTAGGGAGGGACAATTAAGTTTTCTTTTTTTTTCTTATTGTGTCAACAAGTCGATTCTTAGTTTAGTCAAAAGCTTGCAAAGAAAACTCTCTTCACTTGCAAATAGCCTAAGTCAATTTCACCCATTTTGTTGTGCATTTTTTGAAACCAAAACCAGCATTTTGTTTCTTTTCAACTCATGAAACTAGCTCCTTTGACTCTCCCTTTCCTTCTCATATTTTCTTTTCTTGGAACCGCAAAACCCAAAGCATTGGTCTTCATGAATTTGCTTGTTGCTTCCACTTTTTTTCTTTTTGTTTTTGTAGAAAGAATGCCTCTCTCATTCCCTTTCTTCTCTTGTTGCTTGTAAACCAAAACTAGCCTTCTCTCTTTTGGTAGTAACACATTTCACCAAAACCTATATCCTCCATCTTTTCATCTAAACCAAAGCTACCACAAGCAAACCCTTGCCGATTTTGGTCATTTGTAGCGAAAGCTCTTTCCTCCTACTTCCCTTTTCTTTTGTTCATTTGGTGTAGGTCAAACTTCATTCTCCAAATACTTCCCTCTACTTCTTTCATTCAAAGAGAGCACTCTTTCTTCCTTGTTTTCTTTTAAACTCTTTTTTCGGGATTAAGGGTGTTAGCCGAACCTTCCTTGGTATTGGCCGATTATTGGGTGTTGTTAGGTGCCGGTTTCCAATCGATTGGTAGTGGGTAAGTGTTGGCCGAATGGCCTTTCTCCTTCCTCTGGTACCTTACCGATTCTTAATATGTTGTTGGCCGATTGTGTTATTTGTTGGAAGGTACTAATCTTTTGTAAACCAATTTTCATAATAGGACATCCGGATCTAAGGAACGTTCTTGAGGAGTTTTCTTTCTCACAGTAGCGGTGGTGAGTAGTGGTAAGAACGAGTCTTTGTATTCGATTTCGTTTAGTTTTCTTAAGACCGGTTGTTAAGAAATTAACCACTTTCTTTCTAGGGTGAAGCCGATTCTTTGAAAGAACCTTTGTTGGGTTCGGATTTGGTAGGAAACCAAATCTAGTTGAAGGTAAGGTAAACCGATATACCCTTTGATTTATTTGGTTATGGCCGAATGGTATGATGGTTAATCCATTGTTGGCGATTGTAGGATTCGAGTTGTAGAAGTGATCGGGGCGAATCGATTCTAGGATTAATACCTTCGCTAATTCAAGTGTAAACTAGCACCTCGTCTTAACTTAATAATGTGATAACTTTGTTGTGTAAGTGAAGCAAGTGTGATTGATTATCTCGATACCCATTGAGGTATGGATACTGGATTCGTAAGTCCGTTTCATTATGAGTTATGTGATGATGATGATATCATGATTGTTGATACTTTGAGATGCCATATTAAGCATGTGAGCATGATAGCATGATTGCAACGATTTTGCATCTAGTATGTTATGTGATTGGGTGATATGAGAGAGGGGAGTATGATATCCGTGTCTTTGGGACCTTTGTGTCTTTGGGACACCGAGGTTTGGCACCTCCAAAGTGGTTTGGTACCACAATGATATTTTGTGACTTTGGGTCACCAGAGGTTTGGCACCTCGGCGCCTCGTCGATGGCTTAGTACCACATGGGTTGGCCCACGCTTGATTATCTGGGATTGACTTGATGATTTGGTATCACACGATGGGTTGGCCCCATCATCGGATTTGTGACTACGGTCACCGGTGATTTGGTATCACATTGTGTCTTTGGGACACGGAGGTTTGGCACCTCATTGCGACTCGTCCTCGTGGTTTAACACCACCGTGGGTTGGCCCCACTTTTGAGATATGGGATCGCCGCTAGTGATTTGGTATCACACGATGGGTTGGCCCCATCATTGGATTATTTGTGACTTGGTCACCAAAGTGGTTTGGTACCACAAGATGGATATCGTGACTTTGGGTCACCGGTGGTTTGGCACCACCGGTGGTTTGGTACCACACGGGTAGAAAAGGCGATATGGTTGGTTAGGAACAGGTGCATTATCGCATTATTTCGTTATGATATGTGTGTTGGCATGTTATCTGGGGAGGAATTATACACGAGTCTTGCGACTCACTCTCTCCTTTGACTTTTCGGTGACACTTAGACGCGGACATGGAGCCGGAATGAACTCGAGGTGCTCATGCCATACTGAAATAAAGATTGCTCGGACTTCTTTTATAAAATTTGGTACACTAGCTGATTTATTTCTACTTTGTTATGTTTGGGTTTGTAAATGGCCTCTTAAATTATGTTTTGATATGTTATGTTTAAGTAGATTTCCAATATGCTTTAACAAACTAATTAAGTGAAATGTGCTAAAACTTGGAAAGACAACGTTTTCAAAATTTCAAAAACATTGTTTTTAACTATACCATCGGGTATCATACTATAACTTGGGATAAAATGAACTTAAAAGGTTTTCTAACTTAAATATGATTTTCTACTAAGTCATAAATGTTTTAGTAACAATAAGAAATAACTCAAGCTTCAAAACGAAATAAACTAGTTTTACCTACACATCGGATTACTTTTCAAAACTTTCTGGGTTTTCAAATACATCCTCGGATTTTTAATCGAAATCTAATCGAGTTTTCCTCAAATGCAAAATTTCGCTAAGCGTTTTCACCAAACTGCTAGACTTCAACCTAAACCACCCAAAACCTTTTCCCTGTAGCATACCAGATTCGGTCGTGGTGTATTGACCGGGTTTGGGGTGTTACATTTGTTGTATCGAGCCAAGTTCAAAGCTCATTGTGCCCGAGGCCCAAAATGTTTTAAAACTATAGTTTTCAAGTATTCATTTTTAAAAGTATGGTTTGAAAGGCATGACACCGAGTCTCCGCACCGGTTCGCCTGGTAAGTACCGTACTATTTGTTGTGATATTGATTGATATGATTGGTGGCTAGTAAGATTACTTTAGAGACTGAAATTAATAGGACTCTATGGACTCATGAAAATAAAGCTTCTTTAAAAAATTCATAAGACTTTGCTTTAAACACAATGGAATAATGGTGATACATAAAATTCTTTAATCGCATTTAGATTTAGTCATGAGTACCAGGTGGACGTGGTCGTGGGACGGGTCGTGGTAGGATATTTGTTTCGAGCCCGTAGGTTCGGGCAGGTTCGAAAATGAGGTACCGATTCGCCACCGGTGGAGGTGGTGAGTTCGAGGAGCGCAGCGGGCGATGACGCAGTGTCACTGAGCGATCTTGCGGGTTTTAAAAAGGTAGCTGGAGTAGGTGGAGGCGAGGAGCTAGGAACTCTATGCGAGTGACTTGGGCAAATGGGGTGAATTCTTTCGGTGTCTCTCTGGTGTTGCTCCTAGCACCGCCGAGTATTGGTTGGAAGCGACGAGAGCGGATCATGGATGATCTAGACCGACCGGAAGAAAAGTTGAAGGGATCGTATCACTTCTCGAGATGAGTCATACCAGTGGTGGCTCACGGTCAGTGATGGCTTCTGGTGAAGATCGACATGGGACTATTTCCGCCGCTTATCGAAAAAAATGCGTGAGCTAACTACATAAATGAGCGAGGAAAGCATTTCGAGGTTAGTCTAGGGAGCAAATCGTGTAATGAGTCGAGGCGAGTTTCGAGGTTGAGTCGGTATGCTGTGGGTATGGTGGCTATTGAGCATGAGAGGTGCGTTCGTTTGAGGATAGCTGCGAGACGCGAACTAAGGTTGATAATCGCGCCCAACAGGAGCGTGAATTTGCGATTCTAGTTGAAAAGCGAAGGTTGCCGAGGGCATTAAAGAGTCGTGAGGCAGGTATGGATAGAAACCGTCACAAAGGAGTTTTGGATCTTCGGGTCATCGGGTGTCAAGAAGAGGGCTAGACCAAGTGGGCGAATCGGTCGGGTAGGCTTGTTGTTGCTAGGCGAGGACCGCCTTGATGTAACTGATTGTGGAAAGGCTCACCGGGAGGATGTTGGGTGATGGTAGAGGTTGTTTTGAGTGTGGCTCATTTGGACCACCGAGTGAGGGATTGTCCGCGCAAGTTAGCTAGAATTGATCAGGAGAATCGGTAGTGAATCAATCTGTAGTAATGGACCACCTTGGAGGGCGAGGTAATGGCAGAGAGGTAATAATTCGGTTGGGGCCGTGGAGCACCCGCGGAGGTGTGAGTAGGTCCGAGGCAGACGGTAGGGTTGGTGTATCTTTGCGAGGGCCGAGAGGAGGGAGGCGCCTTGGACGTCATTATCGAGACGTTTCTAATCCTTGGTTCTCCATTCTTGCTTTGATTGATGTGGGTTCAACACACTCATTATGTTGCAAGTAGCATAGTGAAGACCATGGATTTAGACTCGAAATATCTTCTAGGCGGATATTGTAATAAGCCCTCTAGGTCACTCCGTAGTGGTAGATAAAGCGTATAGAGGCGTACCTCTAGAACTCCAAGGGGTATCTTTCGAGGTGATCGATGGAAGCGCCATTTGGGGAGTTCGATCGATTTTGGGGATGGGTAATTTGGGTAAACACCGGTGAAGTTGGATCATGCGGCTAAGCGCATGGTTCTCGAACACGGTGAGGTGATGAAGTAGTTCTGATCGGTAATAGGAGAAACTATCTGTCCAATTTGGTATCTGCTCTGAAAGCCGAGAAAATGGTCAGGAAGGGCTGTGAAGCGTATGTGGTTCATGTGTATGCCTTGGAGACTAAGGAGTCTGCTGTGGAGACAGTTCGGACAGTTAGGGAATTTGTGGATGTGTTTCCTGAGGAGCTTCCGGGTTTGCCACCGGATCGGGAGGTAGAGTTCGGGATAGATCATTCGAAGGGCTGCGCGTATCCATTGCTCGTCTGAGGATGGCACCTAAGGAGTTAGTGGAGCTTAAGGCTCGAATCTGAGGATTGTTGGACCGAGGCTTTATCGGGCCAAGTATTTCGCCATGGGGGCGCTGGTACTCTTTGTAAAGAAGAAAAGCGGTACTATCGCGGATGTGCATAGACTACCGCCCGAATAAGTGACGATCAAAAACAAGTATCCTTGCCTCGGATAGATGACTTGTTTGATCGGTGAAGGGCGTCGGTTTTCAAGATCGACCTAAGGCAGGTATCACCAGTTGAAGGTAAAAGAGGCGGATATCGTAAGGCGGCATTTCATACTCGGTATGGGCACTTTGAGTTCTTGGTTATACCGTTCGGGTTGACTAAACATGCCGGCTTTCATGGATCGATGAATAGGGTGTTCCAACGATTACTAGATCGATTCGTGGTGGTTTTATCGATGACATCTTGGTATACTCAAGGGTGAGGAGGAGCATGATGCTCATTTCTGGTGGTATTGCAGATTCTAAGGGAGAAAGCTTATCTGCGAAGTTCGATGAATCGAGTTCGCTCGTGGAGGTGACATTCTTGGGTCATGTAGTGTCGGTGAGGGATTAGAGTGGACCCCGTAAGATAGAAGCGGTTTTGGATTGGAAGCCGCCTAAGTCGATGCGGAGATTGGAGTTTTACGGGCTTGGCGGGATACTAGAAGATTTGTAGAGGGTTTCTCGTTGATCGCGGCCCAATGACTAAATTATTGAGAAAAGGGGTTCCGTTTGTTTGGGTGAGAAGCGGCAGGAGAGCTTCGATAAGTTAAAGAAGATTTTGGTGAAGCTCGGTTCTAATTCAACCCGAGGTCGGTAAGGAATTCTGATATCTTGCGATGCATCACATACTGGGTTTGGGTTGTGTCTTGATGCAAGAAGGAAAGGTTGTGGCTTACGCATCCGGCGATTGAGGCCACATGAGGTAAATTATCCAACGCACGATCTGGAGTTAGCAAATGTAGTATTTGCCTTAAAGATATGGAGGCATTACTTATAACGGAGAAAGATCGATAGTCTATCTGCACCATAAGAGTCCAAGTACCTTGACTCGAAAGACTTAAATCGAGGCACTAGATGGATTGAGTGCTTTGAAAGACTACGATTGCTCAATTGAGTATCATCCGCAAGGCTAATGTTGTGGCGAGGCGCATTGAGCCGTAAGGTTGTTTCGGATTTGAGGCGTTGTTTGCCCACTTGAGTTTGTACGATGATGGGAGTATTACGCGAGCTGCGAGTTAAGCCTTCTTGGGTTGAAGCGGATCGTAGAGAAACGATTCTTTGGATGAGGTTTCGAGTCGCGGAGGACACAAGTGCGTAATGATGGTTTGAAGGGTTCTGACTTGTCCGGTGATGGGGTTACGTGTTTTCGGGGAAGGCTTGTATCGAGAGATCTTGAATTGAGGCAAAAGATTCTTGAGGATGCACATAGCAGCCCTACGCTATGCATCTGGAGGTAGCAAAATATATAGGACCTCGGAACAGCGATTCGGTGGTAAGTGCGAAAAAGGAGGTGACCGAAGTTTGTGGGTAAGTGTCGACTTGTCGGCGGTCAAGGTCGAGCACCGATTCATTCTGGGTTGCTTGACCGGTGAAGATTCCACAGTGGAAGTGGGAAAGAATAACTATGGATTTGATCGGTGGATTACCGCTTACACCGAGCAAGAAGGATTGATGCAGGTAATTGTGGATCGGCTGACTAAATCAGCTCACTTTATTCCGGTGAGGGTGGATTACTCACTGCAGAGGTTGGCAAAGCTGTATGTATCAGAGATAGTGAGACTGCACGGGGTGCCAGTCTCGATCATCTCGGATAGGGATCCGAGATTCACGTCAAGGTTCTGGAAGGCGTTGCATCAGGCTCTGGGTACACGGTTAGATTTCAGCCTGACATTTCATCCATGACCGACGGGCGATCGGAAAGGGTTATCTGATCTTGGAGGATATGCTACGAGGTTGTGTATTGGACTTCAGGGGTAGTTGGGAGGAGTATCTACCGTTGGCTGAGTTCGCCTACAACAACAGTTACCAAGCGAGCATTAAGATGGCACCTTATGAGGCGTTGTACGGTAGAAAGTGTCGTTCACCTACTTGTTGGACAGAGTTAAGTGAACGTCGATTATTAGGACGAGTTGGTTCTTGAGACCGAAGATAAGGTTAAGTTGATTGAGCTCGATTGAAGGAAGCTTCGGACCGCGAAGTCCTATCCGATCTTAAGAGGAGAGATATTGAATTTCTTTGTGGGAGATCGGGTTTTCTGAAGGTCTCACCGTGGAGGAAAGTATTAAGGTTCGGAAGAAAGGCAAGCTAAGTCCGAGGTTTATTGGGCCATATAAAATCTTGAGGCGAGTGGGACGATTGCATATCACTCGAGTTGCCAAATTGAGCTAAGTCGATTCACGACGTGTTCCACGTTTCGATGCTTGGCGATATCGTTCGATCCATCACATGTGGTAACAAAGAGAAGAGATCGAGGTAAATCGAGATATGTCCATGGAGGAAGAGCACATGCTGATTTTAGGCAGGGATGTAAAGATTTTACGAAGAAGTGCGTGCCTTTGGTTAAGGTTCTATGGCGAAATCATGGCGTGGAAGAAGCGGCGTGGGAACCCGAGGATATGATGAGACGCAATACCGCAACTCTTCTCGACGTGTAATTTCGAGGTCGAAATTCTTTTAAGGGGGGTAGAACTGTAATATCCCGGGTTAAGGGCTATTTTGTTTTGGCATTGGTTGCATGATTAATTGCTTGCTATGATGTTGTTTGGGTGTTTTCGGGGCTTAGTTGTAGGCTAGGAGTGAGCCTGGGTAGGTGGTGAAATTTTTGTTTTGGGCTTTAAGGGATAGGAGCTGAAGGTGCTGGGGTTTATGATTAATTTAAGTGAATTTGTAACACAAGAAATGAGCTGGTGAAGTGGCAAGGCATCGCCACTTGGGGCATGGGTGTGGCGTCAATTGCAAGGGGAGGTCTTGAGTTCAAGTCATGAGAATCCCACCCCTTTTGCATCCATTTTGACGGCATGGAGGGGGAGAGTTGTGGGAAATTTGAACTCTAGCTTGGACCTTGTCAACACATTCAAGCGGTGGATGGAGAGCAATTGTAGGAGGAGACTTGGTCTTTGCCATTTGAATTGGTGGTGTGAGAGCAAATGGGGGAGGTTGGCGGTTTGAGGAGTGTTTGGGGAGCTTGGGAAGTGCCAAACTCCCTTGGCCTTTTGGGGTGTATTTTCGGTCTTAGGGAGGGACAATTAAGTTTTTTTTTTTTTTTTTTGTGTCAACAATCGATTCTTAGTTTAGTCAAAAGCTTGCAAAAACTCTCTTCACTTGCAAATAGCCTAAGCGAATTTCACCCATTTTGTTGTGCATTTTTTGAAACCAAAACCAGCATTTTGTTTCTTTTCAACTCATGAAACTAGCTCCTTTGACTCTCCCTTTCCTTCTCATATTTTCTTTTCTTGGGCAAAACCCAAAGCATTGGTCTTCTTAATTTGCTTGTTGCTTCCACTTTTTTCTTTTTGTTTTTGTAGAAGCCGAATGCCTCTCTCATTCCTTTCTTCTCTTGTTGCTTGTAAAACAAACTAGCCTTCTCTCTTTTGACCGTAACACATTTCACCAAAACCTATATCCTCCATCTTTTTCATCTAAACCGAAGCTACCACAAGCAAACCTTGCCGATTTTGGTCATTTGTGGTCAAAGCTCTTTCCTCCTACTTCCCCTTTTCTTTTGTTCATTTGGTGTAGGCCGAAACTTCATTCTCCAAATACTTCCCTCTACTTCTTTCATTCAAAACCGAGAGCACTCTTTCTTCCTTGTTTTTCTTTTTAAACTCTTCTTTTCGGGATTAAGGGTGTTAGCCGAACCTTCCTTGGTATTGGCCGATTATTGGGTGTTGTTAGGTGCCGGTTTCCAATCGATTGGTAGTGGGTAAGTGTTGGCCGAATGGCCTTTCTCCTTCCTCTGGTACCTTACCGATTCTTAATATGTTGTTGGCCGATTGTGTTATTTGTTGGAAGGTACTAATCTTTTGTAAACCAATTTTCATAATAGGACATCCGGATCTAAGGAACGTTCTTGAGGAGTTTTCTTTCTGCAGTAGCGGTGAGTAGTGGTAAGAGCGAGTCTTTGTATTCGATTTCGTTTAGTTTTCTTAAGACCGGTTGTTAAGAAATTAACCACTTTCTTTCTAGGGTGAAGCGATTCTTTGAAAGAACCCTTTGTTGGGTTGGTTGGTAGGAAACCAAATCTAGTTGAAGGTAAGGGTAAACCGATATACCCTTTGATTTATTTGGTTATGGTAGAATGGTATGATGGTTAATCCATTGTTGGCCGATTGTAGGATTCGAGTTGTAGAAGTGATCGGGGGCATAAATCGATTATAGGATTAATACCTTCGCTAATTCGGTGTGTAAACTAACACCTCGCCTTAACTTAATAATGTGATAACTGTTGTGTAAGTGAAACAGTGTGATTGATTATCTCGATACCCATTGAGGTATGGATCTGATTCGGTAAGTCCGTTTCATTATGAGTTATGTGATGATGATGATATCATGATTGTTGATACTTTGAGATGCCATATTAAGCATGTGAGCATGATAGCATGATTGCACGATTTTGCATCTAGTATGTTATGTGATTGGGTGATATGAGAGGAGGGAGTATGATATCCGTGTCTTTGGGACACGGAGGTTTGGCACCTCCGGTGGTTTGGTACCACAATGATATTTTGTGACTTTGGGTCACGGAGGTTTGGCACCTCAGCGTCTCGTCCAGTGGCTTAGTACCACGATGGGTTGGCCCCACGTTGATTATCTGGGATTAGCGCCGGTGATTTGGTATCACACGATGGGTTGGCCCCATCATCGGATTTGTGACTACGGTCACGGAGGTTTAGCACCTCATTGCGACTCGTCCACGTGGTTTAACACCACCGTGGGTTGGCCCCACTTTTGAGATATGGGATCGTCGCTAGTGATTTGGTATGACGCGATGGGTTGGCCCCATCATTGGATTATTGTGACTTGGTCACCGGTGGTTTAGTACCACAATATGGATATCGTGACTTTGGGTCACGGTGGTTTACCACCACCGGTGGTTTGGTACCACACGGGGTAGAAAAGCGATATGGTTGGTTAGGAGCAGGTGCATTATCGCATTATTCTCGTTATGATATGTGTGTTGGCATGTTATCTGGGGAGGAATTATACTGCGAGTCTTGCGACTCACTCTCTCCTTTGACTTTTCGGTGACACTTAGACGCGGACATGGAGTAGGAATGAACTCGAGGTGCTCATGCCATCTTGAAATAAAGATTGCTCGGACTTCTTTTATAAAATTTGGTACACTAGCTGATTTATTTCTACTTTGTTATGTTTGGGTTTGTAAATGGCCTCTTAAATTATGTTTTGATATGTTATGTTTAAGTAGATTTCCAATATGCTTTAACAAACTAATTAAGTGAAATGTGCTAAAACTTGGAAAGGCAACGTTTTCAAAATTTCAAAAACGATGTTTTCAACTATACCATCGGGTATCATACTATAACTTGGGATAAAATGAACTTAAAGGTTTTCTAACTTAAATATGATTTTCTACTAAGTCATAAATGTTTTAGTAACAATAAGAAATAACTCAAGCTTCAAAGCGAAATAAACTAGTTTTACCTACACATCGGATTACTCTTCAAAACTTTCTGGGTTTTCAAATACATCCTCGGATTTTTAATCGAAATCTAATCGAGTTTTCCTCAAATGCAAAATTTCGCTAAGCGTTTTCACCAAACTGCTAGACTTCAACCTAAACCACCCAAAACCTTTTCCTGTAGCATACCGATTCGGTCATGGTGTATTGACCGGGTTTGGGGTGTTACTGAGTAGAGAGATATCGTTCTCACGAATTCATACTTGTTAATATGGGTATGAAAATTAAAGTTTGAAAATAAGTATGAGCACAAGTCCACAAGTTGAATTATAGTAATTTAATTGTTAAAATTCAAATGTCATTTTTATGAAATTAGGACTTACTAAGCTAGCAAGCTTATCATGTGAAATGTTTCCTCATTTTATAGTTTAGGTGCAAGCTACAAGCTCTTGGGATCGTTAGGAAAGTCACTCACACTATCAATCTACATTTTGGGTACTCTTTCATTTTGATTTTTAAGCGAAGGCATGTATAGGAAAGACTTGGTCTTTGTTTGATGAAATCTTAAGGTTCATGTATATAATAGCCATGCGAATATGGCTAAATTTTTAGTTAAATGCGCTATTGTGTCTTGATATGTATGTTGGTTTATGATGGCAATGTTTATGCATTCTTAATCAAAGTTTAATCGTTTTTGTTAAGGAAATGTTTGTATCTGAAATGAATCCTTGAATTAGGGATGTAGGTAGGATCGGTTAGAAGCTAGTCTTTCATAAAATGCAACAAAACAACTTGTAGTAGCAGCAGTGATGTGAGTTAGAAAAATCACCAAAAATAGGTTATATTGAATTAGAAGGTGAATGAGATATGAAATTAAACCTTATTGTGTCTATTTTTACATAAAAGAAACATAGTAGGCAAAAGATTTATATATTATGAGATAATTAAGTTTTAGTGAGACCTGCTCTGAATGAATTCATGAGTCACTTTTCTGTTTTGGAAAAATTGTAAAAAATTGTAAAAATATCATTAAGAATCATGGTTTATATGTGTAGAACCCTTAATGAGTCTATTTTTCATTGGTATAAACAAGAACATTATAGGAAATTTGTGCAATGAGATAACTGTATTTTTGTAGAGACAGGTCAGAATTGTCAAGCACTGTAATAAGGGTAACTTTGATGAAGAAACTGTACTAATTTGCCACATGAAAAATTCTGGAAAAATTATGGTGAAAATTTATATGAGTCTAGTTTCAAGGAAAATTTACGGATCTAAATTTTGAGTTTTATAACTCGAGTTATGGTCGATTTAGTCAGCAGGACGCAGTTGGACAGCTTTAAAATCTTACACCCCGAGTTAATAGTCAAGTCTAGTAATGCCATGTACTCGATTCCGGCAAGGGTTTCGGGTATGGGGTGCTACATTTATTTTTTTGTCTTTGCATCTTTAGCTTAGTAGTTAGTTAATTTAGATTAAACAATGAATCACTTATTATTTAGGCTAAATAATAGAAATAAGATTTGTATTGATACTTTTAGTTCCTTTGGGTTCGACAATTCGGTCTTGCCTAAGCTATACTACTATTCGATAGGTGAACTTGCCTTAAGTTGTTGTCAGAGTTAGTTTCCTGGTTCGATCATTCTCTTTATAAATTTTATAACTCGACAAAACAATGATCAATCTACTCTTAGACAGCATCTCTTCCTCCTCTGCCTAAGCACATCACACTTGGGCCAATATCCCGGAAATACCAAAACAAGAATTAAGAACACATAGTTAAGAACAAATCAAGTATTTATCACAGCTCAGATAACAATAACAAGATCCGTCTTAGGTTTCATCCCCCTATGTATCTAAGGGTTTAGTTAATAATTGTAAAAGAAAATATCTTAGAAGAAAAGATAAAACAAAATATAAGAAAATCCTAAAACCCCCTGAAGGACTTGAAGGAGAGTTCCTCCGTCTTGAGTATGATTCCGGCTTCTTGAGATGAATCAACTGGCTTTGTTTGAGTAAATTCGTAAATTTAACTGCTCTGGCTCGGCTCTTTGGCCTAGCTGAACGTCCGCTCAAAGGTTGGCCTCTAGGGTCTTTATATAGGCTTTTGGAATATGTTTCTTTTCCTCTAAGTACCCTAATCCGAATAGAATTCTTCTTATCTACGGTAAAGACACGCCCATGGCACACGCCCATGTAAATCGTGGCCAGGTCGTGGTCAAACATGTTGATGAGGCACAATCATGTTTTTGGGGTCCAGGCCGTGGTCGACTCTTCTTACAGGGCACGACCGTGTGGTCTTGGGCCCAGGCCATGTGGATTTCGTACTTTGGCCCATTTTCTCTATTTTCAGCCCGTTATTCATTCTTTTCAACTTATGGTGCTTTTTTGAGTATAAAACATGAAAACAAATTATTAGGAGCACCTATTTCCATAATTAAAGGGATAAATCATCCAAAAACGTGATAAATGTAGGATTAAAATATGTTACTATTACGGTTTATCATATACCCCCACACTTAAGCTTTCGCTTGTCCTCAAGCAAAATTCTCAACTCTCAATTAAAACAAACTTCATCAATTCATAATATTCATCAATAATATCTCATCATAATTAATAGATAATTTATACATGGATAATTCAACTCAAAGAGTCCTAAATATTCAAACAATCAAAGTTATGAGTTTGTAACACGAAAAAGGTAGGTGTTTCCCCTTACCTAAATAATCACCTTTGACAAAAGTTAACATCCTCACTAAAGATTTACTCAAATCACTCAAGGTGTTTAAGATTCAGAAATTAAGCACTCAAAAGTCGAACATGAAAAGTTAACCCCATAGGCTTGCCGAAAAATCAAATCTCCACCACTGTAAAATGAGATGATACACAAATCAAAAGGTCTTTAAAAGGGTTGTAACGGGGCTCGGTTAAAGGTGTGGATAAAGGCTGAATTAGAAGGGTTAGAATCGATATTGAATTGACAATCACCTAACTAAAAAAATTGACTAATAACCTGAATAATTATATCAATTGAAAACTTGTAATACTAATAATACGAGCTTTTTCTTCAAGATGTTGAAATTAAATGTATAGGCTCGTTTTATCACATAACTAATAATGAATATACTTTGATTTTTGATTGATATTTTTTTTAAGAACAAATCAATATAGGATAAAACTTTAACAACTGAAATAATATAATTAGGCAACTAATAAAAAAAAATCGCGATAGATGGGTAGTCAAAAGGAATGGTGATAACAAATAAGAGATGGGTTTCGGGTTAATATTAGTTGGTTGAGTCAATAAAAGGGTTGTTAGGATCAAAGGGTTCACTAGGGGTCAATTATGAGGGTAGGCTTTTAGTGGAGTAAGTGGGTTAAATCCTAGGTGCCTTAATCATCTCTGTATATCAATTCAATAGTGTGGTCTCGACATGTATAATCGAAGAAGTTCTAGAATAACAAATCAATGTTGACACAGTCATAATTAATAAAGTGAGCATGAAAAGAATGTATGCTCTAAAAGGCTCAAAATCTCACAAAAATCATGGGTATTTTGATGTCAACCTCGTAAGTTTCAAACTTCAAGGTAACAATTTAGATTCAGGTAGACAACCTAACAGAATTTTAAAATTTTTTTTTTGAAAATAGACTCATCATGCTTGATTCTCTAGTATCTTAAAGTTTAAATCATCATTGCACAATTATCAATGACCTAATCTAAAACATTTTTATAAAAATCATGAATTAACAGGAATTTCATTCTAATTAGTGATGTGAGAAAACTACTTTAAGACAGACTATCATTTAGGGATTTTAGAATAATGCAAAAAGTTAGGCACTTTTTCTAATAAACTTTCACCCTCCACACTTAAGATGTACATTGCCCTCAATGTACAAAGATAGATAATAATCATAAAATAAGAAAATCAAAAGAGAGGGAGAGAGGTGAAACTTCTTGAATTTTTGGATGGATTCATTGAGTTGGAAGTGTGGAAACTTGATTCGTAGATGAAAGATAAGTTGGAGGGAGCGCCTCTAATTCTAGTGCTAGATGAAGAAATTGGGTAACTCGTGAAGAATTAGCCAGGAGATAAAAATAATAATTTAAATTATACTAATTATATTATTAAAGTAAAAAAAGATAACAAGAAAGAAAATATGAATTAAAATAAAACTAAAAGAGAAGATGAATGGACTAGAAAGTCCTTATTGGTAGATGGTTCACGAGGTGGGTGTGGTTTCTAAGGCCATGGTGTTGTGATTCCCTAGCAGCCGTTAGAACCTAAAAACAAGAAACTAAAACAAAATAAACTAAATTTAATATATGAAAATAAAGAAAAGGAAAATAAAGGAGAAGAGAAAAGTAAAATAAAATTTCAATGGTCTTAAAGACCCTTGGCTTGTCAAGTTAATGAAGCGGCCGACATAAACTTATGTTGATTGGTCTCGTACAGGGAGACATAACTCGAATCTTTTCGTTTCTTTGACATTGTTGAAGCATAGATTGTGACTTTCATAGAATGAAGAAGGGGTAAAGTGAAGATGGAGGGAAGTGGAGAGTGGATAGGGAATGTGTGAGAAGGGGAAATAGGTGTTTTAAATAGAAATTTTCAGCTCTGGTACATCCCCACGCCCGTGTATCATGGGTGTGTTATGTCACACGGCCATGTCGCATGGCCGTGTGATAGTTCAATTGCTTCTCCCACACTGGTATTTAAGTTGCCATGCCCGTGTTGGTTCAACAGTGTCAGCCACGGCTATGTCGCACGATCGTGGTATTAGGTGAGTTCGTGATTCAACGATATTTTTCTCCTACTATCTCGAACTATCTCTGCCATGTCAGTACAAAAATCCGTAGCATCCACACGGCCACGCCGTGTGTAATGCAGTGTGATGTGAAGATATGCGCTTCATTAACTTGGTTATTCTGTAGTTAGGTGCTAAAAGAAAAAGAAAAATAAATAAATAGGGTTAGTGATCGGGTTGCCTCCATAGAAGCGCTCGTTTAAAGTCTTAAGCTTGACTTACATCATATTCGTACTTTCACGGTGGTTTGAGTGAGAAATCCTTTTTCATGCTATCATCATATAATTTGAGTCGAGTGGAGTTTACTTTAAAAGTACCAAAAGTAGAATTACTTACCTCGACTATTCCGTAAGGGAAAACATTAAGTACCGTAAAGGGGATCTCTTCGTTTATCTTCAGGTTTAATGTGGTGATTCACGGGTCTGTTCTATCTAATAATATTCGATCTCCTATTTTGAACTGATTTGATGTTCCTTTAAGTTCTTCTGGGGGTTCCTTCGGTTTCACTTCGTGTGGGTTTGATTCCTCCTTGAAATGTATCTCCCACTAATCTAGCTCATCGATCCAAAGCCGTCGTTCCTCATGAGATATTTCCTTGTTGGTACAAGCTATAGGATCTGGCTCTGTAATGTAATTCCGTGGTGTTTCCTAAAAAGAGAGTTTAACTGAATGCTTATCAACAGAATTTACATTCTCACCTTTCTCACTCGGTGTCCTAGCTGAGTCGAGAGCTTGAAGACTGATTGATTCGTCACCTACACGAAGTATGAGTTCACCTGTGCTAACATCAATTTTAGATCTGGTAGCTGCTAGAAAAGGTCTTCCTAAAATTAAGGGGATAATATTGTCTTCATCCATATCTAAAACAACGAAGTCTACGGGGAATATGAATTTGACAATTTTAACTAGTACATCTTCAATTATACCCTTAGGGATGCGAATAGTCTAATCAGCTAGTTGAATATTGATCGCTGCAAAATAGTCTAGTTTTAATATTTATAAAAGAGTGATCGAACACAGAGGTCGATTGCGACAATGATAGAGGCAAGCGCACCTATCGAACAGTAGTATAGCTCAGGCAAGAATATCTTATCGACCCAAGGAACCTAAAAGTACTACTACTCACATTCTTCCTATTATTTAGCCTTAAATATGGAGTGATTAATTAACTTATCTAAGACTAATGAAATACTTAAAATAAATGCAAAGACAAAAGAATAAACTGGGAAAAGACTTTGGAAAACTCAGTTGATAAAGACGGTACCCTCGGGAAGAATCCACCTATGACTTCACTTATTATCTAACTTTGAATTCATATGATTTCTTTTACTCAGGTTGATCCGTGAGACTCCCTAACCTATATTAAACCTTCTCTCGAAGCGAATAGCGTCTAACCTTAGGTTAATTAGTGGAACTCTCGTTCTTTTATAATAACCCCTTAAGGAAGCAGTAAATTGATCAATGGACTCCCATATTAGGTTTCACCCTAATCTGGCAAAATCTCGTAACCCTATCTCTAGTGCCCGATCAACTCTGCTTAATTATGCTAGATCTACTCTTAGGCAGGGTCTATTCCTACTCAACCTAAGCACATCAGATTAAATTGAGCAACATAATTAAGAACAAACTAAGTATTTATCATATAAACCAATAAATTAAATAACAAAATTCATCATAGGTTTCATCCCCTTCAGGTATTTGAAAGATCTAGTTCATAATAAAATAAGAAAAATCTCAAGAGAAAAGATAAAACAAAACATAAGAAATCCCTAAAACCGCTTGAAGGAATTGAAGGAGAGATCCTCCATCTTGAGTAGAATTCTGACTCTTCGAGATGGATCAACTGGCTATCTTCGAGTAATTCCCTAAATGAGTAAAGCTCTGGCAGAAAACTCTGCTAAAACTTGATCTGTTTTGGCTTCTGCCGAACTCCCCTTACAAGTTGCCTCTTAAGGTGTTTATATAGACTTTGTGATGCCTTACTTGGCCCCTAAGATTCCTAATTTAAGTCTAATTCCTAATGGGGTGTTTGAATAGGCTTTAGAATGTATTTCTTTGCCTCTAAGTATCCTTTCCCAAATGAAATTGCTCTTTCCTGCGGCAGGGGCATGGTCAAGGCACGGTCAATAGATAAACTACCAATTAGACATGGGATTGTAAAACTCCCTGGATCTTTTAATTTTCGTTGTAATCTGTTCTGTAACATTGCTGAGCATATTGCATTTTGTTGCACATGCAACTTCTCGTCTAAATTTCACTTTTTGTTCGAGCTCTTTTAAAAATTTCCTTGGATCTGGCATCAGCGAAAGAGCTTTAAGAAACGGTAAGTTAATATGTAATTTCTTTAAGAGCTTAAGGAGCTTACACAACTGCTCTTTTGTGTCGTCTTCCTTCATCGCATTGGGGTAAAGTATACGAGGTTTGTATTCTTTGATTACCAGTTTTGGCTTTTCTTGGTTTACCTCAACCTTACCTTCACTTACCAATGGTTCTGTAACACCCCAAACCCAGTCTAAACGCTACGACCAAATCTAGCGTGTTACTGGAAAGAAAATGTTTTACAAACCATTATGTCGACTTGAATTGAAAGGAAAACTTTTGGGGTAGTTAAGAAAATTGTGGCTGAACCAGACGAATTATTAAAATGCATTGAAACTTATTTTAGCGTGATAGAGTTACCTTATTGATTATTATTCATTTGACGTATATCTTTAGAAAAGAAACTCAGAAAAATTTCCTTGAGTTTATAAAAATGTTCGTATCATAAATTTCTTGGCATGCCTTTTTCGGTTAATAATAATTTAGGGAAAAAGAAAGTAAAGAAAAATAACAAATCCCAAAGTAAAGTTTAAGTGGCCTTATTACAAGAACCGAAATCCAAAACTTAAAGCAAATAAAAACCAAATTCAAATTAAATAGTGAAATTAACTTAGTCGAGCATGGCCACCTTAGTCTACCCGACTTGGATCCACGATCTAAGCATTATCTGCAAAATGTAACGGAAGGGGTGAGTCACCGAGACTCCGTGTGTAAATCTCCATCCCAAAAGATGCTATGCTCTTACACAGATTCATATAATATTATGCATGTCATGTAACCCATTGCCTAGTTATCCATCCGAGTCTCCCAAATCCACCCCTTGTGGCACCTAGCCATTGGTGGTACCTAACCACTGGTCATCAAAGTTACAGATATTCATGTGTGGGGCCAACCCACTTGTGGTACCTAACCACTGGTGACGATCCCTTAAACCGATATGTGGGGCCAACCCACTGTGGTACCTAACCACTAGGACAAGTCACAAATTAAGCACATGTGGTACCTAACCTTGGTGGTTCCAAACCACCGAGACTTAGTCACAAAATCATGATATGTGGGGCCAACCCACGTGTGGTACCTAACCATTGGTGACGATCGATAAATCATACTTTCCCCTCCTCTCGATCATACCCATATGCTATGTATACGTTTCTCAATACAATATAATCATGCTTATTGCATAGGAAAATACAACATGGCACACACAGGTTTTACATAGATCAAGCACGATATTCACCATAATGGACTTACCCGGAGTCCTTGCTAATACCCGGAAGGGTAACGTAATGTTTCCTACTGTTATTCCGGCTTTTAACAAACACAACATTTAACATAACAACATATGATGTCCGTAAGAGTTACCCACCTATTTCTCGTACTATCGCACTCTCGACTTTAACACCATCGCCACTCGAGACTACTACTAACGGCCTATGATCTTGCTCTGATTCGACCCATAACCCGGTGGCCAATCTCGCACTCCTGATACTGCTCGCTTCCTGTACTTAGGGGCTGGGTTCACAGATCCCACCCTTCCTGTCGTTCGGCTGGCATTCGAGTCCATTAACACACCTTGGTCATTAAATCACATTAAAGTAGTGAGAACAAACTAAAAGTAATCAGTGTTCACGGCCATGGCCCTTACCTAGATCGACAAATCCTAGAGCCTTGAACTTGGCTAAAACGATGATTGAATCCCTTCAGTCTTCTTCTAGTTTCGACACAAGTAGTCACCACAGTGGTGATTCGGCTTCTAAGAAGAACGAGTGGAAATCAACGTGATATTGAAAAAGTGATGAAGATGAGAAAGAGATAGCAAAGAAGAAAACAATAGTGACTTACCAATCCTGAGATGATGATTTGGCAAGAGCTGGCATAGGAGTGAATAAAAAATAGAAAACAAAAATGGAAATAAGATTTTTAATTGTATGGTTAGGGGTTTCGGTTCTCAAAGAGATAGAGAAAACACTACTGAAAGGTGGCTAAAAGGGTTCGACTATGGGAGAAGAAAGTATGGCAAAGAAGGTTCGGTTTTTGGGAAAATAATGAAGAGGAGAGGAGAGCTAGGGAGTTGCAGCAAAGAAAAGGAGAGAGAGATCACAAGAGAAAGGAAATTTCAACTAGACTAGATGCAAAAGATGATAACTTGTGCCTACTAATTTTGGTGTATCAATCGAATTTCACCCCCTCTCCAGAGTTGGATTTTCGGCCAACTCTGTCGTCACTTGATAACTCTTATCCCACTTGTTATCTTAATCTATATCCTCCCTTCAAGAGAGCCCTCCTTGGCACCAACTCCTCCATTCATATTATCAACAAAATATAAGAATTAAAACTCCTATTTTCAAGCTATTGTGGCATCCTCCCTTCCCCCCTTGGAGTGCCGAATTTTAGCCAAAAACTTGGGCCCCAAACGGCCAGTACTTTGCCCAAATTCCTTCCCTTAATGACGTCACCCACTTGCTCCTTGTGGCACCACCAACCTTTGGGCCACTAGCCCACCTTGCAATTTAAACATAGATACCCACTTTAATTATGTCCTAGCGTTCTTCATTAGAAAATTAACCCAGGTCTCAGCCCAAACCTGGGCCCAATTCGCACTTCTAAACCTCAAGTTAACACTTTAACCCTACAACACACAAAATGCACAGACCCACTTATACAGGATGTTACGATTCTACCCCCCTTAAAATAAATTTTGGCCTCGAAATTTACCTGATCAAAAGAGTTGAGGGTATTGCTGACGCATAACATCCTCTGACTCCCATGTCACTTCTTCCCAACCGTGGTTCTGCCATAATACCTTCACAAAAAGGACTGATTTCCTGCGCAATATTTTGACATCCCAATCCAGGATCTGCACTGGTTCCTCCTCAAAAGAAAAGTCTGGGCTCACCTCAATTTCTTCTACCAGCACAACATGAGACAGATCTGAGCGATAGCGTCTAAGCATGAAAACATGAAACACATTATGGTTTTGACTCAACTCTGGTGGCAACTAGAGCTGATAAGCTACTGGTCCCACTCGTTTCAACACCCGATAAGGCCCGATAAACCTAGGACTCAGTTTACCCTTCCGACCAAATCTCAGCACTTTCTTCCATTACGACACTTTCAGGAAAACCATATCACCCTCTACAAATTCTATATCCTTCCGTTTAAGATCAGCATATGACTTTTGCCTGTCCGAAGCATCCTTCAGACGATCTCGAATTAGCCTAACCTTCTCTTCTATTTTAGCCACCAACTCTAGACTCAAGAACTGCCGATCTCCCAACTCCATCCAACACGTAGAGGTACGACATTTCCGACCATATAATGCTTCATATGATGCCATCCGAATACTTGCCTGGTAACTATTGTTGTACGCGAACTCGGCCAACGGCAGAAATTCTTCCTAACTACCTCTAAAATCCAAGACACAACCCATTAGCATATCCTCCAAGACCTGAATTACCCTCTCCGACTGTCCATCCGACTGGGGATGAAATGCCGTACTAAAACCCAACTTTGTTCCCAATGCCTGGTGCAATGCCTTCCAAAACCTTGACGTGAACCTAGGGTCCTTGTCTGAGATAATCAACACGGTACCCCATGTAACCTCACAATTTCTGCCACATATAATTTAGCCAACCGCTGGAGAGAGTAATCAACTCAACGGTATAAAATGTGTCGAATTTGTTAAACGGTCAACGATCACCCAAACCGAGTCCTTCTTAGTAGGCATGAGGGGTAGCTCACTAACAAAATCCATCATGATTTTTCCCATTTCCACTGCGAAATCTTTATCGGTTGCAACAATCTCGAGGGTAACTAATGTTCAGTCTTGACCTGTTGACACATCAAACACCTACCCACAAATTTAATTATTTCTCGCTTAAGGCCCGGCCACTAGAACTACTCCCGTAAATCCCGGTACATCTTACTACCTCCAGGATGCATAGCGTATGGAATGCTATGAGCCTCCTGAAGAATCTTCTGCCTTAACTCCACATCTTTAGCCATGCAAACTTTCCTCTGAAAATACAACACTCCATCACTGCTCAAGCTATACCCCTCTAATCCACCATTCTACACTTGCAAACACCGAGCGTTTAAGACTTCATCCAACAGTTGTTTTTCCTTAACCTGGTTTACCCACGTTGGCTTCACTTGCAGTTCCGCTAATAGACTTTCGTCATCATACTGACTAAGGTGGCAAACAAAGCTCTTAGATCTGCCACAACCTTGCGGCTCAAGGCGTCAGCTACCACATTAGCCTTTCCCGGATGGTGCTCAATCGACCAATCATAATCCTTCAACAGATCGATCCACCTCCTCTGCCTTAGATTCAATTCCTTCTGAGTGAGGAGGTATTTCAAACTCTTATGGTCCGTGTACACAATAGACTTCTCTCCATACAGGTAATGTCTCCAAATTTTTAAGGTGAAAACCACTGCAGCTAATTCCAGATCATGTGTCGGGTAATTCACCTCGTGAGGTCTCAATTGTCGAGAAGCATACGCTACTACCTTTCTTTCTTGCATCAGCACACATCCTAACCCTGTGTGCGACGCATCACAATAAATCATAAGCTCCTTCCCCGCTTCAGGTTGAATCAGCATCGGAGCTTCCGTCAAAATCCACTTCAGCTTCTCAAAACTCTCTTGTTACTTGTCTGACCACACAAACAAAACCCCTTTCCTTAGCAACTTGGTTAACGGTGCTGCAATCAAAGAAAATTCTTCCACAAGCCTCTTGTAATATCTTGCTAAACCTAGAAATCTCTGAATCTCCGCCATAGACTTCGGTGGTTTCCAGTCCAATACAGCTTCAATTTTCTGAGGGTCCACCCTAATCCCCTCAGCCGACACCACATGACCTAAAAAGGTAACTTCCTTCAACTAGAACTCGCACTTACTAAACTTATCAAACAACTGCTTCTCCCTCAGAATTTGCAACACCAGATGAAGATGCGCATCATGCTCCTCCTCAGACGTAGAATAAACAAATTATCATCGATAAACACTACAACGAATCGATCAAGGTATGGTTGAAACACCCGGTTCATCATATCCATAAACACTACTGGGGCGTTAGTCAGCCCAAACGGCATCACCAAAAATTCATAGTGACCGTAACAAGTACGAAAAGCTATTTTATGGATATCCACCTTCCTAACCTTAAGCTGATGATATCCCGACCTCAAATCTATCTTGGAAAAGACTGAGGTTCCCTTAAGTTGATTGAACAAGTCATCTATCCTCGGTAACAGATACTTGTTCTTAATTGTCAACTTATTCAGCTGACGGCAATCAATGCACATTCGCATTGATCCGTCCTTTTTCTTAACAAAAAGCACAGGCGCTCCCCAAGGCGATACACTCGGCTGAATGAAACCTCGATCCAGTAATTCTTGAATCTGTGCTTTCAACTCTACTAACTCCTTCGGCGCCATTCTATATGGGGCAATAGACACTGGCGCTATTCCTGGTAGAAGGTCTATACCAAACTCCACTTCGCGATCTGGAGGCAAACTTGAAAGCTCTTCTGAAAAGACGTCGATAAATTCCTTCACCGTTCAGACATTCTCCAAAGTTGACTCATTAACTTCCAAAGCACAAGCATAAGCCACAAATGCCTCACATCCTTTCCTCACCATCTTCTCAGCCTTCAGAGCGGATACCACCTTAGATAGGTAGTTCCTTTTCTCACCTATCATTACCACCTCTTCACCCTTTGGCCGTTCTCAGTACCATGCGCTTAGCTGCACAGTCCAGACCCGCCTGATACTTTACTAACCAATCCATCCCTAAGATTAGATCGAACTCCCCGAAGGCCAATTCCATCAAATCAGCTTGAAACACTACCCCTTGAAGTTCTAGGGGTACATCCCTATATAGTTTGTCTACTACCACAGAGTGTCCTAGAGGGCTAATTACCGTCATCTCCCTAGTAGAAGTCTCATAGGCTAAGTTCAAAGTTTCCACTATACTACTAGCAAAATAAGAGTGCGTCGATCCAACATCAATCAAAGCAAAGATAAGGCAACCCAAAATTAAAAACGATCGATTATGACGTCCGGCAAGGTCGTCGCCTCCTCACGATGCTTCACGCATAGACCAACCAATCTGTCTTGCATTGGTACTTCCAAAGATCCCCGCCTTGGTGCTCCACGGCCTTGCCCATTTCCATTACCACCCCTGACTGCACCTTGACCCCTCTGCGGTCACTGACCATCTCTCCTAAATTTGATGCACCCTTGATTCTTAGTCTGCATCCTTACCGGCCTCTACGGACAATCCCTTATCCGGTGATCCATTGACCCACACTTGAAACAACCCCTATTACCTGTCCAACACTCCACCGAATGGGACTTCCCACATCGGGCACACCATGGTGGCCATTGAGCAGTCTAACTCTTTTTTGAGAACCCCCAATAGACCCTGATGGCCCAAAACTCCTTTTATCTGATTCCTGTTCTGATTCTTTTTCTCGGTTTGCTTCACCTCCTCAGTAATCTTGGCTTTCTCCACAAGAACGGTAAATTCCCTCTCTCACTACGGAGTAATCAACACCCGTAGCTCATCCCTTAGTCCGTCTTCAAACCTAACATAGCGATCATGCTCCGTACCCACGATACCCCGAGCGTACCTACTTAACCGCAAGAATTTTGCCTCGTACTCGGATACCGACTTACTCCCCTAAACCAAATTTAGAAATGCCTTTCATTGTGCATCTATATAACTGTACCCCACGTACTTCCTCCGATAAGCCGCCTTGAAAAAGTCCAAGTGATGTCATCGGCCAACGTACCTTCCCTGACCGTGAGCCACTACTGATAGGACTCATCCCAAAGAAGAGATACTATCCCTTTTAGCTGCTCCTCAGATGTGAAGTCCAAGTCATCCATTATGCACTCTATCGCCTCTAACCAGTACTCCGTAGTGTTGGGAGCTACACCCGAAATTCCCCTAAATACCTCAGCTTCACCGCTCGGAGTCATTCAGACACAAATTTTTGGGTCCCCGTCCTTGCACCTATTCCAGCAACTCTCTCTAGGACTCGTAGCATAGCTTGAGACACTACATCATCACCACTTGCCTGCTCCTAATATCCATTGCCTACAGCTGGTGGCGGCAACACCTCATTTTTTGATCCATAATCGGACCCTATCGATTTTGACACAGTTGTCCTACCCCTACCACATCCGCGTGCAATATGCCCACGACCTTGAGTGCTCATTCTACCGTTTGTGAATTAATCTGATTTAGAAATTTTATGAGTTAATAACTTTTTCTTTCAATGATTAACAACGAACAGTCTTATGGAAGAAAATTTTAACAGTGGTTTTTTCGAGTCTGAACTATGTCTACATAGTTCAGTTCTTAGGTCTGTATTTCTAATTCTTAAATTCACATTCAAATAACATCCAACAGGGCACCATACACGAGCTTCACACACAAGTACATCCATCGACTCACGTTCATTGCCTAAGGGTATTTTCGTCATTTCACTACCTAGGGGTATTTCTGTAATTTTAACCTACAGTCACTATGCACCAGGTAGGATTCCAGAAAGGAGGAGGTGAGTCACTAGGACTGCTTAAATACCAAGCTCTTCCTGAATCCAATCCTAAACATACATATGCCTATTACCACACCCTAATCTATCTGACTTGCTCACAGACATGTTTGTTTGGGGAAGTTAAGTTTTATGTAAGAGTTTGTGTATCTAGGCCTACGGTCCATAAGCCTAGTATAACTATCTACGTCCCTATAACCTATTAATCCATCATACATATATATATATATATATCACAGTAAAGGTTAGGATACATACAGGTAGATCGATGGTCGGAGACTCAAAGCCATGCTTTTTGAAGTATGCATTTCTGTCAAATCATTTTTTAGACCCCTTTATTGAAAATATTTTGGGCCTTAAATCCACAGCTGAGCTTTTGAATCGGGCTCTGATACAAAAAATGTAACACCCCAAACCCGGTCTAAACGTTACGATTGAATCTAGCGTGTTACTTGGAAGAAGATGTTTTACAAACCATTATGTCGACTTGAATTGAAAGGAAAACTTTTGGGGTAGTTAAGAAAATTGTGGCTGAATCGGGCGAATTATTAAAACGCTTTGAAACTTATTTTAGCATGATAGAGTTATCTTGTTGATTATTATTCATTCGACATATATCTTTAGAAAAGAAACTCAGAAAAATTTCCTTAAGTTTATAAAAATGTTCGTATCATAAATTTCTTAGCATGCCTTTTTTGTTTAATAATAGTTTAGGGAAAAAGAAAGAAAAGAAAATAACAATTCCCAATGTAAAGTTTAAGTGACCTTATTACAAGAATCAAAATCCAAAACTTGAAGTAAATAAAAACCAAATTCAAATTAAATAGTAAAATTAACCCTCGAGCATGGCCACCACGAGTCCACCCCGGCTCCAGATCGACGATCTAAGCATTATCTACAAAATGTAATGAAAGGGGTGAGTCACTGAGACTCAATGTGTAAATCCCCATCCCAAAAGATGTTATGCTCTTACACAGATTCATATAATATTATGCATGTCATGCAACCAATTGCCTAGTTATCCATCTGAGTCTCCCAAATCTACCCCTTGTGGCACCTAGCCACTGGTGGTACCTAACCACTGGTAACCGAAGTTACAATTCATGTGTGGGGCCAACCCACTTGCGGTACCTAACCACTAGTGACGATCCATTAAATCGATATGTGGGGCCAACCCACTGTGGTACCTAACCACTGGGACAAGTCACAAATTAAGCACATGTGGTACCTAACCACTTGTGGTTCCAAACCACTGAGACTTAGTCACAAAATCATGATATGTGGGACCAACCCACGTGTGGTACCTAACCATTGGTGCCAGTCTGATAAATCATGCCATCCCCCTCCTCCCATCATACCTATATGCTATGTATACGTTTCTCAATACAATATAATCATGCTTATTGCATAGAAAAATACAACATGGCACACACAAGTTTCACATAGATCAAGCATGATATTCACCATAATGGACTTACCCGGAGTCCTTGCCTATACCCGGAAGGGTAACGTAATGTTTCCCACTGTTATTCCAGCTTTTAACAAACACAACATTTAACATAACAACATATGAAGTACGTAAGAGTTACACACCTGTTTCTCATACTACCGCACTCTCGACTTTAACACTATCGCCACTCGAGACTACTACTACCGGCCTACGATCTTGTTTCGATGTCGGCCCATAACCTGGTGGCCAATCTTGCACTGCTGATACTGCTCGCTTCTTGTACTTAGGGGCGGGGTTAACAGATCCTACCCTTCTTGTCGTTCGGTTGGCATTCTAGTCCATGAACACACCTTGGTCATTAAATCACATTAAAGTAGAGAGAACAAACTAAAAGTAATCAATGTTCACGGCCACGGCCCTTACCTATATCGACAAATCCTGGAGCCTTGAACTTGGCTAAAACGATGATTGAATCCCTTCAGTCTTCTTCTAGTTTTGGCACAAGTAGTAACCACAGAGGTGATTCGACTTCTAAGAAGAACGAGTAGAAATCAACGTGATATTGAGAAAGTGATGAAGATGAGAAAGAAATAGAAAAGAAGAAAAAAACAGTGACTTACCAATCCTGAGATGATGATTCAGCAAGAGCTGGCATAGGAGTGAATCCAAAATAGAAGCTGAAAATAGAAATAAGATTTTTAATGGTATGGTTAGGGTTTTCGGTTCTCAAAAAGATGGAGAAAACACTACTGAAAGGTGGCTAAAAGGGTTCGGCTATGGGAGAAGAAAGTATGGAAAAGAGGGTTCGGCTTTTAGGAAAATATTGAAGAGGAGAAGAGAGCTAGGGAGTTGTGACAAAGAAAGGGAGAGAGAGATCACAAGAGAAAGGAAATTTCAGCTTGACTAGATGCAAAAGATGATAACTTGTGCCTACTAATTTCGGCATATCAACTGAATTTCACCCCCTCTCTAGAGTTGGATTTTCGGCCAACTCTGTCGTCACCTGAACTCTTATCCCACTTGTTATCTTAATCCATATCCTCCCTTCAAGAGAGGCCTCATTGGCACCAACTCCTCCCTTCATTTTATCAACAAAATACAAGAATTAAAACTTCTATTTTCAAGCTATTGTACCGTCCTCCCTTCCCCCCTTTGAGTGCCAAATTTTAGCCTAAAAACTTGGGCCCCAAACTACCAGTACTTGGCCCAAATTCCTCCCCTTAATGACGCCGCCTACTTGCTCCTTACGGTACCACCAACCTTTGGGCACTAGCCCACCTTGCAATTTAAACACAGATACCCACTTTAATTATGTCCTAGTGTTCTTCATTAGAAAATTAACCTAGGTCTCAGCCCAAACCTGGGCCCAATTCATACCTCTAAACCTCAAGCTAACACTTTAACCCTACACCACACAAAATGCACAGACCCACTTATACAGGAAGTTTACAGGTTCTTGCCTTGGCTCAGATTCAGAATCTACTAACCCTTCACTATCATGAGCTGTTATGGCTTGAATTTTCTCCTTTGGATTAGTCTTAGTGTTACTTGGCAAGCTACCTAGTGGCCGTTCGGAGATCAACTTTGTGAGTTTCCCTAACTGGTTCTTGATTCCTTTAATCGATGCTTGTTGAATTTTTAGTGTTGTCTAAGTGTTTTGAAAATGAGTTTCAGACAATCGCTATGAATTTTGTCAACACTTCTTTAAGGTTCGGCTTCTTTTCTGTGGGTAGGACTGTTGTTGGAAGTTTAGAGGGGGTGGTTGTTGTCTCTGATTTCCTTGGCCACCCCACGAGTGGTTCCTCCAACCTAGATTCTAAGTATTACTATAGAGGTTATTTTGAGGTCTAAAATTGTTACTCGTATAGTTTAATTGTTCGCTTTCCATGCCCAGATTGTAGGGTGGGTACTCAGGATTCGCCACACCTCCTAGATTTGAAGAACATTGCATAACTGGATGTACCTGCAAAGAACCACACAAACTATCAATCTTTTTATTCACTATCTCTACCTGATTTGATAGCATAGTGACTGCGTTGAGATTGAAAACTCTAACTATTTTGATTGGCTTTGTCCTTGTAACTTGCCACTGATAGTAATTCAGTGGCATCTCCTCTATGAATTCATAAGCCACTTCAAGAGTTTTGTTATTTAGGGTTTCGCCGGCTGCTGAGTCAATTAACTGTTAGGTTGAGGAGTTCACACCATTGTAAAAAGTTTGGACCTACAACCACAAGGGTAAACCATGGTGTGGGCACTTTCTCAATAGATCTTTGTATCTCTCCCATGCGTCGTATAATGTTTCTAAATCCACCTGCACAAAAGAAGAGATATCATTCCTTAATTTGGCCATTTTAGTTGGTAGAAAGTATTTTAGTAAAATTTTTTGGTCATTTGGTCGATGTAGTGATTGATCCTCGTGGAAGAGAATGTAACCACTGTTTGGCTTTATTTCTCAAAGAAAATGGAAATAATCAAAAACGAATGGCATCATCAAACTTCATTTATTTTGAAGGTATCACAGAATTCTAGAAAATTAGATAAATGAATATTTGGGTCTTCGTCCTGCAAACCATCAAATTGAACAAACTATTGAATCATTTGTATAGTGTTAGGTTTTAATTGAAAGTTATTAGCGGCTATAGCAGGCCTAACAATACTCGTGTTAAATTAGGTTTAGCATAATCATACATAGTTTGAGGATCATGATGATCGGCCACCTACTGAGGTATTGGATTATTCTCAACCATCCTTTCGGTGGTATTGGTTTCATCCTCTTGCTCTTCTTGTATATAATCTAAGCCTCGCCTTACTTCTCTACGATTTCTAGGTACAGTTCCTTCAATATCACTATCATAAAGTAGTGGTCCTGTTGGGTTCTTTCTAGTCATAAACTAGAAGTACCTACTATGAAAAGAGAAAAAGAAAAAGAAAATTTAGAAAAGTAAAAATAAAATTTAATTGTAGTAAAATAAATTATAATATGGCTAAAGTAATAAAAATTGAGCATTCTTAATATTTCAATTCCCCGGCAACGGCGCCAAAAACTTGATCGTGTCTATCAAGCCTTAAAAATTTATAAAAAGAATGATCGAATGTAGCACCTTGAAAATGGGCCTATGCATTTTTGATTTAATTATACGAAATGGCATGTTTTATGTGTTATGAATGTATGGTGAACATTTTTGGAAACTTGGGAATGTTAAGAGGAAAGTGAACTTTTTTGGAAACTTGGAAATGTTAAGTTTAAAAGAGGAAAGTGAACATTTTTGGAAACTTAGAAATGTTAAGTTTAAAAGAGGAAAGTGACCATTTTTGGAAACTAGGAAATGTTTTAGAAATGTTAAGTTTAAAAGAGGAAAGTGAACATTTTTGGAAACTTGGAAATGTAAGGAAATGTTTTAGAAATGTCAAGTTTAAAAGAGGAAACTAAAACAAGGTGGCCTTAAGAAAATTAGTAGAGGGAATTTAACACAAGAACAGGCTTGGAGTAGTGGCTAGAAGGTACCACTTAAAGCCTAGTAAGTGACGCCACAATCAAGGGGAAGGAGCCTAGGTTCGAGTCACGTGGGAAGCAAATAAAGAGTTTTATTTTGCTGCAAGGAGCAAGGAGTTGGACGGCACCAAGGCACTTGGGAAGAGTTTAATTCTTTTTAAAATTTGGCAAATAGATAGATAATGATGGACTATTATTATTATTTTTTTTATTAAGAGATAAGAGATAAATATTGGATTAAGTTTTACTAAATTGCATGGGTGATAATTAAAGTGATAAATTATCAAAATAGGAGTGATGGCCAAGTAAAGGATTTTAAGTTAGTAATTTCGGCTACTAGAGGAAAAGAGAGCCATTCATCATATCTTCTTTCAACTCTTCTCTCTGCCGAATTTCCTATAGCATCTCTTCTTCTTCTTTTGTTAGCCAAAGCCGAAAACTAAAGTAAGCCTAGCCAAATTCTTCATAGCTTTTGTGATCTCCATTAAAACTGAATCCATAAACTCCTCAAGATACCATCATTAGCCTATTTCTTTATACCAATCAAAAGCCAAAATCAAGATCCTTCTAGCCTACATAGCGAATATTGCTAAAGGTTCAAGCAAGGATTGCCGATCTCTAAAGTAAGGGTAAGATCTCATTCAGTTTCATCCTTTTTCTTTTAAGATTTTCCAAATCTAGGACTAACCCTATTAATATCTTGTTGCCGAAACTTTGAAAAGATCTTTCAGATTTACTAAGTGTCGACTACAAGGAAGGAGAAATTCTTTTCCGAAGGTACACCATAGGCAGCATGTTCCCTAGTTATTCGGTGAGTTTTGGATTTAAAATCCACAAGGTAAGTATCTATAGCATTCGCCAAGGCCATGTTGAGTAAATAGATGTGTTTCATTAATATTTAAAAGCCGAAACTAATCTATTAAAGTAATCTAGTGATTACCGATTTCAAGAAAGAAGGATACAAAGTTTCCATCATTTGATTAGACATCAATCAGCAGCAAGATAAGGATTTAAGTGTACTAATCCTACTGGGATTTGGTTTTATGGCCAAATGGCTCTTTACTAAGTATTAAGTGATTGATTAAATGTAGAGATTTAAGATCTAAGGCATTAGATCAAGCTTTTCAGGATTTGGATTGGAAACCTTAAGCGAATCAGGTGTGTACCCCACACTACTTTTTAATAAGATTTATGGAAATAATTAATAAGTGCATGTTTATAAGAATGTGAATATGGCTAAGATACCATGCTATGGTACAAAAGTACTCAGGTACGTTTCCTACTCCTACTAGGATTATGAATATATGTTATTTTTAACATGTGAAAAGTGATGAGAATGTGAATTAAAGCATGATATGCATGATATGTATGATATGGGGCAAATGGGATATTAAATGAAAAGGGGAAGTGAATGTGGTGACCTAAGACCACGATAACTAAATGTGGTGACCTAAGACCACGATATCTGAATGTGGTGACCTAAGACCACGAATTTTATAAGGACGATGAGCACGTCGACTGCAGCAACTGCCTTCGATGGTGTGTAGCGGATGGAGGGTTGACTTAGTAGTCCCCACGGTGTGCAGCATGGTACGGGTGATGTGTAGCGGATGGCATATAGGTTTGGGTTCAGGTTGCATCATTATTTCCTATCTATTATATGAATATGCGTGCCATATGTGAACATATGCCTAAATTGTTAAATTTTAGTGTGGTTACACATTGAGTCTGTTTGACTCACCCCTTGTGAGATTATTTTTCAGGTAACGATCAGTAATGGACCGGGCCGGCAGGAGCTTAAAGGTGGCCATGCACAGTAAGGAATTTATTTAATTTGGATTTTTATTTCATTAAGTACTTTGAATTTTTTTTGGGGGGGAATTATTTGATGTAATAAGGCCATAGTAGAACTGCTTTACTTTGCTTTTATTTATTAAGCTTACAAACTTTTATTTATTAAAGGATTAAGTAAACTTATTTTAAAACAAAGCCTAAACATTTTGTCACCTAAAGTAAAGGATTTTAATAATGAAATAAACTTGTTTCCAACTCAAGCCCAACCCAAAACAATCTTTCTTTCAAAACACACAAGTTTTTCTTAAGTAACAAAAGAATTTGAAGCGGTTTACACCGGGGAACATACCAGATCCGATCAAAACTCGTGGGCCGGGTTTGGGGTGTTTCATCGAACCTGGAAACTAACTAAGACAACGATGGAGGCAAGCGCACCTATCAAAAAGTATTATAGCTAGCGACAAGACCGGATTATCGAACCCAAAGGAACCAAAAGTACTAATATTAACTTTCTTTCTATTATTTAGCCTACGAATTAAGGGAATTTTTTATCTAATCTAAAATTAACTAACCAACTAAGCTAAAGGTGCTAAGACAAAGAAGAAATTAGGGAAGGACTTGAGGGAAAACCGATTGAATTAAACAATACCCGAGGAAGAATCCACCTAGGCTTCACTTGTTATCTAACTTTGAACCAGACTATTTATTCACTTGCCTTGATCTGTAGGATTCCCTAATTTATATTAATACCTTTCTCAAGGCTACTAACGTCTAACCCTAGGTTGATTAATTGAAATCTCTTTCTAATTAAAACCCCTAGAATTGCATTAACTCGATCTATGAACTAACATTAGGTTTGACCCTAATCCGATAGATTTTTGTCACCCTATCTCTAGGCGTGCGAGCAACTCCGCTTAACTATGCTAGATCTACTCTTAGACAGGTCTCTTCCTCCTTTGCCTACTTTAATCAATATCTCAAAAATACCAAAACAAGAATTAAGAACACATAGTTAAGAATGAATCAAGTATTTATCATACTGCTCAGATAACAATAACAAGATTCATCTTAGGTTTCATCCCCCTCAAGTATCTGAGGGTTTAGTTCATAATTGTAAAAGAAAACATCTCAGAAGAAAAGACAAAAAAGACATAATAAAACCCTAAAATCCCCTAAAAGAATTGAAAGAGAGTTCCTCTATCTTGAGTATGATTTTGACTTCTTGAGATGAATCAACTAGCTTTCTTCGACTAAATCCCTAAATTTAACTACTCTGGCTCAGCTCTTTGGCCTAGTTGAACACCCGCTCAAAGGTTGGCCTCTAGGGTCTTTGTATAGGCTTTTGGAATATGTTTCTTTGCCATAAAGTACCCTAATCCGAATAGAATTCTTCTTATCTGTGGCAGAGACACGCCCATGGCACATGCCCATGTAAATCGTGGCCAGGCCATGGTCGAACCTGTTGATGAGGCACGACCATGTTTTTTGGGGTTCAAGCCATTTGGATTTTGTACTTTGGCCCATTTTCTCTATTTTGGCCCGTTATTCATTCTTTTCATCCTATGGTGCTTTCGTAAGTATAAAACATGAAAAAAAATGATTAGGAGCACTTATTTCCATAATTAAAGGGATAAATCATCCAAAAACTTGCTAAATGTGGGATTAAAATATGTTACTATTACGATTTATCAGGATCACCACTATAGTAGCACCCTTAAAAAAGTTGCTCGAGAAGAAATAATTGTTCATATGTATTGGAAAAGGGTAGCAGAGATTTGACAACCTTAAGGAGATCCTCAGTAAAGAACCTATGTTGATTCAACCAGAACCAAGGAAGGAATTTATGGTTTACAGTGATGCCTCACACACAGGGCTAGGATGGATGCTGATGTAGGAAGGGAAGTTGGTAGCTTGTGCTTCCAGACAATTGAAAGTCATGAGCGTAACTACCCAACCCACAAAATAGAGTTAGCAGCAATAGTTTCTATATTTAAGATTTGGCGACACTACTTATATGGTGGAAAGCGTATCATCTACATAGACCATAAAAGTCTTAAGTACTTACTCATGCAGAAGAAGTTAAACCTACGACAAAGAAGGTGGATAGAGTTGTTGAAAGATTATGACTATGTGATATAGTATCACCCTGGTAAAGTAAGCGTGGTAGGACATGTATTGAGCAGGAAGTCTATAGGTGAGCTATGAGTTCTATTCGCACAGCTAAGTGTGACTAGTGACGGGGGATTGCTTACGAAATTGAAAGTGAGATCAACGTTATCACAACAGATCAAAGAGCCTCAGATGAAGAATTGGTGAAGAGGGTTCACCTAATGGAGCAAGGAGTGTGAGGGACTTCATACTAAATGAAGAAAGGATACTTTATTTCCATAGAAGATTTTTGATACCAAATGATAAGAAGTTCCAACAATTTATCCTCAACGAAGCCCACAACAGTTCCGTATAGAATGCACCCACAGAGTAATAAGATGTATCATGACCTCTGCAAACTGTATTAGTTGCCTGGTTTGAAGTGAGCTATTAAATATTTTGTGGCGAAGTGCCTAATTTTCCAAAAAGTCAAAGCAGAGCATCAATATCCTTCAGGACTGCTTCAGCCTCTCAAGATTCAATAATGGAAGGGAGAAAGGATCACCATAGATTTTTTGACATTTTTTCCACTGACTACAACCAAGAAGGATGCAACTTGGGTCATTTCAAATCACTTAACATAGTGTTCACACTGTTTAGCTATTCACACGAGTTATTCTTTGCAAAGGTCACAAGGGTTTACATTGTAAAGATAGAGACTACATAGTGTGCCTATTCCCTTTACTTCCAAACAAGATCCTCGATTCACTTCAAGATTTTGAAAGAGTTTGCAAGAAGCTTTGGGTTCAAAAATTTAATTCAGTACTACTTATCATCCTTAGACAGATGGCCAATTAGGGAGAGTGAGACAAGTATTGTGTTTTAGAGTTTTTGGGAAGCAGGGAACGTTATGTACCTTTGGCAAAGTTTGCCTAAAACAATAGTTACCAAGCAAGTATTCATATGGCACCGTTTGAGGCACTATATGGGAGGAGGTGTCAAATACCTCTATGTTGGGCTGAGTTGGATGAGAAGAGAACTATTGGACCTGAGTTGGTTTACTAGATTGAAATCAAGGTGAAAATCATATGCAAGAGGTTAAAAGCCTCTTTAGATAGACAAAAGTTTTATATTGAATTAAAATAGTGAGATGTTGAGCATCAAGTGGGTAAGCATGTGTTTCTTAAGGTATCACCATGGAAGAAAGTCCTAAGGTTTGGGCGTAAAGGAAAGTTATGTTCGAGATTTATTGGTCCTTATAAAGTGGTAGAAAGAATTGGCCCTGTAGCATATCGACTAAAGTTGCCCTACGAACTTGATCGAATTCATGATATATTTCATGTATCCATGTTGAGGAAATATCATACAAACCCACCCCATGTAGTATCAACAGATGACATTGAAGTGTGACCTAATTTGTAATACAAAGAAGAACCAATTAGGATTTTGGATCACAAAGTAAAAGTCCAGAGAAACAAGAAGATTCCTTTAGTCAAAGTGTTGTGGCAAAACCATAAGACAAGCGAAGCTACTTAGGAAACAAAAGAAGCAATGAAGAAACAATATCCTCAAATGTTTGAAGGTGAACATTTCATGGACAAAATGCCTTAAACTGGGGGAGAGTTGTAGCATCCCGAGATCGAGCCTAGAAGTTTTAGCCTCGCAAGTAAGTGTTTGCCAATGTTTTGGAGAACTAGGGGTTTGCCAGTACTTTGGAAAATTGGGGAGTTTGCAAAAAGAGTATCAGTAAGGAGTTTGCCAATGTTTCGACATTGTAATATACACCAAAAGATGTAGTAAGAGGGATTGCCAATTTTATTGCAAGTTTTCTAGTTGGTTTGGTGGGCTGGTGATCTCCAGTTGAGTTACGAACTCAGTTTCACTTGTCAAGTTGTGAATTAGGGTTCTCTAGTAAAGTCAAGTCAGACTCAAATTAGGAAATAAGCATATTACATAGGACAAAAATAAGGGAAGGAAAATTCAAGTTCTCGGTATTCTTATCAACACATCTATGAACCACTTGGAAGATAATCTACCCTACATTTATCTATCTTCCTTGTAAAATAGAATGCAACAATAACATTCTTTCTCTCGAAACAATTGTGTTATTAGTAGATGGCATAAGAAGACTCTTGAAAAGGTGGTACCACACCTTTCTAATTGGTTTAAATGTAGCTCTTTCAACCTTATAACACTCCTGGCTTGAAATAATCCATTGCGTTCCTTCAACGCATATATCTTCCAATACTTTTGCTAACCCCTTAGGTGTAATATTATCGGCAAATTCAGAATGCTCATCTCTAACCTCCTTGATACTGAAGTGGGTATTAATATGGTATTAATATGGTCTTTGTCGGGTAGCATAGATTTACCCCTCACATAAATGAAGGTAGAATCTGGGGAATTTATATGAGTGTCGAACTCTTTTACCACTTTACCCACTACATCCCCTAGGTGTAGACAAAATATGCTCCAGTTGTACTTTTCTACAATCAAGAATACTTGTAACAGCCTGTTTTTAGATCAAATCGAATAGTGGTTTTGGGACCACAAGTTTGAGGTTAAAATATTTATTTTGTTATTTTAATAAGGTTTACAGCATGTTATAATTATTATGTGAAAATTTTGTTAAGAAATTTTACCGTTTAAATGCATAATTTTGTAAAAAGGACTAAATTACGTAAAGCGTAAAACATGTGTGCCATTAGTTTAATGTGCCTTATAGCTATGGTTTATTAAATTATAGGTCCTTTTGATGTTATTATGCCACTGATAAGGTTAATGGACATTAATGTCCTTATATTTGATGATTAAATGTTTAATAACCAAGGGTAAAATGGTAAACTTTGTATTAATCTGTAATTAATAAAACAAAACATAAAAATTAGTGATATGATTCATCTTTCTCACCGAAAATCAAAAGAATAAAGACCATTTGAAACATTTTAGAGTTCAACCCTTTGTATTCTTGATTGAGGTATGTTTTGAGTCTTTTTGATGATTTTTACGTTTTTGTGATCGTTGCTTCGTATTCTAACTAGTCCGTACCTTAATTTTTGAAATTGTTAATGATTTTATGAAGTGCCATTGTTGAATATTTGAGCTATTTGATATTTGATGATGAATTTTGAATATTTGTTAATAGTTAAACTAGTTTTATAAAGTGATTTTTGATAAAAATGTCAAAAATGGATTAATTTGTAAAAATGTAAAATGTGGTGGTTAAAAGTGTGAAATAATGAAAGATATGGGTTTCTAAGAGTCTCTATGAAATTTGGCTAGGCATGGGTAGGTATTAAATTGCATGAATTTGCAATTTTATGTGATAAGGAATAAATTGTAAAAATTGAAAAGTATAGGGGCAAATGTGTAAATTTGCCAAAATATGAATTATGGACTAAATTGAATAGATTGAATGCTGAATGTACTGAATTTGATAATATATAGATCAAGATAAGCTGAGATTGAGTTTAGATCGGGGAAAGGAAAGATCGATGAATAGTCGATAGTTTTTATCCGAGCAATATGAGGTAAGTTCGTATAATTAGAATCGAACTTTTATATATTTGTAAATATTTGAAATGAATGTGTAATTGGGTAATTGGTATACTTGAAATATGAATGCCTTATTGATATAAATCTATTTGTTATCGAGCCCCATCTGAACCGTATGAATTTGTAGGATACAAGTGACATGTCACTAGGGTTACCGTTTTGGTCGAGCTCTTGCATTTGTTACGGACTCACAATAGCTCGTATGAGCTTATCGATATATCAGCTCGTAAGAGCTTACTATTTTCAGCTCATTAGAGCTTACTGTTTCAGTTTATATGAGCTTACAGTTCTGCTCAATAGAGATTACCGTTTCAGCTCAATGAGCTTATTATTCATCAGCTCAGGAGGAGCTTACTGATCATGGCTCGAAAGAGTAGAAATGATAATGAATTGACAGATTATTGCTATATATCATACGAGTATCCTTTAGAGTCCTAATAAATTCAACGGGCATTAATTCTGTTTAAACAGATGAGTATTGTTATCGAATGGATTATTGGTTATATGATTGAGAATGAAATGTATAGGCCAGTTTAAAAGATGTTAGTTATGTTACTTGATATCATGATTTCGGTATGTTTTTATGTATAAGTTAAGTCATGTGATTTGGCTTATTTTAGTACTATGTTTTGGTTGTGTATAAGTGTTATAAGTGTGCAATTATGGTATGTTTTGGGCAAAGAATTGATGGAATGAAAATGTGCAAAAGATGTCTTGTTATGTAGTTGATATATGAATGGATTATGCATGATATTTATTAGGTAATTTAATACTCAATTCAATTGGTATATTATGTGTATGAAATGTTATGGAATGATTACCAATTGGGTTATGAAATGTGGCCATTTATGCTTGTGAATACTTGAGTGCATAGGGTAGCAAATGGCTTTACAAATAGCCTATTTTTGTCCACACGGGCAGGGACACGAGTGTGTGTCTCAGCCGTGTATGACACATGGTCATGTTACACGACCGTGTGACCCCTGGTGTTGAAATGGAATTGAAGTCAGCATGCTCCACACGGCCTCATACACGGGCGTGTGACCGACTATGTGGTACAAGTTAGTATACCCCTTTAAATCGCACACGGCCTAGCACACAGTCGTGTGACTTGGCCATGTTGACAATTTAGTATACCCTACAGTTTTGGCACGGCCTAATACACGACTGTGTGTGGCCATTTCGAAGGGCACACAGGCTAGACAAACGGGCTTATGGTTAGCCCTGTGACCCAAGTCAGTATACTCTCCAATTTTCACACAGCCTAGCATATGGGCATGTCCTCGGCCGTGTGACACAAGTTAGTATGTATGCCTTGTTTTCAAACCATCTAAGACACAGGCATGTTTACTAGCCATGTAAGGCACACGACCTGTTCACATGGGCGTGTGATACTTGTAATGTTAAAATTTTTCTAAGTTTCCAAAATTTTCATAGGTTATCAATTTAGTCCCGAATGCATGATTTAAGCTTTGTATGCTCGATTTAAATATATATTGAATGTGAATGAATGATATTTACTGAAATGAGATGATAATTTATAAATGATTGTTTTGAACTGAGTTACTAGTCCAGTAATGCCTCTTAACCTATTTTGGCGACGGTTACGAGTTAGGGGTGTAACATTTATTGGTATCAGAACTACGGTTTAGTCAATTTTAGGACTAACTAGCGTATGTGAGTCTAGCTATACATGTCATATAAAAAACTGTGATAGTGTGATGACTCCTGACGTTTTTAAATGTGTTATTTTTATATAGTAATGGATCCCTAATGAGGTGTAGCGGATGATGTAGAAAGTAACGCACCAGCTCCCGCTCAAGGGACTACACCTACTGAATCTAGACCCGTGTCTAGTAGTTACGGGGGTGAGGCTAAAGAAGCCTTCTTTCAAATAATGAACGAGTGGTTCACACAGTTCATTCGTACGAACCCGATTATTCAGCAACATCCACCCACACCTGTTCCCCAACCAATACCTGTAGTTCCTCTAGGTATTAATCATCTGCGATTAAATAAACCACCTATTGATAAGATACGAAAACACAGAGGCGAAGACTTTAGAGCCACTGTTAATGATGTCCCTGATAGTGCCGAGTTTTGGCTTGAGAACACGATTCAGGTATTTGATGAATTGTCCTGCAAACCTGAAGAATGTTTAAAATGTGATGTATCACTATTGAGAGACACTACATATTAGTGGTGGAATACATTGATATCCATAGTTCCACGAGAAAGAGTTACTTGGGATTTCTTTCAAGTTGAATTTAGAAAAAATACATTAGCCAAAGGTTCATCGATCAGAAAAGAAAGGAATTTCTTGAATTGAAGCAGGGTCATATGTCAGTCACAGAATATGAAAGATAGTTTGTATGACTCAGCAAATACAACCATGAATGTGTATCTTCTAGAGCTATGATGTGTAAAAGATTCGAGGATGGATTGAATGAAGAAATCAGAGTGCTAGTTGGAATTCTTGATCTGAAAAAGTTTGTTGTTTTATTTGAAAGAGCTTGTAAAGACGAAGAGCTTTGCAAAAAGAAAAGAAAAGTCAATTCTGAGGCTAGAGATTCTAGACATTTAAGTTCTAAACCTCAGGCGATATTCGTTACCAGTGTGGGAAGTGTTAGAAATGCTGGTCCTGAATGTAAACATTGCAATAAGAGACATTACGGTGAATGTAGATTAGTGGGTGGAGCTTGCTTTAAATGTGGATCTCTTGAACATTATCTCTGGACTGTCTAGAAAAGTTTACAGCTGAAAGAGAACAACTAGTGAAAGTAAGTAACATGGCTACTAGAGGGAGACCACCCTAAAATGCTAGAAATGTAATATCTAGGATTTAGGGGTTGCGCATTTATCTTTTTTGTGTGTTTGGTATGTTGGTATGTTGTTTGAGTGTGTTTGGGGTCCCCGGGAAGGTTTGGGTTAAGTCAAAACCTTGGCCAAAATTTTATTTTTGGGAACTTTAAGAGGATCTGTCTAGAGCTAGGGCTTAAGGTATTTTGATTGGGTATGATGACATAAGAGTTAAGATGGACGAGTGGCAAGGAGGCACCACTTAGGGAGCAAGGGAGTGACGCCTCAAGGGGAGCAGAGGGGAGAAGGTTTGATTCGCGTTGTCAGCAGGGTAGCTTTTATTTTTGCTCATGCGTCATAGGGCTGGATGGTGGAATCAGTTGGGAGCCTTGAAGAGTGGAGGTGACTTGGTCAAAATTTTTTTGAAAGGTTGGACAAGAGTGAAAAGGGGGTTTGTAACATTCAAATTATTTTGAATAGGTCAACCATTTTCAAATGTGTGTTCAAGAGTGTTTCAAGGAGGAAGTTGGGGGATTGAAAGGAGGTAGGATGCTAGCTGAATTTTTGAAGGGTGTGCTAGGTGGGTGAGGCATTCGTTCTAGGGGGGATGTTAGTGCTGAAAGTTGTTAAGGGTTAGCCTAGGTAGTTAGTTTTATTTTTGGCATTTGAGTGTGTTGCACATTGGTCACTTTTGGTTCTTTCCTTTGTATAGCCGAAAACTCCCAAGAGCTTTGTTCATTCTCCTTTTGCCTAAGCCAAAACTATTTCTTCTCCTTTTTTTCTCTTTTGCAAATTTGAGTTCTCTTTTCCCTCACCTTCTAGCCGAAATAGGTCTCTCACATTCTTTTGCTAAAGGTGTTTTTTTTGGCAACCTCTAGGCCGAACATACCATCATCCTTTCATTTCTTTTTATTCTTTTCTATCTTCTTCCTTTTGGCATTCTTTGTAGCAGGTGAGCACTTCTTCTTCATCTAAATGCTGAACCTCAACACTCACTCCCTCTTTTCTTGTCATTTGTCTTTTACTCATACTTTGATCACACTTTTAAACCCCCTTAGCTGAAACTTCTCCACTCCAACACGACTCCATATCATTTTTCTCTTCTTCAATTGTTCATCATAGCCGAACCTATTTCTCAATTCCCCTATTTTGGAACCTCTCTTTTATTTGTCATCCAAGCCGAAATTCACTATTCCTTTCGATCTTCTCAATCGAATTCTTCCTAGTGGTGGTAAATGCTCTTCTTTTCTTTTAAAATCTTCCTTCTCCTTTAATTGCCGAACAAAGGCTTTGATCCTATTTCTTGGGTAGGTTGGTCGAATACAGGAAGGGTTTGGGTTCTTAACTTCAGTGATCTATCAAAACAAGTGTAGAACCCCTAGGTTCTATCGATTTCGGTAAGGACTTTTTCGTTTAGAATAGTTATTTCACTATTATCTTATTCAACGGATTTAACTCGGTCTTCTGAACAAGACCATTTCTTATGGAATCAAATACCAGTCAAGAAAATGAGGTGATTGAACCCGTGATTCCAGCCTCTAAATTCAAGAAGCGGGCGATGTCGGTAGTACGAGACTGGCCACCGGGTTGTGGGTCGGCTTCTAAAAGGGATAAACAGGTTATTATGGTCCCCACAAGTGAGAACGTTAGTGAGATTGTTAGCTTAGTTTTTCAAGTTTACAGGTGTGTAATTTTCACGCTATCTCCTTTTGTGTTTAAATCATATATGTGTTATGGTTGAAAACTGAAATATCGGCACTGGTGATTGAATTGACTAGGATGGCTAAAACCAAAACTTCAGGTTAGTATCGTATGTTTTATTTTTTGTTATTTATGTGGATAGTGTGATGATGTTTATGCATAAAATATTGTGTGGATGACATCTTATGACCTGTTCTTATACTACATTGCATGAGCATGGGATTTGGGTTATTAACGTTATTAGAGGAAGTGTACATCAGTGACACAGTCACACGAAATGATGTTTTGGTGCCTCATTTTGGCATCAGTTATTTGGTCATCTAGTGATCGGTTATTTGGTTACATAGTGATCGGTGGCTGGCCACGTTTTATTATCTTTGCATAGCATGACTGTTAGCATGACTGCCAAAGTGGAGTGTAGCAGATGGAGGGTCGATTGTAGAAATCCCCAGGTGTGTTGAGGATGGACATATGAAGTGGAGTGTAGAGGATGGAAAATTAGGCTTGGTTGGGTTATCATGTTAATCATTGTTGCATCGTATAAATTGGGATTCGGCCAGTGGTGTTTTGGGGCTTTGGCCCATATATGGATTTACGTGGAATAATTGCACACTGAGTCTTGTGACTCACGCTTTCGTTTAACAATTGCAGGTGATTTTTAGCTTATCGGACTGGGCTAGAGGGATCTCGAGGTGGCCAAGCATGGGTTTTATTAGTAAACACTATTTTTATTAAGACTTATTATTTTACAAATTTTTATTTTGAGTTTGTAATAAGGCCAATATAAAATTTGGTAATTTTCTTTTGGGTTTTAAACTTTGGTTATAATAATTGTAACCTACTCAATGGAACACTCTAGAACTTAAAATGCAAGCTGAAATGTTATAACCTGCCAATGATGTTTCTTTTAGAAATAGTTTTTATCAAAAACTTAATTGTCAAAAAATAGGTAAGTGTTTTTAAACATCATCTAATTAAAAGGCCTGACTATTTAATTTTCTAAGCTAATTAAACAAAGGGTTTCAACTGAGCCTCAAAACTTGGGATTTCCAATGAGACTTAAAATTCAGAATTTCAAAAATTTTTCTTAATTTTTCCCTAGTGACATACCAAATCCGGTTGAAGCATTTGGGGCCAGGTCTGGGGTATTACAATTTGGTATCAGAGCCCAATTTAAAAGCTCAGCCTTGGGTTTTGGGACCAAAAATGTTTTTCAAATTTGTATTTAAGATGGTATAAAAAGAAAATTTTATAAGAACTTATGATTTGAAAGAGTGGCACCCGAGTTCCCGGTTCAAATCCACCAAGTAAGTCTTCTAATTGCTATGCGATTTGCATGAGGTGGTTATATGATATATTGTTGTGGATGTTAGAAATTAAAATTTTTACTGTAGAGATAAAAACCTCTAGGAATGTATGAGCTTGCAAAGAAACTCCCTATAATTTTATATCATAAAACTTTTCGCTAATAATCAAGTGGAAATATGCTGACTCATAAAATTTATAATCAGAGAAAAGCAGAGCGGTAGGTATGAGTGGTAGAGGACGTGGAGGTGGTATTCGTGGCTGTGGGTGAGGTCAAGGTCATGAGGCTGAATTTTCGGAAGCGGGGAATGAGCCTGAGGCTAAGGTGCCAGCATCACCTATGGCAGAAAAGGTCTCGCAAGATAGAACTGGTGTAGATGATGCCCTTTCCCAAGCAATGTTGCGTGTGTTAGAACACGTGGCTGGGGCGAGTACTGGGGCAGCAACTCGAAAGTCCATCCTAGAGAGACTCCGAGCTAACGGAGCTGAAGTGTTTAGAGGTATCTCTAGAGTATCTCCAAACGTGGCTGAGTACTGGTTAGAGGTAGTCGAGAGAATTATGGATGATTTGGACTGTACGGCGGAGGAAAAGCTGAAGGGCAAGTGTCTCTACTTTGAGATGAAGCTTATCAGTGGTGGCTTATTATGAGAGAGAGTGCTCCGGCGGACCAGGTGGATTGGGAATTCTTTAAGATGAAGTTCAGGTAAAGTATGTTGGGACCAGTTACGTGGATGCTCAGAGGAAGGCATTTTTGAATCTAGTCCAAGGTACTAAGGCAGTAGTTGAGTATGAGGCAAAATTTATGCGTTTGAACTGGTACGCCCGATGGATAGTTGCGATAGATTATAAGCGTTGTGTGCGGTTTGAGGATGGGTTGCGTGATGAGCTGCTGGTGTTAATAGCTCCACAGCGGGAGAAAGATTTTGCTATCCTGATGGAAAAAGCTAAGATAGCCGAGGAGGTAAAGCGAATGGAGAGGCAAAATAGAGACCAGGATAGAGGTAGAAATAAGAGGAGTTTTAGACCATCAAGGTCATTCGGGGGTTTCGAGAAGAGGCCTAAAGTTGATGGGCCAAGTCACATTGCAATGCCAACCACTATTTTTTGACAATGTGCTCAGTGTGGAAGGCCACATGCAGGAGAGTGCTGGGGAAAAGATAGGGTGTGTTTCAAATGTGGGTCAAAGGATCATCTGATCAAGGGTTGCCCGCTGGATAGGAATAGAGATCGGATGGTAGGTCGAGGGTATGTGCAGCCAAGTAGAGGTGGACCGCAGATGCTGAGGGGTCATGGACCGAATAGAGGAGGAAATGGTTCTGGACGAGGTTATGGAGCACTGGGCAGAGGTGTTGAAGTACAGAGGCAAGATAGCCCGGGTTAGTTTGTGCAGTCAAACACCGGGAAAAGGAGGATGCACCATACGTTATAACGGGTACATTTCTCATTTTTTAGGTTACCCTTTACTGCATTAATCGATATTAGGGTCGATGCATTCTTATGTTGCTAGTATGGTGTCTGAAACCACTTCTAGGGACATGACTGTGCTTAGTCCCTCAGGGCAGATTGTAGTAGTAAATAAACTTTTTAGGAATGTGCCTCTAAAAGTTCAAGGATTGGTTTTCCCGACTGATTTGATAGAACTACCGTTCGAAGAATCCAATTTGATCCTAGGCATGGATTGGTTGGTAAGGTATCGAGCAAACTTAGATTGCGCTGCTAAGCACATGGTGTTAAGGACTCGAGGATGATGAAGTTTTGATTATAGGTGAGAGGAGAGACTACTTATCCAATGTAGTGTCTGCTCTAAAGGCAGAAAGGATGGTAAGAAAAGGGTGCAAGGCTTTCTTAATATTTTCAGTGTATTGGATGCAAAGGAAGTGATCGCGGATGAGGTTATAACAGTGAAGGAGTTTGAGGATGTCTTTCCTGAAGAGCTTCTAGGATTGCCTCCGGATCGTGAGATTGAGTTCAGAATTGAGTTACTTCCAGGTACGGCTCCGGTGTCCATCGCCCCTTATAGGACGGCACCGAAGGAGCTAGTAGATCTTAAAGCTCAGATCCAAGAGCTTTTAGACCGTGGTTTTATCCGTCCCAGTGTATCTCCCTAGGGAGCGCCGGTGTTTTATGTGAGGAGGAAAGACGGGACCATGCGAATGTGCATTGACTACTGCCAGCTGAACAAGTTGACTATCAAGAACAAGTACCTGCCAAGGATAGATGACTTGTTTGATCAACTCAGAGGGGCCTCGATCTTTTCAAAGATAGATTTGAGGTCGAGATATCATCAGCTTAAGGTCAAAGAAGCGGATATTTGCAAAATAGCTTTTCGGACTCGTTATGGTCACTATGAATTCTTGATGATGCCGTTTGGGTTAACAAATGCACCAGCTGCGTTCATGGATATGATGAACCGTGTTTTTCAACTCTATCTAGACCGGTTCATTGTTGTTTTCATATATGACATTTTGGTGTATTCTAAGACTGAGGAAGAACATGATTCGCATCTTCGAGTGGTTTTGCAGATTTTAAGGGACAAGCAGCTGTACGCCAAATTTAGCAAGTGTGAGTTTTGGTTGAAGAAAGTTACTTTTCTGGGTCATGTGGTGTCTGTATAAGGAATTAGAGTGGATCCTGGAAGATTAAAGCATTGTTGGGTTGGAAATCGCCTAAGTCTATGGCTGAGATTCGAAGTTTCCTTGGTTTGGCTGGATATTACCGAAGGTTTGTGGAAGGATTCTCATTAATTGAGACACCTTTAACGAAGTTGTTTAGGAAAGGAGTACCTTTTGTTTGGACTGATAAGCAGCAGGAGAGTTTTGAGAAGCTGAAGAGGATTTTAACAGAGCTCTGGTATTGATTCAGCCTGAGGCTAGAAAAGAGTTCATGGTTTATTGTGATGCTTCACACATAGGACTAGGATGTGTGTTAATGCAGGATGGGAAGGTTGTTGTGTATGCGTCTCGGCAGTTGAGACCGCATGAGATGAATTATCCCACGCATTATTTGGAGCTGGCTGTTGTGATTTTCGCTTTGAAAATTTGGAGACATTATTTGTATAGAGAGAAGTCTGTGATCTACACTAACCACAAGAGCTTGAAGTACCTTTTAACACAAAGGAATTGAACCTAAGGCAGCGAAGGTGGATTGAGCTATTGAAGGATTATGATTGTTGGATCGAATATCATCAGGGTAAAGCTAATGTGGTGGCGTATCGGGTTTGAGCGGCATGATGTGGTTTTTGTTTTCGTGGAAAGGTTTGCATGCCAAAGGATGTGGAACTGAGGAAAATGATTCTTGAGGAGGCACATAGTAGCTCTTACGCTATGCATCCTGGATGAAGTAAGATGTATCGGGATCTGCGTGAACAATTTTGGTGGCCTGGATTAAAATAGAAAGTTACAAAATTTGTAGAAAGGTGTTTAACATGTCAGCAAGTCAAAGCTGAACATCAGTTGCCTTGAGGTTGTTGTTGCAGATGAAGATTTCGCAGTGGAAATGGGAGAGGATCACTATGGACTTTGTGAGTGGGCTACCCCTTACGCCTACTAAGAAAGACTCGGTATGGGTAATTGTGGATCGATTGATGAAGTTCGCTCATTTCATAGCTGTTCGTGTCGACTATTCTCTTCAAAGATTGGCTAAGTTGTTTGTGGCAGAAATTGTGAGGTTGCATGGGGTACCAGTATCGATCATATCAGATAGAGACCCTAGGTTGATGTCGCGGTTCTGGAGAGCTTTGCATCAGGCATTGGGTACAAGGTTAGACTTCAGCACGACATTTCATTCGCAGACAGATGGACAGTCTGAGAGGGTAATTCAGGTCTTGGAGGATATGTTGAGGGGATGTGTCATGGACTTCAAGGGTAGTTGGGAAGAGTTCTTACTGTTGGCAGAATTCACATATAACAACAGCTGCTAATCTAGTATTCAGATGGTGCCCTATTAAGTGTTATATGGGCGAAGGTGTTGTACCCCAACCTGTTGGACAGAATTGGCTAAACGTCGGGTTTTGGGTCTAGATTTGGTTGCAGAAATGGAAGAGAAAGTTAAGTTAATTAGGGCTCAATTGAAGGAAGCATCTGACAGACAAAAGTCATATGTAGATCTGAAGTGAAAGGAAATAGAGTTTGTAGTGGGTGACGGAGTCTTTTTGAAGGTTTCACCGTGGAATAAAGTGATGAGGTTTGGACGGAAGGGCAAGCTAAGTCCTAGGTTCATCGGGCCTTATCAAGTTTTGAAATGTGTGGGACCAGTGGCATATCAACTAGAGTTACCTACTGAGTTGAAGCGGATTCATGATGTGTTTCATGTTTCAATGTTAAGGCGCTACCATTCGTATCCGTCTCATGTCTTGCCAATAGAAGAAATTGAAGTAGGACCAGACTTGTCTTATGATGAGGACCAATCCAAATCTTAGAGTGAGACATCAAGGTGCTAAGAAGGAAATTAGTCCTATTGGTTAAGGTGCTGTGGCAAAATCATGGAGTGGAAGAGGCGATGTGGGAACCAGAGGATACGATGCGACAGCAATACCCTCATCTCTTTTGATCAGGTAATTTTGAGGCAGAAATTTCTTTAAGAGGGTAAAACTATAATATCCGGGATTTAAGGGTTACGCATTTATCTTGTTTTGTGTGTTTGGTATGTTGGCATGTTGTTTGAATGTGTTTGGGGTCCCCGGGAAGGTTCAGGGTTAAGTCAAAACCTTGGCCAAATGATAAACTGTAAAAGTAACATATTTTAACCCCATATTTAGCATGCTTTTGGATGATTTAGCCCTTGATTTATGTAAAAGGTGCTTTTAATCCTTTCCTTTCATGTTTATACTCAAAAAAAGCACCCGAGGACTTAAAGAATGTAAAATGGGCTTAAAAAGGACCAAATTGGGCTAACCCAAGAATTCGGCACGGCTTGGACTTCAAGCCACACGATCGTGCCTTGCCACTTACTTCACACGGCCATGCCATGATTTACACTCGTGCCCCAATCGACAAAATCGAGACATGGCCTGAAGACGATTTGCATGGGCGTGTACCATGGCCGTGCCCCTCCCACGAGAATAAGCAATTTCACTCGGATTTGGATGCTTGAAACCAAAGAAACATACTCCTAAGTCCACTTAAACATCCTAGGAGGAATTCTACTTGAATTAGGATACTTAGGAGCCAAGTAAAGCATCTCAAAGCCTATATAAACACCCAAGGTAGCAACTAAAAAGGGGAGTTCGGCAAAAGCAAAAACGAATGGTTTTTGGAAGAGGCTTTTGCCGAAGCTTTCATCTTTTAGGGAATCACTTGAAGATAGCCAGTCGATCCATCTCAAGAAGCCAGAACTCTATTCAAGATGGAGGATCTCCTCTTCAATTCCTTCAGGGTGTTTTAGGGATTTCTTATATTTTGTTTTATCTTTTCTCTTGAGATGTTTTCTTATTTAGTTATGAACTAAACCCTTCAGATACCTGAAGGGGATAAAACCTATGATGGATTTTGTTATTTGATTTCTTAATTATATGATAAGTACTTGTTTGTTCTTAATTATGTTGCTTAATTTAATCTGATTTGCTTAGGTGGAGGAGGAATAGACCCTGCCTAAGAGTAGATCTAGCATAATTGAGCGGAGTTGATCGGGCGCCTAGAGATAGGGTTACGAGATTTTTTCGAATTAGGGTGAAACCTAATATGGGAATCCATTGATCGATTTACTACTTCCTTAGGGGGTTATTATAAGAGAATGAGAGTTCCACTAATTAATCTAAGGTTAGACGTTATTTGCCTCAATAGACGGTTTAATATAGGTTAGGGAGTCTCACGGATCAAGCTAAGTAAAGAAATCATATGGTTTAGGGATAAATAATAAGTGAAGTCATAGGTGGATTCTTCCTGAGGGTATCGTCTTCATCAACTGAGTTTTCCTAAAGTCTTTCTCCAATTCATTCTTTTGTCTTTGCATCTAGTTTAGTTTTTTCATTAGTTTCATAAACCAATCACTCCATATTTTAGGCTAAATAATAGAAAGAAAGTGAGTAGTAGTACTTTTAGGTTCCTTTGGGTTCGATAAGATATTCTTTCCTAAACTATACTACTGTTCGATAGGTGCACTTACCTTTATCGTTGTCACAGTTAGTCTATAGGTTCGATCATTCTTTTTATAAATTTTAAAACTCGACTATTTGACACGATCAAGTTTTTGGCGCTATTGACTAAAATTAAGAAAGCTCTATTTCTATTACTTTAGCCAATTTTTTTATTGCAATTTATTATTTTTTTATTTTTATTTTTATTTTTATTTTTTTACTTTGCTAATTTTTCCCTCTATTTTGCTTTTGGTAGAAAATTTTAGTCTATGAAAAAGATGGCACTAAATAATTATAAGTGGCGAGGCATGGGGGCAATTCCTACTAAAGCAACCAATGTTTTCAACCTCGACGTGGTCACTAGGTTATCTAATCAGTTAGAGATAATGAATAAAAAGATTGATGATTGGTATAGTCCCTCGTAGGTACATCCAGAAATACAATATGATTTGAATCTAGGAGGCGTAGCGAATCCTGAGTACCCACCCTACGAAAATGGCATGGAAAACGAGCAAGCTCACTATACAGGTAACTATTCTAGATATCAAAATAATTTTTATAGTGACACTTATAATGCAGGTTGGAAGTACCATCCCAATTTCTTGTGGGATGATCAAAATAGCCAAAAATCAAAACTTCCTCCAGATTTTTGGCAACCACCTCACCAACAAGAAAAGGAGCCGGATCTTGAAGAGATGCGGATGAAATTCATGGCAGCCACAGATTCTCGTTTCCAAAAGACTGAAACAGCACTTGATGAACAACAATAATTGATCAAAGGGATCGAGAATCAAGTTGGAGAACTTACTAGGTCAGTGGGACATCTCGCAAAGCTAATGTCAGAACGACCGCTAGGACGTCTACCAAGTAACACCGAGGTTAACCCAAATGAGCAAATTCAAGCCATCTCGCTCAAGATAGTAAGGGGCTAGATGAACCGAACTCAATACAAGAAAACAAGATAGACGAAGGTAAGGTAGAGGTAACACAAGAAAAGCTAAAATCGGTAATCAAGGAGTACCAACCTCGCATACCTTATCCCAAAGCAATAAAAAGAGACGATTCCGAGGAACAGTTCGGTAAGTTTCTTAAACTCTTAAAGAAAATACATATTAAATTACTTGAACCTTTTCTATGAAGCTAAGACACTTTGACCAACAAACAAAAATTAGACGAAGAGCACCACGTGGAGCTAAGCGCAATGTGCTCAGCAATTCTACAAAATAAACTACCACGAAAATTAAAAGATCCAGGGAGTTTTACAATTCCATGTTTAATTGGTAGTTTATCTATTGATAATGTGCTAGCAGATTTAGGGGCAAGCATCAATGTTATGCCTTACAAAATGTTTAAACAACTAGGTTTAGGGAAACCCAAACAAACTAGGATGAGCATTCAATTAACTGATAAAACTGTAAGAATTCCTAGGGGTATAATAGGTAATGTTCTAATCAAAATTGATAAATTCGTATTCCAAGTAGACTTTGTCGTTTTAGACATGGATGAGGACAACACGATCCCCTTAATTTTAGGAAGACCCTTTCTAGCAACTGCCAGAACTAAAATTGATACCTATGCAGGAGAACTTATACTTCGTGTAGGCAACGAGATAGTCACTCTTCAAGCTCTTGACTCAGCTAGGACATAGAGTAATAAAGGTACGAACATTAATTCTATTGATAATCATTTGGTTCAACCTTTTTTATAGGAAGCATCACAAAATCACTTAGCTGAGCTAGATCTTAGACCTCGTGCCAACAAAGAAGAAATACATAAGGAACAAAGCCTTAGGTTTGACAAACTAAAAAAGCAGAAACACAAATCAAAGAGGAGCAGAACCGCACAAAGTGAAACCAAGAAGGAGCCCCAGGATGAGCTAATAGGAACAATGAATCACTTCAAATTAGGAGAAGGGTATTGTTGAATAAGGAAGACCTCGAATCACCAATTCAGACCTCAAGACAAATGAAGAAATCACTTTTGAGGTACTAAATGTCTTCCTATATGGCACAGTCGAGGTCAACAATCCTAAATTTGAAACTTTTGAGGTAAACATTACTCGACTTAAACTATATATCCATAACCGAAGTGATCGCATAAGAAAGGATTTTCACCTCCTGGAAAAGGATTTTCACCTCCTGAAACCACCATGACCATACAAATGAGAGGTAAAGTCTAGTTAAGACTATAAACGAGCGCTTCTCGGGAGGCAACCTGAGCACTAACCCCATTTTTACATTTTTTTTATTTTTTATTTTTCTTTTCTTTTTTTTATTACCTAACCATAAACTAACCAAAGAGTAGATTTCTAGGCCACACGGCCCTACACATGGGCGTGCCCGTGGTCATGTGGAAGCCAGGGGATGAACCATGGGCGTGCCAGTAGTCGTGCACGAAATAGAAAAATTTCTTTTCACAACATGAGTTGCGATAATAGTCCACGCCTATGCCAACGCCCCGTACGAGGTTACTGACTTGTCAAGCACGGGCTCAACACGGCCGTGCCTCCCCACCGTGTAAACATTTTGACTTATCGAACACGGGAGGAGCATGCCCATATTAAATGACCATGTGAAGAAAGACACGGCGTGCCTTGACACCCACGACCATGCCCGAATACCCTGAATGCGTTCAAAATTCAAAATCAAAAACCATGGGCTACATCTCTATTTAAACCTCATTCCCTATTTTTCTAGTTCTCTTTCATTTTCCATTATTTATTTTTGTTTTTATTTTATTTCATCATCATTTTTTATTTATTTTATTTTATTTTCTTCTTCTTATTCTTAATGATATTTAGATTTAGCTTAGGATACAATAAAACCAAGTGGCTACTTGATTCAATTTCAAGCGGTTCGAGACGCTTCCCACGTTCACCTCCAATCTTATCCGGTTTGTTTTCATAGACTTCATCCAAAAATTCAAGAAGTGTTACTTCTCCCCTTCTCTTTTGATTTTATTATTACATAATTGTTTATCTATCTTTGTACATTGATGGCAATGTACATCTTAAGTGTGGAGGTAAAAGTACGACTTTTGCATTATTCTCAAAATCTGAATTTAGTCTTGTTAACAAGTATTTTTCTCATATTACTAATTAGGATGAAATTTCTAATGATTTATGATTTTTATTGATATGTTTTAGAGTAAGTCATAGTTAATTGTGCATTGACGATTAAATCTGAAGGATACTAGAGAATCGAGCATGATAAGTCCACTTTTTAAAAAAATTAAAAATTAATAGGTCGCTGAACTAAATTTGAGTACTACCTTGAAATTTAGACTTTATAAGGATTGATGTCAAAAACATCCATAATTTTTGTGAGATTTTGAGCCTTATAGAGCATATATTCTTTTTCTTGCTCACTTTATTGATTATGAGTGTGTCAACTTTGAACTGTTATTCTAAAACTTGCCTCGTTTATACATGTCGAGATCACACTTTTGATTTGATATACAGAGATGATAAAGGCACCTAGGATTTAACCCACTTACTCCATAAAAAGCCTACCTACATAAATAACCCCTAGTGAACCCATTTGATCCTAACAACCCTTTTCATTGAATTACCTGTTTGATATTAACCCAAAACCCTTTGTATTTGTTATCAACATTCTTTTGACTACCCGTCTATCGAGAATTAATTTGATTAGTTGCCGAATTAGGTTATTTCAATTATCAAAGTTCCTTCTATTATGTTTTTTAGTTTGTTCTTAAAAAAAGTATATTCAGTATTAGTTATATGATTAAATGGGCTCATACTTTTAAAATCTCAATTGTTGAAGAAGAGCTTTTAGTATAAGTATTGTTAAGTAAAAGTACTATTAGCTTTCGATTTAGGTGATTACTTATATTAGCCCATATTTCTAGTAGGTAACTTGTTAGTCAAGTCTCGATTCTAACCTTCTAATTTCAGCTTGTATCCGCACCTTTTACCCTAGCACCTCTACAACCTTAACAAAAGGCCTTTTGATTTGTGTATCATCTCATATACAGTGGTGGAGATTTGATTTTCAGGCAAGCCTATGGGATTAACTTTTTAGGTCCGACTCTAGAGTGCCTTATTGTGAACCTTAAACACCTTTGAGTGATTTGAGTGAATCTTTAGTGAGGATGTCAGTCCTTGTTGGTTTTGAATCAAGGGTAATTATTTAGATAAGGGGAGACACCTATGTTTTCATGCTACAAAATCATGACTTATCTCGTTTGAATCTTTAGGGCTCTTTGAGTTGAATTATCCATGTATAAATTATCTATGAATTATGATGAGGCATGATTGATGAATATTGTAAATTATGGAAAGTTCATTCTAATTGTAAGTTGAGAATTTTGCTTGAGGACAAGTAAAAGCTTAAGTGTGGCGGTATTTGATAAACCATAAAAGTAACATATTTTAACCCCATATTTAGCATGCTTTTGGATGATTTAGTCCTTAATTTATGTAAAAAAGTGCTTTTAATCCTTTCTTTTCATGTTTATACTCATAAAAAGCACCCGAGGATGAAAATAATGTAAAACAGGCTTAAAACGGACCAAATTGGGCCAACCTAAGAATTCGACACGGCCTGGACTTCAAGCCACACGGTCGTGCCTTGCCACTTACTTCACATGGCCATGCCACAATTTACACGGCCGTACCCCAATTGACAGAATCGAGACACGGCCTGAAGAGGATTTGCAGGCATGTACCATGGCCGTGCGCCTACAACGAGAATGAGTAATTTCACTCGAATTTGGATGCTTGAAACCAAAGAAACATACTCCTAAGTCCACTTAAACATCCTAGAAGGAATTCTACTTGAATTAGGATACTTAGGAGCCAAGTAAAGCATCTCAAAGCCTATATAAACACCCAAGGTAGAAACTAAAGGGAGTTCGTGAGGTTCAAACAAGCAGTTTTGGCAAAGGCTTTTGTCGAATCTTTCATTTTTTAGGGAATCACTTGAAGATAGCCAGTCGATCCATCTCAAAAAGCCGGAACTCTAATCAACACGGAGGATCTCCTCTTCAATTCCTTCAGGGGGTTTTAGGGATTTCTTATGTTTTGTTTTATCTTTTCTTTTGAGATGTTTTCTTATTTAGTTATGAACTAAACCCTTCAGATACCTGAAGGGGATGAAACCTATGATGGATTTTATTATTTGATTTCTAATTTATATGATAAGTACTTAGTTTGTTCTTAATTATGTTGCTTAATTTAATCTGATGTGCTTAGGTGGAGGAGGAATAGACCCTGTCTAAAAGTAGATCTAGCATAATTGAGCGGAGTTGATCGGGCACCTAGAGATAGGGTTAAGTGATTTTTCTGGATTAGGGTGAAAACTAATATGGGAATCCATTGATTGATTTACTGCTTCCTTAGGGGGTTATTATAAGAGAACGAGAGTTCCACTAATTAACCTAAGGTTAGACGTTGTTCGCCTTGAGAGGGGGTTTAATATAAGTTAGGGAGTCTCACGGATCAAGCTAAGTAAAGAAATCATATGGTTTAGGGATAAATAATAAGTGAAGTCATAGGTGGATTCTTCTTGAGGGTATCTGTCTTCATCAACTGTGTTTTCCTAAAGTCTTTCTCCAATTTATTCTTTTGTCTTTGCATCTAGTTTAGTTTTTTTTTCATTAGTTTCATAAACCAATCACTCCATATTTCAGGCTAAATAATAGAAAGAAAATGAGTAGTAGTACTTTTAGGTTCCTTTAGGTTCGATAAGATATTATTGCCTAAACTATACTACTGTTCGATAGGTGAACTTGCTTCTATCGTTGTCACAGTTAGTCTACAGGTTCAATCATTTTTTTTATAAATTTTAAAACTCGACTGTTTGACACGATCACCAAAATTTTATTTTTGGGAACTTTAAGAGGGAAGCTGGCTAGAGCTAGGGCTTAAGGTATTTTGATTGGGTATGATGACACAAGAGTTAAGATGGAAGAATGGCAAGGAGGCACCACCTAGGGAGTAAGGGAGTGACGCCTCAAGGGGAGCAGAAGGGAGCAAGTTTGATTCTCTTTGTTAGTAGGGTAGCTTTTATTTTTGCTCATGCGTCATAGGGTTGGATGGTGGAATCGGTTCGGAGCCTTGAAGAGTGGAGGTGACTTGGTCAATTTTTTTTGAAAGGTTGGACAAGAGTGAAAATGGGGATTTGGAACTTTCAAATTATTTTGAATAGGTCAACCATTTTCAAATGTGTGTTCAAGAGTGTTTCAAGGAGGAAGTTGGGGATTGAAGGGAGGTAGGATGCTAACTGAATTTTTGAAAGGTGTGCTAGTTAGGTGAGGCATCCGATTCTAGGGGGGATGTTAGTGCCGAAAGTTGTTAAGGGTTAGCCTAGGTAGTGAGTTTTATTTTCAGCATTTGAGTGTGTTGCACCTTGGTCAATTTTGGTTCTTTCCTTTGTATAGCCGAAAACTCTCAAAAGATTTATTCATTCTTCTTTTGCCTAACCTGAAACTAATTCTTATCCTTTTTTTCTCTTTTGCAAATTTGAGTTCTCTTTTCCCTCACCATCTAGTCGAAATAGGTCTCTCACATTCTTTTGCTAAAGGTGTTTTCTTTTGGTAACCTCTAGGCCAAACATACCATCATCCTTTCATTTCTTTTTATTCTTTTTTCTCTTCTTCCTCTTGGCATTCTTGGTAACAGGTGAGCACTACTTCTTCATCTAAAAGCTAAACCTCAACACTCACTCCCTCTTTTCTTGTCATTTGTCTTTTACTCATATTTTGATCACACTTTTAAACCCTCTTAGCCGAAACTTCTCTACTCCAACACCACTTCATATCATTTTTCTCTTCTTCAATTGTTCATCATAGCCGAACCTATTTCTCAATTCCCCTATTTTGAACCTCTCTTTTATTTGTCATCCAAGCCAAAATTCACTATTCCTTTCGATCTTCTCAATCGGATTCTTCCTAGTGGTGGTAAGTGCTCTTCTTTTCTTTTAAACTCTTCCTTCTCCTTTGATTGCCAAACAAAGGCTTTAATCCTGTTTCTTGGGTAGGTTTGTCGAATACAGGAAGGGTTCGAGTTCTTAACTTCGGTGATCTTTTAAGACAAGTGTAGAACCCCCAGGTTCTGTCGATTTTGGTAAGGACTTTTTCGTTTAGAATAGTTATTTTGCTATTATCTTATTCAACGGATTTAACTCGGTCTTCTGACCAAGACCGTTTCTTATGGAATCAAATACCAGTCAAGCAAATGAGGTGATTGAACCCGTGATTCTAGCCCCTAAATTCAAGAAGCATGCGGTGTCGACAGTTCAAGACTGGCCACCAGGTTGTGGGCTGGCTACTGAAAGGGATAAATAGGTTATTGTGATCCCCACGAGTGAGGACGTTAGTGAGATCGTTAGCTTAGTTCTTCAGGTTTACATGTGTGTAATTATCACTTTATATCCTTTTGTGTTTAAATCATATATGTGTTATGGTTGAAAACTGAATTATCAGCAATGGTGGTTGAATTACCCAGGATGGGTAAAACCAAAACTTTAGGTTTGTATGGTATGTTTTATTTTTCGTTATTTTTGTGGATAGTGTGACGATGTGCATACATAAAATATTGTGTGGATGACATCTTATAACCTGTTGTTATACTACATTGCATGAGCATGGGATTTGGGTTATTAACGTTATACAGGGGAAGTGTACATCAGTGACACAGTCACACGGAATGATATTTTGGTGCCTCCTTTTGGCATCGATTATTTGGTCACCTAGTGATCAGCATTTTGGTCACCTAGTGATCGGTTATTTGGTCACATGGTGATCGATGGCTAGGCCATGTTTTATTATCTTTGCATAGCATGACTGTCAGCATGACTGCCAAAGTAGAGTGCAGCGGATGGAGGGTCGATTGTAGAAATCCCCAGGTGTGTTGAGGATGGACAGATGAAGCGGAGTGTAGAGGATGGAAAATTAGGCTGGGTTGGGTTATCATGTAAATCATTGTTGCATTGTATAAATTGGGCTTTGACCGATGGTGTTTTGGGGCTTTGGCTCATATGTTGATTTATGTGGAATAATTGCACACTGAGTCTTGTGACTCACGCTTTCATTTAACAATTGCAGGTGATTTTTAGCTTATCGGACTGGGCTGGAGGGATCTCGAGGTGGCCAAGCATGGGTTTTATTAGTAAACACTATTTTTATTAAGACTTATTATTTGACAAATTTTTATTTTGAGTTTGTAATAAGACCATTATAAAATTTGGTAATTTTCTATTGGGTTTTAAACTTTGGTTATAATAATTGCAACATGCTCAATGGAACACTCTAGAACTTAAAATGCAAGCTAAAATGTTATAACCTGCCAATGATGTTTCTTTTAGAAATAGTTTTTATCAAAAACTTAATTATTGAAAAATAGGTAAGTGTTTTTAAATATCACCTAATTAAAAGGCCCAGCTATTTAATTTTCTAAGCTTATTAAACAGAGGGTTTCAACTGAGCCTCAAAACTTGGGATTTCCAAAGAAACTTAAAATTTAGAATTTCACAAAATTTTTCACAATTTTTCCCTAGTGACATACCAGATCCTGTTGAAGCGTTTGGGGCCGAGTTTGGGGTGTTACAGGAAATATGAGTGGTAAGAGAGGTGTTACGAGACATTCAACTGTGAGATCTGAGGCACGAGCACCTGCCAGAGCTTATGCTATTAGTGCACGAAAGGAGGCATCATCACCAGATGTTATTACTTGTACTTTTTCTCTTTTTGATACTGATATAGTTCCGTTGATAGATCCTGGATCAACTCATTCATATATATGTATGAACTTAGTATTTAAAAAGAGTTTACATGTCGAGTCTACAGAGTTTATAATTAAAGTATCGAACCCCTTAGGCATATCTATTTTAGTTGATAAAATTTGTAGGAATTGTCCTTTGATTACTCAGGGTTACTACTTTCGGGTTGACTTGATTCTTCTACCATTCGATGAGTTTGATGTGATTCTTGGAATGGACTGGTTGACTATGCATGATACGGTTGAGAATTGTAAACAGATGACTATCGAATTGAAATGTCAAAATGATGAGATTTTTTGGATTAAGTTTGATGATTCGAATGAATTACCTATTGTGATATCGTCTATGTTAGGTCAGAAATATTTTAAAAAAAGGCTATGATGCATATCTTGCATACGTACTGGATACAAAGGTGTCTGAATCAAAGATTGAATTTGTACTTATTATTTGTGAGTTTTCAGATGTATTTCTAGAAGAATTACTGGGTTTGCCTCCAATCAGAGAAGTTGAATTTGGTATTGAGTTAGTAACCAGAACAACACCAATATCGATATCTCCATACATAATGGCTCCAACAGAATTAAAAGAGTTGAAAACCCAGTTGCAAGAATTGACTGATAAAGGTTTTGTACGGCTAAGTTATTCTTCCTAGGGTGCACCAGTATTGTTCGTGAAAAAGAAAGATGACACGATGAGAATGTGTATCGACTACGGACAACTAAATAAAGTGACTATAAAGAATAAATATCCTCTACCGTGGATTGATGATTTATTTGATCAGTTGAAAGGGACTACAATATCTTCAAAGATTGATTTGAGATCAAGTTACTATCAATTGCGAGTTAAGAGTCGAATGTGCCAAAGACTGCATTCAGAACAAGGTATGGACATTATGAATTCCTTGTTATGCCTTTCAGTTTAATTAATGCCCCTGCCATTTTTATGGACTTGATGAATCGAATATTCAGATAATATTTAGACAGATTTGCTGTTGTATTCCTTAAAGACATTCTAATTTATTCATGAGATGAATTTAAGCATACCGAGCACTTGAGAATTGTGTTACAAACTCTATGTGATAAGCAGTTATTTGCAAACTTTAGCAAATTTAATTTTTGGCTCCGAGAGGTTGGATTTTTGGGACATATTGTTTCAGCTGGCGGTATTAGAGTTGACCATAGCAAGATTTCTACTATTGTTGATTGGAAACCTCTGAGAAATGTATTTGAAGTTCATAGTTTTCTAGGATTAGCAGGATATTATCGAAGATTTATGAAAGGATTTTCGATGATTGTGACACCAGTGACACGAATGCTACAAAAAGACATGAAGTTCAAATGGTCAGAAAAATGTCAGCAGAGTTTTGAACAGTTGAAAGTACTATTAAGTGAATCACTAGTTTTGGTTCAACCGAAATCGAGGAAGGAATTTGTGATCTATAGTGATGCATCATTAAACAGTTTGGGATATGTTCTAATGTAAGAAGGAATGGTTATAGCTTATGCTTCTCAAAAATTGAAACCACATGAAAAGAACTGTAGCACCCCTTACCCGTATACTACGTCAAAACTGGGTAAAGGGTGTTACATTTAGTGGTATCAGAGCTATGGTTTAGTCGGTTCTCAGACTACCATAGTGAGTATGAGAGTCTAGCTATACATGTCATATTGAACTGTGATAGTGTGACGATTCCCGACCCTGATGTAAATTGTTTTATTAGACAGATGCGCACTTCAACTGAGCTAAATTTGATAGTACAAACAGTGTGTTTATGATAATTTGAGACTCATAAAAAGTAATAATAGTAGTTTATGTTGTTTATGTGATGATGAATAAATTGTGTATGGGAATTTCTCTTGAAATATGAAAGATGAGATGAAAGGAAAGTTTATAGTATGATAAGTGTTCATGTTTGATTAGCATTTGTATGATGCTATGAGTATAACTTGTGGAATTAAGTGAATGTTATGAGTAATTTTACTCTAGATTTATGAATGAAAGTATAAGCGCACTTGTTTGTATAAGATGATAGGAAGGTTGTGTAAAATGAGTATGCATGTTAAGTTACTTGAAACAAAATATATATATTGATGAGTGTTAAGTTATATGCATGAGTATATAAGAGGCAAGTCAAAGGCGTTACAACCTCACCCCCTTCCAATAAGGTGTGTTATAAAGAAATTTCATGAAATTCAGACCGAATGGATTTACAAGTGGAAGACTAAAGAGTTGAATTGTAGATTAATTGACAACATGATCAGAGTTGAGAATGGTTTAGTAAATGAACACAGTTGCAGAAAATATGTCAGATTAATATGAAAATCATTCAGATTCTGAAATGTTATTGTAACACCCCTATCCCGTATCCGCGCCGGATTAGGGTTATAAGGCATTACCGGACAAGACTCAGTTCGTCACAGTAATTCATTATCAATCGTGCTACAGGTTATAATTATAACTCCATAACCTTTCAATCTCATACGCAATCACAATCCATTTGTTTATTAATCCAAACAAGCATATTTGATTCTCGATATTCAATAAATAGTTCATGCATAACCCTTACTCTTATCTCATGCTACTCGAGACCTATAAAATGAATCATGTATGAAATTTAAATACATCATTACTCCTAATTTACACCAGTTTTATACTTCTAAAATCCAAACCATCTAACCATTGAATCTATGTTATTCAGACATTTTGACATATCCAGGCATATATCATTAACTTTATATATATATATATATAAACTACGTGTCAACACATCTTTTTCATTAGTCAAATAACAGCTTATTATATCATAACTTATGCACATGCAAATATCAAAACGTATAGACCCATAATATTCTATTCAACATCCATTCATATATGTGGCGTTAAAACATTATAGCATGGCCGAACATGCTCCTAAATACATAAATATATCCAATCCCTTGACCATATATTCGGACCTCGAATTAAAACTCCAATGATCAACCTAAAATATATACTTAAACATTTTTATTATCATCACCAAATCATAACCAAACATCACAATCATATATGCCATGCTATATATATATAATATAAGCTTAAAACATGACTAAAACTGTAACACCCCAAACCCGGTCAATACACCACGACCGAATCTAGTATGTTACGGGAAAGCGCATTTGAGAGGTTAGGTTTCCGGATAGAGGTTTGATGAAAACTCCTTGCTGTATTTGAACTTTGTAAAAAAAATCCTGGGCATGATTGTTTTAAAACCAATAGTGCATTTTGTTAACCCGAAAGTTTTGAAAACTTGGTTAAATCTAATAGTAAAGCCAATTTATATCATTTGGAAATTCGAGTTATTCCATTTTAGTTGCTTATAAACACTTCGAACTCATTTTAAGTTTGAAAAACATTTGAATTGTATTCATTTTAAATTACAGCGTGATACCTGATGGTAAAGTTTAAAACATATCGCTTTGTAGTTTTGAAAACCTTATCTTTCCAAATTTTATCAAATATTACCCAATAATTTGTTAAGGCATATTTGAAATCAAATTTAAGCATAAAAATAACCAAAGTATAATTTTAAAGAGGCCTTTTACAATCCCATCAAAATCAAATGAAATTAAATAAGGTAAAGTACCAAGTTTATAAATCAGTGCAAGTCCGAATTTATTTTTGGCATGGTCACCTCGAGTCCACCCGGCTCCATGTCCGTGATCTAAGTGTCACCTAAAATGATAAGGGAGAAGGTGAGTCGCAAGACTTAGTGCATAAATCCCCCTCCCGATGAATGCAACATACTAACACACAACATAACAAAGCAATACAATTAATGCACCCGATCCTAACCATCCATAACACCTTTTCTACCCCGTGTGGTACCAAACCACTGGTGGTGCCAAACCACTAGTGACCCAAAGTCACGATATCCATCAATGTGGTGCCAAACCACTAGTGACCCAAAGTCACAAATAATCCATATGTGGGGCCAACCCACGTGTGATACCAAATCCTGGCGACGATCTCGTATCTCAATAGTGGGGCCAACCCACGGTGGTACTAAGCCACAGGGACGAGTCGCTATGAGGTGCCAAACCTCTGGTGTCCCAAAGACACAATTGTGATACCAAATCACTGGTGACCGAAGTCACGATTAGTCAAGTCGTGGGGCCAACCCACGTGTGATACCAAATCACTGGCGACGATCCCGGAATAACAACTGTGGGGCCAACCCACTGTGGTACTAAGCCACTGGGACAAGTCGCTATGAGGTGCCAAACCTCTGGTGACCCAAAGTCACAATAATCGATCTGTGGTACCAAACCACTAGAGGTGCCAAACCCCTAGTGTCCCAAAGACATGGATATCATATTCCCCCTCCTCTCATATCACCCATAAACATACTATACTGATGCAAATCGTGCAAATCATGCAAATCATGCTAATATGTTTAGTGTAGCATCTCATAACACATACATCATAGATCATGATATCATATCAATAATAGAACTCGTAATGAAACGGACTTACCCGAATCCGTGCACATGCCCTATAAGGTTTCATATCAATCAACCATACTATTTGGCTTTATTAAGAAATCGGGTTATTAAGCATATTACTAAGTAAAGAGTGTGTTAGTTTACACACTATTAACACATAAGCCCTAATCCAAAAGCGATCTAAGACACTTGATTAGCTTGCTCCTATAATCGGCCAAATAAGAACATTAGGACCAAGGCCATTCGGCTACCCCAAATAAACTAAAGGGTTAACACTCAAACCCTTACCTTACGAATGATTTGGTTTCCTACCAAATCCCGAACCAACTGATGGTTTTCCCGTAAGCAAACGTCCACACCCTAGTAAGAAGAACAGTTAATCCTTTAGAGACTTTGGCTTAACGAAACACAATGAATAGACTAATAAAACCAACCCTTACAACCACTTACCCACCGATCACCCGCAGATAAAGGCTTCGCTTGACTGTTTCGAAATCCCGGATGCCCTATAATGAAATTGGTTCCAACACAAGAGATTAACTCCTTTCAACAAATGCCAAAATCGGCTCTTAACCAAAATAGAATTGACAGAGAACAAGGGAGGGGAGAAATAGGCATTCGGCCTAGCACTAACCTTCCTCTAAAAACCCGATTTTGGCCTATTCAGGCCCACATGCTCGTGTGGCCCACCTAACACAAATCTATCCACGTATATAAGTTCCACCTAGTCTAGTTCACTATATACTATATCATCATACAATTTATTCCAATTGGGCCTACGGGCCCATTGGGCCCACTTCGACCCATCGCAGCCCAAGCAGCCCCAACCCACAAGAATACTATTGATGGCCTCAACTATCGCGTTGAAGCCCCACACGTGCGCTCGCACGCTCGTGTGGCTACTATTGCCGTGACCGGCACTTCGGCATTTGCCGCTCTACAACTAGAGTAGAGAGAGTTACACACCTGATAGGACTCTGGTGCTAAACCGCGCTGCGACCACTCCTGTGCCCAACGCCCACCAAGGTATGTTAACCCTTCTCCTGGCATGCTCTTTATATAGCTAGCTCTTCACCTTCATTCCTTGTATCTTTCCGATGTGGGATCCCTTCGTCAGTAGAGTTTAAATTCAACTGAAACTCTTACCGTCCACTCCGCAAAATAAATACTCCCTTGCTTCTCATGAGATTCGAACCCAGGCTCCCTTATAACATAATCCACGCTGCTAGCCACTTTACCAACTAGCTCCTTGTGTCTTAAACCATGCGCAACTAAATATAACCCTATGGCCAAGGTCTAAATTCATTTAATAAAAATAATCTAAAAGGAATGCAAACGCTACAACTAGAACCTTGGACCTCCTTCCTTCTTTGTGGCGTCATTCCCTTGTCCTTAAGTTGCATCACTTTGCCACTAGACCACACACTCCACTTGTGTCATTTTTCTCCACATTTTATTCTTAAGGCCTACCGCCAACTTCCGTGGTTTTTTTCACCTAAAACCAAAATTTCCCCAAAGCCAATATTTGATCCCGGGACTTCATAAAAGCCCCCTAACCTTCCAAAATCACTTATCTAAAAGGTCCAACCTACATTAAGCCGATCTCTTGTTCTCTAAAAATTTTAAACGCTACTACGCCTAAGGCCCATTGGGCTCAATCCTACTAGGCCTAATTTCAGGATGTTACAAATCTACCCTCTTTAAAGAAATTTCGTCCTCAAAATTTCCAACTAACTAACAGTCACATTTCCTAACCTACCACACTACGCTCACGCTGCGTACTCTGATCTAATAACACTAATAAACCAAATCTCGAAACTTTTTCTCACAATTAGATATCTAAACACAAAAGTAAATCGATATTTATACATACAATTTCTATATCCAAACCAGCACACACAAAATAAATACCAAAAATACAGTCATAACATTGTCTTAACAAACATAAAATAAGGGAACTTACGGATTTGGATGCCGGAGACTCAAGGTGCCATACTTCCAAACAACATGTATTTTCAAACAAACTTTTTTTAACCCCATAACCCACAACCGAGTTTTTGAAACCTAGGATCTGATACCACAATTGTAACACCCCAAACCCGATCAATACACCACGACCGAATTTGGTATGTTACGGGAAAGCGCATTTGAGAGGTTAGGTTTCTGGATAGAGGTTTGATGAAAACTCCTTGCTGTATTTGAACTTTGTAAAAAAAATCATGGGCATGATTGTTTTAAAACCGATAGTGCATTTTGATAACCCGAAGTTTTGAAAACTTGGTTGAATCTAATATTAAAGCCAATTTATATCATTTGAAAATTTGAGTTATTCCTTTTTAGTTGCTTATAAACACTTCGAACTCATTTTAAGTTTGAAAAACATTTGAATTGTATTCATTTTAAATTACAGCGTGATACCCGATGGTAAAGTTTAAAACATATCGCTTTGTAGTTTTGAAAACCTTATCTTTCCAAATTTTATCTAATATTACCCAATAATTTGTTAAGGCATATTTGAAATCAAATTTAAGCATGAAAATAACCAAAGTATAATTTTAAAGAGGCCTTTTACAATCCCATCAAAATCAAATGAAATTAAATAAGGTAAAGTACCAAGTTTATAAATCAATGCAAGTCCGAATTTATTTTTGGCATGGTCACCTCGAGTCCACCGGCTCCATGTCCGTGATCTAAGTGTCACCGAAATGATAAGGGAGAAGGTGAGTCGCAAGACTTGGTGTATAAATCCCCTCCGATGAATGCAACATACTAACACACAACATAACAAAGCAATACAATTAATGCACCGATCCTAACCATCCATAACACCTTTTCTACCCGTGTGGGACCAAATCCCTGGTGGTGCCAAACCACTGGTGACCCAAAGTCACGATATCCATCAATGTGGTGCCAAACCACTGGTGACCCAAAGTCACAAATAATCCATATGTGGGGCCAACCCACGTGTGATACCAAATCACTGGCGACGATCCCGTATCTCAATAGTGGGGCCAACCCACGGTGGTACTAAGCCACAGGGACGAGTCGCTATGAGGTGCCAAACCTCTGGTGTCCCAAAGACACAATTGTGATACCAAATCACTGGTGACCGAAGTCACGATTAGTCAAGTCGTGGGGCCAACCCACGTGTGATACCAAATCACTGGCGATGATCCCGTAATAACAATTGTGGGGCCAACCCACTGTGGTACTAAGCCACTGGGACAAGTCGCTATGAGGTGCCAAACCTCTGGTGACCCAAAGTCACAATAATCGATCTGTAGTACCAAACCACTGGAGGTGCCAAACCTCTGGTGTCCCAAAGACACGGATATCATATTCCCCCTCCTCTCATATCACCCATAAACATACTAAACTGATGCAAATCGTGCAAATCATGCAAATCATGCTAATGTATTTAGTGTAGCATCTCATAACACATACATCATAGATCATGATATCATATCAATAACAGAACTCGTAATGAAACGGATTTACCCGAATCCGTACACATACCCCATAAGGTATCATATCAATCAACCATATTGTTTCAGCTTTATTAAGAAATCAGGTTATTAAGCATATTACTAAGTAAAGAGTGTGTTAGTTTACACACCTGTTAATACGCAAGCCCTAATCCAAAAGAACCGATCTAAGACCCTCGATTAGCTTGCTCCTATAATCGGCCAAATAAGAACATTAGGACCAAGGCCATTTGACTACCCCAAATAAACTAAAGGGTTAACACTCAAACCCTTACCTTACGAATGATTTGGTTTCCTACCAAATCCCGAACCAACTGATGGTTTTCCCTTAAGCAAACGTCCACACCCTAGTAAGAAGAACAGTTAATCCTTTTGAGACTTTGGCTTAACGAAACACAATGAATAGACTAATAAAACCAACCCTTACCACCACTTACCCACCGATCACCCATAGATAAAGGCTTCGCTTGACTATTTCAAAATCCCGGATGCCCTATAATGAAATCGGTTCCAACACAAGAGATTAACTCCTTTCAACAAATGTCAAAATCGACTCTTAACCAAAACAGAATTGATAGAGAACAAGGGAGGGGAGAAATAGGCATTCGGCCTAGCACTAACCTTCCTCTAAAAACCCGATTTCGGCCCATTCAGGCCCACACGCTCGTGTGGCCCACCTAACACAAATCTATCCACGTATATAAGTTCTACCTAGTCTAGTTCACTATATACTATATCATCATACAATTTATTCCAATTGGGCCTACGGGCCCATTGGGCCCACTTTAGCCCATCGAGGCCCAAGTAGCCCCAACCCACAAGAATACTATTGATGGCCTCAACTATCGCGTCGAAGCCCCACACGTGCGCTTGCACGCTCGTGTGGCTACTATTGCCGTGACCGGCACTTCGGCATTTGCCGCTCTACAACTAGAATAGAGAGAGTTACACACCTGATAGGACTCTGGTGCTAAACCGCGCTGCGACCACTCCTATACCCAACGCCCACCAAGGTATGTTAACCTTTCTCTGGCATGCTCTTTATATAGCTAGCTCTTCACCTTCATTCCTTGTATCTTTTCGATGTGGGATCCTTCGTCGATGAGTTTAAATTCAATGAAACTCTTACCGTCCACTCATAAAATAAATACTCCTTGCTTCTCTTGAGATTGAACTTAGGCTCCTTATAACATAATCCACGCTGCTAGCCACTTTACCAACTAGCTCCTTGTGTCTTAAACCATGCGCAACTAAATATAACCCTATGGCCAAGGTCTAAATTCATTTAATAAAAATAATCTAAAAGGAATGCAAACGCTACAACTAGAACCTTGGACCTCCTTCCTTCTTTGTGGCGTCATTCCCTTGTCCTTAAGTTGCATCACTTTGCCACTAGACCACACACTCCACTTGTGTCATTTTTCTCCACATTTTATTCTTAAGGCCTACCTGCCAACTTCCAAGGTTTTTTTCACCTAAAACCAAAATTTCCCCAAAGCCAATATTTGATCCCGGGACTTCATAAAAGCCCCTAACCTTCCAAAATCACTTATCTAAAAGGTCCAACCTGCACTTAAGCCGATCTCCTGTTCTCTAAAAATTTTAAACGCTACTACGCCTAAGGCCCATTGGGCTCAATCCTACTAGGCCTAATTTCAGGATGTTACAAAAACACATAACCATTAACATCAAAATCAAGCCATTTTCGCATAGCTTAAATACATTATCAAAATGCTATTCAAACATAGAGTTAGCCTATACATGCCTTATGCCTAAAATTCAACTTCTATTAGTACCAAAATAAGTTGATAGGGTGGGTGACTTCAGTAAAGATTCCTCTAGCCTATAGCTAGATCAAAATCTATAAAATAGAATGATGAACACACGGAATAAGCTAACTTAGCTTAGTAAGTCTTAAGCAATCATAATATACCTATTGGACATTCAAGCATTTTAAAATACTCAAGAAATAATATGGAATAAAAAAGCTTAACTCAAAAATCCTCAAAAACTGAATACTTTTACCTCACTTAACATAACACTTATCATTTCCTTACCATTAGTATACAACTTATCAACTCAGCATCAAATTCAAAATATATATAGCATCATTTCTTTATAATATAATCATAATACCCATATGTGAAACTCAATAAATTCACATAAATATTCGAGCAAATAAAGGCCGTGTACATCAAGAATTACCTTTTCATTTACATAAATACATGTTCATTTAAACTCTCATATATCCAAGCATCTAATATTAATATTTCAAAGCTTAGTACTTACATGATCTACTAATATCGAATCTTTGATGCTCATTTAGATTAACCATCATCACTATTTTACCTTTAAACTTCAATTTATAATCTCATTATATAGTTCACATATTATAGATTAAATACTCTTTTCCAACTACTCATATTTTCGATACACATAATTCCATAGGATCACATATTAATGTATATACAATAAGTATATACTTTACACTTAGTAACTTCACATAAAAGGAATATATATTCACATATATTTGTATGTATATCCATTTGACACATCATACATTCGTATACATGGCATCAAATTAATCCCAATATGTCACGTAATCATAAGCATAAGGCCAAATATCCGAGGATCGGTTTGTATCCTTCATATCAATATACTTATACAAATACCTTTAACCACATTATGCTTTCATATAACCAATTTTCTCATGACTTAGTTTATAACAATTTGCATCTACCAATTGTATATCACATTTCATTCATCAATTCATTTACTTATTATCATTACATGTATATATGTATAAAATATGAATAACACATACCTTGAAGCCGAATTTAACCCATTTCATCTTCAAATGCTTAGGCTCACTTAATTCATTTCATGACTTTACTAGTACATAATCTAAGCTTGGGATTTCACTCACTGATATAAAACTTGCTAGGCATTTGCCCAAATCTCACATACTAACACTAGACTTGCTAGACTTAAGGTCCGTAGTTCAAACACCGACATTTAGCCTGCTAGGTAATAAGCCCGATATAATTTACCGGCACGAGGCCTGCTAGGCATTTAGCCTGATAAAGATCACCAAGACAAGGCCTACTAGGCTCAAGCCCGATATAAATCAACGGCACAAGGCACGCTGGGCAATAAGCTCGATATAAATCAAGCACAAGGCACGCTGGGCAATAAGCCTAATAAACTTTCACCAAGCACAAGGCACGCTAGGCATTTAACTCGATAAAGATCAAGCACAAGGCACGCTGGGCTCAAGCCCGATATAAATCAAGCACAAGGCACGCTGGGCAATAAACACGATATAAATCAAAGCACAAGGCACGCTAGGCTTGAAGCCGAACATTCATATTATTGAGTCATCCCATTCACATCACATACTATCAATATCACATATATTTCATATAATTCATTATCACTTTCACACCATACCAATATTACATATATTCTATATAATTCAATATCACTTTCACGGATTACCTCAATGAGCTCGATTACATACAATGCTAAATTATTTCCTCACATTCGGTTTTAACATGCTTAACTCCACAAGTTCATATTTCAACATATACGATAAATTATAATCAATTATTATGAAATTAATTTGCTTAAAGACTTACCTCAGATTTCGTCGGACGACGAAGACCGGTTATCCGTGAACTTGTGTTTTTCCCTGATCCAAAATCGATTTTCTTTGTTCTTGATCTAAACACATTAAAATTTAGCTCATTCAAGCACATTTCATCTCAATTTAGTCTCTAAACACATAAATAGGCAAATTACCATTTTACCTCTGACATTTACAATTTTTACCATTTAGTCCTTATTGCACAAAACACAAAATGCACATAATTTGAAACTACTCCTTTAGGGCGAATCTTCCCATGCTCCTACAAGTCCCAACATTTCATTTATCTTGCATTTTAACCCTTCAAAATTTATTTTCTCAATTTAACCCTATTTAGCCAAATTCATCAAAATTCAAGAACAAAGTTTGTTTATCAACTATATATCTATCATTTAACACCATAAAACATCATGAAACTCAACATAGCATCCATGGTATTTTACACAAACATCATCCATTCATAAAATTAAGACATGGGCTTTAAAGCTCTCAAAGCAACGATTACAAAAACGTAAAAATTATCGAAAACCGATCAAAATCTAACCTTAAATCACCAATTTCTTCTTGGTGAATGCTAAACCTTGTTTTTCTTTTCTTTTTATGAATTTCGGCAAGAATAATGCAAAATAAGGCCACTTTTATCTTTCTTTTATTATAATATAAACATAACTTTTATAATAAATAAAATATAACTTTAATTATTAAATAATTAAAATAAACATGTCATATAATGATACACCACTAGCTTTTGCCGTCCACTATCCTTTAAATTGGGTAATTTGCATTTTAAATGCTCCCAATTAGAAAAACAAGCTTAACTTAGTCCTTACACTTTAAACTATCAAGTTTATAACTTATGCGATTAAGCCCTTTTGTTTAATTAAACACACAAATGATCAAATTTTTATACGAAACTTTCACACATCATAAATCACATATAATTAGCACCGAAAATAATATTAAAAGAATTTTTGGACTAGGATTCGTGGTCCCGAAACCACCGTTCCAATTATGGTCAAATTCGGACTGTTACATTATAGTTAAAGAAAGGTCAGGCTCAGCTAATTAACTTATCCAGGTATGAGGCCTAAAGCATGTAATTGCTAGAATTTATTCTTAATTTATTTCTATTTGTAATTGGAATAATATCAGATTAGTAATGATAGAATTAGATAGTGCAGTCATGATCGAGATGTATTAATGACTGAATGCAGTGTTTATGGTTGAGAAATTACAACAATCTCTTTCGACTATTATATATTTCCATTTACTCTCAGAGGTATATATATGAAATTCCTATAGTATGAGAATGTCAGCTAAATTTATAGGTAGATGAAACCATTGTAGCCTATTTGAGCTATGATCAAAATTGCTCTATCTTTTTTGGTTTTCTACATCATGCACAGATAGAAAGTTGACGGTAAGGTTCGCATGAAGTTAGCATCTCGTTTTACTAGCTATTGCTCAATGAAAATAAAGGAAGATTGTGTGTCTTTTGTTAAGATTATTTTCAGTACTTATGAGTATTTTCTGTGTAGCTCTATGTTCTGATATTTTGTTATTTATGTTTCCTTAATAAATTATTGTTCAAAGAATCAGCCATGAGATATCAGTAGGAAATGTTCCATTGATGAAAATGGTTTCTTCTTATTATTAAAATGCTTATAATGATTTTAAGTTTTGACTTGATGGCGAGAGTACATTGATACAATTACTAGAGGTATAAAGATTGTGGTTTTGTATTGGTTGTTATGGAAATTTGTGTTTAAATTTCTCCGATAATCAAGATGTTTTGTTTTCAGCCGGGACATTATCTACTAAAGTAATTGAGAAGTTAGTCTTGTTATGGTACTATGATTTTTAAGCTGTATGAGTATTGTGGCATCGGTATAGTTAAGTGCTTCGACGTGTAACAGTTGAAGTAAATTCTATTATAAGTTTAATCTTTCTTTAGATTTGAGAAGAAATTGAAGTTGGAAAAGTGTGAATGATAGGAAGTTCAACTTAGACCTATGTATTGGTTTTCATTTTTCAAATGATCTTGATACATATATTAGCAAGTTAAAGATAGAATGTTATGATGTCTAGCATAGTGATATTTATCTGTTTATTTAAGAAGTAAGAAGTTGAAGATGCCAAGACTATATGAGAAGCTCAAAGTGACTTGTGAAATTAGACTTAAATCCATTAACTGGTGAGATTTTCGGGGATGAAAATCCCTAAATGGGCAAGAGTTGTAACAGCCTGATTTTGGACTTAGTTGGAACAGTGGTTTTGGGACCAAAAATTTGATGTTGAGAAATTTATTTTATTTATATATTTATGGTCTACAATTTCACGGAATGATTTCGTGAAAATCTCATTCGAAAATTTTGACGTTTGGGCACTTAATTTAGTCAAAAGGACTAAATTGTAAAAAGTGAAAAAGTTGAGTTCTATATGCTAGAGGTGTCCAATTGTTATGAAATTTTAAATTGGAGGTCCTTAAATGATAATTAGGCCATTGGTTAAGTTGGTGGACAAAAATGGACATGGATAGGTATGTTCCAAAAGATTTTTTTAAGGGGCATTTTGGTAATTTAGTGAATTAAGTGAATTGAAAACAAAATTTAAATGCCAAATTTGTCCATCTTCAAGCTTGGGCCGAATTTAACATTTGGGAATCCATGGATAGAGTTTTAAAGTTTTCCAAGCTTCATGGTAAGTCCATTCTAGCCTCGTTTTTCATGTTCTTTACGCTTTTGGAGTCCCAGTAACTTGATTTAACTTATTCTAGCAATGATTTTGTAACACCCTTAAACCGTGTCCGTTGCCGGATTAAAGTTCCAGGGCATTACTATGCTTAACACAAATCATATCATTCATTTACATTCATTAAAAGCATGAAAAAAATGCATTTCGAGATTATACTACCATAGCAAACTTAAACATTGATATCTTATCATAATCCATTTAAGCCAATTTCGTATACTTGCATATATTTATGTTTTACGCTCAAAATATATAAACTTAAACTAAATGTATATCGCATGTTCAAACCATATTCGAATATGTCAATTTAAAAAAAACAAACATAGCATAAAACTTCCTATACAAACGGTTATTATAACTTATATAGATCATATATTCTTTGGCATGTTTTATCACTTCTACCAAATCACATTATCAAACCACCCAATTACCTATTCGACATATACCTATTATTTTAAACTTATCAACATAATAACCTTATGCCACATACACTACTTCATGCCATTAATTTCACATAATCGAATGTGTACATGATTACACATCAAATTACTCATTACTATTTCACTTCTGGTTAACACATGCACAAAATACAATTTATGTCAATCATACCTAACCACATTGATACATTCAACTAAACATGCCGAAAGAAATCATCATCATTCCAATGTCACATAGATATTTGAACCATATTTAATCCATTACTAAAATCTCCAATAGTAAATTCATAATTTAACCAACTCAAACCAACTTAAATAAAGAAACCTATACAATCAAATTTAAACCATAAGGGACAAGCCATTTTCGCAAATCATCATGATCATTATCCCTTTACTTTAAAGTAAGTAAAAGATCACTTAATCTAATACCTTACTTACATATGCTTAAACCATAAAATAAACCTTTGAAGTTAACATAAAGCAAAACCGATTATTCACATCACTAATACCATGACCACATTACAAATCACACATTCATAAAAGCATAGCCATTTTGCATGGCATACATACATATACATATCATTCGATCACAACATAAGAGATTTAGTCTATACATGCCTTTGACAAAAAAGTATTCAAAACATATATATATATATATATATATATACCAAAGAGAGTGATAGTGTGGTTGACTTCACCAACGATCCTTCGAGCCTATAGCTTGACCAAAATCTATAAAACGAACAGTGAAAACACACAAAGTAAGCTCACTAGCTTAGTAAGTCTTAAGCACATATAATTTTAATGAATGTACATGTAAACATTTTAATCTTCAAGCTCATCATATTGTACATAAATATTTCAATATTTATATAATACACTTAAATGAATACTAGTGTCACATTTGTATCAATTACTATCACTATGTTATCATGAACATATACTTTATCAACTTCACATATAAGCAATGTACATACACATTAATGATAGGTTCAACATTATAAAATAAAGTACTTGTGGAATTGACCATTTCAGTACATCGTATTTGATTTAACGATAAGAAATTTGCTCACTTCATCCTTTACGAACATAATATGCCAACTCTTACCCGAGCTTTTGACACAAAACATTATATATAACTTACCTTGTTTGATTCTCAAATTTTCCATTTATACCAATTCAAGGCATTAAGCACGCTAAGCACGAAGCTTTGAATATGTCGCACTAAGCACTAAGCTCGAATATGTCACACGACTAGAAACTAAGCTCGAATATGTCACCGGCACTAAGCAAGCTAGGCACTAAGCACGAATATGTCACCACTAAGCACTAAGCACTAATATAAGTCACTTAGGTACTAAGCACGCTGAGCACTAAGCCCGATAAGTAACATCGACACAAGGCACGCTAGGCATCAAAGCACGATAAGTAACAAGCACAAGGCACCGCTAGGCTAATAGCCCAAGATATCAACATTTTCAACATTTCAATGCACATTTCAATAATACCATAACCAATTAAATCACTTAAATTTCATAATTCTATCACATTTCAAACTCAACCAAGCTTATTCACATTTCCTAAATAAAATCGTTACATCATTGTATACTCGCATATCATATCGATTATACACCTTTACATGGTATTAACAAAACATATCCAATTCAATGTAATACCTTTACATTCGGCTATCACATAAAAATATGCCCAAATTTATCAAACATTGTCAATAAACACATTCACAATTCATTCTTTAATATAATCTAGCTTAAGGACTTACCTCGACTTTCGACGGACAACGTTAACAGGCTAGTCGACAACTTTCATTTTTCCCGATCCAAGCTCGTTTTCTTTGTTCTTGATCTAGAACACATTAAATTCAACTCATTCAAGTACATTTCAATTCAATTTAATCCCAAAATACATAAACATGCAAATTACCATTTTGCCCTAAGATTTCACATTTTACTATTTAGTCATAATTGTACAAAACATAAAATACACAAAATTTGCCAAGACTATGAAAGGGCCGAATGTTCACAAGGGCATTATAAGTCCATTTCTTTCATTTATTTTGCAAATAAGACCCTCTAAAAATTTACTTTTACAAATTAGCCCTAAATACTAAAATTCACTAAAATTTCTAATACAAAACATATCAATCCTTAACATATCTTTAATTTAAAATCATCAAACATCAAAAACCTCAAAAATTCATCAATGGCTGAACCTCATAAACACATGATTCTCAAAAATTCAAGCATGGTTCGGGTAATATACGAAGCAACGATCTCAAAAACGTAAAAATTATTAAAAACCGAGCTCAAACTAACCTTGATTTGGTGCTTCTAATTGTCGAAATTCAAAGGAACAAAACCCTTTTTCTTTCTCCCATATTTGGCCAAAGAACAAAATGAGATGATAATGGCTTTTCATTTTATTTTATTATGTATATAATGGTTATTTAATTAATTTACTAATATAACCTTTAATATAAAATAAACTATTACATATAATAATGGCATATTAGTCAAAAGCCATCCACTAACTTATAAAATGGAATATTTACCCACCTAATACCTCAAATTAAGAAGCCATCATCATTCTACCACTTTACACTAAAGAATGCAGCTTTTACGGTTTACGCGATTTAGTCCTTTTTATCAAATTCAATACTTAAACGATAAAATTTTTCTACGAAACTTTCACACACATAAATTCACATATAATAAACACTAAATATAATATTTAAATATTTCTGGAGCTCGGATTCGTGGTCCCGAAATCACCGTTTCGATTAGGGTCAAATTCGGTCTGTTACAGATTTAACCTAGGGTTCATATTTGGAAAAATACCCATAGGTGAAATGTGTTTATTATGATGTTTTATGGTAGAATATGAAGTTTATAATTATGTTAAACCACTTTTACTAAGCGATTTTAAGTGAAAACGAGTAAAACGACATAATCAGCAAAAATACCTGAAGTACATAACTGGATGTTAGAGCAAGAATTTGATGTTTCCATAAAAGGGAAAAATGATCAGCATGTTATAAAACATAAGAATAAGGGATGAAGTTTAATTTTCGAGCCTAGTGGAAAAAAATCATAATTATGCAAAAGTTTAGGGGCAAAATTGTTATTTTGCCAAAGTTTGAGTTAGGGACTATTTTGAGTAGTACATTAATTAAATAAGTGAAATGTGATGTCTTAGACCCTGAAAAATGAGATTTGGACCTAGAACGGGAGGAAAATTGAAAATCGAGAAAGTTGGTAAAATGATCGTTTTGGTATCGAGGTAAGTTTATATGTTTAATAAGCATTTAATTATGCATATTTGAATGATAAATTGATATTTTGGCCATAAATACTTTAGTATTGAGTTTTAGATATAATGATTAATGTTCGATAATAATTCGATATTGGAAGAGAACTTGTATAATTTATATGTAAGACCATATTTTGTATTATGGCTTTGTATGATAACAAGAAAGTATTGACTAGCATAATTTATGAGAATATGTTAAGTTGATGATATGATGAGATTTAGAATGTAAGTATGTAAGTTAAGTAACACTTTATTATTATACAATTATTGTTATTGGTAATGTTATTATTGAGTTATGCGACTAACCTTGAGAATTTGAGCAAGTATGTTTCAGCTATGACTTGACAAGGCATTGATATCTCAAAGTCCATGGCTATACCATGGCAATTAAGGAAGAATTGACAAAAAAGTCCATGTTCATAACATGGCATTTAAGGAGGAATTGACGGTTAAGGATACCATGTAAGACCATGTCAAGACATGGCATTGGTAAGGCAAGGATCCCGTGTAAGACCATGTCAAGACATGGCATCGGCATTGATTAAGGACTCCATGTAAGACCACATCAAGATGTGGCATTGGCAATAAGATAAGGATACCATGTAAGACCATGTTTGGAGCATGGCATTTGGTAAGATAAGGATATCATGTAAGACCATGCCAAGGCATGGCATTGATAAGTTCTATAAGGCAAGGAAATCATGCAAGACCATGTCAAGACATGGCATTGATGAGTTACTATAAGGCAAAGGTCCCATGTAGGACCATGCCAAGGCATGGCATTGGTGAGTTCATAAGGCAAGGATACTACGTAAGATCATGTCAAGACATGGCAATGGTAAGTTCAAAAAGGAAAAGGTTCCCAAGAAATCCAAAGAGTAAGTCAAAGAAATGACAAGGTGAGAACATGAAGAAAGAGTACAAGTATGCATTTAAGGCTTATTTAATATTAAGGTTGTAAGTAATTGAGATTATCAAGTATTAAGTAAGTGATGAGTTTTCAATTATGCTTGTGACACTTTATGACATGATTGGCAATATGCCTATATTATGAAAGAGTACTCATGTGTTAAGTGAGATGTTGCAGGTATGTAAGCAAGATATTAAGTAAGGTGCCCTTTGTATTTTGAGCCTTTGGTAAGGTTACCGATGAGTTCATCGAGAAAATCGATTAAGTGAAACTATGTCTGGCTTGTAGTGATAAGTGTAGGTATATGCATGTGTAACGTATGCTCGATATGTAATCGAAATTGGAAAGATTGTTATAGGTAAGTAATGAATACAACTAAAGTGAGTGAGAGCAAAAATTTACATATAAAACTATTTTGGACAACAGCAGTAGAGTAACTTCGAAAAATCACCAAAAATGGTATAAGTGGAATCAGTAGTTGAGTGAGATATGAAATTAAAGCTTATTGAGTCTATTTTTCATATGACAGAAACATAGAAGCAAAGAAATTCTTTATTTTGAGATATTAAGATTTTTGTGAGACTGGTTCAGAATGATTACGTGATCCCCTATTCTGTCTTGGAAAAATCATTAAAATATGTACAAATATAATTATGTGATATAATTCATATTCATGAAATTTTGAATGAGCCTAGTTTCAAATAACTAAACAATAAGGTCATCTGAATTCTGTACGAGGAGATAATTGATTCGTAGTGAAGAGAGGTCAGAGTAGTCAAACAGTGAAAGAGGGGAAATTTTAATGAATAAACTGTACTAATTGGAAAGACTAAAAATTCTAGAAATTTTATGGTATGAATATATGTTAGTCTAGTTTTAGAGAAAATTAGTGGTTTGTAATTCAGAGCTCTTTAGTTGAAGAAATAAATAATTTAGTGACAGTGATTCAAGTAGATAGATTAATGTGAACATGAGTAATAAGGTATAAGCATATGATTTAATGATTGTATTAACTTGAGAACTTGTTGTGAGGATTTGTATTGTTGAGACTTTGGTAAGGCTACAAATGAGTAAGTTGAGAAAGAAAGAACTTAGCATTATTTATGCAAGTTATGGCAGCTTAGTAGTAAGCTAAATTCATTGCTAATGCTTATTATTTTTTACATGTGAACTTACTAAGCTTTATAAGCTTACCCCTTTTTCTTTCCCATGTTTCAGAGTCCTATTAAACAATCTCGGCTGAAGGTCATCAGAGATCGCTTCACACTATCAAGCTATCTATGGGTATCTTTATTTATAAATGATTTAAGTTATGGCATGAAACACCCCACACCCGACCCACGAGAATGGACCGGATCTGGTATGTTCCTCGAAGTAACCCGGTTCAAATTCATTCGAACACTTTGAAAACTGTGTGTTTTGAAAGATAATTTGTTGTGGGTTGGGCTCAAGTTGAGAACAAATTTATTTTATATCAAAAACCCATTTGTTTCAGGTGACAAAATGTTTAAACTTATTTTAAATTAAATGGGTTTATTCTTTATAAAGCCCTAAATTCATAACATAGTAATTAAAGCAGAAATAAAAATCGTCACGATGGCCTTATTACAAAAAATGAAACCCAAAATAAAATTGTACAATACTTAAAATAAAATAAAGATTCAAATTAAATTAAACTTCAAGTGAACATGGCCACCACAAGTTCTGTAGTCCGGTCCATTTTGCTCATCACAAACATATTCCCAACAGGGTGAGTCGATAGACTCAATGTGTAACCAACACCAAAACATAATAGAAATAGGCACACCATACATATCATATTCATATAAAAATTCAAGGTAATGATGCAAACCCGAACTCAAACCTATATGCCATCTGCTACACTCCACCCGTACCAACCTGCACACCTTGGGGACTACTAAGTCAACCCTCCATCCACTACACATCATCGAAGGTAGTCGCTGCAGTCGACATGCTCATCGCCCACTTAAGATATTGTGGCATAGCCACCTGATATTTGTGTCATGAGACACTACATTTAGATAATGTAACCGAAGTTACCACATTCACTTAGTGAGACCGACGTCATCACATATTCTTAGTGAGACCGAAGTCATCACGTTTCACTTAGTGAGACCGAAGTCATCACATTCACTTCCCCTTTCTCAAATAACCCGAATGCCCCAAATTATACATATCATGCATATCATATTTAATTTCACTTTCACATCACTTTTCACATGTTAAATATAACATATTTCGAAATCCTAGTAGGAGTAGGAAAACATACCTGAGTACTTTGTACCATAATATGGTACTTTAGCCACATTCTTACACTTTCATATTAACATATATATCATATTTAAGCCATAAATCTATTAAGATTAGTGTGGGGTACACACCTGATTTGTTTAGCGATTCCTTGAGATTCCGAAAAGCTAGATCTAATGTTTAGATCCTTAGTCCCTACATTTGATTTATCATTTATTACTTAGCATAAATTCTATTTGGCTATGATATCCAAATCCTAGTAGGATTTGTAAAAAGACTTACCTTTGATGCCGATTTGATGTTTATTCAAATTTTGAAAACTTGGTTTTCCTTCACCTGATATTTGGCCAACCCTGAATCTCAATATGGGTTAGTTTTCGGCTTTTTAATAATTAAAGAACCGATCTATGTAATCATAAAAGCCTTGGCCGAATACTTTTAGGTGTTTACCTTATGGATTTTAAATCCCGAAAACTTCACTTTTCTCTTCCTTGTATTCGGCCAAAACCTAAATGCTTGAATCGATTAATTTTTGAACACTTTTGATCTAAATACTTAAGATTGGCCTTGGCCGAATATATGAACACACTTACCTTGGAGTTCTCAAATCCCGAAATTGATCTTTTAGTTTAGGTTCCTGCCGAAATCACATGTTAGATCTGATCTATCATTCAAGTATGGAAGAGACCTTTTTGGCCGAATGTGCATAGATGTACTTACCTCATTTTCAAATCTCGGATGACCCTTTATACTATTCGGCTATGGCACTTTTATGGATCACAAAGTTTCGGCTTTTGTGAAGGGATAGTAGAAGAAAAGAAAAGAAAAGAAAAGAGAAGGAGAGAGTTTTGACAGAGAGAATTCGGCTAAAGAGAGGAGAAAAGATTGATGCTAATTTGCTAGAGTATTTTTGGCAGGGGTTTCCCTTAAAGAGAAAAGAATGAAGAATGGCCCTTTACTTTCCCTCTTTGGCCGAAACTACTAGCCTTAGAGTCCCTCAATCGGCCAACTCTTCCTATGTGATAAATTTTAATTTTATCAAATATTAAATTCCATCAAATCTCCTAATTAGCCAAAAATTCCAATGGAATTAAAACTCCCCTTTCAAGATCCTTTGTGCCGTCCAACTCTCTTCTTATGGAAGCAAAATTAAACTTCTTTTATTTGCTTCTTATGTGACTCGAACTCAGGCCCAACACCCTTGCATGTGGGCCATTTCCTGAGGCCTTAAGTGGCATCTTCAGGCCACTTTTCCAAGTCCGTTAATGGGTCAAATTTCACTTACTTTATATTTTAGGGTCACCTGGCCCTAAGTTCCCCTTTGAACTTTGAAATTCGACATTTCGGGGTCATTTTGAAGTTTCCAAAAATTTTCGCGCGGCTCTGCAACCTGACATTTCCCAGGTTTCTAAAATGTTTACTTTCCTCTTTTGGCTTAGTTTCCAAAATGTTTACTTTCCTCTTTTAGCTCAGTTTCCAAAATGTTTACCTTCCTCTTTTAGCTTAGATTTCCAAAATGTTCACTTTCCTAATTTACTTAGGTTTCCAAAAATGGTCACTTTCCTATTTTCAACGTAACATTTCCATACATTCTCAGGTTTCCAAAAAAAATTCAGAATTTATTCAAAACATATAAAACATGTCTTTTCATACAATTTGGCCAAAATGCATAGGCCCTTTTCAGGATGTTACAGTTCTACCCCCTTAAAATAATTTCGTCCTCGAAATTTTCCAAACTAAACAATTGAGGGTATTGCTGTCGCATTGCCTCCTCTGGTTCCCACGAAGCTTCCTCTGATCCATGATTGCGCCATAACACTTTGACTAGAGGAATCGATTTTCGTCGCAACACTTTCACGTCATGTTCCAAAATCCGAATCGGCTCTTCCTTATAGGTTAAGTCTGGCCTTAGCTCCACTTCTTCAAATGGTACTACGTAAGAGGGATCCGATCGGTAGTGACGTAGCATGGTCACATGGAACACGTCGTGCATCTGCTGCAACTCAGGTGGCAACTCTAGCTGGTATGCCACTGGTCCCACTCGCTTTAGTACCTGATAGGGCCCTATAAACCTTGGGCTTAACTTCCCTTTCTGACCAAACCTCATCACCTTCTTCCATGGTGAGACTTTTAGAAACACTTGGTCTCCCACTTCAAACTCTATTTCCTTCCGCTTGAGGTCGGCATAAGACTTCTGCCTATCAGAGGCTTCCTTTAATCGTGCTTGAATTATCTCAACCTTCTCTTCCGTCTCTGCCACCATCTCTGGTCCCAAAACTCGACGTTCTCCTAACTCAGTCCAACAAGTAGGAGTACGACACTTCCGTCTGTACAATGCTTCATATGGTGCCATTCGAATGCTAGCCTGATAACTGTTGTTGTAGGCGAACTCTGCTAAAGGCAAGTAATCCTCCCAACTTCCTTGGAAATCCATCACACATCCTCTCAACATATCCTCCAACACTTGTATTACCCATTCAGACTGCCCGTCTGATTGTGGATGAAAAGCCGTAGTGAAATCCAACTTAGTGCCTAAAGCTTGGTGAAGTGCCCTCCAAAATCGAGATGTGAATCTTGGGTCTCTATCCGAAATAATTGACACTGGCACTCCGTGTAGCCTCACAATTTCTGCCACATATAACTTAGCTAATTTTGGAAGAGAATAATCAACTCTTACCGGGATAAAGTGCACGGATTTAGTCAACCAGTCCACTATTACCGAGTCCTTCTTAGTAGGCATAAGGGGAAGCCCACTAACGAAGTCCATGGTAATTCTTTCCCACTTCCACTGCGAAATCTAGATTGGCTGAAGCAATCCCGATGGAACTTGGTGTTCAGCCTTAACTTGCTGACACGTCAGACATTTTTCCATGAAGTTCGAAACTTCTCGTTTAAGATCAGGCCACCAAAATTGTTCTCTTAAATCTCTGTACAACTTAATGCCTCTGGGATGCATAGCATAAGGGCTACTATGCGCTTCTCAAAGAATCGTCTGTCTTAACTCCTTGTCCCTTGGCATACAGACTTTTCCTTTGTAGCACAATACTCATTCATCATTAACCTCATAGTCCTTCAAATCTCCGTTTCGTGCTTTTTGTAACTTAACACTTAAATCCTCATCAACCAAGCGTCCTCTTTCACCTCCTTCAACCACGTTGGCTTGACTTGCAACTCGACCAACAAAGCTTCCATCCTTATACAAGCTTAGATGGGCGAACATTGCTCTTAGGTCCGACACAACCTTCCTACTTAAGGCATCCACTACTACATTTGCCTTGCCCGGGTGATATTCTATCGAACAGTCATAGTCTTTCAGTAATTCCACCCACCTTCGTTGCCTCAAGTTTAACTCATTCGAGTCAGCAGTGCTTGAGACTTTTGTGGTCTGAGTAAATCACTGACCTTTCTCCATAAAGATAATGCCTCCACACCTTGAGAGCGAAGACCACTGCTGCCAATTTCAAGTCATGGGTTGGGTAGTTCACCTCGTGCAGCCTTAACTGTTGAGACGCGTAGGCGACTACTTTTCCATCTTGCATAAGAACACATCATAACCCGTATGTGAAGCGCCACGAGACACCACAAAATCCTTTCACGCCTCAGTGAATCAACACTTGGAGCTTAGTTAATACCTTCTTAAGTTTTTCAAAACTCTCCTATTTCTTGTCTGTCCACACAAAGGGTACTTCTTTCCTCAACAATTTTGTTAATGGCGCGGCTATTAATGAAAATCCTTCCATGAACCTTCTGTAATAGCCCGCCAATCCTAAGAAACTACAAATTTTCGCCACTGACTTAGGTGGTTTCCAATCCAACACAGCTTCGATTTTCTTAGGATCCACCCTTATTCCCTCGGCAGACACCACGTGTCCTAAGAAAGTAACTTCCCTAAGCCAAAATTCACACTTGCCAAATTTGGCATAAAGCTTCTTCTCCCTTAATACTTGTAACACAATCCGGAGATGCTCATCATGCTCCTCTTCAGACTTGGAATATACCAAAATATCATCGATGAACACTATAACGAACCTATCCAAGTAAGGTTGAAACACTCGGTTCATCATATCCATGAATGCGGCTGGAGCGTTTGTCAACCCAAACGGCATTACCACAAACTCAAAATGGCCGTATCTTGTTTTGAAAGCTATTTTATGGATATCCACCTCCTTTACTTTTAACTGGTGATATCCTGACCTTAAGTCGATCTTTGAGAACACTGCCGCTCCCTTCAGCTGGTCGAACAAGTCATCAATCCTAGGCAAGGGATACTTGTTCTTGATGGTCAGCTTATTCAATTGACGATAGTCTATGCACATACGCATAGTTTCGTCATTCTTCTTCTAAGCAGACCGGTGCTCCCCACGGAGACACCTGGGTCGAATAAACCCACGATCCAACAATTCTTGGATTTGAGCCTTGAGCTCCACTAACTCCTTTGGCGCCATTCGATATGGAGCGATTGACACAGGTGCTGTTCCTGGTAGTATGTCTATTCCAAATTCAACTTCTCTATCTGGGGGTATTCCTGGTAATTCCTCTGGAAACACATCCTCAAAGTCCCTTACCATTCTGACTCTTTTGACACCTTCCTCCTTTTCATCCAACGCACTTACAAAGGCTAAGAATGCCTCGCACCCTTTACGAACCATCCTTTCAGCCTTAAGCACCGAAACTACATTAGTCAAGTAGTTTCTTCTTTCTTCTATCATAATGACCACCTCATCCTCAAGGGTCCTTAGTTCCATTCGTTTAGCCGCACAATCCAACACGGCTCGGTGTTTTACCAACCAATCCATATCAAGTATGAGGTCAAATTCCCCGAAGGGTAATTCTATTAGGTCAGCCCGAAAGCTCACTCCCTGAATTTCTAGGGATACATTCCGAAAGATCATATTTACCACTATAGTTTGGCCTAATGGGCTTACTACCGTCATCTCCTTATCAGAAAGTTCAGAGTCTAGGCCTAGTGTTTCAACTACACTACAAGCAACATAAGAATGGGTCGAGCCCACATCAATTAAAGCATAATAGGGTTTGCCATGAATGAGGAACGTACCGGTTATGACGTCCGGCGCATCTCCATCCTCCCTACGGTGAACCGCATAAACAAAACCCGGCTGCCTTGCCTCAGTATTAGTAGCACCTCTGCCACGTCCTCTGCCAGCACCATTACCTCTGTTATTCGAACCTCGACCTCGTTGAAATCTTTGTCCTCCCTACCGGCTGATTAACATTACGAGTTCTTTGGTGTTTGTCATCGATATCTTTGGACAGTCCTTGAGCATATGGTCCTTGGACCCACACTTAAAACATCCTCCCGTCTTTTTCCAACACTCACCTAAATGCTTCTTTCCACAATGCTCACAAGGACGATACTACCCTCTGGTACCAACTTTCTGACCCGTTGACCCCTTAGTTCTGGGCCTTTTTTGCATATTTCTCAAAGATCCATAACCCCTCTTGGGTCTATTCTGTCGAGTTCTGCCTAGTCGAGTCATTGATTCCCTCAGCTGCCTTAGCCTTTTCAACCAACGCGGAGAACTCCGTTCTCGATGTGGAGCTATCAATAATCTTAGGTTATCCTTAATCCGTCCTCAAAGCGGACACAATGTTCATGTTCGATTCGACTACTCCTCGAGCATATCGACTTAACCTCGAAATTGACCTTATATGTCGCTACCGACTTGTTCCTTGAACTAGTCCTAGAAAAGCTTTCCTCCGCTCATCAATATAGCGTGTGCCAACATACTTTTTACGATATGCCTCCTTAGCATACTCCCGTGTCGATCCTCAATCGTGGCACCATCTCGACGATTAACCACCATTGGTACGCTTCATCATGTAACAGTGCCACCATCCCTTTCAACATCTCTTGAGGGTCGGTCGAGCTCATCCACAATACGCTCGGTTGCTTCCAACCAATACTCAGCTGTACTGGGTGCCACACCGGACACTCCACGAAATACCTCAGCCCCGTTGGCTCGGAGTCGCTCGGGTACAGATTTTTGAGCTCCCGTATTTCCACCTGCATCAGCCACCATTTCCAAAACTCGTAACATGGCTTGCGACACAGCATCATCCCCCATCTGAGCTTGCTGCTCGACATTAATAGCTGGGGGTGGTGGTGGCGGTGGTAACTCATTGTCAGACCCTTGGCCCGATCTAACGGGTTCTGACACAGTTATTCTTCCTCTACCGCGTCCTTGACGACCGCGTCCTCTAGGACTCATTTCTAACGTCGAGATCTGATTAAGAAGTTTTATGAGTTAGCACTTTTGTTTCACTTGATTATCGTGAAGAAATCTTATGAATAAGAGTTTAGGAGTGGTTCTTTCGTATTCATACATGCACACAGTCTTTTCATTCATTCATACATCCATCAAATAATTATGAACCTTAGTTCATTTAGAGAAACGTTGTAGTTTTCATTTGTTGTTGTTTTTCCACTACCCGGGGGTATTTTCGTAATTTATCCTACAGGGGTATTTTCGTAATTTGTCAAAATAAGGTTCCTTGGTGATTTTATCGCAAAGTATTTTGGTATTTTTAAATTCCCGGGGTATTTTGGAAAATATTTTTTTTGAAATCCGAGGATATTTCAGAAATTTTAGACTTTGGGGGTATTTTGGTAATTTTTTCCACAAACCAGGGTAAATTATAAAGTTTTAATAAATTGGGGATATTTCAGAAGTTGCAAAATTTTGAGGGTTCTTTTTGAGAAATTTATTTTCCTAAACGATGAAGTTGCAAAAATTTTGGAAGTTAGGGTCACTTTGGTAATTTTAGTAAGTTAGGGGCAATTTTGTAATTTTTCCATAAATCAAGGTATTTTTTTTTTTTGATAGTTTGCAAATTAGGGTTTTTGAACATTTATGAGATAATGATATTTTGGCAAAGCTGTTGAGTAGTTGGGCATTTTATAAACTAAGGGTATTTTGTAATTTTACCACTGGGGTATTTTTGTAATTTTATAAGTAAAAAATTTGAAAAAATTGTGTATAAGAAATAGTTTTAAGTGAATTAAGGAAAAAATGATTTAAGAATTTTAATATTAAGGTTAGAAAATGGCTAGTTCCTTTTGGGTTTTAGTTATTGGGTTTAGCTTTATAATCGAGCCTTCTTGGTCGGGGTGAACCAAAGCTACATGAGGCGGGATTCGAGTGGAGAGGAGGTGAGTCACGCGGATTGCTTAAGTTCCAGGCTCCCACTGAAACCATTCCTAGACATGCGTCTGGGGTTGCCACACCCACTAAGTCCTGCAGGTCGGGGTGAACCGAAGCTACGCACCAGGTAGGATTCCTATGAAGAGGAGGTGAGTCACTAGGACTGCTTAAATACCAAGCTCTTCAGGATCCAATCCTAGACATGCGTACCATGGTTGCCACACCCTAACTTGATTGACTTAGCCATAGGTTTGTTTAGTGTATTAAGTCTTATGTATTTGTGTTTGAGCAGACTAATCCTAGGGTTCAAGTTCCTATCATGCTATTCTACGTTCCATTCCTCTTCTACCCTTCTATAATTCACATAATCACACAGATAGATAGAGGTACTTACCTGGTGAACTGCGGGTCGGAGACTTAGGGGCCATGTCAACATACCTGTCCATTTTCAGAAATACTTCTATAAGACTCATTTGGGCTTGTTTGAAAAACATTTTGGGCCTTAGGCCCACGGTAGAGAGTTTAAAACTGGCTCGATACCAAGCTGAAACACCCCACACCGCCCACGAGAATGGACGGATCTGGTATGTTCCTCAAGTAACCGGTTCAAATTCATTGAACACTTTGAAAGCATGTGTTTTGAAAGATAATTTGTTGTGGGTTGGGCTCGAGTTGAAAACAAATTTATTTTATATCAAAAACACATTTGTTTTGGTGACAAAATGTTTAAACTTATTTTAAATTAAATGGGCTTATTCTTTATAAAGCCCTAAATTCATAACATAGTAATTAAAGCGAAATAAAAATCGTCACGATGGCCTTATTACATAAAACGAAACCCAAAATAAAATTATACAAGTACTTAAAATAAAATAAAGATTCAAATTAAATTAAACTTCAAGTGAACATGGCCACCACAAGTTACGCCATCCCGATCCATTCTGCTCATCACCGAAACATATTCCCACAGCGGGTGAGTCGATAGACTCAATGTGTAACCAACACCAAAACATAATAGAAATAGGCACACCATACATATCATATTCATATAAAATTCAAGGTAATGATGCAAACCCGAACCCAAACCTATATGCCATCCGCTACACTCCACCGTACCAACTCGCTGCAAGTGGGGACTACTAAGTCAACCCTCCATCCGCTACACACCATCGGCGCGATCCTGCGATCGACATGCTCATCGCCCACTTAAGATATTGTGGCATAGCCACGATATTTGTGTCATGAGACACCACATTTAGATAATGTAACCGAAGTTACCACATTCACTTAGTGAGACCGAAGTCATCACATATTCTTAGTGAGACCAAAGTCATCACGTTTCACTTAGTGAGACCGAAGTCATCACATTCACTTCCCCTTTCTCAAATAACCCAAATGCCCCAAATTATACATATCATGCATATCATATTTAATTTCACTTTCACATCACTTTTCACATGTTAAATATAACATATTTCAAAATCCTAGTAGGAGTAGGAAAACGTACCTGAGTACTTTGTACCATAATATGGTACTTTAGCCACATTCTTACACTTTCATATTAACATATATATCATATTTAAGCCATAAATCTATTAAAATTAGTGTGGGGTACACACCTGATTTGTTTAGCGATTCCTTGAGATTAGAAAAGCTAGATCTAATGTTTAGATCCTTAGTCCCTACATTTGATTTATCATTTATTACTTAGCATAAATTCTATTTGGCTATGATATCCAAATCCTAGTAGGATTTGGAAAAAGACTTACCTTTGATGCCGATTTGATGTTTATTCAAATTTTGAAAACTTGGTTTTCTTCACGATATTTGACCAACCACGAATCTCAATATGGGTTAGTTTTGGCTTTTAATAATTAAAGAACCGATCTATGTAATCATAAAAGCCTTGGTGAATACTTTTAGGTGTTTACCTTATGGATTTTAAATCCCGAAAACTTCACTTTTCTCTTCCTTGTATTCGGCCAAAACCTAAATGCTTGAATCGATTAATTTTTGAACACTTTTGATCTAAATACTTAAGATTGGCCTTGGCCGAATATATGAACACACTTACCTTGGAGTTCTCAAATCCCAAAATTGATCTTTTAGTTTAGGTTCCTGCCGAAATCACATGTTAGATCTGATCTATCATTCAAGTATGGAAGAGACCTTTTTGGCCGAATGTACATAGATGTACTTACCACGTTTTCAAATCCCAGATGATCCTTTATACTATTCGGCTATGGCACTTTTATGGATCACAAATTTTCGACTTTTGTGAAGGGATAGTAGAAGAAAAGAAAAGAAAAGAAAGAGAAGGAGAGTTTTGTGAGAGAGAATTCGACTAAAGAGAGGGAAAAGATTGATGCTAATTTGCTAGAGTATTTTCGGCAGGGGTTTCCTTGAAGAGAAAAGAATGAAGAATGGCCCTTTACTTTCCCTCTTTGGCCGAAACTACTAGCCTTAGAGTCCCTCAATCGGTCAACTCTTCCTATGTGATAAATTTTAATTTTATCAAATATTAAATTCCATCAAATCTCTAATTAGCCAAAATTCCAAAAGAATTAAAACTCCCCTTTCAAGATCCTTTGTGCCGTCAACTCTCTTCTTATGGAAGCAAAATAAAACTTCTTTTATTTGCTTTTATGTGACCTCGAACTCAGGCCCAACACCCTTGCATGTGGGCCATTTCCTGAGGCCTTAAGTGGCATCTTCAGGCCACTTTTCCAAGTCCGTTAATGGGTCAAATTTCACGTACTTTATATTTTAGGGTCACCTGGCCCTTAGTTCCCCTTTGAACTTTGAAATTTGACATTTCGGGGTCATTTTTAAGTTTCCAAAAATTTTCGCGCAGCTCTGCAACTTGACATATCCCAGGTTTCCAAAATGTTTACTTTCCTCTTTTGGCTTAGTTTCCAAAATGTTTACTTTCCTCTTTTAGCTTAGTTTCCAAAATGTTTACCTTCCTCTTTTAGCTTAGGTTTCCAAAATGTTCACTTTCCTAATATACTTAGGTTTCCAAAAATGGTCACTTTCCTATTTTCAACGTAACATTTCCATACATTCTCAGGTTTCCAAAAAATATTCAGAATTTATTCAAAACATATAAAATATGTCTTTTCATACAATTTGGCCAAAATGCATAGGCCCTTTTCAGGATGTTACATGGCATGTATAGGTGCTTGACTAAGTCATTTTGTATATGTGTTAATTAATTTGATTAAATGTATTACTTCATAACGGTAATAAGGATTATTCTATATTTAGCCACGAGTTGTGACTTATATTGGTCATGGAGTTATAATGCTTATGTATGCATATGTTTGTTAAAGTTTAAATTATAAGTGAAATTTTGAGGCTCGGGATTTGGTAGAATGTATTATTAAGTCTGGTAATGCCTCATACCGATTTTGGCGTAGTATACGGGAAAGGGGTGTTACAAGAACTATCTGACACATGATTTAGAGTTGGTTGCAATTGTGTTTGCATTGAAAATTTGGCGACACTACTTATACAGTGAGAAATGTCACATTTATACGGATCACAAAAGCTTGAAATATTTGATGTCATAGAAAGACTTGAACCTACGACAACGAAGATGGCTCGAGCTACTGAAAGAATATGAATTTGTGATTTATTATCACCCAGGAAAAGCTAATGTTGTTTCTGATGCCTTGAGCCGAAAATATTTGTTTGCATTACAAGCAATGAACACCCAGTTGATGATTTGTGATGATGGTCTATTTTAGCTGAATTAAGGGCTAAACCGATATTTCTTCAACAAATCTATGAAGCTCAAAAATATGACAGTGATTTACAAGCTAAACGAATTCCATGTGAGTCTAATTCTAATTCAGAATTTCATATTGGAACTTATGACTGTTTAAGTTCTGAAATAGAATTTATGTACCAAGAAATTTAGAACTCATTCAAAATATTTTACACGAAGCACACCATAGTTGCTTATCTGTTTATCCAGGACGTACCAAGATGTATAACGATCGGAAACAACTGTACTGGTGGTCGGGTATGAAACGGGATATATCGAAGTTTGTATCAAAATGTCTGATTTGTCATCAAGTAAAAGCTAAACATCAAGTGCCTTTCGGATTACTACAGTCTGTGATGATTCTCGAGTGGAAATGGGATAGAGTTACAATGGATTTCGTGTCAGGACTGCCTCTATCTCTGAAAAAGAAATATGTTTTCTGGGTTGTTGTTGATCGACTAACGAAGTCTGCTCATTTCATACCGGTATGTAAAGATTACTCATTTGATAGATTAGCAGAATTGTACATTTCTGAGATTGTTCGGTTACACGAAGTGCCACTATCTATTATTTCTTATAGAGATCCGAGATTTACATCGTGATTTTGGAAGAAACTACAAGAAGCTCTGGAAACCAAGTTAAATTTCAGTACTGCTTTTTATCCTCAAACTGATGGTCAGACCGAGAGAGTTATTCAGATTCTCGAATACATGTTGAGATGTTGTATTTTAGAGTTTGAGGGTAGTTGGGAAAAATACTTACCGTTGATTAAATTCGCGTATAAAAACAATTTCCAAATGAGTATAAAGATGACACCGTACGAAGCTTTATATGGCCGCAAATGTCGAACTCCACTATACGATGGACTGAATTGAATGAGAAAAAGATTCAGGGGGTTGACATGATCAGAGAAATTGAAGAAAAAGTGAAAACAATTTGCGATAGTTGAAAAGCAGCTTCAGATTGACAGATATCCTACGTTGATTTGAAACGTATAGAAATTGAATTTCAAGTCGGGGACCGCGTGTTTCTAAAGGTGTCACTGTAATAACCCGGTTTGGACCTTAGTCAGAATAGTGGTTTGAGACCACAAATCTAAGGTCATAAAAATATTTTAATATTATTATCTGTGTGAATAATATGTGACATAGTCTGTGTGAAAATTCTATGTGATAATTTGGTCGTTTGTGTTTGAATTGAGAGAAAGGACTTAATTGCATAGAAAGTAAAATGTTGTGTGCTGATTCGTGAGTACTTAGATGTTGTTGGCTTTTAAAAGAGGAGGCCTTATTTGGCAATTAAGCCATTAATGAGATAGTGGATGACAGTGGTTAAGAATAACCTTACATTATATGATAGTTAAATATTTAGTAATAAGGCTAATTTGGTAAATAGACTAATATTATGATAGTAAAAGAAAACAAATGAAAAGATAATGGTTATCATCTTCTTAGTACCGAATTTGGAGAAAAAGAAAGAGAAGAAAACCTAAGCAAGGTTTCGGCTAAGTTTGAACTAAATTAAGGAATGGTTTGGTTTCGATTTTTGATAATTTCTACGTTTTTATAATCGTTGCTTCTTCTACTATCAAGCCCATGTCTCAATATTATAAATTGATGATGTCTGTGAGTTATGCCATTATTGATATATTGAGCTTTGTGATGTTAATTGGTGGAATATAAAGACTTAGTGTTGGATTAGCATATTTTATCTTTGGATTTTTGATGAAATTGAGCATTTTGGGCTAAATTGTGAAAAGTGTATATTGAAGGACTAAAATGTAAAATAAACGAAATGTGTGGGTTTGTATGGGCATTAGTAAAATTTGGCTAAGCTTGTGCTAGGTGGAATTTGGTGAATTTGATGATTTTGTGAGATGGGGACTAAAGCGTCGAAATGTGAAAATGTGATGGCTAATTTGTAAAATGCCCTAAATATGTGTGTTTGGACTAAAATGATTAAATTGATGATTGAATGGATTGAATTTAAATATGTATAGACCAAGAACGGAGAGGTTCAGATCGATATCGAGGCAAAGAAAAAGTGCTTGATTAAATTAACCGTTTTGGTATTTCGACATCCGAAGTAAGTTCGGATATAATACATGTATTTGAGATATGTTTTATCAAAATGAAATGAATATGCTTATGTATATGAAAGTGAGTTGCTATGTGCACGATTTTAATTTGATGGCACTAAGTGTGAAATCGAGATAGAAACGAATGGCAGAGTGTGTGCGATGTGATGAAAGCTTCGGTTTATTTGTATGGCACTATGTATGCCATGTTATAAAAGCTTTGGATTATTGCTGTGGCACTGTGTGTGTGATACCAAGATGAGTTGGTTAAAAGAATAGGTACTAAGTGTGTGATAATAATATTACGTCGGATATGTATGTGGCACTGAGTGTGCGATTAAATTAAAGAATGATTGGAAAATAATATCGAGCATTGAATAGCTTGGAGATTTAATAGCTTTGTGTGGTTATGGTACGTATTGAACCTTTGTGGTTGATTAGTAAAATTAAGCTTTGATTGAGGAAATGAGCATTGTAGCTATGGATGAGAAGGAACGAATATGAGATAATAGATCTAAGTGATTGTTTATTTATGCATTGATTTAATTTGATATGATAATTGTATTGTATATCAAACTTACTAAGCTTTGGAAAGCTTACTGTGTGATTTGTTTCTATGCCTTGCAGTGTCAGTAAAGCTAGCTCGGATATGGGATCGCTAGCTTCTCAATCACACTATCGGCATTCTATTTTGGTACTTTTGAAAGATGTATATAGTTGGAATATGGCATGTATAGGCTAGTTAATTGAATCAAGTTTGAGATTTGTAATTAGCCATGAGATGTGGCTAGATATGTGATAGGTTTGGCATGAATGAATGTGGTATATATGATGCATCTTTTGGCATGATTTGTAGATTGATAAATTTTCTATTGAGTGGTAACTTTGTGTTGCTAAATGCTAGTAGGGGTAATGAGATTGGGAATGAATTATGCTTGTGATAGAATAAGTATTGGTATTGAATTGGGTATGATTAGAGTTGGTATTGATTGCATGTTTTGAATTGCTAAAATGGTATGCTTTTAGATGGCAATATGTGTATGAGATGTTTGGTTGATTGGCTTGTAGGTTTGACCCTAAGTGTGTGGCATGTTGGCCTTGCAAAAATGGCCTATAATGTCACACGGTTGGGGCACACGGGCGTGCATCAGATCGTGGGCAAATTGGTAGAATGTGGCTTAATTGCACACAGCCTCGACACGGAGGTGTCATCTAATCGTGGTGTACAAGTCAGTAGCTGGCTTTAATAGTACACGGCCATGGCACCGGTGTGCCTACAGGTCGTGCGAGAAATGGCAGTATATGACCTTATAGGACACGACCTTAGCACATGGGCATGCTTGTTAGCCGTGTTGATTGTGGCAGTATTTAACCACAGGGTGGTCACACGGGTGTGTCATGTAGCCGTGGGAGAGGCACGGCTTAACCCCATGGGCATGTCTCCCCTGTATTCTAGAAAAGTTTCAATTTTTCATGAAAATTTTATATTTGTTCTGATTTTGTCTCGACTCGGTTTATAAGCATGCTTAGGGTCTTCATGACTCGTTTAAGGGACACTATGATTGTATATGAATGTGTTTGATGATGATTAACTTTGTCTCAACATTTAGAGGTTAAATGTTTTGATTGATCGGTAATACCCCTTAATCCTATTCCGACGACAGTTTTGGGTTAGGGGTGTTACAAATTTTATTGGTATCAGAGGTGCAGTTTAGTCGATTCTAGGACTAACATAACGCGTAGTGTGATGAAATCTGACAGTTGAAATGTGTTTTAATATAGTAATGGATCCCAATCGGCGATTCTTGACGATGTAGAGAGTAATCGCTGCTCCGCTCAAAGGGATGCAACACGGCCACATCAAGGCCAAATGATAGTGGTGAGGAAGGTGAGGCTAAGCAAGCCTTCTTCTGTATGATGAGTGAATGGTTTTCAGAATTTGCTAGAAAAAATCCGACTGCTCCATAACCTCCACCCCCGCAAGTACCTATTGTGCCACAAGTTGTAGCTCCGATCAGATTGAATAAACCACCTGTAGACAAGATTCGCAAGTATGAGGCTGAAGAGTTTAGGGCCACAGCTAATGATGATGCTAAAAGAGCTGAGTTTTGGCTCGAGAATACTCTTCGAGTATTTGATGAGATGTCGCTAAACCCTGATGAGTGCATTAAGTGTGCAGTTTTCTTGTTGAGAGGCATGTCTTATAATTAGTGGAAAACATTGATATCTGTGGTTCCGAGAGAGAGAATCACCTGGGATTTCTTTCAAGTCAAGTTTAGAAAGAAGTATATTAGCCAACACTTCATTGATCAGAAATGTAAGGAGTTTTTAGAGCTAAAACAAGGCCGTTTGTCTGTTGTTGAGTATGAATGAGAATTCGTGCGATTGAGTTATTATGCTAGAGAGTGTGTTTCTACTAAAGCTACTATGTGCAAACATTTCGTAGAGGGATTGAATGAAGACATAAAGTTGTTGGTTGGGATACTGGATATAAATGAATTTGTTGTACTTGTGGAGAGAGCATGCAAAGCTGAGGAACTCAGTAAAGAAAAGAAGAAAGCCTATTCTGAGGCTCGAGATGAAAGAAAGAGATCGATGGATAAATTTTCTCAGCCTTCTTCCAAGAGATATAGAGATGCCAGTAATCATTCAAATGCTTTGTTTGGTCATCCTAACAGAGATCGTTCGAGACAGAATACTGGTTTACGAATTCAAGCTTCAAATGAGTTAAGTGTGGGCAGTGTTAAGAATAACAAGCCCAAATGTAAATAATGTGGGAGACGACATGTGGGAGAATCTTTCAAGGCGGTATAACAATAGAACATGCTATAAGTGTGGATCCAGAGATCATTTTATTGAGATTGCCCAAAGATAGTTGAAGAAGAAAATGCTTAGAGCGAAAGACCAAGTAATATGACGACGGAGGTAGACCACCGGGAGCATCAAAATGTGAATGAAAGCCGAGAGGAATGACGATATGGTGTAAGGTCGAAGTAAGAGCACTGCCCGAGCCTATCTTTCAGACGTACGAGAGGAAGCATGATCTCCAAACGTCATCACCGATACTTTCACTTTATTTGATACTAATTTCATTGCATTGATAGATCTAGGATCGACTCATTCTTATGTGTGTATGAATTTAGTATCGAATAAAACTCTACCTGTTGAGTCTACTAAATTTGTGATTAGAGTGTCGAACCCCTTAGGCGGTGTGTTTTGGTGGATAAAGTTTGCAAGAATTGCCCGTTGATGATTCGTGATTTATGTTTCCCGATCAATTTGATGTTGCTACCATTTGATGAATTTGACATAATTCTGGGAATAGGCTGGCTTACTTTGCATAATGCCATTGTGAATTGTAAGAGAAAGAATGTTGAATTGAAGAGTCAGAATGGTGAGATAGTTCAAATTGAGTCTAGTGATATGAAAGGATTACCAGCTATTGTATCTGTCATGAAAGCTATGAACTATGTGAAAAAAGACTGTGAAGTTTATTTGGCGTATGTGATTGATACAAAGGTGTCGAAAAGGAAAGTTGAGTTTGTGCCTGTGATATGTGAGTTTCCAAATGTGTTTCCAAAAGAGTTACCAGGGTTGCCTCCTTAGAGAAGTTGAATTTTGTATTGAGTTAGTGCTTGGAACTGCTCCTATTTCGATAGTTCCATATAGAATGGCTCCAACAGAATTGAAAGAGTTGAAATCTCGTTGCAAGAATTGACCGACAGAAGATTTGTACGATCGAGTTTTTCACCCTGGGGAGCTCCTGTATTATTTGTTAAAAAGAAAGATGGAACTATGAGAATGTGTATTCATTATCGACAATTGAACAAAGTGACAATAAAGAACAAATATCCGTTACCTTGGATCGATGATTTGTTTGATTAGTTGAGAGAAGCTACAATATTTTCTAAGATACATTTGAGATCGGACTACTATCAGTTGAGAGTTAGAGAATCAGATGTACTGAAAACTGCCTTCAGAACGAGGTATGGACATTACGAATTCTTAGTGATGCCTTTTGGACTAACAAATGCCCTTGTAGTATTTATGGACTTGATGAATCGGATATTCAGACCGTATTTGGATCGCTTCGTGGTAGTGTTCATTAATGATATTTTGATCTATTCGGGTGATGAGACGCAGCATACCGTGCATTTGAGAATCGTGCTACAAACTCTGCGTGAGAAATAGTTGTATGCAAAGTTTAGCAAGTGTGAATTTTGGTTGTATGAGGTCAGTTTTCTGGGGCATATTGTATCCGCTGTTGGGATACGAGGCAATCTGCATAAAATCTCTGTTATTTTGGAATGGAAGCCTCCGAGAAATGTGTCTGAAGTTTGTAGTTTTCTAGGACTAGCGGGATATTATAGACGATTTGTGAAAGGCTTCTCGATGATTTCAACTCCATTGACAAAGTTGTTGCAAAAGGATGTTAGATTCGAGTGGTTAGAAAAGTGTCAACATAGTTTTGAACAGTTGAAAGTGTTGTTAACAAAAGCACCAGTGTTGATTCAACCTGAATTAGGCAAAGAGTTTATTGTTTATAGTGATGCATCGTTGAATGGTTTAGGCTGTGTGCTCATGCAAGAAGGAAAAGTCATCTCTTATGCTTGAAGCAGTTAAAACCGCATGAAAAGAATTATCCAACGCATGATCTTGAATTGGCTGCGATTGTATATGCATTGAAGATTTGGCGTCACTATTTGTTCGATGAAAAATGTCATATTTATACTGATCATAAGAGCTTAAAGTATTTGATGACTCAGAAAGATTTCAACTTTTGACAGAGAAGATGGTTAGAATTGTTGAAAGACTATGAACTTGTGATAGATTACCACCCGGGTAAAGCTAATGTTGTGGCTGATGCTTTGAGTCAAAAATCGTTATATACCTTAAGAGCTATGAGTAATCAGATGGATCTGTGTGATGATGATGCGGTTGTAGCTGAATTGAAAGTAAAACCGTTGTTTTTACAGTGGATATGTGAGACTCAGAAGATTGATAATAAGTTGTTAGCAAAAAGAGTTCAGTGTAATTCGAATGTAGAATCAAAATTTCGAGTTGATAGTAATGATTGTTTGAGATTCAGAGATCAGATTTGCGTTCCGTGCAACAGGCCAAATTTGACCCTAATCAGAACGATGGTTTCGGGACCACGAATCCGAGTCTGAGAAATATTTTATATTATATTTTGTGTTTATTATATATGAATTGATGTGTGTGAAAGTTTCGTAGAAAAATTTAATTGTTTGAGTGTTTAATTTAACAAAAAGGATTAAGTTGCTAAGGTGACAAAAGTAGTGAGCAAGAAATTAGAAGGGTAAAGTGAATTGTTTATTAAACTTAAGGATTTGCATGTCAAATTTCCACTTTCCATGTTAGTGGACGGTAATGATTAAGGAAGGAGATTATTTTGTATTTTTATAATGGGAATAATATATTTTATGGTATTAAAATATGTATTATATGGTTTTAACTAAATAAAGATTAAAAAAAAAAGAAGAAAAAGTGTTCATCTTCTACTCTTCATTGCCAAAACTTTAAGGAAGGGGAAGGGGAAGGATTTTCACCATTTCTAGCCATTTCATGTTCTAATTAGGTGAGTGTGCAAGTTTATTTCTTGATGATTTTTGTAAATTGAGGTAGTCATCTTACAAATTAGCTAACCCATGACCATTTTTTTTTTTTGCTATAGATATGCCTTTTGAAAGTTGCCATGAAAATGATTTTTCTTGTGTTTGAGTGTTTTAAGTTAAATAAGCTATATGTATGTTAGATTATTAAGTTTCTTTACAATCTTTAATAGAGGTTAACTCAATTAAGAATTTGTGAGAAGAGGAACTCATGGATGAACTAAGTAGCATGAATAATGAAAGAAATGTGATGATAGTAGTATCATGAACACATTGGCTTTGGCTTGATGTGGTGGAAAATTTTGGTAATTAGTGATTGGAGTCTTAAGGACTTAATTGTAAACGGATTTAATTATTGTGTTAAAAATGTAATTTGACATTTTGTATAGATGTAATAAATGAAGGAGAAAATTCGGTTCTTAGGTTTCTAATTTAAATTATGTGTATTATTGAGTTTGAGCAAATAGATAGAATGAATGTGAATAAAATTTATTTGACATTTCATAGATCGGGAACAAAAAGAGAAAGAACTAGATCGGGGAAAGGCTAAGGTGAACGAATAGCCAGAAATTTCAAATCTATCGACTTCTAAGGTAAGTTCTTAAGCAAATATTTATTTAATGGATAATTATGAATATGTTAAATGATGATAAATTGAAAATTTTGAGTATAAAATTTTGGGATAGCCGAATGTTCAAGTATGGAATTGGGTTGAATATATATTTTGTAAATGTGATATAAAATAGTGTATTTGATATGATATGTGAAAGTAATGTGAGGTATATGATGTGATGATGATAGTAACATGTAAAAATGTGTATCGAAAGATTAAGCATGTGACTATTTAGGGCTCTGTGCCTAGCAGGCTTTGTGCTGGTGACCTATTTCGGGCTCTATGCCTAGAAGGCTTTGTGCCGGTGACCTATTTCAGGTTCTCTGCCTAGTAGGCTTTGTGCCGGTGACCTATTTCGGGCTCTGTGCCTAGAAAGCTTTGTGCCGGTGACCTATTTCAGGCTCTGTGCCTAGCAGGCTTTGTGCCGGTGACCTATTTAGGGCTTTGATGCCTAGCAGGCTTAATGCCGGTGTATATGTCAGGCTTAATGACAGTGTTATATATTTATAAACCAATGACTCGTGATTTATATGTGATGAAAAAATGAATTTCTGTTAGGAACTAATGGCTCGGGTAAGTATAAACTTTTGTGCTTGCTATAAGTAAGGTAAGTTAGCGTATTATAATTTCAGTTAAATATGTTAAAATATGGTTGTGATTCAAAATGGATTTTATTGAAAGCTATAAAGCTTATCGTTGTTGTGTGAAAACATGTTGCATTATAAGAAGAGATTTAAATAAGATATAAGTATAAATGTGAATGTGAAAGATTTGGATGTGTTTCTAATGATACATAAATGAGTTTATGTGATGGATATAAATGTGTACTTATTTGAGTTGGAATTTGCTAATGTTTATAACATATTTGTATATCATTTGGATTTTAGTGAATTACATGTGTTATATGGATAAGGTGCAAATGCTTAAGATAATGATTTAATTGTATTCGGCAAGAGTTGTTTCATATGATGAATTCTTTGTTTTTAATGGTATATGCATAATGAGATTCAAGTTATAATATTTGAATATTTTATTAATGAAAGTAAAATTTGCTTGAGACTTACTAAGCTTTTGAGCTTACCTTGTATGCATTCGTTGTTGGTTTTATAGATTTTGGACTTGGTTGCTGGCTCATCGGATCGTTGGGAAGTCAACCATACTATCACTCATTTTGGTATATTCAAGCTAGTTATTTTTGAAACAAAGGCATGTATAGGCTAGTTTAGTGTGTGAATGATGTTTTATCTATATTCATAATATAGCCATGTGAAAATGGCTTGAATACGATGTAAGTTTATATATATATATATATATATATATGTATATATATATATGAATATATGTAAATTGGTATGCTATGAATTGGTATGCTATGAATTCTTTTAGTAACTATGTTAAAAAGGCATATGTGTCATGCTTTGGGTTGTTAGTTAGTATTTATATATATATATATATTCAGTTATAAATGGAACTTAGGATATGCTCAGTCATAGTGTATTAATATTGAGAATTGCATGTACATTAAAGAAATGAGTAGGTATGATTGGTTGATTTTATATATATATTGACGTGATGTGTGAACGTGTAAAGATAAGTATATATATATTTGTTGTTTGATAGTTGCTAGTAGTTGAGCATTCATGTTATACACTATTACAATTTAATTTATCTTCTTTGTGGTTTTTTATAATACTATATCTGTTATTATTATTAAACCATACAACGTTGCATACATAGATAATAAGAAAAGTGTTTATGTTTTTTGTAAGTAATACCTTGTGACCCTAATCCGGCAATGGGTATGAGTTGGGGTGTTACATTTTATTGGTATCAGAGCTTACGATTTAGTCGATTCTTGGACTACCGTAGCACGTAAGAATCTAGTTATACATGCCTTTGAATTGTATATACGATAGTGTGGTGACTTCTGACAATTTCAATTGTATTTTATATAGTAAATGGATTTTGATCTTGATAGAGCCGTAGCTGATAATGTAGAGAGCGTCGCGCCTGGTCTCTCACGTGGATCAGCGCCATTAGACTCTCGACCAGTTTCAGGTACCCATGAGGGGGAGGCTAAATAAGCCTTCTACCAGATGATGAATGAGTGGTTTACTCAGTTTATTCAGACTAACCCGGTTGTACAACAACCTCCACCTCTAAATAATCCAACTCTGGTACCTTCATCCCCGATGATAGATCCGATGAGATCTAGTAGGCCCCCTGTTGATAAAATCAAGAAATATGGGGCCGAAGAATTCAAATCAAATGATAATGATGATGCAGAACGAGCTGAGATGTGGCTTGACAACACTATTCGGGTACTTGATGAATTATCCCGCACTCGGAAGAATGCTTGAAATGTGCTATATCATTACTTCGGGATACTACATATCACTGGTGGAATACACTAGTATCAGTGGTCCCAAAAGAAAAAGTGACTTGGGACTTCTTTCAGATCGAGTTCCACAAGAAATACATTAGTCAAAGATCCATCGATCAAAAACGAAAAGAATTTCTTGAACTGAAACAGGGACGAATGACCGTGACAGAATATGAACGAAAATTTGTGAGACTCAGCAGATATGCTAGAGAGTGTGTTTCTACTGAGGTTATTATGTGCAAAGATTTGAAGATGGTCTGGATGAAGATATAAAGTTGCTGGTCGGCATTCTTGAAATCAAAGAGTTTGTGGTACTAGTCGAGCGGGCTTGTAAAGCTGAAGAACTTGGAAAGGAGAAAAGAAAAGCTGAAATAGAAGCTAGGGACACTCGTAAGAGATCAACGAGTAAGACTTACCATTCAGTGCCTAAGAAATTCAGAGATGACTCCAACCGACATAAAGCTACTTGGACTTACCTAGGCGTGATCGACCTCCAGTGAGTTGCCAAGCCACTTCGATGGCTAGTGTTGGTAATGTTCCACAGAATCGGGTGAGTGTAAACATTGTGGGAAATGGCATTCTGGAAGTTGCAGGGTTCGTGATCGGTCCTGCTTTAAATGTGGATCGTCGGACCATTTTATTCGTGAGTCCCCGATGTTAGTCAAACAGAATACGATTAGAACACTAGACCGAGTAGCATGCCAGCATGGGGCAGACCACCCAAACATTCAAGCAATGTAGGTGGCAGTCAGAGAGGGACAAAAGACATTGTAGTTCGATCGAGGCCCAAGCACCACATCGACTTATCTTTGTAAGGGCCGAGAGGATGCTTCTTCCCAAATGTTATTACAAGTACTTTCATACTTTATGATACTCTCGTGATCGCGTTGATTGATCTGGTTCAACTCATTCATATGTGTGAAACATTAGTATCCAAAGTAAGACTCTACCTGTTGAGTCTACTAAGTTTGCGATCCGTGTGTCCAGTCCTTTGGGTCGTTGTGTAATGGTTAATAAAGTATGTAAAGGTTTCCCATTGATGATTCGGGATTCTTGCTTCCCAGCTGATTTGATGTTATTGCCTTTTGACGAGTTTGATATAATTCTGGGAATGGACTGGCTAACTTTGTATGATGCAGTGGTGAATTGTAGAAGAAATATTATTGATTTGAAATGCCAAAACGGTGAGATCATCAGGGTTGAAACTAATGATGTGAGTGGGTTGCCTACTATAATAACCTCGATGTTAGCCCAGAGGTATGTGAAAAGAGGATGCGAAGCTTATTTGGTGTATGTGCAAGATAATAAAGTAGCCGAAAAATAGATTGAATCTGTACCAGTTGTGTGTGAATACCCAGATGTGTTTCCTGAAGAATTATCAGGTTTACCACCAGTACGAGAGATTGAGTTTGGCATTGAATTAGTACTGGGGACGACTCTGATCTAGATAGCTCCATATCAGATGGCACCTACTAAGTTAAAAGAGTTGAAAGCACAGTTGCAAGAGTTAACAGACAGGGGTTTTGCACGACCGAGTTTCTCTCCTTGGGGTGCACCAGTTTCTTTTGTGAAAAAGAAAGATGGAACGATGCGGATGTGTATTGATTATCGGAAAATGAATAAAGTAACTATAAAGAATAAGTATCCGCTACCACGGATTGATGATTTGTTTGATCAGTTGAAAGGGGCTTCAGTATTTTCGAAGATAGATTTGAGATCGGGTTATTATCGATTATGAGTCGAGACACAGATGTGCCAAAGACGCATTAGGACGAGGTACAGACATTTTGAGTTTTTGGTTATGCCTTTTGGACTCACTAATGCACCTGCTGTTTTTATGGATCTAATGAATCAGGTCCTCAGACAATTTTTGGATCGGTTTGTAGTAGTTTTTATTGATGATATACTGGTCTACTCCAAAGATGAAACCGAGCATGCCGAGCATTTGAGATTAGTGCTACAAACTTTGCGAGATCAACAACTGTATGCAAAGTTTAGTAAATGTGAATTCTGGATGAATGAAGTTAGCTTCTTGGGTCATGTTGTTTCAGCCTCAAGTATTCGGGTGGATCCAAACAAAATAGCGGCTATACTTGATTGGAAACCACCAAAGAATGTTTCTGAGATTCGAAGCTTCTTAGGTCTTGTGGGATACTACAGACGGTTTGTAAAAGGTTTTTCTGTGATAGCTACACCTTTGACAAAGCTATTACAGAAAGATGTCAAGTTTGAGTGGTCGAAAAAGTGTAAGAAAAGTTTTGAGCAGCTGAAAGCCCTTTTGACCGAAGCTCTAGTGTTAGCTCAGCCTGAATCGGGTAAAGAATTTGTCATTTTTAGTGATGCTTCTTTGAATGGATTGGGTTGTGTTTTGATGCAGGAAGGCAAAGTTATAGCCTACGCTTCGAGGCAATTGAAGCCGCACGAAAGAAATTATCCGACTCACGATCTGAAATTAGCAGCCATTGTTTTCGCATTGAAAATTTGGCGTCATTATTTATTCGATGAGAAATGTCACGTTTATTCGGATCATAAAAGCCTAAAGTATTTGATGACTCAGAAAGATCTGAACTTGAGACAACGTAGATGGTTGGAACTGTTGAAAGACTATGAATTGGTGATTGACTACCATCCGGGGAAAGCTAACATTGTTACAGATGTGTTAAGTCAAAAATCATTGTTTGCTCTTCGTGCGATGAACGCACAGATGGTTATGTTTGGTGATGGCTCGATCATAGCCGAGTTACAAGCAAGACCGATGTTTATTCAACAAATTTGTAATGCACAAAAAGTTGATAAGAATTTGATTGCTAGGCGAATTCAGTGTGAAAAAAATGTGGAATCGGAGTTTCAAATTGATGTGAATGACTGTTTGAACTTTAAAAGATGAATGTGTGTTCCGAAGAATTCTGATTTGACTCAGATGATTCTGGGTGAGGCTCATAGTGGTCGATTATCGATACATCCGGGTAGCACGAAAATGTATAATGATTTGAAATAGTTCTATTGGTGGCCTGGCATGAAACGGGATATATCCGAATTTGTTTCAAAGTGCTTAATCTGTCAGCAAGTAAAAGCCGAGCATCAAGTGCCTTTTGGGTTGCTGCACCAATCATGATACCTGAATGGAAATGGGATAGAATCACCATGGATTTTGTATCTGGTTTGCTTGTGACACCGAGCAAGAAAGATGCAGTCTGGGTTATAGTGGATAGACTGACCAAATCGGCTCATTTTGTACCGATTCGTACGGACTATTCACTTGATAAACTTGCTGAGTTGTATATATCATAGATTGTGAGGTTGCATGGTGTACCGAGTTCCATTGTTTCAGATAGAGACCCGAGATTCACATCACGATTTTGGAAGAAGTTGCAAGATGCTTTAGGTACTAAACTCTATTTTAGTACAGCCTTTCATCCTCAGACAGACGGTCAATCTGAACAAACTATTCAGATACTTGAGGATATGTTGAGATGCTGCGTTCTTGAGATTGAAGGTACGTGGGAAATGTACTTACCTCTGATTGAATTTGCCTATAATAATAGTTTTCAATCTAGTATCAAAATGGCACCCTATGAAGCTTTGTACAGGCGAAAGTGTCGAACACCATTATCTTTGGATGAGCTCGTGAGAATAAGATACACGGGTTGATTTGATTAAAGAGACCGAATGAAAGTGGGCGTGATCGAGATAATTTGAAAGTCGCCTCGGATAGACAAAAGTCTTATGCTGATTTGAAGCATAAAATGTTGAATTTCAAGTCGAGATCGAGTGTTTTGAAAGTTTCCCTGTGGAAGAAGGTACTCCGATTTGGTAGAAAAGGCAAATTGAGTCCGAGGTTCATCGGACCGTATGAGATCATCGAACGTATTGGGCCTGTTGCTTACAGATTGAAGTTGCCCTCTGAATTGGAAAAGATACACAACATATTTCACGTTTCGATGCTTCGTAGATATAGATCAGATCCGTCACATGTGATCACCCCGTCAGAGATTAAAATCTGATCTGATATGACGTATGAGGAAGAACCGATCCGTATTTTAGCTCGGGAAATGAAAGAGTTAAGAGATAAGAAAATTCCATTAGTGAAAGTGTTATGGAACAGGCATGGAGTTGAAGAGGCTACGTGGGATCCCGAGGACTCATTGAGGCAACAATATCCAACTTTGTTTAACGGTAAGATTTTCGAGGACGAAAATCCTTAAGGGGGGAGAGTTGTAACAGGCCGAATTTGACCCTAATCAGAACGGTGGTTTCGAGACCACGAATCCGAGTCTGAGAAATTTTTTTATATTATATTTTGTGTTTATTATATATGAATTGATGTGTGTGAAAGTTTCGTAGAAAAATTTAATTGTTTGAGTGTTTAATTTAACAAAAAGGATTAAGTTGCTAAGGTGACAAAAGTAGTGAGCAAGAAATTAGAAGGGTAAAGTGAATTGTTTATTAAACTTAAGGATTTGCATGTCAAATTTCCATTTTTCATGTTAGTGGACGGTAATGATTAAGGAAGGAGATTATTTTGTATTTTTATAATGTGAATAAGATATTTTATGGTATTAAAATATGTATTATATGGTTTTAACTAAATAAAGATTAAAAAAAAAAAGAAGAAAAGGTGTTCAGCTTCTACTCTTCATTGCCGAAACTTTAAGGAAGGGGAAGGGGAAGGATTTTCGCCATTTCTAGCCATTTCATGTTCTAATTAGGTGAGTGTTCAAGTTTATTTCTTGATGATTTTTGTAAATTGAGGTAGTCATCTTACAAATTAGCTAACCCATGACCGAATTTTTTTTGCTATAGATATGCCTTTTGAAAGTTGCCATGAAAATGATTTTTCTTGTGTTTGAGTGTTTTAAGTTAAATAAGCTATATGTATGTTAGATTATTAAGTTTCTTTACAATCTTTAATAGAGGTTAACTCAATTAAGAATTTGTGAGAAGAGGAACTCATGGATGAACTAAGTAGCATGAATAATGAAAGAAATGTGATGATAGTAGTATCATGAACATTCGGCTTTGGCTTGATGTTGTGGAAAATTTTGGTAATTAGTGACTGGAGTCTTAAGGACTTAATTGTAAACGGTATTTAATTATTGTGTTAAAAATGCAATTTGACGTTTTTTATAGATGTAATAAATGAAGGAGAAAATTCGGTTCTTAGGTTTCTAATTTAAATTATGTGTATTATTGAGTTTGAGCAAATAGATATAATGAATGTGAATAAAATTTATTTGACATTTCATAGATCGGGAACAAAAGAGAAAGAACTAGATCGGGAAAGGCTAAGGTGAACGAATAGCGTAAATTTCAAATCTATCAACTTCTAAGGTAAGTTCTTAAGCAAATATTTATTTAATGGATAATTATGAATATGTTAAATGATGATAAATTGAAAATTTTGAGTATAAAATTTTGGGATAGCCGAATGTTCAAGCATGGAATTGGGTTGAATATATATTTTGTAAATGTGATATAAAATAGTGTATTTGATATGATATGTGAAAGCAATGTGAGGTATATGATGTGATGATGATAATAACATGTAAAAATGTGTATGGAATGATTAAGCATGTTACTATTTCGGGCTCTGTGCCTAGCAAGCTTTGTCCCGGTGACCTATTTCAGGCTCTGTGCCTAGCAGGCTTTGTGCCGGTGACCTATTTCAGGCTCTTTGCCTAGCAGGCTTTGTGCCGGTGACCTATTTCGGGCTCTGTGCCTAGCAAGCTTTGTGCCGGTGACCTATTTCAGGCTCTGTGCCTAGCAGGCTTTGTGCCGGTGACCTATTTCGGGCTTTGATGCCTAGCAGGCTTAATGCCGGTGTATATGTCGAGCTTAATGACAAGTGTTATATATTTATAAACCAATGACTCGTGATTTATATGTGATGAAAAAATGAATTTCTGTTAGGAACTAATGGCTCGGGTAAGTATAAACTTTTGTGCTTGCTATAAGTAAGGTAAGTTAGCGTATTATGATTTCAATTAAGTATGTTAAAATATGGTTGTGATTCAAAATGGATTTTATTGAAAGCTATAAAGCTTATCGTTGTTGTGTGAAAACATGTTGTATTATAAGAAGAGATTTAAATAAGCTATAAGTATAAATGTGAATGTGAAAGATTTGGATGTGTTTCTAATGATGCATAAATGAGTTTATGTGATGGATATAAATGTGTACTTATTTGAGTTGGAATTTGCTAATGTTTATAACATATTTGTATATCATTTGGAATTTAGTGAATTACATGTGTTATATGGATAAGGTACAAATGCTTAAGATAATGATTTAATTGTATTCAAAGAAGAGTTGTTTCATATGATGAATTCTTTGTTTTAATGGTATATGCATAATGAGATTCAAGTTATAATATTTGAATATTTTATTAATGAAAGTAAAATTTGCTTGAGACTTACTAAGCTTTTGAGCTTACCTTGTATGCATTCGTTGTTGGTTTTATAGATTTTGGACTTGGTTGCTGGCTCATCGGATCGTTGGGAAGTCAACCATACTATCACTCATTTTGGTATATTCAAGCTAGTTATTTTTGAAACAAAGGCATGTATAGGCTAGTTTAGTGTATGAATGATGTTTTATCTATATTCATAATATAGCCATGTGAAAATGGCTTGAATACGATGTAAGTTATATATATATATATATATGTATATGAATATATGTAAATTCGGGTATGCTATGAATTCTTTTGGTAACTATGTTAAAAAGGCATATGTGTCATGCTTTGGGTTGTTAGTTATTATTTATATGTATATATATATATTCAGATTATAAATGGAACTTAGGATATGCTCATCATAGTGTATTAATATTGAGAATTGCATGTACATTAAAGAAATGAGTAGGTATGATTGGTTGATTTTATATATATATTGACATGATGTGTGAACTTGTGAAGATAAGTATATATATATTTGTTGTTTGATAGTTGCTAGTAGTTGAGCATTCATGTTATACACTATTACAATTTAATTTATCTTCTTTGTGGTTTTGATAATCAGATCTGTTATGATTATTAAACCATACATCGTTGCATACATAGATAATAAGAAAAGTGTTTATGTTTTTTGTAAGTAATACCTTGTGACCCTAATTCGGCAACGGATATGAGTTGGGGTGTTACATTTCGAGAAATTCAGAGTTGATTCAAATGATTTTGACTGAAGCTTACAATAGTTATTTGACTGTATATCGGAGGAGTACGAAAATGTATAATGATTTGAAATAGTTCTATTGGTGGCATGGTATGAAGAGAGATATTTCTGACTTTGTGTCGAAATGTTTAGTTTGTCAGCAAGTTAAGGCTGAACATCAAGTTCTGTCCGATTTATTGCAACCGATTATGATTCCTGGGGGGAAATGGGAGAGGACCACGATGGACTTTGTGTCGAGTTTGCCCTTATCTCCAAGCAAGAAAGATTCGATCTGGGTGATAGTTGATAGATTGACAATATCGGCTCATTTCATTCCGGTGAGAACCGATTATTTGTTAGATAAGTTGGGTGAATTGTATATCGATGAGATTGTGAGATTACACGGAGTACCGCTATCTATTGTGTCTGATAGATATCCGAGATTTACCTCGCAATTTTGGAAGAAATTTCAAGATGCTTTAGGCATGAAATTGCATTTCAGTATTGCTTTTCATCCACAAACGGATGGTCAATCCGAGCGAATCATTCAGATTCTCGAAGACATGCTGAGATGTTGTGTACTTGAATTTAAAAGTACGTGGGAAAAGCATTTATCATTGATTGGGTTTGCGTATAACAACAATTTTCAATCTAGCATTAAAGTGGCACCATATGAGGCTCTTTACAGTCGAAAGTGTTGAACTCCATTGTATTGGACCGAGCTGAGTGAGAACAAGATTCACGGGGTTGATCTTATAAAAGAGACTGAGTAGAAAGTGAAAGTAATTTGTGACAGTTTGAAAGCAACCTCAGATCGTCAAAAGTCTTATGCAAATTTGAAACGAAAGGATATTGAATTTAAGGTTGGTGATAAAGTGTTTCTGAAAGTATCTCCGTGGAAGAAAATACTTCAATTTGGCAAAAAGGGCAAGTTGAGTCCGAGGTTCATTGGACCGTATGAGATCGTTGAATGAGTTGGACCGGTTGCTTATAGATTGAGATTGCCATCTAAGTTAGAAAAGATCCATAATGTGTTTCATGTGTCAATGCTTCGACGGTACAGATCAGATCCATCTCATGTGATTGCTCCTACTGAGGTTGAGATTCAGTCAGACTTGTCGTATAGTGAAGAATAGATCTTAATTTTGGCATGAGAGACAAAAGAATTGAGAAATAAGAAAATTTCTCTAGTTGAAGTATTGTGGCACAAACACAGAATTGAAGAGGCTACGTGGGAGCCTGAGAACGTTATGAGAGAGCAACACCACAACTATTCACTAGTAAGATTTTCGGGGACAAAAATCCCTGAGGGGGAGAGTTGTAACAGCCCGATTTGGACCTTAGTCAGAACAGTGGTTCGAGACCACAAATCTGAGATCATAAAAATATTTTAATATTATTATCTATGTGAATAATATGTGACATAGCCTGTGTGAAAGTTCTGTGTGATAATTTGGTCGTTCGTGTGTCAAATTGAGAGGAAGGACTTAATTGCATAGAAAGTAAAATGTTGTGTGCTGATTCATGAGTACTTAGATGTTGTTGGCTTTTAAAAGAGGATGCCTTATTTGGCAATTAAGCCATTAATGAGATAGTGTATGACAATGGTCAAGAATAACCTTACATTATATGATAGTTAAATATTTAGTAATAAGGCTAATTTGGTAAATAGACTAATATTATGATAGTAAAAGAAAACAAATGAAAAGATGATGGTTATCATCTTCTTAGTGCCAAATTTGGAGAAAAAGATAGAGAAGAAAACCTAAGCAAGGTTTCGGCTAAGTTTGAACTAAATTAAGGTATGGTTTGGTTTCAGTTTTTGATAATTTCTAAGTTTTTATAATCGTTGCTTCTTCTACTATCAAGCCCATGTCTCAATTTTGTAAATTGATGATGTTTGTGAGTTATGCCATTGTTGATATATTGAGCTTTGTGATGTTAATTGGTGGAATATAAAGATTTAGTGTTGGATTAACATATTTTATCTTTGGATTTTTGATGAAATTGAGCATTTTGGGCTAAATTGTGAAAAGTGTATATTGAGGGACTAAAATGTAAAATAAATGAAATGTGTGGGTTTGTATGTACATTAGTAAAATTTGACTAAGCTTGTCCTAGGTGGAATTTGGTGAATTTGATGATTTTTGTGAGATGGAGACTAAAGTGTCAAAATGTGAAAATGTGAGGGCTAATTTTTAAAATGCCTAAATATGTGTGTTTGGACTAAAATGATTAAATTGATGATTGAATGGATTGAATTTAAATGTGTATAGACCAAGAACGGAGAGGTTTGGATCAAGATCGAGGCAAAGACAAAGTGCTTGATTAAATCGACCGTTTTGGTGTTTCGACGTCCGAGGTAAGTTCGGAAATAATACATTTATTTGAGATATGTTTTATTGATATGAAATGAATATGCTTATGTATATGAAAGTGAGTTGCTATGTCAATGATTATAATTTGATGGCAATAAGTGTGAAATTGAGATAGAAATGAATGGCACTATGTGTGCGATGTGATGAAAGCTTCGGTTTATTGCTGTGGCACTGTGTGTGCAATATCGAGATGAGTTGGTTAAAAGAATAGGAACTAAGTGTGTGATAACAATATTGCATTGGATATGTATGTGGTACTGAGTGTGCGATTAAATTAAAGAATGATTGGCAAATAATATCGAGCATTGAATAGCTTGGAGATTTAATAGCTTTGTGTGGTTAAGGTACGTATTGAACCATTGTGGTTGATGAGTAAAATTAAGCTTTGATTGAGGAAATGAGCATTGTAGCTATGGATGAGAAGGCACGAATATGAGATAATAGATCTAAGTGATTGTTTATTTATGCATTGATTTAATTTTATATGATAATTGTATTGTATATCAAACTTACTAAGCTTTGGAAAGCTTACTGTGTGATTTGTTTCTCTGCCTTGCAGTGTCAGTAAAGCTAGCTCGAATCTGGGATCGTCAGCTTCTCAATCACACTATCGGCATTCTATTTTGGTACTTTTGAAAAGATGTATTTAGTTGGAATGCGGCATGTATATGCTAGTTAATTGAATCAAGTTTGAGATTTGTAATTAGCCATGAGATGTGGCTAGATATGTGATAGGTTTGGCATGAATGAATGTGGTATATATGACGCATCTTTTGGCATGATTTGTAGATTGATAAATTTGCTATTGAGTGGTAACTTTGTGTTGCTAAATGCTGGTAAGGGTAGTGAGATTAGGAATGAATTATGCTTGTGATAGAATAAGTATTGGTATTGAATTGGGTATGATTAGAGTTGGTATTGATTGCATGTTTTGAATTGCAAAATTGGTATGCTTTTAGATGGCAATATTTGCATGAGATGTTTGGTTGAATGGCTTGTAGTTTTGACCTTAAGTAGGTGGCATGTTGGCCTTGTAAAAATGGCTTATAATGTCACACGGTTGGGGCACACGGGCGTGCCTCAGACCGTGGTTAAATTGGTAGAATGTGGCTTAATTGAACACGGCCTCGACATGGGGGTGTCATCTAACCGTGGTGCACAAGTCAGTAGCTGGCTTTAATAGTACACGGCCATGGCATGGGCGTGCCTATAGGTCGTCAGAAATGGCAGTATATGACCTTATAGGACATGGCCTTAGCACACGGGCATGCTTGTTAGCCGTGTTGATTTTGGTAGTATGTAACTACGGGGTGGTCACACGGGTGTGTCATGTTGCCGTGGGAGAGGCACGGCTTACCCCCACGGGCGTGTCTCCCCTATATTCTAGAAAAGTTTCAATTTTTCACAAAATTTTATATTTGTTTTGGTTTAGTCCCGACTCGGTTTATAAGCATGCTTAGGGTCTTGATGACTTGTTTAAGGGACACTATGATTGTATATAAATGTGTTTGATGATGATTGACTTTGTGTCTACTTTAGAGGTTAAATGTTTTGAGGTTAAATGTTTTGATTGTTATATAAGGTTCTTCAAAGGGCATTTATCGTGTATGAAGTTAATAGAATAAGGCCAAGGGCATATCGACTAGCTTTACCATCAGAACTTGAAAAGATTCATAATGTATTTCATGTTTCTATGCTACGTAGATACATATCCAATTCGCCACATGTGATTTCTCCAGTAGATGTTTAGATAGAAGCAGATTTAATGTATAGTGAATAACAGATCAGGATTCTGGCCCGTGAGATCAAAGAGTTGAGAAATAAACACATAACCCTAGTAAAGGTTCTCTGGCATAAACACGGGATTGAAGAAGCTACGTGGGAACTGTAACACTCCTATCCCGTGTTCGTCGCTAAATTAGGGTTAGAAGAGTTACCGGACGGATCGGAAACATTTACAGAATTTATCATATAGCCATTCATCAATATCAATCATAATGTCCCTTAAGTAGGTCATCGAGACCTTAAACATGCTTACAAACCGAGTTGGGACTAAATCAAAACACATACAAAATTTCAAGGAAAAATAATTTTTTTCTAAATACCGAGGATACACACCCGCGGGAGTAGGCCATGCCTCACCCACGGCTACTTGACACACCGTGTGTCTTCCCCGTGGTCATATACTGCCAAAATCAACATGGCTACCAAGCATGCCCGTGTGCTAAGGCCGTGTCCTACTAAGTCATATATTGCCATTTCTCACACGGCCTTTAGACACGCCTGTGCCATGACTGTGTACTTCATAAACTAGCTACTGATTTTACCCCACGATTACTAGGCACGCCCATGTGCCATAGACGTTTGACATTATAGGTCATTTGCAAGACCACAATGCCACCCATGGGTCTCACCTACAAGCATCATTTACCAACACATAACATGCATATATATAGCAACCAAAACATACCAATATAACCATTCAAACCATGCATTCAATACCAATGTCAACCATGCTAACTTCCAAAGCAATACATATGCATAATCAAAAGCATAATTCATCTAAGAACTTGAGGAAAACTTGACCAATTTCATGAATCAAATATCCAAATCAAAACATCTACACATTTCACATTCATTCAAACAATTTTCCATCTTAAAGCTAGCCAAATCACATGGGTAAGTTCATATAACAAATTTTACCAAAAACTAGCCTATACATGCCATATCTAGTTATATACATTTTCAAAGTGTACCAAAAAGAGTTTAGTAGAGTGATGATGATCCTTGACAGTCCCGAGCCTTTAGTAGCTTTGACGACCTATAAAACAGAGAAAACACACAAAGTAAGCTTTCCAAAAGCTTAGTAAGTCAATATACAAACAAACTTAACATAGTAGGCATATAATTCAAATAGATATATTTGCACATTCCAATCACTAATAAATCATCACATATCTAACTTGGTTCATAAACTTGACCATTTTGGCCACATTTACAATTCAATAGTTATATGTATACATAGCTCATTCATAATCATTTTTACTTCTCATTCACTTTCTCATATTCAATCATACTTTTGTTCAAACCAAAGTCATATAGGTACTTACCTTTTATACATGCTTAATGCACATTCAACGTACCTGAAACAGATATTCATTCACTATTTGATCATGGCTCGAATTTACCATTCATATCACAGACTTGCCCGTTGAACCAATAGGAATCTAGTAGGATACTTAAAAGCTCGGAGTAATCGTACAAAGCCAACGTCCCAGACGAGGTCTTACATGCAATCAGATATCGGTGCCTTTGTCTGCATGTGGTCTTACACGAATCAATATGATGCCGATGTCCCAGACATGGTCTTACACATAAAACTCATTTCAATGCCAACATCCCAGACGTGGTCTTACTCTTAAAGCTCATATCAATGCTAACGTCCCAGACGTGGTCTTACTCGTAAAGCTCATATTGATGTCGACGTCCCAAACGTGGTCTTACACAAAATCACAAATCAACGCCAATGTCCTAGACGTGGTCTTACATGATATAACAGATCAGATACCTATGTCATGACAGAACTAATCCTATCTATTCCTAGGTTCATACGGGACTTTTTGGACTTTATCACTATATCAAACTTATCTTGGAATTCATGCACATAGCATCTCATACACCTTCATTATCATTGATAATCATATGAATATATCCAATTCAATACAAATACGTTTATTTGCATAGTTACTTACATCAGATTCGGTTTATCGAAATGAAAACGACTACTCTGTCACTTTCGCTTTCCCGCGATTTAATTCTATTTTCCTCGGTTCTTGATCTATCCGTATTCAGAATTAACCCGTTTATTTACTAATTCATTCAATTCAATCCAAACACATATATTTAGGGCAATTTAGAAACTAGCCCTTATACTTGCACAATTTATCAATTTAGTCCATTTTACTCAAAACATCAAATTCATAAAATCAATACACACACAAGCTTAGACAAATGTCCCTAAGGACTATATAAGTTCATACTTTTCATCAACTTTGAAATTTAATCCTTCAATTTACCATTTTCTCAATTTAACTCTATTTAGCTAAATTCATCAAAACTTCAAGAACATAAGCATGTTCATCTAGCTCAATTCTTTCATTTTTCATTCTCAAACATCACAAAGCTTGCAAAACCATCAACGGCATATTTCACATACATCATCAAAACACAAAATCAAGACATGGCTTTTGTAGCTCTCAAATCAACGATTGTAGAAACGTGAAAATTATCAAAAATCAAAACCAAAATCATACCTTAATTTAAACTTGAACAGCCGAAACCCTTGCCTATGTTTTTCTTTTCTTGTTTTTTCTTTGATAATTCGGCCAAGATGAATAGATTATGGCCTTTTTTTCATGTTTTTGTTTTACTAATATAAGCTTAATAATCAATGTACAAAAATGACCTTTAATAATAATAAACATAACACATAATTCAATGTCATTCATGACCTTAGCCGTCCACTAAACATGATAATGGCTTAATTGCCATACAAGTCCTCCATCATTTCAAAGCCAAAACATATAAGTGCTTTAACATATAACATGCAAATTTCACATTTAATGCAATTCAATCCTTTTGTCAATTTAAACACACAGGCGGACAAATCAACTTACAAAACTTTAGCACATGCATAATCACTTATCAGAGATACAAAAATACTACTAAAATATTATTCAAACTCAGATTCGTGGTCTTAAAATCACTGTTTCGACTAGGGTATAAATTGGACTATTACAATTCTCCCTCTTAGGGATTTTCATCCTCGAAAATCTTACCGTTAAACAGAGTCGGATATTGTCGTCTCAATGAGTCTTTAGGCTCCCATGTAGCCTCTTCTATTCTATGTCAATTCCACATTACTTTTATTAATGGAATTTTCTTGTTTCTCAACTCTTGCACTTCACGAGCTAAGATACAGATCGGTTCCTCTTCATATGTCATATCAGATTGGATTTCAATTTCAGACGGGGCGATCACATGTGAAGGATCAGATCGATATCTACGAAGCATCGAAACGTGAAATACATTATGAATCTTTTATAACTCAGAAAACAACTTTAATCTATATGCAACAGCCCCGACACGTTCAATGATCTCATACGGTCTGATGAATCTCGGACTCAGTTTGCCTTTAAGTCTGAATCGAAGCACTTTCTTCCACGGAGACACTTTTAGAAATACCTTGTCACCGATTTCAAATTCTATATCTTTTCGTTTCAAGTCTGCATAAGACTTCTGATGATCAGATGCTGCTTTCAAACAATCTCTGATCAATTTCACTTTCTGTTCTGAATCTTTTATCAAGTCAACCCTGTGTAGCATATTCTCACTAAGCTCAGTCCAATATAGAGGTGTTCAACATTTACGTCCGTATAGAGCTTCATAAGGTGCCATTTTGATGCTCGTTTGAAAAATATTGTTATACGTAAATTTGATCAACGGTCGATACTGTTCCAACGAACCAATAAACTTAAGAATGCAATAGCTTAACATATCTTCTAGAATCTGAATGATCCGTTCAGACTGACCATCTGTTTGAGGATGAAAAGCTGTAATGAAATGCAATTTCGTGCCTAAAGCTTCTTGCAACTTCTTCCAGAATCACAATGTAAATCTCGGATCTCTGTCTAACATAATGGATAGTGGCACCCCATGCAATCTCACAATCTTAGAAATATAAAGTTTAGTTAATCTTTCAAGTGAGTAATATGATCTTACCGAAATAAAATGAGTAGATTTCGTCAATCGATCAACTACAATCCAAATCGCATCTTTCTTTCTCGAAGATAGAGGCAATCCAGAAACAAAGTCCCTCGTTACTCTATCCCATTTCCACTCAGGAATCAGAATCGATTGTAGCAAATCGAATAGAACTTGATGTTCAGCTTTCACTTGCTGACAAACTAAACATTTTGAAACAAAGTTAGAAATGTCTCGCTTCATACCAGACCACCAATAGTGCTGCTTCAAATCATGATACATCTTTGTACTTCCCGAATGAACAGATAAACTACCGTTATGTGTTTCACTCAAAATTAATTGAATCAACTCCAGATTTCTCGAAACACAGATATGATCTTAGAATCTCAAACAATCATCAACAATTCAAAATTTAGATTAGAATCCAATTCACACAGAGCTCATTTCGATAACAATTCATTATCAACCCTCTTAGCATCACATATCTGCTGTAAGAACAATGGTTTCACTTTTAATTCAACCATCATAGAACTATCATCAGACAAATCTAACTGAGCATTTAAGGCATGCAATGCAATTGATGCTTTTCTACTCAAAGCATCAGCAACCATGTTTGCTTTATCCGGATGATAATCTATCACAAGCTTATAATCTTTTAATAGTTCTAACCACCTTCTTTGATGCAGGTTTAAATATTTCTGGGTCATCAAATATTTCAAACTTTTATGATCTGAAAATACATGACATTTCTCACCATACAAATAATGGCACCAAATCTAACATCTTTCTAAAGTAATTTGGTCAACGGAGTAGCTATCACTGAAAATCCTTTTACAAAACGATGATAATAACTAGCTAGACCCGAAAAACTACGGACTTCAGACACATTCTTCAGAGGTTTCCAATTCAGAATAGTAGAGATCTTGCTCGGATCAACACGAATCCCAGAAGCTGACACAATATGTCCTATAAAACTAATCTCGTGCAACCAAAATTCACATTTACTAAATTTCTCATACAATTGCTTTTCTCGTAGAGTTTTGTAACACAATCCTCAAGTGTTCAACATGCTCATTTTCACTTCATGAATAAATCAATATGCCATCTGTGAAAACTACAACAAATTGATCTAGGTACGGTCTAAAAATTCTGTTCATCAAATCCATAAAATCAGCAGGAGCATTGGTTAGTCCAAATGGCATAACTAAAAACTCATAATGCCCGTACCTCGTTCTGAAAGCAATTTTAGGTATATCAGAATCTTTCACTCTTAACTGATAGTATCCCAATATCAGATATATCTCAGAGAATACAGTAGCTCCTTTTAACTGATCAAATAAGTCATCAATTTTGGGCAACGGATATTTATTCTTTATGGTCACCTTATTCAACTGACGGTAATCTATACACATTCTCATCATACCATTTTTCTTTTTCACAAACAAAAGAGGAGCACCCCAAGGTGAAAAACTCGGTCTAGCGAACCTCTATCAGTCAACTCCTACAATTGTAACTTTAACTCTTTCAACTCTATTGGTGCCATTCTATATGGAGCTATCAAAATAGATGTAGTACCAGGCATCAATTCAATACCAAACTCAACTTCACTAATCAAAGGTAAACCCAGTAACTCTTCAGGGAACACATCAGAAAACTCACAAGAAATAGGTACTGCCTCAATTCTCAAACACTTTCGAATCAATAACATAAGTGAAATATGACTCATACCCCTTTTTCACATAACTTAGGCTTTCAAAACCGATGTCACAGCAGGCAACCCATTCAAATCATTAGACTCAACCCGTACAATTTCATTATTTGGACATCTCAAATCTATTGTCTTTCTTTTGTAGTTCATAACAGCATCATGCAAAGACAACCAGTCCATACCCAGAATGATATCAAACTCATCAAATGGCAAAAGCATCAGATCAGCAAGGAAACAATTTTCTCGAAACATTAACGGACAATTCTTGCATACTTTGTCAACAAGAACACTTTTATCTAAGGGGTTCAGTACTTTTATAGAAAACTCAGTAGACTCTACATGCAAAGTCTTACTATAAACTAAAATCATACATATATACGAATGCGTAGAACCAGGGTCTATCAATGCAATCACATAAGTATCATGAAGCGTAAAAGTACCCGTTATGACATCAGGTGATGAAACTTCCTCACGAGCTCAGATAGCATACTCTGGCAGGCGCTCTCGCTTCAGATCTTACAATAGTATCTCTCATGCACCTCTGACTACCACTAGCATTTCTTGTATTCTTCGAAGGTCTACCCCTTATAGGATAAATTATCAAGTCTTGAATTCTGAACAGTCTCTAGCTTGGCAGACTTAGGATAATCACGGATAAAATGGTCAAGTGATCCACATCAAAATAAGCTCTGTCATTTAATCTACAGCTTCACCGATGTCTTTTTTCGCAATGTTTACATTCAGGTCTCTTGGATCGAACATTACCAACGTTGGCCATTGAAGTTGCTAGAGTTTTGGAACTTATTTGCGCTCTAGCTCGATTTCTATTTGGATGTCCCTCATTATCTCTGGAGCAACCTTTGTCATCTCTGAATCTCTTTGAAGTAGACTGAAATTACTTATTCTGAAATCTTTTTCTAGTATCTCAGGCTTCAGACTAAGCTTTTCTTTTATCTTTCCCGAGTGCCTCAGCTTTGCAACCTCAGTCAACGAGTATAACAAACTCTTATATTTCTAATATCTTGACTAGCAAACGAATGTCTTCATTAAGGCCATCTTCGAATCTTTTGCACATTATAGCATCGGAAGATATACATTCTCGAGCATTTTGACTTAATCTCACAAACTCTCATTCATATTCGGTAACAGTCATTCAACCCTATTTAAGCTCTAGAAATTCCTTTCATTTTTGATCAAAAATCTCTCACTGATATATTTCTTTCGGAACTCGGTCTGAAAGAAATCCCATGTAACTCATTATTTCAGCACAATAGAAATTAAGCTTTTCCACCATTGATAAGCTGCATTTTGAGCAATGAGACCACACACTTAATGCATTCTTCTGGAGTCGAGACATTTCATCGAATACTTGGATAGTATTTTTAATCCAGAACTCGGCCTTTTCAGCATCATCATCATTAGTAACCTAGAATTCTTCGGCCTCGGACTTACGATACCCTCAGGAAAAATCCACCTATGACTTCACTTATTATTTATTCCCCAAACCATATGATTTCTTTACTTAGCTTGATCTGTGAGACTCCCTAACCTATATTAAACCCTCTCTCGAGGCAAATAACATCTAACCTTAGGTTAATTAGTGGAACTCTCATTCTCTTATAATAACCCCTTAAGGAAGTAGTAAATCGATCAATGGATTACCATATTAGGTTTCACCCTAATCATGCAAAATCTCGTAACCCTATCTCTAGGCACCCGATCAACTCCACTCAATTATGCTAGATATACTCTTAGGCAAGGTTTATTCCTTCTCCACCTAAGCACATCAGATTAACTTAAGCAACATAATTAAGAATAAACTAAGTACTTCTTATATAATTTAGAAATCAAATAACAAAATCCATCATAGGTCTCATTCTCTTCAGGTATCTGAAGGGTTTAGTTCATAACTAAATAAGAAAACATCTCAAGAGAAAAGATAAAATAAAACATAAGAAATCCCTAAAACCCCCTAAAGGAATTGAAAGAGCGATCCTCCATCTTGAATAAAGTTCTGGCTTTTTGAGATGGATCAACTGGCTATCTTCAAGTGATTCCCTAAAAGATGAAAGCTTCGGCAAAAGCCTCTGCTAAAAGTCGTCCTGTTTTGGCTTCTGTCGAACTCTCATTTTTAGTTGCTACCTTAGGTGTTTATATAGGCTTTGAGATGCTTTACTTGGATCCTAAGTATCCTAATTCAAGTAAAATTCCTCCTAGGATGTTTAAGTAGACTTAGTAATGTGTTTCTTTGCCTCCAAGCATCCAAATCTAAGTGAAATTACTCTTTCCCACGATAGGGCACGGCCATGGTACATGCCCGTGCAAATCATCTTCAAGCCATGTCTCGATTTTGTCGATTGAGGCACAATCGTGTAAATCATGGCATGGCCATGTGAAGTAAGTGGCAAGGCACGGTCCGTGTGGCTTGAAGTCCAGGCCGTGCCAAATTCTTGGGTTGATTTGGTCTATTTTAAGCTTGTTTTACATTTTTTCATCCTCGGGTGCTTTTCTGAGTATAAACATGAAAAGAAAGGATTAAAAGCACCTTTTTACATAAATCAAGGGCTAAATTAACCAAAAGCATGCTTAATATGGGGTTAAAATATGTTACTTTTAGGGTTTATCAAATACCCCCACACTTAAGCTTTTGCTTGTCCTCAAGCAAAATTTTCAACTTACAATTAGAACGAACTTTCCATAATTCATAATTCCTATCGACAATGTCTCATCATAATTCATAGATAATTTATACATGGATAATTCAACTCAAAGAGTCCTAAAGATTCAATCACGATAAGTCATACCTTCGTAATACGAAAACATAGGTGTCTCCCCTTATCTGAATAATTACCTTTAATTCAAAACCGACAAGGATTTACATCCTCACAAAAGATTCACTCAAATCACTCGAAGTGTTTTAATGTTCAAGAATAAGCACTCTAAGTTGAACCTAAAAAGTTAATCCCATAGGCTTGCTTGAAAATCAAATCTCCACCACTGTATATGAGATGATACACAAATCAAAAGGTCTTTAATTAGGGTTGTAACGAGACTTGGGTTAAAAGGTGTGGGGAAAGGTGAATTAGAAGTTTAAAATCGAGATCAACTTGACAAATTACCTAACTTGAAACAATGAACTAAATTTGAATATTTACATCGAATGAAAACTAATAATACCTACTATGGATAATTACTCTATAATAAAGTGTATTTTCATCACATAAAATTTGATAATACTGTAATACGATTTTTTCTTCAACAATTAGAGTTTAATTGCTCTAAGCTTTTTTTTTTAAAGAACAAACTAAAATATTACATCATAAATGATAAATGTAACTACTGAACTAATATATTTCGATAATTTAATCAAATCAAACCTCGATTAAAAGGTAGTCAAAGGAATGGTGATAACAAATTCAAAGGGATTTAGGGTTAATATTAGTGGGTGAGTCAATAAAAAGGTTGTTAAGATTCAACGGGGTTCACTAAGGGTTAATTTGTATGGGTAGGCTTTTAGTGGAGTGAATGGGTTAAATCCTAGGTGCCTTTATCATCTCTGTATATCAAATCAAAAGTGTGGTCTCAACATGTATAAATGATGCAAGTTCTAGAATAACAGTTCAAAGTTGACACACTCATAATCAATAAAGTGAGCACGAAAAAGAATATATGCTCTATAAGGCCAAAATCTCACTCAAATTATGGGTGTTTTTGACATCAATCCTTATAAATTCCAAATTTCAAGGTAGTACTCAAATTCAGTTCAATGACCTATCAATTTTAATTTTTAGAAAGTAGATTTACCATGCTTGATTCTCTAGTATCCTTCAAATTTAATCATCAATGCACAATTAACTATGACTTACTCTAAAACATATCAATAAAAATCATAAATCATTATAAATTTCATCCTAATTAGTAATATGAGAAAAATAATTTCGAACAAGACTAAATTCAGGATTTTGAGAATAATGCAAAAAGTCAGGTACTTTTACCCCCCACACTTAAGATGTGCATTGCCCTCAATGTACAAAGATAGATAAACAATTATGTAATAATAAAATCAAAAGAGAAGGGGAGAAGTAACACTTCCTGAATTTTTAAATGAAGTCTATGAAAAGAAATCGGATAAGATTGGAGGTAAAAGTGGGAAACGTCTCAAACCGTTTGAAATTGAATCCTCGAAGTAGCTGGCTTGGTTTTATTGTATCCTAAGCTAAATCTAAATATCATAAATAATAAGAAGAAGAAAATAAAATAAAATAAAGTAAAATAATGGAAATAAAATAAAAAAAAATAAATAATGGAAAATGAAAGACAACTAGAAAAATGGAGAATGAATTTTAAATAGAGATGTAGCCCGTGTTTTGGGATTTTGAATTTTGAACGCATTCAGGGTGTTTGGGCATGGCCGTAGGTGTCGTGGCACGCCCGTGTCTTTCTTCAAACGGTCATTTAATACAGGCGTGCTCCTCTCGTGTTTGATAAGTCAGAATGTTAGCACGATTGAAAGGCACGACCGTGTTTAGCCCCGTGCTAGACAAGTCAAGATAACCTCGACGGGCGTCCAAGACAGGCATGGACTATTATCACCACCCGTGTTGGGAAAAGAAATTTTTCTATGTTGTGCACGGCTACTAGCACGCCCACTGCCATGGGCACGCCCGTGTGTAGGGTCGTGTGGCCTAGAAATCTGCTCTTTGGTTAATTTATGGTGAGGTGCTAAAAAGGAAAAGAAAAGAAAAAAATAAAAAATAAAAAATGTAAAAATGGGGTTAGTGCTCGGGTTGCCTCCCGAGAAGCGCTCGTTTATAGTTTTAGCTAGACTTTACCTCTCATCCGTATGGTCATGGGGTTTGAGGAGGTGAAAATCCTTTTTCATGTGATCACTTCGGTTATGGATATATAGTTTAAGTCGAGTGATGTTTACATCAAAAGTGTCGAATTTAGTATTGCTGGCCTCAACTGTGCCATATAGGAAGACATTTAGTACCTCAAAAGTGATTTCTTCATTTGTCTTGAGGTCTGAATTGGTGATTCAAGGGTCTTCCTTATTCAACAATATGTGATCTCCTAATTTGAAGTGATTCGTTGTTCCTATCAGCTCGTCTAGGGGCTCCTTCGATTTCACTTCGTGCGGTTCCTGTTCCTCTTTGATTTGTATTTCCTACTCTTTTAGTTTGTTAACCCTAAGTCTTTGTTCCTTATGTATTTCTTCTTTGTTGGCACGAGGTCTAGGATCTAGCTCAGCTAAGTGATTTCGTAATGCTTCCTGTAAAGAAGGTTGAACCAAATGATTATCAATAGAATTAACGTTCGTACCTTTATTACTCGATGTCCTAGCGAGTTAAGAGCTTGAAGAGTGATTGTTTCGTCGTCTACACAAAGTGTGAGTTCACTGAATTCTTCCTCTGTGTGGTCTTTCTTTATTGCATTAGGATATGGCACACGAGGTTGGTACTCTGTAATTGCTGATTTTGGTAAATTATGGTACACCTCAACCTTACCCTTTCTTACCACAAGTTCTTCCCTTGGGTTTGGATCCACTAACAATTCACTGTTATGAGCTTGTACGGCTTGGAGCCCATGATTCGGCTCAAGTTTGTAGCCTTGTGGTGTTTCCTATGGTGAAAGTTGAACAATTTGATTATCAATTGAATTTACTTTCTCACATTCATTACTTGATGTCCTGGCCGAGTCAAAAGCTTGTAGACTGATTGATTCGTCACCTACACGAAGAATGAGTTCTCTGTATCAACATTAAGTTTAGAACTAGCAGTTGCTAGAAAGGGTTTTCCTAAAATTAAAGGAATCGAATTGTCCTCAATCATGTCTAAGACAAAAAAATCTACTGGGAATATGAATTTATCAATTTTGATTAGAACATTTTCTATTATACCCCTATGAATTCTGATAGTTGTATCAGTTAACTGAATGCTCATCCTAATTTGTCTGGGTTTCCCTAGACATAATTGTTTAAACATTTTATAAGGCATAACATTGATGCTTAACCCTAAATCAGCTAAAGCAATATCAATAAATAAACTACCAATTAAACATGGAATTGTAAAACTCCCGATGTTTTTTTGCTTCGTGGATAGTCTGTTCTGTAACATTGTTGAGCATGCTGCGTTTAATTCTACGTGGTGCTCCTCATCTAATTTACGTTTGTTTGTCAAGAGCTGTATTAAAAATTTCCTCGAGTCTGTTTTCTGAAAAAGAGCTTCAAGGAGAGGAAAGTTAATATGTACTTTCTTTAAGAGTTTAAGAAACTTATCGAACTGTTCCTCTGAATCGTCTCTTTTCATTGCTTCGGGATAAGGTATGTCAGGTTGGTACTCCTTGATTACCGATTTTGGCTTTTCTTGTGTTACCTTTATCTTACCTTCATCTACCTTGTTTTCTTGTATTGAGTTTGGGTCATCTAACCCCTTACTGTCTTGAGCTATTATGGCTTGAATTTGTTCCTTTGGGTTAACCTCGATGTTACTTGGTATACGTCCGAGCGGTCGTTCTGACATTAGCTTTATGAGATGTCCCACTGACCTAGTAAGTTCTCCAACTTGATTCTCGATCCCTTTGATCGATTTTTGTTGTTCATCAAGTGCTACTTCGATTTTTGGAAATGAGAATCTGTGGCTGCCATGAATTTTGTCAGCATCTCTTCACGTTTCGGCTCCTCTTCTTGTTGGTGGGGTGGTTGTTGAAAATTTGGACTAAGTTCTGATCTTTGGCTATTTTGATCATCCCACGAGAAATTGGGATGGTACTTCCAACCTGCATTATAAGTGTCACTATAAAAATTATTTTGATATCTAGAATAGTTACTTGTATAGTGAGCTTGCTTGTTTTCCATGCCATATCCGTAGGGTGGGTACTAAGGATTCGCCACTCCTCTTAGATTCAAATCATATTGTATTTCTAGATGTACCTGTGAGGGACTATACCAATCATCAATTTTTTTATTCATTATCTCTAACTGATTAGATAACCTGGTGACCACGTCGAGGTTGAAAACCACGGTTGTGTTTGTAGGAATTGTCCTCATGACTTGCCACTGATAATTATTCAGTGCCATCTTTTCTATAGACTAAAATTTTCTGCCAAAAGCAAAATAGAGGAAAAAAATAGCAAAGTAAAAATAAAAATAATAATAATAATAATAATAAATTGTAATAAAAAATTTGTTAAAGTAATAAAAATAGAGCTTTAATAATATTTTAGTGTTCCCCAGCAACGGCGCCAAAAACTTGATCGTGTCAACTAGTCGAGTTTTGATATTTTTAAAATGAATGATCGAACCTGTACACTAACTATGACAACGATAGAGGCAAGTGCACCTATCGAACAGTAGTATAGTTTAGGCAAGAATATATTTTCGAACCCAAGGGAACCTAAAAGTACTACTACTCACTTTCTTTATATTATTTAGCCTGAAATATGGAGTGATTGGTTTATTAATCTAAAAACTAATGGAACATTTAAACTAAATGCAAAGACAAAAGAACGAAACTTTGGAAAAAGACTTTAGGAAAACTCAGTTGATGAAGATGATACCCTAAGGAAAAATCCACCTATGACTTCAGTTATTATTTATTCCCCAAACCATATGATTTCTTTACTTAGCTTGATCTATGAAACTCCCTAACCTATATTAAACCCTCTTCGAGGCGAATAACGTCTAACCTTAGGTTAATTAGTGGAACTCTCGTTCTCTTATAATAACCCCTAAGGAAGCGATTAGAATTGATCAATGGATTCCCATATTAGGTTTCACCCTAATCCGCAAAATCTCAGTAACCCTATCTCTAAGCGCTTGATCAAGTCCACTCAATTATGCTAGATCTACTCTTAGGCGTGGTCTATTCCTCCTCCACCTATGCACATCAAATTATATTAAGCAACATAATTAAGAACAAACTAAGTACTTCTCATATAATTTAGAAATCAAATAACAAAATCCATCATAGGTTTCATCCCCTTCAGGTATCTGGAGGGTTTAGTTCATAACTAAATAAGAAAACATCTCAAGAGAAAAGATAAAATAAAACATAAGAAATCCCTAAAACCCCCTGAAGGAATTGAAGGAGAGATCCTCCGTCTTGAATAGAGTTTGGCTTCTTGAGATGGATCAACTAGCTATCTTCAAGTGATTCCATAAAATATGAAAGCTTCAGCAAAAGCCTCTGCTAAAAATTGTCCTCTTTCGACTTCTGCTAAACTCCCCTTTTTAGTTGCTACCTTGGGTGTTTATATAGGCTTTGAGATGATTTACTTGGCTCCTAAGTATCCTAATTCAAGTAGAATTCATCCTAGGATGTTTAAGTAGACTTAGGAATGTGTTTCTTTGCCTCTAAGCATCCAAATGCAAGTGAAATTGCTCTTTCCCGCGGCAGGGGCACGGCCATGGTACAAGCCCATGCAAATTGTCTTCAGGCCATGTCTCGATTCTGTCAATTGGGCACGGCCGTGTAAATCATGGCATGGCCATGTGAAGTAAGTGGCAAGGCACGGCCATGTGGCTTGAAGTCCAGGCCGTGCCGAATTCTTGGGTTGGCCCAATTTGGTCTGTTTTACGTTCTTTTCGTCCTCGGGTGCTTTTCTGAGTATAAAAATGAAAAGAAAGGATTAAAAGCACCTTTTTACATAAATCAAGGGCTAAATAATCTAAAAGCATGCTAAAAATGGGGTTAAAATATGTAACTTTTACGATTTATCATAGGCCGTGCCTCACCCATGGCTACTTGATGCACCCGTGTGTCCTCCCCGTGGTCTTATACTGCCAAAATCAACACAGCTACCAAGCACGCCTGTGTGCTAAAGTCGTGTCCTACTAAGTCATATACTTTCATTTCTCACTACGGCCTTTAGACACGCTCGTGTCATGACCGTGTACTTCATAAACTAGCTACTGATTTTACCCCACGATTACTCGGTACACCCGTGTGCCATAACCATGTGACATTATAGGTCATTTGCAAGACCAAAATGCCACCCACATGGGTCTCACCTACAAGCATCATTAACCAACACATAACATGCATATACATAGCAACCAAAACATACCAATATAACCATTCAAACCATGCATTCAATACCAATTTCAACCATGCTAACTTCCAAAGCAATACATATGCATAATGAAAAGCATAATTCATCTAAGCACTTTAGCAAAACTTGACCAATTTCATGAGTCAAATATCCATAAAAAAACATCTACACATTTCACATTCATTCAAACAATTTTCCATCTTAAAGCTAGCCAAATCACATAGCTAAGTTCATATAACAAATTGTACCAAAAACTAGCCTATACATTCCATATCTAGTTATATACATATTCAAAATGTACCAAAAAGAGTTGAGTAGTGTGATGACGATCCTTGACGGTCCCGAGCCTTCAGTAGCTTTGACGACCTATAAAACAGAGAAAGCACACACAAAGTAAGCTTTCTAAAAGCTTAGTAAGTCAATTTACAAACAAACTTAATATAGTAGGCATATAATTCAAATAGATATATTTGCACATTCCAATCACTAATAAATCATCACATATGTAACTTGGTTCATAAACTTGACCATTTTGGCCACATTTAAAATTCAATAGTCACATGTATACATAGCGATTCATAATCATTTTTGCTTTTCATTCATTTTCTCATATTCAATCATACTTTTCTTCAAACCAAAGTCATATAGGTACTTACCTTTTATACATGCTTAATGCACATTCAACGTACCTAAAACGAATATTCATTCACTATTTGATCATAGCTCGAATTTACCATTCATGTCACAGACTTGCCGTTGAACCAATAGGAATCTAGTAGGGTATTCAGAAGCTCGAAATAATCGTACAATGCCAACGCCCTAGACGAGGTCTTACATGCACTCGAATATCAATGCCACTGTCCTAGACAGGGTCTTATATGAATCAATACAATGCTGATGTCCCAAACATGGTCTTACACGTAAAACTCATTTCGATGCAAATGTCCCAAACGTCGCCTTACTCTTAAAGCTAATATCGATGCCAACGTCCCAGACGTGGTCTTACTCGTAAAGCACATAGCGATGCTGACGTCCTAGACGTGGTCTTGCACGAAATCACAAATCAACGCCAATGTCCCAGACGTGGTCTTACATGATATAACAGAACAGATACTTGTGTCATGACAGAACTAATCCTACCTATTCCTAGGTTCGTACAGGACTTCTTGGACTTTATCACTATATCAAACTTATCTCGGAATTCATGCACATAGCATCTTATACAACTTTATTATCATTGATAATCATATGAATATATCCAATTCAATACAAATACGTTTATTTGCATAGCGACTTACCTCGGATTTGATTTATTGGAATGAAAACGGCTACTCTGTCACTTTCGCTTTCCGCGATTTAAGTCTGTTTTCCTCGGTTCTTGATCTATACATATTTAGAATTAGCCATTTTATTTACTAATTCATTCAATTCAATCCAAACACATATATTTAGGGCAAATTACAAATTAACCCTCACACTTGCACAATTTATCAATTTAGTCCATTTTACTCAAAACATCAAATTCATAAAATCAATACACACACAAGCTTAGCTGAATATTCCTAGGGACTATATAAGTCCATACTTTTCATCAAATTTGCAATTTAATCTTTCAATTTACCATTTTCTCAATTTAGCCCTATTTAGCTAAATTCATCAAAACTTCAAGAACATAACATGTTCATCTAGCTCAATTCTTTTATTTTTCATTCTTAAGAATCACGAAGCTTGCAAAACCATCAATGGCATATTTTACATACATCATCAAAACACGAAATCAAGGCATGGGTTTTGTAGCTCTCAAAGCAACGAATGTAAAAACGTAGAAATTATCAAAAACTAAAACCAAAATCATACCTTAATTTAAACTTGAATAGCTAAAACCCTTGCCTATGTTTTTCTTTTCTTTTTCTTTCTTTGATAATTCGGCCAAGATGAATAGATTATGGCCTTTTTTTTCATGTTTTTGTTTTACTAATATAAGCTTAATAATTAATGTACAAAAATGACCTTTAATAATAATAAAAATAACACATAATTTCAAGGTCATTCATGAGCTTAGCCGTCCACTAAACATGATAATGGCTTAATTGCTATATAAGTCCTCCATCTTTTCAAAGCCACAACATATAAGTGCTTTAACATATAACATGCAAATTTCACATTTAATGCAATTCAATCCTTTTGTCAATTTAAACACACAGACGGACAAATCAACTTATGAAACTTTAGCACATGCATAATCACTTATCAAAGACACAGAAAATACTATTAAAATATTATTTAGACTCATATTCGTGGTCTAGAAACCACTGTTCTGACTAGGGTATAAATCAGACTATTATAGAACCCGAGAAATCTATGCAAAAATAGTACAACAACCTATTTACCGATAAGATTTTCAAGGATGAAAATTCCTAAAGGGGGAGAGTTGTAACAGCCCATTTTTAGGTCAAATCAGAATAGTGTTATCAGGGCCACAAGTTCGAGGTTAAAATATTTATTTTATTGTTTTAATAAGGTTTACAGCATGATATAATTATTATGTGAAAATCTTGTTAATAAATTTTACCGTTTAAATGCTTATTTCGGTAAAAAAGACTAAATTGTGTAAAGCGTAAAACTTGTGTGCCATTAGTTTAATATGCCTAATAGCTATAGTTTATTCAATTAGAGGTCCTTATGATGTTATTATGCCATTGATAAGGTTAATGAACATTAATGGCCTTATATTTGATGATTAATTAGTTTAATAACAAATGGTAAAATGGTAAACTATGTATTGATGTGTAATTAATAAAACAAAACATAAAAATTAGTGATATGATTCATCTTTATCACGAAAATCAAAAGAAGAAAGACCATTTGAAGCATTTTAGGGTTTTGGCCTTTGTATTCTTGATTGAGGAATGTTTTGAGTTTGATTTTTTATGATTTCTATGTTTTTGTGATCATTGCTTCGTATTTGTAACACTCTTAATTTGGGCCTAGTAGAATTAGGCCTATTGGTCCATGGGCATGGGAGCGTTTAAAATTTTTGAGAACAACAAAATGGCACTAATGCAAGTTGGACCTATTAGGTGAGTGATTTTGGAAGGTTATGGGGCTTCCATGAAGTCTCGGGTTCAAACCTGGGCCTTAGGAAAAACTTTGGTTTTAGGTGAATAAAACCCTGGAAGTAAGTAAGCAGGCTTTAAGAATAAAATGTGGAAAAAATGACACAAAGAAGCATGTGGGTGTAAGGGAGCTTGGGTTCAAATCTTGGCTCTTGCAAAATTTCATTAATTTTTGGCTCTTATAAGAATCTGGACACTGGCACATAGATTTTATAAATATTTGCGCATGTTTTAAGTCACAAAAGGAGCTTGTGTTGTGGTGGCATGTAGCGTCTGGAGCATAAGAGAGGGCAAGGGTTCGAATCCCATTGCAAGCAAAAAGGGATATTTATTTTGCTGTTGGGATGGTTTTGGAGGATTGATGGAGGGATCCCACATTGGGAAGCTAGCATGAGAGTAGGCGAGAAGCTGGCTTTAAATAAAGTGATATATGAGGAGAGTAAGGATACCTTGGTTGGCGTCTGGGCATAGGAGTGTTCAGAGCGGATTAACTTTAAATTCCAATCAGGTGTGTATTTCGCACTACTCTAGCTGTAGAGCGGCAAATGCCAAAATTTCGGTCACACGACGATAGTAGCCACACAAGCGTGCGAGCGCACTTGTGGGAGCTTCGATGTGATAGTTGAGGCCATCATGAGTGTTCTTGTGGGTTTAGGCTGTTTGGGCCATGATAGGCCGAAAAGGGCCATGTGGGGCCAATAGGCCCATGGGCCCAATCGGATAAGTTGTATGATTGTGTAGTAGATATTGGACTGGACTATTTGAGTCTCATATCTGTGGCTAGATTTTGGCTAAATGGGCCACACAAGCGTACTGGCCCACTTGGGCCGAGAATGGGCCTTAGGCCCATTCACATCATTATCTCTATTTAGAATACCTTGGTTTACAAAATTACTGAAATACCTTTGGTTTACAAAATTATTGAAATACCCTTGGTTGAAAAAAATTATTGAAATACCTTTAGTTTGTAAAATTACTGAAATGGGTAGAATTACTAAATTACCCCTGTAGGGTAGAATTATCGAAATACCCCTGAAAGGTAGGATTACCTAAATGCCTTATAGGGTAAATGACTGTTTTGCACTTGTGGGTAAATGACTGACTTGTGTTATGATTTGACTGATTTGACTATGATCATATGATTGTGTTTTAACTGACTTGACTGTGGGCTTGTGACTGATATGCTGTTAATATGTGTTGAAATGATTGTTACTAAGCATGGCTATTTTCCATACACGTGTAATGATTGATGTAACACCCTTAACCCAAGACCATCAGCTGGAATAGGGTTTAGAGGCATTACCAAACAATAGGATTATATTACAACGCATTCACGACACAAAATCAATCATCATCAAACACATTCATATACAATCATAGTGTCCCTTAAATGAGTCATCGAGACTCTAAACATACTTATAAACCGAGTAAGGACTAAATCGGAACATGTATAAAATTTCACGAAAATTTGAAACTTTTCGAAAATACAGGAGAGACACGCTCGTGGGCGTAGGCCGTGCCTCTCCCACGGCTACATGACACACCGTGTGACCTCCCCGTGGTTACTTACTACCAAAAATTAGCACGACTAACAAGCACGCCTGTGCTATGGTCATGTCCTATAAGGTCATATTCTACCATTTCTCGTACGTCCTGAAGGCACGCCCGTGCCATGGCCGTGTGCAGTTTATGCCACAATCTGCCAATTTACCCACGGTCTGAGGCACGCTCGTGTGCCCTAACCGTGTGACATTATAAGCCATTTTGTAAAGTCAAAATGCCATCCATAAGGGTCCAACCTACAAGCCATACAACCTAAACATTTCATGCTCATATTATCACCATACACATATCAATATTGTCATTCCACTCATGCATCCAATTTCAACTCTATTTATACTAACTTCAATACCAATACTTATTCTATCACAAGCATAATTCATTCCCAATTTCACTAACACCTATTAGCATTTATCAACACAAACTTACCACTTGATTGTAATTTATCAATCCACTAATCATGCCAAAAGATGCATCACATATATCACATTCATTCATGCCAAACCTATCACATATCTAGCCACATCACATGGCTAATTACAATCTCAAACATAATTTAATTAACTAGCCTATACATGCCATATTCTAGCTTTATACATCTTTCTAAAAGTACCAAATTAGAATGCTGATAGTGTGATTTAGAAGCTGACGATCCCAGATCCGAGCTAGCTTCTTACGACATCGCAAGGCGAGAAACAAATCACAAGTAAGCTTTCCAAAGCTTAGTAAGTTCGATATACAATACAAATATCATATCAAACTGAATCGATGCAAAAATAAACAATCACTTAGATCTATTATCTCATATTCGTGCTTTCTCATCCATAGCCACAATGCTTATTTCCTCAATCAAAGCTTAATTTCACTCATCAACCATAAAGGTTCAATACATACCTTAACCATACAAAGCTATTAAATCTCCAAGCTATTAAATGCTCAACATTATTTACCGTTCATACTTTTGTTTAATTGCACACTCAGTGCTACATACTTATCCGACTCATAACTGTAATCGCACATTTAGTTCCTATTCTTTTAACCAACTCATCTCGGTATCGCACACACAGTGCCACAGTAATAATCCAAATCTTTCATAAGATCGCACACACACAGTGCCACAGCAATAAATCGAAGCTTTCATCACATCGCACACACAGTGCCATTCATTTCTATCTCAATTTCACATTTGCACACTTAGTGCCATCAAATTAAAATCATGCAAATAGTAACTCACTTTCATATACATAAACACATTCATTTCATATCGATAAACTTTGCATACAACTACTTCTCACATAGAGTTTGTAGCACGATTCTCAAATGCTCGGCATGTTACGTTTCATCACACAAATAGATCAAAATATCAACAATGAACGCCACCACGAAGCGATCCAAATATGGTCTGAATATCCGATTCATCAAGTCCATAAATACTGCAGGGCATTTGTTAGTCCAAAGGGCATCACTAAGAATTCATAATGTCCATACCTCATTCTGAAAGCAATTTTGGCACATCAGACTCTTTAACTATCAACTGATTGTAGCCCGATCTCAAATCTATTTTAGAAAATACTATAGCTCCTCTCAGGTGATCAAACAAATCATCGATCCGAGGTAACGAATATTTGTTATTTATCGTCACTTTGTTCAACTGACAATAATCGATACACATTATCATCGTGCCATCTTTCTTTTCACAAATAATACAGGAGCTCCCCAAGGTAAAGAACTCGGTCGTGCAAATCCTCTGTCAGTCAATTCTTGCAACTGAGATTTCAAATCTTTCAATTCTGTTGGTGTCATTCTGTATGGAGCTATTGAAATAGGACCAGTTCCTGGCACTAACTCAATACCGAATTCGACTTCTCTAATCGGAGGTAATCCGGATAACTCTTCTGGAAATACATCTAGAAATTCACATATCATAGGCACAGATTCAATTTTCTTTTCGACACCTTTGTATCAATCACATATGCCAAATAAGCTTCACAACCTTTTCTCACATAGTTCATAGCTTTCATCACAGATACAATAGCTGCTAATCCTTTCATATCACTAGACTCAATTCAAACTATCTCACCATTCTGACTCTTCACTTCAACATTCTTTCTCTTACAATTCACAATGGCATTATGCAAAGTGAGCCAGTCCATTCCCAGAATTATGTCAAATTCATCAAATGGTAACAACATCAAATTGACCGGGAAACATAAATCACGAAACATCAACAGGCAATTCTTGTACACCTTATTCACCAAAACACACTTGCCTAAGGGGTTCGATACTCTAATCACAAATTCAGTAGACTCAACATGTAGAGTCTTATTCGATACTAAATTTATACACACATAGGAATGAGTTGATCCAGGATCTATTAATGCAATGACATCAGTATCAAATAAAGTGAAAGTACCAGTGATCACGTCTGGAGATGATGCTTCCTCTCGTGCACGTTTAGCATAGGCTTGAGCAGGTGCTCTTGCTTCTAACCTTACATTTGTATCAATCATTCCTCTCTGACTTTCATTCATATTTCTGATGCTCTTGGGTGGTCTACCTCTAGCCGTCACATTACTTGGTATTTTATTCTGAACGTTTTCTTCTTCGACCATCTTTGGGTAATCTCGGATAAAATGATCTCGGGATCCACACTTATAGCATGTTCTACTATTATACTTTCCCCAACACTCTCCCACATGTCGTCTCCCATATTGTCTACATTCGGGCTTGTTACTCCTAACACTGCCAACACTTATTTCATTCGAAGCTTGGATTCATAAACCAATACTCTATCTCGAACGATCTTTATTTGAATGTCCAAACGAGGCATTTGAACGATTGCTTGCATCTTTATATCTCTTTGCTAAAGATTGAGAGAACTTATTCGTCGATCTCTTTCTTTCATCATGAGCCTCAAAATCAGCTTTCTTCTTTTCTTTACCGAGCTCTTCAGCTTTGCATGCTCTTTTGACTAATTCAACCAATTCATTTATATCTATAATTCCAACCAACAACTTAATGTCTTCATTCAATCCCTCTATAAAATGTTTACACATAGTAGCCTCAGTAGAAACACACTCTCTAGCATATTCACTCAATCGTACAAATTCTCGCTCATACTCAGTAACAGACAGACGGCCCTATTTCAGCTCTAAATACTCCTTACGTTTCTGATCAATAAAGCGTTGACTGATATACTTCTTTCTAAACTCATATTGAATGAAATCCCAAGTTATTCTCTCTCTTAGAACTACAGATATCAACGTTTTCCACCAATTGTAAGTTGTGTCTCTCAATAAGGAAACTGCACACTTAATACACTCTTCAGGGTTCAGCGACATCTAATCAAATACTCGATTGTATTTTCAAGCCAAAACTCAGCTCGCTCAGCATCGTCATCAGCTGCGGCCCTAAACTCTTTGGCCCCATACTTGCGAATCTTATCTATAGGTGATTTATTCAATCTGTTTGGATCTACAACTTGTGGCACAACAGGTACTTGCGGGGGTGGAGGTTATGGAGTAGTCAAATTTGTTCTAACAAATTCTGAAAACCATTCACTCAACATATGGAAGAAGGCTTGCTTAGCCTCGCCTTCCTCACCACTATCATTTGGCCTTGATGTGGCCGGCGTTGTCCCTTGAGTGGGAGCAGGCGCATTACTCTCTAAGTCATCAGCAACTGCTCGATTGGGATCCATTACTATATTAAAGCACATTTCAACTGTCAGATTTTATCACACTATCGTAATTTCACAATATGGCATGCATAGCTAGACTCACGCTACGTTAGTCTAAGAATCGACTAAAACGTAGCTTTGATACCAAAAAAATGTAACACCCCTAACTCGAGACCGTCGTCAAAATAGGGTTTAGAGGCATTACCGAACTATAGGATTACATTACAACCTATTCACGACACAAAGTCAATCATCATCAAACACATTCATATACAATCATAGTGTCCCTTAAATGAGTCATCGAGACTCTAAACATACTTATAAACCGAGTAGGGACTAAACCAAAACATGTATAAAATTTCACAAAATTTGAAACTTTTCTAAAATACAGGGGAGACACGCCCGTAGGGGTAGGCCGTGCCTCTCCCACAACTACATGACACACTCGTGTGACCTTTCCGTGGTTACTTACTGCCAAAAATCAACACGACTAACAAGCACGCCCTTGTGCTATGGCCGTGTCCTATAAGGTCATATTCTGCCATTTCTAGCACGACCTGAAGGGACGCCTGTGCCATGGCCGTGTGTAGTTTATGCTACAATCTACCAATTTACCCACGGTCTGAGTCACACCAGTGTGCCCCAACTGTGTGACATTATAGGCCACTTTGCAATGTCAAAATGCCACCCATAAGGGTCCAACCTACAAGCCATACAACCTAAACATTTCATGCTCATATTATCACCATACACTTTCCAATATTGTCATTCCACTCATGCATCCAATTCCAACTCTATTTATACTAACTTCAATACCAACACTTATTCTATCACAAGCATAATTCATTCCCAATTTCACTAACCCCTATTAGCCTTTATTAACACAAAGTTACCACTTGATAGCAATTTATCAATCCACTCATCATGCCAAAAGATGCATCACACATATCACATTCATTCATGCCAAACCTATCACATATCTAGCCACATCACATGGCTAATTACAATCTCAAACATAATTCAATTAACTAGCCTATACATGCCATATTCTAGCTTTATACATCTTTCCAAAAGTACCAAATTAGAATGCCGATAGTGTGATTTAGAAGCTAACGATCCTAGATCCGAGCTAGCTTTACTGACACTGCAAGGTAGAGAAACAAATCACACAATAAGCTTTCCAAAGCTTAGTAAGTTTGATATACAATACAAATATCATATCAAATTGAATTGATGCAAAAATAAACAATCACTTCGATCTATTATCTCATATTCGTGCTTTCTCATCCATAGCCATAATGCTCATTTCCTCAATCAAAGCTTAATTTCACTCATCAACCACAAAGGTTCAATACGTACCTTAACCACACAAAGCTATTAAATCACCAAGCTATTCAATGCTCGACATTATTTACCGTTCATACTTTAATTTAATTGCACACTCAGTGCCATGTACTTATCTGACTCATAACTTAGTGCCTATCTTTTAACCAACTCATTTAGTGCCTATTCTTTTAACCAACTCATCTACACATAGTGCCACAATAATAAATCGAAGCTTTCATCACATCTTTTACAGTGCCATTCATTTCTATCTCGATTTCACATTCGCACACTTAGTGCCATCAAATTAAAATCATGCACATAGTAACTCACTTTCATATACATAAACATATTCATTTCATATCGATAAAATGTATCTCAAATACATGTATTATATCTGAACTTAACTCAGATGTCAAACTATCGATACGGTCGATTAATTGAGCACTTTATCTTTGCCTCGATCTCGATCCGAACCTCTCCTCTCTTGGTCTATACACATTCAAGTTCAATCCATTCAATCATCAATTCATTCCTTTTAATCCAAACACACATATTTAGGTCATTTTACAAAATTGCCCTTACATTTTCACATTTCGACACTTTAGTCTCTATCTCACAAAATCATCAAATACTTAAAATTTCAATATACATATGCTTAGTTGAATTCTCCCCATGCTTATACAAGCCCTCACATTTCATTTATTTCATATTTTAGTCCTCTAATTTCTCATTTTTGCAATTTAGCTCAAATTACTCAATTTCACCAAAATTTCCAATACAAACTATGTTCATCTAACTCATATCTTTCATTTATAATTGAAATGAATTTATAATTGAATTTATAATTGAAATATTTGTAAATATTTCATTTACATTTCATATATTTCATTTACTCATATCTCTCATTTCCAATACAAAATATTTGTAAATATTTGAAATGAATTTATAATTGAGTAATTGGTATATTTGAAATATGAATGCCTTATTGATATAATATATTTGTTATCGAGCCCCGTTTGAACCATATGAATTTGTTGGATACAAGTGACATGTTACTAGTGTTATCGTTTTAGTCAAGCTCCTGCATTTGTTGCAGACTCACAACAGCTCATACTAGCTTACCTATATATCAACTCGTAAAAGCTTACTATTTTTAGCTCATTGGAGCTTACTGTTTTAGCTCGTATGAGCTTACTGTTCAGCTCAATAAAGCTTATCAGTTCAGCTCAATAGAGCTTACTATTCATCAGCTCAGGAGGAGCTTATCGATCATGGCTTAAAAGAGCATAAATGATAATGAATTGATGGATTAATGCTATATATCACCCGAGTGTCCTTTGGAGTTCAAATAGGTTCAACAAGCATAAATTCTATTTATACGGGTGAGTACTGTTATTGAACAGATTATTGGTTATATGATTGAGAATGAAATGTATAGGCTAGTTTAAAAGATGTTAGTTATATTACTTGGTATCATGATTTTGGTATGTTTTTATGTATAAGTTAAGCCATGTGATTTTGCTTATTTTAGTACTATGTTTTAGTTGTGTATAAGTGTGCAATTATGGTATGTTTTGGGCAATGATTTGATGGAATGAAAATGTGCAAAAGATGTCTTGTTATGTAGTTGATATATGAATGGATTATGCATGATATTTATTAGGTAATTTAATACTCAATTGAATAGGTATATTATCTGTATGAAATGTTATGGAATGATTGCCAATTGGGTTATGAAATGTGGTCTAGGGTTTAGGGTGTGTGATACTTATAATGTTGAAATTTTTCTAAGTTTCCAAAATTTTCATATATTACTAATTTAGTCCCGAATGCATGATTTAAGCTTTGTATGCTCGATTTAAATATATATTGAATATGAATGAATTATATTAACTAAAATGAGATGATAATTGATAAATGATTGTTCTGAACTGAGTTACTAGTCCTATAATGCCTCTTAACCTATTCCGATGATAGTTACGGGTTAGGGGTGTAATAATACTAATTCATTGTACCCTATGTGTGGTTTGTCCTTCAATAAAAATCCGTATTCAAAGAAAATTGGATGCTTTAGAATATTAGTTGAATACCTTGTGGCTGCAGCAACATTGAAGAATATATTAGGTTGCGGGGTGCCAACATTTGAAGATTCTACTGTTTTAGAAGTACCTTTTACACGAACCATGAAGAGAAAGTTAGGGAAACAGAAAAGAAAAATAATGGAGTAAACATCAAATAGTATAGAGGTTGAAAATGAGAAAACCATAAAAATATGAACTTTGTGAGAAGTGGGAAAGGCGAACAGTTTGAAGAAAATAAAAAAGGATAATGATGAAAGTTTTTGGGGATTGGGAAATGTGAGGAAGAAGGGTTATGACGTGGAGGAAAAGTTAAAAATGGAAAAACTTTTCGGAGGGGAATAAATAAATAATCCCTACATTATGGCTTCATACTTTCTTTCCTTTGGAATTTTCTAACCAGTCAACTATTTTATTAACACCTTATCATTCAATTTTTCATGGCATAATGTTTCTCTGTAATGTTGTGGCAAACTACTACTCAGTACAAAATAACAAATCTCACTTCTTTTATTATGCTCCTATTGTAACATCCCAAAGTTAGGCCTAGTAGGATTGGGCCTATTGGGCCTTAGGCGTAAGAGCATTTAAAATTTTTGGGAATAAGAGAACGGCTCTATTACTAGTTGGATTTAGTAGGTGAGTGATTTTGGAGGTTAGGGGGCTTCTTTGAAGTCCGGGTTCAAGTTAGGCCTTAGGAAATATTTTGGTTTTAGGTGGAAAAAACCCTGGGAGTTAGTAGGTAGGCTTTAAGAATAAAATATGGAGAGAATGACACAAGTGGAGTGTGTGGTGTAGTGGCAAAGTCACGCCACATAAGAGACAAGAGGGTGATGCCACAAGGAAGGAAAGAGGTCCAAGGTTCATGTCTTGGCTCTTGCATTTTGGTTTTCTTTTTTAAGGGACTTTAGAATTTGGCCTTGCGCATGGTTTTAGACACAAGAGAAGCTTGTGGCCAAGTGGCTAGTGGCATAGATTAAGTTATAGGGGAGCCTGAGTTCAAATCTCATGACAAGCAAGGGAGTATTTATTTTACAGATTGGACGGCAAGAGTTTGATTTGGATTTAAACTCTACTGATGAAGGGATCCCACATCGGAAAGATACAAAGAATGAAGGTGAGAAGCTAGCTATATATAGAGCTGTCTAAGAGAAGAAGGGGCATACCTGGTTGGCATTGGGCATAGGAGTGCTCGGAGCGCGGTTTAGTAGCTTAGTCATTCCTATCAGGTGTGTACCTATGGAAGCTTCGACGCAATAGTCGAGGCCACCATGAGTATTCTTGTGGGTGTGGGCGGTTGGGCCACGATGGCCCAAAAGGGGCCAAGTGGGCCTAATGGGTCCGGGGGCCATATGAATAAACTGTATGATTGTGTAGTAGATAGTGAACTAGAGTATGTAAATCTCATATAAGTGGCTAGGTTTGGGCTAAATGGGCCACACGAGTGTGTGGGCTCACTTGGGCCGAGAATGGGCCTTAGGCCCATTTGATTCATTATCTCTGTTTAGAATACTTGAGTCGTTCGAGGCGACAGTGGACCTTTTGTTAGGTTGTTAATACAATAATTTGTGAAATTACCGAATTACCCCTGGTTTGCAAAATTACCGAATTACCCTTGGTTTGCAAAATTATCAAATTAACCCTTGTTTGTAAATTACCAAATTACCCATAATTTGCAAAATTACCGAATTACCCCAGTTTTGAAATTACTGAATTACCTCTGGTTTGTAAATTACTAAATTACCCTTGGTTTGCAAAATTATCGAATTACCCCTAGTTTGTAAATTATCGAAATACTCCGATTTGTAAAATTATCAAAATACCCCTAGTTTGTAAAATTACTAAAATACCCCTAGTTTGTAAAATTATCGAAATACCCATAGTTTGTAAAATTATCGAAATACCCCTAGGTTGTAAAATTACCTAAATACCCCTAGTTTGTAAAATTATCGAAATACCCATGGGTTGTAAAATTACCGAAATACCCCTGGTTTGTAAAATTACCAAATTACCCTTGGTAGGTAAATTACTGAAATACACTCGGTAGGTAAAATTATCGTTATACCCTTAGGGGTTGTTAGCGTGATTGTGTGTAACTCTTACACACTTTATAGGTTAATTATGTTATTATCTGTGAATTGCCAAAAGCCGAAGTGATGGTACGGATCACTATGTTACCTTTGTGGGTAAAAGCGATGACTTTAGGTAAGTTCTACTATGTGCTGTCATTAATGGATGCATGTATGAGTGGATTGATTGTTGTTGTACATTGAAAGCATGATCATACCATATTGTAAAGCATGAACATGAAGTTGGGGTATGATGTGAAGAGGGAGGAAATATGAACTCTTTTAGACTGTCACCAGTGGTTAGGTACCACAAGGGGGTTGGCCCCACATATTATTACTTTGTAACTAAGCCTCAGTGGTTTGGAACCACCACTAGTTAGGTACCACATATATCTTATTTTTGTTACTCGTCCTAGTGGTTTGGTACCACAGTGGGTTGGCCCTACGTACGGATATCAGGGATTGTCACCAGTGGTTAGGTACCACAAGTGGGTTGGCCCCATATATTATTATTGTAACTTTTGTCACCAGTGGTTTGGAACCACCAATGGCTAGGTGCCACAAATGTTGGGTAGATACAGGAGATACGGTGGATATGCATAATAGGTTGGGCTGGGTTTGCATCGCATTGCATACATTATCTGCTGTGACATATGATATGGGTTAAGGTTCAACCGAGGCTATTTTTGGCTAAGGCACAATTGCCACCGCTACTGTAATGAGCTTCAGCTCGGATTGTTGTGATGCATGTTCTTACCGGTGAGGGTTGTACACACTGAGTTTTCATAAACTCACCCCCCTTTTTATTAAATGTTTCAAGCAATTTCCAGTGATTGAGGATTGGGAGCCTTAGAGGACTCGGGGGTGGCTATACATCGGAGATACTACTCGTGAACTTTAGTAATTTTGATTTTTACCATTTCTTTTAGATTATTTATTTTGGGTTAATATTTTGTAATAAGGCCATTGGTTTATTTTTCTAAGTTTTCATTTATAATTGTTAAACTTATAAATCTGGGTTTTTTAAAACATTAGCAATCGTTTTCTAAAAAATCATGTTTACGCAACAATGCAAGTTCAACTTTCATAACAAAATAGTTTTTCAAAATAATAACAACTTTTAAACGGTCATTTAGTAAATCACATTTTTCTCAGTCAAACAACGAATTCAGAGTTTAAAAATCTGATAAAACTTTTCTAAACAATTGCTTAGCTTTTCAATTTCCTTCACTGTGACACGCTAGATTCGGGCCTAACTTTTAGGATGAGTTTGGGGTGTTACACCTATTCATAATAATACAAACAAAATGAAATTGTATTAAAAAAAAGAGAATAAAAATAACAATGGGAAATAAAATAAAAAAACTACTTATTAACGAAAATAAAAAATTCAAACATCATGAAGGCTAATGCTTTGCTTGTCACATTCTATAAGAGCACCCTTGTAAGATCCTGACTTGGGGGCTTTGCATTTAATGTATTTTTGTGTGTATGTTATGTGCAATGTGTTAGTTTAGGGTGTTTAAGGGTCCCGAGAAGGCTTGGGGTTAAGCCTGAACCTTGCTGAAAATTTCTATTTTAGACACGTTTAGGGGAGAGCTAGCTGGGGTAGGCTTTATAGGGTTTTTCTTGTAGTTTGTTGACACAGGAAGTGAGGTGGTGGAGTGGCAAGGTGATGCCTAGGAGCAAGGGGAAGTTGATGCCTCAAAAAGAAGAGCTTGGAGGAGTTGGGAGTAGGTTCAAGTCACGAAATCATTATTTTGTGAACTTCTTTTTGGCGTTAACGGGGGTAGTGTTGGATTCAGTTGGGAACCTTGGAGTGTGGATGTTGAATTGGTCAAGATATTTGAATGGTTGGCTAAGAGAAGAAGGTGGTATTCGAATGGGTTAATATTTTTAAAAAGGTGAATGAGAGTGAGTTTAGGAGGTAATCAAGGGGTGATGGCTTATGGAGAGTTGGTGGTCGAATTTTGTGGGATGGAAGGGGGGAGATTTTAATTTTGGGAGATAATGGGGTAAGTGCGAGAAATGCATTAAAGGGTTTTAGTTTTTTCTTTATTGTTTGAGTCCATTTTCTTGGTGTGCCGAATTTCTTTGATTAATTTTCATTTCCCCTTCTTTTGCTCTTTAGCCAAATGTGGCAGACCATAGGTGCAGTTTCTTCTCTTTAATTTTTTCCATTCTCTATCTAAGACTTTCAAGTCGCACCTTAGCATCATTCCACTCACCATTTCCATTATTTCTATTCTTCTTCCTTCCCTCTTAAGCTGAAACTTTGTTAGCCTTCACTAAATCTCTCTTTCTCCCCACTCGTACCCGTAAGCTTCACAACCGAAAGTAACCCACCATCTCATTTGTGACCACTTTTCTTTTCTCTTCTCTATTTGTTCTATCTCAAAGCGGAAACCCATATCTACTCCTATTCCCTTCTCCATTTCCTGCTAAAATCGAACATTCATTGTTTCATTATTCTCTTCTCTAAACTAGTATTTGACTTAGCCAAAACATATCCATCATCCTCTCATAAGTTTCTTTTGTAGCCGAATCACTCATTCCTTCTTACCCCTTCTATATTTCTTCTTGGTCGATTGAACGAGGGGCCTTGTCTTTGCATTTTTGGCATTTGTAAGGTCCAATATGTGATTGTGGGACTAGATCCATTCATGTTATCTTAAGGGGGATTTACACACTGAGTCTTGGTGACTCACCCCCTCTACTTAACATTGTAGGTAGTCAGTAGATCGTGGATCAGGGAGCCGGAGCGGACTTGTGGAGGCCATAGCATGTCATTTTTCATACACTCAGTTTCTTTCTTAAAACTGCTTTAATTTAGTTGTTGAAATAAGGCCTTTTTAACTGATATTTGGGTTTTAATCATTAGCATTTACTTATGCCACGACATTAACATGTTTTCTTTTAAGCCGGAAGTAAACTAAAGTTTTTTTAATAGCGTAACGTTAAACGTTTGTTTTCCACAAGTGCTATCAAAGATAACGAATTAACGATCAATTAAACTCGGTAATTTTTCTTAAGCTACATTCCACTAGTTTCAAAACATCACTAAAATAAACAAGAAGAGAAAAACAAAAAGAGCCGCAAACTTATGGGTTTTCATCAAAATTTCAAAGTCTTTTTACAAACCTTTCCCTATGACAAACTGAATCTGGTCGTAACGTTTAGGCCGAGTTTGGGGTGTTACAATTTTGGTATCAGAGCCTAGCTTTGCAAAACTCAGGCTATGAAATGGGTTCAACAGTGTTTTATTAAATCAATGTGAATTTGAGTAAATGTTTTGATCGAAATATGGCATTCGAGTATACCGGCACCCGATCCACGCATGTAAGTGTTCTAAACTATTGTTGGTGTATGTATAAAATGACTGTAGGTATGACTAAGTAAATTTGTTAGTTTTAAGAGACACAAGCCTTAGAGATTGAAACATTTTGAGGGTGTCTTGCAAAAACTACTCTCTAAGACTATTTCTCATAAAACTACTCGGTGTTAAACAGTGAAAGAAATACTAACTCATAAAACTTTTAATCAGATTAAGTTGCAAATGTTAGTCATGAGCACTCGAGGGTGTGGACGTAATGTACATAGTCGTGGTAGGGGCAAGAGTACTGTTTCGGAACCAATAGGATCTGTTCATGGGTCAGAAAGTGAGATACCAATGCCACCAGCGGTGGAAGTAAAGTTTCAGAACCAAATAGGCGGGGATGATGCGGTGTCTCAGGTGATGTTACGAGTCTTGGAGAGAGTTGCTAGGGCAGGCATGGGCATCGAGGCTCAAAAATCTATGTCAGAATGACTCTGAGCCAATGGAGCAGAAATGTTTAAGGGCATTTCTGGCGTAGCTCCCAACGCAGCTGAATATTGGTTAGAAGCAGTTGAGCGTATAATGGATGATCTTGACTTCACGCAGAGGAGAAGTCAAATGGAGTCGTGTCTCTTATTCGGGATGAGGCGTATCAGTGGTTGCTCACAGTCAGGGATGGCACGATGGCTGATCGTATCATCTGGAATTTCTTTAAGGCAGCATTCCAGGGGAAGTACGTCGGAACAAGTTATGTTGATGCAGCGTATGGCATTTCTAAATCTGGTTCAGGTGAGTAAGTCGGTGTCCAAGTATGAGGCAGAATTCCTACGTTTAAGTCGTTATGCCCGGGGTATTATGGCCACAGACCATGAGCATTGTGTACAGTTTGAGGATGGGTTGAGAGATGAGTTGTGAGTGCTAATAGCTCCACAGCGAGAGAGGGAGTTTGTTGTACTTGTGGAAAAGGCTAAGATAGCTAAGGAGGTGAAGCAGTCCGAAAAGTAAAATTAGGAGAGAGATAGGAATAGAAATAAAAGGAATGTTGGTTATTCAGGATCAGTTGGGCAGTTACAGAAGAGGCCTAGGTTTGAGGGGCTAAATCGTGTTGTGAGATCTACTCTTGATTGTCGACCTCTGAGGTGTGCTCGATGTGATAAATTTCATTTTGGTGAGTCTTTGCTGGTAGTAAGAAATTTGTTTCAAGTGTGGGTCTCTGAGTGTCGAATAAGGGACCATCCACGGGGAGTTAGGCGGGGCGCAACTAGTGGGTCGAGGTTACGTGCAGTCAGGTAGAAGTGTGCCGCAACCACAGAGGGGTCATGGTCTGGTTAGAGGGGGTAATGGTTTTGGTCGTGGGAGTGGAGCACCAGGCAGAGGTGCAGGGAACACCGATGCAAGACGGCTTGGGTTGGTTTATGCAGCCAAACGTCGAGAAGAGGGAGAGGCGTCGGACGTCATAACTGGTATGTTCCCTATTTATGGGTTGCCTTATACTTCATTAATCGATATAGGATCGACACATTCTTATGTTGCTAGTGGGGTATCTGAAACTTTAAGAATAAACTCTGAGATTGCTTCTAGGGAGATGACAGTAATTAGTCCGTTAGGACAATCGGTAGTGGTGAATAGACTTTTTAGGGCTGTACCTTTAGAAGTTCAAGAGGTGGTTCTCCCGGCTGATCTAATGGAACTACCATTCGGGGAGTTTGAGCTGATTTTAGGTATGGACTGGTTAGTAAGGTATCGAAAAAATTTGGATTGTGCTGCCAAGCGCATTGTATTGAGAACTCTCGAGGATGAAGAGGTGGTGGTAATAGGTGAGAAGAGGAACTACCTATCTAATGTAATATCTACTTTAAAGGCTGAGCGAATGGTGAAGAAGGGTTGTGAGGCATACATAGCTCTGGTTTGTGCCTTGGAGGTCAAGGACTTGGCTGTGGGGGATTTTAAAACAGTGAAGGAGTTTCCTGAGGTGTTTACTGAAGAGCTTCTAGGACTACCTCTGGATCGAGAGGTGGAATTTGGTATTAATCTTTATCAGGGGACAGTGCCTGTATCGATTGCCCCATATATGATGGCGTCCAAGGAATTAGTGGAATTGAAAGCTTAAATCCTGGAACTTTTAGATCGAGGTTTCATCCGACTGAGTGTATCACCCTGGGGAGCACCAGTATTATTCGTTAAGAAGAAGGATAGATCAATGCATATGTATATTGATTACCATCAGTTAAACAAGTTGACCATCAAGAGTAAGTACCCACTGCCGAGAATCGATGACTTGTTTGATCAACTAAAGGGGGCTTTAGTCTTCTTGAAGATAGATTTGCGGTCAGGTTATCATCAGCTTAAGGTCAAGGAGGCGGACATTCATAAGATGACATTTCAAACTCGCTATGGCCACTACGAATTCCAGGTGATGCCATTTGGTTTGACCATCGCACCAGTAGCGTTTATGGACATGATGAATCGGGTTTTCCAACCCTATCTAGACCGATTTGTTGTAGTATTTATTGATGATATTCTAGTGTATTGAAAGTCAGAGGAGAAACATGATTCACACCTTTGTGTGGTGTTGCAGATTCTGAAGAATAAGTAATTGTTTGCAAAATTCAACAAGTGTGAGTTCTGGCTAAAAGAAGTTACCTTTTGGGGTCATGTTGTGTCTGTTGAGGGGATTAGGGTTGTCCTCTGGAAGGTTGAAGCTTTGCTGGATTGGAAGCCAACTAAGTCTGTGGTAGGAATTAAGAGTTTTCTTGGTCTAGCTGGGTATTACAGAAGATTCATTGAGGGATTCTCCTTGATCGCGGCTCCTTTAACCAAGTTATTGCGGAAAGAGGTACCTTTTGTGTGGACTGACAAACAACAGGAAAGTTTTGAGAAGCTGAAGAGGATTCTGATAGAGGCTCTGGTGTTGATTTAGCCGGAGGCTAGAAAGGAATTTGTGGTTTACTGTGATGCTTTACACACGGGTTTAGGGTATGTGTTGATGCAAGACGAGAAAGGTTGTTGCATATGCGTCTCGATAGTTAAGTCCGCATGAGTTAAATTATCCCACATGAGATGGAGTTGATGGTGGTAGTTTTTGCTTTGAAAATTTGAAGACATTATCTGTGTGGGGAGAAGTCCATCATTTATACAGATCACAAGAGCCTCAAGTACCTTCTCACCAGAAGGAGTTGAATTTAAGATAAAGGAGATGGATTGAGTTGTTAAAGAATTATAAATGTTCGATCGAGTACCATCCTGGTAAAGCTAACGTGGCGGCAGATGCATTAAGCCATAGGGTGATCTCAGATTTGAGGGCACTGTTTGCCCATCTTAGCCTATATGATGACGGGAGTTTGTTAGCTGAGCTTCAGGTGAAACCGACGTGGACAAGTTAAATTACAGAGAGGTAGTTGTTGGATGATGTCTTGAGTGCTCGACTACTTCAAGTATAGAATGGTGGGGTATAGGATTATAGCCTAAACAGTGATGGGGTTCTCTATTTTTGTAAGAAAGTCTGCATGCCGAGGGACATTAGGTTGAGGAGATGATTCTCCAGGAGGCGCATAGTAGTCCATAAGCTATGCATCCTGGAGGGAGTAAAATGTATCGGGATTTGTGAGAGAAGTTTTGGTGGCCAGGTTTGAAGCGGGAGGTAATGAAATTGGTGAGTAAATGTTTAACATGCCAGCAGGTAAAATCAAAACATCAGTTACCTTCAGGGTTGTTGCAGTCGGTAAAGATTCCACAGTGGAAATGGGAGAGTGTCACAATGGACTTTGTTAGTGGGCTACCTCTCACACCTACTAATAATGATTCGGTTTGGGTAGTTGTTAATCATTTGACGAAGTCTACTCATTTCATTCCGGTGCGGGTTGACTACTCTCTACAGAAGTTGGCTAAACTGTATATAGCAGAGGTTGTGAGGTTGCATGGGGTACCGGTGTATATCATCTCAGACAGAGATCCTAGGTTTGTGTCGAGATCCTGGAAGGCATTACATCAAGCGTTGGGGACAAAGTTAGATTTCAGTACAGTGTTCCATCCACAAATGGACGGATTGTGAGAAAGGGTAATCCAGATTTTGGAGGATATGTTGAGAGGTTGTATCATCGATTTTAGGGGTATTTGGGAGGAATTTCTACTGTTGGCAGAATTCGCGTACAATAACAATTACCAATCAAGTATTCAAATGGTGCCATATGAAGCGCTGTATGGTCGGAAGTGTCGCACTCCTACTTGTTAGACAGAGTTGAGTGAGCGTCAGTTATTGGGTCCGGAGCTGGTTTCAAAAGCAGAGAAGAGGGTTAAGCTAATTAGAACTCAGTTTAAAGAAGCATCCAATAGGAAAAAATCCTATGCAGATCTAAAGCATAAGGACATAGAATTTGCAGTAGTTGATCGGGTCTTATTAAAGGTTTCACCGTGGAAGAAGGTTTTAAGGTTTGGACGGAAGGGTAAATTAAGCCCCAAGTTCATTGGGCCTTACCGTGTATTGAAGCGTGTGGGACCAGTAGCCTATCAACTCGAGTTACCTTTGGAGTTAAGTCAGATTCATGATGTGTTTTATGTCTCAATGCTAAGACGCTATCGTTTAGATCCATCTCACATTGTACCGTTGGAGGAAATCGAAGTAAGGCCTGATTTAACCTTTGAAGATGAGCCAGTACAGAACTTGGATCGTGATGTTAAGGTCTTGCAAAGGAAATCGGTTCCTTTGGTTAAAGTGTTATGGCAAAACCACGGTTCGGAAGAGGCTGCGTGGGAACCAGAGGATGTTATGCGGCAGCAATACCCTCATCTCTTTTGACCAGGTAATTTTGAGGCCAAAATTTCTTTAAGGGGGTAGAACTGTAACATCTTGACTTGGGGGCTTTGCATTTAATGCATTTCTATGTGTATGCTATGTGCAATGTGTTAGTTTAGGGTGTTTAAGGGTCCCGAGAAGGCTTGGGGTTAAGCCTGAACCTTGCTAAAAATTTCTATTTTAGACACTTTTAGGGGAGAGCTAGCTAGGGTAGGCTTTATAGGGTTTTTCTTGTAGTTTGTTGAAATAGGAAGTGAGATGGTGGAGTGGCAAGGTGACGCCTAGGAGCAAGGGGAAGTTGACTCCTCAAAATGGGAGCTTGGAGGAGTTGGGATCAGGTTCGAGTCACGAAATCTTCATTTTGTGAACTTTTTTTTGGCGTTAAGGGGGGTAGTGTTGGATTCGGTTGGGAACCTTGGAGTGTGGATGTTGAATTGGTCAAGATATTTGAATGGTTGGCCAAGAGAAGAAGGTGGGATTTGAATGCGTCAACATTTTCAAATGGGTGAATGAGAGTGAGTTTAGGAGGTAATCAAGGGGTGATGGCTTGTGGAGTGTTGGTGGCCGAATTTTGTGGGATGGAAGGGGGAGATTTCGGTTTTAGGAGCTAAGGGGGGTAAGTGCGCCAAAATGCATTAAGGGGTTTTAGTTTTTTTCTTTGTTGTTTGAGTCTATTTTATTGGTCTGCGGAATTGTTTTGATTAATTTTCATTTCCCCTTCTTTTGGTCTTTAGCCGAATGTGGCAGACCATAGGTGCACTTTCTTCTTTTTAATTTTTTCCCTTATCAATCTAAGACTCTCAAGTCACACTTTAGCATTATTCGACTCACCATTTCCATTGTTTCTATTCTTCTTCCCTTCCCCTCTTAAGCCGAAACTTTGTTAGCCTTCATCGAATCTCTCTTTCTCCCTACTCGTACCCGTAAGCTTCACAACCTAAAGCAACCCACTATCTCGTTTGTGATCACTTTTCTTTTCTCTTCTCTATTTGTTCTATCTCAAAGCCGAAACCCCTATCTACCCCCATTCCCTTCTCCATTTCCTACTAAAACTAAACATTCCTTATTTTATTATTCTCTTCTCTAAACCAGTATTTGACTTAGCCAAAACATATCCCTCATCCTCTCATAAGTTTCTTTTGTAGCCGAATCACTCATTCCTTCTTACCCCTTATATATTTCTTCTTGGTCTATTGAAGGAGGGGCCTTGTCTTTGCATTTTTCGGCATTTGGCAATCGTTCGAAGGGGCTGAAGGGGAGTCAGTTCCTGCCAACCAAAGGAAAGAAGGATTCGGTCATCTTTTTTTGTATTCTTTCGATTTTTGGGTGCCAAAGCCGAATGGCTAGTTGGCTTAGAGTTTTACTTTTGGGTTTACACTTTCTTATCTTTCTTTTCTCTTGGGTGCCTAATTCGGGAATCCTAATTAGCATAAGCAATTGAACTCCAAGTCGAGGAAACAAGTGAACCCTATCTCTTCATTTGAGATCTCAAGGTAGGGTTTCATTTCTCTCTAAGTTATTTGATCGATTTTCTTTTCGTTACTCGTATCTTAACTCAGTGTTTTGTTAAGTGATCATTGTTTCAATATAGTATCTTTTGATCAAGATCGTTCATGGACTCAAATGTCAGCCAAGCAAAGGGAGGGGTTGGACCCTTGATCCCAGCCCCTAAATTCAAGAAGCGCGCGGTGTTTGCTGTTCGAGATTGGCCACCGGGTTGTGGGCCAACTTCAAACGAGCGAGAGGCGGATAGCGATGGTTCTGCTAGTGATAATGGCGACATAGATAGCATAGTGCTATTTGTAATCAGGTGTGTAAAACTTCACACTTTAATATTAATATGTGATACTAATCGTTTGAGGGCAGAAAAGCCGAATTGACTACATGGATAGTCGTTATGCCTCTATGGGTATGGTTGAAATACCAGGTAAGTACCTTGTTGTTATGTGTGAGGTAATAAAAGTATGCCATAATGATACTGATCTTTTAAATAGCATGATACTTTCATTTGGTTTACACATGTTACGCATGGGTTGGAAAGTGCTTAAGACTGTCACTAGTGGTTTGGTACCACAAGTGGGTTGGCCCCGTGTTTTTGATTTTGTGACTAAGTCTCAGTGGTTTGGAACCACCAGTGGTTTGGTACCACATGAATATGATCTCGTGACTCACCCCAGTGGTTTGGTACCACAGTGGGTTGGCTCCACATGCATGATTATTAGGGATTATCACTTGTGGTTTGGTACCACAAGTGGGTTGGCCCCACACAGGACATTTTGTGACTCTGTCACCAGTGGCTAGGTGGCACATAAAGTGTGTAGCGGATGGAGGGTTGATTGTAGAAATCCCCACGGTGTGATTGGTTGGTCCGGGTGGTGTGTAGAGGATGGAAAATCTAGGTTGGGGCTAGGTACTGCATTCATATTTGTGTATGTTATTTTGACTGGGCTAAGGTCCAATATGTGATTGTGGGACTGGAACCATTCATGTTATTTTAAGGTGATTTACACACTGAGTCTTGGTGACTCACCCCCTCCGCTTAACCTTTCAGGTAGTCCGTAGATCGTGGATCAGGGAGCCAGAGCGGACTCGTGGAGGCCATAGTATGTCATTTTTGTAAACTCAGTTTCTTTCTTAAAACTTCTTTTATTTGGGGATTTTAGTTGTTGTAATAAGGCCTTTTTAAATTGATATTTGGGCTTTAATCATTAGCATTTACTTATGCCGTGACATTAACATGTTTTCTTTTAAGCCAGAAGTAAACTAAAGTTTTTTTAACAGCAGTAACATTAAACGTTCGTTTTCCACAAGTGCTAACAAAGATAATGAATTAACGATCAATTAAACTCGAGAATTTTTCTTAATCTACAACCCATTGGTTTCAAAACATCACCTAAAACAAACAAGAAGAGAAAAAACAAAAAGAGCAGCAAACTTATGGGTTTTCATCAAAATTTCAAAGTCTTTTTACAAACCTTTCCCTATGACACATCGAATCTGGTCGTAACGTTTAGGCTGGGTTTGGGGTGTTACAACCCTAGTAATGCTTCAAGCGTTGTCCATTAACCTGGAATGTAGCCACTATTCTTAGGTCTTTAACAACAATAGCACCATGCAAATACACTTGAATTACTTCAAAAGGTCCTGACCATCAAGATTTTAACTTACCAGGAAATAATTTGAGCCTAGGATTGAACAATAATACCTATTGTCTAGGTTCAAGTTGCCTTTACAAAATTCTGGCATCATGCCATCGATTGGCCATTTCCTTATACAAATGAGCATTCTTATATGCTTATGTTCGAAACTCTTCCATCTCATTCAATTCTAGCAATCTCTTGTAGCTAGCAGCAGCCCATGTTTCACTTCTTAATCGCCCAAAATGCTTTATGCTCGTGTTCAACAGGTAAATGACATGGCTTACCGTAAACAAGTTTAAAAGGTGACACCCCTAATAGTGTTTTAAATGCAATTCAGTATGCCCATAGAGCTTCATCCAATCTAGTAGACCAGTCCTTTTGAGATGGATTCACCACTTTTTCTAGAATTTGTTTCATTTCTTTATTAGAGATTTCAACTTGCCTATTCGTCTAAGAGTGATATGCCATGGAAATTCTATGTTTCACCCCATACCTGCATAAGTCATTGGCCATCAGTTTGCAATCAAAATGGGATCCCTCATCACTAATAATGGCTCTCAATGTATGAAATCATGTGAAAATGTTCTTATGCAAAAATTTCAATACCAACTTAGCATTAATAGAGGCTAGGGCTATTGCTTCTACCTACTTAGAAACATAGTCTATTGCCAAAAGTATGTATAGCTTGCCCATGATGGTGGAAACAAACCCATAAAGTCTATTCCCCATACATCAAACAGTTTAATTTCTAATATACTTTGCAACAGCATTTCTTGTCTCCTAAACACCTTTCATGTTCCCAAACAATGATCACATGACCTATAAAATTTATGACCATCTTTAAATAAACATGGCCAATAGAATCTTGAATGAAGTACCTTGGAAGTTGTTTTCATTCCTCCAAAATGTCCTCCATATGGGGCTGAATGACAATGCTATAAGATACTATGCATCTCATCGTTAGGTATACACTTTCAAATTATTTGATCTGCATAATGCTTGAATAGGAATTGTTCATCCTAATATTACTATGTGGCATCGTGAAGAAATTTTTGTCTTTTATGAGCATTGAATTCAAATGGCATTACACCACCTAATAAGAAGTTTACTATTTCATCATACCAAGGTAATCCCTTGGCAATGAGCAATTGTTCATCTAGGAATTCTTCCTTAATAAGTTTCTTGTTTTCATCTTCATTTCTTGATTCTATTCTTGACAAATGGTTAGCCACTTAATTTTCAATTCCCTTCCGATCTCTAATTTCCAAATCAAACTCTTGTAACAAGAGTATGCATCTAATCAATCAAAGCTTAGATTCTTTATTCCGTACCAAGTACTAGATAGTTGAGTGATCTATATAGATTGTGACCTTTGTTCATACTAAATAAGAACAAAATTTGTTGAATGCAAAGACCATTGCTAGAAATTCCTTCTCCGTAGTTGTATAATTAGGCTGAGCCTCTATCAACATCCTACTTCCATAATATATTGCATGTAGTACATTTTTTCTCCTTTCACACAACATTGCTCCCACAATATAATCACTGGTGTCACACATGAGTTCAAAGGGCAATGTCCATTCTAGAGCAACCACAACCGGTGCTGCTACAAGTCACTTCTTGAGTTCCTCAAAAGCCTGCAAACATCGATAATCAAAATTAAAAGGTTTATTCTATTCAAGTAAAGTACAAACGGTTTAGATATTTTCAAAAAAAATCTTTGATAATTTTTTGTAAAATCATGCGTGTCCTAAAAAACTTGTAATACCCTTAACACTGGTGGGCGGTGGCAATTTTTTGATCACTTCTATTTTCACTCTGTCTACTTCAATTCCTCATTGTGACATCCTGTGTCCAAGGACAATGCCTTCACTGACAATGAAATAGCATTTCTCCTAGTTTAATACTAGATTCATTTCTTCACAGCGGCATAAAACCATCTTCAAATTCCTTAAACAATCTTCAAAATCATTTCCGAATGCAAAGAAGTCATCCATAAAAACTTCAAGGAAATTTTCCACCATATCCGAGAATATGGTCATCATGCATGCTAGAAAATTATTGGGGCATTGCATAACCCGAACGGCATCCGCCTAAATGCAAAAGTACCATATGGACACACGAAAGGCAATAATAAAAAGCCTTATCAGCTAATCTTTTTAACCTTTGATCAATGAATGGCAAAGGGAAATGGTCCTTCCTAGTTGCCTTGTAACCCCCTAAACCCAGCCTAGATGTTATGGTCAAATCTCGAAGAACACATTGGCCATATTGATGGCGCAGAAAATCATTTAGCTATTTTCTCTTAAAAATCAACGTTGCTAAAAATGTCATTGTTTATCTTTAGAAAACTCAATTTTTGATATTTTTCAGAAAACATCGTACTTCAATTAAAACATTGTAGTGGATAATTTGTATATCTAAAAGTTGGTTGTCATTTTTAAATGTAGATTTATAATATATCTCATAAAATATCAATTTTGTGAGCAGATAGTGTTGAGTTTCAAAAACAAAGTACTGAATTTTGAAAACACCCTTGTTGGGCCTTATTTGACTTAGTTACGAAAAATCCATTGTAAATTGTCATTTTCACAATCTTTTAAATGATAATTTTAAAACCTAAAGTATGCAGAAAAATACAAAACCAAAATAATCCAAAGTCCAAAAGAAAATCCCAAGCAAAAAAATGTAAAGTCCATGAAAGTCCCAAAATAAAGTATAATCCCATAACCATAAAAATCTTATTTTCGAGAGCCTATCCGATGACTGAATTCGAGTCCTAACCATGAGGATTATCTGAAACAAACAAGAAATGGCTTAGTGTAAGATAAAAACAAATAAATTCATATACATATCAAATTATCTATCAATCGCAATGTACCAAACATCATTAAAATTCATAGATTATAACACCGATACTTACGCATGATCATATCGATGCATATTTAAAAATGATGCACATTTTATAAAAATTTCTACCAATCTCTGCTACACTCCAATATCGAGTTCCCTAAAACCCATCCATACAATAACACACCATTTGTGGACAATCCATCACATAGTTTCTAATAATGACCACATAATCACATTATGGACAAGCCACCACATAATTGCCGATAACAGCTACATAATCACATTGTGTGTAACAACCCGTTTTTATTAAAATCTAAACAATGATTTCAGGATAACAAATTCGATGTAAAAATATTTATTTTATTATTATTTTAGTTTTTATGACATGTTAGCAAGGTTGTCTAAAAATTTCGTTAAGAATTTTATAATTTGCATGCTTAATTTGGTAAAAAGGACTAAATCGCATAAGGTACAAAATTAGAGTTCTACAAGTTAAAGGTACCAAATAGCTATGATATTAAATGGTTAATGGATTTATTTTGTCATTAGACCATTTTGTTTTTGTTTTTTTTTGTGGACTTTAATGGACATCATTTAAATGATTTTAAAGGTTAATAATTAAGGTTAAAGTTGTAATTTAATGAATATATGTTGGTAAAATAAAGAAAAGACAAAGCTATCATCTTTTCACTTTATCTTCACCGAAAATTCAAAGGAAAGAAACCATGGGAGCATGCTAGGTTCGGCCGTGTTCATGGTATGTGTTTTAGCTTTGTTTTTAATGATTTTTATGTTTTCGGGATCGTTATAGCTTAATCTAGCTAGCCCATGTACTAATTTGAAAAATTGTTAAAAGGTTAGGGTTTTTCCATGAATGTATTCATGTAGTTTGTGATTTTTGATGGAAGAAAATGAATCCTTATTGATAAATAAACAACTTTTGTACAATGGTTTTTTTTAAAATGTTAATTAGGGATTTATTTGTAAAATGTGTAAAATGTAAGGTGAAATTGTGAAATAATGAATTGTATGAGTTTCTATGAATGTTTATTGAATTCATCTAGCTTTGTATGTGGATGAAATTGCATGAATTTTAATTTAGGGACTTAAAGATTAAATTGTAAAGAAATCAAAACATTAGGGGCAAAAGCATAATTTTCCAAAATATGAATTTTAGATTGAATTGAATAGAATGAATATTGAATGGATTGAATTTGATTATTTAGATTACGTTAAGCCTCGTATGGATCTAGATCAAGGGAAAGATAAAGCATTAGACTAGTCGATCATATTTCATCATTTTTGTGATCGAGTTAAGTTTGTAAGTTTAGATAGTGTTTTAATGTATTTGATTTAAATGCTATTATGGTAATTATCATATTATGCTTCGATGAAAAATCCAATGATGTTACGAAGACTATCAAGCCCTATTTGAGCCTTAGGAATATATAGGATATGAATGACATGTCATTATGGTTACAGTGTTTCGGGTGATTGTTCTGAACGTCCTACCAATGGCTAAGTTTCAGCATTTGTTGCGGATACTCACCAGCTTGTGTGAGCGTCATCGGGTAGCTATGTTCTGACCGCCAGCTTGTTTGAGTAGGCCCATTTATGGCTCTATGAACAATTACATAAAGGATAAGGAAATGAATGGTTTTGACACATGTGTTAGCACGCTTTGTGTGAGCTTCCCGTGTATCCGATATTATTCTAAATGTTTCAACGGGCATATAAAGGGATGAACCGAAAAGGGTTTCAATTGATTACACTATGAAATTATGGAAAGGTATGAAGTATTGATGATCAAAGTATGTGTAACACCCCTTACCCGTGTTCAATGCCGGAGCCGGATACAAGGCTTTACCGAGCTTACCTTACTTGAACATACATTATCAAACTATAAAATTTGATTTCAACTTAAAACTCTTCATTCATATTCATAACATGCTTATTATGGGCCTATGAGGCCCTAAACATACATATGGAAGGGTTCGGGAACAACCCAGAAACTTTTACGCACTTAAATTTTTTGCCTAAAATAGGGTCACTTGCCTGTGTGAAATGGAACACTCCTGTGTAGGCAAGTCGTGTGGTCATACACGCCCATGTTCCTATCCCATGAGGAATTTATTTTTCATTTCAAACCTATAGGGGTTTTCACATGGCCAGACACACGCCTGTGTCTAGTGCCTATGTCCCTCACATGGCCTAGGCACGCCCGTGTCCTCACCCATGTGTGAAAAACCTGGGTATTCTGTTTATGATGTCAGCAAGCTCTTAAGGGCATATGACCAAGGCACACACCCGTGTGTTGGCTCGTATGACGAATTGAATTCTCACAATTTGATACAGGGGACACACGACCTATCAACACACCAATGGGGCTAACCGTGTGTCACACATGGCCTAGACACATGCCTGTGTCTCTACCGTGTGGATAATTAGAAGGCTATTTTCAAGCCAATTGCCACCCTGAAACATAAACACACATATACCAACACAAGCAACACATAACATGGCAATAATACACTATGAAGAATCACTAATCATCATTCATACACTTCACATTTTACTCCATTATTTTCATGAACTTTCACTTCATAAAACTCATCATCATTAAAATATGAAGCTTGACAAATATTGGCCAATTCCTAATGGCGATATACAAAATTGAATGTATAACATTAGTAGCCAACACTTTGGCTTTCAAATATGACATAACACAAGATGACCAAGTTCCTATACATGCCATACTCAAAATAATTTAACTTTACTATACCAAAAGAATGATTGATAGTGTGATTTGAGCTCCGACGTTCAATGATTTCCGAGCTAGCTTGGCGATACTACAAGGAAAATGGAAAAGAGAGAGAGGTAAGCATATAGTTTAGTAAGTTTGCATGAATTAAAATAGCAACATAAGGTCTCATAATAAAAACCATTCATCTCATTGAATGTTAACAACACAATTGCTCAAGTACTTTGACATACTTACTCTTAACTATCACATATCACATTACGGTTTCATAACTCATATTTTACTCATAGGTACCTGTATCACTTCATCACATGGTTTAGCACTTATGCTATCTTGATCATAAACTTAACTCATGATCATCCTTAACTTAAATGTAACTCTTTGCCCGTTGAACTATTCAAAATATTAGAGGATACTCAATCTCATCATACATGTATCACGATGCCAATGCCATATCCCAGATATGGTCTTACATGGGATCACCACTTGATGCTGATGCCATATCCCATATGTCGTCTTACACGGGATCTCTTAGCTCGATGTCGATACCATGTCCCAGCCATGGTCTTATACAAGATTGTACATAGATGTCGATGCCATGTCCCAGATATGGCCTTACATGAGATCTTCCTTTGGTGCTGAGGCCATGTCCCAGACATGGTCTTATACGGGACATTCCTTATTTGGTGCCGATGCCATGTCCCAGTCATGGTCTTATACGGGACCTTCCTTATTCGGTGCCAATGCCATGTCCTAGACATGGTCTTATACGGGACCTACATTCAGTGTCGATGCCATCTCACAGACATGGTCTCACACAGGACCTTCCTTATCTCATGTCGTGACATAGGTATCCTCGCTATTTCGCATCTTCAACCGAGACTTCAACTTAACATATTCGCATCATTTTCTCATTGAGGTATCATAAATCAACTTCATGGAAATAATTTTCATTTCTCATAAAAATAAGTAATTTAAACATAATAACATATGTAACCTTAATTTCACACAAACTTACCTTGGTACTCAAAATAGGTGTAGATGTTTGATTTAGTCCACAACTTTGTTCTTGCCTCGATTTTGATCCCGGCTTCATGTTTCTTGATCTATAATAACAATTTCACATATTTAATACTCACATTGACTAAATTGACTCATGAATCATACTTTGGCAAAATTATGATTTTACCCTAAACTTTCACATAATTACACTTTTGCCTCTAGGCTCGTAAAATGATTTTTATAAACTTTCTTGCATTTTAAGCCTAGCCAAATCACTTTCATAACTACAACAGCCCCCCCCAAATTCCACTATTTCACCTATGTATGACCATTTTTATAACTTTTACAATTTGATCCTTTTATTCATTTTTCATGAAAATCACTTAGAAAAAGATGTTTATCATACATCAAACTTTCATATTCTCCCACAAAACATCAAAATACATGCATGACATATATGGGTAAATTTTTTAACATAAACCCTAGCTCAAAACATAGCTAGAAATAGCTAAATCGAGCTACGAGGATCTCAAAAATATGAAGAACTTTAAAAATGAGGCTAGAAGGTACTTACAATCAAGTTTGAAAGTTGAAGAAACCCTAGCTATGGGTCCTTAGTGATTTTCGGCCATGGGAGAAGAAGATGAACAAAATTTTGACTTCTTTTTCCCTTTTTATCTTTTATTTATCAAATGACAAAAATACCTTTAAGGGCTCTTTCTTAAGATTTTTCCTTCCCATGTCTATTTTTGTCCATCTTGTCATTTAATGGTCTAATTGCTAAGTAAGGACCTCTAATAATTTCTATAATTCTATTTCATACTTAAATCTTCTAGAATCTCATATTTTCTAATCTTTGCAATTTAATCCTAATGGACAAAATGATCGCTAATAAATAAAATTTCCTCATGAAATTTTCACACAATCATGCAAACACATCATAAGCCTTATAGAAATCAGAGAACATATATTTCTACTTCAAATTTATGGTCTCATAACCATTATTCTAACTAGGCCCTAAATCGAGTTGTTACAGTATGGATAGTCATGTTATCAAAAGTGTGAATTCATATGTATTATGATTATGAAATTTACCTTATCATGTGAAGAATTTAGCTAAGTTATGTGATTAAACACTAACTTGTGTTGTTGGTGATGCTTAGGCTTATGCCAAGCTTGTGTTGTATTTTTCATGTCTATTTTATGATTATGCATTGAAATGGTAAGTTTTGTTCATGATTTATGAACTTACTAAGCATTATATGCTTATGTCATTTTTCTTTCCTATATTTTATAGATTATCAGTAGCTAGATCAGTTTCATCAAGGATCTATCACACTATATAACGACTATATTGGAAGATTTTGAAGTTTTAATTCGTGGTTATAATGGCATGTATAGGTGAATTGTGCTTGATGAGATAGTCATTATTTTTGGCTTGTAAATGTGGTATTATAGTTGATGAACTTTTGGTATTGTAATGCTTTGATGGTTGTGTTGAAATGGTCAAGTGAAATTATGTTTTGATTAGCTAATTTGGCATGTTTGAATGTTATTTTGGCATGTGGTTATTGTGGTAAGTTTGGTATAGAATTGGGTTATAAATGCATGGTTGATGAATGGCTAAATTATGCATATGTTTAAGTATTTTTTATTGTTGTGATTGAGGTGCCTTTTGGCATATTGGTTGTATATATAGATACCTTATTGATCTAGCTTTATTATGCATATTTTAGTTTTGTTTTGAAGCTTGATTGTATGTGGATATGGCTTGTAGGTGTGAACTTGAATTGGGTGAAAGAAATGGCTTGAAATTGGCCTATTTCTTGTCCACACAGCCTAAGACACGAGCATGTGTCTCAGCAGCGTGTGACACACAATTGTGTGTCCCCTATAGGCTTCAAAGGATTTCAATTCAGACAAATATATAGCCTACCACATGGCCTGGCAAATGGGCATGTAAGGCCATTTTGAGAGTTACATCGTCTGGCACACAGGCGTGTTGCTTGGTCGTGTGACCCAAGTCAAAGAGTTGCACTGGCACGAACACGGGTTAGGACATGGTTGTGTGTCCCTACTTCAAATGTCCACACAGCATGAGACACAGGTGTGTGTCTCAGCCGTGTGACCCCTACAGTATGAAATTTTCTATCTTTTTCCATAAAAATGTGAATTTCCGGTTTAGTTCTAAATCATTTCTAAAGTGCTTATTAGGCCTCGAGGGCTTGAACAAGGGATGTTATGCATATGATTAATAGAATTATTGTAACAGCCTGATTTAGGGCCTAGTCAAAATAGAGGTGCGAAGGTAACGAATTCAAGGTGAATTTATGAGTTTTTAAGGTTTATGCCATGTTTGCATGCTAGTATGAAAGTTTTATGAAGCAATTTTGTTAAATAGAGGTTGAATGGTCCAAAAGGACTAAATTGCAAAAGTTGCAAAATATGAGTTTCTAGAAGCTTTTTGTATGAAATAGCTTTAGAATATCAATTATAAGTCTTTAAGTAGAAATTTACCCAAATTATAATTTTTGGACAAATTTGGACATGAGATAGTAAATTGTAAAAATTTAGAGAGAAGGGCATTTTGGTCATTTAATCAATTTAAATGATTCAAATGGGAAAAAGATGAAAAAATCTATTCATCTTCTTCCCCTTCTTATCGAAAACTTGAAGGAAGCCATAGCTAGGGTTCTTCAATTTTTCAAGCTTGCTAGTAAGTTCATCTTAGTCTCGTTTTTAATATTCTTCGTATTTTTTGAGTTCTCGTATTATGAATTAGCTATTTCTAGCTATAAGTTGAGCTAAGATGCATGTTTAAAAATATACCCATGAATGAAATGCATGTTAAATGATGTATTGTGGAAGATTATGAGAGTTTGATGTTAGATAAACATCTTTTTCTATGTGAAATTCATGAAAAATGCATGTAGGGACTAGTTTGTTAATTTATGAGATTTGGTCACACATGGTAGAAATAGTGAGAATTTTCTATTGCTATAGTTGAGATAATAAGTCAGCTAAGCATGAAGTTTATGAAAGTTAAATGAGAATCATTTTTTGAGCCTTGGGGCAAAAGTGCAAATATAAGAAAGTGTAGGGAAAAATAGTAATTTTGCCAAATTATGTGTTAACGACCAATTTAGTCAATGTGATTATTAAATGGGTTGAATTATTATAGATCAAGAAAAATGAAGCCTAGATTGAAATCGAGGCAGGAACAAAGTCGAGGACGAAATTGCATATCTACATACATTTTGTATATTGAGGTAAATTTGTATGATTTCTAAGCTTTATGATTTATATCATTGAACTACTTAGTGTAATTTACAATATTATCATGAAAATGTTTAATGTTATGTTGAAAAAGAAATCAATGAGATTAAGTATGAGAAAGTCTTGATTGAAGATGAATTACCTAGTATACTCGATATACCACATGAAATGAGAAAGTCCGTATAAGACTAAGCCAAGGCATGGCATCGGCAATCAAGCGAGTTATCATGTAAGACCAAGACAATTCTTGGCTTTGAAGAGTTATTATGAGATGAAAACCCATATAAGCCCAAGCCAAGGCATGGCATTGGTGAGTCTCCAAGCAAAGATGTCATATAAGTCCAAGACAAGTCTTGGCATTAAAAAGCTATCATGTAAGTCCAAGACAAGTCTTGGCATTGAAAAGCTATCAAGAGATAGAGATCCCATGTAAGTCCAAGCCAAGGCATGCCATTGGTGAAAACAAGGAAGATTTCATGCAAGTCCAACCTAAGGCTCGGCATTGACCAGTTCATGGGTAAAGATACCAAGTAAGACCATGTCGAGACATGACAATGGTAAGTTCCCAATGGAACACATGAGAAAGACTTCGTATAAGTCCATGTCAAGACATGGCCTTGAAACCAAGATGACAAATTCCATGTAAAACCATATCTAGGATATGGCTTTGGCATCAAGTTATATGTGGGTCAAGATCTAGTATCCTCGATTATTCACAGAAATTCATTGGGCAAATGAGTTAAGCTCAAATGAGATAATAAGAAAACTAAGAAAGCAAAACTACTATTAAGTTGTAAATGAGCATTGCCATGTTATGAATGATGAATGAAAAATTTATGAATATCATGTTAAAGTATACTGATCAATGTGATCAGGTGATACAGGTGTCTTATTTATCTCACGAGGATGAGATTAGTAGATATCATGAGATATGTAAGATTCAGTATGAGTAAGAAAGCTTTATAGCTGAAATCTATGATACCATAGTTTATGTCAAATGGTTTATATAAATAAGTATGTTGCTATGTGCATTTTATGCAAACTTACTAAGCTAAATGCTTCTGTCTTTAATTCTTTCTTTCTATCTAGTTCGCCAAGTCAATCTCGTGGATCATTGTCATTGGAGCTCGGAGCACACTATTAATCGCTATTTTGCTATAGCCAAGTTATTTTACTAAGTATGGCATGTATAGGAAACATTTCATTTTGAGAATATGTTCTAAGAGGAGCCAAAGTGTTGGCTATTAAGTTTATTATTATTTTGTATATGGCTAAGTGATTGGCCAAAATTGACTTAGTATGTATGTTTATTAAGATCAATGAAGCATGTAGTAATGTTTATGAAAAATGTATTGAATTGAGCATAAGTTTGGTCTTACTTTTAGGGTGGCAATTGGCTTGGTAAATAGCCTCTAAGTGCCCACACAGTTAGACACACGGGCTTGTGTCTAGGCCGTCCATACCCTGCACTTTAGTGTTTTAAGTCAGAATAGGCCACGGGCAAATCCCATGGTCGTTTGTTTAGGCCGTGTGTGATACACGATCAAAACATGGGCGTATGCCCCAGACCGTGTGTAAGTCAGTATATCAAGGTATAGTACATGGTTTACATCCACAGGCGTGTCAAGGTCGTGTGATAATTAGTCACTATCGACCACGGGTGAAAGACACGGGCATGTGTTAGAGGTACAGGCGTGTCCCAAGTCATATGGGCGTGTGACCCCTATTTTAAGGAAAAGTTTGCATTTGAGTTTTGAAAGTTTCTAGATACATGTTTAAGGCCTCGTAGGCCCATGAAATGTATGATTAGACTAAAAAAGAGAAGTTTTTAGTTCAAAACAAAATTTTATAACCCGTAAGTACATGTTTTAAGTGAGTTCAAGCATGGTAATGTCTCGTATCCAGTCTTAGCATCGGACTTGGGTATGGGGTGTTACATTTAGTGGTATCAGAGCTACAATTTAGTCAATTCTAGGACTAATGTAGCACGAGCATAAGTCTAGCTATACATGCCATATGTAAGAATGTTTTTATAATGATAGTGTGACGACTCCTGATGACTTAAATTACATTTATACATATAGTAAATGGATCCCAAAAGAGCTGAGGTGGATGAGGAAGAAAGTAATGCGCCAGCTCCTACTAAAGGGACGGTGCCTAATGAGAATGAGAATAGACCCACTACGGTGATTCAAGAAGAAGGAGAAGAGGCTAGAAAATCCTTCCTCCATATGATGAATACGTGGTGCACGGAATTCGTTTGTACAAACTCGAATGTACAACTCCCTCCATCACTGCATATTCCACAACCTATCCTTGCAGTCCCTCAAGTAGTAGAGGTTGTAAGAGGAGACAAACCTCGAATTGATAAGATCAGGAAACATGGGGTAGAAGAATTTTGGGCTAGAAAAGATGATGATATGGAGAAGGCTAAGTTCTGGATAGAAAATACTATTAGGGTATTTAATGAGTTTTCATACACACAAATGAATGTATAAAATGTGTTGTTTCTCTTTTAAGAGAAGCTGCCTATCAATGGTGGAACACCCTTGTGTCGGTAGTACCGAGGGAAAAGGTCACATGGGAATTTTTCCAACAAGAGTTCAAGAAAAAGTATATCAGTCAAAGATTCGTGGACCAAAAAAGGAAGGAATTCTTAGAACTAAAACAAGGCAAGATGTCAGTGTCTGATTATGAGTGAGAGTTTGTACGACTTAACAAATATGCTCGAGAATACGTGTCCACTGAAGCTATCATGAGTAAGAGATTTAAAGATGGACTAAATGATGATATCAAGTTATTTGTTGCTGTCCTCGAATTAAAAGAATTTGTGGTGTTAGTGGAGAGGGCTTGTAAGGCCGAAGAGTTAGTAAAAGAGAAGAGAAAATATGAAATGGAGTTTCGTGACTCTAGAAAGAGATAGTGGAATAAGTCATTTTAATCTTCATCCAAGAAGTCAAAAGATTTCCCTACCCAATCAACTAATTCCACTGGGTTCTCAAAGATGTACAAGAGTAAGCAGAATTCGGGGAATAAAGCACAAACTACTTCAGTTGCTAGTGTTGGGAACATTCGATCTGATAGACCTGAATGCCCACAGTATGGTAGACATCAACTCGGTGAATTTCGAGTGCATGAAAATGATTATTTTAGATGTGGTTCCCATGATCACTTTATAAAAGATTATCTTGAGATGACAAAAAAAGAGAGAACTCAGAACCTGAGATCTAGGGGTATGGTCAGAGGCAGACCGCAAAGAAACCCCGGGAGTGGGGCAAGTGGAAGAGGTAACCCTAGAGAGAGGGTTGCGAGACCCGAGGGTAGGGCACATGTGAGGACTTATGATATTCGCGCTCGCGAAGAGGCATCTTCTCCTGATGTTATCATGGGTACCTTTTCTCTTTATGATATCAAAGTTATTGCTTTAATAGATCCCGGATCCACACACTCTTATATTTGTATGAAACTAGTATCCAGTATGACTATGCCTATAGATTCTACAGAATTTATGGTTAAGGTGTCTAATCTTTTAGGCTAGAGAGTATTGGTTAATGAAGTATGTAAATATTCCACTAATGATTAGAGGTCATTATTTTAAAGCAAATCTTATGTTGGTACCATTTGATGAGTTTGACATCATTCTTAGTATGGACTGGTTGACCACCCATGATGTAATAGTTAATTGTTGGAAGAAATAATTGAGATGAGATGTGAGAATGGAGACACTCCTCATATAGAATCTGATGAATAGAGTAGGTCGTTGGTAGTGATTTCTTATATGATGGCACAGAGATACTTAAGAAAAGGGTATGAAGTATATCTGGCCTTTGTGATGAATAATAAAGAAATAGAGCTAAAGATTGAGTCAGTACCGATAGTATGTGAGTATGTGGATGTTTTTCCCGAGCAATTGCCAGGAATACCACCAGTTAGAGAGGTTGAGTTCAATATTGTGCTAGCTCTCGGTACTGTACCGATATCTATTACTCCTTACAGAATGGCTCCAACAGAGTTGAAAGAGCTGAAGATATAGTTGCAAGAGCTGACAGATAAAGGCTTTGCTAGGTCGAGTTGTTCTCCCTGGGGTACTCCAGTTTTATTTGTGAAAAAGAAAAATGGCACCATGAGATTGTGTATAGATTACCGTCAACTTAATAAAGTGATAGTGAAGAACAAGTTTCCATTGCCTAGGATCGATGATTTGTTTGATCAATTGAAAGGAGCTAATGTGTTCTCCAAAATAGACTTGAGATCAGGGTATTATCAGTTAAGAGTAAAGGATTCAAATGTGTCCAAAATAGCTTTTTGAACAAGATATGGGCATTATGAATTCTTAGTCATGCCCTTTGGTTTGACCAATGCTCCTGCGGTATTAATGGACTTAATGAACCGCATCTTTAGACCCTACCTCGACAAGTTTGTAGCCATTTTCATTGATGACATATTGATTTATTCCCGGGATAAGAATGAGCATGTTGAACACCTATGGATAGTTCTACAGATTCTGCAAGAAAATCAGTTGTATGCCAAGTTTAGTAAAAGTGAATTTTGGCTCAAGGGAGTAGGATTTCTGGGACATATTGTCTCGGGAGATGGAGTCCGAGTGGATCCAAGCAAGATTTCGGCTATAATGGGTTGGAAATCACCGAGTAATATGTCTGAGATTAGGAGTTTCTTAACCCTAGCCGAGGCTATTACCAACGATTTTCAAGGGGTTTTTTATGATCGCAACGTTACAGAAAAATGTGAAGTTTGAGTGGACAGAAAGATGCTAACAAAGTTTTGAGAAATTGAAAGCAATGTTGACAGAAGTTCAGTTTTAGTAGAACCCTAGATAGGGAAAGAATTTGTGATTTATAGTGATGCATCCTTAAATGGATTAGGCTGTGTACTCATGCAAGAAGGCAAGGATTGCTTATGCCTCAAGATAGTTGAAGCCTCATGTGAAGAATTATTCGATGCATGATTTAGAGTTGGCTGCCATAGTCTTCCCTTTGAAGATTTGAAGACACCATTTATATGGTGAAAGATGTCAGATTTTTACTGATCACAAAAGTCTGAAGTACTTGATGAAGTAGAAAGAGTTGAACTTAAGGCAACGGAGATGGTTAGAGCTAATAAAGGACTATGGTTTGTCATTGACTACCATCCAGGAAAAGGAGAAAGTGGCTGCCGATACGTTGAGCAGGAAGTCCCTTTTTGCAGTAAGGGAAATGAATTCACGGATGACCTTATCTAACAATGGTTCTAGTCTAGCTGAGTTAAAAGCTAGACCAATATTCCTTCAAGAGATCACTGAAGCTCAAAAAGAGGACAAAGAGTTACAAGCCAAGAGAACTCAATGCGATTCAAATGTTGAATCTGACTTTCAGATTAATTCTGATGGATATTTGATGTTTAAAGATAGAGTTTGTATACCGAGAAAAGAGGAGCTTATTCAGATAATTTTGTATGAAGCACATAATGTATGTCTATCTGTACATCTGGGTAGTACCAAGATGTATAATGACTTGAAGCAATTGTATTGGTGGCCGAGAATGAAGAAAGATATTTCAGAGTTCATTTCAAGATGTTTGATTTGTCGGCAAGTAAAGGCTGAACACCAAGGACCTTCGGGTCTACTTCAACACCCGAGTGGAAATGGGACCGTATCACTATTGATTTTGTAACAGGATTACCATTATCATCGAGCAAGAAAGATGCTATATGGGTTATCGTTGATAGACTCACGAAGTTAGCTCATTTCTTACCTGTACGAGTTGACTACTCACTCGACACGCTTACAAACTTTTATGTTTCTAAAATAGTAAGACTTCATGGAGTTCCTTTATCAATCATATCGAATAGAGATCCGAGATTCACCTCCAGGTTTTAGAAGAAGTTGCAAGAAACCTTGGGTACAAAATTGAGTTTTAGCACAACTTTTCATCCTCAAACTGACAGTCAGTAGGAGAGATTAATTCAAGTACTTGAGGATATGCTTAGATGTTGTATTCTAGAATTCCAAAGCTGTTGGGAAAAGTTTCTCCCATTGGTAGAATTTGCCTACAATAATATCTTTTAGTCGATCTTAAAGATGGTGCCTTATGAGGCTCTATATGGGCGTAAGTGCAGAATGCCTTTATTTTGGACTGAACTCAAAGAAAACCAAATTCACGGGGTTGATTTGGTTAGAGAAGCTGGAGAGAAAGTGAAAGTGATATGAGAATGTTTAAAAGCTGCATCAGACAGACAGAAATCTTATTCGAACCTAAAAAGAAGAGAGATAGAATATCAAGTCAGGGAAAAAGTTTTCTGGAAAGTGTCACCTTGAGAAAAGTTCTCATATTTGGCCGAAAAGGCAAATTAAGTCCATGTTTTATTAGACCGTTTGAGATTACTGAGAAAGTTGGGCCGGTAGCTTACAGATTGGCTTTGCCATCAGAGTTAGAAAAGATACATGATGTGTTTCACGTGTTAATTTGAGACGCTACTGATCAGATCCTTCACATGTAATTACCCGTCAGAGATAGAGATTCATCCCGACATGACTTATGATGAAGAACCAATCAAGATTTTAACTCGGGAAGTCAAGTAGCTAAGAAATAAAAATATTGCTCTAGCGAAAGTATTGTGGCAAAGGCATGGGATAGAGGAAGCTACATGGGAACCAGAAAAGAGCATGAGAAACTAGTACCCAAACTTATTTGCCGGTAAGATTTTTGAGGACGAAAATCCTTAAGTAGGGAGAAGTGTAACAGTTCGATTTAGGGCCTAGTCAGAATAGTGGTTGAGGCCATGAATTCAAGGTGAATTTATGAGTTTTTAAGTTTATGCCATGTTTGTATGCTAGTGTGAAAGATTCATGAAGCAATTTTGTTAAATTGAGGTTGAATGGTCCAAAAGGACTAAATTGCAAAAGTTACGAAATATGAGTTTCTAGAAGCTTTTTGTATGAAATAGCTTTAGAATATCAATTAGAAGTCCTTAAGTAGCAATTTTTCCAAATTATAATTTTTGGACAAAATTGGGCATGAGATAGTAAATTGTAAAAATTTAGAGAGAATGGCATTTTGGTCATTTATCAATTTAAATAATTAAAATGGGAAAAATATGAAAAAAAGCTATTCATCTTCTTCCCTTTATTGCCGAAAATTTAAAGGAAGCCATAGCTAGGGTTCTCTACTTTTTCAAGCTTGCTAGTAAGTTCATCTTAGTCCCGTTTTTAATATTCTTCGTATTTTTTTAGTTCTCGTATTATGAATTAGCTATTTTTAGCTATAAGTTGAGCTAAGATGCATGTTCAAAAATATACCCATGAATAACATGCATGTTAAATGATGTATTATAGAATATTATGAGAGTTTGATGTTAGATAAACATATTTTTCTATGTGAAATTCATGAAAAATGCATGTTGGGACTAGTTTGTTAATTTATGAGATTTGGTCATACATGGTAGAAATAGTGAGAATTTTCTATTGCTATAGTTGAGATAATGAGTCAGCTAAGCATGAAGTTTATGAAAGTTGAATGAGAATCATTTTACGAGCCTTGGGGCAAAAGTTAAAATATGATAAAGTTTAGGGGCAAAATAGTAATTTTTCCAAAGTATGTGTTAAGGGTCAATTTAGTCAATGTGATTATTAAATGAGTTGAATTATTATTATAAATCAAGAAAAATGAAGCCCGGATCGAAGCCGAGGCAATAACAAAGTCGAGGACTAAATTGCATATCTACATACAATTTGTATATTGAGGTAAGTTTGTATGGTTTCTAAGCTTTATGATTTATATCATTGAACTACTTAGTGTAATGTACAATATTATAAATAAAATGTTTAATGTTATGTTAAACAAAGAAATCAATGAGATTAAGTATGAAAAAGTCTCGATTGAAGATGAATTACCTAGTATACTCGATCTACCACATGAAATGACAAAGTCCATATGAGACCAAGCCAAGGCATGGCATCGGCAATCAAGGGAGTTATCATGTAAGACCAAGACAAGTCTTGGCTTTAAAGAGTTATTATGAGATGAAGACCCATATAAGCCCAAGCTAAGGCATGGCATTGGTGAGTCTCCAAGCAAAGATATCATGTGAGTCCAAGATAATTATTGGCATTGAAAAGCTATCATGTAAGTCCAAGACAAGTCTTGGCATTGAAAAGCTATCAAGAGATAGAGATCCCATGTAAGTCCAAGCCAAGGCATGGCATTGGTGAGAACAAGGAAGATTTCATGTAAATCCAAGCTAAGGCTCGCATTGACCAGTTTATGAGTAAAGATACCAAGTAAGACCATGTCGAGACATGGCAATGGTAAGTCCGAAGGGAACTCATGAGAAAGACTTGGTACAAGTCCATGTCAAGACATGGCCTCGAAACCAAGATGACAAATTCCATGTAAGACCGTATCTAGGATATGGTTTTGGCATCAATTTATGTGTGGGTCAAGATCTAGTATCCTCGATTATTCATAGAAATTCATCGGGCAAAAGAGTTAAGCTCAAATGAGATAATAAGAAAACTAAGTAAGGCAAACTACTATTAAGTTGTAAATGAGCGTTGCCATGTTATGAATGATGAATGAAAGATTTATGAATATCATGTTAAAGTATACTGATCAATGTGATCAAGTGATACAGGTACCTTATTTATCTCACAAGGATGAGATTAGTAAGTATCATGAGATATGTCAGATTCAACATGAGTAAGTAAGCTTTATAGCTGAATCTATGATACCATAGTTCATGTCAAATGGTTTATATAAATCAAGTATGTTTCTATGTGCATTTTATGCAAACTTACTAAGTTAAATTCTTATGTCATTTATTCTTTCTTTCTATGTAGTTCCACCAAGTCAATCTCGTGGATCATCGTATCGGTGCTCGGAGCACACTATCAATCGCTATTTTGGTATAGCCAAGTTATTTTACTAAGTATGGCATGTGTAGGAAACATTTCATTTTGAGAATATGTTCTAAGAAGAGCCAAAGTGTTGGCTATTAAGTTTATTATTCATTTGTATATGGTTAAGTGATTGGCCAAAATTGAATAAGTATGTATGTTTATTGAGATCAATGAAGCATGTAGTAATGTTTATGAAAAATGTATTGAATTGGGCATGAGTTTGGTCTTTGTTTTAAGGTGGCAATTGGCTTGGTAAATAGCCTCTAAGTGCCCACACGGTTAGACACACGGGCGTGTAGCTAGGCCGTACGTACCCTGCACTTTAGTGTTTTAAGTCAGAATAGGCCACGGGCAAATCCCACGGTCGTTTGTTTAGGATGTGTGTGATACATGTTCAGAACATGGGCTTGTGCCCCAGACCGTGTGTGTAAGTCAGTATATCAAGGTATAGTACACGGTTTACATCCACAGGCCTGTCAAGGCTATGTGTAATTAGTCAGTGTCGACCACAGGTGGAAGACACGAGCATGTGTTAGACGTACATGGATGTGTCCCAAGTCACATGGGCGTGTGACCCCTATTTTAAGGAAAATTTTTCATTTGAGTTCCAAAAGTTTCTAGATACATGTTTAAGGCCTCGTAGACCCATGAAATGTATGATTAGACTAAGAAAGAGAAGTTTTTAATTTAGAAAAAAATTTTGTGGCCCGTAAGTACATGTTTTAAGTGTGTGATATCCAGGATTTAGGGGTTATGCATTTTCACTTAAATGTATGTGGTAGCATGCTTGTGTGTGATTTGAATGTATTTTGGGGGCTTCAGGAACCTTGGGATGTAGGTAGAAGCCTTAGAAATTATTTGATTTTAAGCCTAAAAAGGGGAACTAAGGGAGCTAGGCCTTAAGGAGTTTATTGTGTACCTTAGGAAACAAGTACTAAGCTGGTAAGGTGGAAAAGAGGTGCCACTTAGGGCCCTGTGAGGTGACGCCACAGGGAGTGTGAAGGGACCTAGGTTCAAGCATCAAGGGAAGCATTTTGGAGCTTTTATTTTCGGCAATGAGGTCAATGGTGGACGGCACAAGGACTCTGAATGGATGAAGTGTAGATTAGGTCTGACAGGTTAAAGATTTAGCTAAGTAGGAGTGAAAAGGGGGATTTAGATGAGGGAAGAAGAGCTGGCCGAATGGAGGGGTCTTGAGGTGGTAGTTTCGGTCATGTAAGGGGGAGTGGGTGCGGAAATTCATTTGGCATCTTTAAGTTTTTTTTTTACTTTCTTTTCTTCTCTTTTGTTTCTCGGTATTAAATTGAAGGTGACCATTTGGTGCATTTGACTATTTCCTTCCTTTTATTTCTTCTCGAAGTCAGAACCATACCTCTCTTTCTTCTCCTCTTTTCTTTCCATGTTGGTAGCCTTAAACTTACACTTCACTTTAAAAATCGAATAGCCCTTCTAGTCTTTGAAATCTTGGCCGAATCTACTATCCACAATTCCTCTTCACTTTGCGTTTATACCCTTCCTTTCTCTTCTTTCATCTCGATTTATTCTTCAAGATTAATCACTAGGCTGAATCTGTCAAGAGCTATTTCGATCGGATCTAATAGTTGGTAAGGGTTTCTCATTTCAATTTCTCTTCTTTTTCCTTTGGTTAGTCGAAAATCGAAAACTCTAATTCCTTTTATTCTTTTAACTGAAACCATGAAGGTGGGTTCGAAATCCTTGTAGTCAACGAGTAGAAGGAGACCTTTCGGGACTTGGATATCCAAGGTAAGCAAAATGTAACGTTCGGCCAAGGGCCATTCTTATAGATCTTATGCAATAATTTGAATCTGACATAAGTTTTGTAGGGATTTCGACATCTTCAAGGTCAAACGATAGTTTTGGGATTTAAGCAAGCGAGGTAAGGGATGGTGATATTAGGCCAAAGGCCATATTCTCTTTTAGCCGATTTCTTATAAAAGGGTTATGTAGGTACTCAATCAATTCCCGAAGTAAAAGCCGAAAGCTTTAGTATTCTGTCGATCTATGTTACCCCTGCTAGCGAGAGTGTCATTCTCAGTGTTGTCAAGTGTGTAACCCACCCTAAATTCCCGATTAATAATAATATTGTGATGTATATGTTAATTAGGCAATGAATGAATATGGCTAAGGGTACCATTCAATGGTACAGTGCATTCAGGTACGTTACCCCTAACTCTCAGTTAATAAAGTTTATGAACATTGATATGAAGATATGAGAAATATCGTTATGGCCATGGGGTGAGCTATATTGCATGATATTTGTATGATATGTATGTTGCATGGGCATATGGGTGATAATGATAAAGGGGAAGTGTTCCGGTGGTTTTTACCACATTATCCGGTGACATATGTCACATATTATGAATCTGGTGACTCTGTCACATTATCTGGTGGCTATGCCACGATTAAAAGGGCGATGTGCAGTTGACTGCAGTGATTGCCTTTGATGGTGTGTAGCGGATGGAGGGTCGATTTAGTAATCCCCACGGTGTGATTGGCAGGTACGGGTGAGGTATAGAGGTTGGATATCTAGGTGGGTTTGGGTTGCATCATTGCCTATACTTGTCATGTGTGATTTAATATGCCTTAATTGTTTGGGAGTCTGTGTTGGTTGTTACACACTGAGTCTGTTGACTCACCCTTCGTGGGCTAACATTTTGCAGATGATACTCAGTAGATGGACCGGGTCGGCAAGGACTTAGTGGTAGCCATGCTCAGCTCAGTTTTTTCGGGTTATCTTATTATGTTTTTTTGGAATTTATTTCGGGTTTAGTTTTGGTGTAATAAGGCCATTACTATTTAACTGTTTTAAGTTTTGTTTTAATTTTTATTCTGATAATGATCAACATTAAATAAGTGGTTAAAGAAATTTTCATAAAACAACTTCAAATGTTTTGACACCTAAACACCTACGATTTTCAACTTAATGTTAAGCTCTAAAATTTGACATTTCTTTAAACTTGTAATTTCTAAAATATGAAGATAACGTTTTAATATAGAATTAAATTACAACACGATTTTCAATTTAAGAATAATCCAAATCTATTTTCTTCAAAACCACCATGTTTTTCAAGATGACATAATGAGATTTAACTATGTTTTACTCAAGGAGCATGCCAGATCCGGTCAGGGCTTATGGGCCGAGTTTGGGGTGTTTCAATTTGGTATTAGAGCTCGGTTCAAAACTCAGCCTTGAGGGCTTTTGGGCCCAAAACGTTTTTTAAAATTGAGTTTTACTAAAAGAGGAGCAGGTTTTTCGGCATGGCTTTGAGTCTCGGCCCAAAGTCCACCGTGGAAGTACCCTAACCACTTGTGTGATTTGTATGTGGGTATTATGGGATCGTATATTAGTAGATTATGAGCTATTGAACCCTAGGATTTGCTTACTCCAACACAGAATTACATAAAATTTAAAGTCTAATCAAACAAACCTGTGAGTGAGTCGTAGAGTTAAGGGTGTGGCAACCGTTGCGCATGTCTAGGATTGGATTCGGGGAGCTTGGTATTTAAGAGTCCTATAACTCACCTCCTCTTCGCTCGAATCCTACAGTGCGAGTGACGGTTCACCCTAACCAAGAGGACTTATTCATAGTCTAAATTCAATAATTAAAACCCGAAAGGGACTATTTGACTTGTTTTATAAAAACCTTAGTTTTAAAATCACCGAATTACCCCTTTGACTTGTAAAAACTATTTTAGATTTTGAAAAACAAAATTCCGAAATATCCCTGGTTTACAAAAATTATCGAAATACCCCTGGTTTTTAAAATCACTAAAATACCCTCAGTTTATAAAATTGCCATACTACCATCAACTTTTATCAAAATATTCCTATTTTGTAAAGATACCAAAAACCCCGATTTTGTAAAATATCAAGATACCCTGATTTGGAAAATTACCAAAATACCCCTATAGGATAACTTACGAAAATACCTCTAGGTTGAAACGTACGAAAATGTTCGAGTGGTGAGAGTGTGTAGTAGATACTATTAAATGAATGTGATTCTCTGAATTAGGGTAGAAGACTTGAAACGAAAACCCTGAAATGATCGAAAGAACTACCATTAAACTTCTTTACATAAAACTTGTTCGTGGGTAATCAGTGGAACAAAAATTGATGCATAAAACTTTTTAAAGCAGATTAAATTACGATCGTAGGCATAAGTTTTAGGGGATGTGGTCGTAATGTGCGAGGGCGTGGTAGAGGCAGAATGACCGTATCGGAACCCATTAGGTCTGGTCAAGGGTCCGAGAATGAGATACCACCACCACCAGCTGCTGGTGTTGAATATCAGGATCAAACGGGGGATGATGCAGTATCGCAGGTGATGCTACGAGTGCTTGAGAGGGTGGCTGGAGCAGGTGGAGGTATGGGAGCTCAAAAATCTATACCCGAGTGACTCCGATCCAATAGAGTAGAGGTATTTCGAGGTGTATTTGGTGTGCCGCCCATTGATTGGAGGCGACGGAGTGAATTATGGACAATTTAGACCTGACTGCTGAGGAGAAACTGAAAGGGGTGGTGTCGCTTCCCCGCGATAAGTCATACCAGTGGTGGCTCACGGTTCGGGATGGTGCTGCAGTGGATGATCTCACTTGGGAGTATTTTAAAGTGGCGTATCAGAAGAAGTATATAGGGACTAGCTATATTGATGCATAGAGGAAGGCATTTTTTGAGGCTAGTTTAGGGGAATAAGTCTGTAGCGGAGTATGAGGCAAAATTCTTACGGTTTAGCCGGTATGCTCGAGGTATCGTGGCTACGGAGCATGAACGATGTGTCAGGTTCGAGGATCGATTGAGGGATGACCTGAGATTGCTAATTGCTCCACAGCAGGAGCTGGAGTTTATCGTGTTGGTAGAAAAGGCTAAGGTAGCCGAAGGGGTTAAAGAATTTGTGAGGCAAAATGCAAACAAGAATAGACAAAAGAGAGGTTTTGGATCATCATGGTCATCCGGGAATGTTCAAAAGAGACTTAGAGTTGATGGGTCGTGAGGTCAGCAGGTTGTTATCGGAGGACAGTACCGTACTTGTGCTCAGTGTGGAAAGATGCACCTAGGAGAGTGTTGGAAGAAGACAGGGGGATGTTTTAAATGTGGGTCCAAGGATCACATGATTAGGGACTATCCTATGAAAACAGACGGGAGCCGACCAACAAGTCATGGTCTTAATCAGGCTGGAAGAGGTGGACAGTAGCCACCATGGGGTCGTGGTCCGGTTGGTAGAGGTAATGGTTCTAGAAGAGGTCGGGGGACACCAGGTAGAGGTGTTGGTAACATAGAGGCGAGACAATTTGGGTGCGAGTATGCAGTTCATCGGAGGAGGATGGTGGCCTTGCCGGACGTCATAATCGATGCGTTCTTATAGCTGATAAGCCTTACTTTGCTTTAATTGATGTTGGCTTGACCCACTCATATGTTGCATGTAGAATAGGTGAAACATTATGTGTAGCATCTGAACTGTCTGTTAGGGAGATGACTGTAGTGAGCCCGTTAGGTCAAACGGTAGTGGTGAATAGGATATTCTGGAGTGTGCCTCAAGAGATTCAGGGAGTGGTATTTCTTGCCAACTTGATGGAACTACCTTTTGGAGAATTTGATCTCATTCTAGGCATGGATTGGCTAGTGGAACATCGTGCTAAATTAGATTACGCAGCTAAGCGAATGGAGTTGAGGACTCTGGAAGATGAGGAGATAATTATGATAGGAGAAAGAAGGAATTATTTGGCTAACGTAGTCTCGCAATTAAAGGCTGGTAAGATGGTTCGAAAATGGTGAAAGGCATTTTTGTCCTTCGTGAATGCTTTGGATGCAAAAGAAGAAGGAGTTAGTGGAGTGAGAGCAGTAAGGGAATTCATGGATGTCTTTCCGAAAGAGCTACCTGGGTTACCCCCGGACAGGGAGGTGGAGTTCGGAATTGATTTACTGTTAGGTACAACTCTTGTCTAAATTGCTCCATACTGAATGGCACCAAAGGAGTTAGTAGAGCTTAAAGCCCAGATCCAAGAGTTACTCGATCGTGGGTTTATTCGACCTAGTGTGTCTCCATGGGGAGCACCGGTCCTATTCGTGAAGAAGAAGGACGGGACTATGCGTATGTGCATATATTACCGGTAGTTGAATAAGTTGACCATCAAGAACAAGTACCTATTCCCGAGGATAGACGACTTGTTCAATCAGCTTAAGGGGGCTGCGGTATTTTCAAAGATAGATCTACGGTCAGGATATCATCAGCTTAGGGTGAAGGAAGCAGATATCCATAAGACATCTTTTTGGACTAGATATGGGCATTATGAGTTCTTAGTAATATCGTTCGGATTGACGAACGCCCCAACTGCGTTCATGGATATGATGAACCGGGTTTTCCAACCCTACCTAGATCGGTTCGTCATTGTGTTCATAGACGATATCTTAGTGTATTCCAAGTCTGAGGAAGAACATGATGAGCATCTCCAGGTGGTGTTGCAAGTGTTAAGGGAAAAGAAGCTATATGCCAAGTTCAACAAGTGCAAATTTTAGCTGAAGGAAGTTACGTTCTTAGGGCATGTGGTGTCTGCAGAAGGAATAAGGGTGGACCCTCGGAAGATTGAGGTAGTATTAGATTTGAAACCACCTAAGTCTGTGGCTGAGGTTCGTAGTTTCTTGGGGTTAGCAGGTTACTACAAGAGATTTGTTGAAGGGTTCTCGTCAATGGCCGCACCTCTGATAAAGTTGTTGAGAAAGGAGGTACCTTTCGTATGGGCGAATAAGCAGCAAGAGAGTTTTGAGAAGCTTAAAAGAGTATTGACAGAGGCTCCGATTTTGATTCAGCCGGAAGTAGGGAAAGACTTCTTGGTTTATTGTAATGCATCCCATACAGGATTGAGATGTGTACTTATGCAAGACGGGAAAGTGGTCGCTTATGCATCTCGATAATTGAGGCCACATGAGGTTAACTATTCGACGCATGATCTGGAGTTGGCTGCAGTAGTTTTCGCTCTAAAAGTGTGGAGGCACTATTTATATGGAGAAAAAGTCAGTGATTTACACGGATCACAAGAGTTTGAAGTATCTGCTAACCCAGAAGGAGATGAATTTGAGACAGTGAAGGTGGGTGGAGTTGCTGAAAGACTACGACTGTTCAATAGAGTATCACCCGGGCAAGGCAAATGTGGTGGTAGATGCCCTAAGTCAAAAAGTGGTGTCGGATCTGAGGGCAATGTTTGCACATCTTAGCCTTTATGAAGATGGAAGTTTGCTAGTAGAGTTGCAGGTGAAGCCAACATGGCTAAGTCAGGTAAAGGAGAAATAGTTGGTAGATGGTGAACTAAGTGCTAAGCTGCTACAAGTACAAAATGGGGAGTTGGAAGACTATGGTGTAAATGGTGATAGAGTGTTGTGTTTTCAGGGCAAGGTCTGTATGCCAAAGGATGAGGAATTAGGGTAGAAAATTCTTCAGGAATCGCATAGTAGCCCTTATGCTATGCATCCTGGAGGAAGTAAGTTATACAGGGATTTACGGGATCTATTTTGGTGGCCTGGTCTTAAGCGAGAAGTTACAAAATTTGTAGGGAAGTGCTTAACGTGTCAACAAGTCAAGGCTGAACACCAAGTACCGTCAGGATTGCTTCAGCCGATAAAGATTCCGCAATGGAAGTGGGAGAGAATTACCATGGACTTCATTAGTAGGCTTCCCCTTACGCCTACTAAGAAGGACTCGGTATGGGTGATAGTAGATCAGTTGACGAAGTCTGAACATTTCCTACCAGTGCAGGTGGACTATTCCCTGCAGAGATTGGCAAAATTGTATGTAGCAGAAATTGTGAGGCTGCACGGAGTGCAGATGTCGATTATCTCAGATAGAGATCCGAGGTTTACATCTCGATTTTGGAAAGCACTACATTAGGCATTGGGCACCAGGTTGGACTTTAGTACGGCATTCCATCCGCAGTCGGACGGCCAATCTGAGCGGGTAATTTAAGTGTTAGAGGATATGTTAAGGGGTTGCATGATAGATTTCAGAGGAAGTTGGGAGGAGTTCTTGCCTTTAGCGGAGTTTGTGTACAATAACAGCTATCAAGCAAGTATTCAAATGGCACCATACGAAGCGCTGTATGGACGGAAGTGTCGCACTCCTACGTGTTGGACAGAATTGGGGGAACGTCATGTTTTGGGTCTGGAGATTGTGGCAGAATCCGAAGAAAAGGTTAATGTAATTCGAGCACGGTTGAAGGAGGCATCTGACAGGTAGAAGTCATATGCAGATCTTAAGCGGAAGGAGATAGAGTTTGCTGTGGGAGATCAGGTGTTTCTCAAAGTTTTGCCGTGGAAGAAGGTGATGAGATTTGGTTGCAAGGAAAAGTTAAGTCCTAGGTTTATAGGATCTTATCGGATTTTGAAGTGGGTTAGACCAGTAGCGTATTAGTTAGAGTTGCCTTCGAAATTTAAGCAGATGCACGATGTGTTCCACATTTTGATGCTACGTCGTTACCGATTAGACCCATCTCATGTAATACCGATTGAGGAGGTGGAGCTAAGACTAGATTTGTCCTATGAGGAAGAGCCGATTCAGATTCTGGAATGGGATATAAAGGTGCTACGGAGGAAATCAGTTCCTCTAGTCAAAGTGTTATGGCATAACCATGGATCGGAAGAGGCTTCGTGGAAGCCAAAGGAATCAATGCGACAGCAATACCCTCACTTATTTTAGCCATGTAATTTCGAGGTCGAAATTATTTTAAGGGGGTAGAACTGTAATATTCGGGATTTAGAAGTTATGCATTTTCACTTAAATGTATGTGGTAGAATGCTTGTGTGTGATTTGAATGTGTTTTGGGGCTTCAGGAACCTTGGGATGTAGGTAGAAGCCTTAGAAAAATATTTGATTTTAAGCATAAATAGGGGAACTAAGGGAGCTAGGCCTTAAGGAGTTTATTGTGTAGCTTATGACACAAGTAGGTAAGGTGGCAAAGAGGCGCCACTTAGGGCCTTGTGAGGTGACGCCACAGGGAGTGTGAAGGGACCTAGGTTCGAGCAGCAAGGGAAGCGTTTTGGAGCTTTTATTTTTTGGCAAGGAGGTGCAGTGGTGGACGGCACAAGGACTCTGAATGGATGAAGTGTAGATTAGGTCTGACAGGTTAAAGATTCGACTAGTAGGAGTGAAAAGGGGGATTTGGATGAGGGAAGAAGAGTTGGCCGAATGGAGGGGTCTTGGGGTGGTAGTTTCGGTCATGTAGGGGGGAGTGGGTGCCGAAATTCATTTGGCATCTTTAAGTTTTTTTTTTACTTTCTTTTCTTCTCTTTTGTTTCTCAGCTGAAATTGAAGGTGACCATTTGGTGCATTTGACTATTTCCTTCCCTTTTATTTCTTCTTTGAAGCTGAACCGTACCTCTGTTTCTTCTCCTCTTTTCTTTCCATGTTGGTAGCCTTAAACTTACACTTCACTTTCAAAACCAAATAGCCCTTCTAGTCTTTGAAATCTTGGCCAATCTACTATCCACAATTCCTCTTCACTTTGCATTTATACCCTTCCTTTCTCTCTTTTCATCTCGATTTGTTCTTCAAGATTGATCACTAGGCCGAATCTATCAAGATCTATTTCAATCGGATCTAATAGTTGGTAAGGGTTTCTCATTTCAATTTCTCTTCTTTTTCCTTTGGTTAGCCGAAAATTGGAAACTCTAATTCCTTTTATTCTTTAACCGAAACCATGAAGGTGGGTTCGAAATCCTTGTAGTCAACGAATAGAAGGAGACCTTTCAGGAGTTGGATATCCAAGGTAAGCAGAATGTAACATTCGGCCAAGGGCCATTCTTATAGATCTTATGCAATAATCGAATCTGACATAAGTTATGTAGGGATTTTGACATCTTCAAGGGCAAAATATAGTTTTGGGATTTAAGCAAGCGAGGTAAAGGATGGTGATATTTGGCCAAAGGCCATATTCTCTTTTAGCCAATTTCTCATAAAAGGGTTATGTAGGTACTCAATCAATTCCCGAAGTAAAAGCCGAAAGCTTTAGTATTTTGTCGATCTATGTTAACCCTGCTAGCGAGAGTGTCGTTCTCAGTGTTGTCAGGTGTGTAACCCACCCTAAATTCCCGATTAATAATAATATTGTTATGTATATGTTAATAAGGCAATGAATTAATATGGCTAAGGGTACCATTCAATGGTACAGTGCATTCAAGTACGTTACGCCTAACTCTCAGTTAATAAAGTTTATGAACATTGATATGAAAATATGAGAAAAATCGTTATGGCCATGGGGTGAGGTATATTGCATGATATTTGTATGATATGTATGTCGCATGGGCATATGGGTGATAATGATAAAGGGGAAGTGTTCCGGTGGTTTTTACCACATTATCCGGTGACTTATGTCACATATTATGAATCTGGTGACTCTGTCACATTATCTGGTGGCTATGCCACGATTAAAAGAGCAATGTGCAGTTGACTACATTGACTACCTTTGATGGTGTGTAGTGGATGGAGGGTCGATTTAGTAATCCCCACGGTATGATTGGTAGGTACGGGTGATGTGTAGAGGTTGGATATCTAGGTGGGTTTGGGTTGCATCATTGCCTATACTTGTCATGTGTGATTTAATATGCCTTAATCGTTTGGGAGTCTGTGTTGGTTGTTATACACTGAATCTGTTGACTCACCCTTCGTGGGTAACATTTTGTAGATGATACTTAGTAGATGGACCGGGTCGGTAGGGACTTAGTGGTGGCCATGCTCAGCTCAGTTTTTTTTTGGGTTATCTTATTATTATTTTTTTTTTTTGGAATTTATTTTAGGTTTAGTTTTGTTGTAATAAGGCCATTACTATTTAACTATTTTAAGTTTCGTTGTAATTTTTATTCTGATAACGATCAACATTAAACAAGTGGTTAAACGAATTTTCATAAAACAACTTCAAATGTTTTGACACCTAAACACCTACGATTTTCAACTTAATGTTAAGCTCTAAAATTCAGCATTTCTTTAAACTTGTAATTTCTAAAATATGAAGATAACATTTTAATACAGAATTAAATTACAACACGGTTTTCAATATAAGAATAATCGAAATCTATTTTCTTCAAAACCACCAAGTTTTTTAAGATGACATAACAAGATTTAACTATGTTTTACTCAAAGAGCTTGCCAGATCCGGTCAGGGCTTGTGGGCCGGGTTTGGGGTGTTTCAAAGTGAGTTCAAGCATGGTAATGTCTCGTATCCAGTCTTAGCATCTAACTCGGGTATGGGGTGTTACAATTATGCTATGGCTTATATAATTTTTAAAATCAATTTTTTAATTCACGATTTTATAGTAATGCTTCGTAACCCTATTCTGGCAACTGATACAGGTTAGAGGTGTTACATTATGGACAAATCACCACATAATTGTCGACAACGGACACGTAATCGTTGTTAAACTGCCACATAGCATCATTCTTTCACAATTGCACCCCTTACTTGTGATGTGGTCATTTTAACACATAAAATCTACTTTTCGCATATTTCACATAACCATGATCATAACTCATATTTCTCAATTTTTACACACATACATGTAACATGCTCACATTTTCTTATATCACATTGTTTTCACTTTTCATTCACTTTAGTATGCTTTAATATATATATTTTATTAAAACATGGATCTCATCACACATATACATATATTACATGTTTAGATCATCACATATAAATTTAGCCAGAAATAACATAACATAGAGTTGAGATCAACATTACAAACACCAGACATCACAAATCATATGTTTTCACATCACTTAATGGTTTAGGACACTTACTTGGATTCTACTTGGTTGACTTTTTAAACTCCACTTGAGTAATTAATGTATTCTCAACTTAATTAATTTAATAGCATTTTATATTAATTAAAATAATTACATATTATACTCAAATCAATAGTTAGATCTTAAACCTTAATCTGTAGATCCGATGGCCACAATCCTACTAGAAAAGGTTTCGCTTGGATCTAAGCCGTTAGATGAATCTATCGCACCAAACACTTACTTTAGTTGTAGATTTATTGAATTTTCTTTTAATACATAAAAGTTAAACTTTCAAAATAATACTCACCATTTACTTACCCTTAAAAATGATACTTGGATTCGATGTTTTCATTATCACGCTAAGGATTTCTTAGATCGGCATTGTTTGGTCCTTCAAAGAATTTAGGAACAAAATGTTAACACATGAAAAAATGTGTCTTAACAACATTAGGCTATGAGGGAAAATAATAGAGGGAAAGGAATGTTCCCAACACCCTTCACGTACTTAATCTACTCAATAATACTACTCAATTGATGATGAGTTTTGGCGAAGGAGCAAAGAGGTTTAACGATCTAAAAAATATACGATTGATAAGTATTGAACACAAAACAACTAAAAATAGGATGATTAAATCCTTAGAAGAGATAGAAGAGATTGAAAGGGAAAGAAAGAGGGGACAAATTGAATCTCGATGGAAAATAGTGTCGACAATGGCGACGACTACAGGACCAACGATAGTCCGACGGTGGTCCGATGAGGTGAGAAAAAATACAAAAGGAGGGAGAGGGTTCGGTCAAAAAGTTGAAAGAAAATAAAAAAGAAAATGAATGGAGGAGGAAGGGTTTCCTGTGGTGGTTCACAGCGGCTTAAACAGTGGCGGTGGAGGTGATCGAAAGAAAGGAAGAAGGGAAGATAACCTTGAATGGTAGTGTAGAGGTGGTGAAGCTATAGCGTGCGATGGATGAATTTTATGTAGTGGTTGAAGGTGATGGTGTTTGTTTTCAAGTGGAGAGAAAATAGAGGGGTAAGAAATGAAAAATAAATGAGAGAAGGGAAGCAGATGAGTGGTATGGACAGCAAGGAGGTATGGTAAGCTTGCTCAATAGTAACCAGGTTCAATGAATCATAGCAAATAGTCAATAATAAAGTGAAAGGAAAGAGAAGGAACATAGGAACATAAAAGGGATCATATTCTCCAACTTAAGGCAAGTTTGAATCTTAAAGAGGGAAAAGAATCCTCCTAGACATGGTAACAACAAGGTGGGTAGCAAGCACATTATGCACATGGAAATTGTGTTGCAAAAATTAAATAAAAATATGAGAACAAAGGGACTTGAGCTTAGGACCTCTAGGATAGTTTAAGAGCACTTAACCACTTGACCACTTCACTTCCTTGATTTAATTCCTACCATATTTATTTTAAAAACATGGTGTGACCTTTGCTAATGTTTGAGGCAAAATTGCACCACATAGAAACTAATGTGAGGGAAGGGATTTGAACACAAGTGATCATGGACAGCTCCTGTAAAACCCCATACTCAAGTCCTGGGCTAAGATTGGATATGAGACATTACTATACTTGAACTTTCCTAAACATATATTTACAGCTATAAAATTTCATTCCAAAATAAAAACTTCTCTTTTTTGTAGTCAAATGTACATTTCATGGGCCTACGAGGCGTTAAACTTGTGTCTGGAGTCTTTCGAAACTCAATAGAAAACTTTTCCTTACAATAGGGGTCACACGTCTATATGACTTGGGACATGCCCGTGTACCCCTAAGACATGCCCGTGTCCTTCACCCGTGGTCAAAACTGACTAATTACAAATGGCCTTGTCACGCCTGTGGCCTTAGACCGTATGCCATACCTTGACATACTAACTTATTCACACAGATTGGAGCACACGCCCATGTTCTAACTATGTGTCACACAAAGCCTATACAAACGGCCGTGGGGTTAGCCCGTGGTCTATTTTGACTTAAGACACTAACATGCAAGGAACACATGGCCTAAACACATGCCCGTGTGTCTATCCGTGTGGGCACTTAAAGGCTATTTACCAAGCCAATTACCACCCTGAAATCAAGATCAATCTCAAACCAAATTCAACATTTCAAATACTTCGTCTAACATTAACAAAGATGCATACTTCATTGCTATAAATATACATACATACTTAGTCAAACTTGGCCAATCTCTTTAGTCATATACAAAAGAATAATAAACTTGATAGCCCACACTTTAGCCCTTCTAAAGACATATTTCAAACGAAATGCTTCCTATACATGCCATACTTAATATAAAAAACATGGCTATACCAAAATAATGATTAATAGTGTGCTTCGAGCTCCGACTTCAATGATCCACAAGTTAGCTTTGCGGGACTACATAGAAAGAAATAATTAAAGATGTAAGCATTTAGCTTAGTAAGTTTTCATGTAATGCACATAGCAATATAATTGCTTAATCAAAACTCATTCATCATAAACAAAGGCATTGCCTAAATCGTGCATTTGAGCTTACTTACTCTTGAAGATTCATACATAACTCATGATACTTACTAGTCTTATGCTTGAGAGGTAAACAATGTACCTGTATCACTTGATCACATTGATCAGCATATTTTACTATGATAAGCATGTTCTCAACTTCATCATTTATCACATGTATAATAATCTTAGTTAACTTTATGTCCAATGAGTTACCATGAATAATTGAGGATACTAAATCTCATCCCACATGTATCTGGATGCCAATGCTATATCCTCGATATAGTCTTACAATCGGATCTCTTTCTTGATATCGACGCAATGTCTTGACATGGACTTACACGAGGTCTTCCCTGTGGGTTCCCTTGGGAACTTACCATTGCTATGTCTTGACATAGTCTTACTTGGTCAATGCTGAGCCTTGGCTTGGGCTTACATAAAATCTTCCTTGAAACTTACCAATGTCGAGCCTTAGCTTGGGCTTACATGGAATCTTTATCTCATGATAACTTTACAATGCCAAGACTTGTCTTGGACTTACATGACATCTTTGCTTGGAGACTCACCAATGCCATGCCTTGGCTTGGGCTTACATGGGTCTCCATCTCATAATAACTCTTCAATGCCAAGACTTGTCTTGGACTTACATGATAACTTGCTTGATTTGTCGATGCCATGCCTTGGCTTGGTCTTATATGGGCTTTCTCATCTCATGAGGTAGATCGAGTATCCTAAGTAATTCAACTTCAATCGGGACTTTCTCATGCTTAATCTCATTAATTTATTTGTTTAACATACCATTAAAAATTCTCATGAAAGTAATTTATATTTAACAACATAACAAGCAGTACAATGAAAATATCCATGAAGCTTGGAAACTATACAAACTTACCTTAATGTACAAAATGTAGTAGATATTGCAATTTAGTCCTCGACTTTGTTCTTTGCCTCGGTTTTGATCCGGGCTTTGTTTCTCTTGATTTATAATAATAATTGAACTCATTTAATACCCAAATTGACTAAATTGACTCATAACTCATACTTTGGCAAAATTTCCATTTTGCCCCTAAACTTTCTCATAATTACACTTTTGCCCCTAGGCTCTTAAAGTGATTTTCATGTAACTTTCTTAAACTTCATACTTAGCTGATTCATTTTCTCTACTATATCAATCATCAATTCTCACTATTTCTTTTACGTATGACCAATTTCATAATTATTACAAATTAGTCCATACTAATATTTTTCATGAAATTCACATAGGAAAAGATGTTTATCTAACATCAAACTCTCATAATCTTCCATAAAACATCATTTTACAAGCATGTCATACATGGGTATTTTTATGGACATGAATTCTAGCTCAACTTATAGCTATAAATAGCTAATTCATAATACGAGGACTCAAAAATACAAAGAATATTAAAAACGGAGTTAGTATACACTTACTTGCAAGCTTTAAAAATTGAAAAAAACCTATCTATGGAGCCTCTCTAAATTTCGGCACTTGGGGAAGAAGATGAATAAGATTTTTATCATCTTTTTCCCTTTTTAATCGTTTAATTGGTAAATGACCAAAATGCCCTTCCCACTAATTCTTCATAAAATTCTAACTCATGTCTAATTTTGTCCAAAAATTATAATTTGGGAAAATTGCTATTTAAGGACTTCTAATTAATAATCCAAAGCTATTTCACACAAAAAGCTTCTATAATCTCATATTTTGCAACTTTTGCAATATAATCCTAATAGACCTCTTTAATGCCAATTTCATAAAATCTCTACATAAAACTTTCATAATATCATGCAAACATCTCAAATACTTTAAAAACTCATTTTACTAACTCGGATTTGTGATCTCGCACCACTATTCCAACTAGGCCCTAAATCGGGCTGTTACAATTCTCCCCCCTTAAGGATTTTCATCCTCGAAAATCTTACTAGCGAAGAGGTTTGGGTACTGGTTTCTCATGATTTCTTCTGATTCCCACGTAGCTTCCTCACCCCATATCTTTTTCCATAATACTTTCACAAGGGAGATATTCTTATTTCTCAACTGCTTGACTTCCCGAGCTAAAATCTTAATTGGTTCGTCACCATAAGTCATTTCAGGTTGAATCTCTACTTCTGTCGGTTTAATAACATGCAGAGGGTCTGATCGGTAGCGTTGCAACATGGACACATGAAACACATCATGTATCTTTTCTAATTCAGATGGTAAAGCCAATCTATAAGCTACCGACCCAACTCTCTCAGTAATCTCATATGGTTAGATGAAAATTGGACTTAACTTGCCATTCCGGTCGAATCTGAGAACTTTTCTCCACGCTAAAACTTTTAGAAAACTTTATCCCGACTTGATACTCTATTTCTTTTCTTCTTAAATTGAGTAGGATTTTGTCTGTCAAAAGCAGCCTTTAAACTTTCTCGAATTACTTTGACCTTTTGTTCGATTTCTTTAACCAAATCCACCCCGTGAATTTGGTTTTCTTTGAGTTCAGTCCAATATAGAGGCGTCCAGCACTTACACCCATATAGAGCCTCATAAGGTGCCATCTTCAAGCTTGATTGAAAACTATTATTTAAGGCAAATTCTACCAATGGGAGAAACTTTTCCCAACTGCCTTGGAATTCGAGAATACAACATCTGAGCATATCCTCGAGTACTTGAATTAACCTCTCCGACTGATCGTCAATTTGATGATGAAAAGCTGTGCTAAAACTCAATTTTGTACCCAAGGCCTCTTATAACTTCTTCCAAAATCTGGATGTGAATCTTGGATCTCTATCCGATATGATTGACAACGAAACTCCATGAAGCCTTACTATTTCTGAAACGTACAAGTTTCCCAACTTGTCTAGTGGGTAGTCAATTCGTACAGGTAAAAAATAGGCTGACTTTGTGAGTCTATCAACCACAACCCATACAACATCTTTCTTGCTTGGAGACAATGGCATTCCCGTTACAAAATCCATAATGATATTGTCCCATTTCCACTCGAGAATCATAATTGGTTGAAGCAAACCCGAAGGTACTTGGTGTTCAGCCTTTACTTGTTGACAAATCAAGCATCTTGAAACAAACTCTGAAATATCTTTCTTCATTCTCAGCCACCAATACCATTGCTTCAAATCATTATACATATTGGTACTACCCAGATGTACAGATAAACATCCATTATGTGCCTCATACAAAATTCTCTAAATAAGCTCTTCCTTTCTCGGTACACAAACTCCATCTTTAAACATCAAACTTCCATTGGAGCTAAGCCAAAAATCAAACTCAACATCTGACTTGCACTGAGTTTTCATGGCTTGCAATTCACTATCTTCTTTTTGAGCCTTAATGATCTCTTGGAGGAACAATGGTCTAGCTCTCAATTCAGCTATAATAAAACCATCGTCGGATAAAGTCATTCATGAATTCAATGCCCTTATTGCAAACAGGGACTTTCTACTCAAAGCATCGGTGACCACATCCGCCTTTCCAGGATGGTGTTCAATGATTAGCTAATAGTCTTTTATCAACTCTAACCATCCCCGTTGCCTTAAATTCAACTCTTTTTGTGTAATTGAGTACTTCAGACTTTTGTGATCGGTGAAAATCTGACATCTTTCACCATATAGATGATGTCTCTAAATCTTCTAAGCGAAGACTATGGTAGCCAACTCTAAATCATGTGTCGAATAATTCCTTTCATGAAGCTTCAACTGTCTGGAGGCATAAGCAATAACTTTGCCTTCTTACATAAGTACATAGCCTAATCCATTTAAGGAAGCATCCCTGTAAATCACAAATTCTTTCCTCGTCTCAGGTTGTACTAAAACTGGAGCTTCTATCAACAATGCTTTCAGTTTCTTGAAACTTTGTTGGCATCTTTCTGTCCACTCAAACTTCACATTTTTCTGTAGCAATTTCGTAATCGGAGTTGCAATCATGGAAAACCTCTTGATGAATCGCCTATGATAGCCAGCTAGGCCTAGAAAACTTTTAATCTCAGAAATATTCCTTGGTGGTTTCTAGTCCATTATAGCCAAAATCTTACTTGGGTCCACTCATACTCTATTTCTCGAGACAATATGTCCCAGAAATCCTACTTCCTTGAGCCAAAATTTACTTTTACTGAACTTGGCATACAACTGGTTTTCTCATAGTACCTGTAAAACTATCTGAAGGTGCTCAACATGCTCAGGCTCATTATAGGAATAAATCAATATGTCGTTAATAAAAATGACTACAAACTTGTCAAGGTATGGCCTAAAAATGCAATTCATTAGATCCATGAATACAGTAGGGGCATTGGTCAAACCAAAAGGCATGACTAAAAATTCATAATGCCCATACCTCATTCGAAAAGTGACCTTTGACACATCTGAGTCTCTTACTCTCAACTGGTAGTATCCTGATCTCAAGTCTATTTTGGAGAACACGGTGGCTCCCTTCAATTGATCAAACAAATCATCAATTCTAGGCAATGGGTACTTGTTCTTCACCATTACTTTATTAAGCTGACGGTAATCTATGCACAGTCTCATGGTGCCATCCTTCTTTTTCACAAATAAAACTGGAGTACCCTAGGGAGAACAACTTGATCTTACAAAGCCTTTATCTGTCAACTCTTGCAACTGTAACTTCAACTCTCTCAACTCCGTTGGTGCCATTCTATAAGGAGTAATAGATATTGGTACAGTACCGAGAGTTAGATTAATGCTGAATTCAACCTCTCTAACTGGTGGTAGTCCTGGTAATTCCTCAAGAAAAACATCCAAATACTCATATACTATCGGTACTAACTCAATCTTTAACTCTATTTCTCTATCATTCATCACAAAAGCCAAATATGCCTCATACCCTTTTCTTATATATCTCTGTGTCATCATATGAGAAATCATTATTGGCGATCTACCTGGTTCATCTGATTCTACATGAAGAGTGTCCCCATTCTCACATCTCATCTAAATGTGTTTCTTCCCACAATTAACTATTACATCGTGGGTGGTCAACCAATCCATACCAAGAATGATGTCAAACTCATCAAATGGTAACAACATAAGGTTTGCTTTAAAATAATGACCTCTAATCATCAATGGACAGTCTTTACATACTTCATCAACTAAAACACTTTTGCCTAAAGAATTAGACACCTTAATCATAAATTTTGTAAACTCTATAGGCATACTCATACCGGATACTAGTTCCATGCAAATGTAAGAGTGTGTGGATCTGGGATCTATTAAAGCAATAACTTTAATATCATGAAGAGAAAAGGTACCCGTAATGACATCGGGAGAAGATGCCTCTTCGCGAGTGTGAATGGCATAAGTCCTCGCAGGTGCCCTACACTCGGGTCTCGCAACCTTTTCTCTAAGGTTACCTCTACCACCTGCCCCACTTCCAGAGTTCCTCTACGGTCTGCCTCTGACCATACCCCTAGTTTTAGGGTTCTGAGTTCTCTCTTATTTCATCATCTCAGGACAATATTTTATAAAGTGATCTTGGGAACCACATCTGAAACAAGCATTTTCATGCGCCGGGCATTCACCGAGATGACATCTGCCACACTGTGGGCATTCAGGTTTATCAGATCGACTATTCCCCACGCTAGCGATTGAAGTAGTCTGCCATTATTCCCCAAATACTACTTACTCTTATCCTTCCTTGAAAACCAAGTGGAAGTAGCCGATCGGGTGGAGAAATCTCTTGACTTCTTGGAAGAGGATTGGAATGACTTATTCCACTATCTCATTTTCAAGTCATGAGACTCCATTTCAAATTTTGTCTTCTCTTTTACTAACTCTTCGGCCTTCCAAGCCCTCTCTACTAACACCACAAATTCTTTTAATTTTAGGACAGCATCAAACAACTTGATGTCTTCATTTAGTCCATCTTCAAATCTCATGCTCATGATGGCCTTGATGGATACACACTCTCGAGCATATTTGCTGAGTCATACAAACTCACTCTCATAATTAGTCACAGACATCTTGCCTTGCTTCAGTTCTAAAAATTCCTTTATTTTCTGATCCACAAACCTTTGGCTGATATACTTTTTCTTAACTCTTCTTGGAAGAATTCCTATGTGATCTTTTCTCTTGATACAACTGACACTAAGGTGTTCCACCATTGATAGGCAAAATCTCTTAAAAGAGAAACTATGCACTTCAAGTATTCCACAGATGTGCATGATAATTCATTAAATACCTTGATGGTATTTTCTAACCAGAACTCGGCCTTTTCTGGATCAACATCTCTTTTTGCCCGAAATTCTTCTGGCCCATGTTTCCTGATCCTATCAACTGGAGGTTTGTCTCCTCTTATCACCTCTACTACTTGAAGGGCTACTGGGATAGGTTGAGGAATAGGCGGGGGTGGAGGGGGTTGTGCATTAGGGTTCATATGAACGAACTCTGTATACCATGTGTTCATCATATGGAGAAAGGATTCTCTATCCTCTTCTCCTCCTCTCTGACTCACCGTAGTGGGTCTATTCTCATCCTCATCAGGCACCGTCCCTTCAGCGGGAGCCGGCGCATTACTTTCTACATCATCCACCACTGCTCTATCAGGATCCATTTACTATATGTATAAACATAATTTAAGTCATCAGGAGTAACTACACTATCATTATAAAACCATTCTTACGTATGGCATATATAGTTAGACTTTTGCTTATGCTACGTTAGTCCTAGAACCGACAAAATCGTAGCTCTGATACCACTAAATGTAACACCCCATACTCAAGTCTAGGGCTACGAGACATTACTATGCTCGAACTTTCCTAAACATATATTTATGGGCTATAAAATTTCGTTCCAAAATAAAACTTGTCTTTTTTAGTCAAACGTACATTTCATGGGCCCACGAGGCTTTAAACTTGAGTCTTGACTCTTTTGGAACTCAACAAAAATTTTCCTTACAACTAGGGTAACACGCCCGTATGACTTGGGACACGCCCGTGTACCCCTAAGATATGCCCATGTCCTTCACCCATGGTCGACACTGACTAATTACACAAGGCCTTGTCACGCCCGTGGTGCTAGACCATGTGACATACCTTGACATACTGACTTATTCACATGGCTTGGAGAACACGCCCATGTTCTAACCGTGTGTCACACACAGCCTATACAAATGGCCATGAGGTTAGCTCGTGGTCTATTCTGACTTAAAATACTAACATGCAGGGAACACACGGCCTAGACACACGCCCGTGTGTCTATCCGTGTGGGCACTTAGAGCTATTTACCAAGCCAATTACCACACTGAAATCAAGATCAATCTCAAACCAAATTCAACAATTCAAATACTTCGTCTAACATTAACAAAGATGCATACTTCATTGATATAAATAAACATACATACTTAGTCAAGCTTGGCCAATCTCTTTGGCCATATACAAAAGAATAATAAACTTGATAACCCACACTTTGGCCCTTCTAAAGACATATTTCAAATGAAATGCTTCCTATACATGTCATACCTAATATAAACAACATGACTATACCAAAATAGCAATTGATAGTGTGCTTCGAGCTCCCACTTCAATGATCCAAAATTTAGCTTGGCGGGACTACATAGAAAGAAATAATTAAAAATATAAGCATTTAGCTTAGTAAGTTTGCATGTAATGAACATAACAATATAATTTCTTAATCAAAACTCATTCATCATAGATAAAGGAATTGCCTAACTCATGTGTTTGAGCTTACTTACTCTTGAAGATTCTTACATAACTCATGCTACTTACTAGTCTCATGGTTGAGAGGTAAACAAGGTACCCATATCACTTGATCACATCGATCAGCATATTTTATTATGATAATCATATTCTCAACTTCATCATTCATCACATGTATAATACTCTTAGTTAACTTTAACTAGCATGACTTGATGATAGCTTTAATTACTTAACTTCTTGCTTTCTATTTCAATCCTTACACTTATGTCCAATTAGTTACTATGAATAACTGAGGATACTGAATCTCATCCCACATGTATCTGGATGCCAATGCTATATCCTCGATATAGTCTTACAATGGGATCTCTTACTTGATATCGACACCATGTCTTGACATGGACTTACACGAGGTCTTCCTTGTGGGTTCTCTTGGGAACTTACCACTACTATGTCTTGACATATTCTTACTTGGTCAATGTCGAGCCTTGGCTTGTACTTACGTAAAATCTTCTTTGATACTCACCAATGACGAGACTTGGCTTGGGCTTACATGGGATCTTTATCTCATGATAACTTTACAATGCCAAGACTTGTCTTGGACTTACATGACATCTTTGCTTGGAGACTCACCAATGCCATGCCTTGGCTTGGGCTTACATGGGTCTCCATCTCATAATAACTCTTCAATGCCAAGACTTGTCTTGGACTTACATGATAACTTGCTTGATTGCCGATGCCATGCCTTGGCTTGGTCTTATACGAGCTTTCTCATCTCATGTGATAGGTTGAGTATCCTAAGTAATTCAACTTCAGTTTGGACTTTCTCATGCTTAATCTCATTAATTTCTTTGTTTAACATACCATTAAACATTCTCATGAAAGTAATGTATATTTAACAACATAACAAGCAATACAATGAAAATATTCATGAAGCTTGGAAACCATACAAACTTACCTCAATGTATAAAATGTATGTAGATATTGCAATTTTGTCCTCGACTTTGTTTTTGCCTCGGTTTCAGTTCGAGCTTCATTTCTCTTGATTTATAATAATAATTTAGCTCATTTAATACTCATATTGACTAAATTGACTTATAACTCATACTTTGGAAAAATTTTCATTTTGCCCCTAACCTTTCTCATCATTACACTTTTGCCCTTAGGCTCGTAAAGTGATTTTCATTCAACTTTCTTAAACTTCATACTTAGCTGATTCATTTTCTCTACTATATCAATCATCAATTCTCACTATTTCTTTTATGTATGACCAATTTCATAACTATTACAAATTAGTCCATACTAACATTTTTCATCAAAATTCAAATAGGAAAATTTGTTTATCTAACATCAAACTCTCATAATCTTCCATAAAACATCATTTTACAAGCATGTCATACATGGTTATTTTTATGGACATGAATTGTAGCTCAACTTATAGCTATAAATAGCTAATTCATAATACGAGGACTCGAAAAATATGAATAATATTAAAAACAAAGTTAGTATACACTTACTTGCAAACTTTAAAAATTGAAGAAACCTAGCTATGGAGTCTCTCTAATTTTTGACACTTGGGGAAGAAGATGAATAAGATTTTTTATCATATTTTTCCCTTTTTAATCATTTAATTGGTAAATGACCAAAATGTCCTTCCCAATAATTCTTCATAAAATTCTAACTCATGTCCAATTTTGTCCAAAAATTATAATTTGGGAAAATTGTTATTTAAGGAGTTCTAATTAATAATCCAAAGTTATTCCATACAAAAAGCTTCTAGAATCTCATATTTTGTAACTTTTGTAATTTAGTCCTAATGGACCTCTTTAATGCCAATTTCATAAAATCTCTACATAAAACTTTCATAATATCATGCAAACATCTCAAATACTTTAAAAACTCATTTTACTAACTCAGATTTGTGATCTCGCCACTATTCCTCTAGGCCCTAAATTGGGCTGTTACAGCTCCACTACTACTCAACCACTATACTTGATGTTTATTAATATTAAAAGATCATCTAAAATAAAATATTTGAGTGACCACTCTCTCGATTCATTAACCTAATTTTTACTAACCCAATTTTTGGGATGTGACACGCCTTGTTAAGCCTACGGTAGTCCATACACACTCTCCATCTCATAAGCTGTACAAGTCGGTATGAGCTCATTATTGTCATTACTTACTACTGTGACTCCCCCTTTCTTGGGTTCCCATGAGCTATCTGAAATTGGGTAAATAATGACATCATCAAGCCACTTGATAATTTCTTTCTTAACAACTTCCTTCATAATTGGATTTAGTCGTCTCTATTGTTCAATAGATTTGCTATGGAAATCCTCCTACAAAATTTTGTGCATACAAAATGTAGGGCTAACTCCCTTTATGTTTGCAAGGGTCCAACCTAGTGCTCTTTTAGATCATTGTAACACTTCTAACAACCTGTCATCTTGCTTAGGTGTTAGCTTAACAAAAATTACAACTAGCAAAGTACTATTATTTCCCAAATTTGTATATTTCAATTGTTGTGGCAAAGGCTTTAACTCTAGTACGGGAGATTCCTCTATAGATGGTTTAATAGGCTTAAAAGATCGATCTGATAAATCCAGGGATTCAAATTTCTTCCCTAGCCTATCCACTATCTGTCGGGCTTCCATAAATTCACCAAGCTCTTCAAAACGTACTATTTTACCTTACTCCATTAAATTCCCTTCACTATCAGAATTATCATAAAAAAATTTTGTGAATTTGTCCACTGTTGTTTCTATCTAGTCAATGGTGTGACATTCCTCATTCTCATCTACACATTTTAATACATTAAACACATTTAAAGTAAATTGTTAATCATTCACTAATCGTGTCAAACAGTTGAGTTTTAATATTTATAAAGAATGATCGAACCTGTAGACTAACTATGACAATGATTGAGGCAAGTGCACCTATCGAACAATAGTATAGTTTATGCAAGATTATTTTATCGAACCCAAAGGAACCTAAAAGTACTACTACTCGCTTTCTTTCTATTATTTAGCCTAAAATATTGAGTGATTGGTTTATAAATCTAAAACTAATGAAAAAAAAAACTAGATGCAAAGACAAAAGAATGAAACTTTCGAAAAAGACTGTGGAAAAACTTAGTTGATTACGACGATACCCTCAAGAAGAATCCACCTATGACTTCTCTTGTTATCTAACTTTTAATTCATATGACATATTTACTTAGCTTGATCCATGGGACTCCCTAACCTATATTAAACCCTCTCTCGAGGCGAATAACATCTAACCTTAGGTTAATTAGTGGAACTCTCGTTCTCTTATAATAACCCCCTAAGGAAGTAGTAAATCGATCAATGGACTCCCATATTAGGTTTCACCCTAATCCAGTAAAATCTCGTCACCCTATCTCTAGGCATACAATCAACTCCGCTTAATTATGCTAGATCTACTCTTAGGCAGGGTCTATTCCTCCTCCACCTAAGCACATCAGATTAAATTAAGCAACATAATTAAGAACAAACTAAGTACTTATCATATAATTAAGAAATCAAATAACAAAATCCATCATAGGTTTCATCCCCTTCAAGTATCTGAAGGGTTTAGTTCATAACAAAATAAGAAAACATCTCAATAGAAAAGATAAAACATAACGATAGAAATACCTAAAACCCCCTGAAAGAATTGAAGAAGAGATTCTCTGTATTGAGTAGAACTCCGACTTCTTGAGATAAATCAACTGGCTATCTTCGAGTAATTCCCTGAATAAAGCTTTGCAGAAAACTCTGCCCAAAACTTGATTATCTAGAATTGCTTCCTTGGGTTGTTTATATAGGCTCTTTAGATGCTTTACTTGGCTCCTAAGTACCTCCTTCAAATAGAATTACTATTAAGGTGTTTAAGTAGACTTAGGAGTATGTTTCTTTGGCTTCAAGCATCCAAATTTGAGTGAAATTGCTCATTCCCGTGGTAGGGGCACGCCCATGGCACACGCCCGTGTAAGTCGTGGCCAGACTGTGTTGAACTTTTGTCGACAAGGCACGACCATGTAAATGGGGTGAGGCCATGTTCTAAATAAATGGCAAGGCACGACCGTGTGGCTTGAAGTCCAGGCTGTGTTGATTTCTTGGGTTGGCCCAATTTGGTCCGTTTTAAGCCTGTTTTACGTTCTTTTTATCCTTAGGTGCTTTCCTAAGTATAAGACATGAAAAGAAAGGATTAAGAGCACCTTTTTACATAAATCAGAGATAAATCATTCAAAAGCATACTAAATGTGGGATTACAATATGTTACTTTTACGGTTTATCAAATACCCCCACACTTAAGCTTTTGCTTGTCATCAAGCAAAATTCTCAACTTACAATTAAAACGAACTCTCCATAATTCATAATTCCTATCGACAATGTCTCATCATAATTCATAGATAATTTATACATGGATAATTCAACTCAAAGTGTCCTAAAGATTCAATCACGATAAGTCATACCTTTGTAGTATGAAAACATAGGTGTCTCCCCTTATCTGAATAATTACCTTTAATTCAAAACCAACAAGGATTGACATCCTCACTAAAGGTTCACTCAAATCACTCAAAGTGTTTACGGTTCAAGAATAAGCACTCATAAGTCGAACCTGAAAAGTTAATCCCATAGGCTTGCCTAAAAATCAAATCTCCACCACTGTATATGAGATGATACACAGATCAAAAGGTTTTTATCAGGGTTGTAACGGGGCTAAGGTTAAGGGTGTGTATACAGGCTGAATTAAAGGGTTAGAATCGAGACTAACTTGACAAATTACCTAACTAGAAACAATGAACTAAATATGAATATTTACATCGAATGAAAACTAATAATACCACTATTGATAATTACCCTATAATAAAGAGTATTTTCATCACTTAAAATTTGATAATACTTTAATACGAGCTTTTTCTTCAACAATTGGAATTTAAATGGTCTATACTACTAACATTGAATATACTTGGGTTTTTTTTAAGAACAAGCTAAAATATTACATCATAAATGATAAATGTAACTCTTGAACTAATATAATTCGGTAACTTAATCAAATCAAACCTCGATTAAAGGGTAGTCAAAAGAAAGGGTGATAACAAACACAAAGGGTTTTGGGTTAATATTAGTGGGTGAGTCAATAAAAGGTTGTTAGGATTCAATGGGGTTCACTAGGGTTAATTTGTGAAGGTAGGTTTTTATAGAGTAAGTGGGTTAAATCCTAGGTGCCTTTATCATCTCGTATATCAAATCAAAAGTGTGGCCTCGACATGTATAAACAAGGCAAATTCTATAATAACAATTCAAAGTTGACACACTCATAATCAATAAAGTGAGCATGAAAAGAATATATGCTCTATAAGGCTCAAAATCTCACAAAATTATGGGTGTTTTGACATCAATCCTTATAAATTCCAAATTTCAAGGTAATACTCAAATTCAGGTTCAACGACCCATCCATTTTAATTTTTAGAAAGTAGACTTACCATGCCCGATTCTCTAGTATTCTTCAAATTTAATCATCAATGCACAATTAACTATGACTTACTCTAAAACATAACAATACAAATCCTAAATCAACAAAAATTTCATCCTAATTAGTAATATGAGAAAAATACTTGAAAACAAGACTAAATTCAGGATTTGAGAATAATGCAAAAAGTCAGGTACTTTTACGCCCCCACACTTAAGATGTACATTACGCTTTATGTACAAAGATAGATAAACAATTATGTAATAATAAAATCAAACGAGAAGGGAGAAGTAACATTTCCTGAATTTTTGGATGAAGTCTATGAAAAGAAATTGGATAAGATTGGAGGTGAATGTGGGGAAGCGTCTTGAACCGTTTGAAATTGAATCCTCGAAGTAGTTGGCTTGGTTTTATTATATCCTAAGCTAAATCTAAATGCCATTGAGAAAAAGGAGAAAATAATAAAGTAAAAAAAAATAAAAATATGAATACAAGTAAATAATTAAATAGAGCTAAGGTCCACGCTCATGTGCCTCATCGTGGTGTCCACACGGCCACGGCCACGGCCGTGTGCAAGGTCTTGTGGGTATAGAAACCTATGCCTAAATAAGAAAAGAAATAAAACCAAACTAATTAGTACGGTTAATACTCGGGTTGCCTCCTAAGAAGCACTCGTTTAAAGTCTTGGGCTAGTCTTCCCTATTGTATGCACAATCATGGTGGTTTGAGGAGGTGGAAATCCTTTCTTATGCGATCAACTCGGTTATGGATATAAAGTTTAAGTCGAGTAATGTTTACCTCAAAAGTGTTGAATTTAGGATTGCTTACCTCGACTGTGCCACATAGGACGGCATTAAGTACCTCACAAGTGATTTCTTCATTTGCCTTGAGTTCTAAATTGGTGGTTCGAGGGTCTTTCTTATTCAACAATACCTGATCCTCTATTTTGATGTGATTTGTCATTCCTATCAGCTCTTTGGGATTTCCTTCGATTTCACTTCATGTGGTTCTGATTCTTGTTTAAATTGTGTTTTCCACTCTTCTAGTTTGTCGACCCTAAGGCTTCGTTCCTCATATAATTCTTCTTTGTTGGCATGAGGTCTAAGATCTAGCTCAGCTAGGTGATTTCGTGATGTTTCCTGTAAAGAAGGTTGAACCAAATGGTTATCAATGAAAGTAATGTTCGCACCTTTATTACTCGATGTCCTAGCTGAGTCAAGAGCTTGAAGAGTGACTATCTCATTGCCTACACGAAGTATAATTTCTCCTGCATAGATATCAATTTTAGCTCTAGCAGTTGCTAAAAAGGATCTTCCTAAAATTAAGGGGATCGTGTTGTCCTCATCCATGTCTAAAACAACAAAGTCTACTGGAATACGAATTTATCAATTTTGATTAGAACATTTTTTATTATACCCCTAGGAATACTTATAGTTTTATTAGTTAATTGAATACTCATCCTAGTTTGTCTGGGTTTCCCTAGACCTAGTTGTTTAAACATTTTGTAAGGCATAACATTGATGCTTACCCCTAAATCCGCTAATGCATTATCAATAGATAAACTACCAACTAAACATGGAATTGTAAAACTCCCGGATCTTTTAATTTTCGTGGCGATTCATTTTGTAGAATTCTTGAGCACATTGCGTTTAGCTCCACGTGGTGCTCTTCGTCTAATTTGCGTTTGTTGGTCAAGAGTCGTCTTTAAAATTTCCTCGAGTCTGGAATCTTAAAAGAGCTTCAAGAAGAGGTAAGTTAATATGTAATTTCTTTAAGAGTTTAAGAAACTTACCGAACTGTTCCTCTGAATCGTCTCTTTTCATTGCTTCGAGATAATGTAACACCCCAAACCCGGCCTAAAACACCACGGCCGAATTCGGAATGCTACTAGGAAAAATGTTTGAAAAGAATTTGATTTAAGGGTGAAAACACGTTTTGAGTTTAAAATGTTTTCCTTAGTTTTATAAAAGATAAGGGTCTATAATATGTTCGTCGTTTTGAAAATACGTTGCCGGGGGTAATGAAAAACTTTGAAGGTCGTGTGCAATTTAAAACCATCGTACGTTTGGAAACTCAAGAGAAATCGAGTTGTTATAAGTATCTGGGTTTTAAAACTTTAATGTAAGTCTTTATGTTGTAAATTGTTTCCAAAACTGTTTCAAATTATTAACCGATAGTCAATCTAACTAAATATAGTAAAAATCCCCAAATATTTAAAATGGCCTTATTACATGAATGAGAAATTAACCCAAAAGTAATTAAAAATCCAAGTGCATAAAAAATTAAAACAACTTCTATATGGCCACATCGAATCTACTCCAGCCCGGCCCATGTTTCACGCATCACCTGCATTGTATAAGAAAATTGGGTGAGTCGAACAGACTCAGTGTGCAATTATTCCACATGTTTCCCAAATGGGCTTGGCCCAAAACCACACAATCCTCAAACCACACATGATGATGCAAAATGTTACCCATCCCAACCTAATATCCATCCACTACACACCCTCGTATCGCCACACACACATTACTAAACACCTCCATTTACACACCTCGAATGAATGCTCAAAGCTAATATAACGTGGCCTAGCCATCGATCACCATGTGACCAAAGTATAACATATAACATGGCCTAGCCACCGATCACTATGTGATCAGATCTCGATATCCACAATGTGACCCATGGTCATCATCAAACCACGATGAAGCACGAAGCTAACATCATCCCACGACGGGGCATATAGCCAACATCGAGCCATGATATAGCACATAGCCAATCATCACCACGTACATAAATGTACACCCTATCCTTCATTGTATATATATATCGGACCCCATGCATATGCAACATGTTATAATGATGTGATAGAATAATGCATGGACATATTAAATAGGCATACGGCATGCTCACAAGTATTCATAGTAATCAACCACAACCACACCTCAGATAGGGTACTAACCTGGTTACCAAAATATCCAATTAAGGGTAAAAATTTCCCCCACAACCACTGTACCGATTATCACACACATAACACATATAATTAATTGACTAACAGGAAACAGCGAATTAACCACACACCTGATAACCCGAAGCACTAGACTCTCAATTTCCCTAACGTCCTCACTCGAAGAGACTACAGCGATCTGCTTGTCTCTTTTTGATGCTGGCCCACACCCCGGTGGCCAATCTCAACCAAGAAACTGAACGTTTCTTGAACTTAAGGGTAGGGACAACCCCTTTCTCTCCTTGTCTAGTACTTGCATCCATTGAATGGCACTTAATCAAGAGACCCGGTTAAACATTAAATCAATCTAAATGAGACACCACCAATCTTAATCGAATACTCTTACCAAAATAGATCCGAGTTCCAAAGGCTCCTCCTCAACCTCTATCGAAACTCCCCCTACATCAATCTAGTTAGAATCGGCTAACCTGCATAAAGCCAAAAGATGTGGCCTTTGGCCAAACCAAAGGTACACCTCCTTACCTTGCTTGATCAAAACCCGAAAGCTCCTAGATACCCCCAACGTCGGCTTTCAAAAATGGACACAAGGTCACCACCTTGAATAGATTCGGCCACACCTATACAAAGTTAGACATCTAACTTTCGGCAATCAAAAGAGAAAGAAGAGAATTGAATCAAGAAACCCTTACCAACTATTAGATCTGATGGAACAGAGTCTGACAGATTCGGCCTAGAGTAAAAGGTTTGAGAAATAAGAGAAGAATGCGAAAAAGAAAGAGAAGAGATGCCTTAGAAGATCCGCCAAGACTCAATGAAATAGAAGGGTTATTCGGCTTCCTAGCAAATGAAAAGAAAAGAAAGGGTTGGGGTTTTATGGGTGTTTCGGCTATGGTGACAATGGAATGTGTGTTTCGACTTTTTGAGAGAGTGAATTGAGAAAAGGAGAAGGGATTGTAAAGAAAAGAAAAGAAAAGATGCACGAATGGTCACTACCTCATTCGGCTTTGGACTTAAGGAAAGAAAAAGTCCCTTGTTGACACTTGCGACAAAACTTAGAAAAGGAAGAAGAGAGAATCAACAAGCTACACATCCAATACTAAAAGAAAGAACCCACTCTAAGGAGTTTCGGTACCCATATATCCTACTACCACCAACCGAAAATGCCACCCTCCAAAGCCCCATATTCGGCGAACTCTTCCTCTCTCACCCAAATCCTTTCTTTTCCTCCTATTTTTCCTCCCCTCCACTCATTCAAATGAGTTTGAGTGAATCAAACTCCTACCTCCTCTATTAGCCACAAATTTAAGATGTTGACTCAACCCACACCTTATCCATACAGAGTTTACTTGCCGTCCAACTCTCCCACTCTCTTGACGCAAAAAGTAACCCCAAAATGCTTCCTCTGCAGCTCAAACCTTGCCCCACTAGCTCCCTGAGGCGTCACTCCCTTATGCACTAAGTGGCACCTCCCAAGCTACTTCACGACATCAATTCTTGTGTCCTAGACTCCACACAAGAACTCTTAATGCCTATCTCCCCTAGCTTTTCCCTAAAGGCTCTAAACCAAAAATTTACCTAAGGTCCAAATTTAGCCTCAAGATTTCCCGAGACCCCCAAACACATACAAACAGCATATAGAGCACACTACCACATACATGTAACTTAGAAGAAATACAAGACCGCTAAACCCCGGATGTTACAGTTCTACCCCCCTTAAAAATAATTTGGCCTCGAAATTACCTGATCAAAATAAATGAGGGTATTGCTGTTGCATCACTTCCTCTGGTTCACACGAAGCTTCTTCTGCACCATGGTTACGCCATAATACTTTGACTGGAGGAACTGATTTCTTTCGAAGTACCCTCACATCTCGCTCCAGAATCTGAATCGGTTCTTCTTCGTAGGACAAATCTGGTCTCAATTCAACTTCCTCAAGTGGCACTACATGAAATGGATCCAATCGATATCGACGTAACATTGACACGTGAAACACATCATGCATCTACTTCAATTCTGACGGCAATTCCAACTGGTAAGCCACTGGCCCTACTCACTTCAAAACCCTATAAGGCCCTATAAACCTAGGACTCAATTTACCCTTGTGTCCAAACCTCATCACCTTCTTCCACGGTGAAACTTTCAAGAATACACTATCACCCATGGCAAATTCTATCTCTTTCTGCTTAAGATCCGCATACGACTTCTGTTTGTCAGATGCCTCTTTCAACCGTCCTCGAATTACCTTAACCTTTTCCTCTGATTCTGCCACTATCTCTAGACCCAAAACATGACGTTCACTTAATTTTGTCCAACATGTAGGAGTGCAATACTTCCGTCCATACAACGCTTCATACGGTGCCATCTGAATACTTGCTTGGTAACTGTTATTGTATGCAAACTCTGCCAAAGGCAAGAAATCCTCCCAACTACCCCTGAAGTCGATAACGCAACCCCTCAACATATCTTCTAACAGCTGAATCACCCTTTCGGTGGCCGATCGATTGTGGATGAAATGCGAAAGTCCAACCTGGTACCCAAAGCCTGATGCAATGCCCTCCAAAACCTCGACGTAAATCTAGGATCCCTATCTGATATGATCAACACTGGCACTCCATGCAGTCTCACAATTTCTACTACATATAGCTTCGCTAATCTTTGCAGAGAGTAATCAAACCGAACAGGTATGAAATGCACAGACTTTGTCAACCGATCCACAATCACCCATATCGAGTCCTTCTTAGTAGGCGTAAAAGGAAGCCCACTTATGAAATCCATTGTGATCCTCTCCCATTTCCATTGCAAAATCTTCACTAGTTGCTGCAACCCCGAAGGTACTTGATGTTCAACCTTGACCTGCTGACACGTCAAGCACTTCCCCACAAATTCTGTAACTTCACGCTTCAATCCAGGCCACCAAAATTGTTCCCATAGAACCCTATACAACTTACTTCCTCCAGGATGCATAGCGTAAGGGCTGCTATGTGAATCCCGAAGAATCTTCTACCTCAATTCCACATCCTTTGGCATACACACCCTACCATGGAAACACAGGAGTCCATTCACTGTTCACACTATAATCCTCTAACTCCCCACTCTGAACTTGCTGAAGTCGAGTACCCAAAACCTCATCCACCAACTGTTTCTCTCTTACCTGACTTAACCACGTCGGCTTCACCTGTAGTTCCGCTAACAAACTCCCATCATCGTAGAGACTAAGATGTGCGAACATAGCCCTTAGATCCGATACTACCTTCTAACTTAATGCATCCGCCACCACATTTGCTTTACCCGGGTGGTATTCAATCGAACAGTCGTAATCCTTTAACAGCTCCACCCACCTTCGTTGTCTCAAATTCAACTCTTTCTGAGTCAACAGATACTTTAGGCTCTTGTGGTCCGTGTAGATCACTGACTTCTCTCCATACAGATAGTGCCTCCAGACTTTCAAAGTGAAAACTACTGCTGCCAATTTAGATCGTGCGTCAAATAGTTAACTTCATGTGGTCTCAGCTGCCGAGACACATAAGCAACCACCTTCCCTTCCTGCATTAGTACACAACCCAGCCCATTGTGTGAGAGGCATCACAATACACCACAAAGTCTTTCCCCGCCACTGGCTAGATCAAAATCGAGGCTTCTGTCAAAACTCTCTTTAGCTTCTCGAAGCTCTCCTGCTGCTTATCCGACCACACAAATGGTACCTCCTTTCTCAACAGCTTAGTTAAAGGTGCCACTATCGAAGAGAAACCCTCGACAAACCTCCTATAGTACCCTACTAGCCGCAAGAAACTGCGAATTTCTGCTACCGACTTAGGTGGTTTCCACTCTAGTACCGCCTCAACCTTCAAAGGATCCACCCTTATTCCCTCCGCGGATACCACGTGACCCAGAAAAGCAACTTCACTCAACCAGAATTCGCACTTGCTAAACTTGGCGTACAACTTCTTTTCCCTCAAAATTCGCAGCACCACCTGCAGATGTGCATCATGTTCTTCCTTCGACTTTGACTACACCAGGATGTCGTCTATGAACACCACGAAAAATTGATCCAAGTAAGGTTGGAAAACACAATTCATCATATCTATAAACGTAGTTTGTACGTTAGTCAACTCAAACGGCATTACCAGGAATTCGTAGTGCCCGTATCGAGTCTAAAACACCATCTTATGGATATCAGCCTCCTTTATTCTAAGCTGGTGATACCCGAACTCAAATCTATCTTTGAAAAGACTGTAGCTCCTTTGAGCTGGTCAAACAACTCGTCTATCCTCGGCAGCGGGTACTTGTTCTTGATCGTTAGTTTATTCAATTGGCGGTAATCTATGCACATACGCATAGACCCGTCTTTCTTCTTTACGAACAATATCGATGCTCCCCATAGAGAAACACTAGGTCGGATAAACCCGCGATCTAGCAACTCTTGGATTTGGGCCTTCAGCTCAACCAACTCCTTTGGTGCCATCCTATAAGGAGCAATGGACACTGGCGCTGTTCCTGGCAACAGGTCAATTCCAAACTCCACCTCCTAATCCGGAGGTAAACCTAGAAGTTCCTTAGGAAAAACATCCACAAATTCCTTTACTATCCTGACCTCCCCCATAGCTGCCTCCTTAGCATCCAAGGCACTAACAAACATTAGAAAAGCCAAGCACCTATTCTTCACCATCTTCACCGCCTTAAGAGAAGACACTACGTTAGACAGGTAGTCTCTCCTCTCACCTATCACTACAACTTCATAATTCTCGGGAGTCCTCACTGACATGCACTTAGCAGCACAGTCCAAATATCTTACTAACCAATCCATCCCTAAGATCAGGTCAAATTCCCCGAATGGTAGCTCTATCAAGTCAGTTGGGAATACCACCCCCTGAACCTCTAAAGGCACGTCTCTAAAGAGTTTATCTACCACCACAGATTCCCTAAAGGACTAAGTACAGTCATCTTCCTAAAGACAGTCTCAGAGTTCACATTCAAGGTTCCTGACACCATGCTAGCAATGTATGAATCCGTTGACCCAACATCAATTAAAGCAGTAAAGGGAATCCCATAAATAAGGAATGTACCCCTGATAACATCTGGTGCGTCCCCCTCCTCACGACGTCTGGCTGCATATACTAACCTGGCTGCCTTGCATCTGAGCTCTCAACACCTCTGCTCGATGCTCCATGACTTCGACCAAAACCATTCCCTCCATGGTTTGGGCCACGACCTCTTGACATCTGTGAACCACCCCTTCCTGACTGCATATGCCCCTAACCTACTGTCTGAACCCTATCCGCATTCTGAGGACAATTCATCACTAAATGAGCCTTGGACCCACACCTGAAACATTTCCTAATCCTTCCCCAGCACTCGCCTACATGAGTCCTCCCACACTGAGCACATAGACGGACCTGATTCCCAGCAGCTGGCATAACAGCACAAGTAGAATTATCCACCCTAGGCTTTTTCTGAAAACCCCCCGAAGATCCTGACGATCCAAAACCCCTCTTGTTCCGCATCTGTCTCTATCTCTATTCTACGTTTTGGTTCGCTTAACTTCCTTAACGATCCGAGATTTCTCCACACAAGTGGCAAAGTCCCTCTCACACTAAGGAGCTATCAACACCCACAGTTCATCTCGTAGCCCATCCTCAAACCTCACGCAGCGCTCATAATTAGTAGCAACTATCCCTCTGGCATATCGACTTAACCTCAGGAATTCTGCCTCATATTCCGCTACTGACTTACCCCTTTCACCAGATTCAAGAACGCCTTCCTCTGTGCGTCTACTAACTAGCTCCAACGTACTTTCCCTTAAACTTTACCTTGAAGTAACTCCAATCTACTCGATCCGCTGGAGTACCCTCTTTGACGGTAAGCCACCACTATAGGCCCCATCCCGTAGTAAAGATACAGCGCCCTTCATCTTTTCCTCAGCAGTGCAGTCCAAATCATCCATGATTCTCTTGACTGCCTCCAACCAATACTCACCACATTCGGAGCCACCCCTAAATATCTCAGCTCCATTCGCTTGAAGTCTCTCAAAAATGGACTTTTGAGCCTCGGTACCCACATTCACTCCCGTAACTCTTTCCAAAACTCGCAGCATCACTTGAAATACTGCGTCATCTCCACCTTCGATCTTAAAACTCAGCTTCTACCACGAACGACATGGTTTCATTCCCCGATCCATGACCAGACCCAACTGGTTCTAATATTGACATTCTGCCCCTACCACGTCCATGCGTATTACAACCTTGTCCCCTAGAACTCATGTCTATCGCTACGTTTTAATCTGTTTAAGAAGTTTTATGCATTAACTTATTGTTCCATTAATTACCCACAAGAAATTTTATGTAAAGACATTTAATAGTAATTCTTTCTGTCATTCAAAGTTTTTGTCTCAAGTCCTCCACCCTATCTCAGAGAATCTCATTCATTTATCAACACTATCCACTACACACGTTCACCACTTTGAACATTTTCATCCGTTCCCAACCCAGGGGTATTTTGGTAATTTCACAAATCGAGGGTATTTTGGTAGTTTTACAAATCTCGAGTATTCTGATAAGAAATTGAGGGTAGCAATTAATTAATTTTCTTTTTGAAATCAGGGTAATTTGATTATTTTGAAAACTAGGTATTCGGTCCCTTTCGGGTTTTAGTTATAGATTTGGCCCGTTAATAAGTCCTCATGGTTAAGGTGAACAATCACTGCGCACCAGGTATGATTCCAAAAGAGGAGGTGAGTCGCTAGGACTACTTAAATACCAAGCTCATTCGGAATCCATGCCTAGACATGCGCATGCTTGTTACCACTCCTAAACTCTACGACTTATTCCCGGGTTTGGTGAAATAAGTTAAGTCTTATGAAGTTTAGTATTGGGGTAAGCTAATCCTAGGGTTTAATAGTTCCTAACTTACTAATCTACGATCCCATATCACCCTTCACCTTACATACAAATCACGCAACGGTTTGAAGTACTTACCTGGTGGACATCGGGCCGAAGACTCAGGTGCCATGCTAGAAAACCTGAATAGCTTGTAAAAATACAAGATTTAAAAACCCACCTTCGAAAGACTTTTTTGGGCCCAAAAGCCCTCAAAGCCGAGTTTTGAATCGGGCTCTGACACCAAACTGTAACACCTCAAACCCAGCCCAAAACACCACGGTCGAATTCGGAATGCTACTAGGAAAAATGTTTGAAAAGAATTTGATTTAAGGGTGAAAACACATTTTGAGTTTAAAATATTTTCCTTAGTTTTATAAAAGATAACGAGTCTATAATCTATTCGTCATTTTGAAAATACGTTGCCGAGGGTAACGAAAAACTTTGAAGGTCGTGTGCGGTTTAAAACCATCGTACATTTGGAAACTCAAGAGAAATCGAATTGTTATAAGTATCTAGGTTTTAAAACTTTAATGTAAGTCTTTAAGTTGTAAATTATTTCCAAAACCGTTTCCAATTATTAACCGATGGTCAATCTAACTAAATATAGTAAAAATCCCCAAATATTTATAATGGCCTTATTACATGAAAGAGAAATTAACCCAAAAGTAATTAAAAATCCAAGTGCATAAAGAATTAAAACAACTTCTGCATGGCCACCTCGAATCTACTCCATCCCGGTCCATGTTTCATGTATCACCTGCTTTGTATAAGAATATAGGGTGAGTCAAACAGACTCAGTGTGCAATTATTCCACATGTTTCCTAAATGGGCTTGGCCCAAAACCACACAATCCACAAACCACACATGATGATGCAAAATGTTACCCATCCCAACCTAATATCCATACGCTACACACCTCCGTATCCTACCACACACACCAAGGGATTACTAAATTGACCCTCTATCCACTACACACCTCTTTGGCAGTCGAGCTACTCAAAGCTAATATAACGTGGCCTAGCCACCGATCACCATGTGACCAAAGTATAACATATAACGTGGCCTAGCCACCGATCACTATGTGATCAAATCTTGATATCCATGACGTGACCCATGGTCATCATCATCCCACAATGTGGCACATAGCCAACATCGAGCCATGATATGGCACATAGCCAATCATCACCACGTACATAAATGTACACCTTGTCCTTCATTGTATATATATATCTCGACCCCATGCATATGTAACATGTTATAATGATGTGATACAATAATGTATGGACATATTAAATAGGCATACGGCATGCTCACAAGTATTCATAGTAATCGACCACAACCAAACCTCAGATAGGGTACTAACCTGGTTACTGAAATATCCAATTAGGGATAACAATTTCCCCCACAACCACTGTACCGGTTATCACACACATAACACATATAACTAATTGACTAACAGGAAACAACGAATTAACCACACACCTGATAACCTAAAGCACTAGACTCTCAATTTCCCTAGCGTCCTCACTCGAAGAGACTACAGTGATCTACTTATCTCTTTCCGATGCTGGCCCACACCCTAGTGGCCAATCCCGAACCGCAGAAACCGAACGTTTCTTGAACCTAGGGGTAGGGACAACCCCTTTCTCTCCTTGTCTGGTACTTGCATCCATTGAATGGCACTTAATCAAGAGACCTGGTTAAACATTAAATCAATCTAAATGAGACAACACCAATCTTAATCGATTACTCTTACCAAAATAGATCTAAGTTCGAAAGGCTCCTCCTCAACCTCTGTCAAAACTCCCCTTACATCAATCTAGGTAGAATCGACTAACCTGCATAAAGCCAAAAGATGTGGCCTTTGGCTGAACCAAAGGTACACCCCCTTACCTTGCTTGATCAAAACCCGAAAGCTCCTAGATACCCCCAACGTCGGCTTCCAAAAATGGAAACAAGGTCACCACCTTGAATAGATTCGACCACACCTATACAAAGTTAGACATCTAACTTTCGGCAATCAAAAGAGAAAGAAGAGAATTGAATCAAGAAACCCTTACCAACTATTAGATCCGATGGAACAGAGTCTGACAGATTTGGCCTATAGTAAAAGTTTGAGAAATAGGAGAAGAACGCGAAAAAGAAAGAGAAGAGATGCCTTAGAAGATTCGGCCAAGACTCAATGAAATAGAAGGGTTATTCGGCTTCTTAGCAAATGAAAAGAAAAGAAAAGGTTAGGGTTTTATGGGTGTTTCAACTATGGTGACAATGGAATGTGTGTTTCAACTTTTTTAGAGAGAGAATTGAGAAAAGGAGAAGGGATTGTAAATAAAAGAAAAGATGCACGAATGGTCACTACCTCATTCGGCTTTGGACTTAAGGAAAGAAAAAGTCCCTTGCTGACACTTGCGGCAAAACTTAGAAAAGGAAGAATAGAGAATCAACAAGCTACACATCTAATACTAAAAGAAAGAACCCACTCTAAGGAGTTTTGGCACCCACATATCCTACTACCACCAACTAAAAATGCCACCCTCCAAAGCCCCATATTCGGCCAACTCTTCCTCTCTCACCCAAATCCCTTCTTTTCCTCCTATTTTTCCTCCCCTCCACTCATTCAAATGAGTTTGAGTGAATCAAACTCCTACCTCCTCTCTTAGCCATAAATTTAAGCTGTTGACTCAACCCACACCTCATCCATGCAGAGTTTGCTTGCCATTCAACTCTCCCACTCCTTTGACGCAAAAAGCAACCCCAAAATGCTTCCTCTGCAGCTCGAACCTTGCCCCCACTAGCTCCCTGAGGCATCACTCCCCTATGCACTAAGTGGCGCTTCCCAAGCCACTTCACCACATCAATTCTTGTGTCCTAGACTCTACACAATAACTCTTAAGGCCTATCTCCCCTAGCTTTCCCCTAAAGGCTCTAAACCAAAAATTTACCTAAGGTCCAAACTTAGCCTCAAGATTTCCCGAGACCCCCAAACACATACAAACAGCATATAGAGCACACTACCATATACATGTAACTTAGAAGAAATATAAGTCCCTTAAACCCCAGATGTTACAGATAAGGTATGCGTGGCTTGTACTCCTTAATTACTAGTTTTGGCTTTTCTTGTGTTACCTCTACCTTACCTTTGTCTACCTTGTCTTTTTGTATTGGATTAGGTTCATCTAACCCCTTACTAGCATGGGCTGAGATGGCTTGAATTTGCTCATTTGGTTTAATCTCGGTGTTACTTGGTAGACGTCCTTGCGGTCGTTCTGACATTAGCTTTATGAGTTGTTCGATTGCATTAGTGGCTGCCTTGACTGACTTAGTATGTTCCCCGAATCGGTTCTCATTTCTTTTAAGTGTTTTCTAAGTTTCTTGGAAATGATTTTCTATGTTTGCCATGAATTTTGTCTTCATCTCTTCAAGATCCGGCTCCTCTTCTTGTTGGTGAGGTGGTTGTTGAAAATTTAGAGGAAGTTTCGATCTTTGGCTATTTTGATCATCCCACGAGAAATTGGGATGGTACTTCCATCCTGCATTATAAGTGTCACTATAAAAATTATTTTGATATCTAGAATAGTTACCTGTATAGTGAGCTTGCTCGTTTTCCATGCCACATCCATAGGGTGGGTACTCAGAATTCGCCACGCCTCTTAGATTCAAATCATATTGTATTTCTGGATGTACCTGCTAGGGACTATACCAATCATCAATCCTTTTATTCATCATCTCTAACTGATTAGATAACCTGGTGACCACATCGAGGTTGAAGACACTGGTTGTTTTAGTTGGAATTGTCCTCATGACTTGCCACTGATAATTATTCAGTGCCATCTTTTCCATAGACTAAAATTTTCTGCCAAAAGCAAAATAGAGGAAAAAATTAGCAAAGCAAAATAATAATAATAATAATAATAATAATAATAATAATAATAATAAATTGCAAATAAAAAATTGGCTAAAGTAATAAAAATTAAGCTTTCTTAATATTTTAGTTCCCCGGCAACGGCGCCAAAAACTTGATTGTGTCAAACAGTCAAGTTTTAATATTTATAAAGGATGATCAAACCTGTAGACTAACTATGACAATGATTGAGGCAAGTGCACCTATCGAACGATATTATAGTTTAGGCAAGATTATTTTATCAAACCCAAAGGAACTTAAAAGTACTACTACTCACTTTCTTTCTATTATTTAGCCTAAAATATGGAGTGATTGGTTTATTAATCTAAAACTAATGAAAAAAAACTAAACTAGATGCAAAGACAAAAGAATGAAACTTTGGGAAAAGATTGTGGAAAAACTTAGTTGATTATGACGATGCCCTCAAGAAGAATCCATCAATGACTTCTCTTGTTATCTAACTTTTAATTCATATGACTTCTTTACTTAGCTTGATCTATGAGACTTCCTAACCTATATTAAACCCTTTCTCGAGGCGACTAACATCTAACCTTAGGTTAATTAGTGAAACCTCTCGTTCTCTTATAATAACCCCCTAAGGAAGTAGTAAATCGATCAACGGACTCCCATATTAGGTTTCAACCTAATTCGGCAAAATCTCGTCACCCTATCTCTAGGTGTGTGATTAACTCCACTTAATTATGCTAGATCTACTCTTAGGCAGGGTCTATTCCTCCTCCACCTAAGCACATTAGATTAAATTAAGCAACATAATTAAGAACAAACTAAGTACTTATCATATAATTTAGAAATCAAATAACAAAATCCATCATAGGTTTCATCCCCTTCAGGTATTTGAAGGGTTTAGTTCATAACAAAATAAGAAAACATCTCAAGAGAAAAGATAAAATAAAACATAAGAAATCCCTAAAACCCCTGAAGGAATTGAAGAAGAGATCCTCTGTCTTGAGTAGAACCCCGGCTTCTTGAGATGGATCAACTGGCTATCTTCGAGTAATTCCCTGAATAAAGCTCTGGCAGGAAACTCTGCCCAAAACTTAATTATCTAGAACGGCTGCCTTAGGTTGTTTATATAGGCTCTTTAGATGCTTTACTTGGCTCCTAAGTACCTCCTTCAAGTAGAATTACTACTAAGGTGTTTAAGTAGACTTAGGAGCATGTTTCTTTGGCTTCAAGCATCCAAATCTGAGTGAAATTACTCTTTCCCGTGGTAGGGGCACGCCCATGGCACACGCCCATGTAAGTTGTGACTAGACCGTGTTGGACTTTTATCGACGAGGCATGGATGTGTAAATCGGGGTGAGGTCGTGTTCTAAATAAATGGAAAGGCACACCATGTGGCTTGAAGTCCAGGCGTGTTGATTTCTTGGGTTGGTGCAATTTGGTCCATTTTAACCCGTTTTACTTTCTTTTTATCCTTAGGTGCTTTCCTGAGTATAAGACATGAAAATAAAGGATTAAGAGCACCTTTTTACATAAATCAGAGATAAATCATTCAAAAGCATACTAAATGTGGGATTAAAATATGTTACTTTTATGGTTTATCATTCACTCTCATGGTTAGCTCGCCTTTCTATAATCAATTAGGGTCTTACCAGTAGCAAAAAAGGGTCTTTCAAGAATAATTGGTACATAATGTTTAGCTTGACATTCTAAAATAAGAAAATCTATAGGAAAGATAAATTTATCCACCCTTAACAATAAATCTTCAATTCTACCTTCTAGATGGGCGTAAGATCGGTCAACTAGTTGCAGCATGATTGTTATGGGTCTTCCCTTCCCAATTCCCAGCTTCCTAAAAATAGACTGATGCATTAGATTTATACTTGCCCCTAAATCACAAAACACCTTACCAACATAATGATTTCCAATTGAACATAGGATAGTGAAACTCCTTGGGTCCTTTAATTTTGGAGGCAACTTATTCATCAACATTATTATCCACCCTTTAGTGAGAGAAACAGTCACAAATTCTCCCAATCTACGCTTCTTCGACAGTATATCATGCATGAATTTCATGTAATTGGGCATTTGCTCCAAAGCTTCGACTAGTGGTATGTTAATATGGAGTTACTTCAAAATGTCCAAAAATCTTTTAAATTGAGCATCTTGTTTGGAATTATGGAATCGTTATGGAAAAGGTAGTGGCAGTCTTCCTTCTGGTTGCTGAATTTTTTGGCTGTGGCATTTTTTTTGGCAACATGATCTGATTCTGCCACAACATTCTTCTACTTACCCTTTTTAGATATGGTATATTTTTTAGATAGTTCTGGGATCTTTACCTGGTTGTTACTTGCATTATCCTCTACTTGCCGCGACATCATGAACAACTTCATCCAACTGAGTCCCACTTCTAAAAGTGATATCCTTGCACTGCTCCTTACCTTTTATTCTTGAATTCTCAATATAACTTGGCAATGCTCCTTGTGGCCTTAAATTTAGAGCATTCGCTATTTGCCCCACTTGATTTTCAAACGCTAGAGAGATACAACCTGACTCTAAATTATAGCATCATTCTTAGCCATATATTCCTTTAACAGAACTTCAATGAAAGTAGAAGATGATGCTTGACTGTAAGGAGTATTTTGCCTCAGCATAGGTTGAACATAACCAGACAGTTCATTGTTGACATCCTATCTTGCATCATTGTTGAAATTTCCTGGACCATTATTACCCCAACTAAAATTTGGATGCTGCTTCCACCCTGAATTGTAGGTGTTCGAATATGGATTGCTATTTCGATTGAAATTACCCATCGAGTATATTGATGTTGGGTTTGATAGGCATTCGTCAAACACATGATTTTCCTCGTAATAAATGCATGACAAGTCTGTTGATTTCATCTTACAGAGTATAGTTAGATATTTCATGGTTTTAATCATATTAGTTGGAGAAGATATATGGGCCATTAACAAATTGATTACATCAAGCTCTATGGTACCAGTAGCTCTCTTACCCATCCCAACTCTTGTAGTCAAATACTAATAATCATTATTAGCAATATTTTCCAAGATCTCGTATGCTTCATTATAATTTTTGTCCAATAACATACCGTTGGTAGACGCATCAACTACCATCCTCATATGCGCATTCAACCCATTATAAAACATCTTCATTTAAGTCTTGTGCTAGAATCCATGCATTAGACATTTCTAAATTAACTCCATAAATTGTTCCCAAGCTTCATATAGCATCTCATCCTCCATCTATCGAAAAGATGTAATATCATTTCTTAACTTGGCATTCATAGTAGGCGGGTTATACCATAGCAAGAATCTTTGGCAAAGATCATTCCATGATGCCATTGTTCATGATGGCAAAGCATTTAGCCATACACTCATACGATCTCTTAAAGAATACGGGAATAGCTTAAGCCTCAAGGCGTCTTCAAGAAACCCTACTGTTTGGATAAATCACATATTTCTAAAAAGAGTCTTAAATGTAATCGTGGGTCTTCATTGGGAGACCACCGAACTGTCCTATGGTTTGTAACATTTAGAACATTACCAGTTTCAACTCAAATTGTTGAGCTTGTATATTTGGTCTAACTATCCCTAGATTCAGTTCATCTAATAGGACGACATGCTCTCTAATTGGCCTATCTTAATCATCCACCACACATTCAATGGGAGGATTTTCATTTCGAATATTTGGATTACCATTAAGATCAATCCTATTTCCAACCATTTTTCTCAATTCTTTTCTTTTTCTCCGCAAAGTTCTGTCAGTCTCTGGATCAAAAAGGTATTATGTGTTAGCAGGAAGGCCTATTTTCATGCACTGATGGCAAACTTGTAAAAAGTAAATACACTAAGTTAACTAGAACTACTAAGTACAATAATAAAACCAAAATTCAGCAAATTGATGATCCCCGACAACGGTGCAAAAAGCTTGTCGTGTAAAATGATGTGCAATTCTATGCAAGTATACACGTCGGTTCAAGTAATAAAGTGATGAGTGAGTATCATTCTCACGAGGATCAAATTGAGGCACAAAATTGGTGAATTTATTGTAATATGGTTAATGTTATGGAAAGACTAACAAATAAGATGCTATGGTAAACTAAAGTAAGTATGCAGTGATAATTCAAAAGAGTGATGATGTATGCGATAGATGGAATTTATGAATAACTAGAAATGCTATAGCAAAAATGAGAGCAGAAATTTCATGGCAATAATGAGAGTGATTATCCGAGTAAAATGTAAACAAAGAAATAAACAATTAAATATGTTATGGCAAAGCTACTACGACAAAGAATAAGGATAGAGTGATGTTGATTTGGAAGGTCGAGATTACCCAAAATCCACCCTTATTGTCAATAATGCCTTTGTAAAATTGTATCTACTTTACTACACAGAAGAGTTCTAAATGGCTTGCCTCTCGTGAGAGTAAAACCTCAAGTTACCTTACCCGTGTCTATAGGCTTTTTAGATATCTTGCATGGCTTCCTTCTGTATGATCGTGACTCTATGTCTAGAGTCGACTACAAGTGTCTATCGAATACTTGCTCATTTCATTTAATTTTAATCCAACCAATCCAACCCTTTTGGAATTAGAATTAGTATAATAGCATGTGAATAGTCTTCTATATCTAAATATTGTCTGCATTTTAATTAAGGAATAAGAACACTCAAATGAAACAGTAAAGTAAATTAGAAATATACTACATCTATAACAACTAAAATATTATTCGACATTGTGTTCAACTACTTCAATTCAATCTTTCAAAGGAACTCTAATGGAAATAATAGAAGAACTTCAAAAAATATCTTCCGCTTGCCCAATCCATACTTCGAAACCACAACGCCCTGCGATGGCTAAGAAGGATTGCCTTCGACTTCCTTTCCTTTGCGCAGTCGAACCTTTATTCACGCCTAAGGATCTTTCCCACTTTTTTTTGTTAGCCATTTTTTAGGTCCCCTTCATCGGCTTTTATAGATATATCAGGCTAGGGTTGGCTAACAACTCGTGATTATCTTCTCCTTTTTTAGGGAGATTTATCTAGTACAAGTTTGAATTTGAGCTAAGACGTTGCGTAGAAAATGTTGACTTGGTCTTCTTGGCATTACCACGGCATTCGTGCTGGAAAACTATCTACACTTTGCTCTGACAAAACTTCACTCCTTTATTTCTTCATTCCACAATGTAACATCCTGAAAAGGGCCTATGCATTTTCAGTTTAATTGTACGAAATGTCAAGTCTCAGGTACTATGAATAAATTTTTGATACTTTTGGAAACCTAGAAATGGAAATGGAAATGGAAATGAAAATGGAAACGAGCATTTTTGGAAACTTGAACATTTTGGAAACCTGAACATTTTTGAAACCTTGAACATTTTGGAAACTAGAACATTTTGGAAACCTGAACATTTTTGGAAACTTGAACATTTTTGGAAATGATTCAAAAACGGAAAGTAAACATTTCTGGAAACTTGGAAATGTAAGAAAATGGCAAGTTCTGAGCCGATCAAAATTTTAGGAAACTTAGAAATGATGCAAGAATGTCAAATTTTAAAGTTCAAAATAGGAAATAAGGGCAAGAGGGCCTTAAAAGAAAAAAGTTGGAGAATTTTGACACACAATCGGGCTTGGAAAAGTGGCTGAAGATGCCACTTAGGGCTTATGGAAATGGCGCCACATACAGGAGAAATGGGCTGAATTGAGTCACTTGGGAAGCAAATAATGAAGGTTTTAATTTTGCTTCCGAAATATGAGGTGGACGCACCTATTTCTAGAAAGGAGGAGTTTTATTTACATTAATACTTGATAAATTAAGTGATAAATAAAGGATTTTTAATTTAAAGAGATAAAGGATGGATTAAATACTTTTAATTTAAATAAGGTGATAATTAAAAGATAATATTATCACTTATGAGGAGTAGTGGCCAAGTAAGGGACTCTCCTATTAATAATTTCGGCTAAAGAAGGAGAATTAAAGGCTTTTCTCCCATCTTTTCCAAAGTGTGCCGAAATTCTCTGGCAAAATTCTCTCTGCCGAAATTTTCCTAAGCAGAAATCCTCTCCTTTTCTCTGCTAGTCTGCCAAATCTACCTTTCTCTTTCAACCTTTCTCTAGTTATTCGAAAGACTCCATAGCCGAATCTTTGTGACTCCAAGCAAGAGGTGCAGTCGACTGAGGTATTAAGGTAAGAACAATTAATTCTTGTTCTTCTAATTCTTTTAATCAAGATCTAAGAAATAACCCCTTTTTATGTCTCTTGGCCGAATATCAAAGGAAGAGTTTCGAGATTTTAGATTCAAGGAATTTAAGGTGAGGCACATTCGGCCAAAGGCAAAATTTTATTTATTAAAGTTAGATCAGATCTAACATATGAATTTTAGGAATTTCGACATCACTAAGGGAGCAAGGAATCGATTTTGGGAATCTCATCATAAGGTAAGTGGTTATAATCGGCCAAGGTTCTCTCTTAAATATCTAGATCTATTTGTTTTAACCAGAGACTAATCAAATCAATGGATTTAATGGTTAGCCGATTTCAAGGGAGAAGAACACAAATCTTCGTGATTTGATCACCAATCAAATCGGCAAGCAAGGTAAGTATTAGTAATACCATTCCTATTAGGATTTGGTTTTAAAAGCGAATAGGTTATTAATGTGTTTTATATGATGGGCCGAATATAGGAATTAACAGATCTAAAGTTAGATCGGGATTTTCGAGATCTCAAGGAACCTATTAAGTGAATCAGGTGTGTACTCCACACTACTTTGTAATATGAATTATGGTTGCATGTATTAAAATATATGTTAATGGAAATATGAGCATGACTAAGGTACCATGTTATGGTACTAAGTACTCAGGTACATTTCCTACTTCTATTAGGAATATGAAAAGTGTTATTAAGTAACATGAGAATATTATAATATTATGAACTACGTATTGTATGTATATTAATATGTGGGGCATATGGTTGTATATTGAAAGGAGAAGTGAAAAGTGGTGACTTAAGACCACAGTAATCCGAAAAATGGTGACTTACTACCACATTAATCTGAAAAGCGGTTTCCTAAGACCACAGTTGCGGTGACTGGATCCTGTAAATTGGTGTGTAGCGGAAGGAGGGTCGACTTAGTAGTCCCCACGGTGTGCTTGGCAGGTACGGGGGTGTGTAGCGGTTGGACAATTAGGTTTGGGTTTGGGAATGCATCATAACTTGTATTTTATGATTGAATGTATTGTATGCCTGATTCTATTACGATTTAGTGCTATGTACACATTGAGTCTGGTTGACTCACCCCTTTGGGGAATATTTTTCAGGTGATGAGCAATAATGGACCGGGTCGGCAAGAGCTAAAGGTGGCCATGCATCGCAAGGAAAAAAGTTATTATTTGGGACTATTATTTTTATTAAGTACTTTAAATTTTTAGTTTGGGATTTATTCGATGTAATAAGGCCATAAGGCCCAAGTTGGTTTCCTTTATTTCTGTTTGCTTTGAACTATTATGTTACAATTGGTTTTTGATTAAAGTTATAGAAAAATTTATTTCTTTTAAAATAAAACCTAAATTGTTTTGTCACCTTAATTAAGTTGGATTTCCAAATAAAATAAATGGGTTTCCAACCTAAGCTCCAACCCAAAACAATATTTTTTTTCCTCTAAGTAACAAAGAACTTTGAAATCAGTTTACTTTAGGAACATACCAAATCCAGTCCAGGCTCGTGGACCGGGTGTGGGGTGTTTCAATTTGGTATCAGAGCCCAATTTTTAAACTCTCGGCCTGTGGGCTAAGGCCCAAAACATTTTCAAATCGAGCCCAAATGAGTTTCTTTGAAAATAAGCAGGTTTCTGGCATGGCACCTAAGTCTCCGACCCGTAGTCCACTAGGTAAGTACCCCTAACTCTATGTGTGGTTTATGAATTGTATAAGGGTAAAAAAGGCATGGAACGTAGAATAGCATGATAGGAACTTGAACTCTAGGACTAGTCTACTCAAACACAAATACATAAGATTTAATGCACTAAACAAACCTATGGCTAAGTCACTGAGCTAGGGTGTGGTAACCCCTGTACGCATGTCTAGGATTGGATCTGGAAGAGCCTAGTATTTAAGCAGTCCTAGTGACTCACCTCCTCTCCACACGAATCCTGCCTGGTGCGTAGCTTTGGTTCACCTTGACCAGAGAGGGCTCGGTCATAGGCTAAACATAATGACTAAAACCCGAAAGGGAACTAGCCATGTTTAAAAAAAAAAAATAAAACAACAAACCCTAGTTTTAAAATCCTTAAAAGTTCTTTCGAATTTGAGAAAATCATCTTTACAAAATTCCCTGAAAAAAATTACAAAATTGCCCCTAACTTACAAAATGGCCAAAATGACCCTGTCTTCCGAAATTTTGCAAACATCACTATTTTAAAAGGGGAAACTCTCAAAAAAAACCTTCAAAGTTTTACAACTTCTGAAATATCCCTAACTTATTAAATTTTACAAATTTACCCTAATTTTGGAAAAAATTACCGAAATACCCCTAAGGTGAAAAAATTACCAAAATAACCCTGGATTTCAAAACTTTTCCAAAATTACCCCGGGACTTTAAAATTATCAAAATATTTTTGACAAAATCACCGAGAAACTTTTTCCTTTTGAAAATTACGAAAATGTCCCTGTAGGAAAAAAATTACGAAAATACCCCTGGGTAGTGAAAAAATATCAACGATGAAAACTACAACATTTCTCTGAATGAACGGAAGTTCATACTTGTTTGATGGATGAATGAATGAATGGAAAGACTGTGTGTTTGTATGAATACGAAAGAACCACTCCTAAAACCCTTGTCATAAAATTTCTCCACGAGTAAATAAGTGAAACCAAAGTACTAATACATAAAACTTCTTAATCAGATCTCGACGCCGAAATGAGCTCTAGAGGACATGGCCGTCGTGGACGCGGTAGAGGAAGAATGACTAGGTCAGAACCCATTAGATCGGGTCAAAGGTCTGATAATGAGGTACCACCGCCCCCACCACTCCCAACTGTTGGTGTGGAACAGCAAGCTCAGACGGGGGACGATGCTATGCAGGAGGAAATTCGGGAACACGTAAGTTTATGCCTGAACGGCTCTGAGCTAATGGAGCGAAAATGTTTTGAGGAGTATCTGGAGTGGCACCCAGTGAGCTGAGTACTGGTTGGAAGCCACGGAGCGCATCATGGATGAGCTTGATCTGACCCTAAAGAAAAATTAAAGGGAATGGTGGCATCGTTACGCGATGAAGCGTATCAATGGTGGTTAACGGTGCGGGATGGTACCACGGTGAAAATTTGACACGGGAGTATGTTAGAGGCATTTCGGAAGAAGTATGTGGGAACCGGTATCTGAGATGAACAAAGGAAGGCTTTTCTAGGGTTGGTACAAGGGAGTAAGTGCTGCAGAATATGAGGCGAAATTCACGAGGTTGAGCCGCTATGCTCGAGGGTAGTGGCAATCGAGCATGAACGTATGTCCGTTTGAGGACGGATGAGGGACGATCTGAGATCGATTGATAGCACCGCATCAGGAGCGGGAATTCCATGTTTTGGTGGAAAAGGCCAAGGTGGCCGAGGGGATTAAGGACGCTACCAAGCAGACTGTGGATAGGAATAAGGCCAAAAGAGGATTTGGGCCATCTGGAAAGGGTCACAAGAGGCCTAGGGTTGACGGGCCACGAAATCAACAGGCTGGTACGAGCTGGCAGTATCGCCCTTGTGAGCATTGTGGAAAAAAGCACTTGGGAGAGTGTTGGAGAAAGATGGGAGGATGTTTCAAGTGTGGGTCCAAGGACCATATGCTTAAGGATTGTCCCAAGCAACTAGATGAGAGCCATAGGTAGTTCGAATGCTAGCTGACCGGTAGAGGCGGACAACTGACCTCAACGGGGTCGTGGTTCGTAATCGAGGTAATGGTGCTGGCAGAGGCCGTGGAACACAGGGTCGAGGCACTACTAATACCGATGCAAGGCAACCGGGTTTGGTTTATGCGGTTCATGGGAGGAAGATGGTGCCGATAGAATATAATAACTTAGGTACATTCTTTATTTTGACAAACCCTATTTTGCTCGATTGATGTGGGCTCGACCCATTCCTATGTTGCATGTAGTGTAGTGGAAACACTAGGCCTAGACTCTGAACTTTCTGATAGACAGATGACTGTAGTAAGGCTATTAGGCCAAACTGTTGTGGTAGACAAGATCTTTCGAAATGTGCCCTTAGAAATTCAGGGAGTGAACTTTCGAGCAGATTTAATAGAGTTACCCTTCAGAGAATTTGAACTTATACTCGGAATGGATTGGCTAGTAGAATACCGTGCCGTATTGGATTGTGCGGCTAAATGTATGGAACTAAGAACCCCGGAGGATGAAGTGGTAGTAATGATCGGAGAAAGGAGGAACTACTTGTCTAACGTAGTTTCGGCACTGAAGGCTGAGAAGATGGTTAAGAAAGGTTGCAAGGCATTCTTAGCCTTCATTAGTACGATAGGTGGGAAGGAAGAAGGTATTAATGGAGTTAGGACGGTAAGGGACTTCGTGGATGTATTTTCAGAGGAATTACCAGGAATACCCCCAGATAGAAAGGTGGAATTTGGGATAGATTTGCTACTGGGAGCACTCTCAGATCAATCGCTCCATACCGAATGGCGCCAAAGGAGTTAGTGGAGCTCAAGGCTCAAATCCAAGAACTGTTGGATCGTGGGTTCATCCGACCCAGTGTGTCTCCGTGGGGAGCACCGGTCTTATTTGTGAAGAAGAAGGACGGAACTATGCGTATGTGCATAGATTACCGTCAGTTAAATAAGCTTACCATTAAGAACAAGTATCCGTTGCCAAGGATCGATGACTTGTTCGATCAGCTGAAGGGGGCCGCAATGTTTTCAAAGATCGACTTAAGGTCGGGATATCATCAGTTGAAGGTGAAGGATGCTGATATCCATAAGACCGCTTTTAGAACAAGATATGGTCATTTTGAATTTGTGGTGATGCCGTTTGGATTGACGAACGCTGCAGCCGCTTTCATGGATATGATGAATCGGGTTTTTCAAACCTATTTGGATAGGTTCGTCATTATGTTCATCGACGATATTTTGGTATACTCAAAGTCGGAGGAGGAGCATGATGAGGATCTTCGGGTTGTATTACAAGTGTTGAGGGAAAAGAAGCTTTATGCCAAATTCAGCAAGTGTGAATTTTGGCTTAAGGAGGTGGCATTCTTAGGTCATGTGGTATCCGCAGAAGGAATAAGAGTGGACCCTAGGAAGATCGAAGCAGTGTTGGACTGGAAACCACCTAGGTCCGTGGCTGAGATCTGAAGTTTCTTAGGCTTGGCAGGCTATTACAGAAGGTTCGTGGAAGGGTTCTCGTCAATAGCCGCGCCTTTGACAAAGTTGCTAAGGAAAGAAGTATCCTTTGAATGGACTAATAAGCAGCAGGAGAGCTTTGAAAAGCTTAAAAGGGTGTTGACGGAAGCTCCAGTGTTAATTCAGCCGGAGGCAGGAAAAGATTTTATGGTGTACTGTGATGCTTATACACGGGTTAGGATGTGTGCTAATGCAAGATGGAAAGTTAGTCGCGTATGCGTCTCGGCAGTTAAGGCCTCATGAGGTTAACTACCCAACTCATGACTTGGAACTAGCAGCAGTGGTTTTCGCCCTTAAGGTTTGGAGGCACTACCTTTATGGAGAAAGGTCAGTTATCTACACAGACCACAAAAGTCTTAAGTACTTGTTGACTCAGAAGGAGTTGAACTTAAGGCAACGAAGGTGGGTGGAATTGTTGAAGGACTACGATTGTTTGATTGAATATCATCCGGGCAAGGCGAATGTGGTAGCTGATGCCCTAAGTAGGAAGGTGGTGTCAGATCTAAGGGCTATGTTCGCTCACTTAAGTCTGTATGATGATGGAAGCCTATTGGCAGAGTTGCAAGTCAAGCCCACATAGCTGAAGGAAGTGAAAGAGGGACAGTTGGCTGGTAAGGACCTAAGTGCTAAGTTACAGCAAGTGCAGAATGGGGAATTAAAGGATTATGGCGTCAATGACGAAGGAGTATTATGCTACAAAGGAAAGGCCTGTATGCCGAGGGACAAGGAGTTGAGACAAATGATTCTTTGGGAAGCGCATAGTAGCCCTTATGCTATGCATCCTGGAGGCATTAAGCTGTATAGAGATCTAAGGGAACAATTTGGTGGTCTAACCTTAAGCAAGAAGTTACTGAATTCGTGGGAAAATGTCTGAGGTGTCAGCAAGTTAAGACTGAACACCAAGTCCCATCGGGATTGCTTCAACCAATCGAGATTCCACAATGGAAATGGGAAAGAATTACCATGGACTTCGTTAGTGGGCTTCCCCTTACGCCTACTAAGAAGGACTCGGTATGGGTGATAGCGGACCGCTTGACCAAATCCAGCACTTTATCCCAAAGAAGAGTTGATTATTCCTTGAAGTTGGCCAAGTTATATGTGGCGTAAGTCGACGCAGACCTTAAGTGGAAGGAAATAGAGTTTGAAGTGGGAGACCAAGTATTCCTGAAAGTCTCGCCTTGGAAGAAGGTAATGAGGTTGATCGAAAAGGGAAGTTAAGCCCAAGGTTTATAGGGCCTTATCGAGTACTAAAACGAGTTGGGCCAGTGGCATACCAATTAGAGTTGCCACCAGAATTGCAGCAGATGCACGACGTATTTCATGTATCCATGCTACGTCGCTACCGATCGGATCCGTCGCATGTGGTATCTGTTGAAGAAGTGGAGCTAAGGCCAGACTTATACTATGAGGAAGAATCGATTCAGATTTTGGAACGAGATGTGAAAGTACTACGAAAGAAGATAGTGCCTCTAGTCAAAGTGTTATGGCGCAATCAAGGATCAGAAGAAGCTTCGTGGGAGTCAGAAGAGACCATGCGACAAACAATACCCTCAACTATTTTAGTAAGGAAATTTCGGGACGAAATTTTGTTTAAGGGTAGAAGCGTAACATCCTGAAAAGGGTCTATGCATTTTCGGTTTAATTGTCTGAAATGTCAAGTCTCGTGTACTATGAATAAATTTTGATACTTTTGGAAACCTAGAAATGGAAATGGAAATGGAAATGAAAATGGAAGCGAGCATTTTGGAAACTTGAACATTTTGGAAACCCGAACATTTTGGAAACTTGAACATTTTGGAAACTAGAACATTTGGAAACCCGAACATTTTGGAAATGATTCAAAAATGGAAAGTAAACATTCTGGAAACTTGGAAATGTAAGAAAATGGCAAGTTCTGAGCCGATCGAAAATTTTAGGAAACTTAGAAATGATCAGAATGTCAAATTTTAAAGTTCAAAATAGGAAATAAGGGCAAGAGGGCCTTAAAAAAAAAGTTGGAGAATTTTGACACACAACAGGCTTGGAAAAGTGGCTGAAGATGCCACTTAGGGCTTATGGAAATGGCGCCACATGCAGGAGAAATGGGCTGAATTGAGTCACTTGGGAAGCAAATAATGAAGGTTTTAATTTTGCTTCCGAAGAAATTTCGTAAATGACGGCACCTATTTCTAGAAAAGGATGAGTTTTATTTCTGTTAATACTTGATAAATTAAGTGATAAATAAAGGATTTTTAATTTAAAGAGATAAAGGATGGATTAAATACTTTTAATTTAAATAAGGTGATAATTAAAAGATAATATTATCACTTATGAGGAGTAGTGGCCAAGTAAGGGACTCTCCTATTGATAATTTCGGCTAAAGAAGGAGAATTCAAGGCTTTTCTCCCATCTTTTCCTAAGTGTGCCGAAATTCTCTGGCAAAATTCTCTCTGCCGAAATTTTCCTAAGTAGAAATCCTCTCCTTTTCTCTGCTAGTCTGCCAAATCTACCTTTCTCTTTCAACCTTTCTCTAGTTATTTGAAAGACTCCATAGCCGAATCTTTGTGACTCCAAGCAAGAGGTGTAGTCGACTGAGGTATTAAGGTAAGAACAATTAATTCTTGTTCTTCTAATTCTTTTAATCAAGATCTAAGAAATAACCCCTTTTTATGTCTCTTGGCCGAATATCAAATGAAGAGTTTCGGGATTTTAGATTCAAGGAATTTAAGGTGAGGCACATTCGGCCAAAGGCCAAATTTTATTTATTAAAGTTAGATCAGATCTAACATATGAATTTTAGGAATTTCGACATCACTAAGGGAGCAAGGAATCGATTGTGGGAATCTCATCATAAGGTAAGTGGTTATAATCGGCCAAGGTTCTCTCTTAAATGTCTAGATCTATTTGTTTTAACCAGAGACTAATCAAATCAATGGATTTAATGGTTAGCCGATTTCAAGGGAGAAGAACACAAATCTTGAGTTTGATCACCAATCAAATCGGCAAGCAAGGTAAGTATTAGTAATCTGATTCCTATTAGGATTTGGTTTTAAAAGCGAAAAGGTTATTAATGTGTTTTATATGATGGGCGAATATAGGAATTAATGATCTAAAGTTAGATCGGGATTTTCGAGATCTCAAGGAACCTATTAAATGAATCGGTGTGTACTCCACACTACTTTGTAATATGAATTATGGTTGCATGTATTAAAATATATGTTAATGGAAATATGAGCATGGCTAAGGTACCATGTTATGGTACTAAGTACTGTGCACGCTTCCTACTTCTATTAGGAATATGAAAAGTGTTATTAAGTAACATGAGAATATTATAATATTATGAACTCGGTATTGTATGTATATTAATATGTGGGGCATATGGTTGTATATTGAAAGGGAAGTGAAAAGTGGTGACTTAAGACCACGATGTCCAAAAGTGGTGACTTACTACCACGATGTCGAAAAGTGGTTTCCTAAGACCACGATTACGGTGATTGGATCCGCAAATTGGTGTGTAGCGAAAGGAGGGTCGACTTAGTAGTCCCCACGGTGTGCTTTGGGTGCACGGGGTGTGTAGCGGTTGGACAATTAGGTTTGGGTTTGGGAATGCATCATAACTTGTATTTTATGATTGAATGTATTGTATGCCCGATTCTATTACGATTTAGTGCTATGTACACATTGAGTCGGTTAACTCACCCCTTTGGGGAATATTTTTCGGTGATGAGCAATAATGGACCGGTTGGCGAGGAGCTAAAGGTGGCCATGCATCGTGAGGAAAAAAAATTATTATTTGGGACTATTATTTTTATTAAGTACTTTAAATTTTTAATTTGGGATTTATTCGATGTAATAAGGCGATAAGGCCCAAGTTGGTTTCCTTTATTTCTGTTTGCTTTGAACTATTATGTTACAATTGGTTTTTGATTAATGTTATAGAAAAATTTATTTATTTTAAAATAAAACCTAAATTGTTTTGTCACCTTAATTAAGTTGGATTTCCAAATAAAATAAATGGGTTTCCAACCTAAGCTCCAACCCAAAACAATATTTTTTTTCCTCTAAGTAACAAAGAACTCTGAAATCGGTTTACTTTAGGAACATACCAGATCCAGTCTAGGCTCGTGGGCCGGGTGTGGGGTGTTTCACATAACCTATTCCTACCATACCAACACACAAAAACCTCCACCGTAAGCGATTAGAAGCACCTAATTCCAACACTATCAAAGTCATAATGCAATATTAAAAATGCTAACTAAAATGTCATACAATTCAACAAAATGTACTTAAGTACAAGAAATTAACTGTCTAAAGGCATGAAATATAACTCCTTTCAAGAGTTATCAAAAGGTAAATAAGGAGGGAGTTATTTTGACAAGTTAGTTAAAGATAGGAAAATGGGCGGATTGGTAAGGGATACAATGAGGCATTGGGAAATGGTTATCTATTGGTCGTTCAAGGAGCCACTATGTTGACAGTTATCTACTAATCCTTCAGAATGACACCATGTTGACGATTATCTACTGGTCCTTTAGGGCAACACCATGTTGATAGTTATCTACCAATCCTTTTGGGCGACACCATGTTGACGATTATCTACTGGTGCTTCGGGGCAACAACATGTTGATGGTTATCTACTGGTCCTTTAGGGCAACACCATGTTAATGAGTTATCTGTTGGTCCTTCGGTGACACCATGTTGATGGTTCTCTACTGGTCCTTTGAGGTGACATTATGTAAACGGTATATAGGTCCTTTGGGGTGACACCTCAAAAAGGGTATACTGATTCTTCAAAATCAAAAGTCTATGGTTAGTCATGGTATGATCTAGTGGAAAATAAGTACATAGTATGACAAAGATGGAGTCTGCTAGAATACTGAACAAGGAAGCCTATCAGGGAATAAAAAAAAGGGGTTACTGTATGACTCGCACGGTGAATTATTTGATAAAATGATCATGGTGTATCTGAAAACACGGGTAAGCGTGCTAAATAGAGGATCCACCAAAATGCGTAGATAAAAGGAATGAGTAGAGGAGTTTTAAACGTGATATATGTGAAATAAAGGGTACTTCCATCAAGGTATTTGTAAATAAGTATCCACCATTAAGAGTCTGCCATAATTGATGTAGAATCATCACTGGCTAAGTGCTTACAGAATGGTTCATCAGATTAGAAATCATAAGTGGAAATTGATAAAAAGGTTGCCAAAAAAAAAGGTGGGAAGTCTACCAAGGACTATTTTGAATGGAATGTTTGCCTGAAATTGATTGATCAGTAAAGTCCACCAATGATTTACAGAGAAAGAGGATGTACACCAGAACTATATAGCGAGTAAGTCCACTTAAGACTATCTAATGTGGAAGTTCATAACTCTTGAAAGAGTTATATTCCATGCCTTTGGATCTAGTTAATTGTCTGTATTTAAGTACATCTAGTTGCATTTTAGGACATTTCATTAGAACTTGGGCTACTTTTAAATATTATGTACTTTTAATTACTTGTGGAAAGGTTGTGTTTTATGGTATTGCTAGGTGCAGGGTATGGAACAAGAAATAAAGGAGTGAAGTTTTGTTGGGGCAAAAGAGTGGTCAGATTGCCAACTCTATGTCGTGACAATGCTGGGAAGGTGTCCAGTTAGTATTCAGTGCATATCAGTTTTAGTCCAACTCTACTTGTACCAGATAAATCTGCCTAGAAAAGAGGAGAAGATAAATCTTGGGTGTTGGAATTATCCTAAAAAGGAAAAAAAAACTATTTCAAAAGATGAAAAGGAGGAAACCTTAGAGAGCGAATGGAGGGTGAGATCCTTAGGCGCAATAGAAGGTAGCGATTGAATAGAGACAGGAAAAGGAAACTCAAAGGCAGTCCCTCTCAACCACATAAGGACACTGTGCAACTGGAGTGTAGATTGGGTAAGTGAACGCTACCTTCCCGATGTTCTTCCATTATTTCTAATATGTTCCTTCATGAATTACAATGATGAAAACGATGTTTAAGTTGAACTTTATTTGCCAACCTATGGGTTAAATCTCATAGGGTTGGGATTATTTTGATGAAACTTTAACTGTCTTTAATGGTTGTAGTATAAATCTAAACTATTTTACTGTTTCATTCAATTGTTTTATTCTTTAAAATGTATGTGAGCAATCCTTAGACATGGTTGACTATGCAACATACCCTTAAATTACTCTAAAGTCTGAAAGGTTAGATTTGTTTTACCGTGGTTCAATGATATGAGCAAGTACTTGATAGATACTTTTAGTAGACTCTAGACATAGAGCAGCGTTCATACAGAAGGAAACTGTGCAAGGTATCGTATTAAAAGCCTATAGATTCAGGTAAGGTAATTTGAGGTTTCTTCTTTCAAAAGAAGCAGGCAACTTTAGAACTCTTCTGAGTAGTAGATTAAGTATGATTTTGCTAACGCATTTCTAACAAGAAAAGTAGATTCTTAGTAATCTTGACCTTCCCACGCAACATCCCGTAACCCTTATATTTTTCCATAGTATCTTAATCATAGCATACTAAGTTGTTTATTTGTTTATTTAGTTATTAATAGTCACATCATCATTCCCATAATTATCATTACATTTTTACTCTTGCTTTGCCTTAGAATTTTCCAGTATTGGTCAGCAGACATTTTGCACACATAATTATTCCTTTAATTGCCACTACATACTTACCAAAGCTTTACCATAGCATTAATTATATTTTATATTATAATAACTTGACCACTTTTGTGCCTCAATCTGATCCTCGTGGGAACGATACTCACTTATCACTTTATTACTTGATCCAACTTGTACACATGCACAATTCTCATATCATATTCACACGTGATAAAATTCAACCGAGGGAAACCCAAGAAAGAGTTTGTAATAGCCCTGTACTCGACGTGGTCGCCAAGCCTAAATACGAGATGCCACATCACCGTCTCATGTCATATACAACAGGTAAAGGTTCATTTTAAACGAATCATCTTATATTTTAAGATTCGTATAAGTTTAAGTCAATTATACTTGTTAGTTATCAATGTTACGTGCAAACCATATGAAAACATAATCCTAAAAATGAGCGTTAATGTGCATAAGGTCCATTTAGCAAAATTTACAAAAATGTGTTCGTATGTATCGATACTGACATTAGGGTATCTATATTTTCTCTGTGTAGTATCGATACCACCTGGAAAAACTATACCAAACTTGCATTATGTTTATCAACTAAATTCTAAAGTCTTGAAAATTATCGGTACTTGTCATGAAATATCGATACTTTGACCGTGAGTATCAATACTCGAGCAAAGGTATCGATACCAAATCTATAATCTGACTTCCTGCATGTTTTCAAACACAGAGGTACAAATTTTAAATCCTCAATATCGATGCCTCTTCCCTGGACATAAAAATGCAGCACACAAGTGCAATTAAATCATTTCAAAATAGATTCTAAGCATCATGCATCACTTACTTCAATAAACAATCATCCAACGAATAATTGGTGTTAAATTAAAGGTTTAATTGGTGTTATTAATGACTTAATTTCTTATGGATGGTTGAATTTGCAAAAATAGGTTTTATTTTATAAAAGATCAAAATGACAATTGGTTTGGTAAGTTGTGTATTATGTTTTTAGCATGATTAAATTGTATGGAATAAATTAATATTTGGAGCATGAATTATTGATTTATTGAACATTTGATTAAAGATGTTCTAATTGGTATATGAATATTGGGAAAATGATATTTTCTATGATTAATTTTATTGATGTTAAAATTACTTAGCAACATGCTTTTACTTGCATTTTAACATCCTAAATTAAGTGGTTAAAAAAGATTCTATGCCTTGTATGTATGATTATGTTGGCAACATTGCATGGTGGATCTATTTGATATAGTTGGCATGACATAGGATTCGTGAGTACTCACCATTATTTGTGATATTGTGAGCATATGGCTCTTGGTGGACTAATTTGTTTGGAGTAGATAAGGGAGTGTTGAGCTTGAGTCCCCACTCATCAGGTTATTTGAGGCACTATAAGGGTGCGTATGGCTTCAGTCCACTCAATTTGGAGGATTGTATTTGATTTGTGGGAGGTCGGATATTCTTTATCCAATGAATGATCACACATTTACTTATTGCCATGGATGTATTATGTCAATATAATTGATTGATTATGCCAATATAATTGAATGTTTATGTGTTAAAAGATGATTTTACATGCCATGGAAAAATCGATTCTTAATTCTTGAAATAGCATGTGATGTTATGGTGAAATGTTAACATGTTGTGACTGAAAATTTAATGCTTAATTGCTTTTATTTATGCATGATTGGGTGTATATTACTTGATGTTTTTACTATCATTCACTGAGATTTTTAAACTCACACCCCCACATTTCGTGTAAAGAAATTTTTGAGCGTAAGGAGTCGAGAAGCGAGTGTAAGGGCAATCCAAGAATAAGGCTCGATAGTGGATTAATAAATTTACTTTAGAGACTATATAGGGCATTGTGATGCTTTTGGGACTAGTGTTATTTTACTTGTAATGGACATTGGACATTAAATTTTGGACTTTAATTTTGGTGATTTTATAATTGTTTTAATACATGACTTTATGTCTAATTGATGTTTGATTTATTGTATGTTGCTGAGTGTTCGTACGGTGGTTGATAACACGGTGTATGAAGCATGTATTTTATACTAACAAAAGTGAATTGCTTGCGACTAAGGTATGTAGCTTGTGTGAATTAATTAGTGTTTGGTAAGCATGTAATTGGGTGTTAAATTTTGATTAATTGTTGCATATTTGTTATAAATAAATTAAATTGGAGATGTGTGAATGTTTATGGTAATTAATTGTAGGTATTTCAAGTTTAATGGGTAAGTAAAATATGTAACAGCCTAGTTTTCGCTAAATTGGAACAGTGATTTCGGAACCACAAATCTGAGGTTGGAAAATTATTTTAATATTAATTTATGTGTTTACAGCATGTTATTTGTTATGTGTGAAAATTTTGTGAGCTAATTTTATCGTTTAATAACTCAATTTGAGAAAAAAGACTAAATCACGTAAAATGCAAAAGTTGCATTCTACTTGTTAAGGGTATTTAATTGTTATTATCTATTAAATCAAAGGTCCTTATGATGATATTAAACCATTTGATAGTTAAAGGATGACAATGGCATGGCATTTGGTGTTATTATTAATATTCATTAAGGTTAAAATTGGTATTTAGTTATTAAATGATATATTATAATAAAACAAATAGGAATTCCATATTATCATCTTTATTTTGGCTGAATATAGAAGAAGAAGAAAGCCATTGATGAACTTTTAGGGTTTGGCACTTGTGAACTTAATTTGTAAGTGTTTTGAGCTCAGTTTTTGATGATTTCTATGTTTTTGTGATCGTTGCTTCGTGTTCTAGCTAGCCCGTGCCCTAATTTTTGAGTTTGTTGATGATTTTGTGAAGTTCCATTGATGAATGTTTAAGCTTTTAAATGTTTGATGATGAAAAATGGATAATTGTTGATAGATTTTCATATTTCGTTAAGTGATTTTTGGTAAAAATACTATTTAGGGATTAAATTGTGAAAAGTATAAATTATGTGGTTGAAATGTGAAATAAATGTGAAATATGGGTTGCTAGGGGTACTACAGTAATTCGGCTAAGCATGGGTTTTATTGAATTATATGAATTTTGTGTATCTTGTGAAATAGGGACTAAATTGTAAAAATGTGGAACTTTAGAGGCTAAAGTGTAAAAATGCCCAAATATGTGTTTGTGGACAGAATTGAATGATTTGATGAATAAATAAGTTAAATTTGAATGTATATAGATCAAGAACGAAAGAAATCAAAATTAGATCGAGGGAAAGGCATAGTTATCGAGTAATCGATCCGATTCGTCAATTTCTAGTACGAGGTAAGATCGTATGTGGTAATTTCATTATAAATGTATGTTATATGTTTTGATAATGCATAAATTGTGATTATGAGATTATGGATAATGTTTTAATTGTGAATACGACTCTACGAAGGTGTTCGACGATGAAATCTACAAGTGAAACTCACCTATTGAACCTTAGGAATAGTTTAGGATGTTAGTGACATGTCATTAGGCTATTGTGTTGGCTTTGGGCCATGATATCGGCACTTCGGGTGTGAATGATACCTTTATTTGGCTACGGGCCATGTTTTAGGTATTTCAGAGAGGAGTTACCTTGATTTGGCTACGGAGCCATGGTATAGAAGCTCGGGATAAGTTACTTGATTTGGCTACGGGCCATGGTATAGGTATTTATCAATTGTGACCCTTGAGTATTTGACTTCTATTCCAAATGGTTCAACAAGTAAAAGAATGACGTGTTTGATAAAGAGGTTAGCTTGAAGTGATACAGGTATGTAGGAACCTATTCGAGTATTACATTGAGAAAGTTCAATTAGATGGTATTTGATCATGTTTTAATACATGAGAAAGGTTTGTGATTAATGTGATTTAGATTTGGTAATGTGTAAATAGTTGAATTATATTTATTTGATGAATTGATTTATTCACTTAGAAACTTACTAAGCTATGAAGCTTACTATATGTTTTTTGTCTATGTTTTATAGAGAATAAAAGCTAGCTCGGATCCGAGAATCATCGAGAACATCATCGCACTATCAAACACCTAAGTTGGTACTTTTGAGTTGTGTGTATATGGTATATGGCATGTATAGGCTAGTTATGGAACTTTGGTTATGAATATATCCATGAGAGTTAGCTTGTAAATCTATAAGTTTGTTTTATATATATTGTCATGAGTGATGGCTTATTTTGGTATGTTTTGATGTAAATGTGGTTATGGTTTCGTAGTTGCTCAAATGGTTATATTTTGAGTTTGGTAAATGATCTATATCATATGATTGAAGTTGTTAATTTGATAAGTAATGTGATTGAAAATTTATGCTTGATGATATAAGTAATTGAATAGGTATTTAACATTGATTTGAGTATTGGAATTGGTTGAAATGAATATGGCTTGAATTGGGAATTTGGTTGATGATTTTGGAATGACAATTGTATAATGAAATGGTACCATTTTGGTTGTTTAGGTGAACATGAGAAAGCGTGCCAAGTTGGCCATACAAATGGCCTATTTTTCCACACGGGCAGAGAAAGGGACGTGTGTCTCAGCCATGTGTGACACACGGTCATGCTACATGGTCGTGTGTCCCTTGGTGTTGAAATTAATTTGAATTCAGTATCCTCCACACAGGCATGTGACTAGCCATGTGGCACAAGTCAATATACCCTAAATGGCACACGACCTAGCACACGGGCATGTGACTTGGCCTTGTTGAATAATTCAGTATACCCTATAGGATTGGCACGGCCTAACACACAGCCTGGCACACGGGCTTGTGTGGCCATTTCGAAGGATACACAAGCTAGACACACGGGCGTGTGATCAGTCGTGTGACCCAAGTTAGTATGTATGCCCATTTTCACACGGCCTGAGACACGGCGCGTGCAGGCCGTGTGAGGTACACGGCCTGTTCACACGGGCATGTGACCCTGGCATGTTTGAAAATTTTTCTAAGTTTTGAGAATTTTCATAAGTTACCGATTTAGTCCCAAACCACTTCTAAAGCATGTTTAAGGCCTCGTAGGCCCTTACAAGGGACAATGTGATTATGATTGAATGGTGTTTGAGAATGGATGCATAAATGTATGTTGTATGTTGTGATTTGGTTGGTAATGCCTCGTAACCCTATTTTGGCGACAAATACGGGTTAGGGGTGTTACATTTATTAGTATCAGAGCTACGGTTTAGTCGATTCTAGGACTAACGTAGCATGGGTGAGAGTCTAGCTATACATGCCATATATACTATGCGATAATATGATGATTCCTGACAGCTTAAATTATGTTTTTGTATAGCAATGGATCTGAACGAGTTATAGCAAATGATATAGAGAATAATGCGCCTGCTCCTGATCAAGGGACAGTGCCTACTGAATCTAGACCTGTAATTAGTAGCCACAAGAGAAAGGCTAAACAACCTCCGCACCCACTCGTTCCTCAACAAATCCCTGTTGTTACCTAAGGTATAGATCCGATACGAATGGACAAGCCGCCAATAGATAAGATTCAAAAACATAGGGCTGAAGAGTTTTGGGCTACTATTGATGATGAGGCGGAGAGAGCTGAGTTCTGGCTCGAAAATACGATCCGAGTATTCTATGAATTATCTTGTACTCCTAACGAATGTATCAAATGTGTTGTATCTTTGCTAAGAGATAATGCGTACCATTGGTGGAAAACATTGATATCTGTGGTTCCCAGAGAATGGGTTACTTGGGAGTTCTTTCAATCTGAATTCCGAAAGGAGTATATCAGTCAAAGATTTCTCGATCAAAAGCATAAAAAGTTTTTTGAGTTGAAACAGAGCCGCATGATTGTAACTGTGTATGAAAAGGAATTCATACGATTAAGTAAATATGCTCGAGAGTATGTGTCTACTGAGGAGATCATGTGTAAACAATTTGTTGATGGTTGAATGAAGATATAAAACTATTAGTCGGGATTCTTGAATTGAAAGAATTTGTCGATTCTGGTTGAAAGGGCTTGTAAAGCCGAGGATCTCAGTAAAGAAAAGAGAAAAGCATACTCAAAAGCTAAAGACTCGAGAAAAAGATCGATGAATAAGTCGTACCAGTCCTCATTGAAGAAATCTAAAGATTCGTATACTCGTTCAAATACTTCAAATGAATATTCGAATAGATATCGTAGAAAACAACACTCTAGTTATAAAGCTCAAGTGACATCAGTAGCTAGTGTTGGTAAAGTAACACCCCTAACCCGTATCCATCACCGGTATAAGGTTAAAAGGTGTTACTGGATAATCGAAAACTTTTACGGATAATTCATAATTTAATCTGACAAATCACATCAAAGTGTCCCTATAATAGGTCAACGAGACCTTAAACATACTTTAGAATAGGTCCGGGACTAAACTGGACACATACAGAAGTTCTCAAAAATTTAAAAAATTTTCTAAGTTACAGAGGTCACATGCCCGTGTGGGTAGGCCGTTTGCCTCCCACGGACTCAGACATGCCCGTGTGTCTAAGTGTGCCAAAACAGGGCATACATACTGCCTTGTTCACACGTGGTCGACACTGACTTGCACCACACGGCCAGTCACATGCCCGTATGTCCAGCCCGTGGTCAAGCCTGACTTGTTTTGAAATATAACCATGAGGGACATGGTCGAGCCACACGCCCGTGTGCTCAACCATGTGGACAAACATAGGCCATTTGCAAAGCCAAAATGCCACCCACACTTGGGTCATCTCTACAAGAACATATAAGCATATTTCTAAATACATTTGGCAACCAAAAACACACCAATTGATCTTCATTTCATCCCATTTAATCTCATTTATAAGCATACCAACTTATATTCCAAATAGCACAACTAATTAACAATTAAACTAAACATAATTCATCCACAACTTACTCTCATTTTGCATCAAAAATCTTACCATTACCTTGACCATTTCACAACCATGGAATCATACCAAAATCAAACATCATATAGCATGACTCTTCATTCATTACACAACCATTTAACTAGCCAAATCACATGGCTATACACATATTTCAAACATAACTCAAGGTAACTAGCCTATACATGCCATATTTAGCTATATACACATTTTTGAAGGTACCAAAATATGATTGAGTAGTGTGATGATGATCCTTGACGATTCCCCGAGCCTTCAATAGCTTTGACGATCTATAAAATAGAGTAAACACATACACAGAGTAAGCTTTCAAAAGCTTAGTAAGTCATATACAAATAAACATAACATAAATGCATGTAAGCACAATATTACAATGTTATTAATATATTTTCCAATGGCAAATTCATATAATTTTATTTAGCTCATTTGCTCATTGCACATCCATACATATATCATATATTCCTCATCAATTCTATACACATATTTCACCCTAATAAATTTATTCATATACTTACCTTTCATACATATACTTAATGTATGATTCAAGCGTACGTAACTTAAACGTATATCATATATCATATCTCAATATCACTTTTGTTCATTGCACATCCATACATATATCATATATTCCTCATCAATTCTATACACATATTTCACCTTAATAAATTCATTCATATACTTACCTTTCATACATATACTTAATGTATGATTCAAACGTACCTGACTTGTTTATACATTTCACGTAGTCTTTCATTTCTCAGATTTGTCCGTTGAACCGTTCAAAATCTAATAGGATACTCAGAATGCTCAGAATAGTCGTACAATGCCAACGTCCCAGACGTGGTCTTACATGTACTCAGATATCGATGCCACTGTCCCAACAGGGTCTTACACGAATCAATACAATGCCAATGTCCCGGACATGGTCATACACGTAAATCTCAAATCAATGCCAATGTCCTAGACGTGGTTTTACACGATGCCTCATATCGATGCCAACGTCCCAGACGTGGTCTTACACAATATCACATAAAGGACACCTATGTCATGACATATTGTAATATCCCGGGTTAAGGGCTATTTTATTTTGGCTTTGCTGCATGTGCATGATGTGCTATGTTGTTATTTTGATGTTGTTGGGGTTAGTTATAAGCTAGGTGTAAGCCCGAGTGGTAGGAAAAATTTTTGTTTTTAGGCTTAGGTGAGAGGAGCTGAAGGAGCTGGGGTTTATAAATATTTTAGGTGAATTTTAACACAAGAGGAGCCTTGGTGGAGTGGCAAGTAAGGCGCCACTAGGAGCTTGGCTTGGCGTCAATTGCAAGGGGGGAGAGGTCTTGTGTTCAAGCTGCGGAATGCTCCATTTTGGCTTCCATTTTGACGGCATGGAGGGGAGGAGTTGTAGGCAGTTCAAACTCTGCCTTGGACCAAGTCAAAGCTTTAAATGATGGGTGGAGAGTGAAGTTAGGAGGGAGACTAGTTCAAACTAGTTTGAATTGGTGGCTTGGGAGTGTTTAGGGGAGTTTGGCCAGATTTTAGAGAGGTTTTGAGGGAGTGGCCGGTTGGTAAGTGTTGTGGGGGAGTGTGCCAAATCTTCATGTTAGCAAAATGTGCATTTTCGATCAAAAACTCTTTTGTAAGCCAATTTTCTTTTAGTCAAAAAGCTAGCCAAAACTTCAAGTTCATTTCTTCTCTTGTTCTCCATAAACCGAAAGTTCAAGTAGCTTTTTGCCGAAATTGCTTTGCATCTCTTAACTTGGTGGGTGTGGCCGAATATTGTTCTCATTTTTCTTTTCTTCTTATTCTCTTCTTGTGTAAACCGAAACTAGCTTCTCTTCCTCTCTCAATATCTTCTTGACTGAAACACATCCTTCCAAAAACTTCATCCTCCATCTCCTTTTTCTTTAAGCAAAAGCACCCTCCATTCATCATTCTATTTTCTTCTTTTCCAAAACCCCTTAGCCTTTTGTTCCCAATCGTTCTTCCCATTTCTCATAAGGCCGAACCTCTTTTCCATTTTGATTAAGGGTGCTAGCGAATCTTTTCTTTCTTCCTATAGTTCTTCATTGCCGAATATTGAGGAGGGTTGACCTTGTTGCATTTTTGTTGTCAATCGGTGGGATAGGTAAGAGTTTGGCCGAATGGTTACCTTCTCTCTCTCATGATCTTTTTTTTTTATTTGGGTTTGTTTAAGTGGCTGATTTTTGGCTTTTGTTGAAGGAAGTTAATCTCTTGGGTCTAAACCGATTTCAGGGTAGGACATCCGAATTTTGGGAACGATCGTGAGGAGCCTTCTTTCTCTGTTAAGCAATCGGTAAGTGGTGGTAAGAACGAGTGCTTGTATTCGATTTCGTTTAGTTTTCTTTAAGTCAAGTTATTAAGAGATTAACCGTTATTCATTTCTAGGGTATGACCGATTGGTAAGGGAACCAGTGTTGGTTCGAGTTTGGTTGGAAACCGAACCATTTGCAAAGGAAAGGGTTTAACGCAAACCCCTTTGGTTTATTTATTCTGGCTGAATGGTTTTAAGTGATTAACCCTGTGTTTGGCCGACTTTAGGAGCAAGATAATCAAGGGGTATAAACTGGTTCTTTAGGAGTAGGCGTGCGATCTATCAGGTGTGTAAACTAACACACCTTCTTAAGCGAGTAATGCATTAATAACTTTGATTGTGTAAGTGAAGCAGTGTGGTTGGTGATTTAATACCCAATGAGGTATGGATCTGGATTCGGGTAAGTCCGTTTCATTCTGAGATATGTGATGATATGTGATCTCATGATTTATTGGTGTATGTATGTTGAGATGTCATATTAAGCATGTGAGCATGATAGCATGATTGCGCGACTTTGCATTAGTATGATATGTTATTGGGTGATATGAGAGGAGGGGGATATGATATCCGTGTCTTTGGGACACCAAAGGTTTGGCACCTCGAGTGGTTTGGTACCACAGATTGATTATTGTGACTTTGGGTCACCAAAGGTTTGGCACCTCCGCGTCTCGTCCCGTGGCTTAGTACCACGATGGGTTGGCCCCACGGTTGATTATCTGAGGATTGACGCTAGTGATTTGGTATCACACGATGGGTTGGCCCCATCATTTTAATTGTGACTCTGACCACGGTGATTTGGTATCACACTTGTGTCTTTGGGACACGGAGGTTTGGCACCTCATAGCGACTCGTCCACGTGGTTAACGCCACCGTGGGTTGGCCCCACTTTTGAGATATGGGATCGTCGCCAGTGATTTGGTATCACACGTGGGTTGGCCCTACAAATGGATCTTTCGTGACTTTGGGTCACCAGTGGTTTGGCACCACATCTATGGATATCGTGACTTTGGGTCACGGTGGTTTAGCACCACCGGTGGTTTGGTACCACACGGGGTAGAAAAGGTGATATGGATGGTTGGGATCGGGTGCATTTCTTGCATTGCTTTGTTATGATGTGTGTTAGCATGTTATCTGGGAGAGGATTTATGCCTCGAGTCTTGCGACTCACCTTCTCCTTATCATTTCGGTGACACGTGAGCTGCGGACTGGGCAGGATAGACTCGAGGTGGCCATGCCAAAAATAAATTCGGGCTTGCTTGATTTTCAAACTTGGTACTTTACCTTATTTAAATTTCATTTGATTATGTTGGGATTGTAAAAGGCCTCTTTAAAAATTTTAAACTTATATTTTGTCATTTACTTGCTTAGATTGGATTTCAAATATGCCTTAACAAATTACTGGGTAATATTCGATAAAACTTGGAAAGATAAGGTTTTCAAACCTACAAAGCGATATGTTTTAAACTTTACCATCGGGTATCACGCTGTAATTCAAATTAAATGAAACTCAATTGACTTCCAAACTTGAATGGGATTTCTTATTAACATAAAGGAAAAATTGTGTTTAAGCAACAACTAGGATTACTTAAATTTCTACATGAGGTAAACTTGTTTTACTTACATAACTGATTAAGTTTTCAAAATTTCCGGGTTTTCAAATACACTATCGCTTTTAAACAATCATGCTCAAGTTTTCTACAAAAACAAAACATCTGAAAGAGTTTTCATCAAACTTTTAAGCGAAACCTAAACCTCTCAAATACCTTTTTCCTGTAGCATACCAGATTCAGTTGTGGTGTATTGACCGGGTTTGGGGTATTACAATTGTGGTATCAGAGCCAAGTTCAAAGGCTCGGTCGTGGGCCCGGGGTCCAAAATGTTTTAAATTCTGGTTTTCGTGTTATGTTTTAAAAGTATGGTTTGAAAGGCATGGCACCGAGTCTTGACACCAATCCGTGGTAAGTACCCTTACTATTGTTTGTGATAATGATATTGATAAGATGTGATTGGATGGCTAGTGATAGTAAGACTACCTTAGAAATGGCTGATAGGGATGAGTGGACTCATGAAAACAAAGCTTCTTTAATATTCATAAGACTTTGCTTTTAAGCGGTGGAATAATTCTTGATACATAAAATTCTTTAAATCGAGACGAGATTTTAGTCATGAGTACCCGAGGTGGGCGTGGTCGTGGGCGTGGTCGGTAGGATGATGATTCTGAACCGTAGGTTACAGTGGGTCGAGAAGCGAGATCTGAATACCGCCACCAGTTGGAGGTGGTGAGTTTGAGAACAAGCGGGGACGATCTTGATGTCACGAGCGATCTGCGGGTTACGGAAAGGGTGGTTGGAGTAGGTGAGGCGCAGAGCTAGAAAATCATGCTGAACGACTTGAACAAACGAAATTTGAAGTTTTTCGAGGTGTCTCGGTGTTGCTCTAAACCTTCTTGAATATTGGTGAAGCGACAGGCGGATCATGGACGATCTAGACTCGATCTGAAGAAAAGTTAAAGGGGATAGTATCACTTCTCCGAGATGAGTCATACCAATGGTGGCTCACGATTCGGGACAGCGCTGCAGCGGAAGATCTGACTTGGGACTATTTCAGGGCTGCTTATCAGAAAAAGTATGTTGGAGCTAACTACATTAATGAGCAACGGAAAGCATTTCTGAGGTTAGTTCAGGGGAGTAAATCTGTGTCAGAGTACGAGGCAGAGTTTCTGAGGCTGAGTCGGTATGCCAGGGGTATGGTGGCTACTGAACACGAGAGGTGTGTTCGTTTCGAGGATGGTCTGCGAGATGAATTAAGGTTGTTGATTGCACCCCAGCAGGAGCATGAATTTGTTGTTCTGGTTGAAAAGGCGAAGGTAGCCGAGGGTATTAAGGAGTCTGTGAGGCAAGGCATGGATAGGAACCGACACGGGAGGAGTTTGGATCTTCTAGGTCGTTAGGTAATCCATGAGAAAAAGGCTAGACCGAGTGAAATTTGAATCGGTCTGGTAGGTTCGTTCTTTGCTAGTCGGGGACCGCATGATTGTAACCGATTGTAGGAAAGCTCATTGGGGAGGATGTTGGTGGTGGTAGAGGCTATTTTGAGTGTGGCTCATTTGGACCAGTGTGAGGGACTTGTCCGCAAGTTGGCTAGGATTCGGTCCGAGAGTCGAGGCCGTACTCGAAGACAGAATAATGGACCACCACCGCAGAGGGCCGGTAATGGCGGAGGAGGTAATGGTTCGGTCGGGCCGTGGAGCACGCGGCGAGGTGTGTAATGTTGAGGCAGACATACCCGGGGCTAGTGTATCTGCGACGAGGTGCCGAGAGGAGGCGATGCCGGACGTCATAACCCAGACGTTTTTAATCTTTGGTTCTCCATTCTTGCTTTGATTTATGTGGGTCCCACGCATTCATATGTTGCAAGTAGCATAGTGAAGACCATGGATTTAGACTCGAGATATCTTCTAGGCAAATGACCGTAATAAGCCCTCAGGTCACTCTGTAGTTGTAGATAATTTCGTATAGAGACGTACCTCTAGAACTTCAAGGGGTAGTGTTTGTGGTCGATCGATGGAACTACCGTTTGGGGAGTTCGATCGATTCTCGGGATGGACCTGGTGGTTAAGTACCGAGCGAAGTTGGATTCTTGCGGCTAAGCGCATGGTTACAACACTAAGGGTGATGAGGTAGTTCGATCGGTAATAGAAGAAATTATCATCCAATATGGTATACGCTGCCAAAGCCGAGAAGATGGTCGAAGAATGTGAAGCATATGTGGTTCATGTGTATGCCTTGGAGGCTAAAGAGTCTTTGTGGAGACAGTTTAGACAGATTAGGGAATTTGTTGATGTGTTTCTTGAGGAGCTTAGGGTTTGCCACCAAATCGAGAGGTAGAGTTCGGGATAGATCATTACACAGGAATCGCCCGATATCTATTGCTTCGTATAGGATGGCGCCTAAAGAGTTAGTGGAGCTTAAGGCTCGGATCCGGGAGTTGTTGGACCGAGGCTTTATCAAGGCCAAGTGTTTACGCCATGGGAGCGCCGGTACTCTTTGTCAAGAAGAAAGCGGTACTATGCGGATGTGTATAGACTACCGCCAATTGAATAGTGACGATCAAAACAAGTATCCATTGCCTCGGATAGATGACTTGTTTGATCATTGAAAGGTGCGTCGGTTTTCTCGAAGATCGATTTAAGGTGCAGGTATCACCGATTAAAGGTGAAGGAGGCGGATATCCGCAAGGCGTCATTTATTACTCGGTATGGGCATTTGAGTTCTTAGTTATGCCGTTTGGGTTGACTAACATGCAAGCGACCTTCATGGATATGATGAATAGGGTGTTCAAAGAAGATTTAGATCATTTAAGTAGTGGTTTTTATCGACGGCATCTTGGTATATTCAAGGACTAAGGAGGAACATGATGCGCATTTGTGGGTGGTATTGCAGATTCTAAGGGAGAAACAGCTTTATGCAAAGTTTAGTAAATGCGAGTTCTGGCTTAGGGAGGTGATGTTCTTGGGTCATGTAGTATCGGCTGAGGGGATTAGAGTGGATCCTCGAAAGATTGAGGCGATTTTGGATTGGAAGCCGCCTAGGTCAGTAGCTGAGATTCGGAGTTTTCTGGGTTTGGCAGGATACTACCGAAGATTTGTAGAGGGATTTTCATTGATCGCAGCACTGATGACCAAATTATTAAGAAAAGGGGTTCCATTCATTTGGAATGAGAAGCAGCAGGAGAGCTTCGACAAGTTGAAGAAGATTTTGACTGAAGCTCCGGTTCTAATTCAACCTGAGGCTGGGAAGGAATACACAGTTTATTGCGATCCATCGCATACAGGTTTGGGTTGTGTGCTAATGCAGGAAGGGAAGGTTGTGGCTTACGATCTCGGCGGTGAGGCCACATGAGGTCAATTATCCAACGCACGATCCGGAGCTAGCTTTGTAGTCTTTGCCTTGAAGATATGGAGGCATTACTTATGCGGGAGAAATCGATAGTCTACGGATCATAAGAGTCTGAAGTACCTTGACCTGTAAAGACTTGAATCGAGGCAGCCGCAGATGGATTGAGTTCTTTGAAAGACTACGATTGCTCAATTGAGTATCATCCGGGCAAGGCTAACATTGTGGCGTACGCGTTGAGCCGTAAGGTTGTTTGAGATCTAAGAGCGATGTTTGCCCACTTGAGTTTGTATGACGACGGAGTTTTCGCGCGAGTGCGAGTTAAGCCTACTTGGGTTGAGCGGATCGAGAAAAGCAGTTGATGGATGAGGTTTTGAGTGCGTAGAGGACACAAGTGCGGAATGATGGTTTGGAGGATCTGATTTGTCTAGTGATGGAGTCTTTGTGTTTTCGGGGAGAGCTTGTATCCGAGGGATATTGAGTTAAGGCAAAAGATTCTTGGGATGCACATAGCACCCTACGCTATGCATCCCGGAGGTAGCAAAATGTATAAGGATCTCGGAGAATAGTTCGGTGGCCGGTCGAAAAAGGAAGTGAGCGAGTTTGTAGGGAAGTGTCGACATGTCGTGAGTCAAGGTCGAGCATCGATTGCCGTCAAGGTTGCTTCACCGATGGAAGATTCCACACTGGAAGTGGAAAGGATAACTATGGATTTCGTCATGGATTACCTCTACGCCTAGCAAGAAGGATTCAGTTTGGGTAATTATAGATCGATGACTAAATCACTCACTTTATCCGGTGAGGTGGATTACTCACTTGAGAGGTTGGCGAAATTTGTATGTGTTAGAGATAGTGAGGATATGCACGGGTGCCATGTCGATCATCTCGGATAGGGATCCCAGATTCGTCAAAGTTCTAGAAAGCGTTGCATCGTGCTCGGGTACACGTTGGATTTCAAAGACGACATTTCATCCGCAGATCGACAGCGGTAGTCGGAAAGGGTTATCTGAGATCTTGGAGGACATGTTACGAGGTTGTGTATTGGACTTGAGGGTAGTTGGGAGGAGTATCTACCATTAGCTGAGTTCGCCTACAACAATAGTTACCAAGCAAGCATCAAGATGGCACCATATGAGGCGTTATGACGGTAGGGAAGTGTCGCTCACCGCTTGTTGGACGAGAGTTAAGTGAACGTCGATTGTGGGGACCGAGTTGGTTCTTTGAGACCGAAGAAAAGGTTAAGTTGATTTGGGCTCGGTTGAAAGAAGCTTTGGACCGGCAAAAGTCCTATGCCGATCTTAACCGGAGAGATATTGAATTTGCTGTGGGAGATCAAGTTTTTACGAAGGTCTCACCGTGGAAGAAAGTGTTAAGGTTAGGAAGGAAAGGCAAGCTAAGTCCGAGGTTTATTCAGTATAAGGTACCGAGACGAGTGGGACCGAGAGCTTACCATTTCGAGTTGCCAGTGAGCTAAGTCGATTCACGACGTGTTCCACGTTTCAATGCTTGGCGTTATCGCCGAGATCCATCGCACGTGGTGGCGATGGAAGAGATCGAGGTAAACCCAGATTTGTTGTGGAGGAAGAGCTGTCTGATTTTAGATCGGGATGTGAAGGTTACGCATAGGAAGTCCGTGCCTTTGGTTAAGGTAATGCGTGGCGGAATCATGGCGTGGAAGAAGCTACGTGGGAACCGAGGATATGATGAGACAAAGCAGTACCCTCAACTCTTCGATCGGGTAATTCGAGGTAGAAATTATTTTAAGGGGTAGAATCTGTAATATCCGGGTTAAGGGCTATTTTATTTTGGCTTTCTTTGCATGTGCATGATGTGCTATGTTGTTATTTTGATGTTGTTGGGGCTTAGTTATAAGCTAGGTGTAAGCTTAGAGTGGTAGGAAAAATTTTTGTTTTAGGCTTAGGTGAGAGGAGTGAAGGAGTGGGGTTTATAAATATTTTAGGTGAATTTTTAACACAAGAGGAGCCTTGGTGGAGTGGCAAGTAAGGCACCACTAGGAGCTTGGCTTGGCGTCAATTGCAAGGGGGGAGAGGTCTTGTGTTCAAGCTGCGGAATGCTCCATTTTGGCTTCCATTTTGATGGCATGGAGGGGAGGAGTTGTAGGCAGTTCAAACTCTACCTTGGACCAAGTCAAAACTTTAAATGATGGGTGGAGAGTGAAGTTAGAAGGGAGACTAGTTCAAACTAGTTTGAATTGGTGGCTTGGGAGTGTTTGGGGGAGTTTGGCCGGATTTTGGAGAGGTTTTGGGGGAGTGGCCGGTTGGTAAGTGTTGTGGGGGAGTGTGCCGAATCTTCATGTTAGCAAAATGTGCATTTTCGGTCAAAAACTCTTTTGTAAGCCAATTTTCTTCTAGTCAAAAAGCTAGTCAAAACTTCAAGTTCATTTCTTCTCTTGTTCTCCATAAACCGAAAGTTCAAGTAGCTTTTTGCCGAAATTGCTTTGCATCTCTTAACTTGGTGGGTGTGGCCGAATATTGTTCTCATTTTTCTTTTCTTCTTATTCTCTTCTTGTGTAAACCGAAACTAGCTTCTCTTCCTCTCTCAATATCTTCTTGACCAAACACATCCTTCCAAAAACTTCATCCTCCATCTCCTTTTTCTTTAAACCGAAAGCACCCCTCCATTCATCATTCTATTTTCTTCTTTTCCAAACCCCTTAGCCTTTTGTTCCCAATCGTTCTTCCCATTTCTCATAAGGCGAACCTCCTTTTCCATTTTGATTAAGGGTGCTAGCCGAATCTTTTCTTTCTTCCTATAGTTCTTCATTCTTAGAATATTGAGGAGGGTTGACCTTGTTGCGTTTTTGTTGTCAATCGGTGGGATAGGTAAGAGTTTGGCGAATGGTTACCTTCTCTCTCTCATGATCTTTTTTTTCGATTTGGGTTTGTTTAAGTGGCTGATATTTGGCTTTTGTTGAAAGAAGTTAATCTCTTGGGTCTAAACCGATTTCAGGTAGGACATTCGGATTTTGGGAACGATCGTGAGGAGCCTTCTTTCTCTGTTAAGCAATCGGTAAGTGGTGGTAAGAATGAGTGCTTGTATTCAATTTCGTTTAGTTTTCTTTAAGTCAAGTTATTAAGAGATTAACCGTTATTGATTTCTAGGGTGTGACCGATTGGTAAGGGAACCAGTGTTGGTTCGGGTTTGGTTGGAAACCGAACCATTTGCAAAGGTAAGGGTTTAACGCAAACCCCTTTGCTTTATCTATTCTGGCCGAATGGTTTTAAGTGATTAACCCTGTGTTTGGCCGACTTTAGGAGCAAGATAATCAAGGGGTATAAACCGGTTCTTCGGGAGTAGGCGTGCGATCTATCAGGTGTGTAAACTAACACACCTTCTTAACTGAGTAATGTGTTAATAACCTGATTGTGTAAGTGAAACAGTGTGGTTGGTGATTTAATACCCAATGAGGTATGGATACGATTCGGTAAGTCCGTTTCATTCTGAGATATGTGATGATATGTGATCTCATGATTTATTGGTGTATGTATGTTGAGATGTCATATTAAGCATGTGAGCATGATAGCATGATTGCACGACTTTGCATTAGTATGATATGTTATTGGGTGATATGAGAGGAGGGGGATATGATATCCGTGTCTTTGGGACACCAGAGGTTTGGCACCTCCAGTGGTTTGGTACCACAGATTGATTATTGTGACTTTGGGTCACAGAGGTTTAGCACCTCCGTGTCTCGTCCAAATGGCTTAGTACCACGATCGGTTGGCCCCACGGTTGATTATCTGGGATTGAGGCTAGTGATTTGGTATCACATGATGGGTTGGCCCCATCATTTTAATTGTGACTACGGTCACGGTGATTTGGTATCACACTTGTGTCTTTGGGACACGGAGGTTTGGCACCTCATAGCGACTCGTCCACGTGGTTAACGCCACCGTGGGTTGGCCCCACTTTTGAGATATGGGATCGCCGCCGGTGATTTGGTATCACGTGGGTTGGCCCCACAAATGGATCTTCGTGACTTTGGGTCACCGGTGGTTTGGCACCACATCTATGGATATCGTGACTTTGGGTCACCGGTGGTTTGGCACCACCAGAGTTTGGTACCACAGGGGTAGAAAAGGTGATATGGATGGTTAGGATCGGGTGCATTTCTTGCATTGCTTTGTTATGATGTGTGTTAGCATGTTATACCGAGAGAGGATTTATGCATCGAGTCTTGCGACTCACCTTCTCCTTATCATTTCGGTGACACGAGACCGCGAACTTGGAGCCGGGATGGACTCGAGGTGACCATGCCAAAAATAAATTCGGCTTGCAATCGATTTTCAAACTTGGTACTTTACCTTATTTAAATTTCATTTGATTATGTTGGGATTGTAAAGGCCTCTTTAAAAATTTTAAACTTATATTTTGTCATTTACTTGCTTAGATTGGATTTCAAATATGCCTTAACAAATTCTTTGGGTAATATTCGATAAAACTTGGAAAGATAAGGTTTTCAAACCTACAAAGCGATATGTTTTAAACTTTACCATCGGGTATCACGCTGTAATTCAAATTAAATGAAACTCAATTGACTTCCAAACTTGAATGGGATTTCTTATTAACATAAAGAAAAATTGTGTTTAAGCAACAACTAGGATTACTTAAATTTCTACATGAGGTAAACTTGTTTTACTTACATAAGCGATTAAGTTTTCAAAATTTAGGGTTTTCAAATACACTATCGCTTTTAAACAATCATGCTCAAGTTTTCTACAAAAACAAAACATACGAAAGAGTTTTCATCAAACTTTTAAGCGAAACCTAAACCTCTCAAATACCTTTTTCCTAGCATACCGATTTCTAGTGGTGTATTGACCGGGTTTGGGTGTTACACATATGTAATCCTATCTATTTATAGGTTCGTACGGGACTTCTTAGGCAATGATTTATTGGCGATACATCCTCAGATTTCATGTTCTCATCATTTCATTCACATTCACCATCATAAATTTTCATATGAATATACATATATCAATTTAAATACATCTATTTGTATATCGACTTACCTCGAATTCGGATATACGGAAACGAACTTGGCTACTCAATTACTTTTGATTTCCCGCAATCTAAGTCTGTTTTCTTCGGTTCTTTATCTATTCATATTCAAATTTAACTCATTTATTCACTAATTCATTCAATTCAATCCAAAAACACATATTTAGGGCAATTTACAAATTAGCCCTCACATTTTCACATTTTGACATTTTAGTCCCTATTTCACAAAATCACAAAACACACATAATTTGCTTATACCCATGCTTGGCTGAATGTTCACTATAATCATACAAATCCAAACATTTTATTTATTTCATAATTTAGTCCCTCATAATTTTTTTTTTTCAATTAAGTCCAAATTACTCAAAATCATCAAAAATTCAAATACAAACTATGTTAATCTATCACATATCTTTCATATTTTGTCATTAAACATCACAAAGCTCATGAATTCATCGATGGCACTTTTCAAAATATTCATCAATTGACAAAATTAAAGCATGGGTTTTGAAGAATACTAAGCAACGATTACAAAAACGTAGAAATTATCAAAAATAGAAGTAAAACATACCTTGAATCAAACTAAAAGCTAGCGAAACCTATATGTTCTTCCTTCTTTTTTTTTCTTGATATTTTTAGCCAAATAAGATGATGATATTCATCTTTTAATTGTTTGTTTAATTATATTAACTTAATAACAAATTTAACCTATTTAACCTTTAATTCAAAATATATAAACCATATAATATAAGGTCATTCTTGACCATTTCTGTCCACTTACTTAAATAGTGGGCTAATTGCCTATTAAGGACTTCACATTATAAAGACATTAGTAAATTAACACTTAGACATTAGTTAGCCACTTTTTTATTTTACGCGATTTAGTCATTTTCTCAAATTAAACACACAAACAACAAAATTACTTCACAGAAATTTCACACATGCTTAACCATATTCTACGAACACAGAAAATAATATTAAAATATTTTTCTGACTCGAATTTGTGGTCCCAAAACCATATTTGGAATTGGGTCTAAACAGGACTATTACAATTCTCCCCCTTAGGGATTTTCATCCCCGAAAATCTTACCGTTGAATAAGTTCGGATATTGTTGTCTCATTGCATCTTCAGGCTCCCACGTAGCCTCTTCAACCCCGTGTCGATGCCATAACACTTTCACTAATGAGATTTTCTTATTTCTCAATTCTTTCACTTCACGTGCTAAGATATAGATCGGTTCTTCTTTATAAGTCTATCAGATCTAACTTCAATCTCAGACGGAGTAATCAAATGTGATGGATCAGATCTGTACTGACAAAGCATTGACACATGAAATACATTATGAATCTTTTCTAGTTTCGGTGGCAACAACAACTTATAAGCAACTAGTCCAACTCTTTCGATGATCTCATATGATCCAATGAACCTCGGACTCAACTTGCCTTTACGTCCGAATCTGAGTACTTTCTTCCACAAAGATACTTTCAAAAATACTTTATAACCGATTTCGAATTCAATGTCTTTTCTATTCAAGTCTGCATAGGACTTTTGATGATCGATTTGCTTTGGACTATCATAGATCACTTTCACTTTCTGTTTTGTATCTTTTATCAAATCGACCCCGTGTATCTTACTTTCACTAAGCTCAGTCCAATACAGAGGCGTTCGACATTTACGTCCGTACAAAGCTTCATAGGGGGCCATTTTGATGCTCAACTGAAAACTATTATTGTATGCAAATTTAATCAACGGCAGATATTGTTCCCACATACCATCAAACTCAAGAATGCAACATCTTAACATATCCTTGAGTATCTGAATGATTCGTTCGGATTGACCATTCGTTTGTGGGTGAAAAGTCGTACTGAAATGCAATTTAGTACCTAGGGCTTCTTGTAGTTTCTTCCAGAACCGTGAAGTAAACCTCTGATCTCTGTCAGACACAATAGACAATGGCACTCCATGCAATCTCACAATATCAAAAATATAAAGCTCAGTTAACTTATCAAGTGAGTAATCGGATCATACCATAATAAAATGGGCTGATTTCGTCAATCTGTCGACTACAACCCAAATTGCATCTTTCTTTCTCGGAGTCAATAGAAATCTAGAAACAAAGTCCATCGTTACTCTATCCCATTTCCACTCGGGAATCAAAATTTGTTGTAACAAACCAGATGGAACCTGATGTTTGCCTTTACTTGTTGACAGACTAAACATTTCGAAACAAAGTCAGATATGTCTCGTTTCATACCAGACCACCAATAGTGTTGCCTCAAATCATGGTACATCGTTGTACTACCCGAATGAACAGATAAGCTACTATTATGGGCTTCATTAAAAATTAACTATAATAACTCTAGATTTCTCAGAACACATATTCGATTTTTGAACCTCAAACAACCATTAGTATCAACTCGAAACTCAGATTCAACATTGAATCCACATTGAGCTCGCTTTGCTAACAAATCATTATCAACTTTCTGAGCATCACAAATTTGTTGTAAAAACGGTTTCGCTTTCAATTCAGCTAAAACTAAACTATTATCAGACAAGTCCAAATGAGCATTCATAGTACACAATGCAAACAGTGATTTTTGACTCAGTGTATCAGAAACAACATTTGCCATACTCGGATGATAATCTATCATAAGCTCGTAATCTTTCAATAGCTCTAACCATCTTCTCTATCACAGATTCAAATCTTTCTAAGTCATTAGGTACTTTAAACTTTTATGATCTGAAAACACGTGGCACTTCTCACCGAAAAGATAATGACGCCAAATCTTTAATGCAAAAAACAATTGCAGCTAATTCAAGATCGTCAGATAATTCTTTTCGTGCGGTTTTAATTGTCTCGAGACATAAGCTATAACTTTGCCTTCCTGCATCAAAACACATCCCAGACCATTTAATGAAGCATCACTATAAATCACAAATTCTTTACCCGATTCTAATTGTATCAAAACTGGAGCTTTAGCCAACAAAGTTTTCAACTGATCAAAGCTTTTCTGACATTTGTCGGGCCATTCAAATCTCACATCTTTCTGAATCAATCTAGTCAATGGAGTAGCTATCATTGAGAATCCTTTTACAAATCGATGATAATAACCAGCTAATCCTAAAAACTACGAACTTCAGATACATTTTTGGAGGTTTCCATTCCAAACTAGTAGAAATCTTACTCGGATCAACTCGTATTCTGGAGGTTGATACAATATGTCCTAGAAAACCAACTTATTGTAGCCAGAATTCACATTTACTGAACTTTGCACACAATTTCTTATCTTGCAGAGTTTGTAAAACAATTCTCAAATGCTCAGCATGCTCAATCTCATCACGTGAATAAATCAAGATGTTGTCAATGAACACTACAACAAATTGATCTAAATACAGTCTGAATATTCTGTTCATCAGATCCATAAAAATAGCAGGAGCATTTGTTAGTACGAAAGGCATAACTAAAAATTCATAATGCCCATACCTCATTCTGAAAGTAGTTTTCAGAATATCTAAATCTTTTACCCGCAACTAATAGTATCCTGATCTTAAATCTATCTTTGAAAACATAGTGGCTCCTTTAAGCTGATCAAATAAATCATCAATTCTGGGTAGAGGATATTTGTTCTTTATAGTCACCTTGTTCAACTGACAGTAATCAATACACATTCTCATCGTGCCATCTTTCTTTTTCACGAATAGAACAGAGCACCCCAAGGTGAGAAACTTGGTCTTGAAAACCCTCTATCAGTCAACTCTTGTAACTATGACTTTAACTCTTTCAATTCTGTTGGTGCCATTCTATATGGAGCTATTGAAATAGGAGTAGTTCTCGGCAATAGATCAATACCAAATTCAACTTCCCATATTGGAGGCAATCCCAGTAATTCTTCAGGAAATACGTCAGGCAATTCACATACCACTGGCACTGATTCAACTTCCTTCTCTGTCACTTTTGAGTAAATCACATAAGCAAAATAAGCTTCATAACCCTTTGTCAAATAATTATGAGCTTTCAACATAGATATCACAGTAGGTAACCCAGTCAAATCATTAGACTCAATCCAAACTATTTCATCATTCTGACATCTCAAATCAATAGTCTCTCTTTTGCAATTCACAACAGCATCATGCAACGTCAACCAGTCCATACCCAAAATTATATCGAACCCATCAAAAGGTAATAACACCAGATCAACCAAAAAACAGATATCTCAAAACATCAACGGATAATTCTTACTTACTTTATCAACCAGAACACTTTTACCTAAGGGGTTTGATTCTTTAATAACGAATTCAGTGGACTCTATAAGAAAAGTCTTACTGGATACTAAGTTCATGCATATATACGAATGAGTAGAACCTGGGTCTATCAATGCAATCACAGAAGTATCATAAAGAGTAAATGTACCCTTTATAACATTCAGAGATGAAGCTTTCTCTCGAGCTCAGATGGCATATGCTCTGGCAGGCACTTTGGCTTTAGATCTCGCAACAATGTCTTTCATAGTTCTCTGACTACCACTGACATTTCTTGCATTTCGGGAAGGTCTACCTCTCACTAAAACATTATCAGATCTCGAATTCTGAACAATCTCTTGCTCAACAGACTTTGGGTAATCTCGGATGAAATGATCTAACGATCCGCATTAGAAATAGGCTCGACCATTCAATCTACAACTTCCCGGATGCCTTTTACCATAATGCTTACATCCAGGTCATTCAGATCCAACATTTCCAACACTGGCCATTGAAGTTGCATGAGCTTTGAAATTTGACTGTGATCTAGCTTGATCTCTGTTCGAATGTCCCACATTAATCTTCGATCAGCTTTGTTCATTTCTAAATTTCTTTGAAGAAGACTGAAATGTTTTACTCAGAAATCTCTTTCTCGCATCTCTAGTTTCAAACTCAGCTTTTCTTTTCTCTTTCTCAAGTGCCTCAGCTTTGCAAGCTTATTCAACCAGTACTATGAACTCTTTTATCTCAAGCATTCCAACTAACAGTTTAATATTCTCATTCAAACCATCTTCAAATGTTTTACACATTATTGCCTCGGTCGATACACATTCTTGAGCATATTGACTTAATCTCATGAACTTTTTTTCATATTTAGTGATAGACATACGACCCTGATTCAATTCTAGAAATTCTTTTGTTTCTGATCAATAAATCTCTAACTAATATATTTGTTCCAGAATTTAGATTGAAAGAAATCCCATGTAACCCATTCCTTTGGAACAACAGAAATCAGAGTCTTCCACCACTGATAAGCTGCATCTCGTAGTAAAGAAATAGCACATTTTATGCATTCTTCAGGAGTCAATGTCATTTCATCAAATACTCGGATCGTGTTCTTAAGCCAAAACTCACCTTTCTCGGCATCGTCTTCACTAGTGGCCCTGAATTCTTCAGCCCCATACTTGCGGATTTTATCAACAGTAGGCTTGTTCAACAGATTTAAGTTCATAACCGGAGGCACACCTAAAGTCTGAGGAGGATTAGGCGGGGGCGGAGGTTGTGAAACAGCTAGATTTTCTCTTACTTACTGAGTGAACCACTCATTCATCATTTGGAAGAAAGCTTGTTTAGCTTCTCCCTCATGACCGCTAGTAGCCGGTCTCGAATCAGATGGCGTTGTCCCTTGAGCGAGAGCAGGTGCGTTACTTTTAACGTCATCACCACAGGCTCTTTCGGGATCCATTACTATATAAAAACACATTTTACACGTCAGGATTCATCACACTATAACAATTCAAATATATGGCATGTATAGCTAGACTCTTATACGCTACATAAGTCCGAGAATAGTCTAAATCGTAGCACTGATACCAACTAAATGTAATACCCCTAACCCGTATCCGTCGTTGGTATAGAGTTAAAAGACGTTATCGGATAATCAGAAACTTTTACAGACAATTCATAATTTAATCTAACAAATCACATCAAAGTGTCCCTAAAATAGGTCAACGAGACCTTAAACATACTTTAGAATAGGGCTGTGACTAAAATAAACACATACGAAAGTTCTCAAAAATTTAAAAATTTTCTAAGTTACAGAGGTCACACGCCCGTATGGGCAGGCCGTGTGCCTCCCACAGCCTCAGACACGCCCGTGTGTCTAAGCCGTGTCAAAATAGGGCATACATACTAACTTGTTCACATGGCCATGGACATGCCCGTGTGTCTCACCGGTGGTCGACACTGATTGGCACCACACGGCTAGTCACACGCTCGTGTGTCCAACTCATGGTCAAGCCTGACTTGTTTTGAAATATAACCACAAGGAACACGGTTGAGCCACACGCCCGTGTGCTCAACCATGTGGGCAAATATAGGCCACTTGCAAAGCCAAAATGCCACCCACACTTAGCTCATCTCTACAAGCACATATAAGCATATTTCTAAATACATTTGGCAACCAAAAACACACTATTTAATCTCATTTCTAAGCATACCAACTTATATTCCAAATAGCACAACTAATTCACAATTAAACTAAACATAATTCATCCCCAACTTACTCTCATTTTGCATCAAAAATCTTACCATTACCTTGACCATTTCACAACCATGGATTCATACCAAAACCAAACATCATATGGCATGACTCTTCATTCATTACACAATCATTTAACTAGCCAAATAACATGGCTATACATATATTTCAAACATAACTCAAGGTCACTAGCCTATTCATGCAATATTTAGCTATATACACATTTTCAAATGTACCAAAATATGATTGAGTAGTGTGATGACGATCCTTGACGATTCCTTGAGCCTTCAATAGCTTTGACGATCTATAAACTAGAGCAAACACACACAGAGAGTAAGCTCTCAGAAGCTTAGTAAGTCATATACAAATGAACTTAACATAAATGCATATAAGCATAAAATTACAATGTTATTAATATATTTCCAATGGCAAATTCATATCATTTTATTTAGCTTATTTGCTTAGCCATTGCTCACTCACATATTATATCTCAATATCACTTTTGCTCATTGCACATCCATACATATATCATATATTCCTCATCAATTCTATGCACATATTTCACCTTAATAAATTCATTCATATACTTACCTTTCATACATATACTTAATGTATGACTCAAACGTACCTGACTCGTTTATACATTTCACGTAGTCTTTTGTTTCTCAGATTTGTCCATTGAACTATTTGAAATCTAATAGGATACTCAGAATGCTCAGAATAGTCGTACAATGCCAACGTCCCAAACATGGTCTTACATGTACTCAGATATCGATGCCACTGTCCTAGACAGGGTCTTACACGAATCAATATGATGCCAATGTCTCAGACATGGTCTTACATATAAACCTCAAATCGATGCCAAAGTCCCAGACGTGGTCTTACACAATGTCACATATTATGCCAACATCCCAGACGTGGTCTTACACGATATCACATAAAGGACACCTATGTCATTACATATGTAATCTTATCTATTCCTAAGTTTGTACGGGACTTCTCAAACACTGATTCACTGTCGATTCATCCTCGAATTTCATGTTCTCATCATTTCATACACATTCACCATCATAAATTTTCATATGAACATACATATATCAATGTAAATACATTTATTTGTATATCGACTTACCTTGGGTTCGGATAGACAGAAACGAACTCGGTTACTCAATTACTTTTGATTTCCTATGATCTAAGTTTATTTTCTTCGGTTCTTGATCTATACATATTCAAACTTAACTCATTTATTCACTAATTCATTCAATTCAATCCAAAAGCACATATTTTGGGTAATTTACAAATTAGCCCTTATATTTTAACATTTTAACATTTTAGTCCCTATTTCACAAAATCACAAAATCACAAAATACACATAATTTGCTTATACCCATGCTTGGCCGAATGTTCACTATAATCATACAAATCCATACATTTCATTTATTTCACAATTTAGTCCCTCATAATGTTATTTTCTCAATTAAGTCCAAATTACAAAAATTCAAATACAAACTATGTTAATCTATCACATATCTTTCATATTTTTTCATTAAACATCACAAAGCTCATGATTTCATCATTGGAACTTTTCAAAATATTCATCAATTGACAAAATTAAAGCATGGGTTTTGAAGAACACGAAGCAATGATTACAAAAATGTATAAATTATCAAAAACTAAAGTAAAACATACCTTGAATCAAACCAAAAGCTAGCCGAAACCTATATGTTCTTCGTTCTTTTTCTTTTCTTGATATTTTTGACCAAATAAGATGATGATATTCATCTTTTAATTGTTTGTTTAATTATATTAACTTAATAACAAATTTTGCCTATTTAACCTTTAATTCAAAATATATAACCATATAATATAAGGTCATTCTTGACCATTGCCATCCAGTTACTTAAATAGTGGGATAATTGCCTATTAAAGACTTCACACTATAAAGACATTAGCAAATTAACACTTACGCATTAATTAGACACTTTTTCATTTTACGCGATTTAGTCCTTTTCTCAAATTAAACACACAAACAACAAAATTACTTCACAAAAATTTCACACATGCTTAATCATATTCTAAAGACACAAAATAATATTAAAATATTTTTTTAACTCAAATTTTGGTCCCAAAACCACTATTCTGACTAGGGTTTAAATCAAACTGTTACAGACAGTGTAAGAGATAATAAAACTAAATGTTAGCATAGTGGACGATGACATTTCAAGGAATGCTGGAATAAAAGTAATATAGCTTGCTTCAAATGTAGCTCATAGGATCACTTCATTAAATATTGTCCTGATATGGGTGATAAATATTGTCCGATATGGGTGAGAAAGGTAAACCTCAGAATGTGAGACCGTAATATGTCGAATAGAGGAAGACAACAAAGAAATGCTGGGAACGTGAGTGGTAGTCGAGGGGTGACGAGAGACTCTACTGTGAGATCTGAGGCCCTAGCACCTGCACGAGCTTATGCTATCCGTGCATGGGAGGAGACATCATCGCCAGATGTTATCACCTATACTTTCACTCTCTATGATACTAATATGATTGCATTGATAGATCCAAGATCAACTCATTCTTATATATGCATGAATTTAGTACCCAGTAAAACTTTACCTGTAGATTCTACTAAATTTTTTATTACAGTATCGAACCCCTTAGGCAAGTGTGTTTTGATTAATAAAGTGTGCAAGAACTGTCCATTGATGATTCGAGATTTCTATTTTCTGACTGATCTAATGTTGTTTTCATGATGCTAAACTAAACTTTAAATGAAATATGATTGATCTGAGATTTTAGAATAATGAGATCATCTGGATTGAGTCAGATGATTTGAATGGTTTACAAGCAGTGATTTCATCGATATTAGCTCAGAAATATATGATAAAGGGTTGCAAAGCTTATTTTACTTATGTGCTTGATACAAAAGTGACTGAAAAGAAGATCGAATCAGTGCCAGTTGTGTGTGAGTATCCAAATGTGTTTCCTAAAGAATTATCGGGTTTACCACTAATTTGAGAGGTTGAGATTGGCATTGAGTTAGTGCCAAGAATTACACCGACATCGATAGCTCCGTACATAATGGCCCCAACAGAGTTAAAAGAATTGAAAGCTCAGTTGCAAGAGTTGATAGATAAAGGTTTTGCTAGACCGAGTTTCTCTCCCTGAGGTGCACTAGTGTTGTTCGTGAAAAACAAAGGTGGCACGATGAGAATGTGTATTGACTATAGACTAGCTGAATAAAGTGACTATAAAGGACAAATACCCTCTACCGTAGATTAATGATTTGTTTGATCAGTTGAAAGGGGCAACAGTGCTTTTGAAAATCAATTTGAGATTGGGTTATTATCATTTGTGAGTAAAAGACTCGGATGTGCCAAAGACTGCATTTAGAACAAGGTATGAACATTACAAATTTTCTGTTATGCCTTTTGGATTAACGAATGCACCTACTATTTTTATGGACTTAATGAACTAGATTTTCAAACCGCATCTAGATCGATTTGTTGTTGTATTCATTGATGACATTTTGATTTACTCAAACGATGAATTCGAGCATTTCGAACATTTGAGAAACGTACTACAGACTCTGCGAGATAAGCTGTTATTTGTAAAGTTTAGTAAATGTGAATTCTAGTTGCGCGAGGTTGGTTTTCTGGGGCATATTGTGTCAGCATCAGGTATTTGAGTAGATCTGGGCAAGATTATTGCAATAATGGATTAGAAGCCTCAAAGAAGTGTGTCTAAAGTTCATAGTTTTCTGGGACTCGCCGACTATTATATACGATTTGTGAAAGGCTTTTGATGATTGCAACTCCAATGACGAAATTGCTTCAAAAAGGTGTTAAGTTCGAGTGGTCAAATAAATGTCAGAAAAGTTTTCATCAGTTGAAAGCTTTATTGGTAGAGGCACCAGTGTTAGTTCAGCTTGAATTGGGTAAAGAGTTTGTAGTGTTTAGTAATGCATCGTTGAATGGTCTGGGTTGTGTTTTGATGCAGGAAAGCAAAGTTATAGCTTATGCCTTGAGACAATTGAAACCGCATGAAAAGAATTACCCGATGCAAGATTTGGAGTTAGCAGCTATTGTGTTCGCGTTGAAAATCTGGAGTTACTATTTGTCTGGTGAGAAATGCCACATTTATACTAATCACAAGAGTTTGAAATATTTGATGACTCAGAAAGATCTGAATTTGTGACAACGGAGGTGGCTTGAATTACTAAAAGTTTACGAGTTAGTGATCGATTATCATCCGGGAAAGGCTAATGTCGTTGCTGATGCTTTGAGCTAAAAGTTCCTATTCACTTTACTTATGATGAACACTCAAATAGCTTTGTGTAATGATGGTTCAATTATGGCTGAGATGAAAGCAAGACCATTATTTTTGCAACAGATTTGTGAAGCTCAAAAAGTTAATAATGAAATGTTAGCAAAACGAGCTCAATGTGATTCGAACCTTGATTCAGAGTTTCAAGTTGATTCCAATGATTTTTAAGGTTCAGAGGTCGAATATGTGTTCAAAAAATTCAAAGTTGATTCAGTGATTTTGAATGAAGCACATGGTAGTCATTTATCTGTTCCTCCGGGAAGTACGAAAATGTTTAATCTGTCAGCAAGTCAAAGCCGAGCATCAAGTACTATCGGGCTTATTATAGCCAATCATGATTCCTGAGTGGAAATGAGATAGAGTGACTATGGATTTTGTATCGAGTTTACCCCTATCTCCCAGAAAGAAAAATGCAATTTGGGTTGTAACATCCTAGAATTAGGGGTTTTTCATTTTATGCTAGTCTAAGTGTTTGGCTTGTTTAGCATGTTATTTTGGTGTGTTTGAGGGTCTTGGGGAGGCTTGGGTTCGAGCCAGAGCTTTAGAAAAATTTTGCTTTTTGGGCACTTTAGGGGGGAGAGCTAGTTGAAACAGGATTTAAGAATATTTACTTGTGTTAGTTGACATAAAAAGGAGTATGGTGTGGTGGCAAGGTGACGCCACTTAAGGAGTAAGGGAGTGGCATCACAAGAGAACAGGAGTGGGCAAGGAGTTCGAGTCTCATTTGTAGCATGTGGAACTTTATTTTTGTGCTCCAAGAGAGGAAGAAGTGGCATTCGGCTATGACTCTTCAAGGTGGTTGTGGAATAGGTCAAATGCATTTGAATGGGTGGACAAGAGGAGCTTGTAGAGTTCGAAGGGGTCAACTAATTCAAATGGTGGATGGAGAGTGAAGTAAGGAGAAAATCAAGGAGAGAATTGTGGGGTGTGGGTTTGTGGAGTGTTTGACCAAATGTGGGTAGTTCTAAGGGGGCATTTTGATTTTGAGCTAGGGAAGGTGGGGTGCCATTTTTCCAAGTACCTTTTGAAAGAGGAGTAAAACCAAAACCTTTAGGTGCATTTGGTTTCTTTTTCATTTTCGGCTATTGTTTTGTTTTTATGAAACTATTCTCTTCTCTTCCATATAGCTGTGCCAAACTCACCACCCATTTCTTTTCCCTTTTTGCATATCTTCTCTACTCCAACAAACTCAATAGTTGAACCTCAGCTTGCTTCTTTTCTTTTCTTTTCATTTCATTTCTTCTTGTTTTATTCTTGTAGCCGAAACATAATTCTCCCCATTCTCTCTTTGTTTATCTTCTTCCATACCATTCATCATAGTCGAACCCTCACCCCTTCCCTTTTCTTCCCTACTTTCTTTATCAAAATTGAAACTACCTTCCTTATTTCTTACTTCGTTAGTCGAACCCTAGTGGCCATTTTTTTCACTTTTCTTTTATCCCCTCTCTTGTTTTTCTCTTTAACCAAAACCCTGTTGACATTTACTGCTTGTCCAAATCTTCTTAGAATTCATTTGGTTTCTCTTTGTTGAAGGTAAATAACTTTTCTCTTATTCTTATTACCTCCTTACTTCTTCTTAAGAAACCAACCACTTATTGTTGATCACAAATCGAGTTTGGCTTCTCTTTCGAAGTTGGCTACTCCATCCTTTGTAATTTTTTCTTTCATCACTTGTTATGTAGTTGAATCCCAAGAATCAAAGGGCTAGTTGGTTTCTGAAGGTCTCCTTGCCAATCAATTTTGGTCTAAGGTAATGGAAACTCTTTCATTTCTTTCTCTATCTTTTGATCTTAGATAGGCATAGTCGAAATGGCTATTTTGCTCTTAATGTTAGTTTGCGGCTAATCTTTTCTCTTCTCCTCTTAACGTGGCATGTTCGCGTCAAATTAGAATCTTTAGCCAAATCGAGTGTGGTGCGACTTCTTGTTAACCAAGGTAAGGAGTTCCTCTTGTGTTCTTTGTGATCAGCCTCTATTCGTTTACTCTGCCATAATCAAACCCCTTGTTGGGGAAATCATTGTTTCACTATAGTACTGTATTGATCAAGATTTGTCTTCATGGATGCGAGTGCTAGCCAATCTAAGGAGGGGAGTGGACTTGTAGTCTCTGCCCCTAAGTTTAAATGACATGCTGTGTTGGCAGTTCAAGATTTTTCGTCGGGTTGTGGTAGAGAGCCGACATCTTCTTGGGATAGACAAATCGCAGTTATTCCTACTAGTGAGAGTGTCGACGATCTAGAGTGTCTAGTTTTACGCGTAATCAGGTGTGTATTGCTCACACTCTCCTTTATTATTTTACGTTAATAACAGTGTTGGCTGAAAACCAAAATGACTGTATAAGGTTGTAACACCCTAAACCAGGCCCAAACACGACAATCGGATCTGGCATGTCACTTGAAAGGAATTTTATAAATATTGCAAACTTTGAAAAATTTTAAGTTATTTTTAAAACTCCAAATTTAGTGGTTCAATTGAGAACTCATTATTCATTTAGGAAAATTTAATTAGCCAAATCCATGTGTTTAGGTGATATTTGAAAACACATGTTATTACATCTGATCAAGCTAGAGGGTTGTCGTAAGAAAAATCCGTTTGCAAACTCGTTAATTAAGTTGTATGAAAAACTTTATTTGTATTTTGTAAAAAATTCACATCAATTATCTTATATTTAAAGCATCTAAAACTTAAAACTAAAATTTTAAACCAAATTAATAATGGCCTTATTACAACATAGAATCCCAAAAATTTTAAGATAAATAAAATTCTATTTAAAAAGAAAGAAAACCGTGCATGGCCACCTCGTAGTCCTCTCTAGCCCGGTCTACTGCACTATGTATTACCTATAAAACGTTAAGGAAAGAGGGTGAGTCAAAAGACTCAGTGTGCAATTGCCAAGCACCAATACTAGGCCTGAGCCCATTCACTTACCATCTGGGCCTTAGCCCTTTTCAGAATCATATTGGGCGAAGCCCATTCGAAATCAGATTGGTCCTTAGCCCCACAGCATAGAATAGTAGATAGCATATGCAAAATGATGCAAGACCCAACCCAGCCTAAATTTCCATCCGCTACACACCACCCCTTTCCTGCCAATCACACTAGTGGGGATTTCTACAATCGACCCTCACCACTACACATCATCGATGGCAGTCATGTTACAGTCAACTGCTCATTGCCAAAATATGTGGCATAGCCACCAAAATAATGTGACAACGTCACCGAAATATGTGGCAGAGCCACCGAAATAATGTGACAATGTCACCGAAACATATGGCAAAGCCACCGAAATACACTACCCCTTTCATCATAATCATCTCCCCATGCCCATGCAACATACGATCATAATGGTGTGAATGCAACATATAATATATTATATAATGGCATACTAAAGATATTCATGCATATGCATAATCATGTAACGACAATACTTATCTGGTATACTCAGAGAATGAACGCACCTGGTGTTATGATCCTTACCCTCTATGGGTAACATAATAGCTATTACTCCATTTTCAGCTTTCCAAACAACATACATAATTATATTAATAACATACAAGGAAGGTGTAGGAATTACGCACCTGAAAACATGAAGAACTAAACTATTGATCTCACTAACACCCTCACTCGTAGAGATCACAGCAATTTGCCTATCCCGCTCCGAAGTCAGCCCACAACCCGGTGAAAAGTCTCGAACGGTGGACATCGCACATTTTTTAAACTTAGGGGTAGGGACTACGAGTCCAACCCCCTCCTTTGCTTGGCTGGTATTCGATTCATGAAAGAGATCTTGGTCAAAAGATCGGGTTAAGGCATTAAAGAAAATAAAAGTAAGAACACATGCTCAAACGAAGAGGTTTCTTACCTAGATCGACAGAAACCGAAAGCTTCATGCTTGGATTAAGAAATCGGTTAAGTCCCTACACAAACCCCCATTAGAAACGGTCCTCCAAAATATATTTAGAAAAAATGGCCTTTCGGCCAAACGAGTTGATAAAGAAACCCTTACCACTATTCGACCAACCACACTTACCAACAATCTTTCAACCATTGGCCAGATGCGGACAAGAGTACGAAAGCGAAGCCCCTCCTAGATTCGACTAAAGCACCCTAAAGCACCAAGTTAACACCTTTGGTTAGCCAAACCAGAGAGAGAATGAAGAGAAACAAGCAGAAAAGTAAAGAAGATCCCTTATTGAAACTAGAGTGTATCGAAAGGAAGATCTATGTTCAGTAATCAGCAAAGTCAACAGAAAGATGTAGATTCGGCTTTGGTTTGATTAGGAAGAAATGAAATAGTAGATGGAAAAAGAAATGGAAAAGATACTAATCACCATCCTAACATTCAGTTAACACCAAAGGAACAAGAATGAGAAGAAAATAAAAAGTGTTTCGATTGTGAAGAAACAAGAAAAAATAGGCTAGGGAGATTCGGCTCTAGAAGAAATAGAGAAGAAGTTGAAGCAAACAGATGTTTAGGCTTTGAAGATACAAATGGAAGAAAACAATGAAATGGAGAAGGTGATAGGAGGGTTCGGCTATCAAGAAAGAAAAGATGAGAGGGAAGGAAAATGAAAGAAAAAGAATACTAAGAAAGGTTAAAGTTTCGATTGTGGCACTTGAGAGAAGAAACAAATGCTCACATAAGCAAAAGTGAATAAATAATTTCTAAACTTAATTTGCTAACTCTCTACTCAAAGTGACCTATAGAAGAATCGGCACACACACCCACAACCACCTAAAAATCAAAATTGCACCCAAGAGAAGAAGGAAAAGCCTAAGACCACTTCTAGCATATGCACCTTGCTTAGCCCCCAAAACTAAAAGCTCGCCCCTTTAACCAAGGCACACTCGGTCAACAACTCCTAACAAGCCACCCACTCCTTGTTCATCTCCTACTTTTACTCTCATCCCCCATTTGAATCGATTTGAAAGATTCAAATTTGACCTTTCACTCTTATTCACTCACTTAAAATGTTTGAATTATTCCACTCCCACTCTTCAAGGTCCCTAGCCGAATCCATCACCTCTCATCCTAACGCCAAAAAGAATTCCCAAAAAGTAAACTATGCGACTCGAACCTGCTCCCTCTATGCTCCCCTATGGCGTCATCTCCCCCTACTCCCTAGGCACCACTTTGCCACTCCACCACTTCACTTCTTTTGTCATCAAACATAAGCAATAATCCTTAAAGCCTACCCCAGCCAACTCTCCCCTAAAGTGCCCAAAATTAAAATTTTTCCAAGGCTTCAGCTTAACCCCGGGCCTTCTCGGGGACCCCCAAACATAACAAATTAATATATGGGGCATACCACAGACAGAAACATAATAAATGCAAAGCCCCTAATTCCCGGATGTTACAGTTCTACCCCCTTAAAGAAATTTTAGCCTCGAAATTTACCTGGTCAAAAGAGATGAGGGTACTGCTGTCGCATAACATCCTCTGGCTCCCATGTCGCCTCTTCCACACCGTGATTTCACCATAAGACTTTGACCAACGGGACTAATTTCCTTCTCAGCATCTTAACATCTCGATCTAAGATCTGCACTGGTTCCTCCTCAAAGGATAGTTCTGGTCTTACTTCAATCTCCTCCATCAGCACAATGTGAGATGGATCAAAATGGTAATGCCTTAACATTGAGACATGGAACACATAATGTATCTGCTTCAATTATGAAGGCAACTCAAGCTGATATGCCACTGGTCCCACACGTTTCAACACCCGATAAGGCCCGATGAACCTGGGACTTAGCTTGCCATTCCGCCCAAACCTCATTACCTTCTTCCACGGTGAAACTTTTAGGAAGACTTGACCACCTACTGCAAATTCTATATCCTTACGCTTCAGATCAGCATAGGATTTCTACCTGTCGGACGTTTTCTTCAACCAAGTTCAAATCAACTTAACTTTCTCCACTGTCTCCGAAACCAATTCCAGACCCAACATTTGATGCTCACCCAATTCTGTCCAACAAGTAGAAGTACGACACCTCCATCCATACAACGCTTCATAGGGAGCCATCTGAATACTAGACTGGTAGCTATTGTTGTATGCGAATTTTGCCAACGGTAAAAACTCTTACCAACTACTCTTGAAGTTAATGACACAACCTCTCAACATATCTTCCAAGATCTGAATTACCCTCTCAGACTGACCATCAGTCTGTGGATGAAATGTTGTGCTGAAGTCTAGTCTTGTACCCAATGCCTGATGCAGTGCCTTCTAAAAATGCGACGTAAACCTTAGGTCCTTATCCTATATGGTCGACACTGGTACCCCATACAACCTCACATTCTCTGCCACATACAGCTTAGCCATCTTCTGCAGAGAATAATCAACATGAACAAGTATGAAATGGGCGGACTTTGTGTAATAGCCCAAATTTGGGGCTAGTCGAAATAGTGGTCTCGGGACCACTAATTTGAGGTTGAGGAAAATTATTTTAGTACTATTTTATGTGTTTTGGTGTCACTATATGATTATATATAAATTTTGGTGCCTTAATTTTACTAATAGCATGACCAATTGAGAAAAAGGACTAAATCGCACGAGATGCAAAAGTTCTATTTTTAAGGTAGGGGTATCAAATAGCCATAGATTGTTAAATTGAGGTATTTTAAAGGGAAATTTATCCCTTTTAATTGCTTGGCCGGTCATGGGCTATGTGGGAGACAAAGATAGACAAAATTAAGTTAAAGTCAGTAGGAGTTGGTGGCTAATTTGACTAGTTTAATATTACAATAAAGAAAGAGAAAAATATCATCTTTCTCTTCATCTTTCTCCACCAATTTTTGCAAGAAAATAGAGGGTTGAAAGCTCAAAAATTTTTAGTAAACTCTCCTCCAATTTTAGTAAGTGATTTTGATGATTTTCTTAGTAATAGTTATACTTTTGAAACCCCTAAAGCTTAAGCTTTCAAATGAGGGGACCATTGTGCAATATTGTGTAAAGCTTAGAGTTTTCCCATGAGAGCAATCATTGTTATTTGCTGCATTTTTATGGGAGAAAATGAAAGTTAGGGAGATGAGAAACAACTTTTGTGAAAGATGTTTGCATGAAAACACTTAAGTGGAACTTAAATGCAAAGAGTGAGATTGTGTCATAAATGCATGAAATAGTTGGAATTTTGAGTAGTTGTAAGAGAAATAAATGTTTAGCTAGGCTTTTTTAATGAGGTAATGTGTTGAAAAAAATAAATTACGAGCCTAGGGGCAAAATCATAATTTTGCCAATGTATAAGGGCAAAATGGTCATTTTTTCCCAAGTGTGGAAATTGATGTAATATGATCATAGGAAATCTAAATGAATGAATTTCATGATTATAGATCATGAAAAATGAAGCCTCGATCGAAATCAGTGCAAGAACAAGGTCGAGGACTAAATTGCACATCTCCCTACATTTTGTATATTGAGGTAAGTTTGTATGATTTCTAAGCTTTATGATTACTATCATTGAATTGCTTACTATAATATACAATTCTATTTTCTAATGCCTATCGTGTTTGTGAACAAAGAGATTAAACATGAGTAAGCCCCGATTGAATAAGAATTCCCCAAGATACCCGATATACCACACAAGATATCATGTAAGTCCAAGGCAAGCTTAGCATTGATCAAGATATCATGTAAGTCCAAGGCAAGCTTGGCATTGATCAAGATATTTTGTAAGTCCAAGGCAAGCTTGGCATTGATCAAGATATCATGTAAGTCCAAGGCAAGCTTGACATTGATCAAGATATCATGTAAGTCCTAGGCAAGCTTGGCATTGATCAAGATATCATGTAAGTCCAAGGCAAGCTTGGCATTGATCAAGATATCATGTAAGTCCAAAGCAAGCTTGGCATTGATCAAGATATCATATAAGTCCAAGGCAAGCTTGGCATTGAGTAAGTTATCAAGGGCAAGACTTCATCTAAGTCCATGTCAATACATGGCCTTGAAACCAAGATAAGAAATTCCATGTAAGACCATGCCTAAGATATGGCTTTGGTGGCATATTAAGTGGGAAGAGATCTAGTATCCTTGGGTATTCGTAGAAGTCATCAAGCAAACAAGTAAGATTAATAATGAGGTAACAAGAGAACTAAGAAAGCAAAGCTAGCATCAAAATAAATTAAATATTACGCATGTTAAGAATGAAAAATTAGAGATCATAATGATTATTGTTTAAGTACGCTGATCAATGTGATCAAGTAACACAGGTATCATGTTTACTATACAAAAATGAGTACAGTGAGCATCATGAGACATGTAAGAACCAAGTATGAGTAAGTAAGCTTTAGAGTTGAAATTACGATACTATTATTAAGCAAGCTTATTGACATGTGTTTTACATGCAAACTTACTAAGCTAAATGCTTACATATTTGATTGTGTCTTTCTATGTAGTCCCGCCAAGCTAATTTGTGGATCATCGGAGTCGAAGCTCGTAGCACGCCATTAACTTTTATTTTGGTATAGCCAAGTTACTTTACTAAGTATGGCATGTATAGGAAACATTCATTTTGTGGACATGTTTTTAGAAGGGCCTTTGTAAAGGCTATCAAGTTTATTATTCTTTTGTATATGGCTAGTGATTGGCCAAATTTGACTAAGTATTTCTATTTATTGAGATCAATTAAGCATGTAGTATTATTCATAAAATTGGGTTGTTATTGCATTGTTGAATTGTGTATGGATATGATCTTCATTTTAGGGTGGCTAACGGCATGGTAAATAGCCTATAAGTGCCCACACGGTTGGACACACGGGCGTGTGTCAAGGCCGTGTTAACCCTGCACCTTAGTATTATTAATCAGAATGGGCCACGGGTAAATTCCACGGCCATGTGTATAGGCCGTGTTATACACACGGGTTGGACATGGGCGTGTGCCCAGACCGTGTTGATTTAGCCAGTATATCAAGGATTAGCACACGGTCTAAGCCCGTAGGCGTGTCATGGCCATGTGAAATTAGTCAGTAGCCTCCTACGGTTGGAAGACACAGGTGTGTCCAAGCCCTGCGAAAATAGGCATTAGCTTCCCACGGTTTGAGGGTATGGGTGTGCTTAAGGTACACGGGCGTGTTCCAAGTCACACGGGCGTGTGAACCCTGCTTGAAAAATGAATTATTTGATTTAGTTCCAAAAAATTTCAGACACAAGTTTAAGGCCTAGTAGGCCCTTGTAATGTATGTGTTGACTAAGAAAGTGAAATTTTTTAAGTTGGAACGAAATTTTATAGCTCGTAAGTACATGTTTAAATGAGTTCAAGCATAGTGATATCTCGTATCCAGACCCAATACTGGTCTTGGGTACGGGGTGTTACATTTAGTGGTATCAGAGCTACGATTTAGTCGGTTCTAGGACTAACATAGCATGAGCATGAGTCTAGCTATACATGCCATATGTAAGAATGTTTCTATATTGATAGTGTGACGACTCTTGATGATTTTAAATTATGGTTGTACATATAGAAATGGATTTAGAAGGGAATGTGGCGGATGACGTAGAAAGTAATACTTGCCTGCCCGTAGAAGGGACAAATCTTGAAGTTAAAATGAGAATAGACCTACTACGGTGAGTCAAAGGGGAGGAGAAGAGGCTAGAGAAGCCTTCCTCCACTGATGAACATAGGGTATACAGAGTTCATTCGGGCAAACCCGAACATATAACCCCCTCCACCCCCACCTATTCCATAGGCTACTCTAGTGGCCCTTCAAGTAGTAGAGGTGGTAAGAGGAGGTAAACCCCCAATTGATAGGATCAAGAAGCATGGGGTAGAAGAATTCTGGGCCAGAAAAGAGGATGATCCAAAAAGAGCTGAATTCTGGTTAGAAAATACCATCAAGGTATTTAATGAGTTGTCATGTACCTCTGAATAATGCATGAAGTGTGTAATCTCTCTCTTAAGAGATTCTGCTAACCAATGGTGGAACACCCTTTTGTCGGTTGTACCCAGGGAAAGGGTTACATGGGAATTCTTCCAGAAGAGTTTAAGAAAAAGTATATCATCCAGAGGTTTGTAGACCAGAAGAGAAAGGAATTCCTAGAGCTGAAGCAAGGCAAGATGTCGGTGACAAATTATGAGCGTGAGTTTGTACGACTCAGCAAGTACGCTCGCGAATGTATATCATCAGAGGCTATTATGAGTAAAAGGTTTGAAGACGGGTTGAATAAGGACATCAAACTGATTGTTGCTATTCTAAAATTAAAAGAATTTATCGTGTTAGTGGAAAGAGCTTGTAAAGTTGAAGAGCTAATAAAAGAGGAGAAGAAGTCTGAAATGGAGTCTCGTGACTCTAAAAAGAGACCGTGGAATAAGTCATTCCAATCTTCACCCAAGAAGTCAAAAATTTCCCTACCCGATCGGCTACTTCCACTGGGTTTTCCAAGAAAGACAAAAGTAAAAAATATTTAGGGAACAAAGCACAGACGACTTCAGTTGCAAGTGTCAAAAATTTTAGACCCGACAAAGTTTGAATGCCCACAGTGTGGCAAGCGCCATCTGGGAGAATACTGGGCACATGAAAATGCATGTTTTAGATGTGGTTTGTAAGACCACTATATAAAAGATTGTCCCGAGATAACAAAAGAAGGAAAAGCTCAAGACCCAAAATCTAGGAGTATGGTCAAGGGAAACCGCAGAGAAACCCAAGAAGTAGGGCAAGTGAAAGAGGTAACCCGAGAGACTAGGCCGTGAGACCCGCGGGTAGAGCGCTTGCAAGGACATACACTATTCACGCTCATGAAGAGGCATCTTCTCAAGATGTTATTACGGGTACATTTTCTCTTTACAATACTAAAGTTATTTCTTTAATAGATCTCGGATCCACGCACTCTTACATTTGCATGAAATTAGCATCTAGTTTGAGCGTGCCTATAGATACCACTGAATTTGTAATTAAGGTGTCTAATCCATTAGGCAAGAGTGTGTTAGTTGATAAAGTTTGTAAAGATTGTCCATTGATGATTAAAGGTCATGGCTTTAAAGCAAATCTTATGTTATTACCATTTGATGAATCTGACCTCATTCTTGGAATGGACTGGTTGACTACTCATAATGGAATTGTTAATTGTGGGAAAAAATGCATTGAGATAAGATGTGAGAATGGGGATACTCTACATGTTGAATCAGATTAACAAGATAAATCGCCAATAATAATTTCCCATATGATGGCATGGAGATGTTTAAGAAAAGGGTATGAATCATATTTGGCCTTCATGTTGAATGATAAGGAGACAGAGCTAAAAATTGAGTCAGTACCGGTAGTATGTGAATACGTGGATGTATTTCCCGAAGAATTACCCAGACTACCGCCAATTAGAGAGATTGAGTTCAGCATTGAACTAGCTCCTAGTATTGCACCGATATCCATTACTCCTTATAAATGGCTCCAACAGAACTGAAAGAGTTGAAGTTACAGTTGCAAGAGTTGACAGATAAGGGCTTTGCAAGATCAAGTTGTTCACCATGGGGTGCCTCGATTTTTTTTTTTTTTTTGAAAAAGAAAGATGGTAGCATGAGATTGTGCATAGATTATCGTCAGCTTAATAAAGTAACAGTAAAGAATAAGTACCCATTGCCTAGGATCGATGATCTGTTCATTCAATTGAAAGGATCGACTATGTTCTCCAAAATAGACTTGAGATCAGGGTACTACCAGTTGGGAGTGAAAGACTCAGATGTATCCAAGATGGTTTTTGAACGAGGTATGGGCATTATGAATTTTTAGTCATGCCCTTTGGGTTGACCAATGCTCCTGCGGTATTCATGGATTTAATGAATCACATCTTTAGACCATACCTTGACAAGTTTGTAGTCATTTTTATTGATGACATACTAATTTATTCCCAAGATGAGAAAGAGCATCTTTGAACACCTACAGACGGTTTCTGAGATCCTGCGAGAGAATCAATTTATATGCCAAATTCGGTAAAAGTGAATTTTGGCTCAAGGAAGTAGGATTCTTAGGACATATTGTCTCGAGGGATGGAGTCTGAGTTGATCCCAGTAAAATCTTAGCCATAATGGATTGGAAGTTGCCTAAGAACATTACTAAGATTAGAATTTTTCTGGGCCTAACCAGCTACTACAGACGATTTGTCAAGGGGTTTTCCATGATAGCAACCCCGATGACTAAACTGTTGCAGAAAAATGGAAGTTTGAGTGGACAAAATGATGCCAACAAAGTTTTGAGAAGTTGAAAGCAGTGTTGACAGAAGCTCTAGTCTTAGTACAACCCGAATTAGAGAAAGAATTTATAGTCTACAGCGATGCATCCTTGAATGGATTAGGCTGTGTACTCATGCAAGAAGGCAAGGTGATTGCTTATGCCTCCAGACAGTTGAAGCCTCGTGAGAAGAATTATCCGACGCATGATCTAGAATTGGCCGCCATAGTCTTCGCTTTGAAGATTTGGAGACACCATTTATATGGTGAAAAATGTAGGATTTTTACCAATCACAAAAGCCTGAAGTACTTGATGACGCAGAAAGAGTTGAACTTAAGACAAAGAAGATGGTTAGAGTTGATAAAAGACTATGGGTTGGTCATCGACTACCATCTAGAGAAGGCGAATGTAGTCGCCGATGCTTTGAGCAGGAAGTCTCTATTTACTTTAAGAGCATTGAATTCAAGGATATCCTTATCCGACAATGGCTCCCTTTTAGTTGAGTCGAGAGTTAGACCAACTTTTCTTCAAGAGATCTTTGAGGCTCAGAAAGAAGATAGTGAGTTGCAAGTCAAGAGAGCTCAATGCGAGTCAGATGCTGAATCTGACTTTCGGATTAATTTTGATGGTTATTTGATGTTTAGAGATAGAGTTTGTGTACCGAGGAAAGAGGGGCTTATTTAGAGAATTTTGTACGAAGCACATAACGGATGTTTGTCTATACATCCGGGAAGTACAAAGATGTATAGTGACTTGAAGCAACAGTATTGGTGGCCAAAAATGAAGAAAGATATTTCAGAGTTCGTTTCAAGATGTCTTATTTGTCAGCAAGTAAAGGTTGAACACCAAGTGCCTTCAGGTTTACTTCAGCTTATCTTAGTCCCCGAATGGAAATGGGACTGTATCACCATGGATTTCGTAACGAGTTTACCGTTGTCTCCGAGTAAAAAAGATGATGTTTTGGTAGTAGTTGATAGACTCATGAAGTCAGCCCACTTTATACCTATATGAGTGGATTACTCCCTAGACAAGTTGGCAAACTTGTATGTTTCAGAAATAGTAAGACTTCACGGAGTTCCCTTATCGATCATATCGGATAATGATCCGAGATTCACGTCCAGATTTGGAAGAAGCTGCAAGAAGCTTTGGGTACAAAATTTAGTTTTAGCACAACTTTTCACCCTCAGACTAACGGTCAGTCAGAAAGGTTAATTCAAGTACTCGAGGACATGCTCAGATGTTGTGTTTTGGAATTCCAAGGCAGTTGGGAAAAGTTTCTCCCATTGGTAGAATTTGCCTAAAATAATAGCTTTCAGTCGAGCTTAAAGATGGCACCTTATGAGGCCCTATATGGGCATAAGTGCCAAACTCCCTTGTTTTGGACTGAACTTAAGGAGAACCAAATTCACGAGGTTGATTTGGTTAAAGAAGCTGAAGAGAAAGTGAAAGTAATTCGAGAATGTTTAAAAGCTACCTCAAACAGACAGAAATCCTATTCGAATTTAAAGAGAAAAGAGATCGAGTACCAAGTTGGGGATAAATTCTTTTTGAGAGTATCACCATGGAGAAAAGTTCTTATATTTGGCCGTAAAGGTAAATTAAGTCCACGTTTTATTGGACCTTACGAGATTAATGAGAGAGTTGGGTCGGTAGCTTACTATTTGGCGTTGCCATCAGAATTAGAGAGGATACATGATGTTTTTCACGTATCAATGTTGCGGCCTTCTGGATCGAGACCCTTCACATATAATTACTCCATCGAAATAGAGATCCATACGACATGACTTATGGTGAAGAACGAGTCAAGATCTTGGCAGGAAGTCAAAATCGAGAAATAAAAGTATTGCCTTAGTGAAAGTTCTGTGGCAAAGGCACGGAATAGAAGAAGCTAAATGGAAACAAGAAGAGAGTATGAGAAACCAATATTCAAACCTTTTTACTGGTAAGATTTTCGAGGACGAAAAATCCCTAAAGGGGGAGAGTTGTAACAGCCCGAATTTAGGGCAAGTCAGAACAGTGGTCGCGGGACCACTAATCCGAGGTTGAGGAGAATTATTTTAGTACAATTTTATGTGTTGTGGTGTCATTATATGATTATATAGAAATTTTGGTGCCTTAATTTTACTAATAGCATGACCAATTGAGAAAAAGGACTAAATCGCACGAGATGCAAAAGTTCTATTTTTAAGGTAGGGGTACCAAATAGCCATAGATTGTTAAATTGAGGTATTTTAAAAGGCAATTTATCCCTTTTAATTGCTTGGCCGGTCATGGGCTATGTGGGAGACAAAGATGGACAAAATTAAGTCAAAGTTAGTAGGAGTTGGTGGCTAATTTGACTAGTTTAATATTAGAATAAAGAAAGAGAAAAATATCATCTTTCTCTTCATCTTTCTCCACCGATTTTTACAAGAAAATAGAGGGTTGAAAGCTCAAAAATTTTTTGCAAGCTCTCATCCAATTTTAGTAAGTGATTTTGATGATTTTCTTAGTAATAGTTGTACTTTTGAAACCCCTAAAGCTTAAGCTTTCAAATGAGGGGACTATTGTGCAATATTGTGTAAAGCTTACAGTTTTCCCATGAGAGCAATTATTTTTATTTGCTGCATTTTTATGGGAGAAAATGAAAGTTAGGGAGATGAGAAACAACTTTTGTGAAAGATGTTTGATGAAAACGCCTAAGTAGGACTTAAATGCAAAGAGTGAGATTGTGTCATAAATGCATGAAATAGTTGGAATTTTGAGTAGTTTAATGAGGAAATGTGTTGAAAAAAATAAATTATGAGCCTAGGGGTAAAATCATAATTTTTCTAATGTACAAGGGTAAAATGGTCATTTTGGCCCAAGTGTAGAAATTGATGTATTATGATCATAGGAAATATAAATGAATGAATTTCATGATTATAGATCAAGAAAAACGAAGCCCCGATCGAAACCGAGGTAAGAACAAGGTTGTGGACTAAATTGCACATCTCCCTACATTTTGTATATTGAGGTAAGTTTGTAAGATTTCTAAGCTTTATGATTGCTATCATTGAATTACTTAGTATAATATACATTGCTATTTTGTAATGCCTATTGTTTTTGTGAACAAAGAGATTAAACATGAGCAAGCCCCGATTGAATATGAATTCCCCAGGATACCTGATATACCACACAAGATATCATGTAAGTCCAAGGCAAGCTTGGCATTGATCAAGATATCATGTAAGTCCAAGGTAAGCTTGGCATTGATCAAGATATCTTGTAAGTCCAAGGCAAGCTTGGCATTGATCAAGATATCGTGTAAGTCCAAGGCAAGCTAGGCATTGATCAAGGTATCATATAAGTCTACAGCAAGCTTGGCATTGAGTAAGTTATCAAGGGCAAGACTTCATCTAAGTCCATGTCAAGACATGGCCTTGAAACCAAGATGAGAAATTCCATGTAAGACCATGCCTAAGATATGGCTTTGGTGGCATGTTAAGTGGGAAGAGATCTAGTATCCTCGGGTATTCGTAGAAGTTCATCAGGCAAACAAGTAAGATTAATAATGAGGTAACAAGAGAACTAAGAAAGCAAAGCTAGCATCAAAATGAATTAAATATTACTCATGTTAAGAATGAAGACTTAGAGATCATAATGATTATTGTTTAAGTACACTGATCAATGTGATCAAGTAACACAGGTATCATGTTTACTATACAAAAATGAGTACAGTGAGCATCATGAGACATGTAAGAACCAAGTATGAGTAAGTAAGCTTTAGAGCTGAAATTACGATACTATTGTCATGCTAAATGGTTTTTATTAAGCAAGCTTATTGACATGTGTTTTACATGCAAACTTACTAAGCTAAATGCTTACGTATTTGATTGTTTCTTTCTATGTAGTCCCGCCAAGCTAATTTGTGGATCATCGGAGTCGGAGCTCATAGCACGCTATCAACTCTTATTTTGGTATAGCCAAGTTACTTTACTAAGTATGACATGTATAGGAAACATTCATTTTGTGGACATGTTTTTAGAAGGGCCTTTGTAAAGGCTATCAAGTTTATTATTCTTTTGTATATGGCTAGTGATTGGCCAAATTTGACTAAGTATTTTTGTTTATTGAGATCAATGAAGCATGTAGTATTATTCATAAAATTGGGTTGTTATTGCATCGTTGAATTGTGTGTGGATATGATCTTCATTTTAGGGTGGCTAACGGCTTGGTAAATAGCCTATAAATGCCCACACGGTTGGACACACGGACGCGTGTCAAGGCCGTGTTAACCCTGCACCTTAGTATTATTAATCAGAATGGGCCACGGGTAAATTCCATGGCCGTGTGTATAGGCCATGTTATACACACGGGTTGGATATGGGCGTGTGCCTAGACCGTGCTGATTTAGCCACTATTTCAAGGATTAGCACACGATCTAAGCCCACGGGCATGTCATGGCCGTGTGAAATTAGTCAGTAGCCTCCCACGGTTGGAAGACACGGATGTGTCTAAGCCGTGCGAAAATAGGCAGTAGCTTTCCACGGGCGTGTGAACCCTACTTCAAAAATGAATTATTTAATTTAGTTTTGAAGGTTTTCAGACACGAGTTTAAGGCCTCGTAGGCCCTTGTAATGTATGTGTTGACTAAGAAAGTGAAATTTTTTAAGTTGGAATGAAATTTTATAACTCGTAAGTACATGTTTAAGTGAGTTCAAGCATAGTAATGTCTCATATCTGACCCAGTATCGGTCCTGGGTGTGAGGTGTTATACTTTGTCAACCGATCCACAATCACCCATACCGAATCTTTCTTTGTAGGCATAAGAGGTAGCCTACTAACAAAGTCCATCGTGATTTTCTCCCATTTCCACTGTAGAATCTTCACCAGCTGTAAAAACCCCGAAGGCAACTGATGCTCCACTTTCACTTGCTGACACGTCAAGCATTTACCCACAAACTCGATAATCTCTCATTTTAAACCAAGCCACCAAAACTGTTCACGCAGATCCCGATACATCTTATTCCCTCCAGGATGCATAGCATAAGGGCTACTATGCACCTCCTGAAGAATCATCTGTCTCAACTACACATCCTTTGGCACGCAGACCCTTTTACAAAAACACAAAACCCCATCACTATTCAAATTATAATCCTCTACCCCACCATTCCGTACCTGCAGAAGTTGAGCACTCAAGACATCATCCAAAAATTACTTCTCTTTAATCTAAGTTATCCATGTCAACTTTACCTGAAATTCAGCTAACAACTCTCATTATCATATAGGCTGAGATGGGCAAACATCACCCTCAAATCTGATATTACCTTCCAACTTAACTCATCTTCCACCACGTTAGCTTTACCCAGATGGTATTCAATCGAGCAGTCATAATCCTTCAACAACTCATTCCACCTACACTGTCTTAAATTCAACTCCTTCTGAGTAAGGAGATATTTCAAACTCTTGTGGTTGGTGTACATAATGGTATTCTCCCCATATAGGTAATGTCTCCAGATCTTCAGAGTGAACACTATCGTAGCCAACTCCAGATGATGTGTGGGATAGTTTATCTCATGCGGTCTTAACTTCGAGACGCATATGTAACCACCCTCCCGTGTTGCATTAACATGCACCCTAACCCCGTGTGTGACACATCACAATAGACAATGAACTCTTTCCCAGCCTCAGGCTGAATCAAAATTGAGCCTCCATTAAGATCCTCTTCAGCTTTTGAAAGCATTCCTACTGCTTGTCAGTCTAAACAAATGATACCCTTTCGCAATAACTTAGTTAAGGGTGTCACAATTAAGGAGAATCCCTCAACAAACCTTCTATAATACCCAGCTAACCCAGGAAAACTTCGAATCTCCGCCACAGACTTAGGTGGTTTCCAGTCAACACAGCTTCAATCTTTCAGAGATCAACCCTAATCCCCTCTATAGATACAACATGACCCAAGAAGGTGACTTCTTTCAACCAAAATTCACACTTACTTAATTTGGCATACAGCTACTTCTCCCTCAAAATCTGTAGAACCACACAGAGATGCGAATCATGCTCTTCTTCTATCTTGGAATATACCAGGATGTCGTCTATGAACACCACCACAAACTGATCCGGATAGAGTTGGAATACTCGGTTCATCATATCCATAAACGCAGCTGGAGCATTCATCAACCCAAACGGCATCACTAAAAACTCATAGTGACCATAGTGAGTTCAAAACACCATCTTATGATTATCTGTTTCCTTGACCTTGAGCTGATGATATCCTGACCTTAAATCTATCTTTGAAAAGATAAAAGCCTCTTTGAGCTGATCAAACAGATTGTCAATCCTCGGCAGTGGGTACTTGTTCTTAATCGTGAACTTATTCAACTGGCGGTAGTCAATGCACATACACATCGACCGTCCTTCTTCTTCACAAATAGCACCGGCGCTCCCCACGGAGACACACTTGTCAGATAAAACCACGATCCAACAGCTCTTGGATCTGGGCCTTAAGTTCCACCAGCTCCTTTGGCACCATCCTATAAGGGGCGTTAGACACCAGAGCTGTACCCGAAAGTAGCTCAATTCCAAACTCCACTTCACGATTCGGAGGTAATCTTGAAAGCTCCTCAGGAAAGACATCCACAAATTCCTTTACTATTCTAACCTCGCTAACAGTCACTTCCTTTGCATCCAATGCACTGATGAAATCTAGGAATGCGCTGCACCTTTTTGAGCCATCTTAATAGCCCTTAACATGGAGACCACGTTAGACAAATAATTCCTTCTCTCCCCTATTACAACCACCTCTTCGCCCTCTAGGGTACTCAACACCATTCGCTTAGTCGCGCAATCCAATTTAGCACAATGTTTAACCAACCAATCCATGCCTAAGATGAGATCAAACTCCCCGAATGGTAATTCCATTAACTCGGCTGGAAACAAAACTTCTCAAATTTCTAATAGCACATCTCTAAATAATTTATTCACTACCACGGATTGTCCTAAAGGGCTAACCACAATCATCTCTCTAGCAGCTATTTTAAATTCTATACTTAAAGTCTCAGATACAGTACAGGCAACATAAGAGTGGGTCAATCCAATATCAATCAAAGCAGGAAATAGCTTATTAGCTATAAGAAATGTACCGGTTATGACGTCTGATGCGTCACCATCCTCTCACCGACGAGCTACATAGACTACACCAGGCTGTCTGGCTTTTGCATTATCGAAACCCCTGCCTGGTGTTTCACGACCCCGACCAAAACCATTTTCCCTTCCAACCGGACCACGACCTCTCGGTGGTTGCAACCCACTATTCTTGAACTGAGTAAAACCCTGACCTAATGGCTGCACCTTGTCCAACTCATGTGGACAATCTCTGATCACATGATCCTTAGACCCACACTTAAAACATCCTCTAGTTCTTTTCCAACATTCCCCCAGATACATCTTCCCATATTGAGCACATGGATGAAATTGACCCACCGTGGTAGGTGCCAAAACTCGAGCTGGTCCATCAAACCTAGGCCTTTACTGAAAACCCCCAGATGATCCCGATGACCCAAAACTTCTTTTGCTTTTACCTCAATCTATATCCCTATTCTGTCTCTCAGTCTGCTTTACTTCCTCAGCTATTTTAGCTTTTTCGACCAACACAACAAAGTCCCTCTCTCGCTGCGGAGCTATCAATACCCTCAACTCATGCTGCAGCCCATCTTCAAACCGCACGCAGCAGTCATAGTCAGTCACCACTATACCTCGAGTGTAATGGCTCAGGCATAGAAATTTTGCCTCATACTCAGCTACGAATTTTCCCCATTTTACCTAATTTAGGAATGCTTTCCTCTGAGCATCCACATAACTGGCCTCAACATACTTCCCTTGATATGTCATCTTAAAGAAATCCCAGTCAATTTGATCAGCTGGAGTACCCTCTCTTATTGTGAGCCACCACTAATATGCCTCATCCGAAGAAGAGACACCGCTCCTTTCAGTTTTTCCTCTGTCGTGCAGTCTAGATCATCCATAAAGTTGAACTTGATTTTCAAAATGCTAACACATCACGAGGTTTCGTTTAACTCAAAGTTCCTTAAAACCTTCTTTTCCTGTGACATACCAGATTCGGTCGTAACGTTTAGGCTGGGTTTGGGGTGTTACAATTATGATATCAGAGCTAGGTTGCAAAACTCAGCTGTGGCATGGGTTCAAAAATGTTTTCAAAGTTGGTTTGAAATATGGTTTAGAAAAATACATGTTTTTTGGAAGTATGGCACCCGAGTCTCCGGCACCAATCTGTGCTGTAAGTTTTTTTATTATTGCTTGATTTCTTATGGAAAGAATATATCATGTTGTGATTGATAGTTGTAAGAGATTCAAATTTAAAGATTGAGACCTTTAGAAATATGTTTTACGAAAAACTACTTCTAATTCTATTTTCATAAGATTATCCGATAATAAACAGTGGAAGACATACTAATTCATAAAACTTGTAATCAGATTTAGTCGATTCTGTAGTCATGAGCACTAGAGGACATGGATGTGGTATGCGTGGCCGAGGTAGAGGCCAGGGAGTTGAGGTTTAACCCTCAGAATCAGGACATGGGCCGAAAGCTGAAGTGTCAGCATCACCAGTAGTGAAAGCATGGTCTTAGGACCTATCAGGAGGGGACGATGCTTTGTCCCAAGCTATGTTGCGTGTTCTAGAGCGGGTTACTGGAGCTAGCACGAGATCAGTGGCTCGAAAATCTATTCTTTAGTGACTTTGAGCAAATGGGGTCGAGATATTTAGGGGTATTTCTGGTGTGGCTCCTAATGTAGTTGAATACTAGTTGGAAGCGGTTGAACGAATCATGGACGATCTTGATTGCACGGCAGAGGAAAAGTTGAAAGGAGTAGTGTCCCTCCTTCGAGATGAGGCATACCAGTGGTGGCTCACGGTAAGGGATGGTACATCAGTGGACCGTATTACCTAAGACTTCTTTAAGACAGCGTTCCAAGGAAAGTATGTTGTGGCAAGTCATGTGGGTGCTCAGTGGAAGGCATTTTTAAATTTGGTCTAGGGGAATAAGTCGGTGGTTGAGTATGAGGCGGAGTTCCTGCGTTTAAGTCGCTATGCTCGAGGTATCGTCACAACCGATTACGAGTGCTGTGTTCAATTTGAGGATGGTCTGAGGGACGAGTTGTGAGTACTGATAGTTATGCAATGGGAAAGAGAGTTTGCTAATCTGGTTGAGAAGGTAAAGATAGCCAAAGAGGTGAAGCGGTCTGAGAGGCAAAATCGGGACAAGGATAGGGGTAGGAATAAGAGGAACTTTGGGTCGTCAGGATCTGCTGGGGGTTTCTAAAAGAGGCCTATGTTGGATGGGCCGGGTCGAGTTATGATGCCTAATGTTGTTGGTCGGTCTCAATCGTGTGCTCGATGTAGGAATTTTCATTCAGGGGATTTTTGGACAAGAAATAGAGGATGCTTGGTGTAGATCTATGGATCATCGATTAAAGGACTGTCCATAAGAGCCAGACAAGGCGTGGCCAATTGGTCAGGGTTATGCACAGTTTGAAAGAGGTGGTCAGCAGCCGCCGAGAGGTCGTGGTCCGACCAGAGGAGAAAATGGATTTGGTTAAGGGCGTGGAGCATTGGGCAGAGGTGTTGGGAGTACGAATGCAAGACATTCGGATTGGTTTACGCGGCTAGACGACGAGAGGATAGTGATACACCAAATGCCATAATTGGTACGTTCCTTATTTTTGGTGTTCCCTTTACAGCTTTGATAGATATTGGGTCTACACATTAATATGTTGCTGGTACTGTATCTAGAACTTTGAATATTGAATCTGAGGTTGCTTCTAGAGAAATGACAATGATTAGCCCTTTAGGACAATCTATAGTGGTAAACAAACTATTTAGGGATATGTCTTTAAAAGTGCAAGGGATTGTTTTCCCGGCTAATTTGATGGAATTGCCGTTCGGCAAGTTTGACTTGATTTTAGGCATGGACTAGTTAGTTAAGAATCGAGCGAACTTGGATTGTACGGCTAAGCGCATGATATTGAAGACTCCCGAGGATAAGGAAGTGCTAGTGATAGGTGAAAGAAGGAATTATCAGTCCAATGTCATGTCTGCCTTAAAGGCTGAAAGGATGGTGTGGAAAGGGTGTGAGGCATTCTTAGCTTTCATCAATGTTTTGGAGGCCAAAGAATTGTCTATAAGAGATGTTAGAACGATGAAAGAGTTTACGGACATTTTCCAAAAGAGCTTCTAGGGTTACCTCATGATCACGAAGTGGAGTTTGGCATCGATATACTTCCAGAAATAGCTTCGATGTCCATTGCCCCATAGGATGCCAAGGAACTGGTAGAACTTAAAGCTTAGATTCAAGAACTGTTGGACCGGGGTTTTATCAGACCAAGTGTGTTTTTGTGGGGAGTGCTAGTGTTGTTCGTTAAGAAAAAGGACAGGTCGATGCGGATGTGCATTTACTGCACGCAATTGAACAAGTTGACAATTAAGAAAAAATACCCGTTGCCTAGGATTGACGATCTGCGAGGCGCTTCGATCTTCTCAAAGATAGACTTAAGGTCGGGGTATCACCAGTTAAAGGTTAAGGAGGCGGATATTCATAAGACTGCTTTTCAAATCGTTATGGTTACTATGAGTTCTTAGTTATGCCGTTTGGGTTAACGAATGCACCAGCTGCATTTATGGATATGATAAAAAAAGGGTATTCCAACCCTACTTGGATCAGTTTGTTGTAGTGTTCATAAATGATATTTTGGTATATTCAAGGACTGAGGAGGAGCATGACTCACATCTTCGGATAGTTCTATAGATTTTGAGAGAGAAGCAACAGTATGCAAAATTTAGCAAGTGTGAATTTTGGTTGAGGGAAGTTACCTTCTTGAGGCATGTTGTGTCTGCCGAGGGGATTAGGGTTGATCCCCAAAAGATTGAAGTTGTTTTGGATTAGAAACCACCGAGGTCAGTAGCTAAAATTTGAAGTTTCCTTGGGTTAGCTTGGTATTACAGAAGGTTCGTTGAGGGATTCTCATTGATAGCTGCACCATTAACTAGGTTATTACGGAAAGGGGTACCATTTGTTTGGGCTGATAAATAACAGGAAAGCTTTGAAAAGCTAAAGAGGATCTTGACTGAGGCACCGATGTTGATTCAGCCTGAGGCTGGGAAGAAGTTTGTCATCTATTGTGATGCATCACACATAGGGTTAGGATGTGTGCTCATGCAAGAAGGGAAGGTAGTGGCGTATGCGTCTTGGCAATTAAGACTACATGAATTGAATTATCCCACTCACGATCTAGAGTTAGCTGCGGTAGTGTTTGCCTTGAAGATTAGAAGACACAACTTGTATGGAGAGAGGTCAATTATCTACACCGATCATAAGAGCCTAAAATATCTCCTTACCCAAAAGGAGTTGAATTTAAGGCAGCGGAGGTGGATTGAATTGTTAAAAGCCTATGACTGCTCAATTGAGTATCACCCGGGTAAAGCTAACATAGTGGCTGATGCGTTGAGCCGTAAGGTGATATCAGAGTTGAGGGTGATGTTTGCTCATCTCAGTTTGTATGAAGATGGGAGTTTATTAGCTGAACTTCAAGTGAAGCCTTCATGGGTAAGTCAGATTAAGGAAAAACAATTGTCAGACGAATTGTTAAGTTCTCGACTTTAGCGAGTGGAAGGCGGTGAGACAGAGGATTTTGGTTTGAACAGTGATGGTGTATTATGCTTTCGTAGAAAGGTTTGTATGCCAAAGGATTCTGAGTTGAGATAGAGAATTCTGTAGGAGGCTCATAGTAGCCCATATGCTATGCATCTCGGTGGGAGTAAGATGTATCGAGACTTGCGTGAACAATTTTGGTTGCCAGGTCTGAAGCGAGAAGTTACCGAGTTTGTGAGTAAATGTTTGACATGTCAACTAGTGAAGGCAGAGCATCAGTTGCCTTCGGGGTTGCTACAACTAGTGAAGATTCCACTTTGGAAGTAGGAGAGGATAATGATGGATTTTGTTAGTGGGCTACCTCTTACGCCTACTAGGAAAGATTTGGTGTGGGTGATTGTCGATCGGTTGATGAAGTCCGCTCACTTCATACCCGTTCATGTCGACTATTCATTATAGAAGTTAGCCAAGTTATATGTGGCAGAGATTGTGAGGTTGTATGGGGTACCAGTGTTTATCATATTAGACAGAGACCTTAGGTTTATGTCACAATTCTGGAAGGCGTTACATCAAGCATTGGGTATAATACGGATTTCAACACGGCTTTTCATCCACAGTCTGATGGTCAACCAGAGAGGGTAATTCAGATTCTGGAAGACATGTTGAGAGGATGTGTCATCGACTTCAGGGGTAGTTGGGAGGATTTCTTATCGTTGGGAGAGTTTACGTACAACAATAACTATCAATCCAGTATTCAGATGGCACCCTACGAAGCGTTGTATGGTCGTAAGTGTCGTACCCCTACCTGCTGGACAGAATTGGGTGAGCAACAATTGTTGGGTCCGAGTTGGTCTCAGAGACAGAGGAAAAGATTAAATTGATTCAGGCTGGATTAAAGGAAGCGTCCGACAGGCAGAAATCATATGCAGATCTAAAACATAAGGAAATAGAGTGCTTAGTGGGTGATCATGTTTTTCTAAAATTTTCACCTTGGAAGAAGGTCTTAAGATTTGGAATGAAAGGCAAGTTGAGCCCCAGATTCATCGGACCTTATCGGGTATCAAAACGTGTGGGACCAATGGCTTATCAGCTTGAGTTACCATCAGAGTTGAGTCAGATGCATGATGTATTCCATGTTTCAATGTTAAGGCGCTATCGTTCGGATCCATCTCACATAGTGCCAGTAGAGGAAATTTAAGTAAGACCCGATCTGTCTTTTGAAGAGGAACCAGTGCAAATCTTAGATCGAGATGTCAAGGTGTTGAGAAGGAAGTTAGTTCCTTTAGTCAAGGTGTTATGGCGTCATCACGGTTCAGAAGAGGCCACGTGGGAGCCAGAAGATATGATGCAACAATAATACCCTCACCTCTTTTGATCAGGTAAATTTCGAGGCTAAAATTTCTTTAAGGGGGTAGAACTGTAACATCCTAGAATTAAGAGTTATGCATTTTATGCTATTCTAGGTGTTTGGCTTGTTTAGCATGTTATTTTGGTGTGTTTGGGGGTCCTGGGGAGGCTCGAGTTCAAGCCAGAGCTTTTGAAAAATTTTACTTTTTGGGCACTTTAGGGGTGGAGAGCTAGTTGAAGTAGGCTTTAAGAATATTTACTTGTGTTAGTTGACACAAAAAGGAGCATGATGTGGTGGGAAGGTGATGCCACTTAAAGAGCAAGGGAGTGGCGTCACAAGGGAGCAGGTGGGGAGAAGGAGTTCGAGTCTCATCCGGAGCATATGGAACTTTATTTTTGTGCTCCAAGAGAGGAAGAAGTGGTATTCGGCTGGGATTCTTCAAGGTGGTTGTGGAATGGGTCAAATGCATTTGAATGGATGGACAAGAGGAGCTTGTGGAGTTTAAAGGGGTCAACTAATTCAAATGGTGGATAAAGAGTGAAGTAAGGAGCAAATCAAGAAGAGAATCGTGAGGTGTGGGTGTGTGAAGTGTTTGGCCGAATGTGGGTAGTGCTAAGGGGGCATTTTGATTTTGAGCTAGGGAATGTGGGGTGCCATTTTTCCAAGTACCTTTTGAAAGAGGAGTAAAATCGAAACCTTTAGGTGCATTTAGTTTCTTTTTAATTTTTGGCTATTGCTTTGTTTTTATGAACTATTCTCTTCTCTTCCATATAGGTGTGCCGAACTCACCACCCATTTTTTTCCCTTTTTGCATATCTTCTCTACTCCAACAAACTCAATAGTCGAACCTCAGCTTGCTTATTTTCTTTTCTTTTCATTTCATTTCTTCTTGTTTTATTCTTGTAGCCGAAACATAATTCTCCCCATTCTCTCTTTGTTTATCTTCTCCCATACCATTCATCATAGCCGAACCCTTACCCCTTCTATTTTCTTACCTACTTTCTTTATTAAAACCGAAACTCTCTTATTTCTTGCTTCGTTAGTTGAACCCCAGTGGCCATTTTCTTCACTTTTCTTTTCGCCCCTCTCTTATTTTTCTCTTTAACCAAAACCCTGTTGACATTTGCTGCTTGTGTCGAATCTTCTTGGACTTCATTCAGTTTCTCTTTGTTGAAGGTAAAAAACTTTTCTCTTATTCCTATTACCTCCTTACTTCTTCTTAGGAAATCGACCACTTATTATTGATCACAAACTGAGTTTGGCTTCTCTTCCGAAGTTGGCTACTCCATCCTTTGTAACTATTTCTTTCATCACTTGTTATGTAGCTAAATCCCAAGAATCAAAGGGCTAGTTGGTTGCGAAGGTCTCCTTGTCAATCGGTTTCGATTTGTGTAAGGTAATGGAAACTCTTTCATTTCTTTTTCTATCTTTCGGTCTTAGATGGGCATAGCCAAAATGGCTATTTTGTTCTTAATGTTAGTTTGAGGCTAATCTTTTCTCTTCTCCTCTTAACGTGGCATATTCGCGTCGAATTAGAATCTTTAGCCAAATCAAGTGTGGTGTGACTTTTTGTTAACCAAGGTAAGGAGTTCCTCTTTTGTTCTTTGTGATCAGCCTCTATTCATTTACTCTACCATAATCAAAGCCCTTGTTGGGGAAATCGCTGTTTCACTATAGTACTGTTTTGATCAAGATTTGTCTTCATGGATGCGAGTGCTAACCAATCTAAGGAAGGGAGTGGACTCGTAGTCTCTGCCCCTAAGTTTAAACGACGTGCTATGCTGGCAGTTCGAGATTTTAGTCGGGTTGTGGTAGAGAGCCGGCATCTGCTTGGGATATACAAATCGCGGTTATTCCTGCTAGTGAGAGTGTCGACGATCTAGAGTGTCTAGTTTTATGCGTAATCAGGTGTGTATTGCTCACACTCTCCTTTATTATTTTGGGTTAATAACAATGTTGGCTGAAAGCCGAAACGACTGTATAAGGCAGTTGTGACACCCTTGTGGGTAAGGTTGGAGATACCAGGTAAGTGCCTAAGAATATGTATGATTTTATTATCGGTTGTATATCGAGAATATGATTGCATTCATTACAAATTGATAACATGTTGCATGGGCTTTGGGATATGATTGAAAGGGGAAGTATGATTTAATGACTATGTCACAGTGGTTTGGTACCACAGTGGGTTGGCCCCACATATATTTATCAGTGATTGTCACAGTGGTTTGGTACTGCAATGGGTTGGCCCCACATATATTTATCCATATATTTTTCAGTGATTGTCACAGTGGTTTGGTACCATAGTGGGTTGGCCCCACATATATTTATCAGTGATTGTCACAATGGTTTGTTACCACAGTGGGTTGGCCTTACATATATTTATCAATGACTCTATCATAGTGGTTTGGTACCACAGTGGTTTGTTACCATAGTGGCTTGGTGCCACAGGTGTTTTGGATGGTTCTGGTGATGTAGAGGATGGAAAACAAGGTTGGGCTGGGTTGCATTGCACATATACTCTTTCTTACGCCATGTTGTGAGGGCTAAGGCCCAACTTGCATCTGTGGGCTTAAAGCCCGACTGCGTCATAAGGGGAAATACACACTGGGTCTTGGTAACTCGTCTGCTTAACTATGCAAGAAACCCTAGTTGCAGATTTGGAGCCGAGGTGGACTTTGAGGTGGCCATGCATTACGACTTTCGTAATTTTTCATTGCTTTATTTAAACTTACTTCTACTTTGGGTTTTTGCTTTATAATAAGGCCTCCATAACTTTAATTTGGGTTTTGATTTAATGCTACTATTACATATTTTATGAAATGTCAAATATGGAGTTTTTCTAAAACCAAAATATAAACAATCATTTTTTTCAAAGTGTTAACAAAAAGATGACAAGCGAATAACCAACTAATTCGAAAATTTTCTTAAAACCACAAACATTGTATTCAAATGTCACGATTATGAAATTTCCTAATTTCTACTTTCATAATACAAACCTATTTTAGATTGTTAAGGTTACTTATAAAAATGTTTGCAAGGAAGCCTTAAAGTTGAACTTAATTTTCAAAATGCTAAGACATCGCGAGGTTTCTTTTAATTCAAAGTTCCTTAAAACCTTCTTTCCCTGTGACATACCATATTTGATCGTAACGTTTACACCGGGTTTGGGGTGTTACATGGGTTGTTGTTGATCGATTGAAAAAATTAGCTCATTTCATTCTTGTACGTACATATTTCTCACTTGATAAATTGGTTGAGTTGTATATATCAGAAATTGTACGATTACACGGGTGCCACTATCTATTATTTCTAATAGAGATCCGAGGTTCAATTTGCGATTTTGGAAGAAATTGCAAGAAGCTTTAGGTACAAAGCTGCATTTTAGCACTATGTTTCATCCGCAAATGGATGGTCAATCCAAGCGAGTTATACAAGTACTCGAAGATATGTTACGATGTTGTATTCTTGAGTTTGAAGGTAGCTGGGAGAAATACCTACCATTGATTGAATTTTGTTACCATAATAGCTTTCAATCGAGTATTAAATGGCACCTTACGAAGCCTTATACGGTCATAGATATCAAAAACCATTGTACTGGAGTGAGCTCAGCGAAAATAAGATTCACGGGGCTGATTTGATCAGAAAGACTGAAGAAAAAGTGAAAGTGATTCGCGATAGTCTAAAAGTAGTGCCAGATCGACAGAAATCATATGCAGACCTGAAGCGGAAAGATATTGAGTTCCAGATCGGGGATAGAGTGTTCTTGAAATCATCGTCGTGGAAAAAGATATTGTTGCTTGGTCGAAGAGAAATTGAGTCCACGATTCATCAGTCTGTATGAGATTATCGAAGCGAATCGGGCCAATTAATTATTGACTATCTTTACTGTTTGAGTTAGAGAAAATTCATAATGTGTTTCATATGTCAATGCTTCGATGATACCGATCCAACCCTTAACATGTCATTTTCCCGACCAAGGTTGAAATTTAGTCTAATATGTCATATGCTGAAGAACCAATCCAAATTTTAGCTAATGAGATCAAAGAGCTAAGAAACAAGGGAATCGCTTTAGTGAAAGTATTACGGCATCGACACGGGGTTGAAGAAGCTACGTGGGAACCTGAGGATGATATGAGAAAACAATACTTGAACCTGTTCACTGGTAAGATTTTCGGGGACAAAAATCTTTAAGGGGGAGAGTTGTAACAACCCGATTTTTCAGAACAATGGTTTCAAAACCACAAATTTGAGGATAGAAAATTATTTTAATATTAATTTATGTTTTTATAGCATGCTATTTGATATGTGTTAAAATTTCGTGAGCTAATTTTATCGTTTAATAACTCAATTTGAGAAAAAGGACCAAATCACATAAAATGCAAAAGTTGTATTCTACTTGTTAAGGGTGTTTAATTGTTATAATTTATTAAATCAAAGGTCCTTATGATGATATTAAACCATTTGATAGTTAATGGATGATAATGGCTTGGCATTTGGTGTTATTATTAATATTCATTAAGATTAAAATTGGTATTTAGTTATTAAATGATATATTATAATAAAACAAATAGGAAATCCATATTAACATCTTTCTTTTGGCCGAATATAGAAGAAGAAGAAAGCCATTGATGAACTTTTAGGGTTCAACAGTTGTGAGCTTAATTGGTAAGTGTTTTGAGCACGATTTTTGATGATTTATATGTTTTTGTTATCGTTGCTTCATGTTCTAGCTAGCCCGTAATTTTTGAGTTTGTTGATGATTTTGTGAAATGCCATTGATGAATATTTAAGCTTTTAAATGTTTGATATGAAAAATGGATAATTGTTGATAGATTATCATATTTCGTTAAGTGATTTTTGGTAAAATTACTATTTAGGGATTAAATTATGAAAAGTAAAAATTATGTGGTTGAAATGTGAAATAAATGTGAAATATGGGCTGCTAGGGGTACTATGGTAATTCGGCTAAGCATGGGTTTTATTGAATTATATGAATTTTGTGTATTTGTGAAATAGGGACTAAATTGTAAAAATGTGGGACTTTAGGGGCTAAAGTGTAAAAATACCCAAATATGTGTTTGTGGACTAAATTGAATGATTTGATGAATAAATGAGTTAATTTTAATGTATATATGTCAAGAACAAAAGAAATCGGAATTAGATCGGGGAAAGGCATACTTATCGAGTAATTGATCCGATTCGTCAATTCGAGTACGAGGTAAGTTCGTATGTGGTAATTTCATTATAAATGTATGTTATATGTTTTGATAATGCATAAATTGTGATTATGAGATTACAGATAATGTTTGAATTGTGAATACGACTCTACGGAGGTGTTCGACGATGAAATCTACAAGTGAGACTCCCCTGTTGAACCTTAGAATAGTTTAGGATGCTAGTGACATGTCATTAGGCTATTGTGTTGGCTTCGGGCCATGATATCCACACTTCAGGTGCAAATGATACCTTGATTTGGCTACGAGCCATGGTATAGATATTTTAAAGATGAGTTACCTTGATTTGGCTATGGGCCATGGTATACGTGCTCCGGGATAAGTTACCTTGATTTGGCTATAGGCCATGGTATAAGTACTTATCGATTGTGATCCTTGAGTATCCAACTTCTATTCCAAATGGTACAACTGGTAAAAGAATGACGTGTTTGAGAAAGTGGTTAGTACGAAGTGATACAGGTATGTACGAAACCTATTCGAGTATTACATTGAGAAAGTTTAATAAGATGGTATTTGATCATGTTTTAATACATGAGAAAAGTTTGTGATTAATGTGATTTAGAAAATAGTTGAATTATATTCATTTGATGAATTGATTTATTCACTTACAAACTTACTAAGCTATAAAGCTTATTGTGTGTTATTTGTCTATGTTTTATAGAGAATAAAGCTAGCTCGGACCCGAAAATCATCGGGAACATCATCGCACTATCAAACACCTAAGTTGGTACTTTTTGAGTTGTGTATATATGGTATATGGCATGTATAGGCTAGTTATGGAACTTTGGTTATGAATATAGCCATGAGAGTTGGCTTGTAAATGTATAAGTTTGTTTTGTATATATAGTCATGAGTGATGGCTTATTTTGGTATGTTTTGGTATAAATGTGGTTATGGTTTCATAGTTGCTCAAATGGTTATATTTTGAGTTTGGTAAATGATCTATATGGTATGATTGAAGTTGTTAATTTGATAAGTTATGTGATTGAAAATTTACGCTTGATGATATAAGTAATTGAATAGGTATTTGACATTGATTTGAGTGTTGGAATTGGTTGAAATGTGTAACAGCCCGATTTTGAGCCTAGTCGAAATAGTGGTTTGGGGCCACAAATTTGATAAGGAAAAATTTAATATTCTTATATTTTTATGATCTACAGTTTTACAGAATGATTTCGTGAAAATTTCGTTTTAAAATTTTGATGTTTGGGCACTCAATTTAGTCAAAAGAACTAAATTGTAAAAAGTACAAAACTTGAGTTCTAGATGATAGAGGTTTCTAATTGTTATGAAATTTTAAATTGGAGGTCCTTAAAAGGTAATTAGACCATTGGTTAATTTTTTGGGTAAAAATGGACATGAAATAGGTGAAATAGAATATTTTAAGTTAAGGGCATTTTAGTAATTTGGTGATTAAATGAATTAAAAAGCCAAATTAAAAGCCAATTTTTTCTCATCTTCAACCCCTTGGCCGAAATTCACATGAGGAAGACATAGCTAGGGTTTTTCAAGCTTTCAAGCTCAATTGTAAGTCTGTTTTAGCCCCATTTTTAATGTTCTTAACATTTTTTAGATCCTCGTAGCTCGGTTTACCTATTTCTACCATTATTTTGAGCTAGGGCTTGCGTTTAAAAATTTACCCATAGATGACATGCATGTATTTTGATGTTTTATGGAAGAATATGAATGTTTGGAGTGTGATAAACAACTTTTACTAAGTGATTTTTGATGAAATTACATAAAAGGACTAGTTTATAAAAAAAGTTGTAAAATGTGTGTAATTGTGTGAATAAGTGCAAATTGTGGACTGTTATAGTTATGAAAATGGTTCGTCTAGGCCTAAAATTCAAGGAAATTGAATAAAAATTATTTTACCGGCCTAGGGGTAAAATTGTAATTTTGTAAAGCTTTAAGGGCAAAATTGTAATTTTTCCATAAGATGTTTTTGGGCTGATTTGAACAATGTGAGCATTGAATAAGTCAAATGTGTTATTATAGATCAAGAAAGACGTGGAATCGACCTTGATCGAGGAAAGGAAAAGATTGTGGACTAAATTGCAAAATTACTATATTTTGCACCGAGGTAAGTTTGTACGTAAATAATACATCATTTTTATTTATGTTTTAATATTTTTTATATTATATAATATATGGCTGAATATGGAGTAATTATTTGATGTAAATTATGAATTATGAATGATTATGGATGAATTGGTAAAATGTTGAAAAGTGAGTATTCCCGGTTGAACCTTCGGAATAGAAAAGATAAGAATGAGGTAGCTAGGTCACATTTGTGGTACTAAGTGTAGGCCACTATGTGTACAAAAATAGGTACGAGATGGTTTTAGGTCACGTGTGTAGTACTAAGTGCAGGCTACTACATGTACCAAACGGATAGGTCGCATGTGTAGTACTAAGTGCAGGCTACTATACATACCTGATAGCTTTGATCACATGTGTGGTACTAAGTGTAGGCCACTATGTGTAAGTGATGGTTTTGGTCACATGTGCAGTACTAAGTGCAGGCTACTATGTGCACCAGATAGCTTCGGCTACAAGGGTGGTTCTATGTGCAGGCCACTGTGTATCTGTTATTATTCCAATGGGTTCAACGGGAAATTGACTAAGTGAAAATATATGTGATCATGTAATGACTAAATGTAATTTAATATGAATATGTGATGAATAAGTGCAGGTATTAGCGTGAAAATTTATGAACAATGTGCTCGATATTTGATCGAACCTTCGATAAGATGAAATGGAGTAAGTGAAATTATGAAAGAGTAAATTTAGCAACAAAATAGTTTTGGACAGCAGCAGTTGTGTGACTTTGAAAAATCACCAAAAATGGTGAGAAATTGAATTAGAGGTTGAGTAAGATATGAAATTAAATCTGAATGAGTCTATTTTCACATAAAAGAAACGGTGTAAACAAAAGAATTTCATATTCTGTGATATTCAAATTTTTGTGAGCAGGGTCAGAATGATGTCGAAATCCACTGTTCGACTTTGGAAAATCATTAAAAATTGTATAAAAATAATTATGGTTTATAATTTATATGCTTAAATTTATTAATGAGTCTAATTTTAAGAAACAAATGGGAACATTATCCAAATTCTGTACGATGATTTAATTAATTTTTAGTGCAGAGGAGTCGGAACTGTTGGACAACTAAACAGGGGAAACTTTAAAGAATAAACTGTACTTATTGGCTAAACCAAAAATTTTGGAAATTATATGGTAAGGAGATATGTGGGTCTAATTTTAGGGAAAATTAGCAGATCTTAATTTGGAGTTTTGTAGCTCTGGATAAGAATAATTTAGTGACTATAACTCGAATAAACAACTTGTTTGAACTTGAATAAATAGTGAATCTATGTGTAGTTATGATTGTATTATTTTGAAAGCATGTTAGTAATTTGTTTATTATTTACATACTTACTTACTAAGCTATATGCTTACTTCCCTCTCTTTTTCCTTGTTTTATAGTGTCACCAAGCTAGCTCGGGATTAGGAAATTGTCGAAGATCCATCCACACTATCAACACTCTTTTGGTATTTTGAAATCAATATTTCGAATTATGGCATGTATAGAGGACTTGGTTATTTTGTTGTGTGTCATAATTGACTTGGCCTAAAATGTTGGCCTATGTTATTTGATAGTTCATTTTGTATAAGGCCATTGATGTTGGCTATTGTTGATCAAGTTATATGTTTATGATGATGCAATTTATGAGATGCATGACTAGGTTGAATGAGTGTGTAATGAAAATTGAAAAGTTTTAAATTTGGATGTAAATTTTATGTCTCGGTTTAGTACGACTATATGTGTTTTGTTTTGGTAATGCCTCCTACCCTGTTCCAGCGTCGAACACGAGTAAGGGGTGTTACATTTTAGTGGTATCAGAGCTATGGTTTAGTCAATTCTCGAATTAACGTAATGTGTGTAAGAGTCTATCTATACATGCCATAAATATACTGTGATAGTGTGATGACTCCTGACATTTTAAATTGTGTTTTCATATAGTAAATGGATCCCAACCGAGTTGTAGCTGATGACGTAGAAAGTAATGCGACGGCTCCCACGCAAGGGACCACGCCAGTTGAAATTAGATCTGAAACACGTAGTTAGGGAGATGGGGCTCGGAAAGCCTTTCTCCATATGATGAATAATTGGTACACAAAATTTATTCGGGCGAATCCAAATGCTCAACCTCCTCTAACCCCTCCTATTCCCCAACCTGTTCTCGTAGTTCCTCAAGGTGCCGAAACGGTAAGATTGAACAAGCTTTCGATTGATAAGATCCGAAAGCAAGGGGCTAAAGAATTCTGGGCTAACATAGATGATGATCCCAAGAAAGCAGAATTTTGGCTTGAGAATTCTATTCGGGTATTTGATGAACTTTCTTATACTCTCAAAGAATGTTTAAAGTGTGCTATATCTTTATTAAGGGACTCGACATATCACTGGCGGTAGACACTAGTATCTGTGGTTCGAAAGAAAGGGTTACATGGGATTTCTTCCAATAGGAATTCAAAAAGAAGTACATAAGCCAACAGTTCATTGATCAAAAATGAAAAGAGTTTCTCAAGTTAAAGTAGGGCCGAATGTCTATGGTATAATAAGAAAGAGAGTTTGTTAGACTCAGTAAATATGCCCAGGAATGTGTGTCTACTGAGGCCATTAGGTGTAAGACATTTGAAGATGGGTTGAACGAGGATATTCGACTGCTAGTTGGGATCTTAGAGTTGAAAGAGTTTGTGGTATTGGTCGATTGAGCTTGTAAAGATGAAGAGCTTAATAAAGAAAAGAGAAAAGTTGTGATTGAACCCAGAGATGCAAGAAAGAAGTGAATGAGTAAGTCATTCCAATCTCAGTCAAAGAAGTCCAAATAGATGAATCCTCGATTGACTATTTCAGCTGGATATTTGCACCAAGACCGTGGGAGATCATATTCGGGTTCTAAAGCTCAAGCTTCAATGGAAAGTGTGGGTAATGTGAGGTCTAATAGACTCGAGTGTCAACATTGTGGTAAGCAACATCATGGTGAGTGTTGGACGATTAGTCGAGCTTGTTTCAAGTGTGGTTCTTGAGAACATTATATTAAGGACTATCCTAAAAGGGTTGAAAAGAAAAATTTCAGAGTGTCAGACAGACTAGCACTGCTAATAGAGGTAGACCTCTGAGAAATACTAGAAGTGGAACTAGCAGTAAAAGTGAATGAAGGATTCAGCTGGGAGATTAGAAGCTAAAGCACCTGCTAGAGCTTATGACATATGTGCTCATGAGGAGGCATCATCTCCCAATGAGATTACTGGTACATTTTCTCTTTATGATACTACTGTTATTGCATTGATTGATCTCGGGTCTACTCATTCCTATGTTTGTGTGAATTTAGTATCTAGTAAGAGTTTACTTGTTGAACTTACTAAATTTGTGATTAAAGTGTCAAACCCTTTAGGCAAATATGTGTTAGTTGATAAGGTTAGCAAGAATTGTCCTTTAATGATTTAAGGTTACTATTTTCTGGCTAATATGATTGTGTTGCCATTTGTGAGTTTGATGTTATTATGGGTATGGATTGGTTGTCATTGCATGATGCCAAGGTAAATTGTAGACAGAAAACCCCTGAATTGAAACGTAAAAATGGTGAGATTCTTTGGGTTGAAACAGATGAATTAAATAAATTGCCTATGGTGATTTCGCACATGTCTACTCAGAAATACATGCAACAGCCCCAACCCATATCTGTCACCAGACTAAAGTTAAGAGGCATTACCGGACATATCGAATCATAACACAAACATTTCATTAACATCAAACATTCACAAACATTCCATAACGAAAAATACACATAAAGTCTCTTTAGAAGATCTACGAGACCTTTTAACATGTATTCGGAAGAGGTCGGGACTAAACTGAGCACATATAATTTTTTTTGAAAACTTAAACATTTTTTTCAAAGTTACAGAGGTCACACGCCCGTGTGGGCAGGCCGTGTGCCTCACATGGCATTACTCATGGGAAAATAAGGCATACATACTGACTTGTCCACATGGCCACAAGACAAGCCCGTGTGCCAAGCCGTGTGAAATTCTGGAGGTTACTGACTTGCTCACACGGCTAGTCACACGCCCATGTGTCCAGCCCTTGTGGCTTCCTGACTTGCTTCAAATTGCAACCTTAAGAGACACAGTCGAGACACACGCTCGTGTGCTCAACTGTGTGGGCAAATATAGGCCATTTGCAAGGCCAATTTGCCACCCAGAATTGAGTCAAACCTACAAGCATCAACAAGCCTCAATTCATGACCCAAAAGCAGCCAAAACATACCAAATCATGCACAATTTGACTCTTAACAACATAATTCATTTCCATATACAAATCCAACTCAAACATACCAATTTTAAGCACCAACTTCACATCAAAAACATGTGATTTATACATCATTTTAATCCATAACAGGTCATAGCATTTTTCATGATAATAATTTCCCAAATCAACCATGAAACTTACCAAAATTGACCATTTCATTTGGCCATTCATGAGCACATCAAAACATACCAACTGTTGCATCATAAAGCATGACTAAACTCATCCATAAACACATTCATTAACGAGCCATATCACATGGATATATTTACACATTTCAAAACATAATCGAAGTTCTCTAGCCTATACATGCCATACTTTAATATATACATTTTCAAAGGTACCAAAATCTAGTTCGATAGAGTGTTGATGATCCTCGACGATCCCCGAGCTTTCCATAGCTTTGATAATCTATAAAACAATGAACAAACACACAGAGAGAAAGCTTTCATAGCTTAGTAAGTCATAAGAAAATAATGATCAAATAAACATTCGCATTAAATCAACTAGCCAAATCAAACAAACCTTAACCAAATGTACATTTATTATGCTTGCAAACTCAAACATTATCACATATACAATAGCATTATAACATCAATGGCTAAATACACATATACTCATAAGCACATATAAATTTCTCTTTTACCATGTCTAATTCATATATTTATCTTAAACATATAATTACCTTACTTTCATATTCATATAACATAACATGTACTTGAACCTTTTAGTTCGATTTTACATTCAATCTTAACTCGATAATGCCCGTTGAACCATTCAGAATCAATAAGGATACTCAAATAGTTGGAAATCTCGTACAATGCCAACGTCCCAGATGTGGTCTTACATGTAATCACATATCAATGCCACTGTCCCAGATAGGGTCTTACACCAATATAATACGATGCCAATTTCCCAAACATGGTCTTACACGTAAACACAAGTCGATGCCAACGTCCCAGACGTGGTCTTACACAAAAACACATTCATAAACCTATGACATATGTATCCTAACTATTCCTAAGGTTCGTACGGGGCTTTCAAACATTGTAACTCGATTGATTCAAGCTCGTAGACAATTCTTCCACGCTTTTACCACTTGACATTCACATATATATATACAAGTAATAATTTATTTTGGTAAAAATAAAATATATACAATCGAATTTAATGACATTTATTTACTTATGAACTTACCTCGGACGAAGACAGATGAATTGGAACAACTATTCAACAATTTTAGACTAGGGTCTAAACTGAACTGTTACAATACATGAGAAAAGGGTGTGAATCTTATCTTGCTTATGTGATGAATACTGAGATGTCTGAGTTGAAGCTTGAATCAATGCCGGTAGTCTGTGAATTTTTGGATGTATTTTCAGAAGAATTACCTAGGTTTCCTCCGATTAGAGAGATAGAGTTTGCCATTGATTTGTTGCCCAGGACTACATCGATCTCAATTGCTTCGTATAGAATGGCCCCGACTGAATTGAAAGAATTAAAGGCTCAGTTGCAAGAGTTAACAGATAAGGGGTTTGCGAGATCGAGTTTCTCTCCATAGGGTGCTCCGATATTATTTGTAAAGAAAGAGGACGGATCTATAAGACTTTGTATTGACTATCGATAGCTCAATAAGGTGACCATAAAGAACAAGTATCTGTTACCGAGGATTAATGATTTATTTGATCATTTGAAAGGGGCAACAGTGTTTTCAAAGATCGATTTAAGGTTCGGCTACTATCAGTTGAGAGTTAAAGAGTCAGATGTGCCAAAAAACTACTTTCAAACGAGGTATGGGCATTATGAGTTTCTTGTGATGCCTTTTGGTCTAACTAATGCTCCGTCCATTTTTATGAATTTGATGAATAGAATTTTTAATCGTGATCTGGATAAGTTTGTAGTTGTGTTCATGGATGACATCCTGATTTATTCTCGAGACGAGTTCGAACATGTCAAACACTCGAGAACTGTGTTACAAATTCTAAGAGAGAAGAAATTGTTTGCTAAATTTAGTAAAAGTGAGTTTTGGCTTCGTGAAGTCAGATTCCTGGGACATATAGGTTCAGGTGATGGTATTCGGGTTGATCCAAGCAAAATTTCGGCGATTGTTGATTGGAAACCGCCAAAGAATGTATCAAAGGTTAAAAGCTTTTTGGGCTTAGCTGGGTATTATAGACATTTTTTTGAGGGATTCTCGATGATTGCCTCTCCTATGACTAAGTTGTTACAAAATAATGTTAAGTTTGAATGGACCGATAAATGTCAACAAAGTTTCGAGAAGTTGAAAGCACGATTGACTGAAGCACCAGTTTTGGTACAACCTAAGTCGGGAAAAGAGTTTTTGATTTATAGTGATGCATCATTGAATGGTCTTGGTTGTGTGTTGATGCAAGAGGGAAAAGTAGTAGCTTATGCCTTGAGATAGCTAAAACCGCATGAGAAGAACTATCCGACGCACAATTTTGAATTGGCCGCTATCATCTTTGCGTTGAAAATTTGGCGTCATTATTTGTATGGTGAGAAATGCCAAATCTTTACCGATCAAAAAAGTTTGAAGTATCTGATGAATCTAAAGGACTTGAATTTGTGACAACGGAGATGGCTTGAATTATTGAAAGATTATGAGCTAGTGATTGATTATCATCCCGGGAAAGCGAATGTAGTCGCAGATGCCTTGAGTAGAAAATCCTTGTATGCTTTGAGATCTATGAGTATGAGTTTGGCTTTGTCTGACGATGGTTCGATTCTGGCCGAGTTGAAGGCTAGACCATTATTTCTTCAGTAGATTTGTGAAGCTCAAAAGAACGATAGTGAAATGCAAGCTAAGAGAGCTCAGTGTGAATTGGGTTGTAACTCAGATTTTTGAATCAGACCAGATGATTGCTTGATGTTCTGTGATAGAGTATGTGTGCTGAAAGATGCTGAGTTTGTAACACCCCTCACCCGGTTCCATCGTCAGAACAGGGTACGAGGCATTATTGGATATGATTCAAGCAATTGTACAAAATTTTAAATGTAAAATCCATATAAATTAAAACTTTTCCATACATAGTCATCACACTCTCCTTCGACCAATTCAAACATAATCATAAACATATAACTTGATTAATATTGAACATTATCAACACCCAATTTTTAAGGGCCAGTATTTTAGCCTAATTAATTACTACAAGTAACAAAATGATTAAGCCTTCTATACGTGCCATAATTTCCAAAATATTTTTTTTCAAAATACCAAAAAAATACTGATAGTGTGGATAGATCCATGACGATCACCGAATCCCGAGCTAGCTTGATGACACTATAGGACAAGGAAAAGAAAAGAGAGTAAGCATATAGCTTAGTAAGTAAGTATATAAATAATAAATAATGGATTTAACATGTTTCCAAAATAACACCATCATATCTACATTCAAATTCACTATTTATTCAAGTTTGGAGCAAGCTGTCTATTCGAGTCACAGTCACTAAATTATTTTTATCTATAGATACGAAACTCCAAATTAAGATCCATAAATTTTTCTTGAAACTAGACTCATTTATATTCTTACCATAAAATTTTAGAATTTTTGGTCTATCCAATTAGTATATTTTATTTATTAAAATTTTCCTTTGTTTCACTATTCTACTATTTCACCTCTCTCTCACTGAATCAATTTTCTCTTGCATGTAATTGATTACCTTCTTGTTTAGTTAATTTGAAAATAGACTCATTAAGTATTTCAAGAATATAAATTATATCCCAAATTATTTTTAAAATTTTAATATTTTTTCCAAGGTAGAACAGGGGATCACGTAATTATTCTGAACCAGTCTCACAAAAATTTAAAATCTCAAAATATACAAATATTTTTGTAACACCCCAAACCCGGTCAACACACCACGACCGAATCTGGCATGTCACGGAGTGAAAACATTTGAAGAAAACAAGTTGCTGGTTTAGTTTTAGCGGAAAAAACTTCTTTATTTGTTTTGAAATCTCGAAAGGCATTTTAAAAGTCGTTTTCATTCATTACCTAAGAAAAACGTTAAATTCTATTGAAACCCGAGTGAATTCTTACTTGGTTAATTTAAAACCGTTTGACTTTGGGCATGGAAAACTTAGATTTTGGAAATCATTTAAATTAACTTTGTTATCCTCTTGTGAATACTATTACCCGATGGTAAGATTTAGAAACCCGTTGTGTAGTATAACTTTCGAAAACTTTGGTTATTAGGTTATTTAAAACATGTTAAACAGTTTACTTAGCAACATTTAGAAAATTTAAAGCAGATACAATAAACCCTAAATAAAAATACTAATGGCTTATTACAAACCCAAATAAAATCAAAATTTCAAATGAAGGTACCCAAACCGAAAGTTCAAGTAAAATCGAAAATAAATGTCGCATGGCCACCTCGAGTCCACCCGGCTCCTCATCCGCGATCTACGAGTCACCTGGAAAAATAAGGAAGAAGGTGAGTCACCAAGACTCAGTGCATAATCCCCCTCCCAATTATAGCAACATGCTTACACAGATTCATAACCAAGTAAATACATCATGCACCCAAACCTAGCCATCCACAACTCCTTTTCTACCCCGTGTGGTACCAAACCATTGGTGGTGCCAAACCATTGGTGACCCAAAGTCACTGATATCAATAATAATGTGGTGCTAAACCACTGGTGACCCAAAGTCACAAATAACCCACATGTGGGGCCAACCCACGTTGTGATACCAAATCACTGGCGACAATCCCATTTTATCAAATGTGGGGCCAACCCACTGTGGTGCGAAGCCACTGGGACGAGTCGCTATGAGGTGCCAAACCTCTAGTGACCCAAAGTCATGAATATTAACTGTGGTACTAAACCACTGGTGACCCAAAGTCACAGATATCAATCTTCCCCCTCCTCTCATACCACCCACAATAATGCACATGCATATACATATCATGCCAACATGATTAATCATTAAACATATAATAAACCATAGCATATGCGATTTCATCAGAATCAAATATCTTAAACTTATCAAACGGACTTACCCGAATCCTTGCTCATACCCATAAGGGTACCAAATCGAAACCTACACAATTTCGGCTTTTAACATAGTTTTAGGTTATTAAAAAGTTTACATGGATTATGAAGTGTGTAAGATACACACCTGGTTACTAACGTGACTATCGAATCCCGAAGATCAAGATCTAACGCACTAGATCCCCCCTTTCCTTAATGCTTTTTGATCACGAGATAGAGCCTTCCCTACAATCGGCCAAGATCTTAAACCACCAACTAATAGCTTTCGGCTTTTCAAAAGAATAAGAGAAAGGTTAAGTTTATATGTAACCTTACCACAGTCTCACTAAGACCGATTGACAGAGAAGAGATGACCACGATCCACTGCTTTAAAATCCTAAAGAACCTATGAGAAACTGATTTTAGAGATGATTAAGAATCATGACAAATGCCAAAATTTGACTTTTGTTCTATGTATGTCGACAGAGAGAAAAGAAGAAGATGATAGAGATTCGGCCAAGAACACTTACCCACTCCAAAATTGACTAGAGCAGAGAACACGAGAGATCTACAACGCAACGAGAGAAGAGAAGAGATCTTAAATAGTTAAGAGAGATTTTGGCAATGGTGGTGGAACAATCAAGGGAGTTTCGGCTATGGTTTTTGAAAGAAAAGCAAAAGAGATTCGGCTTTGCAAGGAATCAAGAAAGAATTGATGAACTTTCGGCACAAGAGAAGATGAGGAGAAAAGAGAGTTGTCGATTTGAGAAGGGATCGTGATGGGGTTTGGAAACTAAAATGAGAGAAAGAAAAGAAAGAAGTAGGGGAGAAGGAGATTCAGCCAAAGTGGTTTTGATTTCAAAGAAAATAAGAGAGGAATTCAAATGGAGATTCGGCTAGGTGCTTCAAAAGGGGATTCAACAAGTGCCAAAAGAGGTTTCGGTTTTGCCTCTCAACAACATGCTTCAAAGCTTGACTAGTCGAAATTGTCACTAAGGAATTTTGGCACTCTCCCCTAGTCTTCCAACAGATTACTCTTCCTCACACTAGAGTTCAAATTTCGGCAAACTCCTCAAACTTCTCCTGGCCAACCATTCAAATGAGTCTAACTTGATCACATTCTTAAATTATCTCTTCTCCATCCATTTAAATCTGTTGACTTGTTCAATAGTTATCCATCAGAGTTTGAGCTGAGCACAACTCTTCCCCTCTCCCGCGTCAAAAATAATTACACAAGGGGAGATTTCTGTAGCTCGAACCAAGGCTCCCCTTCCCTGCATGTGGCGTCACCTTCCTTGTGCCTTAGTGGCGCCTCCCTTGCCACTTTACCACTAGGTTATTTGTATCAAGACACTCCAACAACTCCTTTTAACCCCTAACTTCCCGAACTCCCCCTTCCAAGCACCTAAAATAGAAAATTTTAGCCATGACTCAGGCCTAACCCGAGGTCATGCCTGGACCCCAAGACACCTTGATTAACAACAATATCAAGCCATTCACATGCCATTAATGCAAACATAATAGCCCCTAACTAAGGATGTTACAGTTTTACCCCCTTAAAATAATTTTGACCCCGAAATTACCTGGTCAAAAGAGTTGAGGGTATTGCTGCCTCATCACATCCTTTGGTTCCCACGTAGCTTCTTCCATGCCATGGTTCCGCCATAACACCTTCACTAATGGAACTGACTTCCTGGGAAAAACCTTTACATCCCGATCTAGAATCTACACTAGTTCCTCTTCCATGGTCAAATTTGGGCTCACCTCAATTTCCTCCATCGATACAACATGCGATGGATCTGAAGGGTAATGCCTAAGCATGGAGATGTGGAATACATCATGTATCAGCTCAGTTCTACTGGAAACTCGAGCTAATAAGCTACTGGTCCTACTCGTCTCAATACCTTATATGGGCCAATAAATCTTGGGCTTAGCTTGCCTTTCCTTCCAAACCTCGGCACTTTCTTCCATGGCAAGACCTTCAGGAAAACCCTGTCACCCACTGCAAACTCAATATCTCTCCGCTTAAGATTGGCGTATGACTTCTGCCTGTCCGAAGCTTCCTTTAAACGAGCCTGAATCAACTTGACCTTATCCTCGGTCTCAGCAACCAACTCCGGTCCCAACATCTGACGCTCACCCAACTCTGTCCAGCATGTAGGTGTATGACACTTCCTACCATACAATGCCTCATATTGTGCCATCTTAATGCTTGCCTGGTAACTCTTGTTGTACTCAAATTCAGCTAACGGTAGAAATTCTTTCGAACTACCCCTGAAGTCCAAAACACAGCCTCTCAACATATCTTCCAAGATTTGTATAACCCTTTCTGACTGTCCATCCGACTGCGGATGAAATACCGTACTAAAATCCAATCGCGTACCCAACGCTCGATGCAATGCTTTCCGAACCTCGACGTGAATCGGGATCCCTATCCGAGATGATTGATCTTGCACACCGTGCAACCTCACTATCTCGCCACATACAATTTTAGCTAACTTCAAGCGAGTAATCAACCTCACCAAGATAAAATGAGTGATTTAGTCAACCGGTCCACAATCACCTAGACTAAGTCCTTCTTACTAGGTGTAAGGGGTAGCCCACTGACAAAGTCCATAGTGATCCTTTCCCACTTCCACTGAGGAATCTTCACCAGCTAAAGCAAACCCGATGGGCGATGTTCGACTTTGACCTGGCGACACGCCGACACTTACCCACAAACTTAGTCACTTTTCGCTTGACACTGCCACTAAAATCGCTCTCGCAAATCCGGTACATCTTGCTACCTCCGGGATGCATAGCGTATGAAATGCTATGTAATGCGCCCTAAAGAATCTTCACCTTAACTCGACGTCCTTCGGCATACAAGCTCTCCCTTGAAAACACAACACTCCATCATTGGTCAAGCTGTAACCTTCCAAACCACCACTCTGTACTTGCAACCTCCGAGTATTCAAACCCTCATCCACTAACTGTTTCTCTTTAATCTGCTTTACCCAAGTTGGCTTAACCCGCAATTCTACAAAAAGACTCCCGTCGTCATATAAGCTAAGATGAGCAAACATCGCTCTCAGGTCCGACACTACTTTATAGCTCAACGCGTCTGCAACCACGTTAGCCTTGCCCGGATGATACTCAATTGAATAGTCGTAGTCCTTCAACAGCTCAATCCATCTGCGCTATCTCAAATTTAAATCCTTCTGCGTCAAAAGATACTTCAGACTCTTGTGGTCCGTGTAGACTATCGATTGCTCTCCGTAAAAATGGTGTCTCCATATCTTCAGGGCGAAAACCACTGCAGCCAACTCCAAGTCATGTGTCGGGTAGTTACCCTCATGCAATCTCAGTTGTCGAGATGCATATACCACTACTTTCCCTTCCTGCATCAGCACACATCCCAAACCAGTATGTAATGCATCGCGATGAGCAGTGAATACCTTTTACGCCTCAAGTCGAACCGTAACCGAGCTTCCGTCAGAATCTTCCTCAACTTGTCAAAACTTTCTTGTTATTTCTCAGACCACACAAATGGCACTCCTTTCCTCAATAACTTGGTCAACGGTGCTGCGATCAGAGAAAATCCTTCTACAAATCTTCGGTAATACCCTGCCAAGCCTAGAAAACTCCAGATCTTCGCAACCGACTTAGGCGGTTTCCAATCCAACACTGCCTCAATCTTGCGAGGGTCCACTCTAATCCCTTCAGCTGACACTACGTGACCTAAGAAAGTCACTTCCCTAAGCCAGAACTCACACTTACTAAACTTGGCAAATAACTGCTTTTCCCTCAAAATTTACAAAACTACCCGTAAGTGCGTATCATGATCCTCCTTAGACCTTGAGTATACCAATATGTCTCTATAAATACCATGACAAACTGGTCCAAGTACTACTGGAACACCCGATTCATCATGTCCATAAATGCTACCGGCACGTTGTCAATCTAAACGGCATTACCATAAACTCGTAGTGCCCATATCGAGTGCGAAATGCCATCTTGTGAATATCAGCCTCCTTCACCTTAAGCTGATAAAACCCCGACCTTAGATCGATCTTCGAGAAAACTGATGCCCCCTTAAGCTGATCAAACAAGTCGTCTATCCTCAGCAATGGATACTTGTTTTTGATCGTCAGCTTATTCAACCGACGGTAGTCTATGCACATCCGCATTGTACCATCCTTCTTAACAAAGAGCACTAGCACTCCCCAAGGCGAAACACTTGGCCGGATAAAACCTTGGTCCAACAACTCCTGAATTTGAGCCTTCAGCTCCACCAATTCCTTTGGCACCATCCTGTACGGGGCAATAGACACTGCCGTAGTTCTGGGTAATAGATCTATACCAAATTTAACTTCTCGATCTAGAGGCAGACCCGGAAGTTCTTATAGAAATACGTTGACAAATTCCTTCACCGTTCGGACACTCTCTACAGCTGACTCTTTGGCCTCCAAGGCACACACACGAACCATAAATGCCTCACAACCCTTCCTGACCATTTTCTTGGCTTTCAAAGCAGACACCACATTGGATAGATAATCTCTTCTATTGCCTATCATCACCACTTCTCTACCCTCAACCGTTTTCAAAACCATGCGCTTAGCTGCGCAATCCAAACTCGCTTGGTACTTCACTAGCCAGTCCATCCCAAGGATCAGATCGAACTCCCCAAATGGCAGTTCCATCAGATCAGCCATAAATACTACCCCTTAGAGTTCTAGGGTAAATCCTATCTGACTTATTTACTTTTACAGAGTGACCTAGAGGGCTAATTACTGTCATCTCCCTAGAAGTAATTTCAAAGTCTGGGTTCATGGTCTCTATTATGCTACTGCCAACATACGAATGCATCGAACCAACATCTATCAAAGCAGTATATGGTAATCCAAAGATTAAGAACGTACCGGTTATGACATCCGGTGCGTCGCCTTCCTCTCGACGCCTCACTGCATATACTCATCCAGGCTGTCTTGCTTCAGTGTTGCCTACACCTCTGCCCGGTGTTTCACGGTCCCGACCAGAACCATTACCTCCTCTACCAGAACCACGACCCCTCTGAGGTTGCGGTCCCTCGTGCCTAAACTGAGCACGACCCTGTCCCTCAAACTTAATCCTGGCTAACTTCCATGGACAGTCTCTCACACGATGATCCAGTGACCCACACTCAAAACATCCTTTGCCATCGGTCCAACATTCTCCCCAATGAGATTTTTCACACCGATTACACCACATTGGTCCCTGATTAGCAACAATAGGCCTCTTAGACTGATTTGGCCCACCATGCCTAGCCCTTTTTTGAGAATTTTTGGCTGATCCAGATGATCCAAAACCTCTCTTTTGTCTATTCTTATTCGAATTCTATCTCACAGATTCCTTGACCCCTTCGGCTACCTTAGCCTTCTCTACCAACACGGCAAACTTCCGCTCCTACTGTGGAGCAATCAGCAATCTCAGCTCATCCCTCAGTCTGTCCTCGAACCTGACACAATGTTCATGCTTCGTAGCCACGATACCTCGAGCATACCGGCTCAACCTTAAGAATTTTGCCTCGTACTCCACTATGGACTTACTCCCCTAAACCAACCTCAGAAACGCCTTCCTTTGCGCATCAATATAACTAGACCCAATATACTTCTTCTGATACATCGCCTTGAAATACTCCCAAGTGAGATCATCCGCCACAAAGATCGTATCCGAACCGTGAGCCACCACTGGTATGACTCATCCCGGAGAAGCGACACCACCCCTTTTAGTTTCTCCTCAGCAGTCAAATCCAAATCGCCCATGATTCGCTCTGTCGCCTCCAACCAATACTCAGCCGTATTGGGTGCCACACTAGATACACCTCAGAATACCTCAACTCCATAGGCTCGGAGTCGCTCAGATACAGATTTCTGAGCTCCCATACCTCCACCTTCTCCAGCCACCCTCTCAAGAACTTGTAGCATCGCCTGCGATACTGCATCATCCCCCGTCTGATCCTGATACTCAACACTAGCAGCTGGTGGTGGTGGCATCTCATTCTCGGACCCTTGACCAGACCTAACTGGTTTCGATACGGTCGTTCTGCCTCTACCACGCCCACGCACATTACAACCACGTTCCCTAAAACTCATGTCTATAATCGCGATTTAATCTACTTTAAGAAATTTTATGCATTAGCTTCTGTTCCACTGATTATGCACGAACAAGTTTTATGTAAAGAAGTTTAGTAGTAGTTCTTTCGATCATTACAAAGTTTTTGTTTCAAGTCTTCTACCCTAATTCAGAGAGTCACATTCATTCCTCAACAACATCCACCACGCACACTCACCACTTGTAGGGGTACTCTCGTCATTTCACTACTCGGGGGTATTTTCGTAATTTATCCTATAAGAGTATTTTGGTAATTTTCCAAATCAGGGAGACCCCTGTAATTTTGCAAAATAGGGGTATTTTGGTCTTTTTGTAAAATGGGGATACTTTGGTAAAAATCAAGGGTAGTGTGGTAATCTCACAAACTGGGGGTATTTTAGTAATAAATCAGGGAAATCTTTACAAATCATAAGTATTTCAGAAATCGGGGTATTTTGGTAATTTCTCAGATCTAAGGTAGTTTTTACAAATCAAGGGGGTAATTCGGTGATTTCAAAATTAGGGTTTTTATAACATAGTGTAGCTAGTCCCTTTTGGGTTTTAATTATTGAATTTAGCCTGTAAATAAGTCCTCTTGGTTAGGGTGAACCATCACTACGCACCAGGTAGGATTCGAGTGAGGAGGAGGTGAGTCACTAAGACTGCTTAAATACCAAGCTCCCCCTGAATCCAATCCTAGACATGTGCACAACTGTTGCCACACCCTTAACTCGGCGACTTCCTCACAGGTTTGTTTGATTGATCTTTAAGTCTTATGTAATTTTGTGTTGGAGGAAGCTAATCCTAGGGTTCAATAGCTTCTAATCTACTAATCTATGATCTTCCACATACAAATCACACAATGGTTAGGGGTACTTACCTGGGTGGATTGGTGCCGGAGACTTGGTGCCATGCTTCTCAAACCATATATTTCCCAAAAAAATTTCAAAAACCCTACTTTTAAACATTTTGGGCCTCGAGCCCACAGCCGAGCCTTTAAACCTTGCTCTAATACCAAAAATGTAACACCCCAAACTCGGTCAACACACCACGAGCAAATTTGGCATGTCACGGAGTGAAAATGTTTCAAAGAAACCAAGTTGTCGGTTTAGTTTTAGCGAAAAAAACTTCTTTATTTGCTTTGAAATCCCGAAAGGCTTTTTAAAACATGTTAAACAGTTTACTTAGCAACATTTACAAAATTTAAAGTAGACATAATAAACCCTAAATAAAAATACTAATGGCCTTATTGCAAACCCAAATAAAATCAGAATTTAAAATGAAGGTACCGAAACCGAAAGTCCAAGTAAACCGAAAATAAATGTCGATGGCCACCTCGAGTCCACCGGCTCCTCATCCGCAATCTACGAGTCACCGAAAAATAAGGAAAAGGTGAGTCACCAAGACTCAAAGTGCATAATCCCCCTCCCGATTATAGCAACATGCTAACACAGATTCATAACCAAGTAAATACATCATGCACCCAAACCTAGCCATCCACAACTCCTTTTTCTACCCCATATGGTACCAAACCAATGGTGGTGCTAAACCACTGGCAACCCAGGTCACTGATATCAATAATAATGCGGTGCCAAACCACTGGTGACCCAAAGTCACGAATAACCCATATGTGGGGCCAACCCACGCTGTGATACCAAATCACTGGCGACAATCCTGTTTTATCAAATGTGGGGCCAACCCACTGTGGTACGAAGCCATTGGGACGAGTCGCTATGAGGTGCCAAACCTCTAGTGACTCAAAGTCACGAATATTAACTGTGGTACCAAACCACTGGTGACCCAAAGTCACAGATATCAATCTTCCCCCTCCTCTCATACCACCCACAATAATGCACATGCATATACATATCATGCCAACATGATTAATCATTAAACATATAATAAATCATAGCATATGCGATTTCATCAGAATCAAATATCTTAAACTTATCAAATGGACTTACCCGAATCCTTGCTCGTACCCATAAGGGTACCAAATCGAAACCTACACAGTTTTGGCTTTTAACATAGTTTTAGGTTATTAACAAGTTTACATAGATTATGAAGTGTGTAAGATACACACCTGGTTACTAATGCGACTATCGAATCCCGAAGATTAAGATCTAACGCACTAGATCCCCCCTTTCCTTAATGCTTTTTGATCACGAGATAGAGCCTTCCCTACAATCGGCCAAGATCTTAAACCACCAACTAATAGCTTTCGGCTTTTCAAAAGAATAAGAGAAAGGTTAAGTCGATATGTAACCTTACCACAATCTCACTAAGACCGATTGACAGAGAAGAGATGACCACGATCCACTGCTTCAAAATCCCGAAGAACCTAAGAGAAACCGATTTCAGAGATGATTAAGAATCATGACAAATGCTGAAATTCAGCTTTTGTTCTATGTATGTCGACAGAGAGAAAAGAAGAAGATGATAGAGATTCGGCCAAGAACACTTACCCACTCCAAAATCGACTAGAGCAGAGAACACGAGAGATCTACAATGCAACAAGAGAAGAGAAGAGATCTTAAATGGTTGAGAGAGATTTTGGCAATGGTGGTGGAACAATCAAGGGAGTTTTGGCTATGGCTTTTGAAAGAAGAGCAAAAGAGATTCGGCTTTGCAAGGAATCAAGAAAGAATTGATGAACTTTCGACACAAGAGACGATGAGGAGAAAAGAGAGTTGTCGATTTGAGAAGAAGAGATGTTGATGGGGTTTGGAAACTAATATGAGAGAAAGAAAAGAAAGAAGTGGGGGAGAAGGAGATTCGGCCAAAGTGGTTTCGGTTTCAAAGAAAATTAGAGAGGAATTCAAATGGAAATTTGGCTAGGTGCTTCAAAAGGGGATTCAACAAGTGCCAAAAGAGGTTTTGGTTTTGCCTCTCAACAACATGCTTTAAAGCTTGACTAGCCAAAATTGTCACTAAGGAATTTCGGAACTCCCCCTAGTCTTCTAATCGATTACTCTTCCTCACACTAGAGTTCAAATTTCGGCAAACTCCTCAAACTTCTCTTGGCCAACCATTCAAATGAGTCTGACTTGATCACATTCCTAAATTCTCTCTTCTCTATCCATTTAAATCTGTTGACTTGTTCAGCAGTTATCCATCAGAGTTTGAGCTGAGCACAACTCTTCCCCTCTCCTATGTCAAAAATAATTACACAAGGGGAGATTTCCGCAGCTCGAACCAAGGCTTCCCTTCCCTGCATGTGGGTCACCTTCGTTGTACCTTAGTGGCGTCTCCCTTGCCACTTTACCACTAGATTATTTGCATCAAGACACTCCAACAACTCCTTTTAACCCCTAACTTCCCTAACTCCCCCTTCCAAGCACCTAAAACAGAAAATTTTAGCCATGACTCAGGCCTAACCCGAGGTCATGCCTGGACCCCAAGACACCTTGATTAACAACAATATCAAGCCATTCACATGCCATTAATGCAAACATAATAGCCCCTAACTAAGGATGTTACAATTTTGCTTTCTTTGTTTATTTTATATGAAAATAGACTCAATAAGATTTAAATAAATATCTCATACAACTTATAATTCAATTTCTACCATTTTTTGTGATTTTTCAAATTCACGCCATCGTCTTTGTCCAAAATAGTTTTATTGTAAATTTTGCTCTCTCACTTTAGTTGTACTCATTACTTACCTATAACAATCTTTCCAATTTCCGATTATATATCGAGCATGTTTCTCATACATTACACATGCATATGCATATACTTATCACTACAAAGTCTCACATAATTCCACTTAGTTGATTTTCCTGTTGAACGCTTCAGAATAATAACGAATACGCGGTGGTTTCGCACACAGCCCACCTTTGAAATCGAAGCTCTCTTGTACACATAGTGGCCTTCACTCAGTACCACTCATGTGACCTAGCTAGATTGTACTCATAATTCTACCTCTCTTGTACATATAGTGGCCTTCACCTAGCACAACTCATATGACCTAGCCTTCTCGTAGCTCTCTTGTACACATAGTGGCTCACACTATATACCACACATGTGACCTAGCTATGTATAGCTTTCTTGTACACATGGCGTACTCTCGGTACTACACATGTGACCTAGCTATGTATATGTATATCTCTTGTAACTCTTGTGCACACAGTGGCCTACACTTAATACTACACATGTGACCTAGCTACATACCAATTACATGTTTCAATTTGAAGGTGCAAACGGGAAGTATCTCTCTTTTTAACACTTTATTTCATTCCTTCAATAGTCATTTATGATTCAAAAATCAGCTACAATACATAAAACATGCTAAAATATAAAAACATCAATAAAGATAATGAATTATTTACATACTACTTACCTCGGTGCAAAATTTGCAATTTAGTCCATAACCTTGCCTTTACCTCGTTCAAGGTCGATTCCATGTTCTTCTCGATCTATAATAACACATTTAGCTTATTTAATATTTATACTATTTAATTCAGTCCAAAAATCATATTATGGAGAAATTACATTTTTGCCCCCTAACTTTCACAAAATTATGAATTTTCCCTAGGCTCAAAAATTAAACTTCATCCTATTTTCTTATATTTTTATGACATGCTGAACATTTTTCCCTTCTATGGCAACATCAAATTCTCACTCTAACATGTGCTTATGAACATTAGGTATTTTTACCGATTATGTCGTTTTACTCGTTTTCACGTAAAATCGCTTAGAAAAAGTTGTTTAACATAATTTCAGCCTTCATATTCCATCATAAAACATCAAAATAAACACATTTCACCTATGGGTATTTTTTCAAATATGAACCCTAGGTTAAATTATTGCTGGAATAAGCTAAACTAAGTTACAGGGATTCCAAAAATGTAAAGAACATGAAAAACGGGGCTTGGATTGACTTACAATGGACCTTGGAAGCTTGGAAACCCTAGCTATGGAGTCCCCCTTGAAGTTTCGGCATAAGGAAGAAGATGACAACCTTTTTCCATCTTTTTCCAATTTAATTTTTTTATTTGACATTTTACTAAAATACCCTTCATTAAATTTTAGTTATTTCTACCTATGCATGTCCATTTTTTTCCATGAAAATATAATGGTCTAATTACCATTTAAGAACCCATACTTTAGATATGCACTTCAATTTAATCCTTTAGAATCTAGAACTCTCATTTATCAACTTTTACAACTAAACCCTAATAAGCAAATTAGACATGAAATTCATAAAATTTTCTATCGATACTCTAACACATGCATCCAATCAATCGGTAAATCATAAAAATTAATCAAAATAAACTTTTCTATCTTGAATTCGTGGTTTCATAACCACTTTCTATTTAGGTACTATTTTGGGATGTTACATTTTTTCCCCCTTTAGCAATTTTGTCCCCGAAATTCTTACCTGTGAAGAGGTTTGGGTACTATTTTTGCATAGCCTCTTTAGGCTCCTATGTAGCCTCGTCTACCCCATCTCTATTCCATAATACTTTCACAAGTGCGATATTTTTGTTCCTTAGTTGGTTGACCTCTCGAGCTAAAATCTTAATTGGTTCCTCTTCGTAAGTCATATCTGGCTGAATCTCAACATCCATCTGAGAAATCACATGTGACGGATCAGAACGGTAATGACGTAACATGTAACATCCTAGATTAGGGGTTATTCATTTAGTGCATAATTCATGTGTTAGTAAGCTTAGAGTGTGTTGGGATGTGTTTTAGGAGTTTTTGAGAACTTTAGGTGAAGGGGAAATGCTTGGAAAATATTGGAATTTTAAGTGAAAAAAAAAGGAAACTAGACAAAGAGGCCTTAAGGAAATTTTCGTGGGATTTATGACACAAGGAATCGTGAGGCAAATTGGCAAGGGACGCTACCCTAGGGGGCATGGAAGGTTACGCCACATGGAGTGCCAAGGGAGGAGGTCTGAGTTGCGTAAATTTCACTTGGGAACTTTTATTTTTGCGCCAAAAGGAACTGGCTAAGGAGGCTTTAAAGGAATTTTTGGGAATTAATGCCACAAGAAATCATGTGGTAAAGTGGCAAGGGACGCCATGTGCAGTGGGGATAAGGGCCTTGGTTCGAATCACCTTGGCACCAAGTAGTGTGATTTTATTTTTCTTTTGGCGCTAAGACAAAGGGAACTGGCTAAGTAAGTCTTAAAAGAAATTCAGGTGCATTATGTCACAAAAGTGCCTTAGCAGAAGGGTCTGGACGCTACCTAAGGTGCTAGGAGAATTGCCTTGTTAGGGATCCAAGGAAGGAGTTCGAGTCCCTGTGGGCAAGATAAGCGTGTTTTATTTTTCCAAGTGGTGCTAAGGGAGAAGAAGGCCTTAAAAAGAATTGTTGGGGGTTTATGACACAAAGAAGCTAGCAGCGAAGTGGCTAGTAGCATGTGGTGACTCCAGCAGGTCTCAAGTTCGAATCACCTGGGCAGCATAGGAGTATGGTTTTATTTTTGATTTTTGGCGTCAAAAGAGTGGAAAAGAGTTGGAAGGCAATTGGGATTTTGAAGGATGAGATAAGCTTTGTTATTTTGTTTAAAATTCGGCTAAGAATAGGATAATGGGATTTATTTTATTTATTTTAGTTTAATAGGTGATAAGAGAATATATAGGAGTTTGATATGGGATAATGTGATGATTTATTTTATTTTATTTGTTAAGATAATAAAGGAGAAAAAAATATGGATGTTGATAGGAAAGGATGAAGTGGCCGAATATGGGTCTCTTCGGGGTTGGTAAATTCAGCCATGAAGGGGGGTAGTAGCCGAATTCTTTATAAGGGTGAGTGATCATCTTTGACATCTCTTTTGCTTCTTTAATTTTCTTTGTGCCGAAAAACCATAGGAACTCAACTTGTTTTCTCTTTTTGACAAATGCCGAAACCCCTCTACTATTAATTATCATTGCCGAATTCTCCTAGGCCTCTCCCATTCATTTATTCTTCTTTTCTTCAACTCCATACTTGTACTTTTGATAGCCGAATATTTCTTCACCCTTTGTAAGGCTTAGCCGAACCTCAGGGTGCCTTATTCTCTTATTTTCCGCAAGTCTTAAAAGTCCAAAATCAAGCACTTTGTCTCTTTTTGTCAACTACTCTCTCTGGCTCTTCCAAACGTAGGTGGTGGTAAGTAGATTCTTCTTTAAGCAATCGGTTTGTTTCTCTTTTCTAGTAGTGTGTCAAATCTTGTGGTCGACCTTAGGAATGGCGAATATGCTTTAAGTTTTATGATATGTTTCGTGAAGGTAACCAACGTTAAGAAGCATCTACGAGTCTTTCGGGATTCGCTTCTCAAGGTAAGGTGATATGTACTATTTGGCCATGAGCCTTATTGGTTATTAAAGTTAATGATTCTAACATTTGCTAGATAGGATTTCACCATTCAAGGATCAAGTGACGCTTTGGGATTTCGGTAAGTAAGGTAAGTGATTCATGGTATTTGGCCATAGGCCATAGTTGGTGTTAAAGTTAGCCATTTCTAACTATGATGTTTAGGGCCAAACTGACAAGAACAAAGGAAGCTTTGGGTTTTGGATCCATTTTGGTAAGATTGTTGTTGTGATTTGGTTATTTGTTTAAGAGTTCAGATTAATTGGTTTTGATTTAAGTGTTCATCGATGGACATGGATGCGGTCGAGAAGGTAAAGGGATAGTCCCTATCCCGAAGTTTAAAAAAAAGATTGGTTTCTGCCATTTGGGATTGGCCACGAGTGTGGGCCAAATACAAATGTAAGAGTAGGCAAATAGTCGTAGTGTCGCTTAGTGATAGCATCAGTATCGAAAGCGTAGTTCTTCAAGTGATCAGGTGTGTAGTTAGACTACCGTTTTCTGGGATATATGATTGTATGTGATATGTGTATATGTTATGAATGTGCTAACCAGTGCAGTGGTAATTTGTGATATGGATTCCCTCAAGGGGTATGTCAACAATCCGATAAGTTCTAAATTTGAATGCGATGTGGTTAATAATTTGTATAAGTGTGATATGCTAAATAACATGTACATGCATTATTATCATGGCACTATTTTATGTTGCATGTGCATGGGTGGGATATGAAAGAAGGACATGGTGTACTTCGAGTACGAGGTTTGATGAATGGCTCTGAGCCTCATCGTGGTTGATATAGACTATGTGCCATATCGTGGTTATTGATGGCTTTGTGCTCATCGTGGTTTTGATGATAGCTTCGGCTACATCGTGGTTTGACGCCGACTAAGGTCACATTGTGGATTATTTGCGATTAAGTTTGCGTGGACGGAACTTGTTGCCATATTGGAGTAAAAAGGAGAGGGTGATTTAATAGTCTCCTGGTGTGTGGTAGGCTGGATAAGGGGGTGTGTAGAGGATGGACCCTAGGCTGGGTTGGGTTTCATAATTGCATAATATGTGATATGAATAAATGTGCAAATGGGCCAAGCCCAATATGATATGTGGATTAATGTGAAAGTGGGCCAAGCCCAGTATGTGATGTGGATTAATGTGGTAATGGGCCAAGCCCAGTATATGGAAATATGTGGTTAATTACCCTATTATAAGAATGTGATATGGTTATGGGCCAAGCCCTATTAATGTGAATGTGGGCCAAGCCCAATTAGTGAACTCATGTGAATAATGTTGCATTAATATCTGACATGTGGGTAAATATGTGGTTTGACATGTGGGTGGAATTCAGTGGTCTAATTGCACACTGAGTCCGTATGACTCACCCAAATTTTATTAACATCGCAGGTGATGCTTGGATCGGGTTTGGAGAGGATACAAGGTGGCCCATGCAGAAGACATTTTATTCCATGTAGTTTATTATTAAGTACTTTGATTAATTATTTGTTTTTGTAGTAAAGGCCACTTAAAGTATTTAAATTTTGCAATGTTTAGGTTGGATTTGTAATTAAGTTAATATTTTGTAAGTTTAATTTTAAAAGCTATTTAAATCTCAAAAGTCATAATAAAGTTTTAAATCCGTATTTTTATAATAACTTAATTTTTACTTAGAATATTTTAAATTACGAAAATGATTTATTAAAGGCAACAAATTTTTAACGGTTTTCACTTTTAAGTAAGAATATTTCAAACGTTTTCCGCAGTGGCATTTCAAATTCAGTCGTAACGAATGGGCCGGGTTTGGGGTGTTACATAACATGGATACATAGAACACATTATGAATCTTCTCTAACTCAATTGGCAAAGCTAACCAATATGCTAATGGTCCAACTCTCTCAGTAACCTCAAACGGCCCAAGAAATCGTGGACTTAGTTTGCCTTTCTTGCCAAATCTGAGAACTTTCTTCCACGGGGATACTTTTAAAAACACTTTTGTCACCAACTTGATACTCAATCTCTTTATTCTTCAAATCTGTATATGATTTCTGTCTATCTAAAGCTTCTTTCAAGCAATCTCTGATGACTTTTACTTTTTCTTCTGTTTCTTTAACTAAATCGACCCCATGAATGTGATTTTCCTTAAGCTCTATCCAATATAAAGGTGTACAACATTTGTGTCCATATAAATCCTCATAAGGTTCCATCTTCAAACTCGACTGATAACGGTAAATACTTTTCCCAATTATCTTGAAATTCTAGTACACAGCATCTAAGCATATCTTCAAGCACCTAAATTACTCTCTCTGACTGACCGTCGATCTGAGGATCAAAAGCTGTTCTAAAACTTAACTTTGTGCCCAAAGCTTCCTGTAACTTCTTCCAAAACCGTGAAGTAAATCTCGGATCTCTGTTTGAAATGATCGATAATGGTACCTCATGTAGTTTGACTATCTCTGAGATATATAATTCAACCAACTTATCAAGTGAATAATCCATACGAATTGGGATAAAATGAGCCGAGTTCATTAGCTTATCAATTACAACCCATGTTGCATCTTTCTTTCTCGGTGTCAATGGCAACCCTATCACAAAATCCATAGTAACATGGTCTCATTTCCACTCAGGGACTAGCACATGCTGCAATAAACCTGAAGGTACCTGATGTTCACCTTTACTTACTGACAGATCAAGCATCTAGAAACAAACTCTAAAATATCTCTTTTCATTCCTACCCACCAATACATTTTCTTCAAATCATTATACATCTTTGTACTACCTGGGTGAATAGACAAAGAACTACTATGTGCTTCCTATAAGATCTTCTAAATAAGCTCGTCATTCCTTGGTACACATACTCTGTCTCTAAACAATAAACAACCATCAGAACCGATCTGAAAATCAGACTCTACACCTAACTGGTACTGAGCTCTTTTAGCTTGCAACTCACTGTCATCTTTCTGAGCTTCACAAATTTCTTCAAGAAACATCGGTTTAGCTCTCAACTCAGCTATAATGAAACCGTCATCTGATAAAGCCAAGCTAGTATTCAAAGCTCTCAATGCAAATAAAAATTTTCTACTCAAAGCATCAGCAACAACATTTGCTTTACCCGGGTGATAATCGATCACTCACTCATAATCTTTAATCAACTCTAACCATCTTCTTTGCCTTAGGTTCAAGTCTTTCTGAGTCATCAAGTATTTCAAGCTTTTATGATCAGTGAATATTCGGCACTTCACGCTATACAAGTGATGTCTCCAAATTTTCAGAGCAAATACAATGGTAGCTAACTCTAAATCATGCGTCGGATAATTTTTCTCATGTGGTTTTAGCTGTCTAGAGGCATAAGCAATTACTTTACCCTCCTGGTAAGTACACAACCCAATCCATTTAAGGATGCATCACTGTAAATCACAAACTCTTTACTTGGTTCTAGTTGTACTAAGACAAGAGCTTCAGTCAGCAATGCCTTTAACTTGTCAAAACTCTTCTTTGGCACTTCTCAGTCTATTCAAATTTGACATCTTTCTATAGAAATCTCATCAATGGAGTAGCTATCATGGAAAATCCCTCTACAAATCGTCTGTAATAACCAGCTAATCCTAGAAAACTTCTAACCTCAGATACATTCCTGGGAGGCTTCCACTCAACAATGGCTGAGATCTTGCTCGAGTCAACTCTAATACCTTCACCTGAGACAATGTGTCCAAGGAATCCGACTTCTCAGAGCCAGAACTCACTTTTGCTAAACTTGGCATACAACTAATTGCCTCTCAAAGTCTATAAAACAGTTCTCAAATTACTCTGCATGCTTAGTCTCATCATGAGAATAAATCAAGATATCATCAATGAACACAACTACAAACTTATCCAAGTAAGGTCTAAAAATTTGGTTCATTAAATCCATGAAAATGGCAGGAGTATTAGTCAAGCCAAATGGCATCACAAAAAACTCATAATGACCATACCTAGTCCGAAAAGCAGTCTTCAGAACATCTGACTCTTTACTCAAATCCATCTTAGAGAACACAATGGCTCCCTTCAATTGATCAAATAAATCATCAATTCTAGGCAGCGGGTACCTATTCTTTATTGTTACCTTGTTAAGTTGCCGATAATCTATGCACAATCTCATCGAACCATCTTTCTTTTTCACAAATAAGTGGTGCACTCTAGGGTGAACAACTAGGTCTTGCAAAGCCTTTATTAGTTAATTCCTGCAGCTGAGCTTTCAATACTTTTAATTCCAACGGGGCCATTCTGTATGGAGCAATAGAAATGGGTGTGGTACCTAGAATCAACTCAATACCAAACTCAACTTCTCTAATAGGAGGCAAACATGGTAATTCTTCCGAAACACATCTGGATACTCGCATACCACTGGCACTGACTCAATTTTTAGCTCTAGATCTTTAGTGTTTAACACAAAAGCAAGATAAGCTTCATACCCTTTTCTCAAACATTTCTGAATAGACATAATAGAAATCATAGAAAATGAACTATCTGACTCATCTGAGTTAACCTGAAGAATTTCACCAGTTTCACATTTCAACTCAATGAATTTCTTCCTACAATTCACTATCACATCATGTGTAGTCAGCCAATCCATACCAAGAATCACATCAAACTCGTCAAATGGCAATTGCATGAGATTGGCCGAAAAATAATGACCTCTAATCATTAAAGGGCAATTTTTACATACTTTATCTACTAACACATGCTTGCCTAATGGATTCGATACTTTAATCACAAATTATGTAGATTCTATAGGCATACTTATACTAAGCATCAATTTCAAACAAACATAGGAATGGGTCAAACCCAAATCAATCAAAGCAACAACATTAATATCATGTAGAGAAAATGCACCCGTAATTACATCGGGGGAGAATGCCTCTTCACGAGCTCAGATGGCATATGTCCTAGAAGGTATTCTAGCTTTTGATCTCGCAGCTGGGTCTTTCATCACACTTTTGCTGCTAGCTCCACTTTTGATATTTCTCGAAGGTCTACCTCTATTAGCAGTGTTAGTCTGTCTAGCACTCTGAAATTTTTCTTCCTTAGCTTTCTCCGGACAATCTTTAATAAAATGCTCGTGAGAACCACACCTGAAACAAGCTTGACCAATTCCCCAACACTCACCAAAATGTTTCCTACCACAATGCTGACACTCGGGTTTACTAGACTTCACATTGCCCACACTTGCCACTAAAGTAGCTTGAGTTTTAGAGCCCAAATACGATTTCCCAAGATCTCGATATGAGTACTCAGCTGAAGCTATCCTTAGAGAATTCATCTCTCTAAGCCTTTTTGACTGGGTTTGGAATGACTTGCTCATCAGTCTCTTTCTTTTTCTCGGGCCTCGATAGCAGCTTTCGCTCTTTCTTTGTTTAATTCCTCAGCTTTAAGGGCTCAGTCGACCAATACCACAAATTTTTTCAGTTCTAGAATTCCCACAAACATTTTAATGTCCTCATTAAGCCCATCTTTGAATCTCTTGCACATAATAGCCTGGGTGGACAAGCACTCCTAGGCATACTTACTAAGTCTAATAAATTCACATTTGTACTCTGCCATAGACATTTTGCCTTACTTCAATTCAAGGAACTCTTTCTGTTTCTGATCAATAAACAGCTGACTTATGTATTTTTTTTTAAATTCTTCTTGGAAGAAATCCCAAATAATCCTTTCTTTTGGCACCACTGCTACTAAAGTCTTCCACTAATGGTAGGCCGAATCTCTCAGAAGTGATACAACATATTTTAAACACTCTTCCAGTGTACACGAGAGCTCATCAAAAACACGGATAGAGTTTTCGAGCCAGAACTCCGTTTTCTCAAGATCATCATCAATATTTTCTCTAAACTCTTCTGCTCCTTGCTTCCTAATTTTATCAACCGGAGGCTTGTTTATTCTTATCAAATCCATGCCTTGGGGAGATACAAGAACTGTCTGAGGTATGGGAGGGGTGGGGAGGTTGAGCATTCGAATTTGCTTGAATAAACTTAGTATACTAGTAACTCATCCTTTGGAGGAAGGCTTCTCGAGCCCTCTCTCCCTACCCACGCGTTTTAGATCTATCTTCTACTGATGTGGTCCCTTGCGCGGGAGCCGGTGCGTTACTTTTAGCATCGTCAATAGTAGCTCGGTCAGGATCCATTTACTATAAAAAAATTTTAAATTGTCAAGAGTCATCTCACTATCACAGTATATTTATGGCATGTATAGCTAGACTTTTACACACATTATGTTAGTCCAAGAACTGACTAAACCATAGCTCTGATACCACTAAATGTAACACCCCTCACCCGATTCTGTTGCTGGAACAGGGTACGAGGCATTACCGGACATGATTCAAGCAATTGTACAAAATTTTAAATGTAAAATCCATATAAATTAAAACTTTTCCATACATAGTCATCACACTCTCCTTCGATCAATTCAAGCATAATCATAAACATATAACTTGATTAATATTAAACTTTATCAATACCCATAAGCAAAATAAACCATCAAATGGCCAGTATTTTAGCCCAATTAATTACTACAAGTAACAAAACCATTAAGCCTTCTATACTTGCCATAATTTCCAAAATATTGTTTTTCCAAATACCAAAAAATGCTAATAGTGTGGATGGATCTCCAACGATCACTGAATCCCGAGCTAGCTTGATGACACTATAGGATAAGGAAAAGAAAAGAGAGTAAGCATATAGCTTAGTAAGTAAGCATATAAATAATAAATAATGGATTTAACATGTTTAGAAAACAACACCATCATATCTACATTCAAATTCACTATTTATTCAAGTTCGGAGCAAGCTGTCTATTCGAGTCACAGTCACTAAATTATTTTTATCTACAGCTACAAAACTCCAAATTAAGATTTGTAAATTTTCCTGAAACTAGACTCATTTATCTTCTTACATAAATTTTCAAAAAATTTTTCTTTCCAATTCACACAGTTTATTCATTAAAATTTCCCATGTTTCACTGTTCTACTATTCTGACCTCTCTTCACTACGAATCAATTTTCTCTTTTTACAGAATTCACATTACCTTCTTGTTTAGTTAATTTGAAACTAGACTCATTCAGGATTTCAAGAATACAAATTATATCCCATAATTATTTTTTAAAAGTTTTCATAATTTTTCCAAGGTAGAATAGGGGATCACGTAATCATTCTGAACTAGTCTTAAAAAAATGTAAATATCTCAAAATATACATATCCTTTGCTTTCTCTATTTCTTTTATATGAAAATAGACTCAATAAAATTTAAATCAATACTCATACAAATTATAATTCAATTTCTACCATTCTTGATGATTTTTCAAATTCACATCACTGTTGTTGTCCAAAATAGTTTTATTGTAAATTTTTGCTCTCTCTCACTTTAGTTGTATCCATTACTTACCTATAACAATCTTTCCAATTTCCAATTACATATCGAGCATATTGCCCATACGTTACACATGCATATCCATATACTTATCACTACAAAGTCTCACATAATTTCACTTAGTCGATTTTCCTGTTGAACGCTTCGGAATAATAACGAATACGCGGTGGTTTCGCACACAGCCCACCTTTTGAAATCGAAGCTCTCTTGTACACATAATGGCCTTCACTCAGTACCACTCTTGTGACCTAGCTCGATTGTACTCATAATTCTACCTCTCTTGTACATATAGTGGCCTTCACCTAGCACAACTCATCTGACCTAGCCTTCTCGTAGCTCTCTTGTACACATAATGGCTCACACTATATACCACACATGTGACCTAGCCACGTATAGCTTTCTTGTACACATGGCGTGCTCTTGGTACTACACATGTGACCTAACTATGTATATGTATATCTCTTTTAGCTCACTCTTGCACACAGTGGCCAACACTTAGTACCACTCATGTGACCTAGCTACATACCAATTACATCTTTTGATTTCGAAGGTTCAAATGGGAAGTATCTCACTTTTTAATACTTTATTTCATTCCTTCAATAGTCATTTATGATTCAAAAATCAGCTACAATACATAAAACATGCTGAAATATAAAAACATCAATAAAGATAATGAATTATTTACATACTACTTACCTCGGTGCAAAATATGGCAAAATTTGCAATTTAGTCCGTAACCTTGCATTTACCTTGTTCAAGGTTGATTGCATGTTCTTCTCGATCTATAATAACACATTTAGCTTATTTAATATTTATACTATTTAATTCAGTCCAAAAATCATATTATGGGAAATTACATTTTTGCCCCCTAACTTTTACAAAATTATGAATTTGCCCCTAGGCTAGAAAATTAAACTTCGTCCTATTTTCTTATGTTTTTTGACATGCTGAAAATTTTTCCCTTCTATGGAAATATCAAATTCTCACTCTAACATGTACTTATGAACATTAGGTATTTTTACCGATTATGTCATTTTACTCGTTCACGTAAAATCGCTTAGCAAAAGTTGTTTAACATAATTTCAGCCTTCATATTCTATTATAAAACATCAAAATAAACACATTTCACTTATGGGTATTTTTCCAAATATGAAACCTAGGTTATATTATTGCTAGAATAAGCTAAACCAAGTTACCGAGATTCCAAAAACGTAAATAACATGAAAAATGGAGCTTGGATTGACTTACTATGGAGCTTGGAAGCTTGGAAACCCTAGCTATGGAGTCCCCCCCTTGAAGTTTCGGCATGAGGAAGAAGATGACAACCTTTTTCCATCTTTTTCCCATTTAATTTTTTTATTTGACATTTTACTAAAATACCCTTCATTAAAATTTTAGTTATTTCTACCTATGCATGTCCATTTTTGTCCATGAAAATATAATGGTCTAATTACCATTTAAGGACCCCTACTTTAGATATGCACTTCAATTTAATCCTTTAGCATCTAGAACTCTCATTTATCAATTTTTACAATTAAGCCCTAATAAGCAAATTAGATATGAAATTCATAAAATTTTCCATCGATACTTTAACACATGCATTCAATCAATCGATAAATCATAAAAATTAATCAAAATAAACTTTTCTATCTTAGATTCATGGTTTTGCAACCACTGTTCCATTTAGGCCCTATTTCGAGATGTTACAGAGTTGATTCAGAAAATTTTACATGAGGCACATAGTGGTTGTTTGTCAATGCATCCGGGTAGTACAAAAATGTATATTGATTTGAAGAAATTATATTAGTGACTGGGTAACAAAAGAGACATTTTTGAGTTTATATCGAAGTATCTGATTTTCCAACAAGTGAAAGTCGAGCATCAAGTGCCTTCAGGTTTACTTCAGCCAGTGATGGATCCCGAGTGGAAATGGGACAGAATCACGATGGATTTTGTGACAGGTTTGCCTCTAAATCTGAAAAAGAAAGATTCCGTTTGGGTTGTGGTTGATATATTGACGAAATTGGCTCACTTTTATACCGGTACGTGCCGACTATTCACTTGATAAGTTGGCTGAGTTGTATATTGATGAAATTGTGAGATTGCACGAGTACTTATGTCTATTATTTCGGATAGAGATCCGAGATTTACTTCGAGGTTTTGGAAAAAGTTGCAAGAAGCCTTGGGTACGAAATTGAATTTTAGTATCATGTTTCATCCATAAACTGACGGTCAATCTGAAAGTTAATTCAAGTTCTTGAAGACATGCTCTGATGTTGTGTTTTAGAATTCGAAGGTAGTTGGGAGAAATATCTACCTTTGGTTGAATTTGCCTACAATAATAGTTATCAGTCGAGTATATAGATGGCAACGTACGAAGTATTATATGGTCGCAAGTGTCTAACTCCTTTGTACTGGATCGAGCTCAGTGAGAAACAGATTCATGGGGTTGATTTAGTTAGAGAAACCGAGGAGAAAGTGAAAGTAATCCGTGATTGTCTAAAAGCTGCTTTAGATCGACAAAAGTCATACGCAGATTTGAAAAGAAAAGAAATTGAGTTTTAGGTGGGTGATAAAGTGTTTCTGAAAGTATCTTCGTGGAAGAAGATTTTGAGATTTGGCCAAACGGGTAACTTGAGTCCACGTTTCATTTGGCCATATGAGGTTATCGAAAGGATTGGACCAATGGCATATCGATTAGCTTTACTAGTAGAGTTAGAAAGAATTCATAATGTGTTTCATTTGTCAATGTTGCAACACTATCATTCTGATCCTTCACATGTGATTTCTCGATAGAGATTGAGATTCGACCGGATATGACCTATGATGAGGAACCGATTAAGATTTTGGCTCGGGAAGTTAAACAGTTAGAAATAAAAGTATAACCTTAGTGAAAGTGTTGTGGCAAAGACATGGAGTAGAAGAGGCTACGTGGGAACCGGAGGAAGCCATGAGAAAATAGTACCCAAACCTCTTTTTCGTAAGATTTTCGGGGATGAAAATCCCTAAAGAGGGGAGAGTTGTAACAGCCCAATTTTGGGCCTAGTGAAATAGTGGTTTCGGGGCCATAAATTCGATGAGAAAAATTTTAAAATTATTATATTTTTATGATCCAAAATTTTACAGAATGATTTTGTGAAAATTTCATTCGAAAATTTTAATGTTTGGGCACTCAATTTAGTCAAAAGGACTAAATTGTAAAAAGTGCAAAACTTGAGTTCTAGAAGCTAGAGGTGTCTAATTGCTATGATATTTTAAATTAGAGGTCCTTAAAATATAATTAGACCATTTATTAATTTTTTTGGACAAAAATTGACATGAAATAGGTGAAATAGAATATTTTAAGTTAAGGGCATTTTAGTAATTTAGTGATTAAATGAATTAAAAAGCCAAATTAAAAGCCATTTTTTTCTCATCTTCAACCCCTTGATCGAAATTCACATGAGGAAGACATAGCTAGGGTTTTTCAAGCTTCCAAACTTGATTGTAAGTCCGTTTTAGCCCCGTTTTTAATGTTCTTTACATTTTTGAGATCCTCGTAGCTCGGTTTACCTATTTCTACCATTATTTTGAGCTAGGGTTTGTGTTTAAAAATTTAACCATGGATGGAATGCATGTATTTTGATGTTTTATGGAAGAATATGAATGTTTGGAGTGTGATAAACAACTTTTACTAAGTGATTTTTGATGAAATTACATAAAAGGACTAGTTTGTAAAAAAAAGTTGTAAAATGTGTGTAAGTGTGTGAATAAGTGCAAATTGTGGACTGTTATAGTTATGAAAATGGTTCGGCTAGGCCTAAAATGTTGAATATGAGATATGGTTGAATATAGAGTAATTATTTGATGTAAATTATGAATTGTGATTGATTATGGATGAATTGGTAAAATGTTGAAAAGTGAGAATTCCCAGTTGAACCTTCGGAATAGAAAAGATACGAATGAGGTAGCTATGTCACATGTGTGGTTCTAACTGTAGGCCACTATGTGTACAATGTAACACCCCTAACCCATACCCGTCACCAGATTAGGGTTAAGAGGCATTACCGAACTAGACTTAGAACATCGCAAGCATTTAACATAATTAGTACATTTAAAAAAAAAAGCATACATATTGAGACATTCATTAACTAACTAATTATTCGTCATCACCAAGCTTTCATGAAATCATTTACATGCTTATAAATGAACCTAAGATATTTATACGGTACACACATTACATACACATATGTCATATAATACTTTTACAAACACAAAGAATAATTCATTTCATACCCAACTCATTGTATATATATCATTTGAAATATTTCATAGTTATGCATATACTTACATATATAAGTATTTGGCGAATATGCAAGACCTTATTTTAACATTTCATGCACTTCTTGAAATTTAGCTATCTCATAAGCCATACATACATATATATATATATATATATATATATATACATATGAATGCATACACCATGATTATGTACATTTTCCATATTCGACTACGAGTCTAACTTCTTAAAAGCATGTTAACTACATTTGCAAGTTTCACTTAAGTTTGACCGAATACTCACCTACATGTATTTCTCAATATAATTCATTCTTAGTAAATCAACTAAAGTTGATACATATACATAAATTCCGAATGATATTCAACTAACACATAATCATTTTTAACAATACATGCAAAGATTAGCTTAAAGGTCGAAACACCTGACTAATTTAGCACAAACATTGGCATTGCAACAAGCAATCATATAAAATGCATAATACGTAAGCTTGAAGTAAAGAACAATCCATCGCCAAATTGTTAGAACCAAACACTTTAACCACATAGTCAAGAAGAAGTAGAACCGAACTTATAATAAATATTTAAGCCATTTTCGCATGGCTAATATATATAAACATAACATCTTTCCAACCTTTAGCTAGCCTATACATGCCTTTGATCCAAAAATAACTAACTTAAAAGTACCAAAAAGGGATGATAGTGTGGTTGACTTCTTCGATGATCCTCTGAGCCCGTAGCTTAACCAAAGTCTATAAAACAAACAATGAACACAAACAAAGTAAGCTCACTAGCTTAGTAAGTCTTAAGCAAATTCAATAAAGCTTCAGTCACTCAAGCATTTTTATAATACAATTCAAGACATTTGAAATATAAAGACTAACTTATAAATTCACCATAGCTGAATTTCATTGTTTAATTTAGCCTAACAACTTTCATTTTTCCAACCAAAGTACACCAGTCATCAAATATACAAACACATGTATAAGTATAGATGTACTTACATAACCATTTTCAATCTCTAGTATATTTCCAAGTAATCATCAGATAATTCACATGCTTCCTCATATTATTTGCTTATTAACATCATATACAACATATGAGTATGAAATCACATACCTCAAGGCCGAACCAATAATGATTCATTTTTCAAAAGCATGACTTTCTTGATTCATTTAATAACTTTGTTGATACATATTTTGGCTCTGAATTTCAGTTCACCGGTAAAGAACCTGCTAGACATTAGCCCGAATCACACACACCGGCACTAGGCCTGCTGGACTCAAGGTCCAAAATCAAAACATCTAAGATTAAGCCCGCTAAGCAATAAGCTTGAAATATGTCATCAAGACGAGGCCTACGCTAGGCGAAGCTCGATACAAATCATCGACACAAGGCCTACTAGGCTCAAGCCCAAATAATAATATAATCAATCCATCAATTTACATTTCTCAACACTATCATCAATAACAAATCTTATCCACGAATTACATTCACATATCACAACGAACATAGCAATTCATATTGCATTTACCAAAAACACATCCAATTCAATTTAAGGTCTTTACATTCGGCTAACACATATACTCATGCTCAATTTTATCAACTAACTTCATTAAACATATTTATAATTAATTCTTTAATATAATTTAGCTTAAGGACTTACCTCGACTGTCGACGGACCGTATAAACCAGCTATTCGATAACCTTTATTTTTCCCCGATCCAAATCCTTTTTCCTTTGTTCTTGATCTAAACACATTAAAGTTTAGATCATTCAAGTACATTTCATCTCTATTTAGTCCCTAAGCACATAAATAGGCAAAATACCATTTTACCCCTACTATTTCACATTTTTACCATTTAGTCATATTTGCATAAAACACAAAATACACAAAATTTCTCAATACTATTCAAGGGCCGAATATATATAGGGACTATACAAGTCCATTTCTTACATTTATTTTGCAAATATGGCCCTCTAAAAATTTATTTTCACAAATTAACCCTAAATACTCAATTTCTCCAAAACTTCCAATACAAAATATACTAATCTTTAACATATCTTTAATATAAAATCATAAAACATCAAAAACCACAAGAACATAGCATTGGTCGAACATCAAGCATGCTTATGTTTACAAATTCTAACATGGGTCAGCTACGGTTCGAAGCAACGATCTCAAAAACGTAAAAATTAACAAAAACCGACTAAAAACTCACCTTGAATTTTAGCCTAGAATTGCCGAAATTTCAAATGAATTCAAAGCTTTCTTCCTTCTCCCACATTCGGCCAAGGAGAAAACAAAAAGATGATGGCTTATTTTATGACATTTTAGCATATATTAAGTTATTTAATTAATTACTTATTTAACCTTATAACATAAAATAAAACTATTATATAACTTAAGGTTAGTTATGACAAATGCCACCCACTAACTTAAAAATGGGCTAATTTTCCTTTTAATGCTTCACTTTAAAAAGCCATCATCAAATAGGCAGTTTTCACTATAGCATGCAACTTTTACGCTTTACGCGATTTAGTCCTTTTTGTTAAATTGAACACACAAACGAATAAATTTTTCTATGAAACTTTCACACACATTAATTCACATATAATAAACACAAAATATAATATTTAAATATTCCTTAGACTCGGATTCGTGGTCCCAAAACCACCATTTCGATTAGGGTCAAATTAGGTCTGTTACAACTCTCCCCCTTTAGAGATTTTCGTCCCTGAAAATCTTACCGTTAAACAAAGTCGGGTATTGTTGCCTCATTGAATCTTCAGGCTCCCATGTAGCCTCTTCAACTCCGTGCCAATTCCATAATACTTTCACTAATGAAATTCTCTTGTTTCTTAACTCTTTCATTTCCCGGGCTAAAATACGGATCGGTTCTTCCTCATACGTCATATCGGGTCGAATTTCGATCTCAGATGCAGCGATTACATGTGACGGATCTGATCTGTATCTACGAAGCATCGAAATGTGAAATACATTGTGTATTTTTTCTAATTCAGAGGGCAACTTCAGTCTATAAGCAACAGGCCTGATACGTTCGATGATTTCATACGGTCTGATAAATCTCGGACTTAGTTTTCCTTTTCGACCGAACCGAAGTACTTTCTTCCACGGGGAAACTTTCAAAAATACTCGATCTCTGACTTGAAATTCAATGTCTTTACATTTTAAATCAGCGTAAGAATTTTGTCGATCCGAAGCAGCTTTCAAAGTATCTCTGATCACAACTACTTTCTGTTCAGTCTCCTTAATCAGATCAACCCCGTGTATCTTGTTTTCACTGAGCTCAGTACAATATAACGGTGTACGACATTTGCGACCATAAAGTGCTTCGTATGGTGCCATTTTGATACTAGATGGAAAACTGTTATTATAAGCAAATTCAATCAGAGGTAAGTATCCTTCCCATGTACCTTCAAACTCAAGAACGCAACATCTCAACATGTCCTTAAGTATCTGAATAGTTCGTTCAGACTGACCGTCTGTCTACAGATGAAAGGCTGTACTAAAATGAAGTTTAGTACCTAAAGCATCTTGCAACTTCTTCCAAAATCGTGATGTGAATCTCGGGTCTCTGTCTGAAACAATGGAATTCGGTACACCATGCAACCTCACAATCTGTGATACATACAATTCAGCAAGTTTCTCGAGTGAATAGTCTGTAATATCCTGCAACTCCCAAAAAACTTCAAATCTCGGAAACATTCTTTGGTGGCTTCCAATCAAGTATAGCTGAGATTTTGTTCGGATCAATTCGAATACCCGACGCTGAAACAACATGTCCCAAAAAGCTGACTTCTTTCATCAAGAATTCACACTTATTAAACTTCGCGTACAACTATTATTCTCGCAAGGTTTGTAGCACCAATCTCAAATGCTCGGCATGTTCGGTTTCATCTTTGGAGTAGATCAGGATATCATCAATCAACACTACTACAAACCGATTCAAATACTGTCTGAAAACTCGATTCATCAAATCCATAAAAATAGCAGGTGCATTAGTAAGCCCAAAAGGCATAACCAAAAACTCAAAATGTCCGTACCTCGTTCAGAATGCAGTCTTAGGTACATCAAAATCTCTGACTCGCAGCTGATAATAACCCGATCTCAGATCAATCTTTGAAAACATTGAAGCCCCTTTCAACTGGTCAAACAAATCGTCTATTCGAGGCAACGGGTATTTATTCTTTATTGTCACTTTATTTAACTATCGATAATCAATACATATTTGCATAGTCCCATCTTTCTTTTTCACAAATAGAACCGGTGCACCCCAAAGAGAGAAACTCGGTCGTACAAAGCCCCTATCTGTCAACTCTTGCAACTGTGCTTTCAACTCTTTCAACTCGATAGGTGCCATCCGATACAGAGCTATAGAAATCGGAGTCTCCCTGGAACTAGTTCGATGCCAAACTCAATCTCTCGTACTGATGGTAAACCTGGTAATTCTTCAGGAAACACATCTGGGTATTCATTCACAACCGGTACTGATTCAATTTGCTTTTTGGACACTTTATTATCCAACACATAAGCCAAGTGTGCTTCACATCCTTTTCTCACATACTTTCAAGCTAACATCGAGGATATCACTGTAGGCAACCCATTCAGATCATTTGATTCGACTCGGATAATCTTACCATTCTGACATCTTAAATCAATAATATTTCTTTTGCAATTCACCACTGCATCATGCAAAGTTAACCAGTCCATTCCCAAAATTATATCAAACTCGTCAAAAGGCAATAACATTAAATCAGCTGGGAAGTAGGAATCCCGAATCATCAACGGGCAGCTTTTACATACTTTATCAACAAGTACGCAGTGACCCAAAGGGTTGGGCACACGAATCATAAACTCAGTAGACTCAATAGGTAGAGTCTTACTGGATACTAGAGTTTCACACACATATGAATGAGTCGAACCAGGATCAATCAATGCAATTCTAGTAGTATCATAAAGTGTGAAAGTACCAGTAATGACATCTGGGGAAGAAGCATCCTCTCTGGCTCGTATAGCATAAGCTCTAGCTGGAGATCTAGCCTCTGATCGAACTGCAGTGTCCTTCATCCCTCTATGACTACCACCTACATTGCCTAAATGTCTAGGTGGTTTGTCCCGTGCTGGTGCACTGTTCGGTTTAGTATTCTGAGCTGTATTTTGCTTAGCTAGCATCGGGCACTCTTAAATAAAATGATCTGACAGTCCACATTTAAAGCAAGAACAATCTCGAAATCTACAACTCCCGGAATTCCATTTACCATAGTGCTTGCATTCAACTCGATTCTGTGGAACGTTACCAACACTGGCCATCGAGGTAGCTCGGGAACCCACTAGGGGTCGGTCTCGTCTAAACATATCTGAAGTAGCTTTCTGTCGGCTAAAGTCATCTCTGAACTTTTTAGTTACAGGTTGGAAAGTCTTACTCGATGATCTTTTACGAGTGTCTCTAGCTTCCATCTCAGCTTTTCTTTTCTCTTTACCAAGTTCTTCGGTTTTACAAGCTCGCTCGACAAGTACTACAAACTCTTTGATTTCAAGAATGCCAACAAGCAACTTTATATCTTCATTCAAGCCGTCTTCGAACCTTTTGCACATAATGGCTTCAGTTGATACACATTCTCGGGCATATCGGCTCAATCTGACAAATTTTTGCTCATATTCAGTTATAGTCATGCAGCCTTATTTTAGCTCTAAAAATTTTTTCCGTTTCTGGTCGATGAACCTCTGGCTGATATATTTCTTGCGGAATTCATTCTGGAAGAAATCCCACGTCACTTTTTCTTTCAAAACCACTGATACTAGTGTATTCCACCAGTGATATGCAGTGTCCTGAAGTAAAGATATAGCACATTTCAAACATTCATCTGGAGTGCAGGATAGCTCGTCAAGTACCCTAATAGTGTTATCAAGCCACATCTTAGCCCGTTCCGCATCATCATCATCATTAGCTTTAAATTCTTCAGCCCCATATTTTCCAATTTTATCAACAAGAGGCCTACTAGATCTTATCGGATCTATCATCGACGGTGCTGAAGGTATCAGAGTTGGATTATTCGGGGGTGGAGGTTGTTGTACAGCCGGGTTGGTATGAATAAACTGGGTGAACCACTCATTCATCATCTGGTAGAAGGCTTGTTTGGCCTCCCCCTCGTGGCTACCCGAAACTGGTCGAGAGTCTATTGGCACTGATCCGCGTGCACGGACAGGCGCTACACTCTTTACATCATCCGCTACGGCTCTATCGGGATTAGGATCCATTTACTATATAAAACACAGTTTGAAATGTCAGAAGTCACCACACTATCATATATACAATAAAGGCATGTATAGCTAGACTCACACGCGCTACGGTAGTCCTAGAATCGACTAAACCGTAACCCATACCCGTCGCCAGATTAGGGTTAAGAGGCATTACCGAACTAGACTTAGAACATCACAAGCATTTAACATAATTAGTACATTTAAAAAAAAAACAAGAATACATATTGAGACATTCACTAACTAACTAATTATTCGTCATCACCAAGCTTTCATGAAATCATTTACATGCTTATAAATGAACCTAAGATATTTATACGGTACACACATTACATACACATATGTCATATAATACTTTTACAAACACAAAGAATAATTCATTTCATACCCAACTCATTGTATATATATCATTTGAAATATTTCATAGTTATGCATATACTTACATATATAAGTATTTGGCTGAATATGCAAGACCTTATTTTTAACATTTCATGCACTTCTTGAAATTTAGCCATCTCACAAGCCATACATACATATATATATATATACATATGAATGCATACACCATGATTATGTACATTTTCCATATTCGACTACGAGTCTAACTTCTTAAAAGCATGTTAACTACATTTGCAAGTTTCACTTAAGTTTGACCGAATACTCACCTACATGTATTTCTCAATATAATTCATTCTTAGTAAATCAACTAAAGTTGATACATATACATAAATTCCGAATGATATTCAACTAACACATAATCATTTTTAGCAATACATGCAAAGATTAGCTTAAAGGCCGAAACACCTGACTAATTTAGCACAAACATTGGCATTGCAACAAGCAATCATATAAAACGCATAATACGTAAGCTTGAAGTAAAGAACAACCCATCGCCAAATTGTTAGAACCAAACACTTTAACCACATAGTCAAGAAGAAGTAGAACCGAACTTATAATAAATATTTAAGCTATTTTCGCATGGCTAATATATATAAACATAACATCTTTCCAACCTTTAGCTAGCCTATACATGCCTTTGATCCAAAAATAACTAACTTAAAAGTACCAAAAAGGGATGATAGTGTGGTTGACTTCTTTGATGATCCTCTGAGCCCGTAGCTTAACCAAAGTCTATAAAACAAACAATGAACACAAACAAAGTAAGCTCACTAGCTTAGTAAGTTTTAAGCAAATTCAATAAAGCTTTAGCCACTCAAGCATTTTTATAATACAATTCAAGACATTTGAAATATAAAGACTAACTTATAAATTCACCATAGTTGAATTTCATTATTTCATTTAGCCAAACAACTTTCATTTTTCCAACCAAAGTACACCAGTCATCAAATATACCAACACATGTATAAGTATAGATGTACTTACATAACCATTTTCAATCTCTAGTATACTTCCAAGTAATCACTGTATAATTCACATGCTTCCTCATATTATTTGCTTATTAACATCATATACAACATATGAGTATGAAATCACATACCTCAAGGCCGAACCAATAATGATTCATTTTTCAAAAGCATGACTTTCTTGATTCATTTAATAACTTTGTTGATACATATTCTGGCTCTGAATTTCAGTTCACCGGTAAAGAGCCTGCTAGACATTAGCCCGAATCACACACACCGGCACTAGGCTTGCTGGACTCAAGGTCCGAAAATCAAAACACCGGCATTAAGCCTGCTAAGCAATAAGCCTGGAATATGTCACCGGCACGAGGCCTACTAGGCATAAAGCCCGATACAAATCATCGACACAAGGCCTGATAGGCTCAAATCCCGAAATAATAATATAATCAATCCATCAATTTACATTTCTCAACACTATCATCAATACCGAATCTTATCCACGAATTACATTCACATATCACAACGAACATAGCAATTCATATTGCATTTACCAAAAACACATCCAATTCAATTTAAGGTCTTTACATTCGGCTAACACATATACTCATGCTCAATTTTATCAACTAACTTCATTAAACATATTCATAATTAATTCTTTAATATAATTTAGCTTAAGGACTTACCTCGACTGTCGACGGACCGTATAAACCAGCTATTCATTTTCCCGATCCAAATCTTTTTTTCTTTGTTCTTGATCTAAACACATTAAAGTTTAGTTCATTCAAGTACATTTCATCTCTATTTAGCCCCTAAGCACATAAATAGGCAAATTACCATTTTACCCTACTATTTCACATTTTTACCATTTAGTCATATTTGCATAAAACACAAAATACACAAAATTTCTCAATACTACTCAAGGACCGAATATATATAGGGACTATACAAGTCCATTTCTTACATTTATTTTGCAAATAAGGTCCTCTAAAAATTTATTTTTCAAATTAACCCTAAATACTCAATTTCTCCAAAACATCCAATACAAAATATACTAATCTTTAACATATCTTTAATATAAAATCATAAAACATCAAAACCATAAGAACATAGCATTGGTCGAACATCAAGCATGCTTATTTTTACAAATTCTAACATGGGTCAGCTACGGTTCGAAGCAACGATCTCAAAAACGTAAAAATTAACAAAAACCGACTAAAAACTCACCTTGAATTTTAGCCTAGAATTGCCAAAATTTCAAAGGAATTCAAAGCTTTCTTCCTTCTCCCACATTCGGCCAAGGAGAAAACAAAAAGATGATGGCTTATTTTATGACATTTTAGCATATATGAAGTTATTTAATTAATTACTTATTTAACCTTATAACATAAAATAAAACTATTATATAACTTAAGGTTAGTTGTGACAAATGCCACCCACTAACTTAAAAATGGGCTAATTGCCCTTTTAATGCCTCACTTTAAAAAGTCATCATCAAATAGGCACTTTTCACTATGGCATGCAACTTTTACGCTTTATGCGATTTAGTCCTTTTTGTTAAATTGAACACACAAACGATTAAATTTTTCTACGAAACTTTCACACACATTAATTCACATATAATAAACATAAAATATAATATTTAAATATTCCTCAGACTCAGATTGTGGTCCCGAAACCACCGTTTCGATTAGGGTCAAATTTAGTCTGTTACATACAAATAGAGCTACGAGATTGTTTTAGGTCACGTGTGTAGTACTAAGTGCAGGCTACTACGTGTACCAAACGGATAGGTCGCATGTGTAGTACTAAGTACAGGCTACTATACATACCCGATAGCTTCGATCACATGTGTGGTACTAAGTCCAAGCCACTATGTGTAAGTGATGGTTTTGGTCACATGTGTAGTACTAAGTGCAGGCTACTATGTGCACCAGATAGCTTCGACTACAAGGGTGGTACTATGTGCAAGCAACCGTGTATCTGTTATTATTCTGATGGATTCAACGGGAAATTGACTAAGTGAAAATACATGTGATCATGTAACGACTAAATGTAATTGAATATGACTATGTGATGAATAAGTGCAGGTATAAGTGTGAAATTTTATAAACAATGTGCTCGATATTTGATCAAACCTTCGATAAGATGAAATGGAGAAAGTGAAATTATGAAAGAGTAGATTTAGCAACAAAACAATTTTGGACAGCAACAGTTGTGTGACTTTGAAAAATCACAAAAAATGGTGTAAATCAAATTAAAAGTTGAATAAGATATGAAATTAAATTTGAATGAGTCTATTTTCACATAAAGGAAATGATGTAAACAAAAGAATTTCATATTCTGTGATATTCGAATTTTTGTGAGACAGGGTCAGAATGATGTCAGAATCCCCTGTTCAGACTTTGGAAAATTATTAAAAATTGTATAAAAATAATTATGGTTTATAATTTATATGCTTAAATTTATTAATTAGTCTACTTTTAAGAGAAATAAACGGGAACATTATCCAAATTCTGTACGATGATATAATTAATTTTTAGTGCATAGGGGTTGGAACTATAGGACAGTGAAACAGGGGAAACTTTAAAGAATAAACTGTACTTATTGGCTAAACCAAAAATTCTAGAATTTTCATGGTAAGGATCTTATTTTGGAGTTTCGTATCTCCGAATAAAAATTATTTAGTGACTATGACTCAAATAAACAACTTGTTTAAACTTGAATAAATAGTGAATCTATGTGTAGTTATGATTGTATTATTTTGAAAGCATGTTAGTAATTTGTTTATTATTTACATACTTACTAAGCTATATGCTTACTTCTCTCTCTTTTCCCTTGTTTTATAGTGTCACCAAGCTAGCTCGGGATTCGGAGATCGTCGGAGATCCATCCACACTATTAACACTCTTTTGGTATTTTCAAATCAATATTTTGAATTATGACATGTATAGAGGACTTGGTTATTTTGTTATGTGTCATAATTTACTTGGCCTAAAATGTTGACCTATGTTATTTGATAGTTGATTTTTTATAAGGCCATTGATGTTGGCTATTATTGATGAAGTTATATGTTTATGATGATGCAATTTATGAAATGCATGACTAGGTTGAATGAGTGTGTGATGAAAATTGAAAAGTTTTAAATTTTATGTCTCGGTTTAGTATGATTGTATGTGTTTTGTTTCGGTAATTCCTCGTACCCTGTTCCGACATCGAACACGGGTAAGGGGTGTTACAAAATGAATATGGCTTGAATTGTGCATTTGGTTGATGATTTTGGGATGCCTATTGTATGATGAAATGGTACCATTTTGGTTGTTTAGGTGAGCATGAGAAAAGGGTAGCAAGTTGGCCTTGCAAATGGCCTATTTTTTTCCACAGTAGAGACACAAGCGTGTGTCTCAGTCATGTGCAACACACGGTCATGCTACACAGCCGTGTGTCCCCTGGTGTTGAAATTAATTTGAAGTTAGTATGCTCCACACGGCCTCACACACGGATGTGTGACTGGCCGTGTGGCACAAGTCAGTATACCCCCTAAATGGAACACGGCCTAACAAACGGACGTGTGACTTGGCAGTGTTGCATAAGTCAGTATACCCTACAAGATTGGCACGGCCTAACACACGGCCTGGCACACGGACGTGTGTGACCATTTCGAAGGGTACACGAGCTAGACACACGGGCGTGTGGTCAGCCGTGTGACCCAAGTCAGTATGTATGCCCTGTTTTCAAACGGCTTGGGACACAGACGTGGCTGGAGCCGTGTGAGGCACATAGCCTATTCACACGGGCGTGTGACCCTGGCATGTTTGAAAATTTTCTAATTTTTCGAGAATTTTCATAAGTTACCGGTTTAATCTTGAACCACTTCTAAAGCATGTTTAAGGCCTCGTAGGCCCTTATAAGGGAGAATGTGATTATGATTGAATGGTGTTTGAGAGTGGATACATAAATGTATGTTGTATGTTTTGATTTGATCGGTAATGCCTTGTAACCCTATTCCGACGATAGATTCGAGTTAGGGGTGTTACAAAATATGTAAAATGGGGTAATTAAAATGAATTCTTGACAAAATAGGTGTAGTGGTTTGCACATGGGCATGCGTCTTTTCACATGAGCATATGGGTTTTTGGGGATTTGATTTTTGGTTTTTGTAATCTAGTATTCTAATTTGCTTAATTTATAACTTAGTCCTAAAAATTGATTAGATTAATTGAAGCCTTTAATGATAGGGAAACTTTGAAATATTTTAGAATTAGACTTGTAATTGTTAATATTTGGTAGAAACACTCTTAATTTTTAATTTAGAAAATTTACTAAAATTTTGTAAAAGTTACGATTTAGTCCCTAATAATAAAACTTGAATTAGACATAGTAAATGAACTTGAATTAAGCTAAAATTTTTAGGGCTTGCATAATTTGACTAAAAGAAGGTCGGTAACTATTTAGAAATAAAATTGGGATAGTTTAACCTTAGGTTGTAAAATGACCAAAATACCTTAGGTTTAAATACTTAGAAAAAGTTTTAAAATGGTTCACAAGTTGCTTCTGCATTAATAAATGATAGCTAATTAGTCATAAATGAGGTGTTATAAGGTTGGGGTGAACGTCAGGTGGTCGTTAGCTAGAGAGTCGCTTTGATGGCTAAGCTTCGAATCTGGGTCGGTCCGTCCCAATCGGGTTTGGGGTGTCACAGCTGTTTCATGCATATAGAATGACACCCTTAGAGGGTACGCCTTGGGGATTAATTAAGTGTATCTTTAGCAAAGTCTCAATTACAAATTGTAAATAATTATTCATGCTTAATATGGTAGAATGACAGTAAGGACTCGGTACTAGTATGTTAAAGAATATAATAAGAGTATAAATTTTGAAAATTTATTGTCACCCATGGAAATAAGGTTGAATAGTCGTAATGGATGTATAATTTTGTATTGCTTAAGTATGTAAGTAAATTGGGTTAATTGAGACACTTAATACCCTGACCCGACAATCGAGTTAGGTATAGGATGTTACAAAATCTCTCATTTGTACCTTACATCGGGATGGGTGAGGAATGTTATAATATACGACATAATAGCCCTTTATTTATTTGAATCATTTGCTCAATTTAATTCTACATGCTATGAGCAATTTAGATTACCTACTAATATAAATTTTCTTCTCTCATTATAATCCATCAATATAATGTAACTTATTATTATTTAAACTTTATGTAATCAAGAAACATATATTTACTTATACATTTTACTTTTCATATCAATATTTAATCAATCAAACATTTGATAATTTTTTCATTCAATCCATTCGAAAAATATTAATATATGACAAAGTCACTGCATTAGACACAAATCCTAATATAGTTAAAATAAAATGTCAAAAGTGGTGAATCAAGATTTCCAAAAACATTTATGGCTATCGATAGTAATTGGAGTACAACTATATTTTATTATTGTGAATTGTGTGATTAGGTGAAGATCTTTTTAATAATTTAATTGTTGAACCGTTGAAGATAAATAATCAAAAATTTGAGGTCTAACCGATTCCACCTCTAATTCAATTTTTATAACATTCAAGATAAATAATTTTCAATATTGGTTGGTGCACTACAGGAGCTGCGAAGAAGAGTAAAAAGGAAAAATCAATAATGTTGAATTTCAAAATGCTTTTTTTTTGGTAGGTTTACTGTTTCTCCCGTTATGGTGACGATTTCTTTAAGAGATAAAATCCATTAATTATAATAAAAATTCAAATCATCATAAAATACAAAAACGAAAACCGATTTAAATTCATTTATAAAATACACATAATGAGATCACAATTAAATATGGTATAACTCTAACCCCAAAGATACAATTTTACTGTTAGAGTTATTAAATTTAATCAAGTAATTCATTGCTCGAAATGTGAAAGATTTTGGTAAAAATATAAATATGAAAATGAGTTTAAAAAAAAATAAGATTCATTTAAAAATAACTTGGGTTTTGAGTAAAATATTTTTAATCTAAATCCGCCCAAAATTATTAAAAGATAAAAAATTTATTTTTCTTTTTTAAATATTATTTTATTATTTTCTTTATTTTACTATCATTTTATTATTATGTTAGAGATATTTACTTATTAAGTTATATTTATTTTAAAATTATATATTATATATATATTTTTAAAATTATATAAAAATAATAATATAAAAATTAATATAAGAAGGATAAATTGAACCCGTGTTTTAATAATTTTATTCAGATTAAATTTAGATAAAATTTTAAATTTATTTTTTAGATCGAACTAAAATCCAACCTAACAAACGGGCCTAAGGCAAATAAAACGATGAAGTTTGTGATGCAAAATGAAAGAATAGTGAAAGGAGGAAAAACCCCCCACAATATATAGCGGGGGACGGGCAAGAGGGTAAAATTAAAGGGTTTTCCAGAGTTGAAGATAAAGGTCCACCCCAGGTCCCTCTCTTCTGCCTTGTTGGCGAGAGGTGAGCTGAACTGAGCAGAGAAGAAGAAGAAGAATGGAGGGGATAACAGAAGGAGTGAACAGCTTGAACATCGCGGATTCATCGCCCTCCAACAACAAGAAGAACCGTATCCAAGTCTCCAATACCAAAAAGCCCCTCTTCTTCTACGTTAATCTCGCCAAGGTTCGCTCCATTCTCCTTGACTTTGTTTGTCGTTTCTGGGTGTTTTTCTCTTGCTCTCCAGCAGTGAGTAGTGGGTAGCTCAGTCTCAAGTGGTTTTTATTTTAGTTATTAAGAAATAATAGCTTTTAATTTTATTGTTTTGGGGCAGAGGTACATGCAGCAATACAATGAGGTGGAACTCTCTGCACTTGGAATGGGTATTCTTTCTTTGCAATTTCTTTCCCTTTCATTTGGATGCCCATCTATTACGTATTTCCAAATTCTGCTGATTTTTCTGTGGCTATTAAACTTGCAATTTGTTTTCAATGTTCTCAATATTTTTAATTACATTAGCTTTTCAGGGATGGGATTTGTCATTTACATTGATAGCTTCGACTATGTATGGCTAACACATTACGGATATTCCAGGGGTTTTTAGGGACCATAATTGAATTATAAATTGGCGGAGGCCAAAATGCAATTTTACCATTTTACTAATTAGTAACTTTGCAATTCCAAAGGGAGTAAACCTATAACTTTACCGTTTTGGGTCCTTGGTGCGGCCCCTAGGGTGCTCACATGCTGTTTTATTCTCGTTATCTTTATGGATGCACTGTTAACCAAATGAACAAAGTGAAGGTTTTCCTTGACCTTGGCATGCAGACATGCTATGTGTTCATCTTTTGTGGCATATAATTTATGGATGTATAGCAATGCAGATCGCTCCTGTCTTAGAATGTTAGAAAAAATTATAGTGCTTAACTAATTTGTTTTTCCTTGATTTTCCTTACCACTTGCTTTTAAATGCTGTCCTCAGCTATTGCTACAGTTGTTACCATTGCTGAGATATTGAAGAACAATGGACTAGCTGTTGAGAAAAGTGAGATTCGTACCCTTAACAATATTCCTTTTATCTTTAATTTCATGTTGAGAATTCTAACTTTTACTATCATGATATCTCCCAGAAATCATGACTTCTACGGTTGACATGAGAGAGGAATCAGGGGGACGACCAGTTCAAAAAGCAAAAGTAAGCTGCTAATAAAATCCATATTAAGTTACATGCGTTTATGTTGCTTGGACTCTTCATTCTTCTTGCCGGATATGGGGATATGATCTTTCAAGATTCTCCAAATACATAGAAAAATATAGAAAAAAATATCTATACCTATATCAGACACTCACACCCTAGTTTAAGTAACAGACATTCATCATGTGGCGCACATTAGACTAACCTCAATACATTTGGAAACAGGAGTTGTCAAAGTGAGAAGGCATAATATGTTATGTTAATTGGTGGGATAGAAAAATGGGATGAAACAAGTTATTTGTTTTGTGTAGTGTTCTATGTTGGAGTTGGTATGTGTTTGTAAAGCCCTCCTTGGGGATTAAGATTGCAAAATTCACTTGTAACCCATGATGAAACTCATGAGACTTAGATGTGTTGATCAGGCTGAAAGTTTTAGGCCTAGTGGTTGCAATAGATTCTGTTAATATGAACGCATCTTGAGTTGTGGACATCTATACTTGTATTGAAAGGTGCTTTCATATTTTAATCTGCTTAATTTAATCATTAGCATAGAGGGTGTGAGCCAGGTTTGTCAATGTATTATTATGAAGGGCTTGGTGAGTTACGTTTATGGTAATAGTCACGTATTGAAGTTGGGTTCATTGATAATCATAGAGCTCTCTTATATTTGCATGAAATAGTTAAACCTACTTTAATGTCCAGTGGCTGAAAGCATGGAGTTGAATTTATTTTGTAGATTGAAATACTGCTGGGGAAATCAGAGAAGTTCGATGAGTTGATGGCAGCAGCTGCTGCCAAGGATGTCTTAGATAATGAGGAGCAGAGCTAAGATGAGATTGTTGTTCTCTTAATTTTAGCTTTGTCGGAGAGATGATATATCATTAGGAATTTTTGTAAAAGACTATGATCCCGTTGTTATTCAAGATTCAAAATTGTTGCTAATTAATTCCTTATTGGTCGACTTCACATTCATTTATTCATCGATTTATGAGAAGCGAAGACTAACAAACACCATGGCAATAGCAGCTGCTATGTATGGCTGGTTAGGGTGAGAGCTGAGTCAGATGCTTTTCTTTTTGCTTAAAGTATGCCATTAAGTCTATGTATTTTTCATAAATTTGAAATTTAGTCTCTGTACTTCTATTTGGGAATTTAGTCCTTTTATTTTTTATTTCAAAATTCAAGTTTAATTGTTAATACTATTAAATTTATTTTTGTTAAATTCAAGTTCATTACATTATTTTTTTAGTTATATTACTACAAAGTGAGCTTTTTATTCAAAATGTTGCACCAATATATTTAACAAAAATTTTAATAGTAATAATAATTGGATCTAAAATTTGAAATTTAAAAATAAGTTGACTAAATTTTTAAAAATAAAAATAAATGATTAAATTTTAATTTACAAAACATATAAAATTTATGATATATTTTAACTATTATTTTTAGAACCCTAAGTATGAAAAGTAAAGAAATAGATAGTTATAAAAGCTGAAATTTTTACTCTTTAAGTGTAGGTTTGAAAATGCTTAAATAATTAAAGTACCTTTAAAAGAATTTTTGTAGGTAGATAATTTTTGTTATTGTTATTAAATTTTAATACAATTATTGCTAAATATATTTTTATTAAAAATAATAATAAATAATTTAATCATATTTTAACATTATTATTAAATATAATTTAATAAAATAATATACAATTTAATAACATTATTAATATAATTATTATATAATTTAAAAATATAATATATAATATTATTAAAATAACATAGAATCTACTTTATTATTTTTAAACTGCATTACAATTTAATGTGCTAAAAGCGGGGAGAAGTTAAAAAAATTATTTTAAGGGTTAAAATGAATAATTAATTTATAAGAGATCAAATTATAATTTTATCATTATATTAATTTATGATTTGATAAAATTTAAAAGGCTTTTTTAACAAATTTACCATTTTAGGAGAGTCAAGTCTTCATAACTTTATTATTACAATATAAATTGAATTTATTCAAGCAATACTTTTGCATAATATCTATATGATGAATATATTAAATCCAATCAATTATAAAACTTACAAAATTAAATTTCAACAAAATTATCCAAATTCATCAAAAATAGAAAAAGTAAAAGATTATTAAAAAATCTTAGTATGGAATAATATTAAAACTTTGGATCGACACGTACATGTGAATACAAAATAAAACAATAACTATACCAATATTTTTTCTCAAAATTATTACATGCCGAGAGCTAGACTAGTGGTTCTACTATGGAGCTACCATTTTCTTTTTCATTTTGTCAAATTCATTTTTTTTGAGCAAATAGCATATAGTATTATTAATATTTAAACATGAATCTTTTAAGAATTTTGTATATAAAAATTTCAAAAATATTGAATAAACCTACACTAGATACATCATGCATACCCTACTCAACACCTACAATCGAATGAATCCAAATAACATAAATCGTAGATGGTGCAGATTATGTTGAACCCAGATAACAGCTTATTCAAAGGATACTTTGCATCCACGTCATCAATCTCTTCCTTCGTTTCAGCTTCATTGATAGACTTTGATATTGATTCGAATAACTGCTTATTCAAAGTATACTTTTCACTGTTATCTTCAGACATTCCTCATCATAAATTTTCCTTTGGTGCATCTGAGGCACATTCTTATGCTTCTAAAAGAGCAACCACATTTTGTCTAATTCTTTTATAATCCAAAATACCTGAAAATGATGCAATAAATAGAACTTGTTCTTGGAAGTCACACTTTCAGTATACCATCATAGTATAGAGACCATTATTATGGCTCGACCATTGATTAAGGCATCTGAGCCACTCTCGACTCTTGGAACATAAGAAAAAATTTAATAAAAAACTTACCTTATGCCACTTTAATTGCCCTGCTTGTCCAACATCATCATTATTTTCATTATCAGTGATAAACCATAAAAGTAACATATTTTAATCCCACCTATTAGCATACTTTTGGATGATTTATTCCCTGAATTGTGTAAAAAGGTGCTCTTAATCCTTTCTTTTCATGTTTTATACTCAGGAAAGCACCGGAGGATGAAAAGAACGAGAAACGGGCCTAAAACGGACCAAATGGGCCATATCACAAAATCGGCATGGCCTGGACTTAAGCCCACACGGCCGTGCCTCTTAAGAGAAGTCCGAACATGGCCTGACCACGATTCACACGGCCGTACTTCACCAACAGGCTCGCACATGGCCTGGCCACGAAACATAGGGGCATGTGCCCATGGGCGTGTCCCTGCCTGCCAAGAGGAGTTCTACTCGAAATAAGGTACTTAAAGGCAAAGAAACACATTCCAAAGCCTATTCAAACACCCTAGTAGGAATTCTACTTGAATTAGGATATGTAGGGGCCAAGTAAAGCATCTCAAAGTCTATATAAACACCCTAGGGGCAACTTAAGCGGGGAGTTCGGCAAAAACCTTCTGCCAGGGCTTTTGTGGTCAGCTAGGCTAAGGAGCCAAGCCAGAAAGGTCAGATTTGTGGGAATCACTCTAAGATATCCAGTTGATCCATCTCAAGAAGCCGAAATTTTACTCAAGACGGTGAATTTCTCCTTTAGTTCCTTCAGGGGGTTTTAGGGATTTCTTATGTTTTGTTTTATCTTTTCTTATGAGATGTTTTCTTTTATTGTTATGAACTAAACCCTTCAGATACCTGAAGGGGATGAAACCTAAGATGGATCTTGTTATTATTTTCTGAACTATATGATAAATATTTGATTTGTTCTTAATTATGTATGCTTAATTCTTGTGTTAATACTTCCGGGATATTGATTCAAGTTGAATGTGCTTAGGTGGTGGAGCAAAAGTCCCTGTTTAAGAGTAGATCTAGCATAATTAAGCGGAGTTGATCGCGCGCCTAGAGATAGGGTGACGAGATTTTTCGGATTAGGGTGAAACCTAATATGGGAGTCCATAGATCGAGTTAATGCGATTCTAGGGGTTTTAATTAGAAAGAGATTTCAATTAATCAACCATGGGTTAGACGTTATTCGCCTCGAAAGAGGGTTTAATATAAATTAGGGAATCCTACGGATCAAGTCAAGTAAATAAATCATCTGGTTCAGTGTTAGATAACAAGTGAAGTCTAGGTGGATTCTTCTTAAGGGTATCGTCTTAATCAACTTAGTTTTCCCAACAGTATTTCCCCAATTCATTCTTTTTGTCTTTGCGTCTTTAGCTTAGTAGTTAGTTAAATTTAGATTAAACAAACAACTTCCCTTATTTTAGGCTAGATAATAAAAAGAAAGTTAGTATTAGTACTTTTAGTTCCTTTGGGTTCGATAATCCGGTCTTGCCTAAGCTATTCTACTGTTTTTAGGTGCACTTGCCTTAAGTCGTTGTTAGAGTTAGTTTCCAGGTTCGATCATTCTCTTTATAAATTTTAAAACTCGACAAAATAACGATCAAGTTTTTGGCGCCGTTGTCGGGGAACTAAAATATTAAGAAAGCTCAATTTTTATTACTTTAGCCATTTTTTATTTATTTTTTATTTTTTATAATTTAATTTTTATTTTTTTTAGTTTCCTAATTTTTCTTTTATTCAGTTTTGGCAGATAATTTTAGTTTATAGAAAAGATGGCACTAAATAATCATCAGTGGCAAGTAATGAGGACAATTCCTACTAAAACAGCTAGTGTCTTCAACCTCGACGTGGTCACCAGGTTATCTAATCAGTTAGAGGTGATGAATAAAAAGATTGATGGTTTGTATAGTCTCTCGCAAGTACTCCTAGAAATACAATATGATTCGAATTTAGGAGGCATGGCGAATCCTGAGTACCCACCCTACGGATATGGTATGGAAAATGAGCAAGCTCACTATACGGGTAACTATTCTAGACCACAAAATAATTTTTATAATGAAACTTATAATGCAGGTTGGAGGTACCATCCCAATTTCTCGTGGGATGATCAAAATAGCCAAAGGTCGGAACTCCATCAAGATTTTCAACAACCACCTCACCAACAGGAAGATGAGTCGAACCTCGAAGAGATGTTGACAAAATTCATGGCAGCCACAAAAAACCGTCTCCAAGACACCAAGGCAACACTGAAAAACCAACAAACATCGATGGAAGGGATTAAGAACCAAGTCGGGGAACTTACCAAATCAGTTGGGAAGTTACAAAGTCAGTTGGACAACTTGCAAAGTTAATGTCCGAACGATATCAAGGGCGTTACCAAGCAACACTGAGATTAACCCAAAAGAGCAAATCCAAGCCATAACAGCTCAGGAAAATGTCGGGTTAGATGAACCCAATTCAATACAAGAAAACGAGGTAGAAGAAGGTAAAGTTGAGGTAACACAAGAAAAGCCAAAACCGATAATCAAAGAGTACCAACCCCGCATACCTTATCCCGAAGCGTTGAAAAGAGACGATACAGAGGAATAGTTTGGTAAGTTTCTTAAACTTTTAAAGAAATTACATATTAACTTACCGCTTCTTGAAGTTCTTTCATAGATGCCATATTTGAGGAAATTTTTAAAACAACTCTAGACGAACAAGCGTAAGTTAGACGAGGAGCCACATGTGGAATTAAACGCAATGTACTCAGCAATTCTACAAAATAGACTACCACGAAAGTTAAAAGATCCAGGGAGTTTTACAATTCCATGTTTAATTGGTAGTTTAACTGTTGACAATGCTTTAGCTGATTTAGGGGCAAGTATAAATGTCATGCCTTATAAAATGTTTAAACAGCTAGGTCTAGGGAAACCTAAACAAACTAGGATGAGTATTCAATTAGCTGATAAAACTATTAGAATTCCTAGGGGGATTATTGAAGATGTTCTTGTAAAAATTGATAAATTCGTTTTCCCAGTTGACTTTGTTGTCTTAGACATGGATGAGCACAATTCAATTCCTTTAATTTTAGGAAGACCTTTCTTAGCAACTGCCAGGACTAAGATTGATGTTTGTACAGGAGAACTCATTCTTCGTGTAGGTGACGAATCAATCAGTCTACAAGCTCTTGACTCGACCAGAACATCAAGTAAGGAAGGTGAGAAAGTAAATTCAGTTGATAACCAACTTGTTCAACTTTCACCACAGGAAACACCAGAAAGCTACAAACCTGAGCCGGATCATGGCCCTCGTGTCCACAAAGAAAAACATATGAGGGGAAAAGTCTTAGGGTCGACAAACTAGAAGAGTGGAAGACACACTTTAAAGAGGAACCAAAACAACACTAAGTAAAATCGAAGGAGCATCCAGAAGAGCTCGTAGGAACATCAAACCACTTCAAAATAGGAGATCAGGTACTGTTAAATAAAGCAGATCCTTGCATGGTCACATCAAACTTGAATATAAACGAGGAAACTCCTCTTGAGGTACGCAAAATCTTTCCTTACGGAACAATCGAGATAAGCAATCCAACATTCGACAGTTTTAAGGTAAACACTTCTCGACTTAAACTTTATCATGAAAATAAAACTGATAGCATGAGGGAAGATGTTCAAACTTTTAAACCACCCTAATTTTTGTAAATACGAGGAAAGTCTAGCTTAAGACTTTAAACGAGCGCTTCTCGGGAGGTAACCCGAGCACTAACCCTATTTATTTTTGCATTTATTTTCTTTTCTCCTCTTCATCTTAAACACCTAGTTTTAAACTAACCAAAAGTGCAGATTTCTAGACCACACGGCCTTGCACATGGTCGTGGCGTGTGGAAGTACAGAATCTCTATACTGACATGGCAAAGATGGTACAAATCAGACCCAACTAATTTTTAAAGTCACACACCCAACCACTACCCCACGGGCACCGGTAAACACCACGGTCGTAGGATGCGACCGTGGTCAACACTAACTTCTCAGAAACGGGCGTGGCAGTCTAAAAAACAGGCGTGGGGAAACAACACGCCTCACAACGCGGGCGTGCGAGGCGGTCGTGTAAATCGACACGCCCACAATCCACTGGCGTGGGGAGGTGTCAGAATTCAAAATTGTATTTAAATCCCCCACCCCTCCCTCTTTTCACCCCCTTCTCATTACCCTTCATCCCTACCATTCTTCTCCTAACAAAGCCCCTACTCTACGATAACGATGTCAAAGAAGCAGAAGGATTCAAACACAATCTCCCTGTGGGAGACCGATCTACATAAGTTCATGCCAACCACTTCAACCCTCCAACACGCCAAGGGTCTTCGAGACCATTTGGGTTCTATTTTTCTTTTCTCTTTTGCTTCAATTTCCTTATCTTTACTTCTCTTCTACTTAATTTAGTTTATTTTACTTTAGTTTCTTAGTTTTAGGTTCTAAAGGCTGCTAGGGAATCACACCGGAACCACGACCAAAGGCTCAACACTACCTTAAAAATCACACCCACCTCGCAAACCATCCAACAATAAGGACTCCTCAGTCCATTTGCCTATTCTTATAAGTTTATTTTCCTTTTTATTTTCCTTTACTTTAGCTTGCTTTTCTTTAAATATTTATTTCATATATTTTGAATCTTTATTATTAATTCCTTGCTAATCCATCACGAGTTTCCCAATTTCTTCATCTAGCACAGTGACTGTTGGCATCCACCACAACACCACCGCCTCCTCTTCCAAATCGGGTGAGAATAGTGATCCCAAAAAATTTAGGAAGTTTCACTTCTTTCCTCCTCTTTTGATTTTATCATTACATGATTATTTATCTATCCTTGTACATTGAGGACAGTGTACATCTTAAGTGTGTGAGGGGGGAGGAGGGTAAAAGTGCCTAACTTTTTGCATTATTCTCAAATCCCTGAATTATATGTAGTTCTTAAGTAATTTCCTCATATTACTAATTAGGATGAAATTTCTAATGATTTATGATTCTTATTGATATGTCTTAGATTAAGTCATATTTAATTGTGCATTGATGATTTAAACTTTAAGATACTAGAGAATCAAGCATGATAAGTCTATTTTTCAAGAATCAAAAAATTTCTAGGTTGTCGAACTGAATTTGAATATTACCTTGAAGTTTGAAAGTTACAGGGATTGATGTCAAATACCCATAATTTTTGTGAGATTTGAGCCTTATAGAGCATATATATTCTTTTCCACGCTCACTTTATTAATTATGAGTGTGTCAACACTGAATTGTTATTCTAGAACTTGCCTCGATTATACATGTAAAGACCATATTTTTGATTTGATATACTGAGATGATAAAGGCACCTAGGTTTTAACCCACTCACTCCACTAAAAGGCCTACCTTCACAATTAACCCTTAGTGAACCCTTTGATCCTAACAACCCTTTTTATTGATTCACCCACTAATAAAATTAACCCAAAACCCCACTCGTATTTGTTATCACCATTCCTTTGACTACCCTTCTATCGAGAATTGATTTGATCAGTTGCCTAAATACTTTATTTCAGCTGATAAGGTTCTTTTTTATATTATGTATTTATTGATTTGTTATTAAAAAAAACGAAGTATATATATTATTAGTTCTATGTTCTAAGAGCTTACATGTTTAAATTCAACATCTTGAAGAAGAAGCTGGTATTATTAGTTTTTAAATTTTCATGTGATGTAATTATTCAGGTTATCAGTTCATTTTTCTAAAGTTAGGTAACTTTTCAATTCAATCTCGATTCTAACCTTTTATTTCAGCCTTTATCCACACCTTTAACCCTAGCCCCGTTACAACCCTGTTAAAGATCTTTTTGATTTGTGTATCATCCCATATTACAGTGGTAGAGATTTGATTTTCAAGCAAGCCTATGGGATTAACTTTTCAGGTTCGACTTATGAGTGCTTTTTCCTAAACCTTAAACACTTCGAGTGCTTTGAGTGAATCTTTAGTGAGGATGTCAATCCTTGTCGGTTTTGAATCAAAAGTAATTATTTAGATAAGGGGAAACACCTATGTTTTCATGCTACAATATATGACTTAGAATTGTTTGAATCTTTAGGAGTCTTTGAGTTAAATTATCCATGTATAAATTATCTATGAATTATGATGAGGCATTGTTAATGAGAATTATGAATTGTGGAAAGTTCATTTTAATTGTAAGTTGAGAATTTTACTTGAGGACAAGCAAAAGCTTAAGTATGGGGGTATTTGATAAACCGTAAAAGTAACATATTTTAATCCCATATATTAGCATACTTTTGGATGATTTATTCCTTGAATTGTGTAAAAAGGTGATCTTAATCCTTTCTTTTCATGTTTTATACTCAAGAAAGCACCAGAGGATGAAAAGAACGAGAAATGGGCCTAAAACGGACCAAATGGGCCATATCACGAAATCAACACGGTCGGGACTTAAGCCCACACGGCCGTGCCTCTTAAGAGAAGTTTGAACACGGCCTGACCACGATTCACACGGCCGTACCTCATCAACAGGCTTGCACACGGGCTGACCATGAAACACACGGGCGTGTGCCCATGGGCGTGTCCCTGCCGCGTCCAAAAGGAGTTCTACTCTGAATAGGGTACTTAGAGGCAAAGAAACACATTCCAAAGCCTATTCAAACACCCTAGTAGAAATTCTACTTGAATTAGGATATGTAGGGGCCAAGTAAAGCATCTCAAAGTCTATATAAACACCCTAGGGGCAACTTAAGCGGGGAGTTTGGCAGAAACCTTCTGCCAGGGCTTTTGCAGTTAGCTAGGCCAAGGAGCTGAGCCAGAAAGTTCAAATTTGTGGGAATCACTCGAAGATAGCCAGTTGATCCATCTCAAGAAGCTGAAATTCTACTCAAGACGGTAAATTTCTCCTTCAATTCCTTCAGGGAGTTTTAGGGATTTCTTATCTTTTTTTCTGATATGTTTTATTTTATTGTTATGAACAAAACCCTTCAGATACTTGAAGGGGATGAAACCTAGGACGGATCTTGTTATTGTTTTCTGAACTATATGATAAATATTTGATTTGTTCTTAATTTTGTGTGCTTAATTCTTGTGTTAATATTTTCGAGATATTGATTCAAGTCGAATGTGCTTAGTTGGTGGAGCAAAAGTCCTTGTCTAAGAGTATATCTAGGATAATTAAGCGGAGTTGATCGCGCGCCGGATTAGGGTGAAACCTAATATGGGAGTCCATCAATTTAATACGATTCTAGAAATTTTAATTAGAAAGAGATTTCAATTAATCAACCATGGGTTAGACGTTATTCGCCTCGAGAGGAGGTTTAATATAAATTAGGGAATCCTACGGATCAAGTCAAGTGAATAAATCGTCTGGTTCAGTGTTAGATAACAAGTGAAGTCTAGGTGGATTCTTCTTAAGGGTATCGTCTTAATCAACTGAATTTTCCCAACAGTATTTCCCCAATTCATTCTTTTTGTATTTGCATCTTTAGCTTAGTAGTTACTTAAAATTTAGATTAAACAAATAACTTCCCTTATTTTAGGCTAGATAATAAAAAGAAAGTTAGTATTAGTACTTTTAGTTCATTTGGGTTCGATAATCCGGTCTTGCCTAAGCTATACTACTGTTCGATAGGTGCACTTTCCTTAAGTCGTTGTCAGAGTTAGTTTCCAGGTTTGATCATTCTCTTTATAAATTTTAAAACTCGACAAAACAACCATCACTTAGCCTCATGTTGCTCAAAATCATCTAGCAAACTCAGACATTGCTCCTTCCGATACATGGCAATAAATGGAACCTAGCATAGTGAGAAAACATGCATGTAAGTTTTCATTTTAATTTCAAACTTTGAATAAAAATTTTAGTATACTTACATCAAATGTAACATCCCGATTTTGGGCCTAGTCTAATCCGACGAGAAAAAATTTATTTTATCATATTTTATGGAATAGTGGTTTGGGACCACTAATCCTAAATTGTAAAAAGTGAAAAGTTGACGTTTCAATTGTTATGAAATTTTAAATTTGAGGTCCTTAAAAAAAATTTATGCATGTTTAAAGGTGGATTATGCATGTTTATGGTTAAATGGCCAAAAATGCGTAAACCGAGGGTTTTTTACTAAGTGATTTTCGGTAAAGATGCTAAAAAGGATTAATTTGGAAAAGTTATAAAATTTGTTATAAAAGTGTGAATTAGTGGAAATTGTGGGCTGTTGTAGTTATGAAAATGGTTCGGTTAGGCTTAAAATACAAAGAAATTGAATGAAAATCGTTTTACGAGCCTAGGGGCAAAAGTGTAAATATGTGAAACTTTAGGGGCAAAAATGTAATTTTCCGTAATATGATTTTTGGATCACATTGAATCATGTGACTAATAAATAGACTAAATGTGATATTATAGATTAAAGAAAATGAGGTTCGGACCTAGAACGGAGGAAAACAAAGAATATGACGAATAAGTCCTTTTCACCGATTGTGCTACCGAGGTAAGTTTGTATGTAAATAATGTATTGTTTTTACTTACGTTTTTCTATTTTGATAAATGGTGTGAATTGTGGTTAAATATTTGATGTAATTGACAAAATATCGACAAGTGAGAAATTTCCCAGTTGAACCTTACGAATAAAAATGGATACGTGTAACACCCCAAACCCAGCCCAGAAGTTAGGCCCAAATTTGGCGTGCCAAATTGAAGTATTTTTGAAAACCGTGTTTTCATTTAAAACCATTCTTAATTAAAATCCTGAGTAAAAACCCAATTACATCAATTTATTATTTTTTTCGAGGTTTATTAAAAAGTTATTACCTTCAAAACCTTATTGTTGCGGAAGCTTAATTTAAAACAAATGATTTACGAAAACGTGGTCTTTAATGATTTATGAAAACGTGATCTTTAAAAAAATTGAGTTGCGAAAACGTAGTGTTTTGAAAACAATTATCGTTTTGGAAAAATCTCGTTCTATTTCTAGCAGATATAAATCGTAATAAACTAAAAATCCCAACTTAAAACCAGAAATTAAAAGAGGCCTTATTACAACCCAATAAGAAAACAGTTTAAGTAAGGTAAAATAGAATGCTAAAATTTAAAGTTGTTCGCAGTGTGGCCACCTCCGAGTCCTCTAGTACGTCGAAGCGCTTACTGAGGATTACTGAAAAAATTAAAAAGAGCGGGTGAGTTTACAAAAACTCAGTGTGTACAACCCTCATCGACCATAAAGCATGCATCACATTAATCTGGGCCTAAGCCCATTATAGTAATCAATGTGGGTCAAAGCCCAACACAATAACGGTGGCAATTGGGCCTTAGACCATAATAGCCTCAGTTGGGCCTTAACCCATATCTCAATCAAATTAGATCATGCAATGCACAAATGCTCATACCAACCCTGCACTCCGTCTCCTGTCCAACCCTACACTCCTGTAGGGATTTAATCGACCCACCCATCCCTACACTCCTTATGTAGCACCGTTTGCAACACTAACCAATATTGCACCAGAGCTGTCAATAACATAATCGGCTTAAAGCCATCGGTGGATCCACAGTCGTCAAGCGACCATGCGACCCTAACAAATCATACACTTCCTCCAAATGAATAATCCCATCCCCCATGCAACATAATATCACATGAATGCAGGCATACTATAAATAGCATACAATAACAATCATATCACATATAGGGGCATTTTGGTCATTTTGCTCTTCAGGGGCATAATGATCATTTTACCTTACAGGGGTATTTCGGTCATTTAACCTATGGGGTATTTTGGTCATTTACCCTATGGGGGTATTTCGATCATTTATCCCACAGGGGTATTTCAGTCATTTTACAACCTTCCCGAAGGTCTATAGTCGCCTCGAGCGACACAGATAACATATGTTATCATAATGGTGTAAATGGGCCCAAAGCCCATTATTCGGCCCTATGAGAACGCTCATGGTGGCCTCAACCATCTTACACCCATATTTGTGGGCTCGATCCACCACACGTGTGATCGCACGCTTGTGTGGCATCATTCGCCAGTATTTCGGCTTTTCGGCATTTGTCGATCTACTTGGTGTGGTGTGTGTGAACACACGCCTTTCGACTCTTTTACAGATTATTGGTCACAGGGTATTGCTACACACCTATTTACGAAAATGTGTTGTAAGTCCGCAAGCACTCCAACCCTAGATTCGAACATAAACCACCATCAGTCCTATTTACCATAAGATCCATAATCTTATTTGTTATAACACTTTTAATCGAGATTAGTTATAAAACTTACTTTGATTGATAAAGGTATTTAGCCCTCTAATAACGCAGATGAAGGTTAACTACAATCTCCTTACCGAAAATTTGCGTTACAGCCGGATTGTTTAGTCACATAGCTTAAATCAATATGTAAACTTATTGCAATTGCAAAACCTTAGACTCGATTACTTGGACCAATTGAACGACTTACCAAAAGTAGACAAAGAGTGAGTAGTGGTAGAAATCGACTCACAAAAATGCACCCTCAAACCGAAGCACGTGATGGTGCTCTCATCCCCACAATCGGAACAACAAAGAAGATGCTATAATCGGCCAAGGTAAAAAGTGCCAAGGTCAAGATTGAATTTTAACAGTTGCGGAGAGAAAGATTGATTCGGTCAATCTGAGAAAAGAAGGGGAAGAAGATGAATTTGGCTAAAGTTTGAGAATAGAAGCAAGAAGGGAAGAACAAGATCGAGAAGAGAAGAAAGGGAGAAAGGTTTCAAGAGAGAAATTGGCACTTGGTTTTTGTGTTTCAGCAAAAGTGAACAAACAATTGAGAAATAATGTTGAAAAGAAAAGGACCCGAAGCGTAAAAAACGCAACAAAAGAATGAGAAAACAATAGCTCAAGAAGAAAGCTTTCGAAACAAAAATGAAAAAAAACCTCTAATGTTCCTATACTAATTTGGCACAACCATAAGAAAAAAAATCCCAAAGTGCCGAAAGCACACCCCAAAGAACCCAATATTAAGCCAACACCTTCCCACCCAAAGTCCACAATTTTCTCCCCCTTATATCTCCACAATTTTCTCCTTCAAATCCCTACCAACCTTTATTCAAATCTCTTTTGACCAAGTCTCCAACCACCCGCAGAGTTTGAATCAAACTCCACCTCCCATGCCACAGAGACATAAAATAAAATCCCCTTTGCAATACTTGGGATTTGAACTCAAGATCCCTTTGCCACACCATGACGCCTCAACCACTAGACCACATGCTTCCTTATGTCTCTTTTTAAACACAATTACTTAAAAGGCTTAATACTAGGAGTCAAGGTTCCCCTAATGCTAAAAATAAAAACATTCCATATGACATGGCTTGGACCCAGGACTTCATAAAATCCCCACAACCTTCCAAAATCACTCACCCAACACATCCTGTTCTCTTGTTCTCAAAAGTTGTTAATGCTCCCATGCCCAAAGCCCAATAGGCCCTATTCTACTAGGCCCAAATTTAGGGTGTTACAATACGAGTGACATGTTCACTAGAAACCTATGTGAAATATAAGTGAAATAAGTGATCCGAGTCTTTGGTCCGACGTTCTACCGTTGGTCGGGTAATCGGCATGTGTTGTGAATACCGACGACTTGTGTGAGCAAGAGACGAGTAGTTACATATGACTGATAGCTTGTGTGAGCTACCTGTGAATGTGATTAGCTCGAGAGTGAGCCTATGTGAAAAGTGTGATATGAAGTATCTTTAGCTACAAGTGTGGCACTTATGTGCAAATTTTCGTGTATCCGTTATTATTCTGATACTTTCAACGGGAAATGACTAAGTTTAAACGACTATGACTAAGTGATGAATAAGTGCAGGTATGTGTGTGTAAATTTATGAGCAGTGTGCTCGATAGGTGATCTAACTTTGGTAAGTTTGATATGGGGTAAGTGTTACTATGAAAGTTAATACAAAGAAATTATGAAAGAGTAAAATTTGCAAAAAATGTTGTTTTGGGACAGCAGTAGTTATGTGTTTTTGAAAAATCACCAAAAATGGTGGAAATTGATTTAGATTTTGAATTAGATATGAAATTAAATATTATAGAGTCTATTTTCGTATGAAAAAACGGTGTAAGAGAAAGAATTTAATATTGTGAGATATTTAAATTTTTGTGAGACAGGGTCAGAATGACTTTGGAATCCCCTGTTCTGACTTTGGAAAATCACTAAAAATTTTATAAAAATAATTATGGTTTATAATTTATATGATTAAATTTATTAATGAGCCTAAATTCAATAGAACAAATGGGAACATCATCTGAATCTCGTACAAGAGAGAATTAATTTTTAGTGAAGAAGGGTCAAAACTGTAAGACAGCAGAATAGGAGAGACTTTAATGAATAAACTGTACTTATTGGCTCAACCGAAAATTCTGAAACTTTTATCGTAAGAAGATATTTGAATCTAGTTTCAGGGAAAATTAGTGGATCTTAATTTGGAGTTCTGTAGCTCAAGATATAAATAATTTATTGACTATGACTTGAGTAGATAGCTTGAGATGAACATGAATAAATAGTGGAACTATGTGCAATTATGATTGTATTATCTTAAGAACATATTGTGAGGATTGGTAAAAACATATTAACTAATTGCTTATTTACATGCTAACTTACTAAGCTATATAGCTTACACCCCTTCCTTTCTTTTTCCTATAATGTCACAGATGCTAGCTCAAGTTGGAGGCCGTTAGAGTTCTATCACACTAAGAAGCTATGGATTGGTATCGATGATTTTTATTCTAGCTTTTTAAGTCTATGGCATGTATAGGGACTTGGTCATTTGTGTACATGTTATCATGAGTTGGCCTAGAATATTGGCCTATGCTAATTGAAGGTCATTGTTGTATAAGGCCATTTGATGTGGCCAATATTTGTTATGTTATAAGTTTATGATGAAGCATTACATGGATGTGCATGCTTGTTTGGGTTGGATGAGTGAATGTGTGGTAATTATGTATGGAAAATAGTAAGTGTGAATGGTTGATTAAGTTATATGCTATGATTAGTTAAGTGTGTGTGTGGTTGTGCATGATGAATGTGATTTATAAATGGTGTGCCAATGCCATGATGGGGTTATTGGGATGCCTAAAAAATGCCATGTGTGTGTTGATAAACTTGGTATAAGTGTGCAAGAGTTTTTGGATGGAAAAAGGCTTGGTAAATAGCCTAACTTTCATCCACAAGTATGGCCACACAGCCTAGCACACGGGCATGTGACTTGGCCATGTGACCCTAAATGGTTGATGACGTCATAAACAGAGAGTTACACGGGTCGAGGACACAGGGGTGTGGCCATGTTTTGTGGTAAAATTTTCTAAGTATTTTAAAGTTCTCGGTTTAGTCCCAGACCACTTCCAAAGTATGTTTTGGGCCTCGTAGGCCCATAATAGGGACAATATGATTATGAATGAAAAGTTTTAAATTTGAATGGAAATTTGTGACTCGTAAATGATCGGTTATATGTGATTAAGTTCGGTAATGCCTCGTACCCTATTCCGGTGACGGATATGGGTAAGGGGTGTTACATCAAACTTCTCCACATGATGCAATTCTAGGAACCTCATAATATCTTCCTTCATAATTTTGTTCAGTAGAACATATACCTCTACAAATCTTTCTTCAGTTCTTTTCTTGCAGAACAATATATATGAATTTATTACAAGTTGATTATGTATCCAAATAGTCTCCTCTTCTATGCTCCTTTTACCAAGTGGAGGAGGCCCCGTGATTTCTTCAATCATCTAAGGAAAAGAAATAGAGAAATAAATACAAGTCTGGTACCTTAAGGGATTGAATGCAACAAAATATACCTACATCCTCTCTGGGATGTCAGTAAGCCTGATTAGATCATCCTTCTTAGTTGTATACTTGTTGGCTAGAAAAAGGGGCTCAAACTCACTAAAATTATCCAGGTTCACTTTTGAAGCTTGAACTTGCTTCTGATGATTCAGGCTCTGATTGGCATCATCAGTAATAGGAACCTTGTCATCTAAGGCAGATGAACAAATTGTTACAACTTGCTCCATCTTCTTTTTGTTCATTTTCAACCACCTACAAAGATAGTTAGCATTAACAAACAAATAATATAAGGTAAAATGTTTAACACTCAACCAATATTCAAAGAACTTAATGTTTGTCAAAAGCTTCATAAAAAGTGACTTTATGATGAGTAATATGTACCTTAGAGATGATCCCTCTCCATAAGATTTTTCCTCACCCACATTAAAATCACTCATCTCATAGTTTTGACCACAGAATAAAGCTTCCTCTTCTCCGAATATATCATCAAATAGCAAGCCTACAATATCTAACTTCATTAATAACGCTTTATTCCTTCTTTCTTTCTTGGTAGGCAATGCATAGGCAAGTAAAAACATTTGAGCAATTAGTGACAATCAGAGGCAAGCAACAATGAAAATTATTTCCAACATCATTCAGTAGAACATGAGAAAGATTACTCAAATCAAAGTAGGAAATTACCCTCATCATCAGAAGAACCAGATTGCTCAACCACCTTAGTACGTTTTCCAGCCTTTTTAAGCCGCTTATACATTTTAGTTTCCTGAGTAAGTTTCCAACAAAGCCATCAGGGAAAATCATGGATATTGTAACCTCAGCAGCTCATATCAAATGTCAAACATAGGAATTTTTCTTAAGAATGCTAGAACTATCTTACAATGATTAGTAATACAAATGATAGCAATGAATAAAATTGAGTGTATGGATCAAGTTTGATGTTTAGTTTTGGAAATTGACAAATGCCTGAAATTCTGTTTTCTTGAACCAATTCACTATCATCATCATACAGAATAGGATCCTTCACTGATCTCTTAGAGAATTAAAAGCCAGTAGCACTTCATAAATGGCAAAGATAGTCATAAGATTAAAATCAATCAACATAACACATTAGGATATAAAGTTTTACCTTTTCCTCTTTTTCTTTTTCTTCTTCTTACTTTTCAAAACCTGATCATTTTCGACTTCCTCCTCCTCTTCATCATCCACTATAAACCCATCACATTCAAATTGGTCCAAATTCTCTGCTCATTCCCATAAACACAGATTCAGACAACATTATACATGAACGAATAACTTCAAGAAAAATAAGATTCGAGACAGTGAAATTGTAACCCAAATGCCACTTCGGAAGATTTCGAGGAACATTGAAAAAAATCATTTTTCGTCAAAATTCAAGAAAATTATGGAAAATAATTACTTAATGTGAACTAGATTTCTCAATATTCTTCTAGGTGATTCTTATAACAATGATAATTGAAATAAAAAAGGAAAAACAAAACCAATAATACAAACATAGTTGAAAGTATAAAACAAGAAGATGAAGAAAAAATGGGAACTTACAGAGGTTCTCACAAGGGAAAGGAGGCAGCTTTGTGGAGGCGGGGAACAAGTCGGAGATGAATCGATGGTTCTCAATGACAAAATCGATTAAGGAACCACTTTTACAACAATTACGAAATTGACAAATGATGGGTGAACAAATACAGGGTAAAATTGTTTGGGGGGAAATTTTGCTATTACGTCCATTGTTGAATAGGCTATTCTTAGCCCCCTTCACCGAATGATGATTCGGAAAATCAGATGAATAGGAGTGGAATGGCCATTCACAAAATGAAGAAAATGGTGAAGCAAACTATGGCTTAACTGTTAATTTAAGAATACGGAGGGAATGGCTATTCCATTCCCTCCAACCAAATGTGGCCTAAGCACACTAACATTATCCAATGAACCAATGGAGATTACTTACAACCTATGATCCAATTAGGGGTTCAAGTTATCAAGGGAACATTTATAATAGTGTCAAAAATCGAGAAGGTAACTTACGTTTATAATAATGTCGAAATTATGAAATGTTAAGGGAAATCTCAATTCTAGTTCTTTAAATAATGTGAGGTTTCGAGGTAATTTTTATTTTATGATTTTTTAAATTTTAGTCAATTTCGTCCCTTCATTTTATGATTTTTATATTAAATAAATATATTATATATTAAAAATTATTATAATATTTTAATTTAATACATTAAATAAAATAGATAAAATTATTTACTATCATATTTAATATAAATAGTATATTAATCAAATTTTTCAAAAATATTTTTAAAAGAACGATATATAGTAATAAAATTTAAAAAGAATTGAGATTAGTGTATTTAAACAAAATTTTGTACTTGAAACAAAATTAATATAAACTAAATTTTTATAAAAAATCTATAACAAAAATAATTTAATAAGAAAATATTTTTAAGTATTTTTACATTCTAATAATTTTATTATCAAAATAAGGCTTTCTTAACCATACATATTAGGTTGAAAAATTAATTAGCAAACTAGTTGGGTCTAGAAATTATTTAGTGATATAGTTGAAGTCAACATCCTAGGGGCCGACTTCAAAATTGGCACCTCTAGGAGCCAATTTCTAAATTACCATTGTGGAAGTTGGCCCCTAGAGGTGTCGACTTTAGTATTCTTGTTAAGGTAAGGTCAATCATGTTAGGGTTCGTGTGTAAGATAACCCATGAAAGGTGTTCATGTGAGGGCAACTGAATTAGGGTTCACATAAAGCTAAAGCAAAACAACATTGTCATGCATGCATGCACACACAATTGAGATGATGGAAGCCTAGCATGATGGAACAAGCCACTGAAGGCTTCTGAAGTTGATGGAAGCCTAGTTGTGTAACACCCCTAACCCGTACCCGTCGCAGGAATAGGGTTACGGAGCATTACCGTAAGAACGTAACTCAAATCATTCATTTCCAACATTTCATAATCATTCCAAAATCCAATCAAACACAAGCATATCGTCCCTTATTCGAGCCCTCGAGGCCTTAGAGACACTTTAGAAATGATTCGGGACTAAATCGGGAACATTTAAAACTTCATGGAAAAAGATGAAAAAATTCACACTGCAGGGTTCACATGGTTGTGTGGTCAGGCTGTGTGACTCACACGGCTGAGACACATGCCCGTGTCTCAGGCCGTGTGGACATTCGAAGTAGGGACACATAGCCGTGTCCCATCCCGTGTTCGTGCTCGTGTAACTCTCTAACTTTGGTCACACGACCAAGCCACACACCCGTGTGATAGGCCGTGTAACTCTCAAAATACAACCTTTAAAAACATACAGAGGACACATGGACGTATGTCACGCACGGTTGAGACACACGCCCATGTCTTAGGCCTTGTGGACAAGAAATAGGCCAATTTCAAGCCATTCCTTTCACCCATTTCAATCTCACACCTACAAGAAATTTGCACATAGAAACAAGCTTTCAAACATACCAAAGCATGCATATTAAGACCAATTTATTAGGTCATTTATTCCTACAACGAATATGCCATATAGGCACCTCAAATGCAAACATACAATTTATCTAGACATATATATGTACTTAACAAATTCCATTCTTCAACACTTAATTCATTTTCCATTCCAAAACTCATCATAGATTGACCACATTTATGCTATTACAATTAGTTCATATTTACCTAAAAGCATAACTCCACTTAGACTTATATAAACATACAGAACATGGTCATTCCAAATGTACCTAAACATGCTCATGTTTAAGCATACCATACTTGGCTTATACCATGTCAATATAACTTATCATTTGAATCATTTTTTCATGCATCTCTAATAAACACATACCTAACTTAAGTATATATATGACCATAACTCATCCATATATATATTTAGCTTAATTTCATATCAAGTTATACCATAATTGACCACAAGCCAAATTACATTCAAACATACCAAATGGGTCATAATTCAAAAAATTATACTTGACTAAATTCCATATCAAATCATGAACCAAATGATCATTTTGAAAACATGCCAACACTTTCCACTTTGGCCATAAAAACCATGCATCAATTTGATCATATAAACGCCAACCATTAAGCATCAAAGTGCCAAAAGCACGCCAACCATCAAGACATCAAAATAACATAAGTTTTACAAATTCACAGCAATATTACATGCTAATATCATCAACTAAACACTAGACATAATGCACCTATACATGCCATTATAACCACGACCAAAGCATCAAAATCTACCGATAAAATTGATGGATAGTGTGATGGATCTCCGACTAGCTTCCAATGTAACACCTCTAATCCGTAACCATCGTCGAAATAGGTTAAGAGGCATTACCGGACTAGTAACTCAGTTCAGAACAATCATTTATCAAATATCATCTCATTTCAGTCAATATCATTCATTCACATTCAATATATATTTAAATCGAGCATACAAAGCTTAATTCATGCATTCGGGACTAAACCGGTAACATATAAAAATTTTGGAAACTTAGAAAAATTTCAATATTTTAAGTATCACACGCCTTTGTGTCTCACGATTAGTAGACACGCCTGTGTCTTAGACCGTGTGGAAACAGGGCATACATACTGACTTGTGTCACACGGCCGACGACATGCCCATGTGTCAGGCCGTGTGAAAATTGGAGAGTATACTAACTTGGGTCACACGGCCAACCACACGCTCGTGTGTCTAGCCCGTGTGCCCTTCGAAATGGCCACACACGCCCGTGTATCAGGCCGTGCCAAAACTGTAGGGTATACTAACTTATCAACACGGCCAAGTCACACGCCGTGTGCTAGGTTGTGTGCCATTTAGGGGGTATACTAACTTGTACCACACGCCCGTGTATGAGGCCATGTAGAGCATACTAACTTCAATTCCATTTCAACACCAGGGGACACACGGTGGAGACACACGCCCGTGTCCATGCCTATGTGGACAAAAATAAGCTATTTGCAAAGCCATTTTGCCACCTTAATTATACAAGCATACACAAGCATAAATGACAACATTCTTACAACTCAATAGGCAGCCATTACATAACATTTCATACCTATATTATATCAATTCAACTTAGTACTCAAATGCTTAATAAATATCATGCATAATCCATTCATATATCAACTACATAACAAGACATCTTTTGCACATTTTCATTCCATCAATTCCTTGCCCAAAACATACCATAATTGCACACTTATACACAATCAAAACATAGCACCAAAATAACCCAAATCACATTGCTTAACTTATACACAAAATATACCAAAAACATAATTCTCAAGTAACCATAACTATCACCATTTAAACTATCCTATACATGCCATATTTACAATTATCCACAAGTTTAAAAGTACCAATCGAAAATTGGATAGTATGATGTGCAAATCCGACTTGTCCGAAACAAGCGAGCTAACAAACCTCTATAAAATATAGAAAAAGAAACAAAGTAAGTTTTATAGCTTAGTAAGCCCGTATTAGAAATAAACTTACCATTTATACATAATCAAGGCAAATAACTAAAGTAAACTCCATACAATTCCAAATGCCTATCACAAGCATTCATCCATAGGTTAGACATGTTAATACATGAAATCATCCATTATCACAATTCAATAATCAATATAACTAACATTCAACATTTTATTCTAAATCATATAACCATAATCCATTCAATAACAATACTCATTCGTATAAACAGAATTTATGCCCGTTGAACCTATTAGAACTCCAAAGGATACTCGGGTGATATATGACAGTAATCTGTCAATTCATTATCATTTCTGCTCTTTCGAGCCATGACCAGCAAGATGCTCCTGAGCTGATGAACAGAAAGCTCTATTCAGCTGAAACGATAAGCTCTATCGAGCTGAACAGTAAGCTCATACGAGCTGAAACAGTAAGCTCCAATGAGCTAAAAATAGTAAGCTCTTACAAGCTGATATATAGTAAGCTCTTATGAGCTGATATATCGGTAATATCTTATGAGCTGTGGTGAGTCCGCAACAAATGTAGGAGCTCGACCAAAACAGACATGTCACTTGTATCCTAGAATTCATATAGTTCAAACGGGGCTCGGTAACAAATAGATTATGTCAATAAGGCATTCATATTTAAAGTATAGCAATTACTCAATATACATTCATTTCAAATATTTACAAATATATAAAAGTTCGATTCTAATTATACGAACTTACCTCGTATTGCTTGGATAAAAACTATCGGCTATTCATCGATCTTTCCTTTTCCCCAATCTAAACTCGATCTCAGCTTATCTTAATCTATATATTATCAAATTCAGTACATTCAGCATTCAATCTATTCAATTTAGTCCATAATTCATATTTTTGAAAATTTACACATTTGCTCCTATACTTTTCAATTTTTACAATTTAGTCCTTATCACATAAAATTGCAAATTCATGCAATTTAATACCTACCCATGCCTAGCCAAATTTCATAGGGATTCCTAGCAGCCCATATCTTTCATTATTTCACCACATTTTACATTTCCACAATTTAATCCCTATTTTGCAATTTTGTCAAAAATCACTTTACAAAACTAGTTTAACTATCATCAAGCTTCCATAATCTATCATTAAACATCAAAGAACTCAAGTATTCAACAATGAAAACATGTTAAATCTTCAAAAAATTACAAAATCTAAGGTATGGGCTAGCTAGAATACGAAGCAACGATCTCAAAAACGTAAAAGTCATTAAAAACTGAGCAAAAACCGTACCTTAATTGAACAAAATATCTTGGCGGAATACTCAAACCTCCATGGCTATTTTTCTTATGTATTTTCGGAAATGGAAGATGAAAATAAGATGATAAAATGTTTAGTTTAATTTATTATAACTTAATTAACTAATTTACCTTTTTAACCTTGATTAAAAACCATTTTAAACATTCATTTAATGCCCTTTTTTTTGTCAAATTCTACTTTTAACAAATAGAATGCAACTTTTACGCATTATGCAATTTAGTCCTTTTTACCGAATTAAGCATTTAAACGGTAAAATTTCTTAACGAAATTTTCACATAATAACTATATCATGCTGTAAACCTTATTAAAATAATAAAATAAATATTTTAACCTCGAATTTGTGGTCCCAAAATCACTATTCTAATTTGACCTAAAAACGGGATGTTACAACTCTCCCCCTTTAAGGATTTTCGTCCCCGAAAATCTTACTGGTAAATAGGTTAGGGTACTATTTTCGCATAGCTTCCTCGGGTTCCCACGTAGCTTCCTCAATCCCTTGTTTATGCTAGAGAACCTTTACTAGGGTTATGCATTTTTTCTCAACTCTTTGATCTCACGGGCCAAAATTCTGATCGGTTCTTCATTATACATTAAATTAGCTTGTATCTCAACATCTACAGGAGAAATCACATGTGACGGATTGGATCTGTATCGATGTAGCATAGAAACGTGAAAAACATTATGGATATTTTCAAGTTCTAATGGTAAAGCTAGTCGATATGCCACTAGCCCTATTCGTTCAATAACTTCATACGGCTCGATGAAATGAGGACTCAACTTTCCTTCACGGCCGAATCGAAGAACCTTTTCCACGGTGACACTTTTAGAAACATTCGGTCCCCTACTTGAAATTCAATTTTTCAATGTTTCAAATCGGGTAGGATTACTATCTATCTGAAGCTGCTTTTAAACTGTCCCGAATCGTTTTAAGTTTTCTTCAGTTTCTCTGATCAATTCAACCCCGTGAATCTTTTTCTCACTCAATTCAGTCCAGTATAGCAAAGTTCAACATTTACGGCCGTATAAAGCTTCGTACGGTGCCATCTTTATACTTGTTTGGAAACTATTGTTATACTCGAATTCAATCAATGGTAAGTATTTTCCCCAACTGCCCTCAAACTCTAAAATACAACATCTCAACATGTCTTCGAGAATCTGAATAACTCACTCGGTCTGACTGTTAGTCTGAGGATGAAAAGTAGTACTGAAATTCAACTTGGTTCCCAGAGCTTCTTGTAGTTTCTTCCAGAATCATGATGTAAATCTTGGATCTCTATCAGAAATAATAGATAGTGGCACTCCGTGTAACTGAACAATTTCAGAAATATACAATTATGCTAATCTATCAAGTGAGTAATATGTACGTACCAATATGAAATGAGTATACTTCGTTAGTCGATCAACGACAACCCAAATAGCATGATAGGGGCAGTCCCGGGACAAAATCCATTGTAACTATATCCCATTTCCACTCAGGAATCATTACAGGCTGTAGTAATCCTGATGGTACTTGATGTTTAGCTTTGACTTGCTGACATATCAAACATTTCGATACAAACTCTGATATATCCTGTTTCATACCCGACCACCAGTATAGTTGTTTTAGATCGTTATACATCTTGGTACTTCCCGGATGAACAGATAAGCAGCCATGGTATGCTTCGTGTAATTTGAATGAATTCTAAATTTCTCAGTACACAAATTCTGTTTCGAAACATTAAATAGTTATCAATTCCAATATGAAATTCTGAATCAAAATTAGACTCACATTGAATTCATTTAGCTTGAAAATCACTGTCATCTTTTTGAGCTTTACAGATTTATTGAAGAAGTGCCGGTTTAGCTTTTAATTATGCTAAATAGACCCATCATCACAAATCATCAACTGGGTGTTCATTGCTTGTAATGTAGACAATGATTTTTTGCTCAAAGCATCTGCAACTACATTTGCTTTCCCGGATGATAATCAATCACAAATTCATAATCTTTCAGTAGCTTGAGCCATCTTTGCTGTCGTAGATTCAAGTCTTTCTGTGACATCAGATATTTCAAGCTTTTGTGAATCGTATAAATGTGACATTTCTCACCTTATAAGTAGTGTCGCCAAATTTTTAATGCGAACACAATTGCGACCAGGTCTAAATCATGTGTTAGATAGTTCTTTTCATATGGTTTCAATTGTCGAGGAGCGTAAGCTATGAGATTTCCTTCTTGCATAAGAACAAATCCAAGACCATTTAATGATGCATCGCTATAAATCACAAATTTCTTCCCCGATTCCAGTTGAATCAAAACTGGTGCTTCAGTTAATAGTACTTTCAACTTTTTAAAACTCTGCTGGCATTTTTTTGACCATTCAAATTTTACATCTTTTTGAAGTAGTCGTGTCATCGGTGTCTCGATCATCGAGAATTCTTTCACAAATCTTTGGTAATATACCACTAAGCCCAAAAAACTATGGACTTCAGACACATTTCTCAGAGGTTTCCAATCAACAATAGCAGAAATTTTACTCGGATCAACTCTAATACCATCAATGAAACAATATGCCCCAAAAATCCAACCTCTTTGAACCAAAACTCACATTTACTGAATTTTACAAATAACTGCTTATCACGTAGAGTTTGTAACACAATTATCAAGTGCTCGGTATGCTCAGATTCATCTCGTAAATAAATCAGAATGTTGTCAATGAATACAACAAAAAATCTGTCTAAATACGATCTGAATATTCTATTCATCAAGTCCATAAAAATGGCAGGAGCATTAGTTAAGTCGAAAGGCATAACGAGAAATTCATAATGTCCATACCTTGTTCTGAATGCGGTCTTCGGCACATCTGACTATTTAACTCACAACTGATAGTAACCTGATCTCAAATCAATCTTTGAAAAATTGTAGCCCCTTTCAACTGATCAAATAAATCATCATTCCGCGGTAGAGGATATTTATTCTTTATAGCCACTTTATTCAATTGTCTGTAGTCGATACACATTCTCATCATGCCATCTTTCTTTTCACAAACAATGCACATTCTTTTTCACAAAACCTCTGTCTGTTAATTCTTGCAATTGAGCTTTCAACTCTTTGAATTCTGTTGGATCCATTCTTTATGGAGCTATCGATATCGGCGTTGTTCCGGGTACTAAGTCAATACCAAATTCAACTTCTCTGATCGGTGGCAAACCCAATAATTCTTCTGGAAATACATTCGAAAACTCACAAACAATAGGTATAGATTAAATATTTGATTCAGACACCTTTGTATCCAGTACGTATGCAAGATATGCATCATAGCCCCATTTTCAAATATTTCTGGGCTAACATAGATGATATCACAATAGGTAATTCATTCGAATCATCAGACTTAATCCAAAGAATCTCATCATTTTGACATTTCAATTCGATAGTCTTTTGTCTACAATTCACAACGCATCATGCATAGTCAACTAGTCCATTCCAAGAATGACATCAAACTCATCGAACAATAGAAGCATCAATTCAGCCTGAACATAGTACCCCGAGTCATCAAAGGATAATTCTTACAAATTTTATCAACTAAAATAGATTTGCTTAAGGGGTTCGATCTTTAATTACAAACTCTGTAGACTCAACATGTAAACTCTTTTTAAATACTAAGTTCATACAGATATATGAATGAGTTAATCCAGGATCTATCAACGCAACTATATCAGTATCAAAAAGAGAAAAAGTGTCTGTAATAACGTCTGGTGATATTGCTTCCTCCCGTGCATGAATAGCATAAGCTCTGATAGGTGCTCGTGCCTCAGATCTCACAGTTTAAGCTCTCGTAGCACCTCGATTACCACTCATATTTCCAGGGTTTCGGGGTGGTCTCCCTCTAGTAGCCGTGTTACTTACTTTCGCTGGTTTTTCTCTTTCAGCTGTAAACTTTTCTAGATAGTCCCGGAGATAATGATCAAGAGATCCACATTTAAAGCAAGATCCGCTCACTAATCTACATTCACCGTAATGTCTCTTATTGCAATGTTTACATTCAGGTCCAGCATTTCTAATACTTCCTACACTGGCAATGGATGTCGCCTGAGGTTTATAATTAAAATGTCTCGTATCTCTGTCTCTAATTGAAATTCCTGTAGAAGCCATAGAATGAGGATGATATTCTTTAGATTTCTTTGATGTTGACTGATGTGATTTGCTCCCAAATCTCTTTCTAGAATCCTGAGCCTCAAAATCGACTTTTTTTTCTCTTTGCAAAGCTCTTCGGCTTTACAAGCTCTGTCAAACAGAATGACAAACTCTTTCAGCTCGAGAATTCCAATTAAAAGTCTGATTTCTTCATTCAATTCATCCTTGAATCTTTTACACATTATAGCTTCAGAAGAAACGCATTCACGAGCATATTTGCTGAGTCGTACAAACTCTCTCTCATATCCTGTGACTGACATACGACCCTGCTCAAGAAATTCTTTCTTTTCAGATTAATGAACCTTTGGCTGATGTATTTCTTTCCAAATTCGACTTGAAAGAACTCCCAAGTAACTCTTTCTCGCAGAGCTACGGATATCAAGGTATTCCACCACTGATACGCAGTATCTCTTAACAGTGATACAACACACTTTAAACATTCTTCAGGTGTGCAAGATAATTCTTGAATACCCTAATCGTATTTTATCAATAGGTGGTTTATTTAATCGCAGAGGATCAATAACTTGAGGAACTACAGGGATCGGTTGGGGAACAGGTGGGGATGAAGGTTGTTGAATAGCCGGGTTCGTACGAATGTACTGTGTGAACCACTCGCTCATTATGTGAAAGAAGGCTTCTTTAGGCTCACCCCCGCGACTACTAGACATGGGTCTAGATTTAGTAGGCACAGTCCCTTGAGTAGGAACTGGCGCGTTATTTTCTACATCATCCGCTATAGCTCGTTCGGGATCCATTATTATATAAAGAAAACATATTTGAAAACGTCAAGAGTCATCACACCATCACTGTAACACCCCTTACATGTATTCAATGCCGGAACTGGGTACGAGGCATTACCAGGCTTAACATACTTAATCACACAAAACCGGGCCATAATTTTTCATTCCAATTTAAAAATTTTCATTCATGATCATAACGTTCCTATTATGGGCCTACGAGACCCGAAACATACATATAGAGTGGTTCGAGACGGAACCAGAAGCATAAAAATACTTAGAAAATTTTTGCCCAAAACAGGGCCACACGCCTGTGTGGAAAGGAACACGCCTGTGTGGGCAGGCCAGGTGGTCACACGCCTATGTCCCTAGTCCGTGCGGATTTTATTTTTCATTTCAAACTTACAGGGGTTTTCACACAGCCTAGAATACGCCCATGTCCATGGCCCGTGTCCCTCATAAGGCCATGATACACCCGTGTCTTAGCTCGTGTGTGAAAACCTTGACATTCTATTTATGACATCAATAGACACTTAGGGTCACACGGTCAAGTTGCATGCCCGTCTGCTAGCCCGTGTGACAAACTAAATTTTTCGCAAATTAGATGCAGGTGACACATGGCCAGACTACACGCCCATGAGGCAGACCGTGTGTCACACACGACCTAGACATACGCCCGTGTGTCTACCCGTGTGGAAAAATACAAGGCTATTTACCAAGCCATTTGCCACCCTGAAAAGCAACCACACTTATACCATTTCTAGCAACACATAGCATAACAATAATGCACCTCTAATATCCACAATCAAGACATCTACACCTTAATTTCACACTGTGTTCATCATGCATATACTTCACACATTACTTATTCAATTGCACAAGCTTGCACTTCATATCATTGAATAGGTATAACTTAACAATTATTGGCCAATTCCAATGGCCATTTACAAAATGAAATAAGTAACTTGATCGTTGTTTTGTCGAGTTTTAAAAATTTATAAAAAGAATGATCGAACCTGGAAACTAACTCTAACAACGACTTAAGGCAAGTGTACCTATCGAACAGTAGTATAGCTTAGGCAAGACCGAATTGTCGAACCCAAAGGAACTAAAAGAACTAATACTAACTTTCTTTTTATTATTTAGCCTAAAATAAGTGAAGTTGCTTTAATCTAAATTAACGACTACTAAACTAAAGACACAAAGACAAAAAGAATGAATTGAAAATAACTTGAAGAGAAACTCAGTTGATCACGATGATACCCTCAAGAAGAATCCACCTAGACTTCACTTGTTATTTAACACTGAACCATACGATTTATTTACTTAGTTTGATCTATAAGACTCTCTAATGTATATTAAACCCTCTCTTGAGGCGAATAACGTCTAACCCTAGGTTAATTAATGAAAATCTCTTTCTCGAATAATAATCCCCTAGAATAGCAGTAAATTGATCTATGGAATCTCATATAAGGTTTCACCCTAATTCAAAAAAATCTTGTCACCCTATCTCTAGGCTTGCAATCAACTCTGCTTAATTATGCCAGATCTACTCTTAAGCAGGGTATATTCCTCCTCCACCTAAGCACATTAGATTTGGATTAAGCACACATAATTAAGAACAAACTAAGTATTTATCATATAATTTAGAAAACAATAACAAGATTCATCTAGGTTTCATCCCCTTCAAGTATCTGAAGGGTTTAGTTCATAATGAATAAAGAAAACATCTCAAGAGAAAAGATAAAATAAAACATAAGAAATCCCTAAAACCCCCTGAAGAAATTGAAGGAGAAATTTGCCGTTTTGAGTAGAATTTTGGCTCCTTGAGATGGATCAACTGGCTATCTTCGAGGAATTCCCACAAATCTGACTTTCTGGCTCAGCTCCTTGGCCTCGCTCACTGCCCCCTTTTCAGGTTACACTTAGGGTGTTTATATAGACTTTTGGAATGCTTTACTTGGCCTCTAAGTGTCCCAATTCAAGTATACTCCCTACTCGGTGTTTGAATAGGCATTGGAATGTGTTTCTTTGCCTCAAAGTATCCAAATCCAAGTGAAACTCCTCTTTTCCACGACAGGGGCACGGCCATGGCACACGTCCGTGTAAATCGACTTCAGGCCGTGTTTCGATTTTGTTGATTGAGGCACGGCCGTGTGAATCGTGGTTTAGGCCGTGTGAAGTAAATTAACGAGGCACGACTGTGTGGCTTGAAGTCCAGGTCGTGTCGAATTCCTCTTTGGCCCAAATTGGCCCGTTTATTGTTCTTTTTGTCCTCAGGTGCTTTCCTAAGTAAAAACATGAAAAGAAAGGATTAAGAGCACCTTTCTACATAAATCAATGGCTAAATCATCCAAAAGCATACTAAATGTGGGCCTAAAATATGTTACTTTTATAGTTTATCAAATACCCCCACACTTAAGCTTTTGCTTGTCCTCAAGCAAAATTCTCAACTTATAATTAAAATGAACTTTCCATAATTCACAATTCCTATCAACAATGCCTCATCATAATTCACGGATAATTTATACATGGATAATTTAACTCAAAGACTCTTAAAGGCTCAAACAATTCTAAGTCATAAATTTGTAGCATAAAAACATAGGCGTCTCCCCTTATCTAAATAATTACCTTTAATTCAAAACCGACAAGGATTGACATCCTCACTAAAGATTCACTCAAAGCACTCGAAGTGTTTAAGTTTCAAGAAAAATCACTCATAAGTCAAACCTGAAAAGTTAATCCCATAGGCTTGCCTGAAAATCAAATCTCCACCATTGTAATATGAGATGATACATAAATCAAAAGGTCTTTGACAGGGTTGTAACGGGGCTTAGGTTACATAAAGGCTGAATTAGAAGGTTTAGAATCAAGATTAACTTGACCAATTACCTAACTAAAAATAATGAACTTGAAAATAAATGATTATATCAATTGAAACTTTGAAACTAATAATACTACGAGCTTTTTCTTTGATAATTGAATTTTAAATGTACAAGCTCACTTTTTATACTACTAATGCTGAATATACTTTGATTTTTTTCATTTTCTTTAAAGATAAAATAGAAACATAATAAAGAAAACTTTATCAACTGAAATAAACTAATTCAGTAACTGATCAAAGCAATTCTCGATAGAAGGGTAGTCAAAAGAATGGTGGTAACAAATACAAAGGGTTTTGGGTTAATATTAGCGGGTAAATCAATAAAAAGGGTTGTTAGGATCAAATTGGTTCACTAAGGGTTAATTTGTGAAGGTAGGCTTTTTAGTGGAGTGAATGGGTTAAAACCTAGGTGCCTTTATCATCTCACTATATCAAATCATTAATGTGGTCTCGATATGTATAATCTAGGCAAGTTTTAGAATAACAATTCAGTGTTGACACACTCATAATTAATAAAGTGAGCATGAAAAAGAATATATGTTCTATAAGGCTCAAATCTCACAAAAATTATGGGTATTTGACATCAATCCTATAAATTTCAAACTTCAAGGTAATATTCAAATTCAGTTCAACAACCTAGAAAATTTTTTATTCTTGAAAAATAGAATTATCATGCTTGATTCTCTAGTATTCTTCAAGTATAAATCATCAATGCACAATTATCAATGACTTACTAAAAAACATATCAATAAAAATCATAAATCATTAGAAATTTCACCCTAATTGATAATATGAGAAAATTACTTAGGAACAAGACTAAAATTTGGGATTTTGGAATAATGCAAAAAGTTAGGTACTTTTACCCCCACACTTAAGATGTACATTGCCCTCAATGTACAAAGATAGATAACTAATAATGTAATCAAAGAGAGGGAGAAGTGACACTTCTTGAATTTTGGATGATTCCGGGAGTTGGCAAAGGTCGTGGTAGAAGGTGGTTGGAGGAGGCGGTGGTGGCGTTTTCTATGGGTCTGGTGGGGTGGCTACCGATAAGCTTTTAGATAAAGAAATTGGGTAGCCTGCAAAGATATAGCCAAGAAATCTGAAGAAACATTAATAATATACTAATACTATAATTAAAAACAAAGAAAATAAAGAGAAGAAGACTAAGAAGAAAACTAAAATTAAAAGAAATGACTAATGGACTATGGAGTCCTTATTTGTTGGATGGTTCGCGAGGTGGGTGTGACCTCTAAAGCTGTGGTGTGTGATTCCCAAGCAGCCTTTAGAACCTGGCACTAAGAAACTAAAAGAAATCAAAATATATTAAGCAGAAGAGAAGTATAGATAAGTAGGATAAAGGGGAAAATAAACGTAAAGAAAAATTTAAATGGTCTAAAAGACCCTTGGCTTGGTGTTTGGATAAAGCGGCTGACATGAAGTTATGTGTTGGGGTCTCCTTTGAGGAGACAACACTTGCCTTCTTATGCTTTTTCAATATGATTCTAGTGTAGCTCAAGAGTCTGGACACCTTTTCTAAGGAAAGAAAGAAAAAGAAGGAAGAAAGAATGAGAGGAGAAGGAGAAGGGCTGTGGGGTTTAAATAGGATCTCAAATCTGGCATGTTCCCACGCCCGTGGACCGAGGGCGTGTTGAATCACACGGCCGCCTCACACGATCGTGTGTCTATGTGTGTTGTTTCACATGCCTATTTTTAGCTAACCACACCCGTGTTTGAGAAGTCAGTAGCTTCACAAGGCCGTGCCACTTTGTCGGTGCCCGTGGGGGAGTGGTTGGATCTGTGATGTCAAGAATTAGGTGCGATTTGATTTGTACTGCCCCTACTATGTCCGTATGAGATTCTTGTGGTCCACATAGCTACGGACACGGCTGTGTGTCAGGCTATGTGGCTTTGAAATCTGCACTTTTGTGTTAGTTGAAAACTAAATTTTTAGAAAGGAAAAGAAATTAAGAGCAAAATGTAAAAATAAATTCTGTTAGTGCACAGGTTGCCTCCCAAGAAGCGCTTGTTTATAGTCTTAAGCTAGACTTTCCTCGACATTGAAATCAGGGAGGTTTGAAGGTTTGAACATCTTCCCTCATGCTTATAGTTCTATTTTCTTGACAAAGTTTGAGTCGAGGAGCATTTACCTTATAAGTGTCGAATGTTGGGTTGCTTACCTCGATTGTTCTGTGTGGGACGATATTGTGTACCTTAAGAGGAATGTCTTCATTTGAACTCAGGGTTGGTGTGATGATACATGGATCTACTTTATCTAACCGTACTTGATCTCCTATTTTGAAGTGATTCGATGTTCTTACGAGCTCTTCTGGTGGTTCGTCTGGTTTTACTTCATCTGGTTCTTCTTTGACATGTGTCTTTTGCTCTTCTAGTCTATCGACCTTAAGGTTTTGATCCTTCTCTTTGTCGGTTTGGGTTCTATGAATTGGCTCAGGTTTTTCTTCATGTGGTGTTTCCTACGATGAAGGTTGTACAAATTGATTATCAATTGAATTGTCTTTCTTACCTTCATCGATTGTTGTCTTGGTCGAGTCAAGAGCTTGAAGACTATTTGATTCGTCACCTATACAAAGTATGAGTTCTCCTGTGGCAACATCAATTTTAGTCTTGGCAGTTGCTAGGAAGGGTCTTCCTAAAATTAAGAGGATTGTATTATCCTCATCCATATCTAAGACAACAAAATCTACTGGGAAAACAAACTTATCAATTTTGAGAAGAACATCTTCGATAATGCACCTAGGAATTATAATAGTTTTATCAGCTAATTGTATACTCATCCTAGTTTGTTTGGGCTTCCCTAAACTAGTCGTTTAAATAATGTATAAGTCAAGACATTTATGCTTGCCCTTAAATCAGCTAACGCATTATCAATAGCTAAACTACCAATTAAACATAGAATTGTAAAACTCCCTGGATCTTTTAGCTTTTGTGGTAGTCTATTCTGTAACATTGCTAAGCATGCTGCGTTCAATTCCACGTGGTGCTCTTCGTTTAATTTGCGTTTGTTAGTCAAGATCTGTCTTAAAAATTTCCTCGAGTCTGGCATTTGAAAAAGAGCTTCAAGAAGAGGTAAGTTAATATGTAATTTCTTTAAGAGTTTAAGAAACTTACTGAACTGCTCCTCTGAATCATCTCTTTTCATTGCTTCGGGATAAGCTATGCAAGGTTGGTACTCCTTGATTACCAATTTTGGCTTTTCTTGTGTTACCTCTATCTTAACTTCGTCTACCTTGTTTTCTTGTATTGGATTGGGTTCATCTAACCCCTTACTGTCATGAGCTGAGATGACTTGAATTTGCTCCTTTAGGTTAATCTCGGTGTTGCTTGGTAGATGTCCTTGCGGTCATTCTGACATTAGCTTTGCGAGTTGTTCGACTACATTAGTGACTTCCTTGACTGACTTAGTAAGTTCCCCGACTCAGTTCTCATTGCTTTTAATTATTTTCTCAATTTCTTGGAAACAATTTTCTGTGTTTACCATGAATTTTGTCAGCATCTCTTCGAGGTTTGGCTTCTTCTCTTGCAGATATGGCTGATTTTGGAAATTTTGAGGAGGTTGTTGTCTTTGATTTCCTTGGTTTCCTTGGCCTCCCCATGAAAAATTTGGGTGGTTCCTCCAACCTGGATTGTAGTTATTACTATAAGGATTATTATTGGATCTGAAATTATTACCTATATAGTTCATCTGTTTGCTCTCTGCGTCCGGTTGGTAGGGTGGGTACTCAGGATTCACCACAGTTCCACTTGCATTGCACTGCATGACTGGATGTACCTACGAAGAACACAAGCTATCAAGCTTTTTATTCATCATCTCTACCTGTGTTGATAGCATGGTCACTGCATTGAGGTTGTAAACTTCGACTGATTTTATCAGTTTTGTCCTTGTAACTTGCCACTGATAGTTATTCAGTGACATCTCTTCAATGAACTTGTAGGCTACTTCAAGAATTCTGTTGTTCAGGGTTCCACCGGCGGTTGAATCGATTAGTTGCCTTGTTGAGGGGTTTACACCATTATAGAAAGTTTGGACTTGTGATCAATATGTCGTTAATGAAGACAACCACAAACTTATCCAAATATGGTTGGAACACACGATTCATCAAATCCATGAAAATCGCAAGAGCGTTTTTTAAATCGAACGACATGGCCAGAACTCATAATGGCCATATCTAGTCCGAAACGCAGTTTCCAACACATCCTGCCCCTTTACTCTCAACTGGTAATAACTAGACCTCAAATCTATCTTGAAGAATACTGTAGCTTATTTCAGTTAGACAAATAGGTCATCTATCCTTGGTAAAGGATACCTATTTTTCACCGTCACCTTGTTGAGTTGTCTATAGTCCTTGCACAATCTCATCGACCCATCTTTCTTCTTCACAAACAATACTAGAGCACCCTACGATGAGTAGCTCAATCTCACAAAACCTTTATTCATCAATTCTTGCAACTGAACCTTTAGTTCTTTCAACTCTAAGGGTGCTATCCTATACGGAATAATCGAAATAGGTGTCATTCCCGAAACTAACTCAATCCCAAACTCGACCTCTCTCACTAGAGGTAATCCGAGTAACTCCTCCGGGAATACATCCGGATGCTCACATACCACCGGCATTGATTCAATCTTCACCTTAGAATCTTGAGTATTTAATACAAACGCGAGATAAGACTAATATCTCTTTCTCAAGCATTTTCAGCCATTAAGGAAGAAAGCATCACCGGTAGATTATCTAACTCACCTGATTCAACTCGAATAATATCTCCATTCTCACATTTCAGCTCAATAAACTTACTACCACAGTTCACTAAGACACTATGTGTAGTCAACCAATCCATGCTAAGGATTAAATCAAACTCATCAAATGGGAACAAATCAGGTTTGCCGGAAAACAATGACTCTCAATCATTAAAGGACAATCCTTACACACCTTGTCCACTAACACATGCTTACCAAATGGGTTTGACACCTTAACCACAATGTCCGTAGACTCAATGGTCATACTCAAACTAGATGCCAATCTCATGCAAATATAAGAGTGAGTAGACCCTGGATCAATTAAAGCAATAACAAAGGTGTCATAGAGAGAAAAAGTAAATGTTATCACACTTGGGGAGGATGCCTCTTCACGAGCGCGAATGGCATACGTCCTTGCAGGCACTCGACCCTCTGGTCTCGCAATAGAATCTCGTGATGCACCTTTACCACTAGTTCCCCCTTGGGTTCTTTGGTGGCCTACCCCTTGTAGGTACATTTCTAGATCTTATCTCTTGCTTCTCTTCCTTGTCATCTCTCTCGGGGAAATTTCAAATAAAATGGTCAGGGGAACCACACTTATAACAGTTTCGACTATTACCCCAACACTCTGCAGTGTGATATCTACCACAACTTGGACACTCCAATTTGTTCTTCAGATTGCCCGCACTTTCCATCGAGGTGGCTTGGACTCTTGAACCCGAACGAGTGTTGCCTTGATCTTGAGGTGAATATCCAACTGATGTAGTGGTTCAAGGATTCGCTTCATTGGATCTTTTCAATTGAGCTTGGTGTGATTTGCCCATCAGCCGTTTTCTCGCATCTCGGGCCTCACTCACCGCCCTCCTTTTTTCCTTACTTAGTTCTTCGGCCTTACTTGCCCTATCAATTAACATTACAAACTCTTTCAATTCCAAAATACCAACCAGGAGTTTGATATCCTCATTCAGTCCTTCTTCAAACCTTTTACATAAAACGGTCTCCGTCGACATACATTCTTGAGCATATTTGCTAAGTCTAACAAACACGTGCTCATATTCTGCTACTGACATTCTTCTTTACTTCAACTCAAGGAATTCCTTACTTTTTCGATCAGTGAACCGTTGGCTTATATACTTTTTTCAGAACTCTTCCAGAAAGAAGTCCCACGTCACTCGCTCCTTTGGGACCACTGATGTCAACATTTTCAACCAATGGTATGCCGAGTCCTTCAGCAAAGATACAGCACACTTTAAGCTCTCTTCGGGTGTACATGAGAGTTTATCGAATACCCTCATTGAGTTCTCTAGCCAGAACTCTGCCCTCTCAGGGTCATCATCTACCTTAGCTCTAAATTCTTCAGCCCCGTGTTTCCTAATCTTATCCACCGGGGGCTTCATTACTCTCACTACTTTTCTACCTTGAAGAGCCACTGGGACTGGTTGAGGTATAGGAGGAGGTGGAGGAGGTTGAGCATTAGGGTTTGCTTGAACATACTCCGAGTACCAGTTACTCAACATCTGGAGAAAGGCTTCCCGAGCCTCATCTCCTTGATCCTCAGTCTCGAGTTCACTCTACACAGGCGCGGTCCCTTGCGCGAGCAGGCGCATTACTAGCTGCATCATCAGCAGCTGATTGATTGGGATCCATACACTATATAAAAACAAGTTTTAAAAAATCATCAGAAGCCACCACACTATCATTATACGCTTATGGCATGTATAGCTAGACTCTTACACCTGCTACGGTAGTCCTAGAACCGACTAAACCATAACTCTGATACCACTAAATGTAACACCCTTTACCCGTAATTCCTGCCAAAATCGGGCCTAAGGTATTACTGGATAAAGACCACATGATCGCCATTTAGGCTCATCGTGACTACTCTCTTAAGTCAACTCATCAACATCATTCTTGACTTACGAGACCTCACTCATACACACGAGGCTCTCGAGACTATATCGGATCTTTTTCAATTCTTAAAATTTTTTTCATCTAAACAGAGAATACACGCCCGTGCTAGATTACGCACGTTCGTGGGTAGTCACACACGCCCATGTTCACAAACCGTGCATGAAAACTCAAGCATTCTACCAATTTCCCATAGTTAAGGCACACGCCCGTACCCACCACCAATGGTGCACACTAACCACCTCAAACGATTCTGAGTCTAGGCACACGCCCGTGTGGCTAGCCCGTGGCCTACACTACTTGATTCTACCAAAGTGACACGGCCAATGCACACGCCCATGGGCTGGCCGTGTGTCACACATGGCCTAGACACATGTCCATGTGCCCATCCACATGGACAAGAACAAAGCTATTTGCCAAGTTCTTTTCACTCCTCAATCATACACAATATGCACTCATCCAATTTATCTATAATCATCTCATATTGAAGCAAAAACTCACATGGATAACTACATCTTTTCATGTAATAAAATAGCCAACAACTATGGCATTATACAAAATAGGTTATCCATCTAAAAGCCAACATCTCTTATCCATTTACAACAAAAATTTACTAACTTTTCAAGCCTCTATACATGCCATATACAAAACATCAAGTCTACTGTACCAAAGTAAGCTAATAGTGTGGGCGATCTTTCGATTAATCCACATATCTTGATTCAACCTTCTTTCTCTATAAGACAAGGGAAAAGAAAAGGAGTAAGCCTTGAGCTTAGTAAGTTTACACATAAACAATTTAAGCATTCTAGTATAAACTAAACAACAAATAGCATTATACTACCAAATAAATTCACATCCATAATTATGCTTACTCTTTCTATCCCTTACCACATTTCCAACACATCATGAGTCACATAGTCATAATCATTAACATGCACCCTTGCATTCAATATCACATTTACTCAATATACAACACATCATTATTCTTAATAATTCATCCACACAGCTAATTTCTCGGTGATTTCACACTTAGCCCACCACAATCCATTTATAGGGTAGTATCACACTTAGCCTACCAACAAAGGTATCCATAGTGGTTTCGCACATAGACCACTAAATAATATACTTAACTATGGTATCGCACACAGCCCATCATTGTTAAGTATTAAGGTGGTATTGCACTTAGCCCACCATTAAGCATTATCACTACACATTAACATATCTACTTGTAATCCATTCATCCATTCACAACTACTACCTCATTCATCCCTCTAGAACCGCATAGGTCCTCAATCATGCTACACACTAGCTAGAATTAAGAATGTAAACACATATATGCATCGTTTATATGTAAACTTACCTCAGTACTCAAAAGTATTGAAACGTGCAATTTAGTCCACCACCTTCCTCTTGCCTCGGTTTCGATCTGGGCTTTGTCTTTCTTGATCTATAATGATAAATCAACTCATTCAATACACACATTGACTAAATTGACCATTATCTCATACTTTATCAAAATTACCATTTTACCCTTAAACTTTCTCATATGTACTCATTTGCCCTAATGCTCGTAAAGTGATTTTCATTCAACTTTTTAGTCTTTCATGCTTAGCCGAACCATTTATTCAACTAAAGCAATCATCAATCCTCACTAATCACACATGTATGACCAAACTCAAGACTTTCACAAACAAGTCCCTACATGCATTTTTTCATGGAAATCACTTAGCAAAAGATGTTTCTACTACATCAAGCTTTCATATCCTTCCATAAAACATCAAAATACATGCATGTCATACATGGGTACATTTTTTAAAATCCATATGAGCTCAACATATAGCTAAAAATAGCTTACTCATGCTACTAGGACTTCAAAAATACGAAGTATATAAAAAATAGAGCTAGAATACACTTACTAGCTAGCTTGAAAAGTTGAAGAGCCCTAACAATGGCTTCTTAAAAATTTTGGTAGCCTTGGAGAAGAAGATGAATGAAAATTCTATCATATTTTCTCATTTTAATCATTTAATTGTCAAATGACTAAAATGCCTTTTTTGACAAACTTTCTATTTTAACTCATCCATGCCCAATTTTGTCCAAAAATTAGAAATTGGGAAAATTGCTCTTTAAGGATCTCTAATTGATATTCTAAAGCTATTTCATACAAATAACTTCTAGAATTTCACATTTTGCAACTTTTGCAATTAGTCTTTTTGGACAATTCAACCGAAATTTCACAAAATTGCTTCATGAAACTTTCACACTAACATGCAAACATGGAAAAAAACCTCAAAAGATCATACATATACCTCAGATTTGTGGTCTTGCACCACTATTTCGACTAGGCCCTAAATCGAGATGTTACACGTATACCTCGAGTGTACCACTTGAGCATCCATCGGAACTTCAATGGTTCAACGGGCAAAAATCTTGGCAAGATGAGAGAATTATGAGATGGAATAATAATGTCCTAAAAGAATATGGCACGATGAGCTCATCTATGTTTACTTAATGTATATGAAAATTTGGTGACTAACATGTTTGATTAAATCTTTGTATTTAGGCAATTTTGCCAAGTTGATGGAAAACATGTTATTGTATGCTTACATTTAATAAATAGGTTCGATAAGTTTAATTTTCTATTATACGAACTTACTAAGCATGTAATGCTTACTCTATTTTATTTTCCCCTATTTTATAGTGCTCAAAAGCTCGCGAAGGTTGGAGATCATTGGAGCATCGTCACACTATCTACTATGGGTATACATAGTAAAATCATTTTGGTATAATGGCATTTATAAGACAACTTGGCCAGTAATGGCTTGATAATGATGTTTGTAATCTAGCCATTGGAATGTCTAGTAATGGTTGTTTTGAGGTACTTATAATGTTATATTATGGTAGCTACATATATGTTAAGTAGTTGATCAAATTATGTCTAACAAATGGATTGAACCAAGGTAAGATGGTAAACATGTATGCATGTAATGGTATACCATATTGAATGATGGAATTTACTTAATTTGAATGCTTGAAATGGTTGGTATTTGGATGTAAGTTTTAAGTGCAGGTCAATGGTGTGATTTCGAATGAGAAATGAAGCTAGAAATGGCTTTATTTTGTCCACACGGGCGTGTGTCTAGACCGTGTGTCACACACAACCTAGTATATGGGTGTGTTGTTAGGCCGTTTGTACCTTGCACCTAAATTTTGAGAAACATAATTCTTAGAATGGAGCACACGGGCGTGTGGCATGGCCATGTGCACAAGTTAGAGAGTTACACAGAAACACGGCCTATAGTACGAGCATGTCTTATAGTCACACGGGTGTGTCCCTCGGACCACATGGGCACGTAAGCCCTACAACTTGGAAAATTTTTGTAATTTCACGAAAAATTTTTAGAGTTTTCGATTAAGTCCTGACTTGATTCTAATACTTGTGTTGGGCCTCGAGGTTCCATTTAAGGGAAGATATCAATAATATCGGTTAATAAATAGTAATTTAAATAAATTATTTGTAAATATCCTGAAAGTTTCTGTAATGCTTCGCAACTCTGTTCGGGTGAGGATACGGGTTAGTGGTGTTACATTTGTGGTATTAGAGCTACGGTTTAGTCGATTCTCGGATTGAACATAGCAAACATGAGTTGAGCTATACATGCCATTATATAAATTGTGATAGTATGATGTCTCCTGATCATTTTAAATGTGTTTTTCATATTGTAATGTCATCCAACCTAGCTAGAGATGAATCTGAGGAAGCTGAGAGCAATGCTTCAGCTTCAGTTCAAAGAGTTACTTCTGCATCTGGTAGTGATAGGCCCGTATCTGAGGGTCAAAGTAAGGGGGCAAAACAAGCCTTCTTTCAAATTATGAATGACTGGTTTACACAGTATCTGAGAATAAACCCTATTGTACAACGACCTCCCCACTTGTTCCTCAACCGGTTCCTAAGGTACCATGGGGTGCTGAACCTGCTAGAACTGGTAAGCCTCTGGTAGATAAAATTCGTATAGGGAAAAAGAATTTAGAGCTACTGCAAATGATGATTTAGAAAGGGCTGAATTTTGGTTGGAAAATACCATCTAGGTTTTTGATGAATTATCTTGTACAGCTGTCGAATGTCTAAAATGTGCAGTATCTCTACTAAAAGACATAGCTTATCATTGGTGGAATACCATACCTTCTGTTTTACCAAGAGAAACATTACATGGAATTCTTCCAGGCTAAATTCAGGAAGAAGTATATTAGCCAGATATTTATGGATTAGAAAAAGAAAGAATTTTTAGAGCTCAAACAGGGAAATATGATTGTGTCTGAATATGAACGAGAATTTTTTCGGCTGAGTAAATATGCCAGAGAATAGGTCCAGTCTAAGGCTGAGATGTGTAAACACTTTAAAGAGGGTTTAAATGAAGACATCAAATTGTTGATTAGAATTCTCAAAATAAAGGAATTTGTGGTATTGCTAAACGAGCCCATAAAGCTGAAGAATTAAGTAAAGAGAAGAAACAAGCTGAAAGAGAAGCTCGGGTTTCTAGAAAAAGAACTATAAGTCACAATCATTTTCTTCAAAGAAATTAAAGTATTATGATCATATTACCATCTCTACGAGATATTCTGAAAGAGAGCGGGGCTCTCAACATTCTAACCCGAGGTCTTCATCTCCATCTGTGACCAGTGTGGGTAGTGTTGGTAATCCCAAACTAAAATGTAAATATTGTAACAAATTTCATCATTGGGAATGTCAGTCTAGAAGTGGAGCTTGTTATGGATGTGGTTCACTTGATCATTTTCTCAGAGATTGTCTAGAAAGAGTTAAAAAAGAAATAAAACCAGCTCCAAAGCCTAGTAATCCTATCTCGAGGGGCAGACCACCCTGTCACCCCGGTAATGTTAGTGGTAGTTGAGGTCCTACCAGGGATACAATAGTTAGATCTAAGGCAGAAGCACCTACAAGGACATATGCTATTTGTGCTATAGAAGATGCATCTGCACCAGATGTCATTACTGGTACATTTTCTCTACTTGATACTGATATTACTGCATTGATTGATCCTAGTTCAACACATTCAGATATATGCACAAACTTAGTGTCGGTTAAAAATTTACCTGTTGAATTCACTGAATTTGTGGTTAAAGTTTCAAACCCCTTGGGCCAATATGCTAGGTGGATAAAGTCTGTAAAAACTATCTATTGATGATAAAAGGTTATTGCTTTTCAGCTAACTTAATGTTATTGCCATTCGATGAATTTGATGTGATTTTCGAAATGGATTGGTTAACCTAATGTGATGCAGTGGTGAATTGAAAGCAGAAACATATTGTATTGAAATGTCAGAGTGGTGAATTACTCCATGTTGAATCTGATAAATTGGATGGATTACCTAATGTGATTTCAGTAATATCAGCATGAAAATATGTCGGAAAGGGTTATGATGTTTATCTTGTATATGTGTTGGATACTAAAGTATCTGAATCGAAGATTCAGTTAGTGCCAGTTGTATGTGAATTTCCTGATGTATTCCTAGAAGAATTACCTAGTTTACCACCGGTTAGAGAAGTGAAATTCTCTATAGATCTTATTCTGGGTACAACACCTATATCCATAACACCTTACAGGATGGCTCCTATTGAACTAAAAGAGTTGAAAGCACAGTTGCAAGAATTGATTGACAGAGGTTTTGTTCGACCTAGTTTCTTACCTTGAGGTGCGCCGGTTCTATTTGTACAAAAGAAAGATGGATTGTTGAGGCTGTGCATTGATTACGGACAGCTCAACAAAGTTACAATAAAGAACAAGTATTCATTGCCTCGTATTGATAACTTGTTTGACCAGTTAAAATGTGCCACTGTATTTTCAAAGATTGATCTCTATTTTTGTTACTATCAACTATGGGTAAAAGATTTAGATGTACCCAAGATAGCTTTTAGAACTAGGTATGGACACTATGAGTTTCTTGTGATGCCATTCAATTTGACATATGCACCTACAGTTTTTATGGACATGATGAACAGAACTTTCAGCCCATATTTAGATAGGTTTGTGGTCGTATTTATAAATGATATTTTGGTTTACTCCGAGATGAAAATGAACATGGTAAGCATTTGAGAATAGTGTTGCAAACTCTGCGAGAGAAACAATTGTATGCCAAATTTAGTAAATGTGAATTTTGGCTACGGAAAGTTAGTTTTGTTGGGCACATAGTATCTGCTGAAGGGGTCAGGGTAGACCTGAATCAAATTTCAGCCATTGTTAATTAGAAGCCATCGAAGAATGTGTCTGAAGTCCTAAGTTTTCTGGAACTAGCTGGTTATTATCGGAGGTTTGTAAAAAAAATTTCAATGATAGCTTCTCCGATGACTCTTTGTCACAGAAAGATGTAAAGTTTGAGTGGTCTGATAAATGCCAGCAGAGTTTTGATATATTAAAAGCTTTATTAACAGAAGCACCAATGTTAGTTCAACCAGAATCAGGTAAGGAATTTACAATTTACAGTGATGCTTCATTAAATGGTTTAGTTTGTGTTTTGACGCAAGAAGGTAAAGTAGTAGCCTATGCTTCAACACAGCTAAAGCCACATGAAAGAAACTACCCGACACATGACCTTGAATTGGCAGCCATAGTGTTTGCATGGAAAATTTGGCGGCATTACTTATTTGGTGAAAAATGTCATATATTCACTGATCATAAAAGTTTGAAATATTTGATGTCACAAAAGATTTGAATTTGAGACAGCGCAGGTGGCTTAAATTAATGAAAGATTATGATCTTGCTATTAACTACCATTCGGGAAAAGCCATTGTAGTGATAGATGCTTTGAGTAAAAAATCCCTGTATACCTTGCAAGCAATGAATACCTGATTGTCATTATCTGATGATGGTTCAATCATATCTGAGTTAAAAGCTAGACCAATGTTTTTGCAGCAAATTTTTGAAGCTCAGAAAAATGATAGTAAGTTGCAAGCAAAACGGATACAAAGTGAATCGACTCCTGACTTAGAATTTCAAATCGGGACTGATGGTTGTTTGTTACTCAGAAGCAGAGTATGTGTATCGAAAAGTTCAAAACTAGTACGAAGATTTTGAATGAAGCTCATAATGGTAACATGTCTATTCATCCTGGTAGTAATAAAATGTACAACCATCTGAAAAAAGATGTACTGGTGGCCGGGAATGAAACAGGATATTTCTAAGTTTGTAACCAAATGTTTGATATGTCAGCAAGTAAAAGCTAAACATCAGTTGCTTGCTAGGCTCTTAAGGCCAGTTACGATACTGGAATGGAAATGGGAAAGAATTACCATGAACTTTGTATCGAGATTACCCCTGTCTCTAAAGAAGAAAGATTCCATTAGGGTAATTGTCGATCAATTGACAAAAATCGGCACACTTTATTCTCATACGTATGGACTTTTCCTTGGATAGATTGGCTAAATTATATGCTTCTGAGATTTTTAGATTGCATGGAGTGCTCATCTCTATTATTTTAGATAGAGACCCTCGGCTTACATCTCGATTCTGGAGCATATTGCAAGAAGCTCTGGGTACCCAGTTACACTTTAGCACTGCATTTCATCCCCAAACTGATGGTCAATCTGAATGGGTAATTCATATTTTGGAAGATATGCTTCGGTGTTGTATACTTGAATATACTTGAATTTAAAGGTAATTGGGAAAAGTATTTGCCTTTAGTTGAATTTGCTTACAATAACAGTTATCAGTCCAGTATCAAAGTGGCACCGTATGAAGCTTTGTATGGTCGAAAATGTAGAACTCCATTGTATTGGACTGAACTCAGTGAGAAAAAGTTACACGGAGTTGACTTAGTCCGTGAGACCGAAGAAAGAGTGAAAGTAATTCGAGACAGTTTGAAAGCAGCCTTTGATCGTCAAAAGTCCTATCCTAATCTTAAACAAAAAAAATAGAATTTCAAGTCGGTAACAAGGTATTCTTGAAAGTATCACCTTGGAAGAAAGTTATCTGGTTTGGTTGTAAAGGAAAACTGAGTCCACGGTTCATTGGACCATATAAGATTACAGAAAGAATTGGACCGGTTGCATATTAGTTAGCTTTGCCACCAGAACTTGATCGGATTCATAATGTTTTCCATGTGTCTATGTTATGACGATATCAATCGGATCCTTCACATGTTATTTTATTACATGGTCTGTAATATTTTAGAAATGTCATGTGAAAATTCTGATAAGAAAATTTTACTGATTATGTGCTTAATTACAAGAAGTACTAAATCACATAAAATGTAAAAGTTGAATTCTAGTAGCTATAAAGATTAAATAGCTAAGAAATTCAAAACTTGAGGTCCTTATATGGTAATTAGACCATTAAAGAAAAGTATGTAGATATTTTGGTGACTTATGCATGGAAATTTAGAAAAAAGGCAAGGACTAAATTGGGAATTGAAATAATTAAATTAATTAAAAAGATGATAAAAGATATCATCTTATTTTTATGTCATCTTCAACCTAAAATACATGAAAACCCTAGGAGAGAGAGAAGAAACTTTCATGGCTTAATTGGGTAAGTTTCCTTGTCTCGTTTTTAGTAATTTTGATATTTTTGAAATTGGGATAACTTAATCTATCTATTTGGGAGATCAATTTGAAGAGTTATCAAAGTATGAAATTTGGGTCATGAATGAATATGCTGAAAATTTGAAAGTTATGGTAGAAAATGAAAGGTTGTTGATAGATAAACAACTTTTACAAAGTGATTTTTGATGAAAACATGATTTAGGGACTAAAATGTAAAGTTGTGAAATTTAATGAAAAATTCTAAATTTTTATGAATACATGTGCTATAAATTTTGTGATAGAATTTTGGTTAGGCTTGGAATAGGGAGTAAATTGCATAAATTTCATTTTCCGAGCCTAGGGACAAAATTGGAATTTATGGAAAACTTAAGGGTAAAATGGTAATTTTGCCTAGGACGTAAATTGAGTCCAAATGAATATGAATTGTGTGAAATTGATGATTAAATTTATTTATATAGATCTGGCCAACACAAGTTCGAGGTTAGACCGAGGAAAAGAAAAGGTTTCGGATTAGTAGATTTGATACGCGAACAAGTGTGACGTAAGTTCGTGTAACTTAATCGAGCATGTAATTATGTTAAATTAAATGTTGTGTTGTATGAAATGTGATTATTATTTATGTGAATTGCTTGGATGTTACAATATAAGAATGAATACATGCTTGAAATGGTTGAAAAGGGTTAAGTTCCGTTTGAATATTGAATTCCGATGAAAATATGTGCTTTCCTGAAATGCATGAGGTCCTGCATTTGCTGCTGGCAGATTTAGCTCGGACGAGTAATCCTATTGACCTCATTATAGAAAGGATTTAGCCCGGACGGGTAATCCTGATATAATACCTCTCGAATATATGTTACAATTAGGATTTAGCTTAGACTGGTAATCCTAATTGAGCTCTTCTGAACATACATTAAATAAAGGATTTAGCCTAGACTGGTAATCCTGTTATATGATATGTGGCTTGAGAGTATGCTCCTTGATTAAGTGCCCTAATGGGTACTCGTGAAAAATAATTGACGGGTTATTGAATCGTAGACCTCGAGTGTACCACTTGAGCATCCATCGGAACTTCAATGGTTCAACGGACAAAAATCTTGGCAAGATGAGAGAATTATGAGATGGAATAATAATGTCTTGAAAGAATAAGGCATGATGAGCTCATCTATGTTTACTTGATGTATATGAAAATTTGGTGACTAACATGTTTTATTGAATGTTTATATTTAGGCAATTTGGTGACTAACATTTAATAAACAAGCTCAACAAGTTTAGTTTTTTGTTATACGAACTTACTAAGCATGTAATGCTTACTCCATTTTATTTTTCCCTGTTTTAAAGTGCTTGGAAGATCGCAAAGTTTGGAGATCATTGGATCATCGTCACACTATCTACTAGCTTATTTTAGGTATATATAGTAAAATCATTTTGGTATAATGGCATGTATAGGACAACTTGGCTAGTAGTGGCTTGATAATGATGTTTGTAATCTAGCCATTGGAATGGCTAGTAATGGTTGTTTTGATATACTTATAATGTTATATTATAGTAGCTACATATATGTTAAGTAGTTGATCAAATTATGTCTAACATATGGATTGAACCAAGGTAAGATGGTAAACATGTATGCATGTAATGGTATACCATATTGAATGATGGAATTTACTTAATTTGAATGCTAAAATGGTTGGTATTTGGATGTAAGTTTTAAGTGCAGGTCAATGGTGTGATTTTGGGTGAGAAATGAAGCTAGAAATGGATTTATTTTGTCCACATGGGCAGACACACGGGCGTGTGTCTAGACCGTGTGTGACACACGGCCTAGTATATGGGCGTGTGGTTATGCTGTGTGTCCCTTGTACCTAAATTTTGAGAAACAAAATGCTTAGAGTTGATCACATGGACAGTGAAACACCCCAAACCCGGCCCACAAGCCCTGACTGGATCTAGCATGCTTCTAGAGAAAAACCATTCGAATCTTATTTGGGCTTCGCCAAAAACTTGTGTGTTTTTGAAAACAGTTGATTTGGGTTGGGTTCAAAATTAAAACCCGTGTTGATTAGGTGTCAAAACAATTAATATTTATATTTAAGAAAAATTAACTTTAACTTCAAATCGATAAATGTTGTATCATACTAAGTAGTTTAAATGCATGCATAGACAATTTAATACTTATGGCCTTATTACATCAAATAAAACCCAAAAAATAGAACTAATAAAAAATAAATAAACTAGTCGAAGTTATGCATGGCCACCATCGAGCTCCCTGACCTTGGTCCATCTACCGAGTGTCACACGAAAAATAATCCCACAAAGGGGTGAGTCAAAGCAGACTCAATGTGTACAACCAATACAAGTCTCAATTAAATTCGGGCATATCAAATCATACATAATAAACACATATAAACCATGATGCAAACCCAACCCAAGCCTAGATAACCATCCGCTACACATCACCTGCACCAACCATCACACCGTGGGACTACTAAGTCGACCTCCATCCGCTACACACCATCGAAGGCGTCATTGCAATCGACGTGCTCATCGCCCTTATAAAATTCGTGGCATAGCCACCAGATAATTATTTTGTGACATAAGTCACCACATTCAGATTTCGTGTCATAAGTCACCACATTCAAATTACGTGACATAAGTCACCACATTCAGATATTGGGGTATAAAACCACCAATTCACTTCCCTTTACATAGCACCCATATGCCCATGTCAAACAAATCATGCAATATCATGCCTTATTTCACATTCTTATCACTATTGACATATGTGCCATCATAGATCATATCATACTCATAGTAGGAGTGGGTAAACGTACCTGAGTTCCTTGTACCATTGCAAGATACTCTTAGCCACATCTTAACATATTCTTAGTAACATATTTATCAAAACATAGCCGTAAATTAATTAAGGCTTAGGGTAGGGTACACACCTGATTTACTTAGCAAGTTTACTGAAAATCCTGAAAACCCGATCTAGCATCCTAGATCCTTAGTTCCTACATTCAGCCAACCCTACACATGTTAGCAAAGAGCCATTCAGCTATCTAGCCAAATCTCGAAGGAAAATCTTACCTGGACACTGATTTCACTACTAATCAAATCCCGAAAACCTTGTGATAACACTTCTTGCAATCGGCTAGATGCTGAACCACCAAACTAGTTAGTTTCGGCTTTTTAAACGAAGTAAGAAATAGATCTAAAACACCAATATGACCTTGGCCGAATATACATAGTCACTCACCTTGCGATTTTAGATCCCGAAAGTAGTCTCTTGGCTAAGAAGATGTCAAAATCCTACAGAATATATTTTAGATCCAATTCTAACATTCAAATAAATAGCCTTCGACCTAATCTTATACCTTGTTTACCTTAGATCTGAAATCCCGAATGGTTTCCTTAGAAGTCGGCTACTATGGAAATCCCAAAATTCACCTTTCAACTTTCGGCAAACAAACTAAAATATCAATGGGATTAGTCCTTAGCTTTCGGCTAGAAGAAAAAGATTGAAGATCAAATCACGATGGATCTTACCCTTAATACTGTAGTCGACTGCTCCTTGTTGAACCCACAGAGATTCGGCTATGTGGACTTAGATAGGAATCGACAAGTTTGACTTTTGATGAACACTAGGATGATTCGCTATCAAAGAGTATTTCGCTTTAAGGATCACAAGAAAAGAAAGAAGAAGTGTGAGGCTTAAGAAGAATCGACAATCATAGGACTTTGAGAGGGATATTCGGTTTTAACAATGGAAAAAAAGTTGAGAGAAGAGTGAAGAGAGGGGCTAAATTTTGGCAAGAGAGACTAAGGAAGAAAGAAAAAGATGGACACTCCTAAAAAGGAAATTTCGGCACCACTACTAGAGAAAGAAAGATAAACCGAAAAGAACCTCTAAACCTCCCTTTAGCAATTGGCTATGACTGAAATTGGTCACCAACGAATCCCTTGGCCGGCCAACACTCATCCTCCTCTCAAATTCCACTTTTTTTCTTATCTCCTCATTTAAGATTAATAAAAAAAATTAATCCATCATTTATCCCTTATCTTGGCTGAATTTTAAAAGGAAATTTAACTTAATCTACACACCTCCACTCAGTGCCCCATTGCCGTCCAACACCTCTCCTCCTTGTAGCAAAATAAAAACTTTTATTTGCTTCCCTTGTGACTCAAACCTAGGCCTTGCACCCATGCTTGTGGCGTCACTTACTAAGGCCCTAAGTGGCACCTCCAAGCCACTTAAACAAGCCCAATTTAGTGTCTTATTTCCCCTACTAATTTTCTTAAGGCCTTTTAGGTTTAGATTCCTCTTTTAAATTAAAAAAAATTGAATAATTTCTAAGGCATTTACTACACTTTAAAGTTTCCAAAATTTATGCCACACAATTCAGAACACATAAACATGCTTTCACACATACTTAAGTAAAAATGCATAGGCCATAAATCCCGGATATTACAGTTCTACCCCCTTAAAATAATTTTGACCTCGAAATTACGGCTAGAATAGGTGGGGTATCATTGTCGCATTGCTTCTTCCGCTCCCAAGAAGCTTCCTCGATCCATGGTTATGCCACAACACCTTGGCCAAAGGGCCGACTTCCTCAAGCACCTTCACATCTCATTCCAGAATCTGAATTGGCTTTTCCTCATAAGACAGATCTGGTCTCAGCTCCACCTCTTCAACCGGAACTACATGAGATGGATCTAATCGGTATCGGCATAGCATGGAAACATGAAATACGTCGTGCATCTACTTCAATTCTGAAGGTAACTCCAACTGGTATGCCACCGGTCCAATTCGCTTCAATACCCGATAAGGTCCTATGAACCTTGGACTTAGCTTCCCTTTGCGACCAAATCTCATCACCTTCTTCCAAGGCAAAACTTTGAGAAACACTTGATCTCCCATAGCTAATTCGATCCCCTTCCGTTTGAGATCTGCATATAACTTGTGCCTATCAGACGCCTCCTTCAACCGTGCCCGAATTATCTTAACCTTCTCCTCGGATTCTGCCATAATTTTTGGACCCAAAATCTGACGTTCCCCTAATTCCGTCCAACACGTAGGAGTGCGACACTTGATCTATCACGATTGCTTCGTGACGGTGCCATTTTAATCTTGGCACGATAGATGTTGTTGTAAGCAAATTCGCTAAAGGCAAATATTCTTCCCAACTTCCTCTCAAGTCTATCACATGACCTCTTAGCATATCCTCCAACACTTGTATTACTCGCTTCAGATTTACTCGTCTGATTTGTGGATGAAAAGCCGCATCAAGTCCAATCTGGTGCCTAAAGCCTGATGTAGAGCTTTCCAAAATCGAGACGTGAACCTCAGATCCCTATCCGAGATAATTGACACCGGCACTCCATGTAACCTTACAATCTCCGCTACATACAATCTTGCTAACTTTTGTAGAGAATAGTCAACCCGCACTGGAATAAAATGCACGGACTTTGTCAGCCGATCCACTATCACCCATACCGAGTCCTTCTTAGTAGGCATAAGGGGAAGCCCACTAACGAAGTCCATGGTAATTCTCTCCCACTTCCACTGCGAAATTTATATTGGCTGAAGCAATCCTGATGGAACTTAATGTCCAGCCTTAACTTGCTGACACGTCAAACACTTGCCAACATATTTGATAACTTCCCGCTTAAGACCAGGCCACCAAAATTGTTCCCTTAGATCTCTGTACAATTTACTACCTCCGGGATGCATAGCATAAGGGCTACTATCAATTCCTGAAGAATTCTTTGCCTAAGCTCCTCGTCCTTCGGCATACAGACCTTACCCTTGAAGCACAATACTCCCTCGTCATTAACACCATAACTATCTAATTCTCCATTCTGCGCTTGCCGCAACTTAACACTTAGATCTTCATCCATTAACTGACTTTCCTTCACCTCATTCAATCATGTCGGTTTGACTTGCAATTCTGCCAGCAGACTTCCATCGTCATATAAGCTTAGATGTGCGAACATCGCCCTCAGATCCGTCACTACCTTTTGACTTAGGGCATCTGCCACCACATTTGCCTTGCCCGGGTGATACTCTATAGAACAGTCGTAGTCCTTCAATAATTCCACCCACCTTCGCTGTCTCAGGCTTAACTCCTTTTGAATCAGCAGATACTTAAGGATTTTGTGGTCTGTGTAGATCACTGACTTCTCTCTATAAAGATAATGCCTCCATACTTTAAGAGCAAAGACCACTGCCACCAATTCCAAGTCATGCGTCGAGTAGTTAACCTCGTGTGGCCTTAACTGTCGAGACGCATAAGCGACTACTTTCCCATCTTGCATAAGGACACCTCCCAATCCTATATGGGAAGCATCATAGTACACTACAAAATCCTTCCCCGCCACAGTGAATCAAAACGGAGCTTGGCCAAGACCTCTTAATCTTCTCAAAGCTCTTCGTTGTTTATCGATCCATATGAAAGGCACTTCCTTTCTCAAAGAACTTTGTCGAGGCGCTATCTATCGAGAACCCTTCCACGAACCTTCGATAATAGCCTCGCTAATCCTAAGAAGCTCAGAACTTCGCCATGCAGACTTAGGGGTTTCAATCCAAAGCGCCTCAATCTTCCGAGGATCCACCCTTATTCCTTCAAAGAGATACCACATGTCCTAAAAACGTAACCTCCTTAAGCCAAAATTCACATTCTTTGAATTTGGCATAGAGTTTCTTCTCCTCAACACTTGCAACACAACTCGGAGGTGTTCATCGTGTTCTTCCTCGACTTGAATACACCAAGATATCGCCTATGAACACAACAACAAACCGGCCTAGATAGGGTTGGAAAACCCGGTTCATCATGTCCATAAACGCGGCTGGGGAATTTGTCAATCCGAACGGCATTACCAAGAACTCATAATGCCTATACCTTGTGCGAAAAACCGTCTTATGGATATCAGCCTCCTTCACCTTAAGCTGATGATATCCAGACCTTAGATTTATCTTTGATAATACTGCGGCCCCCTTAAGTTGATCGAACAAGTCATCTATCCTTGGCAACGGATACTTGTTCTTGATGGTCAGCTTATTCAATCGACGATAATCTATGCACATGTGCATAGTTTAAATCCTTCTTCTTCACAAACAAGACTGGTGCTCCCCATGGAGACACTGCTGGGTCGAATAAACCCACGGTCTAGTAATTCTTGGATCCGAGCCTTGAGCTCAACCAACTCCTTTGGTGCCATTCTCATGACGGGCAATTGACACAGAGTCGCACTGACGACTAGTCAATTTCGAACTCCACTTCCCTATCCGGGGTATTCTGTAACTCTTCCTAAAACATCCATAAATTCCCTTACGCTTTAACTCCACTAACTCCCCTTCTTTCGCATCCAACGCACTAATGAAGGCCAAAATGCCTTGCACCCATTACATGCCATCTTATCAGCCTTCAAAGCAGAAACTACATTAGACAAGTAGTTCCTTCTTTCTCCTATCATAACTATCACCTCATCCTCTGGGGTCCAAGTAGTTCCTTCTTTCTCCTATCATAACTATCACCTCATCCTCTGGGGTCCTTAACTCCATTTGTTTGGCTGTACAATCCAATATAGCCCGATGCTCCACTAGCCAGTCCATACCAAGTACAAGAAATACTGCTCTTTGAAGCTCCAAAGGCACACTCCGAAATATCTTGTTCACTACTACGGTTTGACCTAGTGGGCTTACTACAGTCATCTCCCTACTAGATAGTTCAGAGGCTATTCCTAGAGCTTCAACTACTCTACATGCAACATAAGAATGGGTCAAGCCCACATCAATCAAAGCAACATAAGGCTTGCCAAATATAAGGAACGTGACGGTTATGACGTTGATGCGTCTCCATCCTCCCTCCGATGAATCGTGATATACTAAACCTCGATCGCTCGCCTCCGTGTTACCAACACCTCGGCCTTGTTCCCGCCCTCTACCAAAGACCGCTTCCTTTACCATTTGAACCACGGCTCACCGAGGCTATCGCCCACCTCTTCAAACTGATTAGGACCTTAACTTATCGGGTCATCCCCTTGGTTCTCACAGGACAATCCTTAATTATGTGGTCCTTGGACCCACACTTGAAGCATCCTCCCGCCTTCTTCTAACACTCTCCTAAATGCTTCTTCCCACATTGGGCACAAGTACGATACTGCCCTCCAGTAGTAGCCTGCTGACCTCGCGGTCCATCAACTCTAGGCCTTTTTTGCTCATTCCTAGAAGACCCTGGAGATCCAAAGCCTCTCTTCTTCCTATTCGATCGTTGTTACGCCTTACAGGATCCTTGATATCCTCGGGTACCTTAGCCTTCTCCACCAACACAGTAAACTCCAACTCTTACTATGGAGCTATCAATAGTCTCAAATCATCCCTCAGCCCATCCTCAAACTCGACACACCGCTCATGCTCAGTTGACATTATGCCTCGAGCATAACGGCTCAACCTTAGAATTCAACAGATTCGCCACGGACTTGTTCCTTGAACCAAATTTTAAATGCCTTCTTCGTGCATCGATGTAATGAGTACCAACATACTTCTTCCGGTATGCCACTAGCATAATCCCAAGTGAGTTCCTCACCGTAACACCATCCCGAACCGTGAGCCACCATTGATATGACTCATTGCGAGAAGTGACACCAACCCTTTCGGTTTTCCTCTAGCTAAATCGAGCTCATCCATAATCCGCTCGGTCACCCAACCAATACTCGGCAGATCTGGGTGCCATATTAGATACACCACGGAACACCTCAGCTCCGTTGGCTCTCGAGTCGCTAAGTACCGACTTAGAGCTCACATGCCTCCACCTACTCCAGCCACCCTTTCCAAGACCCGCAGCATCACCTGTGACACTGCGTCATCCCCTGTCTAATCCTGATATTCCACATCAGAGTCTGGTGGTGGTGGTGGCATTTCATTTTTAGATCCTTGACCCGATCTAATGAGTTTCGACACGGTCATTCAGCCTCTACCACGACCTCGACGTTACTTACCACGCCCCTTAAATTCATACTTCTAATTTGCGCTTATCGATTAAAGAATTTTATAGATTAGTTTTGTTCCATCGATTTATCACGCATACCTTATGTTCAATAGTTTTAAGGGGTAGTTCTTTCAATTCATTCACATACGATCTCGGATCATTCATTCAATCACATACATGAACTTGCGTTCATTACGGAGAAATGTTGTAGTTGTCGTTGTTTGTTGCTTTCCACTACCCGTGGGTATTTTCGTAATTTTATCCTATAGGGGTATTTTGGTAATTTTTTCCAAATTAAGGTATTTAAAAATGTTGCAAAATAGAGATTGTTGATATTTTACAAAATTAAAATACTTCTTTGGAAAAATTTCAAGAGTGAAATGGTAATTTTATACACTAGGGTATTTTTGTAATTTTACAAGCCGGGGTCATTTCGTAATTTTTCGCAAAACATGGTTCTGGTGACTTTTCAAAACAAGGGTATTTTTAAAGATTTCTAATTTGAGGGTACTTCGATAATTGTCCTCTCTAAGGGTATTTTGGGTCATTTGTACAGGTTAGGGGTAATTTGGTCATTTTGCAAATCAAGGGTAATTTTCGTAATTTTTTTCCAAATCAGGGTATCTTAATATTTTGTAAAAATAGGGTTTTTGGATATTTGTAAGGTAAGAGAATCTTGATAAAAACTGTGGGTAGTATGGAAATTTTATGAACTAAGGGCATTTTAGTAATTTTTATTCAACCAGGGGTATTTAGGTCATTTTAGTAAATCGAGAATATTTTGGAATTTTTTTTCAAAATACTACACATCAAAAGGGTCATTTGGTGATTTTAAGACTAGGGTTTTTATAAAAATATGGCTAGTCCCTTTTGCGTTTTAGTTATTGGGTTTAGCTGTGTGGGAGAGTCCTCTTGGTTAGGGTGAAACCACAACACACAATGTAGGATTCGAGTGGGTAGGAGGTGAGTCACTAGGACTGCTTAAATACCAAGCTCCCACCAAACCAATCCTAGACATGCGCACAATGGTTGCCACACCCTAACTCGGTGACTTAGACACAGGTTTGTTTAATTGGGCATTAAAGTTTAATGTAATTCTCACGTTAGGGTAAACTAGTCCTAGAGTTTAATTCCTAGTCCACCAATCTACGTCCCTATATATTCCCACATACAATTCACGTAAGAGTTGGGAGTACTTACAGTGGACTTGGTAGGAGACTCAAGTGCCATGCTAGAAAACCGCTCAATTTCTTATAAAACCCAATTTCAAAAGAAAGAAACATTTTGGGCCCTTAAAAGCCCTCAAGGCTGAGTTTTGAACTGGGCTCGATACCAAGTGAAACACCCCAAACCCAAATTTCACAAGCCCCGATCGGATCTGGCATGCTTCTAGAGAAAAACCATTCGAATCTTATTTGGGCTTCGCCAAAACTTGTATGTTTTTGAAAAGCAGTTGATTTAATGGGTTCAAAATTAAAACCCATGTTGATTAGGGTCAAAACAATTAATATTTATATTTAAGAAAAATTAACTTTAACTTCAAATCGATAAATGTTGTATCATACTAAGAAGTTTAAATGCATGCATAGACAATTTAATACTTATGGCCTTATTACATCAAATAAAACCCAAATAATTCAAAACTTAAATAAATAAAAAATAAACTAATAAAATAAAGTCTCGAAGTTATGCATGGCCCCATCGAGCTCCTCGCCACTCGGTCCATCTACCGAGTGTCACCAAAAATAATCCCACAAAGGGTGAGTCAAGCAGACTCAATGTGTACAACCAATACAAGTCTCAATTAAATTCAGGCATATCAAATCATACATAATAAACACATATAAACCATGATGCAAACCTGAACCCAAGCCTAGATAACCATCTGCTACACATCACCCGTACCAACCATCATATCGTGGGGACTACTGAGTCAACCCTCCACCCGCTACACACCATCGAAGGCAGTCGCTGCAGTCGACGTGCTCATTGCCCTTATAAAATTCATGTCATAGCCACCAGATAATTATTTTGTGACTGAAGTCACCACATTGATTTCGTGTCATAAGTCACCACATTCAAATTACGTGACATAAGTCACCACATTCGAGATATTGGGGTATAAAACCACCAATTCACTTCCCCTTTACATATCACCCATATGCCCCATGTCAAACAAATCATGCAATATCATGCCTTATTTCACATTCTTATCACGATTGACATATGTGCCATCATAAATCATATCATACTCATAGTAGGGTGGGTAAACGTATTCGAGTACTTTGTACCATTGCAAGATACTCTTAGCCACATCTTAACATATTCTTAGTAACATATTTATCAAAACATAGTAGTAAATTAATTAAGGCTTAGTGTAGGGTACACACCGATTTACTTAGCAAGTTTATTGAAAATCTCGAAACCCGATCTAGCGTCCTAGATCCTTAGTTCCTACATTCGGCCAACCCCACACATGTTAGCAAAGAGCCATTCGACTATCTAGCCAAATCTCGAAGGAAAATCTTACCTGGATGCCGATTTCACTACTAATCAAATCCCAAAAACCTTGTGATAACTCTTCTTGCAATCGGCTAGATCTTTGAACCAACGAACTAGTTAGTTTCAGCTTTTTAAATGAAGTAAGAAATAGATCTAAAACACCAATATAACCTTGGCCGAATATACATAGTCACTCACCTTGCGATTTTAGATCCCGAAAGTAGTCTCTTGGCTAAGAAGATGTTGAAATCCTACAGAATATAATTTAGATCCAATTCTAACATTCAAATAAATGGCCTTCAGCCTAATCTTATACCTTGCTTACCTTAGATCCGAAATCCCGAATGGTTTCCTTAGAAGTCGGCTACTATGGAAATCCCGAAATTCACCTTCCAACTTTTTGCAAACAAACTAAAATATTAATGGGATTAGTCCTTAGCTTTAGGCTAGAAGAAAAGATTGAAGATCAAATCACGATGGATCTTACCTTAATCATCAGAAATGATCGCTCCTTGTTGAACCCACGAGATTTGGCTATGTGGACTTAGATAGAATCGACAAGTTTTGGCTTTTGATGAACACTAGGATGATTCGGCTATCAAAGAGTATTTTGGCTTTAAGGATCACAAGAAAAGAAAGAAGAAGTGTGAGGTTTAAGAAGAATCAGCAATCATAGGACTTTGAGAGGGATATTCGATTTTAACAATGGAAGAAAAGTTGAGAAAAGAGTGAAGAGAAGGGCTAAATTTTGGCAAGAGAGACTAAGGAAGAAAGAAAAAGATGGACACTCCTACAAAGGAAATTTTGGCACCACTACTAGAGAAAGAAAGATAAACCGAAAAGAACCTCTAAACCTCCTTTTAGCAATTCGGCTATGATTGAAATTGGTCACCAAGGAATCCCTTGGCCGGCCAACACTCATCCTCCTCTCAAATTCCATTTTTTTTCTTATCACCTCATTTGAGATTAATAAAAAAAAAATTAATCCATCATTTATCCCATATCTTGGCCGAATTTTAAAAGGAAATTTAACTTAATCTACACACCTCCACTCAGTGCCCCATTCCCGTCCAACACCTCTCCTCCTTGTAGCAAAATAAAAACTTTTATTTGCTTCCCTTGTGACTCAAACCTAGGCCTTGCACCCATGCTTGTGGCGTCACTTACTAAGGCCCTAAGTGGCGCCTCCAAGCCACTTAAACAAGCCCAATTTAGTGTCTTATTTCCCCTACTAATTTTCTTAAGGCCTTTTAGGTTTAGCTTCCTCTTTTAAATTAAAAAAAAAGATCGAATAATTTCTAAGGCATTTACTACACTTTAAAGTTTCCAAAATTTATGCCACACAATTCAGAACACATAAACAAGCTTTCACACATACTTAAGCAAAAATCCATAGGCAATAAATCCAGGATATTACAGTTCTACCCCTTAAAATAATTTCAACCTCGAAATTACTCGCTAGAAGAGGTGGGGAATATCGTCGCATTGCTTCTTCCGCTCCCAAGAAGCTTCCTCCGATCCATGGTTACGCCACAGGACCTTGACCAAAGGGACCGACTTCCTCTGAAGCACCATCACATCTCGTTCCAGAATCTGAATAGGCTCTTCCTCATAAGACAAATCTGGTCTCAGCTCCACCTCTTTAACCAGAACTACATGAGATGGATTCGATCGGTATCGGCGTAGCATGGAAACATGAAAAACAATATGCATCTGCTTCAATTCCGAAGGTAACTCCAACTGGTATGCCACCGATCCAATTCGCTTCAATACCCGATAAGGTCCTATGAACCTTGGACTTAGCTTCCCTTTGCGACCAAATCTCATCACCTTCTTCTAAGGCAAAACTTTGAGAAACACTTGATCTCCCACAGCAAATTCGATCTCCTTCCGCTTGAGATCTCGTGATATGACTTTTGCCTATCGACGCCTCCTTCAACCGTGCTCAATTATCTTAACCTTCTCCTCGGATTCTGCCACAATTTTTGGACCCAAAATCTGACGTTCCCCTAATTCCGTCCAACACGTAGGAGTACGACATTTCTGTCCATACAGCGCTTCGTACGGAGCCATTTTAATACTGGCCTGATAGCTGTTGTTGTAAGCAAATTCTGCTAAAGGCAAATATTCTTCCCAACTTCCTCTGAAGTCTATCACACAGCCTCTTAGTATATCCTCCAACACTTGTATTACTCGCTCAGATTTACCGTCTGACTGTGGATGAAAAGCCGTACTAAAGTCCAATATGGTGCCTAAAGCCTGATGTAGAGCTTTCCAAAACCGAGACGTGAACCTCAGATCCCTATCCGAGATAATTGACACCGGCACTCCGTGCAACCTTGCAATCTCCGCTACATACAATCTTGCTAACTTTTGTAGAGAATAGTCCACCCGCACTGGAATAAAATGCGCGGACTTCGTCAGTTGATCCACTATCACCCATACCGAGTCCTTCTTAGTAGGCGTAAGGGGAAGCCCACTAACGAAGTCCATGGTAATTCTCTCCCACTTCCACTGCGGAATTTGTATTGGTTGAAGCAATCCTGATGGAACTTGATGTTCAGTCTTAACTTGCTGACACGTCAAACACTTGCCAACATATTCGGTAACTTCCCGCTTAAGACCAGGCCACTAAAACTGTTCCCTTAGATCTCTGTACAATTTACTACCCCCGGGATGCATAGCATATGGGATACTATGCGATTCTCGAAGAATTCTTTGCCTAAGCTCCTCGTCCTTCGGCATTTAGACCTTACCCTTGAAGCACAATACTCCCTCGTCATTAACACCATAACCCTCTAACTCTTCATTCTGCGCTTGTCGCAACTTAACACTTAGATCTTCATCCATTAACTGACTTTCCTTCACCTCATTCAACCATGTCAGTTTGACTTGCAATTCTGCCAGCAGACTTCCATCGTCATATAAGCTCAGATGTGCGAACATCACCCTCAGATACATCACTACCTTCCGACTTAGGGCATCTGCCACCACATTCGCCTTGCCCAGGTGATACTCTATAGAACAGTCGTAGTCCTTCAATAATTCCACCCACCTTCGCTGTCTCAGGTTCAACTCCTTTTGAGTTAGCAGATACTTAATGCTTTTGTGGTCTGTGTAGATCACTAACTTCTCTCCATAAAGATAGTGCCTCCATACTTTAAGAGCAAAGACCACTACCACCAATTCCAAGTCATGTGTCGGGTAGTTAACCTCGTGTGGCCTTAGCTGTCGAGACGCATAAGCGACTACTTTCCCATCTTGCATAAGGACACCTCCCAATCCTTTATGGGAAGCATCACAGTACACTGCAAAATCCTTCCCTGCCACAGGCTGAATCAAAATTGGAGCTTCGGTCAAGACCCTCTTAAGCTTTTCAAAGCTCTCCTGTTGCTTATCGGTCCATACGAAAGGCACTTCCTTTCTCAAACAACTTTGTCGAGGCGCGCTATCGACGAGAACCCTTCCACGAACCTTCAAGAATAGCTCGCTAATCCTAAGAAACTCCGAACTTGACACTGAGACTTAGGGGTTTCCAATCCAAAACCGCCTCAATCTTCCGAGGATCCACCCTTATTCCTTCAACAGATACCACATGTCCTAAAAATGTAACCTCCTTAAGCCAAAATTCACAGTTGCTGAATTTGGCATAGAGCTTCTTCTCCCTCAACACTTGCAACACAACTCGGAGGTGTTCATCGTGTTCTTCCTCAGGCTTCGAATACACCAAGATATTGTCTATGAACACAACAACAAATTGGTCCAAATAGGGTTGGAAAACCCGGTTCATCATGTCTATAAACGCGGCTAGGGAATTTGTCAATCCGAAAGGCATTACCAAGAACTTATAAAGCCCATACCTTGTGCGAAAAGCCGTCTTATGGATATCAGCCTCCTTCACCTTAAGTTGATGATATTTAGACCTTAGATTTATCTTTGAGAATACTGCGGCCCCCTTAAGCTGATCGAACAAGTCGTCTATCCTTGGCAATGGATACTTGTTCTTGATGGTCAGCTTATTCAACTGACGATAATCTATGCACATGCGCATAGTTCCGTCCTTCTTCTTCACAAACAAGACTGGTGCTCCCCATGGAGACACATTGGGTCGAATAAACCCACGGTCTAGTAATTCTTGGATCCGAGCCTTGAGCTCAACCAACTTCTTTGGTGCAGTGCAGACGGACAATTGACACGAAGTCGTGCACTGGCAAACTAGTCAATTCGAACTCCACTTCCCTATCGGGGTATTCCTGTAACTCTTCCGAAAAACATCCACAAACTCCCTTACGATTATAACTCCACTAACTCCCCCTTCTTTCGCATCCAGCGCACTAATGAAGGCCAAAAATGCCTTGCACCCTTTCTGTACCATCTTATCAGCCTTCAAAGCATAAACTACATTAGACAAGTAGTTTCTTCTTTCTCCTATCATAACTATCACCTTATCTTCTGGGGTCCTTAACTCCATTCGTTTGGCTGCACAATCCAATACAGCCCGATGCTCCACTAGCCAGTCCATACCAAGTATAAGATCAAATTCCCCGAAGGGTAATTCTATTAAGTCGGCAAGAAATACCGCTCTCTGAAGCTCCAAAGGCACACTTCGAAATATCTTGTTCACTACTACGGTTTGACCTAGTGGGCTTACTACAGTCATCTCCCTACTAGATAGTTTAGAGGCTATTCCTAGAGTTTCAACTACTCTACATGCAATATAAGAATGGGTCAAGCCTACATCAATCAAAGCAACATAAGGCTTGCCAAATATAAGGAACGCACCGGTTATGACGTCCGGTGCGTCTCCGTCCTTCCTCCGATGAACTGCATACACTAAACCCGACTGCCTGGCCTCCGTGTTACCAATACCTCAGCCCGGTGTTCCCCATCCTCTACCAGTACCGTTTCCTCTACCATTCGAACCACGTCCCCTCTGAGGCTGCTGTCCACCTCTTCCAGCCTGATTAGGACCTTAACTTACTGGTCATCCCCCTTCGGTTCTCACAGGACAATCCTTAATCATGTGGTCCTTGGACCCACACTTGAAGCATCCTCCCGTCTTCTTCTGACACTCTCCTAAATGCTTCTTCCCACATTGGGCACAAGTACGACATCGCCTCCAAGAGACTCTGCGACCTTACGGTCCATCAACTCTAGGTCACTTTTGCTCATCCCTAGAAGACCCTGAAGATCCAAAGCCTCTCTTCTTCCTATTTTGATCAGTGTTCTGCCTTACAGAATCCTTGATACCCTCAGCTACCTTAGCCTTCTCCACCAACACAACAAACTCCCGCTCTTGCTGTGGAGCTATCCATAGTCTCAAATCATCCCTCAGCCCATCCTCAAATCGGACACATCGCTCATGCTCAGTTGACACTATGCCTCGAGCATAATAGCTCAGCCTTAGGAATTGACCAGACTCGCCATGGACTTTTTTCCTTGAACCATTTTTAAATGCCTTCCTCTATGCATCGATGTAATGAGTACCAACGTACTTCTTCTTGTATGCCACCTTAGCATAATCCCAAGTGAGTTCCTCAGCTGTAACACCATCTCGAACCGTGAGCCACCATTGATATGACTCATCGTAGAGAAACGACACCAACCCTTTCAGTTTTTCCTCGGCAGTTAAATCGAGCTCATCCATAATCCGCTCAGTCACCTCCAACCAATACTCAGCGGTACTGGGTGCCACACTAGATACACCACGGAACTCCTCAGCTCCGTTAGCTCGGAGTCGCTCAGGTACCGACTTCCGAGCTCTCATGCCTCCACCTGCTCCAGCCACCCTTTCCAAGACCCGTAGCATCACCAGTGACACTGCGTCATCCCCCGTCTGATCTTGATATTCCACATCAGCGGCTGGTAGTGGTGGTGGCATTTCATTTTTATATCCTTGACCCGATCTAACTAGTTTCGACACAGTCATTCAGCCTCTACCACGGCCTCATACGTTACAGCCACGTCCCCTTGAATTCATACTTCTAATTTGCATTTATCTGATTAAAGAATTTTATAGATTAGTTTTGTTCCACTGATTTATCACGTACAGTCTTATGTTCAATAGTTTTTAAGGGGTAGTTCTTTCGAATTCATTCACATACAGTCTCAGATCATTCATTCAATCACATACATGAACTTGCGTTCATTACAGAGAAATGTTGTAGTTGTCGTTGTTTGTTGTTTTCCACTACCTAGGGGTATTTCGTAATTTTATCCTATAGGGGTATTTTGGTAATTTTTTCCAAATTAAGGTATTTGAAAATGTTGCAAAATAGAGATTGTTGATATTTTACAAAATTAAAATACTTGCTAGAAAAATTTTAAGAGTGAAATGGTAATTTTATACACTAGGGGTATTTTTGTAATTTTACAAGCCTGGGTCATTTCGATAATTTTTCGCAAAACATGGTTCTTGGTGACTTTTCAAAACAAGGGTATTTTTAAAGATTTCTAATTTGAGGGTACTTCAGTAATTGTCCTCTCTAAGGGTATTTTGGGTCATTTGTACAGGTTAGGGGTAATTTGGTCATTTTGCAAATCAGGGGTAATTTTCGTAATTTTTTTCCAAATCAGGGTATCTTAATATTTTGTAAAAATAGGGTTTTTGGATATTTGTAAGGTAAGAGAATCTTGATAAAAACTGTGGGTAGTATGGAAATTTTATGAACCAAGGGCATTTTAGTAATTTTTATTCAACCAGGGGTATTTAGGTCATGTTAGTAAATCAAGAATATTTTGGAATTTTTTTTTCAAAATAGTTTTCCTACACATCAAAGAGGTCATTTGGTGATTTTAAGACTAGGGTTTTTATAAAAATATGGCTAGTCCCTTTCGGGTTTTAGTTATTGGGCTTAGCCTGTGGCTGAGTCCCCTTGGTTATGGTGAACCATCACTACGCACCAGGTAGGAGTCGAGTGGGTAGGAGGTGAGTCACTAGGACTGCTTAAATACCAAGCTCCCACCGAAACCAATCCTAGACATGCGCACAATGGTTGCCACACCCTAACTCGGTGACTTAGATACAGGTTTGTTTAATTGGGCATTAAAGTTTTATGTAATTCTCACGTTGGGGTAAACTAGTCCTAGGGTTTAATTCCTAGTCCACTAATCTACGTCCCTATATATTCCCACATACAATTCAAAAAAGAGTTGGGAGTACTTACCTGGTGGACTTCAGGCCGGAGACTCAGGTGCCATGCTAGAAAACCTGCTCAATTTCTTATAAAACCCAATTTCAAAAGAAAGAAACATTTTGGGCCCTTAAAAGCCCTTAAGGCCGAGTTTTGAACCGGGCTCTGATACCAAGCTGAAACACCCCAAACTCGACCCACAAGCCCTGACCGGATCTGGCATGCTTCTAGAGAAAAACCATTTGAATCTTATTTGGGCTTCACAAAAACTTGTGTGTTTTTGAAAACAGTTGATTTGGGTTGGGTTCAAAATTAAAACCTGTGTTGATTAGGTGTCAAAACAATTAATATTTATATTTAAGAAAAATTAACTTTAACTTCAAATCGATAAATGTCGATCATACTAAGTAGTTTAAATGCATGCATAGACAATTTAATACTTATGGCCTTATTACATCAAATAAAACCCAAATAATTCAAAACTTAAATAAATAAAAAATAAACTAATAAAATAAGCAGTCCGAAGTTATGCATGGCCACCATCGAGCTCCTGCAGACCGGTCCAATCTCTTGAGTGTCACCTGAAAAATAATCCCACAAAGGGGTGAGTCAAACAGACTCAATGTGTACAACCAATAAGGTCTCAATTAAATTCAGGCACATCAAATCATACATAATAAATACATATAAACCATGATGAAAACCTGAACCCAAGCCTAGATAACCATTCGCTACACATCACCCGTACCAACCATCACACCGTGGGGACTACTAAGTCAACCCTCCATCCGCTACACACCATCGAAGGCAGTCGCTGCAGTCGACGTGCTCATCGCCCTTATAAAATTCGTGGCATAGCCACCAGATAATTATTTTGTGACATAAGTCACCACATTCAGATTTCGTGTCATAAGTCACCACATTCAAATTACGTGACATAAGTCACCACATTCAGATATTGGGGTATAAAACCACCAATTCACTTCCCTTTTACATATCACCCATATGCCCCATGTCAAACAAATCATGCAATATCATGCCTTATTTCACATTCTTATCACTATTGACATATGTGCCATCATAGATCATATCAGACTCATAGTAGGAGTGGCTAAACGTACCTGGGTACCTTGTACCATTGCAAGATACTCTTAGCCACATCTTAACATATTCTTAGTAACATATTTATCAAAACATAGCCGTAAATTAATTAAGGCTTAGTGTAGGGTACACATCTGATTTACTCAGCAAGTTTACTGAAAATCTCGAAAACCTGATCTAGCGTCCTAGATCCTTAGTTCCTACATTCGGCCAACCCTACACATGTTAGCAAAGAGCCATTCGGCTATCTAGCCAAATCTCGAAGGAAAATCTTACCTGGATGCTGATTTCACTACTAATCAAATCCCGAAAACCTTGTGATAACTCTTCTTGCAATCGGCTAGATGCTGAACCACTGAACTAGTTAGTTTTGGCTTTTTAAACAAAGTAAGAAATAGATCTAAAACACCAATATGACCTTGGCCGAATATATATAGTCACTCACCTTGAGATTTTAGATCTCGAAAGTAGTCTCTTGGCTAAGAAGATGTCAAAATCCTACAGAATATATGTTAGATCCAATTCTAACATTCAAATAAATGGCCTTCGGCCTAATCTTATACCTTGCTTACCTTAGATCTGAAATCCCGAATGGTTTCCTTAGAAGTCGGCTACTATGGAAATCCCGAAATTCACCTTCCAACTTTCGGTAAACAAACTAAAATATTAATTGGATTAGTCCTTAGCTTTCGGCTAGAAGAAAAAGGTTGAAGATCAAATCACGATGGATCTTACCCTTAATACTGTAGTCGATTGCTCCTTGTTGAACCCACAGAGATTCGACTATGTGGACTTAGATAGGAATCGGCAAGTTTCGGCTTTTGATGAACACTAGGATGATTCGGCTATCAAAGAGTATTTTGGCTTTAAGGATCACAAGAAAAGAAAGAAGAAGTGTGAGGCTTAAGAAGAATCGGCAATCATAGGACTTTGAGAGGGATATTCGGTTTTAACAATGGAAGAAAAGTTGAGAGAAGAGTGAAGAAAGGGGCTAAATTTCAGCAAGAGAGACTAAGGAAGAAAGAAAAAGATGGACACTCCTACAAAGGCAATTTCGACACCACTAATAGAGAAAGAAAGATAAACCGAAAAGAACATCTAAACCTCCCTTTAGCAATTCGGCTATGACTGAAATTGGTCACCAAGGAATCCCTTGGCTGGCCAACACTCATCCTCCTCTCAAATTCCACTTTTTTCTTATCACCTCATTTAAGATTAATAAAAAAAATTAATCCATCATGTATCCCTTATCTTGGCCGAATTTTAAAAGGAAATTTAACTTAATCTACACACCTCCACTCAGTGCCCCATTGCCGTCCAACACCTCTCCTCCTTGTAGCAAAATAAGAACTTTTATTTGCTTCCCTTGTGACTCGAACCTAGGCCTTGCACCCATGCTTGTGGCGTCACTTACTAAGGCCCTAAGTGGCGCCTCCAAGCCACTTAAACAAGCCCAATTTAGTGTCTTATTTCCCCTACTAATTTTCTTAAAGCCTTTTAGGTTTAGCTTCCTCTTTTAAATTAAAAAAAAATCGAATAATTTCTAAGGCATTTACTACACTTTAAAGTTTCCAAAATTCATGCCACACAATTCAGAACACATAAACATGCTTTCACACATACTTAAGCAAAAATGCATAGGCCATAAATCCTGGATATTACAGATAGAGACACGGGCATGTGTCTCAGCCGTGTGTGCCATACGGACTAGCACACGAGTGTGTGGCATGGCCTGTGCTCAAGTCAGAGAGTTACATGGGGTCGAACATGGCCTATAGCACGAGCGTGTCCCTTGGACCACACAGGCATATGAGCCCTGCAGCTTGGAATGTAATAGCTCAATTTTGGGCCTAGTCGGAACAGTGGTTTCAGGACCACAAATTTGAAGTAAGAAAATTTATTTTTATTATATTTTTATGGTTTACGATTTCACGAAATGATTTCGTAAAAATTTCATTTGAAAATTTCGACGTTTGGGCACTCAATTTAGTCAAAAAGACTAAATTGTAAAAAGTGCAAAACTTGAGTTCTAGAAGGTAGAGGTGTCTAATTGCTATGAAATTTTAAATTAGAAGTCTTTAGTTGGTAATTAGACCATTTGTAATAGCCCGATTTTGATCCTAATCGGAATAGTGGTTTCAGGACCACAAATCCAAGTCTGAAAAATATTTTAAAATTATTTTGCATGTTTACTATGTGTGAATTTGCTTGTGTTAAAATTTTCGTGTTTTAATTTCGTTGTTTGAGTGTCCGATTAAATAAAAAGGCTTAATCGCGTAAAATGAAATTTTGATGGTTAGTTGTGAATGTGCTTAATTGTTGTTGTCTTTTTAATATGGAGGATTTATATTGCAATTGGACCATTTTTATATTGTAGTGGACGGCAACATGCCATTATTATATGTTAAAAGTTATAAAATAAAATTTATATTAATTTATAATAATAATATAATATAATATATATATTATATTATATTATATTATATTATATTATATTATATTATATTATATTAACATAAAAACAAAGCCATAGTTTTATTTCTCTCTTTCCATGACTGAATAACAAAAAAAAATAAAAGAGAAAAGAGTTAGGGCATGCAGCCATTCTGGGAGTTGATTAAGGTATGTATCTAGATCGATTTTTGATAATTTTTACGTTTTTGAGATCATTGCTATGTGATTTAGTTAGCCCATGCTTGAATTTTTGAATTGGTTGTGTATTTCGTGAATTGCGTTGAAGGAAGCTTGTTGTTTTTGTGGTTTGATGATGAAATATTGATTATATGTGTTAGATTAACAAGTTTTGTTTTTGAATTTTGGATGAAATTGAGTAATTTGGATAAAATTGAAAAAATAAATTTTTGAGGAACTAAAACACAAAATAAATGAAATGTATGAGCATGTATAAGGACTATGAATATTCTGCCCTAAATAAGTGTGGTCAAATTTTGAATATTTTGTGTTTTGTGCAATAGGGACTAAATTGTGAAAATGTGAAATATTAAGGGTAAAATGTAAATTTCCCATTTATGCATTTTTGGACTAAATTGAATGAAAATATGTTTGAATGAGCTTAATTTGAAATTATTTAGATCAAGAACAAAAAGGACCGGGATTGTACCGGGGAAAGGAGAAGTTAATCGAATAGTCAAAAACGTAGTCGTCGATACTCGAGGTAAGTTTTTAAGCATTTGGGTTGAATTAAATTTTTATCTATATTGATGTACATGTATTTAATAAAGGTAAGTATGTATATTGACTTAATGCCGAATGTGTTGTTGAGTGAGAGATGTATTTAGTTGAATGTGGGGTAGATATATAAGTCTTTGGTTCATCCGAATGGAATGTGTATATATATCAATGATATAACCAAATGTGGTATTTAAATGTGCGATGGTTGTATCCAAATAAGGTGTGTATATATGTTTTGAGTATTGCCGAATGTGATAATGTTCTATGGGATGAATGAGTTAATTTGGAAATGTGTATATATATATGATTGAAGGTAAGAATATATGTATTTGTATGAATGGGGAGGAAATCAGATAATGAGCACTAAGTGTGCGAATTGAACTTTCGAGCACTAAGTGTGCAAAATCAGAAATGAGCACTAAGTGTGTGAATTGAACTTCCGAGCACTAAGTGTGCGAAATTGGATAATGAGCACTAAGTGTGTGAATTGAACTTTCGAGCACTAAGTGTGCGAAATCGGACAAGAAAACTTTAAGTGTATGAATTGAAATTTAGAACATTTTAGGTGCATAAATTCGGTTGATGAGCATTAAAGGTAGGAGAAAATATAAATTTAAAGATTGAATTTGGTAAGTTTCAATGCTATGAGGATTATTATTTGAATGGTAAATATAGATTTCGTAAGTAGTATTTGTATCGAAAATCAATTGTTAAATGTATGTATATCCGATTTTTGGAGCTATGAAAGGTGATAATTTAATATGCAATTGTATTAAAGTGAGGAATGGATTATAGACTTATATGAAGCCTATTATTGAATGTTGGGATATTCAGTTTAAGGGTCATGAAATGTGTAAAATTTCTCTTATAATGTTTTAATGCATTGTTATATGTAATTGTTTATAACTTACTAAGCTAAGATAGCTTACTTTATGTGGTTGTTGTGTTGTTTATTAGGTTTTGAAGTCTAGAATCGAGCTCGGGGATCATCGTTAAGTCTATCACACTATCAACTAACCTTGGTACTTTATAAGTAGTACTTCTTTTGAAACTATGGCATGTATAGGCTATGTTACTTTTGGATTTATTTTGAATGGTGTGTATATATATATGCCATGCTAAAATGGCTAAATTGTGGTAATTAGGGTCTTATGCAAATTCGACTATGATGTTAACTTATTATGAAAGTACAAATTTTTGATGTATTTATGCTTGGTGTTAAAATATGTGGCATGAATGATTATTGAGTTAAATCTTAGTTATGTAGTTCGACCATGGTGTTTGTATGATTTGGTGAAATAATTTTCATGATAGGTATAAGTGACGTTATAGGTTATATTTATAATTTGGATAATGTTGGTCATGATATACATATGTGTATATAGTGAGCTTGGTTTTATATGTTTTAGGTCATTTGTAAGATATGTTTAGTTTATTTGAATAATTTGGCTGTGTTAATTATAAGAGGTGTGATCATTGATATGAATGGATACTTTCGGCAATTGGTATTGAATTTGGTGTACCATAGATTCAGTTAAACAAGGTTTTAACATATATGTATATTGGTTATGGTAACTTATATTTTGTTTTGGTAAAAATGTTTATAAGTCTATGCATATTGGGCTATTATAACTTAATGACCAAATGAATAGTAACTTTTGTTATTTGATCAAAAATTCCTTTTAGTGAATTTGGTTATATAGATTAGTGATATATAGGTTAATGTTTAAAGCATGCTATGAAAGTACATTACTACCTATTATGTATTCGGTTATGATCATATGAATAGCAAATATTATGCATGAAATGTTTATATATCTCGATCTTTATGTATATTAAAATAAGTAGTTTAATTTTGATGCATGTTAGTTGGTTTCAACATTTGATATAATTAAATGATAGGTATATGTTTGATACGTAATTATGTGCAAGTGAGTATGATATGATTATAAATTAAGTTTGTTCATCTATGATGAAATGTGATATGGTTGAAGTATGTCTAATAATGAATTAGGCATTCGATAATTATGCGATGGAAGTTCATTTGATTCAAACCAGTATTAAGGAAATATGATATGTTTATATAAATATTTATTTATGAATGCTTGTTTTGGGTTATGCTTTGATAGGTAATGCCTCATAACCCTAATTTGCGACGGATACGGGTTAGGGGGTTACACCATTGAACAAACTATTGGACAAAAATGGACATGAAATAGGTGAAATAGAATATTTTTAAGTTAGGGGCATTTTGGTCATTTAGTAATTAAAAGAATTAAAAAGCCAAAATAGCCAAAATTTTGTCCATCTTATACCTCCCTTGGCCAAATATACCATGGACACCATGGCTAGGGTTTTGTTCAAGCTTCCAAGCTCCATAGTAAGTCCGTTCTTGCCCGTTTTTATAATTTTCACGTTTTTGAAATCCTTGTAACATGATCTACCTACTTCTACCATTTATTTGAGATATGATGAAGGTCTAGGGTTTGACCCATGTTAGAAATTTGTGTATTTTGATTTTTAATGGTAGATTATGCATGTTTATGGTTAGAGAAACAACTTTTATTAAGTGATTTTCGGTAAAAATACCTAAAAGGACTAATTTGTAAAAGTTATAAAATATGTCATAAAAGTGTGCTTTAGTGGAAAATGTGGACTGCTATAAGCATGAAAATGATTCAACTAGGCTTGGATTACAAAGAAATTGAACACATTTCATTTTAACAGCCTAGGGGCAAAAGTGTAAATATGTGAAACTTTAGGGGCAAAAATGTAATTTTTCGATAATGTGATTTTTGAATCACATTGAATAATGTGACTAATAAATAGACTAAATCTGATGTTATAGATCAACGAAAATGAGGTTTGGACCTAGAACGAGGGAAAAATAGAGAAATTAACGGTTAGGTCTCTTTTTGCCTTTTTAGTATCAAGGTAAGTTCGTATGTGAATAATGCATTATTATGTTTGTATTTTAAATATTTTAAATGCTTTGTAAATGTGTGGAATGAATGATTAATTCTATGGTTACAATCAACAAGTTTCGATAAGTATCAAAAAATCTCGTTTGAACATTAGGAATAGAATAGGATACGAGTGCCATGTCACTAGGGACCCATGTAACATATTTGTTCTTATATGATCCGGGTGCTGGTCTCGTGTGTCTACCAGTGGCTGGATAGTCCGGCATATGTTGCGGATACTTGACAGCTTGTGTGAGTAGCACTGCGTAATGACATCTTGACTGGCAGCTTGTGTGAGCAGGCCTATGATTAGCTCGAGAGGGAGCATTTATGTAATATGAGATATGAGGTAGCTTTAGATACATATGTGGCACTCATGTGCAAAGACTTTCCATGTATCCAATTAGTATTCCAAGTGTTCAACAGTTATCCCAAAAATGAGAAAGCAAATGGTTATGTTACGAGATGGTATAGGTATGTACAACAACTCATAAGTAATAAACTCGTGATGAACATTCGGTAAGAATGTACGAATAAGCTACGCTTGATAAATATCGATAACCTTATGATTATTGATCTACACTTTAGATGAATGGATACATGATAAGATTTGATAATGATCATGTGATAGGTTTATGAGCCTAATTGAATTGTGGTATAGTACGGTGTATTTATTTAAATTGTGTTTCATTGGATATAAGAAAAAGGAAGGACAGGCGTAATTGTTGAACAAACTCATTATGAGAATATAGTAAGATACGAGCTGAGACAAGTGAAAGGTGGTTAAACTATATGTTGAAATTATGATTACTCACAATTAATGTGCATGTGATTAAGAGGATGAAAATAACTTATTAAATAGTGTGATATGTTATAATGGGGAGACTATGGTGGTTAGACTCACGCCAAGGCATGTAAATGGTGTTTATAAGTTAAAAGAGTAAGCATTATGAATGACTAAGTGGCAAACTTGAGATTTAATGCAAATTGTAATAATAGTACTCTTATGGACAAATAAAGTAAATGAATGTTAATAGTTGTTTATTATTTGCATATGAACTTACTAAGCTCTATTACTTACTCCCCTTCCTTTCCTATCTCTTATAGGTTAAGTTAGTTAGCTTGGGTTGGAGATCGCTAGAGATGCTATCACACTATCAAGATATCATTTGGGTATAAGTGAATACAAGTATTTTAAGTTTATGGCATGTATAGGGACTTTGCCTTTTGTAATTATGTCAACATAAATGTGATGGTGTAATATCTCGAAATAGGGGTTAGTTGTGATTATATTGTTTTGCATGAGTACGAATTTGTCGTGTTGTTAAGTGAGATGTTTTAGGGTTTAGGAATAAGCCAAGAGTAGGCTCGAGCTGGAGGAAAATTTTTGTTTTCAAGCTTTAAGTTAGAGGGAGCTGAAGGAGCTAGGGACTAAGTGTAATTTGTGGGGAATTTAAGCACAAGAAGAGCTAGTAGCATAGTGGAAGTGGTACATGAGTAGTTGCTTAAGGGAATGGTTCGAGTAACATGGAGTACATTTTGGAGACTTTATTTTTCTACATCTTTACATCAAGTGTCGGCCAAGCTCTATAGTTGGTAAGTTGGGCTTTAAATTTTTATGGTAAGATGACAACTAGTTTAGGTAAGTCTGAACTTGGGGAAAGGAATCATTGTAATTAAGGGATGATAAGGGGACATAAGGCTTGGTTTAAGGATAAGGTTTTGGAAACTTTTTAATGGACAACTTGTCCATGTATGTAGACGGCATTATGGTTTAAGGGAGGTGACCGAATTTTGTGAAGGACTTGGTAGGTTGGTAGCTTTTTGGTCATATTCCTTAGCAATTGTGCATCATTTTCTTTTCTCTCCAAAATCACTCTCCCTAGCCGAATGTGTTAGTGAGCAATAGGTAAGCTTTTGTTTTGGTTTTGGCTTTTATTTTTGACCAATTGGTATTGTTTTCTTCTCCTCTCAAATTCTTTTTCTCTTTGTGCCGAAAATATACTACCATTGAAAGGAGGCATTTTTTTCTTTCATCTTGTTCTTTTTCTTCCTTGGCCGAATCTCTTTTCCCCCATCTCTCTCTTTTTCTTTTTCATTTTTGCTCAAAGCCGAAAGTGCCCATCTCTTCCCTTTCATCTTTTTCTTTTTCTTCTCTCAAACTCTTGTGCCAAAATCCTCTCCACCTTCCTTTACCGAAATCCCTCTCTTCCATTTCACTTTCTTTTTCTTTCTTTTTCCCCATTCTAACCGAATCTTCCTTCATCATCTAACACTATTATCGAATCTTCTTTCTTTCTTCTAGTTTAATTTGGCTGAATATCAAACAAGGGTGGATCTTCTTTGGGTTCTTCTCTATTCGGTTTTAAAGAAGGGTAAGTGTTCTTGGCCAAAACTCTATTCTTACTTTTTTTCTCTCTATTGACTCTCATAGGACGAAAGTCAAATTTGGTATTTGTTAACAAGATCTCTAATCATCTCCTAGATTTTTGAGACTTTGGAAGCAGTCGATCTAAGCCTCTATTCTCTGACAATCGATTTTGGTAAGTCAAGTGGTAAGGATATATGTTGGTTCATCATTCTTTAAGTGGTGGAAAAGTCAAAGGCTATTGAGATTTAAAGGTTATTATTGGCCGAATGGTCTATGTATTAATCTAAGTGTTGGCTGAATGTAGGGCAAGGAGATCTAGTGTAGTAGATCGGGTCTTCGGGATTTAGTGCTTGCGTTAGTGACAGGTGTGTAACTTACATACTTTATAACTTAGTAAATATACATTAATAACCTAATATGTGATAAATCAAAAACTGTGTAGATCCTGATATGATACCTTATGGGTATGAGCAAAGATACGGGTAAGTCCATTTCGATATGATTTGCTATATGATGCTTAATATCATGATCTGTGATATATTTTTTATATGCATAATATTTGAGCATGATGGCATGATTTGTACATGTGATGTATTGATGTGGGTGATATGAGAGGAGGGGGAAGATTTGATATCCGTGTCTTTGGGACACCAAAGGTTTAGCACCTCCAGTGGTTTGGTACCACAGTTATTTTGTGACTTTGGGTCACCGAGGTTTGGCACCTCATAGCGACTCGTCGAGTGGCTTAGCACCACGATGGGTTGGCCCCATATTTGTTATATCGGGATTGTGGCGGTGATTTGGTATCACAACGTGGGTTGGCCCCACAAATAGATTATTCGTGACTTTGGGTCATCAGTGGTTTGGCACCACATTATTAATGGATATCGTGACTTTGGGTCACAAGTGGTTTGGCACCACCAAGTGGTTTGGTACCACACGGGTAGAAAAGGAGTTATGGATGGCTAGGTTGGGTGCATTATCTATATTACTTGGTTATGAATTGTGTAAGTATGTTGCATTAACCGGGGAAGGATTTATGCATCGAGTCTTGGTGACTCACCTTCTCCCTTATCTTTTCAGGTGATTCGTAGATCGCGGATGAGGAGCCGGGTAGGACTCGAGGTGGCCATTCAATAAATAAACACGATTTTTATATGGACTTTGCTTTGGGTACTTTATTTCATTTAAATTCGATTTCATTTATTTGGGTTTGTAATAAGGACTTTTAAGTTTATGCTTTTGGACTATTTATATGCTTTGGATTTATTTTAAACATGGCTAAGTAAATTACTTGACAAAATTTAATAATATGAACGCAATGGTTTTTTTTCAAAATTTTACCATCGGGTAATATAAATTATTTGATAACAAATGACAACTCAAATGTTTTCGACAACTTAAATAATTTTTGAATTTAAGTTTCCACACTCAAATGCAAACGGTTTTCAAAGCAATCATTCGGGTTTTTCTTAAAATATATATACGTTTTTCTAACCTATGGATCGACAACTAAATTTTAGAGATTGATTTTTTTCAGAATTTCAAAGTATACTATCGGTTTTTGACTAATCATGCACCTGATTTTTACAAACATTAGACATCTAAAGAATTTTTTTTTCTAATACTAAACTGTCAACCCGATTTTCTTCAAAACGTTTTCCCCTGTGACATACCAGATTCGTTCGTGGTGTATTGACCGAGTTTGGGGTGTTACAGTTGGCCTATAATGGTTATGGTCCAAATTGTATATATAGCCATGAATGATGGCTTATATTGATCATATGATTATTCATGTGCATATGCCAATGCCTCGTGATTTGGTTTATGTTTGCTTAATATGTGATGGATGTGGTTAATAGTCTTATTGTTGATTAGATAAGCTTACTAATGTTGGATATGAGTCATTCATATGATAATGTCCTTATGAATATGAAGTTGGTATGAATTGTATTAGTAAAGTATAATGCTATTAGAATGATGGAAGTGAATATGTAAATGATATGATATTGCTTGATTATGTTCGGGTCGGTTTGAAGGCATTTATATGCCATGATTTGTGCCATGTGATGTTGTGTGATCCGCCGTGTGTTCTCTTCACCTTAATATAGCAAAATAGAATGCCCAAAATTGGCCACACAGACTGAGACACGAATGTGTGTCTCGGTCGTGTGCGTGACACGGCCTTGGGACATGGGCGTGTGCCTTGGCCTTGTGAAGTCTGCACTTGATTTATGAAAAATCATGATAATAAAATCGACCATACGGCTTAGCACATGGGCATGTGACTTGGCCGTGTGGCTATCATTTGTTGCTGACGTCATAAACAGAATGCAACCTAAAATCAACATGGCCTAAGCCCACGGGCGTGTGCCCCTAAAGCCTCAAAATTTTTTTGAATTTTGTAAAATCTTTCTAAGGTCTCGATTTAGTCCCATACTGTCTTCAATGTATATTTTGGACCTCGTGGGTCCATATAAAGAACGATGCGCACGTGAATGAAAAGTTTTAATTTGAATGGGAATTTAAGCCTCGGTTTGGTATGATTGCTTGAGTTTACGTTGGTAACGCCTCATACCCTGTTCTAGCATTGAATACGGGTAAGGGGTGTTACATTTAGTGGTATCAGAGCTATGGTTTAGTTGATTCTTTAACTAACCTAGCCTATGTGAGTCTAGCTATACATGCCATATTACTACTCGTGATAGTGTGATATCTCTCGGCTCTAACAAAATTATTTCGTTAAGACAAGGATGACTTCCAACCGAGATATTTTTGATAATACTAAAAATGATATTGAGATGATTGAAATGTGCTTACGATGTGTTGAAATGTGGAAAGGTATGAATAGCAGTTCGTGATATGCATGTGTTAATGTACGGAATGAGATAGCCATAAGTTGAGAAATGTGGAAAAGTGAAATGAAATGAAAGTTATATGGTGATAAGCCCATCCATATTTGTTTGGAATTCATATGATGATAAGTGCCCAACATATTTGATTAAGTGAATATGATAAGTACACTTAACAAATTGAATGAATGTGTGTTTATGTACACTTGCTTGAATAAGTGTAATCAGTATGTTCATATGGTTGAATCTTATGTTTAATTGTTAAATTAGAGATAATATAATGTTTTGTTTTATGTCTTTTTTATTGAACCATGATAACTATAATAGTATGAAAATTGAATTGGAAGATCAAATTGAGTAGAACTAGGAAATGAGTACGATTCAATGAGGAACTGACGGATAAGACCATGGTTGGACCATGGCAAAGTATGAAAAGTAAGACCATAGCTGGGCAATGGCATTTTAGTGAAAAGACCATAATTGGGTTATGGCATTGTGAATGTAAGACCAAGGTTGGACCATGGCAGTACATGTGAGTACGTGTAAGACCATAACTGGGCTGTGGCATCGTAATAGCGTGTAAGACCATAGCTGGGCTATGGCATCGTAATGACATGTAAGACCATAACTGGGCTATGGCATTGTGATACGTGTAAGACCATGTCTGGGACATGGCATCATTATGAGATTTCGCGTAAGACCATATCAGGGATATGGCATCGATATAAAATTCTGGGTAAGACCATGTCTAGGACATGGCATCGATATGAGACTTTGTGTAAGACCATAGTTGGACTATGGCATCAAGTAAATGGCATACTCAAACCCGTAAGGCGTTCTCTAATTTTTCAAATGTTGGTAAGTAAAATTGAAGCTAAGTGTTGGAATTTAATTAGATATTAATATTGAGCTCGAGTAAGTAAATTCATTATTTGAAAATGTGGATGATGGAAAACATTTGTATAATAAATAAGTGTGTTAATTTTCTTGGAATGAACTATGTGATTATGATGATATTACATTTGTGATGAATGCTAAGTCATATGTGTGTATTTATAAGAGTTAAGTTAGAAGCTTTACGACCTCACCCCCATACTAATGTGGTATTTTATAATAAGATTTCACGAGATTTATGTTGGATGAACCCACAAGTGGGAGACTAAATAGTTCAATAGAGGAATAACTAATAATGCGAGCGAGTTGAGAGTAGTCGGGCAAATGAACTTAGTTTGGAAGAGATATCAGATATTTTTAAAGATTATTCAGATTACTAATGTCTCGGTTAAAGAAGAAGTTAATTTCAGTCAAACGACTCATTCACGTATGATGTTTAAAGTGTGAGTTTACCGAAAATTTCTTCTGAATTAAATTTTTATTAGTGAATGGAATAATATGAGGCTATTGATGACACAGTTAGTCAGAGAAATGATATTTGAGTTATAAAGATGTCTGTGTATGACAGTTATGATTAAATAAATTATGATGACCTTTCTGGGTGTTCCATATATTCACTTATCCTCAGGAGTTTATATGATTGTCCTCTTTCTAATGAAAATTTCATTGTATGAGTATACTAGCTGACTCTAATGTTAGACGAAAGCAATGTGGGTCTGTTTGAATTATAGCCGTTGTTTCCTTATTTCTCTGGGATTCTATTCTAATATGTTGGAATGAAGTCGATGGTAAAAATTCATGTGAGACTATTCTTATGTTTCGACTGATTATGATTTTGTTTTATATATGCGGGAAATATATTATCTCTGTTATGAAGGAAGTCCAGAGCTGGTAAGCAATGTTTTTCTTCTAGTTTTCTCTGGGGGATCATCCTAATCTTTATAATTATTCCCTTATGAGCCATGCTCTCGGTTTTTGTTATGATATCGTAGTTGGATTTTCTTATCGTCCTTATTGTGTAAATTATTCAAACATAGCTTATCTTTAAAGTATGTTCTTTGATCTATGATGGCTATGTTTATTATGAATGTATTTCTGGATTCGATAATAGGAATGTGGTAATTCAGGTATCTAGATTTCTGTAATTTTCATGAAAGGAATTGACATCGACAAAGGTATAATGATGAGAGCACAAGCTCAAAATTGTATGATGGATCTCTTTTCTTTGGTAAGTTTGATTAAAGTTGATGAGTTTAATCAGGATATTTGTTTCCTTAAGCTAATATGGTTGCAAGACCTTTGAGTAGCATGTTAAGACAATTGTGAACGAATATATGTATTTAGGCTATGGTAGTAGCATGAAGAAAAGAGTATTTTGACATGTTATTATTCGATAGTTGAAATTAACTCAGTTGTTCTTATCAAAGTAAGCTGATTTGTTGAGATGTGGTTTAAGTTATATGTATTTAAGCATGTCCTCAGCTAAGGGAATAAATTCTGTGCATTCACGAGTATATATAGACGAAAATTATATTCTGAATAAAGAAATTATATTCTGGAAAGTATGATACAGAGATGCCTATTGGATTGTTCTAATCGAATGATGTTATTATGAATTAAAGTTGTACCGATTGATAAAGTCATCACATTATGAAAATTTGAATGATATATGCATGTTAGCAAAGTTCTAAACAGATGAAAGTATTATTAACCAAAACTCTAGTTCTAAGTTCAGTTTGAATTGAGTAAAGATTTTGTGATTTTTCAGTGATGTACCATTGAACGAATTGGAATGTGTCTTAATACAAGAATGTAAAGAGGTAGTTTGTACTTTTAGGCGGTTAAAGTTACATCAAAAAGAACTGTTTGACTGGTGATTTATAGACGACCACTTTTATGTCTGTGTTATGAATTCAATGATATAGTGTGTTTAATGGAAAATGTCATATGCTTCCTGAATCTTGATGGGTTAAAGTATCTAATGTTGCAGAAAAATCTAAATTTAAGAAAGTGTTAATGGCTTGAGTTATTGCAAGAGTATGTGTAGTTATTGATTTACCTTTCGGAAAGCAGATATAGTGCTGATGTCTAAATGGAAAATACTCATTTAATTGGTGCGAGTTGGTTACTCGATTGATCTTATTTGATGATGGTCTAATTCTAGCTATATTAAAAGCTAAAGGGAGGTTTTCTTTGCGAAACTAAGAAGCTTAAAAAAGTGATAGTGAATGGTAATCTAAATGAGTTCAGAGTGAGTTTACTTTTGATGTTAGATTTCAGGTCAGACATGATTCCTGTTATTATTGTTATTTCGAGATAGAATTTGCATATTGATGAATCCAGAACTTATGCGGAAGTTTTTGGTACAAGGCTCAGTAGTAGCACGTCTGTTCATCCAAGAATAATAAAATGTGCAGTTATATGAGTAGATGTTCTAGTGATTGAGTATGTATCACAATATTTTTGAGTTTATGTTCAGAAGTCTATTTGTTAGCAAGTAAGCCGAAATCAAGTGTATGCAGGACTAATACAATCATGGATGGTACAGGAGTGATGATGAGATAGAGTTACCATAAATTTCATATCGAGATTGTCATAATCTCTGAAAAGGAAGATGTTATTTGGATTGTGGTTGATTGTTTGGAAAATATCCTTATGATCATTTCAATATGTGCAGAGTTTTTATTTGACAGATTACTGAGTATATGTATTCCGGAGAGAGTAATTTAGATTTTGACGATGTGCTCCGACACTATGTGCAAAAGTTTAAAGGTTATTGGAAAGAGATATACGAGGTTAAATTGATTTGTGATTTTAAAAGGTTAGAGAAAGTGTTTCATGAGATTTGAAAGCAACTTCTTCCGGTAAGATTTTCAGGGATGAAAATCCCTAAAGGGGGAGAGTTGTAATAGCCCGATTTTGGGCCTAGTTAGAATAGTGGTTTTGGGACCACAAATCCGACGTAAGAAAATTTATTTTTATTATATTTTTATAGTCTACAATTTCACGAAATCATTCGTGAAATCTTCGTTTGAAAATTTTGATGTTTGGGCACTCAATTTAGTCAAAAGGACTATATCGTAAAAAGTGCAAAACTTGAGTTCTAGAAGCTAGAAGTGTCTAATTGCTATGAAATTTTAAATTAGAGGTCCTTAGTTGGTAATTAGACCATTGGATAATTTTTGGACAAAAATGGACATGAAATAGGTGAAATAGAATATTTTTAAGTTAGGGGTATTTTGATCATTCAGTAATTAAAAGAATTAAAAAGCCAAAATAGCCAAAATTTTGTCCATCTTCTACCTCCCTTGGCCGAATATACCATGGACACCATGGCTAGGGTTTTGTTCAAGTTTCCAAGCTCCATAGTAAGTCCCTTCTTGTCCCATTTTTAATGATTTTCACGTTTTTGAAATCCTTGTAACATGATCCACCTATTTCTACCATTTATTTGAGATATGATGAAGGTCTATGGTTTGACCCATGTTATAAATTTGTGTATTTTCTTTTTTAATGGTATATTATGCATGTTTATGGTTAGAGAAACAACTTTTACTAAGTGATTTTCGGTAAAAATGCCTAAAAGGACTCATTTGTAAAAGTTATAAAATATGTCATAAAAGTGTGCTTTAGTGGAAAATGTGGGCTGTTATAAGCATGAAAATGATTCGGCTAGGCTTGGGTTACAAAGAAATTGAACACATTTCATTTTACGAGCCTAGGGGCAAAAGTGTAAATATGTGAAACTTTAGGAGCAAAAATGTAATTTTTCATAATGTGATTTTTGGATCACATTGAATAATGTGACTAATAAATAGACTAAATGTGATGTTATAGATAAAAGAAAACGAGGTTCGGACCTAGAACGGGAAAAAGAGAGAAATTGACGATTAGGTCCCTTTTTGCCTTTTGGTATCGAGGTAAGTTCGTATGTGAATAATGCATTATTATGTTTGTATTTTAAATATTTTAAATGCTTCGTAAATGTGTGGAATGAATGATTAATTCTATGGATACAATCGACAAGTTCCGATAAGTATGAAAAAAATCTCGTTTGAACCTTAGGAATAAAATAGGATACGAGTGACATGTCACTAAGGACTCATAAGACATAGATGTGCTTATGTGATCCGGTGCTGGTCTCGTATGTCTACCAGTGGCTGGGTAGTTCAACATTTGTTGCGGATACCTAACAGCTTGTGTGCGCAGCGCTGCGTAATGACGTCTTGATTGATAGCTTGTGTGAGTAAGCCCGTGATTGGCTCGTGAGCGAGCATTTATGTGATATGAGATATGAGGTAGCTTTAGATACATATGTGGTACTCATGTGCAAAGACTTACTGTGTATCCAATTAGTATTCCAAGTGTTCAATGGGTAAGCCAAAGATGAGAAAGCAAGTGGTTATGTTACGAGATGCGACAGGTATGTACAACATGTAATAGTCCGATTTTGGGCCTAATCGGAACAGTGGTTTTGGGCCACAAATCGACGAGGAAAAATCTTATTTTTATTATATTTTTATGGTCTACAATTTCACGAAAAGAATCTTTGAAATTTTCGTTCGAAAATTTCGACATTTGAGCACTCAATTTAGTCAAAAGGACTAAATTATAAATAGTGCAAAAGTTGAGTTCCACATGTTAGAAGTGCCCATTTTCTATGAAATTTTAAATTGGAGGTCCTTAAATGGTAATTAGACCATTGGTTAAATAGTTGGACAAAAATGGACATGAGATAAGTGAAATAGGATTTTTTAAGTTAAGGGCATTTTGGTAATTTGGTCATTAAATGGACTAAAAGACAAAATAAAAGCCAAAAACCTTTGTTCATCTTCTTCCTTGGCCAAATTTAGCATGGGGGAAGCCATGACTAGGGTTTTCAAGCTTTCAAGCTCAATAGCAAGTGCATCCAAGCCCCGTTTTTAATGTTCTTTACATTTTTGAGATCCCCATAACTCGGTTTAGCTATTTCTACCATCATTTTGAGATATGGTTTGTGTTTAAAAATTTACCAATGGATCCCATGCATGCTCTTTTATGTCTAATGGTAGAATATGAATGCTCGGTGTGTAGTAAGTGACTTTTACTAAGTGATTTTCGATGAAATCGCATAAAAGGACTAATTTGTAAAAAGTTGAAAAATGTATGAAAAATGTGTGAATGAATGTGAATTGCAAACTGCTATAGTTATGAAAATGGTTCGGCTAGGCCTAAAATTCGAGGAAATTGAATAAAAATCATTTTACAAGCTTAGGGGAAAAGTGTAAATATGACAAAGTTTAGGGCAAAAATGTAATTTTCCATAGTATGATTTTTGGGTCACAATGAATAATGTGACTAATAATGAAGCTAAATGTGATGTTATAGATAAAATAAAATGAGGTTCGGACCTAGAACGGAGGAAAAAGAGAGAAATTGACGATTAGGTCACTTTTTACCATTTTGGTATCGAGGTAAGTTCGTGTGTAAATAATACAACCTTACGTTATGTATTTTAATATTTTGATATTATATGAATTGTATATTGTCTCTATGAAATTGATTAATGACAATTTTGATGAAATGTCGAAGAATGAAAATCCCCGATTAAACCTTAGGAATGGACAGAATACAAATGTCATGACACTAAGGTTATTGAGGTCCCGTATAAGACCATATCGAGGATATGGCCTCGGCACCGAATTGAGAACCCGTGTAAGACCATATCTAGGATACGGCATCGGTATCAAATAGTGATTCCGTGTAAGACCATGTCTAGGACCTGGCTTCAGTATGAACTCGTGTAAAACCATGTCTGGGACATGGCATCGACATGTGATCCCATGTAAGACCATATCTGGGATATGTCATTGGTATCTTACTACGTGCATGACAATTTTCGAGTATCCTTAGATATTCCAAGTGGTTCAACGAGGTAAAGAAATTAAAGTTTTTGTCACAGAAAGAAAAAGGGCTAAAGTTATGTGATGGAGTGACACAGGTACATATATGAAATTCATGAGAAATGAGTTTAGTATGTGATTTCGTATAAGACCATGTTAGGGACATGGCACTGATATGATGTTTCATGTAAGACCATACTGAGGATATGGCGTTGATACTGTACTATATGTATGAGATTCCCGAGTATCTTTTAGCATTCCGAGTGGTTTAACAAGGAAGTTAAAAACGAGAAAGTAAGTGACTATGTTACGAGTAATACAGGTATGTACATAGAACTCACGTGAAGTGAATTCGGTATATGATGAATTCTTAAGAAGAATGTACACTAATAAGTTATACTTGTAAAATATTGATAACCTTGTGATTAGTGATCTACATTCATGATGAATGGATACATGATAAGATTTGATGATGATCATGTGTGAGGCTTTTAGGCCAAATTAAATTGAGAAATGATATGATCAAGTCTTTGTTGTTGATGTATAGATTAAATTGGCCCATGAATGGCTTATAAATATTTGTTAATGATTAGTTATTGGAATGGCTAACCATGGGTATATTTTGGTATTATATGTGCGTAAATGAGAATTAGTACAAAGAAAATATGATGGAGTAAATTTAGTAATAAAATAGTTTGGACAGCAGCAGATGTATCACTTTAAAAAATCACCAAAAATGGTATAAATCGAATTAGAGGTTGAGTAAGATATGAAATTAAATCCTATTGAGCCTATTTTCATGTTAAAGAAATGGTGCAAGCAAAAGAATCTCATATTCTGAGATATTTGAATTCTTGTGAGACAGAGTTAGAATGATTTCGGAATCCCCTATTCTGACTTGGGAAATTCATTAAAACTTGTATAAAAATAATCAAGGGATAAAATTTATATAATTGAATTTTTAATGAGTCTATTTTCAATAGAAACAAACAGGAACATTATTCGAGATCTGTACCATGAGGAAATAAATTTTTAGTGAAGAGGGGTCAGAACTGTCAGATAGCAAAATAGGGAAGACTTTAAAGAATAAATTGTACTGATTGGATGAACTAAAAATTTTGGAAATTTTATAGTAATAAGAGATAAGAGTCTAGTTTTAGGGAAAATTTTGGATCCAAATTTGGAGTTCCTTAGCTTCAAATAAAAATAATTTAGTGACTATAACTCGAGTAGACAGCTCAAGATGAATATAAATGAATTGTGAAATTTTATGCAATAATGATGGTATTATCTTGAAAGATTATATTAAAGATTGTTAAAAGCATTGTAATCAATTTTTTATTATTTACATAAGTACTTACTAAGTTTTTTAGGTTACTCCCCTTCCTTTCCCATATCTTATAGGGCTTTATGCTAGCTCGAGTTGGAGATCGCCGGAGATGCTATCACATCATCAAGCTATCATGTTGGGTATAAGTGAATGCAAAACCCTTTAAGTTTATGGAATGTATAGGGGTTTAGTTAATTATGTATTTTTCATTTGATATGGCCATGAAATGTGGTTCAAATTAGCTAATGAGTTGTAATGCCTATTTATACGTGTGTGCTTATACTAAGGTTTCTTGTGATATGGTTATGTGTGTTTGGTGTGGATGGATTGAAGTTGTGTTTAAGTATGTACAAATGAGGATGCCAAATGGTTTGGTAAATATCCATTTTCTTGGCCACACGGGCAGAGACACGCCGTGTGTCTCAGCCGTGTGGAGGACATGGTCTAGGGCGTGTGAAGTCTGCATCTACTTTTTAGAATTTAATTTGCCACACGGGTGTGTGACTTGGCTGTGTGGCCTTATTTTCCTGATGAAGTCATAAACAGAGAGTTACACGGGCTAAGGACATGGGCGTGTATGACCACACGGCCTACCCACACGGGCGTGTCCTAAGCCACACGGGCGTGTGACCCCTGTTTTGATGAAAAATTTTTTAAGTCTTCTTAAAGTTTCCTAAGTTCTCGGTTTAGTCTTGAACAGTTTTTAATGTATGTTTAGGGCGTCGTGGGCCCATATAAGGGGTGATTTGCATGTGAATGAGGAATGTTTAATTGAATGAAATTTTATAACCCGATTTTGAATAAAGACTTTTTGTTTAAGTCCAGTAATACCTCGTATCCTATCCTAGTGTTAGACATGGGTAAAGGGTGTTACATTTAGTGGTATCAGAGCTATAATTTAGTATATTCTCAAACTAACCTAGTTTATGTGAGTCTAGCTATACATGCCATATTACTACTCATGATAGTGTGATATCTATAGGCTCTAACGAAATTGTTTTGTTAAGACAGAGATGGCTTCCAACCGAGCTATTTTTGATAATGTTGAAAATGATATTGAGGTGATTGAAATGTATTTGTGATGAGCCGAAACTTAGAAAGGTATGAATAGCAATTCATGATATGTATGTGTTAATGTATAAAGTGAGATAACCATGAGTTGAGAAATGTGGAAACGTGGAATAAAATGAAAGTTTATGTAGTGATAAGCCCATTCATTTTTGCTTGGCATGCATATGATGATATGTGTCTAATCTATTTGATTAAGTGAATATGATAAGTACACTTACACAAATTGACAGAATGTGTGCTTATGTACACTTGTTTGAATAAGTGTAATCAGTATGTTAATGTGGTTGAATTTTATGTTTACTTGTTAAATTACAGACAGTATGATGTTATGTTTTATGTCTTTGTTAACGAGGAAATGAGTGCGATCATTCAATAATGAGTTGACGGATAAGACCATGGTTGGATCGTGGCAATGTATGGAATGTAAGACCATAGCTGGGATATGGTATTTCAGTGAAAAGGCCATAATTTGATTATGAAATTGTGGACGTAAGACCATGGTTGGACCATGGAAGTACATGTGTGTATGTGTAAGATTATAGTCAAACTATGGCATCAATGTAAACTACATACTCAAACCCGTAAGGCGTTCTCTAATTTGACAATGTTACTAAGTAAATTCATTATTTGAAATTGAGGATGGCAGAAAACATTCGTAAAATGAATAAGTATATTAAATTATCTGAAGTGAATTATGTGATTATGATGATATTACGTTAATGATGAATGATAAGTTATATGTGTGTATTTATAAAAGTCAAGTTAGAGGCTTTATGATCTCACCCCTTACCAGTGATGCTTTATGATGAAATTTTACGAGAACCATGTTGAATAAGTTCATAGATGTGAAACTAAATATTTCAGTGATGAAATAATTAGTAATGTATACGAAGATAAGAATAGTTTGAAAAGTGAAAATAGCTTTAGAAGAAATATCAGAATGTTTTAAAGATTACATAGATTATGCAATGTCACAGATAAAGAAGAAGCTAGTCTTGGCTATTCGACTCAATTGAGTTATGTGTATTTAAAGTATCCTCAAGTATAGTAATGAATTTTTACATTCACAAGTGTATAGACGGATAGTCCGAATGAGGAAATTATATTTTGGAAAGTATGATACAGAGATATGCCTATTGGATTGTTCTAATCGAATGATGTTATTATGAGTTAAAGCTGTACCGATTGATAAAGTCATCACATTTATGAAAATTTGAATGATCTACACATGTTAGCAAAGTTCTAAACAGTTGAAAGTATTATTAACCGAAGCTCTAGTTTTGAGATCAGTTTGAATTGAGTAAGGAAATTGCTATTTTTCAATGATGTACTATTGAACAGATTAGAATATGTTTTGATACAAGAATGTAAAGAAGTAGTTTGCACATTCAGATGGTTATAGTCGCATGAAAAATGACTGTTCAACTAATGATTTAGAGACGGCCACTTTTATATCTGTGTTGTGAACTGGATGATTTCGTATGTTCGACGAAAAATGTCATATGCTTCCTGATCTTAATGGGTTAAAGTATCAAATGTCGCAGAAAGATCTGAAATTAAGACAACGTAAATGTTTTGAAATGTTAAAAGACTATGATAATTATCGACTTACCTTTTGGAAAGCAAGTATGGTTACAGATGCTTGAATGGAAAATCTTTGTTTATTTTTGTGAGTACTGGTTACTTGATTGATCTTATTTGATGATGGACTAGTTCTAGCTAAGTTAAAAGCATAAGCGATTCTTTCTTTGTGAATTGAGAAACTCAGAGATGTGATAGAAAGTGGTGAACTAAACGAGTATAGTATGAAACGACTTTCTATTCTGAATTTCAAGTTGGACCTGATTCCTGTTATTATTATTGTTTTGAGATAGAATTTGTGTACTAGGTAATCTAGAGTTTGTACAGAATTTTTGTACGAGACTCAATATTAGCTCGTCGGTTCATCCAAGAGTAATAAACTGTGCAGTCTTATAAAGTAGATGTGCTAATGATTGTGTATGACACATGATATTTTGGATTCGTATTCAGATGACGATATGTTAACAGATAAAAGTCAAAAATCAAGTGTATTCAGGACTAATACAATCAGTGGTTGTGCGAGAGTGATAATGAGATAGAGTTACCATAGATTTCATATCAGGATTGTCATTATCCCTGAAAAGTAAGATGTTAATTGGTTTATGGTTGATCATTTAACTAAGAAAGATCTATATGATCATTTCATTATGTACAGATTTCTTATTTGACAAATTAGCCGAGTAATATGTTTCTGAGGTTATTCGATTATACAGAGTGCCAATTCCATTATGTTAGATAGAGATCTGGAAGTTACATCGCAATTATGGGATGAGCCATAGGGAACTCTGAGTATGCAGTTGCATTTTGGCAAAGTAATTTGTTTTTATATCAATGATAAGTCTAAGAGAGTAGTTCAAAATTGACGGTGTACTCTGGCAATGTGTGCTAAAGTTTAAAGGATATTGGAAAGAGGTATATGAAATTAAATTGATTTGTAATTCTGAGAAGATTAGTGAAAGTGTTTCAGGAGAGTTGAAAGCAACTTCTTTTGGTAAGATTTTCGGGGACGAAAATCCTTAAAGAGTGGGAGAATTATAACAGCCCGATTTTGGGCCTAGTTGGAACAGTGGTTTTGGGGCCACAAATCTAATGAGGAAAAATATTATTTTTATTATATTTTTATGGTCTACAATTTCACGGAAAGATTCCGTGAAAATTTCGTTCGAAAATTTCGACGTTTGGGCACTCAATTTAGTTAAAAGGATTAAATTGTAAATAGTGCAAAAGTTGAGTTCCACATGTTAGAAGTGTCCATTTTCTATGAAATTTTAAATTGGAAGTCCTTAAATAGTAATTAGACCATTGGTTAAAAATTTGGACAAAATGGACATGAGATAAGTGAAATAGGATTTTTAAGTTAATGGCATTTTAGTAATTTGGTAATTAAATGGACTAAAAGACAAAATAAAAGCCAAAACCTTTGTCCATCTTCTTCCTTGGCTGAATTTAGCATGGAAGAAGCCATGGATAGGGTTTTCAAGCTTTCAAGCTCAATAGTAAGTGCATCCAAGCCCCGTTTTTAATGTTCTTTATATTTTTGAGATCCATGTAACTCGATTTAGCTATTTCTACCATCATTTGAGCTAGGGGTTGTGTTTAAAAATTTACCCATGGATTCCATGCATGTTCTTTGATGTCTAATGGTAGAATATGAATGCTCGGTGTGTAGTAAACGACTTTTACTAAGTGATTTTCAATGAAATCGCATAAAAGGACTAATTTGTAAAAAGTTAAAAAATTTATGAAAAATGTGTGAATGAATGTGAATTTTGGACTGCTATAGTTATGAAAATGGTTTGGGTAGGCCTAAAATTTTAGGAAATTGAATAAAAATCATTTTACGAGCTTAGGGGAAAAAGTGTAAATATGACAAAGTTTAAGGGCAAAAACATAATTTTTCCATAGTATGATTTTTGGGTCACAGTGAATAATGTGACTAATAAGTAAGCTAAATGTGATGTTATAGATAAAAGAAAACGACGTTCGGACCAAGAACGGAGGAAAAAGAGAGAAATTGACGATTAAGTCACTTTTTACCATTTTGTTATCGAGGTAAGTTCGTGTGTAAATAATACAACCTTATGTTATGTATTTTAATATTTTGATATTAAATTAATTGTATATTTCTCTATGAAATTGATTAATGACAATTTTGACTAAATGTCGAAGAATGAAAATCCCCGATTAAACCTTAGGAATGGACAGAATACAAATGTCATGACACTAAGGTTACTGAGGTCCCGTATAAGACCATATCAAGGATATGGCCTCGACACCAAATTGAGATCCTGTGTAAGACCATATCTGGAATATGGCATCGGCATCGAATAGTGATTCCGTGTAAGACCATGTCTAGGACCTGGCTTCTGTATGAAATCGTGTAAGACCATGTCTGGGACATGGCATCGACATGTGATCCCATGTAAGACCATATCTGGGATAAGGCATTGGTATCTTACTACGTGCATGACAATTTTCGAGTATCCTTAGATATTTCAAGTGGTTCAATGAGGTAAAGAAATTAAAATTTTTGTTAAAGAAGGAAAAAGGGTTAAAGTTATGTGATGGAGTGATACAGGTACATATGTGAAATTCATGAGAAATGAGTTTGGTATGTGATTTCGTATAAGACCATATTAGGGACATGGCATCGATATGATGTTTCATGTAAGACCATATTGAGGATATGGCGTTGATACGATACTATATGTATGAGATTCCCGAGTATCTTTTAGCATTCTGAGTGGTTTAACGGGTAAGTTAAAAACGAGAAAGTAAGTGACTATGTTACGAGTAGTACAGGTATGTACATAGAACTCACGTGAAGTGAATTCGGTATATGATGAATTCTTGAGAAGAATGTACAATAATAAGTTATACTTGTGAAAATTGATAACCTTGTGATTAGTGATCTACATTCATGATGAATGGGTACATGATAAGATTTGATGATGATCATGTGTGAGGCTTTTAGGCCAAATTAAATTGAGAAATGATATGATCAAGTCTTTTTTGTTGATGTATAGATTAAATTGGCCCATGAATAACTTATAAATATTTGATAATGATTATTATTGGAATGACTAACCATGGGTATATTTTGGTATTATATGTGCGTAAATGAGAATTAGTACAAAGAAAATATGATGGAGTAAATTTAGCAATAAAATAGTTTGGACAGCAGCAGCTGTATCAATTTAAAAAATCACCAAAAATGGTATAAATCGAATTAGAGGTTGAGTAAGATATGAAATTAAATCTTATTGAACCTATTTTCATGTAAAAGAAACGGTGCAAGCAAAAGAATCTCAGATTCTGAGATATTTGAATTCTTGTGAGACAGAGTTAGAATTATTTTGGAATCCCCTATTCTGAATTGGGAAATTCATTAAACCTTGTACAAAAATAATCAAGGGATAAAATTTATATAATTGAATTTATTAATGAGTCTATTTTCAATAGAAACAAACAGGAACATTATTCAAGTTCTGTACCATGAGGAAATAAATTTTTAGTGAAGAAGGGTCAGAATTGTCGGGCAGCAAAACAAGGAAGACTTTAAAGAATAAACTGTACTGATTGGATGAACCAAAAAATTCTGGAAATTTTATAGTAAGAAGAGATGAGAGTTTGATTTCAAAGAAAATTTTTGGATCCAAATTTGGAGTTTCGTAGCTCCGAATAAAAATAATTTAGTGACTAAAACTAGAGTAGACAATTCAAGATGAATATAAATGAATTGTGAAATTTTATGCAATAATGATGGTATTATCTTGAGAGCTTATATTAAGGATTGTTAAAAGCATGGTAATCAATTTTTTATTATTTACATATGTACTTACTAAGTTTTGTAGCTTACTCCCCTTCCTTTCTCATATCTTATAGGGCTTTATGCTAGCTCGAGTTGGAGATCGCTGAAAATGCTATCACATTATCAAGCTATCATGTTGGGTATAAGTAAATGCAAAACCCTTTGAGTTTATTGCATGTATAGGGGCTTAGTTAATTGTGTATTTGTCATTTGATATGGCCATGAAATGTGGTTCAAATTGGCTAATAAGTTGTAATGCCTATTTATACGTGTGTGCATATACTAAGGTTTCTTGTGATGTGGTTATGTGTATTTGGTATGGATGGATTGAAGTTGTGTTTAAGTATGTGCAAATGAGGGTGCCAAATGGTTTGGTAAATAGCCATTTTCTTGGCTACACGGGCAGAGACACGACCATGTGTCTCAGTCGTGTGGAAGACACGACCTAGGACATGGGCGTGTGCCTAGGGCGTGTGAAGTCTACATCTATTTTTCAGAATTTAATTCGCCACCCGGCCTAAGTACAGGCATGTGACTTGGCCATGTGACCCTATTTTGTTGATGAAGTCATAAATAGAGAGTTACACGAGCTAAGGACATGGGCGTGTGTGACCACACGGCCTACCCACACGGGCGTGTGACCCCTGTTTTGATGAAAAAATTTCTAAGTCTTCTTAAAGTTTCCTAAGTTCTCGATTTAGTCCTGAACAGTTCCCAATGTATGTTTAGGGCCTCATGGGCCCATATAAGGCGCGATTTGCATGTGAATGAGGGATGTTTAATTGAATGAAATTTTATAACTCGATTTTGTATAAAGGTTTTTTGTTTAAGTCCAGTAATGCCTCGTATCCTGTCCCAGTGTCGGACACGGGTAAGGGGTGTTACACAATAACTCATAAGTAATGAGCTCGGTGTGTGATGAACATTCGGTAAGAATGTATTTGAATAAGCTACACTTGATAAATATCGATAACCTTATGATTATTTATCTACACTTTAGATTAATGGATACATGATAAGATTTGATAATGATCATTTGATAGGTTTATGAGCCTAATTGAATTGTGGTATAGTACGGTGTATTTATTTAAATTGTGTTTCATTGGATATGAGAAAAAGGAAAGACACACGTGATTTTCGAATAAAGTCATTATGAGAATATAGTAAGATACGAGCTTAGACAAGTGAAAGGTGGTTAATCTATATGTTGAAATTATGATTACTCACAATTAATGTGCATGTGATTAAGAGGATGGAAATAACTTGTTAAATAGTGTGATATATTATAATGGGGAGACTATGGTGGTTAGACTAACGCCAAGGCATGTAAATGGTGTTTATAAGTTAAAAGAGTAAGCACTATGAATGAATAAGTGGTAAACTTGAGATTTAATGCAAATTGTAATAATAGTACTCTTATGGACGGATAAAGTAAATGAATGTTAATAGTTGTTTATTATTTGCATATGAACTTACTAAGCTCTATTGCTTACTCTCTTTCCTTTCCTATCTCTTATAGGTTAAGTTAGCTAGCTCGGGTTGGAGATCGCCGGATATGCTATCACACTATCAAGATATCATTTGGGTATAAGTGAATGCAAGTATTTTAAGTTTATGGCATGTATAGGGACTTTGCCTGTTGTAATTATGTCAGCATAAATGTGTTGGCCTATAATGGTTATGGTCCAAATTGTATATATAGCCATGAATGATGGCTTATGTTGATTATATGATTATTCATATGCATATGCCAATGCCTCGTGATGTGGTTTATGTTTGCTTGATATGTGATGGATGAGGTTAATAGTCTTTTTGTTGATTAGATAAGTTGACTAATGTTGGATATGAGTCATTCATATGATAATGTCCTTATGAATGTGAAGTTTGTATGAATTGTATTAGTAAAGCATAATTCTATTAGAATGATGGAAGTGAATATGTAAATGATATGATATTGCTTGATTATGTTCTGGTTGGTTTATAGGCATTTATATGCCATGATTTGTGCCATGTGATGTTGTGTGAATGTTTGCAAGTAAGGGTGACAAATTGGCTTGGAAAATAGCCTTGTATTTGTCTACACGGGTAGACACATGGGCGTATGTCTAAGCCGTGTGTGACACACGGTATGCCCCCATGGGTGTGTGATCCAGCCGTGTGTCCCCTGCACCTTAATATAGCAAAATAGAATGTCGAATTGGCACACAGTGAGACACGGTAGTGTGTGTCTCGTGTGCGTGACCGACTTTGGGACATTTGGACATCCTGGCCGTGTGAAGTCTGCACCTAATTTATGAAAAATCATGATTATAAAATCGACCACACGGCTTAGCACACGGGCGTGTGACTTGGCCGTGTGGCTATCATTTGTTGCTGACATCATAAACAAAATGCAACCTAAAATCGACACGGCCTAAGCCCACGACTGTGTGACATGCCACATAGGCGTGTCCATTAACCCACACGGGCGTATGCCCCTAAAGCCTCAAAATTTTTTGAGTTTCATAAAATCTTCCTAAGGTCTCGGTTTAGTCCCAGACCGCCCTCAATGTATGTTTTGGACCTCGTGGGTCCATATAAAGGACGATGCGCATGTGAATGAAAAGTTTTAATTTGGATGGGAATTTAAGCCTCGATTTTGTATGATTGCTTGAGTTTACGTCCAGTAACACCTCATACCCTATTCCGGCGTCGAATATGGGTAAGGGGTGTTACATGGAAAATTTTTGTAATTTCGCGAAAAATTCTTAGAGTTTTCGATTAAGTCCCGACTCGATTCTAATGCTTGTATTGGGCCTCGATGGTCCATTTAAGGGACGATATCAATAATATCGGTTAATGAATAGTAATTTACATCAGTTATTTGTAAATGTCCTGAAAGTTTTGGTAACACTCCGCAACCCTATTCTGGCGACGGATACGGGTTAAGGGTGTTACATATTTGACAAAGAAATATCGTATATAAAGAAAAATATATAAAAAAATAGTTTATGTTTATATTATATATAAAGGAGTTATTAATCAAATATTTTTAACATAATGATATATGTAAAGTATATGTTTTATTATATAATTACATATTTATTATTTTATTTTATGAATAAAAGAGTTATTAACTAAAATGATGAATTAAAATATAAAGCGAAAATAATATATTTATTAATTAAAAAATTGAAACAATATAAAATAAAAAATACAAATGTGTTTAGAAAAGGGAATTGAAATTGGGTCTTAAGGATGAAATAATTATTATTTAACCATCTAACTAAGGAAGCTAAAAAATACTTAAAACAACATGAAATAAAAATATATATATGAGTAGAAAAATAATCAAACTTGAAACTTAAGGACAAAATTACTAACATTAAGAAAATTAAAATTTACAACTTAAAGAAAAAACATGCCCAACTATACAAACTTTCCTAATATGTGTATGAAAAACTCATCTAATTAAACATATTTTGCTTAAAATCAACTTATTTTCCTAAATAATTTTAAAACCGACGGAAAGGCCTAAATAAATTTCAAGAGGGCTATTAGCTAACCCAATATTCTCAACGAAAAAAGTTACACCCACTTGCAGTTTTCTTTTGCCAGTAATCCACTTGCAGTTCATTCATACGCGGGAACAGGTAACAATTCTTTTCTTTTTAATTAGAAAAACGAAAAGTCTAAACTTATCAATTAAGTCAAAGAATGGCAATCCTGCAATATTGTACAAAATTCAACCTACTTTTACAAACTATAGCTTTATAAATATCAATTATCAAACAAACTCAAGACAGAACGAAGTAAAAAGCTCATTTCTACTCGGAAATAATTCTAAACATGTCCGGTGGATACCCTCAACACCCTCCCGGCTACGGCTACGGTTCCCCACCAGCTCAGCCTTACACAGCCGCTCCATACACAGCTGGAGCACCGCCGCCACCTCAACCGTACGGTGCTCCATACGCCGCTGCACAATACGGCGCACCTTCTGCTCCCTACTCTGCCCCTCCAGGCGAGAAACCACCAAAGGACAAGCACCAGGCGCATGGTGTCGGTGGTGCTCCTCCAGTTCACAGCGGAAGCTATCCTCCCGCAGGAGGCTATGCGAGCCCGTTCGCATCTCTGTTGCCGTCGGCATTTCCACCGGGGACAGATCCTAACGTCGTTGCCTGCTTTCAAATGGCTGATCAAGATGGAAGTGGGTTTATCGATGATAAAGAGTTGCAAAGGGCGCTTTCTTCGTATAACCAAAGCTTCAGTTTGAGAACTGTTCGTTTGCTCATGTATCTCTTCACTAATACTAACACCAGAAAGATCGGTCAGTTTCCTTTTCCTTCTACTTTCATCGTAACTCTTTCGCTGCTTTTCGTCCCCAATTGCAATTGAATTATTAGGTCAATTGATTTTGAAAAAAAAACCGAACATTGTAATACTGTAGCGTAATGACTTAAACAACCTTCTCATGTACTTGGCCAATGGTATATGGGTATTTTGGTCCATTTCAAGTGAGATGGGAAGATATTTTCCAAAATATCCACTCCTTGTCCATTTCCGCACACTGAAAAGATGACGTAACTTGTTGTCAGAGTTTTATTAATTAGTTAATTCATTTTTGTTTCTGATCATAAAAATAATTTTCTTAACTACGGCTTCCGATTTGAATATTTTGATATTGACATTGTTGAATCGCCTTACTGACTCGTACTAATGCTGAGTCAAATACTATCTATGAACTTTTGACACACAAATTAAAATAAAATAAGGAAATTATATAAATACTTCATTTTCTTAAAAAAACTTGTCAATCATCCCTTTCAAAAAAAAAAAACTTGTCAATCATGTTTCATATCATCACGCAGTCTTTTAACGGCAATCACTTAACTTCTCTTTGAACCCCCAAAAAAAAACACGTATATATATATATATATGTGTGTGTAATTTTTTGATATATTATTTCGTTGGGTATAAGTGATTGATTTACTTCACATGCATTATTTTTTCAAATTGACAATGTTTGTTAGATTTCTGCGGTGGGCTTGATTAGGACTGATACCTCTCGGTTCGGTTCGATTTTAAAATATAAAATTCTAGTTTTTTAAAAAATTGAATTGACTCGTAATGAATTTCATCAGTTTTAATTGGTTAAATTCATTATTTTTTTTAAATTAAAATAATTTTATAATAATTTGAAGTTATTTTAGTAATTTAAATATAATATATTTATATTGTATTATTATAATTTTAATTTTCTCCTGTCCTACATTATAAAGAATTATAATTTAAATAAATATAAAATTCGGTTGGGTTTGAAGAATTAAGATCTTTTAACTTGTTAATTGAAAATAATCAAATCCGAACCGAATATTTGAGTTTGAATTAGTTTTCTTGATTTTCTTGCTTAGTACAATAAATTTTATAAATGAGTAATTTTTATCAACATTTTAACTAGTCTTTCATAAAATTTCTGAATACAGGTCCGAAGGAGTTCACTTCAGTGTTCTATAGTCTTCAGAATTGGAGGGTAATTTCCATCAGAACCGTAGTATTTTTAAATGAAAGAACAGTATTCATCGATTGCATTTGTAGGTTTAATCAGTTAAAAAAAAATGGGTTTGGTGCAGGCCATCTTTGAGAGATTCGATAGGGACAGGAGTGGCAAAATAGATGCCAATGAACTGAGAGAAGCACTTTTGAGTCTCGGATTTTCAGTCTCTCCTGTTGTTTTGGATTTGCTTGTCTCAAAGTTTGATAAAACTGGAGGCAAAAACAAGGCCATTGAATATGACAACTTCATCGAGTGCGACCACTATTTATCACCTTAATTGATTTAGTCATATCATAAAAACTTGAGCAATTTATATCTATCATGATAACTAATCTTTCTTTCTTTTTTTAACGCAGGTGCTGCCTTACAGTTAAAGTGAGCTCTCTTTTTCTACTCATATCCTCATTTAACTTGATGGGTGGCTCAATTTCTAATCGGTGTTTGGTTCTTCGTTTCTTTGTGTAGGGACTAACTGAGAAATTCAAGGAGAAGGATACCATGTACAGTGGTAATGCGATTTTTACATACGAAGCTTTTATGCTTACCGTTCTGCCGTTCCTAATTGCATGAATTAATATAGATTATGAAGGCAAAACGGTATTGTCGTTGATTATGGGTTTGCGCTTATGGAGTAAATTCCTTTAGGTATTTTAACCCTGTTTTGCTTGCTATTCAAGGGTTTTTTTTTTTTAAATATTATTAAAGGGTTTGATTTGAATTACTTGTATTAGCACTATTTTGAAGTTAATTCAAACAGCCATGTTTATGCGGTTTTCATGCTTTGCTATTCCATGTTCCATGGAGCCATGTTATGTGAGTTTTGAAATTTTTGCAAATTGAATAAATGCCATGTGCAAGACCAATGCTTATTGATATGTTTTACTTCTTTGCTTTTATTTAATACCATCAATCAATCAGTTAATCAATGACTATTAAGTTCTGTAATGTGATGTCAACAATTGAAAATATTCAGTTTTCAGCAATCCAACCCATTATTAGCTAATAATCCTATGAATTTAAAGATAAAACATTATTTTAATTTTAATTTTATAATAAAATAAATTTTAATTTTAGTCAAATTTGTTAAGTGTTATAAACTCAAAATTAAAATTTTATTTTACAAAAGTTAAGTACTTCAATTTTTTAAATTCAAAATATTGCATTTTCTTAACAATATCTTAAGATATAAAACATTGAATGCGAACTTTAATATCTGTATATTCGATTAGGATTTCATCCCAATCTCGATATAAAATAGATTTTAGTAATAAATTTTCGGCTTTATTTTCTTTAGTTGTTTTTTCAACTAAGAATTCCGAAAATTGTGTAAGAGCTTTTCGAAAATTTGCTCTTTGTTCAGAAATATGGTTTTTCCATATTCTGTTTATAAAGTTGTAGTAATCCATGGGTAATCCGCCATAAAGCATTGAAGTTTAAGTTTTGCTTTACGGGTGAAACGTCTGAGATAGCCTTCTAAGCCCTCAAGACAATTAGTCTTATTGACTTCAGACATTTTTCTATATCTTAAGATATAAAGCTTTTTTGAAGTTAAATTTTTGCTTCACGAGGTAAAATATCTCGAGAGACTTGATCATTATTAAGGATCGACTCGATTAAGCAACAAACAAGTAAAAAATAATGGAAGAAATTAAAAAATTGAACACACAAATTTAACGTGAAAAAATCTCTCCAAAGAGGATAAAAAATCACGAATAAAAATAATTTTATTATAATGATAAAATAGCGAAGAGTACAAAAGATGAGATAAAAAACTAAATCTTGAAACTCGAAAACAAGGAACCTTCAAAAATAAATACAAAATTCTCCAAAAGTATTATGAATTTTAATATTTAATGGGTGTATTTTCTAAAGTTGTAAAAGAATTTATTTATAGGGTAAATTCATAAGCTAAATAATAATAAAATAATCAGACTAATCAGAGTTCGATAGAAACAAATAAATAGTGTTTAACTAAAAGATTATCTTTCAAATTTAACTGAAACATGTGACATATTCAACAATCATTATGTCTCGAGACATCAATCTTGTTGACTTAGAGACATTTTGCTCCAATAGTCATATTTCTGTCTCGATGTATGGAGACATCCCATCTATGCCTTAAGAAATAGACCTATATACTGCAATAAATGCACAAATCCAATACTCTCAATGGCTAAAAACACCCTCTAGCAAGTGACTCCAAACATCTAAAAAGCAATGAGCCGGTATAAATATGAATCAAGGACACTCGATGAAGATAAGAAGCAAACTTACAAAGATCAAGAACAAAAATACGATCATTTCACCTTATTATTCCTATATTCGATTGTAAATAATTGTGGGTTTAATTCTTATTCATTCTTTCAAGTGATGATTTGTATTTGAGAGAACTATTTATTTGTATATCTACCTTATGCCTATTCATTCATAATTGTATTTCTCAAATTTGTGAAAGGTTACTTAAGTTTTGGTAAAGAGCCTTAAGAAGAAGCCAACTCTATCTTGTCTAATTGAAAAGATTGAGTTGTAAAAGTTAAATATTGTCAAAAGTAATTTTAAATTAGTAAATTTGAGAAATCATTAGCAATGATAAGTAAAGATAGTGAACAAAAGTAATTGGGAAGGATTACTCTCTAAATCTTTTGTGTCATTTTTCTTAAGCTTATTATTTTAAAATTTTAAACACCAATTCACTCCTATTAGTCTAAGTTAATTATATAACACATGCAATTTGGTTTCTATAAAATAAATTTTTAACATGGAAAGTTTTTATTCAATTATTTTCTTTTAATAATTTTATTTTTTAGAGTTAAAACAAAAGGAATGAGTAAGCATTATTAATCATGTTTTAATTTATTAATTTAAAATAAAAAGAGTTTGCATGAAGATTTTAATTTCATAACTTAGATATTTAGATATGATCTAATATTTATAATTTAAATAGAAGTAATGTTAATTTTTATTAAAACCTAAAATGTAAGGCGTAATATGAAAAAAAAAAAAGTGAAAGAGATAAACAACAAAGGAAAATGTTGTATTATATATCATTACTAGTTTCTAGTCCCATGCAATGCATGGGTAAAATTATAGTTTTTAAAATGAAAATATTTTATAGAATTGTATATAAGCTGTAAAATGGTTAAATAAATTAAGGGTAAATTACACCAACAATCACTTAACTTTTGGGGTAGCTGACAAAACAATCACTTAGGTTTCATTTCAGTCACTCAACTTTCGAAAAGTTACAGATGTCACGGCAAAGTGACATGGCGGGTGACGGCATCGTTGGTGTCAAAAAACTGTCCAGCTGACCAGTTACTCTCAATAGCACAGCCCTACCAATAGCATTTTAGGGTTAGAGAAAAAGAAGAAGAAGAAGATGAGGAGGAGAAGAAGAAGAAGGAGGAGAAGAGGAACAATGGCAAGATCTGATAATTTTATATATAATACCATTCGCCTCATAAAATTTTATGCTATTTATCTGATTGTTTGATTCTTACAGTATCTGATCCTAGGTTGAGAGGTTGATACATAATCAAAATTACCTACTGTTCTTTTTTCTGGCATATTCTTGAATGTCGGAGCAAAATAAATTAAAGGAACAAAATTTATTAGTCGTACATTGGTAAAGATGATTTCACTTGAAGGTAAAAACTAATTAGTGATTATTGAACAAGAATAAAAGGGTAAAACACATAAGTATCTCGATTTAATTAAATACAAGCCGGTAATAGAGAAAAATTGCCTTGGACAGACACCTCGATTCATCTTGAAGTAGCTTTTTGTCATTTTGCGGACATCAAGCACTAGTGTTGTTATTTCGGTGCTTTGGATGAAATAAAAGGCAACTAAATAAGTGATTTATTTGACAAAATTCATGATGTTGTGGAGAATATGAGTAAGTTGGATGATTACGCTTCAAAGCAGAGTTTCAAAAAGGGTTAGCTTATTGGAGAAAAGGGATCTTCGGTTTCACGCATGCGCTTCAATGGATGTACTTTTCTTGATTGAGAACCATTTTCTTTTCCAAACCGGTGGAACATTCTTCGCTTGTTGAAGAATCTGAAACCGGTGGCCCGGATGTCCATGGAACCACTTGATTTTCTTCGTCACCATCGCTATCTCCACCATCGTCTTCACTCATCGTCATATTCGTCGTCGTTCTCATCGTCATCATTTTCTTCGTGGTGTCTGGTTTTTGTCTTCTTTTCTCCTCAAACAAAATAGACAATAGCACCCTAAACCATTATACCCTGTTAATCGATTATTGAATCGATTTCTAACCCTAAACCCTTCTTAATCGATTTTCAAATCAGTTTCAACCTTAAAAAAACCCCAAATCACAACCGAAATTTCCCCAAATCGATTTTCTTTTTTTTCCCAAATCCCCTAAATTCTATATGTTTCTAACCCTAAAACATTAAGCATAACGCTTCAATTTTTTTCCCTAAACCCGCCCCAAACCAAGCACCCATCAGCCGCTTCGCCAACGTGGCAAGTTAACTTGCCACATCAGTTGGTTAACTTGCCACGTCAGCAATTCTGTTAACACTCTAACGATAACTGTTAATCAGTAACTATTTTATAACTTTTTTATAACGTTGGTGACTGTTTTATAAATTTTCGAAAGTTAACTGACTGAAATGAAACTTAGGTGATTGTTTTGTCAGCTACTCCAAAATTGGGTGACTGTTGGTGTAATTACCCATAAATTAATTAGTTTTTAAATTTTTTATGGAATTATATATTAGTTTTTTATAGAATTATTTATAGGATCTTGAAAGGATATTTAATTATAAAATTTTGGCAATAAATTAAAAAGCTTAAATTAGTCAACGTAATTTGTGCAATTTAATTAGATTTAATTTGGAAATTAATAAAATGAATCAATAAAATGTAAAATTGGGAATACTTCAAACCATCGCAAATTAATTAAAATAAGAATAAATAAATTGTTCACATTGCTTTAAACTGGGATAGTTATAAAGTTGTATTTATCTTATTTTAATTAAAAATGCGTACTCCTTATTGATAATCTGAATATAAAATTAAATATACTATTGTTATAGGAATTGGTTTTAAAATTGAAAAATTTGTGCTATGAAATTAATTTTAAAATAAAATTAAACATAAATGAAACTGTTAATGATTAAAAATATATTTAAGAAGAGTCAAAATTAGGTAAAACTTGTAGCAGAGGAGTATGAGATAAAAAAATTGATAGATGGAATGTATCCTAATCATAGGATTTTTTCGAGGGAGTATTTTAATTTTTTTTTTGGTAAATTATAAGAAGAGAGCAAAATTTTAATAATAAATGTGATTTAAATTTAAAATATACTTGAGACGGTAAACAACATAACTATTAAGCGGACACACAAATTTTAATCATAATATTATTGTAGGCTAAATTTGTATCCTTAATTAAGTTTGATAACTATAATGATTACATCATATTGATATAGAATGCATTATGAAGCATATAATTATGATAAGTAGAGATGTAATATAGTCAAACTAGACAAATGAAAATATAGCAAATATAATTCATCCACTTAATTTTATTGAAATTATTAAAATTTCCATCGCATAGATAATTGAAAGATGAAACCAAAATAGTCGATTTTAAGATTTATGGACTAAATCTTTTAGTTTCTACTTAAGCTACAATTTTTTTTTTTCAGGGCCAATATTTGCAGACGAATCAATATATTATTCTCAATTTTTTTTCACAAAGGCCTTTTTATTCTCGAGCTTTTCTGCTAATGTCTTCTTGACATAATTTGGCAATGCTGCTATTGTACTCATTGTATTTTGAACTTCTTAAAAAAGGAGGAAGGCAGAATTTAAAAAACAAATGGGTAAATTATCTAGTTTACCATTCAATTCTTTGTGATTTTTATCTTGACCACTTAAATAAAAATACTTACAACTTAATCACCGTCGTTAGAGAAAATTTTCATTTTAATTACCCAACTGCAAATTTTTAACTGTAACTGAGTGCACACCACATCTTATTTTTTGATCCCATTATTGTTCGTCATCTTCTTCCCTCCACCCCATCCCCACTTCCACCATTCTTCTTATTTCTTTGTTCCCTGCTTCCAACCACCACACCATCTCATTTTTAAAGGGGACAAGATTTCAACTCTAAAGTTTCCAAGTTGTTCCAATAGACAAAGAGAAAAAAACCGACTTCTAAGGATTGCCGTAAGATAGGGAAACTAAACCAAAAACCCAGTAGTAAAATCTCAAAAACAAGACAACCCAATCAACAATAATGAGTCAGCAACAATACTAACAGAAAATTCTCTATCCAAAAAACCAAGACTTTACTTCAAATACTAAAAAGGAACTAAACTGCTGTTTATCCATTAATATGAAGAAAACCAAACTATATATATATATATATATATATATATATATATAATAATCAACAAACCTCAAACAATTCAGACAACAATAAAAATCATGGACTTTAGACAACCCAAAATTAAAGACTTCTTTTATTAGAATAGTAGATCAAGATATGATATAAATTTAATAAATTATAAATTAAAATCTATCATGTCAAATTATCAAAACAAAACGATAACAGAACTAGATGCGAAAGCGTACTTGAATTCATTGATTTCTTAAAATCTATGGATCTTTGAGTTTTAATATTCCAAATTAGCATACAATAAATTCAGAGAATATTTACTCCCTTTTTCCTAAGGATGAGATATTAGAAAAATTATCTTGTATGTAATTTGGAGACCATAACCCTAATATATAACTTTAACACATTAGCCCTAACTTTTAATCAGCTCATCATCAATTAGAAATTAGTTAATAGAGTATCTACTGATGGAATGCCGGCACCCCCATGGCGCAGCACAAAAATAATAATTCTGGCGATCCAAACCATTGATCCATGTGCGAGGAACGAATCGGGGTGAAATAATGGTTTCGAAATTACAGAAACTTTAATATGAGTAGACACCGATGCCTTGACAACGAGAATTCTGATCTACTATCGAATCAAGCCATAACCTTTTATGATTTCGAACCACCCAGTTTGACGATGAACGGAAGAAATCTCCAAAAATGTTTTGGAGGTATCTTTGCTTGACGGCTGCTAGACCCCACAAGCAAAGTTTTAGTTTTTTTTAGGGTTTCTTAAAAAAAAAACTCTTTCACTCTCACCTTTTATAATTGGTATATATATATATATATATATATATAATGAATCATAATTCATAAAATTTTTATCTGAACATAATAATCATAATTAAAATAAATAAATATAATAATGTTTTAATCGAAAATTATAATTACATTAATTATAACAAGGATTTTGATAAACTATATTTATTTAAATTTATATCTGAACCAAATTCATATATTAATAGAACAATGTTCTCATTATGTGTACAAGATCCTTGTACATATAATATGTTCAATATTTGATTGCCCAATTAAATTAATTCTTCTATAATTAATTTAATTCATGTGACGACCAAACACAATACCAACTATGTTTTATTCCGTTCATTTCAACCATAGGGTGTGACCCTGTAGGTTCTTGTAACGTTAGCAGTAATACTAGAACGATTCTAATGTTACAAACAATGAGTGACATCTAGCAATGCATCATTGCTACCTAAGTTACAAGAAGTCATGATTCGACATAACCTTTTGTGATTAACCCTTCATGCATTAATCCTTAAGTCCTTTATCTCTAGAATGGACACAAGTCATGGAATAGTCACACTTGCATTGTCCATCCCATGTTTCTTGATATCTTGAGTAGACTATGATATACAAATAAGTATGACATCTCATATCAACTTATTTGAGCATGGCCATGCATTTTTAGTCCCACTCAATCAAGTGGCCTAAGATATTACTCCCATTATGTTGGAGGGACTTATCCTATATTGATCAACCATATCCCTCTACATAGATCGTGGTATATCCAACATTAGCCTTTATAGAACAACCAGTTACGGTGTACGTTTGACTGTATCAAAATATACAACTCACGATGTTGGGATAATGATGATTTCAAGTCTAAGTATCATATACATATTAATCACTATGAGTAATGTTGTGACAATTACATAATAATCCAATAAACATACTCATAGCAGTCAGTCTAATATGTTGTTCTCTAACACACATATTCATGCATTGATTTTGACACTCCATATCAATGACAACTCTTTATCATCAATCAATTACATGGTAGTCTTAATGCATTATTGTTGTCCTAGTCAACAATAACACTTGACTAAGGATCTTTTAAGAATAATCATATTATTCTCAGGACATTATTATAAAACAGTTTATTTGTACACACAAAAAAAACTGAAATAATAATGGCAACGCCTTATATTAATAAACATGGTAAATCAAGTATGTTATTACAACCATCTCATAATTGATCTTTGGGCATACTCTTACAATCTCCCACTAGCACTAAGACCAATCACTCATATATCTAATACCAAGAGACTTAGTGTGATGATCATGCTTCTACTGTGTTATAGGCTTGGTCAGGGGATCAGCAGTGTTATCATCTGTAGGTACTCTGCATATCGCTACATCCCCTCGATCGATAATCTCTCGAATAAGATGGTAGCGCCTAAGTATATGTTTGGATCGCTGGTGAGATCTGGGTTCTTTAGCTTGTGCAATGGCTCCATTATTATCACATCGAAGTTCTATAGCATCTGATATGCTAGGCACAACCCCTAGTCCTGTAATTAACTTTTTGATCCAAACCGCTTCTTTTGCTACGCCACTGGCTGCAATATACTTGTCCTCTATTGTAGAATCGGCTACTGTACTTTGCTTTGAACTCTTCTAGCTCACAGCACCACCATTAAGGCAAAATACAAAACCTGATTGCGATCGAGAATCATCTTTGTCGGTTTAGAAGCTGGCATCAGTGTAACCTTTTACACTGAACTCTTCCTCACCTCCATATATTGGTAGCGTATCCTTAGTTCTTCTTAAGTACTTAAGAATATTCTTGACTATGGTCCAGTGACCTTTACCAGGATCTACTTGGAACCTGTTCGTCATACTTAAGGCATATGAGACATCTGGATGGGTACATAACATAGCATACATGATAGATCCAATAGCGGAAGCATATGGAATTTTACTCATGCGTTCTCTCTCTTGTGGAGTTGAAGGACACATTTCCTTCGAGAGTGAAATACCATGTCTCATAGGTAGGAATCCTCTCTTAGATTCTTCCATTTTGGACCTTTTCAATACTTTATCTATGTATGTACTTTGGCTTAGACCTAGTAGTCGTCTTGATCTATCTCTATAGATCTTGACTCCTAAGATGTAAGTGGCTTCGCTTAAGCCCTTTATAGAAAAATAACTTCCTAACCAAGTTTTAATAGACTGCAAGGTAGGTATGTCATTTCCCATGATAAGTATGTCATCCATATGTGATTACCAAGAATGTGATAGTGCTCCCACTAACTTTCTTGTAAACACATGATTCATCTTCATTTTCGATTAAACCAAACTCTTTGATTGCATCGTTAAAACGAAGATTCCAACTTCGAGAAGCTTGTTTTAATCCATAAATGGATATTTGTAGCTTACATATCTTTCTAGCATCCTTTGGATTGACAAAACCTTCAAGTTGTGTCATGTACACATCCTCTTCAAGTTTCCCGTTAAGGAAAGCTATTTTGACATCCATCTGCTAGATTTCATAATCATGAAATGTAGCTATGGTGAGCAAGATCCTGATGGATTTAAACATAGCTAAGGAGAAAAGGTTTCATTATAGTTAACAATATAAATTTGGCGAAAACCTTTAACGACTAATCGCCCCTTGTATGTTTGTACATTACCATCCATGTCGGTTTTCTTTTTGAAAACCCACTTGCACCCTATAGGTTTAACCCCTTCGGGTGGGTCAATCAAAGTCCATACTTGGTTTTTATATATGGAATCCATTTCAGATCTCATGGCCTCTAGCCATTTCTCAGAGTCTGGGCTCGTCACCGCTTCTTGATAAGTCCTAGGCTCATCTTGATCTATTAGAAGAACGTCACCATGCGTTGTAATGAGAAATCCATATCTCTCCGGTGTATGGCGTTCTCTTAAAGATCTGCGTGGTTGTTGTGCTTCTACAACAGTTACTTGTTCCTTAATTTCTTTTTGGAATTTACTGTTGTTCTATCTCTGGTTCAGTGGTATCTTGTGATTCTCGAATTTCTTCAAGTTCAATCTTTCTCCCACTTTCTTTTCTAGAAATAAATTCTCTCTCTAGGAAGACACCAGTCCGAGCAACAAACATTTTGTTCTCAGTGGGATTAAAAAAATAATATCCTTTGGTTTCTTTCGGATACCCCACAAAAATACACCTTTCAGATTTGGGTTCAAGCTTAGTAGACGTCTGACATTTAACATAAGCTTTGCAACCCCAAATTTTCATAAAAGACATATTGGGATGTTTCCCAGTCCACATCTCATATGGTGTCTTTTGAACCGTTTAGATGGAACATGATTTAGTGTGAAAGCAGCTGTCTCAAGTGCATGTCCCCAAAAGGAAGTCTATAGATCAGCATGACTCATCATGGATCGAACCATGTCTAACAGAGTTCGATTTCTTCTTTCAGAAACTCCATTCCATTGAGCAGTACCAGGAGGAGTAAGTTGTGAGACAATCCCACATTCCTTCAAAAGATCATCAAACTCTAGGCTCAAATACTCTCCACCTCGATCAGATCGAAGTGACTTGATAGTTTTGCCTAGTTGATTTTGTACTTCATTTTTGAATTCCTTGAACTTTTCAATGGACTCAGATTTATGGTGCATGAGATAACCATACCCATATCTACTGAAATCATCAGTGAAAGTAATGAAGTAGTGAAATCCACCTCTGGCTTGTGTATTTATTGGTCCACATACATTAGAATGTATTAGGACCAATAAATCACTAGCTCGTTCACTTTTACTAGTAAAAGGAGATTTAGTCATTTTTCCCAATAAGTAAGATTCACATACTTCAAATTGTTCAAAAACAAATGAATCCAAGAGACCATCTTTATGGAGTTTTTATATGCGTTTCTCACTTATGTGGCCCAAACGAAAATGCTAAAAATAAGTTTGATTTGAGTCATTTATTTTAGATCTTTTAGTATTTATGTTGTAAATGGGATTCATTTGATCTAAAATATAGAGGCCATTAATCAATTTTGCCGAACCATAGAAAACATTATTGAGATAAAGGAACAACAATTATTCTTAATAATTGTCTCAAAACAAATTTTGTCTAAACAAGAAATTGAAATAATGTTTTTAGTCAAACTAGGCACAAAATAAAAATCCTCTAAAGATAAATCAAGTTCATTAGACAAAGATAAAGTATATGTTCCCACAGCTAATGCATCAACTTTTGCTCCATTTCCAACTCGCAGGTCCACATCTCCTCTAGCCAAAGTCCTACTCCTTTGTAGTCCCTATACAGAAGTACAAATATGAGAACCACAACCAGTATTTAATACCCAAGAAGTAGTAGTTGATAAATTAATATCAATAACATAAATACCTGAAGCAGACATTCCGCTTGTTTTGGCCTTCTTCACTTCCTCAAGATAGATAAGGCAGTTTCGCTTCTAATGTCCAGTCACACCACAATGAAAGCAATTTCCTTCCTTAGACACCCTACCTTTAGGTTTCAATGCAGCCTTTCCTTTTCCAGGCTTGGGCCTACCTTTGTCCTTGGTTGTCTGAACTTTGGGTTTCTTTTGCCCTTGTTATTACGGACCATCAGTATGGGCTTGGGTCCAACCTTTTTCATGTTGCCTTCAGCAGTTCATAACATACCGAACAACTGTGGCAGAGTCTTATCAATTTCATTCATATTGAAATTGAGGATAAACTGGTTGTAGCTATCCGGCAACGATTGTAGAATAACATCAGTGGCCAACTCTTGGCTCAATGGAAACCCAAGCTTAGACATGCTTTCAATATAGCCAATCATCTTAAGGACATGAGGTCCTACTAGGTTTCCTTCAGCCAGCTTACATTAGAATAGAGCCTTAGAGGTATCGAACCTCTCTTCCCGTGCTTGCCCCTGATAAAGTTCTTTCAGGTGCTCGATCATATCATAAGCAACCATGTCCTCGTGTTGCTTCTGAAGCTCAGGATTCATAGTGGCAAGCATAAGACATCCAACGTCTACCATGTCATCGAGATGCTTATTGTAAGCATCTCTATCAGTCCTCAAGGCATTAGTGGGTGGTTCATTAAGAAGTGGTTGTTCAATGACATATAATTTCCGTTCTTGTTTGAGGACAATCCTCAAGTTACGGAACCAGTCAATAAAGTTCAAACCATTCAATTTGTCCTTTTCAAGGACCGACCGCAGTGAGAGTGTATTAGTGTTTGCAGCCATAATATATCTACAACAATAAAATATGCGTGTGAGTAAATTTACCAAGTTTATACCAATCATTAAAAAGACTTTATTAAATGATGTTCCCACTATTTTATTTCAAAATTAATAACTCTCATATATTAATTTCGGAAAGACTTTCTCAAAAGTATTTCTAGTGGGTTAAGGATCCATATTTCACCTCCTTTAATTCAGTTTTAGCTTTACTCTCAAGACTATGGTTATTTAGGTAAGCAACATTTGCTAATTACATCATATGTAACTCCTAATATTTGGTGAACAACTCTTATTCTAATCATCTTATGATTTATCCAATTTACTTGCCTCTAGGTTTCTAATCCTATTAGAGTAACCTAGTTAAGTCATTAACCAATTTTTCACCAGCGAATATCACTTGTTTATTCTTCGCGTTTAACCAAGATAAATACTAGTACTTCACTTTGGCAGAACCTACATAGTATTGATCGAGGCCTTAACGAGGGCAAAATTGAAAGGCCATGTTGACTTAATATTTAAATAGAGGGATTTTATTAAGGTTGTTGTATCTCACCAATTATGGTCTACTTTAGTCCATTTAGTCTTTTAATTGATCTCATCAATTAATGGGGTTTATTATTATCAAATTTTAATATATTTAAAATTGGCATGCTTTAAACATCCATAACATCTCATACATGAATAAATAAAGCAATAAATAAATGCAATAGTTATAGCCCATAAACTAAGGTGGCTCAACCCAAGCCAATAGGAGAACCAAAAGGAAACCTAAAGGTGTAAACTGTTTCACAAGTTATCGGTCCACACTAGTTGTCCCATCTTCCTTCTCGTCTAGCCCATAGCAACTCTTGCAAATTACAATATGAGGAAACTCATTTTACATACGAGGGAGTAAGATGAGAAGAGAAATACAAGAGAATAGTAGTAAGGCACGGCACGCAGGCCGTATTTATAAAAAAATACAACCTTTTATCAAATGGGTCATCGGGCTATAACTACGCATTTCAAACACCGTGCATGTAAAAAATAGCATACATAATTTAATGTTTTGCTAAGGTGAATTATAAAATATCCTTTCAACCTTTTGTGGCCCACCAAGTTTTTTTATTTTACTTATTTATTTACAAAACATACTATAAGAAGATGGGGCTCTGAGGCAGTCGGAGGAAGAGGGCCTTCACCCATGACCGGAGTCGTCCTCAGATCCCTATTCCTAAAATACGGGAGGGAATTGTCACGATAAGAGCCAAGGGCGGTATGGACCAGAGGTGCGGTGCGACGGACCGCATGCCCCAGTCAAATGAAACCTCACGATTTGATAACTTTTATCAACAGAATCATTTTTTCAGGATTTTAATCCTTGATGTTTCATACCGGAACAATCCTTGTTTCACTAGCCAGTTAACTCTTACTGGAAATTATAAATACCACCGTTGCATCATTATAGATTTGTTAATAGTCAAAAGTAATAACATAAAACCGAATAGGCCACAACACCATGATTAACATTTAATCAATTATCGAAAGGAACAGTTATCAGGTTATGCTTAAACGATTTAAATAGTCGAAAACGTAATAAAATTATAGCATGCTTCTCATACAATTGCATCACCCAAGTATTTAAAACCGAGTCTGTATCACACAAGTGGCTCTGATACCACTGATGGAATGCCGGTGCCCCCATGGCGCAGCAAAAAAATAATTTAGAGATCCAAACCATGGATCCATGTGTGAGAAACGAATCGGGGTGAAATAATGGTTTCGAAATTACCGAAACTTCAATCTGAGTAGACAGCGATGCCTCGGCAACGAGAAATCTGATCTACTATCGAATCAAGCCACAACCTTTTATGATTTTGATCCACCTAGTTTGACGATGAACGAAAGAAATCTCCAAAACTGTATTGGAGGTTTCTTTGCTTGACGGATTTTAGACCTCACAAGCAAAGTTTCAATTTTTTTTAGGGTTTCTTAAAAAAAAAAACTCACTCTCACCTTTTATAATTGGTATATATATAATGAATCATAATTCATAAAATTTTTATCCGAACATAATAATCATAGTTAAAAATAAATATAATGTTTTAACCAAAAATTATAACTACATTAATTATAACAAGGATTTCATAAACTATATTTATTTAAATTTATATACAAACCAAATTCATATATTAATAGAACTATGTTCTCATGATGTGTACAACATCCTTGTACATATAATATGTTCAATATTTGATTGCCAAATTAAATTAATTCTATAATTAATTTAATTCATGTGACACCACAATACCAACTATGTTTTATTCCGTTCATTTCAACCATAGGGTGTGACCACAGAGGTTCTTGTAATGTTAGCGATAATACTAGAATGATTCTATTGTTACAAAAATGAGTGACATCTAGCAATGCATCATTGCTACCTAAGTTACAAGAAGTCATGATTCGACATAACTTTTGTGATTAACCCTTCATGCATTAATCCTTAAGTCCTTTATCTCTAGAATGGACACATGTCATGGAATAGTCACACTTGCATAGTCCATCCCATGTTTCTTGATATCTTGAGTAGACTATGATATACAAATAAGTATGACATCTCATATCAACTTATTTGAGCATGGCCATGCATTTTAGTCTCACTCACCAAGTGGCCTAAGATATTACTCCCATTATGTAGGAGGACTTATCCTATATTGATCAACCATATCCTCTACATAGATTGTGGTATATCCAACATCACCTTTATAGAACAACCGATTCGATTGTACGCTTGATGTATCAAAATATACAACTCACGATGTTGGGATAATGATGATCTAAAGTCTGAGGATCATATACATATTAATCACTATGAGTAATGTTGTGACAATTACATAATAATCCAATAAACATACTCATAGTGGGTCAGTCCAATATGTTGTTCTCTAACACATATATTCATGCATTGATTTTGACACTCCATATCAATGACAACTCTTTATCATCAATCAATTACATGGTAGTCTTAATGCATTATTGTTGTCCTAGTCAACAATAACACTTGACTAAGGATCTTTTAAGAATAATCATATTATTCTCAGGACATTATTATAAAATAGTTTATTTGTACACATAGAAAAAAACTAAAATAATAATGGCAACGCCTTATATTTATAAACATGGTAAATCAAGTATGTTATTACAACCATCTCATGATTGATCTTTGGGCATACTCTTACAATCTCCCACTAGCACTAAGACCAATCACTCATATATCTAATACCAAGAGAGTTAGTGTGATGATCATGCTTTTGCTGTGTCATAGGCTTGGTCAGGGGATCAGCAATGTTATCATCTATAGGTACTCTGCATATCTCTACATCCCCTCGATCGATAATCTCTCGAATAAGATGGTAGCGCCTAAGTATATGTTTGGATTCTGGTGAGATCTGGGTTCTTTAGCTTGTACAATGGCTCCATTGTTATCACATCGGAGTTCTATAGCATCTGATATGCTAGGCACAACCCCTAGTCCTGTAATTAACTTTTTGATCCAAACCGCTTCTTTTGCTACGTCACTGGCTGTAATATACTTGGCCTCTGTTGTAGAATTGGCTACTGTACTTTGCTTTGAACTCTTCCAGCTCACAGCACCACCATTAAGGCAAAATACAAAACCTGATTGCGATCAAGAATCATCCTTGTCAGTTTGGAAGCTGGCATCAGTGTAACCTTTTACACTGAACTCTTCCTCACCTCCATATATTGGAAACGTATCCTTAGTTCTTCTTAAGTACTTAAAAATATTCATGACTATGGTCTAGTGACCTTTTCCAGGATCTACTTGGTACCTGTTCATCATACTTAAGGCATATGAGACATCTGGATGGGTACATAACATAGCATACATGATAGATCCAATAGCGGAAGCATATGGAATTTTACTCATGTTCTCTCTCTTGTGGAGTTGAAGGACACATTTCCTTCGAGAGTGAAATACCATGTCTCATAGGTAGGAATCCTCTCTTAGATTCTTCCATTTTGGACCTTTTCAATACTTTATCTATGTATGTACTTTGGCTTAGACCTAGTAGTCGTCTTGATCTATCTCTATAGATCTTGACTCCTAAGATGTAAGTGGCTTCGCTTAAGTCCTTCATAGAAAAATAACTTTCTAACCAAGTCTTAATAGATCGCAAGGTAGGTATGTCATTTCCCATGATAAGTATGTCATCCATATCTGATTACCAAGAATGTGATAGTGCTCCCACTAACTTTTTGTAAACACATGGTTCATCTTCATTTTTGATTAAACCAAACTCTTTGATTGCATTGTTAAAATGAAGATTCCAACTTCGAGAAGCTTGCTTTAATCCATAAATGGATATTTGTAGCTTACATATCTTTCTAGCATCCTTTGGATTGACAAAACCTTCAAGTTGTGTCATGTACACATCCTCTTCAAGTTTCTTGTTAAGGAAAGCTGTTTTGACGTCCATCTGCTAGATTTCATAATCATGAAATGCGTTTATTATGGCGAGCAAGATCCTGATGGATTTAAACATAGCTAAGGAGAAAAGGTTTCATTATAGTTAACAATATAAATTTGGTGAAAACCTTTAACGACTAATCGCCCCTTGTATGTTTGTACATTACCATCCATGTCGGTTTTCTTTTTGAAAGCCCACTTGCACCCTATAGGTTTAACCCCTTCGGGTGGGTCAATCAAAGTCCATACTTGGTTTTTATATATGGAATCCATTTCAGATCTCATGGCCTCAAGCTATTTCTCAGAGTTTGGGCTCGTCACCGCTTCTTGATAAGTCCTAGGCTCATCTTGATCTATTAGAAGAACGTCACCATGCGTTGTAATGAGAAATCCATATCTCTCCGGTGCATGGCGTTCTCTTAAAGATCTGCGTGGTTGTTGTGTTTCTACAACAGTTACTTGTTCCTTAATTTCTTTTTGGAATTTACTGTTGTTCTATCTCTGGTTCAGTGGTATCTTGTGATTCTCGAATTTCTTCAAGTTCAATCTTTCTCCCACTTCCTTTTCTAGAAATAAATTCTCTCTCTAGGAAGACACCAGTCCGAGCAACAAATATTTTGTTCTCAGCGGGATTAAAAAAATAATATCCTGTGGTTTCTTTCGGATACCCCAAAAAAATACACCTTTCAGATTTGGGTTCAAGCTTAGTAGACGTCTGACGTTTAACATAAGCTTCGCAACCCCAAATTTTCATAAAAGACATATTGGGATGTATCCCAGTCCACATCTCATATGGTGTCTTCTGAACTGCTTAGATGGAACACGATTTAGTGTGAAAGCAAATTATCTCAAGTGCATGTCCCCAAAAGGAAGTCTATAGATCAGCATGACTCATCATGGATTGAACCATGTCTAACAGAGTTTGATCTCTTCTTTTAGTAAAAGAGAGGGGGTAGGTTCGGCTAAGTAGAAGAAAAGAAGAAGAGAATTGAAGAATTTTAGCAATTGTGGTTATGAAGAATTCACCAGCAACAAGAAGAGAAAAGAAAATAATTTTTTTTTTTATGAATTTCGGCCCCTCTCTTTAGGTGATAAAACCGAATGTGGATGGCCCTAATGAGTCCTTCATTCGGCCAACTCTCACCCTCTTTTTGTGATAATTCAGGTTTTAATTATCACTCAAAAATAACATTTATCTTTTATTTGTATTTCCTAACCACTCCTCAAACAATTTAAAAGAAAATATACCACCAACACTTACCCTTCCAGCCGAAATTAAGTGCAAAAATTAAACTTATCCTTATCAAGTTAAGAGTCCAAAAATCAGACCATTAGCTCCCTCTCCCATTCATGTCAGCTTTGAAAAAAAATTAAACCCCAATTGCTACTCCCTTGGTTCGAACATAGGACCTCACTGCCGCAGCCCTCTTATATCGCCCCATGCCATTCTTCCCAATCGACTTTCATGCTCTTAAACCTCACCATTTAATTTTTAAAGCCTTCCTACTTTAGCCCCTTTCTTAACCGCCCAAAAAGCCCAAAAACAAAATGCCTCCCCCTTGTAACTCCCACGACTCGAACCTCTCCCCCTTGAAAAACTCCCTTTGACGCATCAAGCCAATCATGCCAATTAAATCCTTGTGTCATGTTCCTTCCGAAATTTTTCTTAACCCCATATCTCCTAGCTCCCTCCTTTTAAACACTTAAAAAGAAATTTTTATTTCTAAATCTGACCTAGTTCGGGGTTATGACTAGACCCTAAAACATGCCTAGCAAACATAGAATTCATTTCTTCAAGCACACACATGGGAAAATAATTAAATTACAAACAACCCCTAATTTAGGATGTTATAGTTCTACCTTCTTAAAAAGAATTTTGGCCTCGAAATTACCTGGATCAGAAGAGTTGGGGGTATTGCTGCTGCATCACATCCTCGGGTTCCCATGTGGCCTCCTCCGTACCATGGTTTCGCCATAACACCTTCACCAAAGGCACGGATTTCCTTCGCAGAACTTTGACATCTCGATCCAAAATTTGTACCGGCTCCTCCTCGAAAGACAAGTCCGAGTTCACTTCAATTTCTGCAACTGGCACAACGTGTGAGGGATCTGATCAATAGCACCTCAGCATCAAAACATGGAAGACATCATGGATCTGGCTCAATTCTGCTGGCAACTCAAGTTGGTAAGCTACCGGTCCCACACGTTTCAACACCGTGTACGGTCCGATGAATCTAGGGCTTAGCTTGCCCTTCCGGCCAAACCTCAACACCTTCTTCCACGGTGATACCTTCAAGAAGACCTTATCACCCACTGCATATTCAACCTCTCTTCGCTTAAGATCAGCGTAGGATTTCTACCTGTCCGACGCCTCCTTAAGACGAGCCCGAATTACTCTAACTTTATCCTCCGTCTCTGCCACTAACTCTGGACCCAACATCTGTCGCTCTCTTAGCTCCGTCCAACATGTAGGAGTATGACATTTTTGACCATACAACACCTCATACGGTGCCATCTGAATACTCGCTTGATAACTGTTGTTATAAGCGAACTCTGCCAAAGGTAGGTACTCCTCCCAACTACCACGAAAATCCAAAGCACAGCCCCTCAACATGTCTTCCAACACTTGGATGACCCTCTCAGATTGTCCATCAGACTGCGGATGAAAAGCTGTGTTGAAATTCAACTTCGTGCCTAACTCCTGATGCAAAGCCTTCCAGAATCTCAACGTAAACCGAGGATCCTGATCTGAGATAATGGACACTGGTACTCCATACAACCGCACTATCTCATCGTTATACAACTTGGCCAACCTTTGGAGTGAGTAGTCAACCCTCACTAGTATGAAATGAGCCGACTTAGTCAACCGGTTTACTATCACCCAAACTGCATCTTTCTTACTGGGCGTAAGGGGAAGCCCACTTACGAAATCCATGGTAATTTCCTCCCACTTCCACTGTGGGATCTTTACCGATTGTAACAGCCCTGATGGAATTGATGCTCAGCCTTAACTTGCTGGCATGTCAGACACTTGCCCACTAACTCGGTTACCTCTCGCTTAAGACCCGGCCACCAAAATTGCTCTCTTAAATCCCGATACATCTTGCTGCTTCTCGGGTGCATAGTGTACGGACTGCTATGAGCTTCTTTAAGGATTCGCTGCCTCAAATCATCATCCTTGGGCATGCATACTCTCCCCTGAAAGTACAACACTCTATCACTGCTCAAGCTGAAATCTTCGGCCTCACCATTCTGTACTTGTAACCTCCAAGTATTCAAAGCTTCATCGGTCATCTGTCTTCCTTTGACCTCATTAATCCAAGACGGCTTCACTTGCAATTCTGCCAAAAGGCTCCCTCCTCATAGAGACTTAGATGAGCAAACATTGCTCGTAAATTCGCTACCACCTTTCGGCTCAATGCATCAGCTACCACATTAGCCTTACCCGGATGGTATTCGATCGAGCAGTCGTAGTCCTTCAACAACTCAATCCACCTCCGCTGCCTCAGATTTAAATCTTTCTGAGTCAGGAGGTACTTTAGACTCTTGTGATATGTGTACACTACCGACTTCTCCCCGTACAGATAGTGCCTCCAAATTTTCAAGGCGAACACCATAGCGGCCAATTCCAACTCATGTGTCGGATAGTTAACTTTGTGAGGCCTCAACTGCCGTGACGCATAAGCGACCACCTTCCCTTCTTGCATCAACACACACCCTAAACCAGTATGTGATGCATCACAATACACAGTGAATTCCTTTTCTGCCTCTGGCTGAATCAAGACTGGTGCTTCTGTCAAAATCCTCTTCAGCTTATTTAACTCTCTTGCTGCTTCTCAGACCACACAAACAGAACCTCTTTTCTTAACAGCTTAGTCAACGGTGCTGCGATTAAAGAGATATTTTCCACGAATCTCCTATAATATCCCGCCAACCCCGTAAAACTCGAATTTCAGAATGACTTGGGTGGTTTCCACTCTAATATCGCCTCAATCTTACGGGATCCACCCCGATACCCTCAAATTTGAAACTACATGCCCTAGAAAAGTTACCTCCTTGAGCCAGAACTCACACTTCTGAATTTGGCGTACAACTGTTCCTCTCTTAGAACTTGCAAAACCACATGAAGATGTGCGTCATGCTCCTCCTCCGACTTCGAGTACACCAAAATGTCGTCTATGAAGACCACGACGAACCGATCCAGATAGGGTTGGAAAACCCGATTCATCATGTCCATAAACGCGGCCGGTGCATTCGTCAAACCAAAAGGCATTACCAGAAACTCGTAGTGCCATACCGAGTACGGAATGCCGTCTTATGGACATCAGCATCCTTCACCTTAAGCTGATGGTACCCAGACCTAAGGTCAATCTTAGAGAACACCGATGCTCCTTTGAGTTGATCGAACAGATCGTCAATCCTGGGCAAAGGATACTGGTTCTTTATTGTCAACTTGTTCAGCTGCCGGTAGTCTATGCACATCCTCATTGTCCCATCCTTCTTCTTGACAAAAAGCAGTGGAGCTCCCCAAGGCGATACACTTGGTCGGATGAACCCTCTATCCAACAATTCCTGAATATGCATCTTCAACTCTACCAATTCTTTCGGCGCCATCCGATACGAAGCTATAGATACTTGGCGCGGTTAAGTAATGATCTATACCAAATTCAACCTCGCGATCCGGAGGTAGACCCAAAGTTCTTCCGAAACACATCAACATAGTCCCTTACGGTCAACATCTCTCACAAAGAACATCCTTAGCTTCCAAAGCACAGACATGCACCACATAAGCTTCACAACCCTTCCTCACCATCTTTTTCGCCTTCAACGCAGAGACCAGATTAGATAGGTAATCTCTCCTTTTACCTATCATCACCACCCCATCACCTTTCACGGTCTTTATTACCATGCGCTTAGCTACGCAATCCAGGCTAGCCTGATACTTTACTAGCCAATCCATCCCGAGGATTAGGTTGAACTCCCGAAACGGTAGTTCCATCAAGTCAGCCAAGAACACGACCCCTTGGAGTTCTAGGGTATGCGTTCCTATAGAGTTTACTTACTTCACAGAGTGACCTAGGGGCTTAATACACCATCTTCCTAGAAGTAAGCTCGAGTCTAAGTGCAAAGTTTCCACTACGCTACTAGCAATGTATGAGTGGGTTGAGCCAATGTCAATCAAAGTATTATAGGTACACCAAAGATCAAGAATATATCGGTTATAACGTCCGGTGCGTCGCCTCCTCTTGATGCCTCGCGGCATAGACTAGACCAGTTGCCTAGCCTCGGCACCACCCAGTACCTCCCCTCGGTGCCCCCGACCTCCGCCAAACACCATTACCTCCTCTTCCTACACCACGACCCTCCGAGGTCAGTTGGTTATCCTTCTATTCTGTGCACGATCCCCGACCTCCGATCTCGATCTAGTTGCCTTTTTTGACAATCCCTAACTCGATGCTCCATGGACCCACATTCAAGAATCCCCGGTTACCATTCTAACATTCCCGTGTGAGACTTTCCACACGGCACACGTGTATGACCATTGAGGATTAGCAAGAAGAGCCTAGCGACTTGATCCAACCCACCAAACCTCGTTCTCTTCTACTGATTATGAGAGAACCGTGAAGATCCAGAGCTTCTCTTATTCCAACTCCTATCTTGATTCCGTCTAACCGACTGTCTTACCCCTTCAGCAACCTTAGACTTCTCCACTAGGACAGCGAACTCCCATTCCTGCTGTGGAGCTATCATCATCCTCAGCTCATCTCTCAGCCCATCCTCGAATCTAACACAACGTTCATGCTCGGTATCCACAATACCACGAGCATACCTACTCAACCGGAGGAACTCGGCCTCATACTCCACCACTATTTTATTGCCTTGAACTAGGTTCAAGAAAGCCTTCCGCTGTGCATCCACGTAACTAGCTCCTATGTACTTCTTTTGGTAGGTGGCCTTAAAGAATTCCCACGTGAGATCCTCCGCCATCGCTCCATCTCTTACAGTGAGCCACCACTGGTATGACTCATACCGAAGCAGAGAGATGATACCCTTCAACTTCTCCTCAGCTGTGAAATCCATGTCACCCATAATCCTTTCAGTAGATTCTAACCAATATTCCGCCAAGACCTGGGTGCCACCTGTAAACTCCTCTAAACACCTCCGCTCCATTAGCCCGAGTCATTCAACCACGAATTTATGGGCTCTCGCTGCGCTTGCTTTGACAACTCGCTCCAATACTCAGAATGTCTTTTGAGATACAACATCATTACCACCGATCCGATCTTGAAACTCGGTTTACCGTTACAGATCCAAGATCCCATTTCCAAACCCATGACCAGACCCTGCTGGCTCCGATAAGGTTATCCTACCTCTACCACGGCCACGGGGTGGACGTCTACGACCTCTTGTACTCATTACTCTCGTTTGTGTTTGTCTGTTTAAGAATTTTATGCATTAGTACCTTTGTTTCACTTGATTATCCGCGAAGAAATTTTATGATAGGAGTTTTAGGAATGGTTCTTTCGTATTCTTACACGCACACAGTCTTTCTATTCATTCATTCAAAGAGAAGTAGTTTTCATTGTGATTGTTTTTCCACTACCCAGGGGTATTTTCGTAATTTTGTCCTACCCGAGTATTTTTGTAATTTTTTCAAAAATAGAAGTTTTCGGATGATTTTGTCAGAAAGTATTTTGGATCTTTTAAATTCCTGAGGTATTTTGAAAAATTTTGAAATCCGGGGGTATTTCGGTAATTTTGGACCTCAGGGGTATTTCGGTAATTTTTCACAAATCAAGGTGAATTTATAAAATTTAAAAGATCAGGGATATTTTAAAAGTTGTAAAACTTTGATGGTTCTTTTTGAGAATTGCATTTTTCGAAACAGTGATGTTGCAAAATTTTGGAAATCAGGGTTATCCTGGTAATTTTGTTGGTTAGGGGCAATTTTGTAATTTACCACTAGGGGTATTTTAGTAAATTTTTTTTTTCATAGCAAGATTTCCAAAATTTGATTCTAATTGATTCCACAAAAGAAGGATATTTTGAATTTTTCTTATTTGGAAATTTTCCATACGGAGGGTATTTTGGTAGTTTACAAGCTAGGGGTATTTTGGTCATTTTTCAAACTGAGGGGTATTTTGGTCATTTTTTTAAACCAAGATTTTAATTACTTCAAAACAAAATGGCTAGTCCCTTTCGGGTTTTAGTTATCAAGTTTAGCCTGTGAATGTGTCATCTCAGCTAGGATGAACCGTCACTACGCACTAGGTAGGATTCGAGTGAGTAGAAGGTGAGTCACTAGGACTACTTAAATACCAGGCTCCCACCGAATCCAATCCCAGACATGCATATAACGATTGCAACATCCCTTGCTCATTGACAACTCACGTGGTTGTTTAGGAATTATTAAATCTTATGCATGGTTTGTTGGGGTATGCTAACCTTAGGGTTCAACAATTTCTATTCTAATGTTCTCGTTCCCAATTTACCCTTCTACCCCTATCAAGTATTCACAAAATAGATAGAAGTACTTACAGGCGGATTGGTGCCGAGACTCGGTGCCATCTCTGTTCAAGCCAAAAACAGCTTCCCAAAACATTCTAATAAGGCCTACTAACATAAACAAAACATTTTGGGCCTTGGGCCCCACAAATGAAGTTTTGAATCTGCTCGATACCAAAATGTAACACCCCAAATTCGCCCATTAGTCCCGACGGACACCGTATGTCACGGAGTAAAATGATTTAAAATATTTTGAGTGTCCGTGAAAACTTGTTAAAATATGGCTAAGGTATTAAAACAGGTTTGATAAAACTCATTGGGATTATTTTTATAAACATGGTTGTGTTGATAAACCCTTTGAAAACGTTTGATTATGTAAAATTTTAAAATCGTCAAAGTTATAGTTGACTTGGTGTATTTTGTTACCCGATGGTAACATCTTTGAAAACCCGTAGAAGTTATTAAATTTGAAAAAAAGTTACTTTTAACCGATTCACCTAACATTTATAATTTCATTTGTAATATAACATAAGTAAAATAAAACAATAAAATAAACATCAAATAATAATTAGTGGCCTTATTACAACCCAAAATAAAAAGACTTAGAAAATAAATGAACTAAAACTGATTTAAATAAGGTTCCAAATTTGAGAAACAAGCATGGCCGCCTCAAGTCCTCCCCGGCTCCATCTCCGCGATCTACTCATCTGAAAAATAGTATGGGAAGGGGTGAGTTACCAAGACTCAGTGTGTAAATCCCCCACCCGAAAAATGCATCTCATACACAATTTATTAATAGAAATGCAACATGCAACCCAGCTAACCATCCATACTCCTTTACTACCCTGTGTGGTCAAAACCACTGGTGCTCAAAACCACTGGTGACTAGAGTCATAAATCAAATGATGGGGCCAACCCATCGTGTGGTCAAAACCACTGATGACCATAGGTCACAATTTATCAAGTGTGGTCAAAACCACTGGTGGTACCAAACCACTGGGACTTAGTCACAATTTATCATCGGTGTGGTCAAAACCACTGGTGACCGAAGTCACAATTAATCTGATGGGGCCAACCTATCTTGTGGTCAAAACCATTGGTGACAGTCCATAAAAATCATCCCCCTCCTCTCATCAATCCCACCATCATCATGCTTACATAATAATTATCATATATCATGCATTTATGTATAGCATAGCATTTAACGGCATGTGATGGCATACTCAATCATACATTATAGATCACAAAATAGGGGACTTACCCGGAATCCAATCTTATGTCCACAAGCAAATCGCTACCAAAAAGATTAAAAGGCAACAATATGGCAATGTTAATTAATAAAGTGTGTAAAGAGTTTTACACACCTGTTACTAACGAAATTCCTAGATCTCGAAGATCCGATCTACGATGCTAGATCCTTTGACCCTATATTCGGCCAACAACAAGATTAGTGACATAGGCCTATTCGGCTAAACCAAATTAATACCAAAGGCTCTTTTGCGGCACTTACCTTAAACGGATTTGATTTCCAAACAAATCCCGAAATCGTCACTTGATTAAGACTCTGCCGAAATTCCACAATAAAAATCGGTTACCACATGAAGTACATAACATGGCCTTTGGCCGAATGTCATAACCAACATACCATGCTCACCTTAAATCCCAAAAGACCTCTCAATTCTCCTTAACGCTGGCTTCTAAAAAGGGTTACCAATCCAAGACCCTGAATAGGTTTGGTCATACACAAAAATACAGGGTTAAACCTCATGGTTTCGGCTGGCCAAAACAAGAATAAAAGAATTAAACTCAGAGAGAGTCCTTACCACACTATTAAAATCGGTAACACCTTGGTTAGGGAGGATTCGGCTTAAGCCCTTTATGGAAGAGACATTCGGATAGCAACACAAATGGAAGGTAAAATTTTTAGTAAAAGAGAGGGGGTAGGTTCGGCTAAGTAGAAGAAAAGAAGAAGAGAATTGAAGAATTTTAGCAATTGTGGTTATGAAGAATTCACCAGCAACAAGAAGAGAAAAGAAAAGAATTTTTTTTATGAATTTCGGCCCCTCTCTTTAGGTGATAAAACCAAATGTGGATGGCCCTAATGAGTCCTTCATTCAGCCAACTCTCACCCTCTTTTTGTGATAATTCAGCTTTTAATTATCACTCAAAAATAACATTTATCTTTTATTTGTATTTCCTAGCCACTCCTCAAACAATTTAAAAGAAAATAAACCACCAACACTTACCCTTCTAGCCGAAATTAAGTGAAAAAATTACACTTATGCTTATCAAGTTAAGATTCCAAAAATCAAACCATTAGCTCCCTCTCCTATTCACGTCAGCTTTGAAAAAAATAAAACCCCAATTGCTGCTCCCTTGGTTCAACATAGGACCTCACCGCCTGCACCCTCTTATATCGCCCCATGCCATTCTTCCCAATCGACTTTCATGCTCTTAAACCTCACCATTTAATTTTAAAGCCTTCCTACTTTAGCCCCTTTCTTAACCGCCAAAAGCCCAAAACAAAACGCCTCCCTTGTAACTCCCACGACTCGAACCTCTCCCTTGAAAACTCCTTTGACGCACCAAGTCAATCATGCCAATTAAATCCTTGTGTCATGTTCCTTCCAAATTTTCTTAACCCCATATCTCCTAGCTCCTCCTTTTAAACACTTAAAAGAAATTTTAGTTCTAAATCGACCTAGTTCGGGTTATGACGAGACCCTAAAACATGTCTAGCAAACATAGAATTCATTTCTTCAAGCACACACATGGGAAAATAATTAAATTACAAACAACCCCTAATTTAGGATGTTACAGATGAAGTATATGTTCCCACAGCTAATGCATCAACTTTTGCTCCATTTTTAACTCTCAGGTCCACATCTCCTCTAGCCAAAGTCCTACCCTTTGTAGTCCCCTGCATGAAGTACAAATATGAGAACCACAACCAGTATCTAATACCCAAGAAGTAGTAGTTGATAAATTAATATCAATAACATAAATACCTAAAGCAGACGTTCGCTTGTTTTGGCCTTCTTGACTTCCTCAAGATAGATAAGGTAGTTTCACTTCCAATGTCCAGTCACACCACAATGAAAGCAATTTCCTTCCTTAGACACCCTACCTTTAGGTTTCAAAGTCAGACCTTTCCTTTTCCAGGCTCGAACCTACCTTTTCCTTGGGCTTTGTCTAAACTTTGGCCTTTCCTTGCCCTTGTTATTATGGACCATCAAGATGGGCTTGGGTCCAACCTTTTCATGTTGCCTTCAGTAGTTCATAACATCTCGAGTAAGCTGTGGCGAGTCTTATCAATTTCATTCATATTGAAATTGAGGACAAACTGGCTATAGCTATCCGGCAACGATTGCAGAATAACATCAGTGGCCAACTATTGGCTCAATGGAAACCCAAGCTTAGGCAGGCTTTCAATATAGCCATTCATCTTAAGGACATGAGGTCCTACTAGGCTTTCTTCAGCCAGCTTACATTAGAATAGGGCCTTAGAGGTATCGAACCTCTCTTGCCGTGCTTGCCCCTGATAAAGTTCTTTCAGGTGCTCGATCATATCATAAGCAATTATGTCCTCATGTTGCTTCTGAAGCTCAGAATTCATAGTGGCAAGCATAAGACATCCAACGTCTACCATGTCATCGAGATGCTTTTTGTAAGCATCTCTTTCAGTCCTCAAGGCATTAGTGGGTGGTTAATTAAGAAGTGGTTGTTCAATGACATATAATTTCCGTTCTTGTTTGAGGAAAATCCTCAAGTTACAGAACCAGTCAATAAAGTTCAAACCATTCAATTTGTCCTTTTCAAGGACCGACCACAGTGAGAGTGTATTAGTGTTTGCAGCCATAATATATCTACAACAATAAAATATGCGTGTGAGTAAATTTACCAAGTTTATACCAATCATTAAAAAGACTTTATTAAATGATGTTCCCACTATTTTATTTCAAAATTAATAACTCTCATATATTAATTTGGAAAGACTTTCTCAAAAGTATTTCTAGTGGGTTAAGGATCCATATTTCACCTCCTTTAAGTCGGGCTTTTGGCTTTACTCTCAAGACTATGGTTATTTAGGTAAGCAACATTTGCTAATTACATCATATGTAACTCCTAATATTTGGTGAACAACTCTTATTCTAATCATCTTATGATTTATCCAATTTACTTGCCTCTAGGTTTCTAATCCTATTAGAGTAACCTAGTTAAGTCATTAACCAATTTTTCACCAGCGAATATCACTTGTTTATTCTTTGCGTTTAACCAAGATAAACACTAGTACTTCGCTTTGACAGAACCTACATAATATTGATCGAGGCCTTAACGAGGGCAAAATTGGAAGGCCATGTTGACTTAATATTTTAATAGAGGGATTTTATTAAGGTTGTTGTATCTCACCAATTATGGTCTACTTTAGTCCATTTAGTCTTTTAATTGATCTCATCAATTAATGGGGTTTATTATTATCAAATTTTAATATATTTAAAATTGGCATGCTTTAAACATCCATAACATCTCATACATGAATAAATAAAGCAATAAATAAATGCAATAGTTATAGCCCATAAACTAAGGTGGCTCAACCCAAGCCAATAGGAGAACCAAAAGGAAACCTAAAGGTGTAAACCGTTTCACAAGCTATCGGTCCACACTAGTTGTCCCATCTTCCTTCTCGTCTAGCCCATAGCAACTCTTGCAAATTACAATATGAGGAAACTCATTTTACATACGAGGGAGTAAGATGAGAAGAGAAATACAAGAGAATAGTAGTAAGGCACGACACGCAGGCCGTATTTATAAAAAATACAACCTTTTATCAAATGGGTCATCGGGCTATAACTACGCCTTTCAAACACCGTGCATGTAAAAAATAGCATACATAATTTAATGTTTTGCTAAGGTGAATTATAAAATATCCTTTCAACCTTTTGTGGCCCACCAAGTTTTTTTATTTTATTTATTTATTTACAAAACATACTATAAGAAGATGGGGATCTGAGGCAGTAGGAGGAAGAGGGCCTTTGGCCCATGACCGAAGCCGTCATCAGATCCCCATTCCTAAAATACGGGAGGGAATTGTCACGATAAGAGCTGTGGTGCGGGGCGAGCCTCTCGCAGATATGGACCAGAGGGTATGGTGGAGCCCCATGCACGGACCGAATACCCTACCAAATGAAACCTCACGATTTGATAACTTTTATCAATAGAATCATTTTTTCAGGATTTTAATCCTTGATGTTTCATACCGGAACAACCCTTGTTTCACTAGCCAGTTAACTCTTACTGGAAATTGTAAATACCACCGTTGCATCATTATAGATTTGTTAATAGTTAAAAGTAATAACATAAAACCGAATAGGCCATAACATCATGATTAACATTTAATTAATTATCGAAAGGAACAGTTATCAGGTTATGCTTAAACGATATAAACAGTCGCAAACATAATAAAATTAAAGCATGCTTCTCATACAATTGCATCACCCAAGTATTTAAACCCGAGTTCGTATCACACAAGTGGCTCTGATACCACTGATGGAATGCCGGTACCCCTATGGCGCCGTAAAAAAATAATTTCAGTGATCCAAACCATGGATTCATGTGCGAGAAACGAATCGGGGTGAAATAATGGTTTCGAAATTACTGAAACTTCAATCTGAGTAGACAGCGATGCCTCGACAACGAGAAATCTGATCTAATATCGAATCAAGCCAGAACCTTTTATGATTTCGATCCACCCAGTTTGACGACGAATGAAAGAAATATCCAAAACTATTTTGGAGGTTTCTTTGCTTGACAGCTGTTAGACCTCACAAGCAAAGTTTCAATTTTTTTTAGGGTTTCTTAAAAAAAAACACTCACTCTCACCTTTTATAATTGGTGTATATATAATGAATCATAATTCATAAAATTTTTATCCGAACATAATAATCATAGTTAAAAATAAATAAATATAATGTTTTAACCTAAAATTTTAACTACATTAATTATAACAAGGATTTCAAGAACTATATTTATTTAAATTTATATACTAACCAAATTCATATAATAATAGAACTATGTTCTCATTATGTGTACAACATCCTTGTACATATAATATGTTCAATATTTGATTGCCCAATTAAATTAATTCTATAATTAATTTAATTCATGTGACGACCACAATACCAACTATGTTTTATTCCGTTCATTTCAACCATAGGGTGTGACCCTATAGGTTCTTGTAATGTTAGCAGTAATACTAGAACGATTCTAATGTTACAAACAATGAGTGACATCTAGCAATGCATCATTGCTACCTAAGTTACAAGAAGTCATGATTCGACATAACCTTTTGTGATTAACCCTTCATGCATTAATCCTTAAGTCCTTTATCTCTAGAATGGACACAAGTCATGGAATAGTCACACTTGCATAGTCCATCCCATGTTTCTTGACATCTTGAATAGACTATGATATACAAATAAGTATGACATCTCATATCAACTTATTTGAGCATGGCCATGCATTTTTAGTCTCACTCAGTCAAGTGGCCTAAGATATTACTCCCATTATGTAGGAGGGACTTATCCTATATTGATCAACCATATCCCTTTACAAAGATTGTGGTATATCCAACATCGCCTTTATAGAACAAACCGAGCCACTTGCACGCTTGATCAGATCAAAATATACAACTCACGATGTTGGGATAATGATGATCTAAAGTCTGAGGATCATATACATATTAATCACTATGAGTAATGTTGTGACAATTACATAATAATCCAATAAACATACTCATAGCGGGTCAGTCCAATATGTTGTTCTCTAACACATACATTCATGCATTGATTTTGACACTCCATATCAATGACAACTCTTTATCATCAATCAATTACATGGTAGCTGTAGAGCCCAAATTGCCCGGGCCCAATTACCAACAACAAAATGCAAACCCAATTATAAAAATACAATAACAAGCCCAAAACAAAAAAATAAAAAGGAGACCCAAAATACAAGCCCAATTTCAACTCGAAAGCAGAAAAACAAAATGAAAAAAAAACAAAACCCTAGCCGAACTCGCCTCGACTTCCGACCCCGCTTTCGCCGCTTCCTCCTAACGGCATCCACGACGCTTACACCTACAAATGAAAAACAAGCAAGCCAGAAAGAAAGAGCGGAAGGAAAAGATAGGCAAAAACAATCAGAAGTTGTATTTTGGTTTTCTTTATTATTTTCATTCGCTATAAAGCAAAGGTCAAATCGTTCAGAAGGATCCCTTTTTGAAAAAAGATCAATAGAAAACGAGAGGGGTTTCCGATTTTACTTAACCTTCAACAATCAAAACACGATATAGAAGTATTAAGGTTGATTCCGATTTGATTTTCTTTTTTTATTATCGCATCGTCCTTTTATATATTTTCTTTATATTTTTTATATATAAACTTCTATAAATGAATAAAAAGGAAGGTAAGAGCCTTATCGAGTCCCCACGTCATGGCGTCGAGTGCTTTCGTTCCGTCGTCGGGGCTTGGCCTTAGGAGGGGCGTCGAAGGCCTTCTCTTTTCGTCCCCGGAGACACTAAAATCGGGGCTTTCGGGTTCTTCGAACGAAGCCTTAAAGGCCCCATCCTTGCGCACTCCGTCGGCCGCCGGACTTAGTGGCGCTGCCCGAACGGAGGAGCCCTAGCAGAGGAAGAAAGATGGGGGGGCTTCTCTTACGAAATTTGAGGAATAAAAAGCAAAAAAAGGCATTTAAAGGTGGAAATCTCTGCTTTTCATTTTTTTTACCTATCGCTATTATCATTTCATTATTTATTATTTTTAAAAGCAATTGATTGAACAAAAGAAAGAAAAGCATACCTCTCCGTCGTCGAAAACCCCTTCTCCAAATTACAAAATCGGGCTAAAGGGGGTAGGGACGCGCGCTTCGCTGCTTGTGGCGGATCTAAAGTCGAACCTTCAAACGCCTTGAATCGGGCTAAGACCCCACCGCCATAATCGTCGTTGGCCACCAGACTGTGGTGGTGCGACGAAGCGACACGAGCCGTCGATGGGTCGCGGAGGGGAGACCGATTAGGCACACATGAGGAAGAGAGGAAACATTTTCTCGCTTTTTTGAAACCGAAAAGGGGGTCTTAAGTTTTTTTTTTTTTTCGTTCTTTCGCTTTTGGGAAAATAAAGAAATGAATGGGCGATTGGGAGCAATTAATGCCGTGTCGTTTGGGTTGGGATCGTCCATATCCCTTCAATGGGATATTTGCAAGATGAGTCCTCCCCTGCAAGGCCGCCCAATTAAATCCCTTTCTACTTTCCTTTTTTTTAATTTGTGCCCCATCATTTTACCACGATTCAATCTAGTCCATGCCCGGTCATTTGAAACGCCACATAATCGTAGGTTGGGTTATTTACTCGCTTAGTCCCCGTAAGTCGGTAGCGTTGCATCGATCCTTCCTTTTATTTTTATTTATTATTTGGCCCCTAACCCTATTTTATTCATAATTTAACCCCAAAATTTTGTTTTAATTTCAATTCAATCCCTTTAGGTTACTTTGCATTTTATTCCTTTATTATTAATACTATTATTATTATTATATTATTATTATATTACTATTATCATTTTTTTTCATTGTTGCTATCCATTATTATTATGTCTACCATCGCTATATTTTTTATTATTTTGTCATGTTATTATTGTTATTAGCATTATTATTATTATTATTATTATTATTATTATCATTATTATTTTTATTTTTATCACTTTTATTATATTATTTATATATATATGTATATATTATTATTTATTTAACGCTTATTCAGTATATTTATACTTATATTTTTATTATTAATTTAACTAACTTTATTATTATTATTACTATTATTACTATATTCATATTAGTATATTGTGTATGTATATTTCAGTATTATTGTTATTATATTTATTATCACTATATTATTATTATCATTATTATTTTTATTTTTATCACTTTTATTATATTATTTATATATATGTATATATTATTATTTATTTAACGCTTATTCGTATATTTATACTTATATTTTTATTATTAATTTAACTAACTTTATTATTATTATTACTATTATTACTATATTCATATTAGTATATTGTGTATGTATATTTCGTATTATTGTTATTATATTTATTATCTTTGTATTATTATTATCATTATTATTTTTATTTTATCACTTTTATTATATTATTTATATATATATGTATATATTATTATTTATTTAACGCTCATTCGTATATTTATACTTATATTATTTCACATATACTTATATTTTCATTCATGTCATCACATCTTATACATTCCTATTTATATTTACATCTCAATATCATTTTTGTTATCGTTATTATCATCATTATTATTGTTATCTTTATTCTCACATCGCTTGTAAAGCTATCATATCGCTTATAATTCTTTCGTTTTCATTTTATTATCCTTGCCGACATATCGGTTTTACTCGCTTATATCTATTTTCGCCTTATTATCACCGCTTGTATTTAACATATGTGTTCTATATGCTTGCTAGCATTGTATTCTCTCGCATGTTGTTACGGATTCGTGCTACATTTTACCCAATACAAAATGGATTTCTTTCATAAAGGCAATATTTCGTGTTCGAAATTTGGAAAAATCGTGCCCTAACTCAATTGGGTTCCGGTTTTTTCTCGTTATAATGAACAACGGGATATCCTTTTAGAATCACAATTTAAATTTTAAAACAAAATACTTAATCCCGAAGTTCAAATGTCGTGCCCTAACTTATCGGACTCGACACTTAGATACTTCAGATAAGTTTCTTTTCCTAAAATAGAGGCAATCTTCCGTATTTGAAATCTCGTGAAATCGGCCCTAACTTCATCGGGTTCGATTTTTTCATTTGATGAATAATGGAAGATCATCTTCAAATAAAACCCGTTTCAAAAGGTGAGCTTAGTTTCGAATTTAAAGTATTGTGCCCTAACTTCATCGGACGTGATGCTTTACCTCTTGAAAATAAGAAAGCCTTAACGCCCCTCCCAATTTTAAAAATAAAAGCATCGATTTTGAATCCCTTTAAAGTTTTCAACAAATAGGACATCAATCAATCGGTTTGGTACCAATTTTGGGCGTGTCGAGGTGCTAATCCTTCCTCGCACGTAATCGACCTCAATTCATTTTCTTAAAGTTTCGCAGACCAAAAGCACTGCTTTTAGTAAATTAAATGTTTTATTAAAATGAAGGTGATCCGATCACACCAAATAAAGATCGATGGCGACTCCTTTTCACTCCTTTCCTTTCTTTTTTCAAAATCGAGTCGACCGCGCTGCCACTGCTTTCCCCAAAAAATGGTTACGACGACTTGGCGACTCCATCGGGATCTCGAGGGTCAAGCCATGGATTGATTGATTTTTGTCCTTTGATTAAATTGGTTTGAAAAATCACGCTTTTTTAATGCACTTCCAATATTGGTCTCAGAATACTTTGGCATTGCATTGCATGACCGCTGCGGTCACACCTTTAAGTGGGAGCGAAGCTATGCCTTCGTGAGGTTTTCACCTCCGCATGGGCTAGTGGATGACTTTCGGGATACATCCGTATCTATGTCTTCGTGAAGTTTTTACTTCGCATGGCCATAGGGAAATGTATTCCCTCGAACCGAACTCGGTCCGTATGAGCCTATAATGGGTGAGGATCGAGGAATCTATGGTTCGGTACCTCAAGCTTTAGAACCAAACCACATGTAGTGAACCCTAAGAGCCCACCTTAGATAGAACTACGCCAAACCTTAGTGGTCACCTAGGTTGGTTGTTGTTCACTTTCACTTATTTTATACTTTGTGATACTAACTCTTTGTATTTTATTTTCGTGCATATCATCTCATTTCATATTTTAAGAGGTATCGATTCACGGCCGATTTCGAGTTAGAAAGTTGGTTATGGAAAACGGATTCCTTGATAAAGTGGAAGACAATGCAGTCGTCCGTATATAGTCAAAACCTAGGCGATTAGAGGGTATGGATCCGTTTGAGCAAATGGGGCAGTGCTAAAATCTCAGCCACCTGTGCTTCCTAATGTTGTTCCGATCAAAACTAAATCGGATGTGGAAAAGATTGTATGACATTTCATGATAATGCATGGTAGAAAGTAATTATACTCACCGGTCACTTCATAGTGAGCGGGTAAGGTACGGATAGACACTTCTACCATTACGTTGTTTCTCTTTCATGTGAAGATGGCAACCACAGAGAGCGACAAGGGTGTTGGAAGGAAAGTGATTGGCAGAGGGCAAGAGACCTATGACGATGAATTGGTGGAAAGGACTTTGCTTACGACGGGAGAAACGTTTATTTATCGTTGATACTCTTCCAAATAACAAGCATAGGTTTACAATTGTATTTGAGGATGTTACATTTAATGTAAACAACGATAGTGCAAGACCCGATGACTCAAACGGCGCTAACAGAAATCTAAGAACTCTCATGAAACACTGAGGGTGATGGTTGTCATTTTAAGGTAGTATGTCACAAGTAGGGATGCCTCTTGGTTGGCCAATCTTTTAAGATAACCAAAACAACTTCACGACATTGAGGAGGTACCCTTGACTATAGGGGTTTCCATTCAAGTTTCATAGCCACTCAAAAGGCCTTTCCCAGAATATTCATCCTAGTTCGGTTGTGGATTCTTTGCTAATCAGAATGTCATAGATCCTGGCTGAACGAAGGCTCGAGAACCTGAAGACAAAAGTCAGTCCATCCAATCACGAGTACAAGATCACTGGATTGAGCGAGCAGTTGTGCAAAGATCCGTTGTTTTCATTGAAGGAGAAAAGTGTGAAGAAAGCTAATGGTGAAGCTAAGAATCTAGAGATTACTGTTTATAATCATTTTATCGACCATCACAAGATACAGTCGTGTTTTTTTGCAAGACTTGCCATGCTTTAATGTCGGAGAGCTGAAACAACCTACATACATTCCTTTGGAGCTCCATTCCTTGATGTACTTGCAATTGACAAAGCACTAACTAGAGAACTTCTTTGGTTAAGACAGAAATCTCAGGAAAGAGTGAAAGCCTTTTCCTATGCTTCACAAAGGAGCAACCATAGTGCCGAGCCAACGCTGCATTCTTGTAGTGTTTCTTTCAGCACTAATTTCACCCAAGGCGAAGGCCGTGCTCTGTCAGGCAATGATGGAAATTTCTTTTCGAGAATGGGCGATGGAATTTTTGGAACCATTTAGGATGGAAGGATAGGTGTTAGAATTTCGGGCTCATCGTTGTGATCCAAATAACATTGCAAGGATTTGATTCTTGTATTGACCTGTTAGATAGATTCAAAGAGACGAATCGAGAATGGACGACTTTCATCCGTGGTTAGAATGAGAAAAGTGTTGAACGGATACAATCTAAAATGTTTGAAGCTCATGATTCCTTCTCTGTCTAGAAAAACTCTAATCTTTATGAGTATGACGCTAGCTAGAGTAAATGATCGATACTTTTTTGGAAAATTGATGCTAAGCTGGGACAGTCTCTTCATTACCCTCGAAGCTGTAACTCTGCAATCGAGTAAAGTGTAGGATCTAGATCAGCAATTGAAGAGTTAAAATCAGCATTACATAATTACGAACTACGAATCAGGCTTCTGAAGATAGGAGAGGAGTGTTGGAAAGAAGAACTTAATCATTCTTATGATCATCAAGTTAAAGAGTCGAGATTACCTCATGAGGGAGGTGATAGTTCAGATTCAAGAGGTAGTTGGTCATCTCTGATTTTGGCATTACGGTGGATATGGTAAGCATAAGATATGGGCTACAGTTTGATCACGGTCAAGAGCTAGTTCCATTGCTTGAGAAATCAAAACCTTTAGGACTCGGGACGAAAGCATATAGTAGTCCATTTTATGTAAAAGAATTTGTTTTCTAATAAAGTTTTCTAAAATGAAGTTGATCAGAATCGATACCTCTTTGCATTCATGCATTCACACTACATTGCATTCACATTACATTGCATTCATTTGCATTAGACTTTTACAAAAGGACCCTAATTAGGCAAAATGTTTCAGTTAACCTGGAAAACATGGAACAAAGGTTGGCGAGGATAGAGCAAAGGCAAATACAGATGCAAGAACAATTGATCCAAATTCAACAAGAAATGCGAGAGCAAACGCTAGACTTCCAAAAGAACATGATGGGCCAGCTAACTCAGTTACTAGCCGGAGGATTTGAAAAAAGGAGTGACCCGGTGACCGACAATGTGGATAATGATGAAGACATCATTTATTCCCCAATAAATGTCCCAACTCAGCCTGATGCACATTCTCACGTGGCACCTATCATTATTGGATCTCAATATAGGACTGATACTTCGGTGCTGCTGAATTCTCCAATGGGCCCCGGTAATGAGCAAGCCAATCGCGTTGTTTTCGGTCTACCAGAGACAAAGAAAAAGGGAGAAGGGACTTCAAAAGCCCCGAAGAGGAAGGATAAAGATGGGGCTGGCACAAATGCGTATGCTAAGGGTTATTCGAAGACGTTTACAGCAAACCAGCCAAAGAAGGCAGTTACCAGTCACCCGATCACCCCAAAGCAAAAACCCAATCCAGGAGCGTATTCGGAAAAACCTCAGTTCACTCCTATTCCCATGACGTATAGGGAGTTATACCAGAACTTATTTGATATGCATGTTGTAGCTCCTTATTTTATAAAACCATCGCAACCTCCATACCCAAAGATGGTATGACCTAAATGTCCGATGTGAGTATCATGCGGGAGTTACAGGACATTCGACAGAGAATTGCATGACCTTCAAGAAGTTGGTGGAAAAATTCGTCAAAATGGGTGTTGTGGAGATAGGCGACACACCAAAAGCGTAAGCATGAACCTAAGAACATTTTAAGCAATGAGACTGTGGAAGTAATTCCTATAGTATTTAGAAGCTTACCTAGAGTAATATATGAAGTATACTTGTTGCTTTAAGCCTAGAAGCAATAAGATCTCTTTGTGAAATAGGCTCGTGTTTTGAATTGCTACTTCAATAAAATGCATCTTTTGGACCAATATTTTATTTTCCATGCTATACATTCTATTGAATATTCTTTTACTCTTAAGTCATAAATAATCATTCATTCTCCGGAAATTGCCTCCGCATCGAAGATGGGTCCTCGATATCAATGACGTGAGCGACGCTGTTGCGGACTCCTTTCTAGTGAGATATGTGTCTAGGAGGATCTAAGGACTTAGAAGATGACAGAGATTGCAACTTACTTCCTAACTTGTTAAAAATGGCAGATCCTACCTCGCGAAATGTTAGCCGACACTACAAGCTAACGAGGGAGATAAAGATGGAAGCTTAGTTCGCCGCAAGAATAAGGCAAGACATTATCACATGATCACAGTTAGACACATTGAGGTCACCGAAACGCGGATTCCTATATGTGAGGCTATCAAGCCAGTCTCCTCAAGAGCTTTGAGCCGACATCGATTCATAATCATAGCCTTTAGTTACCTTACTAAGGGGGTAAAGGTCGCTTCACATGTCAAAATTACAAAGTCAGCGGTCGTCGACTACAACTTCAAATTCAAATTCAAATTCAAAAAAACAAAAGACAAAAAAAAAATCAAAAAGGAAAAAGAAAAAGAAAAAGAAAAAGAATAAAGAGAGAATGGCGATGAAGAATGCCGAAAGAAATGGGTTGCACGAATTTATAGTCGTCCAAAGGTCGACACCATCATCTGCAAAGAAGATAGCCAAAACCATTCAAAATTTTTAAAATGACCTGAGACTTGTAAACGTTGGCATAGAGAAGTTACCATTTACCCTCTAGGTTTTAAAAGTTGGCCAGGACTTTCACCAGGGGCATCTTTACCATTGGTTTATAATGTTCGCTCAAAAGAATTTGGAGAAAGACAGGCATTAAGAAGGGTTCTTCAGATTCAAGAGGACTCCGAAAGGAAAAGTAAATGCAGCAAAAAAGGCTTGTTCTGAGGAAACATGGATACTAATCAAGATGGATAGCAAGGACCTCTTCAATCCGGTGAGTTCAATTTCAAAAAAGAGAGTCGCGAAAAATGGCAAAAAAAAAAAACAAAAACAAAACAAAACAAAACAAAAATGAAAAATTGAAAAAAGAAAAAGAAAAGAGAGGTCGAGGCGAAAGCCCACAAAGAGCGCCTTTGGGATCAAAGGGATTTGAGTTGAAAACCGAGAAGGGCACTTAAATTGTGATAAAAATAAGGCATACGGTAGTCTTACCACGCTTGAGTTAACAATGAAGAAGGATGTTGTGTCTTGGAGCATCGACAAAGTACTCAATCCCTAAACACATATTGAGCCTATAATGGTCCTCAAGAAGTTTGAACAGAGAAGCTCAGTCGCGATATCCGGGGCACCTAGTTTCTATTTTTACCTTACAAGATACATCGCCAATAAATTTCTTTCCGATTGCACTCGCTACTTTTGCTTAACCCATTGGTTTCGAGCTACGCCCTAACTAAATTCGTTCTTATCCATAGTTATGATCTCTTTCAGACATTTGCATTGAAATAATGATTAATGGACTAACGAAACTTTCACAAAAAGGAGTTTCACGTGTTACTCTAGGAAACTTCTAAGTAGTGTCGGAGCCTAAAACAGGACCATTGCTTAAAACTCTTCGAGTTTAGAGGACAGGAATAATGGTGGAGGAAAATTTTAATCGAGGCTATCTCTTTGGATCGAAAAAAGTGATTGAACAAATGACGAGGTATTACGTAAATGGCATCATCGCGATATAAAAAAGAAGGCGATGTATGAATGGGGAATCATCCATATGAAGAATGATTTTGTATCCATGCAACTATCATGTGTACACACCGGTCACAATCCACAGAAATAGAAAGGTGCAACAGACCAAATAAAAAACTCTATGCCCCTGAGTCGTAGTGGGATTGACTAAAGATAGCATAGATTCTACACCCCTGAGTCGTAGTAGGATGGATTGAAGATGACACAATTTCTATACTCATAGGGCACAATGGGTTGATCTGAAGATAGTATAGGCCTTAAAGTCCTGTATGTGCCATGGAGTGAGCCTTGAAGTCACATTGGGGCAAGCTGTTTGAGAAAAATATGATTGTTTCTTTGAGTTCTGGCAAAGGTACCAGCAATAGCAAGATGTCAGGGTTGTACGACTCTGGTGGACGACGAGCAGTGACAACCCTAAGCATAAAAAGGGGTCATTTCATTTTACATTCATCATCATTAGGAGCGTGCAATCATCGCATTGTGATCCTTATGCATTTTTAACAAAGAGTCATTATCATGACATCCCGCATTCATGCAAATGCCCTCCATAATATCATTTAGCTAGGAGCATTCGATATATTACAATCATTACATCTTAATGGAAAATCATCATTCTTATGACATTATGCATTCATGTAAATGTCATCCATATCACGCGTAGTTGGGAGCATTTGAGTCATTCCGACCATAGCATCCGTATCATTTGGCATAAATACAAGCATATAAAGTCGAGTCTACAGGATATGCCCTCTAGAGGACGATGTAGCAACACTATCGAAGATTGGCCTGTTACCATCGACCAGCGGTGGAATAGGTTGAAGATTGTCCTATTACCATCGACCAGCAGTGGAATAGGTTGAAGATTGTCCTATTACCATCGACCAGCGATGGAATAGGTTGAAGATTGTCCTATTACCATCGACCAGCGGTGGAATAGGTTGAAGATTGACCTATTACCATCGACCAGCGGTGGAATAGGTTGAAGATTGTCCTATTACCATCGACCAGCGGTGGAATAGGTTGAAGGTTGTCCTATTACCACCGACCAGCAGCGGAATAGGTTGAGGATTATCATGTTGCCATCGACCAGCGGTGGAATAGGTTGAAGACCATCCTATTACCCCTGACCAGCAGTGGAATAGGTCAAAAATTGTAGATCTTGTTGCCCTAACCAGTAGTGGGGCAAGATCAAAGGCAAATCTTGGCTCCTTAACCAGTAGGGAACACGATTTAAGCCACCATCCTATTACCACCGACCAGCAGTGGAATAGGTCAAAAATTGTAGATCTTGTCGCTCTAACCAGTAGTGGGGCAAGATCGAAGGTGAATCTTGGCTCCCTAACCAGTAGGGAACACGATTTAGGCCACCATCCTATTTACACTAACCAGCAGTGGAATAGGCCAAAAATTGTAGATCCTGTCGCCCTAAATAGTAGTGCGGCAAGATCGAAGGCAAATCGTGGCTCCCCAACCAGTAGGGAACATGATTTAGGCCACCATCCTATTACCACTAACCAGCAATGGAATAGGCCAAAATTGTAGATCTTGTCGCCTAACCAAGAGTGGAGCAAGATCGGCTAATCTTAGCTCTCTAACCAAGAGAGAACATGATTTTGGCCATCGCCCCATGTCCCCACCAGAAGTGGAATAGGTCAAACATTTGTAATTCCTGTCCCTAACCAGTAGGGAGCATGGTTAAGCTTTAGTCCATCGCCTTAAATAGAGGTGGGATAGGCTGAAGACCAAAGACCTCGTCTCTCTGAAGATGCATCAGATCGAAGATAAACAAGTCACATCCTATTGAAATCGCAGCAAGAGTAGATTGAAGCCACATATCGATGAAGTGGATCAGAGCAACATGGTGTGAAGGATCAGGATGAGGCTGTTTGAAGAAAAGCACCTGAGAGGCCAAGACTCGGCGAGGCCGGGCAATATTGGGCTTCTTTGAGTCTTTGCTCTATTATCGTTATACAACAATGAGCAAAGAGGGGCAGCTGTAGAGCCCAAATTGCCCGGGCCCAATTACCAACAACAAAATACAAACCCAATTATAAAAATACAATAACAAGCCCAAAACAAAAAATAAAAAGGGAGACCCAAAATACAAGCCCATTTAACTCGAAAAAGCAAAAAACAAATGAAAAAAACAAAACCCTAGCCGAACCTCGCCTCGACTTCGACCGCGCCTTCAGCCGCGCCGCCTAAGCATCCACGACGCCACACCGCAAAAGAAAAAAGCAAGCCAGAGAGAAAGAACGGAAGGAAAAGATAGGCAAAAACAGTCTGTAAAGTTGTATTTTTGGTTTTTCTTTATTATTTTTCATTCGGCTATAAAGCAAAGGCCGAAATCGCTGTAAAGGATCCCCTTTTTTTGAAAAAAAGATCAATAGAAAACGAGAGGGGTTTCCGATTTTTACGAACCTTCAGCAATCAAAAACACGATATAGAAGTATTAAGGTTGATTCCGATTTGATTTTCTTTTATTATCGTTTACTGTCCTTTTTATATATTTTCTTTATATTTTTTTATATATAAACTTTTATAAATGAATAAAAAGGAAGGTAAGAGCCTTCACGGAGTCCCCACGTCACGGCGTCAGAGTGCTTCGTTCCGTCGTCGGGGCTTGGCCTTAGGAGGGGCGTCGAAGGCCTTCTCTTTTCGTCCCCGGAGACACTAAAATCGGGGCTTTCGGGTTCTTCGAACGAAGCCTTAAAGGCCCCATCCTTGCGCACTCCGTCGGTCGCCGGACTTAGTGGCGCTGCCCGAACGGAGGAGTCCTAGCAGAGGAAGAAAGAGGGGGGGCTTCTCTTACGAAATTTGAGGAATAAAAAGCAAAAAAAGGCATTTAAAGGTGGAAATCTCTCTGCTTTCATTTTTTTTACCTATCGCTTATTATCATTTCATTATTTATTATTTTAAAAGCAATTGATTGAACAAAAGAAAGAAAAGCATACCTCTCCGTCGTGAAAACCCCTTCTAATGCCAAAATCGGGCTAAAGGGGGTAGGGGCCTTGACTTCTCGCTCGTTGTGGCGGATCTAAAGCCGGAACCTTCAAACGCCTTGAGCGGGCTAAGACCCCTACCGCCATCGTCGTTGGCCACAGACACAGTGGTGGTGCGACGAGCGATTACGGAGCCGTGCGATGGGTCGCCGGAGGGGAGACCGACCGTTGGGCACACATGAGGAAGAGAGGAAACATTTTCCTCTACTTTTTTTTGAAACCGAAAAGGGGGGTCTTAAGTTTTTTTTTTCTTTTTCTGTTCTTTCGTTTTTGGGAAAATAAAGAAATGAATGGGGCAGTTGGGAGCAATTAATGCCGTGTCGTTTGGGTTGGGGACTGTCCATATCCCTTCAATGGGATATTTGCAAGATGAGTCCCTCCCCTTTGCGGCGTCGCCCAATTAAATCCCTTTCTACTTTCCTTTTTTTTTTAATTTGTGCCCCATCATTTTACCGCGTGATTCAATCTAGTCCATGCCCGGTCATTTGAAACGCCACATAATCGGAGGGTTGGGTTATTTACTCGCTTAGTCCCTCAGAAGTCGGCAGCGTTGCGATCGGTCCTTCCTTTTATTTTTATTTATTATTTGGCCCCTAACCCTATTTTATTCATAATTTAACCCCAAAATTTTGTTTTAATTTCAATTCAATCCCTTTAGGTTACTTTGCATTTTTATTCCTTTATTATTAATACTATTATTATGATTATATTATTATTATATTACTATTATCATTTTTTTCATTGTTGCTATCCATTATTATTATGTCTACCATCGCTATATTTTTATTATTTTTGTCATGTTATTATTGTTATTAGCATTATTATTATTATTATTATCATTATTATTTTATTTTTATCACTTTTATTATATTATTTATATATATATGTATATATTATTATTTATTTAACGTTTATTCGTATATTTATACTTATATTTTTATTATTAATTTAACTAACTTTATTATTATTATTACTATTATTACTATATTCATATTAGTATATTGTGTATGTATATTTCAGTATTATTGTTATTATATTTATTATCACTATATTATTATTATCATTATTATTTTTATTTTTATCACTTTTATTATATTATTTATATATATATGTATATATTATTATTTATTTAACGTTTATTCGTATATTTATACTTATATTTTTATTATTAATTTAACTAACTTTATTATTATTATTACTATTATTACTATATTCATATTAGTATATTGTGTATGTATATTTAGTATTATTGTTATTATATTTATTATCACCGTATTATTATTATCATTATTATTTTTATTTTTATCACTTTTATTATATTATTTATATATATATGTATATATTATTATTTATTTAACGTTCATTCAGTATATTTATACTTATATTATTTCACATATACTTATATTTTCATTCATGTCATCACATCTTATACATTCCTATTTATATTTACATCTCAATATCATTTTTGTTATCGTTATTATCATCATTATTATTGTTATCTTTATTCTCCTGTCTGCTTGTAAAGCTATCATATCGCTTATAATTCTTTCGTTTTCTGTTTATTATCCTTGCCGACATATCGGTTTTACTCGTTTATATCTATTTTCGTCTTATTATCACTGTTTGTATTTAACATATGTGTTCTATATGCTTGCTAGCATTGTATTCTCTGCATGTTGTTACGGATTCGTGCTACATTTTACCCAATACAAAATGGATTTCTTTCATAAAAGCAATATTTCGTGTTCGGAAATTTGGAAAAATCGTGCCCTAACTCACTGGGTTCCGGTTTCTTCTCGTTAAGGGTGAACAACGGATATCCTTTTAGGAATCACAATTTAAATTTTAAAACAAAATACTTAATCCGAAAGTTCAAATGTCGTGCCCTAACTTCTGGACTCGACACTTAGATACTTCAGATAAGTTTCTTTTCCTAAAATAGAGGCAATCTTCCGTATTTGAAATCTCAGGAAATCGAGCCCTAACTTATCGGGTTCGATTTTTTCATTTGATGAATAATGGAAGATCATCTTCAAATAAAACCCAGCTTCAAAAGGTGAGCTTAGTTTCGGGAATTTAAAGTATTGTGCCCTAACTTACTGGACGTGATGCTTTACCTCTTCGAAAATAAGAAAGCCTTAACGTCCCTCCCAATTTTAAAAATAAAAAGCATCGTATTTTCGAATCCCTTTAAAGTTTTCCACAAATAGGACATCAATCAATCAGTTTGGTACCAATTTTGGGCATGTCGAGGTGCTAATCCTTCCTCGCACGTAATCGACCTCAATTCATTTTCTTAAAGTTTCGCACCAAAAAGCACTGTTTTAGTAAATTAAATGTTTTATTAAAATGAAGGTGATCCGATCACACCAAATAAAGATCGGTGGCGACTCCTTTTCACTCCTTTCCTTTTCTTTTTCAAAATCAAGTCGATGGCGTGGTTTACGCTTCCCCAAAAAATGGTTACGACAATAGTCTTAATGCATTATTATTGTCCTAGTCAACAATAGCACTTGACTAAGGATCTTTTAAGAATAATCATATTATTCTCAGGACATTATTATAAAACAATTTATTTGTACACACAGAAAAAAATTGAAATAATAATGGCAACGCCTTATATTAATAAACATGGTAAATCAAGTATGTTATTACAACCATCTCATGATTGATCTTTGGGCATACTCTTACAGTCTCCCACTAGCACTAAGACTAATCACTCATATATCTAATACCAAGAGACTTAGTGTGATGATCATGCTTCTGCTGTGTCATAGGCTTGGTCAGGGGATCAGCAGTGTTATCATTTGTAGGTACTCTGCATATATCTACATCCCCTCGATCGATAATCTCTCGAATAAGATGGTAGCGCTTAAGTATATGTTTGGATCGCTGGTGAGATTTGGGTTCTTTAGCTTGTGCAATGGCTCTATTGTTATCACATCAGAGTTCTATAGCATCTGATATGCTAGGCACAACCCCTAGTCCTGTAATTAACTTTTTGATCCAAACCTCTTCTTTTGCTACGTCGCTGGCTGCAATATACTTGGCCTCTATTGTAGAATCGGCTACTGTACTTTGCTTTGAACTCTTCTAGCTCACAGCACCACCATTAAGGTAAAATACAAAACCTGATTGCGATCGAGAATCGTCCTTATCGGTTTGGAAGCTAGCATTAGTATAACCTTTTACATTGAACTCTTCCTCACCTCCATATATTGGGAACGTATCCTTAGTTCTTCTTAAGTACTTAAGAATATTCTTGACTATGGTCCAGTGACCTTTACCAGGATCTACTTGGTACCTGTTCGTCATACTTAAGGCATATGAGACATCTGGATGGGTACATAACATAGCATACATGATAGATCCAATAGCGGAAGCATATGGAATTTTACTCATGCGTTCTCTCTCTTGTGGAGTTAAAGGACACATTTCCTTCGAGAGTGAAATACCATGTCTCATAGGTAGGAATCCTCTCTTAGATTCTTCCATTTTGGACCTTTTCAATACTTTATCTATGTATGTACTTTGGCTTAGACCTAGTAGTCGTCTTGATCTATCTCTATAGATCTTGACTCCTAAGATGTAAGTGGCTTCGCTTAAGTCCTTCATAGAAAAATAACTTCCTAACCAAGTTTTAATAGACTGCAAGGTAGGTATGTCATTTCCCATGATAAGTATGTCATCCATATACAGTACCAAGAATGTGATAGTGCTCCCACTAACTTTCTTGTAAACACATGGTTCATCTTCATTTTTGATTAAACCAAACTCTTTGATTGCATCGTTAAAACGAAGATTCCAACTTCGAGAAGCTTGCTTTAATCCATAAATGGATATTTGTAGCTTACATATCTTTCTAGCATCCTTTGGATTGACAAAACCTTCAAGTTGTGTCATGTACACATTCTCTTCAAGTTTCCCGTTGAGGAAAGATGTTTTGACGTCCATCTGCTAGATTTCATAATCATGAAATGCAGCTATGGTGAGCAAGATCCTGATGGATTTAAACATAGCTAAGGAGAAAAGGTTTCATTATAGTTAACAATATAAATTTGGCGAAAACCTTTAACGACTAATCGCCCCTTGTATGTTTGTACATTACCATCCATGTCGGTTTTCTTTTTGAAAACCCACTTGCACCCTATAGGTTTAACCCCTTCGGGTGGGTCAATCAAAGTCCATGCTTGGTTTTTATATATGGAATCCATTTTAGATCTCATGGCCTCTAGCCATTTCTCAGAGTCTGGGCTCGTCATCGCTTCTTGATAAGTCCTAGGCTCATCTTGATCTATTAGAAGAACATCACTATGCGTTGTAATGAGAAATCCATATCTCTTCGGTGCATGGTGTTCTCTTAAAGATCTGCGTGGTTTTTGTGTTTCTACAACAGTTACTTGTTCCTTAATTTCTTTTTGGAATTTACTGTTGTTCTATTTCTGGTTCAGTGGTATCTTGTGATTCTCGAATTTCTTCAAGTTCAATCTTTCTCCTATTTTCTTTTCTAGAAATAAATTCTCTCTCTAGGAAGACACCAGTCCGAGCGACAAACATTTCGTTCTCAGTGGGATTAAAAAAATAATATCCTTTGGTTTCTTTCGGATACCCCACAAAAATACACCTTTCAGATTTGGGTTCAAGCTTAGTAGACGTCTGACGTTTAACATAAGCTTCGCAACCCCAAATTTTCATAAAAGACATATTGGGATGTTTCCCAGTCCACATCTCATATGGTGTCTTTTGAACCGTTTCGATGGAACACGATTTAGTGTGAAAGCAGCTGTCTCAAGTGCATGTCCCTAAAAGGAAGTCTATAGATCAGCATGACTCATCATGGATCGAACCATGTCTAACAGAGTTTGATTTCTTCTTTCAGAAACTCCATTCCATTGAGCAGTACCAGGAGGAGTAAGTTGTGAGACAATCCCACATTCCTTCAAAGGATCATCAAACTCTAGGCTCAAATATTCTTCACCTCGATCAGATCGAAGTGACTTGATAGTTTTGCCTAGTTGATTTTGTACTTCATTTTTGAATTCCTTGAACTTTTCAAGGGACTCAGATTTATGGCGCATGAGATAAACATACCCATATCTACTGAAATCATCAGTGAAAGTAATGAAGTAGTGAAATCCACCTCTGGCCTGTGTATTTATTGGTCCACATACATTAGAATGTAGTAGGACCAATAAATCACTAGCTCATTCACTTTTACTAGTAAAAGGAGATTTAGTCATTTTTCCCAATAAGTAAGATTCACATACTTCAAATTGTTCAAAAACAAATGAATCCAAGAGGCCATCTTTATGGAGTTTGGATATGTTTCTCACTTATGTGGCCCAAACGACAATGCTAAAGATAAGTTTGATTTGAGTCATTTATTTTAGATATTTTAGTATTTATGTTGTAAATGGGATTCATTTGATCTAAAATATAGAGGCCATTAATCAATTGTGTTGAACCATAGAAAACATTATTGAGATAAAGGAACAACAATTATTTTTAATAATTGTCTCAAAACAAATTTTGTCTAAACAAGAAATTGAAATAATGTTTTTAGTCAAACTAGGCACAAAATAACAATCCTCTAAAGATAAATCAAGTTTATTAGACAAAGATAAAGTATATGTTCCCACATCTAATGCATCAACTTTTGCTCCATTTCCAACTCGCAGGTCCACATCTCCTCTAGCCAAAGTCCTACTCCTTTGTAGTCCCTGTACAGAAGTACAAGTATGAGAACCACAACCAGTATCTAATACCTAAGAAGTAGTAGTTGATAAATTAATATCAATAACATAAATACCTGAAGCAGACGTTCCGCTTGTTTTGGCCTTCTTGACTTCCTCAAGATAGATAAGGTAGTTTCACTTCCAATGTCCAGTCACACCACAATGAAAGCAATTTCCTTCCTTAGACACCCTACCTTTAGGTTTCAGTGCAGCCTTTCCTTTTCCAGGCTCGGGCCTACCTTTGCCCTTGGACTTTGTCTAAACTTTGGCCTTTCCCTTGCCCTTGTTATTACGGACCATCAGTATGGGCTTGGGTCCAACCTTTTTCATGTTGTCTTCAGCAGTTCATAACATACTGAGCAACTGTGGTAGAGTCTTATCAATTTCATTCATATTGAAATTGAGGACAAACTGGCTGTAGCTATCCAGCAACGATTGCAGAATAACATCAGTGGCCAACTCTTGGCTCAATGGAAACCCAAGCTTAGACAGGCTTTCAATATAGCCAATCATCTTAAGGACATGAGGTCCTATTAGGCTTCCTTCAGCCAGCTTACATTAGAATAGGGCCTTAGAGGTATCGAACCTTTCTTGCCGTGCTTGCCCCTGATAAAGTTCTTTTAGGTGCTCGATCATATCATAAGCAACCATGTCCTCGTGTTGCTTCTGAAGCTCAGGATTCATAGTGGCAAGCATAAGACATCCAACGTCTACCATGTCATCGAGATGCTTATTGTAAGCATCTCTATCAGTCCTCAAGGCATTAGCGGGTGGTTCATTAAGAAGTGGTTGTTCAATGACATATAATTTTCGTTCTTGTTTGAGGACAATCCTCAAGTTACGGAACCAGTCAATAAAGTTCAAACCATTCAATTTGTCCTTTTCAAGGACCGACCGCAGTGAGAGTGTATTAGTGTTTGCAGCCATAATATATCTACAACAATAAAATATGCATGTGAGTAAATTTACCAAGTTTATACCAATCATTAAAAAGACTTTATTAAATAATGTTCCCACTATTTTATTTCAAAATTAATAACTCTCATATATTAATTTCGGAAAGACTTTCTCAAAAGTATTTCTAGTGGGTTAAGGATCCATATTTCACCTCCTTTAAGTCAGTTTTGGCTTTACTCTCAAGACTATGGTTATTTAGGTAAGCAACATTTGCTAATTACATCATATGTAACTCCTAATATTTGGTGAACAACTCTTATTCTAATCATCTTATGATTTATCCAATTTACTTGCCTCTAGGTTTCTAATCCTATTAGAGTAACCTAGTTAAGTCATTAACCAATTTTTCACCAGCTAATATCACTTGTTTATTCTTCGCGTTTAACCAAGATAAATACTAGTACTTCGCTTTGGCAGAACCTACATAGTATTGATCGAGGCCTTAATGAGGGCAAAATTGGAAGGCCATGTTGACTTAATATTTTAATAGAGGGATTTTATTAAGGTTGTTGTATCTCACCAATTATGGTCTACTTTAGTCCATTTAGTCTTTTAATTGATCTCATCAATTAATGGGGTTTATTATTATCAAATTTTAATATATTTAAAATTGGCATGCTTTAAACATCCATAACATCTCATACATGAATAAATAAAGCAATAAATAAATGCAATAGTTATAGCCCATAAACTAAGGTGGCTCAACCCAAGCCAATAGGAGAACCAAAAGGAAACCTAAAGGTGTAAACCGTTTCACAAGTTATCGGTCCACACTAGTTGTCCCATCTTCCTTCTCGTCTATCCCATAGTAACTCTTGCAAATTACAATATGAGGAAACTCATTTTACATACGAGGGAGTAAGATGAGAAGAGAAATACAAGTGAATAGTAGTAAGGCATGACACACAGGCCGTATTTATAAAAAATACAACCTTTTATCATATGGGTCATCGGGCTATAACTACGCATTTCAAACACCGTGCATGTAAAAAATAGCATACATAATTTAATGTTTTGCTAAGGTGAATTATAAAATATCCTTTCAACCTTTTGTGGCCCACCAAGTTTTTTTATTTTATTTATTTATTTACAAAACATATTATAAGAAGATGGGGATCTGAGGCAGTCGGAGGAAGAGGGCCTTCGGCCCATGACCGGAGCCGTCCTCAGATCCCCATTCCTAAAATACGGGAGGGAATTGTCACGGTAAGAGCCCGCCCCCACGGTATGGATAAGAGGTGCGGGGCGGAGCCCCGTGGTACGGACCGCATAACCCAGTCAAATGAAACCTCACTGTAACACCCCAAACCCGCCCACGAGCCCTGACCGGATCTGGTATGTCACTGCGGAAAGACGGTTGAAAATATTTTTGAATTAAGATAAAACGTTAAAATTTTGTCATCTTTTGAAAACCATGTCCATTTAAAATTATAACTAAAATTTTGATGTTATAAAATGTCCGAATTAAAACTTTAGTGTATATATATTTTGAATAAATAGATTGCTAAAATAAGATCATCTTCACATAGCAATTCAATTTAATCAAACCATAATTAAAATAATACCAAAAATAAAAAGGCCCTTATTACAACCAATACTTAAGCAAAGTACTTAATATTAAAATGCTTAAAAATGATCAAAACATTTTCTTCTGCATGGGCCACCTTGTGTCCTCGCCGAACCCGGTCCAACTTTTTGCATCACTTGAAATGGTTAAGAAAAATTGGGTGAGTCCACAGACTCAGTGCATAATCATTACACATGTTTCCACACGTAGGGGCTTACCCCATACCCACACATCCATACCAACAGATATGCAATTATGACCCATCCCAACCTAAGTCCATCCATTACACCTACCTTAGAAGACTCACGCCAAGGTCGTGGCTAGTCCACCGATCACAACCGAAAGTGATCCCACATATCGCACTGGCGGGCACTGTCAGACAAGGTCGTGGGTGAGCCACCAATCACATAAGTGATCCCACAATAGTCCGTCTACGGTGATGCACTCAGCCATCAACCGCCGAGATGGGCACCAAGCCAACACCTCCCTTGATGTAGCACTCAGCTAATCATCAAGCGCTAATGTTGCACGAGGCTAACATTAGACCACGTACATATTTATGTACACCCGTCCTTCTTTGATCAAACCAACCCCCATGCACATATGTCAACATATCATGTCAAATCCACATATAGAGTGAGTATAATCACATGCTCATTGCCATCTCATGCATACACCATAAATAATATAATATCATGAACCACTAACCTCTTAACCAATTACCCCAACATGGGTATCCACCACTTTAGCCTTTATTGCCGGCTATCACACATCATACACAAGCATATACATCAATACACATTACAGGAAAACAGTGCGATAATTATGCACCTAATCACTTGGAGTTCTAAACTCTCGATCCCTACCCTATCGTGAAACGAGACTATAGCTATCTGCCAATAGCTCTCTCCTGCTGCTGGCCCACACCCCGGTGGCCAATCTCGAACCGTCGAGATGGATCTTTTCTTGAACTTCGGAATAGGGACTTTCCCTTGCCCACATTGACTGGCACTCGCCTCCATCAACACACTTAATCAGAACAACGGTTAATCACCCAAGCATTCAGCTAAATAAATACTAAAAGAGATAGACTATCAGAATAGCTTCTTACCACCACTTACCAACCGATTAACAGAGAATGAAGGATCAAATCCACTGCTTTGCGACCCCGAAGACCCTACAACCATTCGGTTACCACAAGAGATTAACATACTTCCAAACAAATGCCAAAATCGGCTCTTACCTTTGTAAAAGTCGACAGAGAATAGAGAGGGAAAGAAATAGGCATTCGGCTATGCCTACTTACCTTCACCAACGCTTGAAAAGGGAACCCAAATTGATCTACCCCCTTCACCTAATATTCGGCCAAGATGAAAACCAATAGGAAAAGGGAATTCAGCATACCAAGAGGGAGAGATTCGGCTAGAGTCTTAAAGTAGAAGCGAAAGAAATATGGTTCAAGAAGAAAGGAGAAATCAGTACAAGGAGATTTGGCTAGTGAAGAAAATTATGAGACAAAGAAGTAGATGTTGAGGTGCTTCAAGAGATGTTGCGGCAATAGGGAATTGAGAGAGATTTCGGTTTAAGAACAAGTGAGATGAAGAAGAAAATGGAAGGAAAAGTGGCTTTGAACTTTCGGCCAAGGTGAATTTGATGAAGAAAAAGAGGTGTTTTTGGTGTGGTAATGTTTGAGAAGAGAAAGATTGAAGCTTAGAAGTAAAGGGCTAAAATTTGGCAAAAAGGATGGCACAACACCCTTAAATAGAATTCGGCCACTCCCCCTAAACCTTCATGGCCGAAAATGCCCCAAGAATACCCCTTTAGCCGTCCAACACTTCTCCCACACCCAAACCCTTGCTTACCTCCTAAATTCACTCTACACCAACCTTTCAAACCAATTCAAAATAAAGCCAACCCATCTCTTCTCCTAGCCACACATTCAAAACAATTTGACTCACCAAATTCCCTTTTAAGTGCCTTAGTCAAACCAACTCCTCCCTTCTCATGACGCAAAAAAAAAAACAAAAGGTCGCCTTTGCGGCTTGAACCTGAGACCCCTAGTACCTTGAGCGCCACCTTCCAAAGCCTAAAGTAGCACCTCCTAGCCACTCTACTAGCTTCATTCTTGTGTCTTAACCTCCCAAATAATTCTCTTAAGACCTCTAAAGCCAAGCTCCCCTTCCTAACACCAAAATTCTCTAATTCCTTAGACCATCTCCTACCTTCCAAGGTTCTCCAAACCCCCCTTAAAACTTGTCCAAACTCACAATAAGCCTATCATCACTTGGGTTATGCACTAAATGCATAACCCCTAGATCCCGTGTTACCCTCCTTAAAAATAATTTCTTCCTCAAAATTACTTGGCTAGACTAACGATCGACATCCTAATTCACCACACTACGCTTATAGTCACAAGACTCGATCTCAAAGAGCTATCATATTTCCTAGGCACGCTCCTATGTCCACCCTCAAGGTTCCACATACTTTACTAGCAATGAAAACAATCTGACTTATCCACAAGCAAGACAATTTAGGGGATTCCAGAAATAGAGAATGTACCGATGTCAACTGCACATCTTCCTCCTCACGACGCCTCGATCACAGAACTCACCTTGGTCGCCTTGCCTCGGTGCCACCATTACCACGGCCTAATGCTCCACGACCTCGACCGAGCCATTCCTCCATGGCTCGGACCACGACCCTCGTCGCCATCGACCATCTCCGCTCAGTTGCACATAACCTTGGCCTACTATCCGAGCCCTATTCGGACCCTGGGGACAATCCTTAATCAAATGAGACTTGGACTTGCATCTGAAGTATTCTCGATCCCGATTCCAGCACTCGTCAACATGATACCTTCCACACCGAGCACATGGACGATTCAGATTCCCAGCACAAGCAAAATTCTCAATCCTCGGTCTTTTCTGAAGACTCCCAGATAATTCTGACGGTCCATAACTCCTCTTATCCGGCTCCTTTCTCTATCTCTATTCTTCCTCTCGGTCCTCTTGACCTCCTCAGCTATCTGAGCTTTCTCCACTAAGATGGCGAAGTCTCGTTCTCATTATGAGCAATCGTAACCCGCACTCATCCCATGACCCATCTTCAAATCTGACGCATCTCTCATAGTCGGTAGCCACGATTCCCCGAGCATACTGGCTCAACCGTAGAAACTCAGCCTCATACTCTGCTATTGACTTGCCACCTTGTACCAAATTGAGGAATGCCTTCCTCTGAGCGTCCACATAACTCGCTCCGATATACTTCCCCTCAAACTTAATCTTAAAGTAACCCTAGTCCACTCGATCGGCAGGGGTACCTTCCTTAACCGTGAGCCACCACTGGTAGGCCTCATCCCATAGCAATGAAACAGCACCCTTAAGCTTCTCCTCAGCGGTTAAGTCTAAGTCGTCCATAATCCTTTCCACTGCCTCAAGCCAGTATTCTACCACGTTCGGAGCTACCCCAGACACTCCTCTGAAAACTTCGGCTCCATTCGACCTAAGTCTTTCAGCCACTGACTTCCGAGTCCCATTGCCCACATTGGCTCCTGCCACTCTCTCGAGCACCCGCAGCATAGCCTGCGATACTGCATCGTCTCCTCCTGTCTGATCCTGATATTCAACCTCAACAGCTGGTGGTGGCACATCGCTCTCTGACCCATGGCCAGACCCTACCGGTTCTGATACTGCCATCCTGCCTCTACCATGTCCACGAGTATTGCGACCACACCCCCTAGAACTTATATCTAGCGTCACGATTTAGTCTGTTTAAAAAGTTTTATGGCATCAGAAATTTTTGTTTCACTGTTTAACCACAAGCAAATTTTATGAAAAGGAGTTTCCTGAAGTTGTTCTTTCGATCAATCAAAGTTTCATCTAAAGTTCTCTATTCTAATTCAAACATTCACATTCTTCACTAAAGACACATTCATCCATCCATGTCACTTTCTTGAGCGTTCCCAACCCAGGGGTAATTTCGTCATTTTCCTATAGGGTATTTCGGTAATAAATCAGGGTCAATTTGAAAATAATTTTTCAAATTAAAGACATTTCAGAATTTACCAAATCTTGGGGGTCATCTTGAAAATTTGTTTTTCAAATCAGTGGTGTTGCAAAAATTTTCAGAAATCGGGGTTGTTTCAGTAATTTTGTAAGTCGGGGGTATCCTTGTAAATTTCCAAATCTGGGTATCTCAATATTTTGCAAAATAGAATTTTCTTGATATTTTGTAAAATAGGAATATTCTAGTAAAAGTCAAGGATCATATGAAAATTTTAAAACCAAGGCATTTTGGTAATTTTATCAACCAGGGGTATTTTCGTAAATTTCCACAAACCAGAGTATCTTAATATTTTTGAAAACTAGAGATTTTGACATTTTTGCAAAGTAAGATTATTTTAACAAAAGTTGAGGGTAGTACGGTAATTTCACAATACAGGGGTATTTTTGTAATTTTGCCACAAGGGCATTTTGGTAATTTTGTAAATCGAGAAAACATCTTTCAAAATCAAATTTAGGGTTCACAAACCAAAGAGTAATTTGAAGATTTTAAAACTAAGGGTTTTAAAACAAGAAGGCTAATCCTTTCGGGTTTTAGTAATTGGTTTAGCTTTATGAATAAGTCCTCTTAGTTAAGGTGAACCGTAGCTACGCACTGTAGGATTCGAGTAAAGAGGAGGTGAGTCGCTAGGACGCTTAAATACCAAGCTCTTCATGAATACCACTCCTAGACATGCGTCAGTGATTACCACACCTTAACTCGTGACTTCCTTCAGGTGTTTGTTTAGCAATCTTTAAGTCTTATGCATGTGTTTGAGTAGACTAATCCTAGGGTCCAAAGCCTTAATATTCTAATATACGAGCCCAATCAAGCCCATAATAAATCACACAAACAAATCACTTCAAGAGCTAGAAGTACTTACCTGGTGGACTTCGGGCCGGAGGTACAGGTGCCACGCCAGAATAACCTGAAAACTTTTTATAAAAGCCCATATTTTGAAAAGCCCATTTTGAAAACTGTTTGTGGGCCCAACCCTCAAAGCCGAGTTTTGAACCGGGCTCTGATACCAATTTGTAACACCCCAAATCCAGCCCACGAGCCCTGACCGAATCTGGTATGTCACTACGGAAAGACGGTTGAAAATATTTTTGAATTAAGATAAAACGTTAAAATTTTGTCATCTTTTGAAAACCATGTCCATTTAAAATTATAACTAAAACTTTGATGTTATAAAATGTCCGAATTAAAACTTTAGTGTTTATATATTTTGAATAAATAGATTGCTAAAATAAGATCATCTTCACATAACAATTCAGTTTAATCAAACCATAATTAAAATAATACCAAAAATAAAAGGCCCTTATTACAACCAATACTTAAGCAAAGTACTTAATATTAAAATGCTTAAAATGATCAAAACATCTTCTTCGCATGGGCCACCTTGTGTCCTCATGAATCGGTCCAACTATACGCATCACCGAAATGGTTAAGAAAAATTGGGTGAGTCCACAGACTCAGTGCATAATCATTACACATGTTTCCACACGTAGGGGCTTACCCCATACCCACACAGTCCATACCAACAGATATGCAATTATGACCCATCCCAACCTAAGTCCATCCATTACACCTACCTTAGCAGACTCCCTGCCCAAGGCCGTGGCTAGTCCACCGATCACAACCGAGTGATCCCACATATCGTACCTTGGCAGACCTGCTGCACAAGGCCGTGGCTGAGCCACCGATCACATAAGTGATCCCACAATTGTCCGTCTACGGTGATGCACTCAGCCATCAACCGCCGAGATGGGCACCAAGCCAACACCTCCCTTGATGTAGCACTCAGCTAATCATCAAGCGCTAATGTAGCACGAGGCTAACATTAGACCACGTACATATTTATGTACACCCGTCCTTCTTTGATCAAACCAACCCCCATGCACATATGTCAACGTATCATGTCAAATCCACATATAGAGTGAGTATAATCACATGCTCATTGCCATCTCATGCATACACCATAAATAATATAATATCACGAACCACTAACCTGTTAACCAATTACCCCAACATGGGTATCCACCACTTTAGCCTTTATTACCGGCTATCACACATCATACACAAGTATATACATCAATACACATTACAGGAAAACAGTGCGATAATTACGCACCTAATCACTTGGAGTTCTAAACTCTCAATCCCTACGCTATCGTGAAACGAGACTACAGCTATCTGCCTATAGCTCTCTCCTGCTGCTGGCCCACACCCCAGTGGCCAATCTCGAACCGCCGAGATGGATCTTTTCTTGAACTTCGGAATAGGGACTTTCCCTTGCCCACCTTGACTGGCACTCGCCTCCATCAACACACTTAATCAGAACAACGGTTAATCACCCAAGCATTCGGCTAAATAAATACTAAAAGAGATAGACTATCAGAATAGCTTCTTACCACCACTTACCAACCGATTAACAGAGAATGAAGGATCAAATCCACTGCTTTGCGACCCCGGAGACCCTACAACCATTTGGTTACCACAAGAGATTAACATACTTCCAAACAAATGCCAAAATCAGCTCTTACCTTTGTAAAAGTCGACGAGAAACGAGAGGGAAAGAAATAGGCATTCGCTATGCCTACTTACCTTCACCAACGCTTGAAAAAGGAATCCAAATTGATCTACCCCCTCCACCTAATATTCGGCCAAGATGAAAACCAATAGGAGAAGGGAATTCGGCACACCAAGAGGGAGAGATTCGGCTAGAGTCTTGAAGTAGAAGCGAAAGAAATATGGTTCAAGAAGAAAGGAGAAATCAGCACAAGGAGATTCGGCCAGTGAAGAAAATTATGAGACAAAGAAGTAGATGTTGAGGTGCTTCAAGAGATGTTGCGGCAACAGGGAATTGAAAGAGATTTCGGTTTAAGAACAAGTGAGATAAAGAAGAAAATGGAAGGAAAAGTGGCTTTGAACTTTCGACCAAGGTGAATTTGATGAAGAAAAAGAGGTGTTTTTGGTGTGGTAATGTTTGAGAAGAAAAAGATTGAAGCTTAGAAGTAAAGGGCTAAAATTCGGCAAAAAGGATGGCACAACACCCTTAAATAGAATTCGGCCACTCCCCCCAAACCTTCATGGCCAGAAATGCCCCAAGAACACCCCTTTAGCCGTCCAACACTTCTCTCCACACCCAAACCCTTGCTTACCTCCTAAATTCACTCTACACCAACCTTTCAAACCAATTCAAAATAAAGCCAACCCATCTCTTCTCCTAGCCACACATTCAAAACAATTTGACTCAGTCAAATTCCCCTTTTTAAGTGCCTTAGCCGAAACCAACTCCTCCCCTTCTCATGACGCAAAAACAAAAACAAAAAGGTTGCCTTTGCAGCTTGAACCTGAGACCCCCTAGTACCTTGAGGCGTCACCTTCCAAAGCCTAAAGTAGCGCCTCCTAGCCACTCTACTAGCTTCATTCTTGTGTCTTAACCTCCCAAATAATTCTCTTAAGACCTCTAAAGCCAAGCTCCCCTTCCTAACACCAAAATTCACTAATTCCTTAAACCATCTCCTACCTTCCAAGGTTCTCCAAACCCCCCTTAAAACTTGTCCAAACTCACAATAAGCCTATCATCACTTGGGTTATGCACTAAATGCATAACCCCTAGATCCCGGGTGTTACACTCACGATTTGATAACTTTTATCAACAGAATCGTTTTTTCAGGATTTTAATCCTTGATGTTTCATACCGGAACAACCCTTGTTTCACTAGCCGATTAACTCTTACTGGAAATTATAAATACCACCGTTGCATCATTATAGATTTGTTAATAGTTAAAAGTAATAACATAAAACCGAATAGGCCATAACACCATGATTAACATTTAATTAATTATCGAAAGGAACAGTTATCAGGTTATGCTTAAACGATTTAAACAGTCGAAAACGTAATAAAATTAAAGCATGCTTCTCATACAATTGCATCACCCAAGTATTTAAACCCGAGTCTGTATCACACAAGTGGCTCTGATACCATTGATGGAATGCCGGTACCCCCATGGCGCAGAAAAAATAATTTCGGTGATCCAAACCATGGATCCATGTGCGAGAAACGAATCGGGGTGAAATAATGGTTTCGAAATTACCGAAACTTCAATTTGAGTAGACAGCGATGCCTCAGCAACGAGAAATCTGATCTACTATCGAATCAAGCCACAACCTTTTATGATTTCAATCCACCCAGTTTGACGACGAACGAAAGAAATCTCCAAAACTGTTTTGGAGGTTTCTTTGCTTGACGGCTGTTAGACCTCACAAGTAAAGTTTCAATTTTTTTTAGGGTTTCTTAAAAAAAACTCTCACTCTCACCTTTTATAATTAGTACATATATAATGAATCATAATTCATAAAATTTTTATCCGAACATAATAATCATAGTTAAAAAAAATAAATATAATGTTTTAATCAAAATTATAACTACATTAATTATAACAAGGATTTCGATAAACTATATTTATTTAAATTTATATATGAACCAAAATTCATATATTAATAGAACTATGTTCTCATTATGTGTACAACATCCTTGTACATATAATATGTTCAATATTTGATTGCCCAATTAAATTAATTCTATACTTAATTTAATTCATGTGACGACCACAATACCAACTATGTTTTATTCCGTTCATTTCAACCATAGGGTGTGACCCTGTAGGTTCTTGTAACGTTAGCAGTAATACTAGAATGATTCTAATGTTACAAACAATGAGTGGCATCTAGCAATGCATCATTGCTACCTAAGTTACAAGAAGTCATGATTAAACATAACCTTTTGTGATTAACCTTTCATGCATTAATCCTTAAGTCCTTTATCTCTGGAATGGACACAAGTCATGGAATAGTCACACTTGCATAATCCATCCCATGTTTCTTGATATCTTGAGTAGACTATGATATACAAATAAGTATGACATCTCATATCAACTTATTTGAGTATGGCCTTGCATTTCTAGTCTCACTCAATCAAGTAGCCTAAGATATTACTAGCATTATGTAAGAGGGACTTATCCTATATTGATCAACCATATCCCTCTACATAGATTGTGGTATATCCAACATCAACCTTTATAGAACAACCGATTCTGATTATACGCTTGATCTGTATCAAAATATACAACTCACTATGTTGGGATAATGATGATCTCCAGTCTGAGAATCATAAACATATTAATCACTATGAGTAATGTTATGACAATTACATAATAATCCAAGAAACATACTCATAGCGGGTCAGTCCAATATGTTGTTCTCTAACACACATATTCATGCATTGATTTTGACACTCCATATCAATGACAACTCTTTATCATCAATCAACTACATGTTAGTCTTAATGCATTATTGTTGTCCTAGTCAACAATAATACTTGACTAAGGATCTTTTAAGAATAATCATATTTTTCTCAGGACATTATTATAAAACAGTTTATTTGTACACACAGAAAAAAAACTGAAATAATAATGACAATGCCTTATATTAATAAGCATGGTAAATCAAGTATGTTATTATAACCATCTCATGATTGATCTTTGGGCATACTCTTACATCTACACATATTTGACCCATACTTTATTTAATAATTAAATCCCAATAAATTTTAACCATATTAGATCACTTTTAATTTGGGCTAACCTATTATGATAGTAAATAATAACATGTAATTACACTTATTATATATGTGATGTCAATATTTTCCAACAGTCTCCCACTTGGACCACATGTATATAATAATTACTCTATAATTACATGTCATTAGATAACCTTATGAGCTCAAAACTTTACTATCACATCCAAAAGGTATTTCGAATAATCTCGTCCATTAATTATGTTAACATCGAACCAATACGACTTTTGTTAGATATATCATAACTAAATCCATCTCCGATCACGTATATTTACACAACCAAATGCAATAGATCAAGTATGGATGTGTAGCATGGAAATTAAATGCAATATTATCTAAACATATCTATTTCGAATTGGTCCTCCTTAACCTTAATGATATCAAACTTTACCAAAATCAGGGTGTGAATAAATCAAATAAATTTTATTTATGCTGAAAATAAACTCAATATCTGTAAACTGAAATAACTGAAAATGTGTCTATAACATAAAAGCATTTAAAAGTACAAACTCCCACTAAAACCAAATACCCTTAAATGAAATTACACCCATATGAGTAGTGTGCTCAAGTCAAACCTTGGGTGGTAGTCTCTTAGTAAGCAAATCTACACTTATGAAGTTTGTCCCGATATGCTTTTTTAGGCACCTAACCACTATGGTTTTTTTTTTTACTTTAACAACTAGGAATTTAAAGTCTATATGATTTGACTTTGATGTGCTCCTGTTGTTATTGGAATAAAGGACTACCAATTATTGTCACAGTTTGCACCCTAGTGACAAAATTTTGCATCAATATTCCATCAAAATCAGAGTCTGTATACTTGATGATCTCTAACTTATCAGACCTTCAATATGTGAGCATGTAATCTTTTATTCTCTAAACATACCTTATAACCCTCTTGCCTGCTATCCAACTGTCCAAACAAGGTTGCTTAAATATCTATCTAACATCCTAACAATGTACATAATGTTCGGACGTGTACATACTTGAGCATACATTAGACTCCCCACTCTTGAGATGTAGGGAATCTTATGCATTTCCTTAATCTCAAATTCATTCTTGGGGTATTGGTTGAGACTTAACTTATTATTGACAAGTAGTATGCCATTAACATATAAAAGCAAATATAGAACCTTACTCCCACTGAATTGGTGACATATACAATTATCTACCAAATTCATCTCTAAACCAAATGAGATAATCATTTGGTAAATTTTGTAATGCTATTGATGATAAGACTTCTTAAGCCCATAGATGAAGTTCTTTAATTTGCAAATCTTTAACTTTGCATCATCAGATACAAAATTTTCTAGTTGCACCATATAAATGTATGATCATGTTAACTGAGAAACCATTAACTTAATATTCATCTAATGCAGCTTAAGGTCAAATATTCCATTAAAGCCATTATAATCCTTTCTCTAGTGGACATTTGTAATGAAGTTAGTTCTTGAGGTTGTTGAGTTTTTTCTTCTAGAACAATTACCTCATATTGCATAGGGAGTTGTTCAATATTGTTTTGTTAAGGTTTTGAATTCACTTCTTGATCAATGATAGGTATGAGAACTTGAACATTGTCAAAAGTGACAGCAAGAACTGAGTTAGAATCCAATTCCTCCTCAAAAGCAATGTCTCTAACCTTATTTCTCCATCTAAACTCAACATCCTCAAAAAATGTTGCAATTCTCATCTCAAAAATATTTCTATTTGTGGGACCATAAAACTCATAGCACTTAGATCGCTCATAATTTTCTTGACCATTATACTTTATAGACATCAAAGAAGTCAAAAGTGCTGTCATCCCAACCTTATCTTTTTTTAGCAAAATGTTTCTCAATTTTGTCAAGGAAACATTTTGCCTGAGTAATCTCTTCAGATTTTATGCCCTTAAAGGCTTTTGGAATGTTGTGCTTCATGATCACTAGACTCATGCAATTTGAACAAACCTACCCCTCAAAATCCCTTTTAGCATCAGGGGTGCTTTCCATAGTGAAAGGTGCATGTTGTTCTTCCCTTAGTGCAAGGTCTATGTCCATACAACCAAGCACTATAAGTGTCTTTTCCATTCTTAAAATTAGTCTCATTAAAAATGGGTATAGAATTTATATTAGAAGATATTGTATAACACCCTTCACCCGTATTCAACGCTAGAATAGGGTTACGAAGCATTACTAGACTTATAATACAATTAAACATACATTTTCAAATTTCATGTAATCATCATTCAACATCATTCACAACGTCCCTAATATGAGCCTACGAGGCCCAAAACATGCATTCGGAGTGGTTTGGGACTAAACCGATAACTTAGAAAATTTTTGGAACAATTATAAAATTTTACAAAATATAGGGGACATACGCCCGTGTGGCTCGGCCGTGTCACAGGCCGTGTGGACATTCGAAATGGGATAACATGGCCGTGTCGTAGCCCGTGTCTAACCCGTGTAACTCTTTGACTTGGGTCACACGACCAACCACACGCCCGTGTGCCCTTTGAAATGGCCTCACACGTCCGTGTGCTAGGTCGTGTGCTAGGCCATGCCAAACCTGTAGGGTATATTGACTTATTCCACATGGCTAAGTCACACGCCTATGTGCTGGGTCGTGTGGAGCATACTGAATTGATTTCTAATTCAACACTAGGGGACACATAGTTGTGTAACCTAGCTGTGTGTCACATAAGGCTGAGACACACGCTCGTGTCTCTACGTGTGGACAAAAATATGCTATTTTCCAAGCCATCTTGCCACCCAAATTTGCATATACCTACACCAAATCAAATGGCACATAATATGGCATAAATAGGCATTCAACCAACCTCAACCAAGAACAATTCATATCATTTAAATACTAACAAAGAAAAGGCACACAATACTACAATATGCCATTCAATTTCATACCAAACTTTACTTTCTCAAATCATCAATGTGGATACTTTCAAATATGCATCATCTTGCCTAAAATCACAAATATACCAGTTCTCAAATATCAACCGTTTACCACAATCATTTGCATAGCAGTTACCAACACAAGACAAAAACCATTTGCATATATATACACAACCAAATAAACCATAATAATCCAACTCTCAAGGCTATATACAACACCAAAATTAAACATTTATAAGCCAATCCAAATGGCTAAATTCATTACCAAACTATATACCAAAATGACCAAAGTTCCTATACATGCTATATAACCAAAACATAAACTCAAAAGTTGTAACACCCCTAACTCGTATCCTTCATCGGAAAAGGGTTATGGAGTGTTACCAAAACTTTTCAGAACATTTTCAGATAAAACATGTAAATCACTATTTATTAACCAAGATCATTCATAACATCCCTTAAATGGACCTTTGAGGCCCATTACGAGCATTAGAATCGATTCGGGACTTAATCAGAAACTCTAAGAATTTTTTGTGACATTTCAAAAATTTTACAAGGTGTAGGGCTCACATGCCTGTGTGGTTCAAGGGACACGCCCGTGTTACAGGCTGTGTTCGATTTAGGTTTCTCTCTGACATGCGCCATACGGCCATGCCACACACACGGCCATTCCACACGCCCGTGTTCTAGGCCGTGTGGTTAATTAATTCAATTTGAATTAGGTGCAGGTTTCACACGGCCAAGACACATGCCCGTGTACAATCCAACCATTTTTACCATTTTCTTGCACCAAAACATACCAAGTACAATCCAACCATTCCAAGCATTCAAATAAGCAAATTTCATCATTTAACATGGCCTATCATTGCATGCATACATGTTAACTATCCTATTCAATTCATGTGTTAAACATGATTTGATCAACTTCTTAACATATACATATGGTTACCATAACATAACATTACAAGTATATCAAAACAACCATTACTAGCCATTCCAATGGCTAGATTATAAGCATCATTTACATTTACATGCCAATATGGCCAACATATCCTATACATGCCATTACAACCGTAATTGATTTACCATATTATACCGACATGGTCCGATGGATGGTGTGAGGGATCTCCGCTGAGCTTTCAATCCAACGAGCTTTCGATTTACTCTAAAACAAGGGAAAATAAAATGGGGTAAACATAAAATGCTTAGTAAGTTCGTAGAACATGGTACTTAACTTACCATACATCCAATTTGAGGTAACCAAGTAAGTCATATTGAACCACTTTGATCTCAATCCCTACACACATCCTTATTTTCCTTATTAGTCATATATTCCATAGTAACATCAAGGCATGTATAGGCTCAACAACAATCAAGTTCCTGTGCACATATGCTTTCCACAACATGTATTCATTTAACATATATAAACATCTCTTAGTAATACAATTATAGCTTCACAGTAATTCTTTCGAGTTCAGATCATTTCATGATAGGACTTTACTCATTTTATTCGAGTATTAAGGTCACACAAGTAATAGTACATTCAAGGTGTACGGGTCTATGATCAAGGATGAACATTTTCATCTAGTAATTTCCATATACAAATATCATCTTCTTGTATTTCATGTAATATTCTTTTCATGTCATATTTCCATATGTATCATTCCATGTCAATTTGTTTTCAATTCATCTTTGCTATTGTCAGAACTTTATCCGTTGAATTTATTTGAAATATCGATAAATACTCAAGTAGTACACGCAAGGTGTACAAATCAGAATCCGTCAATTCACGTCCAATAGTACCCTTAAGGTACAATTTTCAGAGAGTACACTATCGAGCTACACATGTATACAACAGGATTACTAGCCTAGGCTAAATCCTTTTTATGTCATATGCTAAAGAGCTTGATCTGGATTACCCGCTCGCTAAATCCAATCCATAACATATGCTCGAGAGGACTTATATCAGGATTACCCATCTAGGCTAAATCCTTTCTGTAATGAAGTCATTAGGACAACTCGTCCGAGCTAAATCCATTTTGCAACAAATGCAGGACCTCATTTATTTCAGGCAATTATATTTATCTATCGATTTTCATTTATTCAAACGGGATTTAACATTTCCAAGCATTTTCCAGTATGTGATCATTTCATACATCTTTAACCCCACATAATTCATATGATAATATTCCACATCCATTCCGAGCATGAGAGCAACATTTCCATCGTTTACCCTTTTAACATCTATCGGGCATTATCAATTAATTAGAACATTTTTACTTATCGGGCTTGATCAGATATGTAATCCTTTCATATATATATATATATATATATATATGAAATTTATAAAATTTACATAATCACAATAAAAAAAACATGTAAATAAACATAATTTAGTTACACGAACATACCTCGATAATGTTCGTGTACGTAAAATCTACTAATCCGACATTTTCCTCTTTCCTCGTTCTAGCTTCGAATTTGGTCTATTCGGATCTATACGAGTAAATTTAACATCAATTTATCATATTTTACATTCAAGTGGACTAAATTTTCATTCTAGGTAAAATTACCATTTTGCCCCTAACTTTTCCATAAATTCCCATTTCGTCCCTAGGCTCGAAAAATGAAACTTGTGCAAATTACTCCCTATTCCAAGCCTAACCAAAGACCCATTACAAAATTTACAGCACATGTATTCATAAAATTTTAGAATTTTTCCTTCAATTTCACAAGTTTACATTTTAGTCCCTAAATCATGTTTTCATCAAAAATCACTTTGTAAAAGTTGTTTATTTATCAATAATCTTTCATTTTCTACCATAAATTTCTAATTTCCAGCATATACATCCATGACCCAAATTTCATACTTTGATAACTTTTCAAATTAATTCCCCAAATAGATAGTTTAGACTATCCCGATTCTAAAAATATAAAAATCATTAAAAACAGAACTTGATTTCATACCTTATTGAGCAGCTGAAAAGTTTTCATCCTCTCTCGTAGGGTTTCTATGGAAATATTTGGGGAAGATGATATGAAAATGTTTTCTTTTTCATTTAATTAAATTTTCATTTAATAACTTTTCATCTTTCCAATTTAGTCTTTATCCTTTTTTTATTTTCCATGGATGAGTCATACCAAAATATCTACATACTTTCTTTAATGGTCTAATTACCATATAAGGACCTCTAGTTTTGAATTCCATAGCTATTTAATCCTTATAGCTACTACAATTCAACTTTTGCATTTTATGCGATTTAGTCTTTCTCGTAATTAAGCACATAACCGGTACATAATCGGTTGAGGAAGATGATAATGGGTGAAAAATTTATTTTATTTTGCTTATTTTAACTTTAATTGCTAAATACCAAAATTAACCTTTAAACTTGATTCAATTTACAACATTACCAAGCCACTATCAACCACTATCATATTATTGTCTATTTACCACATAAGGACCTCCACTTTAAAGTTCTATAGCTATTCGACACATTTATCTAATAGAACACAAGTTTTACACTTTACGCGATTTGGTTCTTTTTATCAAATTAAACGCTCAAACAATAAAATTTCTTAACAAAATTTTCACACAATCATTCTATCATGCTATAGACCTTAAAATAATAAAATAATTATTTCATCTTCGGATTTGTGGTCCCAAACCCACTGTTTCGATTTGATTAAAAACAGGCAGTTATATATTATGGCAGTAGAAGATGATAGTTGAGTATAGAACAAAATAAATAAAAACAAGCTCACATGAATATTCATAAGTAAACAATAAATTCAAGATAATGGCTAATCCCATCTCAAGATACCAAACACAACATTAATATCAAGTCTTTGGACAACAATATTAATAGTTAGTGGTACTCTTGTTGTAGCAAACAAATATTGACAATAAATTATGTCAAACAATGAATCAATCTTTGGACTAACTTATTGCTCATATAAAGTACTTTATAATTGTCACACATTTATCACCACAGATGTCATTGAAAATCTGACAAATATTAACTTACCTTTGGGTCAATTAATAAATGCATGAATCACAAAAACATATAATCATCATGATATTTTGAATAAACTAATCTACGCAAAAGAGGTAACTTTGGTGACATACTTTTCCAACTAATATATTTAAAATATTAGATGTAACACCCCTAACCCATATCAGTCGCCAGAACAGGGTTACAGAGCATTATCGTAAAATCATAACTTAAAACATGCAATTCTAAACATTTCATAAATCATAGCACAATTCAATCAAACACATGCATATCGTCCCTTATTTGAGCCATATCGATGTAACACCCTAACCTGTATCCATCGCTGGAACAGGGCTATAGAGCATTACCGAAACTTTCAGAACATTTTCAAATAAATCATTTAAATCATTATTCATTAACCAAGATTGTTAAGAACGTCCCTTAAATGGACCCTCGAGGTCCAATACAAACATTATAAATGAGTCGGGACTTATTCGGAACCTCTAAGAATTTTTCGCAAAATTTCAAAATTTTTCTAAGGTGCAGGGCTCACACGCCCGTTGTAACACCCCTAACCCATATTCATCGCTAGATTAGGGTTATGAGGCATTGCCGAACTAAACTCAATTCCAGACAGACCTTCATTTTAATTCAAGCACATGCAATGTGATCTTTTCTATTTTATATAACATTACAACCTATTAAATTAAAATAATGTACAACAAGTTTTATTACCGGTACCTACTACATACAAATGTCCGAATCATATGACTTAAGCATTCATGACATATATACATTTAAACCATATCCCAACCAATGTCATTTTATAACATATATCGGACATAATTCAAAACACATATAACATAAGCTGATTTTCATTCATATTACTATAATACATATACATATTAAACCAACCGAACCATTTATACCATTTAATAAACAATTGCATATACAAACATATTAATATTACATCTTGACCTAACATACTGTTTCACTTTTCATTTGGATTTTTACCTAACCAACCATGAAACATAGTCATTTCTTACCATTAACAATAGGATCTATATAGCCAACTATCACTAGTAAAGCATATTAAACAAGTAACACCTAAATTCACCTTAATTGAGATCATGCACACATCATAAACACAGCAACCATGTTTCACATATAATAAGCAAAGACCAAGTTTGTTAAAACCAACCCATAACATATATATGTATATATATCAAATGAGCACCTTCCATATATGACATAAACCATACTGAATTTAAAACATCCATTAGCATTATGAACAAGCCATTATATCAAAATGTAGAAATGAAACTTAACCAAAAGAAATAGCCATTTTCGCAAGGCTATATTTATATGCAAGACCAAATATCATAGGTTTCAAAACTTAGTCTAACCTATACATGCCTTTGATTCAAAAACTAAACTTATAAGTACCAAAGGAGATGATAGTGTGGTTGACTTCTCTGACGATCCTCTAAGCCCGTAGCTTGTCCAAAATCTATAAAACATAACATTGAACACACACAGAGTAAGCTTACTAGCTTAGTAAGCCTTAAGCAATTTTGATATAACATTCAAACATTTAAGCATTTTAATCATTGGGTTTATGGCATTGCTTATAAACATTTTAACTTGAAATTTCATCATGGCCAAATGCTATCAATACAATTTACCCAAGTATCATCACTTTATTACTACAAGCATGTAACTCATCGAATCACATAAATATAATATGTATTCGTATATTCCAAATCGAATGATTACAACAAACATATCCATCACATATCATTCGTACACATATACAAACACATTCAACCGTTTTCACCTTTAACATTTTCATCTATAGCCGATTCTCCAAAATAACCTATTTAAGCTTGAATTCTATTATATATAGTTCATACTCATCAATGGTAAGCTCAATAGCACCTATAAAACTTTCACCAAATCATCAACTATATTACATCATATTCAATTTGAATGGTAATAGATCAACTTACCTTATCCCTTGCAAATATAAAAGGCTTATACTTACTCGAGTTTTTAGCTCATTGCATTAATTATGTTCCACCGTATAATGATTCATGAATTTCTCTATTTATCACACATCACCGGCATTAAGCCTGCTAGGCATCAAAGCCCAAAATACACACCGGCATTAAGCCTGCTAGACCAAAGATCTGAAATTCGATCACCAGCATTTAGCCTGCTAAGCAATAAGCCCGATATAATTCACCAGCACAAGGCCTGCTAGGCATTAAGCCCGACATAGATCACCGGCACAAGGCCTGCTAGGCTCGAAGCCCGAGTATCAATATAATTAAACCATTTCATACACCTTTCTTAATACTAAAATCACATATATCACATATGTTTCATAACACTATCACTTATCAATTTCAAACAACCTTAATCACATTACATTATTAAAAACTCAATTCACATATACTACTAACCAACATTCAGCATTTTCATGTATATTCCCATAACTTTTAAATTTCAACATTTATTAGATTTCGTAAATAATTTTTAACACGTATTTGCTTAAAGACTTACCTCGACTGTCGATGGACAAATAAGACCGGCTATTCGATAACTTTTGCCTTCCCCCGATCCAAGTCCGTTTTTCTTTGTTCTTGATCTTAATCAACCTTCAAATTGCCGAAAATATTGAAGAAATTCTAAGTTCTTCCTCCTTTAAACATTCGTTCATTGGAAAAAGATGATAATCGCCTTTTTGTTTTGTTTAATTATTAACTTATATTATGTTATTACTAATTTACTATTTTAACCTTTTCTAATTAATAATATAAAACATAAACATTGGTTTCTTTGTCTTTCTACCGTCCACTAACTTCAAAATGGGATTTTTTCCCCTTAAGGACTTCATATTAAAAAGCCACTATAAATTAAACACTTTTCACTATAGTTTACAACTTTTGCACTTTACGCGATTAAGTCCTTTTGTTAAAATTAAACACACAAACGAACGAATTAGCTCACGAAAATTTAACACATGATTAGCCACATATCAACGACATAGAAAATAATATTAAATTATTATACGGACTCAAATTTGTGGTCTCAAAACCACTGTTCTGATTAGAGTCAAATTTGACTGTTACAACTCTCCCCCCTTAGGGATTTTCGTCCCCGAAAATCTTACCGTTAAACAAAGTCGGATATTGTTGTCCTCAGGCTCCCACGTAGCCTCTTCTACTCCGTGTCAATTCCACAGTCCTTTTACTAATGAAATTTTCTTGTTTCCCAACTCTTTCATTTCACGGATAAAATACGGATCGGTTCCTCCTCGTACGTCATATCGGATCGGATTTCAATTTCAGATAGAGAGATCACATGCGACGGATCTGCTCGATATCTACGAAGCATCGAAACATGAAATACGTTGTATATCTTTTCTAATTCAGAGGGTAACTTCAATCTATAAGCAACAGACCCAATATGTTCGATGATCTCATACGGTCCAATGAATCTCGGACTTAGCTTGCCTTTTCGACCAAATCGAAGTACTTTTTTCCACGGAGAAACTTTTAAAAATACCCGGTCTCTAACCTGAAACTCAATGTCTTTACGTTTCAAATCAACGTAGGACTTTTGGCGATCCGATGCAGCTTGCAAACTATCTCTAATTACAGCCACTTTCTGTTCAGTCTCTTTAATCAAATAAACCCCGTGTATCTTGTTTTCACTGAGCTCGGTCCAATACAATGGTGTACGACACTTGCGGCCATATAGAGCTTCGTAAGGTGCCATTTTGATACTAGATTGAAAGCTATTATTATAAGCAAATTCAATCAAAGGTAGGTATCTTTCCCACGTACCTTTAAACTTAAGGACGCAACATCTCAACATGTCCTCAAGTATCTGAATGGTTTGTTCAGACTGACCATCTGTCTATAGATAAAAAGATGTGCTAAAGTGTAGTTTGGTACCTAAAGCATCTTGCAATTTCTTCCAAAATCGCGACGTGAATCTCGGGTCTCTGTCCGACACAATAGAAATCGACACACCATGTAATCTCACAATTTGAGATACATACAACTCAACAAGTTTATTGAGTGAATAATCCGTACGAACTTGAACAAAGTGAGCTAATTTGGTTAGTTTATCCACTATGACCCAAATTGCATCTTTCTTGCTCAGTGTCATAGGCAAACCGGATACAAAATCCTTAGCAATTCTATTCCATTTCCATTCAGGTATCATGATTGGCTGAAGTAACCTAGATGGAGCCTGATGTTTGGCGTTTACTTGCTGACAAATTAAGTATTTTGAGAAAAATTCTGATATGTCCTGTTTCATACCAGGCCACCAATAAAACTGTTTCAAATCATTATACATTTTGTGCTACCCGGATGTACCGACAATCGACTATTATAAGCCTCATTCAATATTATCTGAATCAAATCCACATTCCTCGGAACACATGTCTGACCTTTGAAATTCAAACAGTCATTTTCGTCGATTCGAAACTCTGGGTTTGCATCACTTTCACGCTAAACTCGTCTTGCCATCGTATCTTTGTCAACTTTCTGAACATCACAAATTTGTTGAATAAAAACTGGCCTTGCTTTAAATTTGGCTATTATCGAATCATTACTAGACATAACCATATGTGTGTTCAACGCACGAAGAGCAAATAATGATTTTCTACTTAGGGCATCTGCAACAACATTGGCTTTCAGTGGATGGTAGTCAATCACTAATTTGTAATCTTTCAACAGCTCTAACCATCTGCGTTGTCTCAAGTTTAGATCTTTCTGAGTCATCAAATATTTTAAACTTTTGTGATCTGAATAAACATGACATTTCTCACCGAATAGGTAGTGATGCTAAATCTTCAATGCGAATACAATGGCTGCCAACTCCAAATCATGTGTCGGATAATTTCTTTCATAAGGCTTCAACTGTCTCGAAGCATAGGCTACTACTTTGCCTTCTTTCATTAAAATGCAACCTAAACCATTCAAAGAAGCATCAATATACACAACAAATTCTTTACCCGATTCAGGCTGAATTAACATTGGAGCCTCGGTCAAAAGAGCTTTCAACTTATCAAAACTTTTCTGACATTTTTTCGTCCATTCGAACTTGACATCTTTCTATAACAGCTTTGTTAATGGGGTAGCTATCATAGAAAAGCCTTTCACGAATCGTCTGTAGTAACCAGCAAGTCCCAAAAACTTCAAATTTCAGAGACACTCTTTGGTGGTTTCCAATCAAGTATAGCCGATATTTTATTCGGATCAACCCGAATGCCTGATGCTGAAACAACGTGACCCAGAAAACTGACTTCATTCATCCAGAACTCACACTTACTAAACTTTGCATAAAATTGTTGATCTCGGAAAGTTTGTAGCACCAGTCTCAGATGTTTGGTATGTTCGGTTTCATCTCTGGAGTAAATCAGAATATCATCTATAAACACTACCACAAATCGATCCAAATACTGCCTAAAGATATGATTCATCAGATCCATAAAAATAGCAGGTACATTAGTAAGTCCAAAAGGCATAACCAGGAACTCAAAATGTCCGTACCTATTTCAAAATGCATTCTTTGGCACATCGGAATCTCTAACTCACAACTGATAATAACCCGATCTCAAATCTATCTTCGAAAAAATTAAAGCCCTTTCAACTGATCGAACTAGTCATCAATCTGAGGCAACGAGTATTTATTCTTTATAGTTACCTTATTCAACTACCGATAATCAATACACATTCACATAGTCCTATCTTTTTTTACAAATAGAACTGGTGCACCCCAAGGAGAGAAACTTGGTCGTGCAAAGCCCCTATCTGTCAACTCTTGTAACTGTGCTTTCAACTCTTTCAATTCAATAGGTGCCATTTGATACGAAGCTATTGAAATTGAGTCGTCCCCAGTACTAATTCAATACCAAAATCTATCTCTCGAACTGCTAGTAAACCCGGTAATTCTTCAAGAAACACATTGGGTATTCAAACACAACTGGTACGGATTCAATCTGCTTTTCAAACACTTTACTATCCAACATGTAGGCCAAGTAAGCTTCACGTCCTTTTCTCACATACTTACAAGGTAACATCGAGGATATTACTGCCAGTAACCCATTCAGGTCATTAGATTCAATCCGGACAATTTCATTGTTCTGGCATCTCAAATCAATGGTTTTTCTTTTGCAATTAACAACAGCATCTTGCAAAGTTAACCAGTCCATTCCCAAAATTATATCGAACTCGTCGAAAGGAAATAATATTAAATCGATGGGAAGCATGAATCCTGAATCATCAACGGGCAACTTTTACACACTTTATCAACTAGAACACATCGATCCAAGGGGTTGGATACACGAATCACAAGCTCAGTAGACTCAATAGGCAAAGTCTTACTGGATACTAAAGTTTCACACACATATGATTGAGTCAAACCAGGATCAATCAATGCAATCATAGTAGTATCATAAAGAGTGAAAGTACAAGTGATAACATCTGGGAAAGAAGCATCCTCTCTGGCACGTATAGCATATGCTCTAGCTGGTGCACGAGCCTCCGATCGAACTGCAATGTCTTTATTTCCTTTCTGGCTGCCACTTATATTTCCCGAATGCCTAGGTGGTCTACCTCGCACTGACACATTACTCGGTCTGATATTTTGAGCCGTATTTTGCTCGACTAGCATTGGGCACTCTCTAATAAAATGATCCGATGATCCACATTTAAAGCCGGACCGATCACGAAATCTACGACTCCCAGAATGCCATTTACCACAATGCTTGCACTCAACCCGATTCTACTGAACATTACCAACACTGGACATCGAAGTAGCTTGGGAACCCGCAGGAGGTCGATCTCGTCTAGACATGTCGGAGGTAGCTTTATGTTGGCCGAAGTCATCTTTAAACTTTTTGGATACAGAATGGAAAGTCTTACTCGATGATCTTTTACGGGTGTCTCTAGCTTCCATTTCAGCCTTTTTTTTTTCTCTTTTCCAAGCTCTTTAGCTTTGTAAGCTTGTTCGACAAGTACCACGAACTCTTTGATCTTGGGTATGCCAACTAACAACTTAATATCTTCATTCAGACCATCTTCAAACCTTTTGCACATAATTGCTTTAGTTGACACACACTCTCGGTCATATCGACTCAATCTGACAAACTTTCGCTCATACTCAATCACAGTCATTTGACCCTGTTTCAATTCTAGAAATTCTTTTCATTTCTGATCAATGAATCTCTGAATGATATATTTCTTACGGAACTCGGTTGGAAGAAATCCCAAGTCACTTTTTCTTTCGGAACCATCGATACTAGTGTATTCCACCAGTGATATGCAATGTCCCGTAGTAAAGATATAGCACACTTCAAGCACTCGTCTAGAGTACATGACAACTCATCAAGCACCCGGATAGTGTTATCAAGCGACATTTCAGCTCGTTCTGCATTGTCATCATCATTAGCTTTAAATTCCTCGGCCTCATGTTTCCTAATTTTATCAACTGGAGGCCTGATATATCTCATCGGATCAATCATCGGAGGTGTTGAAGGTATCGGAGTTGGATTATTCAGGGGTGGAGGTTGTTGTACAGTCGGATTAGTCTGAATAAATTGGGTAAACCATTCATTCATCATCTGGTACAAGGCTTGCTTAGCCTCCCCCTCATGGCTACCCGAGATAGGTCGAGAGTCTACTGATGCTGACCCATGTGCGAGATCAGGCGCTACGCTCTCTACATCATCAGCTACGACTCTGTCGGGATCCATTACTATATAAAACATAATTCAGATGTCAGAAGTCACCACACTATCGTATTATAAAATTTAAGGCATGTATAGCTAGACTCACACGCGCTATGGTAGTCCTAGAATCGAATAAACAATAAGCTCTGATACCAATCAAATGTAACACCCCTAACTCGTATCCGTCATCGGATTAGGGTTATGAGGCATTAACGAACTAAACTCAATTCCAGATAGACCTTCATTTGAATTCAAGCACAAGCAATGCGATCTTTTCTATTTCATATAACATTACAACCTATTAAATTAAAATAATGTACAACAAGTTTTATTACCGGTACCTAATACATACAAATGTACGGATCACATGACTTAAGTATTCATGACATATATACATTTAAACCATATCCCAACCAATGTCATTTTATAACATATATTGGACATAATTCAAAACTCATATAAGCTGATTTTCATTCATATTACTATAATACATATACATATTAAACCAATCGAACCATTTATACCATTTAATAAACAATTGCATATACAAACATATTAATATTACATCTTGACCTAACATACTGTTTCACTTTTCATTTGGATTTTTACCTAACCAACCATGAAACATAGTCATTTCTTACCATTAACAATCAGATCTATATAGCCAACTATCATTAGTAAAGCATATTAAACAAGTAACACCTAAATTCACCTTAGTTGAGATCAAGCATACATCATAAACACAGCAACCATACATATAATAAGCAAAGACCAAGTTTGTTAAAACCAACCCATAACATATATATGTATATATATCAAATGAGCACCTTCCATATATGACATAAACCATACCGAATTTAAAACATCCATAAGCATTATGAACAAGCCATTATATCAAAACGTAGAAATGAAACTTAACCAAAAGAAATAGCCATTTTCGCAAGGCTATATTTATATACAAGACCAAATATCATAGGTTTCAAAACTTAGTCTAACCTATACATGCCTTTGATTCAAAAACTAAACTTATAAGTACTAAAGGAGATGATAGTGTGGTTGACTTCTCTGACGATCCTCTGAGCCTATAGCTTGTCCAAAATCTATAAAACATAACATTGAACACACACAGAGTGAGCTTACTAGCTTAGTAAGCCTTAAGCAATTTTGATATAACATTCAAACATTTAAGCATTTTAATCATTGGGTTTATGGCATTGCTTATAAACATTTTAACTTGAAATTTCATCATGGCCGAATGCTATCAATATAATTTACCCAAGTATCATCACTTTATTACTACAAGCATGTAACTCATCAAATTAATTTAATTCGAATTAGTGTAGGTTTCACACGGCCATGACACGTGCCCATGTTCAAGCCGTCACCCACACGACTGAGACACATGCTCGTGTCTCTGCCCGTGTGCTCAATTCTGAGCATTCTGTTTTTTAAAATTAAAATGGAGGGGACACATGGCCAGATAACATGCCAATCTACTAGGCCGTATGTCACACGGCTTAGACACAGGCCCGTGTGTCTACCCATGGACAAAATAAAGCCATTTCCTAGCATCATTTCTCACCCAAATTTCCATTTTTCCTTCACCAACACTTACAAGTATAATCCAACCAAATGCAAGTATAATTCAAGTCAATTTCTATCATCCAAACTAATACATTTCATCATATATTTGTGTTTAATGACTTACCTTTATGTAATGTACATAATTTACAACATTATATGTTCATAGTTATCATTTTAGTTAATGTATTGATTTAACCATAACATACATTAAAACATAAGTGTATTAGCCATTCCAATGGCTAAGTTTCATTCATTACTTACACAACATCTTTTGATTTAGTTAACCTATACATGCCATTAACAAAATAAGATTTTCATTTATACCAAAACGATAGGTTGATAATGTGATGATTTGCTCCGACTAATATCCAACCTTCCCAAGCTTTGAGCACTCTAAAATAGGGAAAATTAAACCTAGTAAGCATATTATGCTTAGTAAGCTCGTATAACCCAAAACTAAGCTTACCATTTCATTCCATAAATTAACCATACAAAACATGCTTTCCAACTATTTGACAATTTGCCTATTCACATACATTCAACCAACACATTAGTCATAAATATACTATTATGCATAGATGAACTCACCATGCCATATGCGTATTTTATCCATTGAATCATTTAATTTTCGATGGATATTTGAAGTAGTACACTTGAGGCGTACAATTCCATTATCCGTCAATTCATATCCAGTAGTACCTTATAGGTACACTCTCGAGCCACATATCACACAGCAGAATTACCAATCCAGGCTAAATTCCAACTGTAACATATACTCTAAGGGTTTTTTCGGATTACCAGTCCAAGCTAAATCCCTTATATGACAAGGAATTCCTTATAAAGTTCATTATGGATTACCAGTCCAGGCTAAATCCTATTTGAAACATATAATCGAGTGGCTCATTTTGGATTACCCGTTCGGGCTAAATCCATTTTGCAACACATGTAGTTTCATCAGGGAAATCACCTTTTTATCCATCGAAATTTCAATATTCAAGGAATTTAACCCTTTTTCAATAATTTTTCAAACATGTATCATTTCATTCATTACCATATCTACGTAATTCACATACATGATTTCATATAACATAATATAACATTCAAATCAATACATTTCTATACTCATTTAAGTTATACGAACTTACCTTGATACTTGTTCGTATCTAAAGTCTACTAATAGGAAATCTTTTACTTTCCTTGATCTTGATCTTTGTTTTGTATTTCCGTATCTATGTAAATGAATTTAATCATCAATTCAATCCATTTCATATTCTATTGAACTTAATTTACAATCTAGGCAAAAGTACCATTTTGCCCCTACACTTTTATTTAATTCCAATTTTGTCCCTAGGCTTGGAAATTGAAATTCATGCAATTTAATCATTATTCCAAGCCCAACCAAAATTATAATATAACTTTTCCAGCACAAATATTCTCAAAATTTTAAAATTTTCCATGAGTTTTACCATTTTTCAATTTAGTCCCTAAATCAAATTTCCATCAAATTTCCCTTTGTAAACGTTGTTTATATATAAAAAAAAACCTTTCATTTTCTACCATAAACTTTTAAATTTTAGCATATTCATCCATGAAAATTTTCTATACTTTGATATTTATTCAAATTAACCCCCCAAATAGAGAAATTAAGCTTCTTCGATCTGAAAAATATAAAAGTTACTAAAAATGGGACATAGGAACTTACCAATTTATGCCTTGAAAGCTTGCTTTATCTTTCCTAGGGTTTCCATGGAAATATTTGGGGAAGATGATATGAAGATATCTTATTTAATTAATTATCATCTTTTAATTTTTCTCATTTCCAATTTAGTCCCTAGCCTTTTCTAATTTTTCCATGGATGATTCACCAAAAATATCTACATATTTTTCATCAATGGTCTAATTACCAATTAAAGACCTCAAGTTTTGAATTCCATAGCTATTTAATCCTTATAGTTACTAGAATTCAAATGTGACATTTTATGCAATTTAGTCCTTTCTACAGTTAAACACCTAATTGATAAAATTTTCTTATCAAAATTCTCATGCAATCATTCTACCACATTACGAATTATTTCATAATGTTAAAATATTTTATCCTTTCGGCTCGAACTTGTGGTTACAAAACCACTATTTTGACTTTATTGAAATTAGGTTGTTATAACTCTCCCCCCTTAAGGATTTTCGTCCTCGAAAATCTTACCAGTAAAGTGATTAGGGAACTGCTTTCACATGGTATCCTCCAGATCCTAAGTAGCTTCTTCAATTCCATGTTTTTTCCAAAGAACTTTTACCAATGCCAACTTTTTATTTCTCAATTTATTTCCCGTACCGAAATCTTGATCGGTTCTTCAGTATATGTCATATTAAGTTGAATCTCCACTTCTGTCGGAGAGATAACATGTGAAGGATCCGATCGATACCGTCGTAACATTGATACATGAAAGGCATTATGAATTTTATCAAGCTTTGGTGGCAACGCCAATCGATATGCAACCGGTCCAATTCTTTCAATAATTTCATTGGGCTCGATAAATCTTGGACTCTATAACAGCCCGATTTAGGGGCTAGTCAGAATAGTGATCTCGGGATCAATAATTTGAGATTAAAGAAATTTATTTTCATGTTATATTATGAGTTAGAGCATGATAGCATATGTGCATGAAAATTTTGGTGCTTTAATTTTTAATGATTTCATGATTAATCGTGAAAAAGGACTAAATCGCATAAAGTGTGAAAGTTCCATTCTATAAGCTAATGGTACCAAATAGCCATAGGTTGTCAATTGGAGGTCTTTAAAAGGAAATTAAACCCCCAATATTTGCTTGGCTGGCCATGGACTAGCATAGGAGACAAATTTATCAATGTTGGTCAAAGTTGGTGATAATAGGTGGACAAATTTGACTAGTATTAATAAAATAAGGAGAGAAAGATATCATCTTTTTTATCTTTCACTCTTCCATAGAAAATTAGTAGCAATAGAGGGTAGAAAGCTTCAAAAAAAATTTAGCACACTCATCTCTTTACAAGTAAGTGTTCTAGTGATCTTTTTTAGAAAATAGTTGTACTTTTGGGACCCCTAAAGCTTAAGCTTTCAAATGAGGGGACTATTGTGCAATATGGTAAAAAGTTTAGAGTTGTTCCATGAAGATATCTTAGCTATTTGCTGCATTTTTGTGGAAGAAATTAAGTATTAGTTATTGGATGAACAACTTTTGTGAAAGGTGTTGTCTTGAAAACACCTAATTGGACCTAACTGAAACAGTTACAAATTTGTAGTAATTATGTGAAATGCTGAGTTTTGATGATATCTATAAGATTATTAAATATTCACCTAGGCTTGTTGAAGGTAGAAATGTAATTAGAATTAATTTTTGAGCCTAAGGGCAAAATGGTCATTTTGCCAAAGTCTAGGGGCAAAATAGTAATTTTCCTAAGCATGATTATTGAAATGATTTCATTAATGTGGTGATTAAAATGAGTAAATTTCTATTATAGAGCAAGAATAACTGAGAACTTGCCTTGACCGGGGAAAGGACAAAGTCTTAAACTAAACCGACGGGTTAGCTCATTTTGAAATCGAGGTAAGTTTGTATGTGATTAATGCAATAATTATGTTAGCATAACTGAGAATACTTATTCTATTGATGTATGATGCTCTACTAAATTGATGATGAATGAGATGTTGAAGTCCTAGTGGACCATATTGAATATGAAAATGCTATTATCGAGATATGAAATAGATAAGGTCCCGTATAAGACTATGTTCGGGACATGGCCTCGGCAGCGAGTTGGAATCCCGTATAAGACCATATCTGGTATATGGCTTCAAAAATAAATATGTAAATCGTTTAAGACCATATCCGGGATATGGCATCGATACTTGATGTGGAAGTCCATGTAAGACCTTATTCGGGATATGGCATTGGCATTTAGAGGTGACCCCATGTAAGACCACCTCGTGGATGGTGGCATTAGCTTTGCACCCATCTCAATAACGATGGAAATGCATCTTTGACCATCTCTAGTAAATAAGGAATAAGTAGATGAGTTTAAAAGTATGAATGAGAATGGTATTAAAGTCATGGGAATGAGTGAATACAAGTACTCGTGAATGAGTCACCGTGAAACGATTATAACATGTGGCACGGCATGTGCTAAATAAGGGCAATCATACGTAAATATGTCAAAATGCCTTTGACTAGTGTATGATTAGTTAATGCCATGGATGGATTATATTATGAAATTATTATTACTATACATATTTCCATGCAAAATTACTAAGCTTTATGCTTACCCCTTTCATTTCCCTTCTTTCTTGTAGTATTGCCAAGATAACTCGAGGATCGTGGATGTAGGAGTTCGAAAATCACACTACCGACATCACTTTGATATAACAATTTAGACTTATTTTGAGTATGGCATGTATAGGACTTAGGTATTTTGATAAGTTGTAATTGTTAGTCAAAGTGTTGGCTATGTAAGTTATAAAAGTCATGTTGTAAATGGCCTTATAAGTTAGGCAAATACTTGGCAAATTCTATTGCATAATGAAGATTAATTTCATGAAGTATATGTCCTTTTGATTATCGTTTATGTTGGAATATGTATGTGTGTAACGTAGGGTGCCAAGGGCTTGGTATATAGCCTGCTAATTGTCCTCATAGGTAGACACACGGGCGTGTGTCTAGACCGTGTGGGAGGCATGGCTAGCACGTGGGCATATGCCAAGTCATGTGATGTCTGCACCTTGTACTTGGGATTTAAATTGTCACACAGTTGAAGCACACAAACGTGTGTATAGGCCGTGTGGATAAGTCAGAATGATAAGGTTTGGCACATAGACCAGGGCCATAGGCGTGCCAAGGCTGTGTGAAATTAGTTAGTGTCGACCACGGGTGAAAGATACGGGCATGTCTTAGAGGCACACGAGCGTGTCCCTAGTTCAACACGGTCGTGTGGCCCCTGTTCTGATGAAAGCCTTCCAAGTTCATAAAAGTCTCCTATTAAATTTTGAAACCTCTTGGGGGCATGTTTAGGACCATATAGGCCGAGAATGAGAAAGAAATGGTTTGAACAAATATTTTTAACCCTATTCGAGAAGTTTAAACAAGATTAGTTAGGTAATGCCTCAAACCTTGTTCTAACTTGCATACGGGTAAGGGGTGTTACATTTATTTGTATCAGAGCTATGGTTTAGTCCGTTTTAGGACTAACGTAGCGTAAGTACGAGTCTAGCTATACATGCCATATGTAAGAGTGTCTAAGTAATGATAGTGTGATGGCTCCTGACGTATAAAATCGTGTTTTATGCAGTATATGGATTCTGATCTAGATTGACCTGTAGCCGATGATGCTGCAAGTAATGCACTGGCTCCCGCTCAAGGGACTACGTCAGCTAATAGTAGACCCGAGACCTTAGGTCAAGGGAAGAGGCTAGAGAAGCCTTTCCCCACATGATGAGTAACTGGTATACTAAGTATACCCGAGCAAATCCTAACTTTTAACCCTTCCACCCCTACCTATCCCTCAATCTGCTCCAGTAGTTCTTCAAGTGGTGAGGTGGTGAAAGAGAAAGGCCTCCAGTAGATAAGATTCGGAAGCAAGGAGCCGAGGAATTTTGGGCAAATAAGGACGATGACCTAGAGAGCAAAATTCTGGCCCGAGAATACCACCAGGGTATTCGATGAGTTGTCCTATACCCCTAAGGAGTGCTTAAAGCGTGTAGTATCTCTCCTGGGGGATTAAGCCTACAGATGGTGGAACACTCTGGTGTCAGTAGTGCCAAGGGAGAGAGTTAGCTGGGAATTTTTCCAAGAGGAATACCGGAAGAAGTACATCAGCCAGAGGTTCATCGACCACAAGAGTAAGGAGTTCTTGGAACTGAAGTAAAATCGTATGTCAGTGACTGATTATGAATGGGAGTTCGTAAGGCTTAGCAAATGCGCTTGGGAATGCGTGGACATTGAGGCAGTCATGTGCAAGAGGTTTGAAGACGGATTGAATGAGGACATCCGTTTATATTTTGGAGTCCTCGAACTAAAGGAATTTGTAGTGTTGGTAGATAGAGCCTTTAAAGCCGAAGAGTTGATTAAGGAGAAAAGAAGAGCGGAGAATGAGTCTCATGACTCAAGAAAGAGACAACTAAATAAATCTCACCAATCCTTATCTAAAAAGTTGAGGGATTTCTCTACTCGATCAGTCACTTCAGCGGAGTTTTCAACCCAAGTAAAGGTAAGCAATTTTCAGGGTTAAAAGGGCAGACCACATCAGTTGCTAATATAGGCAACATCTGACCAAGTAGACTGGAATGCCCTCAGTGTGGCAGGTGCCATGCTGGTGAGTGTCAAGCTAATAAGAAAGCTTGTTTCAGATGTGGGTCCTTAGACTACTTTATCAGAGACTGCCCTGAGGTGGGCGAGAAAGAAAAGCCTCAGAATACAAGATCGGGAAGTACTACTAGGGAAGACCACTGAGAAACCCAGGAATTGAGATGGGTAGCAAGAATCCATCTAGAGAGCAAGCTGCTAGAGTTGAGGGTAGAACACCGGTGAGGACATATGCCATTCGCACTCGTGAAGAGGCATCTTCCCCCGACGTAATCACGGTACCTTTTCTCTCCATAATACTCGTGTTATAGCTTTAATTGATTCGAGATCTACCCACTCATACATATGTATGAAATTAGTCTCTAGCATGAGCATGCCTATAGAGTCTACTAAATTTATCATAGGAGTGTCTAATTTCCTAGGAAAACGCGTGTTGGTTGACAGAGTTTGCAAAGGTTGCCCTTTGATGATTAAAGGTCATTGTTTCCTGGTTGATCTTATGCTATTGCCATTTGATGAGTTTGACGTCATTCTTGGGATGGATTGGTTAGTTACTCATGGAGTAATTGTGAATTGTGGGGAGAAGTATATTGAGTTGAGAGAGGAAAATGGTAATCTTATTCGTGTTAAATCAGATAAGCTGGATAGTTCACCAGTAGTGATGTCAATCTTATCAATTCAAAAGTATTTAAGGAAGGGATACGAGCTTGCCTTTGTGTTGAACACTAAAGAGACTAATTCGAGAATTGAGTCGGTACCTATAGTATGCGATTACCTAGATGCCTTTTCAGAAGAGTTGCCAGGGCTACCTTCGGTTAGAGAAATTGAATTTGGGGTTGAGTTAGCTCTGGGTACTGCCCCTGTTTCTATTGCTCCATATAGAATGGCTCCAATGAGCTAAAAGAGCTAAAAGCAGCACAGTTGCAAGAACTAACAGATAAAGGTTTTGCAAGGCCGAGTTTCTCCCCATGGGGTGCTCCCATTTTATTCGTGAAGAAGAAAGATGGTTCCATGAGACTATGTATAGATTATATGCAACTCAACAAGGTAACTGTAAAGAACAAGTACCCGTTGCCGAGGATCGACAATCTATTCAATCAATTGAAGGGAGCCACAGTAGGGTACTATCAATTGAGAGTCAAGGACTCGAATGTGCTAAAAACCACCTTTAGGACTAGGTATGGCCACTATGAATTTTTGGTCACGCCTTTTTGTCTAATGAATGCCCTACGATCTTCATGGATTTGATGAATTGCATTTTTCGACCATACTTGGATAAATTTGTTGTGGTTTTCATCGATGACATACTAATATAATTTCGGGATGAGAATGATCATGCTGAGCATTTGAGTATGGTTCTACAAGTTTTGAGAGAAGAACAATTGAATGCCAAATTTAGTAAGAGTGAATTTTGGCTCAAGGAAGTGGGATTTTTGGGGCACATTGTCTTGGGAGATAGGATTGAGTCGACCCGAGTAAGATTTCAACAATTGTTGAATGGAAACTACCGAGGAACATAACTGAAGTAAGGAGTTTCCTAGGCCTAGCCGGCTATTATAGGCGTTTTGTCAAGGGGTTTTCAATGATATTTAGCCTGATGATGAGACTTTTTCAAAAATGTGAAGTTCGTTTGGATAGAGAAATGTCAACAGAGTTTTGAGAAATTGAAGACACTATTGACCGAAGCTCCTATTCTGGTGCAACCCGATCCGGGAAGAGAATTTGTGGTTTACAGTGACACGTCCTTGAACAGATTGGGTTGTGTACTTATGCAAGAGGGTAAAGTGATTGCATATGCCTCTAGGTAGTTGGTGCCGCACGAGAAGAACTACCCGACTCATGATTTAGAGTTGGTCGCAATCGTGTTTGCGTTGAAAATTTGGAGGCATCATTTATATGGTGAAAAGTGTCAGATTTTCACCGACCATAAAGGCCTAAAATATTTGATGACTCAAAAGGAATTGATTTAAGGCAATGAAGGTGGTTAGAGCTGATTAAGGATTATGAGTTGACAATTGACTACCATCCAGGAAAGGCGAACATGGTTACCGATGCTTTGTATAGAAAATCATTATTTGCACTAAGAACCATGAGTACTCAGATGACTTTGTTGGATGATGGTTCCGTTTTAGTCGAATTGAGGGCTAAACCATTATTTCTCCAAGATATTTGTGAAGCTCAGACAGATGATAACAGCTTGCAAGCCAAGAGAGTTATATGTGAGACAAACGTTGAGTCAGACTTTCGAGTAAATCCTGATGGATGTCTAACATTCTAAGATTGGGTTTGTGTACCTAGAAATGACGAGCTTATTCTTAAAATCTTGCAAGAAGCGCATAGCGAATGTTTGAATGTACACCCAGGCAGCACAAAGATGTATAATGATTTGAGGAAATGGTATTGGTGGCTTAGTATGAAGAAAGATATTTTTGAGTTTGTATCGAGATGCCTGATTTGTCAGCAAGTGAAGGCTGAACATCAAGTACCTTCAGTTTTACTTCAGCCAATTATGGTTCCTGAGTGGAAATGGGACCGTATTACCATGGACTTCGTGACGGGCTTACCGTTGACTCCAAAGAAGAAAGATGCAGTATGGGTAGTGGTTCATAGATTCACAAAGTCAGCCCATTTTATACCAGTGCGAGTCGACTACTCACTTGATAAATTAGCGGACTTATACATGTCAGAGATAATAAGACTCCATGGTGTACCGTTTTCGATCATTTCGGATAGAGATTCGATATTCACATCGCACTTTTTGAAAAATTTGCAAGAGGCTATGGGCACGAAATTGAGTTTCAGTACAGCCTTTCACCCTCAAATCGACGGGCAGTCGGAGAGGGTAATTCAGACACTTGAAGACATGCTTCGATGTTGTGTTTTGGAATTCCACGGTAATTGGGAGAAATATTTACCATTGGTGGAATTCGCCTATAATAAAAGCTTTCAGTCAAGTCTGAAAATGACACCTTATGAGGCATTGTATGGGCGTAAGTGTCGAACGCCCTTGTGTTGGTCAGAACTCAAAGAGAAACAAATTCACGAGGTCGATTTGGTTAAGGAAACTGAAGAGAAGGTAAAAGTGATACATGACTAACTGAAAGCCACCTCAGATCGGCAAAAGTTCTATTCGGATTTGAAAAGGAAAGAGATTGAATTTAAAGTTGGTGACAGAGTGTTCTTGAAAGTTGGAGGAAAGTCCTCAGATTTGGTCGGAAGGGCAAATTGAGTTCGTGTTTATCGGACCTTACGAAGTTACCGAGAGGATAGGACCGGTAGCTTATCGGTTAGCCTTGCCACCTAAGTTGGAAAAGATTTATGACGTCTTTCATGTATCCATGTTACGCCGATACCATTCAGACCCTTTACATGTCATAGTACCGACAAATATAGAATTGCAACTGGACTTAACTTATGGTGAAGAGCCGGTTAAAATCTTGGTGCAAGAGGTCAAGCAATTAAGAAACAAAAGTAGAGCCCTAGTGAAAGTTTTATGCCAAAGACACGAAATAGAAGAGGCTACATGGGAGCCCGAGGAAACGATGAGAAACCAATATCCCAACCTTTTCATTGGTAAGCTTTTCGAGGACGAAAATCCTTAAGGTGGAGAATTGTAACAACCCGATTTAGGGGCTATTCAAAATAGTGATCTTAGGATCAATAATTCGAGATTAGAGAATTTATTATCATGTTATATTATGAGTTAGAGCATGATAGCATATGTGCATGAAAATTTTGGTGCTTTAATTTTTAACGATTTCATGATTAATCATGAAAAAAGACTAAATCGCATAAAGTGCAAAAGTTCCATTCTATAAGCTAAAGGTACCAAATAGCCATAGATTGTTAATTGGAGGTATTTAAAAGGCAATTAAACACCCAATATTTGCTTGGCCACCATGGACTAGCATAGGAGACAAATTTGTCAAAGTTGGTCAAAGTTGGTGATAGTAGGTGGACTAATTTGACTAGTATTAATAAAATAAGGAGAGAAAGATATCATATTTTTCTCTTTCACTCTTCCACCAAAAATTAGCAGTAAATAGAGGGTAGAAAGCTTCAAAAAAAATTTAGCACACTCATCTCTTCACAAGTAAGTGTTCTAGTGATCTTTTCTAGAAAATAGTTGTACTTTTGGGACCCCTAAAGCTTAAGCTTTCAAATGAGGAGACTATTGTGCAATATGGTAAAAAGTTTAGAGTTTTTCCATGAGAGATATCTTAGCTATTTCCTACATTTTTATGGAAGAAATTGAGTCTTAGTTGTTGGATGAACAAATTTTGTGAACGGTGTTGTCTTGAAAACACCTAATTGGACCTAGATGAAACGGTTACAAATTTGTAGTAATTATGTGAAATTCTGAGTTTTGATGATGGCTATAAGAGTATTAAATATTCACCTAGTCTTGTTAAAGGTACAAATGTAATTAGAATTAATTTTTGAGCATAAGGGCAAAATGGTCATTTTGCCAAAGTCTAGGGGTAAAATAGTACTTTTGCCTAAGCATGATTATTGAAATGCTTTCATTAATGTGGTGATTAAAATGAGATAAATTGCTATTATAGAGCAAGAAGAATCGAGAACTTGCCTCGATTGGGGTATGGACATAGTCTTGAACTAAACCTACGGGTTAGCTCATTTTGAAATCGAGGTAAGTTTGTATATGATTAATGCAATAATTATGTTAGCATAACTGAGAATGCTTGGTATTCTATTGATGCATGGTGCTCTACTAAATTGATGATGAATGAGATGTTGAAGTCCTAGTGGACCATATTGAATATGAAAATGCTATCATCGTGATATGAAATAGATAAGGTCCTGTATAAGACCATGTTCGGGACATGGCCTTGGCACCGAGTTGGAATCTCGTATAAGACCATATCTGGGATATGACTTCAAAAATGGATATTAAAATCGTTTAAGACTATATCCAGGATATGGCATTGATACTTGATGTGGAAGTCCATATAAGACCTTATCCGGAATATGGCATTGGCATTTAGAGGTGACCTCATGTAAGACCACCTTGGGGATGTGGCATTGGCTTTGCACCCATCTCAATAACGATGGAAATGCGTCTTTGACCATCTCTAGTAAATAATGAATAAGTAGATGAGTTTAGAAGTACGAATGAGAATGGTATTAAAGTCATGGGAATAAGTGAATACAGGTACTCATAAATGAGTCAAACGATTATAACATGTGGCACGGTATTTGCTAAATAAGGGCAATCGTACGTAAATATGTCAAAAAAGCCTTTGACTGGTGTATGATTAGTTAATGTCATGGATGGATCATATTATAAAATTATTATTACTATACATATTTCCATGCAAAATTACTAAGCTTCATGCTTACCCCTTTCATTGCCCTTCTTCCTTGTAGTATTGCCAAGATAACTAGAGGATTGTGGACGTAGGAGTTCAGAGATCAAACTATCAACATCACTTTGGTATAACAATTTAGACTTATTTTGAGTATGGCATGTATAAGACTTGGGAATTTTGTTAAGTTGTAATTGTTAGTCAAAGTGTTGGCTATGTAAGTTATAAAAGTCATGTTGTAAATGGCCTTATAAGTTAGGCAAATACTTGGCAAATTCTATTGCTTAATGAAGATGAATTTCATGAAGTATATGTCCTTTTGATTGTCTTTTATGTTGGAATATGTATGTGTGTAACGTAGGTGGAAATGGCTTGGTATATAGCTTGCTAATTGTCCTCATGGGTAGACACACGGGCGTGTGTCTAGACCGTGTAAGAGGCACAACTAGCACATGGGCGTATGCCCAAGCCATGTGAAGTCTACATCTTGTACTTGGGATTTAAATTGTCACACGGCTGAAGCACATGGACGTGTGTATAGGCCATGTGGATAAGGTAGAATGACAAGGTTTGGCACATGGACCAGGGCCATAGACATGTCAAAGCTTTGTGAAATTAGTCAGTGTCGGCCATGGATGAAAGACATGGGCATGTCTTAGGGGAACATAGGTGTGTCCCTAGTTCAACACAGGCGTGTGGCCCCTGTTTTGATGAAAAACCTTCCAAGTTCGTAAAAGTCTCTTGTTAAATTTTGAAACCTCTCAGAGGCATGTTTAGGGCCATTTAGGCCGAGAATGAGCAAGAAATGGTTTGAAAGAATGTTTTTAACCCTATTCTAGATATTTAAACAAGATTAGTTAGGTAATGCCTCAAACCCTATTCTGACTTGCATACGGGTAAGGGGTGTTACAGACTCAATTTTCCGTTCCGTCCAAATCGAAGAACTTTCTTCCAAGGTGAAACTTTTAAGAATAGCTTATCACCAACTTCAAATTCTATTTCTTTTCTTTTAAGTTCGGCATAAGACTTTTGTCTATCAGAGGCTGCTTTCAAACTATCTCGAATCACATTTACCTTTTCTTATGTTTCCCAAATTAAATCAATTCCAAGAATCTTCTTTTCACTAAGCTCTGTCCAACATAACGATGTTCTACATTTTCGACCAACAGAGTTTCATACGGTGCCATTTTAATGCTGGACTAATAATTGTTGTTATAAGCAAATTCAATCAAAGGTAAATATTTTTCCCAATTACTTTCAAATTCAAGTACGCAACACTGTAACATATCCTCCAAAATCTATATAACACGTTCAGACTGGCCATCTTTCTAAGGATGAAATGCAGTACTGGCATGCAACTGTGTACCTAATGCTTCTTGTAATTTGTTCCAAAATCGGGATGTAAACCGGGATCTCTATCAGAAATAATAGAAACTGGCACCCCATGCAATCAAACAATCTCAGAGGCATATAATTCAGCCAATTTATCTAAAGAAAAATCCATACGTACCGTGTAAGACCCTTTACCCGTATTTAACGCAAGAACCGGGTACGAGGCATTACCGAACTTAACTTACTTACTCATATGAAATCGAGCAATAAACTTTCTTTTAAACTTAAACTTTTTCATTCAAACCCTTAACATACTTATTATGGTCCTATGAGACCCCATACATACACATAGAATGACCCGGGACTGAACCGAAAACTTACGAACACTTAGAAAATTTTTACTCAAAATAAGGCCACACGCCCGTGTAGATAGGGACATGCCCTTGTGGGTTTTGTGGTCACACACGCCCATGTCCCTAGTCCGTGTGGATTTTATTTTCCATTTCAAACCTACAAGAGTTTTCACATGGCTTGACACGCTTGTGCCTATGGCTCATGTCCCTCACACGACCTACCAACACGCCCTCGGGGCTGATCATATGTCACACACGGCTTAGACACATGCCCGTGTGTCTACTCATGTGGACAATTATAAGGCTATTTACCAATTCAATTGCCACTCTAAAAAACAACCACACTTATACCAATTCAATGCAACATACATCATGACCATAAGGAACTTTTAATACCCAAAATCAAGACATCCACACATAGGTCTACACTACATTCATCATGTGTGTACTTTATTCATTACTCATCCAATCACACAAGCATGCACTTCATGAACTTCATTACCATTGAATATATAAAGCTTATCAAATATTTGCCAATTTCCAATGGCCATTTACAAAATAAATTGAATGATATTAATAGCCATACATTGGCTAACAAATATGACATATCACAAAATAACCAAGTTCCTATACATGCCATACCCAAAATTAATCAAACTTTACTATACTAATGAGTAGTTGATAGTGTGATCCAAACTCCAACGTCCTACGATCTCCGAGCTAGCTTGGCGATACTATAAGGAAAAGGAAAATGAGAGGGTAAGCATAAAGATTAGTAAGTTTGCATGAAATAAAATAGTAGTAAGCATAAATATTAGTAAGTTTGCATGAAATAAAATAGCAACATAAAGGCTCATGATAAAATCCATTCATCTCATTGAATAATAACAACACAAGTTCTCAAGGACTTTGACATACTTACTCATACTTACTTTTACCCATTACATATTACATTATGGATCCATAATCCGCATTTTACTCATGGGTACATGTATCACTTCATCACATAATTTAGCACTTATGCTATCATGAACATAAACTTAACTCATTGTTATTTTTAACATAACTTTAGCTCTTTGCCCGTTGAACTACTTGGAATATCGAAGGATACTCAATCTCATCATACATGTAGCATGATGTCAATTCCATATCCCAGATATGGTCTTACATGGGATCACATCTAGATGTCGATGCCATATCTCAAATATGGTCTTACACGAGATCGTATATCGATGTCGATGCCATGTCCCAGACATGGTCTTACAAGAGATCTTTCTTCAATGCTGAGGCCATGTCCCAAACATGATCTTATATGGGACCTTCATTTGGTACCAATGCCATATCCAAGATATGGTCTTATATGGGACCTTCATTATCTCATGTCATGACACTGGTATCGTTGCTATTCCGAATGTTCAACCGGGACTTCAACTTTACATAATCTCATTTTACTTTCATCGAGGCATCATTAATCAACTTCATAGAAATAATATACATTTCTCATGATATCAAATAATTATTAACATAATAACATTATGAAGCTTTAATTTCACACAAACCTACCTCGGTATTCAAAATGTGTATAGATGTTCGATTTAGTCCACAACCTTGTTCTTGTCTCGATTTTGGTCCGAGCTTCGTGTTTCTTGATCTATAATAACAATTTCACTCATTTAATGATCACATTAACTGAAATAACTCATGAATCATCTTTTAAAAAAATTATGATTTTGCCCCTAAACTTTCACATATTTGCACTTTTTCCTCTAGGCTCGTAAAATTATTTTCATTCAATTTCCTTGTATTTTAAGCCTAGCTAAATCATTTTCATAACTACAATAGCCACCAATTTCCACTAATTCACTCATGTATGGCCACTTTCATAACTTTTACAAATTAGTCCTTTTTATGAATTTTCCATGAAAATCTCTTAGAAAAAGATGTTCATAATACATCAAACTTTCATATTCCTCCATAAATCATCAAAATACATGCATGTCATACATGGGTAAAGTTTTGAACATGAACCCTAGCTCAAAATATAGCTAGAAATAGCTAAATCGAGCTACGAAGATCTAAAAAATACGAAGAACATTAGAAATGGGGCTAGGAGGTACTTACAATCAAGCTTGAAAGATGAAGAAACCCTAGCTATTGAGTCTTTGTGATATTCGGCCAAGCCTAGATAAGATGGGAACCATTTTTGACTTATTTTCCCTTTTAATTCTTTTATTAACCAAATGAAAAAAATGCCCTTAAGGCCCATTTCTTAAGATTTTTCCTTCCCATGTCTATTTTTGTCCATCTTTACATATAATGGTCTAGTTTCCAAATAAGGACTTCTAATAATTTCTCTGATGCTATTTCATACTTGAATCTTCTAGAAACTCATATTTTTCAATCTTTTCAATTTATTCCTAATGGATAAATTGTTCACTACATTGTAAAATTTCCTTCATGAAATTTTTTCATAACCATGCAAAAATGTCTTAGACCTCTTAAAATCATGAAACACATATTTCAACTTCAAATTTGTGGTCTCGCAACCACTATTCTGGTTAGGCCCTAAATCGGGCTGTTACATACTGGTATAAAGTGTGAAGACTTTGTTAACCGGTCGACAAGCACCCAAATAGCATCTTTCTTCCTCGGAGTCAATGGTAATCCCAACACAAAATCCATTGCAATTCTTTCCCATTTCCATTCGGGTATAACAACTGGCTGTAACAACCCTGAAGGCACCTGATGCTCAACTTTCACTTGCTGACATATCAAGCATTTGGATACAAATTCAGAAATATTTCTTTTCATTCCTTGCCACCAATATATCTTTTTTAGATCATTGTACATTTTATTACTACCGGGATGAACATATATTGTACCATTGTAAGCTTTATATGAAATCTTCTGTACTAACTCTGAATTTTCAGCATACACAATCTGTCTCTGAACAACAAACAACCATCAAACCCAATCTAAAACTTCGAATCAGGATTCAATTCATATTGTTCTCATTTTGCTTGTAACTCAACATCATTTTTTTTTTGAGCTTCAAAAACTTGTTGCAAAAATACTAGTCTAATTTTCAACTCAGTCATAATAGAACCATCATCAAAAATAGGCAACCTAGTATTCATTGCTTGTAAAGCAAATAAATATTTTCTACTCAAAGCATCAGTAACAACATTGGCTTTACTCGAATGATAATCAATCACAAGATCATAATCTTTTAACAATTCAAGCGACCTGCGTAGTCTCAAGTTCAAGTCTTTCTGTGTCATCAAATACTTTAGACTTTGGTGATCAGTGAAGATATTACATTTTTCACCATATAAATAATGTCGCCATATTTTTTATACAAACACTATAGCTGCTAATTTAAGATCGTGTACCGAGTAATTCTTTTCATGTGGTTTTAGTTGTCTTGAAGCAGAGGCAATTACTTTACCTTCTTGCATCAAAACACAACCTAAACCATTCAAAGGTGCATCACTATAAATCACAAATTCCTTACCTGATTCAGGCTGTACCAACACAGGTGCTTTAGTTAATAAAAGCTTTTAACCTATGAAAACTTTGTTGACATTTATCATTCCACTCGAACTTCACATCTTTCTGCAATAGTCAAGTCATCGGAGAGGCTATCATCGAAAACCCTTAAATAAATCTCCGATAATATCCGGTTAAAGCCAAAAACTTCTAACTTCTGACACACTCTTTGGTGGATTCCAATTGACAATTGCTGAAATTTTACTTGGGTCTACCCTGATACCTTCAGCAGATACAATTTGTCCAAGAAATTTAACTTCCTGTAGCCAAAATTTACATTTATTGAACTTGGCATACAATTGCTTCTCCCGTAGAGTTTGTAATACAATTCTCAGATGATCAACATGCTCTTTTTCATCTTGGGAATAAACTAAAATATCATCAATGAATACCACCACGAACTTGTCTAAGTACGGTCTGAAAATTCTGTTCATCAGATCCATAAACACTTTCGGTGCATTAGTCAGCCCAAATGGAATCATTAAAACTCATAGTGACCATACCTTGTTCTAAAAGCTATTTTCGGAACATCTGAATCCTTTACCCGTAACTGATAATAACCCGAGTGAAGATCAATTTTTGAAAATACAGTAGCCTATTTTAACTTATCAAATAAGTCATCTATTCGAGGCAACAAGTACTTATTCTGTATTGTAACTTTATTTAGCTACCTGTAATCAATACATAACCTCAGAGATCCATCTTTCTTCTTCTCAAATAAAACCGATGCACCCCAAGGTGAAAAATTGGGTTGAGCAAAGCCTTTGTCAATTAATTCTTGTAACTGTACTTTCAACTCTTTCAACTCAGCTGGAGTCATTCTATAAGGTGCTATTGATATTGGTGTTGTTCCCGGAATAAGGTCTATAGAAAACTCCACTTCTCTGAAAGGTGGTAATCTAGGTAACTCTTTCAAAACACATCTGAAAATTCACACATAACTGACACTGACTGAATCTTTGACTCAGTTACCTTTGTGTTCAATACATAAGCAAGATAAGCATCGTATCCCTTTATGATACATTTCTATGTTGCTATTGCTGAAATCACATTATACAAACCATCTAATCTATTAGATTCAACATGGAGTAACTCACTATTCTGACATTTCAACACAATGTATTTCTGTTTACAATTCACTACTGCATCATGCTGGGTTAACTAGTCATTCCCAAAATTTCATCAAATTCATCAGAAAGCATTAACATCAAATCAACTAAGAAGCATTTACCCTTTACCTTCAATGGAAAATATTTACAAACTTTATCCACCATCACACATTGACCCAGAGGATTTGAAACTTCCACAAAAATTCAGTGAATTCAACCAGTAAATTTTTAACATTTACTAATTTTGTACACATCTAAGAGTGTGTAGAACCAGGATCATTAAAGTAATAATATCAGTGCCAAGTAAAGAAAATGTACCAGTAAAGATGTCTGGGGTAGAGGCATCCTCTCTGGCATGTATAGCATAGGTTCTCGCCGGTGTTCGTACCACCAACATTTGTAGGGTGCCAAGGTGGTCTACCTCTAGAGATAGTATTACTCAACTTTGAAATCTGTTCAACCTCTTTTTCCCCTTTTTCCCTAAATATCTCTTAGGAAATGATCAAAAGAACCACATCGGTAGCAAGCCCCACTTTTTAGATGACATTCTCCAAAATGAAACTTATTGCAGTAGTTACATTTCGTCTTTGGATTGCCAACACGACCAACACTGGTTACTGATGGGGACGATGATCTCGGGTTAGAGTGTTGAAAATCTCGATCTTTTCCAGAATATCCGGCAGATGGAGTAAAACGATCATGGTATCTCTTTAATTTATTTGAAACAGATGATTTGGATTTTCCCATAGGTCTATTACCAAAAATTCGAGCTTCTCTTTCAGGTTGTTTCTTTTCTTTGCTAAGTTCTTCTGCTTTTAATGCTCGATCAGCCAGTACTGCAAATTCTCTTATTTCAAGAATACCAATCAACAGTTTAAAATCTTCATTCAACCCTTCTTCAAATCGTTTACACATTTCAGCCTCAGTTTGAACCCTTTTTGAGCATATTTACTCAGTCGAACAAATTCATGTTCATATTTTGACACTGTCATGTTCCATTGTTTAAGTTCTAAGAATTCTTTTCTTTTTGGACCAAGAATCTCTAACTTATATATTTCTTTCTGAATTCTGTTTGAAAGAACTCCCATGTAATGTTTTCTTTCGGAACAACAGAAGTTATAGTTTTCCACCAATAACAGGTTGTGTCCTTCAATAAAGGAACTGCACATTTCATGCAATTAGCTGGTGAACAAAATAATTTATCTAATACACGGATAGTATTCTCCAGTCAAAAATCAGCCTTTTCTGCATCATCATTTGTAGTAGCTCTGAATTCCTTAGCCCCATATTTTCTAATTTCATCAATCGGAGCCTTATCAATTTTAACTGATTTAGTACCTTGTGGTGTCTTAGGAATTGGTTGAGGACCAGGTGGGGGAGGTTGCTGAATAATAGGATTTATTTTTATATTTTGTGTAAATCATTCATTCATTATTTAAAACTACTACAATATGTAGCTCTTTGTATGGAAGCTTGAGCATTACTCTCAGCTTCCTTAGGATCAGCTCTAGCTTGGTCGGAAGACATTTACTATATGAAAAATACATTTAAAAATGGTCAGGATATATCACACTATCATAATTATATAATGGCATGTATAGCTAAACTCATTCTTGCTACGTTAGTCTGAGAATCGACTAAACTGTAGCTCTGATACCAATAAATGTAACACCCTTAACCCGTATCCATCGTCAGAACAAGGTTAGAGAGCATTATCAAAATTTTTCAGAACATTTTTAAATAAATCATGTAAACCATTATTGATTAACCGAGATTGTTAAGAATGTCCCTTAAATAGACCCTCGAGGCCCAATACGAACATTATAAATGAGTCAAGACTTATTCGGAACCTCTAGAATTTTTTTTGCAAAATTTCAAAATTTTTCTAAGGTGCAGGGCTCACACACCCGTGTGGTCCAAGGGACACGCCCGTGTGACCCTTAGACACGCTAGTGCCTTAGGCTTTGTCCAATTTAAGTTGCTCTCTAACTTGTGCCACACGGCCATGCCACACACCCATTTGCTAGGACATGTGGTTGATTAATTTAATTCGAATTAGGTGCAGGTTTCACAAGGACATGCCACACGGCCGTGTTCAAGTCCGTGTCACCCACACAGCTGAGACACATGCCCGTGTGTCTGCCTGTGTGCTCAATTTTGATCATTCTATCTTTCAAAATTAAAATGAAGGGGACACACGGCCAGGCAACATACAAATGTACTAGGCTGTGTGTGACACACGACCTAGATACACGCCGATGTGGACAAAATAAGGCTATTTCCTAGCCTCATTTCTCACCCAAATTTCCATTTTTCCTGCACCAACACTTACAAGTCTAATCCAACCAATTGCAAGTATAATTCAAGCCAATTTCTATTATCCAAACTAATACATTTCATCATATATTGGTGTTTAATGACTTACCTTTATGTAATTTACATAATTTACAACATGAGATGTTCATACTTATCATTTTAGTTAATGTATTGATTCAACCGTAACATATATCAAAACATAAGTGTATTAGCCATTCCAATGGCTAAGTTTCATTCATTACTTACACAACATCTTTTGATTTAGTTAGCCTATACATGCTATTAACAAAATAAGATTCTCATTTATACCAAAATGATAGGTTGATAGTGTGATGATTTGTTCCGACCAATCTCCAACCTTCCCGAGCTTTGAGCACTATAAAACAGGGAAAATAAACCTAGTAAGCATATTATGCTTAGTAAGCTCGTATAACCAAAAACTAAGCTTACCATTTCATTCCTTATATTAACCATACAAAACATGCTTCCCAACTATTTGGCAATTTGCCTATTCACATACATTCAACCAACACATTACTCATAAATATACTATTATGCATAGATGAACTCATCATGCCATATGCGTATTTTATCTGTTGAATCATTGAATTTTTTATGGATATTTCAAGTAGTACACTCGAGGTGTACAATTCCATTATCCATCAATTCATATCTAGTAGTACCTTATAGGTACACTATCGAGCCACATATCACACAACAGAATTACTAGTCCAAGCTAAATTCTAGATGTAACATATACTCTAAGGGCTTTGTCGGATTACCAATCCAAGCTAAATCCTTTATATGACAGAATTCCCTATAGAGTTCATTATGGATTACCAGTCCAGGCTAAATCCAGTCAATTAGGATTACTAGTCTAGGCTAAATCCTAATTGAAACATATACTCGTGAGGCTCATTTTGGATTACCCGTCCGGGCTAAATCCATTCTGCAACACATGCAATTTCATAAGGGAAATCACCTTTTATTCATCGAAATTCAATATTCAAGGAATTCAACCCTTTTACAATAATTTTCCAAACATGTATCATTTCATTCATTGCCATATCTATGTAATTCACATACATGATTTCATATAACATAATATAACATTCAAATCAATACATTTCTATACTCATTTAAGTGATACAAACTTACCTTGATATTTGTTCGTATCTAAAGTCTACAAATCTGAAATCTTTTGCTTTCCTCGATCTAGCTCTTTGTTTGGTATTTTCGTATCTATATAAATGAATTTAATCATCAATTCAATCCATTTCATATTCTATTGAACTCAATTTACAATCTAGGCAAAAGTACCATTTTGCCCCTACACTTTTAATTAATTCCAATTTTGCCCCTAGGCTCGAAAATTGAAATTCATGCAATTTAATCCTTATTCCAAGCCTAACCAAAATTCTAATATAACTTTTACCGTACATATATTCTAAAAATTTTAGAATTTTCCATGAGTTTTACCATTTTTCAATGTAGTCCCTAAATTAAATTTCCATCAAATTTCCCTTTGTAAAAGTTGTTTATCTATCAACAACCTTTCATTTTCTACCAGAAACTTTTAAATTTAATCATATTCATCCATGGAAAATTTTCTATACTTTGATATCTATTCAAATTAACCCCCCAAATAGAGAAATTAAGCTTCCCAGATCTCAAAAATATAAAAATTACTAAAAACTGGACATAGGAACTTACCAATTTATGCCTTGAAAGCTTGTTTTCTCTTTCCTAGGGTTTCCATAGAAATATTTGGGGTAGATGATATCAAAATAGGATGATATCTTATTTAATTAATTATCATCTTTTAATTTTTCTTATTTCCAATTGAGTCCTTAGCCTTTTCTAATTGTTCCATGGATGATTCACCAAAAATATCTATATATTTTTCATCAATGGTCTAATTACCAATTAAGGTTTTGAATTTCGTAGCTATTTAATCCTTATAGCTACCAGAATTCAAATTTGACATTTTATGCAATTTAGTCCTTTCTACAATTGAGCACATATGTGATAAAATTTTCCTATCAAAATTCTCATGCAACCATATTACCACATTACTAATTATTTCATAATATTAAAATATTTTATCTTTCTAGCTCGGATTTGTGGTTACGAAACCACTATTTCAACTTCATTGAAATTGGGTTGTTACAATCAAGGCCTTAGAAACACTTCAAAAATAATTCAAGATTAAATCAGAAACATTTAGAACTTTATGGGAAAAGATAGAAAATTTGTAACACCCCTCACCTGTATTCAATGCCAGAATAGGGTTATGAAGCATTACCGAACTTACAACACATTTAAACATAATTTTCTCAATCATATAATCAGTACATATAATCTTCATTCAATCTCAATCAATTTGTCCCTAATACGAGCCTACGAGGCCCTAAACATGCATTAAGACTGGTTCGGGACTAAAACAATAACTCGGGAGATTTTTTTCAACACTTATAAAATTTTTATCCAAAACAGGGGACACACGCCCGTGTGACTAGGCCGTGTGTCTCACACGGCCACCAGACATGCCCGTGTCATAGGCCATGTGAACATTCGAAATGGAAGCACATGGTCATGTCTCAGCCCGTGTCCTACCCCATGTCCACATAAGGGAGCTTACTAACTCGGGTCACATGGCCAACAACATGCTCATGTGTCTAGCCTGTGTGCCCTTTGAAGTGGCCACACACGCCCGTGTGCTAAGCCGTGCCAAACTTGAAGGGTATACTGACTTATGCAACACGGCCAAGTCACACTCTTGTGTGTTAAGCCGTGTGCAAATTAGGGGGTATACTGTAATATCCCGGGTTAGGGGTTATTTTGTTATGGCATGGTTTGCATGTGTTTGGTCTGATCATGTTGTTGTGTTTTGATGTTGTTGGGGCTTAGTTATAAGCTAGGTGTAAGCCTGAGTGGTAGGAAAAATTTTTGTTTTTAGGCTTAGGTGGGAGGAGCTGAAGGAGCTGGGGTTTATAAATATCTTTAGGTGAATTTTAGCATAACAAATGAGCTGGTGGAGTGGCAAGCAAGGCGCCACTAAGAGCTTGGATTGGCGTCACTTGTAGGAGGGAGGAGGTCCTGTGTTCAAGCTGCAGAGTGCTCCATTTTGGTTTCTATTTTGACGACATGGAGGGAGGAGTTGTGGCGCTCAAACTCGCCTTGACCAAGTCAAAAGTTCAAATGGTGGGTGGAGAGTGAAGTTAGGAGGAGACTAGTTCAAACTAGTTTGAATGGGTGGCTTGGAGTGTTTGGGAGTGGAGGCTGAATTTTGAGAGATTTTGGGGAGTGGCGGTTGATAGGTGTAGTGGGGAGTGATATGTCAAATTCATTTGGCAATTTGGGGCATTTTCTTTTTTGGTCACCTTTGGTGTCAAGCAAAAGTTTTTTTTTCTTATTTTTTCTTTTGGAAACAGAAGGTCTAAAGCTTACCCTTGCTGAAATTTCTTTTATTTTTTTCTTTTGACGTTCTTGGTAAACCAAAACTAGTATTTTCTTTTCTCTTAAAGCTAGTGCCGAAACTTACATTCTCCATTTGCTTTCTCCATTTCTATTGAGCCGAAACTAGCTTCTCTCCCTCTCATACTCTCTTTTCTTCTCTCAATATCCTCTTGCCGAAACTCCATTCTCCAAAAACACCATCCTCCATTTTCTTTTTCTTTAAACCGAAAACACCCTCCCTCTTTTCATCTTGATTGCCTTTCTTTTCCAAAAACCTCTTAGCCGAATCTTTCTTCAACCTTTGCCGATTTCTTTTCTCCTTTTGAACCACATTTCTTTTGCTTGGTACTTCAAAGACTCTAGCCGAACCTTCCTTTGTGTGAAGCCGAAACTTTTCTCCTTTTGTTAAGGGTGTTAGCCGAACCTTTTCTCTCCTAATAGTTTCTTTATTGCCGTATATCAGAGGAGGGTTGACCTTGTTAGATTCTTGTTTCAATAGGTCTAGTAAGATGTAAGTGTTTGGCTGAATGGCCATTTCTCCCGTCTCTTGTGCTTTATCAATTTTGGGTGTGTTTAAGGGCCGATTTCGGCATTTGTTGAAAGGAGTTAACTTTTGGTTTTGGCCGAAAGTTATAAGTGACTAATCTTGTGTTCGGCCAATTTTAGGAGCAAGATAATCGAGGGGTTTAAACCGGTTCTTTGGGATTGTTGCATGTTTCTATCGTGTGTAAACTAACACACCTTTTTTCTGAGTAATATGCTAATAACCTGATTGTGTAAGTGAAACAGTATGGGTGACTAATATTATACCTAATGAGGTATGGATACGGATTCGGGTAAGTCCATTTCATTACGAGATCGTGATGATATGTGATATCATAATTTATGGTGTGTGTATTTTGAGATGCCATATTAAGCATGTGAGCATGATAGCATGATTGCACGATTTGCATTAGTATGATATGTTATTGGGTGATATGAGAGGAGGGGATATGATATCCGTGTCTTTGGGACACGGAGGTTTGGCACCTCCAAAGGGTTTGGTACCACAGATTGATTATTGTGACTTTGGGTCACCAGAGGTTTGGCACCTCCGCCTCGTCCCGTTGGCTTAGCACCACAATGGGTTGGCCCCACTGCTGATTATACTGGAATTGACGCTAGTTATTTGGTATCACACAATGGGTTGGCCCCATCATCTTAACCGTGACTACGGTCACCAATGATTTGGTATCACACTTATGTCTTTGGGACACCAGAGGTTTGGCACCTCATAGCGACTCGTCCCTGTGGTTAACGCCACCGTGGGTTGGCCCCACTTTCGAGATACGGGATTGTCGCCAGTGATTTGGTATCACACGTGGGTTGGCCCCACAGATGGATCTTTCGTGACTTTGGGTCACCAGTGGTTTGGCACCACATCTATGGATATCGTGACTTTGGGTCACCAGTGGTTTGGCACCACCAGTGGTTTGGTACCACACGGGGTAGAAAAGGTGTTATGGATGGTTAGGATCGGGTGCATTAATTGTATTGCTTTGTTATGATGTGTGTTAGCATGTTGCATATACCGGGAGAGGGATTTATGCACTGAGTCTTGCGACTCACCTTCTCCCTTATCATTTCAGGTGACACATAGATCGCGGACTTGGAGCCAGGATGGACTCGAGGTGCCCATGCCATGGATAAATTCAGAGTTGCATTGATTTAAACTTGGTACTTTTTTCACTGGTTTTTCATTTGGTTTATTTGGATTGTAAAAGGCCTTTTAAACTTATGTTTTATTATTTATATGCGTGATTGGATTTCAAGTATGCCTTAATAATTAATTGGGTTAAAATTTGGCTAAAATTTGTAAAGATAAGGTTTTTCAAACTACATGTTTATATGTTTTAAACTTTACCATCTGTATCACACCGTAATTTAAGATAAACGAAACTCAAATGTTCTCCAACTTGAATGCATTCTCGCACTAAGTCAAAAAAATGTTTTTAGCAACAACAAGGATTACTTGAATTTCTAAACGAGATAAACTTGTTTTACTTACATAACTCGATTAAGTTTTTTTAAATTTTGGGTTTTCAAATGCATCATCGATTTTAAATCACCAACCTCAAGATTTTCTTCAAGTACAAAATTTAGCAAGATGATTTTATCAAACTTTTAAACTAAAACCTAAACCTCTCAAATACATTTTTCCTCGTAACATACCGATTCGATCGTGGTGTATTGACCGGGTTTGGGGTGTTACAATTCATGTATCGAGCCAAGTTCAAAGGTTTTGCCAGGGCCCGAGGCCCAAAATGTTTTAAATTCTGGTTTTAAAGTGTTTTGGCTTTAAAGAATATGGTTTGAAGGGCATGGCACCGAGTCTCCAAGATCACCCGCCTGTAAGTACCCTTACTATTGCTTGTGATTTTGATGTTGATGTGAGTGGATGACTAGTAATAGTGGATTACCTTAGAAACCTAAACCGATAGGACTTTGTGGACTTGCGAAAACAAGCTTCTTTAATAATCATAAGACTTTGCTTTTAAGCGATTGGAATAATTATCGATGCATAAAATTCTTTAAATCGTGCAAGATTTTAGTCATGAGTACACGAGGTGGACGTGGTCGTGGACGTGGTCAAGTAGGATGATGTTTCGAACCCGTAGGTTCGGCCGTGGGTCGAGAATGAGATACTCAGATCGCCACCGGTGGAGGTGGTGAGTTTCAGGAACAGACTAGGGACGACGCAATGTCACAGGCGATGCTGTGGGTTTTGGAAAGGGTAGTCAGAGTAGGTGGAGGCACAGGAGCTAGAAAATCGTGCTCGAGCGACTTCGGCAAACTGGCCGAGGTATTCCGAGGTGTCTCTGTGTTGCTCCAAAGATCTTGAATATTGGTCGAAGCGACAGAGCGAATCATGGACGATCTAGACCGATCGTCAAGAGAAGTTAAAAGGATAGTATCACTTCTCCGAGATGAGTCATACCAGTGGTGGCTCACGATTCGGACAGTGCTGCAATGAAGATATGACTTGGGACTATTTTAGGGCTACTTATCAGAAAAAGTACGTTGGAGCTAACTACATTAATGAGCAACGGAAAGCATTTCTGAGGTTAGTTCGGGAGTAACTGCGTCGAGCACGAGGCGAGTTCCTCAGCCGAGTCGGTATGCTAGGGGTATGGCGGCTCTCGAACATGAGAGGTGTGTTCGCTTCGAGGATGGCTCATGAGATGAATTAAGGTTGTTGATTGCTCCCCAGAGCGCCGAATTCATGTCTGGTTGAAAAGGCAAAGGTAGCCGAGGGTATTAAGGAGTCTGTGAGGCAAGGCATGGATAAGAATCGACATAAGAGGAATTTTGGGTCTTTTGGGTCGTCGGGTAATCCTCGTAAAAGGGCTAGACCGAGTGGGTAATCGGTTTAGTAGGTTTGTTCTTTGCTAGTCGGGGACCACCGCAGTAACCGTTATGGGAAAGCTCATTGGGAGGATGTTGGGTGGTGGTAGAGGATGTTTTGAGTGTGGCTCATTGGACCACCGTGTGAGGGACCTGCCCACGTAAGTTGGCTAGGATTCACCCGAGAGTCGGGCGTACTCAGCTCAGAATAATGGACCACCACCGCAGAGGGGCCGAGGTAATGGCAGAGGAGGTAATGGTTACGTCAGGGCCGTGGAGCACCGGGCAGAGGTGCAGGTAGTTCTGAGGCCAGACAGTCGGGGCTAGTGTATGCAGAGAGGCACCGAGAGGAGGGCGACGCACCAGACGTCATAACCAGTACATTTTTAATCTTTGGTTCTCCATTTACTGCTTTGATTGATGTGGGTTCAACACATTCATATGTTGCGAGTAGCATAGTGAAGACCATGGATCTAGACTCGAGATATCTTCTAGGCGATGACCGTAATAAGCCCTCTAGGTCACTCAGTAGTTGTAGATAAGTCAGATAGAGATGTACCTCTAGAACTCCAAGGGGTAGTGTTTGTGGTTGATCCGATGGAACTACCGCTTGGGGAGTTCGATCCGATTCTGGATGGGTGGCTAGTTAAGTACCAAAGAAGTTGGATTGCGGCTAAGCGCATGGTTACAAAAACTAAGGGTGATGAGGTAGTCCCTGATCGGTAATAGAAGAAATTACTTCTCCAATGTGGTGTCTCGCTCCGAAAGCCAAGAAGATGGTCGAAGGGTGTGAAGCATATGTGGTTCATGTGTGTGCCTTGGAGGCTAAAGAGTCTGCTATGGGGAGGTCTGAATAGTTAGGAATTTGTTGATGTGTTTCTGAGGAGCTTAGGGTTTGCCACCGATCGTGAGGTAAAGTTCGGATAGATCATATCTTAATCGCGCCAATGTCTATTGCTCCGTATAGGATGGCGCTTAAAGAGTTAGTAGAGCTTAAGGCTCGAGATCCGGGAGTTGTTGGACCGGTTTTATCAGTCAAGTGTTTCACCTTGGGAGTGCGGTACTTTTGTCAAGAAGAAAGACGGTACTATGCAGATGTGTATAGACTACCGCCAATTAAATAAGTCGACGATCAAAACAAGTATCCACGCCCGGATAGATGACTTGTTTGATCGGTGAAGGTGCGCCGTATTCTCGAAGATCGATTTAAGGTCCAGGTACCACCGATTAAAGGTGAATGAGGCGATATCCGCAAGACGGCATTTAGTACTCGGTATGGGCACTATGAATTTTAGTAATGCCGCTTGGGTTGACTAACGCCGCAAAGATTCATGGATATGATGAATAGGGTGTTCCAGCAGTATTTGGATCAGTTCGTAGTGGTTTTTATCGACGACATCTTGGTATATTCAAGGACTGAGGAGGAACATGATGCGCATTTACGGGTGGTATTGCAGATTCTGAGGGAGAAATAGCTTTATGCAAAGTTTAGTAAATGCGAGTTTTGGCTTAGAGAGGTGACGTTCTTGGGTCATGTAGTATCGACTGAGGGAATTAGAGTGGATCCTCGAAAGATTGAGGCGATTTTGGATTGGAAGCCGCCTAGGTCAGTAGCTGAGATTCGAAGTTTTCTGGGTTTGGCAGGATACTACCGAAGATTTGTAGAGGGATTTTCGTTGATCGCAGCACCGATGACCAAATTGTTAAGAAAAGGGATTCCGTTTATTTGGACTGAGAAGCAGCAGGAGAGCTTCGACAAGTTGAAGAAGATTTGACCGAGGCTCTGCTCTAATTCAACCCGAGGTGAAAGGAATTCATAGCTTATTGCGATGCATCACATACGGGTTTGGGTTGTGTCTCGATGCAGAAGGAAAGGTTGTGGCTTACGATCTCGGCAGCTGAGGCCACATGAGGTCAATTATTCGACGCACGATCTGGAGTTAGCGGCTGTATTTTTCACTTTGAAGATTTGGAGACATTACTTGTACGGAGAGAGATCGATAGTCTACACAGATCATAAGAGTCTGAAGTACCTTTTGACTCAGAAAGATTTGAATCTGAGGCGTAGATGGATTGAGTTGCTAAAAGACTACGACTGTTCTATTGAGTATCATCCGGCAAGGCTAACGAAGTGGCGTAGCGCTGGAGCCGTAAGGTTGTTTCGGACTTAAGAGCGATGTTTTCCCATTTGAGTTTGTACGACGACGGAAGTATTCCTACAGAGTGCAAGTTAAGCTTACTTGGGTTGAGCGGATCGTGGAAAACAGTTGATGGATGAGGTTTTGAGTACGCAGAGGTCACAAGTGCGTAATGATGGTTTGAGGGTTACAGCTTTGTCTAGTGATAGAGTTGTGTTTTCGGGAGAGCTTGTATGCCGAGGGATACCGAGTTAAGGCGTAAGATTCTTCAGATTTACATAGCACCCTTCACGCTATGCACCGGAGGTAGCAAAATGTATAAGGATCTCATAGAGCGCCTGTGGCGGTCCAAGAGGGAAGTGACAGAGTTTGTGGGAAGTGCTTGACATGTCGCGAGTCAAAGTCGAGCATCGCTGTCGTTAGGGTTGCTTCACCAGTGAAGATTCCACAAAGGAAGTGGGAAAGGATAACTATGGATTTCGTCGCTGGATTACCTCTTACGCCTAGCAAGAAGGATTGATTTGGTAATTGTGGATCTTCCGACTAAATCACTCACTTTATCCCGGTGAGGTGGATTACTCACTTCAGAGGTTGGCAAAGCTGTATGTGTCAGAGATAGTGAGGCTACACGGTGTGCCAGTATCAATCATCTCGGATAGGGATCCTAAATTTACGTCAAGGTTCTGGAAAGCGTTGCATCAGGCTCTGGGTACGCGGTTGGATTTTAGCACGGCATTTCACCCGCAGTCTGACGGGCAGTCGGAAAGGGTTATACAGATCTTGGAAGACATGTTGCGAGGTTGTGTTCTGGACTTCAGGGGTAGTTGGGAGGAGTTTCTACCATTAGCTGAGTTCGCCTACAACAATAGTTACCAAGCAAGCATCAAGATGGCACCTTATGAGGCGTTGTATGGTAGGAAGTGTCGCTCGCCTACGTGCTGGACTAAGTTGGGTGAACGTCAATTGTTGGGACTAGAGCTGGTTGCTGAGACCGAAGACAAGGTTAAGTTAATACAGGCTCGATTAAAAGAAGCTTCGGATCGGCAGAAGTCTTATGCCGATCTTAAGCGGAGAGATATTGAATTTGCTGTGGGAGATCAAGTTTTCCTGAAGGTCTCGCCGTGGAAGAAAGTGTTAAGGTTCGAAAGGAAAGGCAAGCTAAGTCCGAGGTTTATTGGGCCGTATAAGGTGCTGAGACGAGTGGGACCAGTAGCATATCAGCTTGAGTTGCCAGCAGAGCTAAGTCAGATTCACGACGTGTTCCACGTTTCGATGCTTAGGCGATATCGCTCGGATCCATCGCACGTGGTGGCAGTGGAAGAGATCGAGGTAAACCCAGATTTGACCATGGAGGAAGAGCCTGTACAGATTTTAGATCGGGATGTGAAGGTTCGTGATAGAAGTCTGTGCCTTTGGTTAAGGTACTATGGCGGAATCATGGCGTGGAAGAAGCTACTGGGAACCCGAGGATATGATGAGACAGCAATACCCGCAACTCTTCTGATCAGGTAATTTCGAGGCCAAAATTATTTTAAGGGGGGTAGAACTATAATATCCCGGGTTAGGGGTTATTTTGTTATGGCATGGTTTGCATGTGTTTGGTCTGATCATGTTGTTGTGTTTTGATGTTGTTAGGGCTTAGTTATAAGCTAGGTGTAAGCCTGAGTGGTAGGAAAAATTTTTGTTTTTAGGCTTAGGTGGGAGGAGCTGAAGGAGCTGGGGTTTATAAATATCTTTAGGTGAATTTTAGCATAACAAATGAGCTGGTGGAGTGGCAAGCAAGGTGCCACTAAGAGCTTGGATTGGTGTCACTTGCAGGAGGGAGGAGGTCCTGTGTTCAAGCTGCAGAGTGCTCCATTTTGGTTTCTATTTTGATGGCATGGAGGGGAGGAGTTGTAGGCAGTTCAAACTCTGCCTTGGACCAAGTCAAAAGTTCAAATGGTGGGTGGAGAGTGAAGTTAGGAGGGAGACTAGTTCAAACTAGTTTGAATGGGTGGCTTGGAGTGTTTGGGGAGTGGAGGCCAAATTTTTGAGAGATTTTGGGGGGAGTGGCCGGTTGATAGGTGTAGTGGGGGAGTGATATGTCAAATTCATTTGGCAATTTGGGGCATTTTCTTTTTGGTCACTTTTGGTGTCAAGCAAAGTTTTTTTTCTTATTTTTCTTTTGAAACCAAGGTCTAAAGCTTACCCTTGTGAAATTTCTTTTGTTTTTTCTTTTGATGTTCTTGGTAAACCGAAACTAGTATTTTCCTTTCTCTTAAAGCTAGTGCCAAACTTACATTCTCCATTTGCTTTCTCCATTGCTATTGAGCGAAACTAGCTTTCTCCCTCTCATACTCTCTTTTCTTCTCTCAATATCCTCTTGTCAAACTCCATTCTCCAAAAACACCATCCTCTATTTTCTTTTTCTTTAAATCGAAAACACCTCCTCTTTTCATCTTGATTGCCTTTCTTTTCCAAAAACCTCTTAGCCGAATCTTTCTTCAACCTTTGTCGATTTCTTTTCTCCTTTTGAACCACATTTCTTTTGCTTGGTACTTCAAAGACTCTAGCCAAACCTTCCTTTGTGTGAAGCCGAAACTTTTCTCCTTTTGTTAAGGGTGTTAGCGAACCTTTCTCTCCTAATAGTTTCTTTATTGCCAGATATCGAGGAGGGTTGACCTTGTTGGATTCTTGTTTCAATCACCTAGTAAGAGGTAAGTGTTTGGCGAATGGCCATTTCTCCCCTCTCTTGTGCTTTGTCGATTTTGCGTGTGTTTAAGGGCCGATTTCGGCATTTGTTGAAAGGAGTTAACTTTTGGTTTTGGCCGAAAGTTATAAGTGACTAATCTTGTGTTCGGCCGATTTTAGGAGCAAGATAATCGAGGGGTTTAAACCGGTTCTTTGGGATTGTTGTCGTTCTATCGTGTGTAAACTAACACACCTTTTACCGAGTAATATGTTAATAACCTGATTGTGTAAGTGAAACAGTATGGGTGACTGATATTATACCTAATGAGGTATGGATACGGATTTGGGTAAGTCCGTTTCATTATGAGATCTGTGATGATATGTGATATCATAATTTATGGTGTGTGTATTTTGAGATGCCATATTAAGCATGTGAGCATGATAGCATGATTGCACGATTTGCATTAGTATGATATGTTATTGGGTGATATGAGAGGAGGGGGATATGATATCCGTGTCTTTGGGACACCAGAGGTTTGGCACCTCCAGTGGTTTGGTACCACAGATTGATTATTGTGACTTTGGGTCACCGGAGGTTTGGCACCTTCGCCTCGTCCCAGTTGGCTTAGCACCACAATGGGTTGGCCCCACTGCTGATTATATGGGATTGACGCTAGTGATTTGGTATCACACGATGGGTTGGCCCCATCATCTTAACCGTGGATCGGCCACCGGTGATTTGGTATCACACTTGTGTCTTTGGGACACCGAGGTTTGGCACCTCATAGCGACTCGTCCTTGTGGTTAACGCCACCGTGGGTTGGCCTCACTTTCGAGATACGGATTGTCGCTAGTGATTTGGTATCACACGGGTTGGCCCCACAGATGGATCTTTCGTGACTTTGGGTCACCAAAGGGTTTGGCACCACATCTATGGATATCGTGACTTTGGGTCACCGGTGGTTTGGCACCACCAAAGGGTTTGGTACCACATGTGGTAGAAAAGGTGTTATGGATGGTTAGGATCGTGCATTAATTGTATTGCTTTGTTATGATGTGTGTTAGCATGTTGCATATACCGGAGAGGGATTTATGCACTGAGTCTTGCGCGACTCACCTTCTCCCTTATCATTTCAGGTGACACATAGATCGCGGACTTGGAGCCAAGATGGACTCGAGGTGCCCATGCCATGGATAAATTCAGAGTTGTATTGATTTAAACTTGGTACTTTATTTGACTAGTTTTTCATTTGGTTTATTTGGATTGTAAAAGGCCTTTTTAAACTTATGTTTTATTATTTATATGCATGGATTGGATTTCAAGTATGCCTTAATAATTAATTGGGTTAAAATTTGGCTAAAATTTGTAAAGATAAGGTTTTTCAAACTACAAGTTTATATGTTTTAAACTTTACCATCTGTATCACACCGTAATTTAAGATAAACGAAACTCAAAAGTTCTCCAACTTGAATGCATTCTCGCACTAAGTCAAAAAATGTTTTTAGCAACAACAAGGATTACTTGAATTTCTAAACGAGATAAACTTGTTTTACTTACATAATCGATTAAGTTTTTTTAAATTTTCGTTTTCAAATGCATCATCGATTTTAAATCAGTCAACCTCAAGATTTTCTTCAAGTACAAAATTTAGCAAGATGATTTTATCAAACCTTTAAACGGAAACCTAAACCTCTCAAATACATTTTTCCCTGTAACATACCAGATTCGGTCATGGTGTATTGACCGGGTTTGGGGTGTTACATATACTGACTTGTGTCGCACGGTTGATCACACGCTTGTATGTGAGACCGTGTGTAGTATACTGACTTGATATCTAAAACCACACTAGGGGACACACGACCGTGTACTTAACCGTGTGTGACACACGGCTGAGACACGTGTCCGTGTCTCTACCCATGTGGACAAAAATAGGCTATTTACCAAGCCATTTTGCCACCCCATTTGGTACACACCTTCACCTACACATATGGCACCAAAACAAAGCATAATAGGCAACCCAAAACAACCAAATCAAACATAATTCCTACCATTTCATCTAGGCATTTCTTAGCCTAAACCACAATCATAAACATCCTCAATTCATTAACCATTTCTAAGCAACATTAATCACATCACAAAATAGCATTAGCACATCTATAAACATACATCACAAACCAAACCAAATAAGTCAATTTACATAGCCATATGCAACATTATATACACAACGTTTATAGGCCAACACAAATGACCAAATTTGTTATCAAGCTATAACCAAAATGACCAAGGTCCCTATACATGCCATATGACACAAAACATAGTTTCAAAAGCACCAAAGTGTCAGTGGATAGTATGGTGAAGTCTCCGACGATCCTTGAATCCGAGCTCACTTTGAAATGGAAAAGCAACAAAGTAAGCTATATAGCTTAGTAAGCTCGTATGTTAACAATGAGCAAATATTACCATTCATTAATCATTCAAATAATAAAAACAATATACAACAATTCTATTAAATCTCAAAGCTATCAAATGATTATTCACATAACTTACCAAATAACTCATCAATTCTATAGTTTCAATACTCAATTCATTACCGTACGTACCTGTACCATCTTGTCCAAATCTCATACTCAATCACATCTTTCATTTACCTATTGAACCATTTGGAATAGAAGTCGGATACTCAAGGTCTCACATGATAAGTACCTATACCATGGCCCGAAGCCAAATCAAGGTAACTTATCCAAAATTCTGATATCATGGCCCGAAGCCAAATCAGCCGATATGCATGGCCCAAAGCCAAATCGGTATATCTCGCACCCAAAGAGTATACCTAATGACATGTCACTAGCATCCTAAACAATTCCTAAGGTTCAACCGGGATTCCAACTATCGAGTCATCGTCAAATCATTTTCGAAATTGCCTGTAATCACATAATCACAAGTCATACTATATCAAAGCATATACAATACATTTGTAATGAAATTATATGAACTTACCTCAGATGTTAAAACGGTGAATCTAGTCTATTAGTCGATAACTTTATCTTTTCTCCACTCCAAGTCTGTATTTCTCCTTTCTTGATCTAAATATATTTAGATTAACTTATTTAATAATCTATTCATTAAAATTAGTCAAAAACACACTTTAAAACACATTTACACTTTTGCCCCACATATCTCACATATTTCACAATTAGTCTTTATCTCATAAAATCACAATTTAATGAAATTCCAATTATACCCATGCTAGCCTAATTATCATAGTGCCCCCAGCAACCCATAATTTTCATTTATTTCACATTTTAACCACTAATTTTACATATTTATCAATTTAATCCCTATTTTGTATTTTCACTAAAAATCACTTAACAAAACTTGGTTAACTATCAACAACCATTCAAAATCTATCATCAAACATCAAAATACTCATATATTCATCAATGGTATTATTCAAAATCTTTAACAATTTTACAAATTAGTCCCTGGGCTAGCTAGTACTAGATACAATGATCACAAAAGCATAAAAATCATTAAAAAGGGAACAAAAATCACTTACCAAATTAAGCTTCAAAGTGACCGAACCTTGAAACTAATTTCATGGATTTTATAAGCCTTAATTTTTGGCTAACAAGATGATAATGAATTAATAGTGTTTTGTTTTATTTTAATTAACCTTTTATTAACTAGTTTACTAACATAACCTTTGTTATAAATCATTTAAATTCATTTATTCATGTCCATTTATGTCCGCTCACACTAATCATTGTATAATTACAACATAAGGACATTAACTTTAAGGATCTATAGCTTTAAGACACCTTTAGCTAATAGAACTCTACTTTTACACTTTATGCCATTTAGTCCTTTTTATCAAATTGACCATTCAAATGATAAAATTTCTTATCGAAATTTTCACACAATCACTCAATCACGCCCATGTATCAGGTCGTGTGGGCATTCAAAGTAGGGCACACGACAGTGTCCCAGCCCATGTTCATACCTGTGTAACTCTCTGACTTAGGTCACACGGCCAAGTCACACGCCCGTGTGATAGGCCATTTGTCACCACGGTTGAGACACATGCCCGTGTACCAGGTCGTGTGAAAAATCCTAAGCATTCTATTTTGAATTTTAAAGATGCAGGGGAAACACAGCCAAAACACATGCCCATGTGGTAGGCCGTGTGTCACACATGGTTAAGACACACTGTAACACCCCAAACCTTGCCTAGAAGTTAGGCTCGAACCTGGCGTGTCACATTAAAGTGTTTTTCGAAAACCATGTTTTCATTGAAAACACTCTTTAATATCTAAAAACTGAAGTCTCAGTTTGTGTTCATTCAATTTCATGGTTCATTGAAAAGTTAATCACTTTTAAAAAAGTTATTAACTTCATTAGAAATCTCTTTTAGTTGCGGAAGCTAATTTAAGGTAAAGAAGTTTAAAAAATATGTTTTTTTAAAACAATAATTAGGTTGAAAACTCGTTTACTTCTAACAGATATAAAACGTAACAAAAACACAAATTCAAAATTAAATCCAGAGAGGCCTTATTACAGAAATTAAAACCCAAAACAAAATTTAAAAGATATATAAAGTCCAAAGTATAATAGTTGTAGTCGTGTGGTCACCTCCGAGTCCCTCGCAGCACCGATCCTCCTAACGCTGGGGATTACTTGCACAGTTAAAAACGGGGTGAGTTTACGAAAACTCAGTGTGTAATCCCCTTACTAGAGTAACATTTAGTATATAGAAACAGAAACTAAAATAGTCTGGGCCAAAGCCCTTTAACAGTAATAGTACAGTCTAGTTTAGAGCATACGTTGGCCAAAACCCACTATAATATCATTTGGGTAACAACCCAAACCAATAACAGAACAAGTGGGCCTAAGCCCATTATTGTGACAGATCTCATAAATAGAAATACAACAGTATGAGGATGCATCCCACCCGATCCAGCCAACACACCACCCGTACCAACCCTACACTCCTGTGGGGATAAAATCATCCCACCCAGCCAACACACCAAGCTTTGCACCAGTTGCGGCACTAAGTCAACAAAACGACTAAAATCCATAAACAGAATGGTTATAAACCATAATTAGGATTGTACAAAGATATAATTAGGATTGTACAAAGCTATCGATAACTATAATAAGTTTGGCACATAGCCATCAACGACGGTAATATAATCGGCACACAGCCACGGGTAATTATGATCGACACAAAGTCATCAGTATATATGTTAGGCACATAGCCACTGGTGAATACGATTGGCACAAAGCCAAAATCAAGATGGCACAGAGCCATAGTTAGGTTGGCACAGAGCGAAAATTAGATTACGCAGCTCTAAGCCATCCTTCATTCCACAGTTGTCTCATGCGACCCGTGCGACTTTAACAAATCAATACTGGATCCAAAGTCGTCTCATGCGACCCGTCCGACCCTATTGGAACTTCCTCCATATCAATGTCCCAACCCTATGTAATCTGTCGTCTATGTCATGCTCAACCATTACATGTGTATGCAAAATGGCCATGCCTAGTAACAATCATTTAGACATATATTAAAAGCATATCAGTCACACGACCATAGTCAAGTCAGTTTAAACACAATCATACAATCACAATCAAATCAGTCAAATTCATAGTCTAAGTCAGTCATTTACCCACAAGGGTAAAACAGTCATTTTACCCTATAAGGGTATTTCGGTAATCCTACCCTTTAGGGGTATTTCGATAATTCTACCATACAGGGGTATTTCGATAATTCTACCCTATAGGGGTTTTTGATAATCCTACCCTACAGGGGTATTTCGGTAATTTCACAAATCAATGGTATTTTGGTAATCTTACAAACTGGGGGTATTTTGGTAATTTTACAAATCGGGGGTATTTTGGTAATTTTACAAATTGGGGGTATTTCAGTAATTTAACAAATTAAGGGTATTTTGGTAATTTTATAAATTGAGGGGTTTTTCAATTATTTCACAAATTAAGGGTATTTTGATAATTTTTCAAATCGGGGGTATTTCGGTAATTTTACAAATCGAGGGTATTTCGATAATTTCCCAAATCGAGGGTATTTGGATAAATTCACAAATTGAGTTTATTTCAATAATTTTACAAACTGGGGGTATTTTAGTGATTTTACAAATCGGGGGTATTTCGGTAATTTTACAAATCGGGGGTCCCAGCGACCCAATAGAAGGTCCACCGTCGCCTCGAGCGACTTACTCAGCCCAACAGTGTAAATGGGCCTAAGGCCCATTACTCGGCCCAAGTGGGCCCACACACTCGTGTGGCCCAATTAGCCTAAAATAGCCTCGACTCGATGAACAGCATAGTTCAAACCAACAGAAACCATATAACATGCATTTTATCCGTGTGGGGCCCACTAGCCCAATGGGCCCATACGGCCCATTGCCCAAAAATGACCCTAGCCATGTGGACTACACGACTCGGTCTAACATTTACCACAATACGAAAATTTAATTCGTGTGGGGCCCACAGGCCCATTAGGCCCACACGGCCCATTTTAGCCCATCGAGGCCCATAACAACCTTTATAGTCCTACGCCTAAGATTTGTACGCTCGAATCACCACACGTGCGATCGTACGCTCATGTGGCATCAAACGTCGTATTTCAACTTTTTGACTTTTTGGCCTTTCGGCTTTTTCCGCTTTTGCCGATCTACGGTCCAATCATTGTGGAATACACACCTTCGGCTTATCAGCCGATTATTAGGTATAGGGTAAAATACACACCTGATCACGTAGAGTACTAAGAATTCACGATCCCCAGAACCTATATCCAAACATAACATTCAGTTAATCACTTAACAAATAATGTTAAGAAAAACTCTTAGCAACCACCTAATCGAGAGATCGATACCACATGCCTTGACTAGATCGGTCGACTGTGATTTTCCTAGTTAATTCAAAGTTTGACGCAGTCACCCTTCCGCATCCTGGCAAAAAATACCGAATAGCCGACACCGCACGCCTCTTAAACTTAGGAGTAGAGACTTTGAGTCCATTTCCAGTAGGCACTCTTCCTGATCCCGCCTCAGACTGGCTATCACTTGCCTCTATGATAAACTCTTGATTGCCTAAAACCATGGGTTAAACATATATTAATCTACAGCAAGCACAACACCCCAGAATAGAGAAAGTGGCATTTGGTCCAAACCAAGAATACAATCTAACTTACCTTAGATACTCGATCGAAAGAAAAAGGCAGATTCGAATGCTCCAATGATTCTTGAAAACTCTTATGCACCTTGAGAAATTTTAGAAACCAAAAGAAAATGTATGGTAAGAGACAAGGTCAATTCGGCAAGGTTTAAGAAGAAAGAAGCAAAGCTTGGCAACAAAATGAGACCAACAGATAAACACCTATTCGACCAAAGAAGTAACCTAGTATTACAAAATAAGGGAAAAAGAGTTTTGGAAAGGGAAAGGTGGTGTATTCGGCTAAGAGAGCACAAATTGAAGAAGAGAATGAGAGAAGAAGAAATGGGAGAGTTGTTCACCAAACTTTCTAACCACTATTGACCTAAACAAAAAGAGAGTTGTCGGATAATACGAAGTAACCAATGCCAACCCGAATGAACCAAAGAGAGAAAAGAAAAGGGAATTTCGGCAAATGCATATACCACAAATTTTCCCAGTCAAAATTCCTATGCTTTTCCCTTTTCAAATTTGGCACAAACTCCCTTCCAAATCAAACTCCTTAATTCTCTCCTAAAATCTCTCCACATATCACTCCCATGATCATTCCACAATCTTCTCCACAACAACCTCATCCATTAGAATTCGAATGCAACACAAACTCCAGCCGTCCCAACTGGAAAATAAATACCCCATTATGCTGTGCCAACATTTGAACCTCAGACCTCAAGGTTACTCCACATGCCACCTTGCCACTAGACTACAAGCTCTTCTATGACTTAAAACATGCGCAAAAATATTTATAAAGCCTATGTTCCAGTGTCTAGATTCCTTTAAAAGCAAAATTTAAAAATTCTGCAAGAGCCAAGACTTGAACCCAAGCTCCCTTACAACCTTAATGACACCACAACCTCTAGGCCACATGCTTCCTTGTGTCATTTTTTCAACACAATAATTTAAAAGGCCTATATCCAAGCATCTTGGTTTTACTCACTTAAAACCAAAATTTTTGCTAAAGTCCAAGTTTGAACCCCGGACTTTTCCAACTCTTCTCAGGACCCTTAACCACTTAGCAGACATTTAATTGTGTCATTTCCTTGCACAATTAAATACATATTTATCGCCTCCTTACGAACCCATACTTAAGGCCCAATACTTCTAGGCCCAAATTTGGGGCGTTACAGACATGCTCGTGTTTTCTCCGTGTGGACGAAATAAGGCCATTTCCAAGCTATATTTCTCACCAAAATTTTCCTTCCACCTACATAAACACTTATATATGTTCTCAAGCCAATACAAGAAATTCAAATCCAACCAAAATCAAGCTTTATACTTAACATCTTACCACGTCCACTCAAGAATCTTTACTTACCAACTTTACCATATACATATATAAACTCATTTGTACCTAATTTACCAATTTCAAACCAATCATCAACATGTTTATAAATTATCCATCATTCAAACATACTAGCACAAATTAAACATGATAAGACCATTTACATACATATCAAAATATGATCATCAAAAGCCATTCCAATGGCTATTTACAACCAAAATCATTTTCATATTAACATTGGCTAGTTAACCTATACATGCTATTATAGCCAAAAGTAATTTACTATTTATACCGAATTGGACTGATGGATAGTGTGATGTGTCTCTGACCAGCTTCTAACCTTAATGATCTTCCGAGTTACTATAAAACAGAGGAAATAAACAAAGTAAGCTTTAAAGCTTAGTAAGTTCGTATAACGGGAAATTAACTTACCATTTATTTACATTTAGAGTAAGAATATAAAATACATCCAAAGCAATTTTGTAACACCCCAAACCCGGCCCATGAGCCGTGACCGGATCTGGTATGTCACAGAGTAAAAACATTTGAAAGATTTTGATTTTCTGGTGAAAAATTTGTAAATTCGATAAGGTTATAAAACAGTGTTTGTGTTGAAAACCCTTTGAAAACATTTGATCATTTAAAATTTTAAAAGATCATCAGTGTTATAGTTAACTCGATGAATTTTGCTACCCGATGGTAACATCCTTGAAAACTCGTAAAAGTTACTTAATTTGAAAATGTTGCTTTTAACCGATTCGCTTAAGATTTTATGAATTCATTTGTAGTGTAAAAACGACTATGTAAACTTCCAAAAGAATAAACTAGTGGCCTTGTTACAACCCAAATTAAAAATTTAGCAAATAAACGAACTTGAACTGAATCAAATAAAATTCCAAAACCAATGAACAAGCATGGCCGCCTCGAGTCCTCTCCGACTCCATCTCCGTGATCTACTCATCTGCAAAATGGTAAGGGAAGGGGTGAGTCACCAAGACTCAGTGTGTAAATCCCCCACCGGGAAATGCAACTCATACACAAATTATTAATAGACATGCAAACATGCAACCCAACTAACCATCCGTACTTCTTTAACTACCCCCGTGGTCAAAACCACCGTGGTCAAAACCACCGTGACTAGAGTCACAAATCAAGTGATGGGGCCAACCCATCGTGTGGTCAAAACCATCGATGACCATAGGTCACAATTTATCAATATGTGGTCAAAACCATTGGTGGTACCAAACCACCGGACTTAGTCACAATTTATCAACAGTGTGGTCAAAACCACTTTGGTGACGAAGTCACAATTAATTTGATGGGGCCAACCCATCTTGTGGTCAAAACCACTGGTAACAGTCCATAAAGATCATCCCCCTCCTCTCATCAATCCCACCATCATCATGCTTACATAACAATTATCATAATTCCATATATCATGCATTTACGTATAGCATAGCATTCAACAACATGTGATGGCATACTCAAGCATACATCATAGATCACGTAATAGGGGACTTACCCGAAATCTATGCTTATGCCCACAAGGTAAAGTTACAACACGAGAGGTTATCAAACAACATAATACATGATCTATGCTAATAAAGTGTGTATGAGTTTACACACTGCTTACTCGTGAGACTAGCAAATCCGAATATACTACCAAATCCGAGAGGTTGTTTCCCTACAATCGGCCAACACATAAATTCTTAGATCTATTAGCCATTAGGCTAAACTAAAGATCCCGAAGGATTAATCGCGCTTATAACCAAAATATGGCCCTAGGCCGAATCTTACCATCACTTACCAAAGCAATTCGAAATCCCGGAAGCCTTTGTTGGCCTTGGCCGATTAGTCCCTAGATCCATGGCACGCAATCGATTATACTTTAGGTACCAAAAATGGCCTTTGGCCGAATATAACTAATCACTTACCACACCTACCGAAATCCCGAAATTGTCACTTGACTCGTCGAGATCCCTACCAAAACACTTGTTCGGCTTGCACACTTAAACATAATCAAGGCCTATGGCCGAATGTTACTTACCACCTTATCTTAGGGAATCAAATCCCGAAAGCTTCCTTCAATTGGCTTAGAGTCCTTCCCTACAATTGATTTAATCACTTCATAAGAGAACGTAAAGGCCATTCGGCCAAAACATAAATCCCGAAAGAGGAAAAAGAGTTGCCACCCCCTTACCTTAAAGATGGATTCGGCAAATCCTACCAATATTCAGCACCCCGAATTGATGTCAATAGTTTTCGGCCAACAAGAGAACTAGACTGAAACTTCGGCCCCCTTTCTGTAGATGTTTGAGGATGAAGGGATCAATGAAGTGAAAGAAAAGGAATTCGGTAGAGGGTTTGAGAGAAGAGAACGACAAAATGAGGGTAAGGTTTGTTTATGGGGTTTTCAGCTTTATGGTTTCAAGAAAGAAAAGAACAAAATAAAGGAGAAAGAGAGTAGATAATGGCTATAAGGTTCGGCTACCACCTTATTTGAAAGAAATATAAAATCAAAGTTTTTTTTTTAAAGAAAGATGAGAGGAATTTCGGCAAGGCACCAAATGGTTTGAAGAATTCTCTTTACTAAAAATCGGCATACGCCCCCTTAATCACCTTTCAAAGCCGAAAATACTACTCCAAAGAGTCCTACAATCGGCAATTGCTCCCTAATATGATAACTCTTATCTTTAATTATCACCCTTTAATTAAATTAAAACAACACCTATCTTCTATCCCTTTTAAATAAATTATCAAAATAAAAGCTTATCCCATTCTTTCCAAAGTCCCCAAATGCCGTCCAACTTTTTCCTCTTCATGGTGCCAACTTTCAAAAAAATAAAAATACAAACCTTATGCTACCATCGTGACTCGAACTTGAGTCCTCCCTCCTTGCTTGGGCGACACACACCAAGGTCCCAAGCCGCTTTGCCAACTCAACTTTCATGTCCAAACCTTACCCACAAAATCTTTTAAAGCCTTCTTAACCTAGCCCCTTTCTTTAACGCCCAAAAAAACCCAAAAATAAAACGCATCCCCCTTGTAACTCCCAAGACTCGAACCTCTTCCCTTGAAGCTCCCTTTGACGCCACCTTCCAAGCCTTTAAGATTGCGTCCCAAGCCACCTTAACACATGATCTCTTGTGTCATTTTTTGCACCAAAATTTTTTTAAAGCCTCATTCACTTAACTTCCTCTTCTCAAGTGCTAAAAAGGAACTTCTAGCCCTAAGTCAGGCCTAACCTGAGGTTATCACTAGACCCTAGAACTTGTCTAGTAATCATAGTATTCATTTCTTTTCAAGCAAGCACATGCAAATAATTAAATTACAAGCAATCCCCAATTTAGGATGTTACAGTTTTACCCCCTAAAAATAATTTTGGCCTCGAAATTACCTGGATCAGAAGAGTTAGGGGTATTGCTGCCGCATCACATCCTCGAGTTCCCATGTGGCCTCCTCCGTACCATGATTTCGCCATAACACCTTTACCAAAGGCACTGACTTCCTCCTCAAAACCTTGACATCTCGATCCAAGATTTGTATTGGCTCCTCCTCGAAAGACAAGTCTGAGTTCACTTTAATTTCTGCAACCGGCACTACGTGTGATGGATCTAACCGATAGCGCCTCAGCATCGAAACATGAAAGACGTCATGAATCTGGCTCAATTCTGTCGGTAACTCAAGCTAGTAAGCTACCGGTCCCACACGTTTCAACACCGTGTACGGTCCGATGAACCTAGGGCTTAGCTTGCCCTTCCGGCCAAACCTCAGCACCTTCTTCCAAGGTGATACCTTCAAGAAGACCTTATCACCTACTGCATACTCAACATCTCTGCGCTTAAGATCGGTAAGATTTACTCGTTCGATGCCTCCTTAAGACGAGCCCTAATTACTCTCACCTTATCCTCCGTCTCTGCCAGTAACTCTGGACCCAACATCTATCGCTCTCCTAGTTCCGTCCAACGTGCAGGAGTACGGCATTTCTGACCATACAAGGCCTCATACGGTGCCATTCAATACTCGCTGATAACTATTGTTATAAGAGAACTCGCCAAAGGTAGGTACTCCTCCCAACTACCACGGAAGTCCAAAACATAGCCCCTTAACATATCTTCCAACACTTGGATTACCCTCTCAGATTGTCCATTAGACTGCGGGTGAAAAGCCGTGCTGAAATTTAACTTCGTGCCTAACTCTTGATGTAAAGCCTTCCAGAATCTCGACGTGAACCGGGATCTCGCCCGAGATAATGGACACCGGTACTCCATGTAACCGCACTATCTCTGCGATATACAACTTGGTTAACCTTTGAAGCGAGTAGTCACCTCATCGGTATGAAATGGGCCGACTTGGTCAATCGGTCCACTATCACCCAAATCGCATCTTTCTTCTTTGGGCGAAGGGAAGCCCACTTACGAAATCCATAGTAATCTCCTCTCACTTCCTTGTGGGATCTTTATCGGTCAGTAATGTACTCGATGGCAATTGATGCTCACCTTAACTTGCGGCATGTCGACACTTGCCCACTAACTCGGTTATTTCCGCTTAAGACCCGCCACCAAAATCGCCTCCCTTAAATCCCGATACATCTTGTCGCTTCCGGTGCATAGCGTATGGACTGCTATGAGCTTCTTTAAGGATTCGCTGCCTCAAATCATCATCCTTAGGCATACATACTCTCCCTTGAAAATACAACACTCCATCACTACCCAAGCTGAACCCTTCGGCCTCACCATTCTCAGACTTGCAACCTCCGGCACTCAAAGCTTCGCTTACCATCCGCCTTTCTTTGACCTCATCAATCCAAGATGACTTCACTTGCAATTCGCCAAAAGGCTCCCATCCTCATTGAGACTTAGGTGAGCAAACATTGCTCAGAATCCGCTACCACCTTTCGCTTAATGCATCACCTACCACGTTAGCCTTGCTTGATGGTATTCGATTGAGCAATCGTAGTCTTTCAAGAACTCAATCCACCTCCGCTGCCTCAGATTTAAATCTTTCTGAGTCAAGAGGTACTTCAGACTCTTGTGATCAGTGTATACTACCGACTTCTCCCCATACAGATAGTGCCTCTAAATCTTCAAGGCAAAAACCACAAAGCACCAATTCCAAATCATGTGTCGGATAGTTAGCTTCGTGAAGGCCTCAATCGCCGTGGACGATAAGCGACCACCTTTCCCTCTTGTATCAACACACACCCTAAACCAGTATGCGATGCATCGTAATACGCAGTGAATTCCTTTCCTGCCTCCGGCTGAATCAAGACTAGTGTTTCCGACAAAATCCTCTTCAGCTTATCGAAACTCTCTTGCTGCTTCTCAGACCACACAAACGAAACTCCTTTCCTCAGCAGCTTAGTCAACGGTGCTGCAATTAAGGAGAAATTTTCTACAAATCTCCTATAATATCTGCCAACCCTAGAAAACTCTAAATTTTCATAACTGACTTTGGTGGTTTCCATTCCAATATTGCCTCAATCTTACTGGGATCCACCCTGATTCCCTCGGCTGAAACAACATGCCCTAGAAAGGTTACCTCCTTAAGCCAGAACTCACACTTACTGAATTTGGCGTACAACTGTTTCTCCTTTAAAACTTGCAGAACCACATGAAGATGTGCGTCATGCTCCTCCTCAGACTTCGAGTACACCAAAATGTCATCTATGAATACCACGATGAACTGATCCAGATAGGGTTGGAAAACTCGATTCATCATGTCCATAAATGCGGTTGGTGCATTCGCTGCATCAAAAGGCATTACCGTAAACTCAGTAGTGCCCATACCAAGTACTGAATGTCGCCTTATGGACATCACCTCCTTCACCTTAAGCTGATGGTACCCTGACCTAAGGTCAATCTTAGAGAACACCGATGCGCCTTTAAACTGATTGAACAAATCATCGATCCTGGGTAAAGGATACATATTCTTTATTGTCAACTTGTTCAGCTGTCGATAGTCTATACACATCCTCATTGTCCCATCCTTCTTCTTGACAAAAAGCACTGGAACTCTCCAAGACGATACACTTGGTCGGATGAACCCTCTATCCAACAATTCCTGGATCTGCGCCTTCAACTCTACCAATTCTTTCGGCGCCATTCGATACAGAGCTATAGATACTGGCGCGATATCGGGTAACAAGTCTATACCAAATTCAACCTCACGATCTAGAGGTAGACCCGGAAGTTCCTCTGGAAACACATCAACATAATCCCTTACGGTCCAGACATCTCTCACAGCTGCACCCTTAGCTTTCAAAGCATAGACATGCACCACATAAGCTTCACAACCCTTCCTAACCATCCTTTCCGCCTTCAATGTAGAAACCAGATTAGATAGGTAATTTCTCCTTTTTCCTATCATCACCACCTCTTCTCCCTCCATGGTCTTTAACACCATGCGCTTAGCTGCGCAATCCAGGCTAGCCTGATACTTTACTAGCCAATCCATCCCGAGGATTAGATCGAACTCCCGAAACGGTAGTTCCATCAAGTCAGCCAAGAACACGCACCCCTTGGAGTTCTAGGGTACGCGTTCTATAGAGTTTACTTACTTCTACAGAGTGACCTAGGGGCTTAATACAATCATCTTCCTAGAAGTAAGCTCGTAGTCTAAGTGCGAGTTTCCACCACGCTACTAGCAATGTATAAGTGGGTTGAGCCAATGTCAATTAAGGTACTATAGGTACACCAAAGATCAAGAACATACCGATTATGACGTCCGGTGCAAGGCCGCCTCCTCTTGACGCCGCGACATAGACCAAACCAGGTTGTTTAGCCTCAGTACCACTGCACCTCCTCTCGGTGCCCCTACGACCTCCGCCAAAGACCATTACCTCCTCTTCCCGCACCACGACCTCTTAGTGGCTGTTGGTTATCCCTCCTATTTGGTGCACGATCCTGACCCTCTAATCTCAGCCTAGCTGCCTTTTTTAGACAATCTCTAGCTCGATGTTCCATGGACCCACATTCGAAACATCCCCGATTACTATTCCAACACTCTCCCGTGTGAGACTTTCCACACCGAGCACACCGTGGTAGCCATTGAGGATTAGCAGCAACAGCAGGCCTAGCAGCTTGATCTGACCCACCAAACCTCATCCTATTCTGCTGATTACCAAAAAACTTTGAAGATCCGGAGCTCCTCTTATTCCAACTCCTATCCTGATTCCGCCTAACTGACTGTCTTACCCCTTCAGCAACCTTTGACTTCTCCACTAGGACAGCAAACTCTCGTTCCTGGTGTGGAGCTATCATCATCCTCAGCTTATCTCTCAGCCCATCTTCGAATCGACACGCTGCTCATGCTCGGTACCACAATACCACGAGCATACCCGCCAACCGGAGAAATTCGTCTCGGACTACGCCATCGTCTTATTACCCGAACCAGTTCAAGAAAGCCTTCATCACAAGCATCTCACGTAGCTAGTTCCTATATACTTCTTTTGGTAGGCAACCTTAAAGAACTCCCATGTGAGGTCCTCCGCTATCGCTCCATCCCTTACGGTGAGCCACCACTGATATGACTCATCTCGAAGCAGAGAGATTATGCCCTTCAACTTCTCCTCAACTGTAAAATCCAGGTCACCCATGATCCTCTCAGTTGATTCTAACCAATACTCTGCCGCACTGGGTGCCACTCCAGAAACCCCTCTAAACACTTCTGCTCCGTTAGCCCGGAGTCGTTCAACCATAAATTTACGAGCTCCTGCACCCGCGCCTGCCTCAGCAACTCGTTCCAATACCCGTAGTACAGCTTGGGATACTACATCGTTACTATCGGTCTGATCTTGAAACTCAGTTTTCGCCGACGGCAGATCCGGCATCACATTTCCAGACCCATGACCAGACCCTGCTGGCTCTGACAAGGTCATCCTACCTCTACCGTGACCACGTGGCAGACGTCCACAACCTCTTGTACTCATTATTCTCGCTTATGCTTATATCTGATTAAGAATTTTATGCATTAGTACTTGTTTCACTAGTTATCCACGGAGAAATTTTATGAAGAGAGTGAATAGGATTCTTTCGATTATTCAAAGTTCAAGTTTTCTATCCTAATTCATAGAAAAACACATCCATTCCTTAGTATCTCTCATACACATTCACTCAACAGATATTCATGTCCGTTCCTATCCCAGGTGTATTTTTGTCAATTGTCCTACAGGGGTATTTTTTGTAATTTTTCAAAAATAAAAGTTCTCGGATGATTTTGTCAAAAAGTACTTTGAAGCTTTTAAATTCCCGGGGTATTTTGAAAAAAAATTTTGAAATTCGGGGTATTTTGGTGATTTTAAAGCTCAAGGGCATTTTGGTAATAAACCAGGGTAACTGTGTAAAGTTTGATAATTTCCGGGGTATTTTCAAATGTTGCAAAACTTTGAGGGTTATTTTTGAGAATTTGTTTTCCAAGTTGATGGTGTTGCAAAATTTTTGAAAATCAGGGTCATTCTGGTAATTTCGTAGGTTAGGGGCAATTTCGTAATTTTATCACTAGGGTATTTTAGAATTTTTTTTATAATCAGGGCATTTTCATAAAAAGATTTCCAAAATTTGCTTCTAATTGATTTCACAAAAGAATGATATTTTGAAAATTTTCTATTTGGAAATTTTTCATACGGAGGGTATTTTGGTAGTTTACAAGCCAGTGGTATTTTGGTCATTTTTCAAACTGAGAGGTATTTTGGTTATTTTTTTAAAAAAAAAAGAACAAGGTTTTAATTACTTCAAAAACAAAATGGCTAGTCCCTTTTAGGTTTTAGTTATTAAGTTTAACTCGTGAGCACGTCGTCTCGCCTAGGATGAACCGTCACTACGCACTGTAGGATTCAAGTGAGTAGGAGGTGAGTCACTGGATCGCTTAAATACCGTGCTCCCATCGAATCCAATCCTAGACATGCGCATAACGATCGCCACATCCCTTGCTCAAGGACAACTCATAGGGTTGTTTAGGAATTATTAAATCTTATGCATTGTTTGTTGGGGTACGCTAACCCTAGGGTTCAACAATTCCTTACTCTAATATTCTACGCTCACAATTTACCCTTCTACCCCTATCACATATTCAAAAAATAGATAGAATTACTTACAGGCGATTGGTGCTTGGAGACTCGGTGCCATCGTTTCAAGCCATAAACAGTTTCCCAAAACATTATAATAAGGCCTTCTAACATAAACAAAACATTTTGGGCCTTGGGCCCCCACAATGAAGTTTTGAACCGGGCTCTGATACCAAAAATGTAACACCACAAACCCTTTGAAAACATTTGATTTTGATTTTCACGGAGTAAAAACGTTTGAAAGATTTTGATTTTCTGGTGAAAATTTGAAAATTCCGATAAGGTTATAAAACAGTGTTTGTGTTGAAAACCCTTTGAAAACATTTGATCATTTAAAATTTTAAAAGATCATCAGTGTTATAGTTAACTCGGTGAATTTTGCTACCCGATGGTAACATCCTTGAAAACTCGTAAAAGTTACTTAATTTGAAAATGTTGCTTTTAACCGATTCGCTTAAGATTTTATGAATTCATTTGTAGTATAACATTAGTAAAGTAAAAACGACTATGTAAACATCCAAAAGAATAAACTAGCGGCCTTATTACAACCCAAATTAAAAATTTAGCAAATAAACGAACTTGAACTGAATCAAATAAAATTCCAAAACCAAGGAACAAGCATGGTTGCCTCGAGTCCTGTCCAACTCCATCTCCGTGATCTACTCATCTGCAAAATGGTAAGGGAAGGGGTGAGTCACCAAGACTCAGTGTGTAAATCCCCACCCTAAATGCAACTCATACACAAATTATTAATAGACATGCAAACATGCAACCCAACTAACCATCCGTACTCCTTTAACTACCCCGTGTGGTCAAAACCACTGGTGGTCAAAACCATTGGTGACTAGAGTCACAAATCAAGTGATGGGGCCAACCCATCGTGTGGTCAAAACCACCGATGACCATAGGTCACAATTTATCAATATGTGGTCAAAACCATCGGTGGTACCAAACCACCGGGACTTAGTCACAATTTATCAACAAGGTGGTCAAAACCACCGTGACCGAAGTCACAATTAATCGATGGGGCCAACCCATCTTGTGGTCAAAACCACTGTAACGATCCATAAAGATCATCCCCCTCCTCTCATCAATCCCACCATCATCATGCTTACGTAACAATTATCATAATTCCATATATCATGCATTTACGTATAGCATAGCATTCAACAGCATGTGATGGCATACTCAAGCATACATCATAGATCACGTAATAGGGGACTTACCCGGAATCCATGCTTATGCCCACAAGGCAAAGTTACAACACGAGAGGTTATACAGCAACATAATAAACAGTCTATGCTAATAAAGTGTGTACGAGTTTACACACCTGTTTACTCGTGAGACTAGCAAATCCCGAATATACTAGCGAAATCCCGAGAGGTTGTTTCCCCCTACAATCGGCCAACACATAAATTCTTAGATCTATTAGCCATTAGGCTAAACTAAAGATCCCGAAGGATTAATCGCGCTTATAACCAAAATATGGCCCTAGGCCGAATCTTACCATCACTTACCAAAGCAATTCGAAATCCGAGAAGCCTTTATTGGCCTTGGCCGATTAGTCCCTAGATCCATGGCACGCAATCGATTATACTTTAGGTACCAAAAATGGCCTTTGGCCGAATATAACTAATCACTTACCACACCTACCGAAATCCCGAAATTGTCACTTGACTCGTCGAGATCCCTACCAAAACACTTGTTCGGCTTGCACACTTAAACATAATCAAGGCCTATGGCCGAATGTTACTTACCACCTTATCTTAGGGAATCAAATCCCGAAAGCTTCCTTCAATCGGCTTAGAGTCCTTCCCTACAATTGATTTAATCACTTCATAAGAGAATGTAAAGGCCATTCGGCCAAAACATAAATCCCGAAAGAGGAAAAAGAGTTGCTGCCCCCTTACCTTAAAGATGGATTCGGCAAATCCCACCAATATTTGGCACCCCGAATTGATGTCAATAGTTTTCGACCAACAAGAGAACTAGACTGAAACTTCGGCCCCCTTTTTGTAGATGTTTGAGGATTAAGAGATCAATGAAGTGAAAGAAAAGGAATTCGGCAGAGGGTTTGAGAGAAGAGAACGACAAAATGAGGGTAAGGGTTTGATTATGGGGTTTTCGGCTTTATGGTTTCAAGAAAGAAAAGAACAAAATAAGGGAGAAAGAGAGTAGAGAATGGATATAAGGTTCGGCTACCACCTTATTTGAAAGAAATATAAAATCAAAGTTTTTTTAAAAGAAAGATGAGAGGAATTTCGGCAAGGCACCAAATGGTTTGAAGAATTCTCTTTACTAAAAATTGGCATACACCCCCTTAATCACCTTTCAAAGCTGAAAATGCTACTCCAAAGAGTCCTACAATTGGCCATTGCTCCCTAATATGATAACTCTTATCTTTAATTATCACCCTTTTAATTAAATTAAAACAACACCTATCTTCTATCCCTTTTTAGCCGAAATTATCAAAAATAAAAGCTTATCCCATTCTTTCCAAAGTTCCCAAATGCCGTCCAACTCTTCCCTCTTCATGGTGCCAACTTTCAAAAAAAATAAAAATACAAACCTTATGCTACCATCGTGACTCGAACTTGAGTCCTCCCCCTTGCTTGGGTGGTACACACCAAGGCCCCAAGCCGCTTTGCCAACTCAACTTTCATGTCCAAACCTTACCCACAAAATCTTTTAAAGCCTTCTTAACCTAGCCCCTTTCTTTAACGCCCAAAAAAACCCAAAAATAAAACGCATCCCCCTTGTAACTCCCAAGACTCGAACCTCTTCCCTTGAAGCTCCCTTTGACGCCACCTTCCAAGCCTTTAAGATTGCGTCCCAAGCCACTTTAACACATGATCTCTTGTGTCATGTTTTGCCCCAAAATTTTTTTAAAGCCTCATTCACTTAGCTTCCTTCTCAAGTGCCAAAAAGGAACTTCTAGCCCTAAGTTAGGCTTAACCCGAGGTTATCACTAGACCCTAGAACCTATCTAGTAATCATAGTATTCATTTCTTTTCAAGCAAGCACATGCAAATAATTAAATTACAAGCAACCTCCAATTTAGGATGTTACAAATTTGGTCAATTGCCTAAGCACATATCCTGTAACACCCCTTACCCGTAATTCCCGTCGGAACCTGGCATGAGGCCTTACTGGATAAAAACCACATGATCGCCACTTAGGCTCATCGTGACTACTCTCTCTTAAGTCACCTTATCAACCTTATTCTCGACTTACGAGGCCTCACTCATACACACAAGGCTCTCGAGACTATATCGAAACTTTTTCAAATCTTAAAATTTTCTCCATCTAAATAGGGACTACATGCCCATGTTAGATGGCACACATCGCGTGTAGACACACACGCCCATGTCCACCAACCGTGCATGAAAACTCAAGCATTCTGCAAATGCCCCACGGCTAGAGCACACGCCCTTGCCCACCACCCGTGGTGAACATTGACTACTTCACACGGCTTTGAGTCTAGGCACAAGCCTGTGTAGCTAGCCCGTGGCCTACACTACTCAATTCAGCCAAAGTGACATGGCCAAGGCACACGCCCGTGGACTGGTCGTGTGTCACACATGGCCTAGACACATGCCCGTGTGTCTATCCACATGAACAAGAACTAAGCTATTTGCCAAGTTCTTTTCACTCCTCATTCATACACAACATGTACTCATCCAATCCATCTATAATCAACTCATATTGATGTACAATCTCACATGGATAACTACATCTTTTTATATAATAAAATAGCCAACAACAATGGCATTATACAAAATAGATTATCCATCTAAAGGCCAACACATCTTAGCCATTTACAACAAAATTCACTAACTTGTCTAGCCTCTATACATGCCATATACAAAACATTGAATCTCATGTACCAGAGTGTTCTGATAGTATGGGCGATCCTCCAATTGATCCACGTATCTCAATTCAACTCTTTTGCTCTATATGACAAGGGAAAAGAAAAGGATTAAGCTTTGAGCTTAGTAAGTTTACAGATAAACCATTTAAGCATCCTAGTATAAGCTAAACAATAATTAGCATTATACTACCAAATAAATTGACATCCACAAATATGCTTACTCTTTCTATTCCTTACCACATTTCCAACACATCATGAGTTACATACTCATAATCATCGACATGCACCCCTGCACTCAATACCACATTTACTCAAAAGTAAAACACGTCATTTTATCACACTAATACATCTACAAATCTAAATTACTCGGTGGTTTCGCAGTCAGCCCACCACAATCAGATAATAAGGTAGTATCGCAAATAGCCTACCAAGAGGAAATCATAGTGGTTTCGCACATAGCCCACTAAATAACATACTTAACTATGGTATCGCACACAACCCATCATTGTTAAGTATTAAGGTGGGATCGCACTTAGCCCACCATCAAATATTATCACTACACATCCACATATCTACTTACTCATTCATTCATTCATGATATCTACCACATTCATTCCACTTGAACCACATAGGTTCTCAATCATTCTCAATCATTCTCAATCATTCTCATTCATGCTACACACTAGCTAGCATTAAGAATGTATAAGTATAATCGCATTGATTCCACATAAACTTACCTCGACACTCAAAAGTATAGAAACGTGCAATTTAGTCCACCACCTTGCTCTTGCATCGGTTTTGATCCAGGCTTTGTCTTTCTTTATCTATAATGATAAACCAACTCATTCAATACACACATTGACTAAATTGACCCTTATCTCATACTTTAGCAAAATTGCTATTTAGCCCCTAATCTTTCTCATATTTACACATTTGCCCCAAGGTTCGTAAAGTGATTTTCATTCAACTTTCTAGCCTTTTATGCTTAGCAAAACCATTTACTCAACTAAAGCAATCATCAATTCTCACTAAAACATACATGTATGACCAAACTCGAGACTTTCACAAACAAGTCCATACATGCATTTTTCATGGAAATCACTTAGCAGAAGATGTTTCTACAACATCAAGCTTTCATATTCTAACATAAAACATCAAATTACATGCATGCCATACATGGGTACATTTTTGAACATCCATCTTAGCTCAACATATAGCTAAAAATAGCTTTCTCATGTTACTAGGACTTCAAAAATACGAAAAATATCAAAAGCGGGGCTTGGATGCACTTACTAGCAAGCTTGAAAAGTTGAAAAGCCCTAACAATGGCTTCTTGAAAATTTCGGCAGCCTTGGAGAAGAAGATAAATAAAATTCTATCATCTTTTCCCATTTTAATCATTTAATTGCCAAATGACCAAAATGACCTTTTTGACAAACTTTCTATTTTAACTCATCCATGTCCAATTTTGTCCAAAAATTAGAATTTGGGAAAATTGCTCTTTAAGGACCTCTAATTGATATTCTAAAGCTATTTCATACAAATAACTTCTAGAATCTAACATTTTGCAACTTTTTTAATTTAGTCCTTTTGGACAATTCAACCGTAATTTCACAAAATTGCTTCATGAAACTTCCACACTAACATGCAAACATGTCATAAACCTCAAAAAATCATACATATAACTCAGATTTGTGGTCTCGCACCACTATTCTAGCTAGGCCCTAAATCAGGATGTTACATATCCTCATCAAGCATGTTAGTTAAGTAATTCACATGAATATCAAAAAACTTATATGAGTTCATCAATAATCAATTTCCATATACTTATACTTTTCACATCAAGTATTCATGAAACATATACAAATCATATCCTTATATTTCAAGTATATGTACCCGTAACAATTCATCTCATATTCATATTATTCCATGTCAGAACTTTGCCTATTGAATCATTCATTATTTGATGGATACAGGGTAGTACACATGAAGTGTACAAAACTATAATCGTCAATTCATATACAAGAATGCTCATTAGAGCACATAATCGGGAAGCTCTGTCTCGAGCCATAAAATGGGAAGCTCATATGAGCCACGTAACGAGAAGCTTATCCTGACTATATAACGGGAAGCTCATAAAAGCCATAATCAGGAAGCTTATGTGGGCCAATAACGGGTAGCTTTGAAGAGCCATTAATCGGGAAGCTTAGGATAGCCATATATCGGGAAGTTCAATGACTCATATCGGGAAGCTCCGGAGAGCCATTAATTAGGAAGCTCACGAAGAGCCATATATCGGGACGCTCATAATAGCTGTGGTGTGTCTACAACACAAGCAGAATCACAACCAATCGAGATGCTCCAAAGAACTATTAACGAAAAGCTCCCAAGAACCATATAACGGGAAGCTCGAGAGGGCCACATATTGGGATGCTCATGAGAGCTAATAACGGGATGCTCTTTCGAGCTATGGTGTGTCCGCAACATATGCAAGACCACAAGCAATTCGGGAACCTTGTATCCATTTAATTTCATTTATTTAATCGGGACTTGATGTTTTTCAAGCATTATCGGATATAAGATTACTTTCATATACATAGCAACAATACAATCACATACATACAATTCAATTAACACATATGAATTCTCAATTTAGTTACACGAACTTACCTCGACAAGTGTTCTTTGATTTGTTGTTTATTAATCTAACAGTTTATCTTTTCCTCGATCTAATTCTGTATTTTTTCTATTTGGATCTATGCAAGTAAATTTAACTCAATGTAATACAATTCATATTCAATTCAATTCAATTCAATTCACATCTTAGGAAAATTACCATTTTGCCCCTATAATTTTATTTAATTATGATTTCATCCCTAGGCTCGAAAAATGAAATTCATGCAATTTAAACCTTATTCGAAGCTTAGCTGATTTTTACATGTAACAATAGCAGCCCATGTATTTCATAAAATTTAGAATTTTTCCATAAATTTTACATCTTTACAATTTAGTCCCTAAATCACAATTTCATCAAAATTCCCTTTACAAAAGTTGTTTATCTATCAACAACCTACCATTTTCTACCATAAAACTTCATAATTCATGCATACTCATCCATGGAAAAACCCTTGTACTTTGGTAACTTTACAAATTAATCCCCGAGATAGCTAGATTAAGCTATTACGATCTCGAAAACATAAAAATCATTAAAAACGGACTTGAATACTTACCTAATTGAGCAATATAAGCTTGTCTATTCTTCAAGCTTCAAACTAGGGTTTCCATGTATTTTTATTTGGGAAAGATGATGAAAAAGATGATATTTTGTTGGTTAATCATTTACCATCTTTTACTATTTCCACTTTCCAATTTAGTCTTTTTATTTGTTAGATTTTCCCATGATGACTAATCATGTTTATCTACTAACTCCACTTAATGGTCTATTTTCCATTTAAGGACCTCAAATTTTGAATTCCATAGCTATTTGATACTTATAGCTACTAGAACTCAACTTTTGCATTTCACGTAATTTGGTCCTTTTATCAATTAAACATGTAATCGGTGAAATTTTCTTAATGAAATTTTTATACGATATTCCTATCATAATGCATATCATGAAATAATATTAAAATAATTTTCCTTTCGAACTCGGATTTGAGGTCCCAAAACCACTGTTCTGATTTCACTGAAAACGGGCTGTTACAACTCTCCCCCTTAAAAATTTGCGTCCCAGGTAGAAAGGTTTGATATTGCTTTCTCATAGTTTCCTCTAGTTCCCAGGTAGCCTCTTCTATTCCATGTCGTTGCCAAAGAACTTTTACTAAAGCTACCTTTTTATTTCTTAACTTTTTTGTCACACGTTCCAAAATTTTGATCGGTTCTTTACTATAAGTCATATCAGGTTGAATCTCAACCTCTATCGGGGAGATAACATGTGAATTATTTGACCGATACCCTCATAACATAGACACATGAAAAACATTGTTAATTCTGTCAAGCTCTGGTGGTAACGCCATCGGAACCTAATAGGTCCAATTTTTCAGTGATCTCATATGACCCGATAAATCGTGGACTCAATTTGCCTTTACGGCCGAACCGAAGAACTTTCTTCCACGGTGAAACTTTCAAGAATACATTGTCACCAACTTAAAATTCTATTTCTTTTCGTTTAAGATCTGCATAAGATTTCTGACGATCAGAAGTTGCTTTTAAACTATCTCAGATCACTTTCACTTTTTCTTCAGTCTCACAAATCATTTCTCACTAAGCTCAGTGCAACACAATGGAGTTCTACATTTTCGACCATACAAAGCTTCGTACGGTGCCATGTTAATGCTTGACTGATAGCTGTTGTTATATGTGAATTCGACTAATGGAAAATATTTCTCCCAATTGCCTTCGAATTCCAAAAAATAACAATGAAGCATATCTTCAAGAATTTAAATCACACGCTCGAACTAACCATCAGCCTAAGGGTTAAATGCAATACTGAAATGCAAGTGAGTACCTAAAGCTTCTTGAACCATGTTCCAGAATCGGGATGTGAACGTGGATCTCTATCGGAATAATGTAGACCGGCACTCCATGTAATCTGACAATCTCAGAAATATATAATTCTACCAATCTTTCAGAGAGTAATCCATGTGTACCGGAATAAAGTGTGTAGACTTTGTCAACAGGTCAACAGTTATCCAAATGACATCTTTCTTTTTTGGAGATAAGGGTAACTCTGACACAAAATCCATGGTAACTCTATTCTACTTCCATTCCGGTATCGTGACTTGTTGTAACAATCCTGAAGGTACCTGATGTTCAGCTTTAACTTGTTGACATATCAAACATCTAGATACAAATTTAGAAATATCATGCTTCATTCCCGGCCACTAGTACATCTTTTTCAAATCATTATACGTTTTATTGCTACCTGGATGTATAGACATAGTATCGCTATAAACTTCGTGTAAAATCTTCTGTACAAGCTCTGGATTCTTTGGAACACAAACCCTGCCTCTGAATAATAGATTATTATCAGGTCCAATCTGAAATTCTAAATCGGAAGTTGATTCACACTGTAACCATTTAGCTTGTTACTCATTATCACTCTTCTAAGCTTCGTAGATCTGCTGTAGAAATGTCAACTTAGCTTTCAACTCAGCTAAGATTGAACCATCATCAAACAATGACATTCGGGTATTCATCGCTCGTAAAGAAAACAAAGACTTTCTATATAGAGCATCTGCAACCATATTTGCTCTTCCAAGATGATAGTCGATAACCAAATCATTGTCTTTAAGCAGTTCAAGCCACCTGCGTTGTAACACCCCTAACCAATAACCATCCCTTGTTTAGGGTTAAGAGGCATTACCGGACAATCAAAAACTTTTACAAACATTTCATAACATAATTTGACAAATCACATTACAGTGTCCCTTAAATTGGTCTACGAGACCTTAAACATGTTTTAGAATAGGGCTTGGACTAAACCGAACATATACGAAAATTCTCAGAAATTTAAAAATTTTTCTAAGTTACAGAGGTCACATGCCCGTGTGGGTAGGTTGTGTGCCTCCCACGGCCTTAAACACGTCTGTGTATCTAAGCCGTGTCAAAACAGGGTATACATACTGACTTGTCCACACGGCCGTGGACAAGCCTATATGCCTCGCCCGTAGTCGACACTGACTTGATCCATATGGCCAATCATACGCCCGTGTGTCAAGCCCATGATCGAGTCTGACTTTTTTTAAATGTAACCACGAGGGACACGGTCGAGCCACACTCCCATTTGCTCAACCGTGTGGGCAAATATAGGTCATTTGCAAGGCCAAATTGCCACCCACATTTTGGGTCATCCCTACAAGCACATACAAGTATTATTCCAAACACAATTGGCAACCAAAAACATACCAAATGGTCATCTTTTCAACTCATTCAAGTACATTTCAATCATACCAACATATATTCCATTTAGCTCAACTTATTCATAAGCATTTCTAATCACAAATCATCCACAACTTACCACTACAATATGAAATATACTCATCAATAATATACCAACTTTGCATTAATAAGCTTACCATTTCTTTGACCATTTCATTAGTCATTTAAACCATACCAAACATAGCATCATATAACATGACTACTCATCTATATCACAACTATTTATCTAGCCATATCACATGGCTATACACATATCACAAACATAATTCAAAGTGACTAGCCTATACATGCCATACTTTAGTAAATACACTTCCAAAAGGTACCAAAATGAGATTGAGTAGTGTGATGATGATCCTCGACGATCCCCAAGCCTTCAGTAGCTTTAACGATCTATAAAACAAAACAAACGCACACAAAGTAAGCTTCCAAAAGGTTAGTAAGCCATATACAAGTAAACTTATCATATAATCACTCATAAGTATAGCAACTCAAATTCATTAACATATCATTATTTCAAACAAATATATTTCCTTTTGCTAAACTAAATTGCCATTGCTTATCAACATATCACATCCCAATTATCTCTTTTGCTCAAATCTCAAACATACATATATCACCTTTTATTCATTGCATCTATGTACATATACTCATCTTTCATACCTATTCAAGTCATACTCATCAAACGTACCTGAAACGAATATACAATTCACATAGTAATTCATTTCTCGAACTTGCCCGTTGACCCATTCAGAATCAAATAGGATACTTGGAATACTCAGAATAGTCGTACAATGCCAACATCCCAGACGTGGTCTTACATGTAACCAAATATCGATGCTATTGTCCCAGATAGGGTCTTACACGAAATCAGATATGATACCAATATCCCAGACATGGTCTTACATGTAAATCTCAAGTTGATGCCAATGTCCCAGACGTGGTCTTACTCGATATCACATATCAGAAACATATATCATGACATATAAAATCCTATCTTTTCCTAGGTTCGTACGGGACTTTTTATACTTTGTCAACTTGTCGATACTTCCTTGGATTCCATATACAAATCATCTCAATCATATTCATCGTAATCCAAATTTCATAGATGCATAAACAAACCAATTCTAATGCATTTATTTGTATATCAACTTACCTCGGACTCGGATAAACGAACTGACTCGGCTACTCAATTACTTTTGATTTTTCACGATCTAAATCTATTTTCTTGGTTCTTGATCTATACATATTCAAATTTAATCCATTTATTTACCAAATCATTTAATTCAATCCAAAAACACATATTTATGTAATTTACAATTTAGCCCTCATATTTTCACATTTTGACATTTTAGTCCTTATTTCATGAAATCACAAAATACACAAAATCTCATATCACCCAAGCTTGGCTGAATATTCCCATGCTCAATACAATTCCACACATTTCATTTATTTCACATTTTAGTCCTTCAAAATATTATTTTCACAATTTAGTCCAAATTACTCAAAATCACAAAAAATCTAAAGATAAACTATCTTAATCTAACACATATATTTCATATTTCATCACCAAACATTACAAAGCTCATGAATTCATCAATGGCACATTTTGAAATATTTATCAATTCACAAAATTAAGATATGGGTTTTGAAGAACACAAAGCAACGATTATAAAAGCGTAGAAATTATCAAAAATCGAAGCAAAACATACCTTGTATCAAAGAACATCCATGGTCGAATGTTTAAAGAGCTTTAAACCTTATTTCCTTTTCTATTTTCAGTGGTGGATGGATGAACAATCCACTATCAACTTTTATTTATTTTGTTTTATGTTTTTAATTAACATTTTATCTCAATTACAAATCTACCCTTTATTATTAACATATAAATCATGTATTGATGGTGGTGGAAAAAGTCTTAAAATTTATATAATGAATGATCGAGCCTAGAAACTAACTATCACCATGATTGAGGCAAGCGCACCTATCAAATAGTAGTATAGTTTAGTGGCAAGACCGGATTGTTGAACCCAAGGGAACCAAAAGTACTAATACTAACTTTCTTCTTATTATTTAGCCTAAGAATTAAGAGAATTGTTGTTTAATCTAAAATTAACTAACTACTAAGCTAAAGATAGTAAGACACAGAGAAGGAATTGGGGAAATACTTGTGGGAAAAACCAATTGATTAAGACAATACACGAGGAAGAATCTACCTAGAATTCACTTGTTTCTAACTCTGAACCAGATGATTTATTCACTTGAATTGATCCGTAGGATTTCCTAATTTATATTAATACCTCTCTCAAGGCTACTAATGTCTAACCCTAGGTTGATTAATTGAAATCTCTTTCTAATTAAAACCCCTAGAATTGCATTAACTCGATCTATGGACTCCCATATTAGGTTTGACCCTAATCCGCTAATTTTCGTCATCCTATCTCTAGGGTTGCGATCAACTCTGCTTAACTATGCTAGATCTACTCTTAAATAGGGAATATTCCTCCACTGCCTAAGGCATCAAAACTTGAATCAATATTCTGAAATATCAAAGCAAGAGTTAAGAGCACATAGTTAAGAACAAATCAAGTATTTATCATATAGTTCATAAAATAATAACAAAATCCATCTTAGGTTTCATCCCCCTCAGGTATTTGAGGGGTTTAGTTCATAATCATAAAAGAATACATCTCAAAAGAAAAATAATAAAACATAAAGAAAACCCTAAAACCCCCTGAAGAAATTGAAGGAGAGATCCTTAGTCTTGAGTGTGATTCTGGCTTCTGGGATGGATCAACTGGCTTTCTTCGAGTGAATCCCCCAATTTGGCCTCTCTGGCTTGGCTCTTTGGCCTAGCTAAACGCCCCCTTAAAGGTTGGCCTCTAGGGTTTTTATATAGGCTTTTGGAATGTCTTTATTTGCCTTTAAGTACCCTAATTCTAATGAAACTCTTCTTTGCTGTGGCGAGGACATGCTCGTGTGGCACGGCCGTGTGAATCGAATCCAGATCGTGGTCAGATCTACTAAAGAGGCACGACCGTGTGTCTCGAGCCTAGGCCGTGTCCATTTCATACTTTGGCCCATTTTCTCTGTTTTTATCCTGTTTCTCGTTCTTTTCATCCTCTGGTGCTCTCCTATGTATAAAACATGAAATTAAAGGATTAGGAGCACCAAATTCCACAATTCAGGGGATAAATCATCCAAAAGTATGCTAAATGTGGGATTAAAATATGTATATATTATGGTTTATCAAACGCCCCCACACTTAAGCATTTGCTTGTCCTCAAGCAAAAATCTCAACTCACAATTAGAATTAACTTCCCTCGATTCATAATTCTCATCAACAATGCCTCATCATAATTCATAGATAATTTACACATGGATAATTTAACTCAAAGAGTCCTAAAGATTCAAACAATCAAAGTCATAAGTTTGTAGCACGAAAATATAGGTGTTTCCCCTTATCTGTATAATTACCTTTGATTCAAAACTGACAAGGATTGACATCCTCACTAAAGATTCACTCAAATCACTCAAGGTGTTTAAGGTTCAAAATAAAGCACTCATCAGTCAAACATGAAAAGTTATTACCATAGGCGTGTATAAAAATCAAATCTCCACCACTATAAAATGATATGATACACAAATCACAAGGTCTTTAAAGAGCTGTAATGGGTTTTGGGTTAAAGGTGTGGATATAGGTTGAATTAGAAAGTTAAAATCGAGATTGAATTGACAAATTACCTGACTAGAAATAATGAACTGATAATGAATAATTACATCAATAACACGAGCTTCTTGTAAAGATGTAAATTTAACTGTTTAAGTTCATAGAAAGTAGAACTAATGATGAATAAATTTTCTAACGTTTTTTTTAAGAAAAAATCAAGTTAAGTACATAATATAAGATGAATTCAACTACTGAAATAAAATAATTAGGCAACTGATCAAATCAAGTCTCGATAGAAGGGTAGTCAAGAGAAATGGTGATAACAAATACAAGATGGTTTTAGGTTAATATTAATGGGTGAGTCAAGAAACGGTTTGTTAGGCCCAACATGGTTCTCTAGGGTTAATTATGAAGGTAGACTTTTTAGTGGAATGAGTGGGTTAAATCCTAAGTTCCTTTATCATCTCTGTATATCAAATCAATGGTGTGGTCTCAACATGTATAATCGAAGCAAGTTCTAGAACAACAAATCAATACTGACACACTCATAATCAATAAAGTGAGCACGAAAGAATGTATGCTCTAAAAGGCTCAAAATCTCACAAAAATTATGGGTTTTTTATATCAATCTTGTAAATTTCAAACTTCAAGGTAATAATTAGATTCAGGTAGACAACCTAACAAAATTTTTAATTTTGAAAATAGACTTATCATGCTTTATTCTCTATTATCTTAAAGTTTAAATCATCAATGCACAATTATCTATGCCTTAATTTAAAACAAATCAATAAAAATAATAAATCAAAGGAAATTTCACTCTAATCGTAACATGAGAAAATTCACTTAAGAACAAGATATAATTGAGGAATTTAAAAAGTTAGGCATAAAATTCATTCCCCCACACTTAAGATGTACATTGCCCTCAATGTAAAAGGATAGGTAATGATTAGTAAGAAAATCATAAGTTAGGGAGAGAAGTGAACTTCCTAAATTTTGAATGGAGTTAATGAAGAGAAACCAGATAGGACTGAGTAGAAGTGAACGTGTGGGAGCACCTCGAGTCGTTTGAAATTGAATCCTCAAAGCAATCGGTCTGATTTTATTGTATGCTACTCTAAATCTAAGTGGCATGAAGAATAAGAAGAAAATAATAAAAATAGAAATAAGAATAAAAGTAAATAATGGAAAATGAAATAAGAAAGATAACGGGAAAAGGAAATGAAGAAGGGGGTTTAAATAGAGATGTAGTCCACACGTGTTCCTACCTGTGGTGCTCACATGGCCACGGCCGTATGTAAGGCTGTGTGGGTATGGAAAACTTGCGCCTAAACATAAAAAGAAATAAACTAAACTAATTAGTAGGGTTAGTGCTCAGGTTGCCTCCCAATAAGTGCTCGTTTAATGTCTTAAGCTAGATTTACCTCTCATTCGCATAATCATGGTGGTTTGAAGAGTTGAAAATCCTTTCCCATGCTATCATTATATAATTTGAGTCGAGTGGCATTTACCTTAAAAGTGTCAAATATGGGATTACTTACCTCGACTGTTCCTTAAGGGAAGACATTAAGTACCTTAAAAGGGATCTCTTCGTTTGTCTTGAGGTCTGATATGGTGATTCGAGGGTCTATTTTATCTAATAGTACATGATCTCCTATTTTGAAGTGATTTAATGTTCCTATAAGCTCGTCTAGGGGTTCCTTCGGTTTCACTTCATGTGGTTTTGATTTCTCCTTGAAATGTGCTTTCCACTTATCTAGTTCGTCGACCTGAAGCCTTCGTTCCTTCTGAATTACTTCTTTATTGGTACGAGGTCTAAGATCTAGATCAATTATATGATTTTGTGGTGCTTCTTGTAAAGAAAGTTGAACCAAATGATTATCAATAGAATTTACATTCTCACCTTTATCCCTCGATGTTTTGGTTGAGTCAAGAGCTTGAGACTGATTGATTCATCACCTACACGAAGTGTGAGTTCACCTATACCAACATCAATTTTAGCTCTGGCAGTTACTAAAAAGGGTCTTCCTAAAATTAAGGGGATACTATTGTCCTCATCCATGTCTAAAATGACAAAGTCTATTAGGAATATGAATTTATCAATTTTCACGAGTACATCTTCAATTATAACCTTAGGAATTCAAATAGTCTTATCAGCTAATTGAATACTCATCCTAGTTTGTTTTGGTCTCCCTAGACCTAGCTATTTAAACATTTTATAAGGCATAACATTGATGCTTGCCCCTAAATCAGCTAAAGCATTATCAATAGATAAACTACCAATTAAACATGGAATTGTAAAACTCCCTGGATCTTTTAATTTTCATGGTAGTTTATTTTGAAACATTGTTGAGCATACTACATTTAGTTCCACATGTGATTCCTCGTCTAACTTCCGCTTGTTTATCAAAAGCTCTTTTAAAAATTTCCTTGAATCTAGCATCTGCGAAAGAGCTTCAAGAAATGGTAAGTTAATATGTAATTTCTTTAAAAGTTTAAGAAATTTAAGGAATTGTTCATCTGTGTTATCTTTCTTCATCGCATTGGGGTATGGTATGGAAGGTTGGTATTCTTTAATTACCGGTTTTGGTTATTCTTTGCTTACCTCAACCTTACCTTCACTTACCACAGGTTCTTACCTCGGGTTTGGTTTGTCTAACCCTTTACTGTCATGACCTATTATGGCTTGAAGTTTCTCTTTTGGGTTAGTTTTAGAGTTGCTTGGCAAGCTACCTTGTGGTCATTCGGAGATTAGCTTAGCAAGTTGCCCTAACTAGTTTTCGATCCCTTGAATCGATGCTTGTTGATGTTTAAGTGTTGTTTAGGTGTTTTGGAAACGTGTTTCTAACACCGCTATGAATTTTGTCAGCATCTCCTCAAGGTTCAGCTTCTTCTTTTGTGGGTAGGGTTGCTACTGAAAGCCTGGGAGGGGTTGTTGTCTTTGATTTCCTTGGCCACCCCACAAAAAATTTGGATGGCTCCTCCAACCTGTATTGTAAGTGTTACTATATGGATTATTTTGAGGTCGAGGATTATTACCCATATAATTTATCAGCTCATTTTCCATGCCATATTCATAGGGTGGGTACTCAGGATTCACCACACCTCCACTTGTTTCGTACTGCATTACCGGATGTACCTGGGAAGAACTCAAACCATAAATTTTCTTAGTTAAAAGTTCTACCTGGTTTGATAGCATGGTTACTGCGTCGAGGTCGAAAACACTAGCAACTATTGTTGGCTTTGTCCTCGTGACTTGCCATTGTTAGTTATTCAATGACATCTCTTCAATGAATTTGTAGGCCGCCTCAGGTATTTTGTTATTCAGGGTTCTGTCGGTGGCTGAATCAATTGATTGCCTGGTTGAGGGGTTCACACCGTTGTAAAAGTTTGGACCTATAGCCACAAGGGTAATCCATGGTGTGGGCACCTTCTCAATAGATCTTTGTGTCTCTCCCATGCATCGTATAATGTTTCTAAATCCATCTGCACAAAAGAAGAGATATCATTCCTTAATTTGGCCATTTTGGTCGGTGAAAAATATTTTAATAAAAATTTTCGATCATTTGTTCCCATGTAGTGATTGATCCTCGTGGAAGAGAATTCAGCCACTGTTTAGCTTTATTCCTCAAAGAAAAGGGAATAATCAAGACAGATGGCATCATCAGAAACACCATTAATTTTGAAAGTATCGCAAAATTCTAGGAAATTCGACAAGTGATTATTTGGATCTTCATCTTGCAAACCATCAAACTAAACAATTTGTTGTATCATCTAAATTGTGTTAAGTTTTAGTTCAAAATTATTTGCAGCAATAGCAGGCCTAATAATACTTGATTCAGTTCCTGTTAAATTAGGTTTAGCATAATCATACATAGTTTGAGGAGCATGATTTTCAGCCACCTCCTGAGGTAGTGGATTATTCTCAGCCATCTCTTCGGTAGTATTAGTTTCGTCTTCTTGCTCTTCTTGTATGTATTGTAGGCTTCTCATTATTTCTCTTCGGTTTCTACGTACAGTATCTTCAATATTAATATCATAAATTAAGGGTCCTGTCGGGTTCCTTCTAGTCATAAACTAGAGGTACCTGCTAGGAAAAAATAAAAAGAAAAAGAAAATTAGAAAAGTAAAAATAAAATTTAATTGCAAAAATAAAATATGGCTAAAATAATAAAAATTGAGCGTTCTTAATATTTTATTTCCCCGACAACGACACCAAAAACTTGATAGTGGTGGAAAAAGTCTTAAAACTTATGTAATAAATGATCAAGCCTAGAAACTAACTATCACCACGATTGAGGCAAGCGCACCTATCGAACAGTAGTATAGTTTAGTGGCAAGATCGGATTGTTGAACCCAAGGGAACCAAAAGTACTAATACTAACTTTCTTATTATTTAGCCTAAGAATTAAGAGAATTGTTGTTTAATCTAAAATTAACTAACTACTAAGCTAAAGATGCTAAGGCATAGAGAATGAATTTGGGGAAATACTTGTGGGAAAAACCAATTGATTAAGACAATACCCGAGGAAGAATCTGTAACACCCCAAACCCGGCCCATAAGTTTCAACCGGATTTGGTATGCTACGGGTTGTACATTGAAAACTTTTGCTAAGGGTTGGTTCAAAAATCTTAAGTTAATTTGAATAAATAAATATCATATATATATATATATATATATATAAACCTCGTATTCTTATTATTTTGAATAATTAAACCTTTGACAAAATTTCATGAATTTCAATTATTAAAATTACTGAGATGAATATAACTATGGGGCCTTATTACATCATTATTTCCCAAAATAAAATAAAACTTTATGAAAAACTGAAATAGTCTATAAAAATAAAAACTCGATGGCCACTCGAGTCCGTCTCAGCTCCCGTGTCGCGATCTACTGCTCATCTGAAAGAGTAGAGAAAATGAAAGCGTGAGTCACCAAGACTCAGTGTATAGATCCCGAACACACTGACCTGAGGCCCACAAACACATTATAGGCCTTGGCCCATACATGAAGGAAACAATCATAAATACATGATAAATAATAAATAATGAATATCCCAACCCATCCTAGAATTCCATCCTCTACACACCAACCCGTACCAACCATCACACCTTGGGGATTTCTACAATCAACCCTCCATCCGGTACACACCATAACGATAGCCGTACTGCCTATTTCTATTAATTAGAAATCATTAAACGTGGCATAGCCACCGATCACTATGTGACCTAGCATTTATATTTGTGCAATTTCTACAACCGGCCACTATGTGACCCATGTTTATATTCGTGGGATTTCTACCACCGATCACCATGTGACCCATTATGCACTTCCCCTTCATTATCATATTCCCACCCCATGCATACATACATAAAGAAAACATCATACAGACTTTCATATATTTTGATATACATAGAGATTTCTATGATTGCGTACCTGGCATCCTTTCCTAACCCTTTTAGGGTTTTATTCGACTGTCTACACAACCATTTTCCGACTTTTTAGCCCATAACACATAAAAAATAGTTAGAGAGTGTGTGTTAGAGATCTACACACCTAGTTACCGTTAGGATGACACTTTCTATGTCGACACTATTAGAAGTCGATACGACTGCTACTTGCCTAAGGTGTTGTTCAGAAGCCGGTCCACAACCCGGTGGCCAGTCTCGAACCGCTAACATCGCGCGTTTCTTAAATTTAGGGATTGGGTTTTTGGATCTAGTCCCCTCTTTTGCCTGATCCACATTTGATTCCATTACAAGTCCTTGTCAAAACTACTATATTGAGATAAGGTTGTTAAACCATAACCTATGGTTAGGATTACAGGTATGATAGCGAATCCAACAGAAATCTAAAGATATCCATTACCTTGAAATCCCAGAATCAGAGACTAGCGATTTTCGGCTCTTAGATCTAAATGAACAGATTTCCTTCAAATCCGGAAGACCGCCCAAACGCCAAAAAGAAAGGCAATTTTAGCCTCAATTGACAGTCTTAACAACCAAGTGGCCATTTGGCCTTGTCTCTTAAAACTGAAAGAGAAAAAGAATAGATTAGAGGAAATTGGCACCTACCTTTACAGAGAATTCGGTAACCCTAGCAAATCCTAATTTTATGGAGAAATCGACACCTAGCCTATTAGAAGAGAAGAAAATCGGCAACTCCTAAGAGATTCTGGCTTATGGAGAAGTTGGCTAAAAAGGAAAAGAATGAAGAAGAGATTTCGGCTTATGTAGGAATGAAAAGAAAAGTTTTGCAGAGATAGACTAGGGTTTCGACTTTTAGCAAGAAAGTTAACAAAAATAGCAGAGGGAGAGACTGAGAATTTTGGCACAAAGAATGAAGAAAAGTGTAGGGTTCAAATGCCGGAATTGATGAGCTATCCCCCTATTTATAGAAATTTCGGCACTTACCTAACGAAAATTGAAAGTGCCCTTCCTGATAACTAAGAATTAAGCAAATAAAAAGGGAAAAATTGGCACCCCCCATGGCAATTAGAAATCAATTTCTTTAGTCCTCTAGGTGATGGAATTTCAGCCAACTCTGCTCTCAGCAGATGGCTCCTAACTTTTCTCATTTATCTAAATCTCTTCACACCTTCCAAAGACTCCTAGATAACACCACCTCTTTCTTCTATTATCAGCACAACATTATCATTAAATCCCTCCTAAAAATAAACCCTAATGTCATCCATTCCTCCTTGCTCTTTTAAGTGCTGAAATTGGCCTAAAGATATGGGCTCTTTGTGGCCAAACTTGGGCCTCTTTCAACTGCCAGTGATGCCACCCTCTAGCTCCCTTGCATCGTCACTTAATATTGGGCCACCAGCCCACTTTGGTGTTTTAAACACAGATGCTACCCTTTTTAACCCTATAGTGCCCAAACATAATAATTTAACCAAGGCCTCTGCCTAAGCCTGAGCCCAATTTGGACCCTTAACAGTTAAAGTTTAAACATATCCACACACTAAATGCATAGGCCTAAAAATTCAGGATGTTACAGTTCTACCCCCTTAAAGAAATTTTGTCCTCGAAATTACCTAATCAGAAAAGATGAGGGTATTGCTGTCGCATCACTTCCTCTGGTTCCCAAGCTGCCTCTTGAGAACCATGATTCCGCCACAGCACCTAAACCAATGGAATCATTTTCCTTCGCAACACCTTGATATCCCACTCCAGAATTTCCACCAGTTCTTCTTCGAAGGATAGATTGGGTCTTACCTCGATTTCCTTCACAGGCACTACATGAGATGGATTCGAGCGGTAACGTCTTAACATAGAGACGTGAAATGCATCATGAATTTGACTTAACTTCGGGGGTAACTCGAGCTGATATGCCACTGGTCCTACTCATTTCAACACCCCGTAAGGTCCGATGAAGCAGGGACTCAATTTCCCCTGTCGTCCAAATCTTAGCACCTTTTTCCACGATGACACCTTTAAGAACACCTTGTCACCTACTGCAAACTCTATGTCCTTACGCTTTAAGTCAGCATAGGACTTCCGTCTATCCGCCGCCTCTTTTAGTCGAGCCTGAATCACTTCCACCTTCTCCTCCGTCTAGGTAACCAAGTTCGGACCCAAAATTTGGCGTTCCCCTAATTCCATCCAACAAGTAGGAGTACGACACTTCCGCCCATACAAAGCTTCATAGGGTGCCATCTGAATACTTGACTGGTAACTATTTTTGTACGCAAACTCTGCTAACTGTAAAAACTCTTCCTAACTACCTCTAAAATCAATGACACATCCTCTCAACATGTCCTCCAAGATTTGAATCACCCGCCGATCGTCCATCAACCGAGGATGGAATGTCAGATCGAATCCAACTTCATTCCCAACGCTTGATGCAACGCCTTCCAAAATGCGAGGTGAACCTAGGGTCCCTATCTGATATGATCGATACTAGTACTCCATGCAACCTTACCACCTCCGCTACCTATAGCTTAGCCAACTTTTGCAAAGAGTAATCGACCCGCACTAGTATGAAGTGAGCAGACTTTGTCAAATAGTCAACAATCACCCAAACTAAATCTTTCTTAGTAGGCGTGAGGGGTAGCTCACTAACAAAGTCCATTGTGATCCTCTCCCACTTCCATTGTGAAATCTTTACCAACTGTAATAACCCTGATGGTAACTGATGCTCCGCCTTGACCTGCTGGTAGGTCAAACACCTACCCACAAGCTTAGTTACCTCACGCTTTAAATCCAGCCACCAAAACTGCTCTCTCAAATCCCGATACATCTTACTCCCGCCAGGGTGCATAGTGTATAGACTACCATACGCTTCTTGTAAAATCTTACGCCTCAACTCAGGATCCCTTGGCATGCACACTCTCCTTTGGAAACATAATAGCCCATCCTTATTAATACTGAATTCTGTCGATTCATCACTTGACCCTACTGGAAACTTTTCCTTTAACAACTCATCAGTCTGCTACGTTTCCTTAACCTGATCGACCCATGAGGGTTTCACTTGATGTTCAGCTAATAACCTTCCATCATCATATAGACTAAGGTGAACAAACATTGCTCTTAAGTCAGAGATTACTTTATGACTTAGAGCGTCTGCTACTACGTTAGCTTTACCCAGATGATACTCGATCGAGTAGTCATAATCCTTTAACAACTTGATCCACCTCCTTTGCCTTAGATTCAACTCCTTCTGGGTCAACAGGTATTTTAAGCTCTTATGATCAGTGAAAATGACAGATTTCTCCCCATAAAGATAATGCCTCCAAATCTTCAAAGCAAAAACCACCGTCGCCAACTTCAAGTCATGGGTGGGATAATTTGTTTCATGCGGTCTTAACTACCGAGATGCATACGCTACAACCTTTCTATCTTGCATCAACACATATCCTAATCCCGTGTGTGAAGCATCACAATAAATCACAAATTCCTTCCCAGCATCCAGCTGGATCAACACCGGAGCCTCCGTCAAAATCCTTTTTAACTTCTCGAAACTCTCCTGCTGCTTATCAGACCAAACAAATGAAACTCCTTTCAGAATAACTTAGTCAGCGGTGTTGCAATTAAAGAGAATCCTTCAACAAACCTTCGATAGTATCGGCCGCACCGTAAAACTCGAATCTCGACCACAGACTTAGGTGGTTTCCATTCCAACACCACTTCAATCTTTCAAGGGTCTACCCTCATCCCCTCAGCTGACACAACGTGCCTTAGAAAAGTAACCTCCTTCAGCCAAAATTCACACTTACTGAATTTGGCATATAATTGCTTTTCCCTTAGAATCTGCAGAACCATTCGCAGATGTGAGTCATGCTCCTCTCCCGATCTTGAATAAACCAAGATATCATCTATGAACACCACAACGAACTGATCCAAATAGGGTTGGAACACTCGGTTCATCATATTTATAAATGCTGCTGGCACGTTGGTCAACCCAAATGGCATCACCATGAACTCATAGTGACCATAGCGAGTCCTAAAGGTCGTCTTATGAATATAAGCCTCCTTGACCTTAAGTTGATGGTACCCTGACCTCAGATCTATCTTCGAAAAGACTGAGGCCCTCTTCAACTAGTCGAACAAGTCATCGATCCTTAGCAACGGGTACTTGTTCTGGAACGTTATTTTGAAGAACTCCCATGTGATGCGGTTAGCCACCGTACCATCCTTAACCGTGAGCCACCATTGGTAGGCTTCATCCCTCAAGAGAGATATAACTCCTTTCAATTTCTCTTCCTCCATGAGATCAAGATTGTCCATTATGCGTTGAACCGCCTCTACCAATACTTAGCTGAGCTCGGGGCTATACTAGAGATTCCCCTAAACACTTCTACCCCGTTGCTTCTAAGTCACTCCGACACAGATTTTTGGGCTCCTATGCCCATACCTGCCTCAGCAATCTCCAAAACCCTTAACACCGCCTGAGACACCACATCATCTCTACCAATCTGGTCCTAAAATTCCCCCTCAGCAGCTGGTGGAAACTCGTATCTCGTTTCCAGATCCATGGCCAGATCCTACCGGTTTCGACACAATCATCCTTCCCCTGCCACGACCACGTGGCGGACGTCCACGACCCCTTGTACTCATTTTATCGATTTACATTTATTTGGTTAGAAATTTTATGAATTATTAGTTTTCTTCCACTAATTAACCACGAACAGTCTTATGAATAGTAGGTTTAAAAGTAGTTCTTTCGAGTTCGCAATGAGTTCAATCTTAAGTCTGTATCTTCTAGTTCTAGGAGTCACATACATTCAACCATCAACATAAAAACAACATCTATGAAATGACATTCATCATGTAAGTGTATTTTCATAATTTCACTACCTAGGGGTATTTTCGTAATTTTATCCTACAGGGGTATTTTTGTATTTTTCCAAAATAGGGTTTCTTGGTGATTTTACAAAATAAGGGTATTTTGGTAATTTTGCAATTCAGGGTATTTCGATAATTTGGCGGTCCGGGAGTATTTCGATAATTTTACAAATCAGGGGTATTTTGGTTATTTTACAAATTAGGGGTGTTTTAGTAATTTTACAAATCAGGGGTATTTCAAAAATTTTCAAAACTAGAGGTTATTTTAGTAATTTTACAAAATAAGGTGGCTGGTCTCTTTCGGGTTTTAATTATAAATTTTGGCCCGTCAACAAGTCCTCATGGCTAAGGTGAGCAAATACTACACGACTAGGTAGGATTCTAGCGAAGAGGAGGTGAGTCACTAGATCGCTTAAATACCAAGCTCTCCCTGAATCCAATCCTAGACATGCGTATGCCTATTGCCACACCCTAATCTTGTGACTTGCTTATAGGTTTTGTTTGGTTGGATTAAATCTTATGAATTTAGAGAGTGATTTAAACTAAGCCTAAAGTCCATCAATGTCTAATATACTAGCCTACGTCCATCAAGCCCATTAAGCCCACATGTATATCACAACAAGAGTTTAAAATACTTACCTGCGTGGATCGGGTGCCGGTAGACTCGAAGGCCATATCTTTATCCAAAACATTTTTCTCAATATTCCCAACAAATTTTCAAAACATTACTAGGCCCATTTTACAACCCGAGTTTTAAACTGGGCTCTGATACCAAAATGTAACACCCCGAACCCAGCCCATAAGTTTCGACCGAATCTGGTATGCTACGGGTTGTACATTGAAAACTTTTGCTAAGGGTTGGTTCAAAAATCTTAAGTTAATTTGAATAAATAAATATCATATATATATATAAACCTCGTATTCTTATTATTTTGAATAATTAAACCTTTGACAAAATTTCATGAATTTCAATTATTAAAATTACTGAGATGAATATAACTATGAGGCCTTATTACATCATTATTTCCCAAAATAAAATAAAACTTTATGAAAAAATGAAATAGTTAATAAAAATAAAAACACGATGGCCCTCGAGTTTGTCTCACTCCGTGTCCACGATCTACTGCTCATCTAAAAGAGTAGAGAAAATGAAAGTGTGAGTCACCAAGATTCAGTGTATAGATCCCGAACACACTGACCTGAGGCCCACAAACACATTATGGGCCTTGGCCCATACATGGAGGCAACAATCATAAATACATGATAAATAATAAATAATGAATAGCCCAACCCATCCTAGAATTCCATCCTCTACACTCCAACCCGTACCAACCATCACACCTTGGGGATTTCTACAATCAACCTTTCATCTGCTACACACCATAATGACAGCCGTACTCCCTATTTCTATTAATCAGAAATCATTAAACGTGGCATAGCCACCGATCACTATGTGACCTAGCATTTATATTTGTGGGATTTCTACCACCGGTCACCATGTGACCCATGTTTATATTCGTGGGATTTCTACCACCAGTCACCATGTGACCCATTATGCACTTCCCTTCATTATCATATTCCCACCCCATGCATACATACATAAAGAAAACATCATATAGACTTTCATATATTTCAATATACATAGAGATTTCAATGATTGCATACCAGGCATCCTTGCCTAACCCTTTTAAGGTTTTATTTAACTGTCTACACAGCCACTTTTAGACTTTTTAGCCCATAACACATAAAGAATAGTTAGAGTGTGTGTGTTAGAGATCTACACACCTGGTTATCGTTAGGACGACACTTTCTATGTCGACACTATTAGAAGTCGATACGACTGCTACTTGCCTAAGGTGTTGTTCAGACGCCAGTCAACAACCCGGTGGCCAGTCTCGAACCGCTGACACCGTGCGTTTCTTAAACTTAGGGTTGGGTTTTCAGATCTAGTCCCCTCCTTTGCCTGATCTACATTTGATTCCATTACAAGTCCTTGTCAAAACTACTATATTGAGATAAGGTTGTTAAACCATAACCTATGGTTAGGATTACAGGTATGATAGCGAATCCAACAAAAATCTAAAGATATCCCTTACCTTGAAATCCCAGAATCAGAGACTAGCGATTTTGGCTCTTAGATCTAACGAATGATTTCCTTCAAATCCTAAGGCCGCCCAAACACCAAAAAAAAAGGAAATATTAGCCTCAATTGATAGTCTTAACAACTAAGTGGCCATTCGGCCTTGTCTCTTAAAAATTGAAAGAGAAAAATAATGGGTCAGAGGAAATCGGCACCTACCTTTACATAGAATTTGGCAACCGTAGTAAATCCTGGTTTTATGGAGAAATCGGCACCTAGCCTATTAGAAGAGAAGAAAATCGGCAACTCCTTAGAGATTTTGGCTTATGGAGAAGTTGGCTAAAAAGGAAAAGAATGAAGAAGAGATTTCGGCTTTTGTAGGAATCAAAAGAAAAGTTTTGCAGAGATGGACTAGGGTTTCAGCTTTTAGCAAGAAAGTTAACAGAAATAGCAAAAGGAGAGACTGAGGATTTCGGCACAAAGAATGAAGAAAAGTGTAGGGTTCAAATGCCAAATTGATGAGCTATCCCCCCTATTTATAGAAATTTCGGCACTTACCTAACAAAAACCAAAAGTGCCCTTCCTGATAACTAAGAATTAAGCAAATAAAAAGGGAAAAGTCAGCACCCCCCATGGAAATTAGAAATCGATTTCTTTACTCCTCTAGGTGATGAAATTTTGGCCAACTCTACTCTCAACAGATAGCTCCTAACTTTTCTCCTTTATCTATATCTCTTCACACCTTTCAAAAACTCCTAGATAACACCACCTCTTTCTTCTATTATCAGCACAAAATTATCATTAAATCCCTCCAAAAATAAACCCTAATGCCGTCCATTCCTCTTTAATCTTTTAAGTGCCAAAATTGGCCCAAAGATATGGGCTCCTTACGGCCAAACTTGGGCCTCTTTCAACTGCTAGTGACGTCACCCTCTAGCTCCCTTACAGCGTCACTTAATATTGGGCCACCAGCCTACTTTGGTGTTTTAAACACAGATGCTACCCTTTTTAACTCTATAGTGCCTAAACAAAATAATTTAACCAAGGCCTCTGCCTAAGCCTGAGCCCAATTTGGACCCTTAACAGTTAAAGTAACACTTTAAACATATCCACACACTAAACGCATAGGCCCAAAAATTCAGGATCTTACAGAATCCACCTAGACTTCACATGTTATCTAACTCTGAACCAGACGATTTATTCACTTGACTTGATCCGTAGGATTCCCTAATGTATATTAATACCTCTCTTAATGCTACTAACGGCTAACCCTAGGTTGATTAATTGAAATCTCTTTCTAATTAAAACCCCTAGAATTGCATTAACTCGATCTATAGACTCCCATATTAGGTTTGACCCTAATCCAGCAGATTTTCATCATCCTATCTCTAGGGTTGCGATCAACTCCGCTTAACTATGCTAGATCTACTCTTAAATAGGGAATATTCCTCCACTGCCTAAGGGCATCAAAACTTGAATCAATATCCTGAAATATCAAAGCAAGAGTTAATAACACATAGTTAAGAACAAATCAAGTATTTATCATATAGTTTAGAAAATAATAACAAGATCCGTCTTAGGTTTCATCCCCCTCAGGTATTTGAGGGGTTTAGTTCATAATCATAAAAGAATACATCTCAGAAGAAAAATAACAAAACCTAAAGTAAACCCTAAAACCCCTGAAGGAATTGAAGGAGAGATCCTCAGTCTTGAGTGTGATTCCGGCTTTTGGGATGGATCAACTGGCTTTCTTCGAGTGAATCCCACAATTCGGCCTCTCTGGCTTCGCTCATTGGCCTAGCTGAACGCCTCCTTGAAGGTTGGCCTCTAGGGTGTTTATATAGGCTATTGGAATGTCTTTCTTTTCCTCTAAATACCCTAATCTGAATAAAACTTTTCTTTGCTGCAACAAGTTCATGCCCGTGTGGCACGACCGCTGAATCGAATCCAGCCCGTGGTCGGATCTGCTAAAGTGGCACGGTCATGTGTCTCGGGCCCAGGCTATGTTGATTTTGTAATTTGGCCCATTTTTTTATTTTTAGCCCATTTCTTGTTCTTTTCATCCTCCGGTGCTCTCCTAAGTATAAAACATGAAATTAAAGGATTAAGAGCACCAAATTCCACAATTCAGGGGATAAATCATCCAAAAGTATGCTAAATGTGGGATTAAAATATGTATATATTATGGTTTATCATGTATATTCAATGGCCTTACCGTCCATCTATCATACTAATGGCATATTTCCATTTTAAGGACTTAACATAATAAGAACAATAACAATTTGGCACTTATTAAATTAATAGGTCCCTTTTACCTTTTATGTGATTTAGTCCTTTTCTCAAATTAAACACACACATAGTAAAATTTTCATACGAAACTTTCACACATGCTAAATCACATATAATAAACATATAAAATAATATTAAAATATTTTTTTGACTCGAATTTGTGGTCCCGAAACCACTATTCTGACTAGGGTCTAAACCAAACTGTTATAATCCTCCCCCTTAGGAATTTTTGTCCCTTAAAATCTAACCGTTGAATTAATTCAGATATTGTTATCTCATTACATCTTCGGGCTCCCACGTAGCCTCTTCCACTTCGTGTCAATGCCACAGTACTTTTATTAATGAAATTTTCTTATTTCGCAATTCTTTCACTTCACGAGCTACAATACGAATTGGTTCTTCCTCATAAGTCATATCGGATCAGATTTCAATCTCAAACAGAGTAATCACATGTGATGGATCGGATCTGTATAGATAAAGCATTAACCCGTGAAATACATTATGAATCTTTTCCAGCTCAGGTGGCAACAACAATCTATATGCTATAGGTCCGATACGCTCGATAATTTCAGACAGTCCGATGAACCTCGAACTCAATTTACCTTTACGTCCGAATCGGAGTACTTTCTTCCACGGAGACACCTTCAAAACACCTTGTCACCAATATCAAACTCAATATCTTTTCATTTCAAATCTGCATAGGATTTTTGACGATCAGGCGCTGCTTTCAGATTGTCACGGATCACTTTCACTTTTTGTTCAGTGTCTTTAATCAAATCAACCCCGTGTATCTTATTTTTACTAAGCTCAGTCGAATATAAAGGTGTCCAACATTTGCGTCCGTACAAAGCCTCATAGGTGCCATTTTGATGCTCGACTGAAAACTATTATTATATACAAATTCAATCAATGGCAGATACTGCTCCCACGTACCATTAAACTCAAGGATGCAACATCTCAACATATCCTCGAGGATCTGAATAATCCGTTCGGATTAACCATCCGTTTATGGGTGAAAAGCTGTACTAAAATACAATTTAGTACCCAAAGCTTCTTGTAATTTCTTCCAGAATCGTGATGTAAATCTCGGATCTCTGTCAGACACAATAGACAATGGCACTCCGTGCAATCTCACAATATCAGAAATGTAAAGCTCAGCTAACTTATTAAGTGAATAATTAGATCATACCAAAATAAAATGGGCTGATTTCGTCAATCGATCAACTACGACCCAAATTGCATCTTTCTCGAAGTCAAAGGCAAACCTGAGACAAAATCCATTATTATTCTATCCCATTTCCATTCAGGAATCAAAATCAATTGTAACAAACTAGATGCAACCTGATGCTCAGCTTTAACTTGCTGACAGACTAAACATTTCGAGACAAAATCAGAGATATCTCTTTTCATACCAAACCACCAATAGTGTTGCTTCAAATCATGGTACATCTTTGTATTTTCCGGAAGAATAGATAGGCGACTATTATGGGATTCATTCCAACTTAAATGAATTAGCTCTGGATTCCTTGGAACACAAATCGATCGTGAAATCTCAAACAACCATCATCATCAACTTGAATTTCAGAATTGAAATTCGAATCACATTGAGCTCTTTTCGCTAGCATTTCATTATCAATTCTATGAGCATCACATATTTGTTGTAAGAACAATGGTTTCGTTTTCAATTCTGCCAAAACCGAACTATCATCAGACAAGTCAAATGAGCATTCATTGCAAATAATGCAAATAATAATTTTCGACTCAAGGCATCAACAACAACATTTTCCTTACCCAGATGATAGTCTATCACAAACTCATAGTCTTTCAAAAGCTCTAACCATCTTCTTTGTCGTAGATTCAAATATTTTTGAGTCACCAGGTACTTCAAACTTTTTATGATCTAAAAACACGTTCCATTTCTCACCGAAAAGATAATGGCGCCAAATCTTTAACGCAAACACAATTTTAGCTAGCTCAAGATCGTGTGTCAGATAATTCTTTTCATGCAGCTTTAATTGTCTCAAGGCATAAGCTATAACCTTGCCTTCCTACATCAAAACACATCCCAGACCATTCAATGAAGCATCACTATATATCATGAATTCTTTACCCGTTTTTGGTTGTACCAAAACTGGAGCTTCAATCAATAAAGTTTTTAAATGATCAAAGCTTTTCCAACATTTATCGGACCATTCAAATCTCACATCTTTCTGAAGCAATCTAGTGAACAAAGTATCCATCATTGAAAAACCTTTTACAAACCATCGATACTAACCAGCTAGTCCCAGAAAACTACGGACTTCAGACACATTTCTCAGAGGCTTCCACTAAAGAATAGCTGAAATCTTGTGTAACATCCTAGATTAGGGGTTATGCGTTTGTGCATAATTCATGAGTAGTAGGTTTTGGCAGTGTTTGGAAGTGAATTAAGGGTTTTTAAAATTCTAGGATGGAAGAGAAAGCTTTGGACAATTATTGGTTTTTAAGTTAAAAAAAAAGTGATGTGGAAAAGTGGCAAGGGACGCCACCTAAGGTGCAAGGGTTATGGCATCAAGTGAAGTACTTTGAGGGAAGAGGTTCGAATCGCATTGTGTGCATCTTTGCTTAATTTTATGAAATAAAATGTTTACTGTGATATGTGGTGTGCATTTTTAGAACCTTGGAAATGTAAGAAAATGCATGGAAATGTATGGAAATGTAAGGAAATGTATGGAAATGTAAGGAAATGTATGGAAATGTATGGAAATGTATGGAAATGTGAAATGTATGGAAATGGAAATGTAAGGAAATGTATGGAAATGTAAGGAAATGTTAATTTCAAAGTGAATATTTTTGGAAACTAGGAAATGTAAGGAAATGATTTAGAAATGATTCAAAAGAGGAAAGTAAACATTTTGGGAAACTTGGAAATGTAAGGAAATGTTAGGTTAAAGGAGGAAACGAATGTTTTGGAAACCCGAAATGTAAGGAAATATCAAGTTTTAAAGTTTAAAAGAGGAAACTAAGTCAAGATGGCCTTAAGAAAATTAATAGGAGGAATTTGACACAAGAATGTGGCTTGGAAAAGTGGTAAGGAGGCACCACTTAAAGCCCGAAGAATGACGCCCCAAAGATGTGTGCAAGGTTAGGCTCGAGCAGACAAGGAGAGCATTTCGAGAGTTTTTATGTCTGAATTGGGCTTATGGCCCAATTCGTTATTAAAGCTAAACTAATCATATGGAGGTGCCACTTAGGTGGATAATTTGGGCCTCGTGATGGCCACAAGGAGTCCAATAGAATAAGTTTAAATTGGCTCATCAAAGGAAGGGGTGGATGGCATCTAGCTAAGACTTTAAGTGATTTTTATTTAATTACTTAAAGAGGAAGCAATGAACGACAATAGGGACTCTTAAGGGAAGAGTTTAATTCTCCTTAAAACTCGGCTAAATAGGGGATAAATAATAGATTTAATATTAGATTACTTTAAGTGGATTATTGATGAGATTAATTAAGGTGATAAATAAAAGATAAAAATTTATCACATAGGAAGAGTGGTGGCCAAGTAGGGGACTCTAGCCTAGGAATTTCGGTAATAGAAGGAAGATAAGGCCATTCTTCATTCATTCTTTTCTCTTCAAAAAAGCCTCTGCCGAATTCTCTCTACCATTATTCTCTTCTTTTCTTTTCTTTTCTTCTTCTATTACAAACACAATCAAAAGCCGAAGGTACCAATAGCCCTAGTCGATTTCTCACTAAGCCTAAAGAACCAAAATTGTGATACATATCAGAGCCATAGCCGAATAGTGCTAAGGGTTCAAGCAAGAGTTCCATCGAATTCTTCTGTAAGGGTAAGATTAGGTTCGATTCCCATTTTATTTCATTTAAGTCTGTCAAAATTAAGATTCTAATACCCTCAATATATTGTTGTTGAAACCTTGAAGAGATCTTTCGGGATTTACTAAGTGTCAACTACAAGGAAGGAGAAGTTCTTTTCCCGAAGGTACACCATAGGTCGCGTGTTCCCTAGTTATTCGGTGAGTTTCGGGATTTAAAATTCACAAGGTAAGTACTTATAGCATTCAGCCAAGGCTTATTTTAGTACATAGATCTATCCCCTTATTATCTTAAAAGCCGAAAACTAACCTATGTAAAGATTTAGGATTTGGCCGAATACAAAGAGAAGAAAAGTAAAGTTTTCGGGATTTGAATGATAAGCAAATCGGCATTAAGGCAAGTTTTAGTGCACAAATCCTACTAGGATTTGGTTTTGTGGCCGAATGAGTTTCTCATTAAACCTTTAAATGGGCCGAATGTAGGGAGTTAAAGATCTAAGGCAGTAGATCAAATTTTGGGTTTTCAAGTGAAATTGTTAAGCGAATCAGGTGTGTACCCCACACTACTTTTAATAATATTCATGGCTATAATAAATATATGCATGTTTATAAGGATGTGAATATGGCTAAGGTACCATGTTATGGTACAAAGTACTCAGGTACGTTTTCTACTCCTACTAGGATTATGCAATATGTTATATTTAACATGTGAAAAGTGACATGAATGTGAATTTAAGTATGATATGCATGATATAAACAATATGGGGCATTCGGGTTATATGAAAAGGGAAGTGAAAGTGGTGACTTGGTCTCACTATCTGAATGTGGTAACTTCGGTCACATTATCTGAATGTGGTAACTTCGATTACATTATCTGAATATGGTGTCTCATGACACAATTATTTAATCTGGTGGCTATGCTACGAATTTTATATAGGCGATGTGCACGTCATTCGCAGTGATCGCCTTCGATGGTGTGTAGCGGATGGAGGGTTGACTTAGTAGTCCCCACAAATTATGCAAGGTTGGTACGGGATGTGTAGCGGATGGCATTTAGGTTTTGGGTTTGGGATTGCATCATTATCATGAATTATTATGTGAACATGATATGTATGGTATGCCTAAAACTATTAAATTTTAGTGTTGGTTACACATTGAGTCTGTTTGACTCACCCCTTGTGGGATTATTTTTCAGGTGATGATCAGTGATGGACCGGGCCGGCAGATGCTTAGTGGAGGCCATGTGAAGTTCAGATTTCTTTTATTTGGACCATTTTACTTTAAGTATTTCGAATTTAAATTTTGGGAATTATTTGATGTAATAAGGCCTTAGTAGAACTATTTTATTCTATTTTTATTTATTAAGCTTACCAACTTTTATTTATTAAAAGAATAAGTAAATCTATTTTTTTTAAAATGAAGCCCAAACATTTTGTCACCTAAAGTAAAGGATTTTAATAAAAAATAAACTTATTTTCAACTCGAGCCCAACCTACAAACAAACTATCTTCAAAAACACAGTTTTCAAAGTAACAAAAGAATTTTGAACCAGGTTTACTTGAGGAACATACCAGATCCGGTTCGGGCTCGTGGTAGGGTGTGGGTGTTTCAATTTGGTATCGAGCCGATTTTAAACTTTTGGCCTTGGGTTTAAGGCCCAAAATGTTTTCAAAGTTAAGCCCAAAAAGGAATTTTCTGAAAAATTTTCAGGTTTTCTGGCATGGCACCTAAGTCTCCGACCCGAAGTCCACCAGGTAAGTACTTCTGACTTCTGAAGTGATTTGAATATGTGAAATGTATGGGCTTTTATGGCAATGTAGATTAGTGAACTAGGATCTGTTAAACCCTAGGACTAGTCTACTCAAAACACAAGTACATAAGACTTAAGGACCATTAGACAAACACGTGATTAAGTCACGAGCTAGGGTGTGTAGCTCACAGCGCATGTCTAGGATTGGATTCAGAAGAGCTTGGTATTTAAGCGGTCCTAGCGACTCACCTCCTCTCCACTGAATCCTACCTAGTGCGTAGCCTCGGTTCACCCTAACCAAGAGGACTTATACACTGCTAAACCCCTAACTAAAACCCGAAAGGGACTAAATGTATTTTATAGAAACCCTAGTTTTAAAAATTCTAAATTACCCTCTTGATTTGAAAAGATTATTTTATAAATTTTTCGAAATATTTCGATTTACCAATTTACTAAAATACTCCTAGTGGTAAAATTACTAAAATGCCATTAGTTCTAAAATTTCCATATTACCCTTGATTTCAATAAAATTTCCTCACTTTGTAAAAGCATTTAAAAAAAACCCTATTTTACGAAAGTCCAAAATACCCCGATTTGAAAATTTATGAATTACCCCCGATTGACAAAATTACCAAAATGACCCTAATTTCCAAAATTTTTGCAACATCACCGATTTGGAAAACAAATTCTCAAAAAGAACCCTCAAGTTTTGCAAATTTTGAAATACCCTTGATTTATTAAGATTTACAAATTTACCCTGGTTAATTACTGAAATACCCCTATAATTTTGAAATTTCTGAAATACTCCCGGGATTTCAAAAATTACCAAAATACCTTTATTGACAAAATCACCAAGGAACCATATTTTGACAAATTACGAAAATACCCAGTAGGGCAAATTACAAAATACCCCCGGTAGTGGAAAACAACAACAATGAAAACTACAACATTTCTCTAAATGAACGAAAGTTCATAATTGATTGATGGATGTATGAATGTAAAGACTGTGTGCATGTATGAATACAAAAGAACCACTTCTAAAAAAAAATTTCTTTCCATAAAACTTCTTCGCGGTTAATTAGTGAAACAAAATTTTTTAATACATAAAACTTCTTAATCAGATTAAATCACGACGTTAGAAATGAGTTCTAAGGGACGTGAACTTAGAGATTGTGCCTGGAAAGTATGATTGATCTATTAAGATCAGAGTGAACAGCTGTAAGCATAAGTGCGGTGAGAAGGATTGTATGACTGTTAGTAAGTAATTTCGAGGACAAAATTATTTTTAAGGAGGGTAGAACTGTAACATCCTAGATTAGGAGTTATGCATTTGTGCATAATTCATGAGTAGTAGGTTTTGGCAGTGTTTGGAAGTGAATTAAGGGTTTTTAAAATCCTAGGATGGAAGAGAAAGCTTTGGTCAATTATTGGTTTTTAAGTTGAAAACAAGAAGTGATGTGGAAAAGTGGCAAGGGACGCCACCTAAGGTGCAAGGGTTATGGCATCAAGTGAAGTACTTTGAGGGAAGAGGTTTGAATCGCATTGTGTGCATCTTTGCTTAATTTTATGAAATAACATGTTTACTGTGATATGTGGTGTGCATTTTTAAAACCTTGGAAATGTAAGGAAATGTATGGAAATGTATGGAAATGTAAGGAAATGTATGGAAATGTATGGAAATGTATGAAATGTAAGGAAATGTAAGGAAATGTAAGGAAATGTTAAGTTCAAAGTGAATATTTTTGGAAACTAGGAAATGTAAGGAAATGATTTAGAAATGATTCAAAAGAGGAAAGTAAACATTTCTGGAAACTTGGAAATGTAAGGAAATGTTAGGTTAAAGGAGGAAACGAACGTTTTGGAAACCCGAAATGTAAGGAAATGTCAAGTTTTAAAGTTTAAAAGAAACTATTTAAAAGAAACTAAGGCAAGGTGGCCTTAAGAAAATTAATAGGAGGAATTTGACACAAGAATGGGCTTGGAAAAGTGGCAAGGAGGCACCACTTAAAGCCCAAAGAATGACGCCACCATCATGTGTGCAAGGTTAGGTTCGAGCAAAGCAAGGAGAGCATTTTCGAGAGTGTTTTTATGTCTAAATTGGGCTTATGCCCAATTAGTTATTAAAGCTAAACTAATCATAGGGAGGCGCCACTTAGGTGGATAATTTGGGCCTCGATGGCCACAAGGAGTCCAATAGAATAAGTTTAAATTCGGCTCATCAAGGGAAGGGGTGGACGGCATCTAGCTAAGACTTTAAGTGATTTTATTTAATTACTTAAAGAGGAAGCAATGAACGGCAATAGGGACTCTTAAGGGAAGAGTTTAATTCTCCTTAAAACTCGGCTAAATAGGGGATAAATAATAGATTTAATATTAGATTACTTTAAGTGGATTATTGATGAGATTAATTAAGGTGATAAATAAAAGATAAAAATTTATCACATAGGAAGAGTGGTGGCCAAGTAGGGGACTCTAGCCTAGGAATTTCGGCAATAGAAGGAAGATAAGGCCATTCTTCATTCATTCTTTTCTCTTCAAAGAAGCCTCTGCCGAATTCTCTCTGCCATTATTCTCTTCTTCTCTTTTCTTTTCTTCTTCTATTACAAACACAATCAAAAGCCGAAGGTACCAATAGCCCTAGCCGATTTCTCACTAAGCCTCAAGAATCAAAATTGTGATACATATCAGAGCCATAGCCGAATAGTGCTAAGGGTTCAAGTAAGAGTTCCATCGAATTCTTCAGTAAGGGTAAGATTAGGTTCGATTCCCATTCTATTTCATTTAAGTCCGTCGAAATTAAGATTCTAATACCCTCAATATATTGTTGTTGAAACCTTGAAGAGATCTTTCGGGATTTACTAAGTGTAGACTACAAGGAAGGAGAAGTTCTTTTCCCGAAGGTACACCATAGGCCGCGTGTTCCCTAGTTATTCGGTGAGTTTCGGATTTAAAATTCACAAGGTAAATACCTATAACATTCTGCCAAGGCTTATTTTAGTACATAGATCTATCCCCTTATTATCTTAAAAGCCGAAAACTAACCTATGTAAAGATTTAGGATTTGGCCGAATACAAGGAGAAGAAAAGCAAAGTTTTCGGGATTTGATTGATAAGCAAATCGGCATTAAGGTAAGTTTTAGTGCACAAATCCTACTAGGATTTGGTTTTGTGGCCGAATGAGTTTCTCATTAAACCTTAAATAGGCGAATGTAGGGAGTTAAAGATCTAAGGCGTTGATCAAATTTCGGATTTCAAGTGAAATTGTTAAGTTTAATCGGTGTGTATCGCACACTACTTTTAATAAGATTCATGGCTATAATAAATATATGCATGTTTATAAGAATGTGAATATGGCTAAGGTACCATGTTATGGTACAAAGTACTCAGGTACGTTTCCTACTCCTACTAGGATTACGAAATATGTTATATTTAACATGTGAAAAGTGACATGAATGTGAATTTATGTATGATATGCATGATATAAATAATATGGGGCATTCGGGTTATATGAAAAAGGGGAAGTGAAAGTGGTGACTTCGGTCTCACTATCTGAATGTGGTGACTTCGGTCACATTATCTGAATGTGGTAACTTCGGTTACATTATCTGAATGTGGTGTCTCATGACACAATTATTTAATCTGGTGGCTATGCCACGAATTTTATATGGGCGATGTGCACATCGATTGTAGTGACTTCCTTCGATGGTGTGTAGAGGATGGAGGGTTGACTTAGTAGTCCCCACGGTGTGCATATTGGTACGGGGATGTGTAGCAGATGGCATTTAGGTTTTGGGTTCGGGATTGCATCATTATCATGAATTATTATGTGAATATGATATGTATGGTATGCCTAAAACTATTAAATTTTAGTGTTGGTTACACATTGAGTCTATTTGACTCACCCCTTGTGGGATTATTTTTCAGGTGACGATCAGTGATGGACCGGGTCGGCAGATGCTTAGTGGAGGCCATGTGAAGTTTAGATTTCTTTTATTTGGACCATTTTACTTTAAGTATTTTGAATTTAAATTTTGGGAATTATTTGATGTAATAAGGCCTTAGTAGAACTATTTTATTCTGTTTTTATTTATTAAGCTTACCAACTTTTATTTATTAAAAGAATAAGTAAATCTATTTTTTTAAAACGAAGACCAAACGTTTTGTCACCTAAAGTAAAGGATTTTTAATAAAAAAAATAAACTTGTTTTCAACTCGAGCCCAACCCACAAACAAATTATCTTCAAAACACACAGTTTTCAAAGTAACAAAAGAATTTTGAACCGTTTTACTTCGAGGAACATACCAGATCCGGTCCGGGCTCGTGGGTCGGGTGTGGGGTGTTTCATCTTGCTCGGATCAACCCATATAGCAGATGCTGATACAATATGTCCGAGAAAACCAACTTCACGCAACCAGAACTCACATTTGCTGAATTTTGCATACAGTTGCTTTGCTCACAGAGTTTGTAGCACAATTCTCAGATGCTCGGCATGCTCAATCTCATCACGCGAATAAATCAAAATGTCATCAATGAATACAACAACAAATCTATCTAAATACGGTCTAAAAATTCTGTTCATCAGATTCATAAAAACAGCATGAACATTTGTTAGTCCAAATGGCATAACTAAGAATTCATAATGCCCGTACCTCGTTCTGAAAGCAATTTTTGGAATATCTGAATCTTTTACCCCAACTGATAATATCTTTACCTCAAATCTATCTTTGAAAACACGATGACTCCTTTCAGCTAATTAAACAAATCATCAATTCTAGACAAAGGATATTTATTCTTTATAGTCACTTTGTTCAACTGACGGTAATCAATGCACATTCTCATTGTGCCATCTTTCATTTTCACAAACAGAATAGGAGCACCCAAGGTGAGAAACTAAGTCTTATAACCCTTTATCGGTCAATTCTTGCAACTAAGACTTTAACTCTGTCAACTCTGTTGGTGCCATTCTATACAGAGCTATCAAAATAGGAGTTATTCCCGACAATAAATCAATACCAAATTCAACTTCACATATCGAAGGTAATCCCGATAATTCTTCAGGAAACACGTTAGGGAATTCACAGACAACTGGCACTGATTCTATTTTCTTTTCAGTTACTTTTGAGTCAATCACATAAGCAAATAAGCTTCACAACCCTTTTTCACATAACTCTGAGCTTTCATCATTGATATCACAGCTGGTAATCCATTCAAATCATTAGACTCAATCTGCATTATTTCATCATTCTAACATCTCAAATCAATAGTCTTTCATTTGCAGTTCACAACAGCATCATGTAATGTTAACCAGTCCAAACCCAAAATTATATCAAATTCATCAAAAGGTAATAGCATCATATCAACCAGAAAACAGATATCTCGAAACATCAACGGACAGTTTTTACATACTTTATCAACCAGGACACTTTTACCTAAGGGGTTCGATACTCTAATAACAAATTCAGTAGACTCTACAGGCAAAGTCTTACTAGATGCTAGGTTCATGCATACATAAGAATGTGTAGATCCAGGGTTTATCAATGCAATCACAGAAGTATCATAAAGAGTAAATGTACTCATTATAACATCTGGAGATGAAGCTTCCTCACAAGCTCAGATGGCATACGCTCTGGCAGGCGCTCTAACTTCAGATCTCGCAACAGTGTCTTTCGTAGCTCTCTGACTACTACTGATATTCCTTATATTTCGAGAAGGTCTACCTCTAGCTGAAACATTATCAAATCTCAGATTCTGAACAATCTCTTACTCAATAGAATCTAGGCAGTCTCGGATTAAATGATCTAAAGATTTGCATCTGAAACAGGCTCGGTCGTTCAACCTACAATTTCCTGAATGTCTTTTACCACAATGTTTACATTCATATCGTTCAAATCGGACATTTCCCACACTGGCCATCGAAGTAGCTGAAGCTTTGGAATTCGACTATGATCTAGCTCGATCTCTATTCGAATGTCCCACATTAGCCTTAGAAAAACTATATTAATCTCTAAATTTCTTTATAGCAGACTGAAATGCTTTACTCGGAAATCTCTTTCTCGCATCTCTTACTTCAGACTCGGCTTTTCTTTTATCTTTCCCGAGTGCCTCAAGTTTTCACGCTCTATCAACAAGTACAAAAAACTCCTTTATTTCCAAAATTCCAACTAGCAAACGGATATCTTCATTTAGGCCGTCTTCAAATCTTTTGCACATTATTTCCTCGGTAGATACACATTTTCAAGCATACTGACTTAATCTCATGAACTCTTTTTCATACTCGGTAATAGACATGTGACCCTATTTCAACTCCAGAAATCTGTGACTGATGTATTTCTTTCGGAACTCAGACTGAAATAAATCACATGTAACCCGTTCTTTAAGACCAACGAAAATCAAAGTCTTCCACCACTGATAGGTTGCATCTCATAACAAAGAAACAACACATTTTATACATTCTTCAGGAGTTAATGGTATTTCATCAAATACTCGGATAGTGCTCTCAAGCCAGAATTCAGCTTTCTCGGCATCACCATCACTAGTGGCCTTGAACTCGTCAACCCCATATTTACAGATTTTGTCGACCGGAGGTTTATTCAACAGACTCAAATTCATACCGGAGGTACAACAAAAGTCTGAGGAGGATTATGCGGGGGTGGAGGTTGTGAAACAACCGAATTAGGTCTTACGTACTAAATCAACCACTCGTTCATCATTTGGAGGAAGGCTTGTTTAGCCTCTCCCTCTTGACCACTAGTAACCGGTCTCGAATCAGATGGCGCTGTCCCTTGAGCGGGAGCAGGCGCATTGCTTTCAACATTGTCAGCTACAGCTCTTTCAAGATCCATTACTAAACAAAAAACACATTTTACACGTCAGGATTCATCACACTATCATATTTCATATATATGGCATGTATAGCTCGACTCTCACACACTATGTTAGTCCAAGAATTGACTAACCGTAGCTCAGATACCACTCAAATGTAAAACCCCTAACCCGTAACCATCACTAGTTTAGGGTTAAGAGGCATTACCGGACAATCAAAAACTTTTACAGACATTTCATAACATAATTTGACAAATCACATTAAAGTGTCCCTTAAATTGGTCTACGAGACATCAAACATGTTTTAGACTAGGGTCGGGACTAAACCAAACATATACAAAAATTCTTGAAAATTTAAATTTTTTTAATTTACAGAGGTCACACGCCCATATGGTTAGGCCGTGTGCCTCCCACGGCCTCAGAAACGCCCGTGTGTCTAAGCTGTGTCAAAACAGGGCATACATACTGACTTGTCCACATGGCCGTGGACACGCCGTGTGCCTCGCCCGTGGTAGACACTGACTTGATCCACACGGCCAGTCACACGCCCATGTGTCTAGCCCGTGGTCAAGTCTGACTTGTTTTGAAATGTAACCACGAGGAACACGATCGAGCCATACACCCGTGTGCTCAACTGTATGGGTAAATATAGGCCATTTGCAAGGCCAAATTACCACCCACACTTTAGGTCATCGCTACAAGCACATACAAGCATTATTCCAAAAACATTTGGCAACCAAAAACATACCAAATGGTCATCTTTTCAACTCATTCAAGTACATTTCAATCGTACCAACATATATGCCATTTAGGTCAACTTATTCACAAGCATTTCTAATCATAAATCATCCCCAACTTACCACTACAATATGACATATACTCATTAATAATATACCAACTTTGCATCAATAAGCTTACCATTTCTTTGTCCATTTCATTAGTCATTTAAACCATACCAAACATAGCATCATATAACATGACTACTCATCCATTTCACAACTATTTATCTAGCCATATCACATGGCTATACACATATCACAAACATAATTCAATGTGACTAGCCTATACATGCCATACTTCAATATATACACTTCCAATAGGTACCAAAATGAGATTGAGTAGTGTGATGATGATCCTCAACGATCCTTAAGCCTTCAGTAGCTTTAACAATCCATAAAACAAAGCAAACAAACACAAAGTAAGCTTCCAAAATCTTAGTAAGCCATATACAAATAAACTTATCATATAATCATTCATAAGTATAGCAACTCAAATTCATTAACATATCATCATTTCAAACACATAGATTTCTCTTTGGTTCAGTTAAATTGCCATTTCTTATCAACATATCACATCTCAAACATCTCTTTTGCTCAAATCCCAAACCTACATATATCACCTTTTATTCATTGCATCTATGTACATATACTCATCTTTCATACCTATTCAAGTCATACTCATCAAACGCATCTAAAATGAATATACAATTCACGTAGTAATTCATTTCTCAGAGTTTCTCGTTGAACCATTTGGAATCAAATAGGATATTCAGAATACTCAGAATAGTTGTACAATGCCAACGTCCCAGACGTGGTCTTACATGTAACCAAATATCGATGCCACTGTACCAGACAGGGTCTCACACGAAATCAGATATAATGCCAATGTCCAAGACATGGTCTTACACTTAAATCTCAAATCGATGCCAACGTCCCAGATGTGGTCTTACACAATATCACATATCGGGAACATATGTCATGACATATAAAATCCTATCTTTTCCTAGGTTCGTATGGGACTTTTCAGACTTTGTTAACTTGTCGATACTTCCTCGGGTTCCACATAAAAATCATCTCGAGCATATTCATCGCAATCCAAATTTCATAGATGCATAAATAAACAAATTCTAATGTATTTATTTGTATATCGACTTACCTCGGATCCGGATAAACGAACTGACTTAGCTACTCAATTACTTTTAATTTTCCATGATCTAAATTCATTTTCTTCGGTTCTTGAATTATACATATTCAAATTTAATCCATTTATTTACCAAATCATTCAATTCAATCTAAAAACACATATTTAGGGCAATTTACAATTTAGCCCTCATATTTTCACATTTTGACATTTTAGTCCTTATTTCATGAAATCATAAACTACACAAAATCTCATATCACCCAAGCTTGGCCGAATATTCCCATGATCAATACAAGTCCACACATTTCATTTATTTTACATTTTAGTCCTTCAAAATATTATTTTCACAATTTAGTCCAAATTACTCAAAATCACCAAACAAACTATGTTAATCTAACACATATATTTCATATTTCATCACCAAACATCACAAAGCTCATGAATTCATCAATGGCACATTTCCAAATCTTTATCAATTGACAAAATTAAGGCATGGGTTTTGAAGAACACAAAGAAACGATTACAGAAATGTAGATATTATCAAAAATCGAAGCAAAACATACCTTGAATCAAAGAACATCCATGGCCGACTGTTTGAAGAGCTTTAAACCTTATTTCCTTTTCTATTTTCGGTGGTGGATGGATGAACAATCCACTATCAAATTTTATTTGTTTTATTTTATGTTTTTAATTAACATTTTATCTCAATTACAAATTTACCCTTTATTATTAACATATAAATCATGTATATTCAATGGCCTTACCGTCCATCTATCATACTAATGGAATATTTCCATTTTAAGGACTTCACATAATAAGAACAATAACAATTCGACACTTATTAAATTAAAAGGCCACTTTTACCTTTTATGCGATTTAGTTCTTTTCTCATATTAAACACACATACAGTAAAATTTTCATACAAAACTTTCACACATGCTAAATCACATATAATAAACACAAAAAATAATATTAAAATATTTTTTTGACTCAGATTTGTGGTCATGAAACCACTATTCTGACTAGGGTCTAAACTGGACTGTTACATGCGTTGTCTCAGATTCAAATCTTTTTGCGACATCAAGTACTTTAAACTATTATAATCAGTGAATATATGATACTTTTCACCGAACAAATAGTGTCGCCAAATTTTTAGTACAAACACAATAGCTGCTAATTCAAGATCATGTATCGGGTAATTCTTTTCATGTGGCTTAAGCTGTCTAGAAGCATAGGCTATTACTTTACCTTCTTGCATCAAAACAAAGCCTAAGCCATTCAATGATGCATCACTGTAAATTACAAATTCCTTACTCGATTTAGGTTGAACTAGAAGTGGTGCTTCAGTCAACAAGGTTGTAAATATGTCAAAGCTTTGCTAACATTAATCACTCATTCAAATTTCATATCTTTTTGCAATAGGAGTGTCATCGGAGAGCCTATCATCGAAAACCTTTTTAAAAATCTCTAATAGTAATCGGCTAATCCCATAAAACTTCTGAATTTAGGCACATTTTTCGATGGTTTCCAATTAATAATTGCTAATTATTTATTTGGATCCACTCTTATGCCTTCAGCAGACACTATATGTCCTAGAAAACCAGTTTCACGAATCGAAAATTCACATTTACTGAATTTAGCATATAGTTGTTTCTCACGCAGAGTTTGTAGAACAATTCTCAAATGGTCTGCATGCTCATTTTCATCTCGCGAATACACCAGGATGTCATCAATAAATACTACCACAAATCTATCCAAATACGATCTGAAAATTCTATTCATCAGATCCATAAATACTGCAGGTGCATTTGTTAAACCAAAAGGCATTACAAGGAATTCATAATGCCCATATTTGGTTCTAAAAGCTATTTTCGGTACATCTGAGTCTTTCACTCGTAACTGATAGTAGCCAGATTGGAGGTCAATCTTTAAAAACACTGTGGCACCTTTTAACTGATCAAACAAGTCATCAACACCAGGCAGCAGATACTTATTCTTGATTGTAACTTTGTTGAGCTGCCGGTAATCAATACATAATCTCAAAGATCCATTTTTATTCTTAACAAATAGAACCGGTGCACCCCAATGTGATGAACTAGGTCAAGCAAAACCTCTGTCAGTCAGCTCTTGCAACTATGCTTTCAACTTTTTAATTCTGTTGGAGCCATTATCATTGTTGTTCTCGAAACAAGATCTATAGAAAATTCAACTTCTTTGACCGACTGTAATCAGGGTAATTCTTCCAAAAACACATCAGGATATTCACAAACTACTATCATTGATTTAATCTTCGATTCAGATACTTTAGTGTCCAACAAATAATCAAGATAAGCATCATAACCCTTTCAAATATGTTCCTGTGCTGACATGGCTGATATCTCATTAGACAACCCATTCTGTAACATCCTTTACCCGTATTCGATGCCTGAACTGGGTACGAGGCATTACCATACTTAACTTGCTCAATCATGCAACATCGATTCATAAAAAATTTTATTTCAAGTTAAAAACTTTTCATTCAAGACCTTAATGTCCTTATTATAGGTCTATGAGACCCTAAACTTGTACCCGAAATTTGAACACTTAAATAAATTTGACATAAAACAGGGCCACATGCCCGTGTGAAGGTAGGAACACACCCGTATGGCACATCACATGCCCATGTTCCACACTCATGTGGATTTATTTTCCACTTTGAACCTATAGGGGTTTTCACATGGCCTAACACACGCCCGTGTCCATAGCCAGTGTCCCACACAAGGCCATGACACGCCCGTGTCTTCTCTCGCATGTCAAAACCTTGAAATTCTATTTATGATGTCATCATATCAATAAGGTCACACGGCAAAGGCACACGTCCGTGTCCTTAGACCGTGTGTCGAATAAAATTCCAAATTTCAAGTGCAGACTTCACATAGCCCGGGCACATGCACTTGCCTTAGGCCGTGTCTCTCATACGATCGAGACACACGGTCATGTCCCTGCTCGTGTGTTTACTATTAAGCATACTGACTTGCCAACCTAACATACATAGGGACACATGGCCTCTCAACAAACCATGGGCCTGACCGTGTGTCACACACGGCCTTGACACACGCTTGTGTGTCTACCCGTGTGGACAATTGTAAGGCTATCTACCAAGCCATTTGCCACTCTACAAAGAAATACACTTATACCAAATCAATTCAACATATATCATGACCATAAGGTACTTCTAGGAACTCAAAATTTGGACATCCACACAAGAATATACTTCATGAATTTCATCATCATTGAATATATAAACTTGTCAAATTTTGGCCCATTTCCATTGACCACTTACAAAATGAATTTAAGAACATTAATAGCCAACACTTTGGCTAACAAATATGACATAATAAAATGACCAAGTCCTATACGTACCATACTCAAAATAAATCTAACTTTGCTATACCAAAGAGAAGTAGATAGTGTGATTTCGAACTCTGAAATTCTATGAATTCCCGAGCTAGCTTGGTAATACTACAAGGAAAAGCATGTAAGCATAAAGCTTAGTAAGTTTGCATGAAATAAACAGCAATGATAAAACTCATAATGTCATCCATCCATTGCATTGAGTAAAAACATAAAGTCTCAAACACATTGCCATGACTTATTCATGATTACTCTTACCAAATACATGTCATGTTACATATCATAAACATTTCTCGTGAATTACTCACGTGCGTGTACCTGTATCACTTCATCACATAGTTTTAACATTAATTTCATCTCTAACATAAGCTTAACTACTTATCTCATTAAATCACTCGGAATATTTAAGGATACACAATCGTCATTATACACTTGAACACGACGCCAATGCCATATCCTCGATATGGTCATACATGAGGTCACATCTTGATGCTGATGCCATATCTCAGATATGATCTTATACGAGATCTCGTTTCAATGTCGATGCCATATCCCAAATATGGTCTTATACGATTTTCATATTCAATGCTGATGCCATATCCCAGATATGGTCTTATACGGGATATCAATTCGGTGTCCAGGCCACGTCCCAGACATGGTCTTATATGAGACCTTACCAATCTCGCGTCTCAATGATGATATTCTTTCACGTCTTAAAGTCCAACCAGGACTTCAACATCGTAAATTTTCAGCATTTTCTCATTCAACATCATTGTTCACTTTCATGGAAATGATATACATCTTAACTAATATCAACATTTTAAAATTCAATAACATGCCGTTGAATTTATTACACACAAACTTACCTCGATTTCAAAATAGGCCCAATTGTCAATCTAGTCCGATACCTTGCCTTTTCCTTGGTCAAGGTTAATTACTCGATCTTCTTCATCTATGATAAAAAATTAGCTCATTTAATTACCACATTAATCAACACATTTCAATAATCATATTTTGGCAAAACTACCATTTTGCCCTTATACTTTCACAAAATGACTATTTTACCCTTAGGCTCGTAAATCAATTCCAATCAAATTTCCTCCTTTTATAAGCCTAGATGAACATTTATTAATCTTATGGAAACCCTCAATACTCAATATTACACTCATTTAACACCTATTTTATAACCTTTACGAAAAGGTCCTTTTAGGTGTTTTCATGGTAACACATTTCACAAAAGTTATTTATTTAACAACTAAGACTCATTTTCTTCTATAAAAATACAGCAAACAACATAATGCTCACATGGAAAAACTCTAAACTTTCAATCATTTTGTAGAATAGTCCCCTCTTTAGCTAGCTTAAGCTTTAGGGGTTCCAAAAGTACAAATATTATCAAGAAAGACCACTAAAATCACTTGTGAGGAGAAAAGCTTGCACCTATATAATCATGCTATGACTCATAAAATAACATAAAAATAATTTTCTCAAACCTCAATTAGTGGTTCCGAAACCATTATTCCGACTAACCCTAAATCGGGCTATTACAATTCTCCCCCTTATGGATTTTTATCCCCGAAAATCTTACCGGTGAAAAGGTTGGGATATTGGTTTCTCATAGTCTCCTCGGGCTCCCATGTAGCCTCTTCTACCCCATGTCTTTGCCATAGGACTTTCATAAGGGCTATACTTTTGTTCCTCAATTGTTTGACCTCTTGTGCTAAAATCTTAATCGGTTCTTCGCCATAAGTCATGTCCGGTCGAATCTCTACCTCTTATGGTACAATCACATGCGAAGGGTCTGAATGGTATCAGCGTAACATAGACACGTGGAAGACATATTGAATCTTTTCCAACTCAGGTGGTAAAGCCAAACGATAAGCTACCGGCCCTATCCTATCAGCAATCTCATACGGTCCGATAAAGTACGGACTCAATTTGCCTTTCAACCAAATCTGAAGACTTTTCTCCATGGTGATACTTTCAGAAACACTTTATCACCTACTTGAAACTCAATCTCTTTCCGTTTTAAGTCCAAATAGGTCTTTTGCCTATCTGAGGTAGCTTTTAGACATTCACGTATTACTTTTACCTTCTCTTCGATTTCTCTGACTAAATCGACCCCTTGTATCTAATTCCCTTTGAGTTTGGTCCAATATAAGGGCGTTCGACACTTACGCCCATACAATGCCTCATAAGGCGCCATCTTCAAACTCGACTGAAAGCTATTATTGTAGGCAAATTCCACCAATGGTAAGTATTTCAACCAATTACCTTAGAATTCCAAAACACAACATCGAAACATGTCCTCAAGTATCTGTATTACTCTCTCCGACTTCCCGTCGATTTGAGGATGGAAAGCTGAACTAAAGCTCAATTTTTTACCTAATGTCTCTTGTAATTTTTTCCAAAACCGTGATGTAAATCTCGGATCTCTATCCAAAATAATCGACAACGGTACTCCGTGAAATCTTACTATTTCTGCCACATATAAATCCGCCAACTTATCAAGTGAATAATCAATCCATATTGGCTGACTTTATAAGTCTATCTACCACAACACATATGCCATTTTTCTTTCTCAGTGACAACGGCAAACCCGTCATGAAATCCATAGTAATACAGTCCCATTTCCACTCGGGGACCATAATAGGCTGAAGTAAACCCGAAGGTACTTGGGGTTCAACCTTCACTTGTTGACAAATCAGGCATCTTGATACAAACTCAGAAATGTATTTCTTCATACTCGGCCACCAATACCATCTCCTCAAGTCATTATACATCTTCGTACTGCCTGGATGTACGGACAAACATCCATTGTGTGCTTTGTGCAAAATCTTCTAGATAAGCTCATCATCTTTGGGTACACATACCCTATCTCAGAACATCAAACATCCATTAGGACTTACCCGAAAGTCTGACTCAACATTTAAATCACATTGAACTTTTTTAGCTTGTATATCATTGTTTTCTTTCTGGCCTTCACAAATCTCTTAAAGAAACATAGGTCTCGCCCTCAACTCAACTAGAATAGAACCATCATCTAACAAAACTATCTGTGTATTCATGTCTCTCAGTGCAAATAGGGATTTCCTACTCAAAGCATCGGCCACCTCGTTCGCTTTTCCCAAATGGTAGTCAATCACTAGCCCATAATCCTTTATTAGCTCTAACCATCTTCTTTGCCTTAGATTCAACTCCTTTTGAGTTATCAAATACTTTAGGCTCTTATGATCAGTGAACACTCGACATCTCTCACCATATAAATGGTGTCTCCAAATCTTTAGTGTAAAAACAATTGCAGCTAACTCCAAATTGTGGGTCGGGTAATTCTTCTCGTGCGACTTTAATTGTCTAGAGGCATATGCTATCACCTTTCCCTCTTGCATAAGTACACATCCAAATCCATTCAAGGATGCATCACTATAGACTACGAATTCCTTTCCCGGCTCAGGTTGCACTAAAATTAGAGCCTTAGTCAATAATGCCTTCAATCTCTCAAAACTCTATTTGCACTTTTCTGACCACTCAAATTTCATATCTTTTTACAATAGTCTCATCATCGGAGTAGCTATCATGGAAAATCCCTTGATGAATCACCTATAGTAGCTAGCTAGGCCCAGAAAACTCTAACCTCAATTACATTACTTGGTGGTTTCCAATCCACAATTGCTAAGATCTTACTCGGGTCGACTCGAATACCATCTCCCGAGATAATGTGACCCAAAAATCCAACTTCCATAAGCCAAATTCATTTTTACTAGACTTGGCATACAATTTTTTATCTCTCAAAATTTGTAGAACCTTTCTTAAATGCTCAGCATGCTCGTTCTCAGCATGCCTTTCTTAAATACTACAACAAATTTATCCAAATATGGTCGAAAGATACAATTCATCAAATCTATGAAAACTGTAGAGGCATTGGTTAAACCGAAGGGCATGACCAAAAATTCATAGTGCCCATACCTTGTCCAAAATACGATTTTTGGCACATCCGAGTCCTTGATCTCAACTGAAAATATCTCGACCTTAAGTCTATCTTGGAAAACTCCGTGGCTCACTTCAATTGATCAAACAAATCACCGATTCTTAGGAACGGGTACTTGTTCTTCACAGTTACCTTGTTGAGTTACCGATAATCTATACATAACCTCATGAAACCATCTTTCTTCTTTACAAAGAATACAGGAGCACCCTACGGGGAATAACTCGATCTTACGAAGCCTTTATCCGTTAACTCTTGTAACTTTACCTTCAATTCTTTTAGCTCGGTTGGAGCCATTCTATATGGAGCAATAGAAATAGGGGCAGTACCAGGAGCTAACTCAATGTAACAGCCCGACTTAGGGCCTAGACGGAATAGTGGTGCGATACCAAAAATATGAAGTAGAAAATATGAGTTTTATTATTTCCATGAGGCTTATGAGATATTTTCATAATTGTGTGAAAATTTCATGAAGGAATTTTATTAATTTGTGAAATTGTCCACTAGGACTAAATTGTAAAGAATGGAAAATATGAGATTTTAGAAGATTTAAGTATGAAATAGAATTATGAAAATTTATAGAAGTCCTTATTTAGCAATTAGACCTTTATATTTAATGATGGACAAAAATGGACATGAGAAGGAAAAATCCTAAGAAATGACCATTAAAGGCATTTTAGTCATTTGGTTAATAAAAGAATTAAAAGGGAAAAAAAAGAAAAAATCATGTCCATCTTCTTTCTTCTTGGTCGAAAATCACAAGGAGCCATAGCTAAGGTTTTGTTCAACTTCCAAGCTTGATAGTAAGTGCATTCTAGCCTCGTTTTTAATATTTTTCATATTTTTGATACCCTCGTAGCTCGATTTAGCTATTTCTAGCTATATTTTGAGTTAGGGTTCTTATTCAAAAATTTACCCTTGTGTGACATGCATGTATTTTGATGTTTTATGGAGGAATATGAAAGATTGATGTATGATAAACATTTTTTTTAAATGATTTTCATGAAAAATGCATAAAAGGACTAAAATGTAAAGGTTATAAAAATGGTCATACATGAGTGAAATAGTGGAAATTGAAGGTTGCTATAGTTGAGAATATGATTCAGCTAGGTTTGAAATACAAGAAAGTTGAATGAAAATTCATTTTACGAACCTAGGCAAAAATCATAATTTTTGCCAAAATATGAATTACGAGTCGATTTAGTCAATGTGTATATTTAACAAGTGAAATTTTTATTATAGATTAAGAAATACGAAGCTCGAATCACAATCAAGGCAAGAATAAAATCTAGGACTAAATCGAGCATTGATACATATTTTGAGATTCAAGGTAAGTTTGTATGAAGCTAAAGTTTTATGATGATCCGATGTTTACAAATACTTAATATTATGATAAAGTATGTTATTTCTATGAATAATCGAGTGGTGAAGTCTCGATGAGGAAATAGTGAAAATATGTTGTGTGAATCTCGAATAAAGATTCAGAGAAATGAGGGTAATCATGTTTTAACATTGAATAAAGAAGGTTCTGTGTAAGACCATGTCTGGGACATGGCCCCAGCACCAAAGAAAGATATTGTATAAGACCATGTCTAGGACATGGCATCGACATTCATGTATGATCTTGTATAAGACCATATCTAGGATATGGCATCGACATCGAGCTTTAAAATCCTGTGTAAAACCATATCTGGGATATGGCATTGGTATCCAGAAGTGATCCCGTGTAAGACCATATCTGGGATATGTTATCGGCATCCAGTGGTGATCCCATATAAGACCATATCTGGGATATGGCATTGGTAACCAAATTTAAGCTCAATGAGTTTGAATATCCTACGATAATTTGTTTAGTTCATGGGCAAAAGAGGCTAAGTATGTAAAATGGTATAGAGCTAAATTTTGTTTATGAATGACTTGAGATTCCTTCATGATAAGAATGATGGAGAATTGAGTTTATGTTCATGTTAGCATATGTGCTGAGTTATGTGATTGAGTGATACAGGTATCATGAATAAGTACAAAAAATCATAAGGTAACATGAGATGGGTAAGAAAAAGAGTGAGTAAGTAAGAACAAGTATGCCCAAGTAATTAAGACGTATGTTGCCATTGTTTCATGAGATGAATGAATATAGTTTGAGCATTTATGTAGCTTTAGAATTTCATGCAAACTTACTAAGCTATATGCTTACCCCTCTCTTTTCCTTTTTCCTTGTAGTTTCACCAAGTTAGCCCGGGGATCATTGAACATCGGAGCTCGGAATCACACTATCAATCATTATTTTGGTATAGCAAAGTTAATTTTTTTTGAGTATGGCATGTATAGGAACTTGATCATTTTGAGTTATGTCATATTGAGGAAAATGGTTAGTTATCAAGATTATGCATTCTTTTGTATATGGCCACTTAGAAAATTGGTCAATATTTGTTAAGTTATAAACACTTCATGATGACAAGTGTATGCATTTAATCCTTTGCATGGATGGAATAATTGAGTTTCTTGAGATGATATAAGTGTGTTTATATTTTAGGGTGACAATTGGCTTGGGAAATAGCCATATAATTGTCCACACAGGTAGACACACGGGTGTATGTGACACACGGCCCGCCCCATGGGTGTGTTAGTAGGCCGTGTGTCCCCTGCACTAATTTACGAGAATACAATTCATCACACGGGCCAACACATGGTGTGTGCCTTGGCCGTGTGCTATTAAGAGTATGATGACATCATAAATAGAGAGCTCCACGGTTAGGAGACACGGGCGTGTCTAGGTTGTGTGAAGGACACGGGTTATAGACACGGACGTGTGCTCAGCCGTGTGAGATAAGTCAATGTTGACCATGGGTGACGAACATGGGCATGTCTTAGGGGCACATGGGCGTGTCCCGTGGACAACAAGGGCGTGTGGCCCCTATCTAGGCAAAAATTTTCTAAGAGCGTTAAAGTTTCCGGTTGATCTCCAGTACCCTCCGGATGTCAGTTTAAGGCCTCATAGGCCTATAATATGTTCGTTATGGTTAAGAAGGTAAAAGTTTTAACAAAATTTTATAGCCCAAGAATGCATGTTCAAGTAAGGTTAAGCACGGTAATGCCTCGTATCCTGTCTCAGCATCAGACACACGTAAAGGTTGTTATATTCAATCCCAAACTCAATCTCTCTAATCGGAGGTAACCCTGGCAATTCCTCTAGGAAACATCTAGATACTCACATACTATGGGTGCTGATTCAATTCTTAACTCGGTCTCTTTAGTATTCATTACAAAGGCAAGGTAAGCTTTGTACCTCTTTCTTAGATATTTCTGAGTCAACAAGGAAGATATCACTACTGGCAATCTGTTTTGCTCATCTGATTCAACACGAATAAGCCTACTTTCACACTTTAACTCAATAAATTTCCTTCCACAGTTCACATCACATCATGAATAGTTAACCAATCCATCCCAAGAATGACATCGAATTCATCAAATGGCAATAACATGAGTTTAGCCGAAAAATAATGACCCCAAATCATCAAAAGGCAACATTTGCATACTCTATCGACCAATACACGTTTGCCTAGGGGACTTGACACTCTTATCACAATTTCAGTAGATTCTACAGGCATGTTCATGCTAGAGACTAATTTTATGCAAATATACAAGTGGGTAGATCCCAGATCAATTAAAGCTATAAAATAAGTATCATAGAGAGAAAATGTACCCGTGATTACGTCGGGGGAGGATGCCTCTTCATGAGCACGAATGGCATATGTTCTTGCGGTGCTCTACCCTTAGCTCTTGCAGTCTGCTCTCTAGATGGGTTCTTACTACTCATTTCATTTCCCGAGTTTCTTTATGGTCTCCTTCTAGCAGTACTTCCTAGTCTTGCACTCTAAAGTTTCTCCTTCTCACTCGCCTCAGGGCAATACCTGATAAAGTAGTCTAGGAATCCACACTTGAAACAAGCTTTCATGTTTGCTCGACACTCCCCGAGATGACGTCTACCATACTGAAGACATTCTGGTCTACTTGTTGAGTGTTGCCAATACTAGCAACCCAAGTGGTTTGAGCTTTAGACCCCGAGTATTGTCTACCCTTACTTCTACTTGAAAATCCAGCTGAGGTGGCTGATCGAGTAGTGAAATCTCTTGACTTATTGGATGAGGATTGGAATGACTTACCTAACTGCCTCTTCTTCAAGTCAAGAGACTCAATTTCAGTCTTCCTTTTCTATTTGACCAGTTCCTCGGCCTTACAAGATCTATTTACCAACACCACGAATTCTTTTAGTTCTAGGACACCAACAAATAAATGGACATCTTCATTTAGCCCGTCCTCGAACCTTTTACACATAATAGCCTTGGTGGAAACACACTCGCGGGCATATTTACTAAGCCTTACTAACTCACATTCGTATTCCATCACCGTCATTTGACCTTGCTTTAGCTCTAAGAAATCCTTTCTTTTCAAGTCAATGAACCTTTGACTAATGTACTTCTTCCAGAACTCCTCTTGGAAGAATTCCAAGCTAACTCTCTCCCTTGGTACCACAGACACAAGGGTGTTCCACCACTGATAGGCCAAATCTCTCAAGAGAGATACCACACACTTCATGCACTCTTCAGGTGTGTATGACAACTCATCGAATACCCTGATGGTATTCTCAAGCAAGAATTCTGCCCTCTCTAGATCATCATCTTTACTAGCTCAAAATTCCTCAGCTCCTTGCTTCCGGATCTTAACAACCGCAGGCCTTTCTCTTCTTACTACCTCTACCACTTGAGGAGCTACAAGAGTGGGCTGAGGAATAGGCGGGGGTGGAGGGGGTTGAGCATTAAGATTTGCTCGAATATACTCAGTATACCAGTTGCTCATCATATGGAGAAAGGCTTCTCGAGCCTCTTCTCCCTGACCTAAAGTCTCGGGTCTACTTTCTATCGGTGCGATCCCTTGCGCGAGAGCCGATGCATTACTTACAGCATCATCGGTTGCAGCCCGATCGAGATCCATTTACTATATAAAAGCACAATTCAAATCATCAAGAGTCGTCACACTATTATTATGTAAGTACTCATATGTATGGCATGTATATCTAGACTCATACTTACGCTATGTTAGTCCAAGAATCGACTAAACTCTAATACCACTAAATGTAACACCCCTTACCCGTATTCGACACCTGAACCAAGTACAAGGCATTACCGTACTTAAATTTCTCAATCATGAAACATTGATTCATAAAAAATTCATTTCAAGTTAAAAACTTTTCATTCAAGACCTTAATGTTCTTATTATAGGTCTATGAGACCCTAAACTTGCACCCGAAATTATTCGGGACTAAATAGGAAACTTTTGAACACTTAAACAAATTTGACATAAAACAAGGCCACACGCCTGTGTGAAGGTAGGAACACGCTCGTGTGGCACATCACAATCCCGTGTTCCACACCCGTGTGGATTTATTTTCCACTTCGAACCTACAGGAGTTTTCACACGGCCTGACACACGCCTGTGTCCATAGCCCGTGTCCCTCACACGACCATGACATGCCCATGTCTTCTCTTGTATGTGAAAACCTTGACATTCTGTTTTTGACATCATCATCTCAATAAGGTCAGACGGCCAAGGCACACGGTCGTGTCTCTGCTCGTGTGTTTACTACTGAGCATATTGACTTGCCAACCTAACATGCATGGGGACACATGGCCTCTCAACACACCCATGAGCCTAATCTGTGTCACACACGGCCTAGACACACGCCCGTGTGTCTACCCGTGTGGATAATTGTAAGGCCATCTACCATGTCATTTGCCATTCTACAAAGCAACACACTTATACCAAATCAATTCAACGTATATCATAACTATAAGGCACTTCTAGGAACTCAAAATTTGGACATGCACACAAGAATACACTTCATGAATTTCATCATCATTGAATATATAAACTTGTCAAATTTTGGCCCATTTCCATTGACCACTTACAAAATGAATTTAAGAACATTAATAGCCAACACTTTGGCTAACAAATATGACATAAAAAAATGAACAAGTCCTATACATGCCATACTCAAAATAAATCTAACTTTGCTATACTAAAGAGAAGTCGATAGTGTGATTCTGAACTTCGACGTTCCACGAATTCCCGAGCTAACTTGGCAATACTACGAGGAAAAGGGAAATGGGAGGGGTAAGCATAAAGCTTAGTAAGTTTGCATGAAATAAATAGCAATGATAAAACTCATAATGTTATCCATCCATTGCATTGAGTAAAAACGCAAAGTCTCAAACATATTTCTATGACTTACTCATGCTTACTCATTCCAAATAAATGTCATGTTACATGCCGTAAACATTTCTCGTGAATTACTCAAGTGTACCTGTATCACTTCATCACATAGTTTTAACATTAATTTCATCTCTAACATAAGCTTAACTACTTATCTCATTGAATCACTTGAAATATTCAAGGATACACAATCGTCATTATACACTTAAACATGACGCCAATGCCATATCCTCGATATGGTCTTACATGAGGTCACATCTTGATGCTAATTCCATATCCCAAATATGGTCTTATACGGGATCTCGTATCAATGTCGATGCCATATCCCAAATATGGTCTTATATGATTTTCATATTCAATGTCAATGCCATATCCCAGATATGGTCTTATACGGGATCTTAATTCGGTGTCGTGGCCATGTCCCAAACATGGTCTTATACGGGACCTTACCAATCTAGCATCTCGATGATGATATTCTTTCACATCTTAAAGTCCAACTGGGACTTCAACATCGTAAATTTTCATCATTTTCTCATTCAACATCATTGCTCACTTTCATGGAAATGATATACATCTTAACTAATATCAACATTTTAAAATTTAATAACATGACGTTGAATTTATTACACACAAACTTACCTCGATTCCAAAATAGGCCTAATTATCGAAATAGTCTGATACCTTGCCTTTTCCTCGGTCAAGGTTAATTCCTCGTTCTTCTTAATCTACAATAACAAATTAGCTCATTTAATTACCACATTAATCAACACATTTCAATAATCATATTTTGGCAAAATTACCATTTTGCCCTTATACTTTCACAAAATAACTATTTTACCCTTAGGCTCGTAAATCGATTCCAATCAAATTTCCTCCTTTTACATGCCTAGATGAACATTTATTACTCTTATGGAAACCCTTAATACTCAATATTACACACATTTAACACCTATTTTATAACCTTTACAAAAAGGTCCTTTTAGGTGTTTTCATGGTAACACATTTCACAAAAGTTGTTTATTTAACAACTAAGATTCATTTTCTTCCATAAAAATGCAGCAAACAACATAAAAGCTCACATGGAAAAACTCTAAAATTTTAACTATTTTGCAAAATAGTCCCCTCTTTAGCTAGCTTAAGCTTTAGGGGTTCCAAAAGTACAAATATTATCAAGAAAGATCACTAAAATCACTTACTTGTGAGGAGAAAAGCTTGCTGAAATTTTTGAGCTCTCAAACCCCTATTTTGCTGCTAATATTCGATGGAGAAGAAGAGAAGAAAATATTATATTTTCTTTTCTTTATTTTATTATAAAACATCAATTTAATCCACCTAATTTCAACAACCTTGACCAATTTGACATTGTTTGTCCCCTATGGCCGGCCACCCTCTTTCTAGGGGTCTAATTGCCCTTTAAGGACCTCTAATTAATGTCCTATGGCTTTTAGACACCTTTAGCTTGAAAAATGGAACTTTCACACTTTATGCGATTTAGTACTTTTTCGCAATTAAACATGAAATCGCTAAATTTGAAACACCAAAACTTTCATGCGCTTATATAATCATGCTATAACTCATAAAATAACATAAAAATAATTTTCTCTGGCCTCAAATTAGTGGTTCTAAAACCACTATTCTGACTAGCGCCTAAATCGGGCTGTTACACATTCAAATTATCAGATTCAATACAAATATTTTACCATTCTTGCATTTCAACACAATATACTTTTGTTTGCAATTTACAATAGCATCATGTTGAGTTAACCAGTCCATACCCAGAATTACATCAAATTCATCAAACGATAATAACATCAATTTAGTTGGAAAACAGTAACCTCGTATCATTAATGGAAATTCTTGTAAATTTTATCCACCATCACATACTATCCCAAGAGGTTCAATACTTTAACCACAAATTCAGTAGACTTGACAGGAAAATACTTATTAGACACTAAATTTGTGCAAATGTATGAAGGTGATGAACCAAGATCAATCAAAACAATAAAATCAGTATCAAGAAGAGAAAAAGTACCAGTGATAACATCGGGTGCAGAGGCATCCTCACGTGCACGAATAAAATATGTTTTTCCTGGTGCTCATGCCTCAAATTTGATAGTTGAATCTTTTGCCGTACCCTGACTACCACTCACATGGTCGGGATTATGAGGTGGTCTACCTTTCATGGCAGGATTGCTCGGCCTTGAAGTTTGAACAGTATCTTTCTCAACCTTTTTGGGCAGTCTCTCAAATAGTGATCAAAGGAACCACATCTAAAGCAAGCTCTGCTTTTCATGCGGCACTCTCCAAAATGAAGTTTATTACAGTGCTTGCATCTGGGTTTGGTATTTCTAACATTACTTGCACTTGCTATAGATGTAGCCTGAGATCTTGAACTAGATCGTTGAATACCTCTCTCTCCCAGAGTACCCCGTGGAGGTAGTATATCAATAAAAAATTTTCTTTTATTTCTTTGAGGTCAACTGGTATAACTTTCCTGTAAATATTTTACTTGAAGTTTTGGCTTCCATCTCAGCCTGTCTTTTCTCTTTACTAAGCTCTTCGGCTTTGTATGCCCGGTCAACAAGTACAATAAATTCTTTTATTTCAAGAATCTCAACTAGTAATTTTATATCTTCATTCAGACCCTCTTCAAACCACTTACACATTTCAATTTCAGTCGGGATACACTCCCTAGCATACTTAGTCGGTTCATAGTCAGATACTATCATATGTCATTATTTGAGCTCTAAAAATTCTTTTCTTTTCTAATAAAGGAATCTTTAACTAATATATTTCTTTTTGAACTCAGTTTGGGAAAATTCCCATGTGACCCTCTCATTCGGTACAACAGAAATCAGTGTATTCCACCACTGGTAGGCTGAGTCTTTTAACAAAGATACAGCACATTTTAGACACTCAGCTGGTGTACAAGACAATTCATCTAGAACCCTGATAGTGTTTTCTAACTAGAATTCAACCCTTTAGGATCATCTTCGGCTATAGCTTTGAACTCTTCAGCACCGTATTTATAGATTTTATCTACAGGAGGCTTACCAATTCTAACAAGTTCTGTACCTTGTGGCATATCGGGAACCAGTTGAGAAACAGGGGAGGGTGGATGTTGTTGTACAGCAGGAATTGTTCTTATATATTTGGTAAACCATTCATTCATCATTTGGAAGAAGGCTTCTTTAGCATCTCCTCTTCGACCCTCAGATACGGGCCTTCTACTACTAGATGCTGCTCTTTGAACTAAAGCTTGAGCATTGCTCTCAGCTTCTTCAGATTCAACTCGGTTGGATGACATTACTATATGAAAAACATGTTTAAAATGGTCAGATGATATAACACTATCACAAGTTATAAAATGGCATGTATAGCTAAACTCGTATATGTTACGTTAGTTTGAAAATCGGCTAAACCGTAGCTCTGATACCAATAAATGTAACATTACTAACCCATCCGTCGTCGAAACAAGGTTATAGAGCATTACCAAGATATACAGATCAAATACAGGCATATATCACTTCACATTCATATCAAAAATCAATTATATTCAATCATATTGTCCCATATATAAGCCATTGAGACTCAAAACATGCACTAGAATCAAGTCAGGACTAAATCGAGAACTTAGAAAAAATTTTACGAAATTTCAAAATTTTTCCTAGGTGCAAGGGACACACGCCCGTGTGGCCAGGCTGTGTGGTTCACACGGCCAAGAGACACGCCCATGTCTCAGGCTGTGTGGGCATTCGAAGTAGGGCACATAACTGTGTCCCAGTTCGTGTTCATACCCGTGTAACTCTCTGACTTAGGTCACACAGCCAAGTCACACGCCCGTGTGATAGGTTGTGTGTCACACACAGTTGAGACACATACCCGTGTGAAAAGTCTTGAGCAATCTGTTTTGAATTTTAAAGATGCAGGGGACACACGCCCATGTGCTAGGCCATGTGTCATACACGGATGAGACACACGCTTGTGTTTCTACTTGTGTGGACAAAACAAGGCCATTTCCAAGTCATATTTCTCACCCAAATTTGCCTTCCACCTACATAAACAATTAAATATGTTCTCAAGCCAATACAAGAGATTCAAATCCAACCAAAATCAAGCTTTATACTTAACATCTTACTACATCTATTCAAGAATCTTTACTTACCAACTTGGCCATATACATATATAAACTCATTTGTACCTAATTTACCAATTTCAAACCAATCATCAACATGTTTATAAATTATCCATCATTCAACCATATTAGCACACATTAAACATGATAAGACCATTTATATACATGTCAAAATATGATCATCACAACCCATTCCAATGTTCTATTTACAACCAAAATCATTTTCATATTAACATTGGCTAGTTAACCTATACATGTCATTATAACCAAAAGTAATTTACTATTTATACCGAATTGGGCCGATGGATAGTATGATGTGTCTCCGACCAGCTTTCAACCTTAATGAGCTTTCGAGTTACTATAAAATAGAGGAAATAAAATAGAGTAAGATTTATGCTTAGTAAGTTCGTATAATGGGGAATTAACTTACCATTTATTTATATTTAGAGTCAGCATATAAAATACATCCAAAGCAATTTGGTCAATTGCCTAAGAACATATCCTCATCAAGAATGTTAGTTATGTAATTCACATGAACATCAAGAAACATATATGAGTTCATCAATAATCAATTTCCATAAACTTATACTTTTCACATCAAGTATTCATGAAACATATACAAATCATATCCTTATATTTCAAGTATATGTACTCGTAATAATTCATCTTAGATTCATATTATTCCATGTCAGAACTTTGCCCGTTGAATCATTCATTATTCGATGGATACACGAGTAGTACACATGAAGTGTACAAAACTATAATCCGTCAATTCATGTATCATCCATCAATTTATATACGGGAATGCTCATTAGAGCACATAATTGGGAAGCTCTCTCTCGAGCCATATAACGAGAAGCTCATATAAGCCATGTAACGAGAAGCTTATCCGGGCTATACAACGGGAAGCTCATAAGAGCCATAATCAGGAAGCTCATGTAAGCCAATAATGGGTAGCTCCGAAGAGCCATTAATCAGGAAGCTCAGATAGCCATATATCGGGAAGTTCAAGTGAGTCATATTGGGAAGCTCTAGAAAGCCATTAATCAGGAGGCTCACTAAGAGTCATATATCGGGACGCTCATAAGAGCTGTGGTGTGTTTACAACACAAGCAGAATCACAACCAATCAGGATGCTCCGAAGAGCTATTAACGGGAAGCTCGCAAGAACCATATAAGGGGAAGCTCAAGAGGGCCACATATTGGGATGCTCATGAGAGCTAATAACGGGACGCTCTTTTGAGCTATGGTGTGTCCGCAACATATCAGGACCACAACCAATTTGGGAACCCTGTATCCATTTAATTTCATTTATTCAATCGGGACTTGATGTTTGTCAGGCATTTTCAAATATGATATTAATTTCATATGCATAGCAACAATACAAGCACATACATACAATTCAATTAACACATATGAATTCTCAATTTAGTTATGCGAACTTACCTCGACAAGTGTTCGTTGATTTGTTGTCTATTAATCCGACACTTTCTCTTTTTCCTTGATCTAATTTCATATTTTGTCTATTTGAATCTATACGAGTAAATTTAATTCAATTTAATAAAATTCATATTCAATTCAATTCAATTCACATCTTAGGCATATTACCATTTTGTCCCTATACTTTTATTTAATTATGATTTCATCCTTAGGCTTGGAAAATGAAATTCATACAATTTAATCCTTATTCCAAGCTTAGTTGATTTTTACATGTAACAATAGCAGCCCATGTGTTTCATAAAATTTAGAATTTTTCCATAAATTTTTCATCTTTATAATTTAGTCCCTAAATCATAATTTCATCAAAATTCCATTTACAAAAGTTGTTTATCTATCAACAACCTTTCATTTTCTACCATAAAACTTCATAATTCATGCATACTCATCCATGACAAAACCCTAGTACTTTGATAACTTTATAACTTAATCCCCGAGATAGCTAGATTAAGCTATTACAATCTCGGAAACATAAAAATCATTAAAAAGGGAACTTGAATACTCACCTAATTGAGCAATATAAGCTTGTCTATTATTCAAGCTTCAAACTAGGGTTTCCATGTATTTTTATTTGGGAAAGATGATGAAAAAGATTATATTTTGTTATTTAATCATTTATCATCTTTTATTATTTCCACTTTCCAATTTAGTCCTTTTCTTTATTAGATTTTCCCCATATGATTAATCATGTTTATCTACTAACTCCAATTAATGGTCTATTTGCCATATAAGGACCTCAAATTTTGAATTCCATAGCCATTTATACTCATAGCTACTAGAACTCAACTATTGCATTTCATGCAATTTGGTCCTTTATCAATTAAACATGTAATAGGTAAAATTTTCTTAATGAAATTTTTATACGATATTCCTATCATAATGCATATCATGAAATCATATTAAAATAATTTTCCTTCTAGACTCAGATTTGTAGTCTCGAAACCACAATTTCGATTTCACTGAAAATGGGTTATTACAAAGCTCGTATAAACTTTAAACATAACAATTCATTTCAATGATGAACTTTATGGGGTAATTATAAACCTATACCAATACCACAAGGTTTATTAAGCGTTATAACCATTAACTCATAAATGAGTAAGTTCATCAATATCACATATATTTTCATTCCTATCATAATAGGATTTGTAAAACATATAACTCAATCATTAACCTTTTCATAATGCTATACACCACTCCATTTATTTTCTTACCAATCCATTTACTTACTTTCCATTTCATTTACTTAGCATAAACTTAAATAACAACATCAATTCACTAATTAGTATCTTTGTTCTTGAATTAGGTAAATTCATCAATAGCATACGTAAATTTCTCACATGTAAATACATCGTTCAACTCATCATTCCCCTTTCATCGTATTACATTTCAACTAAGAACTTACCATTTCATTAGCTTTTCTCACCCGTTTCATATGCATAACACACAAGACATAAGCATAACATCAACCATGGCCACAAACTAGTGCGTTTAAACATGGCTCTTTTGGAATCAATTACAAGATAAACCATTTCATATGAAATTACATGCTTTGATCCTTACCACCATTTCATGAACATAAACATATTTCCATTTGGACACTTACCATTCCAATGCATAACTTTAAAAGTAAACATAATATAATTCAATCAATAGCTTGGCACAAGCCAAAGCATCATCAACAACACATGTTAGTGCATCAATTCATAATTCACTTGAATTAACATAAGATAAGTCATTAAACATGAATAACCTCACTTGAAATCATCAATTTCATGAACATAGACATACTTTCATTTAACCTTTCCTTTTCATTCTTTTTCATATTTTTCATGATATAAGTCATTTGAATACTTACCATTCCTTCCCTTTTTGCCCGTTGAAACACTTAAAATAATATCGGATACACGGGAAAGCTCACACAAAGTGTGCTAAACATATGGTTGAAACCATTTCTTATCATTATTGCTCATTCGAGCCATAAATGTGTCTGCTCACACAAGCTGACGGTCAAAATGTAGCTACATGATGCCACTCACACAAGTTGACGAGTATCTGCAACAAATGTCGGAACTCAACCATCAATAGGACATTGAGGATCAGCACCCTGAACATGGTAACCTGGGTCTGCTCACACAAGCTGACGGTCAGAATGTAGCTACACGATGCCGCTCACACAAGCTGACGAGTATTTGTAACAAATGTTAGAACTCAGCCATCGGTAGGACATCCAGGACTAGCACCCAAAACATGAAAACCCTAATGACATGTCATTTGTACCCTATACATTCCTAAGGTTCAAACGGGGCTCGATAGTCGTCGAACGTCATTAGATTTTCATCGTTTCTTTACATGATAAATTTCATAATAACACACATATATAGATTGATTCATTTACAATAGAACAACACATTAAACATCCAATCTAATCAACATTTAAGTTTTTATAGTTCATACGAACTTACTTGGCCAAATTTATAGAAATGTCAAAGTATAGGGGCTATTTGGTAATTTTCAATTCTCCTTGATTTTCCACTCAAACTTGATCTATTAATAGTTCCATTCAATTCATTAATTTAGATAGTAAAATAATTTACTTTATGCAATTTATTCATTTTTGAAATTTTTACAAAATTACTCTTAACATTTTACTTTTATTCAATGTAGTCCACAAGCCTAAAACATGCAAATTAACCATTTTTATTACAAAACCATGCCAACCGAATTTTAATAGCATCCATTTCAGCCCATTTTTGACACAATTTCACATCAAGTCCTTAAACCATTACTATTTCAACAATTTAGTCCCTAATCAACAAATTCATCAAAAATCACTAAATAAAATACTTATAAATAAAAACTAATACTTCAAATTCATCATTTAACATCTAAAATCACAAATATTAATCAATGGCAACATTCAAAATCTTTAACAATTTCAAAAACGAAGATACGGATTAGTTGGACCTAATTACAACGATATCAAAAACATAAAAATTATTAGAAACGGATGAAAAATGGCTCACCATGCATGAATTGAAGCATGGTCGAGCCTTGGTTCTTCTTGCCATGGTGTTTCAGTAATGAACATATCAAATGAAGAAGGAAACCTTTTGTTTTCTTATTTTATTAACTTTTTATTCTTTATTTTATTTTTATCTTTTAACAATAATATTATAACATATAAAACACATATAAATTTAAAAGAAAATAAAGCTTTAACCGTCAACCAACTTAAGAATGGGTAATTTACCCATTAAGGCCATGCAATTATAATTCTTTAATCAATTAACACCTTTAAACTAATAGCGATTGACTTTTTCAACTTTTAAGATTTAGTCCTTTTACTTAATTAAATTATGAAACATTAAAATTTCTTATCGAAACTTTAATTCAACCTTAATAAAATTTCATAAATATTTACAAAAATATTTACAGGTCGGTTTATAAAAATAGGGTCCCGATACCTCATTTTCTAAAACTACTTGACTTTAGGGTCTTACCACTTGAACTTAATCAATCATTCAAATAGCATAAATTACAATATCAAAAACCTTTTTAAAACCATATTTGAGTCGTAAATATTAAAAAATAATATTTATGAACTTACTCGTCGGATTTGTGGCCCCAAAATCATTATTTCCAACACCACTGAAAAACAGGTTGTTACATTAGACATCCTTAATTAAAACCCAAAGCCAAAATCTGAATTTATTTGTTTTAAAATATTTCAAATTTAAACCAAAATAATTTGAATAAAGATAAACCCTATCTCAAGATATCGGACACTTCATTACTATGTCATCTTTGGACAAAAATATTAACTTGTAAGTGATATCTTGTTATAGTAATCAAACGCTGACAATAAGAACATGTCGAACCATGAATCTTTCTTTGAGCCAATTTATTACTCACATGTAAAACAGAATAATTGTCACATGTTTATTACCATAGTTTCACATGTAATATTATTAATCTTCATTTAGACGGATCAATATTAACATAACTTAAGTTATATGCACACAACCTTTTATATTTTAAAACAAAATAATTTATACAAAAAGATTACTTTGATGACTTATTGCTTCAATTATTTTATTTTAAAAATATATAATTATATCAATATTCAAATTTAAAATTTACCCAATAGTCAAAGGTCAAAACAAAAATTTTTTATTGAACTACAGTTTCCAAAATAAGGTTATCTTAATAGTGCAATTAAAAAACCAAAAACCTTAATCTTTGTCTATTTTTTTAACCATATATGTCAAAACCAAATTCGACCAAAGTTTATAACCGTATCATTAAAATCAATCTCAATTCATGCAAAATAAAATCATGCATTATTCCCTTAAATTCATTGATATATAATGCATATAATAAAAATAGTACCGACATGATTTGCATCTACACATAACTCCAAAACTAAATATATGATTGAACTGATACAAAGCTCAAAATCTCAAAGAGAAAATCGGTAAACAAAACCCTAAATCTCATAGGGCATTCACAAAAAGAGTACAAAATTATCTCCATAATTACCACGAAAACTCCCATCAAAACTCATCTACAAATACATCTTGTCGCAAAAAAAAAAAAAAAAGAAAAGCCCTTATTGATTGACATATCAAATTAGAGATATAATAACCCCTTTTAAATATGTTAAGATTATAGTTCTAATCATACTAAAACATTCCTGGAACAATTAGAGTCCAGCTGGGAGAAGCGGTCCTGCTTGAAGTCTAAAACGTAGCTGCCAAATAGGAGAACATTTCGTGACGTTGTGACATGGCATATCGCCTCATCGCGATGTCATCTCTGCTTCGCTATTTCAACGTTGTCGAGTGGTCCTGATGCTCCTCATCGTGATGTTGGGGCTTTTTCAAGCCTTCTTCGGTTGCTTGTCAAAATGTATTTCTAAGTACTTACAAAGAGCCTAATAAATGCGAGACATACCCCACAATGTACCTTCTATTTTTATGCTAAAATTTTTTTCATTGTAAAAAGATTGGTGGTTAAATTTTGAGCTTGTATTTATAACATAATTCTAGTAGTACCTACATTTTTAGAATTGACAAAGATAATTTTTTGACGAATCAAACTGTGCATCAAGAATAAAATTGTATCTTTTGTTACATAAAAAATGAATCACAAAGTGAAAAAAGGGGCGGTGAAAGTGAAGCAATTGTATAATTGATGAACTTGTATCTGTAACAGAAATCTGAAATTATCAGTGCATCAATTCAACTAAAATTATCTATTTCAAAGGTGAGTGACTAGATTAAAGGTGAATAAAAAATAAAAAAGTAAGAAGAAATTTTGCAAATACCTTGAACTCTTAGATATATATTTTGTATTTTGACTCAATGTTATTTATAAGTTGTAAAATATATTCATTTTATTTTTTCCTAAGCAAATCATCATTGTAAATGGTTTTCGAGCGTTAACCGTAGTTATATAATTGTGAATATATTTTTACCATAATTACTACATTAAAGGAAAATTAGTCAAAATGCATTTAAACGATTTGATAATGGATTTTGTTTTCATTGAAACCATTAGATAACCATTTACATCAACATAAAAAGTGGTAACATTTGTGAAGCTTAGAAACTTAAAATTACCAAAAATACTTAGATATATTAAATGACAAATCTTATGATCCACTGCAACTTTCGCATGCTCAACCTACTTTTGGAAAGACTTGTGTATTTTATGATCAAATGAATATGTGAGTTAATAAACTTTATTCTCGTGTCATCAGAAATTGATAAAGTGCTCAAATTTTGTTAACAAAAATATATTTTATTTTAAAATGTAATTAAATAAAGAATCGTAAATAAAATGAAATTAATTTAGAGTAAAATGAAAGTAAAAGTAATGGAAGAAGGAAAAAAAACCACATAACCTACCACTATAATGAGATTAAGCGATAATATATCAAACGGTTGGTTATAAAGCTTAATGTGGTACTTGATTTTTTATCCCTGTACTTAACACTCACTCTGTTATTTTTTTAAATTGAGCCAATGAAAATGCAATGAGTATCACATTCTTTGAAAGGTTAATTAATTTAAAATTTTAGAAAATTACAAAATATATATATATATATATATATATATATATATATATATATATATATAATCTACAAATTTACTTGAAATTTTGTACACATAAAATTGAAAATAACTTGCAAAAAATAAAATAAAACATTTGAAGTTAATTTTTTTATTTTTTTCAAAACACAAAAAATTGTTCATAGTTGACTAGTGTTGATAAGCATTGATCAGAGCCCGGAATGCCAGCGAGTGTTTGCTACTTGAATTTCAAATATTTTTAGTTTAAAATTTAAAAAATAAATTAAATATTTATGAATTAAAATTAAAAAAATAACATGTAATTTTTATATATTTATTTCAGAATTTATATAATTTATATTTCTTAATTTCTTAAACTATTAGCTTTTCTTTTAAAATTTTAATATATATTTTAATTTTTTAAGAATATAAATATTATTTTTGAATTTTTCAAAATTTTTTATAAATTTCTAAAAATTTTAATATATATATATATAGAGAGAGAGAGGGGGAGAGAGAGAGATTCTATACAAATGGTTCAAATTTAAAATTTAACCCCGTTAACTTTATGTACCAGTGTGAGTAGGAAATCCAAAAAGAAGGTACTTAATTGGGATAAAAAGAAAGTTGGAGAGCACATTAAAGTTTGAAATCAAATTGAGGTATGATTTAGTATATTAACCCAAAAATTAAAGACTTGTATATTTGGAGAATTGCTAGATATAGTATCCCATCTGCCACCTTTTTTACACAATGTATCTTAATTTTAGTCACACTTTCCTTTCATTATTTGTCCTATAGAATCTCAGAAACTTAGTTATATATAAACATCACTACTTTCTTGTCTTAGATATTTTCTTTTATTTAATTTTCTTTTCTCTGTTGCTTTGGCTTGAAAAGAAAAAATGGGAAGAGGGAAGATTGAAATAAAGAAGATTGAGAGTTTGAATAGTAGGCAAGTAACGTTTTCAAAGCGAAGAAATGGGTTATTGAAGAAAGCTAGAGAGTTGTCCATCTTATGCGATGCAGAGGTTGGTGTCATTATTTTCTCTACTACCGGCAAGCTTTACCAGTGGTCTAGCACCAGGTACGTTATAAACTTTTTTTTTTTTTGTAATCACAAAAGAAATCTTTGCTACCTAATTGGTGGTAATTGTATGGAGTGAGTTATTTTATCTGTTTCCTTTATTTTATGAGAAAAATCTGCAAGAAGAAAGAAAATACTGGCAACGTCTAAAAATAGGAAAATAGAGACTGTAGATTGTAGAGTAAAAGAAAATATTGCTGAAAGTAGTAGGTTAAGGCAACATATTAATAATGGGTTTAAGCCCAATTATTGTGGGAGTCTTAAAATGAGGAGATATTGGACTCAGTTGTTAGCCATCATCATCATCTATTGAATGATTGTAGCATGGAAGACACACTTTTAAGATACAACAGAGGGAAGGTAGTGGAACAACATCCTTCTGATGAACAAAAAGCAGAGGTAATGCTAACATTCAATAAAATTTCCCTAATCTGCATTTCTAGTTGGATCTACAATGAGTATGCAACATGTACAGACTACATCCATATTTCATTTTTCCCACTGGCCTAGATTAGCATTTAAATATATATTTCGTTATTCAATTCAATTCAATAGTGCTATAAAAATCAGTTCACATGTAATACCAACTAGAACGCACTACGTCACACTTCTAGCTAATTAGAATACAACAAGTGGAAATATATATAAAATTCAAAAGAGTTTATAAAAAGGAAAAAGTTAAATGTTTTAGAAATTTATTAACTTTATTTGACTCACGCAATTTAAATTTGAATATAAATTTTAAATTTTTTAAAATTTTGTTGAGATAGGAAAAATTTTATATTTGAGGTTTTAAAAAACATTTTTAAAAATAATTACAATTTTCTAGAATTTATATATTTTAGAGTTTTTGATATTTTGTAAATTTAAGAATTTGTTGATATATTTTTGGATTTTATGTAAGAAATATTTTTATAAATTATTGCAATTTGTCTAGAGTTTATATATATATAATTTTTTTTTTTATTTTTAAATTTTTAAGTTTAGTGTATTTGTAATTCCTTTTAAAATTTAGACAGCTTTTGTATTTTTCTAAAATTTAACTAAATTATTCCAATTTTAAAATTTAAAATTTATATATTATACAATTTTCTAAATTTTTATTTCGAAAAATCCAAATTTTCTATATTTTAAAATTCTTCTTAGAATTTATATATAAATATTTAATTTCAATCTACATAAATTTCACATGTCGCATTCTAATTAGATGGATGTGCAATGTTGTACTCGCTAATAGGTGATATGTGTCTGTTAATTTTTTTTGACACTGATAATGCTATTAGAGTAAATTGGACAAAGTAAAACGACATTATTTAAGAGCCAAATCATGCATTAAATATTTCATTTGATCATCCTTTTGGTGTGAATAATAAAAATTATATTGTTTCTAATGCTAGAGTTTTTTTTTTTTTTCTGTTTGGTTATATAAGCAAAACTCACAATCAATTGACGTAAGCGCTCTAAAAGAGGAGTATTTAAAGTTACGTGCGGCATACATGTAAGTCATTTCAATGAAAAATAAGTGTAAATGTGTATATATATGTTGAGATTAGGAATGATATCGGTTAGGTTGGTTTGGTTCTCGATTTTTCATATTAATTTTTATTTTGAATTTTTAGACTTATTTATCATATAAGCTTTGTTTTATGACTTTTGAATATTATTTGACAAAATTTCTATATTTTTCATTACTATTTAAAAAATAAATTTTCAAGAACCTTTAAATTATTTTTAGTATTTTAAATATACAATATTTATTTTTATATCATAAAAATTAAAATTAATTATATATTACTAAAATAGAATTGATGCGATTTCGAGTAATCATGAATTTCAAACTTGTATTCCATAAATTGTCCAAACATTCAATTCAAGTCGATTTTCGATTTTTTAATAGGTGTGATTTGGATTTGCAGGCGATTGAACGGTAAGGAGCTGGAGGGTCTAAGTTTCAAAGAAGTACAACAGCTGGAGCATCAATTAAATGAAGGAATATTATCAGTTAAAGAACATAAGGTATTTACTAATCAAATATCATTTTCATGAGAAAGGATTGTCTGACCCACCTAACTTAATTCACTTTTTGATGTTTTAGTATTTAGTAAGAATGATGGGTTAAACCTGAATTATGCAACGAACAAGAACAAAATACGAGAAAATTAAACATAAATATTTACGTGGAAAACCTTCCGAAGAGGATAAAAAATCACAGACAAATAAAACTTCACAAAAACGGTAAAAAAACCAAAAGAAGAGTATAAGATAAACAAACAAACTGAACCCAAAAATACAAAGTTCTATCGAAATTCTCACAAATTCTCTCTTAATTATGTTGTTGAATCAATTTCTCTGGGATTGCTAAAAGCCCTATTTATAGGCTAAAATTTGTGACTAATCTTATTAAAATATCCTAGAGTTATTAAAGTTTGACTGAGAAATATAACAAACTTTAACTAGGAGAAGAAACTCGATTTAGTGGGAAACACATCATCACGTCGTGACGTGGCATATTACCTCGTCAGAACGTTCTTCTTCGCATAGTCGGGATGTGGCAATTCTTCTCGTCGGGGCATTGGTGTCATGTCATCGTGACGTCGGCTCTTTCTCGTCACGATGTCAATTTTGTTTCATTCGAAATGCGAGGCACACTCAACAAATCTCCACACTTGACTCGTATTTCCGAAATGCCTTCTTTGTTATGGGGCCTAACTTGATCTTTTTCGAATACTTACCTAAGCAATGCTTGAACTTGGAGGTTTGAAGATTTTTTGTCATCATATTGGTTGGATTGTTTTCTATGCTAATTTTGTGAATCTGAACATCTCCTTGAGCAATCACCTCTCGAACAAAGTGGTACTGAATGTCTATGTGCTTTGTTATTTCGTGATGTATCTGATCTTTAATGAGATGTATAACACTTTGACTATCGCAAATAAATGTCTCAACCAAATGGCCTCTTTCATAGCCTCTATGATAGTCATATATTTTGCCTTTGTAGTTGATAATACCACAATAGCCTGTAGGGTGCCTTTCCAGCTAATTGCGCAATTGCCGAAAGTGAACAAATAACTTATGAGAGATCTTCTTTTGTCTAAGTCTCCTGCATAATTTGAATCTACATAGTCGATTAGGCCTTCTAAACATATTTCAAATTCCAAACAAGTATTGCATGTCCTCTTTAAATATCTAAGAATCCACTTAGCAGCATGCTAGTGTAATTTGTCGAGTTTTACCATGTATTTACTTACTACACTAACAACATGTGAAATATCAAGACGAGTACAAACCATTGCATATATTAAAATTTCGAGTGCACTGGAATAAAGAACCAAGGACATGTACCTTTATTTGTCTTCAGTTTGTGGTGGTTCTAAAGTTGAAAGTTTGAAATGTGTAGCTAAGGAAGTACTAATTGATTTAGAATCTTTCATTTCAAATCACTCGGGAATCCTTTCAATTTATTTCTATTGTGACAGAAATAGCTTCCTAGAGTGTTTATCTCCTGAAGTTTCCATCCCTAAAATTTTATTGGTTGCACTAAGATCCTTCACCTCGAACTTAGAGTTAAGCATAGTTTTAAGTCGATTTATTTCTAATGGATCCTTGGTCGCAATTAATAGACCATCAATATAAAGTAGCAATTAAATAAATTATCTATCATCTAAACGTTGTAGATGTACACAACTGTCATCCAACTCCGAGCAAAACTAATACTTAACTGAAGGAATCAAACTTTTTATACCAATGCTGAGGGGACTACTTTAGGCCATATAATGAATTCTGAAGAAGACAAACATGATCTTCCTTGCCTTCGGTACTGAAGCCTTCAGGTTGCTGCAAGTAAATTTCCTCCTCTAGGTCACAATGAAGGAATGTAGTTTTCACATCTAACTACTCTAATTCGAGATTGTGTAATGCAACAAAAGCTAACAATGTCTAAATGGACATATGCTTCGCAACAAGAGAGAAAAAATCATGAAAATCAACTCCCTCCACTTGATTGTAACCCTTCGCAACAACGTCCCTTATATCTCGTGTCACATTAACTCAATCCTTCCTTCTTTTTGAATACTCACTTCCATCTAACTATTTTCTTTCTGATGGGTGGTTTAACGAGTTTCCAAGTCTCGTTCTTATTGAGGACCTCCATCTTTTCTTCTATAGAAACAAGTCACTTGCTAGAATCAGAAGCTTTTACTGCCTTTGAATAATTTGAATAGTCGGCTGAATCAATGCTCTCATCAACACTTAGAGCATATGTCACTAGATTTCCTTCACAATATTTTTGTGGTAGTTTGATCTCTCGCCTTTTTCTATCTCGAGCTAACTTATAGTCTTAAAGTTGAGATGTCGGAGTCTTGATTAGGATGGAGTGTGTCACACCCCTAACCCGTATCCGTCGTCGGATTAGGGTTACAAGGCATTACCAAATAAGACATCACTCAGAACAGGCATATTTTTTTTTATTTAGCAAATCATATACACATACTTAGTATTCAACATTTTAATTTATCAAACAAATATCAAACTCAACTTAGGCTTAATCATTTTAATACATATCATTAAACAAATAAACCACGTGTTTAGTTACTCATTCTATATGATAAGCAATTATCATGTTAAACAACTTATATAATTTATTATACATATCAACTATTTAAACAAGTAAATGATATACCTAATTATGTTACCTTTCAAAATTAATACACCCATATTCTTATATAACATATTAATCACTTTTCCATAATCTCACAAATATCCCATAAAGAACTATTCATTAACAACCATCAAATATTTCAACCAAGTATAGCGAATACCTATATAAATACATACATAATTTCCTAGTCAAATTCTTAGGCCGAATGCATATACACCTACCTACTTGATTTTTCTATTCAATTTTGTCACCTTATATATCCAAATTGATTATGAAACATATCCATTATTTCTCACATAGCCAAAATTAAAACCAAAACTTACCATTTACCAATATAAATTTTCAAAATCTAATTACAAAACTAAATCCATTATCATCACATTCAAACATCTATCACAAATTCATTCCATAGCAGAATGTATCTAATTAATACCATCAATACAAACAAATTTATTCATAACTTATTGACTAAACCCAACCTTATACCTATTTATCCAATCCAAATATTTATATCATCAAAACCAAATTACATCATATAAGTACATACACTTACTAAAACTTATTACACATAAATTACACTTAACCACAACCAAAATGTCTATATGTATAGATTCGGTTTAGTCCACTTCTTAATAAGTCATTCCATCATACAAAACTTATCAAATATACATATATTAATCACATAACCAAGTTCAACATATCTAACTTAAAAACATATCACATACTTACCTATCTTGAACATATACCATAATAAAAATGCATAAATATAAAATCATTTTCAATGACCATCATCAACCATAAGCATAGAAACCAAATCAATCAAAAGAAGATAAGACATTTTCGCATGGCTATTAATTACATACAAAAGCACTTAATTCATATTCAACCTTTTAATATACTATACATGACATATATTCAAAATTCAACTTAGTAAAATACCAAAGGAAACTGTCGATAGTGTGAATAGTCTTGCTGACGATCCCTGAACTCGTAACGTATCCAAAATATATAAAACAGAGGTAAACAAAAAACACAGAGTAAGCTATTTAAGCTTAGTAAGTCATAAGCATGTTATTATCAACTAATTTAGCAAACCCAATTATACAAGTTATGAATTACAATTTAACATTAAATCATTCACAAGAACATACACAAAACTTAATATCAATTTCACTTAGGATACACTTTGTCCGAATACATCAAATTAGAAACTTGTACCTAGTTCACATACTCATACTTTAGTTTTTTTACAATGAATTAAGCATTCAACTTACCTCACTTTTCATAACATAGTTTATATACGTACCTGAGTCCTTTTAATTCGAATTTCACATTGGCCTTCACTTACATATGCCCGTTGAACCATTCGGAATTCAAAGGATACGCGGATAGTCAGAAACTCATACAATGCCGACGTCCCAAATGTGGTCTTACATGTAATCACATACCAATGCCACTGTCCCAGACAGGGTCTTACACGAATCAAATACGATGCCAATGTCCTAGACATGGTCTTACACGTAAACACAATTCGATAACACATATCGGATATCCTATGTCATGACATATGTATCTTATCTATTCTTAAGATTCATACGGGCTTACAGACGTCGAATCTCGATCGAATCAAGCTCGAAATTTAGCCAATTAGTCACACCCACATTCGGCCATATATAATTGAAATTAAAATAATTTAAATCATTTCATCACAAATATATACTCATTGATTTATCAACATTTAAATGCTTATTGACTTACCTCGGACGTCGACGACTGTGAAATCGGCTAATCGACTACTTTTGTCTTTCCCCGATCCAAATCTAATTTCTTTGGTTCTTGATCTAAACATATTCAAATTAAGCTTATTTAAATATTATTATATTCAATTTAGTCTAAAAACAAATAAATGGGCAAATTACAATTTTTCCCCTAACATTTCACACTTTTTACAATTTAGTCCTTTTTGCACAAAACACAAAATACACAAAATTTGACTACACCAAACAAGGGCCGAATATTCCTAGTCCTCCCACATGTTAAATTAGGCCTAATCTTGAAGATGGACAAATTTGGAATTTAAAATTTTTTTTCAATTCATTTAATTCACTAAATTACCAAGATACCCCTTAAAAAATCTTTTGAAACATATCCATCCATGTCCATTTTTGTCCACCAACTTAACCAATGGACTAATTATCATTTAAGGACCTGCAATTTAAAATTTCATAACAATTGGACACCTCTAACATGTAGAACTCAACTTTTGTACTTTTTACAATTTAGTCTTTTTGACTAAATTGAGAGCCCAAATGTCAAAATTTTCGAATGAGATTTTCACGAAATCATTCCGTAAAATTTTAGACCATAAAAATATAAATAAAATAAATTTCTCAACATCGAATTTGTGGTCCCGAAACCACTGTTTCGACTAAGCCCAAAATCGGGATGTTACAACTCTCCCCTTTAGGGATTTTTGTCCCCGAAAATCTCACCAGTTAATGGATTTAGGTCTAATTTCACAAGTCACTTTGAGCTTCTCATATAGTCTCGGCATCTTCAACATCTTACTTCTTAAATAAATAGATAATTATCACTGTGCTAGACATCATAACATTCTATCTTTAACCCACTGATATATGTATCAAGATCATTTGAAAAATGAAAACCGATACACAGGTCTAAGTTGAACTTCCTATCATTCACACTTTGCCAACTTCAATTTCTTCTCAAATCTAAAGAAAGATTAAACTTATAATAGAATTTACTTCAACTGTTACTCATCGAAGCACTTAACTATACCGATGCCACAATACTCATACAGCTTAAAAATCATAGTACCATAACAAGACTAACTTCTCAATTACTTTAGTAGATAATGTCCTGGCTGAAAACAAAACATCTCGATCATCGGAGAAATTTAGACACAAATTTCCATGACAACCAATACAAAAGCACAATCTTTATACCTCTGGTAACTGTATCAAAGTAGTCTCGCCATCAAGTCAAAACTTAAAATCATCATAAGCATTTTAATAATAAGAAGAAACCATTTTCATCAATGGAATATTTCTACTGATATCTCATGACTGATACTTTGAACAATAATTTATTAAGGAAATAGAAATAACAAAATCTCAGAACATAGAGCTACACAGAAAATACTCATAAGTACTGAAAATAATCTTAACAAAAGTCACGCAATCTTCCTTTATTTTCATTGAGCAATAGCTAGTAAAACAGGATGCTAACATCATACGGACCTTACCGTCAACTTTCTATCTGTGCATGATGCAGAAAACCAGAAAAGATAGAGCAATTTCTATCATAGCTCAAATAGACTACAATGCTTTCATCTACCTGTAAATTTAGCTGACATTCTCATACTATAGGAATTTCATTCGAAATCTTGCAGATATATATACCTCTGAGAGTAAATGGAAACATATAATAGTCGAAAGAGATTGCTGTAATTTCTCAACCATAAACACTGCATTCAGTCATTAAGACATCTCGATCATGATTGCACTATCTAATTCTGTCATTACTAATCTAATATTATTCCAATTGCAAACAGAAATAAATTTAGAATAAATTCAGCAATTACATACTTTAGGCCTCATACCTGGATAAGTTAATTAGCTGAGCCTAATCTTTCTTTAACTATAACATTTCGGAATCCGAATGATTTTCATATTAATCTGACATCTTTTCTACAACTGTGTTCATTTACTAAACCATTCTCAACTCTGATCACGTTGTCAATTAATTTACAATTAAACTCTTTAGTCTTCCACTTGTAAACCCATTCGGTTTGAATTTCATGAAATTTCTTTATAACATACCTTATTGGAAGGGGGTGAGGTTGTAACGCCTCTGACTTGCCTCTTATATACTCATGCATATAACTTAACACTCATCAATATTTATATTTTGTTTCAAGTAACTTAACATGCATACTCATTTTACACAACCTTCCTATCATCTTATACAAACAAGTGCACTTATAAATTACTCATAAAATTCACTTAATTTCACAAGTTATACTCATAGCATCATACAAATGCCAATCAAACATGAACACTTATCATAGTATAAACTTTCCTTTCATCTCATCTATCATATTTCAAAAGAAATTCCTATCCACAATTTATTCATCATCACATAAACATCATAAACTACTATTCTTACTTTTTACGGGTCTCAATTCATCATAAACACACTGTTTGCACTATCAAATTTAGCTCAGTTGAAATGCACATCTGTCTAATAAAATAATTTACATCAGGGTTAGGAGTCATCACACTATCACATTTCAATATGGCATGTATAGCTAGACTCTCACACTCACTATGGTAGTCCGAGAACCGACTAAACCATAGCTCTGATACCACTAAATGTAACACCCTTTACCCGTATACTATGTCGAAACCGGGTATGAGGCATTACCAGACTTAACAATACATTCTACCAAATCTCGAGCCACAAAATTTCACTTATAATTTAAACTTTAACAAACACATGCATACACAAGCATTATAACTCCATGACCAATATGAGCTACAACTCGTGGCTAAATACAGAATAATCCTTATTACCGTTATGAAGCAATACATTTAATCAAATTAATTAACACATATACAAAATGACTTAGTCAAGCCCCTATACATGCCATAACTTAAATCATTTATAAATAAAAATACCCATATATAGCTTGATAGTGTGAAGCGATCTCCAAGCGACCTTCAAACTTAGAGCTTGTTTAATAGGACTTTGAAACATGGGAAAGAAAAGGGATAAGCTTATAAAGCTTAGTAAGTTCACATGTAAAAAAAATAAGTATTAGCAATGAATTTAGCTTACTACTAAGCTGTCATAACTTGCATAAATAATGCTAAGTTCTTACTTTCTCAACTTACTCATTTGTAGCCTTACCAAAGCCTCAACGAGACAAATCCTCACAACAAGTTCTCAAATTGATACAATCATTAAATCACATGCTTATACCTTATTACTCATGTTCACATTAATCTGTCTACTTGAATCACTGTCACTAAATTATTTATTTCTTGAACTATAGAGCTATGAATTACAAACTGCTAATTTTCCCTGAAACTAAACTCACATATCTTCATACCATAAAATTTCTAGAATTTTTAGTCTTTCCAATTAGTACAGTTTATTCATTAAAATTTCCCCTCTTTCACTGCTTGACTATTCTGACCTCTCTTCACTACGAATCAATTATCTCCTCGTAAAAAATTGAGATGACCTTATTGTTTAGTTTATTTGAAACTAGACTCATTCATAATTTCATGAATATAAATTATATCACATAATTATTTTTGTACAATTTTTAATGATTTTTCCAAGACAGAACAGGGGATCACGTAATCATTCTAAACCAGTCTCACAAAAATCTAAATATCTCAAAACACAGAATTTCTTTGCTTTCTCTATTTCTTTCATATTAATTTCATATCTCAATCAACTACTGATTCCATTTCTACCATTTTTGGTGATTTTTCAAAGTTTCTCTACTGCTGCTATCCAAAACAGTTTTATTTGTAAATTTTTGCTCTCACTCGCTTTAGTTGTATTCATTACTTACCTATAACTATCTTTCCAATTTCTGATTACATATCGAGCATATTTCTCATACGTTACACATGCATATACCTACACTTATCACTACAAGCCACACATAATTTCACTTAATCGATTTTCTCTGTGAACTCATCAATAACCTTACCAAAGGTTCAGAATACAAAGGGCACCTTACTTAATAGCTTGCTTACATACCTGCAACATCTCACTTAACACATGAGTACTCTTTCATAATATAGGCATATTGCCAATCATGTCATAAAATGTCACAAGCATAACTGAAAACTCATCACTTCTTAATATTTGATAATCTCAATTACTTACAATCTCAATATTAAATAAGCCTTAAATGCATACCTGTACTCTTTCTTCATGTTTTCACCTTGTCATTTCTTTGACTTACTCTTTGGATTACTCGGGAACCTTTTCCTTTTTGAACTTACCATTGCCATGTCTTGACATGGTCTTACGTGGTATCCTTGCCTTATGAACTCATCAATGCCATGCCTTGGCATGGTCTTAAATAGGACCTTTGCCTTATAGTAACTCATCAACGCCATGTCTTGACGTGGTCTTACATGATTTCCTTGCCTTATAGAACTTATCAATGCCATGCCTTGGCATGGTCTTACATGATATCCTTATCTTACCAAATGCCATGCTCCAAACATGGTCTTACATAGTATCCTTGTCTTATTTTCAATGCCACATCTTGATGTGGTCTTACATGGAGTTCTTAATAAATGCCGATGCCATGTCTTGACATGGTCTTACACGGGATCCTTGCCTTACCAATGCCATGTCTTGACATGGTCTTACATGGTATCCTTAACCGTCAATTCCTACTTAAATGCCATGTTATGAACATGGACTTTTCCATCAATTCTTCCTTAATTGCCATGGTATAGCCATGGACTTTGAGATATCAATGCCTTGTCAAGTCATAGCTGAAACATACTTGCTCAAATTCTCAAGGTTAGTCGCATAACTCAATAATAACATTACTAATAACAATAATTGCATAATAATAAAATGCTACTCAACTTACATACTTACATTCTAAATCTCATCATATCATCAACTTAACTCATTCTCATCAAACTATGCTAGTCAATACTTTCTTGTTATCATACAATGCCATAATACAAAATATGGTCTTACATATAAATTATATAAGTTCTCTTTCCAATATATTAAATTATTATCGAACATTAATCATTATATCTAAAACTCAATACTAAAGTATTTATGGCCAAAATATCAATTTATCATTAAAATATGCATAATTAAATACTTATTAAACATATGAACTTACATCGATACCAAAACGGTCATTTTACCAACTTTCTCGATTTTCGATTTTCCTTCCGTTCTAGGTCCAAATCTCATTTTTTGGGATCTAAGACATCACATTTCACTTATTTAATTAATGTACTACTCAAAAAAGTCCCTAACTCAAACTTTGGAAAAATTACAATTTTGCCCCTAGACTTTTGCATAATTATGATTTTTCCCCTAAGCTCGAAAATTAAAATTCATCCATTATTCTTATGTTTTATAACATGATGATCATTTTTTCCTTCTATGGAAACATCAAATTCTTGCTCTAACATGCACTTATGTACATTAGGTATTTTTGCCGATTATGTTGTTTTACTCATTTTCACTTAAAATCGCTTAGTAAAAGTTGTTTAACATAATTCTAAGCTTCATATTCTACCATAAAACATCAAAATAAACACATTTCACCTATGGGTATTTTTCCAAATATGAACCCTAGGTTAAATTATTGCTAGAATAAGCTAAATCAAGTTATCGGGATTCCAAAAACATAAAAAACATGAAAAACAGGGCTAGAATGGACTTACCATGAAGCTTGGAAAGCTTGAAAACCCTATGCATGTCATCCCACATGTTAAATTCGGCCTAAGCTTGAAGATGGACAAATTTGGCATTTAAATTTTGTTTTTAATTCATTTAATTCACTAAATTACCAAAATACCCCTTAAAAAAATATTTTGAAACATACCCATCCATGTCCATTTTTGTCCACAAGCTTAACCAATGGCCTAATTATCATTTAAGTACCTCCAATTTAAAATTTCATAACAATTGGACACCTCTAACATGTAGAACTCAACTTTTGCACTTTTTACAATTTAGTCCTTTTGACTAAATTGAGTGCCCAAACGTCAAAATTTTCGAATGAGATTTTCACAAAATCATTCTGTGAAATTTTAGACCATAAAAATATAAATAAAATAAATTTTTCAACATCAAATTTGTGGTCCCGAAACCATTGTTCGATTAAGCCCAAAATCGGGCTGTTTCAAAACCAAACTCGTATCCAAAAATAAAAAGTTCTCCGAAATTCCCACAAACTCTCTCTTAATTATGTTATTGAATTAATATCTCTAGGATTGCTAAAAGTTATATTTATAGGCTAAAATTTGTGACTAATCTGATTAGAATATCCTAGAGTTATTAGAGTTTGACTGGGAAAAAAACAGAGTTTAACTAGGAGAAGAAACCTGGTTTAGTGGGAAACACGCTGCCACTTCATGACGTGGCATATTTCCTTGTCAGAAGTCCTTCTTCGCATAATCGAGACATGGCGATTCATCTTGTCAAGACGTTGGTGTCATGTTGTCAACTCTATTTCATCCGAAATGTGAGACACACTCCACACAGAAAATACTTGCATTACAAACATAGAAGGTAATTAAAACAGCTTTCTGTCTTTCTCAATTTCAAAATTGAGTAAATTGATCTATTTGAAAAAAATAGAGTGATTTAATCTCCGTCAATTTCGAAAGCAAGTAACTAAGGACAATTAATTACAAGGTTAATATTTTTCATCAATTGTACATGATTTTAATTGGTATAAGAACAAATTTATCCATCAGAGTTTACACATTTTGTCAATTTAGTTTTAATTTAACAAATTTGTCCCACTACATTTGTGTAAATGTTGAAGTTGAATTCATTGAACCTTTTAGAATTAAGGCCAAAATAATAAAATATGTAAACATCAAAAGTTAAATTTGTTATTATATCAATTAAAATCATATACAATTTGACGAAAGACATTGAATGTTGTGATTAATTGTCCTTAGTTACTTATTTTGAAATTGATAATAATTAAATTATTTTAATTTTAAAAAAGACCAATTTACTCGAGAGAAACAAAAAATTATTTTACCAAAATAGAATGAATGAAAGCGTTTAGGGAAAAGATTCTTTTATTGCATAGCATCCCTATGAGAGAGAAAAGGAATGAATCCGAAGTAGATTTAGCAATTTTGGATACCATACATAAACAAAATACAAAAGATAATTAAAATAAGATACAAAGCATGACATCACAACAATAACACAGTATATATATATATATATATATCAAAATCTATATAATGCTCTTCATTAACAGATTCAAAATAAAATAAATATATAATATTTAAATAATATAGTGATGTAACTATTACACAAAAATATATGGAGTTGCAAGCCTAATGTCCAGTCCCATTTTGCGTTTTTGTTTAGGGTATTTGACAACAAGGATTAAAAATCGAATGAAATGTAAAATTAGTTGGATTTTCATTTTCAGTTCAACCCAAAAATCAAAACAATTTAAGGAAATCATATTCATAATAGAACTAAGGATGAAACTAAACTGTTTTTTAATTATATTATTAATCAAATGATATAAATGGCTTTAAAAGTACGTTACAAAATGAATCTAAAATAGGGCTAAAGAATCTAAAACATTATGAAAATTTTTGAAATTAAAGAAAAAACCTAAAAGTTAATAAAATAATACTTATTTTATCCTTTTTCTAATTTATACTGTTCATTAATATATATATATATATATATATTATTTCAACCTATATGGTTTAAGTATCGAACCAACTAACTTAATCTACTAATATGTTTTTTTTATTCACTGATATTATGGGTAAAGAAAACACTCATGAGAACATGGAAGTATGATGTAGTGGTTGTTCACTTCATCATTTAATTATGTGATCGGGAGTCTGATCCTAGTCATGAGAATAGAGCATATTTCATTGTCAGTTATTTACCTTTTTAGAGAGCACCCACGACGAAAAAATTAGTTACTTCTTTCGATGGTTGTTGATACGGGGTATCAATAAGGATGAAGTAGGTGGAGAGGGTGGTGGTGTGAGGTAGATTGGTTCACCCTCGTTGGGTTGAGAGCCAAAAATATAGGAGAATGGTGTGGAGGAGGATGAGAGTTTAGTATGTTAGGGTTTTTGGAGAGGAAGAGGAAGCCCTTTACTATGTTGTATATTGGGGTATTTATAGTTGGGTGATGGTTCCCAAGTGGTCCCCTCTTGAGGAGAATGCACCTGCTAACAGTGGGCTGCCTAATAGAGGGTCCAACCAAGTAGTTAAAGATGGATGTTCCTTCTCACAGGTGGTACGAAGTATGCGAGTGGCCGATCATTGAGTAATTATCTGGATGGTATAAGGTAGAGGGTAATCCATCCGTAAGTATTTCTCGATCACTTCTCATGTTGCCATATGTTCAACTCGAGATAGTGATATAATAATTATACCCCTAGTTAAGAGATAGGTTATAAAATGACCTTACCTCGAGGTCATTCGTGGTTTGCCCCTATGGGTGGTAGCTTTTTGCAAATAAAATAACGGGTAACAGGTTGGAACAGTTGACCTTAAATACCCTGGTCTCGACAAAAATGAAAACACCTTGAGAATCCCATACTTAATTTCCCTATCTACAAGGAACTCCCGTATTTCTACTTTGGGCAAATTTCGTGTTAGATTTCAAATTGCTATAATTTTAATTAATATATGCAATTTTCGTTTAAGGAAGTTAAAAGAAGTTGATTAAATTATAAATATTTAGAAAGAATAAAAAAGTGGAATTTAACTATTTGAACAAGGACCCACCTGTCTCTTCATGGTTTTATCCCTGCGAATATCCATATAAGAAGTAGACACTCAACTCCAAGTTCCAGTAACATAGATTCATACTAATAGTATTTGCTCATTCCATTATTTGCAAAACATTGACCACCTTAATTTCTTAAACTGGACTTGTCTTATTTCAGGAGCAAATTCTACTAGAGCAGCTTAAAAGCTGTAGACTACAGGTAAATTAAAATTTAATATGCCAATCCAACGCTTATTTTAGCCATTAAGACGAAAACAACGTCATTATTTTAACCATCAATTCTGCTTTAATATATTTCATTTTCAGGAGCAGAAAGCTATTCTTGAGAACCAGAGTCTACGTAAACAGGTAGGCCTTAAGAAAAGAAGAGGTAGTTATGTGTTGCAATTCAGGCCTTCTAATCTTCTATTTTCCCTAATTTATACTAAGGTTGAGGAACTGCAGCAAAAAACAAGCTCTAATTCACTTGATTTCAATCCGCTGCAAACAAAAATTTCTCCCAATACTTCAAAGCCAGATTTTCATTTTGGCCACCACTATCATCATCATTCAGACACTTCCTTGCACTTGGATTTGGGGTATGTATGCTCATTCCCATTTTCTTTTTTCTTTTATTTTTAAATAAAAACTTTTACCAAGCCCTGTATATCAATTACACCTTTTTATTAATGGAGATTACCATTCACTAGTTTATTTATTAACAGACATTGGTGTGATTATCACGTGTACAACTAATAAAATAAGAAATCTTAAAAAATTACTGAAAACATGTATGTCTAAAATGAAGTTAAGAAAATGAAATTTAAACAACCCTTTATCTAGGTTTATTTTGGACGTGGTTTGGAACATTATAGAAGTAATTCATAATTATAAAAAAAAAAACTAAAACAACTAGAAAATACACATCCAAAATAAATTTCAGCAAATGAAAGTCCAATTTAAACTTGAACAACCATTTGTCCACGATTCATTTTGAATGTGATTTAAAATATTATATAAAGGATAAATATCATCAAATTTTGACATTTACATTAATAATTCCCATAAATTTTAGCTCAACGAATAAGATTTAAGATTTACTCCTAACTTTTTCTATTTTGTTATTTAAAATTTTAATTCAATCATAGTTGTTTTGTTAGTATTTTGGTAAAAAAAAATCTATCAATTCATTATTCAATTTTATCAATTTTAAAAGTAAATAGTTTTAAATTTAGTAAGAATAGATTATAGAAGAAACTTATTATTAACTTTTCAAGTATGAATATAAAATCTTAAATTTTATGAAAATATGAGTACCAACATCAAATAATTTCTAAATTTTGAGGGCCTCATTTTTAGGGACTTAGCTTCTAGAGTGTTTCTATCCAAAACCTGTAATTGAAGGAGCAGCAAATTAAGATTTTAAATATTAGATTGAGGATTATGATTGTAATACTTTTTATATGTTATTTTCAATAATTATTCATTTTTACAATTTATTATAATTTTAATAATTTTATAATTTTTTACGATTCTTAATAATTTTTATAATATTATGTCCATGATCAGATTCAATTGTACTTCAACATCTTTTATCCAGAAATTCATTTTATATATCTATTTCTAGTAATTTTAATAACTTTTAGGATTTTTATTAATTTTATAAAATTTTAAATAATTATTAACAATCATGTATAATTTTTACCATTTTAAATATTTTTGTACAAATTTTAATATTTTTAATAATATTCTAAACCATTTCTAGAATGAACCTGGACAGTTGTTCAAGTTCAAATGAACAGAAACATTTTTCTTTTCAAGTTCATTATGAAGGTACACATTTTACTAAATTTTATAATTTTTAGCCTTTGTTATTTTTAAATATACATTAGTGTGACATGCATCATCAAAATATTTATTCATGTGGCATATTATATGTTAATTTATCGTTATTTTCATTAATCAAGTCAGCATTTATTAATGGTTAAATTTGTCAATAATTTAATTTTCTTTCTCATAATTAATATTATTATTTGAGAATATATACTTGTTTTACTATTTTAAAACATGTGATTATACATTATTATAAAAAGTTTATTGAGTTTGACTTCAATAGGAAATAACAAAAGCCAAATTGATGATAGTAAACGTATCAAACAAGGATAAATATCATTTAATATATATAACTTCAATAGTATATTCCATAAAAATTTAAAAATTGTAATGTGTTTTTTTATTTTTATTATATATTTATAACACATTTGTTAATCTTTTAATTTTCTTTGTAAATTTAAAATTTCACTAATAGTGTACTAAATAATTTCTCATTTTAAATTTAATTAATTTATTTCTAAAACTAAAATTTTAAATAACTTTTATTATTTTAAAATCTTTGTTACAGGGTTTGATGAATTATTATATACTAAATGAAATTTTCATTGATTTGGTGTTAAATTTATTTCAAAATAATAAAAATACTTATTATTCTTAATGTAAATGTAAAATTTAATGTCATGAAAACAAAGTAAAATTTTTGTAAACTTCAAATTTCATATTAATTTATTTTATAAAGTTAATAAGAAATAGAAATATTAAAATAAATTTGTTATACATAAATTTTATACCATGTTTTTCTTAACCAAATAAGTTTCTTTTTAAGAATAATGAAAAGAAAATTAAAACTTTAAAAGCAAAAACTTTAATCTAAACTTGAGCTTCTTTATTTATTATCTAATAGATTCATTTAAAAATAATATTTTTAAATTAAAATCCATATTATTATCAATAAAATATAATAGAAATTTAGAAACAGTGTGAATATTGTTGGTTCAAAAGATTTTATATTTGTTTTTCTTATTTATACTATTAAGAAAGTGTTAAATATATTTATACCAAGTTAGTGAAATAATATAATAATATAATTTAGCCCTATTTGATAAAGTTTGAATTAATTAAAAATTAATATTCGTGAGGTTTATGGTACTTATTGAGAAATTTATGTTTGATTTTCAGGTTGTCATCAAATGATGAACGCAAGAAAAAATTGAAAAAGATTGAAGCAGATAATAATGATTTAGAGAGTCAAATAGGCTAGAATAATTTTACCTACATTTATTTAAAAAAAAGAAAAAACCCTGCTAGCTTCACTTAATTTCTTCAAACTCATAATCATCTCTTCAGGCAATTAGATTTCTTCTTGGGTTCTTTCATCCTACAATTTGCAGATTGATTAGTGCTCTACGCTGTGGTGTCAGCAAATATAGTTTTAATTAGTCTCATGTTTCAAAACTCAACTTGCTGATTCAAAATGCAATCAACTTCTCTATTGGGCTAAGTGAGCGTTGAATACAGATAAGTATTGTTTATTTTAAATTTTTTAAAGTGTAAGTACGAGTTATTCTCTTCAGAATACCTAAGTCTGAGTCTATTTTTTTTAAATATTGTTTATTTATTTACTTATTCTATATCTCTTCACATTTAGGCTCCGTTTATTTAATTGATAATTGTTTTTAAAAATAATTTTTAAAAATAATTTTTTTGAAAATATAATATTTTTAATATTTAGATGAATCAGATAAAATATTTTTGTTTTTGGCGATTTCTTTAAAACATTTCATAATTCTTTTTTCAATGAAACAAACATACATTTAACATTTTCTTATCTTTTCATTGTTTAATGAGTTTATTTCATATCTATAAATTTATATTTTACTTTATTCTTTATAAAACAAACATGAAAAAAAATATTTGTTCTAAAATATTACAGTGCAATTTCCTTTCAACAATCAAATTTTATTTTATAATAAGAAAATATTTTGTAATAATCAATGTCATATATAAACTTAACAATAAATAATCCTTAATTAAAACTTAATTTAAATTACATATAGTACATATATAAGAGTGCATATTGACACATCAAAGTTGTAAGGGATAAATGAAGCTAAACATTATTTAAACAAATATTTATATTTATATAATTAAAATATTCATATTTTTAAATAAGGTTAAAATATGTGATAGTACTAGAAAGAACATATGTTTTCTCCTTACTTATTGGTTAATTTGTCCTCATTTAGTTATCTTTAACACATATTTTAACATTTTCACTTTAGTAAATTGCATTTTATAACTCAGTGGATCTTAACCTATTTATCCTTAATTTGGTCATGTTTTGGTACCGATGTCACTGCATAAGTATTTACAAATTGCACCCAAAATTGTCGCCGCACCTGACAGTTGTCCGGATAAGAACAAAAAGGTGTGAGTTGTCCAGTCTGGTACAACCAACTTGTACGTACAGAGGCAGCATGATTCTGATGAAAGGACACATGTGCTATTTGGATAATATTAATATTCACGTGAATAATAAGGGGGATTATCTTCTTCAACCTATCTTTTGAGGCTTTTCGGCTATGGCGGCTTAAGTCTCCTACGGGTGAATCGACGTGAAAGGGATGCAAATTAGCTCTTGACAAGGAGCCCTCAGTGCGACACAAGAGGGAATGGAGAGATTCTGTAACACCCCTAACCCGTATTCGTCGCCGGAACAGGGTTACGGAGCATTACCGGAACATTCAAAAACATTTACAGAAAAATCATGCAAGTTACTATTCAAATTCAAATCATTCGTAACGTCCCTTAAATGGACCCTCGAGGTCCAGTACGAGCATTAGAATCGAGTCGAGACTTAATCGGGACCTCTAAGAATTTTTCGCTAAATTTCAAAAATTTTCCAAGGTGCATGGCTCACATGCTCGTGTGACCCTGGGACACGCCTGTGCTACAGGCCGTGTTCGACCCCGTGTAACTCTTTGACTTGTGCAAATAGCCACGCCACACGCCCGTGTGCTAAGCTGTGTGGTTAATTAATTCATTTCTAAATTAGGTGCAGGTTTCATATGGCCAAGACACACGCCCGTGTTCTAGGCCGTGTAGCACACACGGCTGAGACACGCCTATGTCTCTGTCCGTGTGCTCAATTCTGAGCATTCTGTTTCTCAAAATTTAGGTGCAAGGGACACACGCCCTAACTACACGCCCATGTACTCGGCCGTGTGTCACACACGGTCTAGATGCATGCTCGTGTGGACAAAATAAATCCATTTCTTAGCCTTATTTGTCACCCAAATTTACCATTTTCCCGCACTAAAGTATACTAAACACATTCCGACCATTTCTAGCATTCAAATTAAGCAGATTCCATCATTCAACATGGCATATCATTGCATGCATACATGTTTACAAGCTTACCTTGGTTCCATCCATATGTTAAACATGATTTGATCAACTACTTAACATATATATAGCTACCATAGCATGACATTATAAGTATATCAAAACAACCATTACTAGCCATTCCAATGGCTAGATTACAAATATCATTATCAAGCCACTAAAGGTCAAGCTGTCCTATACATGCCATTATACCAAAATGATTTTACTTTATGTACCCAAAATAGCTAATAGATAGTGTGACGATGCTCCTATGATCTCCAACTTTCGCGAGCTTTCGAGCACTAGAAAACAGGGGAAAATAAAACGGAGTAAGAATTACATGCTTAGTAAGTTCGTGTAACGGAAACTAAACTTACCAATCTCGTTTATTAAATCTAAGCATACAATATCATGTTTTCCATCCATTTAGCAAAATTGCCTAAACACATGCATTCAATTAAACATATTAGTCACATCATTTCCATATACATCAAGTAAGGGTAGATGGGCTCATCATGCAATATTCTTTCAAGACATTATCATTTCATCTCATAATTCCTTTATCATGCCAAGATTTTTATGTCCGTTGAATCATTGAAATTTCGATGGATGCTCAAGTAATACACTCGAGGTGTACGATTTAATAATCCGTCAATTCTTATTCAAAGGTACCCATTAGGGCACTTAATCAAGAAACACACCCTCGAGCCACATATCGTATAACAAGATTACCAATCCAGGCTAAATCCTTTATATAACGTATGCTCAGAAGAGCTCAATTAGGATTACCAGTTTAGGCTAAACCCTAACTGTAACGTATACTCGAGAAGTATCGTGTTAGGATTACCCGTTCGGGCTAAATCATTTCTATAATTAGGTCAATAAGATTACTCGTCTGAGCTAAATCTGCCAGCAACAAATGCAGGACCTCTTCCATTTCAGGAAAACACATATATTCATCAGAATTCAATATTCAATCGGGACTTAACCCATTTTTTACAATTTCAAGCATGCATTAAATTTTCATTATAGCATTCAAATAATGTACATCAATAGAAGTTACATTCACTACAAACACAACATTCAATTAAACATATTTACATGCTCGATTAAGTTACACGAACTTACCTCGACACTTGTTCGCGTAAGTAATCTACTAATCTGAAACATTTTCTTTTCCTAGGTCTAACCTCGAAATTGTGTTGTCCGGATCTATATAAATAGCTTTAATCATCAATTTCTCATATTTCATACTCATTTGGTCTCAATTGACATCCTAGGCAAAATTACCATTTTGCCCCTAACTTTTCATAAATTCCAATTTCGTCCCTAGGCTCGGAAAATGAAACTAGTGAAATTTACTCCCTATTCCAAGCCTAACCAAAATCCCATTACAAAATTTACAGTACATGTATTCATAAAAATTCAGCATTTTTCTTTAATTTCACAATTTTACATTTTAGTCCCTAAATCATGTTTTCATCAAAAATCTCTTTGTAAAAGTTGTTTATCTATCAACAACCTTTTATTTTCCACCATAAATTTCTAATTTTCAGCATATTCATCCATGACCCAAATTTCATTCATTGATAACTTTTCAAATTAATCCCCCAAATAGATAGATTAAGCTATCTCGGTTTCAAAAATATCAAAATTACTAAAAACGGGACAAAGAAACTTACCCAATTAAGCCATGAAAGTTTCTTCTCTCTCTCGTAGGGTTTCCATATAATTTTGGGGTTGAAGATGAAAAAAATAATAAGATGATATCTTTTATCATCTTTTTAATTAATTAATTATTTTAATTTCCAATTTAGTCCTTACCCTTTTTCTAAATTTCCATGGATGAGTTCCTAAAATCTACATACTTTTCTTTAATGGTCTAAATACCATATAAGGACCTCAAGTTTTGAATTCTATATCTATTTAAGCCTTATAGCTACAAGAATTCAACTTTTGCATTTTATGCTATTTAGTCCTTCTCGTAATTAAACACTTAATCAATAAAGTTTTCGTACCAAAATTTTCACGTGGCATTTCTAACATAACACAGACCATATAATAAAATAAAAATAAATTTTACTTTTGGATTGAATTTGTGGTCCCGAAACCACTGTTCCGATTTCACTGAAAATTGGGCTATTACAGATTCAACTCGAGATTGTCTAAAAATAGTATTCTCCACTTGTTTCTTTTATATTTCATTTTTAAACGATGGTGATTACTTTTTATTTCATGTCTGTACAGAAGTACACATGATTTCTGGGTTAAATGTTATTTTATTCAATCTTACTTCTACTATTTAATCTTTGGGTTTGAATGCTTTCAGCATGGAAGTGTTATTACAGTCACTGACACTAGAAAGTGCAGCAACAGTTCAAGCTAGCAAGCTTGACAATGGAAGTTGCTTGAGGATTAGAGGAATTTAATCCACTTGTTCTTAATAGTGTTCCATTGCATTCATCGGAAGGTATGGTTAATGTGCATGTTTAAGTCTTTGATGTGAGACGACCGGGTTGATTTGTGTCACTTCATGGAGTTGCCCGATCGTCGAATAGGAGAGTCGTTCACAAAATCTTCTTTTTGGTTTTAATAGGTTAAGTAGGATTAATGTTGAAGAAATGGTTTAAAGATGGACTAAATTATGATGGTAGGTTTGTTTAAGAAAGAAACAAAGGAAGGTGGCTATTGGGATGGGCTTGGTTTAGTAAAAATAACAAAGATAGATAACTTGGAATAATGGTAGGGATGGAAAAAAATGATCTCAAACTTCAGAAATGATTTAACACTAAAAAATGTCACCCCGATTTTTATATCGTTTAAGGTGGATTTGCGAAATAGTAGGTTGGTGAACGCCACATCAGGTTACGATGATAAGTTCAGAAAACAAGTTAGAAGACACCACTAGCATGCTAGATAAGTCAACGAGACTTGTACGAAATTGGAGAGGAGATAAACTCACTCAAGAACACAAAGTTCATTAATCAAATTGGCAAAAGTCCTTTACAAATGAAAACAACAAAGTATTTATAGCCTATCTACTTCTAATAGTCTGGTTTATACCTTAGTCGAAATAGTGGTTTCGGGACCACAAATTTGAGTCTGTAAAATATTTTAATATTATTTTTTGTGACGTTGATATGTGAATTAGCATATGGTAAATTTCTGTAAGTGAATTTGTCTGTTTGCGTGTTTAATTTGACGAAAGGATGAAATTGCATTAAAGGTGAAAGTTGATTGCTAATTGTTAAAGTACTAATGTGATGTGGCTTTGTTAATATGGAGGCCTAATGTTGTTATTATACCACTTTATAGCTAGTGGATGAATGAAATACTAATATACCCTTATTACATGTTTGTTTTATTTATAAATTGGATGGGTATTTTAGTAAAAAGATTATTATTAAATGTTTTCATGAAATAAACATGAAAGGTGGCCATTTCTATCCATCCACCACTAAAATTCATAAAGAAAAGAAAGGGTTTGAACTCTTCAAACATTCGGCTAAGTTTGATCCAAATTTAAGGTATGTTTTGCTTCAGTTTTTGATAATTTATACGTTTTCGTAATCGTTGCTTCAAATGCTATCAAACCCATGTCTCAATTTGATGAATTGATAATGTTTGTGTGAGATTCCATTGATGCTATGTTGAGTTTTGTGATGTTTTATGATGTTAAATGGAAGATTTAAGCTTGATGAACATGTTTTGTTCTTGAAGTTTTGTTGAATTTAGCTAAATAGGGCTAAATTGAGAAAATGGTAAATGAAAGGACTAAATTACAAATTTGATGAAATATTTGGACTTATATAGTCCCTAGAGAGGTTTGGCCAAGCATGTGTGTGTGGATATTGTGAATTTGATGTTTTGTGAAAAATGGACTAAATTGTTAAAGTGTGCAAATATGAGGGTTAATTTGTAAATAGCCCTAAATGCGTGTCTATGGATTGAATTGAATGGAATGGTGAATAAAAGGGTTAATTCTGAATATGTTTAGATCAAGAACCGAGGAAAACAGATTTAGATCGCGGGAAAGCAAAAATAACCGAGTAGCCGTTTCCGTTCGATAAACCAAATACGAGGTAAGTCACTATGCAAATAAACTTATCTGTATTGAATTGAATATATGTATTCATATGTATATCAATGAAAATGAATGAGTATGAGATGCTAAGTGCGTGAATTTCGAAATAAGTTCGATATAGTGATAAAGTCGAGAGGTCCCGTACGAACCTAGGAATAGATAGGATTTAACCATGTCATGACATAGGTATCTGTTCTGTTTTATCATGTAAGACCACGTCCGGGACGTTGGCGTTGATTTGAAATTTCGTGTAAGACTCCGTCTGGGACGTAGGCATCATTATCTAAGTATACATAAGACCTCATCTGGGACATAGGCATCATTATCTGATTATACATAAGACCTCGTCTGGGACATAGGCAACATTATCTGATTATACATAAGACCCCGTCTAGGACGTAGGCATCATTATCTGATTATAAATAAGACTATGTCCGGGACAGTGGCATCGATATACAAGTGCATGTAAGACCACGTTTGGGACGTTGGCATTGTACTTCTATTCTGAGCTTTTTGAGTATCCTACTAGGTTCCTAAGGATTCAACGGGAAAGTCTGCAATACAAATGGTATATCCGAGCTATGAACAATTAAATGAATGAATATCCGATTCAGGTACGTTGAATGTACATTAAGTATGCATGAAAGGAAAGTATGCATATAACCTTGATTTGAAGAAAGGTATGTTTGAATAGGGTAATGTGAATGAGAGGCAAGAAAGATTATGAATGAGCTATGTGCTTCAAGTAAGTTTGAATGGATAAATGTGACCAAAGTAGTCATAAGTATGAATCAAGTATATACATGATAAATTGTGAAGTGAATGAGATGTGCAAATGTATCAAATTGCATATATACTTCTTATGCCAAGTTTATTTGTACATGACTTACTAAGCTTTCTGAAAGCTTACTCTGTGTGTGTGTTTTCTCTATTTTATAGGTCGTCGAAGCTACTGAAGGCTCGAGATTTTCAAGGATCATCATCACACTGCAAAAACTTATTTTGGTACCCTTTTGGAAATGTATATGGCTAATTATGGCATGTATAGGCTAGATATGTGCGTATGTTTTTAGAAGTGAAGTTAGCCATGTGTTTTGGCAAGTTTAATTTAGAAATATGCTTGAATGAAGGTGATATATGATGCATATCTTGGTAAGGAGAAAGCTTATGAAATGGCCAAGTTTTGAGTGAGCTATTTAATGAATTATGCTTGTAACGATATGAGTTTATTTCTTTGGAGTCATCATGGATGGAATTGGTATAGAGTGTATGAAGTGAATGGTCAATTTGGTATGTTTTGTTTGCCATATATGCATATTATGTATTGGTATATATATTGTTTGTAAGAAGACCCTAAGTGGGTGGCACATTGGCCTTGTAAAATAGCCTATAATATCACACGATTGAGGCACACGGGCGTGCCTAAGACCATAGGTAAATTGGCAGAATGTGGCTTAAATTACACACGGCCTCGACACGGGTGTGCTTGGTGGCCGTATAAGAAATGGCAATATGTGATCTATAGTTCACGGCCTTAGCACACGGGCGTGCTTGGTGACCATGTTGGTTTTGGTAGTATACCACCACGGGGAGGACACACGAGAGTGTCCAGTAGCTGTGAGTGAGGCACGGCCTACCCCCACGGCCGTGTGTCCCCTGTATTTTAGAAAAGTTTTAAATTTCATGAAATCTTGCATGTGTTTTGGTTTAGTCCCGACTCGACTTAGAAGCATGTTTGAGGTCTCTTTGACCTTCTTAAGGGACTTTATGTTTGAGATTGATAAATGACTATGTGATAATTCTGTAAATGTTTTCGATCTATCCGTAACACCTTTAACCCTAATCCGGTGATTGGACATGGGATAGGGGTGTTACATTTGATTCGTATAAGAGCTATGATTTAGTCGATTCTTGGACTAACGTAGCGTGTCAGAGTCTAGCTATGCATGCCATATATTTGAACTGTGATAGTGTGATGAGTTTTGAGGTGTAAAATGTGATTTCTGTATAGCAATGGATCCCGAAAGAGCCGTAACTGATGACGTAGAAAGTAATACGCCTGCTCTCGCACAAGGGACCGAGCCTTCTAATTCGAGACCGACTACGAACGGTCAAGAGGGAGAAGTTAAACAAGCTTTCTTTCAAATGATGAGTGAGAGGTTCACTCAGTTCGTAAAGAATAACCCGACTATTTCACAACCTCCACCCCCGGTTAATCCCTCTCAGACTACAGTTGTGCCACCGGTTATGTATCCGAATCTGTTTAATAAGCCTCCAGTTGAAAAGATTCGTAAGTATGGGGCTGAAGAGTTTCGAGCTACCAACAATGATGATGCTGAAAAAGCTGAATTCTGGATTGAAAATACTATTCGTGTATTTGATGAGATGTTTCTGACTCCGGATGAATGTATAAAGTGTGTTGTATCCTTGCTTCAAGATACGGCTTATCAATGGTGGAAAACTTTGATTTTTGTTGTTCCGAGAGAATGAGTTACATAGGATTTCTTTCAGACCGAGTTCAGGAAAAAATATATCAGTGAGAGATTCATTGATTAGAAACGAAAATAATTTTTGGAACTAAAGCAAGGCCGTATGACTGTTACAAAATATGAACGGGAGTTTGTCAGGTTGAGTCAGTACACTCGTGAATGCGTATCATCTGAAGCTATAATGTGCAAAAGATTCGAAGATAGTCTGAATGAAGATATTCATTTGCTAGTTGGGATTTTAGAAATAAAAGAGTTCATTGTACTCGTTGACCGAGCTTGCAAAGCTGAGGCACTCGGGAAGGAGAAAAGAAAAGCTGAGTCTGAAACTTGTGATATGAAGAAGAAATTTCAGAGTAAATCATTTCAGTCTACTCTGAAAAGATTTCGAGATGATCAAAGTCGTTCTAGAGATAATATGGGACATTTGAACAGAAGTCGAGCTAAATTGTAAATGAGTTCCAAAATCCCAGCAACTTCAGTGGCTAGTGTTGGTAATGTTCGATCTGAGAAAATCGAATGTAAACATTGTGGAAAAAGACATCCGGAAGCTGTAGATTAAATGACAGAGCTTGCTTTAGATGTGGATCACTTGACCATTTTATCCGTGATTGCCCTGAGCCTGTCGAACTAAAGACTGTTCAGAATCCGAGATCTGATAATGCACCTGCGAGAGGTAGACCTTCAAAGAATACAAGAAATGTTAGTGATAGTCAGAGGTGCACGAGAGACACTGTGGTAAGATCTGAAGCTAGAGCGCCTGCCAGAGCATATGCTATCTAAGCTCATGAAGAAGCTTCATCACCTGATGTTATAACGGGTACTTTTACTCTTTATGATACTACTGTGATTTCTTTGATAGACCTTGTTTCTACGCATTCATATATATGTATGAATTTAGTATTCAGCAAGACTTTACCTATAGAGTCTACTGAGTTTACTATAAAAGTATCGAACCCCTTAGGTAAAAGTGTCCTTGTTGACAAAGTATGCAAGAACTGTCCATTAATGTTTTGAGATATCTGTTTCCCTGCTGATCTGATGCTTTTGCCATTTGATAAATTCGATATTATTTTGGGAACAGATTGGTTGTTTATGCATGATGCCGTAGAATCGAAAAGAAAATCTATTGATTTAAGAATCCGAATGATGAGATTGTATGATTGAGTCGATGATTTGAATGGATTGCTCTTTGTGATATCTATTTTGAAAGCTCAAAGTTATGTGAAAAAGGGGTATGAATCATATTTTGTTTATGTGATTGATTCAAAAGTATCCGATAAGAAAGTTGAATCAGTACCCATTGTTTGTGATTTTTCTGATGTGTTCCCTGAAGAGTTACCGGGATTACTTCCGATTCGTGAAGTTGAATTTGGTATTGAATTGTTGCCTGGTACGACACCTATTTTGATAGCTCCGTATAGAATGGCACCAACAGAGTTGAAAGAGTTAAAGTCGCAGTTGCAAGAGTTGACCAATAGAGGGTTCGCTAGATCGAGTTTTTTGCCTTGGGGTACATCTGTTCTGTTTGTGAAAAAGAAAGATGGAACGATGAGAATGTGCATTGATTACCATCAGTTGAATAAGGTGACCATAAAGAACAAATATCCGTTGCCTAGGATTGATGACTTATTTGATCAGTTAAAAGGAGCTATTGTATTTTCAAAGATTGATCTGAGATCGAGATACTACCAATTGAGAGTTAAAGATTCAGATATTCCAAAAACTGCCTTTAGAACGAGGTATGGGCATTATGAGTTTTTAGTTATGCCATTTGGACTAACCAATGCTCTTACTGTTTTTATAGACTTGATGAACAGAATTTTCAGACCGTATCTGGATCAATTTGTTGTTGTATTCATTGATGACATTTTGATTTACTCTCGTGATGATAATGAACATGCAGAACATTTGAAAATTATGTTGTAAACTTTGAGAGAAAAGCAATTGTACGTAAAATTTAGCAAATGTGAATTCTGGTGGAATGAGGTCAATTTTTTGGGGCATATTGTGTCAGCTCCTGGGATTCGTGTTGATCCGAGCAAGATTTCTGCTATTCTGAATTGGAAACCTCTGAAGAACATGTCCGAAGTTCATAGTTTTCTAGGTTCAGCTGGTTATTACCGCAGATTTGTTAATGGCTTCTCGACTATAGCTACTCCATTGACTAGATTACTTCAGAAAGATGTCAGATTTGAATGGTCGGATATATGTCAGAAAAGTTTTGACCAGTTGAAAACTTTGTTAACAGAAGCTCAGTGTTAGTACAGCCAGAATCGGGTAAAGAATTTGTTGTTTACAGTGATGCTTCGTTAAACAGTCTGGGATGTGTTTTGATGCAAGAAGGCAAAGTTGTAGCTTATGCCTCGAGACAATTGAAGCCTCATGAAAAGACTATCCGACACACAACCTTGAGCACGCTGCGATTGTGTTTGCACTTAAAATTTGGCGTCATTATTTGTAGGTAAGAAATGTCATGTGTTTTCAGATCATAAAAGTTTGAAATACCTAATGGACCTGAAAGATTTGAACCTGCATCAGAGAAAATGGCTTGAATTGTTAAAAGATTATGAGCTGGTGATAGATTATCATCCGAGGAAAGCAAATGTTGTTGCAAATGCTTTGAGTAGAAAATCATTGTTTGCACTAAGTGCTTTGAATGCTCAGTTAGATTTGTCTGATGATAGTTCTGTGATAGCTGAATTGAGAGCAAAACCGTTATTTGTACAGTGAATATGTGACGCTCAGAAGGTTGATAATGGATTATTGTTGAAACGAGCTTAGTGTGAATTGAATTCTGAATCTAAATTTCAAGTTGTTGATGATTGTTTGAGATTCTGAGATCAAATCTGTGTTCTGAGAAATCTGGAGCTGATTCAATTGATTTTGAATGAAGCACATAACAGTCGCCTATCTTTCCATCTGGGAAGTACAAAGATGTATCATGATTTGAAGCAACACTATTGGTGGTCTGGCATGAAACGAGACATTTCTGACTTTGTTTCAAAATATTTAGTCTGTCAACAAGTGAAAGCCGAACATTAAGTTCCGTCGGGATTGCTGCAACCGATTCTGATTCCTGAGTGGAAATGGGATAGAATAACAATGGATTTTGTTTCTGGTTTGCCCTTGACTCCGAGAAAGAAAGATGCAATATGGGTCGTAGTTGACCGATTAACTAAATCAGCCCATTTTATTTTGATAAGATCTGACTATTCACTCGAGAGATTAGCTAAGCTTTATATTTCTAAATTGTGAGATTGCACGAGGTGCCATTATCCATTGTGTTAGAGAAAGATCCAAGATTTACATTGTGATTCTGGAAGAAGTTACAAGAAGCTTTAGGCACGAAATTGCATTTCAATACAGCTTTTCATCTACAAATGGATGGTCAATCCGAGCGAATTATTGATTTTGAAGATATGTTAAGATGCTGTATATTAGAGTTTAATGGTTCGTGGGAACAATACTTACCGTTGATTGAATTTGCGTATAACAATAATTTTCAGACGAGCATTAAAATGGCACCATATGAAGCTTTGTATGGACGTAAATGTCGTACACCTTTATATTGGACTAAATTCAGTGAGAATAAGTTACACGGAGTTGGTTTGATAAAGGATACAGAGTAGAAAGTGAAATTGATCTGAGATTGTTTGAAAGCAGCATTTGATCATCAGAAGTCCTATGCAGATTTGAAATGAAAAGATATAGAATTTGAGGTCGGCGACAAAGTATTTTTGAAAGTGTCTCTGTGGAAGAAAGTGCTCCGATTCGGACGTAAAGGCAAGTTAAGTCCGAGATTCATCGGACCGTATGAGATCATTGAATGTGTTGGGCCTATTGCATATAGATTGAAGTTACCCTCTGAACTAGAAAAGATTCACAATGTATTTCACGTTTCGATGCTCTGTAGATAATGGTCTGATTCGTCACATGTGATTGCCCCATCTGAAATTGAAATCTGACCTGATATGACGTACGAAGAGGAACCGATCCGTATCTTAGCTCGTGAAGTGAAAGAGTTGAGAAATAAGAAAATTTCGTTAGTGAAAGTACTCTGGCATCGTCACGGTATAGAAGAGGCTACGTGGGAGCCTGAGGACTCAATGAGATAGCAGTATCTGATTTTGTTTAACGGTAAGATTTTTGGGGACGAAAATCCCTAAGGGGGGAGAATTGTAAAAGTCTAGTTTATACCCTAGTCAGAACAGTGGTTTTGGGACTACAAATTCGAGTCTGTATAATATTTTAATATTATTTTCTGTGCCGTTGATATGTGAATTAGCATGTGGTAAATTTCTGTAAGCGAATTTGTCTGTTTGCGTGTTTAATTTGACGAAAGGATGAAATTGCATTAAAGGTGAAAGTCGATTGCTAATTGTTAAAGTATTAATGTGATGTGGCTTTGTTAATATGGAGGCCTAATGTTGTTATTATACCACTTTATAGCTCTTGGATGAATGAAATACTAATATACCCTTATTACATGTTTGTTTTATTTATAAATTGGATAGGCATTTTAGTAAAAGATTATTATTATATGTTTTAATGAAATAAACATGAAAGGTGGCCATTTCTATCCATCCACCATGAAATTCATAAAGAAAAGAAAGGGTTTGAACTCTTCAAACATTTGGACTAAGTTTTATCCAAATTTAAGGTATGTTTTGCTTGCTTTTTGATAATTTATACGTTTTACGTAATCGTTGCTTGAATCTATCAAACCCATTTCTTAATTTGATGAATTGATAATGTTTGTGTGAGATGCAATTGATGCTATGTTGAGTTTTGTGATGTTTTATGATGTTAAATGGAAGATTTAAGCTTGATGAACATGTTTTGTTCTTGAAGTTTTGTTGGATTTAGCTAAATAGGGCTAAATTGAGAAAATGGTAAATGAAAGGACTAAATTGAAAATTTGATGAAATATTTGGACTTATATAGTCCCTAGAGAGGTTCGGCCAAGCATGTGTGTGTGGATTTTGTGAATTTGATGTTTTGTGAAAAATGGACTAAATTGTTAAAGTGTGCAAATATAAGGGTTAATTTGCAAATAGCCCTAAATGTGTGTCTATGGATTGAATTGAATGGAATGGTGAATAAAAGGGTTAATTCTGAATATGTTTAGATCAAGAATAGAGAAAAATAGATTTAGATCGCGGGAAAGCAAAAATAACCGAGTAGCCATTTCTGTTCGATGAACCAAATCCGAGGTAAGTCACTATGCAAATAAACTTATCTGTATTGAATTGAATATATGTATTCATATGTCTATCAATGAAAATGAATGAGTATGAGATGCTAAGTGCGTGAATTCCGAAATAAGTTCGATATAGTGATAAAGTCGAGAAGTCCCGTACGAACCTAGGAATAGATAGGATTTAACCATGTCATGACATAGGTATATGTTCTGTTTTATCATGTAAGACCACGTCCGAGACGTTGGCATTGATTTGAAATTTCATGCAAGACCTCATCTGGGACGTAGGGATCATTATCTGATTATACATAAGACCTCGTCTGGGACATAGGCATCATTATCTGATTATACATAAGACCTCGTCTGGGACGTAGGCAACATTATCGATTATAAATAAGACCCGTCTCGACAAAGGCATCGATATACGAGTGCATGTAAGACCTAAATGCTGGGACGTTGGCATTGTACTACTATTTCGAGCTTTCGAGTATCCTACTAGGTTCTTAAGGATTCAACGGGCAAGTCTGCAATACGAATGGTATATCTGAGCTATGAACAATTAAGTGAATGAATATCTGATTCCGGTACGTTGAATGTGCATTAAGTATGCATGAAAGGAAAATATGCATATGGCCTTGATTTGAAGAAAGGTATGTTTGAATAGGGTAATGTGAATGAGAGGCAAGAAAGATTATGAATGAGCTATGTGCTTCAAATGAGTTTGAATGGATAAATGTGACCAAAGTAGTCATAAGTATGAATCAAGTATATACATGATAAATTGTTAAGTGAATGAGATGTGCAAATGTATCAAATTGCATATATACTTCTTATGCCAAGTTTATTTGTACATGACTTACAAAGCTTTCTGAAAGCTTACTCTGTGTGTGTGTTTTCTCTATTTTATAGGTCGTCGAAGCTACTGAAGGCTTGGGATTGTCAAGGATCATCATCACACTGCAAAAACTTATTTTGGTACCCTTTGGGAAATGTATATGGCTAATTATGGCATGTATAGGCTAGATATGTGCGTATGTTTTTAGAAGTGAAGTTAGCCATGTGTTTTGGCAAGTTTAATTTAGAAATACGCTTGAATGAAGGTGATATATGATGCATATCTTGGTAAGGTGAAAGCTTATGAAATGGCCAAGTTTTGAGTGAGCTATTTAATGAATTATACTTGTAATGATATGAGTTTATTTCTTTGGAGTCATCATGGTTGGAATTGGTATTGAGTGTATGAATTGAATGGTCAATTTGGTATGTTTTGGTTGCCATATATGCATATTATGTATTGGTATATATATTGCTTGTAAGAAGACCCTAAGTGGGTGGCACATTGGCCTTGTAAAATGGCCTATAATGTCACACGGTTGAGGCACACGGGCGTGCCTAAGACCGTGGGTAAATTGGCAGAATGTGGCTTAAATTACACGTGGCCTCGACACGGGCGTGCTTGGTGGCCGTGTGAGAAATGGCAGTATGTGATCTATAGTACACGGCCTTAGCATACGGGCGTGCTTGGTGACCGTGTTGGTTTTGGCAGTATACCACCACAGGGAGGACACACGAGAGTGTCCAGTAGCTGTGGGTGAGGCACGGCCTACCCCCACGACCGTGTGTCCCCTGTATTTTAGAAAAGTTTTAAATTTCATGAAATCTCGCATGTGTTTCGGTTTAGTCTTGACTCGACTTAGAAGCATGTTTAAGGTCTTGTTGACCTTCTTAAGGGACTTTATGTTTGAGATTGATAAATGACTATGTGATAATTCTGTAAATGTTTTCGATCTGTCCGGTAACGCCTTTAATCCTAATCTGGTGATCAGACACGGGATAGGGGTGTTACATTTGATTTGTATAAGAGCTACGGTTTAGTCAATTCTCGGACTAACGTAGCGTGTCAGAGTCTAGCTATGCATGCCATATATTTGAACTGTGATAGTGTGATGAGTCCTGAGGTGTAAAATGTGATTTCTGTATAGCAATGGATCCCGAAAGAGCCGTAGCTGACGACGTAGAAAGTAATGCGCCTACTCTCGCGCAAGGGACAGAGCCTTCTAATTAGAGACCGGCTACGAACGGTCAAGAGGGAGAAGTTAAACAAGCTTTCTTTCAAATAATGAGTGAGTGGTTCACTCAGTTTGTAAAGAATAACCTGACTATTTCACAAACTCCGCCCCCGGTTAATCCCCCTCAGACTACAGTTGTGCCACTGATTATGTATCTGAATCTGTTTAATAAGCCTCCAATTGAAAAGATTCGTAAGTATAAGGCTGAAGAGTTCTGAGCTACCAACAATGATGATGCTAAAAAAGCTGAATTCTGGATTGAAAATACTATTCAGGTATTTGATGAGATGTCTCTGACTCCGGATGAATGTATAAAGTGTGTTGTATCCTTGCTTCGAGATACGGCTTATCAATGGCGGAAAACTTTGATTTTTGTTGTTCTGAGAGAACGAGTTACATGGGATTTCTTTCAGACCGAGTTCAGGAAAAAATATATCAGTGAGAGATTCGTTGATCAGAAACAAAAAGATTTTTTAGAACTAAAGCAAGTCCGTATGACTGTTACAGAATATGAACGGGAGTTTGTTAGGTTGAGTCAGTACGCTCATGAATGCGTATCATCTGAAGCTATAATGTGCAAAAGATTCGAAGATAGTCTGAATGAAGATATTCATTCGCTAGTTGGGATTTTAGAAATAAAAGAGTTTATTGTACTCGTTGACCGAGCTTGCAAAGCTGAGGCACTTAGGAAGGATAAAAGAAAAGCTGAGTCTGAAACTCGTGATATGAAGATGAAATTTCAGAGTAAATCATTTCAGTCTGCTCCGAAGAGGTTTCGAGATGATCAAAGTCGTTCTAGAGATAATGTGGGACATTTGAACAGAAGTCGAGCTAAATTGCAAATGAGTTCCAAAATCCCAGCAACTTCAGTGGCTAGTGTTGGTAATGTTCGATCTGAGAAAATCGAATGTAAACATTGTGGAAAAAGACATCCGGGAAGCTATAGATTAAATGACAGAGCTTGCTTTACATGTGGATTTATCCGTGATTGCCCTGAGCCTGTCGAACCAAAGACTGTTCAGAATCCAAGATCTGATAATGCACCTGCGAGAGGTAGACCTTCAAAGAATACAAGAAATGTTAGTGGTAGTCAGAGGTGTACGAGAGACACTGTGGTAAGATCTGAAGCTAGAGCGCCTGCTAGAGCATATGCTATCCGAGCTCGTGAAGAAGCTTCATCACCTGATGTTATAACGGTACTTTTACTCTTTATGATACTACTGTGATTGCTTTGATAGACCACGGTTCTACGATTCATATATATATATGAATTTAGTATTCAAAGAAGACTTTACCGTAGAGTCTCATCGAGTTTACTATAAAAGTATCGAACCCTTAGGTAAAAGTGTCCTTGTTGACAAAGTATGCAAGAACCGTCTGCTAATGTTTTAAGATATCTGCTTCCGCTAACTGATGCTTTTGCCATTTGATGAATTCGATATTATTTTGGGAATGGATTGGTTGTTTATGCATGATGCCGCTAGAATCGTAAAAGAAAATCTATTGATTGAAGAAGTCCGAATGATGAGATTATGCATGATTGAGTCGATGATTTGAATGGATTGCCTCATTGTGATATCTATTTTGAAAGCTCAAAGTTATGTGAAAAAGGGGTATGAATCATATTTTGCTTATGTGATTGATTCAAAAGTATCCGAGAAGAAAGTTGAATCAGTACCCATTGTTTGTGATTTTTCTGATGTGTTCCCTGAAGAGTTACCGGGATTACTTCCGATTCATGAAGTTGAATTTGGTATTGAATTGTTGCCTGGTACGACACTTATTTCGATAGCTCCGTATAGAATGGCACTAACAGAGTTGAAAGAGTTAAAGTCGCAGTTGTAAGATTTGACCGATAGAGGGTTCGCTAGACCAAGTTTTTCGCCTTGGGGTACACCTGTTCTGTTTGTGAAAAAGAAAGATGGAATGATGAGAATGTGCATTGATTACCGTCAGTTGAATAAGGTGACCATAAAGAACAAATATCTGTTGCCTAGGATTGATGACTTATTCGATCAGTTAAAAGGAGCTACTGTATTCTCAAAGATTTATCGAGATCGGATACTACCAATTGAGAGTTAAAGATTCAGATATTTTAAGCGCCTTTAGAACGAGGTACGTGCATTATGAGTTTTAGTTATGCCATTCGGACTAACCAATGCTCTTCTGCTTTTATGGACTTGATGAATGTAATTTTCGAATCGTATCCGGATCAATTTTTGTTGTATTCATTGATGACATTTTGATTTACTCGTGATGAGAATGAACATGCGAACATTTGAAAATTGTGTTGCAAACTTTGAGAGAAAAGCAATTGTATGCAAAATTCAGCAAATGTGAATTTCGTGGAATGAGGTCGGTTTTCGGGGCATATTGTGTCACTTCGGGATTCGTGTTGATCCGAGCAAGATTTACGCTATTCAATTGGAAACCTCCAAGAACGTGTCCAAGTTCGTAGTTTTCTAGGTTTAGTGGTTATTACCACGATTTGTTAACGGCTTCTCGACTATAGCTACTCCGCTGACTAGATTACTTGAAAGATGTCGATTTGAATGGTGGGATATATGTCGTAAAAGTTTTGACCGCTTGAAAACTTTGTTAACAGAAGCTCCAGTGTTAGTATAGCCAGAATCAAGTAAATAATTTTTTGTTTACAGTGATGCTTCGTTAAACGGTCTGGGATGTGTTTTGATGCAAGAAGGCAAAGTTGTAGCTTATGCCTCGAGACAATTGAAGCCTCATGAAAAGACTATCTGACACACAACCTTGAGCTCGCTGCGATTGTGTTTGCACTTAAAATTTGGCGTCATTATTTGTACGGTAAGAAATGTCATGTGTTTTCAGATCATAAAAGTCTGAAATACCTAATGGACCAGAAAGATTTGAACCTGCATCAGAGAAGATGGCTTGAATTGTTAAAAGATTATGAGCTGGTGATAGATTATTATCCGAGGAAAGCAAATGTTGTTGCAGATGCTTTGAGTAGAAAATCATTGTTTGCTCTAAGTGCTTTGAATGCTCAGTTAGATTTGTCTGATGATAGTTCTGTGATAGCTGAATTGAGAGAAAAACCGTTATTTGTACAGCGAATATGTGACGCTCAAAAGGTTGATAATGAATTATTATTGAAACGAGCTTAGTGTGAATTGAATTCTGAATCTAAATTTCAAGTTGTTGATGATTGTTTGAGATTCTGAGATCGAATCTGTGTTTCGAGAAATCTGGAGCTGATTCAATTAATTTTAAATGAAGCACATAACAGTCGCCTATCTGTCCATCCAGGAAGTACAAAGATGTATCATGATTTGAAGCAACACTATCGGTGGTCTGGCATGAAACGAGACATTTCTGACTTTGTTTCAAAATATTTAGTCTGTCAATGAGTGAAAGCCGAACATTAAGTTTCGTCGGGATTGCTGCAGCTGATTTTGATTCCTGAGTGGAAATGGGATAGAATAACAATGGATTTTGTTTCTGGGTTGCCCTTGACTCCGAGAAAGAAAGATGCAATATGGGTCGTAGTTGACCGATTAACTAAATCAACCCATTTTGTTTCGATAAGATCTGACTATTCACTCGAGAGATTAGCTAAGCTTTATGCTTCTGAATTGTGAGATTGCACGGGGTGCCATTATCCATTGTGTCAGACAAAGATCCGAGATTTACATTGCGATTCTGGAAGAAGTTACAAGAAGCTTTAGGCACGAAATTGCATTTCAGTACAGCTTTTCATCTACAAACAGATGGTCAATCCAAGCAAATTATTCAGATTCTCGAAGATATGTTAAGATGCTGTATATTAGAGTTTAATGGTTCATGGGAACAATACTTGCCGTTGATTGAATTTGCGTATAACAATAGTTTTCAGGCCAGCATTAAAATGGCACCATATGAAGCTTTGTATGGACGTAAATGTCGTACACCTTTATATTGGACTGAATTCAGTGAGAATAAGTTACACAGAGTTGGTTTGATAAAGGATACAGAGTAGAAAGTGAAATTGATCTGAGATTGTTTAAAAGCAGCATCTGATCGTCAGAAGTCCTATGCAGATTTGAAATGAAAAGATATAGAATTTGAGGTCGGTGACAAAGTATTTCTGAAAGTGTTTCCGTGGAAGAAAGTGCTCCGATTCGGACGTAAAGGCAAGTTAAGTCCGAGATTCATCGGACCGTATAAGATCATTGAACGTGTTGGGCCTATTGCATATAGATTGAAGTTACCCTCTGAACTAGAAAAGATTCACAATGTATTTCACGTTTCGATGTTTCAGAGATAACGGTCGATCCGTCACATGTGATTGCCCCATCTGAAATTGAAATCTGACCTGATATGACATACGAAGAGGAACCGATCCGTATCTTAGCTCGTGAAGTGAAAGAGTTGAGAAATAAGAAAATTCCATTAGTGAAAGTACTCTGGCATCGTCACGGTATAGAAGAGGCTACGTGGGAGCCTGAGGACTCAATGAGATAGTAGTATCTGATTTTGTTTAACGGTAAGATTTTCGGGGACGAAAATCCCTAAGGGGGAGAATTGTAAAAGTCCAGTTTATACCCTAGTCGGAACAGTGGTTTCGGGACTACAAATTCGAGTCTGTATAATATTTTAATATTATTTTCTGTGCCGTTGATATGTGAATTAGCATGTGGTAAATTTCGTAGTTTAATTTGTCTGCTTGCATGTTTAATTTGTGAAAGGATGAAATTGCATTAAAGGTGAAAGTTGATTGCTAATTGTTAAAGTACTAATGTGATGTGGCTTTGTTAATATGGAGGCCTAATGTTGTTATTATACCACTTTATAGCTCTTGGATGAATGAAATACTAATATACCCTTATTACATGTTTGTTTTATTTATAAATTGGATAAGTACTTTAGTAAAAGATTATTATTATTTGTTTTAATGAAATAAACATGAAAGGTGGCCATTTCTATCCATCCACCACCGAAATTCATAAAGAAAAGAAAGGGTTTGAATTATTCAAACATTCGGCTAAGTTTTATCCAAATTTAAGGTATGTTTTGCTTTGGTTTTTGATAATTTATACGTTTTCGTAATCGTTGCTTCGAATGCTATCAAACCCATTTCTCAATTTGATGAATTGATAATGTTTGTGTGAGATGCCATTGATGCTATGTTGAGTTTTGTGATGTTTTATGATGTTAAATGGAAGATTTAAGCTTAATGAACATGTTTTGTCTTGAAGTTTTGTTGAATTTAGCTAAATAGGGCTAAATTGAGAAAATGGTAAATAAAAGGACTAAATTGCAAATTTGATGAAATATTTGGACTTATATAGTCCCTAGAGAGGTTCGACCAAGCATGTGTGTGTGTGGATTTTGTGAATTTGATGTTTTGTGAAAAATGGACTAAATTGTTAAAGTGTGCAAATATGAAGGTTAATTTGCAAATACCCCTAAATGTGTGTCTATGGATTGAATTTAATGGAATGGTGAATAAAAGGGTTAATTTTGAATATGTTTAGATCAAGAATAGAGAAAAACGGATTTAGATTGTGGGAAAGCGAAAATAATCGAGTAGCCATTTCTGTTCGATGAACCAAATCCGAGGTAAGTCACTATGCAAATAAACTTATCTATATTGAATTGAATATATGTATTCATATGTCTATCAATGAAAATGAATGAGTATGAGATGCTAAGTGCATGAATTCCGAAATAAGTTCGATATAGTGATAAAGCCGAGAAGTCCCGTACGAACCTAGGAATAGATAGGATTTAACCATGTCATGACATAGGTATCTCTTCTGTTTTATCATGTAAGACCACGTCCGGGACATTGGCGTTGATTTGAAATTTCGTGTAAGACGTCGTCTGGGACGTAGGGATCATTATCTGATTATACATAAGACCTCGTCTGGGACATAGGCATCATTATCATTATCTGATTATGCATAAGACCTCTCTGGGACGTAGGCAACATTATCTTATTATAAATAAGACCCTATCCGGGATAGTGGCATTGATATACGAGTGCATGTAAGACCTCGTCTGGGATGTTGGCATTGTACTACTATTCCAAGCTTTTTAAGTATCCTACTAGGTTCTTAAGGATTCAACGGGCAAGTCTGCAATACGATTGGTATATCTGAGCTATGAACAATTAAGTGAATGAATATCTGATTCCGGTACATTGAATGTGCATTAAGTATGCATGAAAGGAAAATATGCATATGACCTTGATTTGAAGAAAGGTATGTTTGAATAGGGTAATGTGAATGAGAGGCAAGAAAGATTATGAATGAGCTATGTGCTTCAAATGAGTTTGAATGGATAAATGTGACCAAAGTAGTCATAAGTATGAATCAAGTATATACATGATAAATTGTTAAGTGAATGAGATGTGCAAATGTATCAAATTGCATATATACTTCTTATGCCAAGTTTATTTGTACAAGACTTACTAAGCTTTCTGAAAGCTTAGCCTTTGTACATGACTTACTAAGTCAAAGTGTTTTCTCTATTTTATAGGTCGTCAAGCTCATCAAGGCTCGAGATTGTCAAGGATCGTCATCACATTACAAAAACTTATTTTGGTACACTTTTGGAATATGGCTAATTATGGCATGTATAGGCTAGATATGTGCATATGTTTTTGGAAGTGAAGTTAGCCATGTGTTTTGGAAAGTTTAATTTAGAAATATGCTTGGATGAAGGTGATATATGATGCATATCTTGGTAAGGTGAAAGCTTATGAAATGGCCAAGTTTTGAGTGAGCTATTGAATGAATTATGCTTGTAATGATATTGGAGTCATCATGGTTGGAATTGGTATTGAATGTATGAATTGAATGGTCAATTTGGTATGTTTTGGTTGCCATATATGCATATTATGTATTGGTATATATATTGCTTGTAGGAAGACCTTAAATGGGTGGCACATTGGCCTTGTGAAATGGCCTATAATGTCACACGGCTGAGGCACACAGGCGTGCCTAAGATCATTGGTAAGTTGGCAGAATGTGGCTTAAATTGTACACGGCCTCGACACGGGCGTGCTTGGTGGCCATGTGAGAAATGGCAGTAGGTGATCTATAGTACACGACCATAGCACACGGGCGTGCTTGGTGACCGTGTTGGTTTTGGTAGTATACCACCATGGGGAGGACACACGGGAGTGTCCAATAGCCGTGGGTAAGGCACGGCCTACCCCCACGGCCGTGTGTCCCCTATATTTTAGAAAAGTTTTAAATTTTTATGAAATCTCGCATATGTTTCGATTTAGTCCCGACTCGGCTTACAAGCATGTTAAAGGTCTCGATGACCTTCTTAAGGGACTTTATGTTTGAGATTGATAAATGACTATGTGATAATTCTGCCATTGTTTTCGATCTGTCCGGTAACGCCGTTAACCCTAATCCGGTGATTGGACACGGGATAGGGGTGTTACACTTTTAGCTAGCCGAACAGTCATCTACAAGGCTTGTTAGCTAAGCAAATGTAGCTAGAGTAAGCTGGAAAGTTTTGAAATTAATTAATTAATTTGGTGTAGCTAAATTTAGCTGATTTGGAGCTCAAAGGACGGTTTCTAGAAAGGGTACATGAACTTGGAGAATTTGCATGGTGCATTGCAGTAGCTAGGTTCGAAAAAGGGCTTAATTGAGCTCATTAAAATGCAATATTTAAATGAAAAGTTATCAACATTTAAGATGGATTTGAGAAGTCATTTAGGGTGTGAATGGTCGGCCTTGAATGGTCTCTTCCATGTGAACATCAAGCTGAATAGTCGTGTAAGTGTGAACGCATGGTATGAAAAGAATTGTGCTACTTTGGGGAGAGTATGGGCCAAGCTTTGAGGAGCTTAATGGCTGGAGACTCTTGGCCGAATGGGTGCCTTGGGGAGCCAAAAGGGATAAGCCTCCATGCATTGTACTAGCCGAACATGCATCTTCCCCATACATTGAACCTTCATGCATGAACCTTATTTAATGGTTCTCCAAAATTTAGTTTCACCTAATAAACACAAAGAACCACATTAAATTAAGCTAATTTCAGCTGGACATAATTAAAACATAATTTAGACATATTAAATAAAACTTAGACAAATTAAATAAGACTTAAACAAGACACATTGAAAATCGGCTAAGACCTAGACATAATAAAACATGTAATAAGCTAAGACAAATTTAATTGAGCTAGGACACAATAAATTTGGCTAGGACAAAGCATATTAAAAACATGTAATAACATAAACATATTTTTAAGCTATAGGAAATATTTAATTTATTTAAATATTAAAGTAATGAGATGAAAGTAATTAAATGAACTCAATGAGCTGAAGTGAGCTCATGTGAGCTGAATCGAACTAAATTCAGCTTGCACCAAAGTGCACGGATTGCTCATAGTTCAGGCCCGAGCTTGTCCGTCGCCTTCGAGATGAAATTCACTCCAAAAATGATTCGTTAAGGCCACAGCAGCCTCGTGCATTCTCTTACCTCGAGCTAGAGTCATAGTGCCTTTAAGGAGCTTGAGAGGATCGGGAAGTGAATTCTGGGATGCCCTGGGTGTGCTCACATCATCCCCCGTCTTCAAAGCGACTTGTCCTCAAGTCAAGTCACTTGTTCGATTGTTAACACTCTTTCGTCATCAACCCTATGTGAACAAACGGTGTGAATGGGCTCTCGTATATCTGATAGAAAGTCAGCACTTGACAAGGAAACAAATTAATAACATCATAGCACAAAGAATTGATAAAAGAACAAGTTGACGATGGACTTACCCTTTTCGAATTTGGAGCAGATGGTTGGTGACAAAATGTTAAGTAAAAATGGAGTCTTACCTTTTCAACTTGATTTTCCAAGTTCACCAAGGATCGAGACATGGCAAATAGTTCAAAAGACATGAGAAAATCACTCCAAGTAACACATTTCACATCTCACTCGATCACATGGATTTGAACATACAAAAGTCCAAAAGCCAAACTAACTTGTTACACTTTCACTATGCAAAATCTCATCAAGTGAATGAATGGAGTCTAAAGAACAACCACAATTTAGCAGGAAGTCATTCAAGTAAACATGTGGGACAAGTATCATTCGGCCAAGACAAACAATATCACTTAATCGACTCGAGTTTTGTATACTTAAATTTAGCAGTGGCCAATGATCTTTCACTTTTTCATCAATTTCATCATCATCATAGATTTCATCACTTTTGAACAAAACAGAGATATTTTTGATTCTATGGATACCAAACCTTATTTACCTTTGAGTTTATGAATTTTAGGATTGGTTTTACCATTTTCTCGCAACACAAACCTTCTTTCCTTGGGAATGTAATGCAATCGAAGCTCCTTGGTGTAATTAACCTGGAAAGAAGAATCATGAAAGCATCTGTTAATTAAAACACTTTTCTTTTTCTCACTCAATTTTCTTTTCTTTTTTCTTCACTCTTATTTTGATTACATCTCGAATTCTTTCCACTCGATTTTTCCTCTTTTCTCTCTTTTGAATCTTTAATATTTTCTTTCAAACTCTCCATGGATTGTCTTAATCTTTGTTGATCTTCTATCACTTGTTGCGGAGATAGAGGGGCCAAAGTGATGTTTCTGCCATTGTGCTTGAAAAAGTATTGGTTGGTGAATCCATCATGTTTGACTCGCCAGTCAAATTGCCATGGCCTTCCAAGTAGTAGATGCCCCACATGCGTAGACACCACATCACAAAGGACTTCATCTTGGTATTTTCAGATGGTAAACGAAATCAATGCTTGCTTAGTCACTATTAGTTCGACACCCTCATTGAGCCATTGCAACTTGTACGGCCTTGGGTGTTTAGTAGTCGGCAAAGATAATTTATAATTTTTTGACGATGAGGGTGCTTGCGACATTTATGCAACTCCCACCATCGATTACAACGCTACACACTTTTCCTTGAACAAGACAACGGGTATAGAACAAATTCTCTCATTGGGGTTCACTTGCAGAGCTTTGCACATTAAGGCTTCGTTTTACGACGAGCATTTTGCCTTCAACAGTAAACTCTACCTCATCTTCATTTTTAGATGGGTTTTTGTCATCATCTTCGTTCTTGTCTACTTCCTCCTCCGATTCGATTTTGCCATTAGGAAGCATGACCATTGTCTTGCGATTTGGCCATTGGCTCGCTATTTGCCCTCTTCTTTGGCACTTAAAGAACCTAATGTCTCGGGTTTGAGTTTGAACAAGGTCCTTACCTTTGCTAGATTCGGCCAAAGACTTGGTGGAGTTCACCGGCACCGTGGGTTCTTTTGTTTGATTCGTCGAGGCATCCTTGCTTGGGCCTTGGTTCTACTTAGGTGCATTCAAAGTTGAATAACCACGAATAGCTCCTTTCTTTTTGAGTTGCTTTTCAACTTTGATTGCCATATGCACCATGTCGATGATCCCCACATAGTGTTGCAACTCGATAATGTTGGCTATTTCTCGGTTGAGTCCGGCCAAAAATCACGCCATGGTTGCCTCGCTGTCTTCTTGCACGTCCGCGCGAATCATAGCAACTTCCATCTCCTTGTAGTAATCCTATACACTTTTCATCCTTTGGGTGAGATTTTGGAGTTTTTGATACAACTCCTGATAAAAATAAGATGCGATAAATCATCATCGCATTATAGCCTTCATCTCTGCCCAAGTGTTGATAGGACGATCGCTATTTTGCCTTCGACTTGTCGTAAGTTGGTCCCACCAAATCATTGCGTAATCGAAAAACTCAATAGCGCCAACTTAACTTTCTTGGCCTCGGAATAGTTATGACATTCAAATACGAGCTTGATCTTTTTTCTCCCACTTGAGATAAGCTTCGAGATCTGATCGGCCTTGGAATGGGGGAATTGACATCTTAATACTTTTCAAATCATCATCGAACCTTTCTCGGCCTCGGTTGCGTTGGCCTCTCCTCCGATCACTTACATTTGAACCTTGTTCACTTTCAAAATCGCTTGGTTCAGACATGTCATCATCATTTTGTACTCGTTGCCTCCCTCGATGTCTTGGTAGACATACGGGAGTCCGTTCACGCTGGACTCTTCCTTCCATGCAATCAAGTTGATCTTGCATTGGTTCCAATCTTTAGTCCAACACTCGTTCAACCTCATGGAGTAAGGCTTGTAAATTCAAATCCGGGATGTTCCGAATTGGCTGCCTTTCATTTCTATCCACCATATTTCTTTTGAGACTTTGGGACATAGACTATTAAAAACCTCACAACAAATACTCATTATCACTTGGAAAGAAAATATTTCACTCCACTCGTGCTTTTGCTCGTTCTTGCCTTTTTCTTCTCTCGACTTATCTCACTCTTTCTTGCCTTTTACCGCTCTTCTCGCTCTCGTAACTTCATAGGTTGTCTCGAATAGACCTATTTGCGGCTTTGGGTCAGCTTCAAAATTGGATACAAGGGATAAGATGAATAGGGTGTAAGGTAGGTTGAAACAAAAGACAATTGCAGTTTAGTGTGGCGTTGAGGTAGAAAAGATGATACAAACATTTTTTTATATGATCAGGGTAGCAGAGAACAAAAATAAAATAGAAACTCATAGAACTTTCACTTTTTTAACACTTGTATTTTATTTTTATTTTTTTAATTTTCATATTTCTTTTTTTTAATACTTCAAATACAAATGCTAAAATACAAGAAAAATTAAATACAACTTCTCTTTTTTTGTTTCTTTTTAATTTTGATTTTTTTTCTATGAACCTATTTTGGGATTATCTCGTACATCGACGCACCTCGTTTGCAAGCTCTGATACCAAATAATGTGAGACAGCCCGAGTTGATTCGAGTCAGTTCACGGAGTTGCCCAATCGTCAACGAGGAGAGTCGTTCACAAAGTCTTCAATTTGGTTTTAATAGGTTAAGTAGGATTAATGTTGAAGAAATGGTTCAAAGATGGACTAAATTATGATGGTAGGTTCGACTAAGAAAGAAACAAAGGAAGGTGGCTACTGGGATGGGCTCGGTTTAGTAAAAATAATAAAGATAGATAACTTGGAATAATGGTGGGGATGGAAAAAATGATCTCAAACTTCAGAAATGATTCAACACTAAAAAGTGTCACCCCAATTTCTATATCGTTTAAGGTGGATTTGCGGAATAGTAAGTTGGTAAACGCCACACAGGGTTATGGTGATAAGTTCGAAAAACAAGTTGGAAGACACCACTAGCACGCTAGAAAAGTCAACGAGACTTGTACGAAATTACAGAGGAGATAAACTCACTCAAGAACACAAAGTTCATTAATCAAATTGGCAAAAGTCCTTTACAAATGAAAACAAAAAAAGTATTTATAGCCTATCTACTAGCTAGCCGAATAGTCATCAATAAGGCTTAATAGCTAAGCAAATGTAGCTAGAATGAGCTGGAAAGTTCAGGAATTAGTCCATTAATTTGCTGTAGCTAAATTCAGCTAATTTGGAGCTCAATGGATGATTTCTAGAAGGGCACATGAACTTGGAGAATTTGTTTGGTGCATGGCAGCAGCTAAGTTCGGCCAAGGGATTAATTGAGCTCATTAAAATGCAATCTTTAGCTGAAAAGTTATCAGCATTTAAGATGGATTTGAGTAGTCATTTAGGGTGTGAATGGCCGGTCTTGAATGGTCTCTTCCATGTGAACATCAAGCTGAATAGTCATGTAAGTGTGAACACATGGTGTGAAAAGAATTGTGCTGCTTTAAGGAGAGGATCGGCCAAGCTTTGGGGAGCTTAATGGCTAGTGACTCTTGGCCGAATGGGTGCCTTGGGAAGCCAAAAGGGATCAGCCTCCATGCATTGTACCAGCCGAACATGCATCTTCCCATACATTGAACCTTCATGCATGAACCTTGTTTAATGGTTCTCCAAAATTCGGTTGCACCTAATAAACACAAAGAACCACATTAAATTAAGCTAATTTTAGCTGGACATAATTAAAACATAATTTAGTCATATTAAATAACACTTAGACAAATTAAATAAGACTTAAACAAGAAACATTGAAAATCGGCTAAGACCTAGACATAATAAAAACATGTAATAAACTAAGACAAATTGAATTGAGCTAAGACACAATAAATTCAGCTAGGACAAAGCATATTAAAAACATGTAATAACATAAACATATTTATAAGCTATAGGAAATATTTAATTTATTCAAATATTAAAGTAATGGGTGAAAGTAAATAAATGAACTCAATGAGCTAAAGTGAGCTCATGTGAGCTAAACCGAACTAAATTCAGCTTGCAACAAAGTGCACGGATTGCACATAGTTCAGGCCTGAGCTTGTCCGTCGCCTTCGGGCTAAAATTCACTCGAAAATTGATTCATTAAGGCCGCAATAGCCTCGTGCATTCTCTTAGCTTGAGCTCGAGTCATAGGGCCTTTAGAGAGCTCGAGAGGATCGAAAAGTGAATTCTGGGACGCCCCAGATGTGCTCACATCAGCCTTCGATTAAATATAGAAGTTAAACTTGGTAAGATATTCATTGCAATTTAATGCATCATCAATTACCTATCCTTTTATACCTTGTGAGCACTTAGTATTTTGTTGAATATTCATGTTGGAGATCCCAGTTTATCATTATCATATTTTATCTTATTTTTTTATGTTATTGCTTCGACAACTACTATCACAATTTATCTCGAATCTATCTATTTATTGCACTCACATTGATAGACAAAAGACAACCATCCTTGTGGGATCGATATCTGACAGACTCATATCTGTCTACTATACTTGCATCGATAGTGTATGCTTGCACATTATTGCTGTTACGTTAAACAGCCGATCAAGTTTTTGTGCCGTTGTCTGGGATGGTGTTTGTTTGATGTTTATTTTTGTTTGTTTTTATTTCATAATATTTAGTTGTTACTAACTTGTTTAATTTTTGTTGCCATTTTCACCTTTTATATTAGGTGTTGTATAACCCAAAGCCATTCGGAGTTTATTGCTGATTTTGATCTAGAAATTGAAAGAACCATTTGGAGGAGGCTTCAAGAACAAAGGAATATGGCTTTAGCAAGAAAATATGAAGTCATACCCCCGATGTAGCAACAAAATTCTAATGACCCACCATTGCCGTAAGACGCTCAAATACAAAATAGGACTATATGTGATTTTGTAGTGCCTGTCTTGGATGACTTACAACCGGGAGTTGTTTGGGAAATAATCCAAGCTAGAAATTTTGAACTCAAGCCAGTAATGTTTCAAATGCTGAATTCTAATGGGAAATATGCTAGACTGCCACGTGAAGATGCACGAGAACATCTTAAATCATTTTTATTGATTTGTGCTTCCTTTAGTCAATAAGGCATTCCTGATGACACTTTGAAGATGCAATTATTTCCTTATTCCTTACAAAAAGAGCTCGTACTTGATTCATTGGGCTATCTGCTGGATCAATTACCTCTTGGAATGCACTACCAACACAGTTTGTTTTGCAATTTAACCCGCTAACAATGAATGCTCATCTCCGAAATGATATTAGAGCTTATCATCAGCTAGATGATGAGAATCTTCACACCACATGAGAACATTATAAATCTTTGCTTTGACGTTGTCTCATGCACGGCATTCAACAGAAACACAAATTGAGATTTTCTATAATGGGCTGAATTCACACACGAGGAATCTTGTCGACGCATCAGCCAATGGTCCTTTGCTGTATTGTACTTATAATGATGCTATTGGAATTCTTGAGAGAATTGCTCAGAATGATTATCAATATCCTATCTCTAGAGCTGCACAAGCAAAAGCTACTCTGGGAGTTTTTGAATTGGACGCAATATCTGCAGTTAGTGCTCAGGTTTCTTCTCTTGCAAAGATGATAAAAATATGCAAGGGACTACTAACGTTGCACCTACACAAGTTTCCCAATAAGTTGATGTTCCTATCTTTTGTTGTGAGATTTGCAGTAAATATCACAGCTATGAAGATTGTCCTTAATATGTAGAGAATGCCTTTTATGTCAGTAACATCCACAACAATTCTTATGACACCTCTTATAATAATTCTGCATGCAATCAACAGTCTTAGGGAACTCAGAATGCTGGACAAAATGTTACAACATTTCTATATAGGAATATATCTACTCAAGGCAATTATAATTCACGATAAGGAAATTACAATCAACAGCAGTAGAACTACAATCAACACACTCAGATGCATCCATAACAAAGCCAGATGCATCCACATCAGAATCAAACTTAGCCACAACACTCTTCAATGTCGAACCAGCATGTTCAAGAACACCGATGACAACAGGACACACAAGCTTCTCCTTCTGACCCATTAACAGCTCTTGAGGCTTTAATATGAGAGCATATGACTCGCACAGAAGCTATTGTGCAAGGGAATTCATCTTCTATTCGGGTGTTGGAGGCACAATTAGAAAAACTTGCTTTGAATCTGAATATTCAACCACTGAGAACACTACCTAGTGACACAAAAAATCCCAATTTGAGGGGGAAAGAACATTGCAAGGCTATCATTCTCAAGAGTTGTAAATAAACTGGCGATTCGACTACAAACTCTACTGTAGCACCTCAAGATACTGGCGAAGTGATCTCTGGTGAGAAGGTTGAATCTAAAGACCTTGTCGATGTACCACAAAAAAGTTCCATAAATTGTCACTCATATACCTAATGTCCGACCCTCGAAACTGTTGATGCAATCAAAGGTGTCGGCGCAATCATATGTTTCTCCACCTTTACCATTTCCACAATGATTCAGGAAACATGAGTAGGATAAGCAGTACCAATAGTTCCTGAATACACTGAATCAACTTCTGGTCAATATTTCTTTAGTAGACGTGCTTTTGCAAATTTTGAATTATTAGAAATTTATGAAGGAGCTCTTGTCCAAGAAGAAGAATCTCAGTGATATGGAAACTATTGCACTTACAGAAGGCTATAGTGCTATTTTGACAAATAAGTTACCCCGAAAATGAAAGATCCTGGGAGCTTTACTATCTCATGTTTAGTTGGCAACAATTATTTGGGCAAGGATTTATGCGACTTGGGAGCTAGTATCAACCTTATGCCACTATCTACTTCAGAAAGTTGAGAATTGGTCACATGAAAGCTACTACAGTGACATTGCAACTAGCTAAGCAATCCTTGGCTCAGCCTGAAGGACAAATCAAAGATATCTTAGTTCGTGTGGATAAATTTGTTTTTTTTTGGCTGATTTTATCATACTTGATTGCGAGGCAAACAATGAGGTTTCCATAATCTTGGGATGACTATTTTTAACCACCGGACGAACTTTTATTGATGTTTACAAAGGTGAATTGACTATGCGACTTAATGATGAGCACATTACCTTCAGTGTTTTCGAATCTATTAAAGAAGAATGTTATATTGTTAATGTGCTAGATGATCTAATTGAGGAATAATTCAATGACCAAAGAACAATACTTTCTTCAGAGTTTGCAGTGACATCTAATGATGAATTCTTAGATAATTGTGACAGCATGATTGAAGCTAATAATATTGATCTAAAGCATGGATGGCAGATTGAATCCTTAGACTTAGCCAATAGAACAACTCCAATTTTCATCGACGAAGCTCCTACTCTGGTATTGAAACTATTACCTACTCATCTTAAATACGTCATTCTTGAAGATAACAATACTCTCCCAATTATTATCTCCACAAAACTAGATGTAACTCAAGAAGAGAAATTGGTCCATATTCTTAAGCAACATAAACGAGCTATTGCTTAGAGTATTTCTGATATTCGAGGCATTAGTCCATATTTTTGCATGCACAAGATCAAGTTGGAAGATGAAGGCAAGCAATCGATTGAGCAACAAAGAAGATTAAACGAGAAGATGAAGGAAATTGTTTGTAACACCCCTAACCCGAGACCGTCGTCAAAATAGGGTTTAGAGGCATTACCGAACAATAGGATCATTTTACATCGTATTCACGACACAAAGTCAATCATCATCAAACACATTCATATACAATCATAGTGTCCCTTAAACGAGTCATCAAGACCCTAAGCATGCTTATAAACTGAGTCGGGACTAAACCGAAACACATATAAAATTTCATGAAAAATTGAAACTTTTCTAGAATACAGGGGAGACACGCCTGGTAGGGTAGGTAGATGCCTCTCCCACGGCTACATGACACACCCGTGTGACCTCCCGTGGTTACTTACTGCCAAAATCAACACGGCTAACAAGCACACCCGTGTGCTAAGGCCGTGTCCTATAAGGTCATATACTACCATTTCTCGCAAGACCTGTAGGCATGCCCGTGCCATGGCCGTGTGCAGTTTAAGCTACATTCTGCCAATTTCAAAGACACACCGTGTGCCCCAACCGTGCGACATTATAGGCCATCTTTGCAAGGCCAACATGGCACCCACTTAGGGTCAAACCTACAAGCCAATCAACCAAACATCTCATGCACATATTGCCATCTAAAAGCATACCAATTTAGCAATTTAAAACATACAATCAATACCAACTCTAATCATACCCAATTCAATACCAATACTTATTCTATCACAAGCATAATTCATTCCCAAATCTCACTACTCCTACTAGCATTTATCAATGCAAAGTTACAACTCAATAGCAAATTTATCAATCTACAAATCATGCCAAAAGATGCATCATTTTTGTACCACATTCATTCATGCCAAACCTATCACATATCTAGCCACATCTCATGGCTACTTACAAATCTCAAACTTGATTCAATTTACTAGCCTATAAATGCCATATTCTAGCTATATACATCTTTCCAAAAGTACCAAAATAGAATGCCGATAGTGTGATTTAGAAGCTGACGATCCCAGATCCGTGCTAGCTTTATTGACACTGTAAGGCAGAGAAACAAATCACACAATAAGCTTTCCAAAGCTTAGGAAGTTCGATATACAATACAATTATCATATCAAATTAAATCGATTCAAAAATAAACAATCACTTAGATCTATTATCTCATATTCGTGCCTTCTCATCCATAGCCACAATGCTCATTTCCTCAATCAAAGCTTAATTTTACTCATCAACCACAAAGGTTCAATACGTACCTTAACCACACAAAGCTATTAAATCCCCAAGCTATTCAATGCTCGATATTATTTGTCGATCATTCTTTAATTTAATCACACACTCAGTGCCACATACTTATCCGAATCATAACTGTTATTGCACACTTAGTGCCTATTCTTTTAACCAACTCATCTCGGTATCGCACACAAAGTGCCACAGCAATAATCCAAAGCTTTCATAACATCGCACACATAGTGCCACAGTAATAAACCGAAGCTTTCATCACATCGCACACACAGTGCCATTCATTTCTATCTCGATTTCACTTTTGCACACTTAGTGCCATCAAATTAAAATCATGCACATAGTAACTCACTTTCATATACATAAACATATTCATTTCATATTGATAAAACATATCTCAAATACATGTATTATATCCGAACTTACCTCGGACGTCAAACTATCGATACGATCGATTAATCGAGCACTTTATCTTTGCCTCGATCTCGATCCGAACCTCTCCTCTCTTGGTCTATACACATTCAAATTCAATCCATTCAATCATCAATTCATTCATTTTAATCCAAACACACATATTTAGGGCATTTTACAAAATAGCCCTCAAATTTTCACATTTTGACACTTTAGTCCCTATCTCACAAAATCATCAAATACTCAAAATTTCATTACACTATGCTTAGGCCGAATTCTCCTTAGTCTCATAGGAGTCCACATATTTCATTTATTTCACATTTTAATCCTCTAATTTCTCATTTTCACAATTTAGCTCAAATTACTCAATTTCACCAAAATTTCAAATACAAACTATGTTAACCCAACATTACACTTTTATATTCCACTAACTATCATCGCAAAGCTCATATATTCAACAATGGCATATCTCAAAATAACCATCATTTTCTAAAATTTAAGCATGGGTTAGCTAGAGCACAAAGTAATGATCACAAAAACGTAGAAATTATCAAAAATCGAGCATAAAGCACTTACTAATTGAAACTTGAAGTGGCCGAATGTTTCAACACCTTAAACCCTTTATTTTCTTTCTTTTGCAATTGGTGGAAGAAGATGAACACACCCACTTATTCATCATCTTTGTTTTATTATAACATATATATTATAATTATGCCATTTACTAATTTAACCTTCAAATAAATAAATAAAACATTTTAACATTAAGGTCATTCTAGTCCATTGCCACCCACTATCACTTAATATGGCCTAATTGCATCATAAGGTCTTCACTTTATAAAGACAATCACACTTAGGTACTTATAAATTAGCACATAGCTTTTACTATTTACACAATTAAGTCTTTTCTCTTAATCCAACACTAAAATGATCAAATCATCACACAGAATTTTCACACAGACTATGTCACATATCATTCACACAAAAAATATCCTTATAATATTTTTACGACCTCAAATTTGTGGTCTCGAACCACTATTCCGACTAGGGTCTAAATCGGCCTGTTACAACTCTCCCCCTTAGGGATTTTCATCCCCGAAAATCTTACCAGTGAATAGTTGTGGATGTTGCTGTCTCACAACGTTCTCAGGATCCCACGTAACCTCTTCAATTCCGTGTTTGTGCCACAATACCTTCACTAAGGAAATTCTTTTGTTTCTCAACTCTTTGGTCTCTCATGCCAAAATTCAGATCGGTTCTTCACTATACGACAAGTTTGACTGAATCTCAACCTCAGAAGAAGCAATCACATGAGACGGATATGATCTGTACCGTCGAAGCATTGACACATGAAACACATTATGGATCTTTTTCAATTCAGATGGAAGTTTCAATCTATAAGCAACCGGTCCAACTCGTTCAGCGATCTCATACGGTCCAATGAATCTCGAACTCAGCTTGCCTTTTTGGCCAAATCGAAGTATTTTCTTCCATGGAGACACTTTCAAAAACACTTTATCGCCAACCTCAAGTTCATTATCCTTTCGTTTCAAATCTGCATAAGACTTTTGACGATCTGAGGTTTCTTTCAAACTGTCACGAATTACTTTCACTTTCTGCTCAGTCTCTTTTATAAGATCAACCCCGTGAATCTTGTTCTCACTAGTTCGGTCCAATACAATGGAGTTCGACACTTTCAACCGTAAAGAGCCTCATATGGTGCCATTTTGATAGTAGACTGAAAACTATTGTTATACGCAAACTCAATTAATGATAAATGCCTTTCCCATGTGCTTTCAAATTCGAATATACAACATCTTAGCATATCCTCAAGAATCTGAATAATTCGTTTGGATTGACCATCCGTTTGTGGATGAAAAGCAGTACTGAAATGCAATTTTGTGCCCAAAGCATCTTGCAAATTCTTCCAAAATTGCGAGGTAAATCTCGGATCTCTATCAGACACAATAGATAACGGTACTCCGTGTAATCTTACAATCTCATCGATATACAGTTCAGCCAACTTATCTAAAGAATAATTGGTTCTCACGGAATGAAATGAGCTATTTTGTCAATCTATCAACTATCACCCAGATCGCATCTTTCTTGCTCGGAGATGAGGGCAAACTCGACACAAAGTCCATCATGATCCTCTCCCATTTCCACTCAGGAATCATAATCGGTTGCAATAACTTGATGTTCAGCTTTAACTTGCTGACAAACTAAACATTTCGACACGAAGTCAGAAATATCTCTCTTCATACCATGCCACCAATAGAACTGTTTCAAATCATTATACATTTTTGTACTCCCCGGATGTACAGTCAAATGACTATTGTGAGCTTCAGCCAAAATCATTTAAATCAGCTTTGAATTTCTCAGAACACAAATTCGATCTCTAAATCTCAAACAATCATTATTATCAACTCAAAATTCTGATACGACATTAGAATCACATTGAACTCTTTTTGCTAACAACTCATTATCAATCTTATGAGCATCACAAATCTACTGTACAAACATCGGCTTTGAGCAGTGACATAAGAATGAGTCGATCCTAGATCTATCAATGGATTCGTAATCATCGATAAGCATTTCACAAATCGTCTATAATATCCCGCTAGTCCCAGAAAAATACGGACTTCGGACACATTTCTCGGAGGCTTCCAATCTAAAATAGCAAAGATTTTATGCGGATCAACTCGTATCCCAGCAGCAGATACAATATGCCTCAGAAAACTGACCTCAAGCAACCAAAATTCACACTTGCTAAACTTTGCATACAACTGCTTCTCACGCAGAGTTTCTAGCACGATTCTTAAATGCTCGGCATGCTACGTCTCATCACACGAATAGATCAAAATATCATCAATAAACACCACCACGAAGCGATCCAAATATGGTCTGAACATCCGATTCATCAAGTCCATAAATACTGTAGGGGCATTTGTTAGTCCGAAGGCATCACTAAGAATTCATAATGTCCATACCTCGTTCTGAAAGTAGTTTTCGGCACATCAGACTCTTTAACTCTCAACTGATAGTAGCCTGATCTCAAATCTATTTTATAAAATATTGTAGCTCCTCTCAACTAATCAAACATATCATCAATCCGAGGTAATGGATATTTGTTCTTTATCGTCACTTTGTTCAATTGTCGATAATCAATACACATTCTCATAGTTCCATCTTTCTTTTTCACAAATAATATAGGAGCTTTCCAGGGTGAAAAAATCGGTCGTGCAAATCCTCTGTCAGTTAATTCTTGCAAATGAGATTTCAACTCTTTCAATTCTGTTGGTGCCATTCTGTATGGAGCTATCGAAATAGGAGCAGTTCCCGACACTAACTCAATACCAAATTTGACTTTTCTAATCGGAGGTAACCCCGGTAACTCTTCTGGAAACACATCTGGAAACTCACTTATCACAAGCACAGATTCAACTTTCCTTTCTGACACTTTTGTATCAATCACATACGCCAAATAAGCTTCACAGCCCTTTTTCACATAGTTCACAGCTTTCATTACAGATACAACAGCTGGTAATCCTTTCATATCACTAAACTCAATTCGAACTATCTCACTATTCTGACTCTTCAATTCAACATTCTTTCTCTTACAATTCACAATGGCATTAGGCAAAGTGAGCCAGTCTATTCCCAGAATTATGTCAAATTCATCAAATGGTAGCAACATCAAATTGACTGGGAAACATAAATCACGAAACATCATTGGGCAATTCTTGCACACCTTATTCACCAAAACACACTTGCCTAAGGGGTTCGATACTCTAATCACAAATTCAGTAGACTCAACAGGTAGAGTCTTATTCAATACTAAATTCATACACATATAAGAATGAGTCGATCCTAGATCTATCAATGCAATGACATAAGTATTAAATAAAGTGAAAGTACCAGTGATCACGTCTAGAGATGATGCTTCCTCTCGTGCACGTATAGCATAGGCTCGGGGAGGTGCTTTCGCTTCTGATCTCTAGCTAGTCCCAGAATAATATGGACTTCAGACACATTTCTCGGAGGCTTCAATCAAAAATAGTAGAGATTTTATCTGGATCGACTCGTATCCCAGTAGCAGATACAATATGCCCCAGAAAACTGACCTCAGGCAACTAAAATTCACACTTGATAAACTTTGCATACAACTGCTTCTCACGTAGAGTTTGTAGCACGATTCTCAAATGCTCAGCATGCTGCGTCTCATCACATGAATAGATTAAAATATCATCAATGAACACAACCACGAAGCGATCCAAATATAGTCTGAACATCCGATTCATCAAGTCCATTAATACTATAGGGGCATTTGTTAGTCCAAAGGGCATCACTAAGAATTCATAATGTCCATACCTCATTCTGAAAGCAGTTAGAGTCAAACCTACAAGCCAATCAACCAAACATCTCATGCACATATTGCCATCTAAAAACATACCAATTTAGCAATTTAAATCATACAATCAATACCAACTCTAGTCATACCCAATTCAATACCAATACTTATTCTATCACAAGCATAATTCATTCCCAAATCTCACTACTCTTACTAGCATTTATCAACACAAAGTTACCACTCAATAGCACATTTATCAATCTACAGATCATGCCAAAAGATGCATCATTTTTATACCACATTCATTCATGCCAAACCTATCACATATCTAGCCACATCTCATGGCTACTTACAAATCTCAAACTTGATTCAATTTACTAGCCTATACATGCCATATTCTAGCTATATACATCTTTCCAAAAGTACCAAAATAGAATGCCGATAGTGTGATTTAGAAGCTGACGATCCCAGATCCGAGCTAATTTTTTCGACACCGCAAAGCGGAGAAACAAATCACAAGAAGCTTTCTAAAGCTTAGTAAGTTTGATATCTGATACAATTATCATATCAAATTAAATCGATGCAAAAATAAATAATCACTTAGATCTATTATCTCATATTCGTGCCTTTCATCCATAGCCACAATGCTCATTTCCTCAATCAAAGCTTAATTTTACTCATCAACCACAATGCTATTAAATCTCCAAGCTATTCAATGCTCGATATTATTTACCGATCATTCTTTAATTTAATCGCACACTCAGTGCTACATACTTATCCAACTCATAACTGTTATCACACACTTAGTGCCTATTCTTTTAACCAACTCATCTCGGTATTGAACACACAGTGCCACAGTAATAATCTAAAGCTTTCATAACATCGCACAAATAGTGCCACAGTAATAAACCGAAGCTTTCATCACATCGCACACACAGTGCCATTCATTTCTATCTCAATTTCACTTTTACACATTTAGTGCCATCAAATTAAAATCATGCACATAGTAACTCATTTTCATATGCATAAACATATTCATTTCATATCGATAAAACATATCTCAAATACATGTATTATATCCAAACTTACCTCGGACGTCGAACTATCGATACGGTCGATTAATCGAGCACTTTATCTTTGCCTCGATCTCGATCCGAACCTCTCCTCTCTTGGTCTATACACATTCAAATTGAATCCATTCAATCATCAATTCATTCATTTTAATCCAAACACACATATTTTGGGCATTTTACAAAATAGCCCTCAAATTTTCACATTTTGACACTTTAGTCCCTATCTCACAAAATCATCAAATACTCAAAATTTCATTACACTATGCTTAGGTAGAATTCTCCTTAATCTCAAAGGAGTCCACACATTTCATTTATTTCACATTTTAATCCTCCGATTTCTTATTTTCACAATTTAGCTCAAATTACTCAATTTCACCAAAATTTCAAATACAAACTATGTTAACCCAACACTAAACTTTTATATTCCACTAACTATCATCACAAAGCTCATATATTCAATAATGGCATATTTCAAAATCACCATTATTTTCTAAAATTTAAGCATGGGTTAGCTAGAGCACAAAGCAATGATCATAAAAACGTAGAAATTACCAAAAACTGAGCATAAAGCTCTTACTAATTGAAGCTTGAAGTTGCTGAATGTTTCAACACCTTAAACCCTTCATTTTCTTTCTTTTGCAAACGGTGGAAGAAGATGAACACGCCCACTTATTCATCATCTTTGTTTTTATTATAACATATATATTATAATTATGCCATTTACTAATTTAACCTTCAAATAAATAAATAAAACATTTTAACATTAAGGTCATTCTAGTCCATTGCCACCCACTATCACTTAATATGGCCTAATTGCATCATAAGGTCTTCACTTTATAAAGACAATCACACTTAGGTACTTAAAAATCAGCACATAACTTTTACTATTTAGGCAATTAAGTCCTTTCTCTTAATCCGACACTAAAATGATCAAATCATCACACAGAATTTTCACATAGACTATGTCACATATCATTCACACAAAAAATATCATTATAATATTTTTACGACTTCAAATTTGTGGTCTCGAACCACTGTTCCGACTAGGGCCTAAATTGGGTTGTTACATTGTTAAGAAAGAAATTATAAAATGGCTTGATGCTGGAATTATTTACCCTATTTCTGATAACAATTGGGTAAGTCTAGTGCAATGCATCCCTAAAAAGAATGGCATTACTGTGGTTAGCAATGACAAAGATGAATTAATTCCTACACGCATTTCTACCGGATGGTGAGTCTATATGGATAATCGCAAACTTAATGCTACCACAAGAAAGGACCACTTCCCACTTCCTTTCATTGACCAAATGTTGGACAGGCTTGCTTAAAGAGCCTATTACTGCTTCTTAGACGGCTATTTTGGGTACAATCAAATTGCTATTACACTAGAGGATCAAGAGAAAACAACTTTCACCTGTCCCTTTGGTACTTTTGCTTTTCATCGTATGCCTTTCGATCTTTGCAATGCACTAGCCACATTACAAAGGTGCATGATGGAAATATTCTCGGATATGATTGAAGATGCTTTAGAGGTTTCGATGGATGATTTTTCAGTCTATGGGAATAATTTTGGTCATTGTGCTGACAATTTTGATAAAGTATTGTAGTGATTTGAAGACATACATCTTGTTCTTAATTAGGAAAAATGTCATTTTATGGCAACTGAAGGGATTGTGTTAGGCCATCGCATCTCTAGTCAAGACATTGAAAATAGACAAAGCTAAAGTGGAAATCATTGAGAAATTACCTCCACTGACAAATGTGAAAGGTATTCGCAGTTTTCTTGGGCATGTGGGGTTTTACCGAAGATTTGTTAGAGATTTATCAAAAACTGCAAAACCCTTATGCTCATTACTGGTATAGAATTGAAAATTCCTCTTTGACGATGCTTGTCTGGATGCATTCATTAAATTAAAGACGCAACTAGTAAATGCACCCATTGTCGTTGCACCAGATTGGTCTCAACCTTTTAAAGTTTGTACGATGTAAACGACTTTGCTGTGGGTGTTGTTCTAGGACAACGCAAAGGAAAAATATTTCACGCCATCTATTATGCTAGCAAAACTCTTATAGAGGCTCAAATCAATTATACCACCACAGAGAAAGAATTGTTGGTTGTAGTGTTTGCTTTCTACAAGTTTAGTTCTTATCTTGTCACTGATCACTCGGCGTTCAGATATCTTTTGTGAAGAATGATGCAAAACTAAGATTGATACGCTAGATCTTACTGTTACAAGAATTTGACATTGAGATAAAAGACCGCAAGGGTTCAGAGAATCAAGTTACAGACCATCTGTCTCGATTGGAAGTTGGCAGCAAAGATAAAACATACTTCAAATTGTCAACGTATTCCCAGGTGAGAAGTTATTTGATGTAGATGCAACCCTTTGGTATGCGGACTTGGTTAATTATCTAGCGTGTGAAAAACTCCCATCGGGTGTCATAGGCCATAAAAAAGAAATATTTATTCATGAAGTAGTGAAGTATCATTGGAACGAGTCGTATTTATTCAAGGTATGCAATGGCAACATTATTCTACGTTGTGTTCGGAAGAGGATAAGCTTTCAATCCTAAAGCACTTCATGATGCTCCTTATGAAGGTAATTTTGGTGGCATGCGAACTGCTACTAAGGTTCTCCAATCAAGATTCTACTGGCCTTCATTATTCAAATATGCTCACAATTTTTTGAATCAATGTGATAGGTGTCAACACACTGGTTCTATATCCTAACACAATGAAATGTTGTACCAGCCAATTATAGAGGTTGAATTGTTGATGTTTGGGGTATGGATTTTATGGGACTATTTCCAAGTCCATTTGGAAATCTTTATATATTAGTAGCTGTTGACTACGTCTCAAAGTGGGTTGAAGCTATTGCAATCCCAAATGATGATGTAAAGACAATGCTTCAATTTTTTCACAAGCATATACTCACCGCTTTGGCACACCAAAGGCATTGTTTAGTGATCAGGGTATACACTTTCATTGCAACCAAGTGGCAGCCGCACTGAAGAGATATGGAGTTAATCATAGAATGACCATTACTTATCATCCGCAAACTAATGGACAAGCCGAAGTATCGAATCGACAAATTGAAAACATTCTTGAGAAGGTTGGTTCAAGGAAAGATTGATCTTCAGACTGGATGACGCTTTATGGGCATTGCGGATACCATACAAAACTCTATTAGGGATGTCGCAGTATCAATTGTGTAACAGCCCATTTTTTAGTGAAATCGAAACAGTGGTTTCGGGACCACAAATCCGACCCAAAAATAAAAATTAATTTTATTTTATTACATAGTCTGTAATATGCTAGAAATGTCATGTGAAATTTTTAAAATAAAATTTTATCGATTTAGTGCTTAATTACGGGATGGACTAAATCGCATAAAATGCAAAAGTTGAATTCTAGTAGCTAGAAGGATTAAATAGCTATGGAATTCAAATCTAGAGGTCCTTATATGGTAATTAGACCATTAAAGAAAAGTATGTAGATTTTTGGTGACTCATCCATGGAAATTTAGAAAAAGGGCAAGGGCTAAATTGGAATTTGAAAAATAATTAATTAATTAAAAGATGATAAAAGATATCATCTTATTATTTTTCATATTCTTCCCCAAAATAAAACATGGAAACCCTAGGAGAGAGAGAAAAAACTTTCAAGGCTTAATTGGGTAAGTTTTCTTGTCTCGTTTTTAGTAATTTTAATATTTTTAAAATCGAGATAGCTTAATCTATCTATTTGAGGGATCAATTTGAAAATTTATCAAAGTATGGAAAATGGGTCATGGATGAATATGTTGAAAATTAGAAATTTATGGCAGAAAATGAAAGATTTTTGATAGATAAACAACTTTTACAAAGTAATTTTTGATAAAAACATGATTTAAGGACTAAAATGTAAAGTTGTGAAATTTGATGAAAAATTCTAAATTTTTATGAATAAATATGCTGTAAATTTTGTAATGGGATTTTTTAGGTTTGGAATAAGGAGTAAATTGCACAAGTTTCATTTTCCGGCCTAGGGACAAAATTTGAATTTGTGGAAAAGTTAGGGGTAAAATGGTAATTTTTCCTAGGACGTAAATTGAGTCCAAATGAGCATAAAATATGAGAAATTGATGATTAAAGCTATTTATATAGATCCAGACAACACAAATTTGAGGTTAGATCGAGGAAAAGAAAAGGTTTTGGATTAGTAGATTAAATACACGAACAAGTGTCGAGGTAAGTTTGTGTAACTTAATCGGGCTTGTAAATATGTTTAATTGATGTTGTGTTTGTATGGAATGTGACTTATATTGATGTACATTACTTGAATGCTATAATTAGAAATTTAATACATGCTTGAATGGTGAAAAAGGGTTAAGTCCCGATTGAACATTGAATTCCAATGAATATATGTGCTTTCCCGAAATGGATGAGGTCCGGCATTTGTTGCTGATAGATTTAGCTTGGACGAGTAATCCTATTGACCTCATTATAGAAAGGATCTAGCCCAGATAGGTAATCCTGATATAATACCTCTTGAGTATACGTTACAATTAGGGTTTAGCCTGGACTGGTAATCCTAATTGAGCTCTTCTGAGCATATGTTATATAAAGGATTTAGCCTGGACTAGCAATCATGTTATATGATATGTGGCTCGAGAGTGTGTTCCTCGATTAAGTGCCCTAATGGGTACTCTTGAATGAGAATTGACAGGTTATTGAAACGTACACCTCGAGTGTACTACTTGAACATCCATCGAAATTTCAATGATTTATCGGACATAAAACTGTTGACATGGTATGAGAATTTTGAGATGAAATGGTAATGACTTGAAAGAATATTGCTTAATGAACTCATCTATGTTTACTTGATTGATATGAAGATTTTGGTGACTAACATGTGTGATTGAATGTATGTGTTTGGGCAATTTAGCCAAATGGATGGAAAACATGATATTATATGCTTATATTTAATAAATGAGATTGGTAAGTTTAGTTTTTGTTATACAAACTTACTAAGCATGTAATGCTTACTCCGTTTTATTTTCCATATTTTATAGTGCTCGAAAGCTCGCGAAGGTTGGAGATCATTGGAGCAACGTCACACTATCAACTAGCTTATTTTGGGTATACATAGTAAAATCATTTTGGTATAATGGCATGTATAGGACAACTTGACCATTGGTGCCTTGATAAGGATGCTTGTAATCTAGCCATTGGAATGGCTAGTAATAGTTATTTTGATATACTTGTAATTTCATGTAATGGTAGCTAAATATATATTGAGTAATTGATCAAATCATGTCTAATATATGGATTGAACCAAGGTAATATTGTAGGCATGTATGCATGTAATGGTATGCCATGGTGAATGATGGAATTTGTTTAATTTGAATGCTTGGAATGTTTGGTATTGGATGTGTGTTTCAAGTGCAGGTCTTGGGTGTGATTTTGGGTGAGAAATGAAACTAGAAATGGATTTATTTTGTCAACATGGGCGTGTGTCTAGTCCGTGTGTCACACACGGCAGAGTACATGGGTGTGTAGTTAGGTCATGTGTCCCCTGCACCTTAATTTTGAGAAATAGAATTCTCAGAATTAAGCATATGGGCAAATACAAGGCGTGTGTCTCATTCGTGTGTGCAACATGGCCTAGAACACTGGTGTGTGTCTTGGCAGTGTGAAACCCGCACCTAAATTTGAAATGAATTAAATAATCACACGGCCTAGCACATGGACGTGTGGCATGGCCTTGTGCACAAGTTAGAGAGTTACACGGGGTCGAGCACGGCTTGCAACACTTGTAACACCCCTAACCCAAAATCATTGATGCGTCATTGAAAGCACCAAATATATCCTATTCCTTGTAAAATAGTAAAAATAACAGTAAAGGGGAAGTAGGGTCGAATCCTCAGGGACTGGATTATACGAATGCTTGTTTTTCAAAATCCTGGGCAGAGGAATCGTGCCCAAAAAAACCTGCATTCCTGAAAAAAATAAAAATAAAAGAATTAAAAGTTTGATATGGGAAAATAAAAAAACAGAATTTAAAATGAATTGAAATTATGAGAATAAATTACGAAAATTAAAATGAGGAAAATAAAAAGAAAGAGTTTTAGAGAAAGTTTATTATGTGGAGAGATTCCAGCCTCCAGTTGCCTCGATCCACCTTGGGTTCAATCCTTGTCTTTTAGATGATCCTTCTCAACTCGAATAAGCCAGTTATAGTGGAAGAGGATGCCTACGACCACCAGCTCCAAGGATTTAGACTTCAATTTGGTGGAACCTGACACTAGCCAACAATCACTCTTGTGGGATCATCTATGCTAGATCAACGTTTCTCAATGGCGAATCCCACGCCATTTTGTCTCTTGGGCTCACCAACCTTTGACGCAGGAAGCTAACGAACCGACTGTGCAACCTTCTTAAAATATACAAAGCGGTCGTTCCTTGCAAACGTTGAAAAAATTACTTCTTAAGGGAAATGGACTAAGGCCGTCAGAAAGTGAGAAACGATGAATACCCTGTTGAGAAGGCTAAGTACGGATTTTAAACCTCAAGAAACCTTTTTGGGGATTTTCGGCAACCTTTGGCTAGATGGGTTTTAGTGGCTCATGGTTGTGGTGGAAAAGAAAATAAATATATAAATTGAGGTTTTATTAAAAAGAAATATGAAAGAACAAAAGACTTTTGGGGAGAGAGTTTACAGAAAAAGATGAACCACCAACTAAGTCACTCCTCCATCCCCTATTTATAGTGTTAAGATAAATAGACTAATCCTACTTAAATTCCTAAAGATAATTACAAATAATTAAAGATAAATAGAGATAAATAAAGAAAATAAATAATCCTCTATAATTATCTTAATATTAATTATCCTAATATAATTAAAATAGAGTTTGATAAATAAAAATCTCTTTTTTTTGCAATTCAACCCTTTTCCCCTCTATGCTAGCACTTTTGGCACCAATCTTTTCCTTATATTGCACATTGGCCCATTTTGTCTTTAATTTCACACTTTTGGCCTTTAATTTCTCTTCTGCTTTCAATTTACTCCCTATAAAATAAAATACCATAAAAAGCCCAAATTAGTAGAATCATACTCAAAATAAATATGCAATTAGCACATAAAAACATGACGTTCTAGAGTATTATCAAATTCCCCTACTTAGCCCATGCTTGCCCTCAAGTATGGTTCCTATCCACTGTGAAAATTAGATCCTGAAAGAAATTCTACTCCAAAGTTTTATAAAGATTAGTAAAAAAAATGCATATGAAAAATAAAGAGAACTTCTAAGCTTGCTTTAAGTAAAACAGAAAAAGTACTCCAATTAACACACACAAAAATTAAAATTGTCCTGAATTATTTCATGCTATTTAGGCAAATTACCAAACCTACCAAGACACTCTATTTATTTCCTCCTTTAGTCCCCAACTGTAATTTTATTAGTATTTTTTTCTTTTTTTTTTTTTTTTCTTTTTTCTTTCATTATATTTATTATTTATTTACTTATACATATATTGAACTTTTGACGCGAAGAGAGATGACAACCCAAGCACCCCACCTTGGTTACTCAGCCCAACATACTCCCCGGCAACGACGCCAAAATTTGATGCGTCGTTGAAAGCACCAAATATATCTTATTCCTTGTAAAATAGTATAAATAACAGTAAAGGGGAAGTAGGGTTGAATCCTCAGGGACCGGATTATACGAATGCTTGTTTCTCAAATCTCAAGCGAATTGTGCCCAAGAAAACTGCGTTCTGAAAAAATAAAAATAATGTAATTAAAAGTTTGATCTGGGAAAATAAAAAATAGAATTTAAAACGAATTGAAATTACGAGAATAAATTATAAAATTAAAATAAGGAAAATAAAAAGAAAGAGTTTTAGAGAAAGTTTCTTATGTGGAGAGATTCCAGCCTCCAATTGCCTCGATCCGCCTTAGGTTCAATCCTTGGCTTTTAGATGATCCTTCTCAACTCGAATAAGCCAGTTATAGTGGAAGAGGATGCCTACGACCACCACCTCCAAGGATTTAGACTTCAATTTGGTGGAACCTGACTCTAGCCAACAATCACTCTTGTGGGATCATCTATGCTAGATCAATGTTTCTCAATGGTGAATCCCACGCCATTTTGTCTCTTGGGCTCGCCAACCTCTGACGCAGTAAGCTAACAAATCGACTGTGCAACCTTCTCAAAATATACAAAGTGGCCGTTCCTTGCAAACGTTGAAAAGATTACTTTTTAAGGGACATGGACGGAAGCGTCAGCCCCGTAGTGCGGAGAAATGATGAATACCCTGTTGAGAAGGCTAAGTACGGATTTTAAACCTCAAGAACCCTTTTTGAGGATTTTCAGCAACCTTTGGCTAGATGGGTTTTAGTGGCTCATGGTTGTGGTGGAAAAGAAAATAAATATATAAATTGAGGTTTTATTAAAAAGAAATATGAAAGAACAAAAGACTTTTGGGGAGAGAGTCTACAGAAAAAGATGAACCACCAACTAAGTCACTCCATCCCCTATTTATAATGCTAAGATAGATAGACTAATCCTACTTAAATTCCTAAAGATAATTACAAATAATTAAAGATAAATAGAGATAAATAAAGAAAATAAATAATCATCTATAATTATCCTAATATTAATTATCCTAGTATAATTAAAATAGAGTTTGATAAAATAAAAATCTCTTCTTTTGCAATTCAACCCTTCTGCCCTCCATGCTAGCACTTTTGGCACCAATCTTTTCCTTATATCGCACATTGGCCCATTTTGTCTTTAATTTCACACTTTTGGCCTTTAATTTCTCTTCTGCTTCCAATTTAGTCCCTATAAAATAAAATACCATAAAAAGCCCAAATTAGTAGAATCATACTCAAAATAAATATGCAATTAGCACATAAAAACATGACGTTCTAGAGTATTATCAAATTCCCCCTACTTAGCCCATGCTTGCCCTCAAGTATGGTTCCTATCCACTGTGAAAATTAGATCCTGAAAGAAATTCTACTCCAAAGTTTTATAAAGATTAGTAAAAAAATGCATATGAAAAATAAAGAGAACTTCTAAGCTTGCTTTAAGTAAAATAGAAAAAGTACTCCAATTAACACACAAAAATTAAAATCGTCTTGAATTATTTCATGCTATTTAGGCAAATTACCAAACCTACCAAGACACTCTATTTATTTCCTCCTTTAGTCCCCAACTGTAATTTTATTAGTATTTTTTCCTTTTTTTCATTTTTCTTTTTTCTTTTTTTTCTTTTTTCTTTCATTACATTTATTATTTATTTACTTAGGCATATATTGATCCTTTTGATGCGAAGAGAGATGACAACCCAAGCACCCCACCCCGTTACTCAGCCCAACATACTCCTAAAAATTATTTATTTTCGGTTAGCAGAGTTTTAACCATCACGTCACACAACCTTTTGATGCGAGTAGAATGACAACCAAGCACCCTACCCCGGTTACTCAATCAGTCACGTTCTGAGCCGCACTCATAACCTTGGTTAGCGGAGTTTTACCTATCACGTCACACAACCTTTTGACGCGAAGTAGAATGACAATCCAAGCACCCTACCCCAGTTACTCAGCCAGTCACATTCTAAGCTGCACTCATAACCTTGGAAACTTTTATTAAACAAAATTACACGAAATTTTAATTTTGGAGGTCCTAAGAGAAATAATCAATTGTCGAAAATAAGTTTTAGTAACCACCTAATAGACATGAACATAATTTAGGCATGCAAATGTATTAAGTGTCCACTTGATATTAAACTTGATCAATTTTACAAAAATCAAGATAGAGTTAACTTATTAATCATAATTATTTTTAGCCTAATAAAAATAAAACAGTGGAGATAAAATCAAACAGACAGAATCATAACTAACTTAGTAGCCAAGAATCATGCATGTAGGTTAAATAGTGGCAAGTCGTGGTCAAATTCTTGGGCATGAAAAGGGAAAAAATATTCTTAAAAAAATGGATGAATAGAGCCTCAAACAGCAAACACAAATGACATCAGAAGACAACAGCAATACAAAAAATACCTCCCCCTACTTAAAACACATTGTCCTCAATGTGGACGCAAAAGAAATAAATAGGTAAAAAAGTTTAGAAAAACTCCCCGTGTAGCTACTGTCGATTGTGGAGGGCTCGGTGGCTTGTGTCATGGGAGAAGAGGAGGAAGAGGAGGTGAGGGAGAGGAGGCGGCAGCAGCGAATTGATGGAGAGGGGTGAGTTTTTGGCGGTAATTGAGTTAGGGAAGTAAATTTGGGATAAATTTTAGGTTTTGGGGGTTTTATTTGGCTGAAAAGGGGTGTTTGGTTGCAAGTTTAGGGGTTCTAGGGCTGAAATAGGACTGTTTGGCTCTGTGGATAGGGCTGTTTGGCTCTAACTTGTCTCCCTTTTCTTAGTATTTTCGCTCCGTTTTACCTAGATGGAAGAAGATAAATTTATTAATAAAATAAATAAAATAAAAATAAATTAAATTAAAAAGAAAAGAAAAGAAAATAAGAAATAAGAAATAATAATAAAAATGAAAAAATAATAAAAACAAGGATTGGGTTGCCTCCCAACAAGCGCTTGTTTAACGTCATTAGCTTGATGATTTAAATGGTTCTACGGTGGCTCAAAATAAATCTTTTTAATCACGTGAGCTTGGAAATTCTCATTTTTTATCACATCCACCATATTTAGGTTTAATCGTCTTTGTGCCTTTTTCATTGGTTTCATATTTCCCTCCAAGGGGTCAATCCCTTTTAAGTCGGCAATGGTCTCATCATTCTCCAAAAATGTGAATTTGATATGCTCGAAAAGTGGGTTTAATTTCAGATTTGATGCCTACACAACAGAAGGTAGAAGTTTAGTATCCATAGGAGCCAATAATTTATTAACAAATTCAAAATCATCAAACATCATTTTAGATTTATCTCCATAAGATGACTCAAAAGTTTTTTCTACTGATGAGTTAATTATGTCGACACGGTTTACGTCCAAGACTTCACTTGGGTGGCTAATTGTGCCATAAATGTTAAACTTCACGATCTCCCCATCAAACTCCATCGTGAGGGTTCCGCTTTGTACGTCAATCTTAGTATTTGCGGTACTAAGGAAAGGTCACCCCAACAAGATGTCTAAAGACCCGAGAGCGTTATCCTCCTCCATTTTTATTACATAAAAATTTGCAGGAAAAATAAGTCCATTGACTTTGACTAATACGTCCTCGAGGACTCCTTCGGGATGCACAACGGACCTGTCTGCCAATTGAATGCTAACACCTGATTTTGTCAAAAAACCTGCGTTAAGTGATTCATAAATAGAATATGGCATTACATTTATGGAGGCTCCTAGATCACACATATCCTTTTTAATTCCCAAATGACCTATTTTGCATGGTATTGCAAACATGCCCCTATCCTTACATTTTGCCGGCATTTTTCGCTGTAACACTGCGTACATATTTTCACCAACATTCACCCTTTCATTACCTGTTAATTTTTGCTTGTTGGTGCAAAGCTTTTTAAGCAATTTAGTGTACCTCGGTATTTGCTTGATGGCATCCAATGGCGGTATGTTGATCTCGATATTCCTAAATGTTTCGAGGATTTCCTTGTCCTCTTTACCTTTTCGACACTGGTAGAATCGTTCTAGAAATAGAGGTTGAATTTTAGGCAATGGAGGCTTTGGTCGGACTTGTTCATCTTTCTCAGGTTTTTCTTGGGCAATTTCTTGGGCATGATTCCTATCGAGAATCGATTCCAGTATCTTACTGCTTCGCAACGCCACTAAATTTGTGTGTTGTCTTGGATTTGGTTCTATTTGTGACGGCAGCTTCCCTTGAGAGTTAAATTTCTCAACTGATATGGTCAATTCTCTTATAGATGCATCAATTTTCTGTTGAAAATCAAGCATATTAGCTGCTAATTTATTGACCAAAGTTTCTAGAGAATTACCTGAATCTTATGACTGCTGTGGAACTCGGTTCTGGTATGGCTGGTTATATTGTGGGTTGGCCCCATAACATAAGTTAGGATGATCCCTCCATCCTGGGTTGTAGGTATTAGAGTAAGGGCCGTATCGCCTCTATGGTGGGCCAGGAAAATTTCCCACTGCACCTAAATGAGCCATAGAGTCATCATACATACTGGGACATGCATCAGTTGTATGCTCAGGTGTAGCACATATTCCACATACCCGAGCTGTCTTTGTTTTTTCTGCAAGAAGAGTATTCATCATATTAGTAAGTTTATCAAGTCTATCTTCTATGGAAGAATTACTTAGCTGGTAAACCCTTCTAGGGGGTTCAGGGTTAGCTCGAAACTACTGAGAATTTGTAGCCATTGTGGAAATCAAGTCCCTTGCTTGTTGGGGGGTCATATTGACCAACGCTCCTCCACTAGCGGCATCTACCATATTCATTTCCATCGGTTTCAAACCTTCATAAAAGTATTGGAGGAGAGATTGTTCTATTATACCATGTTGTGGGTAGCTCGCATACAACTTTTTAAACCGCTCCCAATAATCATAAAGAGTCTCTGGTTCTTCCTGCCTTATTCCCATGATTTCTCTTCTTAGCTCAGTTGCTCTAGATGCTGGGAAAAACCTGTTAAGAAAAAAACGAGATAAATCAACCCAAGTAGTTATAGATCCAGGTGGTAAATAAAATAACCATTCCCTAGCTGAATCTGCTAGGGAAAAAGGGAAAGTGTGCAATTTAGTTTAATCCTCATTTACGCCTTGAGGTTTCATACTCAGACAAACCATATGAAACTCCTTCAAATGTTTATGGGGGTTTTCATTTTGTAACCCTCGGAATGTTGGCAGCAACTGAATTAACCCTGATTTTTGTTCAAAATCGGTATCCATGGTAGGATATGCAATGCACAGTGGCTGTTGTTCTGTCAGAGCTTCGACTAGTTGCCAAATCGTTTGAGCCATTGGTTGGGGTGCTAAATTAGGGTTTTCGTCACCCCTAGCGTTGAGCACTTCTTCAAGTGAATCGACTTCTTTTGCTTTACTTTCAAGTGTTTGAAGGGTTTTCGTTTAGACTACGGCGTCGTCGATTGCTTTGAGATTGCCTGAGTTCCACCACCGATCGCTTTTCCTTAGCTTTGTTTCTTTGCAATTAGCTTTTGCAGTCTTTTCAATCTCTGAATCAAACGCAAGAGTGCCTAGAGAAGATCTGGTCATAGAAAACAAAAAAAAAAGATTAGTACGTTACCGATCCCCGACAACGGCTCCAAAATTTGATGCGCCGTTGAAAGCACCAAATATATCATATTCTTTGTAAAATAGTAAAGATAACAGTAAAGGGGAAGTAGGGTCGAATCCTCAGGGATCGGATTATACGAATGCTTATTTTCAAATCTCAGGCGAATCGTGCCCAAGAAAACCTGCGTTCTGAAAAAATAAAAATAATGTAATTAAAAGTTTGATGCGGGAAAATAAAAAATAGAATTTAAAACGAATTGAAATTATGAGAATAAATTACAAAAATTAAAATGAGGAAAATAAAAAGAAAGAGTTTTAGAGAAAGTTTCTTATGTGGATAGATTCCAGCCTCCAGTTGCCTCGATCCGCATTGGCTTCAATCCTTGGCTTTTAGATGATCCTTCTCAACTCGAATAAGCCAGTTATAGTGGAAGAGGATGCCTACGACCACCAGCTCCAAGGATTTAGACTTCAATTTGGTGGAACCTGACTCTAGCCAACAATCACTCTTGTGGGATCATCTATGCTAGATCACTGTTTCTCAATGGCGAATCCCACGCCATTTTGTCTCTTGGGCTCGCCAACCTCTGACGCAGTAAGCTAACGAATCGACTGTGCAACCTTCTCAAAATATACAAACCGGCCGTTCCTTGCAAACGTTGAAAAGATTACTTCTTAAGGGACATGGATGGAAGCGTCAGCCCCGTAGTGCAGAGAAATGATAAATACCCTGTTGAGAAGGCTAAGTACGGATTTTAAACCTCAAGAACCCTTTTTGGGGATTTTCGACAACCTTTGGCTAGATGAGTTTTAGTGGCTCATGGTTGTGGTGGAAAAGAAAATAAATATATTAAAAAGAAATATGAAAGAACAAAAAGCTTTTGGGGAGAGAGTTTACAGAAAAAGATGAACCACCAACTAAGTCACTCCATCCCCTATTTATAGTGCTAAGATAGATAGGCTAATCCTACTTAAATTCCTAAAGATAATTACAAATAATTAAAGATAAATAGAGATAAATAAAGAAAATAAATAACCCTCTATAATTATCCTAATATTAATTATCCTAATATAATTAAAATAGAGTTTGATAAAATAAAAATCTCTTTTTTTTTGCAATTCAACCCTTCTGCCCTCCATGCTAGCACTTTTGGCACCAATCTTTTCTTTATATCGCACATTGGCCCATTTTGTCTTTAATTTCACACTTTTGGCCTTTAATTTCTCTTCTGCTTCCAATTTAGTCCCTAGAAAATAAAATATCATAAAAAGCCCAAATTAGTAGAATCATACTCAAAATAAATATGCAATTAGAATATAAAAACATGACGTTCTAGAGTATTATCAATCGTCGTCGAAACATTGTTAAGAGGCATTACCAAAAAATCGAAACATTTCATAACCATTTCCGACACCAAGTCAATTATCATTAAATCATATTCAAACATTATCATATAGTCCCTTAATGAGGTCATCGAGACCTTAAACATGCTTTAGAATAGGGCCGGGACTAAATTGAACACTTACGAAAATTTCTAAAATTTAAACATTTTTCTAAGTTACGGAGGTCACACGCCAATGTGGGTAGGCCATGTGCCTCACACGGCCTTTGACACGCCCATGTGTCCAAGCCGAGGCAAAATAGGGCATACATACTGACTTGACCACACGGCTTGAGACACACCTGTGTGCCTCACCCGTGGTCAAGCCTGACTTGCACCACACGACCAGTCACACACCCGTGTGTCCAGCCCGTGGTCGAGCCTGACTTGTTTCACTTGACAAACTTAAACAACACGGTCGATCCAAACGCCTGTGTGCTCAACCGTGTTGGCTGTTATAGACCATTTTCAAGGCTAAACTTGCCTTCTACACTTGAGTTAACCTACAAGCCTCATTTCACAAGCACTTATACCATAAATAACACTCAATCATACCAATATATGCACTATTTAACCATCATCTAAACCATTTACTAAGCAAACATCATTTCTACCCAAATATGCTCATCCAACTCAACCAATTTCACATCCTAATCATCTAGGTTAATCACCATATATAATACACCATATTTCACATTCAAACCACAACTTTCATCAACCATTTAAACATGATACATACTATATTCATCTCACATATAAACCTACACATTCATACCAACATTAATCAATCCTCAAGCCATGTCACATGACAAATATCATTTGCTACAAAACATGCCACATTACCAAGCCTATACATGCCGTATTTAAAATATACACATCCTTCAAAAGTACCAAAATAATTAGCTGATAGTGTGATTGAGATGCTAACGATCCCCAGATCTGAGCTAGCTTTACTGACACTGTAAAATAGAGAAACAAATCACACAATAAGCTTCAGAGCTTAGTAAGTTTGTGATATAATACATTCAAATTAACAAAGTAAACTCATTATACAAATACATCCATCACATAGATCAACCTTCAATTACTCATATCATATCATCCATAGCCAAAATACTTAGTTAACCATTCATGATTCCATACATCATTTCATCAATCACAAAGGTTTAATACATACCTTATCAAACACATAGTTATTCACCATCCATACCAATCAATGCTCGATGTTACATTCCGAACAACATCTAATATCCATTTAATTTTAATCGCACACTGTGCCTATTCATAACCGAAGCATATTCATCATCGCACACTTAGTGCCTATTCTTTTAACCAACTTATCTCGATATCACACACACAGTGCTATTCATCTCTGTTTTGATTTCAAATACGCAAACTTAGTGCCATCTAATTCATTTTCCGCACATAGCATTTCTAATCTCATAATCATTCATATATTCATTCCATAATACTAAAACATTTTTTAATAACATGTGTTATATCCGAACTTACCTCGAATGTCAAAATATCGAAATTAGCCAATTAGTTGAGTAATTTATCTTTGCCTCAATCTCAATTCAAATACCTCCTTTCTTGGGCTATACACATTCAAATTTAGCTTATTCAATCACCGATTCATTCAATTTAGTCCAAACACATATAATTAGGGTATTTTACAAAATAGCCCTCACATTTTCACATTTCGACACTTTAGTCTCTATTTAACAAAATCACAAAATATAAAAAATTCCATATCACCCAAGCTTGGCCGAATATTCCCATGCTCAATACAAGTCAACACATTTCATTTATTTTACATTTTAGTCCTCCTATTTCACATTTTCACAATTAAGCCCAAATTACTTAATTTCACTAAAAATTCAAAGACAAAATATGTAGTCTTTCACCTATCTTTCATTTGTTATCAAAAACCATCACAAAGACCACATATTCATTAATGGCATATCTCAAAACCACCATCAATTTCTAAAATTAAAGGATGGGTTTGATAGTACACTAAGCAACGATCACAAAAACATAAAAATCGCTAAAAATCGAGCTCAAAACATACCTTAATCAAGCTCCAAACTAGTAGAACCCTAGTGTTCTTTTTCTTTTATTTTCTTTGCTATTTTCGGCACCAAGATGAACAAAGATGACCATTTTAATGCTTTGGTTTCATTAAATCATCATTTTAATTATTCATTTCAATAATTTCCCTTAGTAAACATTACATAACCTTTAAAATTTAAGTCCACTACGTCCATGCTTTAATAAAATGGCCTAATTTCATTTTATGGCCTCTATATTCAAAAGCCAACTCAAATAAGCACATTAACAATCAGCACACAACTTTTACATTTTACGCGATTAAGTCCTTTTTCATAATTAAACACACAATCGATAAAATTTTCACATAACGTTCAGTCATGCTCAATCACATATTATAAACACCAAAAATAATATTAAAAATATTTTTTTGACCTCAAATTTGTGGTCTCGAAACCACTGTTTTGACTAGGGTCTAAATCGGACTGTTACAACTCTCCCCCTTAGGGATTTTTTCCCTGAAAATCTTACCAGTGAATAGGTTCGGTTATTGCTCTCTCATAACATCTTCAGGCTCCCATGTAGCCTCTTCTACTCCATGTTTATGCCACAACACTTTCACTAAAGAAATTCTTTTGTTTCTCAACTCTTTGGTCTCTCGTGCCAAAATTTGAATCGGTTCTTCACTATATGACAAATTTGACTGAATTTCCACCTCAGTAGGAGCAATCACTTGCCATAGATCAGATCTGTATCATCGAAGCATTAATACATGGAAAACATTATGAATCTTTTCTAACTCAAGTGGCAACATCAATCTATAAGCAACTGGCCCTATTTGTTCAATGATTTCATACGACCTGATAAACCTCAAACTTAACTTGCCTTTCCGACCAAATCGAAGTATTTTCTTCCACGGAGATGCTTTCAAAAATACTTTGTCACCAACTTCAAATTCAATATCTTGCCGTTTCAAATCTGTACAAAACTTTTGATGATCTGAGGTCACTTTCAAACTATCACGAATCACTTTTAATTTCTCCTCAGTCTCTTTAATCAAATCAACCTCGTGAATCTTGTTATCACTCAGTTTGGTCAAATACAATGGAGTTCGGCATTTTCTACCATAAAGGGCCTCATACGGTGCCATTTTAATACTAGATTGAAAACTATCGTTGTACGCAAACTCAATCAACGGTAAATGCTTTTCCCATGTACTTTCAAATTCAAGAATACAACATCTCAACATATCTTCGAGAATTTGAATGATTTGCTCGGATTGACCATCCGTTTAAGGATGAAATGCAGTACTAAAATGCATTCTCGTGCCTAAGGCCTCTTGCAATTTCTTCCAAAACCGCGAGGTAAATCTCGGATCTCTGTCAGAGACAATAGATAGTGGTACCCCATGCAATTTCACAATCTCAGCAATATATAATTCAGCTAAATTTTCAATTGAATAATTTGTTCTCACCGGAACAAAATGAGCTGATGTCGTCAATCTATCAATTATCACCCAGATTACATCTTTCTTTCCTGGAGATAAAGGCAATCTCGACACAAAGTCCGTCGTGATTCTCTCCCATTTCCACTCAAGAATCATAATTGGTTGTAACAAACCAGATGGAACTTGATGTTTAGCTTTAACTTGCTGACACACTAAACATTTCGACACAAAGTCAGATATGTCTCTTTTCATACCATGCCACCAATAAAACTGTTTCAGATCATTATACAATTTTGTACTCCCCGGGTGAATAGTTAAACGACTATTGTGAGCTTCATTCAAAGTCAACTGAATCAACTTTGAATTCTTCGAAACACAAATTCGATCTCTGAATTTCAAACAATCATCACTATCAACTCGAAATTTTGAATCAACATTTAATTCACACCGATCTCGTTTGGCCATCATTTCAACATCACTTTTCTGGGCATCGTAAATCTGGTGTACGAACATCGGCTTCACTTTCAACTCGGCCAAAACTGTACTATCATCACACAGATCTATCTGAGCATTCATTACACGTAAAGCACATATAGACTTTCGACTCAAAGCATCAGCAACAACATTAGCTTTACCCGGATGATAATCAATCACAAGTTCGTAGTCTTTCAACAATTCTAACCATCTTCTCTGTCGCAAATTCAATTCTTTCTAAGTCATCAAGTACTTCAAGCTTTAGTGATCGGTATAAATGTGACATTTTTCGCCAAATAGGTAGTGTCGCCAAATCTTCAGTGCAAATACAAATGATACCAATTCAAGATCATGCGTTGAATAGTTCTTTTTATGCGGCTTTAATTGTCTCAAAGCATAAGCAATGACTTTTCCTTCTTGCATCAACACACAGCCCAAACCATTCAACGATACATCACTATAAACTATAAATTCTTTACCCAATTTAGGCTGAACTAACACAGGTGCCTCTGTCAATAGTGCTTTCAACTATTCAAAACTCTGCTGGCACATTTCTGACCACTCGAATTTAACATCTTTCTATAAAAACTTCATCAATAGAGTCGCAGTCATCGAGAAGCCTTTCACAAACCGTCTATAATATCCTGCTAGTCCCAAGCTCACGTAACTTCAAAACTCACATCTTAATCGATCAAATATTGCATACAATTGTTTCTCACGTAACCAAAACTCACATTTACTGAATATTGCATACAATTGTTTCTCACGTAGAGTCTATAATGTAATTCTCAAATGTTCGGCATATTGCGTCTCATCACAGGAATAAATCAGAATATCATCAATGAACACCACCACAAAGAGATCTAAGTATGGTCTATATATCCAATTCATTGAATCCATAAACACTGCCGGAGCATTCGTTAGTCCAAATGGCATAACTAAGAATTCATAATGTCCATACCTCGTTCTGAAAGCAGTTTTTGGCACATCTGATTCTTTAACTCTCAGCTGATAATAGCCCGATCTCAAATCTATTTTCAAAAACACTGTAGCTCATTTCATCTATTTAAAGAAATCATTAATACGAGGCAATGGATATTTATTCTTTATCGTCACTTTGTTCAACTGTTGGTAGTCAATATACATTCTCATAGTGCTATCTTTCTTTTTCACAAAGAACACATGAGCACCCTAGGGCGAGAAAATCGGTCGTGCAAATCCTCGATCTATCAATTCTTGCAACTGAGACTCTAACTCTTTCAATTCTGTTGGTGCCATTCTATACGAAGATATCGAAATAGGAGTCATTCCATACACCAATTCAATACCAAATTCAACTTCTCGGATTGGAGGTAACCCCGGCAATTCCTCAGGAAACACATCAGGGAATTCACAAACCACAGTCATAGATTCAATTTTCTTTTTTATCACTTTTGTATCAATCACATATGCCAGATAAGCTTCGAAACCCTTTCTCACATAGTTCAAGGCTTTAATCACTGAAAAAACAGCTGGTAACCCATTCAAATCACTAGATTCAATTTGAACTATCTCACCATTCTGACTTCTCAATTTAATACTCTTTCGTTTATAATTCACAATAGCATTATGAAAAGTGAGCCAATCCATACCCAGAATTATATCAAATTCATCGAATGGTAGCAACATCAAATTACCCGAAAAAAACATCTCGAAACATCAATGGATAGTTATTACACACTTTATGCACTAAGACACACTTTCCTAAGGGGTTCGATACTCTAATCACAATTTTAGTAGACTCAACAGGTAGAGTCTTACTTGATACTAGATTCACACACACATAGGAATGAGTAGAACCTAAATCTATCAATGCAATTACATCAGCATCAAATAGAGTGAAAGTACCAATGATGACGTTTGGAGATGATGCCTCTTCTCGCACGTGTATAGCATAGGCTTGGGCAGGTGCTCTCACCTCGGATCTCATAGCTGTATCCGTCGTCCCTCTTTGACTTCCACTCACATTTCTAGTGTTTTGGGGTGGTCTACCCCTAGCCATCATGTTACTCGGTCTCACACTCTGAACATTTTCTTCTTCAGCTAACTTTGGGCAATCTCAAATGAAGTGATCTCATGATCCACATTTGTAGCAAATTCTATTATTATACTTGCCCCAACATTCTCCCACATGTCGCCTTCCACATTGTTTACTCTCAGGTTTGTTGCTTTTGGCACTTCCAACACTTGATTCAATTGAAGCTTGAATTCTCGAACCAACACTTTGTCTCACTCGATCTCTATTTGAATATCGAAATGAAGCATTTGAACGACTGCTTGCATATTTAAATCTCTTTGATGAAGTTTGAGACGACTTGCTCATTAGTCTTTTTCTTTCATCTCTAGCCTCAGAATCAGCTTTCTTCTTTTCTTTAATAAGATCTTCAGCTTTGTAGGCTCTTTCAACTAACACAACAAATTCATTTATGTCAAGTATTCTAACCAACAATTTAATGTCTTCATTCAGACCTTCAATGAATCATTTGCACATAGTAGCTTCGGTCGAAACACATTCTCGTGTGTATTGGCTCAATCTTACAAACTCCCGTTCATACTTTGTAACTAACATACGGCTTTGTTTCAGCTCTAGAAACTCTTTAAGTTTCTGATCTATGAATCGTTGACTGATATACTTCTTTATGAATTCAACTTGAAAGAAATCCCAAGTGATTCTCTCTCTCAGAACCACAAATATCAATATTTTCCACTAATTATAAGTCGTATCTCTCAACAAAGAAATAGCACATTTAATGCATTCATCAGGATTCAATGACATCTTGTCAAATACTGGAATGGTATTCTCAAGCCAAAACTCAGCCTACTTGGCATCATCATCATTTATGGCTCTAAACTCTTCACCCCATACTTTCGGATCTTATCTACAATCTGATCGAATCTACAACCTGTGGCACAACGGGTACTTGTGGGGGTGGAGATTTTGGAGCAATCGGATTCGTTCAAACGAACTCTGAAAACCACTCACTCATCATTCGAAAGAAGGCTTGCTTAGCCTCTCCTCCCTCACTACTATCATTTGGCCTAGATGTGTCCGGCACTGTCCCTTAAGCGGGAGCAAGCGCATTGCTCTCTACATCGTCACCAACTGATCGATCGGGATCCATTTACTATACGAAAACACATTTGTAACTGTTAGGATTCATCACACTATCGCAACTATATATATATGACATGTATAGCTAGACTCACACAAGCTACATTAGTCCTAGAATCGACTAAACCGTAGCTCTGATACCAATAAAATGTAACACCCCTAACCCAAAATCATCGCCAGAATAGGGTTAAGAGGCATTACAAAAAAATCAAAACATTTTATAACCATTTCGTGACACCAAGTCAATTATCATTCAGACATATTCAAACATAATCATATAGTCCCTTAATGAGGTCATCAAGACCTTAAACATGCTTTAAAATAGGGCCTGGACTAAACCGAACACTTACAAAAATTTTTGAAATTCAGACATTTTTCTAAGTTAAAGAGGTCACACGCCCGTGTGGGTAGGACGTGTGCCTCACACGGCCTCGGACACGCCCATGTGTCCAAGCCATGGCAAAACAGGGCATACCTACTAACTTGACCACACGGCCTAAAACACGCCCATGTGCCTCACCCGTGGTTGAGCCTGACTTGCACCACACGGCCAGTCACATGCCTGTGTGTCTAGCCCATGGTCGAGCCTGACTTGTTTCACTTGACAAACTTAAACAACACGGTCAAGCCACATGCCCGTGTGCTCAACCGTGTGGACAGTTATAGACCATTTTCAAGGCTAAACTTGACTTCCACACTTGAGTTAACCTACAAGCCTCATTTCACAAGCACTTATACCACAAATGACACTCAATCATACCAATATATGCACTATTTAACCATCCTCTAAACCATTTACTAACCAAACATCATTCCTACCCAAATATGCTCATCCAACTCAACCAATTTCACATCCCAATGATCTAGGTTAATCACCATATATAACATATCATATTTCACATTCAAACCACAACTTTCATTAACCATTTAAACATGATACATACTATATTCATCTCACTTTTAACCCTACACATTCATACCAACATTAATCAATCCTCAAGCCATGTCACATGACAAATATCATTTACTACAAAACATGCCACATTACCAAGCCTATACATGCCATATTTAAAATACATACATCATTCAAAAGTACCAAAATAATTAGCCGATAGTGTGATAGAGATGCTGATGATCCTCAAATCCGAGCTAGCTTTACTGACACTGTAAAACAGAGAAACAAATCACACAGTAAGCTTAAGAGCTTAGTAAGTTCGTGATATAATACATTCAAATTAACAAAGTAAACTCATTATACAAATACATCCATCACATAGATCAACCTTCAATTACTCATATCATATCATCCATAGCCAAAATACTCAGTTAACCATTCATGATTCCATACATCATTTCATCAATCACAAAGGTTTAATACATACCTTATCAAACACATAGTTATTCACCTTCCATACCAATCAATGCTCGATGTTACATTCCGAACAACATCTGATATCCATTTAATTTTAATCGCACACTGTGCCTATTCATAACCGAAGCATATTCATCATCGCACACTTAGTGCCTATTCTTTTAACCAACTTATCTCGATATCGTACACACAGTGCTATTCATCTCTGTTTCGATTTCAAATACACACACTTAGTGCCATCTAATTTATTTTCCGCACATAGCATTTCAAATCTCATAATCATTCATATATTCATTCCATGATACTAAAACATTTCTTAATAACATGTGTTATATCCGAACTTACCTCGAATGTCGAAATATCAAAATTAGCCAATTAGTTGAGTAATTTATCTTTGCCTCAATCTTAATCTGAATACCTCCTTTCTTGGGCTATACACATTCAAATTTAGCTTATTCAATCATCGATTCATTTAATTTAGTCCAAACACACATAATTAGGGCATTTTATAAAATAGCCCTCACATTTTCACATTTCGACACTTTAGTCCCTATTTAACAAAATCACAAAATATAAAAATTCCATATCACCCAAGCTTGGCCGAATATTCCCATGCTCAATACAAGTCCACACATTTCATTTATTTCATATTTTAGTCCTCCTATTTCACATTTTCACAATTAAGCCCAAATTACTTAATTTCACTAAAAATTCAAAGACAAAATATGTTAATCTTTCACCTATCTTTCATTTATTATCAAAAGCCATCACAAAGACCACATATTCATTAATGGCATATCTCAAAACCACCATCAATTTCTAAAATTAAAGCATGGGTTTGATAGTACACTAAGCAACGATCACAAAAACATAAAAATCGCTAAAAACCGAGCTTAAAACATACCTTAATCAAGCTCCAAACTACCCGAACCCTAGTGTTCTTTTTCTTTTATTTTCTTTGCTATTTTCGGTACCAAGATGAACAAAGATGACCATTTTAATGCTTTGGTTTCATTAAATTATCATTTTAATTATTCATTTCAATAATTTCCCTTAGTAAACATTACATAACCTTTAAAAATTTAAGTACACTATCGTCCATTCTTTAATAAAATGGCCTAATTTCATTTTAAGGCCTTTGTATTCAAAAGAAAACTCAAATAAGCACATTAATAATTAGCACACATCTTTTGCATTCTACGCGATTAAGTCATTTTTCATAATTAAACACACAATCGATAAAATTTTCACACAGAACTTTCATGCATGCTTAATCACGTATTATAAACACCAAAAATAATATTAAAAATATTTTTTCGACCTTGAATTTGTGGTCTCAAAACCACTATTTTGACTAGTATCTAAACCGGGCTGTTACAGCACGGGCGCGTCCTAGGGTCACACAGGCATGTCCCTTGGACCACACGGGCGTGTGAGCCCTGCACCTTGGAAAATTTTTATAATTTTGCAAAAAATTCTTAGAGTTATTCACCAATCACAAAAGTTTAATATTTATCTTATCAAACACATAGTTATTCACCTTCCATACCAATCAATGCTCGATGTTATATTGCAAACAACATCTGATATCTATTTAATTTTAATTGCACACTTAGTGCCTATTCATAGTCGAAGCATATTCATCATCGAACACTTAGTGCCTATTCTTTTAAATGAAATATCTTAGTATCGCACTAGTGCCAAAACGATAAGCTGAAGCTTCCATATCTTCGCACACACAATGCTATTCATCTCTGTTTTGATTTAAAATACGCACTTTTAGTGCCATCTAAATCAATTTCCGCACATAGCATTTCTAATCTCATAATCGTTCATATATTCATTCCATGATACTAAAACATATCTTAATAACATGTGTTATATTCGAACTTACCTCAGATTTCGACATATCAAAAATAGCCAATTAGTCGAGTAATTTATCTTTTCTTCGATCTAGATCTTAATCCCTCCTTTCTTGGGCTATACACATTCAAATTTAGCTTATTCTATAACACCCTAACCCGTATCCATCGTAGGATAAGGGTTAAGAGGCATTACCGGACAAACAAAATCTTTTACGGAATATCATGGTATAATTCATCAAATCCAATCAAAGTGTCCCTTAGATAGGTCAACAAGACCTCAAGCATGCTTTAGAATAAGCACGGGACTAAAATGAATTCATACAGAAAATCTCAAATATTTTAATTTTTTTAAGTTACAGAGGTCACACTCCCATGTGGGCAGGCCGTGTGCCTCCCACGGCCTCAGACACGGCCGTGTGTCTAAGCCGTGTCAAAAGAGGGCATACATACTGACTTGTCGACATGGCAGTGGACACACTTTCAACCATGAGGGACACGATTGAGCCACACCTCCGTGTGCTCAACCGTGTGGGTAATTATAGGCCATTTTCAAGGCCAAAATGCCACCTACACAAGATTCATTCCTACAATCTCAAACAAGCATTGTTCCATACACAATTGGCAACCAAAATCATGTCAAATGAGCAACATATCATCTCATTCAATCTCATTTCTATTGATGCCAACTTGTATACAAATTTGCACAACCAATTCACATGTATAACCATGCATGGTACGTTCACATCTTACCTTACATATAATCATTTCATTGACATATAATCATACCAAAACCAACATCATATAGCATAGCATCACATACAAAACACAATCACTTATCTAGCCATATCACATGGCTACATATATATATGTCTCAAACATACTTCAAAATAACTAACCTATACATGCCATATTTAGCTATTTAGACATTCAAAAGTACCAAAGTTGAATTTGATAGTGTGGTGATGATCCTCGACAATCCCCGAGCCTCTCGTAGCTTTAACGATCTATAAACAGAACAAACACACACAAAGTAAGCTTTCCAAAAGCTTAATAAGTCATATACAATTAAACCTAATATAAATCATTCATAAGCATAGTTATTTGAATTCATTAACATATCTTCATTTCAAGCACATAAAAAATCTCTTTGGCTCACTTGGTTTGCCATTGCTTACCAATTTATCATATCTCAAGTATCTCACTTGCTCATATCTCAAACATACATATATCTCAAATATTCTTTTGCAACAATGCATATACTTACTCACCATTTATGCTTATAAAAGCAATACATATCAATGTACCTAAAATAGAAGTACAATTCACATAGTTATTCATTTCTCGAACTTGTCTGTTGAACCACTTGCAACTAAATAGGATACTCAGAGTGCTCGGAATAGTTGTACAATGCCAACATCCCAGACGTGGTCTTACATGTAACCAGATATCGATGCCACTGTCCTAGACAAGGTCTTACACAAATCAACATGATGCCAATGTCCCAGACATGGTCTTACATGAATCAATATGATGCCAATGTCCATGACATGGTCTTTCACAAATCAATATGATGCCAATGTCCTGACATAGTCTTACACATAAGTCTCATACCGATACCAACCTCCTAGACTTGGTGTTACACGTAATCTTGAATCAATGCCAATGTCCCAGACGTGGTCTTACATGATATCACAAATCGGACATCTATGTCATGACATATATAATCCTATCTATTCCTAAGTTCATACGGGACTTCACAAACTTGATACCTTGTCGATACTATCTCGGATCTCATATATCATCATCTCGAGTATTATTCATAGCAATTCAAATTTCATATATGCACAAATAAGTCAATTCAAATTCATTTATTTGTATCTCGACTTACCTCGAATTTAGATATTCGATCGGATTCGGTTCAACTACTTTCGATTTCCCACAATCTATGTCTGTTTTCTTCGGTTCTTGATCTATACATATTCAAATTTAATCCATTTATTCACCAAAACATTTAATTCAATCCAAAAACACATATTTAGGGCAATTTATGAATTAGCCCTCACATTTTCACATTTGGACAATTTAGTCCCTATTTTACAAAATCACAAAATTTACCAAATTTCATGATACTTATGCTTGGCTTAATATCACCCATGCTCATTCAAGTCCACACATTTCATTTATTTTAAAATTTAGTCCCTCAAAATACTATTTTCTCAATTAAGTCAAAAATACTCAAATTCATCAAAAAATCAAAGACAAACTATGTTAATCAAACACATATCTTTCATATTTCATCCTCAATCATCATGAAACTTATGAATTCATCAATGGCTCATTTCAAAAACATCATCAATTCACAAAATTGAGACATGGGTTTTGAAATATATTTAGCAACGATTGCAAAAACATAGAAATTATCAAAAATCGAGTCGAAATCATACCTTAATTAAACTAGATGTTGGTCGAATATGAAAGAGCTTCAAACCTTGGTTTTCTTTCTTATTTTGGTCAAGAAGATGAACACTTCCACTATCAAATTTTCTTTTGTTTAATTATAAGCTTTAATGAACTTATTAATCAATTTACAAATTTAACCTTTATTATAACAAATAAAACTTATCCATTTAATGGCATAACAGTCCATTATCCATCCACTATCTTTTAAAAGGCTAAATTGCCTCATAAGGCCCTCACATTATAAAGGCATCAACAATTTGATGCTTCCACATTTAACCATCAAACTTTCACTTTATGCGATTAAGCCCTTTTCTCAAATTAAGCATACAAATAGACAAAATTAATTCATAGAAAATTTCACACATGCTTCATCATATACTGTAGACACAGAAAATAATATTAAAAATATTTTTATGACTCAGATTTGTGGTCTCGAATCCACTATTCTGACTAGGGTCTAAATCGGACTATTATAATTCTCCCCCTTAGGGATTTTCGTCCCCGAAAATCTTACCGTTAAATAGATTCGGATATTGTTGCTCATTGAATCCTCGGGCTCCCACATAGCCTCTTCCACTCCGTGTCGATGCCATAACACTTTCACTAATGGAATTTTATTGTTTCTCAACTCTTTCACTTCACGAGCTAAGAAACGGATCGGTTCTTCCGCATAAGTCATATCGGATCAAATTTCAATCTCAGACGGAGGAATCACATGTGACGGATCAGATCGGTATCGTCTAAGCATCGATCATGAAATGCATTGTGAATCTTTTCTAGCTCAGGTGGCAACAACAATCTATATGCAACAAGTCTAATACGCTTAATGATCTCATACGGTCTGATGAACCTCGGACTCAATTTACCTTTGCGACCAAATCTGAGTACTTTCTTCCACAGAGACACTTTCAAGAACACTTTATCACTGATCCCAAGTTCAATATCTTTTTGTTTCAAGTCCGCATAGGACTTCTGACGATCAAAAGAAGCTTTCAGACTATCTCGGATTACTTTTACTTTTTGTTCAGTGTCTTTTATCAAATCGACCCCGTGTATCTTATTTTCACTGAGCTTAGTCCAATACAGAGGTGTTTGAAATTTACGTCCATACAGAGCCTCGTAAGGTGCCATTTTGATGCTCGACTGAAAAATTTTATTATATGCAAACTCAATCAGTGGAAAATACTGTTCCCACATACCTTCAAACTCAAGTATGTAGCATCTCAACCTATCCTCGAGTATCTGAATAATCTGTTCGGATTGACCATCCGTTTATGGATGAAAAGCTGTACTGAAATGCAATTTCATGCCTAAAGCTTCTTGAAATTTCTTCCAGAATCGTGATGTAAATCCCAGATCTCTATCTGGCACGATAGACAATGGCACTGCGTGCAATCTCACAATTTTAGAAATATATAGCTCAGCTAACTTATCAAGTGAGTAATCGGATCGTACCGGAATAAAATGGGCAGATTTTGTCAATCGATCAACTACAACCCAAATCATATTTTTCTTTCTGGAAGTCAAAGGCAGTCTAGAAACAAAATCCATCGTTACTCGATCCCATTTCCACTCAGGAATTAGGATCGGTTGCATCAAACCAGATGGAACCTGATGTTCAGCTTTAACTTATTGACAGACTAAACATTTAGATAAGAGTCAGATATGTCTCGTTTCATACAAGACCACCAATAGTGTTGCTTCATATCATGATAAATCTTTGTACTTCCTGGATGAATAGATAGACGATTATAATGAACTTTATTTAAAATTAACTGAATTAGTTCTGAATTCCTCAGAACAAAAATTCAATCTCAAAAGTTCAAGCAATCGTCATCATCTACTCGAAATTCAGAATCAGAATTTGAATCACTCTGAGCTCGCTTTGCTAACAATTCATTATCAACTTTCTGAGCTTCACATATCTGCTTGTAAAAACAATGGTTTCGCTTTCAATTCAGCTAACACTGAACTATCATCAGACAGATCTAAATGAGCATTTATTGCACGTAATGAAAATAGTGACTTTCGACTCAGTGCATCGGCTACAATATTTGCTTTCCCCGGGTGATAATCTATCACAAGCTCGTAGTCTTTCAAAAGCTCTAACCATCTTCTCTGTCGCAGATTCAAATCTTTCTGAGTCATCAGATACTTCAAACTTTTATGATCTAAAAACACGTGGCATTTCTCACCAAAAAGATAATGGCACCAAATCTTTAACGCAAACACAATCGCAGCTAGCTCAAGATCGTATGTCGGATAGTTCTTTTCATGCGGCTTTAATTGTCTCGAGGAATAAGCTATGACTTTGCCTTCCTGAATCAAAACACAACCCAGACCACTCAAAGATGCATCACTATAAATAACAAATTCTTTACCCGATTCTGGCTGAACTAACACTGGAGATTTAGTCAAAAAAGCTTTCAACTGATCAAAGCTTTTCTGACATTTATTAGACCATTCATATTTCACATCTTTTTGAAGCAATCTAGTCAGCAAAGTAGCTATCATCGAAAATCCTTTTATAAACCTTTGATAATAACAAGCAAGTCCTAGAAAACTACGAACTTCAGATACATTCTTCGGAGGTTTCCAATCCAGAATAGCAAAATCTTGCTCGGATCAACTCGTATTTCGAGGCCGATGCAATATGTCCCAAAAAACTGACTTCACCCAAGTAGAATTCACATTTGCTAAATTTCACATACAATTGCTTTTCTTTCAGAGTTTGCAACACAATTCTCAGATGTTCAACATGTTCAATTTCATCTCGAGAATAGATCAAAATATCGTCAATGAAAACAATAACAAATCGATCTAGGTACGGTCTAAAAATTCTGTTCATCAGATCCATAAAAAAGCAGGAGCATTGGTTAGTCTGAAAGGCATAACTAAAAACTCATAATGCCCGGACCTCGTTTTGAAAACAGTTTTCAAAATGTCTAAATCTTTTACTCGCAACTGATAATATCAGATCTCAAATCTATCTTTGAAAATACAGTAACTCCTTTAAGGTGATCGAACAAATCATCAATTCTAGGCAGAAGATATTTATTCTTTATAGTCACCTTGTTCAACTGATGATAATCAATGTACATTCTCATCGTGCCATCTTTCTTTTTCACAAACAAAATAGGAGCACCCTAAGGTGAGAAACTTGGTCTAGCAAACCCTCTGTCAGTCAATTCTTGCAACTGTGACTTCAATTCTTTCAACTCTTTTGGTGCCATTCTATACGGAGCTATCGAAATAAGAGACGTACCGGGCAACAAATCAATACCAAATTCGACTTCACGTATCGGAGGTAATCCCGGTAGTTTTTAGGGAATACATCAAAGAATTCACAGGCAATAAGCACTGATTCAACTTTCTTTTCAGATACTTTTGAGTTTATTACATAAGCAAAATAAGCTTTATAACCCTTTTTCAAATAATTTTGAGCTTTCAATACATATATTATAGCAGGTAACCCATTCAAATCATTAGATTCAATTCGAACTATTTCATGATTCTGACATCTCAAATCAATAGTCTTTCTTTTGTAATTCACAATGGCATCATATAATGTCAACCACTCCATACCAAAATTATATCAAAGTCATCAAAAGGAAATAACATCATATCAGTCGAAAAATAGATATCTCGAAACATCAACAGATAGTTCTTGCATACTTTTTCAACTAAGACACTTTTACCTAAGGGGTTTGATACTTTTATAACAAAATCAGTAGACTCTACAGGCAAAGTCTTACTGGTTACTAAGTTCATGCATACATACGAATAAGTAGAACTAGGGTCTATCAATGCAATCACAAAAGTGTCATAAATAGTAAATGTACCGTTATAACATCAGGAGATGAAACTTCCTCACGGGTTCGGATGGCATACTCTCTGGCAGGCACTCTAGCTTCAGATCTCACTATAGTGTCTCTCATAGTTCTCTGACAACCACCGACATTTCTTATATTTCGAGAGGGTCTTCCTCTCGCTAAAACATAATTGGATCTCGGGTTCTAAACAATCTCTTACTCAACAGACTCTAGGCAATCACGGATGAAATGATCTAACGATTCATATTTGAAGCAAGCTCAATAATTCAATCTGCAACTTCCAGATTTCTTTTACCACAATGCTTACATTCAGGTTGATCAAATAGGGCATTTCCAACACTAGCCATCGATGTTACTGGAGCTTTGGAGCTCAACTGTGATCTAGCTCGATCTCTACTCGAATGTCCCACATTAGCCTTTGAACAGCTATGCTCATCTCAGAATTTCTTCGAAGCAGGCTGAAATGATTTTCTTGGAAATCTCTTTCTCATATCTCTAGCTTTGACTCACCTTTTCTTTTATCTTTCCCGAGTGCCTCAGCTTTGCACGCTCAGTCAACCAGCATAACAAAATCTTTTATCTCCAGAATACCAACTAGTAATTGGATATCTTTATTTAGACCATTTTCAAATCTTTTACACATTATTGCTTCAAATGATACACATTTCCAAGCATATTGACTTAGTCTCACGAACTCTCGTTCGTATTCAGTGACAGACATGAGGCCCTATTTCAATTCCAAGAAATCTTTTCGTTTCTGATTGATGAATATCTGAATAATGTATTTCTTCTAGAACTCAATCTGAAAGAAATCCCATGTGACCCACTCTTTTGGAACAACAAAATCAAAGTCTTCCACCACTGATAAGCCGCGTCTCGTAACAAAGATACAACACACTTTATACATTCTTCGAGACCTAACGAAATTTCATCAAATACTCGAATTATGTTTCTAACCAAAACTCAGCTTTCTTTGCATCATCATCACTGGTAGCCCTGAACTCTTCAGCCCCATACTTACGGATTTTGTCAACTGGATGTTTATTCAACAGATTCAGATTCATAACTGGAGGTATAGCAGAAGCCTGAGGGGATTAGGCGGGGGCGGAGGTTGTGAAACAATCAGATTATTTCTTCCAAACCGAGTGAACCACTCACTCATCATTTGGAAGAAAGCTTGCTTAGCTTCTCCCTCTTGGCTGCTAGTAGCCAGTCCCAAATCAGAAGGCGCTGTCCCTTGAGTGAGAGCAGGTGCATTGCTTTCTACATCATCAGCTACTGCTCTTTTAGGATCCATTACTATACGATAAACACATTTTAGACGTCAGGATTCATCACACTATCACATTTCATAAATATGGCATGTATAGCTAGACTCTTACATGCTACGGTAGTCCGAGAATCGGCTAAACCGTAGCTCTGATACCAATCAAATGTAGCACCCCTAATCCATATCCGTCGCCAGATTAGGGTTAAAAGGCATTACTAGACAAACAGAATCTTTTACGGACATATCATGGTATAATTTGTCACATCCAATCAAAGTATCCCTTAGATAGGTCAACGAGACCTCAAGCATGTTTTAGAATAGGATCGGGACTAAACCAAATTCATATGAAAATTCTCAAAAATTTAAAAATTTTTCTAAGTTACAAAGGTCACATGCCCGTATGGGCAGGCAATATGCCTCTCACGGCCTCAGACACGCCCGTGAGTCTAAGCCGTGTATACATATTGACTTGTCCATACGGCCGTGGTCACGCTCGTGTACCTCACCAATGGTCGATCACTAATCTAGCCATATCACATGGCTACATATATACATGTCTCAAACATACTCCAAAACAACTAGCCTATACATGCCACATTTAACTATTTACACATTCAAAAGTACTAAAGTTGAATTTGATAGTGTAATGATGATCCTCGACGGTCCCCGAGCCTCTCGTAGCTTTAACGATCTATAAACAGAACAAACACACACAAAGTAAGCTTTCCAAAAGCTTAGTAAGCCATATACAAATAAACTTAATATAAATCATTCATAAGTATGGTTATTTGAATTCATTAACATATCTTCATTTCAAGCAGATAAACAATCTCTTTAGCTCACTTGGTTTGCCATTGCTTACCAATTCATCATATCTCAAGTATCTCACTTGCTTATATCTCAAACATACATATATCTCAAATATTATTTTGCAACAATGCATATACTTAATCAACTTTTATGCTTATACAAAGCATACATATCAACGTACCTGAAATGGATGTATAATTCACATAGTCATTCATTTCTTGAACTTGCCCGTTGAACTGTTCAGAACTAAATAGGATACTTAGAGTGCTCAGAATAGTCGTACAATGCCAACGTCTTAGACCTGGTCTTACATATAACCAGATATCAACGCCACTATCCCAGACAGGGTCATACACGAATCAATACGATGCCAATGTCCCAGACATGGTCTTACACGTAAGTCTCATAATGATGCCAATATCCTAGACGTGGTCTTACACGTAATCTTGAATCAATGCCAATGTCCCAGACGTGGCTTTACATGATATCACATATTTCACATCTATGTCATGACATATATAATCCTATCTATTCCTAGGTTCATACGGGACTTCACAGACTTGATACCTTGTCGATACTATCTCGGATCTCATATATCATCATCTCGAGTATTATTCATAGAAATTAAAATTCCATAAATGCACAAATAAGTCAATTCAAATACATTTATTTGTATATCGGCTTACCTCGGATTCAGATATTCGATCGGATTCGGTTATTTGACTACTTTCGATTTCCCGCTATCTAAGTCCGTTTTCTTCGGTTCTTGATCTATACATATTCAAATTTAATCCATTTATTCACCAAAACATTCAATTCAATCCAAAAACACATCTTTAGGGAAATTTACAAATTATTCCTCACATTTTCACATTTGGACAATTTAGTCCCTATTTCACAAAATCACAAAATATATCAAATTTCATGATAATCATGCTTGATCGAATATTACCCATGCTCATTCAAGTCCACACATTTCATTTATTTCACAATTTAGTCCCTCAAAATACTATTTTCTCAATTAAGTCCAAAATACTCAAATTCATCAAAAACTCAAAGAAAAATTATGTTAATCAAACACATATCATTCATATTTCATCCTTAGTCATCATAAAACTTATGAATTCATCAATGGCTCATTTCAAAAACATCATCGATTCACAAAATTGAGACATGGATTTTGAAATATACGAAGCAACGATTGCAAAAATGTAAAAATTATCAAAAATCGAGTCAAAATCATGCCTTAATTAAACTAGGTATTGGCCGAATATGAAAGAACTTCAAACCTTGTTTTTCTTTCTTATGTTTAGTCAAGAAGATGAACACTTCCACTATCAAATTTTCTTATGTTTAGTTATAAGCTTTAATGAACTTATTAATCAATTTACAAATTTAACCATTATTATAACTAATAAAACTTATCCATTTAATGGCATAACCGTCCATTAGCCATCCACTATCTTTTAAATGGCTAAATTGCCTCATAAGGCCCTCACATTATAAAGACATCAACAATTTGATGCTTCCACATTTAACCATCAAACTTTCACTTTATGTGATTAAGCCCTTTTCTCAAATTAAGCATACAAACGGACAAAACTAAATCATAGAAAATTTCACACATGCTTCATCATATACCGCAGACACAGAAAATAATATTAAAAATATTTTTATGACTCAAATTTGTGGTCCCGAAACCACTATTTCGACTAGGGTCTAAACTGAACTGTTACATATTCAATTACCACTTCATTTAATTTAGTCCAAACACACATAATTAGGGTATTTTACAAAATAGCCCTCACATTTTCACATTTCGACACTTTAGTCCCTATTTAACAAAATCATAAAATATACAAAATTCTATATCACCCAAGCTTGGCCGAATATTACCATGCTCAATACAAGTCCACATATTTCATTTATTTCACATTTTAGTCCTCTTCTTTCATATTTTCATAATTAAGCCCAAATTACTCAATTTCACTAAAAATTCATAAACAAAATATGTTAATTTTTCACCTATCTTTCACCATCACAAAGCTCACACATTCATTAATGGAATATCTCAAAACCACCATCAATTTCTAAAATTTAAGCATGAGTTTGATAGTACACTAAACAATGATCACAAAAACATAAAAATCGCTAAAACCGAGCTCTAAACATACCTTAATCAAGCTCCAAACTACCCGAACCCTAGTGTTCTTTTTCTTTTATTTTCTTTGCTATTTTTGACACCAAGATGAATAAAGATGACCATTTTCATGCTTTGGTTTCATTAAATTATCATTTTAATTATTCATTTCCATAAATGCCCTTAGTAAACATTACATAACCTATAAAAATTTAAGTCCACTATCGTCCATGCTTTAATAAAATGGCCTAATTTCATTTTAAGGCCTTTATATTCAAAAGAAAACTCAAATAAGCACATTAATAATCAGCACACAGCTTTTGCATTCTACGCGAGTAAGTCCTTTTTCATAATTAAACACACAATCAATAAAATTTTCACACAGAACTTTCACTCATGCTCAATCACGTATTATAAACACCAAAAATAATATTAAAAATATTTTTTCGACCTTGAATTTGTGGTCTCGAAACCACTGCTCGACTAGGATCTAAACCGGTCATATAAAGACGAGGCGCATCCTAGGGTCACACAGGCATGTCCCTTGGACCACACGGGAGTGTGAGCCCTGCACCTTGGAAAATTTTTATAATTTCGCAAAAAATTCTGAGAGTTCCCGAATAAGTCCCGACTCGATTCTAATGCTCATATTGGGACTCGAGGATCCAATCAAGGGACGCTTTGAATGATCTCGGATAATGAATAATAATTTACATAAATTATTTGTAAAATGTTCTGAAAGTTTTGATAATGCTCTGAAACCCTGTTCCTACAACAGATACGGGCTAGGGGTGCTACAAATTGGTTTTTGGGAAAGCATGTCACTTGCCAGTTGAACTGGAGCACAAAGCAATGTGGGCAATTAAGCAAGTGATAATGGACTATGAAGTTGCTAAAAAGAAAAGGCTATTGGATATCACTGAACTAGAGGAGCTTAAGCGAAATGCCTATGAAAATGCTGTAATTTACAAGGAAAAGACCAAACGACGACATGATAGAATTATTTTGCAACAACAATTTATCGCGGGTCAACAAGTTTTATTATTCAATTCTAGATTAAAACTGCACCTAGGTAAATTGTGCTCTCGTTGGTCTGGACCTTTCAAAGGTGTCAAAGTATTTCCTCATGGTGCGGTCACAATCAGAGATTTATATGATGAACACCAGTTCAAAGTGAATGGCTAGTGATTGAAACATTATTTTGGGAATATTGATCAAAAAAGGCTGAGACCATTAAATTGGTCGAAAAATTTTAATTTTTATAGAATTTATTATTATGTAATTTTATTTTATTTTTGTTTCTGTTCAAGTTTGTTTTACTTTTTTTTTTTTTGCGAATAATTAGGTACCATTGTAATACCTCGAAAATTACTACAAGAAGAAAGTAAGATATTATCCTTAATATAGTAAAACAAAAAATAAAGTGACAAAAGGGAAATTTTGAGTTATGTCAACATTGGGAAGTATATTAAGATATATTAATTCAAGAAAGGACTAAATCGTAAAATTGAGAAAATTTTTGTTGCCCAAGAGTAAATACTCAAAATTTGAGGGGTTAAAGTGTAAATATGAGAAAGTTTAAGAACCAATAGTGCAAATATTTTAAGGGTGGAATGATCTAGAAACTAAGGAAAATGGATGAATTAGGATAAAATTGAATAGGTGAAGAATTATGAGGGACTAAATCACAACTTTACCAAATTAATTGATGACTCAAGGATGGAATTTTAAAAGATCATGAAGGGCAAAATGGTCAATTAGAAAGAGAGAGAAATCTAGAAGGCAATGATGATGTTGGTGATATTTTAGATTAATTAAATAAATAAATATTAGTTTATTAATATTTTAATGAAATATTTTATTATTTTATTATTACTTTATTTAATATATAGGAGAGAAAGACGAAGAGTTCTCTTCATCTTTCATGCAACCAACGTGAGAAAGAGAAAAGAAAGAAAGAAATTTTCTTTTCTTACAATTTGGTCTTTTTACCAAAAATTCACCATTTTCACTTAGAAATCAAAAGAATTTTCGTACCCATCAAGAAAGAAAGATAATAAGGAGACTATAGGGAGCTAGAATATCAAGTTAGATTCAAGAAATAGAAGCTGGAGGAGAGATAAAATCAAGTTAAAGATTGAAATCAATAGGATAAGGTAAGAACATCAAGACTCCAACATATATTTCTTTTAAGTGGATATTATTGAAAATGCATGAAAATTGTAACACCTCAAACCCGGCCCAAAACACCACGGTCGAATTCGGAATGTTACTAGAAAAAACGTTTGAAAAGAATTTGATTTAAGGGTGAAAACACGTTTTGAGTTTAAAATATTTTTCTTAGTTTATAGGAGATAACTGGTTTACAACATGTTCGTCGTTTTGAAAGTAGGTTGCCGAGGAGAATGAAAACTTTGAAGGTCGTGTGTAGTTTAAAACATTGTATGTTTGAAAATTCAAGAAAAATCGAGTTGTTAAGAGTATCCGGGTTTAAAACTTTAATTTAAGTCTTTAAGTTGTAAATTCTTTCCAAAATTGTTTCCAGTTATTAACCGAGTAGTCGATCTAACTCAATACATAGTAAAAATCCCCAAATATTTAAAATGGCCTTATTACAATAAAGAAAAATTAACCCAAAAGTAATTAAGAATCTAAAGTGCATAAACAATAAAACAACTTCTGCATGGCCACCTCGAATCTACTCCACATAAGACCCTTAAGGCCTATCTTCCCTAGCTCTCCCCTAAAGGCTCTAAACCAAAAATTTACCTAAGGTCCAAACTTAGCCTCAAGATTTCCCGAAGCCCCCAAACACATACAAATAGCATATAGAGCACCACATAAATATGACTTAAAAAAATGCAAGACCCCTAAATCCTAGATGTTACAGTTCTACCCCCTTAAAAAAATAATTTCGGCCTCGAAATTACCTGATCAAAATAAGTGAGGGTATTGCTGTCGCATCGCTTCTTCCGAATCCAACGAAGCTTCTTCTGAACCATGGTTACACCACAATACTTTGACTAGAGGAACTGATTTCTTTCGAAGTACCTTCACATCTCGCTCCAGAATCTGAATCGGTTCTTCTTCATAGGACAAATCTGGTCTCAACTCAACTTCCTCAACTGGCACTACGTGAGATGGATCCTATAGATAACGATGTAGCATTGACACGTGGAACACATCATGCATCTGCTTCAATTCTAACGGCAACTCTAACTGGTAAGCCACCGGCCCCACTCGCTTCAAAACTCGATAAGGCCCTATAAACCTGGGACTTATTTTACCCTTGCGTCCAAATCTCATCACCTTCTTCCATGGCGAAACTTTCAGGAACACACTATCACCCACGGCAAATTCTATCTCTTTCCGCTTAAGATCCGCATACGACTTCTGTCTGTCAGATGCCTCTTTCAATCGTGCTCGGATTACCTTAACCTTTTCCTCTGATTCTGCCACTATCTCTGGACCCAAAACATGACGTTCACCTAATTCTATCCAACACATAGGAGTGCGACACTTCCATCCATACAATGCTTCATACAGTGCCATCCGAATACTTGCTTGGTAACTGTTGTTGTATGCAAACTCCGCCAAAGGCAAGAATTCCTCCCAGCTACCCCTGAAGTCGATAACGCAACCCCTTAACATATCCTCTAACACCTGAATTACCCTTTCATACTGGCCGTCTGTCTATGGATGAAATGCCGTGCTAAAGTCCAGCCTGGTACCCAAAGCCTGATGCAACGCCCTCCAAAACCTCTGACGTAAATCTAGGATCCCTATCCGATATGATCGACACCGGCACTCCATGCAGTCTCACAATTTCTGCTACATACAGCTTCGCTAATCTCTGCAGAGAGTAATCAACCCGAACAGGTATGAAATGTGCGGACTTTGTCAATCGATCCACAATCACCCATACCGAGTCCTTCTTAGTAGGCGTAAGAGGAAGCCCACTAACGAAATCCATTGTGATTCTCTCCCACTTCCATTGCAGAATCTTCACTTGTTGCAGCAACCCCGAAGGTACTTGGTGTTCAGCTTTGACCTGCTGACATGTCAAGCACTTCCCCACAAATTCTGTGATCCTTACACAACTTTGATCCTTATACAACTTACTTCCTCCAGGATGCATAGCATAAGGGCTACTATGCGAATTCCGAAGAATCTTCTACCTCAATTCCATATCCTTCGGCATACACACCCTACCACGGAAACACAGAACTCGGTCACTGTTCACACTATAGTCCTCTAACTCCCCACTCTAAACTTGCTAAAATCAAGTACTCAAAACCTCATCCACCAACTGTTTCTCTTTTACCTGACTTAACCATGCCGGCTTTACCTACTGCTCTGCTAACAAACTCCTGTCATCATAAAGACTAAGATGCGTGAACATCGCTCTCAGATCTGATACCACCTTCCGACTTAGTGCATCCGCCACCACATTCGCTTTACCCAGGTGATACTCAATCGAACAGTCATAATCCTTTAACAGCTCCACCCACCTTCGTTGTCTCAAGTTCAGATCTTTCTGATCAATAGATACTTCAGGCTATTGTGGTCCGAGTAGATCACTGACTTCTCTCCATACAGATAATGCCTCCATACTTTTAAAGTGAAAACTACTGCTGCCAACTCCAGATCGTGCATCGGGTAGTTAACTTCATGCGGTCTCAACTGCCGAGACGCATAAGTAACCACCTTCCCTTCCTGCATCAGTACACAACCTAACCCCGTATGAGAAGCATCACAATACACCACAAAATCTTTTTCCGCCACAGGCTAAATCAAAACCGGAGCTTCTATCAAAATTTTCTTTAGCTTCTCGAAACTCTCCTGCTGCTTATCCGACCATACAAAAGGTACCTCCTTTTTCAACAACTTAGTCAAAGGTGCCGCTATTGAAGAGAAACCCTTGACAAACCTCCTATAGTACCCTGCTAGCCCCAAGAAACTACGAATTTTTGCTACCGACTTAGGTAGTTTCCACTCCAGTACTGCCTCAACCTTCCGAGGATCCACCCTTATTCCCTCCGCGGATACCACATGACCCAAAAAGTGACTTCACTCAACTAGAATTCACACTTGCTAAACTTGGCGTACAACTTCTTTCCTTAAAATTTGCAGCACTACCCGAAGATGTGCATCATGCTCTTCTTCCGACTTGGAATACACCAGGATGTCGTCTATGAACACCATGACGAATTGATCCAAGTAAGGTTGGAAAACCCGATTCATCATATCCATAAACACATTCGGTGCGTTAGTCAACCTGAACGGCATTACCAGGAATTCGTAGTGCCCGTATCGAGTCTGAAATGCCGTCTTATGGATATCAGCCTTCTTCACCTCAAGTTGGTGATACCCCGACCTCAAATCTATCTTTGAAAAGATCGCAGCTCCTTTGAGCTGGTCAAACAAGTCGTCTATCCTCGACAGCGGGTACTTGTTCTTGATCGTCAGCTTATTCAACTGGCGGTAATCTATGCACATATGCATAGACTCGTCTTTCTTCTTTACGAACAACACTGTTGCTCCCCATGGAGACACACTGGGTCGAATAAACCTGCGATCTAGCAACTCTTGGATTTGGGCTTTTTGCTCCACCAACTCCTTTGGTGCCATTCTGTACGGAGCGATAGACACTGGCGTTGTACCTGGCAATAGGTCGATTCCAATTTCCACCTCCCGATCGGAGGTAACCTTGGAAGTTCTTCTGAAAAAACATCCACAAACTCCTTTACTGTCCTGACCTCCCTCACAGCTGCTTCCTTAGCATCCAAAGCACTCACAAACATCAAAAAGCCAAGCACCCCTTCTTCACCATCTTCTCCGTCTTAAGAGCAAACACTACGTTAGACAGGTAGTCTCTACTCTCACCTATCACTACAACCTCATAGTTCTTGGAGTCCTCAATGACATGCGCTTAGCAGCACAGTCCAGATTCACACAATACCTTACTAACCAATCCATCCCTAAGATCAGGTCAAATTCCCGAACGTAGCTCCATCAAGTCAGCTGGGAACACCACCCCCTAAATCTCTAAAGGCACATCTCTAAAGAGTTTATCTACCACCACAGATTGCCATAAAGGACTAAATACAGTCATCTTCCTAGAGACAGTCTCAGAGTTCACATTCAAGGTTCCAGACACTATGCTAGCAATGTAAGAGTGCGTTGACCCAACATCAATTAAAGCAGTAAAGGGTAACCCATAAATAAGGAACGTACCCGTGATAACATCTGGTGCTCCCCCTCCTCACGACGTTTGGCTGCATACACTAACCCTGGTTGCCTTGCATCTGAGCTCCTAGCACCTCTTCCCGATGCTCCACGACCTCGGCCAAAACCATTTCCTCTACGGTTCAGACCATGACCTTTCGACATTTGTGGACCACCCCTTCCTGGCTGCATATACCCCTGACCTACTGTCTGAGCCCTATCCACATTCTGGGGACAATTCTTCACTAAGTGAGCCTTGGACCCACACCTGAAGCACTCCTTACTCCTTCCCCAGCACTCACCTACATGAGTCCTCCCACACCGAGCACATGGACGGACCTGATTCCCAGCAGCTGGCATAAAAGCACCAGTAGAATTATCCACCCTATGCTTTTTTAAAACCCCCCAAGATCCTGATGGTCCAAAACCCCTCTTATTCTGGCCTCTATCTCTATCTCTATTCTGCCTTTTAGTTCGCTTAACTTCCTTGGGATCCGAGCTTTCTCCACCAAAGTAGCAAAGTCCCTCCCACGCTGAGGAGCTATCAACACCCACAGTTCATCTCGTAGCCCATCCTCAATTCTCACACAACACTCATAATCAGTAGCAACAATCCCTCGGGCATACCGACTTAACCTCAAGAATTCTACCTCATATTCCGCTACTAACTTACCCCCTTGCACCAGATTCAGAACGCCTTCCTCTGTGCATCCACGTAACTAGCTCCAACGTACTTCCCCTCAAACTTTACATTAAAATAACCCCAATCTACTTGGTTCGCTGGAGTACCCTCTCTGACGGTAAGCCACCACTGATAGGCCTCATCCCGAGTAAAGATACAGTACCTTTCAGCTTTTCCTCCGCTGTGTAGTCTAAGTCATCCATGATCCTCTCGACTGCCTCTAACCAATACTCCACCACATTCGGAGCTACCCCCGAGACACCTCTAAATATCTCAGCTCCATTCACTTGAAGTCTCTCAGAAACGGACTTCCGGGCCCTAGTACCCATATTCGATCCCGCAACTCTTTCCAAAACTCACAGCATAGCCTGAGATACTACGTCATCTCCACCCATCTGATCTTGAAACTTAGCTTCTATTGCAGGCGTCGTTTCATTCCCTGATCCATGACCAGACCCAACTGGTTTCGACATGACCATTTTGCCCTACCACGCCCACGCCAGACACGACCTCGCCCCTAGAACTCATGCCTATCGTTGTGTTTTAATCTGTTTTAAGAAATTTTATGCATTAACTTCTTGTTCCACTGATTACCCACAAGCAATTTTATGTAAAGACATTTAATAGTAGCTCTTTCGGTCACTCAAAGTTTTTGTCTCAAGTCTTCCACCCTAATCCGAGAATCACATTCATTCATCAACACTATCCACTACACACGTTCACCACTTTGAGCATTTTCGTCCGTTCCCAACCCAGAGGTATTTTCGTAATTTATCCTATAGGGGTATTTTTCATGATTTTCAAAATATAAAGGTATCTTGGTAATTTTGCCAAACAGGGGTATTTTGGTAATAAATTGAGGGTAGTATGGTAATTTTTTTGAAATCAAGGGTAATTTGATAGTTTTACAAAATCGGGTATTCGGTCCCTTTCGGGTTTTAGTTATAGGTTTGACCCGTTAACAAGTCCTCATGGTTAAGGTGAACAATCACTGTGCACCAAGTAGGATTCCAGAAAAGAGGAGGTGAGTCGCTAGGACTGCTTAAATACCAAGCTCATTCGGAATGCCTAGACATGTGCATGCTTGTTACCACAGCTGAACTCTGCGACTTATTCCCGGGTTTGGTGAAATAAGTTAAGTCTTATGAAGTTTAGTGTTAGAGTAAGCTAATATTAAGGTTCAATAGTTCTTAACTTACTAATATACGATCCCATATCACCCATCATTTCTACATACAAATCATACAATGGTTTAACGTACTTACCTGGTGGACATCGGGCCGGAGACGCAGGTGCCATGCCAGAATAAACCTGAATAGCTTGTAGAAATACATGTTTTAGTAAAACCCATCTTTGGAAAACATTTTGAGCCAAAAAACCCTCAAAGTTGAGTTTTGAACTTGGCTATAATACCAAACTGTAACACCCCAAACCCACCCCAAACCCGGCCCAAAACACCATGGCCGAATTCAGAATGTTACTAGAAAAATGTTTGAAAAGAATTTGATTTAAGGGTGAAACACGTTTTGAGTTTAAAATATTTTTCTTAGTTTATAGGAGATAACTGGTTTACAACATGTTCGTCGTTTTGAAAGTAGGTTGCCGAGGAGAATGAAAACTTTGAAGGTCGTGTGTAGTATAAAACATTGTACGTTTGAAAATTCAAGAAAAATCAAGTTGTTAAGAGTATCTGGGTTTAAAACTTTAATTTAAGTCTTTAAGTTGTAAATTCTTTCCAAAATTGTTTCCAGTTATTAACCGGTAGTCAATCTAACTCAATACATAGTAAAAATCCCCAAATATTTAAAATGGCCTTATTACAATAAAGAAAAATTAACCCAAAAGTAATTAAGAATCTAAAGTGCATAAACAAATAAAACAACTTCTCCATGGCCACCTCGAATCTACTCCACATAAGAACCCTTAAGGCCTATCTTCCCCTAGCTCTCCCCTAAAGGCTCTAAACCAAAAATTTACCTAAGGTCCAAACTTAGCCTCAAGATTTCCCGAAGCCCCCAAACACATACAAACAGCATATAGAGCACACTACCACATAAATATGACTTAAAAAAAATGCAAGACCCCTAAATCCTAGATGTTACAAAAATGATGCCAAAGTAGAGTTTTTTTTAGGTTCTATGTTCTTGATATGTTAATGAAGGGAAATAAGAGGAAGTGATGGGAAATATTGTAGAGAAATGAAATAAGGGTTGTTAATCAACATTTTGCACAAAAATAGTTTTGGACATAGCAACAGTAGTCTAACTTTAAAAAATCACCAAAAATTTTGGAAATGGAATTAGAGATTGAATAAAATATGAAATTAAATTTTATTGAACATATTGTTTCATATAAGAAACGGTGTAAGCAATGGAATTTTAAATTATGAGATATAATAAATTTTGTAAGACAAGGTCGAATGATTTGGGTTCCCTTGTTCGACTTTGAAAATAATTAAAATTGTAAAAAATAATTATGGATTTAAATTCATATGTTTAAATTATTAATTTTCAATAGAAACAAATAGAAATATCATCCAAACCCCGTACCAAGAGATAATTAATTTTCAGTAAAGAAAGGTCAAGTCATCAAATAGAAAAATAGGATAAATTTGAAGATTTTACTGTCCTTATTGGATAAATTATAAATTCTAAAAATTTTATGATAGAAAGATATTTGAGTCTAGTTTCAAAAACATCAAGTAGATCTTAATTTAAAATTTTGTAGCTTAAGATATAAATAATTTAGTGACTATGACCAAAGTGGACAGCTTGATATGAACATATAAGTAAATATCAGAATTATATACATTAAGGATGTGGAATGAGAGGAGGAGGAAAATATATGAATATTTAGCTAGAATGGGTTTATATTAAAAATGACTAATTTGCATGTTTTAGGCTCAAAGACTAAATTGAATAAAAGTAAAACTCTAGGGGAAATTTTGTAAAAATGTCAAAAATGACCAAATTGCATGAAATGAATTGTTATGTTATTTAAATTAAGAAATTGAATGAAATTATTAATTTAGATCAAGATCAGGTGGAAAATAGAGAAAAATAGAAAATTTCTAAAATGCCCCTGAATCTCGGTATTTTTGTAATTTAGTCGGGTAAGTTCGTGTAACTAAATTGTGTTTATTTTTATGCTTGAATTGAGTGTGGTACGTGTTTATGTTAATTATATAAATGTTATAATGTATGAAATAATCACATGTCTGTTAATTTTGAAAAATGTTAAGTTCCGTTTAAATAATGAAATTTGATGGATACATGATTTCCTGTATTGAAAGTGGTCCTGCATATGTTGCGGATAGAATATAGCTCAGACGAGCAGTCCTGTTATAAGCCCTCTCGAATGTCCTGTTATATAGTTCCTACGAGCATCCTAATCAGTGCTTATCCTACATGTGTTGAGCACTACCTCAGCTCTTTGTGAGCGTCCTGTTATATGATCGATTGTGATCCTGCATATATTGCGGACACAAATCTAGCTTTTCGTGAGCGTCCTGATATAAGCTCTTATGAGCTTCCTGATATGGTTCGCTTGAACTTCCTTTTATGCTACCAGAGCTCCCTGTTAATAACTCTTCGGAGTTACCTATTAAGCTAAATGAGCTTTCTGTTCTAAACTCTTATGTGTAACACCCCTAACCCGTGTCCATCGCTGGAACAAGATTTCAGAGCATTACCGAAACATCCAGAAGCATTTACAGATAATTCACACAAGTTACTATTCATTAACTGAGATTATTCATAACATCCCTTAAATAGACCCTCAAGGCCCAATACAAGCCTTGGAAACAAGTCGGGACTTAATTGGGACCTCTAAGAATTTTTTGCGAAATTAAAAAATTTTCCTAAGGTGCAGGGCTCACATGCCTGTGTGGTCTAAGGGACACAGCCGTGCTATAGGTCGTATTCGATTTAGGTTACTCTCTGACTTGCACCACACGGCCAAGCCACACGCCCGTGTACTAGGTCGTGTTTTTAATTAATTTAATTTGAATTAGGTGCAAGTTTCACACGGCCAAGACACATGCTCGTGTTCTAGGACATGTAGAACACACAACTGAGACACATGCCCTTGTCTCTGCCTGTGTGCTCAATTCTGAGCATTTTGTTTCTCAAAATTAAGGTGCAGGGGACACACGGCTAAAACACATGCCCATGGGACAAGCCGTGTGTCTACCCATGTGGACAAAGTAAATTCTATTTACCAAGCCATTTGCCACCCTCATGTGCACACACATATACACAACCTCAATTTCACATTCCATGGTATTCATAACAATTAAAGCAACCACAATCAAGACTAAAACGTACCAATTCCATGCTAGCATATCAATCATTTAACGAGCAATTATAACCCACATCACAAAAGACATTGGCACATATACATACATATATATATATATATACTTACAACCAATTTAACTAAGATAAGCCAAATCTCTTGGCTTTATACAAAATGAATCATTTAATAATTTCAAGCCAACACATTTGGCCAAATCATAATGACACATTGTAACACCCTGGTTTAGGGGCTATGCATGTGGGGTATAACTCATGTTCTAGTGGGTTTTGGGTAGGCTTGGATGTGTTGAGAGGTGTTGAGAGTGCTCGGAGTAAAAGGGAAGACTTTGGAAAATTTTGATTTTCAGGGGGTTAAGAAGGGAATCGGGCCAAGGGAGGCCTTAAGTATATTTTTCGGTAATTTTTGGCACAAGGAAGAGCTTGGCGAAGTGGCTAGCGTGCGCCACTTAGGCGCTGAAGGGGGAGAAGGGCGCTGGTTCGAGTGGAGGCAGCAGCAGTTTGGCGTTTTATTTTTCATATGTAGTATTGGGCCTGAGTATGAAGGCTTTATGAATAATTGTTGGGGCTCTATGGACATGAAAGGCAGGTGGGCGGAGTGGCGCTGCATGTAAGGGCGCTGGGTAAAGGTCGCGAGTTCGAGGCGCAAGGAAGGCAGAGTTTTGATATTTTGCAAGCAGGCGTTAAGTGCTGGGAAGGCTTAAAAGAATTTGTTGCGCTTTTGATATAAAGCGCCTTAGGTTAATGGCCTGGGTGCTACATGGTCGTTGGTTCCCTGTGTCGTGTGTTCGAGCCTTGGAGGTCTTGGTGGGTTTTTTCTTTCTTTTGCAGAGTGTGCAAAGGACGGCACATGGGTGGTGGAGGATAAGGATGAGTTTGGTTGTTATTTCTTTTGAATTCGGTGGGATAATGGGTTAATTTTTTTTAGTTTTTTTATTTTATATTTCAATTGGAGGGGTGGTAATGGATTAAAGGTGGGTTTTATTTTTAAATTTTGAATTGATTTAAAATGGTTGGCTGGGAGCAAATTTGGGGGTTGGATTAATTCAAATGTGTTGAATTAGTGGCTAGGAGAGATTCTAGGAGTCGTCAATTCTTTAAATAAGGGAGGTGCTCACCTTTTGTTTTTTTTTCACCATTTGTGCTCCTCGTCAAACTTGTTCCCCATTTCTTTGGTTGTCAATCCTAGTCCCTCTTAAGCTTTCATCCATTTGTCTTCCATACTCTACCAACACTAAAATATCCCTTCTCTTCACCTATGCACTTTGGTAGAATCTTCAAGGTCACCTAGCCGATTTTCTTACTTGGTTCTCTCTATTTTCCTAAGTCAAACCATTTCATATTGTCTCCCATACCTTCTTTCTTTCTCTTTGTCCGAAATCTTTCTAGCGGGGGTTGGCCGAATCTTAAGCAGGGGGGTGGAGCGTTTGAGTCTCTGCTCTAGTCATTGTGAAGGGTAAGGTTTTACGTTATAGTTTATTTCTTTTGATGTTTCATTAACGAAAGGTGGTCTTGGTGTTTAAGGTTTGGCGAATGTTCTTATTGTCTTATTATGAAAATTCTTTTGTGGGTAGCCAATGTGAAGGAGTCAGAGGAAGGGACTCTTAAGTCTTATTCATCAAGTGTTGTAAGAGCGGTTAGGATTTGATCGATTGTATCTAACAAGGTGCGTAACCATCGCACTATTTCTCGATTTGCTCGCTAGCTATTAACATATGTGTTATGTGGAAGCCGATTATAATGGCTTAAGTGATGTGAATCGATGATGGTAAGATTGGTCGTGATATATATATATATTTTATACATGTTTGATGTGGTTTTGATCAATAATAAATACTCACCTTATATGATATTCTTGCATGATTTATTGACACATGGGCATGGGATTGGATTGAAGAAGGAGGAAGTGTACACAAGTTGTACGTGGTCTAATGATAGCTCCGACTACATTAGCGCTTGATGGCTAGCTTTGTGCTACCTCAAGGGAGATGTCGGCTCGGTGCCCATCTCGACGGTCGATGGCTATGTGCATCACCGTAGGCAAAAAATGTTGTTGGATCACTTTGGTTGATCGGTGGCTCAGCCACGGCCTCGAGCAGCGAGTTTGCCGAGGTAAGATTTAAGGATCACGATGTGATCAGTGGTGGTTTATCCACGGCCTTAGGCAGGGAGTCCGCCAAGGTTGGAGTACTGTTGGTTTGTGGGTTAATGAGATGCATATGTGCATGACTTGCTATGTGAATTGTTTGGTATTGGGCCTAGCCCATACGTGGGAAATTGTGTTGTGGTTATGCATCGAGTCCGTGGACTCACCCAATTATTTTCCTAACATTTCGTGTGATGCGAGATTGGACCGGATCGGAGAGGACACGTGGTGGCGTGTCGAAGGAAAAGTTTTAATTATTTTTTAGCTTTCTTAATACGAGGTACTAAATTAGAAAGGGGTTGTAATAAAGGCCCGATGATTATTGTTTTTGGGTATTGTATTAATTAAAGCTTGATGACATTGAATCACTATTTGAAGTTGGTTTCGCTTATAAACTTTATTCAAAGGATATGCACTAAGGTTTTAATTGGGATATTCTAAGATATTAAAGTTTTTCATACAAATCTCAAATAGACAAGGTTTTCAAAAGATAGTAAGTTTTCATGTTTTAAATTCTAAGTAAAAGAAAATTATTTTTTTACTAACATAACCAGATTCTATTCGTAATGAATGGGCCGGGTTTGGGGATGTTACGATTTATATCGAGTCCTGGCTCAAAACTCGGCTTTGAGGGTTTTGGGCCCAAAACATATTCAAAATGGGCTTTTGAAATGAGAGCTTTTATAAAAGGTTTTCGAGTTATTCGGCATGGCACTGTATCTCTACCGAGTCCACTGTAAGTACTTCGGACTTTCTTGAAGTGATTTGTTTATATGAATTAATTTGGGCTTAGTTTGGGCTCAGAGAATAGAATAATAGGATCTGTTGGACCCTAGGATTAGACTACTCAAACAATGGCATAAGACTTAAAGCTCTTAAACAAACTCGTGAAGAAAGTCGCCGAGTTAAGGTGTGGCAACCTGTAGCGCATGTCTAGGATTGGATCCGAAGAGCACGGTACTTAAGCATCCTCGTGACTCACCTCCTCTTCGCAGAATCCTACCAGTGCGTAGCTATGGTTCACCTTAACCAAGAGGACTTGTTCATAAGCTAAACCGATTATTAAAACCCAAAAGGGAATTAGCCTTACTGCTTTTAAAACTTTCGCTTTTAAAATTTTTCAAATTTACCCTTTGGTTTGTGAAACCCTAAACTGGTTTTGAAGAACGTTTTTTTTTATTCACAAAATTACCAAAATGCCCCTAGTGGCAAAATTACAAAAATACCCTTGTGTTATAAAATTACTGCTCTACCCTCAATTTTTATGCTTTTTACGTGGTAAAATACCAAAATCTCGAAGTTTTCAAATATTAAGATACCTTGGTTTGAAAAAAATTACGAAAATACCTCGGTTGATAAAAATTATCGAAATGCCCTTGGTTTCTAAATTTTCGCTTCCTCTCAACTTTTATTGAAATATTCCTATTTTACCAAATATCGAAAACCCTATTTTATGAAATACGTTGATATTCGATTTGGAGAATTTACTGAAAATGCCCATGATTTCCAAAATTACTTAAAATGACCCTACTTTTTGAATTTTTGCAACACACTTTGTTTGAGAAACAAAATTTTCAAGACGACCCTCGAGATTTTGTAAATTTTGAAGTTGGAAAACTATTTTTCAAAATTGACTCGAGTTATTACCAAAATACCCTCTTTAGGAAAAATGATTTAATTTACCCCTGGTAGGGAAGGAAACTTGATTGCTCGAAGAACTACTCTCTAAACTTCATTACATAAAATTACTCGTGGTTATAACAAAGAAACAATAATTTCTAATCCATAAAACTTTCTAAATGATTAAATCGAGGCTAGATATGAGTTCTAGGGGCGTGGTCGCAATACTCGTGGACGTAGAGGCGGGGATGTGTCGGTTTGAACCGGTTGGGTCACGCCATGGGTCGAAAGCGATGCACCACCACCACCGTTGAGGTTGAACAACAGGATCGACCGAGGAGACGACGTAGTGTCACAAGTCGTGTTATGAGTACTCGAACGAGTGGCGCGAGCCAATGTGGGCAATAGGAATCTAAGTCTGTGCAGAGACTTAGGCGAATGGAGCCGAGGTTTTCGAGGAGTGTCCAGGGTAGCTCAGAATGTGGCGAAATCTTGGCTGGAGGCGCTTGAAAGGATTATGGATGATCTCGACTTAACCGCCGAGGAGAAGCTTAAGGGTGTTGTTTCGTTGTCATGGATGAGGCCTACCGGTGGTGGCTCACGGTTAAAGAAAGTACCCTCGGATCGAGTGGATGGGGCTACTTTAAGATCAAGTTTGAAGGAAAGTTTGTCTGAGCGAGCTATGTGGATGCTCGAAGAAGGCGTTCCTTAACTTGGTGCAAGGAAACAAGTCGATAGCGAGTACTGAAGTCGAAGTTTCGTTTGAGCCGGTATGTTTCGGGGCATCGTGGCAACGGATTATGAGAGATGTGTTAGATTTGAAGATGGTCTGCGGATGAGTGTGAGTTTTGATTGCTCGCATCGTGAAAGAGACTTCGCTGCTTTAGTGGAGAAAGCTCGAATAATGAGGAGGTCAAGAAGGCCGAGAGGCACAATAGAGAAAGAAACCGTGATAAGAGAAGTGTTGGATCGCCGTAAGTGTTTGAGAGGGTCCGAAAAGACCGAGGGTTGAGACTCTGCTCATATTGCTAAGCCAGCCGCCGGAAATCCAGATCGTCCGTGTGCGCAGTGCGGAAGGTATCATGTTGGCGAGTGCTGGAATTGGGTTCGGGAGTACTTCAGATGCAAGTCTAAATCTCATCTGATTAAGGATTGTCCCCAGAACCCGAATAGGACTCAGATAGTGGGTCAAGGTTATGTGCAACCAGGCAGAGGTGGTCAGCAGGCGACGAGAGGTCGTGGTCCGAACCATGGAGGAAATGGTTCCGGCCAGGGTCGGGGAGCAGTAGACCGCAGTAATGGTGGCACTGAGGCAAGGCGGCCAGGACTGGTTTATGCGGTTCACCGGAGAGAGGATAATGATGTGCCTGATGTGTCAGCTGGTAAGTTCCTTGTGTTTGGAATATCTTTTGTTGTTTTGTTCGTTTTGGTGATTGTTTGATCTGTTGCTCATAAAGTAGTTGGAACCTTGAGTATGAACCTAGAAACGATGCCTAGAAGGTATATTAGCTCCTTAGGATCAGAGTGCGCAGCCATAGCGTAGTGGGAGGAATTGGATTGTTAGACAAGTAATTTCGAGGACGAAATTATTTTAAGGAGGGTAGAATTGTAACACCCTGGTTTAGGGGCTATGCATGTGGGGTATAACTCATGTTCTAGTGGGTTTTGGGTAGGCTTGGATGTGTTGAGAGGTGTTGAGAGTGCTCGGAGTAAAAGGGAAGACTTTGGAAAATTTTGATTTTCAGGGGGTTAAGAAGGGAATCGGGCCAAGGGAGGCCTTAAGTATATTTTTCGGTAATTTTGGCACAAGGAAGAGCTTGGCGAAGGCTAGCTAGCGCCACTTAGCGTCAAGGGGGAGAAGGCTACTGGTTCGAGTGGAGGCAGCAGCAGTTTGGCGTTTTATTTTTCATATGTAGTATTGGGCCTGAGTATGAAGGCTTTATGAATAATTGTTGGGGCTCTATGGACATGAAAGGTAGGTGGGCGGAGTGGCGCTGCATGTAAGGGCGCTGGGTAAAGGTCGCGAGTTCGAGGCGCAAGGAAGGCAGAGTTTTGATATTTTGCAAGCAGGCGTTAAGTGCTGGGAAGGCTTAAAAGAATTTGTTGCGCGCTTTTGATATAAAGCAGCGCCTAGGCCGAATGGCCTGGGGGTGCTACATGGTCGTTGGTTCCCTGTGTCGTGTTCGAGCCTTGGAGGTCTGGTGGGGTTTTTCTTTCTTTTTGCAAAGCAGGGCAGGTGGTGGGCGGCACATGGGTGGTGGAGGATAAGGATGAGTTTGGTTGTTATTTCTTTTGAATTCGTGGGATAATGGGTTAATTTTTTTTAGTTTTTTTATTTTATATTTCAATTGGAGGGGTGGTAATGGATTAAAGGTGGGTTTTATTTTAAATTTTGAATTGATTTAAAATGGTTGGTGGGAGCAAATTTGGGGTTGGATTAATTCAAATGTGTTGAATTAGTGGCTAGAGAGATTCTAGGAGTGGTCAATTCTTTAAATAAGGGAGGTGCTCACCTTTGTTGGTTTTTTTCACCATTTGTGCTCCCGCCAAACTTGTTCCCCATTTCTTTGGTTGCCGAATCCTAGTCCCCTCTTAAGCCTTCATCCATTTGTCTTCCATACTCTACCAACACTAAAATATCCCTTCTCTTCACCTATGCACTTTGGTCAATCTTCAAGGTCACCGCCGATTTTCTTACTTGGTTCTCTCTATTTTTCCTAAGTCAAACCATTTCATATTGTCTCCCATACCTTCTTTCTTTCTCTTTGTCAAATCTTTCTAGCGGGGTTGGTTAATCTTAAGCAGGGGTGGAGCGTTTGAGTCTCGCTCTAGTCATTGTGAAGGGTAAGGTTTTACGTTATAGTTTTTTCTTTTGATGTTTCGTTAACTAAAGGTGGTCTTGGTGTTTAAGGTTTGGCGAATGTTCTTATTGTCTTATTATGAAAATTCTTTTGTGGGTAGCCAATGTGAAGGAGTCAGAGGAAGGGACTCTTAAGTCTTATTCATCAAGTGTTGTAAGAGCAGTTAGGATTTGATCGATTGTATCTAACAAGGTGCGTAACCATCGCACTATTTCTCGATTTGCCTGCTAGCTATTAACATATGTGTTATGTGTGGAAGCCGATTATAATGGCTTAAGTGATGTGAACCGATGATGGTAAGATTGGTCGTGATATATATATATATATATATATTTTATACATGTTTGATGTGGTTTTGATCAATAATAAATATTCACCTTATATGATATTCTTGCATGATTTATTGACACATGGGCATGGGATTGGATTGAAGAAGGAGGAAGTGTACACAAGTTGTACGTGGTCTAATGATAGCTCGGCCACATTAGCGCTTGATGGCTAGCTTTGTGCTACCTCAAGGAGATGTCGGCTCGGTGTTCATCATCTCGTGATCGATGGCTATGTGCATCACCGTAGGCGTAATATGTTGTTGGATCACTTTGGTTGATCGGTGGTTTCACCACTACCTCGAGCAATGAGTTTGCCGAGGTAAGATTTAAGGATCACGATGTGATCGGTGGTGGTTTATCCACGCCTTAGCGTGAGTCCGCCGAGGTTGGAGTACTGATTGGTTTGTGGGTCAATGAGATGCATATGTGCATGACTTGCTATGTGAATTGTTTGGTATTGGGCCTAGCCCATACGTGTGGGAAATTGTGTTGTGGTTATGCATCGAGTCCGTGGACTCACCCAATTATTTTCCTAACATTTCGTGATGCGAGATTGGACCGGATCGGAGAGGACACGTGGTGGCCCGTGCCGAAGGAAAAGTTTTAATTATTTTTTTAGCTTTCTTAATACGAGGTACTAAATTAGAAAGGGGTTGTAATAAAGGCCTGATGATTATTGTTTTTGGGTATTGTATTAATTAAAGCTTGATGACATTGAATCACTATTTGAAGTTGGTTTCGTTTATAAACTTTATTCAAAGGATATGCACTAAGGTTTTAATTGGGATATTCTAAGATATTAAAGTTTTTCATACAAATCTCAAATAGACATGGTTTTCAAAAGATAGTAAGTTTTCATGTTTTAAATTCTAAGTAAAAGAAATTTTTTTTTTTACTAACATAACCAGATTCGGTCGTAATGAATGGGCCGGGTTTGGGGATGTTACACACATATAACAAAATGACCAAGTCCCTATACATGCCATATACTCAAAATGTTAAGTTCATCGATACCCAAAATAACCGTTTGATAGTGTGATGCAATCTCTGACAATCTTCAACCCAAGCTAGCTTGGTAACACTATAAAACATGGAAAATAAAACAGAGTAAGCTATATAGCTTAGTAAGCTCATTTGAAGGAAATAAGAAAATCTTACCATACATTTAACATTCAAGTAACAGAATATAAGATGATGTAATTTACTCTAATCTCATAACCATATTTCATTCCATCACAAACTTACCTTAAATTTATCATTGCGCGAATTTAATATTCATAAGCTCTGTGTACATAATTGTACCATCTCGTAATGGTTTCATACTTATTTTCATCTTGGACATACCCGTTGAACCACTTGGAATACTATTGGATACTTGAAAATCTTGCACACAAGGTGTCACATATGTAGCGAATGCTACCTCAATCACATATAAGCTCACTTTTGAGCTGAAAATGGGCCCTCTCACACAAGCTGTCGGTAAGTACGAGACGTGGCTACACGGTGCTGCTCACACAAGCTGTCAAGTAACTGCAACACATATCGATATACTCAGCCACTAGTAGGACGTACAGGACTAGCACCTGAATCACGTAAATCACATAATCACATAAATTCCTATTGACATGTCACTTGTATCCTAATCTATTCCTAAGGTTCAACCGGGATTTCACATTTTTTGAATCTTTGTTGAACGTGTCCATAAAGTCATTAATACAGTTCATGCAATATTAAAGCATTTAAAATACAATTACAATGATGGTTATTAACATACGAACTTACCTCAGTACAAAAACAGCGTAATAGACCTATTCGTCAAATACTTTGTTTTTCCCCCGATTTAGGTCTGAACCTCGTTTTTCTTGATCTATAATATCAAATTTAACTTATTTAATTATCACATTATTCTATTCAGCCCGAAAACACCTTATGGTAAAATTTTCATTTTTACCCCTAACATTTCAACATTTTATAATTTAGTCCCTAGGCTCGTAAAATGAATTTCATTCAATTTCATCACAACCCAAGCCTAGCCGAATATTACTTGTACTCATAACAACCCACATTTTTCATTTATCACTTTTTTACACATTTTATAACCTTTTACAAATAAGTCCCTATTTGACTTTTTACCGAATATCACTTTACAAATGTTGTTTAACTAACTATAAACATGCATTTTCTATCATCAAACATCAAAATACATGCATATTGAACATGGGTAAACTCTAGACTTCAACTTTCTCTCAAATTATTCCTTGGAATAGGTAGATTAGGTTACAACGATCTCAAAAATATAGAAATCATGAAAAACGGGACAAGAACGGACTTACAATTGAGCTTGAAAGCTTGCATAAAAACCCTAGCTATGGCTTCTTGAGAATTTCGGCTATGGAGGACTAAATTGAAGAAGAAAGACACTTTTATTTAGTTAATTTTGTCTTTATTTACCAAATTACTAAAATACCCCTAATGCATAACTTTAAAATTTTACCTAGCCATGTCCTTTTTTGTCCACCCTAAAGTATAGTGGTCTAATTACTACATAAGGACTTCCAATTAAAATTTCATAGCAATTAGACACCTTTAACTTATAGAATTCAAGTTTTACACCTATTACAATTTAGTCCTTTTAGACTAATTGAGTACTCAATCAATAAAATTTCTTAACAAAACATAATTATTTAATTATGTTGTAGACCTTAAAATAGTAAATAAATAAATATTTCTACTTTGGATTTGTGGTCCCGAAACCACTATTTCGATTTGACCCAAAAACGGCCTGTTACATTATGAGTTTCCTGTTTAGCCCGAATAAGCGTCCTGTTACATGGCTCATCTGAGCATCCTGTTATACGGCTCGAGAGTGTGCTTCCTGATTATATGCCCTAAAGGGTACCCCTGAATATGAATTGATGGATCACTGATTCGTATACCTCATGTATACTACCTGGGTATCCATCGATATTTCAGTGATTTAACGGACAAAACTCCTGATGTGAGAAAATATGAGTTTAATATAATTTATTTCTTAAATATCCTTGAAAAACGTGGAAATGATATTTATTTGATATATTGAAATATGACATGGAAAATACATGTATATGAAACTTGCTTGATAATTATGTATATTCATGATTATGAACTATTACCTAATAAATATACACGAAATTCATGAAAATGATGGTACATGAAATATTGATATAATGATATATGTTTATAAAGAAATAGCAAAAGAATGATATGTATCATGACATGTAAATATGTGACTATATTTGATATGTTGATATAAGGAAATTATGTAAGTTGAGACGAGTGATAAACTCAAGTGTGACATGTCGAGAAAATAAGTTTATCGATGTTGAATTTATATGAAATATGTGCAAATGCGCTAACAATTGTTGCTGTTGATGCTTAGGAAAGTGCCAAGCTATTGGTTGAATGGTAATATGTTTATTTATATGAAGCACTGAAATGGTAAGTACTCTAGAGAAAATATGCTAATGCTCATGAGAGAGTGGTAAGGTTTAAATTGTGCAATTTCTTATGAAATAATTTATCATGTGATTAATTCGAAAAAAGGTCTATGTTTAAATGCACTAGCTTGTGCTATGATGGAATAATATGCTTATGACTGGTGTGTTATGCATACTGTATGAATGTGGAAGAGTTAAAGTTGCTTAAAATCCAACCATGCTAGGAATAATATGTATAAGTGATACTGTAGATTATTCACTTAATGAGTTGTTAAATATAACTTCATGAGTATTGTGGTATCAGTAATGGATTATTCTTTATATAAATAAATTTCATATTTGAAAAGAAGTATTATGATCAAAGATTATACGAGCTTACTAAGCATTCATTACTTACGTATTTGTTTCTATTTACCTTATAGATTATCGAACGCTCAAATGGGTTGGAAGCTTGTCGGAGCTATATCACACAATCCATCGGTTCTATTAGTAAATTTCGATAATCTAATTCTGGTTATAATGGCATGTATAGGTTATTTTGATTAAACATTAGCCTATATATATTTTGGTATTTTGGTATATGCATAATTTGCCTTATAATGATGATGTTCTAAAATGTTTGGTTGGTTTAATGACAAGTTGGGTAAGAAATGTGTAACACCCCTAACCCATATCCATCGCCGGATTAGGGTTACGGGTATTACCATGTAATTTCAGACTTCAGTTCAATCAATTTATTCTTAGTGGATCATCTTTGTTAAGTAATCTAATCATAAACACACAATTCGCACATATATATATATATATCACATACTTGTTACATTAATCCAAGTCATATACGGTATAATCTTCGATGAACATAAAATGACCATATAATGTATATTACTACAATATCACATGACAATATAGATTTCATACGCCACATTTATCAAAATGATCTTGATCTATGAAATATATAAAGAACTAAATTATTCGTACTAATTAACCAAATGAGTATACTTCGAATGTCAATGTATAATACTTTCTATTAAAACCCAATTTCATATGGCATAAAACTAACCAAATATATACAACTTATTACACATCACATACATACTTATGTATTTGGCCGAATATACCAGGTCTTATTTATAACATTTCATGTTCATTACTTAGCACAAACCGAGCTTGGTAGTTTCATGCAAACAATCAATTTAAGCAATCTTACAAGCCAAATATACATACAAATGTATACATCATACTTATGCACATTTTCTATATTCGACTATGAACTTAAACTCCTTTAAACATGTCAACTACCTTTGCAATTATCACCTAAGTTTGGTTGAATACACATACATGCATTACTCAATGTAATTCATACTTCGTAAATCAACTAAAGTTGACACACATACATAAATTCTGAATGATGCTCTACTAACATATCCTACCTTGAATTATACATGCAAAGGATAACATAAATGTCGAAACACCTGACTGATTTAACACAAACATTAACAGTACAAGCAAGAATTCAAATGGAACTCATAATCTATAAGTTTGAAATAAAGCAACAACCTATAGTCAAATCGTTGAAACCAAACTCTTCAATCACATAGTCAAGAGTAAATAGAACCGAACATATAATAAATGTTTAAGCCATTTTCGCATGGCTATTATATATATATACAAAACATCATTCCAACACTTAGCTAGCCTATACATGCCTTTAATTCAAAAATAACTAGTTTAAAGTACCAAAAAGGGATGATAGTGTGGTTGACTTCACTGACGATCCTCCGAGCCCGTAGCTTGACCAAAATCTATAAAAAAAATCATTTAACACATAGACTAAGCTTACTAGCTTAGTAAGTCCTATGCAAACTTATTAAAACAATCAATTAACCAAGCATTATAGACAGCCATTTCATAACATTGAATAAACATAGCTTAATTTGTAAATGCATTATAGCCAAATATTCTACCTCATTTAATCTTTCTACTTCCATTTACTCACCAAGTCACCCCGTTTCCAAATGTATATATATAACTCAATTCATACATATTCATATGCCTTTACAAATACCTTTAACCACTTATGCTTATAATTATTCTTGTACGAATACTTACTTCTTTCATGATTATCTACAACCAAATTCATCATAGTATATATATATACATCAAATTCCATCCATCATATGTATATCACTTTCTTTCACTATTTCATTTACTTATCATAATGGCATACAATCATAACATTAAAGTATGCTTAATACATACCTTATAGCTGAACTCATAAGTTCCTTTCATAAACTTAAACTTGCATGATTATTTCATAACTTTACCATTTCATAACTAAATTTCGGGAATCGAAAACTCACCAGCATATAACAAGCTGTGCACTAATTCGAATCCCATACACCGGCACCTTGCCTGCTAGAATTGAAGTCTGAGATTTAAAACACCGGTATTTAGGCTGCTAGGTATCAAGCCCGACATATTCACCGGCATAAGGCCTGCTAGGCATTTAGCCTGAAATAGATCAACGGCACAAGGCCTGCTAGGCTTTAAGCCCGATATAACTCACCGACACAAGGCCTGCTAGGCTCAAAGCCCGAATATCAACATTATTAACCATTCATTTCACATTACTTTGTGCCAAATTCACAACATTTCATATACTTCGTATTTCTTCCACATATCAATCGAACTTAATTATTCATATTACTATAAACAAAATAAAGTCAATCCAATAATACATAATACCACATTCGGCCATCACATAAATTTATACTCGAAATTATTAAATATTATCATTTAATATGTTCACAATTAATGCTTTAACATATACTTGCTTAAGGACTTACCTTGATTATCAACGGCAACTTAAACCGACTATTCGACAACCTTCATCTTTCCCGATCCAAATCCATTTTTCTTTGTTCTTGATCATGAATTTAAGCTTCTAAATGCCGAAAATCAAAAGAATTCAAACCCTTCTTCTTTCTCAATATTCTGCCAAGCAAAATAAAAGATGATAATGGCCATACTTTTATGTTTTATTTAACATATATTATGACATTTAATCATTTACTATTATAACATTATTATATAAAATTATATAAAATAAAACTTAAGGTTAATCTTGTCATATGCCACCCACTAACTTAAAAATGGGCTATTTACCCATTTAATACCTCATATTAAAAAGCCATCCTCATTTAAGCACTTTCCACTATAGAATGCAACTTTTACACTTTATGCAATTTAGCCCTTTTTGTTAAATTGAACACACAAACGGTTAAATTTTTCTACGAAACTTTCACACACATTAAATCACATATAATAAGCACATAATATATCATTTAAATATATTTCAGACTCGAATTCGTGGTCCCAAAATCACCGTTCCGATTAGGGTCAAATTCGGACTATTACAACTCTCCCCCCTTAGGGATTTTCGTCCCCGAAAATCTTACCGTTAAACAAAGTCGGATATTGTTGCCTCATTGAATCCTCTGGCTCCCACGTCGCCTCTTCAATTCCATGCCAATTCCATAATATTTTCACTAATGGAATTCTCTTATTCCTCAACTCTTTCATTTCCCGAGCTAAAATACGGATCGGTTCTTCCTCATACGTCTTATCGGATCGAATTTCAATCTCAGACGGAGCGATCACATGTGACGGATCTGATCTATATCTACGAAGCATCGAAACGTGAAATACGTTGTGTATCTTTTCTAATTCAGAGGGCAATTTCAATCTATAAGCAACAGGCCCAATACGTTCAATGATCTCATACGGTCCGATAAACCTCGGACTTAGTTTGCCTTTCCGACCAAATCGGAGTACCTTCTTCCACGGAGAAACTTTCAAGAATACCGGTCTCCGATTTAAAACTCAATGTCTTTACGCTTCGAATCAGCATAGGACTTTTGACGATCCGAGGTAGCTTTTAAACTATCTCTGATTATAGCCACTTTCTGTTCTGCCTCTTTAATCAAATCAACCCCGTGTATCTTGTTCTCACTAAGCTCGGTCCAGTATAACGATGTACGACACTTGCAGCCATATTGAGATTCATAAGGTGCCATTTTGATACTCGATTGAAAACTATTATTATAAGCAAATTGAATCAATGGTAAGTATCTTTCCCACGTACCTTCAAACTCAAGAATGCAACATCTCAACATGTCCTCAAATATCTGAATGGTTCGTTCGGACTGACCATCTGTCTGCGGATGGAAGGCTGCACTAAAGTAGAGTTTAGTACCTAAAGCATCTTGCAACTTCTTCCAAAATCGTGACGTGAATCTGGGTCTCTGTCTGAAATAATAGAACTCGGCATACCATGTAACCTCATAATCTATGATACATATAATTCAGTAAGTTTATCAAGTGAATAGTCTGTACGAACCGGCACAAAGTGAGCTGATTTGGTCAGTCTATCAACTATAACCCAGACTGCATCTCTCTTGCTCGGTGTCATAGGAAAACTGAATACAAAATCCATAGTAATTCTATCCCATTTCCATTCAGGTATCATGATCAGCTGAAGTAATCCAGAAGGCACCTGATGCTCAGCTTTTACTTGCTGACATATTAAACACTTCGAAACAAATTCAGATATATCCCTTTTCACGTCAGGCCACCAATAGAACTATTTCAAATCATTATACATTTTTGTCCTACCCGGATGTACTGATAATCGGCTACTATGAGCCTCGTTCAAAATCATCTGAATCAAATCCACATTGTTTGGAACATACATTAGGCCTTTAAAGCTCAAACAATCATTTTCATCAATTTGAAACTCTGACTTTGCATCATTTTCACACTGAACTTGTCTAGAAATTATATCTTTATCAATTTTTGTGTATCACAAATTTGTTGAATAAGCAACGGTCTCACCTTTAACTCGACTATGATCGAACCATCACCAGACATAACCATATGTGCGTTCAACGCACGAAAAGCAAACAATGATTTTCAACTTAAGGCATCTGCAACAATGTTATCTTTTCCCGGATTGTAGTCAATCACCAATTCATAGTCTTTCAGTAGTTTTAACCACCTGCGTTGTCTCAAGTTCAAGTCTTTCTGAGTCATCAAATACTTCAGACTTTTGTGATCCAAATAAACGTGACATTTCTCACCAAACAAGTAATGACACCAAATTTTCAACGCGAATACAATAGCTGTTAATTCCAAATCGTGAGTCGGGTAATTTCTTTCATGAGGCTTCAATTGTCTCGAAGCGTAGGCTATGACTTTGCCTTCCTGCATCAAAACACAACCCAAACCATTCAAAGAAGCATCACTATAAATAACAAATTCTTTACCCGATTCTAGCTGAACTAACACTAGAGCTTTGGTCAAAAGAGCTTTCAACTGATCGAAACTTTTCTGACACTTTTTTGACCATTCAAATCTAACATCTTTCTGTAATAGCTTTGTTAACGGGTAGCTATTATAGAAAAATCTTTCACGAATCTTCGTAATAACCAAAGAAGTCCCGTAAAGCTCTGAATTTTGAAAACATTCTTTGGTGGCTTCCAATCAAGTATAGCTGATATTTTGTTCGAATCAACCCGAATACCGTATTTGAAACAACATGTCCCAAAAAGTCGACTTCATTCATCCGAACTCACGCCATTGAACTTTGCATACAACTGCTGATCTCGCAAAGTCTGTAGCACTAATCTCAAATGCTTAACATTTCAATTTCATATTTAGAGTAGATCAATATATCATCAATAAACACTACTACAAATCAGTCCAAATACTATCTGAAAATCGATTCATCAAATCCATAAAAATAGCAGGTGCATTAGTAAGTCCAAAAGGCATAACCAAAAACTCAAAATGTTTGTACCTCGTTCGGAATGCAGTCTTTGGCACGTCAGAATCTCTGACTCGCAACTGATAATAACCCGATCTCAGATCTATCTTACTGTGGTAAACCCAGTAATTCTTTAGGAAACACATTTAAGTAATCACAAACAACTGGTACAGATTCGATCTGTTTTTCAGACGCTTTATTATCCAACACAAAAGCCAAATAAGCTTCACACGCCTTTCTCACATACTTTCGAGCTAACATCGAGGATATTACTATAGGCAATCCACTCAAATCATTAGATTCAACCCGGATGATTTCACCATTCTGATAACTCAAATCAATAATTTTTCTTTTACAATTCACCACGGCATCATGCAATGTTAACCAATCCATTCCCAAAATTATATCCAACTCGTCAAAAGGCAACAACATTAAATCAGCTGGAAAGCAGGAGTCCCAAATCATCAATAGACAACCTTTACACACTTTATCAACAAGTACACATCGACCCAAGGGGTTGGACACACGAATCACAAACTCAGTAGACTCAACAGGCAGAGTCGTACTGGCCACCATAGTTTCACTCATATATGAATGAGTCGAACCAGGATCAATCAATGCAATTACGTGAGTATCATAGAGTGTGAAAATACCGATAATAACATCCGGGAAGAAGCATCCTCTCGCACGTATAGCATAAGCTCTAGCTGGTGCTCGAGCCTCTGATCAAACTACAGTGTCCCTCGTTCCTCCCTGACTGCCACCTACACTCCCTGCATGTCTGGGTGGTCTACCTCATGCTGACACGTTGCTAGGTTTAGTGTTCTGAGTCGTATTTTGCTCGACTAGCATCGGGCACTCTCGAATAAAATGGTCCGACGATCCACATTTAAAGTAGGATCGATCACAGAATCTACAACTCCCTGAATGCCATTTACCACAATACTTACATTCAACTCGATTCTACTGAACATTACCAACACTGGCCATTGAAGTGGCTCGAGAACTCACTGGAGGTCGATCTCGTCTAGATAGGTCTGAAGTAGCTTTATGTCGGCCGAAGTCATCTTTAAACTTCTTAGGTGCTGAATGGAAAGTCTTACTTGATGATCTTTTACGAGTGTCTCTAGCTTCTATTTCATCCTTTCTTTTTTTTTTCCGAGCTCTTCAGCTTTACAAGCTCGCTCGACCAGTACCATGATCTCTTTGATCTCAAGAATGCCCACAAGCAACTTTATGTCTTCATTTAGACCGTCTTCAAATCCTTTGCACATAATGGCTTCAGTTGATACACACTCCCGGGCATATCACTCAATCTGACAAACTTCCGCTCATATTCTGTCACAGTTATACGACCCTATTTTAGTTCTAGAAATTCTTTTCATTTCTGATCGATGAATCTCTGACTAATATATTTCTTACGAAACTCGATCTGGAAGAAATCCCAAGTCACTTTTTCTTTCAGAACCATTGATACTAGTGTATTCCATCAATGATATGAGTGTCTCGAAGTAGAGATATAGCACACTTTAGGCATTCATCTAGAGTACAGGATAACTCATCAAGTACCCGAATAGTGTTATCGAGCAACATCTTAGCTCGCTCTGCATCATCATCATCATTAGCTTTTAATTCTTCAGCCCCATGTTTCCTGATTTTATCAACGGGAGGCCTACTAGATCTCATCGGATCTATCATCAGAGGTGCGAAAGGTATCAAAATTGGATTACTCGGGGTGGAGGTTGTTGTACAGCCGGGTTAGTTTGAATAAACTGGGTAAACCATTCGTTCATCATCTGGTAGAAGGCTTGTTTAGCCTTCCCCTCATGGCTACCCGAAATTGGTCGAGAGTCTACCGGTGCTGATCCGCGTACACGATCAGGTGCTACACTCTCTACATAATCTACTATGGCTCTGCCAAGATCAGAATCCATTTACTATATAAAACATAATTCGGGATGTCAGAAGTCACCACACTATCAAATGTACAATAAAGGCATGTATAGCTAGACTCACACACGCTACGGTAGTCCTAGAACAGACTAAACCGTAGGCTCTGATACCAATCAAATGTAACACCCCTAACCCATATCCATCGCCGGATTAGGGTTACGGGTATTATCATGTAATTTCAGACTTCAGTTCAATCAATTTATTCTTAGTAGATCATCTTTGTTAAGTAATCTAATCATAAACACACAATTCGTATATATATATATATATATATCACATACTTGTTACATTAATCCAAGTCATATAGGATATAATCGTCGATAAACATAAAATGACCATATAATGTATATTACTACAATATCACATAACAATATAGATTTCATACACCACATTTATCAAAATGATCTTGATCTATGAAATATATAAACAACTAAATTATTCGTACTAATTAACCAAATGAGTATACTTGAATGTCAATGTATAATACTTTCTATTAAAACCCAATTTCATATGGCATAAAACTAACTAAATATATACAACTTATTACACATCGCATACATACTTTTGTATTTGGCCGAATATACCAGGTCTTATTTATAACATTTCATGTTCATTACTTAGCACAAACTGAGCTTGGTAGTTTCATGGAAACAATCAATTTAAGCAATCTCACAAGCCAAATATACATAAAAATGTATACATCATACTTATGCACATTTTTTATATTCAACTATGAACTTAAACTCCTTTAAACATGTCAACTACCTTTGCAACTATCACCTAAGTTTGGCCGAATACACATACATGCATTACTCAATGTAATTCATACTTCATAAATCAACTAAAGTTGACACACATACATAAATTCCGAATGATACTCTACTAACATATCCCTACCTTGAATTATACATGCAAAGGTTAACATAAATACCGAAACACCTGACCGATTTAACACAAACATTAACAGTACAAGCAAGAATTCAAATGGAACTCATAATCTATAAGTTTGAAATAAAGCAACAACCTATAGTCAAATCGTTGAAACCAAACTCTTCAATCACATAGTCAAGAGTAAATAGAACCGAACATATAATAAATGTTTAAGCCATTTTCGCATGGCTATTATATATATATACAAAACATCATTCCAACACTTAGCTAGCCTATACATGCCTTTAATTCAAAAATAACTAGTTTAAAGTACCAAAAGGGATGATAGTGGTTGACTTCACCGACGATCCTCCGAGCCCGTAGCTTGACCAAAATCTATAAAAAAAATCATTTAATACATAGACTAAGCTTACTAGCTTAGTAAGTCCTATGCAAACTTATTAAAACAATCAATTAACCAAGCATTATAGACAGCCATTTCATAACATTGAATAAACATAGCTTAATTTGTAAATGCATTATAGCCAAATATTCTACCTCATTTAATCTTTCTACTTCCATTTACTCACCAAGTCACCCTGCTTCCAAATGTATATATATAACTCAATTCATACATATTCATATGCCTTTACAAATACCTTTAACCACTTATGCTTATAATTATTCTTGTACGAATACTTACTTCTTTCATGATTATCTACAACCAAATTCATCATAGTATATATATATACATCAAATTCCATCCATCATATGTATATCACTTTCTTTCACTATTTCATTTACTTATCATAATGGCATACAATCATAACATTAAAGTATGCTTAATACATACCTTATAGCTGAACTCATAAGTTCCTTTCATAAACTTAAACTTGCATGATTATTTCATAACTTTACCATTTCATAACTAAATTTCGGGAATCGAAAACTCACCAGCATACAACAAGCTGTGCACTAATTCGAATCCCATACACCGGCACCTTGCCTGCTAGAATTGAAGTTTGAGATTTAAAACACCGGTATTTAGGCTGCTAGGCATCAAGCCCGACATATTCACCGGCATAAGGCCTGCTAGGCATTTAGTCTGAAATAGATCAATGGCACAAGGCCTGCTAGGCTTTAAGCCCTATATAACTCATCGGCACAAGGCCTGCTAGGCTCGAAGCCTGAATATCAACATTATTAACCATTCATTTCACATTACTTTGTGCCAAATTCACAACATTTCATATACTTCGTATTTCTTCCACATATCAACCAAACTTAATTATTCATATTACTATAAACAAAATAAAGTCAATCCAATAATGCATAATACCACATTCGGCCATCACATAAATTTATACTCGAAATTATTAAATATTATCATTTAATATGTTCATAATTAATGCTTTAACATATACTTGCTTAAGGACTTACCTCGATTATCAATGGTAACTTAAACTGACTATTCGACAACCTTCATCTTTCCCGATCCAAATCCATTTTTCTTTGTTCTTGATCTTGAATTTAAGCTTCTAAATGCCGAAAATCAAAAGAATTCAAACCCTTCTTCTTTCTCAATATTTTGCCAATCAAAATAAAAGATGATAATGGCCATACTTTTATGTTTTATTTAACATATATTATGACATTTAATCATTTACTATTATAACCTTATTATATAAAATTATATAATATAATAATTAAGGTTAATCTTGTCATATGCCACCCACTAACTTAAAAATGGGCTATTTACCCATTTAATACCTCATATTAAAAAGCCATCCTCATTTAAGCACTTTCCACTATAGAATGCAACTTTTACACTTTATGCGATTTAGCCCTTTTTATTAAATTGAACACACAAATGGTTAAATTTTTCTACGAAACTTTCACACACATTAAATCACATATAATAAGCACAGAATATATCATTTAAATATATTTTAGACTCAGATTCGTGGTCCCGAAACCACCGTTCTGATTAGGGTCAAATTCGGACTGTTATAAAATGAGGCTAGGAAAAATGGCCTATTTCGTCCACACGGGCAGAGACACGGGTGTGTGTCTCAGCCGTGTGTGACACTTGGCCAGATGAAAGGGCCGTGTGTCCATTGCATCTTCTAATTCATTCAAAACAGAATGCTCACATGGCCTAAGACGCGGACGTGTCTCTTGGCCGTGTGACCTCTGCAGTATTGAAAACTTTAAATATTTTCGAAAAAAATTTTAGTTTTCGGTTTAGTCCCGATATGTTTCTAATGTATATTTTTGGCCTCAATAGCTCACATAAGGGATGTTATGATTAAATTTGATTGATTTCAAGTATGACTATTATATGAAGTGAAATTTCTATTAAATGATCTGTAAATTTTGGTAATACTTTGAAACCCTATTTCGGCGACTGATACAGGTTAGGGGTGTTACAACCATTTTCAATGCACTTGGGCTTTATTGTCAACGCAGTTCGTACTATTTTACTTTCACATATAACTCACCACAAATGAAAGGAAAATCAGAATTTTCACATCCCACCATTTGATCAAAAGTGATTTTGTCGTCTGATTTATCTAAACATGCGTAATTCTCATTGGACATATTTATTCCCGCCAGCTTTACATCTCTTCACAAAAATCACGCCTTTCCATATTCTTCTTTCACTTGCTATAAACCTTCTTCATTGTGCCGACTGTAACTCATACAAAGCAGCCATTTTTATTCACTTTCTCTTCCCAAGCTCTTACCTTTACAACTTTAAACCATCTTCACTCTACAAAACAAAAAAATATGGCAAGAACAAGAGGATCAGTTAAGAAAGCCACCAAGCTTGTTGAAGAACACTCATCCTCTGCAACTGCAATTTGTGAATTGAAATCCTCCATGCCAGCAGAGAAAAAGGAGCTAGTGATCTTTTTAATGAAAGTGGCCAAGGACCGATTTCAAGACAATATTTTGAAGTGAAACTTCCACTCATCACAAGGCATTCTCCTTTCACAACATCAAGACTTGGGCAAGCAAGTCTAAAAAACCATCTCTAAGCTAAAGTGGGAGACTTTTTGCACTCATCCTAAAAGATATTCTCTTTCATTGGTATGTGAGTTTTACGCTAACCTTTATGACCATGAGTTAATCCCTTGGGATGCTAAAAAAATCAATGAGCTGTACAACACTAAATTGGATGTAGATGAAAATTCTGAGTTTATTGAGGATATCACAGAAGACAAAAGGAACTTATTTGTGAAGTATTAATGTGTCAAAGGAGCATTGTGGACGGGTTCACATCAAAAGAACTATACGATGCACCACCACTTCCTGACACTGCAAAAGTAAAATTTGGTTTCATTTGTCAACTGCAGGCTACTGCCCTCTACTCACAGCACCACTGTTAACCACGATAGAATGTACCTGATACATTCACTTTTCAAGGCAGAAAGATTGATGTCGGCACAATACTCCACTAGGAAACTGCTGACTGCGCCGCAAGGCAAACTGGAATTTTGGTTTTCCCGTTGTTGGTGATGCTACTATGCCAGCAGAAAGGGATCGTGCCTCGTGATGATTAAGAGGTTAATAAGGGTCTAATAAATGAAATCTCTATTGAAAGAATGAATCGTGACAAAGATACACTGACAATGAAATAGGCAAATACCAACAAGACAAGGAAGGTCAAAACCAAGGCAGAAAGAAAGGGAACAAACCTAACTGCAGAGACATCATTGTTGCGCAAAATGCAAGATATCGAGAAGTTGCCCAATTCCATCAGTAATATGGAGATCAGGCTAATCACTACAATAGAGGATATAGACAGATCACAAAATTTTTTTTTACGCTTATACTAAGGCCTGTAACAACTCTATTGTAGCCGCATAACATTAGTTAAGCCCGGCCTCACTCCCAAAATTTTAGTGTTCCCACCAATCATCTGAGATTATGAACCCTTATCCAAGGAAGAGGATTTAGGGGACCGATATAGATCGATGGAATCCCCTCTCATTGTTCACGTCTCTGATGATGAGAAAGAAAAGGACTCAAGGGACACTAATGAGTGCATGTGAAGGATTAAAAGCCTGGTCGAGGGTGACTTCATTTTTGGTCAAGAGGTGCATACTATGGAGGAGGAAGTTTATGTGGGAAAAGAGGAAGCCTATGTTGCAGTTGTGAATAAGAAGGTCAAGGAAGAAAATACTGAGAAAGAAGTTGTTGAGAAAGAATCTGCTAAGAACATTGTCACTGCATCTGAGTTGTGGGTACAACTACTGATAATCTAGAGCGAGATAGAGCTAGATCGGTGAAAGCTATAGAGGTAACCAGTGAGAAGAACCACAACTTATTGGCGATAGTGGTCTATACCGGGACCACTCAAGGTGACCCCTCCTACACAAAAAGTAGCCGATGATGCCGGGGCAGCGCTGGAAACTGAGGAGCAATTTGAGGAACATGCAAAGCACAAAGAAAAGAATAGAAAGTGCTCCAAAGATAAAAAGCGCAATGAGGAAGAGAAAAAGAGGAGGAAGAAGAAACATCGTGCAGCCACATTGATGGCTGAGAAAAACTGAGTTAGTTTATTTTAAGTTTTAGTTGTAGTATTCATACATTGCATGTAACTGTAATTTTCATTTTGTTAGTGCACATTGTCATTGCATTTTAATGTTAGTGCATTAGGGACAATGCAAATTTATATTTGGGGGAATGTATATGGGGTTTTGAAATACACCCACATTTCAATTTTTTTTTTTTTTTGAGTTTAATGAAACATGCAAGGTTTATTTATGGTTAATGCAAATGTGTTTGACAATTTTTGTTTCATTCGATGCTTAATTCTTGAATCATGTGAATTATCAATGAATGATGACAATTTTTGTTTCATTCGATGCTTAATTCTTGAATCATGTGAATTATCAATGAATGAGTTGGATAAATTTGATTGAATGTTATATCTTCAATTCTTTGATGAATGATTTAGGTTGCATTAGTAATGGATGACTAGTAGCATTCCTTGAATCTTGAATGAATCTGCCTTTTACAGCTGCTTATATATATATAGTTATGAATAAAAGACACTTCAAAGTGGGTGTATTGTGAAATGTTAAAGAGGGAACACCTCAATGGAAGCATTAAAAAAATGAATCTGGCCAAAGGTTGTCATTGCATGAGTGTGTGTCGGTATAATTACGTACTCAATGGGGGTTTGTTGCACTCCATCATTACTTCTCAAGAACAAGGGTACAGTAATGCAATGATATCCCTTATTTAAAAAAAAATAGACATATATTGTACAATAAATGCTATATTGGTTGATAGAATTTAGGATTTAAAGCATGATGCTAGTTTTGATGAAGTTGCAATATTACTCATTCATACTTATGAATTGTTGATGCAATATTCTGTCATTTGAACATGACTCATTCATCTGGATTTTAGTTGATTCATGTTGCTAGAATGATCATTTGCCTTAGTGAATTCTTGTGTAGCCTTGCTAGTTTCTGTTTTACTTGAGGACAAGTAAAAACTCAAGTTTGGGGGTGTGATAGTGCTAGAAAGAACATATGTTTTCTCCCTACTTATTGGTTAATTTGTCCCCATTTAGTTATCTTTAGCACATATTTTAGCATTTTTCAATTCAGTAAATTGCATTTTATAACACAGTGGATCTTAACCTATTTGTCCTTAATTATGTCATGTTTTGATACTAATGTCACTGCATAAGTATTTCCAGATTGTGCCCAAAATTGTCGCCACACCTAACAGCTATCTGGATAAGAACAAAAAGGTGTGAGCTGTCCTGTCTGGTATAACCAACTTGTACGTACAGAGGCAGCATGATTATGATGAAAGGAGACCTACGCTATTTGGATAATATTAATATTCACGTGAATAGTAGGGGATTATCTTCTTCAACCTATCTTTTGAAGCTTTTAGACTATGGCAGCTTAAGTCTCCTACGAGAAAACCGACGTGAAAGGGATGCAGATTAGCTCTTGATGAGGAGCCCTGAGTGCGACATAAGAGGGAATGGAGAGATTCAAGTCAAGATTGTCTAGGAATAGTATTCTCTACTTGTTTCTTTTCTATTTCTTTTCTAAACGATGGTGATTACTTTCTATTTCATGTTTGTACAAAAGTACACATGATTTCTGGGTTAAATGTTATTTTATTTCAATCTTACTTCTATTGTTTAATCTTTGGGTTTGAATGTTTTTAGCAAGGAAGTGTTATTGCATTCACTGACACTAGAAAGTGTAGCGACAGTTCAAGCTAGCAAGCATGACAACAAAAGTTGCTTGAGGATTAGAGGAATTTAATCCACTTGTTCTTAATAGTTTTCCATTGCATTCATCGGAAGGTATGGTTAATGTGCATGTTTAAGTCTTAGATTAAATATAGAAGTTAAGCTTGGTAAGATATTCATTGCAATTTAATGCATCGACAATTACCTATCCTTTTATACCTTGTAAGCAATTAGTATTCTGTTGAATATTCACGTTGGGGATCCCAGTTTATCATTATCATATTTTATCTTATTATTTTCAAGTTATTGCTTCGACAACTACTATCACAATTTATCTCATTTCTATCTATTTATTGCACTGACATTGATAGACAAAAGACAACCATCCTCGTGGGATCAATATCCAACAGACTCATATCTGTCTGCTATACTTGCATCGACAGTGATACGCTTGCACACTATTGTTGTGACGTTAAACAATCGATCAATATGTCATAAGTCCTTGTACTCTTCATAAATATGAAACTTAGTCCATTTACTCTTATTTTTGGGTTAGTCCTACTTTTTATATATCAAAATTCAGGTTTAGTTGTTAGAATTATTAAAAATATTTTGTTAAGTTCATGTTCATTATAACATTATTTTTAATTCCATGAATATCGAGTATTTTTATTTAAATACATGACATTAACAAAATTGATAAAAAAATAACAATATTAACAATTGGACTTAATTTTCAAATCAAAAGTAGAGGGCTAAATACTTGAAAATAAAAATACAGGACAAAATTTTAAATTTGTTAATGGTACATAAATTGATGGCATATTTTAACCTTCATACTACAAAACATTTATTATTAATATATTTATAATTGTGATAAATATTTATTATTAAAATATTAATATTAAATATTTTCAATAATATATAAAGATTATTTATTATTATTTATAAAATTTATTATTAAAATAAATTGAAATATTAAATAATTTATTAAAATAATAATTTATATATTAATAATTTGTTAAAATAATAAATTATATTAATAATTTATTATATGGTTAGATATAGATAATAAAATATGTATGTTTAATAATATTGAAATTTATAATATTTTATATTAATTTTTATTAATTTTAAATATTTTTAAAATAGAAATAAAAATTTATTATTCATATAATAATATTAAGCTTGACTTAAGGTAATTTTTATATAAAAATAAAATCACCTATAAAGAGCTCTTTTTTGAAAAATGACTTGTGTTTTTCAAAATGGTAGGTTATTTTACAAGAAAAAAAAGCTTATTTTTCATTGACTTGTAAGTCATTTTCTGTTGATAAAGTTGTGTTTCATGAAACAAACATATGAAAATGCAGAAAATATTTTTCGAAAACCATTTTCAGTGAAACAAACAAAGCCTTAATGCAATTAGCTAATTCTCCCTCTTTAGCCATCCCCTGCCATTGCCAACCACCCTACAACTTCATCACTCCTATTACTAGCTTCACTCCAAGGATGTCATTTACAAGATGTGATGATTGTCAGTTCTTGATTATAAACATCCTTTACCAATAGAGATGAGGTTACAACACACCATTTATACAACAATTGCAGCAACAAGAATTTTTGAGTGTTTTTGGCAGGAAAGAAAAGTGAGAGGAAATAAAACAGGAGAGACATAATTTTCCATCCAATTGTATAAAAATCAATTCTTCCAAATTGAAATGATAAAAGGAGAGAAAATAAGAGAGAGTTGTATGTTAGTTCAAAATTATGCATTTTCAAATGTTTTATTTTCTTTCATTTCATTTTTCAACTTAATAGTGACACTCCATACCCGAGCCAATAGTCAAGTTCAGGTATGAGACACCACATTCGTTGTCAAAGCAACTTAAACCAATTTCCATTTCATGAGTCATTAAAATCATCAAACATTAACACATCATAAAAACATATTCACATTCATTAAAATCAATTTCAAGTTATTTAAAATGATTTAGAAACATTTTAAAACGAGTTTTAGGTGTTCGGGGGTGATCAAGACCAAGTTCAGGTCTTTGGGAGTCAAAAAACCTCAAAACAAGGAAGGGTACCTTGTTTGACCCAATTGTATTGGTACAACTGGGTACTTGTGCCTAGACATCTAGCTAGTACTTTTCATTTTTGGTTACTAACTTACTTGTTACAACACATCTTACCAATTATATCGAAACAAGTTTGCCAGGACGCAAAAATGACCCTCTAAAGGCACCTAATTTGGCTCAAAACATTACCATTTCATTTACAAACATAATGGGGCATCAAATACAAGTTCTAAACATCATATATGACTAGTTAAACACATGGTGCCTATCATGATCACAACATTTCCAATTTTAAACATCAAATTCACAAACTTGGCATGCAAGTAACACTTGAATCATGGCATTAATATGGCATTAAGTTCATGCATATCAACCTATTCATAGAGTAACATGTTTACATACCATCATGCATATATAACCACACTTCAATTTCAAGTCTTTAGCATGGTAGAAACCAAAACATCAAAATGGACTCCAAAATTAAGTTATAACACTATGTACATGCCGATTCTATCTTAACATTCAAATTACGATACAAATATTGTTGAATTGAGAATTGAGTCTTGGAGTTGCTAACCTTATTGAACCCATGAGACCTATTTCATACATGAACATGAAAATTAACAAATTTTCACATTGAGTAAAAGAACTCAATGGTGTATACATAATTTGAAAACAAAGTACAATATTAAGCATGCAAAATGTTGTGAATTCATATATAAATCAATGAATGTCAAGTTTCTTCGTCTCAATTTATTACTTAATAATTTCATATGGAATTCATCTTTGATTCAAGTCATTTATATAATCTTTTAAAATAATTAAAAGTTTTACTTTTGCTTATAAAATATGACAAATAGATGAAATCCATGTTGGATTTGGTGCCCTAAGTGTAGCATTTTCATCTAAGTACACTTGTAATTTTTCAAACAAATTGGTTAATAAAACAAATTCATTGATTACATCAATATACTTTGTACAATTGTCCTTACACGGTTTTTGCACCTAAAGAAAAATGGAAGAAAATGTTGATCATTTGTTGTCTAAATGTTTAACTAATACTAAGCGGTATTACGTGGTAAGATCGTAGTTCAGAAAGATAACTTGTATTTGTAAATGAACCTAAACATGTCCTTAGTCTAATAAAAATGACAAATCGATTAAAAGACTAATATGTCGTCTATCAAGTCTAATTGGGGAAATACCTTGTCTTGGGCATCGGAGCAAATGACTCCTAGAAAATAGAGACATAAATGTGACTGACTAGACTAACAGTATATCGGATATGACCAATGTCACATCCCAAGTTTGGCGGATCCAAGATTTAGGTGTGTAGGTGGTGAAATAAACTATTTGGAAAAGTATAAATCACCCATTTGCTTCTTTTGGCATATATGTATACGTGTATAGTAATCACCATGTAAATATGTGAAGATTCTATTTCAGGTTATTTTCTTGTTTTAAGAGGAAGATTTTTTTAAAAATGATAAGGTAATTATGGTAATAGTTACCGCCAAATGTATAGTACGCCTTGTTTGTTTGAAGTACTGTGCTAGTTGGGTTGTAAAATGACCTGGTTAGGAACCAACTGGATTGAATGGTCCAAAATCCATTATGCAGGATTTTCATTTATTTTTCTCTCGAAATCTGTAGGCTATTAAGAAAGGCAAGCTCTAAATTAAGTGACATTTGTTAAGTTCCACTAAGTAGGATTGGGTTAAGGAGCATTACCACACAATCTAAAATATTTAACATCATAATATTCAAATAGATTAAATATATCATAATCCATCCAATCACATGCACTTTTTCCTTAAATCGAGCCTTTGAGGCCCTAAAAATATCATAAAAGTAGTTTGGGACTAATTTGAAATAAAACAAAAAGTTTAAGAAACGATACAAAAATTAAAAAACAAGGGTCACACGGCTGTGTGGCTAGGCCGTGTGACATAGCCCCAGGTCGTGTAACTTTTGAACAAGGGACACATGACAATGTCTCAGCCCGTGTCCTCAATCGTGCAACTCACTGAGTAGGGTCACACGGCTGTGTCACACACCCATGTTCCAAGCCGTGTAACTCACTAACTTGAACCCCATGTCATTAGGACATATGCCTCACACGGTCGTGTGGCAGCCCATGTCACAAGCCGTGTGAACCCAAAACTTACCTAAAATCAAGCCATTCAAAAACCAAATCCTACCTAACCATTCATACAATTTGGGCACATCTTCAAGGGGTTCGAATATCATCCAAACATACATAAACATGCCATTTCAAACAACCTAAATCACCTAACCAATATGCCATCTAAAGGCACACAAATTGTACCAAAACTTCAACTATCAAAACATGCCAATATTGCCTCATTTCCAAACTATCATCAACATACCAAGAGTATTTCATTTACAAGCATTTTAAGGTACCAAAATGACATAACTTAATGAAGTGTTATGGTTCAAATACAAACTTCAAAACATATATATATACCAAAACACCATTAACATATTCATAAGATACCACTACAAAATGTCCTATACAAACTATTTATAATCAAAAGGTTTTTAATCAACTAATACCCCCTAGGTATATGCCAAAAACACAAAGAGAACATCACCGACATTAAGTACGGGATTCTTGTAGGATGCTAAGTTTGAGTCTACTATTTACGTACCTGTAAACATGGAAACAAATCCATATTAAGTAAATTTCACTTATTCGAATAGCCATAAATATATCTAAAGCATTTGAATTTAATTCACAACTTTAATAATCCAATTCAAGAAATATATAATATCTCCCAAGGAATACATATTTATACATAAGTAAATATAATTCTTCTTTAGTAATACCTATAACCATCCTCTTTCAATGCTTCATATAACATTGTTGTATAGTCCAATTGATACATGGCACCCGGTGCCTAACGGATAAACTGTGAAAGAGTTTGCATCCAGCGCTAGTCGGATGAACCGACAAATGTGTGCCTAGCACTAGTCAGTTAAATTGATGGAAGTTGCGCCCAGCGCTAATCAAATAAACTGACGAATAATTAATGAGCTCAGCTCTAGTTGGATATACCAATGACATTTGCGCCCAACGCTAGTCGGATAAACTGGTGAATAAATAGTTATTTTTTTTCACAATTTCCTCATTCATTAATTAACATCATTCCAATATGAACATAAGATTGTATATCTAGTATTTAAATAACATCTAATTATCAATTAAATAAATGATTAATAAGAAGATTAAGTTCGAGACTACGAACTTACCTAGCATGTAAACACAAGATCTTATTTGACACCATACATTAATCAACATTATTCAACTTCAATCTCATCAATTCGACAATACATCTCCATATATAACATTTCCATACTATCAATTTAAGGCTAATTATTCATTTATTCATTTTATCAACCTTTTATTGGATTAAATATACATTTTATCTTATCTCCAAATAGCTAATAAATGTATACAAGTATCATATATATATATATATATCAAAGTTCACAACTAAATGTAACACCCCAAACCCAACCTAGAAGTTAGGCTCGAATCCGGTGTGTCACATTGAAGTGTTTTTCGAAACCCAGGTTTCTATTGAACAACCCTTCTTACAATTAAAACTTGTTGCCATTTAAAACCTTAGATTTTTGTTTACTTGTTTTTAAAACGTGGTTTATTAAAAGTTATTCTCTTGTAAAATGCTATTACCTTTAAAACCTTTTTTGTTGCGGAAGTTTAATTTAAAATAGTTGCAAAACGTGATATTTTGAAAAATAGTTGTTGTTTTGGTGTTCTACTTCTAGCAATTGTAAACCTATAAATAAGATTCCAAATTTAAAACCTAGAAATTAGAAAGGCCTTATTACAAACCAAAAGTTAGTAAATAAGGTAAATAAATCCAAAGCAAGTTTAAATGTGTGGCTAGCTCCAAGTCCCTCGCATCACCAAACCATTCTATGCATGGAGATTACCTGCACAGTTAAACAGTTGAGTGAGTTTGTGAAAACTAAGTGTGCACCCCAAATAAAAACAATGATAAATCAGAACAGTTTGGGCCTGGGCCCATATCAAAAGTAGTGTCTAACTGGGCCTAAGCCCATTACACAACAAATGCAGTGTGGGCTTTGGCCCTAAATAGAACATAATTAGAATAATCAAGCATGCAAAAACCCTATCCATCTAGCCTCTACACACCAGCTCCGTCCAACCGTACACACCATGTGGGGATATAATATCGACCCACCCATCCCTACAAACCATATAATAGTATCGATGTGGCACTAGCAGAATTCATTGCGGAGCTGCCAGAATGGTAGGCTATTAGCCATCAGAGATATACAACGGTGCTGCCAAAACATAATACTTCCTCCAATCATATAACCCAACCCCATGTTATGCAACATACACCAGTTGCATGCTATTAAATTTTATCATGCATGTAAACGAACAAATATACATATACAAATCATCTCATGGCATACATAGTCATCCATATATCCTATAGAGTCAAAACAGACCTTTTACCCATGAGAGGTATTTCAGACATTTTTACCAGTCGGGCCCATACACATTTAGGTCCATCAGAAAGCCCACAGTTGTCTCGTGCAGCCAAAGTAATGCAATTAGAGGTAATGGGCATATGCCCAATGAGAAGGCCCATATGGGCCCACATGCTTGTGTGTCCCATTTAGCCCAGAAATAGCCATAGTTATGCAAACATCACAGTCCAAACAACACTTACCACTTTACATACATTTTATTTGTGTGGGCCCACAAGCTTATTGGGCCCACATAGACCATTTCGGCCCAACGAGGCCCAAAATAGCCTAAGACCACAAGAGCACTCGTGGGGCCTCTATAAACTAATGCCCATGTTCATGGGCTCGGTTCACCACACGCACGAACGCACGCTCGTATGGCAACCGTTGTCGTACTTTTGACTTTTCGGCATTCTAGCATTCCGGCATTTGTCGATCTATGGTTTGGGTGGTATGTGTACACACCTTCCTTACAAAACGTGTCGAAGTCCACGACCACAAACCTTGACTGAGTGAGTGTGATTTCAAACCACCCAAAACGTTGACAAAGATTGCTAACAACCTCCTTGATGGTTATCTACATATTAAGCGGATCCATTACTCATGTTGCTTAAACTTGTGGTTTGAATCCACATATATTGGCCTATGGAAAATGCAAATCCTAAAGTGAGAAAAAGGCATTCAGCCAATACCAACCCAAGCCAACATAATCTAGCTTGGATCAATCACAACGAACAACATTACCTTCGGTCAAGAATGAGCAAAAAGGGTCTAATCGTATCTGTAGCGCTAGAGAACTCCTTCACTCCTCAAGGATTACTTAAACTCGAATGAACACCATAACTAAGAAAAAAAAGATAAGAATTGGTGTTAGAGAAAAAAGGAGCAAAGCCGAAAAATAGAGACATAGAGACTTACCGATCGATATTTAGCCAATAAAAATCGATTAAATGAAAGGGAAAAAAGGATAGGATCGAGAGAGAGGGAGAGGGACAGTAGAAGAGAATCAGCAATGAAGGACTAGGGAAAAGATTGATGAAGCAAAATGACATTCGATTACAAGGGAGGAAAATGTTCGGTTACACAAAATCGAATGTGAGTAATGGCAAAGTACCAATAATATTCAAGAGGAGAAAAGTGAGGGAGAGAGAAAAAATTGATCAAGCAAAGCACGAAAATGGAAAGCAAAACCACAACATGGCGAAATTTTGAAATGAGAATGACCAATTACCAATACCTAGCTGAATTTTACCCCAAAAGAACTCCCCAATTTCGTTCAGCCTTCCACACACTAAATTTCCCCCAACACCCCTTCGGAATCGAAACACTAAGTGCCAGAGTTCAAACCTACCAAGACTCTTCTCCAAATTCAAAATTGCTTGATTTTCTCCTTAATTTCCTCCCATCCATCTCTTCAAATTCAGCTAATAACCACCCCATTAAAATATGTTCAAACTCTTCGTGTTTTGGCAAACACAACTTCCTCTCAAGGCCACCAGCAAAAATAATCCCCATTTGCACAAGCAAGGATTGAACCTCAAACCAAATAGCACACTCCATACGCCACTATCCACTAGATCACATGCTTCCTTGTGTCATACTTTTCCAAATTTTATTTATAACCCTACTAACCAAAGATATGGGTTTTATTCACTTAAAACAAAAAATTTGCTAAAGCCCAGGTTTGAACCCAGGACTTCTCAAACACTCCCAAACACTCCTAAATCACTTAACCATCAAAGAAAACAATCAATTGTGATAATTTTTGCACACATAAACTTTTATGTGTAGCCTCCTAGCGGCTCCCACGCACAAGGCCCAATCCTACTAGGCCCAAATTCAGGGTGTTACAGTAAAATATGTAAATAGTTCAAGTTAAAGAATTACGAACTTAGCATTATAGAAAATATTTATTTACTTCACATGGATGTTGTTAATTTACAAGTACTGGACTATTCGAACAACTTAATTGAGTCATTGAGGTCATTTGCATAATTGCTATAATTTAATATGTATAAATATAAATTACGAATCACTTAAATAAATACTAAAATTCTAACATGTTGGGCTGCTCAGATAGTGTAATTAAGATCTAATAACACTCATGTAAGTGCTAAAATTTTAACATATAAAGGTTGTTTCGGACAGCCATGAATAAGGCAAAACTTTAAATTTGTTAAGTTGATATCACATTCTATCAATTCATAATCAATATTTTGCATTAATCAATTATGCTATATCCCATGATTAAATTTCATAACATTCAATATAATTCCATACTATTTCATTCATGCTCAGAATCAGTCATATCATTCACAGTTAAGTCAATCAACTCATAGTCATACAATCACAGTCAAATCAGTCAAATCGTAACACAAATCAGTCATTCACCCTCGAGGGAAAAAATAGTCATTTACCCTCGAGGGGCAAAATAGTCATTTTACCCTTCAGGGGAATTACGGTTATTTTACCCTATAGGGGCATTACGGTCATTTTACCCTACAGAGGTATTACGGTCATTTTACCCTATCAAGGTATTACGGTCATTTTACCCTATGGGGTATTATGGTCATTTTACCCTATGGGGGTATTTTAGTCATTCTACCCTATGAGGGTATTTCAACCATTTCCATCTATTAGAGGTAAAATAGTCATTTCACCCTTAAGGGGTATTTTGGTTATTTTACCTATTTTAGGGTTTCAGTGCAGATAACGACCTTTCTAAAGGTCCACAGTCACCTCGAGCGACACAGATAACCTATATAATCCAAATTATGTAAATGGCCTAAGGTCCAATATTCGGTCCGAGTGGTCCCACACGCTCGTGTGGCCCATTTAGCCCAAATTCAGTCACGGCTATGTGAACGTTATAACCCAGTTCAGTAACTACCACTTATCGTGGATTTATTCTTTATGGGGCCTACAAGCCCATTGAGCCCACACTGCCCATTTCAGCCAAACGAGGCCCATAACGACCCAACAACACGAGAACGCTCGTGGTGGTCCCTACAGTCTATCGCCCATGATTGTGGGCTCGATTTACCACAAGAACAATAGAATGCTCGTGAGGCCTCATATGCCAAGGTTTCGGCTTTTCGGCTTTTGTCGATTCAAAGCAGAGATAGTGTAATTACACACTATACCGACTTTTACGCCTATTATCGTTTGCAGAGTACGGTTACACACCTGATTGCGAAATGTGTGAATGACCCATGAGAACTCCAACTCTCTCTTGACTGGATTAGTTGGTTGTGGTTTGCCCACTTGATCTAGAGATTGGTGCAGCCACCCTGCCGCACCCCGGCAAAAAATCCCGAATAGTTGACACTTTACGCTGCTTAAATTTAGGGGTAAGGGCTACGTGCCCATTCTCAGCTGGCACCATTCTTGATCCTCCCTCAGAATGGCTACTACTCGTCACCATTGATATCTTTTTATGCAACATATTATCGAAAACCTCCATTTCTCTTCTAGAGATTTTAGAACCCTACGAACAAAATAAACGTGGCTTGGAAACACAGTGCAAATGAAATAACTCACTTGGAAAAAGTTGGAAGACTTACCAAACTTGATGATGATGGAATCGGTCTAAATAGTTTAGGTATATTCGACCAAGCACAATAGGGAAAGATGATAAACTAAACGTACACAAAATGCCTTATGAAGAATTCGGCTATGGTTAGAAGAGAGTGGAAAGTAGAGAAGAAGAAGATGGAGAGTAGGTTTGGTTTAGAAAGGAGGCCAAGAGGAGAAGAATTTAGAAGGAAAAGAATAAACAGAACCAAGAGTGAGAGAGGAAAGGGATTTCAGCAAAGCAAGGAAAGAAAAATAAAAACAAAAAGAAGGTTACCTACTCAGCAATTGTAGGAAAGAGGAAAGTAGTGGAAATTTTGGTCACTTCAATAGCTAAAACGCAAACCCGAAAGGAACCCCGAATGGTAGAAAAATCCCAAAGAATATTCGACACCTTTTTTTCAACCCTATCAAAGCCGAACAAAGAATTGCCTTGTGTTAAAAATGCTCCTTCACTTCCCCTTAGCTGAATTTCACTAAGCCTTAGAGTCCCAATCAGCCACAACACCCTACCAACCTCCCACTTTCGAATTTCCTTGATTTTCTCTCCAATCTCCTCCTTGATTTGCTTCACAAAACCCTCCAAGAGCAATTCAAACTTCACCTGACAGAGTTTCGATCTAACTCCAATTCTCATGTTGCAAGGAAATAAAATAAATACTCTCTTGCGCATCATGAGACTCGAACTTGAGCTCCCTTACAACCTTGAACACGCCACTTACCACTTGACTACAAGTTCTCTTGTGTCATAAAACAAGCATTATTACTGATAAAGCCTAAGTGCCAGTGTTCAGGTTCATTAAGAGAAAACTAAAAATTTTGCAAAAGCTAAGACTTGAACCCAAGCTTCTCACACACTCCCATACACACACAAATCATTTAGCCATTATAGCAAACAAGCAATTTATGACATTTTCTTGCACACATAAATATTTATGTACAGTTTCCTAGTTGATCCCACACTCAAGGCCCATTCCTTCTAGGCCCAAATTCAAGGCGTTACAATTCACCCCTCCATAAAGAAATTTCGTCCTCGAAATTTCCAAATAACAAGATAGTTGTACCACACAGACTTCACCACCACGCTCTCGCTGTGCACTCTGATTTCAAATCATTACTACAGCCTCTTGAACCACATTCGCGTGTATCTCTCATGCCCATTGTCTATTCATGTTTTATCAGAACTAATAGTTTTATGCAGATCAGAGTTTCACTACAGTTTTTAGTTTCCTATAGTTTCAGTATGCTCTATCTAGAGTGGTATGGTCTAATTTCTGAAGTAGCCGCAATATTTCCTAACTTACTACATTTTAGTTTCTAAACAGACAAAAGTATTCACAAAACTTACAGATTCAGCGCTAGAGACTCGGTGTGCCACACTTTACAGAAGAATTATCTCAAACCCTTGACATATTGGAAAAACTTATTGAAAACCAAAATTTGAAAACCCATTCCACAGTCGAGTTTTGCAATCGGGCTCTAATACCACTAAATGTAACACCCCAAAGCCGGCCTTGACGTTATGGCTGAATCTGGCATGTCACATTGAAGTGTTTTTCGAAAACCATGTTTTCATTAAAAACCCTTTTTTAAATTTGAAACTTCTTGCCATTCAAAACTTGTACAAAACCTCAGTTTGCATTTGTTTATTTTCAATCGAGGTTTATTAAAAAATCTTATTGTTGCAAAAGCTTAATTTAAAACAATTGATTTACGAAAACGGGATATTTAAAAATTGAGTTACGGAAACGTAGTGTTAGAAAATAGTTATTGTTTTGGAAAACCGTGTTTTACTTCTAGTAGATATTAATCACAATCAAATCAAATCCCAAATTTAAAATCCAAAAATTATAAAGGCCTTATTACAACCCTGAACCAACAAGCTCATTCTTAAGTAAATGAGCTAAACAGAATAAAACTTGTGCAGTTGTGTGGCCCTCTCCGAGTCCCTCGCAGCTCCGAATCGTTTAACGCTAGGATTTCCTGAAAATTTAAAAATGGTGTGAGTTTACGAAAACTCCGTGTGTAATCCCCTTATTAAAGAAATAGTCAATATACAAAAACAAAATTAGTCTAGGCCTGAGCCCTTTAATAGTAACAGTACAGTGTGGGCCTTAGCCTATTACAGTAATCAATGTGGGCCTAAGCCCAATATAGTAACGGTGGCAATTGGGCCTTAGCCCCCATCAGCCTCGGTTGGGCCTTAGCCTATATCAAATGTCACATATCACATGTATTTGGACCTAAGCTCATCTCCATATCAGAATCAGTATATGCAATGCATAAATACCAAAATCAACCCTTCACTCTGTCTTCTGTCCAACCCTGCACTCTTGTGGGGATTAAATCGACCCACCCATCCCTGCACTCCTTATGTAGCACTGGTTGCGGCACTAACCAATATTGTAACAGAGCTGTCAATCACATAATCGGTTTAAAGCCATTAATGGGTCCACAGTCGTCTCATGCAACCCATGCGACCATCACATATCAATCACTTCCTCCAATACAAGATCCTAACCCCATGCAGTATGTCGTGTATGTAGTATGCCATGCTCAGAATTAGTCATATCATTCAGAGTTAAGTCAATCAAATCATAGTCATACAATCACAGTCAAACCAGTCAAATCGTAGCACAAATCAATCATTGACCCTCGAGGGGCAAAATAGTCATTTACCCTCTAAGGGCATTACGGTCATTTTACCCTATAGAGGTATTACGGTCATTTTATCCTATAGGGGGTATTACGGTCATTTTACCCCATGGGGGTATTACGATTATTTTACTCTATGGGGGTATTACGGTTATTTTACCCTATGGGGGTATTACGGTCATTTTACCCTATGGGGGTATTTAAGTCATTCTACCCTATAGAGGTATTTCAATCATTTCTATCTATTATGGGTAAAATAGTCATTTCACCCTTAAGGGGCATTTTGGTCATTTTACCTATTTTAGGGTTTCAGTGCAGATAATGACCTTTCCAAAGGCCCACAGTCGCCTCGAGCGACACAGAAAACCTATATGATCCAAATGATGTAAATGGCCCAAGGTCCAATATTCACCAAGTGGGGCCACACGTTCGTGTGGCCCATTTAGCCTAAATTTAGTCACGGCTACGTGAACGTTATGACCCAGTTCAGTAATTGCCACTTATCATGGATTTATTTCGTGTGGGCCGATAAGCCCATTGAGCCCACACTACCCATTTCAGCCAAACGAGGCCCATAACGACCCAAGAGCACGAGAACACTCGTAGTGGCCTCTACAGTCTATCGCCCATTATTGTGGGCTCAATTTACCACAAGAGGAATAGCACGCTCGTGAGGCCTCATATGCAGAGGTTTTGGCTTTTCGGCTTTTCGGATTTTGCTGATTCACAGCAGAGATAGTGTGATTACACACTTTATTGGCTTTTACGCCTATTACCATTTGCAGTGTACGTTACACACCTAATTGCGAAATGTGCGAATGACCCACAGAACTCCAACCTCTCCCTTGACTAGATCAATCGGTTATGGTATGCCCACTTGATCCAGAGATTGGTGCAGACACCTGCCACACCCCGACGAAAAATCCCAAACAGCTGACACTTTACGCTGCTTAAATTTAGGGGCAGGGGCTATATGCCCATTCTCAGCTAGCACCATTCCTGATCCTCACTCAGAATGGCTGCTACTCGTCACCATTGATATCTCTTTATGAAATATCGGAAACCTCCATTTCTCTTCTAGAGATTTTAGAACCCTACAAACAAAATATGCGTGGCTTGGAAACACAATGCAAATGAAATAACTCACTTGGAAAAAGTTGGAAGACTTACCAAAATTGATGATGATGGAATCGGTTGAATAGTTTAGGTATATTCGGCCAAGCACAATAGGGAAAGATGATAAACTAAATGTACACAAAAAGCCTTATGAAGAATTTGGTTATGGCTAGAAGAAAGTGGAAAGCAGAGAAGAAGAAGATAGAGAGTAGGTTCGGTTTAGAAGGGAGGCTGAGAGAAGGAGGATTCAGAAGGAAAAGAAGAAGCAGAACCAAAAGTGAGAGAGGAAAGGGATTTTGGCAAAGCAAGGAAAGAAAAACAAAAACAAAAAGAAGGTTACCTATTCAGCAATTGTAGGAAGGAAGAAAGTAGTGGAAATTTTGGTCACTTCAATAGCTAAGCGAAACCCAAAAGGAACCCCGAATGGTAGAAAAATCCAAAAGAATATTCGGCACCTTCCTCTCAACCCTCTCAGAACCAAACAAAGAATTGTCTTGTGTCGAAAATGCTTCCTCACTTCCCCTTAACCAAATTTCACTAAGCCTTAGAGTCCCAATCTGCCACAATACCCTACCAACCTCCCATTTTTGAATTTCCTTGATTTTCTCCCCAATCTCCTCCTTGATTTGCTCCACAAAACCCTCCAAGACCAATTCAAACTTCACCTGACGTTTCGGTCTAACTCCACTTCTCATGCTGCAAGGAAATAAAATAAATACTCTCTTGCGCATCATGAGACTCGAACTTGAGCTCCCTTACAACCTTGAACACGCCACTTACCACTTGACTACAAGTTCTCTTCTGTCATAAAACAAGCATTATTACTGATAAAGCCTAAGTTCCAGTGTCCAGGTTCATGTAAGAGAAAACTAAAAATTTTGCAAGAGCCAAGACTTCAATGCAGGCTTCTCACACACTCCCATACACACCCAAATCACTTAGCCATTAGAACAAACAAGCAATTTGTGAAATTTTCTTGTACACATAAATATTTATGTACAGTTTCCTATCTGATCCCACACTCAAGGCCCATTCATTCTAGGCCCAAATTCAAGGCGTTACAAACTCCTTAAAAGTTAATACTAACAAAAATCCATAGCATAAAATATTTTAATTACTCACTAAAACTTAGTAATTCAACCTAAATTTCCAGCACAAAGAAAAACTTCCAAAATAGTCCCTAAACTTCATATAATTAAACAATTTAACCCCAAAATCTATCAAACAACATCAAAAACTTAGCTTTCACAATGATGACATTTTCCACAACATTAACAACTCTAAAAATTTCAACATGGGCAATTTAGCTTATGATTTAAAGTTTCCAAAAACAACAAATTTATGCAAAAAAGATCAAAGAATACCAACCAATTTAAGGTTGAGAAATTAAAGGTTAAGGCCGAAATTGCTACTTCTTTTCTCCCCAATTTCGGCATGCAAGGATGAGTTTTTCCATTTTCCTTTTTCTTTTACCTTCTTATCGTTCTCCCCACCCCTAACTAACTTATTTGTTTTTAATTTTATTACTTCATTTTCCATTTACTATTATTATTTCTTTTATTTTATTAATTAACCAACATGTCATAATTATCATATACATATATTATATCTATATAATAACCTCATACTCCTCCACTAACAAAGCACATATAAATAATGGTCTATTTGTTTAAATAGTCCTTTAATCTATTCCACTTTGAAATTTAATATTAATTCTTACTTTTATCACTTATTTAGTCCCTTTACTTTAATTAAACACTCTTTTGTCAAAATTACATAACCAAAAATTTAATTCACTTCTAATATAATTACGTAAATGTTTAATAAAAATATTTACGAGTCTAGTTTAGGAAACAAGGTCTTGATACCTCAATTCCCAAAACCATCGACTTTAGAATCTATACACTTGTACCTTGTCTAACTTTCTAATAATTAAAATTATTAGATCAATCTCAATAAAATATTGTAATACCTTAGTAACTATGAATAAATAATATTCACTAATTCTATCTTCGGAAAACAACATTCCAAAACCACCGTTTTCGACTCCACTGAATTTTTGGTCGTTACAAGAAGAGTTCATGAAAACGGTTCTTCCATCTGCAATATTACTTTCTGATTCTTTTCTTAAATCTAATTGTATCTCTTCCTCATTTAAGATGGAAGCTAAGGTTCTTGGTTTAATCAGTGATGATTCCATCTTCGGGTAAGTATAATAGCTTTATATGTTAAGTTTTGAAAGATTAAGTCTAAAAGAGGTATATGAACAATAAGGTGTAAGTACAAGGTTTTGCATGGGAGTTTTCAGTGATTGAGATGATAGCAATTTTTATCTAAATGAGTTTTAATGGTGATCCTATATTCTTTAAGAAGTTGTTGTTGTTGGTTTGAAAAGGGTGTCTGAGTTTGGGGCTTCAATCTATAGTGAGTGAGTATCAGGTGAGTCTCTATACCAACTTGTAACACCCCTAACCCGTATCTGGCGCTGGACTAAGGTTATGAGGTATTACCGAACATACCGGAACATTTCACAAACATACATCTCACATCAACAAAACATCATCATTCATAATCACTTTGTCCCTTTAAAAGATCTACGAGACCTTAAACATGCTTTAGAAAGGGTTCGGGACTAAATCGAGCAGATGCAAAACTTTGCAGAACTCATAAAAATTTTCTTTCAAAACAAGGCACATGCCCGTGTCACTAGGCCGTGTGCCTCACACGGCCGTACCTTGGCCCGTGTCACAACCCGTGTATAGAACTGACTAGAACCACACGGCCTATCACATGCCCGTGTGTTTGGCCCGTGTGCAATACTGAGTTGAATCACATGGCCTGTCACACACCCGTGTGTCTAGCCCGTGTGCAACACTAATTTGCTTTGAAATATGATAGTGAAGGACACAGTCAGATCACACGCCCATGTGCTCAACCGTGTGGGTAATTATAGGCCATCTGCAAGGCCAAATTGCCACCCAATAAGGATCATACCTACAAGAACCAACAAGCCTCATGTGTAACTCAAAAACAACCAAATCATATCAAAATTATGCACCATTTGACTCATACTACATCATTCACTTCAATGTATAAATCCATCCAAAACTTACCAACTCAATATGCCAACCTTTCATAAAAAATATATTAGCTTTTGCATCACAAAGCATGGACTAAGTTTACCATATTCACATTCATTAACAAGCCATATCACATGCTTTATATACATAAACATGTACCAAAACATATCTTAACATATCTAGCCTATACATACCATACTTCAATATATACATTTTCAAAAGGTACCAAAGTATAGTTTGATAGTGTGGTGATGATCCTCGACGATCCTCGAGCTTCCAGTAGCTTCAATAATCTATAAAACAATGCAAACACACACAAAGTAAGCTTTCAAAAGCTTAGTAAGCCATATACAAATAAACTTATCATGTAGAACATTGATAAATCATTTCATTCACAATAACTATGGCATAACTCAATAGAAAAATCATATTTCTCCTTTTCTCAATTGTTCCTAACCATTTGCTCACACACATACCACATAACCATGTAGTTCATTTGATCATAGCATTATTTATTTCATTGCTCTCATACATGTATTTCCATTCCACATTTTTCACACATACTTTCTTTTTGTACTCGTACTTTGCATACATTTCAAACGTACCTACATTGGATGCACTTTCACATAATCATTCATTTCTCAAAATACCTGTTGAACCATTCAGAATCCATAAGGATACTCGGATATCTCTGAAAACTCGTACAATGCCAACATCTCAGACGTGGTCTTACATGTAATCAAATATCAATGTCACTGTCCCAGACAGGGTCTTACACGAAATCATATACGATGCCAATGTCCCAGACATGGTCTTGTACGTATAACTCAAATCGATGCCAATGTCCCAGACGTGGCCTTACACGACAACACATATCGGAACCCTATGTCATGACATATGTATCCTAACTATTCCTAAGGTTCGTATGAGGCTTTTCGGACATTGACAAATTGTCGAAACTTTCTCAGATTTCACTTATACATCTTCCATAGTCATTCATCACAATTCAATTTCATATAAGCATGAATAAATCAACTCAAACACATTTATTTGTATATAGACTTACCTCATAGGGATATGAACGGATGAAAACGACTACTCGACCACTTTTGATTTCCCCGATCTAATTTTGTTTTCTTTGGTTCTTGATCTATTCACATTCAAATTTAAATCTTTTATTCACCAAATCATTCAATTCAATCCAAAAACACATATTTAGGGTATTTTACAAATTAGCCTTCATATTTTCACATTTTGACATTTAAGTCCCTATTTCATAAAATCACCAAATACACATAATTTCATTTTACCCATGCTAGGTCGAATATTACTACACTTCATATAAGCCCATTTATTTCATTTGTTTCACATTTTAGTCCTTCCATTTCTCATTTTCACAATTAAGCCCAAAATGGTCAAATTCATCAAAAATTCAAAGACAACATGTTAATCTATCACATATATTTCATATTTCATCAACTATCATCACAAAGCTTACAAAATCATCAATGGCATATCTCAAAATCTTCATCAAATTCAGAAATTAAAACATGGGCTTGATAAACGTAGAAATTATCAAAAACCAAAACAAAAAAATACCTTAATCAAAGAAAAACCATGGCCGAACCTAGCTTGGTTTCTTTTCTTTCTTTTTCTTGTTATTTTCAGAAATTGATGAACATATTATGACCATTTTCATGTTTGTTTTATCATAAATCATAATAATTATCTATTTCCAATTTTAACCTTGATGAAACATTAATGAAAACATTTTAATCATGGACATAATTGTCCACTAACTTAATAATGGCATATTAACCTTTTAAGAACTTCTAACAAATCAAATCATAGCTATTTAGCACATTAACATATAGAATGCCACTTTTACTCTTTCTACTATTTAGTCCTTTTTCATAAATAAGCACACAAATGATCGAATTAAATCACATAATTTTCACATATGCTTAATCACATACTGTAAACATGGAAAATAATATTAGCATATTTTTCTGACTCGGGTTTGTGTCCCGAAACCACTATTCCGACTAGGGTTTCAACCGAACTATTACACAACTCTTCCACGTGTCCTATACAAATAGAAATATATCTGATTGACGATGATACCTTTATTATTTGGTAATAGTAAGAGGCATAGTGAATATTATATACATGCTATGATGATATCTAAGAGGTTCTGTTTGAATAGAATGTTGATGATAAGTGTTGGGAAATGTCCCAATATTGTAGTAAACATGTAATTGTTTTCTATTTCTTTAGACGATGAATAAAAAAATAAAGTTAATTTCACATTTCACTATTATGTCTTTTGTATTTTTTTTCTTTCATGTTTTGCATGCATAGCGAAATTGTGACAAGCAAATATTAGCTCATTGATTGTTTATGTTCAAACTGAAGATGTGTGGCATTGTAAGAACATTTACATCATGAGAAAGACAACTCACTTCAGTAGATAATCTAAATGAGTCCGCAATCCCGTAAAAGAATCAAAGTGAGCATTTGATTCAAATATTTGAAGGATTATTATGTCGTCTACAATTCCAATTGGGGAGATGACTAGTCTTGGCTATCAGAGCAAAGACATAAATGTATTCATTGTTATAATGATACATTGGACTGGACCCAAGATGAATTAATTCTGAATCTGTTTGTGAATTAATTCACTTGTAACATTTATGGTATGATTTACCTAAATCCAGAGTTAGTCACTGACCATGGGTATGCAACTCATGTGCTCTGATAAAAGTAGAGGCTTATTCTCTAAAGATGATCGAGCCCATAGCCGGTATGTTGGATACATGACTTATGTATGGCATGGTTTTACTATCAAAATTGGAAAAAAGTTAATGATATCCACTCATTTGCATTATGTGAATTGATAAATATGGAACGTGGCCACGAGCTCGTTCTTGAACAATCAGTTTATCACAGTCATTTGTTGACAGTGATTATATTAACATTAAGAAGACACAATGGTGACAATGAGATAAAATTAGATTGTAGTGAGTGAACAGATTTAACTCAAAGGACTCAAGGATATCATATGAGGGTAACACACATGACGAGGTCGTTGGACAAAGCAATTGGATGAATTGCATTCGTAAAGTGTATAAAATAAGGAGTTTTTAATCATGGTACTTCTTGTGGACTGACTCCATGATTAAGTAATTGTGATTTATTAAAATGATGCTTCTGGACAGAATCGCAATGATTAGAGCCTAATTTTATATGTCCAATTAGTCCCTCTGCTAGCTCAACAAAAGCTTGATTAGACTGCATTTGAATCAGAAGAAAATTCTATGACTTTGGAAATAATTTAATTGAGTTGATTTATTTAATGTGGAATTAAATTAGTAGGCCGTGAGAATTGTTCAACTAAAGAATTTGATTAAAATTTTTTCTTGAAAAATTAATTTGGAAAATCTAAGTGATTTTTGGAAAATTTAATTTTGATCAAGTAAAGTTAAATTAATCACATTAATTAAAATTAATATGGTATTTTTGAAAATTAATTTTCAAGTCAGACAATTGGCACAATAGGTAATTAAACTTGAAAATTGGACTTGAGATCGTAAATGGGCCTCAGAGCTCAAAACTAAAACCAAGACCTAAAAACTGGTCAAACTGGGCCTGGTATGTGAAATCGAGCCAACGGATCAACTGGAGGCTAGAGTAGACCAGTCGGGTTGTCACTGATCCGGATCGAACCGAAAATAGCCTAATTGGCTTGGGGTGTTGTAAGGGTGTTGCACCTGCACCACCGGACACGGCGATGCTGGCGGCTGCGACAGCGGCTGTAACACCCCTAACCCGAAATCATCACCAAACTAAAGTTAAGAGGCATTACTATTCATTTCCAAACATTTTACATCCATTTCATGACACATAGTCAATCATCATTAAAACATATCGCAACAATTATATAGTCCCTTTTGAGGTCTACGATACCTCAAACACATGTCAGAAAGAGGTTGGACTAAACCGAACACTTACGAAAGTTATCAGAAATTTAAACATATTTCAATACTGCAGAGGTCACACGCCCGTGCGGTCAAGCCGTGTGCCTCACACGGCTACCAGACATGCCCTTGTGTCTAGGCCGTGCCAAAATAGATCATATATACTGACTTGTTCCCATGACCATTAGGCACTCCCGTGTGCCATGGCCGTGTGAAATTAAGCTAGCTACTGACTTAGTCATATGGCCACCAGGCACGCCCATGTGGCACGACCGTGTAACCTACCCAGGCACACCTCGAAGTGGCCCTTGAGCCACATGGTAGAGACACACGCCGGTGTCCCTTAGCCATGTATATAGAATAGACAATTTGCAAAGCCAATTTGCCACCCACACAAGGGTCATCCCTACAAATACAATTAAGCATCTTTCCATATATCAATAGTAAACAAAAACACATCATATCAATCTAATTCAATCTCATTTCTAGCATACCATCTTATATGCTAAATAGCTCAACCAATTCACATGTAAAACCATGCATGATTCATCCAGAATATCACTATATCACTATGGCATCAATCCATCACTAAGCTTACCATTCAAAAGACTATTTCATTGCCATCAAGCCATGCTAAAACATACTTCATATACCATAATCATTCATGCATACCACCAACATTTATCTAGCCACGTCACATGGCTATTTACACATCTCAAACATGTTTCAAATCAACTAGCCTATACATGCCATATTCAAATATATACATCTTCAAAAGTACCAAAATAGATTGCCGATAGTGTGATAGAGATGCTGACGATTCCTAGATCTGAGCTAGCTTTACTGGCACTATAAAATAGAGAAACAAATCACACAGTAAGCTTTCAAAGCTTAGTAAGTTCGTAATATAATACATATTACTTAATAATACCACATCAATACACAATTAAACCATCACATGGATAAATGCACAATTAGGCTCATCATCAATCTCAACCATATGCTCAAGTATCTATTCATTCAACTTTTAAGGCTATCATCAACCACATAGGTTCAAACGTACCTTGATCAACACATAGTTACTCACCACTTATGCTACCCAATTGCTCGATATTACCTCTCGTTCAACCTTTTCTATTCCTTTGATTTATTCGCACACTGAGTGCCAATTTCATAACTGAAACATAATCGTCATCGCACACTTAGTGCCAATATGTAAAACTGAAATTATATCGATATTGCACACAGTGCCAATTCAATAAGCCGAAGCTTTTATCTTTTCACACATACAATGCTAATCATCTCTATCTCGATTCTAATTTCGCACACTTAGTTCCATCTAATTCAATTCCACACATAGCATTTCTAATTTCATTGTTATATAGATATATATTCATTCAATTCAATTCACATCACATAGATATAGTTTACAACTAGTATTATATCCGAACTTACCTCGGACGTCAAAATACTGAAACGGTCGATTAATCGAGCACTTTGTCTTTGCCTCGATCTCGATCCGAACCTCTCCTTTCTTGGTCTATACATATACAAATTTAACTCATTCATTCAATTTATTCCTTACACACATAGTTAGGGCATTTTTACAAAATAGCCCTCACATTTTCACATTTCAACACTTTAGTCCCTAATTCATCAAATCACCAAATACACAAAATTTCAAATCACATATGCTTAGCCGAATTATTCCCATGCTAATACAAACCCTCACATTTCATTTATTTCATATAAGTCCTTCAATTTACACTTTTCTCAATTTAGTCCAAATTACTCAATTTCACTAAAAATTCAAAGACAAAACATGTTCATCCTTCACATATCTTCCATATTTCACTATCAACTAACACATAGCTCAAGTATTCATTAATGGCATAATTCAAAATCACCATCAATTTCTAAAATTTAAGCATTGGTTTGACAGTACACTAAGCAACGATCACAAAAACATAAAAATTATCAAAAACCAAGTCAAAAACTTATCTCAATCAAACTAAGCCCTAGCCGAAATATCAAAGCTTTCTTCCTTTCTTTTTCTTCAAATTTTCGGCAAAAAAGATGAGAACATGACTTCATCTTTCTTTTTGTTTTAATTAATACATATTAATACAAACTTTACTATTTTACCCTCATTATAAAACATTATAAATACATTATACTTGGTTATAAATGTCCATCCACCATCCACTAACTTAATATTGGCTTAATTGCATCATAAGCCTCCTCATTTAAAAGCCACATCAAATTAAGCACTTAACAATCAGCACACAGCATTTTACACTTTATATGATTAAGTCCTTTCTCATAATTCGACTCACAGCTGAAAAAATCTTCACACAGGCTCAATCACAGATTATAAACATCAAAAATAATTTTAAATTATTTTTCGACCTCATATTTGTGGGCTCGAAACCACTTTATTCGACTAGGGTCTAAGCAAGAACATTACATTGGCGTTCGATGGCCAAAGAATGTTGATTTTTAGTGGTTGAGCAATTCACTCCTATTAGGACTCTACCAGAGAATTCAATTTTAGATTAATTATTCCAAAAATAATATTATTTTAATAGTTTAATATTAAATTAAATTTAATAATTATATTAATAGTATTTTATTAATTTAATATTAAAGTGATTATCTTAATATTAAATTAAATTTAATATTTATCTTGTAGATAAATATTCTATTATTTTAATAAGATTTTATATTAACTTAATCTAATATTTATCTTGATAAATATTATATTAATTTAATATTAAAGTGATTAAGTTTAATTATAGTTGAACTTTCTAAACTCTCTATATAAAGAGAGCCTTGGATCATTATTTCACACACACTTGAATTCAAAAGAAAGTTGTAGAGAGAAAATTTTCTGAAGAGATTATTTCAAAAAATTTCTAGAGATAATTTTCTGATTTATAACTTGACCCAAAAGTTTAGAGAAATTTCAAACTTACCACACTGGTAATTTTTGTGATTTTTTTTTTTTGATTCGAAGCGAGCCCACACTTGGCAAATATGAGCTTGAGGATAGCGAAGAAGACTACTCGGTTGAAGCGCTCATCCTAGACGAATCAAAAAGGTACAATTTTGATTAAGTGTTCATTACTTTAGATATCACATCCAAGATCTTGTTTTGGAAAAAATTTTTAAACTTTGTTTTCCTCAAATTTACTTTCCACTATATTTTCCAAACCTGATTTTTCAACAATTAGTATCAGAATCAGATTGTGATCTATCTATAAGTATAAACAGAAAATCCAAATAATTTTCTTCTTCTTAAATGATTTGATTACATAGAAAATGATATTCTTTAGATTTTATGCATGTTTTGAGTTATATATGAGAATGGTTGCGATATTATAAAATTTTTATATAATTGTTTTTTATTGCCGAGGTTGTGGTTATTAGGAAATAGACTGTGGATTATCATCTTCACGTAGGGTTATTTTTTAAATTCATAAAATTCTTGTGAGTTGAAAGACATAGAACTTAAATGTAATTTTTCTAAAAGGAGTCCATAATGAGGAGAAGATGGAGCGATGTCGGTTGAAGACCCAAGGAATGTCTTGTGATGAAAAAACTATGTAATTTTATTTTTTTCCATTTATTTTCTAGAAACAGAACCATGAAAACCTTGGCTAGTAATTTTATTTTAATTATCTATCTCCTTATCTATGTGTTTTATAATTGTTTATAATATTTATATTATGTAATGTTATAATTGTGATATATATATATATATATGAGATGATTCACAGTTGACCGATTAAAAAAATAAGAAGTGTGGTAATGAGAAAATACATGTGTTGTATTGTATTATTCACTTCTTTAGGTTATTTGATTACTGTGAGAAGTGTGGTAAAGAAAAGGTGCATGTCTAGGATTGGCTCTGGCTATGAAAGACTTGGTTTCTAAGTGGTCAAATTTGACTCACCTCCTTTTCTTAGGACCCTACCTGGTGCACGGTTTACATTCACTTCTTCAGTTTTTCACTTAAAAGAAAAACTACGGAGAATCAAAATTGTTTGTTTTTATGATCGATTGATTCTTGTGAATGAATGTGAATATTATAAAATTTTCATAGCATGCCACACATATATTGGAAGCATGTCATTTAGACTAGGTAAGAATGCCACTAGGACTACTGTATGATCATTTTTTAAATTTGAGATACAAAAACCTTACATGTTTTTTCTTTTTTAATATTGAGTGGGAGAAGGTCATTTAACAAGACCTACGGCCTCCATTGATGGTCCCTAAGTGATAGCATGATAAAGTTTCGAGTCGGTTCCTACCTTGGCCACACCCCAAGGTAAACTTTGTCATGTGGGTTCACTAGATGAGATTTCCTTTCAAGGTCAACTAGTCATGCATGACTTTCAGAGAGATTATCCCAAGATGACTCATAAATGATAGCATATTCATGATGGGTGTTGATTCAATGGTTACACACTCAAGATCATCTCTTACTAAATAGTTTCCTAAGAAAAAGATATTTAAGCTAGATATGATGGTCAAGCTAGAGAATGGGAATGAAACTTGCTAATAGTTCTTAGCTAATGGGAATGAACCTTGCTAATAGTTCTTAGCTATGAGAAACACAAATTCGTTCTTGATGAAACGTGCCCTCTTAAAGCTCAGCCCAAAGTGAGAGATTGTTGGAGAGATTTGACTCGATTGTTTGATGTTATATGTTAGCAAGCATGAGTAGTGTGTTGCAAAAGCAACACGAGAATTTTCATACTGCCAATAAGATCATGAAAAATTTGGAGGATTTGCTCGGAGGCCCAGTCGCATTGGCTCAACAATTTGGTATTACAAATTTAATGAATTCTCGACAAAAAACTGGCACTCTAGTCAAATAACATATGCTTAAGCTCATGGGATTCTTTGCAGAAGTATGGGAAAATGGGGTTGAATTAGACGAGAACACACAAATTAAAATAGTGTTAAAATCCTTAACCAATGAGTTTGCTAGTTTTAAAGCAGCTTACAACTTGGAGAATAAGGCGTTTACCTTAACTCAGCTTATGAAGTAATTAAAATCCTATGAGTTGATGTTGAATGGTAGTAAATTGGTTCAGGAGAAACTTGAAGCAAACTTAGCTGTGGGTCCTTTGTCCTCTAAGGGGAAGCAGAAAACTAAGGGAAAGAAGAAACCGACTAAGTCTTCAATTCTGCCTCGTGGGGATAGGAAGAAGACTAAGAAGTCAATATCCTAAAAATATCAAATGTTTCTTCTATAAGAGAAAAGGGCATTTTAGATCAAACTATAATGAGAATTTAGATTACCTAGTCGAAAAGGGTAAATGTATGAAACTATTTGAGGTTGAAGCATGCTTAGTGGAAGAATCAATTGACAATTGGGTTATTGATTTTCGAGCCACTAACCATGTGTGTGTTTCTTTACAAGGGTTCAGCGAAATGAGAAATCTGCGTGACAGGAGCCTCTCATTGCAGACCAGAGATGGGAGCTATATTTCAGCCGAAGTAATGGGATAAATTATTTTACACTTTGATAATTTTAGGAAGATTTTTCTAAAGAACGTATTTTATGTACCTCATTTTAAGAGGAATTTAATTTTTGCAACTTGTTTATTTTATGACAGTTATACTACGACATTCAATAAAAAGATTGTTATTTACAAAAATCGTTCTTTAATCTTTAATGGATAGATGGAAACAATCTCTACTTTATTAAACCAAATAGCCACTCGATGCTTCAAACTAAAATAATGAATAAAAAGCTTAAAACTTCTCACTCTTATGAGGGGTATTTATGACACTTAAGACTTGGTCATATTAACTAAGAAAGAATCACTAGGCTCGTGAAAGATGGTCTCTTAAGTATGCTTAAGGAAGCTAGTCTTCCACAATGTGAATCTTACTTGAAAGGTAAAATGACTAAGAGGTCTTTTAATGTGAAACGTACAAGGGCCAACCAACCTTTAGAACTTTTGCACACTGATGTATGTGGTCCCATGAGCATCAGTGCCCGAGAAGTTATGATTATTACATGACTTTTATCAATGACTATTCTCGATATGGATATGTGTATCTAATGCATCGCAAAAGTGAAACTTTTGATAAATTTCGAGAGTTCCGTGTGAAAGTGGAAAAGAATTTAGGTTTATCAATAAAGAATCTTCAGTCTGACCAAGGTGAGGAATACTTGTTCGATAAGTTCTTAGGATACCTCATAGAGAATGAGATTTTATCCCAATTGACTATGTTGAGCACTCCACAGCAAAATGACATAGCTGATAAAAGGGATAGAAATTTGCTTGACATGGTTCGTTCAATGTTAAGCTATTCACAACTCCTTATTTCCTTTTGTGAATATAACGCCCCAAACCCGGCCTAGATGCCATGGTCAAATCTGGCGATGTCACATGGAATGGGATTTGAAAATGAATTTATCAAGTTAAAACTGTTTCTGTTTATTAGCTTCTATTTATCTCTCGTAAATTTCCAAAAATTATTTTCTCGCTAATTTGTTTCGTTTAAAAACATATTCTATAGCGGAAGTTTTAAAACCGTGATATTTAAAGAAAACTGTTAGCATTTAGGAAAAACGTTGTTTTTAATTAAACCGAGTTTTTACAATTTAAAAATCCGTGAAAATAGTGAAAATCCAAAATAACAGTAAACAGTCCAAAGTCCCAAATTATATATCGAAAATACCCCAAAAATAAGAAATAAAACCATAAATGAAATTAAACCGTTCAGTAGACATGTGAGCACCGTAGAGTCCTCCGTCACACCGATCCGTCTAAGTCTAGGGATTACCTGTATAGATTAAACAGAAAGGGGTGAGTTTACGTAAACTCAGTGTGTAATCCCCACAGGTAGAATGCATACAGTCAAACAAATGTTATCAGTTATATACAGTGTGGGGCCTAAGCCCATTTCAGTTCCAAATACAGTTCGAGATATAAATTAGGGCCTTAGCCCATCTTAGATACAGTATGCATACAGAAGCAAAAATCAGTATCCTACCCACCAGTCTCTACACACCATCTCCGACCATCCCTGCACAACATATGGGGTTTAAAACACCACTGACCTACACACCTTGCATTTTGGACGTCAAAAAGTTGGGACGCGTTGACTTTTTGACATTACACATAGGAAGAAGGATGGGTCTCCGATGACACCAATTTGGAGAGATTATGGTATATTTACTTAATAAAATTTGATTTATTAAAATGGATTTATAATGTTTACTTATAATAGTTTAATTCTTCGTTAGTAGTTTTAAATTAATAATGTTAAGTTATGATGCATTCCTTATTATTGTATATTTCGTTTCTAACTTTTGATTAATTTATTAGGAGAAACTAAAGGAGAAGAAGACACTTTATGAAGCTACCGCTTGGTGATAGTTCTGTTCATCTTGAGGATGTCGATAATGAAATTATTATCGATGTTTTGGGTCTGAAAGGTACGATTGCTTGATCGATAGTTACTGTTAATCTTGAATATATTTATAACAAAATTATCACTAATGTTTTGGGTGTTGAAAGGTACGATCGGGTTCGACTTCAAGGATCGGTGTTACTCAACCCAATATTTTGGATCCGACTCCCAACAATATATGCCTTCCGAGTCAATCTCGTCTTTGAAGTTCAGGAGGCTAAAAGACCAGATAACTCAAATGCAAGCTATACAGTTGAGCAAATTTCTCAACTTAGAGCCGAAGCAGCGCGAGGGAGGCCGAGGCAACAGCAGATGAGGCAGAGCAAATTTCTCTAAGCGAAAGCAATGACAAAGGAGGCGAGCGAGCAGGAAGTATGAAGAACTTCATTCTGACTTGAGCTATGATGAAGATGTTGCAACGATCATGCAGACGCCATCTTAGACATTTATGTTCTTATTGTAAGATGATTTTAACATTGTTACATTTAACATTTTTTAAGGATATTTTATGCGATATCATATATTTTTTATTTATTTTAAAATAACATTTAGAATTAATGTAGTTGGTGCAATTTTTATGCTACATTTGTTATTTGGGTTGAAATTATATATTATATTTGTTGTCATTGGTTGGTTTTAGTGCGAGGCGTATGATATTGGATAAATTTAGATAGTTTACAATTTTGGCTTTCGTCGAATCCCCTTTTTTGCATTTTTAGGTACACACCTTGTATTGGTTCGATGTAGAAACCACCCTTAAGCCTTCCAAAGCCTATAATCGACATAATAACACTTGAAATTAGTCCTAAAACATGATTAAACCAGAAACTCGATACCGACAAATGTCCAAAACAAGTGTTCATCGCTTAACGCAAACACTCCAAACGATTGACTATGATTCTGCAACAGTAAGGACACACTCTTCTCTATTCGCTACTGCCAAAATGTAAATTCAACGTCAACAAAAAGAAACCACATAGCTCTAAACAGATTAAAATAAAACACCACCTATACGAACGAAGTCACACTTACCAACGTATGGAAACTATGAGTAGAAAATTGTAATTTGAAACAAATAGATGATGCCAATTTGAAGAGAAAACAATAGTAAGAAAGAAAGGAAAGGAAACAAAAAAGCACGTCAGAATTTCCTACAGAGACCAAAATTTTGAATAGAATAGGAACAAAATTGATTAAGAGATAATTAGGGAAAACTATTTTGACCACAATCCCTAAATTTCCTCACACTATCCCACTACTTAGAATCCCAGTTTGATTGAAACTCTCTCGGTCAAATGAGCAAAAAAAAGATGAACTCCCTCACTCATGCAAGGATTCGAACACAAGACCTTCAGCAAACTAACACTTAACTTAACCACCAGACCAGCAAGCCCATTCTGATACAATTCGACCAATAATTAAATATAAGCCCACTGAACAAAGATAGGACTTAATTCCAAAAAATAACAAAATTTGCTAAAGCTAGGTCTTGAACTTGGGACCTCTTGCACACTCACACACACCCAAAACACTTAACCACTGAAGCAGAGACACATTTGTGTCACATTTTCACAAAAGCCGAAATAAAAATTTTGGGGCGTTACAACTCTACCCCCTAAAAGAAATTTTGACCTCAAAATTTACCTGATCAGAATAGATAAGGATATTGCTGACGCATCGAGTCCTCAGGTTCCCAAGTAGCCTCCTCAGTGTTGTGATTCTGCCACAGCACCTTCACTAAAGGGATAGACTTCTTCCAAAGAACTTTTACATCGCGATCAAGAATCTGAATCGGTTCCTCCTCGTAAGTCAAATTTGGCCTAACCTCGATCTTCTCAATAAGGACAATATAAGTAGGATCAGAGCAGTAGCGCTTCAACATCGAGATATGGAATACGTCATGAATACGGTCTAGCTCTGGAGGTAACTCAAACTGATAAGCGATCGGTCCCACTCGTTTTAGAATTTGGTAAGGCCCAATAAACCTAGGGCTCAGCTTGCCCTTACGACCAAACCTCATAACCTTCTTCCATGGAGAGACCTTAAGAAACACAAAATCCCCCACAGAATATTCTATCTCGCGCCTCTTCAGATCCGCATAAGACTTCTGTCTATCAGAAGCCGCCTTTAAATGATCCCAAATCATTCGTACCTTATCCTCAGTCTTAGAAACCAGCTCAAGACCCAAAACTCGCCTTTCGTCCAACTCAATCCAACACAAAGGATTACGACACTTACGACCATACAGATCCTCGTAATGTGCCATCTAAATACTCAACTGAAAATTGTTGTTGTAGGTGAACTTGGCTAACGACAAATATTCCTCCCAACTGCCTCAAAAATCGATCACACAGCTCCTAAGCATATCCCCGGTATCTAAACCGCCCTCTCAGATTGACTATTGGTCTAAGGATGGAATGCAATACTGAAGTCCAATCTCGAACCCAGAGCCTCATGTAAATTTTTTCAGAGCCGAGATGTGAAGCGAGGATCTCTGTCTGAAATAATCGACGCTGGAACCTCATGTAGTCTCACTATCTCAGAAATGTAGAGCTTCGCCAATTTCTGAAGAGACTAGCCGGTTCTAACCGAGATGAAGTGCGCAAACTTGTTCAAACGATCCACGATAACCCAAACAGGATCCTTCTCAGTGGGTGTTAGAGGAAACCTACTAACGAAGTCCATCATTACTCACTCCCACTTCCATATCGGAATCTTAATCGGCTGTAGCAAACCCAAAGGTAACTGATGCTCAGCCTTAACCTGCTGGCATGTCAAAAATTGTGCCACAAAATTAGTAACCTCTCGTTTCAATCCCAGCCACCAATACAGTTCCCGAAGATCTTGGTACATCTTATTCCCACCGGGATGCATAGCATAAGGGCTACTATGTGCCTCTCTCAGAATAGACTACCTCAGACCAATATCATTCGATATACAAATCGAACCACGGAAATAGAGTACCCCATCATTATTGAGCCCAAAGTCCGTAATGTTGCCACTCTTAATCTAACGAAACCGAAGACCCAAAGATTCATCCTCTAACTGCCTACCCCAAATCTATTCTATCTAAGTCGATTTAACCTGCAGCTCAGCTAACAAACTTCTGTTGTCGATTAGAATAAGCCGAGCAAACATCGCTCTCAGATTAGTCATCGCCCTACGGCTCAACGCATCGGCCACCATATTGGCCTTGCCAGGATGGTATTTAATAGTACAGTCATAGTCCTTAAGCAACTCAATCCATCTACGTTGCCTAAGATTCAATTTCTTTCTGAGTCATGAGTTACTTGAGACTTTTGTGATCAGTGTAAATAATACACCTCTCACCGTACAGATAGTGCCTCCAGATTTTCAAAGCAAAGACTACGACGGCCAATTCCAAATCATGCGTCGGATAGTTTGCCTTATGCGTCTTAAGCTGACGAGACGCATATGCCACAACCTTACCTTACTGCATCAGAACACATCTTAAACCGACATGCGACGCATCACTGTATACCACAAACTCCTTTCGAGATTCAAGTTGTATTAGAAAAGGAGCCTGAGTCAGAACAGTCTTGAACTTCTCGAAGCTCTCCTACTGCACATCAGTCCAGACAAACGAAACACCTTTACGTAGCAGCTTAGTTAAGGGCACTGCAATCAGTGAGAAACCTTCCACAAATCACCGATAATAACCCGCCAGACCCAGAAAACTGTAGATTTCAGACACGTCTTAGGTTGTTTCCAATCCAGTACAGCCTCAATTTTCCTAGGATCGACTCGGATCCCCACAGCAGACACTACGTGTCCTAGAAAGGTTACTTCGTTCGGCCAAAATTCACACTTGCTGAATTTAGCATACAGTTGCTTCTCACACAGAATCTGAAACACAACTCTAAGATACTCATCATGTTCATCTTCAGTCTTTGAGTATACCAAAATGTTGTCGATGAAAACCACGATGAACTAGTCAAGATAGGGTTGAAACACTCGGTTCATCAGATCTATGAATGTGACCGGTGCATTCGTCAACCCAAAAGGTATAACCAGGAACTTGTAATGCACATAACGAGTCCTAAAAGCAGTCTTATGAATATCCATATCCTTAACCCTCAACTGATGATACCCTGACTGAATATCAATCTTAGAGAATACAGAAGCCCCTCGGAGTTGATCAAATAAGTCGTCGATCCTTGGAAGTGGATACTTGTTCTTCATGGTCAGCTTGTTCAACTACCGATAGTCAATACACATCTTCATGGTCACATTCTTCTTCTTAACAAACAAAACTGGTGCTCCCTACGGAGACACACTAAGATGGATGAAACCACGTCCAAAAGTTCCTATAGTTGAGCCTTAAGCACTGTAAGCTCTTTCAGTGCCATTCGATAGGGACGATAGACACCGAAGCTATACCAAGAAGAAGATCAATCCCAAATTACACTTTTCGATTTTGAGGGAAACCCGGTAGCTCCTCAAAAAAGATGTCTAAAAAATCCCTTACAGTTTGATATCCTTTATCGTAGAGACCTTAGAAACAGAAACACTAATATAGGCCAAGAATGCCTCATATCCTTTACGAACTAGTTTCTCAGCCACCAGCGCAGAAATCACATTTGCCAAATAATTTCGACGTTCTCCAATCATGACTACCTCATTATCCTCCTCAGTTATCAAGATGACCCTCTTAGTCGTATAGTCTAGACTGACACGGTGCTTGACCAACCAATCTATACCCAGAATCAAGTCGAACTCCCCAAATGAAAGCTACATCAGATTAGCTAGAAATACCGACCCTTGAACCTCTAGCGGAATATCTCTATACAGTTTGCTAACTCGAACCGATTACCCCAGTGGACTCAGTACAGTCACCTCATTTGAAGTACTCTCAACTAAAATCCTCAAGTTTTTAGACACAATGCTAGCTACATAGACATGTGTGGAACCTATGTCTATCAAAGCAAAGTAAGGTACTTTATAAATAAAAAACGTACCGATAATTATGTTTGGAGCATCTCTGTCCTCTCAGCGACGAGTAGCATAAACAAGAGCAGGCTGCCTCACCTCAGTCTGTCCAGCACTTCTGCATGGTGCTCTCTGTCCACGGCACATATCGTTACCACCCCTAGCCTGACCACGACCCCTCGGTGGCTGCTAAACTACCCTCTGTGGCTGTATAGTACCAGAACTCGGAGCTTACACCTGATCGGCCCTTAGCAGGCACTCCCGAATATAGTGCTTTAATGACCCACACCTCAGACACGCCCCAATCCTCCTCCAACACTCGCCTCATGGCGTCTACCACAATCTCTACACAACTGCAATCCAGTAGGAACAACAGGGGCCCAGCTCTAATCGCCCATCAGTCATGGCCATTTTCTTAGGCCTCTGTACCGAACACAAGGGCTCTGGATCCTTCCTGTTCTTACCCCTCCGCGATCTCTATTTTGGCGCTCAGCGCGCTTAACCTCTTCGACGATCTTCACCTTCCCTACAGAATGAATAACTCTCGCTCCCTCTACGAAGCTATCAGTACGCTCAGATTATCCCTAAAGTCATCATCAAAACGGACACATCTCTCATACTCATTTGCCACCATGCCTCGAGCATAGCGGCTTAGCCTCAGGAATTTAGCCTCATACTCAGCCACAGATCGGTTTCCTTGAGTGAGATTCAAGAACTCACGCCTCGAGCATCAATGTAACTAGCTCCCACATACTTAATTTGGAATGAAGTCTTAAAGAACTCCCAAGTCAGACAGTCAGGCTGAGTACCCTTCTTAATAGTCAGCCACCACTGATAAGCATCATCGCGAAGCAAGGAGACCGTACCCTTCAATTTTTGCTCAGGGGTGCAGTCCAAATCATCTATAATTCTCTCTGTGGCCACTAACCAATACTCAGCCACATTAGGGGTGACTCTTGTGACACCCTTAAACAACTCAACTCTATTAGACCGGAGTCGCTTAGTTACCAACCCTCGGCTCTCGAATCTAGGATTGGGCCTAGCGACCCTCTCTAATATCCTCAGCATGGCTTGGGACAATGCGTCATCCCTAGCCATGTGATCTTGAGACCCATTCTCAGTAACAGGTGACACAGGCATCTCACTAGTATCCAAGTTCGGCATGCTGCCCAAAGAAGAGGACTCAGCTCGAGCCCCTTACAACCTCTACCTCGGCCTCTAGTAGCACATCCACGGATACCTCGTGGGTTCATGTCTATTCAAATTTATCTGTATTATGAATTTTATGAATCAGTTACAATTTTAATATTTATTAATAGATGTTTTATGTAACAGCCCGATTATAGGGCTAGTCGGAACAGTGGTTCGAGACCACTAAACCGAGGATAAGGAAAATTAATTTTGATGTTATTTTATGTGTTATAGTATTAATATATGGCTACGTGAAAATTTTGGTGCTTTAATTTGAGCGATATCATACTTAATTGTGAAAAAAGACTAAATCGCATAAAGTGCAAAAGTTCTAGTTTTCAAGGTAAAGGTGTCTAATAGCCATAGATTACTAAATTGGAGGTCCTTAAAGTGTAATTAGTCCCTAGAGAATGTTTTGGCCTACCATAGATGGTAAAGGGGACAAGAGCATTAATTGTAGTTAATTGGATGAAATTAGGTGAGAAAAGATGAATAAAATATAGTAAAAAGAAAAGCTATCATCTTTCACTAACCACTCTTCATCTCCACCAAAAATTTTAAGAATAAATAGAGCTTTGGGGGTTTAAACTTTCAGCCAAGTTATCTCCCTTGCAAGTAAGTGATTATGATAGTGTTATTTGATAATTTTTCCACTTTTGGAGTCCTCAAAGCTTAAGCTAGCTAATGAGGGGACAAATTTGTGATATGGTTGAAAGTATAAGGACTTTCCATGAGAGTATTTATGATGTTAGCTGATTTTTTAGGGAAGCAAATGAATGTTAGGGAGATGAGAAACAACTTTTGTGAAAGGTGTTTGCATGAAAACACCTAAGTATGACTCAAATGCAAGGATTGAAAATGTGTAATAAATGCATGAAATAGTTAGATTTGTGAGTAGTTGTAAGAGAATTTAATGTTCAGCTAGGCTTATTTATTGAGAAAATGTGTTGAAAAATAATTTACGAGCCTAAGGGCAAAATCATAATTTTACCATTATACAATGGCAAAATGGTCATTTTTGCTCAAGTGTAGAATTTGATGTATGGTGATCATAGGAGGGTCTAAATGAATTAATTTAATTGTTATAGATTAAGAAGAGCACGGAATCAACCTTGACCGTGGAAAAGGCAAGGTGACGGATTAAACCGTTAGTTACAACATTTTGCACTGAGGTAAGTTTATATGTAAACAATGCACTTTCTTTATATACATTATGTTGTTAATTGGTGTATGGCATGATTGAAAACATGTGTGGTTTAAATAGATCGAATGTGGTAGTCATTGAATCATTATTGGATGAATGATGAAATAGTCATATGAGCATGTTATGACGACATTTGATGGTGGGCTAAGTGTGATACCACCTTATTGCTTGATTAAGATGGGCTAAGTGCGATACCATTGTTCATTTATCATTCGGTGGGCTATGTGCGATACCACCGTAACTAACCTTTTGGTGGGCTATGTGCGATACCACCATAATAAAGACTGATGGTGGGCTAAGTGCGAAACCACCAAATAATTTGACTATGAGTAATTGATTAAAAGGTTGTACGTGTGGTTTTATGTGATATTGTGATGCTAAGTACAGGGAAACATGATAATGAATGTACACATTAAGCTATTGATATGGTTGGGATATAGAAAAGGAGGAAATGAGTAAGCATTATTATGGACATAGATTGTTTCTTGCTTAGTATGAAATGTTATATAAATGATTAGTACATGCTCTAATGTTATATTGTTTACATGTAAACCTACTAAGCTCAAAGCTTACTCCTTTTTTTTTCCTTTGTCTTATAGAGAAAGAGGGTTGAACCGAGATACGTGGATTAATCGAAAGATCGCCCACACTATCAGCTCACTCTGGTACAATAGACTTCATGTTTTGAATATGGCATGTATAGGGGCCAAACAAGTTAGTGAATTTTGTTGTAAATGGCTAAAAGGTGTTAGCCTATAGATGGATAATCTATTTTGTATAATGCAATAGTTGTTGGCTACTTTATTATATGAAAAGATGTAGATATCCTTGTGAGTTTATGTTTCAAAATGAGTTATTTACGGATGTGTTGGATGAGTATATGTTATATATGCATAAGGGGTGAAAAGAGAATTGGAAAATAGCCTAGTTCTTGTTCGTGTGGATAGGCACACGGGCATGTGTCTAGGCCATGTATGACACACGGCCAGCTCAAGGGCGTGTGCATTGGCCATGTCTCTTTAACAGAATTGAGTAGTGTAGGCCACGGGCTAGCCACACGGGCATGTGTCTAGACTCAATGCCGTGTGAAGTAGTTAGTGTTCACCACGGGTGGTAGGCACGGGCGTGTACTCTAACTGTGGGGCATTAGCAGAATGCTTGAATTTTCATGCACGGTTTGTGAACATGGGTGTGTGTGACTACACACGGGCGTGTGTCATCTAGCACGGGCGTGTAGTCTCTGTTTAGATTGAGAAAATTTTAAGATTCGAAAAAGTTCTGATATAGTCTCGAGAGCCTCGTGTGTATGAGTGAGGTCTCGTAAGTTGAGATTCAGGTTGATGAGGTGACTTAAGAGAGTAATCGCGATGATTCTAAGTGGCGATCATGTGGTTTTAATCTAGTAATGCCTCGGGCCCAGGTCCGACGAGAAATATGGGTAAAAGGTGTCACATTTTATGTAAAGCAGTATCATAAATTCAGAGTTTGTTTTTTGCAAGTACAGTCTCTATCAGTTTCAGTTTCACTACAGTTTCAATATACACTAACTAGAGTGTTTTCAAAATAGAATATCTATAATATCATAACAGTTTATCAGCATACTTACAGGATCAGAGTCGAAGACTCGGTCTACCACATTCTCAGTCAAGTCATTTCAAATATTTTAAAAATTAGTTCTTAAAAACTAAGTTTTAAAAACACAAAATCCACAGCCAAGTTTTGAAACTTGGCTCTGATACCACTAAATGTAACACCCCAAACTCACCTACATGTCATGGACCGAATCTGGCGATGTCACATGGAATGAGATTTGAAAACGAATTTATCAAGTTAAAGTCATTTTCGTTTATTAGCTTCTATTTATCTCTCATCAATTTCCAAAAATTATTTTCTCATTAATTTGTTTCGTTTAAAAACATATTCTATAGCAGAAGCTTTAAAATCGTGATATTTAAATAAAATCATTCGTGTTTAGGAAAAATGTTATTTTTAATTAAACTGAGTTTTTACAATTTAAAAATCCATGAAAACAGTGAAAATCTAAAATAACGGTAAATAGTACAAAGTCTCAAATTACATCGAAAATACCCCAAAAATAGGAAATAAAACCATAAATGAAATTAAATCGTTCAGCAGACATGTGGGCACCAGTAGAGTCCTCCGCCGCACCGATCTATCTAGGTCTGGGTATTACCTGTACAGATTAAACAGAAAGGGGTGAGTTTACATAAACTTAGTATGTAATCCCCACAGATAGCATACATACAGTCAAACAACAATTATCAATCATATACAATGTGGGGCCTAAGCCCATTTCAGTTCCAAATACAATTCAGATATAAATTAGGGCCTTAGCCCATCTCAGATACAGTATGTATACAAAAGCAAAAATCAACATTCTGATGCAATTCCACTAATAATTAAATATAAGCCCATTGAACAAAGAAAGGACTTAATTCCAAAAAATAACAAAATTTGCTAAAGCTAAGGCTTGAACTTGGGACCTCTCTCACACACCCCAAATACTTAACTATTGAAGCAGATACACATTTGTGTCACATTTTCACAAAAGTCGAAATAAGAATTTTGGGGCGTTACAGTGAATATGCGATACAAATGAATTGCTATGTTTTGAATGATGTACCAACTAAATCAACTTGTAAGACACCTTATGAACTATGTCATGCTAAATCACTTTAGAATAGGGTTTGTCGAGCACACGTTCTAGATAAGTATGTAAATAACTTGGATGCACTGACAGAATTGTGCATGTTTGTAGGATATCCGAAAAGAAAAAATGGAGGATTATTCTGCAGTCCGAAAGATAGTACGATTAAAGTTTCTACTCATGCTACTTTCCTCGAGGAAAGCTACATGGATGATTTTAAGCCTCGAAGTAAAGTGGTACTCAAGAAACTTTTAGGAGTGGTAGAACAATCACCAAGTTCAATTCTTGAGAAAGTTGTAGAAAGACATATAAATGGTCAACAACATAGGAGAATCCGTCATAGTGGGAAAGTTTCTAAGAAATTAGACTTCTTCATCTATGATGGTAATATTTATAATACGAAAGTCAACCATGATGATGCTGATCTACTCAATTATGAGGAGGCTATGTAAGACGTTGAGCCTAAGCTCTAGAAACAAGCTATGAATGTCGAGATGGATTCTATGAAATCCAATACGGTGTGGGAACTTTTAGACTTACTAGTTGGGCTTAAACCCATAGGGTGTAAATAGATTTACAAGAAGAAGAGAAATACAAAAAGGAAAGTGAAAACACACAAGGCTAGACTTGTAACACCCTTTCCCTGTATTCGACGCTGGAACAGGGTGCGAGGCATTACCGGACTTATACGCAAGCAATCATATAAAAATTGAGACATGAATTTCCACTCAAATTTAAAATTTTTTGTAAACATTCATATTGTCCCTTAAACGAGCCTACGAGGCCTAAAACATACATTAGGAGTGGTTCGGGACTAAACCGAGAACTTTAGAAACTTTTAAAAAACTTAGAAAAATTTTCATGAAAAAGGTCCACACGCCCATGCTTCAGGCCATGTCCAAAATAGGGGACATTATGTTTATGACATCATCAACCATATAAGGTCACACGACCAAGGCACATGCCCATGTCCGGCCGTGAGGCAAATTAAATTCCTAAAATCAAGTGCAGACTTCACACGGCCTAGGCACATGCCCATGTCCTATGGCCGTGTCTCTCACATGGCCGAGACACACGGCCGTGTCTTGTACCCGTGTGTTTACTACTAGGCATTTTGTTTCTCATAAATAAGGTGCAGGGGACACACGGCCAGAACACATGCCCTTGGGGCAAGCCGTGTGTCACACACGGCCTAGACAAAAGCCCATGTGCCTAACCGTGTGGACAAAATAATGCTATTTACCAAGCCTTTTTACCACGCATACTTGCACCAACCTACACAACATCAAAACCACACCAATCCAAACATATGTATGACTTCAAGGCACTTAACATGGCATAACTAAGTGCTTCACCAACATCAAACATCCATAATCACATGCAAGACATCATCATTCGACCATCAATATCCATAGGCCATATCATAATGGAATTGGCACATACATGCATATATGGATAGGTTTACAACCAAATAATCATTATGAGCCACATCTCATGGCCTTATACAAAATGAATCAAATATCATCATAAGCCAACACATTTGGCTCAACCAATATGACATATAACAAAAAGACCAAGCCCCTGTACATGCCATACTCAAAATGTTGAGACTAACTATACCCAAAAGTTCCAATTGATAGCGTGATCGAGTCTCCGATGTCCTTCGATCCCCGAGCTAGCTTGGCAATACTATAAGAAAATGAAAAAGAAAGAGGAGTAAGCACAAAGCTTAGTAAGTTTGCATATAAATAATTAACAACATTAACCATGCATTATTGTACACATAACATAATATAATTTATCACAATGTCATCAAGTATCATAGATACATTTTAAATCATGTCATTTACATAAGTGTACAATAAAACTCATGATCATGATTTATTCATTCACCTCTTACCGAGATCTCATGATTCATAATCTCAATATGTATGAGCTTTGTGTACATACCTCTACCCTTTCAACATGTTCGTACCTTGTCATTTCGTTGACATAATCTTTGGACTACCAGTTGAACCACTTGGAATACTAAAGGATACTCAGGAATCACATACACATAGAATCATACCAATGCCATATCCCAGATATGGTCTTACATGGGATCACATATTGATGCCTATAGCCCAGCTATGGTCTTACACGATTCTTAAATCGATGCCATGTCCCAGGCATGGTCTTACACGAAATCTCATAATGATGCCATATCCCAGATATGGTCTTACACATAAACTCAATCCCTAATGTCATGACATTTGTATCCTAACTATTCTTAAGGTTCAACCAGGATTTTGAGGTATCAAATCTTCGTCGAATCGTCATCAAGTCAACATTAATCAAGTCCACAAGGACAATTACACAATTCATTCAATATTAAAGCATTAAATGCTTAAAAATGTAATGTTGCATTATTTACACACGAACTTACCTCGGTACAAAATATGGCTAACTAATTCGATTTAGTCCACAACTTTGTTCTTTCCCCAGTCTAAGTCTGGACTTCATTTTTCTTGATCTATAATAGCAACTTTAGCTCATTTAATTATCACATTGTTCAAATAAGTCCAAAAACCATCCTTTGGAAAATTACATTTTTTCCCCTAAACTTTCACATAATTACAAATTAGTCCCTAGGCTTGTAAAATGAAATATGTCAATTTTCTTTTATTAACCAAATTGTTACCCAAGCCTAGACGAACCTATAGAATATCATATTTTGCAACTTTTGCAATTTAGTCCAAAAGTCAAATTGGATACTTATTCACAAAATTTCTTCATGAAACTTTCACATAATCATGAAAACATGTCATGGACCTCAAAACAATCATAAAGAGAGCATTAGGTCATTATTTACAATTTGACCCAAAAGTTTAGAGAAGTTACAAAATTACCCCATTGGTAATTTTTGTGAAAAAATTTTTATTCGAAGCGAACCCACACTCGATAGAGGTGATCTTGAGGATAGAAAAGAAGACTACTCGGTCAAATCACTCATTCTATACAAATCGAAAAGGTACAATTTTGATTAAGTGTTTATTACTTTAGATATCACAACCAAGATCTTGTTTTGGAAAAAAATTTTATAACTCTATTTTCCCTAAATTTATTTTCCATTGCATTTTCCAAACATGATTTTCCAACAATAAGTATGTAGGTAAAGTTTGTTGCAAAAAGTATGAATCAGTCAGGAATACAAACAAATCTGGGTAAATGAATGTTGAACAAATGTTCCTCTATGATGCCCCTAATAGGGTAGACATATTGCTAACCAAATTGGCAAATCACGATATGAAAACAAGTGTAAGACCATGAGGTTGAGACACATGGCATCGTATGATATGAAAACACTCATGGTGTAGCCTCCAGTAAAATGAAGACTGGATTGGTAGATCATGATACATGAAAGTGTGTAAATCCATATGGTGTTCACCCTTCCAATCTTATCACTCCCCTTCTTTATCTTTTGATCAATATATTTGTGAGCTTATTTATCTTTGTTCTTTATGAACACTTATCAAACTTATCAAGATTCACATCTTGTGGCGTTCACCCTTCCGATCTGTTCACTCCCCTACTTTTATCAAACTTATACCTTCGGTCTTATACCTTTGATTCAATTATGGGATCACATCATTATATAAACCTTATTTTCTAGCCCCAGTTAATCAGACACAAACTCAAGATGGATACATGGATGAACCAACCAGCACACCAATATAATTTGTACCCAGTGCATCATTGGTACATTCAAAGTAATATATGATTTGCGCCTCATCAATATAAATCGAAGTAATGTGTGCTCCACATCATTGGTAGATCCGAAGTAATGTGTGCTCCATACCTCATCAGTATAAACCAAAGTAATCCTCGTATAACTAATCCTATAACATGTCAACTATACCTAACTCTATCCAAGATTGTTTAATAGGACATTACAATCAAGCAATAACTTACATATCATCGATTACGGCATAACATTGCATATTACTAACGTCACCTTATCATTCTTTCCCATAGCTTTCAATCATTAAAATAAATTATAAAATGTAATTTATTCATTTTAGTCCCTTTAAGCTCTAATGTTAGAAATGTTTGTATCTTTTGATATTCTTTATCGAATCAAAATAAGACTTCATTCACCCATTGATTACTATCAATCTTCTATCCGCAAAACCTCAATGATGGCAACTTGAATCTAACTTATCAATTGGGAAATTTAACACATATGCAGGACTTGCTTAGTTTGCATGAGTTTATTTCCTTTATTTTCTAGTTTGGTTGCGAGAATGAAATAAAAAGTTAAAGATGATGTTGAGATATGTTTTCTCTCTCCCACTATTAACATATATAAACATATAATTAGTGATATAATTAAGCTTAATAAAACTAAATCTAATGGCTAAAGTTGTAAGTATCATGTTTTCATATACATTTAATTATATGTGGAATATAGATCAAAGAATATAGGATATGTTTTTTTTTCCTCTCATTTTTTATGATTTTGAAGTTGAAGGCCATATAAGTAAGACTTATCCTTTAAGTCGAATGTGGATTCCTTAGCAATGAATGTATCATGTTTGGATGAAATTCAAAGGAAAAAGGATCACTTTTCGTGGTTGGAAATAGTCTTAACCACACCTCATAAATTTAGCTTGTGCTTTTGGGTCTTAATTCATTGTTATCATCGATCCATTAGTAGTTAGAGGTAGCTTTTAATTTCGTTTCCCCCTTCCTCAATTCATTCCCATTTCTGTCTTTATTCACAAAATAACTCTTTGCTTTTTCATCAACTCTTAAGTTATTATGGTATTAAATTATATGTTTATTTTGGTAATTTTTTTAGGGATCAACAACAAAATTAAGAAACTCAAATTTAATTTAAACTGAGATGTTTGAACGATTTATGAAATATAAATTAAAAATTTGTTGTTACTCGAATTGAAACAAATTTTATTTTTATTTAATTTATAATAAATTTTAATTTTTTATTATGTAAAAACAAGATTTTTATATTTAAAATAGTGAAAATAACTTAATTTTTATATAAAAATTATTTTTCAAAAAATATCATATAAGAATTATTGTTTAATTTTATTTACTTGAAAAAATTAGAAATATTTATGGAAAAATGTTGAAACCTAATAATGTCCAAAAGCCATAAAATAAAGCTCATTTCGTCCAAATGATGTTAAAAATTAAAATTCAAAATTAGTATAAAAATAAAAAAAAAACCAAACCGAATTAAATCATCATGATTCGAAAAATCCAAAATCCTTGAATTAATCTACCGAACTCACCCTAATTTTTATAAATAATGATTTATGAACAATGAAGAAATTATAAATGTCAGGAATAGAGTGAGTGTTGTAAATCTTATGGTTTAAACATTAAATTTGTTGGATTTGAATTAATTGAACTTTAAATTATTTCTTTTAAAATGTTATTGGTATTTTAAAAATAAAAGAATGAATTAAAGATTCAAATAAAAGATAATAAATTTTAGGTACTAACAATATTATATAAATTAAAATTTTATCATATATGTATGCATGTGAAAATAATGTATTTAAAACATAGAAGTGTATTTTAAAATAATATACAATAAATAATAAAAAGTATGGCTTAGAACTAATTAATAGTAACAAATGAAATATTTATTATATTAAAATGTAATATTAGATTAAATTGCAAGTAAAACAAAATTTAAACATAAAAATACATTGTATTAAACATTGTTGTTTATTATTGTTTTATCATCAATCATGAATTGACGTCGAGTTAATTTGTGACACTAACTCAAGCATCAACATTATTAATATACACAAATATATAAAAATGTATATAAAAATATATTTATTAAAGTTTCATAAAAAATAAAAATTGATTTAGTTCTAATGGTAAATGAAAAGGTTTTATATGTATGGTATATTTGGTTCAAAATTTATTATAGATAAATTTTAAAGATTTATACAAATATAAAAAGGCAAAAACACAGTTTAAAAAAAAAGCATAAAAACACCAACATAACGATATAATTTATTTAACAAATAAAATAATTTTGATAATCTCTTAACTGAATTAAGACTCAATTGATGAGTGATATTAACATAAATTAATAAATAGTATAAATAATTGAAAGGGCCTAAATTTGAAATTCTGCACGATTTTTATTCTTACGTATTTACTATTTAGTTTATTAATTTTCTTGTGCATTATAAATTGTGTGGCACAACTAGAGGTGTACTGCCGGCCGAAGGCCTACCTTGAAATGTGGGAGGGTTTGGGCAAAAATATAGGCTTAAAAAATGGGCTTGGGTAAAAATGAGGCTGTTTAAAAAACGGGCAGGCCTCAGCATGATTTTTTGGCGGGCCCTACTTTATCTCGACCAAATATTTTAGTATTATTTTTTATTTTTTATTAATAAAATTTTAACTTTAGTATTTTTTTTGGATTGTTGGTGATCTGTTTTCTGCTTTGTTTTTATGTTGTTTTTGCCACTATTTTGGTCTTTGTTAGTTGATGTTAATTCTTGTTAATTCTTTGTTAGTTCTTTGTTAGTTCTTTGTTTGATGCTATTTGATGCTGTTTTGTGGCTGTTTTGACTGTTTTGATCTTTGTTTTATGATATTTTATTGTTTTGTTGTTGTATTTAATATTATTTCGATATTGTAAAACTTTTATTTTATTATTAATTTGGTTATTATTTTAGTTCAAACAAGTTGTTTCAATTTTAATATAATTACTTCTTCTTGTTCTATTGTTATTTTTAATATTATTTCGATATGATTTTGAGATCCTATAATATATTGATTGAATATCAAGACTTAAAAAATTATTTACTACTTTTTATATATTAATCATTAATATTTAAGTTGAAGGCTCAAGTATCTCAAGTTTTCAAGTGACTAACATGTGTTTTAAGTTACTTGCAAAAGTTGAAATGTCACTTGATTTTGTTACCAAATTAGAAGCGTGTGTTTATTTTATTCCATATTTAATTTTTCTAAAATTAAAATTTTGAGAACATGAAAAATTATTAATAAATTAAGCTAAACAAATTAAGCATCTATTTTAGTAAAAGTAGAAAATTAAATGGTAGAATAATATCATTATGAGATTCAAAGTAGAAAATAAGCATCTATTTTTTAAATGTATTTGATTCATTATTTTTATTTTTATTTAATAAAATAAAAAATAATACTGGGCGGGCCGGCCGGGCTCAGGTTACCCATTTCATATAGGGCGGGCTTGGACAATTTTTAGGCCCATATTTGGGCCGGCCTGGCCCGGCTTACAAAATGGGCCTAGATTTTAGTTGGGCCCGGCCCGAGTTCGCCCGCCCATATACACCTCTAGGCACAACACCTGCCATCTTCTCCTTTGGGAAACATCAGCAATGCACGTTTCTGACCATTGGATTTAGTCCTAACTAATTATATAAGCACACCTTCAATATTATTCTTGACTTTCATTCTTGTGCCTCCAATTAATTTCATTTCTTATCTCATCTTACCAATAATTCTTATATTTTGTTTATCTTAAAATATAAATAGTTAAAAAGAGATCCTATCAAATTCCACCACCAATATATTTTATCCAATATTTTAAATTTATTTAATCGGTCAATTGGCGCTTTTTTCTTACTATCCTATATAAAATAAAAGTGGACATTTACATTAATAATATATATTTTTATTTCACAAATTACTTTAAAATTTTAAAATATATTTTTAATTGTTTATTATATCTTATATAACACTTATCAACTAGTGAAATTTAAAATTCTTTTCTCATAAAATAATTTCGTGCTTATATATTGTCTTAAAAAGCTTTCTCAATCGTAATCGCCTCATTATTAAACAAAGGGTGATGGTGGTGCGAAATTGGTGATTGAAATTGACATAATTATAAATAAGTAGATAAAATTAAGAATAACAAATTTCATGGTCGTTGTCTTGAAAGGTAACCTTATTGTTCTGTAGCATAATCTATTGGGCAAATCCTAGTCGTCCATACTGTTAGGCCACCAATCTGAATGGTTTGGAACCGGCCAAAAACTATTATAGATGGCGATTGACAACAGCAATTGGAGTTAATCTTTGATGTTTTTTTTTTTTTCCTTTTACTTATATATATAATTTTTTTAAAAATATGTCACTTTATTAATTTTGCTCGTGAAATTCAAAAAAATTATAAGCCAAGATATAATTATTTTTTAATATTAAGTGCTAATTTAGAGTTAAATATAATGTGAAATATTAATGGTTTCAATTAAGGGTTTTAGGTTTCCAAATGAATGGGACAAATGGCCTCCGGCTGCAATAATTTTATTTGCAATGACCTTCATGTTGATGTTCACCCTTAATAATTTTCTTATATATATTTGCTAAATCCATTTTCTTATATATGTATACATTTACGCATCATGAACCATCATTCTTTTTTCATGTGTGAGTGCCTAACTTTTGTATATATGTTGCATTATTATATACATAGAGATCATACATCTTAGATAAATATCACAAAAAATCATCATATCCAAGTTTTTTTTTAAAAAAAAAAAAGAAAAGAGAAAAAACCAAAGGTTCATACCTCTGGATCAAGAATAAGAAACAAGATTTGACCAAGCAAATAGGTGAGAATGGTCAGTGGCTTGCCTTTCTCACACACTTAAAATCGTGGCACAGTATGTCCATTAAAAACATGGTAAAGACATGTTTTATGCCTCTTCAGTCTTCTCAACTGCCATATGGAGTGTGCATTCCACCACTTCAAATCATAGAGGGATAAACAAACCTCCTGTTTTCCCATTTCTTTCAAATAAAAAATCCGTTGAAAGTTTAAGCACAATATGACATTTACTGTCAATTTCCTCATAAATTCAATGCATGATAGGATGATGGACAACAATAATACATGATAAAAATTTATAGGCGGAAAAATATTTGAAAAATTAACACACATGATTATTGAGTTATATAGTATTTTTTAATACATATAGATTAGTATAATATTTGGTATGCTATTAATAATTTTTTTTTTTTGCATATATATGATTCAATAAAGTTTTTTTAAAATAATTTCACTATTTTAAAATTTTCACTTACATGATATATATAATAACTCTTGACACATCCACTTGAATTTTAGAATCAATTAACCTTAATTCAAACTTCATTTGTGATTTTTTTATTATATATTAAAATAAAATTAATAATAAATATTCTCATAATAATATAATTTATTTTATAAAAATAATTTTTAATCGCGGATTAACTCCTAACGCCATGGAGATTAATGGATGTATGGATAGAAAGCGGAAACAACTGTGATGATATCATAATCATACACTTGTGTGTATATAGAATAGGGCGTGGCTAAGCGTGTAAGAAAAAAAGAAAGTTAGTAAAAAGGAAAAAGGAAAAAAGAAATCATCATCAGCGCCACAATCCACGAGCAACCATAGTTTCCCTTTTACATTGGCCACCCTCTCGACACTCATCATCACTTATGTCGCCCTAATTTCCATCCCCCCGTCCCCTCCCCCAATAGCCTACAACTGAAGCAACCTCCTTTTTCCTTTTCTCTTCCCTACTTCCATCAAAATCTTCATAACTTTCCCCATATCAAAATCTCCATAGCCTACTCTACAATCTAACTCATGAAAAGAAATCAACAACCCAAAACCATGACACACCATCAAGAACTGGTTACCTTTCAAAGAAGCAGCAGCTACAACAATTATAACTGCAAAAGTTCAAGAAATAAGATCAACCCATCGAAGTTTCCGAGATCAGCTTCATTTACAATCCCTGAAAACGAAGAAATATCTGACAAACTCCTTGTTCCTAGAAACGCCTCATCATCTTCCACAAGTTCTTCCATACAACGTTTCCATAATGTTAATTCTAGGTTCTCTTCCCTCCTCCGTTCCCTTCTTAAAATCATAGCATTTCCCAACATAATCCCCACCTCTTGCAAATGGTTGACCCTCCCAACTCAACTCTCTATAACCCCTTCCCTCGGTCGTAAAGTAACCGGAACTCTCTTTGGCCACCGCCGCGGTCACGTCAGCTTCGCCGTCCAGGACGATCCTCGCTCCGAGCCGGTTTTGCTCCTCGAACTAGCCATGTCAACGGCTAGTTTGGTGAAAGAAATGTCATCGGGTTTAGTCCGGATTGCGCTGGAGAGCGAGAAGGCTCCGGGTCGAACCGGGAGACTGTTCCATGAGCCTACGTGGAGTATGTATTGTAATGGGAGGAAGAGTGGGTATGCCATGACGCGCACATGCACGGAGTCGGATTGGCACGTGTTGAGTACTGTGCAAAGCGTGTCAGTTGGTGTTGGGGTGATTCCGGTGGTTGAGGATGCTAAAAGTGGTGACAGTGAAGGTGAGTTGTTGTATATGAGGGCCAAGTTCGAACGAGTGGTGGGAAGTCGTGACTCGGAAGCCTTTTACATGTTGAATCCTGATAACAATGGAGGTCCTGAACTCAGCATTTTCCTTCTTAGAATATGAACAAACTTATCTCTTGTTGTGATCACGATTTTTATTTCTCCTTTTATATAATTTTCTAGTTGGAATTGCTTGGTTTTTGACTTTTGTATTGTGCAGTTCTATTTTATCTTGCTTTAATACAACGGAAGTATAAGTATAATGTATTATGTGGTCTCTACATGTATTTCCAGTCTTTTGAATGTTAGAAAAGAAAAGGGAAATCTTTACTAATAAATTTAAAGAGACAATATAATGTTAGGAATGCGGTGCCGGACGTTTCTACAATATTCTATTAGAAAATTTATATAAGATACCAATGAAGGAAATTTTGTAGGATGTATGCCTTGGGCGGTGGAATATGAAACAATTTTGTCGGTGAAGCTAGGATTGGAGCGGCATTATTGTTTTTGTTTAAAAGCCTGCACGTCAAAATAAACAACCTATTCAAAACAAATGCTTCCTGTTACCAAAATATTTTAGGATAGAGAAATTAATTTACGAAAGTTAAATTTTAATTTAAACCAAATTTTTATAGTTTTAAGAGGATTAAAGTATAATTTTCTCTTTATTAATTTAAAATTTTAAAATTTTAAAACGCCTAAATAAAAAATTTTCATTTTAAGAAGTCTGTGCACTTTTAGCCTCCTAATTTCACCCATGCTGGTGAGACTTTTTTAATTAGAATATTAATTTGATTTTCACTTTTAATTTTATAATAGTATATTAATAAAATTAGGTTTAATTATGATTTATTTATTTATTTTCTCGCTTTGATATTTAATATTTTTGGCCTACTTTAATATTTAAAGTGTATTATCTTTTCAATTTTGCACTTAAAGTATGTCATCGTTATATTTTTAATCTATTTTTTTATCAAACATTAAAAAATTGTTAGCCAATCACATAGCACCACATGACATTTTTTTGTAAAAAGAAAATTTTTTTATCAAATGAATTTAAACATTAAAAAATACGAAATAGAAATAAATATATTAAAATTCAAATACATAATCTACAAAAAGCATGAAAATTATAAAATAAAAATAAAAATAAATGAAAATAAATTAGTAGAAATTAATAAGAGTATTATAAAATGTTAGAAAATTTTGTAAAAAGTTTAAAATTTTGTAAAAGAATTATTTTAAAAATTAAAATTTATTAAAAATTATAACAATTTATAAAAATAAAAGAAATTATAAAATAATATATAAAATATTTATATATATATATATATAAGATTAATATAAAGAAATCAGAAAATGTATAAAAATTATAAAATCTAAAATTGTTCTTCTTCTTCTTATTGATTCTAAATGTCCTCTTGGATTAAGCTGAGATTATTTTATTAGTTAGTCAGTAATTTATATTTTCATAAAAAATATTTTGGTTAAAACATATTATTAATAATATATTTTTCTTAATTAATTGTGTGCTTACCTATCTTTTTCTTTGATTAGTCTCTCAATAATCATTTTAGGCAAATACATTGAGGTGCCATTTATCTACTATTTATCCGAAGCAAGCATAATCTACCATTTTTATGTCACATGAAATGGAATGATCATTTTGGAAGCAAAAATTCTAATTTGTGGTTGATGAGGTCATTTTTTTTATGGGATTTGCTTTAATGTTCTTGCTAATCATCTCTTCGGTCATACCTTTAAAAAAATCATCTCTCCAATCATAATCCATTTTTATAGGCTCTCTTGCATAATAATTTGATAATTTCTTTCTATTTTGGTATCTTCCAATTTCTATTTTTAAAAAATTAAAATTATTATAATTTTGAATAATTTTTTACAATTTTAATCATTTTATAATTTTTAATGATTTTCACAAATTTTAATTTTTAAAATGTTTTTACAAATTTTAAATATTTTAAAATATTTTTATAATTTTAATAATTTAAAAATTTTAAACAAGTTTTTACAAGTTTTTTTTACATTATTATACTAGTATTATTAATTTCAACTAATTTCATTTCATTTATGGTATTTTTTGTAATTTTTATTTTATAATTTATATGTTTTTCTAGATTATATATATTCTAAATTTTTATATATTTATTTCAATTTTATATTTTTTAATGTTTCTATACATTTGACAAAAAGAAAATACTTATTTTTAAAAAAAGGATGCCATGTGGCACTGTGTGATTAGTTAGTGTACGAGCCCATTTGCCCGGCCCATTTTACAACCCAAATTACCCAAACTCGGGGCCCATTAAGTCCTTAACCCAAATAAACCCAATTAATTCTAAACCCAAACTCAATTCCAAAGCCCACTACAACACCAACCCAATACTCAAACTAGGGTTTCAGAAAAGCTGAAACCCTAGCCTCTGTAGCCACTTGCCTCTGCTACACTACCGTACCACTTGCCTGCCACCGCCACTTTCCACTGTGCTCAGCACCGCCCAAACCTGCAAACAAGACAAGAAATAGACAAAGAACAATGACAATAAGTAATATTTTGTAATTTTCAATGGCTATATAAGCCGAACAAAGAACCGTGTAAAGGATCTTTTTTTTTTTGAATGGAGAAACAGATTCAACATATTCAAACAAAAAAAAAACAAATCAGAAATAGCAAGCATCGATTAAACCCTAAAAACTAGAATCAAAAACAGAGGAAAAGAGGTGATTCTTTTTTGTTTTTCCCTTTTTTATCATTTTCGAAATATTCGTTTTTCTTTCCTTCGGCATATACATACATATAAAAATAAAAAATAAAAAAAACTACATATTTTACCCTTTTTTGAAGTTCCGCCACCGTGTATGGTGGCCGGCGATGGCTCCGGCGACGGAGGCGCGGTGGTCCGGCGGCCGGATTCCGGCCAAGCTCCTTAGGCCTGCAGAGAAAACAAAAAAAGGGATTAGGGTTTTTTAAGCATCTGAAAAAATGAGGTCTTTGGATTTTTTTTTTTACTTATATAGGCCCCCCAAAACAACGTCGTTTTGGGACTGGCCTTAAACCCTCAAAACGACGTCGTTTTGAGCCAACCCGATTTTGACCCGACCCAGAGCCTAGGATCCGCGTGTTTTTTAAAGGAAGGGCTAATTGCACTTTTAGCCCTTCCGCCTTTTTATTGTTTTATAATTAGATTTTTATTATTTCAAAATTCACCCAATCTTTTATTTTGGTTTTCAATTTGGTCTCCTCATATATAGCGCTTTTGGCCGGAGGATTTATTCCATATTTGGTCCCTCCGCTTCCTCCACGCTGCATAAATAGGTCCTTTTCTTTTATTTTTATTTTGAATTGACCCCAAACTTTCGTTTTAAGTTCAATTTACTCCTTTTAGTTATTTTGCAATTAATATTATCATTGTTATTACTACTTTACTATAATGTTATTATTAGTATCCTTTGTTTTTTTTATTTTTTATTTACTAACGCCATTATCATTATTATCCTTACTTATTTATTTATTTATTAGTATTATTCATTTATTATTGTAATATTATTTATTATCATTACCTCATTTTACTATTACTTTATTCTATTACTATTTTATTCTTTTATTTTTATTTCTTTTACATTTATTACTATTATTATCATTTCATTATTATTTCATTATTTCATTTATATTTATTACTATTTTCACTTTTTGTTTGTTATTACTATCATTATTATTATTATTATTATTATTATTATTATTATTATTATTATTATTATTATTATTATTATTAGTTTCATCATTATTACTATTTCTTATTTTATCATTTTATATTCCTATCTATATTTATTTCCTTAGTTTGATACTATTATTATCTATTTAATTTTTATTTATCTCTTCATACTTATATTATTTTATGTATATACTTCTATTTTCGCTAATATTATTATTTTATATATTTTTACTCCCATTATTTTTATCATCATTATTATTTTATCATTATTTTCTACTATCGTTAATATCGATTATTATCGTAATACTTTTATTTTATCACTACCTATGTTATTACTTTTACTTTATCATTATTATTAATATCTTAGTATCACTTGTACTAGTGTATTATTTTACATCGTTATTTTATTATTATTATTCTTTTCACCTATAACATCGTGTTTTCATATTATCATTTGTCGCATTAATCTTTCTCGACACATCAGGTTTTTAAAAAATAACCGATATTTCGCATTAAAGATTCGGGAAGATCGAGCCCTAACTTACTGGGTTCTGAATTTTCTCGCTTAAGTTAAACAACGAATATCCTTTCAAAATCACAAATTCCAGCTTTTAAATTGACATTTCAGTATTAGAGACTCGAGAAGATCAAGCCCTAACTCACTGGGTTCCGGTTTTCCTCGTTTAAACTAAACAACGGAATATCCCTTTTGAAAATGTGATTTAAGTTTTAAACAAAATACTTGATCTCGGATATTCGAAATATCGCGCCCTAACTTACTGGACTCGACATCTAGATACTTCGAGACAAGCTCCTTTTTCCTAAAATGGAGGCAATGTCCCTAGTTTGACTTTTCGAGGAAACAAGCCCTAACTTACTGGGTTCTGACTTCTCGTTTGACAAATGACGGGAGATCCTCTTCAAAAATGAAAATCAAGTTTTAAAGGACGAGCTTAGCTTCGGGAGTCCAAAGTATTGCGCCCTAACTTACTGGACATGATGCTTTATCTCTTCGAAAGTAAGCGAGTCCTAGCATCCCTTCCAATTCCATCAAATTTTGAAAATAAAAGGCATCGTATTTTCGAACCCTTTCAAAGTTTTCAACAAATAGGACATCAATCAATCGGTTTGGTACCGATTTGGGCGTGTCGAGGTGCTAATCCTTCCTCGACGTAATCGACTTTCGAACCCGCTTTCTCAAAGTTCGTGGACCAAAAAGAACTATTTTAGTAAATTAAACGATTTATTAAAATAAAGGTGATCCGATCACACCAAATAAAGATCGGTGGCGACTCTCTTCCTTTTCTTTTTCAAAAAACCCGAGTCGATCGCGTGCTTTTCATTTTATCAAAAAATGGTTACGACGACTTGGCGACTCATTTGGGATTCGAGGTCAAGCCATAGATTGATTAATTTTGTCCTTTTGATTAAAATGGTTTCGAAAATCATGCTTCTTTTAATGCACTTTCAATATTGGTCTCATAAATACTTTGGCATTGCATTGCATGACCGTTGTGGTCACACCTTTAAGTGGGAGCGAGAAGCTATACCTTCGTGAGGTTTTCACCTCCGCATGGGCTAGTAGACTGCTTTCGAGATACATCCGTACCTATGTCTTCGTGAAGTTTTCACTTCTGCATGGCAATAGGGAAATGTATTCCCCTAAATCGAACTCGGTCCGTATGAGCCTATAAAGGATGAGGATCGAGGAATCTGCTGGTTCGGGTACCTCGAACTTTAGAACTAAATTGCATATAGTAAACCCTAGGAGCCCACCTTAGGTAGAGCTATGTCAAACCTTAGTGGTCACCCAGATACGTGTTTGTTTATTTTACTTACTTTGCATTCCATGATACTAACTTGTTGTGTTTCATTCTTTTTGTGCATATCATTTCATATTTTAAGAGGCATCGATTCACGGTCAGTTTCTGAGTTAGAGAGCTGGTTATGGAAAGCGAATTCCTTGATAAAGTAGAAGACAATGTGGCCGCCTGCACATGGTCAGAGCCAAGCCAATTAGAAAAAAGGGACTAAAAGCTAGAATAGTTGAGCTTGGGGTGGTCTCTACACCACTATCGAGGTCAAGACTCGGAAAGCCAACTGAAGTCAAGCTTGAACAGAATCGAGGAAATGAAAGGTAAGGTTGAAGAGCTAGAATCGGCATTACACATTAGTGAGCTCAGATTGAGCTTCTGGAAATGAGAGAAAGGCATTGGGAGGAGGAGCTTTGCCATTCTTGCAAGCAAGTTAGAAGTCGGAACTACCTCATGGGTGAAGGATAATCCAGATTCGAGAGGTAGCTGATCACCTACAGACTTTGGCTGCGAAAGCTGACATATTGAGCGTGAGATATGAGCTACCACCGGGTCATGATCAAGAGCTAATCTCCTTGCTTGGAAAAATTAAAACCTTAGGCCTTAGGGCGAAAGCATATTTGTAATCTGCTTTATGTAAAGGGTTTTGCCTTCTAATAAAGTTTTTAAAATGAAGTTGATCAGAATCGATGTCTTCTTCTTGCATTCATGCATTTGCATTGCATCATATTACATGCATTTAAGTTTATAAAAATGGGCCTAATTGGCTAAAATTATCAAAAAGAGAGAGAGAGAAAAAAGGAAGTGAAAGGAGAAAATCTAGAAGCGGAACATCACTACAGAACACGCGCTAAAACTAGGAAAATGGATCAAAGGTTCAAAAAATTCCAGAAAGAAATGCAGGAACAAATATTAAAACTCCAGCAGGAAATAAGGGACCAAATATTGGAGGCCCAGAGGAATATGATGGCCCAAATGGCCCAAGTGATGAATGGGGCAATGGATAAGGGGAAAGGTCCTATGCCTCCGGTTGAGGAAAGTAGTGAAGGCATCCCCCCGGGTTTTACCCCACCACACGCAAGAACAAGGCCTGAGGAGTATATCCTAAGGCCACCAGTTGCGATCAGGCCCCAACAAGGGCAAGACGACGCTAGACCTCCCATGAACTTCCATGCAGGCTCCGGATCAAAATCGATCAGAATCTGACATATTGAGCGTGAGATATGAGCTACCACCAGGTCATGATCAAGAGCTAATCTTCTTGCTTGGGAAAATCAAAACCTTAGGCCTTAGGGCGAAAGCATATTTGCAATCTGCTTTATGTAAAGGGTTTTGCCTTCTAATAAAGTTTTCTAAAATAAAGTTGATCAGAATCAATGTCTTCTTCCTGCATTTATGCATTTGCATTGCATCACATCATACGCATTTAAGTCCATAGAGAGAGCCTAATTAGTTAAAATTAATACAGAAAGGGAGAAAAGAAAAATCTGAAAACTGAGAACCATTACAGTACACGTGCAAGACAAAGAAAATGGATCAAAGATTTGAACAATTCTAGAAAGACCTGCAAGACCAGATGTAAGAGCAAATGGCAAAACTCCAACAAGAGATGAGGGATCAGATGTTGGAGGCTCAAAAGAGCACGATGGCTCAAATGGCCCAAAAGTTGAGTGGGGTAATGGACAAAGTTAAAGGTCCCATGGCAATTACAGGGGAAGAAAGCGAAGGCATTCCTTTGGGTTTTACCCCACCACATGCGCTAGCACAGCATGAAGAGTATCCCCAAAGGACATCTGTCATGATTAGGCCTCAACAAAGGCAAAATGATATTAGACTACACACGAATTCCCACGTTGGCTTAGGATCCAATCCAGAAGATAGCCCAGCCAATCCCGATTTGAATATAGTAGAGAGACGGGGCAATAGTTGAATCCTCGAGGCAATTAGAGGATCGTTATAGATGGTTGGAGGAAAAGTTCAAGGCTTTGGAAAATACTGATCACCACCATGGTATTGACGCAAAAGACTTGAGTCTGGTTCTAGATTTGGTGCTTCCTCATAAGTTTAAGATGCCAGAATTTGAGAAATACAGTGGGACTAGCTGTCCGAAGGCCCACATCACCATGTTCTGCAGGCGAATGGCTGGCTACGTGAACAATGATCAACTCTTAATCCACTGTTTCCAAGAAAGTTTAGTGGGCGCAGCTGCTAGATGGTATAACTAGCTTAGTCGAGCCAACATTAGTTCCTGGAGAAGTCTGGCTCAAGCATTTCTAAAGCAGTTCAGCTACGTTACGGACATGGCACCGGATAGAATTACTTTGCAAAGCATGGAAAAAAGACAAAATGAGAGTTTGGACAATACGCAAAGGTGGAGGAGGTCGCCATGCAGGTCCAACCACCCTCTTAGAAAAGGAAACTACCATGCTCTTCATCAACACCAAGGCTCCTTTCATAACCCATATGATAGGAGTACCACTAAGAGCTTTGCCGACATGGTAATGGCGGGAAATGATCGAACATGCAATCGAGATCGGTAAGATTGAAGTAGGGAAACCACTAGAAGGCCTACTCCTAGAAAAAGGATGACGAGGTGAATAATATAAACATGGGGACCCAAAGTTAATTACCGTTAATCACCAAAATGGTGACTACGAGCATCAAGGTTCATCAAGGAAAGAATCTCGACAAGGAAAAACATTGAAAACTCCAATTTACGCCAATCCCTATGACGTATAAGGAGTTGTATCAAAGTTTATTTGATGTACACGTTGTGTCCTCCCAATATCCAAAATCGATGCAACCTCCATACCCAAAATGGTATGACCCAAACACTCAGTGTGAGTACCACACGGGGATCACAGGCCATTCGATAGAAAATTGCCTTACTTTCAAGAAATTGGTGGAAAATCTCATCAACATGGGTATTGTGAAGTTCGATGACGGAAATTAAGGGCGGGAGAGTTGTGTTTCCTTAAAGAAGTCATTAAAAACCTAGAAATCAGGGGATAGAACGCCAATGGTATACCCAAAGAGAACCGAGGAATAAAAGTTTTTCGAGCATCTGCCTTTATGTACTTGGGAGTGTTTCGAACAATGAGACTGTGGAAGAAACATGTATTTTTAAAGCTAATCTAGAGTAATGTGTAAAACACACTTGTTGCTTCAAGCCTAGAAGCAATAAGATTTCTTTTGAGAAGTAGGCTTGTGTCCAAAATTTTATTTCAATAAAATGCATCTTTCTAAGTAAATATTTTCATTCTTTACATTTCATACTGAATATTTTTCACTCAGGACCATATCATACGAATAATCATCCTTAGGATCATTTTCTGCCCACAATGGGCCCCCAGATATCAATGACATGAGCGACGTTGTTGCTGACTCCCTTTTTAGTGAAATATATATCTAGAGGGATCTAAGGGCTTTGAAGATGACAAAGATTGCAACTTACTTCCCAATGGTAGATCCTACCTTATGAAGTGTCAGCAGAATCTATGAACTAACGAAGGAGATGAAGATGGAAGCATAGCTCTTCGTAGGAATAAGGCAATGCATCGTTGAGCTATTTTCAGGAATTCAAGATGTTTTCGCACGATCATATCGAGGCATGCCAAACTACTAAAACATGGGTATGCTATTAAGGTTGGGGTTTAAAAAACCCATGCTTTACAATAGCCTAGCTAATCAAGAGGCTCGGGCTATTAGTTCACCAAGAAAGGGAAATTGTATCTGTTATGCCATAAAATGCCAAGTCGAGGAAGACTGTGCCTTCTCCATTTTCCTATATGAAGCATGTATGTTAACAAGCCAGTCTCCTCAAAAGCTTTTAGCCAATATTGATTCATATTCATGGTCGTTGGTTACCTTCACTGAGAGGGTGAAGGTCGTTTCATATGCCAAAATTGCAAAGTCGGCGTCATCAAATTCAAAAAAATATTCAAGATTTTGTTGAAAAATGATCGAGACAGTAAAGGTTGGCATAGAGAAGTTACCATTTACCCTTTAGGTTCCTTGAATGTTGGCCAGGACTTTTGCCGGGGCATCTTTCCCATTGGTTTATGAAAGGGAAACAATTGTTGGAAGATAAGATTCCTTTTCCCCAAGCTTGGATTGAATTAGATGAAGGAGAATACCTCCAGTAAGCTTGATTAAAAGTATTCAACAGGGTCAAATGTACCAAAAAGGATACGGGCTTGACAAAAAGGTTCGCTCAAGAGAATTTCAGGAAGAGGACCTAGCATTAAGAGAGATTCTTCTTATCCAAAAGAACTCCAAAGAAAAAAGTAAATGCCTTATACAGCAAAGAAGGCCTGTTCTAGGGAAAAATGAGTGTTAACCAAGAGGGATGGCAAGGACCTACCCAATCCGGTGAGTTCAGTTCAATAAAAAAGTTTTCCAAAAAAACAAAAAGGAAAAAGAAAAAAGAAAAAGGAGAGGCCAAGGTGAAAACCCACAAAGGGCGCTTTGAGACCAAAGGGTATTTGAGTTGAAAACCCGAGAAGGGCAACTCAAAATTTTGATTGAAAGTAGGGCATCTGATGAGTCTTGCTACGCTTGAAGAAGTATGTTACGTCTTGGGGCATCGACAAAGTACTCTGGATCCCCTACACACATATTAAGCTCAAAATGGTCCTCAAGAAGTTGGAACAGATAAGCTCAAGCTGCGATATCTAGGGCACTTAGTTTCCATTTTACCCATTTTTGTTACTTGTGGTTATTTTATTCCTTTCAAAATACCACCGATAAATTTCTTTCTTAATTGCATTTGCTAGCATTGATTAACTTGTTTGTTTCGAGCTATGCTCCCAATCAATTTCTTTTTTTTTTTGTCCATTGTTACAATCTTTTTCAGGCATTTTGCATTGAAATAACGATTAATGGACTAATAATACTTTCATAAAAGGAGTTTTGCATATTACTCTGGAAGCTTCTGAATAATACAAGGACCTGAAACAGGACTATTGTTTAGAACTCACTCAGCTCAAGGTTTGGAAATATTGGAGAAAGATGATTATCTCTTTGGACCTTTTATTGGTTGAACAAAAAGACAATACATTTCGCCGGTGATACGACCTTGACAGATAACGAGCAATGTCAATCCAGCAGTACAAAGGAATCATTCTCGAGAAAAAAAATGATACTCTACATTCATGCACATATCAGGCCTACACATCTGGTCATTACACCAGTGAATGGTGTAACAGATCAAATTGATCCTATACCTTAGAGTTACAGCAGGATGGATAGAATAAACCAAATGTTATTCTCCTAAAGTTGTAGTGAGAGATGCAAACTTTATGTCCCAGAAGGTACAGTGGAAGGGACCTTGAAATTACAGCGGGGCAAGCTTGTTGAGCATAATATGATCATTTCTTTGGGTTTTCTATCAAAGATACTGGCTGAATGAGAAAGCATGATAACGTATTAGTGATAGAACATTAATGGATTACGAGCAATGATGACCCTAAGCATTTAAAAAAGGATCATTTCATTTTGCATTTATCATTCAAAGCACGTTTAGTTAAGAGCATTCGACTCATTGCATCTTACTAATCATAAAAAGACCATTTTCATGACATTCTGCATTCATGCAAATATCATCCAGTGCGTCCTAATCATTATACATTTAACAAAGGATCATTCTTATGACATCCTGCATTCATGCAAATGTCATCCATTGTCATTTAGTTAGGAGCATTCGATTCATTCTTATCATTGCATCCTAATCATTGTAAAAAGACCATTCTCATGACATTCTGCATTCATGAAAGTGTCATCCATAACACTTGTAGTTAGGAGGCTTTGAGTCATTTTTATCAAAGCATCCTTATCATTTGCATAAGCATAAGCATATAAAATTAATTCTACAGGACAGGTTCCTTAAAGAACGGTGTAGCGATATTGAAGTTCAGATTTTGTTCCCTCGAGATGATAGTGGAGCAGACTGAAGATTGAAGTCTTCCTGAAGATAGTAAGGAAGCACATTGGAAAGTTGATTCGTTCCCTCAAGATGGTAGTGGAGCAAATCAAGATTGAAGTCTTCGAAGATAGTAAGGAAGCAAATTGGAAAGTTCAGATTTTGTTCCTTCGAGATGGTAGGGGAGCAGACTGAAGATTGAAGTCTTCCTGAAGATAGTAAGGAAACAAATTGAAAAGTTCTAAATTCTCATTTCCTCGACGTTCCAGTGGAGTAGGTTGAGATTACGAATCTCGTCTCCCTGAGTTAACAATGAGGTTACATCCTTAATTCTCTGAAGTTTCAGTAAGAGAAGATGGAGATTACAAATCTCTTCTCCCTGAATTTTTATTTTCTTGAAGTTTCCGTGGAGTAGGTTGAGATTACAAATCCCGCCTCCCTGAGTTAACAATGAGGATAAGTCATTATTCCTTTGAAGTTTCAGAAGAGAAGATGGAGATTACAAATATCTTCTCCCTAAATTAAGATTTCCTCGAGTTAACAATGAGGTTACATCCTTAATTCTTTGAGTAGGTTGAGATTACAAATCCTTCTCCCGAGTTAACAATGAGGTTGCATCCTTAATTCTTTGAAGTTTCTTTGAAGTTAGTTAGAGAAGATGGAGATTGCGAATCTCTTCTCCCTGAATCCTTATTTCCTTGAAGCTCTCAGTGGAGTAGGTTGAGATTACAAATCCCATCTCCCTGAGTTAACAATGAGGTTACATCCTTAATTCTCTGAAGTTTCAGTAAGAGAAGATGGAGATTACAAATCTCTTCTCCCTGAATTCTTATTTCCTCGAAGTTCCCGTGGAGTAGGTTGAGATTACAAATCCCGTCTCCCTGAGTTAACAATGAGGATAAGTCCTTATTTCTTTGAAGTTTCAGTAGAGAAGATGAAGACTATGAATCTCTTCTCCCTGAATTCTTATTTCCTCGAAGTTCCCGTGGAGTAAGAAGTAAATCAAAGAAATCAGTCTGGTGGTCCCTGAGTTTGCAGGGATCAGATTGAAGATAGCAGATTTGACCTTCCTGAAGTTGCAGGAAGCAGATCGAAGACATCAGTCTGGTGGTCCCTGAGTTTGCAGGGATCAGATTGAAGAAAGCAGATCTGACATTCCTGAAGTTGCAGGAAGCAGATCGAAGGCATCAGTCTGGTGATCCCTGAGTTTGCAGGGATCAGATTGAAGAAAGCAGATTTGATATTCCCGAGTTACTGAAGCGGATCAAATACATCGATCCGGTGATCCCTGAGTTTGCAAGGATCAGATTGAAGAAAGCAGATTTGACATTCCTGAAGTTACAGGAAGCAGATCGAATACATCAGTCTAGTGATCCCTGAGTTTGCAGGGATCAGATTGAAAATAGCAGATTTGACCTTCCTAAAGTTGCAGGAAGCAGATCGAAGACATCAGTCTGGTGATCCCTGAGTTTGCAGGGATCAGATTGAAGATAGCGGATTTGACATTCCCGGTTACGGGAGCGGGTCAAAGACATCACCGGTGGTCCCCGAGTTTGTAGGGATCAGATTGAGGATAGCAGACTTGGCGATTCCTGATGTTGCAGGAGCAAATCACAGTGAGTGGATTAAAAACGAAAATCCTATACCTCTAAAGTTGCAGCGATGGATGAAATGAGGCTACAAAAGAAGTCGGGGCTTAGCAGGCCCGGGCAAAATGGGCCTTTTGAAAGTCTTTGCTCCATTCTCGTTACACGACAATGAGCAAAGAGGGGCAGCTGTACGAGCCCATTTGCCCGGCCCATTTTACAACCCAAATTACCCAAACCCGAGGCCCATTAAGTCCCTAACCCAAATAAACCCAATTACTCTAAACCCAAACCCAATTCCAAAGCACACTACAACACCAACCCAATACTCAAACTAGGGTTTCAGAAAAGCTGAAACCCTAGCCTCTGTAGCCACTTGCCTCTGCTACATTGTCGCGCCACTTGCACGCCATCGCCATCGCCATCGCGCCAAGACCGCCCAAACCTGCAAACAAGACAAGAAATAGATAGCAACAGCGGCAATAAGTAATATTTTGTAATTTTCAATGGCTATATAAGCCGAACAAAGAGCCGTGTAAAGGATCTCTTTTTTTTTTGGATGGAGAAACAGATTCAACATATTCAAACAAACAAAAAAGCAAATCAGAAATAGCAAGCATCGATTAAACCCTAAAAACTAGAATCAAAAACAGAGGAAAAGAAGTGATTCTTTTTTGTTTTTCCCTTTTTTATCATTTTCGAAATATTCTTTTTTCTTTCCTTTGGCATATACATACATATAAAAATAAAAAAAAAAAACTACATATTTTACCCTTTTTGAAGTTAGACCACAGTGTATGGTGGCGGTGATGGCTCCGGCGACAGAGGCACGGTGGTCCCGTGATCGGATCCGCCAAGCTCCTTAGGCTGCAGAGAAAACAAAAAAGGGATTAGGGTTTTTTAAGCATCCAAAAATGAGGTCTTTGGATTTTTTTTACTTATATAGGCCCCCAAAACGACGTCGTTTGGGATCGGTTTAAAACCTCAAACGACGTGCGTTTTGAGCCAACCCGATTTTGACCCGACCTAGAGCCTAGGATCGCGTGTTTTTAAAGGAAGGGCTAATTGCACTTTTAGCCCTTCCGCCTTTTTTATTGTTTTATAATTAGATTTTATTATTTCAAAATCTCGCCCAATCTTTTATTTTGGTTTTCAATTTGGTCTCCTCATTGTAGAAGCGTTTTGGCCGGAGGATTTATTCCATATTTGGTCCCTCCGCTTCCTCCACGCTGCACAAATAGGTCCTTTTCTTTTATTTTTATTTTGAATTGACCCAAACTATCGTTTTAAGTTCAATTTACTCCCTTTTTAGTTATTTTGTAATTAATATTATCATTGTTATTACTACTTTACTATCGTTATTATTATTAGTATCCTTTTTTTTATTTTTATTTACTAACGCCATTATCATTATTATCCTTACTTATTTATTTATTTATTAGTATTATTCATTTATTATTGTAATATTATTTATTATCATTACCTCATTTTTACTATTACTTTATTCTATTACTATTTTATTCTTTTATTTTATTTCTTTTACATTTATTACTATTATTATCATTTCATTATTATTTCATTATTTCATTTATATTTATTACTATTTTCACTTTTTGTTTGTTATTACTATCATTATTATTATTATTATTATTATTATTATTATTATTATTAGTTTCATCATTATTACTATTTCTTATTTTATCATTTTATATTCCTATCTATATTTATTTCCTTAGTTTGATACTATTATTATCTATTTAATTTTTATTTATCTCTTTATACTTATATTATTTTATGTATATACTTCTATTTTCGCTAATATTATTATTTTATATATTTTTACTCCCATTATTTTTATCATCATTATTATTTTATCATTATTTTCTACTATCATTAATATACGATTATTATCGTAATACTTTTATTTTATCACTACCTATGTTATTACTTTTACTTTATCATTATTATTAATATCTTAGTATCACTTGTACTAGTGTATTATTTTACATCGTTGTTTTATTATTATTATTCTTTTCACCTATAACATCGTGTTTTCATATTATCATTTGTCGCATTAATCTTTCTCGACACATCAGGTTTTTAAAAAATAATCGATATTTCGCATTAAAGATTCGGGAAGATCGAGCCCTAACTTACTGGGTTCTGATTTTTCTCGCTTAAGTTAAACAACGGAATATCCCTTTCAAAATCACAAATTCCAGTTTTAAATTGACATTTCGTATTAGAGACTCGAGAAGATCGAGCCCTAACTCACTGGGTTCCAGTTTTCCTCGTTTAAACTAAACAACGGAATATCCCTTTTGAAATTGTGATTTAAGTTTTAAACAAAACAATTGATCTCGGATATTCGAAATGTCGCGCCCTAACTTACTGGACTCGACATCTAGATACTTCGAGACAAGCTCATTTTTCCTAAAATGGAGGCAATGTCCCTAGTTTGACTTTTCGAGGAAACAAGCCCTAACTTACTTGGTTCTGACTTCTCGTTTGACAAATGACGGGAGATCCTCTTCAAAAACGAAAATCAAGTTTTAAAAGACGAGCTTAGCTTCGGGAGTCCAAAGTATTGCGCCCTAACTTACTGGACATGATGCTTTATCTCTTCGAAAGTAAGCGAGTCCTAGCATTCCTTCCAATTCCATCAAATTTTGAAAATAAAAGGCATCGTATTTTCGGACCCTTTCAAAGTTTTCAACAAATAGGACATCAATCAATCAGTTTGGTACCGATTTCGGGCGTGTCGAGGGTGCTAATCCTTCCTCGCACGTAATTGACTTCTGAACCCGTTTTCTCAAAGTTCATGGACCAAAAAGCACTGTTTTAGTAAATTAAATGATTTATTAAAACAAAGGTGATCCGATCACACCAAATAAAGATCGGTGGCGACTCCCTTCCTTTTCTTTTTCAAAAAACCCGAGTCGATCGCGTCGTTTTCTGTTTTATCAAAAAATGGTTACGACAGTTAGCATTTTTTTTTCTAGTGTTTGTTAAAGAATGGACTAAAAAATATAACAGAGGCATACTTTAGGTACCAAATTGAAAAACGTGTTTACTTTATAATCAAATTGGGTCAAAAAAAGTTTAGGTACTAAAGTGAGAAAACAAGTATACTTCTTGGGCCAAATCATGAATTAAGCCTAAAATTAAATTATCAAATGAGCCTCAACTTGTGGTCTATTGGTTAGGTATTCATTTTCCCTAAGAATAGTTTGAGTTTGAATTATAATTGTATAAAAAAATTACGGATGTTGTTTAATAATTTTTGTAAATATTAAATTTTCCTAAATATTATCTTATTAATATTTATTTTATTTTATTTTTATAATTTTCCACAAATTTAAATTTAACTAGAAGTTTCATCACACACCCATATGCGTGGGAATTACGTATATAAAACATAGGTGTTCATTTATAAACAACATATAATAAATAATGAAATGTAATGTTTGAAACTAATCATAATACATATGTAATATGGACAACATAAAAAAATGGTTTAAATTGTGAGTAAAAGGAAATTTAAATAAGTAAATACATTAGATTAAGAATATTAAATGCACTCTAATTGTTTATCATGTCATTGTCATTTTCTTAAGTTAGTGTAACACCTCAAAAATTTTCATGTCATTGTTTATCATGTAATATGGACAACATAAAAAAATGGTTTAAATTGTGAGTAAAAGGAAATTTAAATAGGTAAATACATTAGATTAGGAATATTAAATGCACTCTAATTGTTTATCATGTCATTGTCATTTTTCTTAAGTTAGTGTAACACCTCAAAAATTTTCAGTACAACATCTGGTACAATTTGGAGATCGTATTCAGTGAATTTTGAGGAATATGGAGATGATTCATATAAAAAGAGATTATAAGAAATCAATGTAACATTGGAGATAGAAATAAATATAGAGAATTATGAATGTGGAAAAAAGACCTAATCGTAAAATTTGAAAACTATGAGGACTAAAATGTAATTTGACCAAATAGAGAAAATGATACATGTACAGTCACAGATAGGGTGGTGATACGATCTCGCCTCGATATGATGAGTTGAGTCGTTAATTGCCCAATCATCGAACAAGGAAGTAGCGTTCCTAAGATTGTATAATGTCTATATTCGGCTAAGTATGAAAATAAGAATGAAGAATAGGTCTAAGATGGCTAAGTGTTTGTGTATATAGATTGGCTAAAATTAAATGGGATAATTGATAATAGGATGGGGCGAAAATCGAACTTAAGCTTGAAGAACGAACCAACACTAAAGGAGAGTGTTGACCCGAGACTTATATGACTTAAGGTGGTTTGGTGATGGAAAGAAAAGACCTTGACCCGTTACTTAAAGAGGTAGGAACCAAAGGTATAGGTTTGGTTGAACGCAACACTCACTTTAGAGTGATAAGTTCGGAAAGAAAAGACAAAGGTTGACGCCACTAACAATCAGATGAGCCAAGCTAAGTCTTTCGACGAAATTTGAGAGAAGAAATTCTCACAAAAATAATAAAGTTCATTCAAATTGGCCAAAAGTCCTTACAAAAGGTAATGAGATACATATTTATAGCTAAAGAACTAAGATAGTCGAATAGACAAATGACAGCTGTACAAGCCCATTTTGCCTGGCCCAAACCCAAAACCTAATCCTAAAACCCAATTACCCTAACCCTAACCATAGCCACTTGCATCTGCTTTTGACCAGTCGCCAGTCAGACCTTCTGACGCTCTGCCACCGTCACCGGTCTTGTCCACCGTCCAGCCGCCCAAGGTCCCTGTAAACATTAAACAAGAGACGATAGAAAGCAAACAAGTTGTAAAGGATTTTAGGCTATAAAAGCCGAAGATTTTTCTTTGTAAAAGGGTCTTTTTTTGATCGCTAGAATACTAGAAAAGAAAAGTTTTTACAGTAGACTTTCAAGCACAATATAGGCATAGATTAAACAGAAACAGAACTAGAGAGAAATAGAAGCAACATGCAAAGATTCAACAAAAAAAAAGGCATAACAGAGGTCGAAAATGTGAAATTTTTATCATTTTCAAACCTTTTTTTCACTCTCTTTTGTTTTAACATACATGTACACATACATATATTTTTTTAAAAAAATAAATTTAAAATTTTTACCTTTTTTGGCCACCGTCCACGGTGGCCGTGGCGGCTGAGTCGCTGTAAGCCGGACCGAGTTCACGGAATCCTCCCTCCTGCAGAGAAAAAGAGAGAAGAAGGATTTTTTTTTTTAGACAAGCAACTCAAATGATTTTTTTTTCTGGGTTTAGGGCTTTATATAGCCCCTCAAAACGATGTCGTTTTGGGGCTGGCTTTTAACCCCCAAAGCAACGTCGTTTTAGCCTAACCAGCGTACAGACCCGACCCGCTCCTAGGATCCGCGTGTTTTTCATCGGAGGGGCTAATTGAACTTTTAGCCCCTCCGCTCTTTTATATTCTTGCAATCAGGTTTTTTTTTAATTTTTAAATTTGCCCTAAAAGTCTTTTTGGTTTGCAATTTGGTCCCTATCAAGACGCTGCTTTTAGGAGAAGGGCATAATTTCCATTTTGGTCCCTCTCCTTTCACGCACGTTTCAATAAAGCCCTTCCCTCTTTTATTTATTTGAATTTGCCCTAATATTCTGCTTTTAATTCAATTTTGTCCTTTTGACTATTTCCACTTATTTATTATTAATTTTTTATATACTATTATACTTCATATTTAGTATTACATTTAATACTATATTATTATTATGTTTATTATTACTTATGTCATTATTATTATTACTATTATTATTATTCATTACTAATATTATTATTTTATTTATTATTATTATTGTTATTTGTTGCTTTCATTATTATTATAATTATTTATTTTTATCATTATACTATCATTATTATTACTATTATTATATTTTTATATATGTATATATTTTCATTTATTTATTCATATATATTATTTATTAATTGCCATCAATATTTTTATATCATCATTATTATCTTCACTTTCTATTATCGCTAATATCGACTATTATCGTAATACTTTCATTTTACCACTACCTATATTATTATTTTTTCGTTATCATTATTATCAATATTTTAGTATCATTCAGTATTAGCATATTATTTGAATTTCATATTGTTATTTCATTATTATTATTCTTTTCACCTATATTCTCATCGTCATCCCATTATTTTTGACATCTCAATCTTTATAACGACCAATATTTCGTGTTAGCAATTAGGAGAATCGAGCCCTAACTTCATCGGATTCGATTTTTCTCGTTTAAGCTAAACAACGGAATGTCCTTTTCAAATTGCAATTCAAATTTTAAACAAAGCACTTAATCTCAAAATTCAAATGTCGCTACTAACTTCATGGACTCGACATCTAGATACTTCGAGATAAGTTTTTTTTCCTAAAATAGAGGCAATATCCTTAATTTGGCTTTTCGAGAAAACAAGCCCTAACTTCATCGGGTTTTGATTTCTCGTTTGACAAATGACGGAGATCCTCTTCAAATATAAAACTAAGTTTTAAAAGCGAGCTTAGTTTGAAGTCTAAAGTATTTCTCCTAACTTCATGGACATGATGCTTTATCTCTTGAAAATAAGAGAGTCTTAACGTCCTTTCGATCCCTTCAAGTTTTGGAAATCGAAGTAACTATTTTGAATCATTTCAAAGTTTTCAACATTAGGACATCGATCAATCAATTTGGTACCAATTTTGGGCGATCGAGGGTGCTAACCCTTCCTCGTATGCGTAATCGACTCCGAACTCGTTTTCTGGATTTTGTAGACCAAAATCGTTGTTTTGATAAATCAAACTGCTTATTAAAACAACTATTTTACGAGGTGACCGATCACACCTCATCAAAAAGATTGGTGGCGACTCCTCTTTTTCATTTTTAAAACCCGAGTCGACCGCATTGTTTCTTATTTTATCAAAAAATGGTTATGATAAAGATTGGCGACTCATACTGGGACTCGAGGGTCAGGCCATAGATTGATTAATTTTTGTCCTTTTGATTAAAATTGGAAAATGGTTTTGAAAAATCATACTTCTTTTAATGCACTTTCAATATTGGGTCTCGTAAATACTTTGGCATTGCATTGCATGACCGTTGTGGTCACACCTTTAAGTGGGAGCAAGAAGCTATGCCTTCGTGAGGTTTTTACCTCCGCATGGGCTAGTGAACTGCTTTGGGATACATCCGTACCTATGTCTTCGTGAAGTTTTCACTTCCATATGGCCATAGGGAAATGGATTCCCCTGAACCGAACTCGGTCCGTATGAGCCTATAATGGGTGAGGATCAAGGAATCTGTTGGTTCGGGTACCTTGAACTTTAGAACTCAACCACATGTAAAGAGCCTAAGAACCCACCCGAGCCGAACTATGCCAAACCTTAGTAGTTACCCAGATAGGCGTTTGTGTATTTTACATGCTTTATATCTCATTCTGTGGTACTAATTGATGATGTTTTATTTCCTCTGCATGTCATTTCCATTTTTAAGAGGCATCGATTCATGGTCAGTTTCTAAGTTAGAAAGCTGGTTATGGAAAGCGAATTCCTTGATAAAGTGGAGGACAATGCGGCCGTCCGCACATGGTCAAAGAAAAGCCAATTAGAAAGAGGGGACAGCTTAGCTGAGGGATATGTGTTGGAATTACGGGATTTTACCAATATCAGTGTCACGCAGAATGAACTCCAAAATTGAAAGAAATATGGACCCAGTGGGATGATGAGGCAAAACAGTTGTTCCATAGTACCTACGATGATCTACCATACTTGCTTGATGTCAAAATAGATAAGCACCTATTCCGAGCAATGACTCGCCTCGAATGCTACTTATAATGCTTTCTCATTCGGAAAATAGATTTGGTTCCCAGAGAGGAATACACGGCTTTGCTACGTTGTCCGAGAATTCAAGTTGATAAAGCTTATTCCAAAACAGTTAATAGCCCGACTTTTGCGAGGAAATTGATGAATATCACAGGAATGAGTGAACAATGGGTCTCAGCTAGAATGCAGAAGAAAGGCAGGGGTAAATGCATACCTTGGATATATTTGAGGGACCTGATCTTAACGCATCCTAATGCAAAGAAAAAGTTTGACTTCTTGGCCTTGTGTATTTACGGTTTGGTGATCTTCCCAAAAGCTCTAAACACGTTGACGAATCAGTTATTGATCTATTTGGCCGATTAGACAAAGGGGTCACGCCTGTTCCTGTTATCTTGGCCGAAACGTTCAGATCCTTGAATGCATGTCGAGAATAGGTAAAAGCGGAGTTTATCGGATGTCTTGCATTGTTATTGGCTTTGGTTCCATAGTCACTTCGGAAGGTGGAGAAAGTGTCTTATCGGTTTTTGTCAGAGAATTACTCCCCGTTGAAAGAGATAGTAGCTACGCCTAGGAGAGAAGACGTGTCCGAAGAAAACTGGATAGTGCTCCTTCAAAACCTTCAAGAAGACGACATCGAGTGGAAGGCTCCTTGGATGGTTCCCGACAAGGTTCTTTATCGTTGTGGAAACTTTGATTGGGTTCTCTCATCGAATTTGGGGTGCCCTTGATATGCCCCTTTGCTGGTCCTAAGACAGTATAGTTCAAGAAGTTTGTACCAATGGCATACGGGCTAGCTCAATGCGAGTTCTCATACGAAGGGGGAGCTATAAGAAAAAGGTTAAAGAGGTCTCTAATGATTGGAATCAGATTCATAGAATGAGAAGATTACCCGTAGGCCCGAGGACGACCCCAGAATACAGTGAATGGAGGGCTAGGAGAGTCAATGATAACATCCTCAAGCCAAATCCAGAAGGAGCCTGATCGAGAGAAGAATACTTGCGAGTGGTCCCATCAGAATTAGAGATTGTGAAACAAGATTTTGAACGGATGAGTTCGAAACTTGGAAAAAGGATAAAAAAGCTGGAAGAAGAAAAGATACTCCTCCAATTAGAGGTGGACGATTAAAAATCGGAGGCTGAAAAACTTAGAAAAGAAAAATGGAAGGTAGAGGAAGACCGAGATAACTTGAAGACAGAATACAAGAAGATGCGTCTGACGATAAAAAACTCTGGATTAGGGAAAACTTCGGAGCAGTGGCGATAAGAGATCCGAGAGGAAAAAGCTAGAGTTACTAATTGGGAGAAAAAGTTTCAAGAAATACAAACGCAAAAAGAGGCCTTAGAGAAGGGCATGACAGAAAACCAAAAGGAGAAAAAGGGACTAAAAGCTAGAATATCTGAGCTTGGGCGGTCTCTGCACCACTATCGAAGTCAAGACTCGAAAAGTAAACTGAAATCAAGTCTGAACAGAATCAAGGAAATGAAGGGTAAGGTTGAAGAGCTAGAATCGGCATTACACAGTAGTGAGCTCCGGATTGAGCTTCTGGAAACAAGAGAAAGGCATTGGGAGGAGGAGCTTCGCCATTCTTGCGAGCAAGTTAGAAGCCAGAATTACCTCATGGGTGAAGCGATAATCCAGATTCGAGAGGTAGCTGATCACCTACAGACTTTGGCTGCGGAAGCTGACATATTGAGCTTGAGATATGAGCTACCGCTGGGTTATAATCAAGAGCTAATCTCTTTGCTTGGGAAAATCAAAACCTTAGGCCTTAGAAGCTAAAGCATATTTGTAATCTGCTTTATGTAAAGGGTTTTGCCTTCTAATAAAGTTTTCTAAAATGAAGTTGATCAGAATCGATGTCTTCTTCTTGCATTCATGCATTTGCATTGCATCATATTACATGTATTTAAGTTTATAAAAATGGGCCTAATTGGCTAAAATTATCAGAAAAAGAGAGAGAGAAAAAAGGAAGTGAAAGGAGAAAATCTGGAAGCGGAACATCACTACAGAACACGCGCTAAAACTAGGAAAATGGATCAAAGGTTCGAACAATTCCAGAAAGAAATGCAGGAATAAATATTTAAACTCCAGCAGGAAATGAGGGACCAAATGTTGGAGGCCCAGAGGAATATGATGGCCCAAATGGCCCAAGTGATGAATGGGGCAATGGATAAGGGGAAAGGTCCTATACCTCCGATCGAGGAAAGTAGTGAAGGCATCCCCCCGGGTTTTACCCCACCACACGCAAGAACAAGGCCTGAGGAGTATATCCTAAGGCCACCAGTTGCGATCAGGCCCCAACAAGGGCAGGACGACGCTAGACCTCCCATGAACTTTCACGCAGGCTCCGGATCCCAACCAAGAGATAACCCAGCCAATCCTGTTGTACCCAATTTAGATATGGCAGAGAAAATGGGGTCGAGAGAAGAATCTTCAAGGCAGTTAGAAGATCGTTGCAATTGGCTGGATGAAAAATTCAATGATCTAAAAAGTATCGATCATCATCATGGGATTGACGCAAAAGATTTAAGTCTGGTTCCAGATTTGGTGTTGCCTCATAAGTTTAAAATGCCTGAATTTGAAAAATACAGTGGGACTAGCTGCCCGGAGGCCCACATCACCATGTTTTGTAGGCGAATGGCTAGCTACGTGAGCAATGATCAACTCTTAATCTACTGTTTCTAAGAAAGTTTAGTGGGCGCAGCTGCTAGATGGTATAACCAGCTTAGTCGGGCCAACATTAGTTCCTGGAGAAATTTGGCTCAAGCATTTCTGAAGCATTACAGCCACGTCACAAACATGGCACCGGATAGAATTATTTTGCAAAACATGGAAAAGAGACAAAATGAAAGTTTCAGACAGTATGCATAACGGTGGAGGGAGGTCACCATGCAGGTCCAACCACCCCTCTTAGAAAAGGAAACTACCATGCTCTTCATCAACACCCTGAAGTCTCCTTTCATAACCCATATGATAGGGAGTATGACTAAAAGCTTTGCCAACATAGTAATGGCAGGAGAGATGATCGAACATGCCATAAGGGGCGGTAAGATCGAGGTAGGAAAAAGTACTAGGAGGGCTGTTCTTAAGAAGAAGGACGGTGAAGTAAATAACGTGAGCACACACAAGGCGATCACGGTTAATCGGCCAAAGGCAGTCACCTCTGGACAATAAGGTCTGGCAAGACAGGAATCGGGAACCAGACCGAATACTGAAAAATTTCAATTTACACCAATTCCAATAACGTACAAGAAGTTATACTAGACTTTGTTCAACGAGCATATCATGTCCCCGTTCTATTTGCAACCATTGCAACCTCCATACCCTAAGTGGTACGACTCTAACGCTCACTGCAATTACCATGCAGAGGTAGCAGGGCATTTGATAGAGAATTGCCTCGCCTTTAAAAAGGTAGTCGAGAAGCTAATAAAGATGGAGGTCATAACACTCGACGATTTGATAAAAAAGGGGAACCCACTACCCAATCACGAGGATAGAGGGGTAAACACGATTGGTGAGGAGGTGGTGAGAAAAATCAAGAAGGACGTCACGGAGGTGAAAACCCCATTGAGAGTAGTCTGTGAGGAAATGGCAAAGAGAGGATTGACAGATTCAGATCTTGCGAAAAACTGGAGGTATATAAAGAACTACTGCGAACTCCATAAAATAAAAGGGCACGAGATTCAAGAATTTGCCTAGTTTAGAATCTTGGTGCAAAACCTTATGGATAACAAGAAACTGGTTTTATGAAAAAGAGTAGAGGAAAGGAATGTATGTGTGACCGAGGAAGAATTGATGAAGCTTGAAGTCAATTACCTAAGAATCATCATCTTGCAAAACACGGAAGGTGGGGTGCGGGGAAGGTCAAGATTATAATTCAGAGACCTACTTCTTTTCCTACAAAGACAGTAAGAAGGTACCCTGGGACTACAATTGTAATGTGATGATACCAGGGGCGGAAAGCTCCACTAGCATTTCTGAGGAAGTTAAGAATAAAGGGTCCTATACGCGTAGTGGGAAGCATTACGACCTTAAGAACAGAGGAGCGAAACCAGTGAAATCGAAGACTGTGCTGATTGGGCAAAAAAAAGAACCCGAAGCCCCTATCAATGAACCCATAAAAGAGGAGGAAGCCAAAGAATTCTTGAAATTCTTGAAACACAGTGAGTACAGTGTGGTAGAATAGCTGCACAAATAACCAGCTCGCATATCCGTGCTAACCTGCTGTTAAGCTCAGAAGTGCACCGTGAAGCACTGATGAAAGTACTGAATGAAACTTATGTTACTAAGGATATATCCGTTAATAAGTTGGACCGTCTGGTTAGTAACATAAGTGCTGACAATTTTATTTACTTCAGTGATGATGAATCCCACCAGGAGGCATGGGATCAACAAAACCCTTGCACATAACTACTCGTTGCAAGGGATACACTCTGAAAGTGTGTTAATAGATAATGGATCACTTTAAATGTCTTACCTTTGGCTACACTGAGGAGGTTGCCTATAGACAGCTCTCACATGAAAGCATGCCAGAACATAGTGTGAGCATTTGATGGCACCGAAAGAAGAGTGATGGGAAGAATGGACGTACCATTATTGATCGGGCCTAACACATATGAAGTAGATTTCCTAGTCATGGACATTAAGCCCTCTTACAACTGCTTGTTGGGAAGGCCCTGAATTCATTCGGTAAGTGCTGTACCCTCGTCACTACACCAAAAATTGAAGCTAGTAATAGAAAACTGACTGGTAACTATAAACGCTGAAGAAGACATCATAGCAACTGTTACCAATGAAGCGCCATATCTAGAAACAAGTGAGGAGGCCGTTGAATGCTCCTTTCTATCCTTAGAGTTCATAAATGCTACTTTCATCTCGGAGGGGAATGATGTCCCAGTGCCTAAGCTATCCAAGACCACAAGGATGGGCCTACGAATGATGATAGGAAAAGGGGCTCTACCAGGAAAAGGATTGGGCAAACATCTCCAAGGGAAAGTTCAGATCCCGATGCTGAAAGAGAAGAGAGACCGTTTTGGCTTGGGTTTCAAACCAGATGCAAAACAAATGAGGAAGGAAATAGAGAAGAAACAAGAAAGAAGAAGGACAAGGTTGAACGGAGAGGACGTCAAGTGGGAATCAATGACATTCCCCCACATATCCCGTACCTTCGTATTAGGAGGAATGATCTACCCAAAGAATCTTTCACACATCAATGCCATACACGATGAGGAAACAGATCAAAGAAACCTGTTGGGCATTTGCCCGTACGAACCTGGAAGTATTCTGAACAATTGGACTGCAGAGGAATTTCCTGTAGTTTTTAGAGATTATATAGAGTAATATTCAGAGCGCACTCATTGTTTTAAGCCTAGAAACAATGAGATTTATTTTGTGAAACAGGCTCATGTTCGGATATTTTGTTCTAATGAAATGCATCTTTAATTCTAACAAACATTTTCTCATTTCTTGCTCCTATTCATATTATGTAAATAGTTATCCTTCAATTCATTTATTCTTTGTACATCCCTTGATACCCATCACATGTCCCTAGCCATCAATGATATGAGCAACGATACTACAGATTTAGAGGTCTGTTTTGAGCAAGACATGTGTTGAGAGGAATCTCAGGATTTTGAAAGTGACAGAGAATGTGACTTGCCTCTAGATTTGTTGAGAATGGTAGAGCAAGAAGAAAAATATATCCTACCGCATAAAGAGTCAGTGGAAATGGTGAACCTCGGAGAAGGACAAGAAGTGAAGATCGGAGCTTGTATCACAGCAGAGACCAAGCGAGACCTCATCGATTTACTCCAAGAATTCAAGGATGTATTCGCATGGTCGTATCAAGATATGCCCAGATTAAACACTGATATCGCAATACACCATTTGCCTATAAAAGAAGAATACAAGCTTGTCCAACAGAAGCTTCGAAGAATGAGACAGAATGTTTTGTTAAAAATAAAAGAAGAAGTCGAGAAACAATTTAACGCCGGATTCTTAAAAGTGGTTAAGTATTCAGATTGGGTGGCTAATATCGTCCCTGTCCCTAAGAAAGATGGGAAAGTGCAAATGTGCGTAGACTACAGGGATCTAAACAAGGCTAGCCCGAAAGACAATTTCCTGTTGCCTCACATTAACACCTTAGTAGACAATACGGTGGGCTATTCATTGTTCTCCTTCATGGATGGTTTCTCAAGATACAACCAAATAAAGATGCATTTGAAGATATGGATAAGACAACATTTGTGACCATGTGGGGGATGTTTTGCTACAAGATGATGCTGTTTGGGCTAAAAAATGCGGGAGCGACATATCAGAGAGCCATGGTAACCCTATTTCACGACATGATGCACAGAGAAATTGAGGTTTACGTCGACGATATGATTGCCAAGTCTCGAACTGAAAAGGAACATGTACAAGTCTTAAGGAAACTATTCTTGAGGTTGAGGAAATTCCAGCTAAAATTTAATCCAGCAAAGTGTACCTTCGGAGCTCAGTCTGGAAAGTTGCTCAGATTCATGGTCAGTAAAAAGGGATTGAGGTTGACCCAGACAAAGTCAAGGCCATACAAGAGTTGCCCCCCCACGTACCCAAAGAGAAGTTAGAGGATTCTTAGGAAGGCTAAATTACATTGCTCGGTTCATTTCACAACTGACTGAGAAATATGACCCCATATTCCATGTTCTTAAGAAACGCAATCCGGGCACGTGGGATGAAGAATGCCAGAAGACCTTTGACAAAGTAAAACAATACCTGTCCAATGCCCCAGTATTGACGCCGCCTCATCCAGGTAGGCCATTAATCCTTTATTTGACAGTGCTCGATAATTCAATGGGATGTGTGCTTGGTCAGCACGACGATTCGGGAAAAAGAGAGAAGGTAATATACTACCTTAGTAAAAAATTCACTGAGTGTGAAACAAGGTACTCACCAATTGAGAAACTATGTTGTGCCTTGATTTGGACAACTCGGAGATTGAGGCAGTATATGTTGTATCATACGACATGGCTCATCTCGAAGCTAGATCCTCTAAAATATATGATGGAGTCTACCGCTTTGAATGGAAGGATGGCCAGATGGCAGATTCTGCTTTCTAAATTCGACATAGTCTATGTGAACCAAAAGGCAGTAAAATAGAGTGCAATAGCGGACTTTTTAGCCAGTAGAGCCCTTAAAGATTACGAGCCTTTAGACTTTGATTTCCCTAATGAAGATTTGATGTATGTGACAAACACTGGAGAAGGTGCCTCAGAAGATCATCCTTGGAAACTGAATTTTGACAGAGCATCAAATGCCCTGGGCAATGGAATTGGGGCAGTTCTGATATCCCCAAAAGGAGACCATTACCCATTTGCTTGCAAACTGAATTTCAATTGCACTAATAATATGGCTGAATATGAAGCTTGCATCATGGGTCTCTGCACCACTATCAAACGCAAAATCAGAGTATTGGAAGTGTATGGAGATTCTGCCCTGGTAATCTATCAACTTAAAGGGGAATGGGAAACCAGGGATCTAAAGCTGGCTATCTACAAAAGATTGGCCTAAGATTTGATCAGAGAGTTTGACGACGTCACTTTTCGTTATTTACCCAGAGACGAAAACCAGATGGCTGATGCTCTGGCCACCTTAGCCTCCATGGCCCAAATAAATGAAAATGAGGATATGAAACCTATACGAATGAGCATTCATCAAAACCCAGCCCCTTGCTACAATATTGAGGAAGAAGAGAAAATTGGCCTACCATGGTACCACGATATACTGCGGTATGTGAAAAATCGTGAGTACCCAGGCCAAGCAACTGAGAACGATAAAAGAACATTGAGAAGACTAGCCTGTGACTATGTCCTGGATGGAGAGGTCCTATACAAGAAAAGGAAAGATCAAGTGCTGCTAAGATGTGTAGATGCCACCGAAGCTAAGTTAATCCAGGAAGAAGTCCATGAAGGCGTTTGTGGAACTCACGCCAATGGTTTTACAATGGCTAGACAAATAATGAGGTTTGGATATTATTGGTCCACCACGGAAGGAGACTACATCAACTATGCCAAAAAATGTCATAAATGCTAGATTTATAGAGACAAGATTCATGTCCTCCATCACCTTTACATGTTATGACTTCCCCATGGCCATTTTCCATGTGGGGCATGGATGTCATTGGACCAATCTCACCGAAAGCTTCAAATGAGCATCGGTTCATCTTCGTGGTCATCGACTACTTCACCAAGTGGGTAGAGGCCGCCTCATATGCTAACTTCACTAAGTTAGCGGTTAGTCGGTTCTTGAAGAAGGAAATCATTTGTCGATATGGAATGCCTAAGAGGGTCATATCAGACAACGCATTGAACCTAAACAACAATACGATAGCGGGAGTTTGCAGCCAATTCAACATTAAACACCTCAATTCGTCCCCGTATCATCCAAAAATGAATGGGGCAGTGGAAGCGGCCAACAAAAACATAAAAAAGATAGTGGGGAAGATGACCGAGACTTACAAGGATTGGCATGAAAAATTACCGTTCGCGCTCTATGCTTATTGAACGTCCATCCGAACCTCTACTGGGGCAACGCCTTTCTCATTGGTCTATGGGATGGAGGCAGTTCTACCTATTGAAGTGGAAATACCTTCTCTTCGAGTATTGTTAGAAGTGAAGCTGGATGAAGCTAAATGGATCCAGGCTCGATATGATCAGTTGAACTTAATTGAAGAAAAGAGATTGAGGGCTATCCGTCACCGTCAGATGTACCAAAAGCGAATGATGCGAGCTTACGACAAAAAGGTTCGCCCAAGGGAATTCCACGAGGGGGACCTCGTGCTGAAAAAGATCCTTCCCATACAAAAGGATTACAGAGGAAAATGGATACCGAATTGGGAAGGACCGTATGTGGTAAAGAAAGCTTTCTCGGGAGGTGCACTAATTCTGACTGAGATGGACGAGAAAAGCTTGCCCAATCCCGTGAACTCAGATTCAGTTAAAAAGTACTTTTCTTGAAATGGAAGAGGCCAAGGTGGAAACCCGCAAAGGGCACTTTGAGACTTCAAAAAAAAAAAACGGAGAGGCCAAGGTGAAAACCTGCAAAAGGGCACCTTGAGACCAAAGGGCTTTTTGAGTTGAAAACCTGAAAAGGGCGACTCGAGTTTTGAATGGACACATCGCGATCTTGCAGCGCTAGAATCAATAGAAGAGGAAGCACGTTGTATATCGGGGCATCGGCAAAATACTTTGAGTCTTCTAAACACATGACAGGCTCAATGTAGTCTTCTTGAAGTTTGTATATAGAAGCCCAATTGGCGATGTCTAGGGCATCTGATCCATGTTGTTTATTTTACTATTTTTGAGTTCTTTTTCTCCGTAAAAAAGGGGATATGTCCCCAGTCAATTTTTCTTCATTTCATAGATAATTCATTTTAACTCTCTTTGAAATCGACCTACTATTACCCATCATTAACATGCTGCATTGAAACAATAATTGATGAACTAACAATTTCACAAAGGAAAGTTCCACATATTACTTTGGAAATCTCTAGCTAAAATAGGAAACCGAGACAAGACAATTGTTTAGAATTTCCACGAACACAGGATAAAGACACTGGAGAAAGGGGGTCTTAATTGAGACCATTTCTTCAAAGTTTCTCACTCGATTCAGTAATCGTGGCAGGGTGAATAATGTTACTTGGTCACTTAGAAAAGATATGACAGGCCAATTTTCGATAAAGAAAGATTCAAAAACCCTAAATTGCTGAGGAACGAATCCAAAACGAACCAAGTCAGGTATTCTTCAAGTAAGAGTTATGACTCCCAGGGAAGACAGCTAGAAGTCAATGCAGGCCCGTGTTTCGAGGCCTAAAATGGGCTTTGAAATTTCCACAGGGGCAAGTCATTCATGCGAAAATGGTTACTGCAAGGGAAACGAAGATAAAAAATTGACAGATAAATGAGTGATAACACCTTGAATAGGAATCATACTCATAACATTTTGACTCATTCCAATCATGGCATCCTAATCATTAGGCATGAGCATGTACTCATTCTGCAGGTTATGTCCTTAAAAGGACACTATACGAGCAGATGAGGGAATGGCAGATCTTGTCTCCTTAAAGTTATAGGAAGCAGATCGAAGATATCAGTCTGGTGGTCCCTGAGTTTGCAGGGATCAGATTGATGATAGCAGATTTGACCTTCCTAAAGTTGCAGGAAGCAGATCGAAGATATCAGTCTGGTGGTCCTTGAGTTTGCAGGGATCAGATTGAAGATAGAAGATTTGACCTTCCTAAAGTTGCATGAAGCAGATCGAAGATATCAGTCTGGTGGTCCTTGAGTTTGTAGGGATCAGATTGAAGATAGCAGATTTGACCTTCTTGAAGTTGCAGGAAGCAGATTGAAGATATCAGTCTGGTGGTCCTTGAGTTTGCAGGGATCAGATTGAAGATAGCAGATTTGACATTCCTGGTGTTGTAGGAAGCAGATTACAGATGGAAGATCTTGTCTCCCTGAGTTTGCGGTGGAGCAGATCGAAGATGACAGGTCTGGCATTCCTGATGTTGCTGGGAGTAGATTGAAGATAGCAAGTCTGGCATCCCTGATGTTGCAAGGAGCAGATCGAAGATAGAATGAGCAGATCGAAGATAGAAAGTCTAGGGTTCCCGATGTTGCAGGGAGCAGATTGAAAATAACAGATTTGGCGTTCCCGATGTTGCAGGAAGCAAATTAAAGATGGCAGATCTTGTCTCCTTGAAGTTGCAAGAGCAAATTCAAAACAAACCTTATCTCCCTGAAGTTGTAGTGGAGCACGTTGAAGTTGCAAGTCTTATCCCCCTGAAGTTATAGCGGAGCAAAATAAAAATATTTATTTCCCTGAAGTTGTAGTGGAACAGATGGAGGCTATAACTAAACAGATCTTATCTATCTAAAGTTGCAGTAGAGCAGATCAAAACAAGTCTTATCTCCCTGAGGTTGCAGTGGAGTAGACTGAAGACAGTTAATCCTATCTCCCTGAAGTTACAGTGAAGCGGATTAAAACAACGAATCCTATACGTCTGAAGTTGTAGTAGGTAGGACTAAATCAATTACAACTACAAACTTCATCTTTCAAGGTTGCAGTAAAGTGGATCAAAGCAACAAGATGCGGTGGACTGAATAAGGCTACCTGAAGAAAAGAGCACCAAAGTAGTTAAAGCCAAGCGAGACCGGGCAAAATTGGTCTTTCTTATGTCTTTGCTCTATTTTCGTTACACGACAATGAGCATAGAAGGGCAGCTATACAAGCCCATTTTGCCCGGCCCAAACCTAAAACCTAATCCTAAAACCCAATTACCCTAACCCTAACCATAGCCACTTGCATCTGCTTTTGACCAGCCGCCAGTCAGACCTTCTAACGCTTTGCCACCGCCACCGGTCTTGTCCACCATCCAGCACCGCCCAAGGTCCCTGCAAACATTAAACAAGAGACGACAGAAAGCAAACAAGTTGTAAAGGATTTTAGGCTATAAAAGCTAAAGATTTTTCTTTGTAAAAGGGTCTTTTTCGATCAATAGAATGCCGAAAAAAAGTTTTTACAGTAGACTTTCAAGCACAATATAGGCATAGATTAAACACAAACAGAACTAGAGAGAAATAGAAGCAACAGGCAAAGATTCAACAAAAAAAAGGTATAACAGAGGTCGAAAAGGTGAAATTTTTATCATTTTCAAACCTTTTTTTCACTCTCCTTTGTTTTAAACATACATGTACACATACATATACTTTTTTAAAAAAAAGTTTAAAATTTTTATTTTTTTCTACCATAGTGCACGGTGTGGTGCATGTAAGGGCGCGTCGTCGAACGTCGGACAGTAGCTCGCGTAATCCCTCCCTGTAGAGAAAAAGAGAGAAGAAGGATTTTTTTTTAGACAAGCAGCACAAATGATTTTTTTTCTGAGTTTAGGGCTTTATATAGCCCCTCAAAACAATGTCGTTTTGGGGCTGGATTTTAACCCCCAAAACGACGCTGCTTTGGCCTAACTCACAGATAGACCCAACCCGCTCCTAGGATCCGCGTGTTTTTCATCAAAGGGGCTAATTGCACTTTTAGCCCCTCCGCTCTTTTATATTCTTGCAATCAGGTTTTTTTTAAATTTTCAAATTTGCCCCAAAAGTTTATTTGGTTTGCAATTTGGTCTTTGTCAAGACGCTGCGTTTTAGGAGAAGGGCATAATTTCCATTTCGTTCCCCCTCCTTTCCCGCGCGTTTCAATAAAGCCCTTCCTCTTTTATTTATTTCGAATTTGCCCCAATATTCTATTTTTAATTCAATTTTTGTCCTTTTTGATTATTTCCACTTATTTATTATTAATTTTTTTTATATACTATTATACTTCATATTTAGTATTACATTTAATACTATATTATTATTATGTTTATTATTACTCCTGTCATTATTATTATTATTATTATTATTATTATCATTACTACTACTATTATTTTATTTATTATTATTATTGTTATTTGTTGCTTTCATTATTATTATAATTATTTATTTTTATCATTATACTATCATTATTATTACTATTATTATATTTTTATATATGTATATATTTTCATTTATTTATTTTGTATATATTATTTATTAATTGCCATCAATGTTTTTTATATCATCATTATTATCTTCACTTTCTATTATTGCTAATATCGACTATTATCGTAATACTTTCATTTTACCACTACCTATATTATTATTTTTTGTTATCATTATTATCAATATTTTAGTATCATTTGTATTAGCATATTATTTGAATTTCATATTGTTATTTCATTATTATTATTCTTTTTCACCTATATTCTCATCGTCATCCCACTATTTTTCGACATCCCAATCTTTATAACGACCAATATTTCCGTGTTAACAATTCGAGAGAATCGAGCCCTAACTTACTGGATTCTGGTTTTTCTCGTTTAAGCTAAACAACGGAATGTCCCTTTTCAAATCGCAATTCAAATTTTAAACAAAGCACTTAATCTCAGAAATTCGAAATGTCGCGCCCTAACTTACTGGACTCGACATCTAGATACTTCGAGATAAGTTTCTTTTTTCCTAAAATAGAGGCAATATCCCTAATTTGGCTTTTCGAGAAAACAAGCCCTAACTTACTGGGTTTTGATTTCTCATTTGACAAATGACGGGAGATCCTCTTCAAATATAAAACTAAGTTTTAAAAGGCGAGCTTAGTTTCGGGAGTCTAAAGTATTGCGCCCTAACTTACTGGACATGATGCTTTATCTCTTCGAAAATAAGAGAGTCTTAACGTCCCTTTAGATCCCTTCAAGTTTTGGAAATCAGAAGTAACTATTTTCGAATCATTTCAAAGTTTTCAACATTAGGACATCAATCAATCAATTTGGTACCAATTTTGGGCGTATCGAGGGTGCTAACCCTTCCTCGTGCGTAATCGACTCCCGAACTATTTTCTGGATTTCATAGACCAAAATCGTTGTTTTGATAAATCAAACTGTTTATTAAAAATAATTGTTGTCCGAGGTGACCCGATCACACCTCATCAAAAAAGATTGGTGGCGACTCCCTTCTTTTTCGTTTTCAAAACCTGAGTCGACCGCGTTGTTTCCTGTTTTATCAAAAAATGGTTGTGACAGCTTTTTTTTTAGACAAGCAGCTCAAATGATTTTTTTTTTGGGTTTAGGGCTTTATATAGCCCCTCAAAACGACGTCGTTTTGGGGTTGGCTTTTAACACCCAAAACGACGTCGTTTTGGCCTAACCCGCGTACAGACCCAACCCGCTCCTAAGATCCGCGTGTTTTTCATTGGAGGGGCTAATTGCACTTTTAGCCCCTCCGCTCTTTTATAGTCTTGCAATCAGGTTTTCTTAATTTTTAAATTTGCCCCAAAATTCTATTTGGTTTGCAATTTGGTCCCTGTCAAGACGCTGCGTTTTAGGAGAAGGGCATAATTTCCAATTCGGTCCCCCTCCTTTCCCGCGCGTTTCAATAAAGCCCTCCTCTTTTATTTATTTCAATTTGCCCCAATATTCTATTTTTAATTCAATTTTGTCCTTTTGACTATTTCCACTTATTTATTATTAATTTTTATATACTATTATACTTCATATTTAGTATTACATTTAATACTATATTATTATTATGTTTATTATTACTCTGTCATTATTATTATTACTATTATTATTATTATCATTACTAATATTATTATTTTATTTATTATTATTATTGTTATTTGTTGCTTTCATTATTATTATAATTATTTATTTTTATCATTATACTATCATTATTATTACTATTATTATATTTTATATATGTATATATTTTCATTTATTTATTTTGTATATATTATTTATTAATTGCCATCAATATTTTTTATATCATCATTATTATCTTCACTTTCTATTATCGCTAATATCGACTATTATCGTAATACTTTCATTTTACCACTACCTATATTATTATTTTTTTCGTTATCATTATTATCAATATTTTAGTATCATTCGTATTAGCATATTATTTGAATTTCATATTGTTATTTCATTATTATTATTCTTTTTCACCTATATTCTCATCGTCATCCCACTATTTTTCGACATCCCAATCTTTATAACGACCAATATTTTCGTGTTAGCAATTTGGGAGAATCGAGCCCTAACTTACTGGATTCCAATTTTTCTCGTTTAAACTAAACAACAGAATGTCCCTTTTCAAATCGCAATTCAAATTTTAAACAAAGCACTTAATCTCAAAAATTCGAAATGTCGCGCCCTAACTTACTAGACTCGACATCTAGATACTTCGAGATAAGTTTCTTTTTCCTAAAATAGAGGCAATATCCTTAATTTGGCTTTTCGAGAAAACAAGCCCTAACTTACTGGGTTTTGATTTCTCGTTTGACAAATGATGGAGATCCTCTTCAAATATAAAACTAAGTTTTAAAAGGTGAGCTTAGTTTCGGGAGTCTAAAGTATTGCGCCCTAACTTACTGGACATGATGCTTTATCTCTTTGAAAATAAGAGATTCTTAACGTCCCTTTCGATCCCTTCAAGTTTTGGAAATCAGAAGTATCTATTTTGAATCATTTCAAAGTTTTCAACATTAGGACATCAATCAATCAATTTGGTACCAATTTTGGGTGTATCGAGGGTGCTAACCCTTCCTCGTTCATAATCGACTCCCGAACTCGTCTTTTGGATTTCGTAGACCAAAATCGTTGTTTTGATAAATCAAACTGTTTATTAAAAATAATTATTTTATGAGGTGACCCGATCACACCTCATCAAAAAAGATTGGTGGCGACTCCCTTCTTTTTTGTTTTCAAAACCCGATTCGACCGCGTTGTTCCTGTTTTATCAAAAAAATGGTTACGACAATAGCTAAATGGATAGCTTTTAATAAGTTGAAATTTCCAGAATAGTTCAAGTAAATTCCAAGAAGTTTCCAAGCAACTTCCCTCTGCATGGAGGATGTCAATGGGCAGTTTCTAGATGCCTTAATTCAGCTGGAAAATTAATTGAAGCATTTGGGAGCTGAATTGACTCAAGTAGGTTCGACCATGGTGCTTGTATGTCTTTAATTGAGCTACTTTGTTCAGATGAATGGACTTGGGATTTAATGAGCAGCTTAAGATACCTCAATAGCCATGAAGTGTGAACCTATAACAGCCCGAATTTGGGGCTAGTCGGAACAGTGGTCTTGGGACCACTAATCCGAGGTTGAGGAGAATTATTTTAGTACTATTTTATGTGTTTTGGTGTCACTATATGATTATATAGAAATTTTAGTGCCTTAATTTTACTAATATCATGACCAATTGAGAAAAAGGACTAAATCGCATGAGATGCAAAAGTTCTATTTTAAGGTAGGGGTACCAAATAGCCATAAATTGTTAAATTGAGGTATTTTAAAGGGCAATTTATCCCTTTTAATTGCTTGGCCGATCATGGGCTATGTGGGAGACAAAGATGGACAAAATTAAGTCAAAGTTAGTAGGAGTTGGTGGTTAATTTGACTAGTTTAATATTAGAATAAAGAAAGAGAAAAATATCATCTTTCTCTTCATCTTTCTCCACCAATTTTTGCAAGCAAATAGAGGGTTGAAAGCTCAAAAGTTTTCAGCAAGCTCTCCTCCAATTTTAGTAAGTGATTTAGATGATTTTCTTAGTAATAGTTGTACTTTTGAAACCCCTGAAGCTTAAGCTTTCAAATGAGGGGACTATTGTGCAATATTGTGTAAAGCTTAGAGTTTTACTATGAGAGAAATCATTGTTATTTGCTGTATTTTTATGGGAGAAAATGAAAGTTAGGGAGATGAGAAACAACTTTTGTGAAAGATGTTTGCATGAAAATACCTAAGGAGGACTTAAATGCAAAGAGTGAGATTGTGTCATAAATGCATGAAATAGTTGGAATTTTGAGTAGTTGTAAAAGAAATAAATGTTTATCTAGACTTGTTTAATGAGAATATGTGTTGAAAAATAAATTACGAGCCTAGGGGTAAAATCGTAATTTTGCCAATATACAAGGGTAAAATGGTTATTTTTGCCCAAGTGTAGAAATTGATGTATTATGATCATAGGAAATCTAAATGAATGAATTTCATGATTATAGATCAAGAAAAATGAAGCCCCGATCGAAACCGAGGCAAGAACAAGGTCGAGGACTAAATTGCACATCTCCCTACATTTTGTATATTGAGGTAAGTTTGTATGATTTCTAAGCTTTATGATTACTATTATTGAATTGCTTAGTATAGTATACATTGCTATTTTGTAATACCTATTGTTTTTGTGAACAAAGAGATTAAACGTGAGCAAGACCCGATTGAATATGAATTTCCCAGGATACCCGATATACCACACAAGATATCATGTAAGTCCAAGGCAAGCTTGGCATTGATCAAGATATCATGTAAGTCCAAGGCAAGATTGGCATTGACCAAGATATCATGTAAGTCCAAGGCAAGCTTGGCATTGATCAAGATATCATGTAAGTCCAAGGCAAGCTTGGCATTGATCAAGATATCATGCAAGTCCAAGGCAAGCTTGGCATTGATCAAGATATAATATAAGTCCAAGGCAAGCTTGTCATTGAGTAAGTTATCAAGGGCAAGACTTCATGTAAGTCCATGTTAGGACATGGCCTTGAAACCAAAATGAGAAATTCCATGTAAGACCATGCCTAAGATATGGCTTTGGTGGCATGTTAAGTGGGAAGAGATCTAGTATCCTCAGGTATTCGTAGAAGTTCATCAGGCAAACAAGTAAGATTAATAATGAGGTAACAAGAGGACTAAGAAAGCAAAGCTAGCATCAAAATGAATTAAATATTACTCATGTTATGAATGAAGAATTAGAGATCATAATGATTATTGTTTAAGTACGCTGATCAATGTGATCAAGTGACTCAAGTATCATGTTTGCTATACAAAAATGAGTACAATGAGCATCATGAGACATGTAAGAACCAAGTATGAGTAAGTAAGCTTTAGAGCTGAAATTATGATACTATTGTTATGCTAAATGGTTTTTATTAAGCAAGCTTATTGACATGTGTTTTACATACAAACTTACTAAGCTAAATGCTTACGTATTTAATTGTTTCTTTCTATGTAGTCCCACCAAGCTAATTTGTGGATCATCAGAGTCAGAGCTCGTACCACACTATCAACTCTTATTTTGGTATAGCCAAGTTACTTTACTAAGTATGGCATGTATAGGAAACATTCATTTTGTGGACATGTTTTTAGAAGGGCCTTTGTAAAGGCTATCAAGTTTATTATTCTTTTGTATATGGCTAGTGATTGGCCAAATTTGACTAAGTATTTATGTTTATTGAGATCAATGAAGCATGTAGTATTATTCATAAAATTGGGTTGTTATTGCATCGTTGAATTGTGTATGGATATGATCTTCATTTCAGGGTGGCTAATGGCTTGGTAAATAGCCTATAAGTGCCCACATGGTTGGACACACGGGCGTGTGTCAAGGCCTTGTTAACCCCGCACCTTAGTATTATTAATCAGAATGGGACACGGGTAAATTCCACGGTCGTGTGTATAGGCCGTGTTATACACATGGGTTGGACATGGGCATGTGCCCAAACCGTGCTGATTTAGCCAGTATATCAAGGTTTAGCACACGGTCTAAGCCCACAGGCGTGTCATGGCCGTGTGAAATTAGTCAGTAGCCTCCCACGGTTGGAAGACACGGGTGTGTCTAAGCCGTGCGGAAATAGTTAGTAGCTTCCCATGGTTTGAGGGTATGGGTGTGCTTAAGGGTACACGGGCGTATTCCAAGTCACACGGGTGTGTGAACCCTGCTTCAAAAATGAATTATTTGATTTAGTTCTGAAAGTTTTCAGACACGAGTTTAAGGCCTCATAGGCCCTTGTAATGTATGTGTTGACTAACAAAGTGAAATTTTTTTAAGTTGGAACAAAATTTTATAGCTCGTAAGTACATGCTTAAGTGAGTTCAAGTATAGTAATATCTCGTATCCAGACCCAGTATCGGTCTAGGGTGTGGGGTGTTACAGAACCAACAAGATTGAAAATTCATTTGTGTGTGAACAAGAAAAACCGAACAGCCTTGAAGTGTGAATGGAATGTGCAGCAATGTGAAAACTTTTAAGGCTACCTTGGAGACTTAGACGGTCAGCTTGGGGAAATAACTCACCAGCTCCTTTGGCCATTGGACTCCTCGAAGAGTTACTTGGTTAAGATGAACCATCAGCACACCTTCATTCAAGCCATTCATGCATGTAGCTATACCTATAAAATTAGCAAAATAATTGAGTTTAAGACACATTAAAATTCGACAGCAGCTATAATTAAATCTGCACAATAATTCGCTAGAGCTAAAAACACATTTTAAATATTTGGTAAACTTAGACAAATTTATGACATGTTTTAATTAAGACATAATTAAGTTCGGTAGAAGCCTAAGACAAATTAAAATCCTATTAGACAATTTAACAGAAAATAAATTCGTCCTAAGCTAGCTAATAAATGTGCTTAAAACTAAGACACATTAAACACAATTAAAATGTCTAGATTTGACAAATTAAACACTTAATAATTATTTGAGCTGACTCTAACTTTAACTAAGACTAACACTTAATTTATTTTATCAATTAAATTCAAAGCTAAAACGAGCTGGGCTGAGCTCGTGGAGCTGAAAGTGAGCTGAGATCGGCTTGCAATAGGTTGCAAGGGAATTTTCTTGAGCTGGTCCAAGCTCATTCGATTTCCACAGCCAAGGTCTCACCTCACACTTAGTTGACTAAGTTCAAAATGGGCTCTTTGAATTGCTTAGCTCGAGCCCCTGTAATTAGTCCTTGGGGTAACACCATTGGGTTCTTACTCGAGCTAGGTACATTCCGGGGCACGATCGTATCATCCTCCCCTCTTCAAAGCGAGTTGTCCTCAAGTTAGAATCTGCATCAAAGGGAGATAAGTCAGAAACATTAAAGTTTGCACTTATGTTATACTCACCTGGAAAGTCAAGTCGGTAGGAATTTTCATTAATTCATTCTAGGACTTGGAAAGGTTTGTCTCTTCGAGGCAACAACTTGGACCTACATTGGGCTGGAAATCGTTCCTTGCGCATATGAACCCAAACCTAGTCACTGGGTTCAAAAACCACTCATTTTTTACCTTTTTACACCCATTGAACATAGCTCGATCCTCGCTTCTATGTTGGCCCAAACCTTTTGATGTAACTCTTTGACAAAGTTAGCTTTTTTCCTAACATTAGAATGAATTAATTGATCATTAGGAAAATGTATCAAATCCAACGGAGTTAACAGATTAAAACCATAAACTATTTCAAAGGGTGAATATTTAGTTGCCAAATGAACAGATCGATTGTAAGTGAACTCGATATGAGGTAAGCAGTCCTCCCACGACTTTAAGTTCTTTCGGATGATTGCTCGAAGCAGTGTAGACAGAATACGATTGACCACCTCTGTTTGACCATCCATTTGGGGGTGGCAAGTTGTGGAGAACAGCAACTTGGTTCCAAGTTTAGCCCACAATAATCTCCAAAAATGGCTTAAAAACTTTGTGTCTCGGTCGGATACTATGGTTCGATGGATGCCATGTAATCAAACAATGTCCCTAAAGAAAAGATTAGCAACTTGAACAAGATCATCAATTTTTGTACAAGCAATAAAATGAGACATTTTTTAGAATCAATCAACAACAACAAAGATATCCTTCCCTATTTTTGTTTTAGGCAATCCAAGGTCAAAATCCATGGATATATCCATCCAAGGGCCTTCGGGAATGGGCAGTGGAGTGTAAACGCCGTGCGGTTGAACCTTGGATTTGACCTTCTTATACGTCATGCAAAGCTCACAACTCGTTCAACATCCCTCCTTATTTTAGGATAATAAAAGTGTTCTTGGAGCGTTGATAGAGTTTTACCTATTCCAAAATGTCCTATGAGACCCCCGCTGTGCATCTCGTGCACAAGTAAGTTTTGAATGGAACCTTGAAGAATACATAACTTTCTTTCCTTGAAAAGGAAGCCTTTGGACAAATAAAATTCTCAACAGAAGAATTCTCGCAAGCAACAAATATCTCACTAAAATCTTCATCATTGGCATACAATTCTTTCAAATAAGAAAATCCAAGCAACTTAGATTCAAGAGATGATAATAAAGCATACCTTCTCGAAAGCGCGCCAGCTACAATATTGTCTTTACCTTTCTTATACTTGATGGCATAGGAAAAGGATTCGAGATATTCGACCCACTTTGCATGACACTTATTTAACTTATGTTGGCCCTTGATGTGTTTTAATGATTCATGATTGGAATGAATCACGAACTCCTTTGGCCGTAGATAGTGCTGCCACGTCTCGAGAGCTCGGATGAGTGCGTACATTTCTTTGTCGTAAATGGGGTAGTTAAGCGCAGCCCCATTTAACTTCTCACTGAAATACGCCATAGGCCATCCATCTTGGGTTAGGACTACCCGATTTCGAAACCTGATGCATCACATTCAATCTCAAAAGTTTTAGAAAAATTGGGTAATGTTAATAAAGGGGCTTTAGTAAGATAATTCTTAATTTCATTGAAAGACTTCTCTTGCTCATTGGTCCAGTAGAAGGTCGAATTCTTCCTAATCACGCTTGTTAAAGGTGCGGCTCTAGTGCTAAAGTTGGGCATGAAACGCCAATAAAAACTGGCCAAACCATGAAAGCTTTGAACTTGGCTAACATTCGTAGGTCTCGGCCACTCTTGAATAGCCTTTATCTTTTCTTGGTCCACTTCCAAGACTTCTGAGCTAACCATAAAACCTAGAAAGATAACTTTATCAAAACAAAAAGTACATTTCTTAAGGTTAGCATACAGGGTTTCCTTACGTAAAACTTTCAAAACAGATTTAAGGTGACCCACATGATCTTACAATGTCTTACTATATATAAGAATATCATCGAAGTAAACAACACAAAACTTACCGATGAATGATCTTAAAACATAGTTCATTAACCTCATAAACGTATTAGGGGCATTGGTTAAGACAAATTGCATGACCAACCACTCATACAAACCATGTTTAGTTTTGAAGGCCATCTTCCATTCGTCACCTTCGCGCATTCGAATCTGATGGTATCCACTTTTCAAGTCAATCTTCGAGAATAACTTGGCACCACTTAATTCGTCGAGCATATTGTCTGAGCAAGGTATTAGATGCTGATATTTTATAGTAATCTTGTTCACAGCTCGGTAGTCCATACACGTTCGCCACGTTCCATCCTTTTTTGACACCAACAAGACGGGCACAACACAAGGACTAAGGCTCTCGTGAATGTAGCCTTTCTCCATCAACTCATCGATTTGTCATTGGAGTTCCTTAGTCTCTTTAGGATTCATTTTATACACTGGTCGGCTCAGAATGACAGCTTCGGGCATGAAATCTATTTGATGGTCGATTCCGCGAAGGGGTGGCAACTCGGAGTTTCTTCCGGGAACACGTCTTGAAAATCTTGCAAAAGAGACACAATAGAAGAAGGCAGGTTTTCGGGTAGTTCGTTAGTAGATAATAAGTTTTCCTTGTATATAAGCACAAGAAGATATTGTCTCAATGTCAAAGCCTTCCGAATATCGCTCGCTTTTGCAAACACTCTTATTTTCTCACACTCTTTTTCTTTTTCATCTTTTTCTTTTCTCATTTTCTTTTCACTCTCTTTTATTATTTTCCTCTATTTTTCTCATTTCTATTTTCTTGTACATTTTCACTCTTTTCTTTTTCTCTCATTTGATCTACAGAATTTTTTAATTTCTTTTGATCCTCATAGACTTGCTTCGGTGTTAATGGAGCTAATGTCATATTCTTTCCTATATGCTTGAATGTATACCTATTGGTATACCCGTTGTGGATAACTCTCCAGTCAAACTGCCATGGTCTCCCAAGCAACAAATGACCCTCCTGCGTGCATGGGAACAACATCGTAAAGTATTTCATCCGCATATTTTCCAATAGTAAAGGATACGAGTACTTGTTTTGACACCTTTAATTCGCCGCCATTATTGAGCCATTGAAGTTTGTATTGGCTCGGGTGCTTGGTGGTCGGCAAACCTAGTTTTTCCACCATGAGAGTGCTCGCCACATTCGTGTAACTCCCACCATCTATGATGATGCTACATATATTCCCTTGGACTTGGCACCGAGGATGAAAGATGTTTTCTCTTTGTTGCTCGTCTTCCACACTTTGGAGCCTAAGGCTCCTTTTGACAACAAGAAACTCACCATCCACAGCATGTTCTACTTTTTCCTCCTCGTCGGATGATGTTTCAGATTCATTTTCAACTTCTTCCTCTGACTCAATTTCGCCATTATTGTAACACCCCTTACCAGAATTCGACACCGGAATAGGGTACGTGACACGATCCCGGCCACATCATGTTACGACACAACTCGATGCCACCGAAATTGGTCCAAACTCGAGGGGCCCAAGTGCAAAATGAAGTTTTTAATTTTAGTTTGTTAATTTGGTTGCTGGAATAAGGACTTTTATTTATTTATTTTAGTTACTTTAGTTATTATAATATGAGTATTTAATTATGTCTTGTTTATTAAATGCATCTTTAATTAATGTCTTGCATTATTGATCTACATCTTTTAATAATGACATGTATTATGTGTTCTACATTTAATAAAGTCATGCATTGTGTAACTCTCATGTTAGTTAATTTTGCATCATAAATTATGACATGCATTATGTAACTCCATGTTAGTTAAAGTTTGCATCATTAAATTAAGTCATGCATTAAGTAACTCATTTGTTCATTTAGTTTACATCTTAAACCATGCATTTAAGCATATTAGTTGTTAAATATATTTGAGTTTGTTTATATAAGTATGTTATTTAACTTGGCTGTTACTTTTTTTACTACATAAATTAAAGTGTGTTTAATTTCATTTTAAATAAGGTGATTTGAGCTGCAAATAAATTTGTGTATTAGTGTTTATAGTGTGCTGATTCTTATGAGATTCTTTAGTGCTTAATTATCTACCTTGTAGGTGACTATTCATATGGCTAATTGACTCTTCAAGTTTAGACACATTTCAAGCCTTCAAAGATCATCATGGTGGCTATTCAAATGGTCCAATGCTGTCTCTTTAAATCTATTCAGTTTTAAAGCATTCAAAGATAGTTAAGGAGCTAATTAAAGAGAATGAATGCACAAGTCTTTTGACATTCAGTTTAAGGGAGATGAAGGGACACCAAACAGCACATTAAGGGTTCATTAAGTCAACAATAAAGTGAAGAGACATGCCTTTTCATCTACACCAAAATCAAGTGAAGAGACATGACTAGTGGCTTCCCTACATGACTTAAAAAACAAAATTAAATCTTGTTAAAAACCTTAGTTAATTACTGGAGGTGAAAGGTCACAAATAGGCATTTGAATAGTCATAATAATGCCTATAAATAGTTTGTAAGAAAACATTATTTTGGTTAGACAACTTTTGCTGAATTTATGCTAAATTTGATATTTGTGAGTTATCCAATTCTCTTTATTCTTTTTGGAACTGATCTGACTTATCAAGTAAAGCTTGTGACGTCTATCCTTTCCATTGTTTGCCAAACTTATCACTTTCGAGTGTGGCATTCGTATACCTTTGGTTCCTATCACTAATTGGTAGTGGGTCAAGGTTTATCCTTTGCTGTTTTTCCTAAATCGTAAATCACCTAAGAGCCATTTTGAGATTCAGGTCAACAATCCAATATTGTTGGTTCTTTTTCAGCCTTAGTCAAATTATCCATTATTTACTTAATATCTTTTGTTTGAAACCTATTGCCTATCTTTTCCATTCCTTTTGAAATGAACCAAGTCTTACTCAAATTCACGATCGGTCAATCTAAACTACTCGAATCATCACCTAAACGAGTTTGTATCAGTACGAGGTGTTACTAGACTTATACACAAACAATTATGCAATACCTAGACATGACTGTCCACTCAAAATTAAAAATTTTGAAACACCTCTTAAACAAGCCTACAAGGCCTAAATCACATTAGGAAAGATTCAGGATCAAATCAAACACTTTTAAAAATCTTTAGAAAGACATAGAAAATTTTCATCAAACATTCCACACGCCCGTGTGGAGGAAGGGACACGCCTGTGTGGCATATCACATGCCCGTGTTCCACACCCATGTTGTAACAGTCCGGTTTATACCTTAGTCAAAACAGTGGTTTCGGGACCACAAATCTGAGTTTGTATAATATTTTAATATTATTTTCTGTACCATTGATATGTGACTAAGCATGTGTTTAAATTCCGTAAGCTAATTGGTCCGTTTGAATGTTTAATTTGAGCAAAGGATTGAATTGCATTTAATGTGAAAGTTGCTTGTTAATTGTTAAAGTACTTAAGTGATGTGGGTTTTGAAAGTTGTGGCCTTAAGTGGAAAATAGACCACTTTTAAGATAGTGGACATTAGAAGGAAAAATGTGCCCTTGATGTATGTTTGTTTGAATTATTAAATGAAAGGGTATTTTAGTAAATAGAATAATAATAATAATAATAATAATAATAATAATAATAATAATATGTTAATAATAAAACAAACAAGGAAAAAATGATCATTATCATCCTTTGTTAGCCAAAAATCAAAGAAAGAAAAAGAAAAGATGAAGCTTGGGCATTCGGCTATAACACTCTTTGATTAAGGTATGAATTTGATTTAGTTTTTGATAATTTCTATGTTTTCGTAAACGTTGCTTCGAATGCTTCTAAACCCATGCTTCAATTTTGAAGATTGATGATGTTTGTGAAACGAGACTTTGATGAACTCATGTGATTTGTGATGTTTAATAGTGAAATATGAAAGATATGTGTTTGATGAACATGTTTTGTTCTTGAAGTTTTGATAAATTTAGCTAAATGGGGATAAATTGTGAAAATGTTATTTTGGAGGACTAATTTATGAATTTTATGAAATATGTGGACTTATATAGTCCCTAGGGAGGTTCGGCTATGCATATGTGTGAACAAATTGTGTATATTTGATGTTTTGAGTAAAATGAACTAAATTGATAAACTGTGCAAGTATAAGGGTTAAATTGTAAATAGCCCAAAATATATGTCTATGGATTGAATTGAATGAACTAGTGAATAAAAGAGTTAATTCTGAATATGTTTAGATTTAATTCTGAAAATGTTTAGATCAAAAACCAAGGAAAACGGACTTAAATCGCGGGAAAGCGAAAATAACTGAGTAGCCGTTTCCATTCGATAAACCAAATCCGAGGTAAGTCACTATGCAAATAAACTTATCTGTATTGAATTGAATATATGTATTCATATGTCTATCGATGAAAATGAATGAGTATGAGATGCTAAGGACGTGAATTTTGAAATAAGTTCGATATAGTGATAAAGCCGAGAAGTCCCGTACGAACCTAGGAGTAAATAGGATTTAACCATGTCATGACATAGGTATCTGTTCTGTTTTATCATGTAAGACCACGTTCAGGACGTTGGCATTGATTTGAAATTATATGTAAAAAGACCTCCTCTGGGACGTAGGCATCAATATGAACTTTATGAGTAAGATCATGTCTGGGACATCGGTATCATATTGACTCGTGTAAGACCACGTCTGGGACGTTGGCATCGTTATGATCTGTACATGTAAGACCCTGTCTGGGACAGTCACATCGATATACAAGTGCATGTAAGACCTCGTCTGGGACGTTGATGTTGTACTACTATTCCGAGCTTTCTGAGTATCCTACTAGGTTCCTAAGGGTTCGACGGGCAAGTCTGCAATACGAATGGTATATCCGAGCTATGATCCATTAAGTGAATGAATATCCGATTTAGGTACGTTGAATGTGCATTAAGTATGCATGAAAGGTAAGTACCTATATGACTTTGATATGAAGAAGAGTATGATTGAGAATGAGAATGTGAATCTCAAAATGTTGAATGTGGCAAATGTGACCATAAGTTTGTGAACCAAGTTATATATGTGATAGTTGCTAAGTGATCAATATATATGTGCCAAGGTGTTTATTTGTATATGACTTACTAAGCTTTTGGAAAGCTTACTCTGTGTTTGTGTTTTCTTTATTTTATAGGTCGTCGAAGCTACTGAAGGCTCGGGATTGTCAAGGATCATCATCACACTACAAAAACTTATTTTGGTACCCTTTTGAAAATGTATATGGCTGATTATGGCATGTATGGACTAGATATGTGTATATGTTTTTGGAAGTGAACTTAGCCATGTGTTTTGGCAAGTTAATTTGGTTCATATTATGCTTTGATGAATGTGGCATATGTATGGTTTTGGTATGGTTTAAATGCCCATGAAATAGCTAGGTTTATGGTTAGTTAAATGATGAAGTTTTGCTTTGGTTATGTATGTGTTATTATTTGAAAGATGATATGAATGATTTGGCTATTAAATGCATGGATTGGAGGAACAAATTGGTATGTTATTCGTTGCCATACATGCATTATGTGTCTTGGTATATTTTTCCTATAGGTGTGACCCTTATGGGTGGAAGTTTGGCCTTGTAAATGGCCTATAATGTCACACGATTGAGGCACAAGGGCGTGCCTAAGACTGTCGGTAAATTGGTAGAATATGGTTTAAATTGCACACGACTTCGACACGGGCATGCTAGATGGCCGTGTGAGAAATAGAGTATGTGATCTAGTAGTACACGGCCATAGCACACGGGCGTGCTTGGTGACCGTGTTGATTTTGGCAGAATACTACCACAGAGACGGCCTTGTGTCCCCTATATGTTAGAAAAGTTTCAAATTTTTATGAAATTACTTATGTGTTTCGATTTAGTCCCGACTCAGTTTATAAGCATGCTTAAGGTCTCGATGACCTATTTAAGGGACATTATGATTGATATTAATGAATGGTTGTATGATTAATTCTGTAAATATTTCTGATCTATTTGGTAACGCCTTTAATCCTAATCAGGTGATCGGACACGGGATAGGGGTGTTACACGTGTGGATTTATTTCTCAATTTGAACTTACAGGGGTTTTCACACGGCCGAACACACGCCTGTATGCAAAAACCTTGGCATTCTATTTTTGACATCATCACCCCATAAATGTCACATGGCCAAGGCACATGCCTGTGTCCTTCGACCGTGTGGCGAATTAAATTCCTAATTCAGGTGCAGACTTCACATGGCCTGGGCACACGCCCATGTATTATGGCATTGTCTTCTACACGATTGAGACACACGGTCGTGTCTCCATCCGTGTTGTTACTACTGAGCATACTGACTTGCAAACCTAACGTACAAGGGGACACACGGCCTAACCACACACCCAGGAGGCTAACTGTGTGTCATATATGGCCTATACACACGCCCGTGTGTCTACCCGTGTAGACAAGAACAAGGCTATTTGCCAAGCTCTTTCTGTAACATCTCGATTTAGGGCCTAGTCAGGATAGTGGTGCGAGACCACGAATTTGAGTTATATTTATGAGTTTTTGAGGTTATGCCATGTTTGCATATTAGTGTGAAAGTTTCATGAAGCAATTTTGTGAAATTGCGGTTGAATTGTCCAAAAGGACTAAATTGAAAAAGTTAAAAAATGTGAGATTCTAGAAGTTATTTGTATGAAATAGATTTAGAATATCAATTAGAGGTCCTTAAAGAGCAATTTTACTCATTTCTAATTTTTGGACAAAATTGAGCATGGATGAGTTAAAATAGGAAGTATGCCAAAAAGGGCATTTTGGTCATTTGGCAATTAAATGATTAAAATGGGAAAAGATGATAAAATTTCATTCATCTTCTTCTCCAAGCTGCCGAAAATTTCAAGAAGCCATTGTTAGGGTCTTCAACTTTTCAAGCTTGCTAGTAAGTGCATCCAAGCCCCGTTTTTGATATTTTTCGTATTTTTGAAGTCCCAGTAACATGAGAAAGCTATTTTTAACTATATGTTGAGCTAAGATGGATGTTCAAAAATGTACCCATGTATGACATGCATGTATTTTGATGTTTTATGGAAGAATATGAAAGCTTGATGTAGTAGAAACATTTTTTGCTAAGTGATTTCCATGAAAATTGCATGTAGGGACTTGTTTGTGAAAGTCTCGAGTTTGGTCATACATGTGTGATTTAGTGAGAATTGATGATTTTGTTAGTTGAGTAAATGGTTCAGCTAAGCATGAAAGCTAGAAAGTTGAATGAAAATCACTTTACAAGCCTTGGGCAAAAGTTTAAATATGAGAAAAATTAGGGGCAAAATAATAATTTTGATAAACTATGAGATAAGGGTCAATTTAGTCAATGTGTGTATTGAATGAGTTGGTTTATCATTATAGATCAAGAAAGATGAAGCCCGGATCGAAATTGAGGCAAGAGCAATGTGGTGGACTAAATTGCACGTCTCTATACTTTTGAGTGCCGAGGTAAGTTTATGCGTAATCAATGCGATTATACTTATACATTCTTAATGCTAGCTAGTGTGTAGCATGAGTGAGAATGAATGAGAATGATTGAGAATGATTGAGAACCTATGTGGTTCAAGTGGAATGAATGTGGTAGATATCATGAATGAATGAATGAGTAAGTAGATATGTGGATATGTAGTGATAATATTTGATGGTGGGCTAACTGCGATACCACCTTAATACTTAACAACGATGGGCTGTGTGCGATACCATAGTTAAGTATATTATTTAGTGGGCTATGTGCAAAACCACTATGATTTCCAATTGGTAGGCTATGGGCGATACTACCTTATTATCTGATTGTGGTGGGCTGAATGCAAAACCACCGAGTAATTTAGCTGTGTGGATGTATTAGTGTGATAAAATGATGTGTTGTACTTTTGAGTAAATGTGGTATTGAGTGCAGGGGTGCATGTCGATGATTATGAGTATGTGACTCATGATGTGTTGGAAATGTGGTAAGGAATAGAAAGAGTAAGCATTGTTGTGGATGTCAATTTATTTGGTAGTATAATGCTAATTGTTGTTTAGCTCATACTAGAATGCTTAAATTATTTATGTGTTAACTTACTAAACTCAAAGCTTACTCCTTTTCTTTCCCTTGTTTTATAGAGCAAAAGAGTTGAATTGAGATACGTGAATCAATTGGAGGATCGCCCATACTATCAGCACACTCTGATACATGAGACTCAATGTTTTGTATATGGCATGTATAAAGGCTAGATAAGTTAGTGAATTTTGTTGTAAATGGCTAAGATGTGTTGGCCTTTAGATGGATGATCTATTTTGTATAATGCTATAGTTGTTGGCTATTTTATTATATGAAAAGATGTAGTTATCCATGTGAGATTGTACTTCAACATGAGTCAATTATAGATGGATTGGATGAGTGCATGTTGTGTATGATTGAGGAGTGAAAAGAACATGGCAAATAGCTTAGTTCTTGTTCATGTGGATAGACACACGGGCATGTGTCTAGGCCATATGTGACACACGGCCAGTCCAAGGCGTGTGCCTTGGCCGTGTCACTTTGGCATAATTGAGTAGTGTAGGCCACGGGCTAGCCACACGGGCGTGTGTCTAAACTCAAGGCCGTGTGAAGTGGTTAGTGTTCACCACGGGTGGTGGGCACGGCGTGTGCTCTAGCCGTAGGGCATTGGCAGAATGCTTGAGTTTTCATGCACGGTTGGTGGTCATGGGCGTGTGTGTCTACACACGGCGTGTGCCATCTAACACAGACGTGTAGTCCCTATTTAGATGGAGAAATTTTTAAGATTCGAAAAAAGTTCTGATATAGTCTCGAGAGCCTCGTGTGTATGAGAGAGGCCTCGTAAGTCAAGAATGAGGTTGGTGAGGTGACTGAAGAGAGAGTAGTCACGATAAGCCTAAGTGGCGATCATGTGGTTTTTATTCAATAATGCCTCGTACCCTGTTCCAGCGGGAATTACGGGTAAAGGGTGTTACACTTTCTACCAACCCAACTCATACAAACATAAATCACATCAAACCATCAACTCATTCATGCATAATTAAACCAAGTAAATCAACCATGCAACTTGCACATTCATGAATAACCTTATCATTTCATAGATTAGTAAGAGAGTGCCATCAACTATGGCCTTATACAAAAGAATTCATCTTTGAATGAGCCAACACATTTGGCCAAAACAATATGACACTCAACTAAGTCTAGTCCCTATATATGCCATACTCAAAATGCTAAATCTAACTATACCAAGATGTGCTGATAGTGTGGGTGATCCTCTGATTATCTCTATATCCAGAGCTGGCTCTTTGACACTATAAAACAGGGGAAAAAAGAAGGGAGTAAGCTTTAAGCTTAGTAAGTCTATATGTAAACAATAAGCATCATACCACATACTAATCAATCAAAAACATTACATACTATGTAAAAGCAATTCATATCCTCATAATCATGCTTACTCATTTCAAACCTTACCACATCCCAAACACATATCATAAACATTGCTCACATTTACTTGCACTTATACCCTGCACTTATCACCACAAAGCCACATGTAATTTCACTTAGACAAGTTTCTCAATGAACATTTCAGAATATTGTTGGATACTTGGTGGTTTCGAACACAACCCACCATTTAATAATTTACAAGGTGGTATCGCACACAGCTAACCATTAATTACATGTTTATAGTGGTATCGCACACAGCCCACCAATGATAATAAATACGATGGTATCGTACACAACCCATCGTTAATAAATAACAAGGTGGTATAGCACACAGCCCACCAACAACAATAATTACGCACTTACGGATATTTATCCATACCCATATTCCCATCCTGAAGGTTCATCCGAGAATTTCCTCGTTTCCTACCATTTTTAATATATCTCCCCAATAAGCATTTACATCCACACAATGCATCAATAAGTAGAAACATATGTGTAGAAACATATGTAATAAGGATGTATCGTTTACACATAAACTTACCTCGATACAAAATATGTCAGTTTGTAATTTAGTCCGTAACCTTGCCTTTTCCCCGGTCAAGGTTGATTCCACATTCTTCTTGATCTATAATAATAAAATTTACTCATTTAATCATACATAAATCAAGACACTTCAAAATTTCTACTTTGACAAAAATTATCGTTTTCCCTTATACTTTGGCAAAATTATGATTTTGCCCCTAGGCTCGTAAATCATATTTCATCAAATTTCCTCATTTAACAAGCCTAGCTGAACATTTATTACTCTTATAACAACTCACAATACCAATCATTTCATGCATTTACTACTCAATTTACAACCTTTACAAAAAGGTCCTTTTAGGTGTTTTCATGGACATAATTCACTTTCTTCCCTAAAAACTCAGCAAACAACATAAGTATTCTCATGGAGAATCCCTAAACTTTCAATCATTTTGTAAAATATTCCCCTTATTAGCTAGCTTAAGCTTTAGGGGTTTCAAAAGTACAAAAATTATCAAAAATAACCATCAAGAACACTCACTAGCAAGGATTAAAGATTGTTGAAATTTTCAAGCTTCCATAGTTGTAACAGCTCGATTTGGGGCTAGTCGAAGCAGTGGTTTTGAGACCACTAAACTGAGGTTGAGGAAAATTATTTTGATGTTATTTTATGTATTATGGTATTAATATATGGCTATGTAAAAATTTTGGTGCTTTAATTTGAGCGACAGCATGCTTAATTGCGAAAAAAAGACTAAATCGCATAAAGTGTAAAAGTTCTATTTTTAAAGTTAGAGGGATCTAATAGCCATAGAATATTAAATTAGAGGTCCATAGAGTGCAAATAGGTCATATGGAGTGTGTTGGCCGGCCATAGGAAGCTAGGGGGACAAGGGCACTAATTTTAGTCAAATTTGGTGACATTAGGTGATAAAAAGATGAATAAAATATGGTAAAAAGAAAAGCTATCATCTTTCACTAATCAATCTTCCTCTCTACCAAAAATTTCAAGCTTAGAATGGTTTTGAATGCTTTAAAATTTCAGCCAATTTATCTCCCTACAAGTAAGTGATTTTGATAGTGTTATTTGATAATTTTTGCACTTTTAGAGTCCTCGAAGCTTAAGCTAGCAAATGAGGGGACAAATTTATGTTGTTAGATGAGTTTTTAGGGAAGAAAATTAATGTTAGGGAGAAGAGAAACAACTTTTGTGAAAGGTGTTAGCATGGAAACACCTAATTAGGACTTGAATGCAAATATTGAACTTGTATCATAAATGCATGAAATAGTTGAAACAGTGAGTAGTTGTAGGGGAAATAAATATTCAGCTAGGCTTGTCTAATGAGAAAATGTGTTGAAAAAATGATTTATGAGTCTAGGAGCAAAATCATAATTTTGGTAAAGTATAAGGGCAAAATGGTCATTTTTGCCTAAGTATAGATTTTGATGCATTATGATCATGAGATGTTTTAAATGAGTGAATTTTGTTGTTATAGAACAAGAAGAGCGTGGAATCAACCTTGACCGAGGAAAAGGCAAGGTTACGGAATAGACCGTCGATTAACGCGTTTTGCACCAAGGTAAGTTTATGTGTAAACGATGCATTTTATATACACATTGTTGTTACTAATTGGTGCATGGTATGATTGGGAGCCTGTATGATTCAAGTGGATTGAATTTGGTAGTTATTGAATAATTTTCGTATGAATAAAAAAATATAGATGTAAATGTGAAATAACAATTCTTGACGGTGGGCTAAGTGCGATACCACCTTATTACTTAACTACGATGGGCTGTGTGTGTTACCATCATTTATATTATCATTTGGTGAGCTATGTGATACCACCATAACTATTCCTTTTGGTGGGCTATGTACGATACCACCCTATTAAAGATTGATGGTGGGCAAAGTGTGAAACCACCGAGTGATTGGTATTTTGAATGGTTTAATGAGAAATTATGATGTGTTGTATTACATGACTTTGTGGTGTTGAGTGCAGGGGTGCATGTTAATGTATGTGAGCATTAAGCTTGTGATATGGTTAGAATGTGGTAAGGGAGAAAATGAGTAAGCATGATTATGAATGTGGATTGCTTTTATTTAGTATGTAATGCTATTTATTGTTTAGCACATACTATGATGTTATTTGTTTACATGTAAATTTACTAAGCTTAAAGCTTACTCCCCTTTTTCCTTTCCCTTATTTTATAAAGTCAAAGAGCCGGGTCTGGATACAAAGATAATTAGAAGGTCACCCATACTATCAGCTTCTCTTGGTATATCTAGACTTAGTGTTTTGAGTATGGCATGTATAGGGGCTAGACTAGATAATTTGTTTTGTTATTTTGGATAAGAGTGTGTTGGTCCCTTTAAAGATGTATTCTTTTGTATATAGCCATAGTTGATAACTTATTTTAATATATGAAAGATGAAGTTATTCATGGAGGTGTATTGCAAAATTTAGTTGTTTAGTGATTTGGATGCATGAATCTATATTATATGAGTTAGGGTGGTGAAAAGATCTTGACAAATAACCTTGTTCTTGTCCACATGGGTAGGCACACGGGCGTGTGTCTAAGCTGTGTGTGACACATGATCAGTCCCATGGGTTGTGACCAAGCTGTGTGTCCCCTGCATGTTAGCTTTTCCAAGTTAGTAAGCTTTGTAGTAAGCATACGGACAGAGACACGGTCGTGTGTCTCAGCCGTGTGGAAGGCACAGCCACGGACATGGGCGTGTGCCCAGGCCGTGTGAAGTCTGCACCTTGAATTTGGAATTTAAATCATCACATGGTTGAAGCACACGGGCGTGCGACAGGCCGTGTGGATTAAGTCAGAGGCGACCACGGGCTAGCCATATGGGCGTGTGCTAGGCCATGTGATACAAGTCAGTGTCGATCACGGTTGTCAAACACGAGTGTGTGAGATGGCACACGGGCGGGTCATTCCCTCCACACAGGCGTGTGGCCCCTGTTCAAGTAAAATTTTCCTAAGTGCATAAAAGTTTCTGATTAATTCCTGAAACCTTCCGGAAGCCTGTTTAGGGCCTCGTAGGCCCATTATAAAGATAATAGAGGTGTGTATGGAAAAGTTTTAGTTTGGAATGGAATTTGATAGCCCAAAGTTGTATGACCATGTGAATTAAGTTTTGTAATGCCTTGTATCCGGTTCCGACGTAGGATACAGGTAAGGGGTGTTACAATAGCCCTTTCTTGAGTGTAAAAATCGGTGGAAGAAGAAAAGAAATGAAAAGATGATAGCATTTTCTTTATTTTATCTTATTTTATTCATTTAATCACCTAATGTCACCAAACATTGACCAAATTTTAATTCTCTTGTCCCCTTAGCCGGCCATCACCCTTAGGAAGGCCAAATTGCACATTAAGGACCTCCAATTTAAGGTCCTATAGCTATTCAGCACCTCTAGCTTGAAAAATAAAACTTTTGCACTTTATTCGATTTAGTCTTTTTTTAGAATTAAGCATGCAATCGCTAAAATTGATGCACCAAAATTTTCATACACTCATATAATCATGCCATAACACATAAAATAATATTAAAACTAATTTATTCGACCTCGAATTAGTAGTTCCAAAACCACTATTCTGACTAGCCCCAAATCGGGTTGTTACTCTCATCACCATGGTGCTTCGATTCGTGCATTGGCTTGCAATATGCCTCCTTCTGAGGCATTTGAAGCACTTGATGTCCCTTGAACGGTTGGAGGAACTCTCAATTTCCTTTCCTTTGTTTGGTTCAGCTATGGCATTATTCGATTTTGTTGGCATTGTTTGCTCTTTGGCTCGATTTGGTGGAGTGTTTTTGCAAACACATTGGCTCCATTTTGAAGTGTTCGCAGTGGAATAGCCTCAGACAACACCTTTGCATTTTAATTGCTTCTCCACTTTGATGGCCATGTGCACCATGTCCACCACCTCTACGTAGTGTTGCAACTCCACAATATTTGCAATGTCTCGGTTGAGACCAGCCAAGAAATGTACCATGGTTGCTTTACCATCTTCTTGCACATCCGCTTTTATTATCGCGACCTCTATTTCTTTGTAATAATCCTTCACGCTCCTCGACCCTTGGGTAAAGTTTTGGAGCTTTTGATAAAGCTCGTGGTGGTAATAAGATGGAATGAATCTTCGGTGCATCACCGCCTTCATTTCGACCCATCTACGTATTGGTGGTTCTCTGTTCCTTCTACGACTCGTGGATAATTGGTCCAACCATATCATCGCGTACTCCAAAAACTCAATTACTGCTAACTTCACCTTTTTGTTCTCAGAGTAGTTATGGCATTTGAACACTAGTTCGATCTTCTTCTCCCACTCGAGATAAGTTTTCGGATCCGAGCGGCCTTGGAAGGGTAGAATTGATAGCTTGATGTTATTCAATTCACCATCAACATGTCCTCGTTCTCGAGGGCCTCGATTCCTTTAACCACATCGTCTTTCGCTTTGATTTGACGCTTGGTCATTCTCCACATTGCCACGGTAAAACAACTCATCTTCGCGGACTCATTGCCAGCTTTGGTTCTTTGGCGAACTTTGGGGCGACCTCCCTCGTTGGGCTCTCTCCTCGACTTGATAAAGCCTTTCTTGAATTGGCTCCAACTTTCGGCCAAATAAGCATTTGACCTCGCGAAGTAAGGCTTGTAGATTTAAGTCCAGTACATTCCAAATTGGCTGCCTCACGTGTCTCTCTGCTATATTCCTTTCCAGGCTTCTTGACATAGTAGAAGAAAAAAACCTCACCACAAAATCTCACGTTCACTTGGAAAGAAAAAATAGTTGACACTCACACACGTGTTTACACTCGTTATATGGCTTTTTCTTCTCTCTAATGCCCTCGCTCACTCGTGCCTTTTTCCACTCACTTTTTCTCTCGTGATTTCGTAAAAAGACTTGTTTAGGCTTTATCGAAGTCGAGCGGTCGGCTTCAAAAGGGTTCAATGGAAGTGATATAAAAGGTGTAGGGTAGGTTGAAAGAAAAAATAAAATTGGCTTTGAATGTGGCGTGTAGGGTAGATGATGATAGTAGGAAGGAAATTTACTTGATCGGGATTACGACTAGATGAACACAAACTTTCAATCACTTTCTTTTTTCTCTTTTTTTTGGATAATTTCGAATCTCTTTTTTTTAATATATAATTACAATGCACTTGTAATACGCGAAATAATAATATATTTTTTTACAAACTTATTCTGGGATAACTAGAACATCTGTACTTCTCATTTTTGCAAGCTCTGATACCAAATGATATGATCTCGCCTTGATATTATGAGTTGAGTCGTTAATTGCCTGATAGTTGAACGAGGAAGTAACGTTCCCAAGATTGTATTATGTCTATATTCAGCTAAGTATGACAATAAGAATGAAGAATAGGTCTAAGATGGCTAAGTGTTTGTGTATATAGATTGGCTAAAAAAAGAAGAAATTAAATGGGATAATTGATAATAGGATGGGGTAAAAATCGAACTTAAGCTTCAAGAACGAACCAACACTAAAGGAGAGTGTTGACCCAGGACTTATATGACTTAAGGTGGTTTGGTGATGGAAAGAAAGGACATTGACCCTTTACCTAAAGAGGTAGGAACCAAAGGTATAGGTTTGGTTGAACGCCGCACTCGCGTTAGAGTGATAAGTTCAGAAAGAAAAGACAAAGGTTGACGCCACTGACAATCAGATAAGCCAAGCTAAGTCTTTGGACGAAATTTGAGAGAAGAAATTCTCACAAAAAATAAAATTCATTCAAATTGGCCAAAAGTCCTTACAAAAGGTAATGAGGTACATATTTATAGCTAAAGAACTAAGCTAACGGAATAGACAAATGACAGCTAAATGGACAGCTTTTAATAAGCTGAAATTTCTAGAATAGTTCAAGTAAATTCCAAGAAGTTTCCAAGCAACTTTCCTCTACATGGAGGACATCAATGGGCAGTTTCTAGATGCCTTAATTCAGCTGGAAAATTAATTGAAGCATTTTTGGAGCTGAATTGACTCAAGGAGGTTTGGCCATGGTGCTTGTATGTCTTTAATTGAGCTGCTTTGTTCAGTTGAATGGACTTGGGATTTAATGAGCATCTTAGGATACCTCAATAGCCATGAAGTGTGAACCAACAAGATTGAAAAGTCATTTGTGTGTGAACAAGCAAAACCGAACAGCCTTGAAGTGTGAATGGAATGTGCAGCAATGTGAAAACTTTTAAGGCTGTCTTAGATACTTAGACAGACAACTTGGGTGTTACACCCCTAACCCATAACCATCGCCGGTCTAGGGTTAAAGGCGTTACCAGAAAAATCGAAACCTTAAATAGATATTTCATTATTTAATTCAACGAATCCAATCCAAGTGTCCCTTGAATAGGTCTATGAGACCTTAAACATACTTTAGAATAGGTTCGGGATTAAACCAAACACATATACAAATTCTCAAAAATTTAAAAAATTTTCAAAGTTACAGAGGCCACACGCCCGTGTGGGCTGGCCGTGTGCCTCCCACGGCCTCAGACACGCCCGTGTGTCTAAGCCATGTCAAAATAGGGCATACATACTAACTTGTCCACACGGCCGTGGACACGCCCATGTGCCTCACTTGTGGTCGCTACTGACTTGCACTACACAGCCAGTCACACGCCCGTGTGTCCAGCCCATGGTCGAGTCTGACTTGTTTTGAAATGCAACCACAAGGGACACAGTCGAGCCACATGCCTGTATGCTCAACCGTGTAGGCAAATATAGGCTATTTGCAAGGCCAAAATGCCACCCACACTTTAGGTCATCCCTACAAGCACAATTAAGCATCAATCCAAGCATCAAAGGGAACCAATACATACCAAAATGTTCATCATTTCTAACCACTTATGAGCTTAACAATCACACCAACTAATATGCCATTTATGCCAAATAAATCACAAGTGTATTCAAACATGTTTCCTCCACAACTTACCACATTAATAAAACCTCTTCTCATAAATAATATATATCAACTTTGCATCAATAAGCTTACCATTGCTATGACCATTTCACTAACCATCAAACCATGCTAAACAAAGTATCGTATAACATGAGCTACTCATTTATATCATGTTCATTATCTAGCCATATCATATGGCTATTCATATACAACTCAAACATAATCCAAAACAACTAGCCTATACATGCCATATTTAACTATGTACACATTCATAAGTACCAAAGTAGAGATTGATAGTGTGGTAACAATCCTCGATGATCCTCGAGCCTTTCGTAACTTCAATGATCTATAAAAAAAGCAAACACACACAAAGTAAACTTTCAAAAGCTTAGTAATCCATATACCAATAAACGTAACATATAAACCTTCATTATTCATATCAAATATAATATTACTAATAGCTCATTTGTTTAGCCATTGGCTTACCAACATATCATAACTCAAATATCACTTTTACTCATGGAAAATTCATGCATATATCATATATTCCTCATCAATTCTATACACATATTTTACCTTGGTAAGTTCATACATATACTTACCTTTCATATACATACTTAGTGTACAATTCAAACGTACTTGACTCGTTTATACATTTCACGTAGTCTTTCATTTCTCGAATTTGCCCGTTGAACCTTTCGAAATCAAATAGGATACTCAAAATGCTCGGAATAGTCATATAATGCCAACATCCCAGACGTGGTCTTACATGTAACCAAATATCGATGCCATTGTCCCAAACAGGGTCTTACACGAAATCAGATACGATGCCGATGTCCCAGACATGATCTTACATGTAAATCTCAAATCGATGCCGATGTCCCAGACGTGGCCTTACACGATGTCACATATCGATGCCAACGTCCCAGACGTGGTCTTACACGATATCTCGTATCTAAAACCTATGTTATGACATATAAAATCCTATCTATTCCTAGGTTCGTACGGGGCTTTTGGATATTGAAACATTGTCGATACCTCCTCAGATTTCATATATTTATCATTTCGTACACATTCATCATAATGAAATTTCATATGAACATACATAAATCAATACAAATACATTTCTTTGTATATAGACTTGCTTCGTACGGGCAGAATGAAAACGAATGGCTATTCAACTATTTTTGATTTTTCTCGATCTAAATTTATTTTCTTCGGTTCTTGATCTATACATATTCAAATTTAATCCATTTATACACCAAATCATTCAATTCAATCCAAAAACACATATTTAGGGAAATTTACAAATTAGCCCTCATATTTTTACATTGACATTTTAGTCCCTATTTCATAAAATCACAAAATACACCAAATTTGCATACACCATGCTTAGGCTGAATATTACCCATGCTCATACAAGTCCATATATTTCATTTATTTTACAATTTAGTCCCTCAAAATATTATTTTCTCAATTAAGTCCAAATTACTCAAAATCACTAAAAACTCAATGATAAACTATGTTAATCTAACACATCTTTCATAATTTATCTTCAAACTTCACAAAACTTATGATTTCATCAATAGCATATTTCAAAATCATCATCAATTCACAAAATTGAAGCATGGGTTTTGAAAAACACTAAGCAACGATTACAAAAATGTAGAAATTATCAAAAATCGAACAAATTACATACCTTAATTTTGCTTGAGCCTAACCGAAAATCACAAAGCTTCAAACTCATAATTCTCATTATAATCCCGTTTAGAAATTCTTCTTGCGTAGTCTTCACTAAAACGGTCATAATTGAGCTCTCAAACTCAAAATTGAGTGATTCAAAGTGTGACTCGAAGCTAAGAGATAGATCTTCAAATGCCATGTAGACATCTTAACCAAGAAATTCTTGGATCCCATCCAAAAATTCATTCTAAGTCAACTAATCTTTTCATTTTCAAATAAGGCAGCTTCGATGAATGGAATTTAATAAATTTCACCCCATTCGTGCATGTATCATTCCCTCATTTCCTTGAAAAGATTTATCTTTAGATCATGTCTTTGATCGAATCTTGGTTTGATTTGCTTGGCATTTGACATTATTGTTGAACCGTTGAGGTAGTGTGAGCACATTACATCCATGGGTCTGAAATTTGGTCTTGAGACTTGCATTACCATTTCTACTATGTATTGGATCAATCGTACAAATTCTGCCTCGTACTCAGCCATAGTTAATTCGCCCTACACCAAATTTATGATTTCACATTTGAGAGCTTCCATATACTATTCGCCCATAAATTTATTCTTGAATGTTTCAAGGAAGAAGCCCCAAGCCAATTGGTTAGTAGTAGTTCCCTTCTTTACAGTGTTCCACCAATGATGGGCTTCACAAGTGAGAAAGGACATAGTGCATCCCAACTTCTCTTCGTTCGTGCAGACCATTTGCTCAAGGATTTTAACAACACATTCAAGCCAATATCCTGCCTTGGTTGGATTTACTCCCCTAACACCTCTGAATTCCTTACCACCTAGAGCTCGCAAACATTTGAGTGGCAATCCTCGACTAAATGGAGCAACATTATTACCAATGACATGTTAGGATGCCCCAATCATGGTTTGTACCAATAGTTTGACACTTTCATCCAGAACATTTGCCCTGCGAGGTCGCACAGGTGACGTCAAAGTCCTGTCACCCTCTGAAGGGTTCGTATCTCCATTAACACGGTTCGCATTCGCATTAACTCCAATATAATACATAAAATATGTCTAAATTTATTAATGTATAGAGGAATGTCATACAAGTACTTTCATCAAAACTCCAAAACTAACTACCATTCAGTACTGCTAGCATACAACTAAGGGCTCACAACTTATGAGGGTTCTCAAAATTATCAGGGTTCTCAAAATTATGAGGGTTCGCATGATTATGAGGGTTCGCATACATAATAGGTAAGGGTTCGCATTTCAGTTCATTTAAGGTTCACTTATCAATTTTCATAATATTCATAAAATAATTTACATTAAGTTTTTTCATTTCACAAAGGTTCTAAGTTTACCTAAACAGGGTTGGTGTAACAGCCCGGTTTAGACCCTAGTCAGAATAGTGATTTTGGGACCACAAATTCAAAGTCAAAAAATATTTTAATATTATTTTTCTTGTTTACATTGTGTGATTAAGTATGTGTGAAAATTCTGTGTGAAAATTATATCGTTTGTGTGCTTAATTTGCAAAAAGAACTTAATCGCATAAAATGCAAAAGTTGTGTGCTGATTGTTAAAGTGCTAATTTAGCATGGCTTATTAAAATGTGAGTCCTTATGTTGTTATTATTCCATATGTGAAATGGATGGACAAAAATGCCTAAGGTTAGTGGAATTTAAATGTTATACATTAAAGGATAAAATGGTAAAATGATTATTAATGAATAATAAATAAAACAAAAGCATGAATTAAGTAGAGTGTTCATCTTTCTTCCACTGAACATACAAAGATAAAAGAAAAAGAGAAGATAGCTAGGTTCGGCCATGGTCTCTCTTTGATTAAGGTATGTGTTTTGGTTTGTTTTTGATAATTTCTAAGTTTTTTTATCGTTGCTTAGCATACTATCAAGCCCATGTCATAATTTTAGAATTTGATGATGATTTTGAGAAGTTCCACTGGTGAATATGTGAGCTTTGTGTTGATAGTTGGTGGAATATGAAAGTTTAATGTTGGGTTAACATAGTTTGTCTTTAAATTTTTGATGAAATTGGCTATTTTGGGCTAAATTGTGAAAATGAGAAATTGAAGGACTAAAATGTGAAATAAATGAAATATGTGGCTTGTATAAGCTAGGGAAAATTTGGCTAAGCATGTGTAAATGGAAATTTTGTGTATTTTGTAATTTTATGAAATAGGGACTAAAGTGTCAAAATGTGAAATTGTAAGGGCTAATTTGTAAATTATCCTAAATATGTGTGTTTGGACAAAATTGAATGATTTTGTGATTGAATGAGCTAAATTTGAATATCTATAGATCAAGAAAAGAGGGATTTGGATCGAGATCGAGGCAAAGATAAAGTGCTCGATTGGTTGACTTGTTTTGTTATTTCGACATCCGAGATAAATTTGTGTATAATATGAATCATTTAATTCATATTCATGAGTTATGTAATGAATAAATATCTATAGTTGATGAATCGATAATGTTATATGTGGAATTGAGTGTTGTGGCACAAAGTGTGCATGAATAAAATCAAAATAGTGGTAAATGGCACTAAGTGTGCGAAATAAAGGAAGCATCGACTATATTGATTGGAACTGTGTGTGTGATACCGAGTTAAATTCGGTTTAATGTAAAGGCACTAAGTGTGCGATGATATTTAAGCTTCGACTAAGAAATTTGACACTAAGTGTGCGATTAAATCGAACGAATAATGAAGAATGATCGAAGTGTGGTGTCGAGCATTGAATAGTAAGAATGTTCGATAATTAAGTGTTGGCAAAGGTATGTTCGGAACCTATGTGGTTGATGATATCATTTATGGATAAATGGATGGTTGAGTGAGCATATTAGCTAAGGATGATATGGTGTATAATTGTGAATTGATCTATGTGTTGGATTAACTTGTATAATGTAATTAAATTATTGAGTTATATGTATTATATAATGAACTTACTAAGCTCTTAAGCTTACTGTGTGAAGTTTTCTTTGTTTTATAGTGTCTATATAGCTAGCTTGGATCCGGGATCGTCAGTGACTTAAACACACTATCGGCTATCTATTTTGGTACTTTTGGAAGTTGTAAATATTTGGTATATGACATGCATTGGCTAGTGATTATGGAATGTTTTGAAGTATATAAGCTTAGCCATGTGAGTTGGCTTGGTAGTTTGATGGTTGGTATATGTTTTGATCATATGAAAAGAATGACTTATATGTGTATGAGTATGTTCTATGTGAGTGATCATTATTGCATACATTAGCAAGATGGAAATGGTATGTTTCATGATAGATTTGGTTGGAATAAATGATGAGTAGATTATATGATTTGGAATGAGAAATTGATATTTTAGATGGACATGTTTGAGTTGAAATTGAGTAAGGAAATAAATGGTATAGTGGATGATTAATTTATGCATATATTGGTGTGTTTGGATTGCCATTTGAGGTATAAATGCATATGAATTGATGCTTGTAGGTGATTTCAAAGTGTAGATGGCAAATTGGCCTTGCAAACGACCTATAATTGCCCATACAGTTGAGCACACGGGCGTGTGGCTCAACCGTGTCATTCGAGTTTGAAATTCAAAACAAGTCAGGCTCACACACGGGCTAGATATATGGGCATGTGACTAGCCGTGTGGTGCAAGTCAATGTCAACCACGGGTGAGACACACAGCGTGTCTCAAGCCCTGTGGACAAGTCAGTATGTATGCCCTATTTTTTCACGGCTTGGACACACAGGCGTGTCCGAGGCCGTGTGAGGCACACGGCCTACCCATACGGGGCGTGTGACCTTTGTAGGTTTGAAAAATGTTTAGTTTTCAGAAATTTTTGTATGTGTTCAGTTTAGTCCCGACCTTTTTCTAATGCATGATTAAGGTCTCATAGACCTAATTAAGGGACTATATGAATGTGAATTGTTATGTTTTGATGTGAAATGAATTTAAATATTCTAAAATGATCGGTAATTCCTCTTAACCCTATCCTGGCGACGGTTACGGGTTAGGGGTGTTACAGTTGGTCTTATGAATAGGGTTCGTAAACATAACAATTCCTTTAAACAGGGTAAGGTGCATGAACTACCCCTATGCGTTCAGATTTCATGAACTTGGTTCGTAGGGTTTTCTCCTATTTTGTATTATCAAAGTTCATTAAAGGTTCTCTTGAAAGCAGTTCGCTAATTGTTAGGGTTCACACCCTGTCACTGCACAGTAACTTTGGCGAACTCTTTATTATTTAGTCAATTTGATTCATTAAATGTTGTTGCTTATGTGATCACTATGCTTAGCAATTAAATTACTTTAATATGAATTTGTGATTTAAATAAACAGCAAATCAGACTTGGATTATATTATGTACTTGAAACTCGGATGTTTATAATGTAATATAGGTTTGCAAATAAAAGCATTAAGAGAAACATAAGGAGTCATAAAGAAAATAACTAATTCCTAAGACAAACAGCGAAGTCATCAGAAAGATATCTCTAAGCCTATGTTGTTGGTATATTAGTTAAGGATTTTTTTTTAGATCGGTTATGAAATCAAAGCTTAAAATTGAAAGTTATGACATTTTCGATTTTAGGAACTAATTTGAGATAAATGCAAAATTTGGAGAATTGTTGTATAGTTAGAATCGAACTATTATATGACTTTCATATGCTATTAAATGTTAATTGGAATAGCTAATTGAGTTAAATTATGATTTAGATCACGAATTACAACGATCGGAGGACGGACGAGGAAAAGGGAAAATTGTCGACTAGTCCCTATTAGCTAAGCTGATACAGTTTTGTCAAGTAAGTTCATACAATATAACTAAATTGCTATTGGTAATATGTTATATTTGATTTTGAATTGGTGATTGTTGGTGACTATGAATTGTGGTATAATGTAAGGATACATCTCGATGAAATTAGTAAAAGTATCATATACGAGGTTACAGGTTAATGTCTGAGGGTTTCGAGCTCCAGCATGTGTTGTGGACTTGAGAATACAGGTATATTAATCCCTGGCCAGGCTTGTTGTGTAAGTTTGACCCTAACAGGTAACCAGGCACTATTGGATTGAAATGGTACAGAACTTAAATGTTGAGATAATCTCGATGAACTTAGTAAAAGTCTTTGTCGTAACCATTTTTTTGGAAAAACGGAGGTTGACTTGGATTTTGAAAACGAAAATAAAAATAGGAGTCACCACCAATCATTTTTTGATGAAGTGTGATCGGGTCACCTCGAAAAGTGGTTGTTTTTAATAATCAAATTGATTTATCAAAACAAAAATTTTGGTCTACAAAAATCAGAGAAATGGGTCTGGGAGTCGGTTACGTGCGAGGAAGGGTTAGCACCCTCGTCACGCCCAAAATTGGTACCAAATTGATTAATTAGTGCCTTAATGTTGAAAATTTGAAAAGATTTTAAAATACGGATCCTTTAGAGAATGTTTGGATAATTTGGGCTAAAATTTGAGATTTTTTTGTTCTGAGAGGATACAAACATCACATCCAGCACGTTAGGACACGATATTTTAAACCTTCGTAATCAAAGTTATCTCGTGATTTACGAAAAAAAATTTAAAAGGATGTTTAGTTATTTAGTCAAACGGGAAATCAAAACCCAGCACGTTAGGGCACTATTCCCCGAATTTCTAAACACAAACATTGCCTTATTTAAAAAACCTTTGGATGAAATATAATAATTTCGCAAAATGTATTTATGTTTAATAGTGTTAAACTAAGAAAATAAATATAGATGTTTGAGTTAAAAAATGAGATTTCTTTGTTCCGAAAGGATATAAACATCACATCCAGCACGTTAGGACATGATATTTTAAGCCTTCGTAATCAAAGTCATCTCATGATTTACGAAATTTATTAAAAGGATGTTTAGCTATTTAGTCAAATGGAAAATCGAAACCCAGCACGTTAGGGCACTATTCCCCGAATTTCTAAATACAAAACATTGCCTTATTTTAAAACTTTTAGATGAAGTATAGTAATTTTACAAAATGTATTTTTTATTTAATAATATAGAATTAAACTAAGAAAATAAATATAGACGTAAATATTATAATAATAATAATAATAATAATAATAATAATAATAATAATAAAAGTAAAATGTGTTAATAAGGATGATAATAAAAGCAAATAATAATAATATGTTAATAATAATAATAATAATAATAATAATAATAATAATAATAATAATAATAATAATAATATCAAAACAATGATAGAAATGATAATAATACAATATATTAAAGATAATAATAAGAAAAATAATAGTAAAGACAAAAAATATAAAATAAGTAAATAAATAAATAGACAATAGGGATAGGATAATAAAATAATGGTAATAATAATAGTAACAATAACAATGATAATGAAAATAAAATAGTAGTAGTGTAGTAATAATAAAATAAAGATAATAAAAAGATATTAAAAATAATAACAATAACAAAATAATGATGAACATAAAGTAATGACAATGATTATAATAATAATAGTAATAAAATAAAATAATGAAAATAATAACAATATGTTAATATAAATATTAATAATGATAATAATAATAACTTAAATAGAAAATAACGACATATTATTAAAAAAATAATGAAAACTATAATAGAAAGTATAAATAGAATAAATAAAATAATACAATAATAAAATACAAGTAATAATAATAATAATAATAATAATAATAATAATAATAATAATAATAATAATAATACATATAATGCTAAATATAATGCTAAATATAAAGTGATAATAATATAAAAAATTAATTTAATAATAAATAAGTGAAAATAGCAAAAAAAAAAAAAACGAAAGTTGGATCAAGAACAGAGTATTGGGGCAAATTTGAAATAAAATAAAATAGCAAGGAAGGGCTAAATCATATCGCACACATACAAGGAGGGGCCAAATAAGCAAAATTCCCTACCTTGCGAAACATGCAAATCTGACGTGGACTAAAATGAAACAAACGCGAAAGTTATGGGGCAAAATTACAAAGCCAAAAGAAATGAATAGTATTAATTGAAAAATGGTGAAAAAGCGGAGGGACCGTGCATAAATATCCCCTTTTTCGGCAAAACACGCGGATCTTTGAGTAGGCGGGTCGGATCAGGTCGGGCCATATCAAAATGATGTCGTTTTGGTGCCTGAGAGGCTTGCCCAAAACGACGTCGTTTTGGAGGCCTATTTAAGGCACAAATCCTTCAAACAAATTCATTTTCACCTATTTTAAAAAAAAAACTGATTCTTTCTTTGTTCTTCTCTGCAGGTCTCAAGTCCCATGAGCTTCCCACCACCGGAACGCTGTTCTCCGTCATTCATTGCCAGTGGTAAAAATTGTATTTTTAAAAAAAATTAGAAAAATAATAACAATATATGTGTGTATATATATATTTCGAAAAAAGAAGAAAAGAAAAGAAGAGGCTTCGAAAATATAAAGAAAACAAATCACCTCTTTTGACTTTTTTTTTTTGTTTCACTTTGATATTCCGATTTATTCTCTCTTGTTTAGTCTCTGCTTTTTAATTCATTTTTGTTTTTTTGATCTGAAATCTCTCCTTTTTTATTATTGATCAAAAATCCCCCCGTTACAAAGAAATACAATTGGCTTTTATAGCCTAAAATTTTACATTCATTTTGCTTTCTGTCTTGTCTCGTTTATTGCTTGCAGGTGCTTGGGCGGTGCAAGTGCGGTGGACAAGACCACGGCGCAGGGCAAGTGGCTGTCAGACTGACCAATGGCAGAGGCGGCGGCATTAGCTAGGGTTTTGGTGGTTTTTTCTTTTTTTTGACTTAGGGTTTGTAATGGGCTAATTGGGCTGTTGGATTGGGTAGGTTTTTATTGGGCTTGGTATTTGGTTTGTAAAATGGGTTTTAATGCTTTGGGGAGTGTAGTTTTTTTTTTTTTTGTAATTGGGTTTGGGCATTTGAAATTGGGTTTGGTTATTGGGTTATCTGATTTTGGGAATTCGGTTGTAAAATGGGCTCTAATTTTTAGTCTTGTTGGGCTTTAGCGGGCCCGGGCAAATTATGGGTCTTACAGTCTTGTACACATGGTTACCGGTTGATTTTCGATGATTTTAAGCTCCAGCATTTGTTGCGGACTCGCAGATACATGTGACACAAGTTTAGCTTGGACGAGTAACTTGATGTCATTTTATAGGTTTAGCCCAGAAAAGTAACCTTACATGTATATATAGTTATAGCCAGGCTATTTACTATGTCAATAAAGGTTTATCTCAGATGGGTAACCAACACTAATATTTGTGATTAGCTCGGACAAGCATCAAATGTGATATGCACATGTGTATTGAGTTCTTTTACAATTTTTCATCGAGTAATATAAAATACATAAAATGTGAAATTATGGTATCAATAATGGTAAATGATGAACTGAAATTAGTATGTGAAAAATGTTGGTTTGAATTGGTATATTGCCATTTGAGAATCATAAGTGTGACAATATATCAAATCTCACATTATTGATGTTTTTGTGTTATACCATGGTAGGTGAAATTGTTTTTCATAATGATTTGTATAGGTTTAATGATTAAGGTAAGTTAATTATTTATATTGTATGAGCTTACTAAGTATTCGTAATACTTACTCGTTGTCACTACTTTCTCTATAGAATTTGAACATTCAAAACAAGTTGATCAGATCTACGAGAAGCCCACACTATCTATCTCTTGTTTCGATGGACTTTTGGTTGTTTAACTTGGTTATATATGGCATGTACTTAGGAGTGTCAAGTGGTTGTAATGCTAAGTAGGTTTGTGGAATATTGAGGTTGAATACTTATGGGAACTTTTGGCATATGATAAAATGTTTATGTTCAATGTTTTGGTATTTGGGGTATGAAAATATGGATGATTATGTTCATTAGGTTATTGCATATATGCGATTTGAAGCATGAATTGAATGTATGGCATGAAAAGGATTCAATAGTTGGAATGGTTGAAGTAATTCATATAATTTTGTTGTGATTTGGTGTCAAATGTGGCATATTGGTTATATGATTAGGTAAATGTTGTATGATATGTTTTGGCATGGTATTGACATGTTTTAGATAGATTCTTAATGATTAAAAATGCATTTAGGTCATTTCTTAAAAGTTGGATTTGAATCAAGCACCAAATATCCTATTATTTCCCCATACGGGCTGAGACACAACTGTGTGTCACACACAGATAGGTGACATGGTCATGTGCTCACTAGAAATTAGGAAGCATTTGTACCACACAGTTCCTAATTGTCGCATGAGCTAGCCACACACTCGTGTGAGTACGGTAGGTTTGGTCATTTAGTTTTCACACTGTCTTGGTTTGTTACACGGCCCTGCCACACGATCATGTGACTTTTGATGAATTTTTGCAATTTAACCCACACGACAACAATGAGTTACACAGTCTGGACACACGGCCATGTGACTCCAATTCTACACGGTTACAGCTTATTACACAACCTAGCCATACGACTATGTGACCCTCTATTTTGAAAAATTTCCCTACTTTTGAAATGTTTCCAATTTGGTCGTTGTTTTTGTTTTGGCCAACTTAAGAGCTTTCATAAGCTCGATTGAGACTCGGATTTGTTTGTAAATCATATTGTGCATGGATTATGTAATGATTTTATTGTTTAATTGAATTTTAAAGTTGGATTTGTATGTAATTTACTCCATTATTCGTTGTAGCATCCTATAACTCGGGTCCAACGACCTGACAGGGTATGGGGTGTTACAATTAGTATAATGGAAACAATAAAAGCTGGGCTACAATGAACCTTAACTCTAGAATAGAAAGAAAAATGACTAAAAAGAAAAAAAAAACTTAGAAAAGTCTACCCAAACTAAGAATTTTTGCTCTCGTTGTTCTAATATTAAAATATCCAAAAATTTGTATAATGCACCTCAAAATAGAGAACAAAATTTGAAAATTTTAGGTTTTAAATTCAATGCATAACTTTTTTTCTCTTCTCCTTTTTTTTTTCCTTTTTTTTTTTTGAATAAAAAAATTAAACTACAACTAAGTAGTTGGAATTTTCAAGAGTTTAAAAGACCTACAAATTTTGATCAAAACATTATTTTTCAAAGTTTTGACAATCTTTTTGTCTTAGGTGCCAAGAAAAGTTGTAACAAGTGAAGAGGTTTAACTTTGAACACCAAGGATCTTAGCTCTGATACCAAATGATGCGAAATCCTAGATCAAACTAATCAAACAAATGTTTAATGTTGAATTTGTTGAGATCAAACAATTTTTCTTGAATTGAAATTGAATGACTTCTAAATCTATAAAATTTTTAAAACAAAGAAACAAGTTAGAATAAAGCCTAATAAATGAAAAACAATCGACTTAAATAAGAAGGAAAGTAAATAAAATGGAAACGATTGAGAATTGAAGTGATTTCAAAATCTAGGCATATTTGTGTTTTGAACTTGATAACTCGTTCTAATTTTTCGAACGATCCCTTAAAATCATAAAAAAAGTGTATATTAAAATATTAAAATGTGAAAATTATGAAATTGAAAAGAAACACTTAAAAATTAATTCGCATCACAAAGATCTAATCAAAAGGATTTGAACAAAAATAAGAAATAATTTTGAGCTAAAAAGATGAAATCGATAGATGGAAGATGGATAGATGTTCCTATGCCTCCTTTGATTCTAAAAGTACCAACAAAGAAAATACAAACACCACGATCAATAAGTTGAGTTGCTGCCAAATTTTCAAAAAAAAAAAAAAAAAATCTTATAAAAAATCACCTGTCAAAGGATATATTTTTATTCAAATTGAAGATGTCATACAATGGTGGCTTCATATGCCTTGTATAGGAGTGAGAAAACATAAATTTAAGAAAAATTTATAATTAGTCAACTATAGACTAATAATAAGAAAAATTTTAATGCTAAATTTAAGGAAATATAAGATTAATTTTAAGGAATTCTAGTCAACATAAAAATAAAATAAAACTAATTTTAAGGAATTCTAGTCAACATAAAAATAAAATAAAAACTACTAAGATTTCTAATGGGCCACATGCTACTCATATGCCTTTAAAGAAAAGTCTAAAGTTTAACCCATTTTAGTTGGGTCTTAATCCTATTGGACTTCTAAAATATTGATAGTATTGTCTTCGTGATACAAGCCTAATGTTCCTTTCTTTTCATTTCTTTCATGCAGTTGCTCGAAATACCTTGAGACAAACTTTTGAACAAAACCTTGAATTCTATCTTTAAGTCGTTTGAATCTTGAAATTGTGATTAGCCCACTTGAAAAACTCAAGTCCTTCAAGTTCCTTCATGTTGTCTGAGCTTATGGTGCACATATCATTTACCTTTAATAACATAATTATGTGTTTGGATAAATTCTGAAATAAATTATTAAAAGAGTTATCTGTACTAATATATGATTAAGGAAGTCTTGATATGTTGAGAAATTTTGAATGAAACGGTAATAATAGTAAATTGACTTGAAACTTATAAAATGAAATTTTGATATATTTTGAAAACTTAAGTGTTATAGCATGATTTTTGTAAAACCCTGGAACCACTATGCTATATATGTGGTACTAAATTGAGAATTTGCATAATAAATTTCTCGGTTAAATGAAATAAGGTTTATGAATACCAAAGAAAGTTGAAATAAGCTCTATATGATAAAATACTAATATGGGGTATAAATTAAGTTGTACAATAGTGAAAATGAAGGGATTAAATTGTAATTATCCAAAACCATAACCATTTAATCATTTTAGTTTAACTCGTTAATATATAATTATGGTAAAATGGAATTCCATTGTGTACTTACCAATTCTCCTAATTTTTAAAAATGAGCTCAAACGTCTTTCCTTAATTCAATCAAGGACTTGATCCCTAGCGCTTTGTTAGTCCCATTCCTCGTCATGAACATGTATAACAATCAATTATTAATTCAAAGTATATAGTTTGTATTATAACCCTTGTTAAAGATATGTAACCTAAATTCTTGTTAAATAAAAATACAAGTGGCAAGATAGGGATATTTACGAGGGCGAAGGCCAAGGCTGCACAAGTAAAATCCACATAAAAGTATGTTTTCTCTATTTGATGTTGATTAGAATAAGATATTTTAACCTTACTATATTATTTCTATTTGACTTTGATTAGAATATGATTTTATAAACCTATAAATAAACAAAATCGTCTCTCCTCGTGTATCATTCAAATTTCGAGATAATACTTTTTTTTTTCCTTTATCCGTGATTTTTTCGCAAAAGGATTTCACGTCTATATTCTATTTTTCTCTCTTTCCTTGTCATTATCCACATTCTAGTTTTACAACACTAAATACATAACCCAAGCATGAATGCAAACTAAATCCTCAACTATTTAAATTGCTAAATAATTACTACTTTACTCCTCAACTATTTCCAAACATTCTTTCAAGATACTCAATTTAAGCATATATATTTCGAACTTTGCCCTACATTCGGAAATTTACTATTTATGGCTCGAAAAAGTGCCCTTACCGACACCAAACTTTTTCGAACCTTACGAGAAATTAACATTAATGCGCATCCAATTCTGGTCCCAATATGGGGTAAGCTTAAAAAGCAAAGGACATTGTATAAATCAGAAATTAGTGCATTTTTTTTTCTCAGCGAGCGATGCAAATTGCAAAAGGAAGAAAGAGTTACCATCTCCATCAATGAAATTCTACTCCATGAATTTGACCAAATGCACAAACTTCTGTCAGACAAAACATATACAGAAATGGTTGCCAATTGTTCTGAGTCAGTAGCGTGTAGTCAACCTTGTAAACTAAGTTCATATATGAAAATGACCAAATATTAAAGATTGGAACAAAAAATTATAAATGCAATGGCAACTCTCATGTGTAGTTAATAGATACATGATATCAGTTTATAATTGAAAGCATTATTATTCAACTAACTTTTCATAAGAAACAAAATTGAATTTCAAAATGATGATAGCCAAGAAACCACAACAATACTCATTTATTTGCTTCAATGAATTCTCTGTATTCTCTCTTCATTTTGACCCCAGATACAGTCCTGCAGAACCGGCAACAAAACAAGGTAACCATCTTACACATTATAAAATTTATCTCTTCTGCAACAAACCTAGTCAGTCATCAATTGATTAGCAAGTTAATTTTGCATATACAAGAAAAGAAGAGGTTTAGCCAACCTGAGCATCTCTTTATTTTTGAAAAACTGCACACATGGGGTACCCATAATTCCGGCAGCTTCAGCTATCTCCGGATCTTCCTCAATATCAATTTCGATAAAATGTACATTCTGATCAAATTCATCAATCACCTGTAAATAGACAGAGTAAAAGCTAAGCAAAATGAAAAGTCGTTTAATATTACACTAACTATAAGGAGTATTTATGCTTTAGAGCATTTAAGCCAAACTCTCAAGCTATGCCGAAGGAATTAGATCAATGACATAAGCAAATTTCCTAAAAGAAATGAATCCAAGCTCATTAGAAACCAAGTGAAGTATAATAAATCTTTGTACGCAACATCCAGTTTCTGGTTTCACAGGATATTTTCCTTACCAGCTGACTGCAAGGCAAGCTTTTAGTGAAGCAATATGATGCAATATTTAACTTCGGTCATAATCACCCGGAATGAGATTTACACAAGCTTAGTAGTCTAATCTATGCAACCTTGAAACATATAAAACTACATACAAATCAGCATTGAAATTTTCACCAACCAACTCGAACTATGGAAGCTAAAGTGAATGAAGTATTGAACCAATCAGAGCTAATATACCTTGCTAAGAATTGGCTTCAAAGTCCGACATGGACCACAAGTTGGTGAAGTATATAATACACATATAAGCCTCGGACTCTCATGATACAACTTTCGCAAAGCATACTGGAATAGGAAATAGAATACTAGTTTAGAGATAAGATTCTAGTGAAAACCAAAAAGGATAAATATTTGATACATTAAACTTAAATGAAACAAAATAAAATAAAATCGAAGCCAATTAGGTACAAACCTGGCCCTTGTGTTTTGTGAGTGTAATGTCAAAACCTTCTTGAATATCTCTATCCGTCAGTTCTTTCTTGACCTCTTCAGTTTGAGGCTGTAAGATACATGATCATGATAAAGATTGATAAAAGCATGTGTGAATGTGATAATAATTTTGAAGGGGCTTAGTAAATAAACAGGTTGGGAAAAAAAAGCATATCATTAGGTACAGGAAAAATGTACTTGCAAAATATAATACAAATGCCAGAGTTGGCATTTGATAGAAAGAAAAATACCTGATGAAACTCGACAAGAAGATCATTTCTAACAAGGTATCGTTCAACAGATAAAGCAGCGATGCATCCAGATCCAGCAGCAGTTACAGCTTGTCTCCACTCATGATCCTGTTAATGAAAAGAACAAAAGGAGTTACAAGACAAGTTTTTTTATAGTACAGACTTTCTCCAAAGATGTAAAGTAAGATAGTTTGAATTTATCTGGAAAATCAAGCACTGTCATGTTTCATGTAGGAAGAGGATACAGTAAACATTCAAGGACTCACTGATTTTCTTCATCATACATGGAACTGAAAGAAAATATGTCATCTTCCATGGTTATATATATGCTTCCTTGATTCATCAGTAAGTTCATGTGTCATACAGGCTTACTCATATTCAACACCACAAAGTAAGTATGAATAAATGGGAGGCTGGCTCCAAACACAAGGGAAAACTTAGGAAAATATGACATACCATAGGTCATTGTACAGGATTATAAGAGAGAAAAGTATACCAAAAGTTTGGCTCGTTGAGTTCATACCTGATGAACAAGACAAAGACTCACACTCTCATTATTATAATTGGGTTACTCTTACCCACCAACATTCCAAAAGCAAGATGAGAGCATTTCATTATCTTTTTCCTTGATGTTTCCTATATTTTACCTCCTTCAATTGATGCTAGAGCAATCCTTAGATTCTTTAGCTACTAAGGTAATATGAATAATTCCAAAACACAAGTGTTTGCATTGTCAGATTACTATATTCTCGAAAGGCTCGTGTGAACATGCCCTGAATTCTGGCAATGCTGGCACGCAAATCTCAAGGTTTTGGGAAGATGAAATATTTGCTGACTGGTCACAAACCAACATGAATAAAGGAAGATTACCTGCACGTCTCCTGCTGCAAATACACCTTCCACAGAAGTTTTAGCAGTACCCTCCTCTACTAGCACATATCCAGAGCTATCAAGTTCGACTTGACCTTGCAAAAGCTGGCTATTTGGTGAATGTCCAATACCGTAAAACAAGCCCTTTGCCTCGAGCACAGATTCCTCTCCAGTATCAATTCTTCTGGTTAATATGCCTGACATTTGACCTTTTGTATTGCTAACAACATCCACAGCCTCTGTATTGAAGTGCAAGGTGATATTTGGATTGTTGTAAACTCTGAAACATTCGCGATAATTAACCTGTTAAAAAAACATTCAGGGAGTTGAAAACTCAACATACATACAAACTGCTTATTAGTACACAGTGCACCACAATCAAGGTAGCAATTAGAACCACCATGAGAAATTTCAGCTAGCACTAAGAACTTACTGCATTTAAATAAAAGAACAAAAGGAGACATAAAAATCAGACAGTCACCACAACATGGCCCAGCTTCTGAAAGGGCTACTGGAAAACCAACCTTAAACTCTTAAGTCTCACTCCCAAACAAGGACCACAGAGCACAAAAATGAAATGAAATGGAATAAAACAATGCCCACAAACAATCAGGAACCTTTACAGTAAGCATGTTAATTATCAACAATTTGAACATCCTCTAACACACACACACAAATATATATAACTTCTGCAAGAAAATCAGTAACATATGGGTTTTCTGATAGTCATGAATCCGGAACTTTTGAAAAGACATCTCACAAGCAAGAAAAACATTACATAAGCAATTTGAAAAAACCAATCATTAAATTAAGTAAAATATTGGCCATAAAATTTTAAACAAAAATAACAGTTGGCAAAACACACCTATCTTGCATTGCTTTTGATGCTCTTAGTTGGTCCCTACGAACAAGCAAGTGAACATGACGAGCATATTTTGTTAAATATATTGCTTCCTCAGTAGCTGTATCACCTCCTCCCACCACAGCAAGTACTTGACCTTTAAATAATGGTGATGCTCCATCACAAATCGCACAAGCACTAATCCCCCTGCTCCAAAATTCATCTTCACGAGGTAACCTTAGCCTTTTTGCTGTAGCTCCAGTAGCAAAAATAACACTATGACACTTAACCTGAAATAGAAATGTAAGGAACAATATGAATAAAGACAAAGTGCCATAAAAAGAAAAAAGATTCAAGGAGTAATGAACATTGGGCATAATGTTGTGATTCAAGTCATAGTTCTATCACCATGCTAATAATTCAATCATATGAACATAAAAACAAAAGTAGCCAATGGAAATTCACATCACCTCACGTTCACTACTCTGTATTGTAAAAGGATTACTTTTAACATCAATGTGTTCCACATCTTCTTGGAACAATTCAGCTCCCCAACGTTCAGCTTGTCGTCGCATCCTAGTCAAAACACGATCAGGACTCCAATTATATAACTCTAGCTGAAACACTAGTTGTCAATAAAATTAGCAAAGAAAGAAATAGACTTTCATCTTTCTTTTAAATACCTATCCATCAAATCTGGACCAGTTATTCCATCAGGAAAACCAGGGAAGTTCTCAACTTCAGTGGTAGTCATCAACTGGCCACCAGGTACACCGCCAACTTGATATCCCTCGAACACTACAGGCTTCAAATTTGCACGAGCTGCATATATTGCTGCTGTATATCCAGCAGGACCTGAGCCTATGATCACCACATTCTCAACCAATTTACCTGCAAGAAGAAACACAGAAGCATTACTCATGCTCCCAATGTAACTTGGCTATAAACATGAAGGAAAACATAACTCTGGACCTGCCTATAACCTAGCTCAAATAGAAGTTAATATGACATGAGTAAATGTTGTATGATATACGTAGTGATATTAATATTATGAGATTACGAAGTAATTTTGCAATTAATATAATGCCAATAGTTGATAACATGGATACCATTTCACAAATTATAGTTGTGGGAAACTTAAAACTCTATTTGACTGTTAGTGTCATTAATTGCTTTTCGCTTTCTTAGGCTCTGGATGGTCTGTTTGCTTTTATTTATTTATATTTCGCTTTCATTACATTTTTTTTAGGTGGCGAACCTTGCTATTTGATTTTGGGGCCAATTAAAACATTGAGTATATATTTACAATACAGAGTAGTTTATATATATGAACTAAATATTCATAAAATATATTGCAAAATTTTTGCGTTGTTTTTCTTTTTCCTTATTGCACTTTTTATTAAAAGATCTTAAACCAAAAAGCAAAGACATCAACCATAAAAATTACACTTATTTTATATACAATAAGTAAATGGTACACATCCAAATATACATATTTTTCCCCATAGAGTTAAATATCACGTATTTTGCCACTCACAAAACTAATGTTTTAATTTTATATATATATATATATATATATATTATTTCCATTTATCCAAACACTTCATTGTTTTACGGAAAGTAAAATAAACGCAACAACCAACATAAAACTGATTATAGTGATAACCATCAGAGAAAATATTCTATTTATCAATTACTGCATGCGTCACTCAGCAAATTTCAGTTTCAGTCAGTATTCACATTGCTGCAAAAAGGAAAGAAAACTATTATCATATATGAAAATTAAATGATAAATATTTATTTTAGTACATCCATCGACAGTTTTGATGAATGAAAATCACATAGAATGCCACATGCTCCTTAACAATTTATTTGAAAAGAAGAAGAAAAACCGCAGTGTTTTCCATGCTAGCTTGAAATGGGATTAATTTAAAAAGAAAAACTTGGCAATACAATTATTCCTAACTAAATATATACATTAATAAAGCTGGCAGTGAGTCAGCATTTAAATACAGAAGAAATAAAAAAAGGGAAGCAAGTGAGAGAGACCTGAAGCAGCGGGGTTTCGACGGAGGCCTTGGGGCGGAGAGAGAGGGGGCGATGGCGCGTGGGAGGAGAGTGGAAACGGAGTGCGCGTGGAGGGGAAGAATAGAAGAAGAAGAAAGGGTAGGAGAGAGTGGAGACAGGAAGACGGTGGTAGGTAGAAGGAGTGGAAGGGAGTGGGATACCGATTCGTATGTTGGGAGAAACAGCCATTGGATTTCAGACCATACAAAAATAATTGTAAGAAAAAGAAACCAAACCCAAAACCAAAGCCAGTTTTGTCTTAACAAGAGGAGTTCCAGGTTATCTATCTCTAGCCTCATGCCTTCCAGATAAGGACCCCACTTTTCTTTTCCTTTTTTTTTTTTTCTTCTTTTTTCCCCTATAATTTATCACTATTTATATTTTATTCTTCCTATTTTGCATTTCCCTTGCGTACTTCACAAAAAAATAAAATAAAAGGTAATTTATAAAAATAGTCCCTCTTGTTTGCCATAGATTACATTTTAGTCACTTATGTTTGAATGTTACGTTTTAGTCACTTATGTTATTATTTTGTTACAAAGTGATCACTCTATCGTTAAGTTCCGTTATCTCTCTAACGGTAATCTTACGTCTAACGGTAATCTTACGTGGCAGTCCAACTAGATTTTAGGTACTAACTTGGATTTATAAATGGGATGAAAATAGATTTTTAATTAAAAAATTTAATTAATTAAAATTTTTAAACCTAAACCTTAACTAAAAAAACTGTTCATCTCCTCTTTTTTATTCTTCTTCCGTCTCTTCTTTTTTTTCAATGGTTTTTTTTTTCATTTGACTGGAAAAACTATTATTAAGATCAAAATAGTTGAAATCGAATTGACTGCTTCATAAAGATGGATTCAATGGAGGGTTCAGGTATGTCTTATTTGCATTCCTCTATCTCTTTTATTCAATACTGAAAAACAAAAGATTGGATTTTTTTATTGTTTAATGAAAATCATAAATTAAAATTATTGATATTTTATTCTACTTTTTGAAATTGTTTGTGCGTCGGTAGACATCCCATAATTGAAATTGATTCAACTGATGGACAAAGCATCATGAGGGTGTAAAAGGGGTTAGTTAATTTTCTAGATTGAATATTGTGATTTTCTTTGTGAGCCCTGGCAAATTGTTTGTTATTTTCTCCCTGTTTGTTTATTGTTTTTGTTCTCCTTTTCCTATATAAATTTCAAATTTCAAAGTTTAGCAAGTTGTACAATAAGCTAAGTAGAATACAAACTGTTGAGAGTTTTCTCCTTACTGGATCATGTGTAAGGTTTGCTTGTATCATAGTATCATGGTAGAGGTGGCTTAGCGGCATTTGAATTATACTCCGTTGAAATTGGTGGAAAAATATCAATTTACACCCTCTTATACTTGCTCATGTTTATACCAACTAACCATAGGTTAACTACATTCATTGTGTCTTTGGTCTCACGATATAATATTTGCTTCAGTTTTATTACTTTAACCTTCTGGCCTATTAGTTCAAATTAGGGGCCTGATGAAAATCTAAGATCGGTGACTGTGCAAATAGAGGTGCAATTCGACGGATATTAGTCGTTTCAGATGCTCATGCTCATGAGTTTACATGAGCATCTATGAATGAAATTGTTTTCACTTTGTTGATTTTACAGATTATTCTTTCTTACTGCTGATTTTGTGCTGAATTACCTTGCAATCTTTTTCTTTTTTTTGCTAGTCTTGGGTAAGTTTTGGTTCAAAGCTAATTGGTTAGTAGCTTTTGTTTTCTTTAAATTATATTTCTATGTTATTAGTTTTATCTGCTTAGTACTTGGATTATCTTCTTTCATTCGACTTGAAGTTGGTGATATATGAAAATACTTGGGTTGCATGTTGTTTTGGTGTTTAAATTATCTTTTTCATTTATTTACCTCAAGTTTTTGCTTAATTAGTTAAATTTCATCCATTGTTAACTATATTCAAATTTTATTCTACTTCACTGGTATGTGTTTTATATGTGTTAGTGCTGTAACAGCCCGATTTTGAGGCTAGTCGGAACAATGGTTTCGGGGCCACTAATCCGATGTTGAAGAAATATATATTAATATTATTTTATGTGTTATAGCATGATTATAAGGATGCATGAAAATTTTGGTGCTTTAAATTTTAGCAATTGTATGCTCAATTGTGAAAAAAGACTAAATCGAATAAAGTGTAAAAGTTCTATTTTACAAGCTAAAGGCGTCTAATATCAATGTAATATAAAATTGGAGGTCCTTAAAGAACAATTAGACCCTTAGAGAATGGGTGGCCGACCATAGGGGACAAATGAGGTTAGAATTGGTCAAGTAGGTAGGTTAGGTGGATTAAATTGAAGAAAATAAATAAAATAAAGAAAAAGGCTATCATCTTTTTATTTCTCTTCTTCTTCCACCAAAATTTCACACTCAAGAAGGGCTTTGGGAGCTTGAAAATTCAGCAACCTATTTTCCTTGCTAGTAGTGATATTAATGGCTTTTCTTGTACTTTTAGAACCCCTTAAGCTTAAGCTAGCTAATGAGAGGACTATTTTGCAAAATGGTTGAAAGTTTAGGGACTTGCCATGAGAGTGTTTATGTTGTTTGCTGAGTTTTTATGGAAGAAAATGAATGTTTGTGGGGTAAGGAATAATTTTTGTGAAAGGTGTTACCATGAAAACACCTAAATAAGACTTATTTGTAAAGGTTGTATTGAGTAATAAATACATGAAATGATGGGTTTTATGTAACACCTTTACCCGTGTTCGACGTCGTGACAGGGTACGAGACATTACCGTACTTAACCTTACTTGAACATGTATTATCGGGCTATAAAATTTTGTTCCGACTTAAAACTTTTCCTTCTTAATCATAACATGCATATTATGGGCCCACGAGGCCTTAAACACCCATCCGGAAGATTTCAGAGTTCAACCGGAAACTTTGCATTTTTTGAAAATTTTTCCTAGACAGGGGCCACACGTCCGTGCTATCCAGAGACACACCCATGTGCCCCTAAGACATGCCCGTGTTCTCAACCCGTGGTCGACACTAACTTATTTCACACGGCTGAGCATAGGCCCGTGTCTACAACTCGTGTCCTTCACACGGCCTAGACATGCTCGTGTCCTCTGCCTATGGAGCTCTCTGTTTATAACGTCATCCTACCCTTAATAGCACACGACCAGGGAACACACCCATGTGCTGGCCCGTATGACAAATTGTATTCTCGTAAATTAGTGCAGGGGACACACGGCCTCTTAACACACTCGTGGGGCTGGCCGTGTGTCACACACGGCTTAGACACACACCCGTGTGTCTACCCGTGTGGACAGTATGAGGCTATTTTCCAAGCCAATTGCCACCCTTAAACATCAACACACTTATACCAACTCAAACAATACATAACATAGTCTTTATACACTATGCATAACCCTCGAAACATCACTTGTAGAATTCATAAAACTCTTCATCAATAAGATATGGAACATAACAATATTAGCCATTTTCTTTGGCTATACACAAAAAGAATGCATAATTCTAATAGCCAAGCCTTTAACTCACAATATGACATAACTCAAAATGATCAAACTCCTATACATGCCATACTCAAACTAAATCAACTTTGCAATACCAAAATAGTGGTTGATAGTGTGATCCGAGCTCCGATGTTCTTGATCCCTGAGTTAGCTTGGCGATACGACATGGAAAAAGGAAAAAGAGAAGTAAGCATAAAGCTTAGTAAGTTTGCATGAAACTTATATATTAACATCTTTACTCAATAAAATTCCATTCATCTTATGAAACAATAATAATATAATCTCTAGTGCTTAAGCATACTTACTCATACTTACTCTTATCATTCACATGTCATAATATGATTTCATAACTTGTATCTTTACTCATGTTACCTGTATCACTCAATCACATGGTTTAGCACTTTTGCTAATATGAACATAAACTCATCTCACTATCTTTCTTAACTTATTAAATCGCATCATCATCTTATATAGCTTAACTTGTTATCCTCTTTACTTATTTTGCTCTTTTGTGGCTTTATACACTTAGCTCTTTTGTTACCTCTTTCACTATTGGCTCTTTTTCCGTTGAATTACATGGAATACCAAAGGATACTCAATCTCATCAAACATGTGTCTCGATGCCAATGCCATATCCCAAATATGGTCTTACATGGGATCGCCTCTTAGTGCGATGCCATATCCGAGATATGCTCTTACACGGGCTTCCTTAGCTTGATGTCGATGCCATGTGCCAAACATGGACTTACACGAGGCCTTCTTTAAATGGTGTTGATGCCATGAGTCAGACATGGACTTACACGAGACCTTCTTTAAATGGTGTCGATGCCATGTGCCAGACATGGACTTATACCAGACCTTCCTTATTCGATGCTAATGCCATGTCCCAGACATGGTCTTACATGAGACCTTCCTTAAATGGTGTCGATGCCATGTGCTAAACATGGACTTACACGAGACCTTCCTTAAATGGTGTCGATGCTATGTGCTAGACATGGACTTACATGGTATCCTTGCCTTATGAACTCACCAATGCCATGTCTTGGCATGGTCTTACAAGGGATCTTTGCCTTATAAACTCAACAATGCCATGCCTTGGCATGGTCTTACATGTTTTCCTTCATTCCTTGATGCCGATGCCATGTCCCAGACATGCTCTTACACGAGCTTTCCTTGTCTCATGTTGTGACATAGGTATCCTCGCTATTTCAAATCTTCAAATGGGTTTTCATTTACTTGTTCTCATTGATTTCCTTATTAAACATTGATAATCAACTTTATTGGAATAATAAACTTATTGCAACATAGCAAGTAATTTAATCATAATAACATATGTAGCAATGAATTCATACAAACTTACCTCGGTACTCCAAAATATGTGTAGATGTGCAGTTTAGTCCACAACTTTGTTCTTGCCTCGATTTCGATCCGGCCTTGGGGTTTCTTGATCTATAATAACAATTTAACTTTTCTAATACTTACATTGACTAAATTGACTCATATTTCATACTTTTGTAAAATTACATTTTTCCCCTAAACTTTATCATATTTACACTTTTGATATGTATGACCATTTCTACAACTTTTACAATTTGGCCCTTTTACGCATTTTTCATGAAAATCACTTAGAAAAAGATGTTTATCATACATCAAAATTTCATATTCTTACATAAAACACCAAAATACATGCATGTCATACATGGGTAAATTTTTTAACATAATCCCTAGCTCAAAATATAGCTAGAAATAGCTAAACTGAGCTACGAGGATCTAAAAAATACAAAGAACATTAAAAAGGGGACTAGGATGCACTTACTTTGAGCTTGAAAATGAGAAAGCCCTAGTTATGGCTTCTCTCCAAATTTCGGCACCTAGGGAAGAAGATGGACACTATTTTTTTTTGACTTCTTTTTCCCTTTTTAATCTTTTATTTACCAAATGACAAGAATGCCCTTAATGATCCTTTCTTAAGATTTTTCATTCCCATGTCCATTTTTGTCCATCTTAACATATAATGGTCTAATTGCTAAATAAGGACCTCTAATTATTTTTATAATTCTATTTCATACTTAAACCTTCTAGAATCTCATATCCTTGCAATTTTGTCCTAATGGACAATTTAGTCTCTAATTAATAAAATTCCTTCATGAAATTTTCACACAATTATGCAAATACCTCATAAGCCTTATAAAATCATTGAAACCCATATTTCTTCTTTAGATTTGTGGTCTCGCACCACTATTCCGACTAGGTCCTAAGTCTAGCTGTTACATTTTATGAATTACTGTAAGAGAAATAAATGTTCATCTAGGTTTGTTTAATGAGAAAATATGATGAAAAATGATTTATGATCCTAGGGGCAAAATCATAATTTTGCCAAAGTATAAGAGCAAAATGGTCATTTTTGCCTAAGTAGAAATTTTGATGTATCATGAGTTATATAGTGATTGAATGAGTAAATTTTATTATTATAGATCAAGAAGAGTACGAAAACAACCTTGACCAAGAAAAAGGCAAGGTTACGGACTAAACCGTCGATTAATACATTTCGCCTCGAGGTAAGTTTATGTGTAAACGATACATCTTTAGTACATATGTTGTAATCTATTAATGCATTGTATGGATGGAATTACTTGTTGGTGAGATTGATTGAAAATGATAGATAATGAGTAATTCTTGTATGAACCTCGGAATAGAAATGTAAGTATGGATAAATATCCGTAATTATTATTTGGTGGGCTGTGTGCGATACCACCATAATTATCATTGTTGGTGAGCTGTGTGCGATACCACCTTATTATTTATTCACGATGGGCTGTGTGCGATACCATCCTTTAAATGATTATTTGGTGGGCTATGTGCGATACCACCCTATTATTGATTAATGGTGGCCTGTGTGCGAAACCACCGGGTACCTAGTATTATTCCAAAGGGTTCATCGAGAAACTTGTCTAAGTAAATATTTCAGGTGGCTTTATGGTGAAGAGTGCAGGGTATAGGTACAAATAAATGTGAGCAATATCTATGTCACATGGTTGGAAAATGGAAAAAGATGAGACGGGTAAGCATGATTATGAAAATGTGAATTGTTCTTATATAATATGAAATGTTATGATTGCTTAACATATGATATGATGCTTATTATTTACATGTAGACTTACTAAGCTTAAAGCTTACTCCCTTTTCTTTTCCCTTGTTTTATAGTGTTAAAGAGCTAGCTCGGGATACGAAGATAATTGAAAGATCGCCCACACTATCAGTTCATCTCAGTATAGTTAGATTTAACATTTTGAATATGGCATGTATAGGGGCTAGACTTAGTGAAATGTCTTGTTGTTTTGGCCAAGTTTGTTGGCTCCTTTAAAGATGAACTTTTTGTAAATGACCATAGTTGATTGCTTATTATTATTAATATATGAAAAGATGAGGTTATTCATGAATGTGTATGATGCATGATTGGATTGTTTGATTAATGGTGAATGTGATTTATGTTGTAGGAATTTGGGTGATAAAAAGAGCTTGGCAAATAGCCTTATTCTTGTCCACATGGGTAGGCACATGGGCATGTGTCTAGGCCTTGTGTGACACATGGCCAGCCTCATGGGTGTGTGGTTAGGCCATGTGTCCCCTACATGTTAGTTTTACAAGTCAGTATGCTCAGTAGTAAGCACACGGGCAGAGACACGACCGTATGTCTTAGCCGTGTGGATGGCATGGCCATAGACATGGGCGTGTGCCCAGGCCGTGTGAAGTTTACACCTGAATTTGGAATTTAATTTGCCACATGGTCGAAGGACAAGAGCGTGTGACTTGCCGTGTGATGCATGTCAATGTCGACCATAGGCCAGACACACGGGCGTGTGAAAGGCCATGTGATGCAAGTCAGTGTCGACCATGGGTATGGAACATGGGCGTGTCATATGTCACACGGACGTGTGGCCTTGTTTTAAGTAGGAATTTTCTAAGTGTGCGAAAGTTTTTAGTTTATTCTCGAACCATTTTGTATGTAAGTTTTGAGTCTAGCAGGCCCATAATAAGGACATTATGAGTATGAATGAAAAGTTTCAAGTTGAAACAAAATTTTATGGTCCGATGTAGTATGTTTTAGCAAGTTAAGTCAAGTAATGCCTCGTATCCGATTTTGACTTTGAACACGGGTTAGAGGTGTTACATTTAGTGGTATCAGAGCTATCGTTTAGTCGATTCTTGGACTATCGTAGTGTGTGTAAGAGTCTAGCTATACATGCCATACACGTATATTGATAGTGTGGTGACTTCTGACAATTCTAAACTTTGTTTTCATATAGTAAATGGATCCCGACCGAGAAGATACTAATGAAACTGCTAGTAATGTACCGACTCCCGCATAAAGGACCGCACTTGTAGAGAGTAGACCCGAGACTATGGGTCAATGAGAAGAGGCTCGTGAAGCCTTTCTCTACATGATGAGTAATTGGTACACCGAGTTTGTACAAGCGAACCCTAATGCTCAACCTCCTCCACCCCTACCTATAACTCAGCCAATCTCTATGGCTCCTTAACGTATAGATTTGAAAAGAATGACCAAACTCTCGATTGATAAGATTTGGAAACAAGGGGCCGAGGAATTCAGAGCTTATATAGACGATGACCTCGAGAGGGTGGAGTTCTGGCTTGAAAACTCAATGTGAGTATTCGATGAACTCTCTTGCACACCAGAGGAGAGCTTGAAATGCACCGTGTCATTGTTGAAAGACTCGGCATATCGTTGGTGGAAAACGTTGACGTCAGTAGTTCCAAGGGAGAGAATAATGTGGGACTTCTTTTTGGAAGAGCTCCGAAAGAAGTACATAAGTCAGAGATTCATGGACTAGAAACAGAAAGAATTCCTTGAATTGAAACAAGGTAAAATGACTATGGCAGAGTATGAGTGTGAGTTTGTTAGGCTCAGCAAGTATGCACAAGAGTGTGTGTCCACTAAAGCTATCTTGTGCAAGAGGTTCGAAGATGGGCTGAATGAGGATATTAGACTGCTAGTTGGGATCTTGGAATTGAAAGAATTCTTGGTGTTGGTCGATAGAGCTTGTAAGGCTAAGGGTTGAATAAGAAAAAGAGAAAAGTCATGATTGAGGCCTGAGATGCAAGAAAGAGGCCAATGAGTAAATCGTTCCAAACTCAATCCAAGAAGTTCAAGGAGATGAACTCTTGAATGACTGCTTCAACTGGGTATTCACATCGAGATCGAGGTAATGCGTATTCGGTGAGAGTTCAAGCCACCTCGATGGCAAGCGTGGGCAATCCAAAGTCAAATAAATCAGAGTGTCTAAATTATAGTAGGCAGCATACTAGAGAGTGTTGAGAAAACAACCGTAATTGCTACAAGTGTGGTTCACCCAACCATTTTATTCAGAATTGTCCAGAGAGGGATGAGAAGGACAGAAAATAAGAAGTAAGATCAAGCAATGTATCATCGAGGGGTAAACCACAAAAGAACCCGGGAGTTGGGACTAGTAGTAGAGGTGCGCTTAGAGACCCTGCTATAAGATCGGAGGGTCAAGCACCTGTAACGACTTATGCCATTCGTGCTCGCGAAGAAGCATCATCTCCAGATGTGATAACGGGAACTTTCTCTCTTCATGATATCTCTGTTGTTGCTTTGATTAATCTTGGGTCTACCCATTCTTATAGTTGCATAAAATTGGCATTTAGTATGAGTATGATTGTTGAGTTTATGGAATTTTTAGTAAAAGTGTCAAACCCGTTAGGCAAACATGTACTAGTTGACAAGGTGTGTAGGAATTGTCCTTTGACAATTAGAGTCATTATTTTCGAAAAATTTCATGCTGTTGCTTTTTGATGAATTTGATCTGATTCTTGGTATGGATTGGTTGACTGCACACAATGTTTTAGTAAACTGTGGTAGTAAGTTTATTGAATTGAGATGTGTAAATGGAGATGTTATTCGGGTTGAATCAGGTAATTCAGATAATATGCCTATAATGATTTCATCTATGGTAGCTGAGAAATACTTGAGAAAAGGTGTGAGTCTTATCTCATCTTTGTGCTGAATACCCAAGAGTCAGAGGTAAAGATTGAATCAGTGCCTATAGTGTGCGAGTATCCGGATGTGTTCCCGAAAGAGTTACCTGAATTGCCTCTAGATAAAGAGGTTGGGTTTGGTATAGAGTTAGTTTCGGGTACAGCACCTATTTCGGTTGCCCCTTATAAGATGGCATCGTTAGAGTTGAAAGAGTTAAAAGTTTAATTGCAAGAGTTAACGGACAAGGGTTTTGCAAGACCGTGCTATTCACCGTGTGGTGCTTCGGTACTTTTTGTGAAGAAGAAAGATAGATCGATGAGATTCTGTATAGACTACAACAACTCAACAAGGTAACTGTAAAGAATAAGTATCCGTTACCAATGATAGATAACTTTTTCGCCCAACTGAAAGGGGCTATGGTGTTTTCTAAGATAGACCTGAGATCTGATTATTATCAGTTGAGGGCTAAGGAGCAAGATTTACATAAAACTACATTTTGAACGAGGTATGGCCATTATGAGTTCCTCGTCATGCCATTTGGCTTAACAAATGCTCCTGCAATTTTTATGGATCTTATAAATCGTATCTTCTGACCGTATTTGGATAAGTTTGTAGTTGTCTTTATTGATGACATACTGATTTATTCTCGGGATAAGAATGATCATGCAGAATGCCTAAGAATTGTGTTGCAAACTTTAAGAGACAAGCATTTGTATGCTAAATTTAGCAAGAGTGAGTTTTGGCTCCGAGAGGTTGGATTTTTAGGACACATTGTGTCAGGTGATGGCATTAGAGTTGATCCAAGTAAGATCTTGGCTATTGTGGAGTGAAAACCGCCGAGGAATATGTTAGAGATTAGAAGCTTTTTAGGTTTAGCGAGTTACTACAGACGGTTCATTAAAGGGTTTTCCACGATTGCTACACCGATGGCGAGATGTTGCATAAAGATGTTAAGTTTGAATGGACCGAGAAATTCCAACAAAGTTTTGAGAAACTGAAAGCTTTGTTGACTGAAGTGCTGGTTTTAGTACAACCTTAGTCCGGGAAGGAGTTTGTGGTCTACAGTGATACGTCATTAAATGGTCTTGGCTGTGTGTTGATGCAGGAGGATAAAGTAGTAGCTTATGCCTCGAGACAACTAAAACCACATGAGAAGAATTATCCGACTCACGATTTAGAGTTGGCTGCGATTGTTTTTACTTTGAAGATTTGGCATCATTACTTGTATGGTGAAAAGTGTCGAATCTTCACCGATCACAAGAGCTTGAAGTACCTGATGAATAAAAAAGATTTAAATTTACGACAATGACGATGGCTCGAATTACTGAAGGATTATGAGTTAGTAATAGATTACCATCCGGGGAAAGCGAATGTGGTAGCAGATGCCTTGAGTAGGAAATCCCTGTATGCTTTGAGAGCTATGAGTATGAGCTTAGCGTTGTCTAATGATGGTGCCATATTGCCGAGTTGAGGGCTAGACCATTATTTATTCAGCAGATATGTGAAGCTCAAACGAATGATAGTGAGATGCAAGTTAAGAGAGCTCAATACGAATCGGGGAATAACTCTGATTTTTAGGTTGGTTCAGAGGATTGCTTGATGTTTCATAATAGAGTTTGTGTACCAAAGGATGATGAGTTAATCCAAAAAAAATTATATGAAGCACATAGTGGCTACTTGACAGTACATTCAGCCAGCACAAAAATGTATAATGATTTGAAGAAGTTGTATTGGTGGCCGGTTATGAAAAGAGACATCTCCGAGTTTGTTACAAAGTGTCTGATCTGTCAACAAGTGAAAGCCAAGCATCAAGTGCCTTAGGGATTACTTCAACCAGTGATGGTTCCCGAGTGGAAGTGGGATCGAATCACAATGGATTTTGTAACGGGGTTACCTATGACCCCAAAAAAGAATGATGCTATGTGGGTTATTGTTGATAGGTTAATGAAATTGGCTTACTTTATACTGGTGCGTGTGGATTATTCACTTGACAAGTTGGCTGAGCTATATATAGCTGAGGTGGTGAGATTACATGGGGTGCCTATATCCATTATCTCGAATAGAGATCCAAGATTCACTTTGAGGTTTTGGAAGAAGTTGCAGGAAGCTTTGGGTACAAGATTAAATTTTAGTACTGCGTTCCATCTGTAAACAGATGGCCAATCGAAAAGAGTGATACAAGTTCTCAAAGATATGTTCTTATGTTGTGTTTTAGAGTTCGAAGGTTGTTGGGAAAAATATCTACCTTTGGTTGAGTTTGCCTACAACAACAGTTATCAGTAGAGTATACGGATGGCACCATAAGAAGCTTTATATGGTCACAAGTGTTGGACTCCCTTGTATTGGAAAGAGCTTAGTGAGAAGCAAATTCATGGGGTTGATCTTATTAAGGAAACCGAGGAGAAAGTGAAAGTGATCCGTGATAGTCTGAAAGTTACTTCGGGTCGACAAAAATCATACGCGAATTTAAAAAGAAAAGAAATTGAGTTTCAAGTGGGCGATAGAGTATTCTTGAAAGTATCCCGTTGAATAAAATATTGAGATTTGGTCTAAAGGGCAAATTGAGTCCACGATTCATAGGGTCGTATGAGGTTATTAAAAGGACTGGACTAGTAGCTTACCGGTTGGCTTTACTGGCAGAATTAAAGAGAATACACAACGTGTTTCATGTGTCGATGTTGAGGCGATATCGTTCCAATCCTTCGCATGTGATCCCTCCAACCGAAATTGAGATACGACCGTACATGACCTATAAAGATAAACCAATTAAGATTTTGGCTTGAGCGATTAAACAGTTGAGGAATAAGAGCATAGCCTTAATGAAAGTGTTATGGAAAAAACACAGTGTGAAAGAGGCTACGTGTAAACCGGAAGAAGCCATGAGGGAACAATACCCAAACCTTTTTATCGGTAAGATTTTTGGGATGAAAATCTCTAAAGGGGGAGAGTTGTAATAGCCCAATTTTGAGGCTGGTCGAAATAATGGTTTCGGGACCACTAATCTGAGGTTGAAGAAAAATATTTTAATATTATTTTATATGTTATAGCATAATTATAAGGATGCATGGAAATTTTGGTGCTTTAAATTTCAGCAATTGTATGCTCAATTGTGAAAAAACACTAAATCGCATAAAGTGTGAAAGTTTTATTTTACAAGCTAGAGGTGTCTAATAGCTATGGAATATAAAATTAGAGGTCCTTAAAGAACAATTAGACCCTTAGAGAATAGGTGGCCGGCCATAGGGGACAAAATGAGGTCAAAATTGGTCAAGTAGGTTGGTTAGGTGGATTCAATTGAAGGAAATAAATAAAATAAAGAAAAAGGCTGTCATCTTTTTATTTCTCTTTTTCTTCCACCGAAATTTCACACTCAAGAAGGGCTTTGGGAGCTTGAAATTTCATCAACCTATTTTCCTTACTAGTAAGTGATATTAATGGCTTTTCTTGATAATTTTGTACTTTTAGAACCCCTAAAGCTTAAGCTAGCTAATAAGGGGACTATTTTGCAAAATGGTTGAAAGTTTAGGGACTTTCCATGAGAGTGTTTATGTTGTTTTCTGAGTTTTTATGGAAGAAAATGAATGTTTGTGGGGTAAGGAATAATTTTTGTGAAAGTTGTTACTATGAAAACACCTAAATGGGACTTATTTGTAAAAGTTGTGATTGAGTAATAAATGCATGAAATGATGAGCTTTTTGAATTACTATAAGAGAAATAAATGTTCAGCTAGGTTTGTTTAATGAGAAAATATGATGAAAAATGATTTACGAGCCTAGGGGCAAAATAGTAATTTTACCAAAGTATAAAGGCAAAATGGTCATTTTTGCCCAAGTAGAAATTTTGATGTATCATGAGTTATATAGTGATTGAATGAGTAAATTTTATCATTATAGATCAAGAAGAGCGCGGAAACAACCTTGACCGAGGAAAAGGCAAGGTTACGAACTAAACCGTCAATTAATACATTTTGCCTCGAGGTAAGTTTATGTGTAAACGATACATCTTTAGTACATATGTTGTAATCTATTGATGCATTGTATGGATGAAATTACTTGTTGGTGATATTGATTGAAAATGATAGATAATGAGTAATTCTTGTATGAACCTCGGAATAGAAATGTAAGTATGAATAAATATCTGTAATTATTATTTGGTGGGCTGTGTGCGATACCATCGTAATTATCATTGTTGGTGGGCTGTGTGCGATACCATCCTTTAAATTATTATTTGGTGGGCTATGTGCAATACCACCCTATTATTGATTAATGGTGGGCTGTATGCAAAGCCATTGGGTACCTAGTATTATTTGAAGGGTTCATCGAGAAACTTGTCTAAGTAAATATTTCATGTGGCTTTATGGTGAAGAGTGTAGGGTAAATGTACAAATAAATGTGAGCAATGTCTATGTCACATGGTTGGAAAATGGGAAAAGATGAGATGAGTAAGCATGATTATGAAAATGTGAATTGTTCTTATATAATATGTAATGTTGTGATTACTTAACATATGGTATGATGCTTATTGTTTACAAGTAGACTTACTAAGCTTAAAGCTTACTCCCTTTTCTTTTCCCTTGTTTTATAGTGTCAAAGAGATAGCTCGGGATACAAAGATAATCGGAAGATCACCCACACTATCAGTTCATCTCGGTATAGTTAGATTTAACATTTTGAATATGGCATGTATAGAGGCTAGACTTGTGAAATATCTTGTTGTTTTGGCCAAGTGTGTTGGCTCCTTTAAAGATGAACTTTTTGTAAATGGCCATAGTTGATGGCTCATTTTATTAATATATGAAAAGATGATGTTATTCATGAATGTGTATGATGCATGATTGGATTGTTTGATTAATGGCTGAGTGTGATTTATGTTGTAGGAGTTTGGGTGATGAAAAGAGCTTGGTAAATAACCTTATTCTTGTCCACATGGGTAGGCATACGGGCATGTGTCTAGGCCGTGTGTGACACATAGCCAGCCTCATGGGTGTGTGGTTAGGCCGTGTGTCCCCTGCATGTTAGTTTTATAAGTTAGTATGTTCAGTAGTAAACACACGGGCAAAGACACAACCTTGTGTCTCAGTCGTGTGGATGGCACGGCCATGAACATAGGCGTGTGCCCAGGCCGTACGAAGTCTACACCTGAATTTGGATTTTAATTTGCCACATGGTTGAAGGATACAAGCATGTGATTGGCCCTGTGATGCAAGTCAGTGTCGACCACATGCCAGACATACGGGCGTGTGAAGGGCTGTGTGATGCAAGTCAGTGTCGACCACGGGTGTGGAACTTGGGCATGTGATATGTCACAGGCGTGTGGCCCTGTTTTAAGTAGGAATTTTCTAAGTGTGTGAAAGTTTCTAGTTTAGTCTCGAAGCATTTTGTATGTAAGTTTTGAGTCTAGTAGGCCATAATAGGGACATTATGAGTATGAATGAAAAGTTTCAAGTTGAAACAAAATTTTATGGTCTGATGTAGTATGTTTTAGCAAGTTAAGTCTGGTAATGCGTCGTATCCAGTTTCGGCTTTGAACACGAATAAGGGGTGTTACAAGTGCTGCTAGTTTTTGAATTGCCCTCATTTTTTAAATTATTGAATACAAATTATGATTTTTGTTTTAAATTTCCTAGGTCTCAGAGGGTGAATCGGAATAGCAAGATGAATCATCTTCTGTAGCAAATTCACCTGGTTCAACTGCTACGAGACAACATCAACAATAGGAGGCTAATGTATATCACTTCTGTATATGATCTTTTAGTTAACCCAAGGAGAAATGAAAAGTAGCATGCCTAGTGGGAGCAGTGGACATAATATTCCAGTTAGTGTATCTGTAACGGATTGATTCAGTCAATGCATTGCCTGAAGAAAATGTAAATTACAAGGATGCAAGTGTATAACAACTTTTCTCTTTATTGCAAGAAAAAAAATACAGAAAGGTAGTTGTGCATACAAGAACAACATATGACAATTTAAGAGCCGTACAACGAACAAATAGTTGTGTTCTGTGAGACAAATAGAAATAAAAGTTAAAGAAAATGGTCCTTTTCTTTTCTCTTATTTATTGAAATTAAGCTAAGGAATCTAAATATTTTCTATTAAAATTTTATGAAGTGACTAAGGCTTTGAGAAGAATGGGCAATGATCACTTCCTTTAATCATATTAAAATAATATGATTCCATAAATGCACACAACATTTAGAATCGAGTATGGTATTAACATGTTAAAATGCAACGTAATATTCACCAATAAAACCAACACGAATCATCAGAAACTACAGTATCTTGAGTCTTGACATACATCATATCTGTAACCTCTTGTGCAAAAAGTCTAATGATATAACTCCTTTCCTGTTACGTTACCCTTGGAACTCTATTATGGTAGCAACATATATATGTAAATTGTTTACTTATCTCATGGATATGTAATCATTTCTCAAGTAATTGTTTAATAGTTTAACATTTCAAAACAAAAAAATTGTTTGCAAACCCTAAATTAAGACAAAATGTATAATCTAACTATTTTTAACATAATTAAACAACCCTTCCAAAAAGATATAATATTTGTCCACAAAACAGATTTCCTTAAGCAAAATATATTCCTAACTGTGCAAAAAAAAAAAAATGAAATCCAATTCAGTTAAAGTAATTGATCCATCCTTAGGCATTTTTCAGATTGTGATAGCTATGTTGGAGTGGAGTCATTGATTTGTTGAGTTGGCATCCATCTAACTATTGTTCATTGACCAAGTGGATTATTCCTTTTGAAAGGTAATTTTGCCCTAAAATTTGCTAGAAGGTTTGAGCTTTGTTGGCTTAAGGGTGGTTAGCTTGATGTGTTATCCATTGAAGTGGCTTGGTTCAAAATTTGTAGGCTTGATAATTGGTTTTCCATTTGGTTTCCCCCAACAATACCTTTGCAAGTCCTTGTATTATGGCTTGGTTTGCCACATTTGGTGCAGTTAGCTTGCCGTCCTGTCTTGTTTAATTTTGGTCCACTTTTTCTTGCTTCATCAACTTCCTTCCTCCTTGTTTGTTTGGGTATTCCTGGGGGCCTTCTAATCATAGGAGGAAGAATGGGTTCCATGTCCCTCACATGTTCCCATTGCATAGGACCTATACGTAAAAATTTAAAGATGTCAAACACATTTTACAAATAAGTAATATTTCATAAAGGTTTAGGGTTTTAGGGCTATTACCTTTTATAAGGTTAGTCAAGTGGCTGTAAATATTCAACTGGGTAGTGACAATATAACATGTATTGACATAAGTTTAGGGCTCACAGCCAGTAGGTGCATGCAAGAAATAACATGCTTACATAGGATTCCTGACAAGTCCCATTTTCTGCATGAACAAGAGGAGTTAAGGAGGTCAACCATATGCTTGTTGCCTAATCCACAATCTACCATATACTTCTCGTTTCCTACATATACTGGCCATACATTACAAACAAAGTAACATTTTAAAGTTAAAATTTTTGCATCCAAGTAACAGAATTCAAGTTAAAGTAAAAAAGAGTTAGCAAAACTTACTTATTGGATTGACTAACAATTTCAGACAACTTCTTTTGTATCCTTGGACATAAAGGTCTATGATACTTCTCAACAACCTCCCTCATGGAAACCAACCTAGTCATGACTTTTCTTCTAATTATTTCTAACATCGTTAAGATTGGTTTATCTCTAGCTTCTAAAATGATCTACAAGGAGAGCAAGTACTTAAATAACTCCAACAACAATTATACAACATGAAGTGATAAATAGTTAGATTAAAAAACTAATTTTAACCTTGTTGAAACATTCACTGTTGTTGTTCAGTAGTAGATCAAATTTGCATCTGGTTGAGAAGTGGGCTCTTGACCAAGTCCTTGGATCATTGCCACGCAACCAAGCATCAGCAAATTCTGATAGTGACCTCATTTCAGACATTGCTTCTTCAAATTGTTTTGGAAAAGTTGCTTTAGTAGCTTTCCAGTAAGTGAGACGGATAACTTGGCATCTAAATCCTTCCATGTTTTTGAAATTATTGTAAAGATGTTTGGCACATTTTCTTTCTTCAACATTAGGGAACAACACAGAAATCGCTTCTATTAGACCCTACAAAAAAATTAAAACAACATGATAAGCAATCGTATTTATATAAACAATTTAACGTATTATATGACTTTATAGTACCTTTTGTTTGTCAGACATGAATCATATATTATAGGAGTTGTCGATCTCCAAATCCCTCTGTAATAGATCAAGGAACCAAAACCATGAATGTTTGTTTTCACTCTCAACTACAGCAAAGGCCATTGGAAATATACAATCATTGGCATCAACCCCAACAGCAGCAAGCAAATGTCCACCATAATATCCCTTCAGCCAACACCCATTTAACCCTATAATTCTCCTACAACCAGTTAACCAGCCTGATTTGCATGCTTCAAGACATATATAAAGCCTCTGAAATAGCCTACAGTCTAATTTACATATGGTTTTTGTACCAGGGTTGCTTCTCTTTAACTCAAGTAAATAATTGTATATATTGGCATATTGGGCTTTGTGATTCCCTTGAACTAGTTCCAAAGCCTTAATCTTAGCCCTCATACATATAGTCCAAGACACAATTGTTCCAAAATCCACCCTAATATCATTTTGTAAAGATGTTAAGGAATAATTGGATTCAACTTGAAATTTGTGTAAATAATGCCTAGCCATCCACTTTGAAGTAATATTCTTATTTTTCATTACCTTGCCACACATATAGGGGTTGATTAAGGTCTTAATCTACCAACTCCCATCCATTGGATCCTTGGGATTTAATTTGGATGCCCACAATGCCCATAGACAACTAGGTACACAAACTGCTTTCACCCTAAGCTTGTCATTCCTAGTTAGTTTGGTTACTACCCTATTTATCCTCCCATGCTGTTTAACTGCATCTTTTAAAATATCTCTACTAGGGAAAAGCAAACCCTTTATCAATATAGGGTTCCTCATATCAGTTTGAGGATTGAACAGAGGGTACTTTTTATTCCCATCTTCATCATAATCGGTGTTATAATTTAAATCCTCATCACTGTTACTATCAAAATTATCTCTTAAACCCCAAAAATTTGAGCCTGGTAAGTGGTCTAACTCCTTCTGTATCATTTCACCTATCAGTTCAACCTTTGGTTTATTTACCTTATCACTATCAGACTCAAAAGAATCAGAATAAGAAGTATCTAACTCATAAGCTTTATATGAACCATCATCTGAGTCAGACGCTTCTCCTCCAAAATCACCCCCTAAAGTATTTTGTTCAACATCAAACCCTAAACCAAAAAAGGAAAATAAAACAATATATTAGTACCAACAAATTGCACAAAACTTCAAACCCGAAAACAACATTATATAAACTCCAGTTTAATTTCAAACAACATAACTAATGAATTTAAAGACATTTTAGAACATTCGGACAACAGTCGATATTCATATTTGGATAGCATTAAAATACATAATCTAGAACATAAAAATAATAGCCATTATTCACATTTTGACAACATAAATATGTGCATTAAGAGACATTATGATAGCAGCTGTAAATTGCATTTGGATAGCATAAATATACACATTAAAAGATATTTTGGCAGCAGCTGTAAATTGCATTTGGATAGCATAAATATAGACATTAAAAGATATTTTGGCATTAGCTGTAAATTACAACTACAAGTTGTTAACACATTGTGGCAAAATTGGGGAATTTCAATCCTTTCTTAGACAATTAGAGTGAAGTTAACATTATATACATATTTAAATCAATTATTTGTTATACATTTGCATTAAAATACACCCAAGTTAAAATGAAAAGCTGAACATAGACATAAGCATAAATGATTGACAAAGAATAATGTTTGCTAGGACAATTCCAATCGTAAGGGTCCAAGGTTTCTTAGTACATGCATATTAAAATGGGGAATCTTTTTTTCTTTTTGGTCATTCGAGTTTTGATTTGATTTTATAGGACTTCTAAAAAAAATGAGTTCGAGTGAGGCAGGCAGGTTTCTATTGAAATTTTTAAGGTAGAGTTGGGGTGGTTTTAGATCCCAAGCGTTGCATCCCTATGATATTTGAACTAATAGGCCAGAAGGTTAAAGTAATAAAACTGAAAACAACTGTTATATCGTGAGACCAAAGACACAGTGAATGTAGTTAAGCTATGGTTAGTTGGTATTAACATGAGCAAGTATAAGAGGGTGTAAATTGATATTTTCCACCAATTTCAATGGAGTATAATTCAAATGCCACTAAGCCACCTCTACCATGATACTATGATACAAGCAAACACTGCACATGATCCAATAAGGAGAAAACTCTCAACAGTTTGTATTCTACTTAGCTTATTGTACAACTTGCTAAACTTTGAAACTTGAAATTTATATAGGAAAGGGAGAACAAAAACAGTAAACAAACAGGGAGAAAATAACAAACAATTTGCCAGGGCTCACAAAGAAAATCACAATATTCAATCTAGAAAATTAACTAACCCCTTTTACACCCTCATGATGCTTTGTCCATCAGCTAAATCAATTTCAATTATGGGATGTCTACCTACGCACAAACAATTTCAAAAAGTAAAAGAAAATATCAAGAATTTTAATTTAGGGTTTTCATTAAACAATAAAAAATCCAATCTTTTGTTTTTCAGTATTGAATAAAAGAGATAGAGGAATGCGAAGAAGACATACCTGAACCCTACATTGAATCCATCTTTATGAAGCAGCCAATTTGATTTCAACTATTTTGATCTTAATAATAGTTTTTCTAGTCAAATGAAAAAAAAAACCATTGAAAAAAAGAAGAGACGGAAGAAAAATAAAAAAGAGGAGATGAACAGTTTTTTTAGTTAAGGTTTAGGTTTAAAAATTTTAATTAATAAAATTTTTTAATTAAAAATCTATTTTCATCCCATTTAGAAATCCAAGTTGGCACCTAAAATCTAGTTGGACTACCACGTAGGATTATCTTTATAGAGATAACGTAACATAACGGTAAAGTGATCACTTTGTAACAAAATAATAACATAAGTGACTAAAACGTAACATTTCAAACATAAGTGATTAAAATGTAACATGAGATAAACAAAAGTAACTCTTTTTGTAGATTACCCTAAAATAAAATAAACCCCTAAATTTCTCTGCAATTTTTTATCTACTTTTAAACTTGGGTTAATTAGCAAAAACACTGATTTTTTTAATTATCTATTAGGTCATTTTTTTAAAAAAAAATTGTGAAATATATTAATTTTGGAGAGAAAAATAGAAAGCAAGTCCAGTAGGACGCATTTTCATCCATCGATAGCTTTTTGTAACGGTCAAAAAAATTCAACGGCTAATTTTCAGTGGTTTTTTTTTCAAATAACTAGAAATTTTTTTCTAACGACTAATTTATTTGCTATATATACCCAACTCATTTTCTTTCTTTGTATTCAAATCTTATTCTTTCAATTCTATCAATCCTATTCATCTATTCACTCAATTCTCTCAACTATTTTATTCTCAATTTTCATTCAATTTCTCTCAAATTCTTGTCGTCTTAATTTTATATTTTGTAATTTCTTTGATTTTATTTGATTTTTATAATTTTAAAATGTCAATGCCTCTTATTCGTTTGGATGACAAACACATTTCCGACATCCAATTACAAATAATAAGAAAATATTATTAATTTTGTATTTCAATTAAATAATTATTAAGTTGTTAACATTATTAATTTTATAATTTTTTTATGTTTATATAATCAAATTGAAGATTGGATTATTGAGACATATATACACAATTTAAGTGCGAGGGCACTGCGTGTTATTGAACAACACTTGCAAGAGGCAAAATTCTTGCACGTGTCTCGTATGCTTGTGAGGACTTAATTAGGTCCCACACTTAGCAGTATTTTGGTGGAAAGATGGAGACCCGAGACACACATTTCATCTTCCATATGTTAAGTGTACAATTACACTCAAGGATGTAGCATTACAACTAGATTTACTGATTGATGGGGCAGTCGTTACGAAGGTAGTGACCATTGGCGATTGGAGCGCAATTTGCGACCAACTATTAGGTAAGGTACTGGATAGGTTTAGTGATAGTCGGATAGATATCAAATGGTTAGAAGATAATTTCTCATATATTTAAAACTCCACTAATACCGTAAAAAGACAACAATATGTATGGACATTCATACTAAGGTTAATTGAGGGTCTTTTAATGCTAGATAAATCTTGAAATCTAGTATATTTAAGGTGGCTTCTACAACTAGTCAACTTAAAAAAGGCGGGGCGACTCAATTGGAGATCATCTAAGTTGTCGATATTGTATTGAGAGATGTGTCGGACAATGGTAGCACAAAAAATTAAAATCGATGGTTACATACTCCTTTAGTCATGGGCATGGTATCGCCTACCATTTTTACGTCACTGAATAACCACCCCTTATGAATACTCGTAATAAGGTAAAATTCATTTAATAATATAATTATCATAATATTTTTTCATCAATAACTACAACTGTTGTTGCCCCGATCGTGTTTCAGCTTTTTCTTCATTGTCACAGTCATTCCCCCCTGAAAGTCTTTTTGCCCCTACCTCTAATATATGTTTTGGACAATGAGGTTAATGATACTACTTTCATGGAGAAAAAGAATAAATTGATTATACTGGTGTGCCCTTTTCTCCTTATGATTATGATCTCAAACTTATAGATGGGGCTTATAAAACATCCTCTTCTAGTGGCAGGAAACTTGAACCCGTGACTACATAACCATCATCAATGGGGTCCGTAGTTAAACTTGAACCCGTCACCGCATAATCACCGTCAACTGGGAGTCCTAGTTATACTTAAACCCATGACCATATAACCACCTTGAATTGGGAGCCCGAGTTGCAATGCAACATCTTCTAAGGTGATGGTGCACTCCCCACACGAGAAATGAAATGTGTGGGACTCTGATGCGCACCTGAAATCAAATATACCTTAAATCCATCACAAATTTTCCTAAAACATAAACAAAAATAAATCTTTCTCCCTAAATTTTCAACACCAACACACAAAAAAATAGTTTTTGAAAGGACAAAAACAAGTGCATGATGCATTTCCTATTTTTCTCTCCAAAATTGGCCTATTTCCTTAAATATGGAAAAACGACCTAATTGGATTTAAAATGTAACACCCATAACCCTAAACCATTATCGAAAATAAGATTACAGAGCATTACCGGACCTTTCAAAAATATTACGAACCTTATACAAATAAATAACATATATATTGTAAAACAATCATAATGTCCCTTTTATGGGCCCTCGAGACCTGAAATATGTGTTAGAAGTGATTTGGGACCAATTCAAGTGCTCAAGAAATTTTTCGTGAAATTTCAAAATTTTTCTTAAATACAAGGCTCACACGCCCGTATGACCCTAAGACATGCCCATATTTCTAGGCCGTATCCTAATTTATGTGCTCTCTGACTTGCCTTACACGGCCAAGCCATACGCTCATGTTCTAGGCCATGTGGTCAATTTATTTTTCGAAAATTAGGTGCAGTCTTCACACAACCAAAGCACATACCCGTGTACTAGGCCATGTTCCTCACAAGGTGAGACATACACCGTGTGGCAAAACCTGAGCATTCTGTTTTGGAAAATTAAAATTGCAAGAGACATATGGCCTAACCACACGTCCATGTATAAGCCGTGTGTCTCACACGGTCTGGTCACACGGATGTGTGCAGGCCGTGTGGACTCAAATGAGCCTTATACATCAAATTTAACCAACCTTGCAAATTTAAACATCAAATAACTCAATAACCGAAATTCAACCAATCCAAACACAATCAAATACCTCTAAATCATACCAAGTAATCTACCTAATGATTTAATCAACATATTAACATGGTTATTTTACAAACACTTACTAATTCAATTCATTTAACTTCATTCATACTAAACTAAAATTTGAAGCCAAATGTCAAACTAAAATTTGCATATATTAACTTCATTCATACTTCAACCAAAATAAGCCATTTATAACTACAACATAACACATATTTTATACATATAACCAACTAATATCATCTTATATCATCATTTACAACCATTTATTAAAATGACATACATATGACCATCTAGGTACATGCCATTAACAAAAGAAATATACTTCACCACTTTACGTTCGGGATTGGCTTTGGATGCTGATTCGGCAAATTGACTTTTACCTAACCTGCGCACGGAAAAAAATAGTATGCTGAATGTAAAACTCAGTGGTATTTCTATAATCCGAATACTTATTAAACAAAAATTTATAATATTAACACATATTTAATCACACATAACTAAAAATCATTAATTCAAGTAATCAATTTCATATATCACTATTCATAACATTTTCAATTCTCATCAATTTCTATTCGAATAGCTTTTCTCAATAGAATTCACATATCACCTTATTATATCAATAACCATATCATGAACCCATTGGTTCATAAATTTCAATTTCATAACTCAATTCAATATCATAATCCAATTCATATTCAAAGTCATCCAATATCATTCATATCGCCAATTCATTTATATACCCCTATTAACAAGACTTGGACTTTGGCGGATACACAGATCCAACCAAAACACACCAGTATGGCACCCAATGCCTTATCGGATAATTCGAAGTAATAAGTTGACACCCAGTGTCTCATCGGCCTTGCTGAAGTAAGTTGGTACCCAGTACCTCATTGAAATTATCCAAGTAATAATATGACACCCAATGTCTCATCGACTCGAAGTCAAAGTATCCCTGAACACTTCCAATCCTATGGCATGCCAACTATATCCGATTTAGCCCGATACAGTTAATAGAGTATTCAAATCACTTTTCAATTTCTCTATTCAATTTCAATCAAAATTCACACCAATCATAAATTCTTAAAATTTCAATTCAATTATTCATATATGCTCATAAAATTCAATTCCATTCAAATTAATATCACAATGTCAATACTTAGCTCAATTCCATTTACCATACATATAAATAATAAATACAACAAATAATTATTAAATTCGGATTATAGCAATACAAAATGAAATTTTTCGAGCTAATCCTCGTTGACTTTATCTTTTCCTTTCCTAGCCGAGCTTTCGGTTCAACGTTTGCTACGGAATTAAAATAATTGAAATTCATCAATACAACACAATTTAACATTGAATATTTCAGTTTATACTTAACTTTTACCTAAATTCCAATTTAATCTTAACTTTTACCTAAATTCCAATTTAATCCTTAAATCACAACTAACTCTTTTTCTTACCAAACAAATTCCATATCTCATTCAATTTCTACTTTAAACTAATATCAACTCTCTAATTTCATCATAAAACCCTAATTTCAAAATTCTTTCAATTTAGTTTCTATTACTCAAAATTTATGATTTATTTTACAATTCAATCTCTTTTCTACTTGTAACTTGAAATTCTATCAATTTAACCCTAACACTTACAATTATTCAACATGAACAACATCTAAAAATTTACTAACTTTCAAATTTTCAACTTAAATCAAGTAATATTTTGTTCTAGGATTCTAAAACATCAAAATTACAAAGAAATGAGCTAAATTGACTTACCAAATTGAATTTAAACTCAAAACCCTAAATTTCTCCATTTTTCTTTTCCTTTTTCATTTCTTTCTTCCCTTCTCTGTTTCGTCCCCTTTTCTATTTTATTTCTTTTATTTCTTTGTTTCATTTACTTTATTTTATGTAATATAATAATATAATATTAATATTATATATATATACTTAATTATTAAGCATATATTTAATATAAACAATTATATGTATAATATACATACACATGGAAGTATATTTTCCATACACTTGTCTCTTTTGGTTTATTTGCTTAATTACTCCCTTAAATTTTATTTAGTTTATAATTAAACTTTTAAATTTATTCATTTTAATCCTTATACCTAACTAATCTTAATTTTGATAAATTCACCCAACCAAAACCTAATTAACCACACAACTAACATCGCAAATATTTTTAATAAATATTTACGAGTCCGTTTTACAAAAATGATAACCCAAAAATGCACTTTCGGATAACCTGACTATCGGATCATTACATAAAATAACATTATTTTAATGTTGTTCATATAGCATGTTTTACTATTTTTTTAATTCAAATAAAGATGATTTTTCTTCTTCCACGACTATTTCAAAATGTGGTTGTTAATATTATTATTTTACATTTGTAAGAATGGAGGTCTGTGAGTTAACTTTGATGATATCCACGAATCATGAGATTAAGGTGTTTTAAAAATTCTTCATGGAATTTGTTGTCAAATTCGAATAAAACAATTTAATAAGTTAAATGTAATCACTTATAATTTTGAATTAATTTATTTTATTTATTTATAAATATTTATAATATTTATGCATCACTCTTTATTCGTTCGTAACCAATATAGATAGGAAATGTCACAATGACAAACCGATAACTTCAACAAAATGTCACACTATTAAAAATAATAATTGTTCATATAATAAATTTTCATAAAATGAATTTTCACATTTGCAAAGATGCACATTTTAAAATCACATAACTTTATTTCTCAACCTAAGATAAATCAAAACATAAAACAAATCTTTTAAAGTATTAGAGTGACTTAAAATGTAACTTTTTAAATTATTCGAATAATAAAGTTTTAAATCTAAGTTCAAAATTAATCTTCACTTCTCACATCTCATTGTAACATTTTTTAGGTCTTAAAAATCATTTTAGATCTTTTCAAATTCCCATTACAAAATGAGAATGTCTAGACATCATTCAGAGTCATTTTCAGGCTTTAAAAACACATGTTTCGTAATGAAAGGTTGTAACACCCTAATTTTTTTATAAGGCATTAGGTATGATTTTAGGATCAGAAACAAAGAAATTTTGAGAAAAATTGGAAGAGGAGTCAAATAAAGAATTCTTATGAAAGCAAAGTTGATTTTTGAGACAGGAATTAATTAAAAAAAAATTAAGTGAGAATGTGGTAAAAAGGACAAAATTGTAAATTCTAAAAAGTTTGAGGATTAAAGTGTAAATTTGACCAAAATGAGAAATATGAAACTTTTTATAGATTAATTTCCATAAGAATGAGTTAGAATAGGTTTTGGTGTGGTGAAAAATCACTATTGGGACCAAATTAGAAAGATTTGAAAGTACATGGATTAAATTGTAAGTTTTTAATTTTTGCTGAGAAAAGGGTAAAAGAGTAAAATTTTATGATCCAAAGATTATTATTAAGAGTTAAATGTGAATATGGGATTTGCATTTGACAAGTGCTTATTGTTTGAAGGAATTGTACAAAGTGAAAAAAGGAGGGTAAATTGATAATTTTACCATATAAGGGCATTTTGGTCATTCTTAAAAATTAGATGTTGGAAATATTATTTTGGTGAGATATTAGATGTGTTGAATGAATGTGGACAATTGGATGTGAATAAAATAGTGAGACCAAATGTGACCTACACAACTTATTTGGACTTTGACTTCAGATGTTTTAGTGTTTAAAAAGGAGGAAATGAGAAAATTTTCCCATCTTCTTTAGTCAACCAACCGACCTCTCCTTGGGAGGTAAAGGAGAATCCTTAATTTATTTTTCTCTTTTCTCAAAATCAAACCATTTTCTAGCATCCAAACTTTGATTCCTTGGTAAAATCAAGTAGAAAACTTGATTGCAAACTCTTGTCTTGCATCATTTTTACCATTCCAACATGGGATTTTATGGGTTTAATATGATAAAGCTATGGATAGAGAGACAATGCTCCAAGAAATGTAAGATAATGAGTTTTCACTATCTTCATTTTAAGATTTGAGATTTTAGTGTAAGAAAAGTTGTTGGAGCATATGTATTAATATTGTGTTTATATTTTTTCCATAAGCCTTGTTAGTTGGGAGGATATAGTGACTTTGGATGGATGATTGAGTAGCCTCAAGTGTTGAGAATGCATAAGGAAGCTTTGTTTTGGAACTTTTGCTATTAATGAGGTAAGTACCATGGATTCTCCTAACCTTCCTTTAATAGCAGACTTATAGAAATTGTTATAATAGTGAAATATATATAGTGATTATCCATATTGAAAATATGATTATAAGTACTAAAATTAAAGAAGTGATGATGTAGTGAGATTATGAAATTGGTAGAATAAAATGGAGATTAGGAATCTTGGCTTGTCATATTGATTTAAACCACGTAAATGTATGAGAATTGTTGTCATGTTATAATGTGCTAACAATGGTGATTTGATACAATAAAAAGATATTGTAAAAAGGAATTTAAAATAAATAGACTTCACATGAAGGTGTATGATAGATGGTAACATAGTTACCTTAATACTAAGTAGAAATGTGAAAAACATAAATGTCAAAAAATGTTTATATGTGCATATGAAAGCCATGTTAAGAGCATTAAGTGCTTGAATACTTTTATCAATGAGCTTATGTATTAAATTAATGTGTTAATTGAAATTACTCAATGAACTTTTATAAGTGATATGTGATATGAATTGAAATATTGAAGATATGTGATGATGAAGGTATGTTAAAAAAGATCCAATTATATGACCTTGATATGAGTTGTATATCATGAAAACATGGTATACAAATCAAAATGTGAATATGATAACCATGGTGGAAATGCGTTAATAAGTGGATGACCCAATAGTTAGATAAGCATGCACAACCTGAACTTTAACACCTCTTATCAGTCCTAATGACTGGTATGGATGGGTGATGCCATTAGAGAATGTACGAATAAGAAATCTCGAATTTACTAAAGAGTTAAAAGTTTAAAACATCTTTATAAAATAATTAAAATATATTCTAGATAAACTGAAAGTTTTAAAAATAATTTAAAATCATTTAGAATTGATTCAGAGTTGATCGAAGGTGATCGAAACCCAAAACAAGCTTAGAAAGACCAAAACAACTTAAAATAGTGTAAGACTGAATCACAACATAAAGTTGCAAAGCTGCGAAGTCGAGACATGTGAAGTCGCGATGTGTAACAACCCAATTTTTAGTGATACTAGAAATGGTGGTATCGAAACCCCATTTTCCAATGACCGAGTCAATAATTATTATTTATTAATATTTACGAGTCTATTATAAGGTTAAATTAAATTTTGGTTCGTTAATTTTAGTGATTGGATGGTTAATTAGGGTACAATAACTAAATCGTAAAAATTGTAAAGCTATATCGCTATTGATTTTTATTAGTTAAATGGCCTAAATAGTGTTATTGCAAAGGTTAAAATGGCAATTTAGTCATTGTTAATCATAGTGGCCAGTTGATGGCCCTTATAATTGATGATTATGCTTATTTTATTATATTATTTAGTTAATAATAAGTAAAATATGTGATGCGAGTCTCAAGGCCCAAAATCAGGCTCATGAACGTGATAGGCTCAAATTTTCTCAAGGCCCAATAATGAGGTCAAAGGCCAAGCAAATCCGAGCAAGATTGAACGAGACCACCCAAGGCTTCGTTACCAAGGCCCTAGATGCACACACGATAAAAAAAAAAATCAAGATTCACTTTCTTATTTTCAAGAAAATTAAGAAATTGAATCTTGGTCCAATTTTGTTATTTCAGGCAATTCCAAGAATTTAGAAAATCAAGATTTCAAATCTTAAAAATCTTGGTCAAAGAAATCGAATCTTGTAGCCAAAGCATATTGGATTTCATGTACGAGCTTGAACGAGCCAATTTCAAGAGCAAACGGGTCTCAAGACCAAGTTCTTGAAAAAAATGACTCATTAAGATGTCTACAAGCCCATCTTGAAGTTTAGAGAGTAATTTAATTGAATACCAAGCCAAGTTATCAAAGTGGCACAAATTGTAAAATATTTAAACTATAAGTCCAATTTTATTTTAATAGGTGGATCATCATGTAATAACTCAGCCCAAGGAGCCCATTTAATTCCTTTGGCTAAATTCCCATTAAAAGTCCACACTTAGAATTATTTTGTTTTTTTTATTTGATGAGTTGTCATGTTAGTTATTACATTAGGGTTAGGAAAACTTATTTTGGGGGCCTATAATTAGCATGACCGTCCACCATTATACACACACAATTTATTATTATTCAACTTCTCTTTTGAGTTAATAAATTCTCTTTGAGTTTTCTTTTCAAGAATTTCTCTTGACTTTGTTTTAGAAGAGTTTTAAAAATCTTTTCAAATTGTAGGGATCATCTGCAACTTTTTCTTACCAAGTTTTCTTTCTTGGAAGGGAAACTAGAGCCGCTTGAAGGGGGATATGAATTCTTAATGTTTTCAAGGCTTATTAGGACTTTTACATACCACCTCCTATCTTTCTATCTATCTTCTTTATTTTCTTCCTTATTGTTCTAATAGTAGATTTATTATTCTATTTTAATTATTTTAGTTATTTTTTAAATTGTTTTATCTAACTTGGATTTGATTGCGTTTCAGGTTGTGTTAAAAACCAAGTTTCTTTCCCAACGTCTAGAGCTCTAAGTCAAATCCGCGACTTGAACAAACTTTGTGATTCGCTTCTATCCTACCACACTCATTCTTTATCATTTGTATCAGTTTTTGTTTTTCATGGTTGATTTCTAAACTGATTTCCATTGTAAAATAGCCTATAAGCAATTTTTACCCAGAATTTTTTCAGAAAAAATATTTTTGAGTGGGTAAACACTTTTCAATTGATTTGAAGTTTTACATATTTTTTTGGTACTATTTTAGAATTTAAAAAAATATTTCCCATGAAAAAAGTGATAAAAAAGTGAAAAAAAAAAAAATGAAAAAAATAAAATAAAAAATATTTTTTGGGTTGAATTTTGTGCCAAGAATTTCTAGATCAAATATAAAATATTTAAGAAGGCTCCAGTTTAAATTTCATGATTTTTTGGAAATCAGGAACACCTCGAACAAAGTTTGTCAAGTTACTTTGCAATTTTTCGGGTTTTCAGGTTTCGACAATTTTCATTGACTGTTAGCCTTAGGTTTTCATTTGTTTTTGCTTTTTTTTATTGTTCCTATACACATTTTAACACTTTATTGTTTCTTGTGTTAGTAGGTTAAAACACGTTTTACATCCCTTCCTCCGTGCAACACAAATCGTTGGTGTCTAGCCATTATTGGACTCCTAGTGCCATTAGGATATTTGGTAGCTAGATTCTTTAACATTTAGATTTATTGCCATAAATACTCCTAAAGGACTTACAAGATTAATTCTTACCTCATTGAGAATTCAATTTTTATTTTTGAGTGCATAATGGTGAGGTCTGTTTAATTTTTCTTTTTAAGTGCTGTGTTTTTTTTTTTTTTCAGAATTGTCACAATGTCTCATAGTGACAATGAAAGTGATGACCAAAGTGACACACCACTAATGACCATCGAAAATCTTGTTGGTTTCGCAATGAAATTGCAATGTGACCTTAATGAAGTCAATGATAAGTTCAAACACAGGTTCGATAGGTTGCAACAAAATCTAGAGGATCGAAATGCTCGAGATCAGAAAGGTGACACTATTCTAGACACAATCAGCAAAAAATTGGAATGTCTAAGTACCAAAATTGAGCGTCAGAATTGTAATTGGGGAGATAAGGTTGATTAGCCTCACCTTCATGCAAATAATGCTTGACGTGTCTCTCGTGAAAATGACGAGACTATGGTTAATAATGACTGTGGGCAACATTTTTTAGCTAAATCAAAGTTCTCAATTCTAGAATTTCATGGAAAGAATGATCAAGAGACTTATTATGTTGGAAAAAGTGATCATAAATTAGTTTGTCAATTCAAGGGGAGATGGCCAAATGAAAGGAGGAATACGATTGAGCTATAACCTTTTATGCACTGTTATTGGTGTGTTCAAAAGATCATAAGGGCTTCAAATGTCCAAATAAATATCCAAATAGAGAGAATACAATTGAGATATCACCTTTTGTGCAATGTTATTGGTGTAGTTCAAAAGATCATAAGGGTTTCCAATGTCCAATTAAATATCTAACTAGAGAAGAAAGTAAGTATGACTTTGTACCTTTTGTTGACTCATACTCTAGTGGAAAAGAGATTTGTGATGGCAAACTTTGTAAACCAAAAAAAAAGATGATAGTGAGAATTTTTTCCTTGAATCTATTGATTTAGATGAGATAGAAACGTCATGTTCTCCTACTGAGATGTATTATACTGAATTGAATATTCCTAATACTTATGAGGGGGATATGGGAAGTGAGGTAGAATCATGTGAAAAGACCAAGAGAAAAGAGACCTTGAGTGATAAAAGTCTACTTGATGGTCCAAATTTGGTGAGTGAAAATCCATATGAGATAAAATTGGAGAGTTCTCAAGTGGAAAAGGAAAAAGAAAAGTAAGAAAATACCAATGCAAAAGTGAGGAATGGTTATGTTTTAACTAACCCTAACTCAAATTTGTTTAGTGGTGTTTCTTTATTATAGGATTTCAAAGATCCATTGACGGGCTTCCAATTATATTATTCTACCATCGATAGAGAATTTTACTTATGGGATAGAGGTAAGTTGAACATTGATACTTCTCCATAAGTGCTACAAGGTAAGAAAGGTAAGAAAACATTAGAAATTGATTTAAGATGGCATACCTTGAATGTTTTTTTATAAGGATTCTATTGATTTTGTTTGTAAAATATTTCCTTATAACATATTTTCTCGTTGGTCAAATTTTATGAAACCTTGGTCTAAAAGTTCAATTGATTTTATGGGTTTATTTAGGGATGTCAAGGTTACTTTTGTTGCATTCGATAGGTTTATTAAAGAACTTTATGCATTTGATCTTGCAAAAAATTTTCTACCTTAGACTTTAAATATGAATTTTAAATAATAATATTAAACTTATGAATTTTGATTATTATGGGAAATTATTTACTAATGTTTGGTAATTATTATGGATGACCATGCATATTCAAAGAAAGTTACAAATTATTTTTTACTTGAACACTCATGTGCCTAATATTTCTTTGTTTAGTGTTGATACCTTGTTTTTAAAGGAGACGTCCATGATTGAAGCTAATTTGAAGGATCAAAATAATGTCTTTGATCCTAGAGATAGTTTTGGAAAGCTTAGGTAAGAATGTATTTTATTTTATTGTTATTTATTCTTATCCCTTTTGTTTTTGTGTAGCTAAATATTCGAGGACGAATATTCTTGAGGAAGGGGGGAATGATGCGAGTCTCAAGGCCCAAAATTAGGCTCATGAACGTGATAGGCTCAAATTTCCTCAAGGCCCAATAACGAGGTCAAAGGCCAAGCAAATTTGAGCAATATTGAACAAGACCATCCAAGACTCCGTTACCAAGGCCTTACATGTGCACACGACTGGAAAAGAAAATCAATATTCACTTTCTTGTTTTCAAGAAAATCAAGAAATCAAATATTGGTCTAATTTTGATGTTTCGAACAATTCCAAGAATCTAGAAAATTATGATTTCAAATATTGGAAATCTTGGTCTAAGAAACCGAATCTTGCAGCTAAGGCGCATTGGATTTCATGTACGAGCTTGAACGAGCCAATTTCGAGAGCAAACAAATCACAAGACCAAGTTCTTAAAAAAATGGCCCATTAAGATGTTTAAGCCCATCCTAAAGTTTGAAAAATAATTTAATTGAATATCATTCCAAATTATCGAAGTGGCCTAAATTGTAAAATACTTTAATAAGTGGATCATAATGTAAGAATTCAGCCTAAGGAGCCCATTTAATTCCTTTGGCTAAATTCCCATTAAAAGTCCACACTTAGAATTATTTTGTTTTTTTTATTTGATGAGTTGTCATGTTAGTTATTCCATTAGGGTTAGGAAAACTTATTTTGGGGGCCTATAAGTAGCATGGGTGTCCACCCTTATACATACACAATTGATTTTTGTTTTTTTGAGTTAATAATAATTCTCTTTGAGTTTTTCTTCAAGAATTGCTCTTAAGTTTCTTTTAGAAGCTGTTGTAACAATCTTTCAGGTTGTGGGAAACATCTTGAAGCTTTTTCTTGTCAAGATCTCTTTCTTGGAGGGAGAATTAGAGCCACTGAAAGGAGTTGTGGATTCTTAATGTTTTCAAGGCTTCTTAGGACGTCATCTTCTCTTTTCTATCCTTAATTTATTGTTTCTTGCTTATTTAAGTTAGTTCTTGCTATTTTGGCTTGCTGATTTTATTGATTTTCGTTCTAGGTTAAAGGTGCTTCAAGAAAGACATTCTCCTATCTTGTTCCATCAAGAAACACATAAAAAATCTTGTTGGGGCATTTCTTGATGTCCAAGGATGGTTTCTTTCTATCCAAGAAACCCTAATTCGTTCTTTTTGGACTTTTGACCAGTCGGTTCATTTTTCTTTTATTTTAATTTTGTTTGACTCTTCTTTGTGACAACTGATATGTTTTCGTTGTTTCTCATTTTAGTTTACGTTCGTCTAGAGATCTAGGATAAATCTGCGACTTTGAGAAGCTTACGATTCGCTTCCACATTCATCCTTCTCATTCCTTATCAATATATTTTATTCTTAAAACAAAAAGAAAAAAAGAAACACTCACCCATTTTCTTACCCAAAAATCGATTCTTCAAGGAAGAAGAAGACATAAACTTTGGCCAAGCTTGTTCTTCAATTTGGTGAGTCAAATTTTGCCCGTTTCTTGTAATTGTTATGTTTTTGGAATATCGAAAACTTGATTTAGCTAGCCTAGGGATAATTCATAAAATTTTTAAAGATTTTAAAATTTTCCATTGATGATTTTTGAAGTTTTTGGTGCTAAATGGTTGCATGTTAAACTTAGATGTTATGTAGGACCAATTTATAAATTGGATTTTGTTAGTTTTGAGTTTTTGTAATTATGTCAAATTTGACATGTAATTTTTGTAATTTTTGAGTTTATAGGGTTATAGAAGGATGAAATTGAAAATATATTGAAAACGAAGCTTAAATGTGAAAGTTATAATTGTTTCGATTTTAGGGACTAAATTGAATAAAATGTAAAACTTTAGGAAAATTTTGTAAAATGAAATTAAAAGGTCATATGCATGTATTTTAGTATTATAAGGTATTTGAAATTTATAATTTGAACTTAATTATTATATAGATGAAGGGTTGAACCAAGCTGAGGATAATCAAGGAAAGGGAAAATTACAGAATAGTCTCTACGATCCAACTATCTAACTAATCATATTAGGTAAGTTCATATGGTGTATGTATGTTTTATATTCTATTTACTTGTATTATAATGTCTATATGTTTAATGTAACTTTAAATATTTGTAAAATGGTACGAAAGGTGAGCTTGGACTAAATCATAAAGTTTTGTGTATGTGATTATTATAACCTACATGGAATAATGAATGAATAGGATATGGTTACGACATATGTTCTAACTCATGGAAATGCTATGGTTGAGTGAATGTTTTAAATTTTGTATAAATGCTCATTTGAACATAGTAAACAATTGGCATGTCAATAGGTTTAGTTACGCGCTTGTACGAGATTGCACTTCGGTGCCTCCATTTGCACTACAGTGCCTTTGTATATCATTACGATACTCTCTAGTGTGGTGTAGGTATCCGAGTATTCGAACTTTATTACTATATTTCATTGGGCTAATTTGAATTGAGTATAAATGGTAAGTGATATAAATGAAAGTATTGTATCTATGTGAATGGATTGAATTGAATAACAAGACAAATGTTGAAATTTTCTATTTTTTGGTAATGTGATGAACTCACCTATCTTTTGTGAACTGTTATGTCAGGTTTGTAGTATTATGTTAATTATTTTATAGCATATTTCTGATTCGAGGCAAGTTTACATAAATTTTAACCTGCGAACTTACTAAGCTTACTTATAGTTTACCTTGTTTTGTTTTCTGTAGTTGGCATTTTGCGGAACGTGTCCATTGGATCATTAGTATGTAAAAAAAAAGGGTGAACCAAAGAGTGCAAAATAAAGAAAAAGAGAGCTAAATCAACATTAAGCTCAAAAATGAAAATCTTTTGGTTCACAATTGCAAAATTTTGTATGTACTAATCTCGCATAATACCTTTTAACATTTTGGAGAAATTAGATAGGCGATGGAAAGAGAAATAAGGAGTTGAGCTTGTTAATAAATTGGTGGTGAGTAAGGAACGATGCCATGTGCTTAATTGTTTTTAGTGTTTGAACTCGTTTTGAGTGCCCATTGTTTGAATTCCAAACCGTCCTAAGCCTTAGAATGTTACAAGCTTAGAAGACCTTTGAGACCCAACTAAGTTACCAACACAATAATTCATGAATAGCTTTCATTTTTTTGAATGAATGTAACCAAATCTTTTTAAATATCTATGAGCAATCCACATAACTTATTTTGATGGATAACACTTGTACATATGTTCATTTCCATTACCTATACATCTATTGACATTTTAACTTAGTGAACTAACTATGTTTGCATTAGGAATAAACAAGTTAGCTAGATATCACTCTTAAGTTGCATGTAAGGTAGTTCTTGTTCGAGTTTGACGTTTTACCGCTTTGTGACTTAATTTCCTAATTTTGTCTAAGAGTTTTTTTTTTTGCATGTTTAATGTGTTTGCTTGAGGATAAGAAAAGATTTAAGTGTGGGAGAGTTTGATCTGCTGTAATTTGATTTGACAAATTAGGCTTTCTCGGTATACTTAAAGAGTTTATTCTCAAGCAAAGTAGCAACTTTTTCGTAGTTTTTTGTAACTTTTAGATTTTAAGTTAATAAGTGTAAATGCCTCATTTTTATTCATTTTGAGACCTAATTTGGCCAATAGTGCCATTAGGGGCCCTAACGTGTGGTTGAGTGATGTAGGGATGTATTAGAGGTTTAAAACGAGTGACAACGACACCAAAAGAGAAGGTATCATGATATCCAAACCTTAGAATCATGATACCTCCAATAGACTTGAAGATTGAAGACCACCCTTCAGTGGTATCACAATATCCACTTTGGGTATCATGATATTCACCCTCCAAGAAGACCCCTAAGTTCGAAATTGATCGGGGTATCGCGATATCCTCTTTTTTGGGTATCGCGATACCGATATCGTAAGGGGGAAAAATTGGAGAAAAAGGGTAGTCTTTGTCCACCTGATGCACAAATCACTCAAGGCTTGTGTAAGGGTAATTTTGGCAACAAAAGTTCATCAGCCATCAGCCTAAAACAGTCAATTTTGGCTAAGGAGAGATGAGATACACATTAGCTTAGTTTGGTCTGAGTTTCTCTAGGTTTTCTCTTAGTTTTTCAGCAACTTTTTTTATGGTTTTTATTTTCTCTTCTCCTCAGTTTTAGAGTTCATTTCACTACACTTTGTTTTTGTTTTTAGTGTTTTTGTAGTTAGTTAAGTTAGTTATCACTATAGCCTAGGTTTATTTGCACTTTTAGTCTTTGTACTTTGGTTGTAATGACATTTGTAGCTTTAGTTTGATGCATTTCAATTTCTTTTACTTTAAATCTATTAAAATTTGTTCCTTTTATGTTTATTGCTTTAGATTTTCTTGTTGAATGTTTTTCGTGTCATGTTCTTTAAGCCTTCTTGCATAAAAATCTCAACTTTTATATCTTTCTTAACCTTTACTTTAATGACTTCTTTGCTTTTCATTTCTGTGGTTATTAGTTCTATTTTCAACATGAGTGGCTAAACCTTTATGGGGGTTGGTTGATGGGGATGTGGTGAGTTGATTTTTGGATGAAGGACCAAATTGGATTAATTTGAATTAACTTAAAAAATTTGGATTAATTCCTCTAAGGGAACATCTAGACAAGTGAGACTGAAAGGTAATCTTGTTGTGTACCAATTCATTAGTCCCAGATTACCCGGTAAGATCGAGAGATTAACCTGACTAATTTGCCTAATTTGGTAAAATTGAGATCGAGATACAAATTTGAGCCACTTTAGTAATTTAAGCAATTTAAATTCCTCATTCGAATATTGATGAACCACATCGAAGTCAACCAACCATCGTTAGTCATTTATTGGTTAATTTTGTAGTCTTGTACTCTCTACGATTTGGTCTTAAGAGTAGCATATTTAATTTCCTTGCAATATTTTCTTGTTATGATTTGTCGTATTATAAAATCGTACTAGTAGCGCTTAGACTCTAAAGGACACGCGATTTATTACTCAATCGCCATCTCCTTTGGGTTCGACCCCTTGGAATACTACTTGTTCCATCGAAACTATAAATATTACAACTGACACTATATACTTGTAGTTAAAACCGTTCTTTAAAATAGTTTTTCCAAAATCATTCGTTTTAATGCGCAAGTGCACGAGTAGTCATTCAGCAATTAAACCGAGTATGGGATGTTACAAACAAGTTGAAGGGGGTTGGTCCTCATCTTTATTTACTTTAAAATTACATGAGTAGGCCAAAAAGCCCACATTCAACACCCAAGCCCAAGTTTTAAAACTTTCATGGTCCACTTTTTATTTCATGGGCCCAAGGTCCAAAACTTATTCCAATAATCTAATATCTCATCCAATTAATATTCCCAATATTAAATTATTATGAAATGATAAAAATACCTTTTTGAAATCAAATTACTCTTTTGCCCCTTTAAGCCTTAAAGCACAATTTCTTCATAATAAATAGTTATTAATCAACCAAAATCCCAAAAATCTCATACAATACTTAATACAAATCCTGAAATATTGAATATTACACTTTTGCCCTTCTCTCAACATAAATGAAAAGTTTATAATTTGTTCTTATACTTGTGAATTTCTTTCAATTTAGTCTAAAAGTAAACATATAACCCAATACATTCTCATGCCAAATAATCAATGATAGTTTCTGTAACACCCCTAATCCGTATCCACTGCTGGAATAGGGTTATGAAGCATTATCAGAATATACAGATCAAGTAAATAGATATTTCATTTTATATAGTATTCATGTTAGAAATCAAATATAAAGGCCCTTATATTAACCTTCGAGGTCCAAAACATGCATTAGAAATGAGTTGGGACTAAACCGGGTACTTAGAGAATTTTTCACAAAATCTCAAAATTTTTCCTAGGTGTAGGGGTCACACGCCCGTGTGGTTCACACAGGCCAAGGGACACGCCCGTGTCTTAGGCTGTGTAACTCTCGACTTGGGTCACACGCCTGTGTGCTAGGCCGTGTATAGGTGCAGGGGTCACACGACCAACTCACAGGTCAATGTGCCAGGCCATGTGATAAATTCTGAGCATTCTGCTTCTCAATTTTTAAGATGTAGAGGACACACGGCAGGCCACACGCCCATGTGCTAGACCGTGTGTCACACATACTGAGACACATGCTCGTGTCTCTGCCCGTGTGACGAAAATAGGGTATTTTCCAAGCCACATTTCTCACCCATCTTGTCTTTCACCTACACCAACACTTAAACACATTCACAAACCATATCAAAGCATTCAAAACAAGTCCAAATCATATCTTAAACATGACAGAATATCACATACAGCCAATGTACCCTTAGGTACCTCAGATGACAATTTATTATCATGTTAATCTATCATTCATCCTTATCTATTTATTAAATGCATATATGCATGATCATATTCATTCTTCAAACATGGCAGATCCACTTATAAACATATCAAAAATATGTCAAACACAAGCCTTTCCAATGGCTAGTTTCATTCAAAACATTTACATGCCATTATTGGCTAAATAACCTATACATGCCATTATAACCATAATTGATTTACCATATATACTGAAATAGGCCAATGGATAGTGTTAGTGATCTTCGCCAAGCTTCCAATCCAACGAGCCTCCGAATTACTATAGAATAGGGGAAAATAAAACAGAGTAAGCATGAAATGCTTAGTAAGTTCGTATAACATGGTAATTAACTTACCACTCATTTAAATTCAATATAAACATACAAGGCACAATCAATCAACTTGATCATGAGCCCTACACATATCCTCATCACCCTTGTTAGTCATATATTTCATATAAATATAAAAAAAAAAACATGTACGGGCTCAACAATAATTAGATTTCCATGTACATATACTTTCCACATCATGTATTCATATAGCATATACAAATCATATCCTTGTATTTCAAGTACATTTTCATAATAATTCTTCTCGAGTTCTGATTATTTCATGTCAAAACTTTTCCCATTAAAGGTATTGCACTCAAGGTGTACAAATTTATAATCATCTTCATCAAACTAATTCCTTGTTCATATATTATCATCTCGTATTTCCATATATCATGTATCATCATTTTCATGTATTTCAGGCAGATACATGTATTAATTAATTTCATGTTCATATTTTCTCATGTTAGGATTTTGCCCGTTGAATTATTAAAAACATCGATGGATACACAGGTAGTACACTCGAAGTGTACAAATCAAAAATCCGTCAATTCATATTCAGGAATGCTTTTTAAAGCACATAATCAGGAAATCTCTCTCAAGCCATATAACAGGAAGCTCACAAAGAGCCTTTTAGGAAGCTTATCCAGGCTATATAACGGGAAGCTCACAAAGAGCCATAATCAGGAAGTTCACAAAGAACTTTTATTCAGAAGTTCACGAAGAGCCTTTAAACAGGAACCTCACGAAGAGCTATTAATTAGGAGCTCCGGATAGCCATATATCGGGAGGTTCAAGCAGGCCATATCAGGATGCTCATAAAGAGCCGCGTTTGTGTCTGCAACATATGCAGGATCACAACCGATCATAAAAGAGGATGCTCACAAAGAGCTGCGTTTGTGTCCGCAATATATGCAGGATCACAATCGATCATATAATATGACGCTCACAAAGAGCTGTGGTAGTCTGCAACACATACAAGATCACTACCGATTAGGATGCTCGCAGGAACCATATAACGAGAAGCTCGGTAGGGCTTATAACGGAATGCTCGTAGGAGCTGTGGTGTGTCTGCAACACATACAGGACCACAACCAATCGGGAAATCCTGTATCCATCGAATTCCATTATTCAAATGGGATTTAATATTTATCGGGCTTTATCGGGTATGTAACCAATTCTATATATTTGGCATTTATACAATTCACATACACAACATTTAATTCAAGCATATACATATATACAATTTAGTTACATGAACTTACCTCGACAAATGTTCGTGTACGTAAAATCTATTAATCCGACATTTTCTCTTTTCCTCATTCTAACTGCGAATTTGGTCTATTCGAATCTATATGAATGAATTTAACATTAGTTCATGTTCATTTCAATTCAATTCACATCTTAGGAAAAATTACCATTTTGCCCCTAAATTTTTAATTAATGATGATTTCGTCCCTAGGCTCAAAACATGAAATTCATGCAACTTAATCCTAATTCCAAGTGTAGCCAATTTTACATGTAAAATTTACACCCTATGTATTTCATAAAATTCATAATTTTTCCATGAATTTTACATCTTTTCAATTTAGTCCCTAAATCAATTTTCATCAAAATTCACTTTACAAAAGTTGTTTATCTATCAACAACCTTTCATTTTGTATCATAAAACTTCATAATTCAACTATGTTCATCCATGGAAAAACCCTAGTACCTTAATAACTTTGCAAATTAATCTCCAAGATAGTTAGATTAAGATATTACGATCTTAGAAATATAAAAATCATTAAAAACGAGACAAGAAAACATACCTAATTGATCAAAGTAAGCTTGCTTGAGCTACTTTCTCTTAGCTAGGGTTTCCATGGAAATAATTTGAGAAAGATGATGAAAAAGATGAAATTTTAATTATTTAATTAATTATCATCTTTTATTTTTTTCACTTTCCAATTTCATCCTTTTCTTTATTTTATTTTGCATGGACGAATCATCATCCTTAACCACTAAGCATTTTAATGGTCTATTTTCCATATAAGGACCTCAAATTTTGAATTCCATAGCTATTTAATCCCTTTAACTATTAGAACTCAACTTTTGAGCTTTGTGCAATTTGGTCCTTTATCAAATTAAACATGTAATCGGTAAAATTTCTTTATGAAATACAACATTATTATTGTACTGTAGATCTTAAAATAATATTAAAATAAATTTCCCTTCTGGAATCGGATTTGTGGTCCCAAAACCACTGTTTCGATTTTACTGAAAATGAGCTGTTACGGTTTCTTTTCCTCATATTGGTCAAGTTCGCACTTTAGCCCCTAAAATTTTCAATTTATTCATTTTGTCTAGTTTCACTTGTAAAATTATTTTCACTAATTCTCATATCCAAAATCAACTTTATTTTCAATAATAATCCCTTTTTTTTGGCTCGTTTTCCAAATTTTCTTATAAATTCACTTATCCGTCACTAGCATAACACCATGTTCAAATTTGAAATTTTGGGGTATTACAATATTACTATACTATTTCTTTTGTTCAAGTATTTTATGACATTAGACAATCATTTAAAAATAATATACCACAAAGGTTCATTAGTAAACCTTTTGAACCCATCAAAATTTACTAATCTAACTTAATAGTTTTACTAGATTTAAAACAAGTAAAAAAATCATAATCATACCTTAATTAAAAAAAAGTCGAAGCTCCTTACCAATTTAAATTTTGCTTGATAAATTTAAGATCAAGAACCAAAATCAACGTTGAGATCAAATCTTTCATCATCCTCGGAAGATAAAAATAAAACAAGTTAATGAAATTGTTTGGGGGGTTGACCTGCTCGTTTCATGTTTTGTTAGAACGAAAATAAATCTTCTACTTAAGCTGTGGGCTTTTTCAATCTCATGGGTGTTTAACATTTTTTTGGCTCACTAAGGTGTGACATGTTCAAAAAACAATAGTTAGAGTTTGGTTAGGACTCTCCAACTCTTTAATTGGTCGTATTGAGAAGTTTAAAGTGAAGGCAATGCTTATCAATATTCTTATCTCTTGAGAGTGTTTTGGAGCAGTTAGTAGACTGATTTATGAATACTTTTATTGATAAATACTTAGGATAATTAATTGGATAATTTAAACATTTAAATAGGAGTTTAAAACTTATCAAAACTCCATTAGATGGACTCTTGTATCAGCCTATAAATAGGTTGCTTGTGGCTTTTCTTTGGGGAGCAATTTTGGAGTGTCTTTGTCGACAGCTTTGTTGTGTTTTCTTGTGGTTATTTTATAATACTCTTTTAAATATTATTTTCAAGAGTTTTATTGATTGTATTGAAAGGTTAAAGTCGAATATTAGACTTGTCACTAGAAATTCTCCTCCATTTGCCCTCTCCCTAGTTTCGATGTAATTAATAATCAAAATCTTAAAGTTAAACTCAACGTCCATAAATATTGACGGAAAAAAGCATATTAAAAAAAATCCTTTGATTCAGTGATAGTTGATGTCCACTTCGTTGGTCAAATTTATTGAACCGATTGAAAATTTAGTACTAAAATAAATGGCTATTATACATTATTACGAATCCAAAACTTTAAAATAAAAGAAAAATAGTGCTTCTGTTAATTAATATGTACGACGTGACAATGACATAAAAGTTAATGTTATGGGTTGTCCTTTTATATTGCCTTGTATACATGAGTTGCCTTATTTTCTTTCTTATACAACTAATATTCTTTTTTTTTTTTTTTTTTTTTTGTTTTAAAGAGTTTGTATATGTTACATTGTCAGTGTTTTAAATCAGATCATTAATATATCATGAATTGTTGCTAACAATAATATAATTTTTAAAAATACTAAATAAATATAATAACGTGCATAATGTAGTTTATTGTCCATATATAGCTAAATCCTTATCTTGGGTCTGTTTTCTATAATTTTGTTACATATGACTTTCTAGATTTCTTTACTTAAATATAATAATTTTAATATTAATTATTAAAATAAGTTTATTAAAAATTACTTTTTAAAATTCTTTTTAATGATATTTCAGAGCCCAAATTGCCCGAGGCCCAACAATCAAACAAGAAACCCAATTACATTAAAATTAATTACAAGCCCAATCAAAACCCGGCCCAATTACAAAATAATAGGCCCAAATGGCCCAACCAACTCAAAAAACAGAAAAACAAAAGACAAAAACCTAGCACAGACTCGACCTCTGCCCCTGCCTTGCCAAGACGATACACCTTGCCGTCTGACCGGCTCCACCGCCGAAACACGCAAAACACGCAGAAAGACAACAATCTCGGCAGAGAAGGGACGGGTTCTTTTTGTTTTTCTTTCTCCCTCGGTTATAAAAATCGGCAAAAACAGTGTGAAAGGATGCCTTTTTTGAAGAGATCAATAGAAAGCGAGGGGTTTTTAGAGAGAAAGAAAAAGAGAGAGTATTAAGGAAAAAAGGGCCTTTTTTTTCGAAAGAAAACAGAGAGGCTTAGAATATAAAAATCGTCAGAAATCGGAAACCAAAGAAACAAAAGGTTGTTTTTTTTTTAAACATTCCCGTTCTCGTCTTAATAAACTGCTACTTTTTATTTCCTTCTCTTTTCATCTGTTTATGGTTTTTATTCTTTATTTTTTATTTATTTTATTTTACTAATAATAGTAATAAAAGAGAAGGAGAAACTTACCGGACCCCGGGGTGTGTCGTCGGAGTCTTCTCTCCGTCGTCGGAGCCGAAATCGGGACCCAAACGGGAGGGGTTTTTCTTTTTCTCCTGGGTTTTCAAAAACAAAAAGAGATTAGATCAGAAAACATAAAAATAAAAAAAAATAAAAAAAGAGAATGACCTTTCGAATTCTCGGCCACTGGTGTCACGGTGGCCGTGGCAACACGGCAATGGCCGACTCACCGGAATCCCACCGGTGACCTCTCTTTGCGAGAAAAGAAAGAAAGGAATCTTTTTTTTAAAGTCACTGAATGAAAAAAAAAGGTAAAATTTTGTTTATATAAAGATTACCAACGACGTCGTTTAGGGCACGATGCAATGGCCCCAAAACGGCGTCGTTAGCCTATGACCCGCCTGATGACCGACCCGCCAGAGATCGCGTGTTTTTGAAAGGAAGGATAATTGCGCTTTTAGCCCTTCCGCATTTTTATTGTTTTTAATTAAGTTTTGTTATTTTAAAATATGGCCTAAATTCGCCCGATTTTCAATTTGGTCCCTATAAAACGGCGTTTAGACACTTTAGGTAAATTGCGCCCCAGTCCTCTTGTTTCCTTGCGCATCACAATGGGGTCCTCTTCCCTTTTCGTTTATTATAAATTAACCCCGTAAATTTTATTCTTAATGCAATTCGATCCTTTTCGGTTATTTTGCAATTTACACCATTCTTCTGTCTTTTTTATTTTTATTTTACTATTATTAATTTCTATTATCATCACTTATTATTTCCATTATATATCACCCTATTATTATTATTATTATTATTATTATTATTATTATTATTATTATTATTATTATTTTATTCCTCTATTATTAATTATTATTATTATTTACCATTTCTATTACTTTATTACTAGTACTATTACTATTTTATTTTATTATTACCACTCTTATTTATTTTATTATTGTTCATTTATTAGTAAGTTATTATTTTTCATTATTAATTGTTTAATCTTCACCATTTATGAATTTTGCTTTATATTATTTTATTCACTGTTTATTTATTTGCTATTCTATTTATTTATTTGTCACTTCATTTACTTATTATTTATTCATCCATTGCTCTTTACTTTTTAGTATTTTAAAGTAATTTATTTATTTATTTATCATATTTTTTTATTTATTGTTGTTATTATTATCATTCTATTTGTTCCTAAAGTCCCATTATAAATCAACCTTGCGTCATAATTTAGTTGCTCATTCATTTATTTATGAGAGTTAGATTTATTCATATATTAAGCTTTATTTGTTGTATCATTACTTTGTCTAATATTAATCAATTAAATTTTCAAAATAAAGATGATGTTAGGTATTTGAAAATTCGGAAGATCGAGCCCTAACTTCATGGGTTAGGTTTTACTCGTTTATGTCAAATAACGGGATATCTCTTTTGAAGTTGCAATTTTAAAACAAAATGCCTAATCTCGAAATTCGAAATGTCGTGCCCTAACTTACTGGACTCGACACTAAGATACTTCGGGATAAATTTCTTTTCTAAAATAGAGGCAATCTTCCGTATTTGAAATCTCGGAAATCGAGCCCTAACTTCTCGGGTTCGATTTCTCATTTGACGAATAACGAAGATCCTCTCCAAATAAAAACCAAGTTTCAAAAGCGAGCTTAGTTTCGGAGTTTAAAGCATTGTGCCTAACTTATCGGACGTGATGCTTTACCTCTTGAAAATAAGAAAGCCTTAGCGTCCCTCCAATTTTAAAATAAAAGCATTGTATTTTGAATCCTTTAAAGTTTTCAACAAATAGGATATCAATCAATCGGTTTGGTACCAATTTCGGCGTGTCGAGGGTGCTAATCCTTCCTCGCACGTAATCGACCTCGAATCCGTTTTCTCAAAGTTCGTGGACCAAAAGCACTATTTTAGTAAATTAAATGTTTTATTAAAGCGAAGGTGATCCGATCACACCAAATAAAGATCGGTGGCGACTCCTTTCTCTTCTTCTTTTAAAAATCGAGTCGATCGCGTGGTTTACCGTTTCCCCAAAAAAAAATGGTTCTGACGACTTGGCGACTCCTTTGGGAGATGAGGGTCAAGCCAAAGATTGATTGATTTTTGTCCTTTTAATTAAAATGGTTTTGAAAAATCATGCTTCTTTTGACGCATCTTCAATATTAGCCTTGTAAATACTTTGGCATTGCATTGCATGACCGCTGTGGTCACACCCTTAAGTGGGGCGAAGCTATGCCTTCGTGAGGTCTTCACCTCCGCATGGGCTAGTGGATCGCTTTCAAATACATCCGTACCTATGTCTCCGTGAAGTTTTCACTTCCGCATGGCCATAGGGAAATGTATTCCCCTGAACCGAACTCGGTCCGTATGAGCCTATAATGGGTGAGGATCGAGGAATCTGCTGGTTCAGGTACCTCGAACTTTAGAACTAAACCGCATATAGCAAACCCTAAGAGCCCACCTTAGGTAGAGCCATCGCAAACCTTAGTGGTCACCCAGATAGGCATTTGCTTATTTTACTTGCTTTATATCCCATGGTACTAACTTTTGTGTTTCTTTCTTTTTGTGCATATCATTTCATATTTTAAAAGAGACATCGATTCACGGTCCGTTTCTGAGTTGGGAAGCTGGTTATGGAAAGCGAATTCCTTGATAAAGTAGAAGACAATGCGGCAGTCCGCATATGGTCAGAGCAATGCCAAGTAGAAAAAGGGGATAGCTTAGTCGAAGGGTATGTGTCGGAGCTACGGAACTTCACCAATATTAGTGTCACGCAGAATGAGCTCCAGGAATTGAGAGAAATTTGGACTCAGTGCGATGATGAAGCAAAGCAGCTGTTCTATGGTACTTACGGTGACTCCTTACCGCCGAGGTCAAAATAGACAAGCACCTATTAGAGCAATGACCCGATTACGGAATGCCGCTTATAACTGTTTCTCCTTGGAAAAGTGGATCTGGTTCCCACGAGAGAAGAGTACACGACCTTGCTGTTGCCGAGAATTCAAGTTGACAAAGCTTATTTCAAGGCGGTTAATGGCCCAACCTTCAAGAAATTGATGAATATCACGGCATGAGTGAACAATGGGTCTCGGCTAGGATGCGAAGAAGGCGAGGTAAATGCATACCTGGACATGTTTGAGAGACTGATTCGGCGCATCCGTCTGAAGAAAAAGATAGACATCTTGGCCTTGTGTATTTACTACCGTAATCTTCCCAAAGCTTTGAGGCACATCGATGAAGCGATTATTGATCTATTCACCGGTTGGACAAAGGGTCACACCGTTCACGCCATCTTAGCCAAACATTCGGATCCTTGACCGCATGGGAAAAGAGGTGAAAGCGAGTTTATTGGGTGTCTTGCATTGTTATTGGCTTGGTTCCATAGCCACTTTTGGAAAATAGAGAAAGTATCTTGCCGATTCATGTCGAGAAGTACTCCCCACTAGAGGAGATAGCGACTACGCTTAGAAGAGAGGATGTGTCAAGAAAAGCTGGATCGCGATCTTTCAAAACCTTCAAGAGGATGACATTGAGTGGAAGGCTCCTGGATGATTCAAGCGGGATCCTTTATCGTTCTGGAAGTTTTGACTGGTTCCCTATTGGGAATTTGGGGTGCCACGCCTCGCCCTTCTTTGGTCCTAAGGCGGTATGGTTCAAGGCGATTCGTACCAACGACATACTGGCTAGCTCGGTCTGAGTTTTCATATGAAGGGGAAGCTATAAAAAAGGGTTAAAGAGATTTCTAGTGCACGAATCGATTCACGTAATGAGAAGATTGTCTACGGGCGAGAACGACCACGTAATATATTGAATGGAGGCTAGGAGGTCAATGATAACATTCCGAGCCAAATCCGTAAGGCGCCCGATCAAGAGAAGAATGCATGCGAGTGGTCCCATCGAATTAGAGGTTGTAAAGCAAGATTTTGAACGGATGAGCTCGGAACTCGGAAAAGGATAGAAAGGTTAGAGGAAGAAAAGATGCTCCTCCGGTTAGAAGTGGACGGTCAAAATCGGAGAGGTCGAGAAACTTCGAAAAGGAAAACGAAAAGTAGAGGAAGACCGAGATGACTTGAAGACGGAATACAAGAGGATGCGCTTAACGATGAAAAACGCAGGATTAGGGAAAACTTCGGAGCAGTGGCAACAAGAGGTCCGAGAGGAAAGAGCCAAAGTCAGCAGTTGGGAGAAAAAGTTCCATGAAATACAAGCGCAAAAGGAAGACTTAGAGAAGGGCAGGACAGAAGACCAAAAAGAGAGAAAGGGATTAGAAGTTAGAATAGCTAAGCTTGGGCGATCTCTGCACCACTACCGAAGTCGAGACTCGGAAAGCCAACTAAAGTCAAGCCTAAACAGAATAGAGGAACTGAAAGGTAGGGTTGAAGAGTTAGAATCGGCATTGCATAGTAGCGAGCTCCGAATTGAGCTTCTGGAAACAAGAGAAAGACGTTGGGAGGAAGAGCTTCACCATTCCTGCGAGCAAGTTCGAAGTCGGGACTACCTCATGGGAGAAGCAGTAATCCAGATTCAGAAGTAGGCGATCACCTACGAACCTTGGTGAGGAGGCGACATAGTGGGCATGAGATATGGGCTACCAGGTCGTGATGAAGAGCTAATCTCTGCTTGGAAAGATCAAAACCTTAGGTCTTAGGGCTAGAACGTATTTGTAATCTACTTTATGTAAAGGGTTTTGCCTTCTAATAAAGTTTTCTAAAATGAAGTTGATCAGAATCGATGTCTTTTTCCTGCATTCATGCATTTGCATTACATCATATTACATGCATTAAAGTTTATAAAAAGAAGCCTAATTGGTTAAGATTAACAGAGAAACAAAAGAGAAACAAGAGAGAAGAAAAAGAAATCTGGGAACCAGACATCACTACGGGACTCGTGCTAAGAAAATGGATCAAAGATTCGAACAATTTCAGAAGGAGATACAAGAACAGATGCAGGAGCAAATAACGAAACTCCAGCAAGATATGATAGAACGGATGCAAGAGTCCCAAAACAACATGATGAGCGGTTATGCAAATATTAGCCAATGAACGAGGAAAAGGCATCGCTACTAGTTCAGGGAATAATGACGACCCTGCCTACCCTCCGGGATTTACCCCGCCAAACACTCAAGCACCACCAGAAATAGGTCCCCAAAGGACACCTTTTGTTATCAGGCCACAGTGCCAGGTTGAGACCGTAATGCCAGCGCACTTTCCGACTGGTTCAGGCAGTAATCCCGGAGAAGGTCCGGCTAACCCTATAGTCCCCGACTTTGATGAAATGGCTGAAATGGATAAGGCAAAAACAAACCTTCCCAAACAACTCGAGGATCGTTGCAAATGGTTAGAAGAAAAGTTTAAGAAATAGAGATCACGACCATCGCTACGGAGTGGACGCTAAAGACTTGAGCCTAGTCCCAGATCTCATACTTCCGCCAAAGTTCAAGACCCCGGATTTTGAAAAATACAATGGGACCAGTTGCCCTAAAGCGCACATCACGATGTTACGCTTCGGCGGATGGCGGGATATGTTAACAACGATCAACCGCTTATCCATTGCTTCCGAGATAGTTTGGCCGGAAATTTATGCCAAGTGGTACAATCACTCGATCGTACCAGATCAAGTCATGGAAGGACCTAGCACAGCCTTCCGAAACAATCTGAGCACGTAGCGATATAGCTCCCGACCGAATCACTCTCCAAAATATGGAGAAAAGCCAAACGAAAGTTTCAGCGGTATGCCCAATGGTGGAGGAAGTAGCCACGCAAGTTCACCACCGCTCCTAGAAAAAGAGACGACCATCTTTGTTTGTCAATACTTTGAAAGCTCCTTCATTAATCATATGCTTGGAAGTGCCACGAAAAGTTTTTACGATATTGTCTTTGTGGGAAATGATCGAGAATGCGATCGAAGCGGTAAAATAGAGGTGAAGAAAGTACTAGAAAGACTACCAAGAAGAGAGAGTGATATAAACAACATAGGAAAAGGTTATTCAAAACCTATTCTTTGTGAGCGACCAAGGACTATGACCCCGATCATCGTGAGCTCCTTTAGACAGAGTCCAACACAAGGCAAAATACGGAGAAAATCCAATTTACGCCTATCCCGGTCCTTACAAGGAAATGTACGAAATTATTTGACGACACGTTGTCTCCCCATTACTTAAAACCCTTGCAACCTGTGCACTTAAGTGGTATGATGCGAATGCAGTCTGAATACCATGCAGAATCGTGGGGCATTCTATGAAACCTGTCTCGCTTTCAAGAAACTAGTGGAAAGACTAATCCGGATGGGAGTTATAGAAGTCGATGACACCTCGGCAAGGGGCACCCGCTACCTAATCACGGGTCAACATGATGGCGAAGATGTGAGGAGAAGAGTAAAAGGATATTTCGATGTGAAAACCCCAATGAAACAGTGCGGAAGGAAATGATAAAAGGGATTGGTTGAGACATGTCCAAGGGGAGAACATGAAGAAACACGAAAGGGCTGTGAATTTCATAACTCGGAAGGGCACGAAATCCAAAGTTGTACTGAGTTTAGAATCTTTGGTTCAGACGATGGACAATAAAGAGCTAGAATTCTCTCGAAAGTAATGAAGGCGGAAAGAGGGTAACGTCAGACGTTAGAGAATGAGTCGAAGCCTGAGGTGAGCCATCCTTTAGTCACCATCTCCGATCAAAAGGCGATGAGTAAAAATTGTGATTGAAAGCCTACTACTTTTTCATCTGAAGACGACCAAAAGACTCCGGAGGTTATAAGCGCAACGTGACGATTCACGAAAAGGAGGTCCGTCAACAAAAGAGAGCCAGCGTATCAAGGATCGTGATCCAAAACCGCAACCTTTTCATATAAAGATGACAAGAAGGTCCTTGGAATTATAAGCGCAATGTGACAATTCACGAGAAGGAGATTCGTCCAACACTACAAAAGAAAACCAAGAGGAAGGTTTCTACACGCGCAGTGGAAAGCGCTACGACTTGTCAAACACAAAGACGGAGCACTCAAGAAGGAAAAACTCACCGGGCGAACAAAAGAAAGAAAAAGGGACCGAGCAAGAGGCACGTATAAACGAGCCAGTGAAGGAGGAAGAAGCTAGGGAATTCTAATGTTTCAAGCATAGTGAATACGAAGGTCGTAGAGAAGCGACTACATAAACAATAAGGCTCGCATATCGGTTGCTAGATTTACTATTGAGTTCAAGCACCGTGAACGCTACCGATGAAGGTATTGAACGAAACTTATGTTGCGAATGATATAACAGTTAACAAGCTGGATCGCCTGGTTAGCAACATAAGTGCCGATAACTTCATTTTCTTTAACGACGATGAGATTCCTCCGGGAGGTACGGGTTCCATCAAGGCTCTCCACATTACCACACGATGCAAGGGATATACATTACCGGGGGTACTAATCGACAATGGATCAGCACTCAATGTTCTACCACTAGCGACACTGAATCGATTGCCCGTTGATAGTTCTCATATGAAGGCCTGCCACAATATAGTAAGGGCATTCGATGGAACCGAGAGGAAAGTCATGGGAAGGATCGAGGTACCTCTCTTAATCGGACCAGGCACATATGAGGTGGACTTTATTGTAATGGACATCCAGCCGTCTTATAACTGCTTGCTGGGGAGACCTTGGATACACTCGGCAGGAGCAGTGCCCTCATCGTTGCATCAAAAGTTGAAATTAATCTCAGAGGGCCGTCTAGTAACCATAAATGCCGAAGAGGACATCATCGCAACCGTAACAAGCAATGCACCCTATTTAGAAGCCAACGATGAAGCAGCCGAGTGTTCCTTCCGTTCTTTGGAATTTGTCAATGCAACATTCGTCGCTGAGGGGAATAAGGTCCCAGTACCTCAATTATCCAAGACCACGAGAATGGGTCTACGACTGATAGTCGGGAATAGAGCTGTGCCAGAGAAAGGACTGGGAAGGTACCTCCAAGGAGAGATCGAGGTCCCTAGACTAAAAGAAAAACGAGACTTCTTCGGTCTAGGATTTAAGCCAAACGCCAAGCAAAAAAGAGAAGAGTTGGAAAAGAAGCAAGAAAGAAGGAAGGCACGTCTGAGGGGAGATGAGATGAAATGGCAACCTATGATAATTCCTCATATTCGTGAGACCTTTATATCAGGAGGGGTTATCTATTCGGGGCGAGAGACACAAAATGAGGAAGTCCTGCATGTCAATGCTGTATCTGAGGGGGAAATTGAGGAAGAAAATCGGAATGGCATTCGCCCTATGAGTAGGGTAGCGTTCTAAACAATTGATGTGGAGGAGATTCCTATAGCCTTTAGAACTTATTCGAGTAATACTCGAACACAATTATTGCTTTAAGTCTAGAAGCGATAAGAACCCTTTTGTGAAACATGAATTTGTATAAGCCATCGTTATTTTCAATGAAATACATCTCCGCTATCTTTTGAGCAAATTTTCTTTTATGTTCATTTCATTCATTCATTATTCTTTCTTTAAATATTCTCCTAAACATTTCTATTCTTCATTTATCATACCAATAAACATGCCTAGATTCTATGATCCTATGAGCCTTTATTCATTTCCATAATGTGTCTCCGGATATCAATGATTTGGGTAACGCTACCGATGACTCGAATGTCCTTTTGAGCAAGATATGGGTGCGGAAGATTTTCGAGGATTTTGGAGATGACCAAGGCGTGATTTAGCTCTGAGCTGATTAAGGATGGTAGAACAAGAGGAGAAACAAATCATACCTCACAAAGAATCGGTGGAAATAGTGAATCTAGGAGATGAACAAGAAAAGAAAGAAGTGAAGATTGGAGCCGGTATCACCGCAGAGACAAAGCAAGACCTTATTGAGTTACTCCAAGAGTTCAAGGATGTCTTCGCATGGTCATATCAAGACATGCCCGGGTTAAGCACTGATATCGCGGTACACCGTTTGCCCATAAAAGAAGAATACAAGCCGGTCCAACAGAAACTTCGGAGGATGAGGCCAGATGTTTTATTGAAAATAAAAGAAGAGGTAAAGAAGCAGTTTGACGCAGGGTTCTTGCAAGTGGTTAAGTACTCAGAATGGGTAGCCAATATCGTCCCCGTCCCTAAGAAAGATGGGAAAGTACGAATGTGTGTGGACTACAGAGATCTAAACAAGGCTAGCCCGAAGGACAACTTTCCGTTACCTCATATCGACACCTTGGTGGACAATACGGCGGGTTATTCCTTGTTCTCGTTCATGGATGGGTTCTCAGGATACAACCAGATAAAGATGCTTCCTGAAGACATGAATAAAACCACATTCATAACCATGTGGGGAACCTTTTGCTACAAGGTAATGCCATTTGGGTTGAAGAATGCGGGAGCAACATATCAGAGAGCCATGGTGACCCTATTCCATGACATGATGCACAAGGAAATTGAGGTTTACGTTGACGATATGATTGCCAAATCTCGGACAGAAAAGGAGTATATCCAAGTCTTAAGGAAATTATTTTTGAGGTTGAGGAAAGTCCAATCAAGCTTAACTTGACAAAGTGTACCTTTGGAGCAGTCGTGAAAGCGCTAGGATTTATAGTCGATGAAAAGGGATTGAGGTTGACCGGACAAAGTCAAGGCTATACAAGAATTGCCTCCACCTAAATGCATAAAAAGAAGTTCGAGGTTTCTTAGGAAGATTAAATTACATTGCTCGGTTCATTTCATAACTAATCGAGAAATGTGATCCCATATTTCGTCTTCTTAAAAAACACAACCCAGGTGTGTGGGACGAGGAATGTCAGAAGACCTTCGATAAAGTAAAGCAGTACCTGTCCAATCCTCCAGTATTGACACCGCCTAATCCAGAGAAGCCTTTAATCCTCTATTTGACAATCTAGATAATTCAATGGGATGTGTGCTCGGCCGACATGATGAGTCAGAAAGAAAGAAAAGCAATATACTACCTTAGCAAAAGTTCACCGAGTGTGAAACAAGGTACTCACCGATTGAGAAAATGTGTTGTGCCTTGGTCTGGACAACTCGGAGACTGAGGCAGTACATGTTGTATCATACGACCTGGCTCATCTCGAAGCTAGACCCACTAAAATACCTAATGGAGTCAACTACTCTTAATGGACGAATGGCTGATGGCAAATTTTACTTTACGAGTTTGACATAGTTTATGTAAACCGAAGCGATGAAAGGGAGTGCAATAAGCGGATTTTCTGGCTAGTAGAGCTCTGGCGGATTATGAGCCTCTGGATTTTGATTTCCCTAATGAAGACTTAATGTGCGTAGCAACCACTGAAGAAGATACCACGAAAAGTCGTCCTTGGCCCGAACTCGACGGGCATCGAACGCTATGGGCAATGGAATTGGGGCGATTCGGTGTCCCCAAACGGAGACCATTACCCATTTACCGCAAATTGGATTTTGATTGTACAAACAATATGGCGGAGTATGAAGCTTGTATCATGGGCATCCGTCTTTGCTATTGAACGCAAAATCAAGGTCTTTGGAAGTATACGGAGACTCCGCGTTGGTAATTTATCAACTTAAAGGAGAATGGGAGACGAGAGATCCCAAATTGGTCGAATACAAAAGATTGGTCCAAGAACTAATCAAAGAGTTCGATGACATCACTTTCAGTTATTTACCAAGGGACGAAAATCAGATGGCTGATGCTCTAGCCACATTGGCTTCTATGGTACGAGCAAACAACAAGGAGGATATGAGACCTATACAAATGAGCATTTATGAGGCCCCAGCCCATTGTCACAATGTCGAGGAAGAAGAGAAAATTGGCCCACCATGGTACCACGATATATTGCGGTATGTGAAGAATCGTGAGTACCCTGATCAAGCCACAGAGAATGAAAAAAAGGCGTTGAGGAGATTAGCATGTGATTACGTCTTGGATGGAGAAGTCTTATACAAGAAAAGGAAAGATCAAGTGCTGCTAAGGTGTGTGGACGCCGCCGAAGCTAAGTTAATCCTAGAAGAAGTCCACGAAGGTGTCTATGGAACTCACGCTAATGGCTTCACAATGGCCAGACAAATAATGAGGTTCGGATATTATTGGTCCACCATGGAGGGAGACTGTATCAACTATGCCAAAAAGTGTCATAAATGCCAGATTTATGGAGACAAGATTCATGTACCCCCGTCACCTTTGCATGTTATGACTTCTCCATGGCCATTCTCCATGTGGGGCATGGACGTCATTGGGCCAATATCTCCGAAAGCATCGAACGGGCATCGATTCATCTTTGTGGTCATTGACTACTTCACGAAATGGGTAGAGGCTGCCTCATATGCCAACGTCACTAAATCAGTGGTTAGCCGGTTTTTGAAGAAGGAAATCATTTGTCGATATGGAATGCCCGAGAGGATCATATCAGACAACGCACTAAATTTAAACAATAGCACGATAGCAGGGGTTTGTAGCCAATTCAACATCAAACATCACAATTCATCACCGTATCGCCCAAAAATGAATGGGACAGTGGAAGCAGCCAACAAAAACATCAAAAGGATAGTGGGGAAGATGATCGAGACTTACAAGGATTGGCATGAAAATTACCGTCAAGGCTTATGCTTATCGAACGTCCGTCAGAACCTCTCTTTGGGCAACACCTTTCTCATTGGTCTATGGGATGGAGGCGGTTCTACCTATCGAAGTGGAAATACCTTCTCTTGAGTATTGTCGAAGTGAAGTGGATGAAGTCGAATGGATCCGAGCTCGATATGATCGGTTGAACTTAATTGAAGAAAAGAGATTGAGGGCTATCCATCACGGTCGGATGTACCAAAAGCGAATGATGCGAGTTTACAACAAAAAGTTCGCCAAGGAATTCCACGAGGGGATCTCGTCTTTGAAAAAGATCCTTCCCATACAAAAGGATTTCGGAGGGAAATGGATGCCGAATTGGGAAGGACCATATGTGGTGAAAAGGCTTTCTCGGAGGGCACTAATCTTGGTGAGATGGATGGGAAAATCTACCCAATCCCATAAATTGATTCGATTAAAGTATTACGCTTGAAGAAGAGAAAGGCTAAAGTGAAAACCCGAAAAAGGCGCTTTACCAAAAAAAAAAAAACGGAGAGGCCGAAGTGAAAACCCGTAAAGGGCGCTTTGAGACCAAAGGGGTTTTGAGTTGAAAACCCGATAAGGGCGGCTCAAATTAAAAAGGAGGTGTGTGACAATCTTTTCCCCCAAAATTGGCAAAAGGAGGAATGTTACACCTCGGAACATCTACAAAGTACTGCAGATCTCCCAACACTTATTCAGCTCAAATGATCTTCGGAAGCATCCGGTGGTGAAGCTCAGGCTGCGATATCTGGGGCACCTACTTTTTCTTTTTACCCATTTTTTTGTACTCCAATAATGTTTACTTTTGTTGAATTAATCCAATTCCATTCTTTAAGAATTCCATTGTTATTTTAAATCTTTGAGTTGTTTGCAATTGAAATAACGACCCATTGACCCATAATGCTTCCATGAAACGAGTCCCGCCTATTACTCTGGAAGCTTCTAAATAGCGTAGGAACCTAAAACAAGACTGTTGTTCAGGAACCACCGCGCTTAGGGATTGGAAACATTCGAAGAAGAGAAGTCCAAAGTTATGACCATTTCTTGATTCGCAGCATAGACATCAAAGTAGATGTTGCCTCGTGCCATGACCTCGACGAGCGGCGAGCAATTATAGCCCTAAGATTATTTTTAAGGAAAATGAATCGTTCTCATGACATCTGCATTCATGCAAATGTCATCCGTAATATCATTTAGTTAGGAGCATCCGATTTATTACAATCATTGCATCTTAACGAAGATCATCATTCTCACGACATTCTGCCTTCATGCAAGTGTCATCCATTAGTTAGGAGCATTCGAGTCATTTTGACCATAGCATCCTCACCATTTGGCATAAACACAAAATCAAGTCTACAGGATATGTCCCTAAAGGACGGTGTAGCAACACTATCGAAGATTGTCCTATTACATTGATGGTAATAGGTTGAAGATTGTCCTATTACCATCAACCAGTGATGGAATAGGTTGAAGATTGTCCTATTACCATCAATCACTGATGGAATAGGTTGAAGATTGTCCTATTACCATCAACCAGTGATGGAATAGGTTGAAGATTGTCCTATTACCATCAACCAGTGATGGAATAGGTTGAAGATTGTCCTATTACCATCAACCAGTGATGGAATAGGTTGAAGATTGTCCTATTACCATCAACCGGTGATGGAATAGGTTGAAGATTGTCTATTGCCTTGACGGCGGTGGAATAGGCCAAAAATTGTAGATCTTGTCACCATAACCAGTGAGTGGGCAAGACCAGAAGGCAAATCATGGCTCTCAACCAAGAGGGAACACGATTTAGGCCACCTCCTATTGCCACCGACCAAAGATTGAATAGGTCAAAATTGTAGATCTTGTCGCCCTAACAGGTAGTGGGGCAAGATCGGCGAATCTTGGCTCCTAACCAAAGAGGGAACACGATTTAAGCCACCATCCTATTGCCATTGACCAGCAAAGTGGAATGGATCAAAAGAAAGTTGTAGATCTTGTCGCCTAACCAAGAATGAGCAAGATCGGCGAATCTGGCTCTCTAACAAAGAGAGAACATGATGTTGGCCACCCTCCTATTGCCATAGGCAAAAGTGGAATAGGTCAAAATTTGTAACTCCCGTCCCTAACCAAGAGAGAGTATGGTTAAGCTTTGGTCCTATCGCCTTAACTAGAGGTGGGATAGGTCAAGACCAAAGACCTCATCTCTCGAAGATACATCGATCAAAATAAACAAGTCACATCCTATTGAAATCGCAAAGAAGAGTGATTGAAGCCACATATCGGTGAAGTGAATCGAGCAACAAGGTGTGAAGGATCGGGATGAGGCTATTTGAAGAAAAGCACCGAGAGGCCAAGACTCATGAGGCGGTAAGGAACATCTTGGCTTCTTTGAGTCTTTGCTCTATTATCGTTACCGACAATGAGCAAAGAGGGCATTATGAAGCCCAAATTGCCCGAGGCCCAACAATCAAACAGCAAACCCAATTACATTAAAATTAATTACAAGCCCAATCAAAAACCCGGGCCCAATTACAAAATAATAGGCCCAAATGGCCCAACCCAACTCAGAAAAACAGAAAAACAAAAAGACAAAAACCCTAGCCTGCACTCTGACCTCTGCCCCACCTGCGCCGCACGTCTGACACCGCTCCGTCCGACCAGCTCCACCGCTCGAAACCTGCAAAACACGCAAAGACAACAATCTCAGCAGAGAAGGGACGGGTTCTTTTTATTTTTTTCTTTCTCCCTCTCGGTTATAAAAATCGGGCAAAAACAGTGTGAAAGGATGCCTTTTTTGAAGAGATCAATAGAAAACGAGGGAGTTTTTCGGAGAGAAAGAAAAACAGAGAGAGTATTAAGGAAAAAAGGGCCTTTTTTTCGAAAGAAAACAGAGAGGCTTAGAATATAAAAATCGTCAGAAATCGGAAACCAAAGAAACAAAAGGTTGTTTTTTTTTTAAACATTCCCGTTCTCGTCTTAATAAACTGCTACTTTTTATTTCCTTCTCTTTTCATCTGTTTATGGTTTTTATTCTTTATTTTTATTCTTTATTTTATTTTACTAATAATAGTAATAAAAGAGAAGGAGAAACTTACCGGACCCCGGTGTGTCGTCGAGTCTTCTCTCGTCGTCGAGCCAAATCGGACCCAAACGGAGGGTTTTTTTTTCTCCGGTTTTCAAAACAAAAGAGATTAGATCGAAAACATAAAATAAAAAAAATAAAAAGAGAATGACCTTTGAATTCCGTGCCACTGCACGGTGGCCGACAGCGATTGGAACGGCAATGGCGGCCGAGAATCCCCGGTGACCGACCTCTTTCAGAGAAAAGAAAGAAAGGAATCTATTTTTTTAAAGTCACTGAATGAAAAAAAAGGGTAAAATTTTGTTTATATAAAGATTACCAACGACGCGTCGTTTAGGGCGATGCAAAGGCCCCAAAGCGGCGTCGTTTAGCCTATGACCACAAGATGATTCGACCCGCCAGAGATCCGCGTGTTTTTGAAAGGAAGGATAATTGCGCTTTTAGCCCTTCCGCATTTTTTTATTGTTTTCAATTAAGTTTTGTTATTTTAAAATATGGCCTAAATTCAAACGGTTTTCAATTTGGTCCCTATAAAGCGGCGTTTAGACACTTTAGGTAATTTGCACTCCAGTCCCTCTTGTTTCAAGCAAGCATCACAATGGGGTCCTCTTCCCTTTTCGCTTATTATAAATTAACCCGTAAATTTTATTCTTAATGCAATTCGATCCTTTTTAGGTTATTTTGCAATTTACACCATTCTTACTTGTTTTTTTATTTTTTATTTTACTATTATTAATTTCTATTATCATCACTTATTATTTCCATTATATATCACCCTATTATTATTATTATTATTATTATTATTATTATTATTATTATTATTTTAGTCCTCTATTATTAATTATTATTATTATTTACCATTTCTATTACTTTATTACTAGTACTATTACTATTTTATTTTATTATTACCACTCTTATTTATTTTATTATTGTTCATTTATTAGTAAGTTATTATTTTTCATTATTAATTGTTTAATCTTCACCATTTATGAATTTTGCTTTATATTATTTTATTCACTATTTATTTATTTGCTATTCTATTTATTTATTTGTCACTTCATTTACTTATTATTTATTCATCCATTGCTCTTTTACTTTTTAGTATTTTAAAGTAATTTATTTATTTATTTATCATATTTTTTATTTATTGTTGTTATTATTATCATTCTATTTGTTCCTAAAGTCCCATTATCGTCAACCTTGCGTCATAATTTAGTTGCTCATTCATTTATTTATGAGAGTTAGATTTATTCATATATTCGCTTTATTTGTTGTATCATTACTTTGTCTAATATTAATCAATTAAATTTTCAAAATAAAGATGATGTTGGTATTTGAAAATTCGAGAAGATCGAGCCTAACTTATCGGGTTCCGGTTTTACTCGTTTATGTCAAATAACGGATATCTCTTTTGAAGTTGCAATTTTAAAACAAAATGCCTAATCTCGAATTGAAATGTCGTGCCCTAACTTACTGGACTCGACACTAAGATACTTGGGATAAATTTCTTTTCTAAAATAGAGGCAATCTTAGTATTTGAAATCTCGGAAATCGAGCCCTAACTTCTCGGGTTCGATTTCTCATTTGATTAATAACGGAAGATCCTCTCCAAATAAAACCAAGTTTCAAAAGGCAAGCTTAGTTTCGGAGTTTAAAGCATTGTGCCCTAACTTCTTGGACGTGATGCTTTACCTCTTGAAAATAAGAAAGCCTTAGCGTCCCCTCAATTTTAAAATAAAAGCATTGTATTTTGAATCCCTTTAAAGTTTTCAACAAATAGGATATCAATCAATCGCTTTGGTACCAATTTGAGGCGTGTCGAGGGTGCTAATCCTTCCTCGCACGTAATCGACCTTCAATCCGTTTTCTCAAAGTTCGTGGACCAAAAAGCATTGTTTTAGTAAATTAAATGTTTTATTAAAACGAAGGTGATCCGATCACACCAAATAAAGATCGGTGGCGATCCTTTTTCTTCTTCTTTTAAAAATCGAGTAAATAGCGTTGTTTAAGTTCCCCAAAAAAAAATGGTTAATGATGTTTCAACACTAACAATGTCAGGTTAATTGTTCATTGAAGATGCCAAACACCATTTAAGTTTTTCACATCGATTGGAATAGGATAATTATTATGAAATGATTAAATATTTTGACATTCTTAACTAATGAGTTTCTTGTGAAATATTTAAAGTTTAAACTATAATAAAATAATTTAATTTTGAAATAGTTGAGGATAAAATTTAATATCAAACTTAACATCTAAATTGAATTACCAAAAATGTCGAAAATTTAAAATTTTTTTACATGTTTAGGTCATTTTCTCGGAAAATGATGGGAATAGATTGATTTTACGAAAACGCTTCCAAGTGGAAGCGTTTTGAGGTGAAATGTAGAAAAGCGCGTCCAGTTAGAAGTACTTTCCTCTCATGGTCAACTACCCCAACGACTCTCCCCCTCAACAGTCATCTTTCCATTTCTATATAACCTTCCCATTTCATTTTTCTATCCAATTCAATCTCAAATCTCACTCTCTCACATTCTCAAATCTCTCTTAAATTTCTCTCAATTCCCTCATAATTTCTCACTAAAAATTTGTATCTCTCTCAATTCAAATTTTTAAAGAAATTATCTTAAGTTTTTAAAATATTTTTATATTACAATTTATTTCTTGTTTTTCAAATTAACAATGGCACCATCTCTAATTCGTTTGGATGAGAAGTACATTTTGTCGATCAATTGCAAATGGTAAGAATTTTTTATTATATATTTAATGTAATTTAATTTAAATATTTTATTATTATATTGGAAATTAATATTTTGCATGTTTTTTTATATATAAGCGGAAGATCAAATTTTGGAGACTTATAATCGTAATTTACTCGCTCCTCCATCACCCTTAATCGAACTGTACTTAAGAGATGTCAGATTTTTGCACGTAGCCCTTATTGGTCGGGGGTGTAAATTAGACCCCACACTTGTAAGCAGCGTTGGTGGAAAGGTGGAGACCTAAGACGTACATATTCCACCTTTCATGGGGTGAGTGCACTATCACTCTGGAGGACGTGTAGTTACAGCTCGGGTTACTGATGGATGGGTCACTAGTGACTGGGTCAGTTCACATAGCCAATTGGAGAGACATATGCAAACAAATTTTGGGGTGGGTTCTAGAAACCATTTTTGGGGCTCGGATAGATATGAATTGGCTAAGAAGAAATTTCAATGGGCTTGATGAGGATTCGACTGAAGTCCAAAGAGAACAACATGCTCGGGCATACACCCTTATGATTATTAGGGGTTTCCTAATGTCCGATAAGTCACAAATCTCATCCATCTAAGGTGGCTTCTAAAACTCGTCAACTATAAGGAAGTAGGCGAACTCAACTGGGTGACCAAACTAGAAAAAAACAAAATCGGTGGTTGTATGCTTCTACTAAAATCATAGGTGCAATACCGACTGCCATATTTTTGTTCTCAAGCGGACTTCCTTATACATTCCCACTCGTAACACGGAAAAATTCATTAGTCAATATGTAACAGCCCAATTTAGGGCCTGGTCGGAATAGTGGTGCAAGACCACAAATCTAAAGTAGAAATATTTGTTTTATGATTATTTTAGACTTATGATGTGATTGCATGATTGTGTGAAAATTTCATGAGGAAATTTTATTTACTAGTGAATAATTTGTCCATTAGGACTAAATTGCAAAGATTAGAAAATAATATTGTAGAAGATTTAAGTATGAAATAGCATCATAAAAATTATTAGAAGCCCTTATTTAGCAATTAGACCATTAAATGTTAAGATGGACAAAATTGGGCATGGGAAGGAAAAATCTTAAGGAAGGGCCTTAAGGACATTTTTGTCATTTGGTTAATTAATGAATTAAAAAGGGAAAAAGAAGTCAAAATTGTGTTCATCTTCTTCTGCCATGGCCAAAAATCACTAAGGAGACATAGCTAAGGTTTCTTCAACTTCCAAGCTTGATAGTAAGTGCATCCTAGCCCCATTTTTAATGTTCTTCGTATTTCTGAGATCCTCGTAGCTCGATTTAGCTATTTATAGCTATATTTTGATCTAGGGTTTATGTTAAAAAATTTACCCATGTATGACATGCATGTATTTTGATGTTTTATGGAAGAATATGAAAGTTTGATGTAGAATAAACATATTTTTCTAAGTGATTTTCATGAAAAATGCATAAAAAGACTAAATTGTAAGAGTTATAAAATGGTCATACATGGGTGAAATAGTGGAAATTAGAGGCTGTTATAGTTAAGAAAATGATTCGGCTAGGCTTGAAATGCAAGAAAGTGGAATGAAAATAATTTTACGAGCCTAGGGGCAAAAGTGTAATTATGTGAAAGTTTAGGGGCAAAATTGTAATTTTTCTAAAGTGTGATTCATGAGTCAATTTAGTAAATTTGAGTATTAAACAAGTGAAATTGTTATTATAGATCAAGAAACACGAAGCTGGGACTGAAACCAAGGCAATAACAAAGTGTCGGACTAAATCGAACATTTACACGCATTTTGAGTACCGATGTAAGTTTGTGTGAAATTAAGACTACATATGTTATTATGTTTAAATTACTTATTATTTTGAGAAATGTATATTATTTTCATGAAGTTGATTAATGATGTTTTGATAAGAAAATAACGAGAATATGCTAAGTGAAGTCCTGATTGAAATTTCGGAATAACGAGGATACCTATGTCACAACATGAGATAAGGAAGGTCCCATACAAGACCATGTATGGGACATGGCATCGACACCGAATGCAGGTCCCGTATAAGACCATGTCTGGGACATGGCATCGACACCGAATGTAGATCCCGTATAAGACCCTGTCTGGGACATGGCATCGGCATCGAATAAGGAAGGTCTGGTGTAAGACCTTGTCGGGGACATGGCTTTGGCACCAAAGGAAGATTCATGTAAGACCATATCTGGGATATGGTATCGACATCTATGTACGATCTCATGTAAGACCATGTCTGGGACATGGCATCGACATCGAGCTAAGAGATCCTGTGTAAAACCATATTTGGGATATGTCTCGGTATTATGAGGCAATCCCATGTAAGACCATATCTCCGATATGGCATTGGCATCATGATACATGTATGATGAGGTTAAGTATCCTCTGATATTCCAAGTAGTTCAATGGGCAAAAGAGCTAAGTATGTAAAGATGCTATAGAGATAAACTATACAAGGATGATAATGAGTTCCATTTATGTTAAGGATGATGATGATTTAAGTTTATGTTCAAGTTAGCATAAGTGCTAAATTATGTGCTGAAGTGATACAGGTACCATAAGTAAAATACGAGCTATGAAATCCGTAATGTGATATATGATGGGTAAGAATAAGTATGAGTAAGTATGTCAAGTACTTGAGAACTTGTGTTGCTAATGTTCCATGATGAATTGATTTTACTATGAGTATTATGTTGCTATATTAACTCATGCAAACATACTAAGCTATATGCTTACCTCTCTCTTTTCCCTTTTCCTTGTAGTATCGCCAAGCTAGCTTAGAGATCGTAAAACGTCGGATCTCAGATCACACTATCAATCATTCTTTTGGTATAGTAAAGTTGATTTATTTTGGGTATGGCATGTATAGGAACTTGGTCATTTTGTACTATGTCATATTTGAGAGCCAAAGTGTTGGCAACTAATGTTATACACTCATTTTGTATATGGTCATAGGGAATTGGCCAATATTTGTCAAGTTTCATATTTTAATGATGATAAGTTTCATGAAGGGAAAGTTTATGCAAATGATGAGGTAAAATGTGAAGTGTTTGAATGATGATTAATGGTACTTTATAGGGTATTGTTGTCTTATCATGTATTGCTTGTGTTGGTATATGTGCGTTTATGTTTCAGGGTGGCAATTGGCTTGGTAAATAGCCTTCTAATTGTCTACACGGGTAGACACATGGGCGTGTGTCTAAGCTGTGTGTGACACACGGTCAACCTCCATTGGTGTGTTGATAGGCCGTGTGTCCCCTGTATCAAATTTACGAGAATTTGATTCGTCACACGGGCCAACACACGGGCATGTTCCTAGGCTGTGTGCCCTTAAGAGTTTACTGACGTCATAAACAAAATGCTAAGGTTTTCACACACGGGTGAGCACACGGGTGTGTCTAGGCCGTGTGAGGTACACGGGCTTAAGACATGGGCGTGTGTCTGGCCATGTGAAAACCCCTCTAGGTTCAAAATAAAAATTAAATTCCACATAGGCTAGGAACATGGGCATGTGTGACCACATGGCCTGCCCACACGGGTGTGTTCCATTTCACACGGGCGTGTTCCATTTAACACGGGCATGTGGCCCCTGTTTAGACAAAAATTTTTTAAGAGCGTAAAAGTTTCCAGATTAATTCTAAAACCTCTCGTATGTATGTTTAGGGCCTCGTAGGCCCATAATAAGGATTTTATGAATATGAATGAAAAGTTTTAAGTTTGAAAAGAAATTTTATAGCCCGATAATGTATGTTTAAGCAAGTTAAGTCCGGTAATGCCTCATATCTTGTTTTGGCGTTGAGCACGGGTAAGGGGTGTTACATTTAGTGGTATCAGAGCTACGGTTTAGTCGATTCTCAGACTAGTGTAGTGTATGCATGAGTATAGCTATACTTGTCATACACATGGGTATTTGCATTATGATAGTGTGACGACTCTTGACGATTTAAATTGTGTCTTCATATAGTAAATGGATCCCAATAGAGCTGTGGCAGATGATGTAAATAGTAACGCGCTGACTCTCGCTGAAGAGACAGTGCCGAATAAAAATGAGAATATACCTACGATCGTGAATCAGAGAGGAGGAGAAGAGGCTAGGGAAGCCTTTCTCTACATGATGAACGTATGGTATATGGAGTTTGTTCATATAAAACTGAATGCACAACCCCCTCCACCTCCGCTTATTCCTCAACCCACCCTGTAGCTCCCAAGTGGTAGAAGTGGTAAGAAGAGAAAAGCCTCCGGTTGATAGGATCCGAAAATAAGGGATCGAGAAATTTTGAGCTAGTAAAGATAATGATCCAGAAAGAGCAAAATTTTGGCTTGAAAATACCATCAGGGTATTTGATGAGTTATCTTGCACACCTGAAGAGTGCATGAAATGTGTAGTTTCTCTCTTGAGGGATTCAGCTTATCAGTGGTGGAATACCTTTGTGTCGATCATACCAAGGAAAGGGTCACATGAGAGTTTTTCCAATAAGAATTCCGGAAAAAGTATATCAATCAAAGATTCATTGACCAGAAAAGTAAGGAATTCCTTGAACTGAAACAAGGTAAGATGGCAGTAACCAAATATGAGCGAAAATTTGTAAGGCTCAACAAATACACTTGAGAGTGTGTATCCACTGAAGCTATTATGTGTAAATGATTTGAGGACGGACTAAATGAAGATATTAGATTGTTTGTTGGCGTCCTTGAGTTGAAGGAATTTGTTGTGCTAGTCGATCGGGCTTGTAAAGTTGAGGAATTGGTGAAAGAGAAAAGAAAAGTTGAGATGGAGTCTTGTGACTCAAGAAAGAGACAAATGAACAAGCCATTTCAATCTTCATCCAAGAAGTCAAGAGACTTCCTTACTCGATCAGCTACTTCAGTCGTGTTTTCAAATAGAAGTAAGAGTAAATAGTACTCGGGATTAAAGCTCAGACTACCTCAGGTTCTAGTGTTGGGAACACGTGACCAAATAGACCAAAATGCCCACAGTGTGGCAGACGTCATCCTAGTGAGTGCCGAACGCATGAGAGGGCCTGTTTCAAGTGTGGTTCTCAAGATCATTTTATTAGAGAATGCCCTGAGGTGATTGAAAAAGAGAAAATTCAGAGTTTAAGAGTAGGAAGCACTACTAGAGGAAGACAATAGAGAAACCCAGGAAGTGGGACGAGTAGTAAGAATACTCCCAGAGAACAGGTTGCAAGATCTGAGGGTAGAGCGCCTGCAAGGACTTATGCCATTCGCACTTGCGAAGAGGCATCATCCCCTGATGTAATTACGGGTACATTTTCTCTCCATGACACTAATGTTGTTGCTTTAATTGATCCGGGGTCTACCCATTCATACATTTGCATGAAATTAGTATCTAGTATAAGCATGCCTGTTGAGTCTCCAGAGTTCATAATTAAAGTGTCCAATCCCTTAGGAAAATGTGTATTAGTTGATAAGGTATGCAAAGATTGCCTATTGATGATTGGAGGTCATTATTTTAAGGCAAATCTCATGCTATTGCCATTTGATGAATTTGATATAATTCTTGGTATGGTCTGGTTAACCACTCATAATGTGACAGTAAATTGTGGAAAGAAATACATTGAATTGAGATGTGAAAATGGGGACACTTTTCGTGTTGAATCAGATGAACAAGATAGATCACCTGTAGTGATCTCTGAAATGTCTGCTTAGAGGTATGTAAGAAAGGGGTATGAGGTATATCTTGCTTTTGTGATGAATGCCAAAGAAACTGAGTTAAGAATTGAATCAATAGTGATAGTATATGAATATCCAGATGTTTTCCCCGAAGAATTGCCAAGGTTACCTCCGGTTAGATAGGTTGAATTTGGTATCGAGTCAGCTCCTGGTACGACACCGATATCGATTGCTCCATACAGAATGGCTTCAACTGGGTTGAAGGAATTGAAGGCACAGTTACAAGAGTTGACGGACAAAGGTTTTTCAAGACCAAGTTATTCTCCGTGGGGTGCTCCAGTGCTATTTTTTAAAAAGAAAGATGGTTCCATGAGACTATGCATAGATTATCGGCAACATAATAAGGTAAACGTGAAGAACAAGTATCCATTGCCAAGGATTGATGGTTTTTTCGATCAATTGAAAGGAGCCACTATGTTTTCCAAGATAGATTTGAGGTCGTGATATTATCAGTTGAGAGTAAAAGACTTAGATGTGCCGAAGACTGCATTTTGAACAGGGTATGGGCACTATGAATTTTTAGTCATGCCTTTTGGCTTAACAAATGCCCCTATGGTGTTTATGGATTTAATGAATTGTATATTTTGACCGTACTTGGATAAGTTTGTTGTGGTTTTTATTGATGATATACTGATTTATTCTCGTGATGAGAATGAACATGCTAAGCACTTGAGGATGGTTTTACAGATTTTGCAAGATAATAAGTTGTATGCCAATTTTAGCAAAAGTGAGTTTTTCCTCAAAGAGGTTGGATTTTTGGGGCACATTGTCTCGGAGATGGAATCCGAGTCAACCCAAGTAAGATTTTAGCTATTGTTGATTAGAAATCGTTGAAGAATGTATCAGAGGTTAGAAGTTTTCTGGGCCTAGCTGGCTATTACAGACGATTCGTCAAGGGGTTTTCTATGATACCTACTTCGATGACGAAGTTGTTACAAAAAGATGTAAAGTTTGAGTGGACAGAAAAGTGTCAGCAGAGTTTCGAGAAACTAAAAGCATTGTTAACAGAGGCTTCAATTCTAGTGCAACCTGAGCTAGGAAAAGAATTTGTGATCTATTGCGATGCATCCTTGCATGGTTTGGGCTAGTGTGCTGATGTAAGAAGGCAAGGTGATAGCATATGCCTCTAGATAGTTAAAACCACACGAGAAGAATTACCCGACGCATGATTTAAAGTTAGCTACCATTGTATTTGCATTAAAGATATGGAGACATCATTTGCATGGTGAGAAATGTCAGATATTCACCGATCATAAGAGTCTAAAGTACTTGATGACTCAAAAGGAATTGAATTTGAGGCAACGAAGGTGGTTAGAGCTGATAAAGGATTATGAGCTAGTCATTGATTACCACCCAGGAAAGGTGAATGTAGTCGCCGATGCTTTGAGTAGGAAATTCTTGTTTGCATTGAGGGCTATGAATACACGGGTGACTTTGTCAGATGATGGTTCCATTCTAGCTGAGTTGAGGGCTAGATCGATGTTCCTTCAAGAGATTTATGAGGCTCAGAAAGATGACAGTGACTTGTAAGCCAAAAGAGTTTAGTGTGAGTCGGGTGTTGAGTTTGACTTTTAGATTAATTTCGATGAATGTCTGATGTTCAGAGATAGAGTTTGTGTACCGAGAAATGATGAGCTTATTCAAAAGATTTTACACGAGGCACATAGTGGATGCTTATCTGGACATTCGGGTAGCACAAAGATGTATAACGATTTGAAGAAATGGTATTGATGGTTGAGTATGAAGAAAGATATTTCTGAGTTTGTATTAAGATGCTTGATTTGTTAGCAAGTAAAGGCTGAACACCAAGTACCTTCGGCTCTACTTCAACCTATTATGGTTCCCGAGTGGAAATGGGACCGTATTACTATGGACTTTGTAACGGGTTTACCGTTGACACCGAGCAAGAAAGATGCCGTATGAGTTGTGGTAGATAGACTTACGAAGTTGGCCCATTTTATACCTGTACATGTAGATTATTCACTTGATAAGTTAGCAGGCTTGTATGTTTCAGAGATTATAAGACTACACAGAGTGCCTTTGTCGGTTATATTAGATAGAGATCCGAGATTCATGTCCCAATTTTGGAAAAAGTTGCAAGAAGCTTTGGGCACAAAGTTGAGTTTTAGTATGGCTTTTCACCCACAAACAGACAGATAGTCGGAGACATTAATATAGATACTTGAGGATATGCTTCGATGTTGTGTTCTTGAGTTTCTAGGCAGCTGGGAAAAGTACCTATCATTGGTAGAGTTTGCCTATAATAACAATTTTCAGTAGAGTTTGAAAATGTTGCCTTTTGGGGATTTGTATGGGCTTAAGTGTTGAACGCCTTTGTATTGGACTGAACTCAAGAAAAATCAAGTTCATGGGGTCAATTTGGTTATAAAAACTAAAGAGAAAGTAAGAGTGATTAGAGATTGTTTAAAAGCTACTTCTGATAGACAAAAATCCTACTCGAATTTGAAACGAAAAGAGATTGAATTTGAAGTTGGTGATAAGGTGTTCTTGAAAGTGTCACCATGGAAGAAAGTTCTCAAATTCGGCCGGAAAGGCAAATTGAGTCCGCGCTTTATTGGACCATATGAGATCATTGAGAGGATAAGGCCGGTAGCCTATTGATTGGCCTTACCGTCTGAGTTAGAAAAGATTCATGATGTGTTTCATGTGTCTATGTTGTGAAGCTACCGATCAGATCCTTCGCATGTGATTACACCTACAGAGGTTGAAATTCAACTTGACATGACATATGGCGAAGAACTGGTTAAGATTCTAGCACGGGAAGTCAAACAGCTAAGGAATAAAAGTATAGCTCTTGTGAAAGTATTATGACAAAGACATGGGGTAGAAGAGGCTACATGGGAGCCCGAGGAGGCTATGAGAAACAAGTACCCAAACCTTTTTGCTATTAAGATTTTTGGGGACGAAAATCCCTAAGGGGGTGAATTGTAACAGCTCGATTTAGGGCCTAGTCAGAATAGTGGTGTGAGACCACAAATTCGAAGTAGAAATATGTGTTTTATGATTTTTATTAGACTTATTTTGTGATTGCATGATTGTTTGAAAATTTCATGAGGAAATTTTATTTATTAGTGATCAATTTGTCCATTAGGACTAAATTGTAAAGATTAGAAAATATAAGATTCTAGAAGATTTAAGTATGAAATAGCATCATAAAAATTATTAGAAGTCCTTATTTAGCAATTATACCATTATATGTTAAGATGGACAAAAATGGACATAAGAAGGAAAAATCTCAAGGAAGGGCCTAAAGGGCATTTTTGTCATTTACTTAATTAATGAATTAAAAAGGGTAAAAGAAGTCAAAATTGTGTTCATCTTCTTCTCCCATGGCCAAAAATCACTAAGGAGCCATAGCTAGGGTTTCTTCAACTTCCAAGCTTGATAGTAAGTGCATCCTAGCCCCGTTTTTAATGTTCTTCGTATTTTTGAGATCCTTGTAGCTCGATTTAGCTATTTCTAGCTATATTTTGAGCTAGGGTTTATGTTCAAAAATTTACCCATGTATGACATGCATGTATTTTTATGTTTTATGGAAGAATATGAAAGTTTGATGTAGAATAAACATATTTTTCTAAGTGATTGTCATGAAAAATACATAAAAGGACCAAATTGTAAGAGTTATAAAAATGGTCATACATGGGTGAACTAGTGGAAATTAGAGGCTGTTATAGTTAAGAAAATGATTTGGCTAGGCTTGAAAAACAAGAAAGTGGAATGAAAATAATTTTATGAGCCTAAGGGCAAATTATGTGAAAGTTTAGGGGCAAAATTGTAATTTTTCTAAATTGTGATTCATGAGTCAATTTAGTCAATGTGAGTATTAAACAAGTGAAATTGTTATTATAGATCAAGAAACATGAAGCCCAGACTGAAACCGAGGCAAGAACAAAGTGTCGGACTAAATCAAACATCTACACGCATTTTGAGTACCGAGGTAAGTTTGTGTGAAATTAAGGTTACATATGTTATTATGTTTAAATTACTTATTATTTTTAGAAATGTATATTATTTCCATGAAGTTGATTAATGATGTTTTGATAAGGAAATAACGAGAATATGCTGAGTGAAGTCCCAGTTGAAATTTTGAAATAACGAGCATACCTATGTCACAACATGAGATAAGGAAGGTCCCGTATAGGACCATGTATGGGACATGGCATCGACACCGAATGTAGGTCCCGTATAAGACCATGTCTGGGACATGGCATCGGCACCGAATGCAGATCTCATATAAGACCATGTCTAGGACATGGCATCGACATCGAATAAGGAAGGTCCCGTGTAAGACCATGTCCGGGACATGGCTTCGGCACCAAAGGAAGATCTTATGTAAGACCATATCTGGGATATGGCATCGACATCTATGTACAATCTCGTGTAAGACCATGTCTGAGACATGGCATCGACATCGAGCTAAGAGATCCCATGTAAAACCATATCTGGGATATGTCTTGGCATTATGAGGTGATCCTATGTAAGACCATATTTGGGGTATGGCATTGGCATCGTAATACATGTATGATGAGATTGAGTATCCTCTGATATTCCGAGTAGTTCAACAAGCAAAAGAGCTAAGTATGGAAAGATGCTATAGAGATAAACTATACAAGGATGATAATGAGTTCCATTTATGTTAAGGATGATAATGATTTAAGTTTATGTCCTAGTTAGCATAAGTGCTAAATTATGTGCTGAAGTGATATAGGTACCATGAGCAAAATACAAGTTATGAAATCCTTAATATGATATATGATGGGTAAGAATAAGTATGAGTAAGTATGTCAACTACTTGAGAACTTGTGTTGCTAATGTTCCATGATGAATGGATTGTACTATGAGTATTATGTTGCTATATTAACTCATGCAAACTTACTAAGCTATATGCTTACCCCTCTCTTTTCCCTTTTCGTTGTAGTATCGCCAAGCTATCTCGGTGATCGTAGAATGTCGATGCTCGGATCACACTATCAATCATTCTTTTGGTATAGTAAAGTTGATTTATTTTGGGTATGGCATGTATAGGAACTTGGTCATTTTGTACTATGTCATATTTGAGAGCCAAAGTGTTGGCTACTAATGTTATACACTCATTTTGTATATGGTCATAGGGAATTGGCCAATATTTGTCAAGTTTCATATTTTAATGATGATAAGTTTCATGAAGGGAAAGTTTATGCAAATGATGAGGTAAAATGTGAAGTGTTTGAATGATGATTAATGGTTCTTTATAAGGTATTATTGTCTTATCATGTATTGCTTGTGTTGGTATATGTGTGTTTATGTTTCAAGGTGGCAATTGGCTTGGTAAATAGCCTTCTAATTGTCCACACAGGTAGACACACAGCGTGTGTCTAGGCTGTGTGTGACACACGGTCAACCCCCATGAATGTGTTGATAGGCCGTGTGTCCCCTGCATCAAACTTACGAGAATTTGATTTGTCATATGGGCCAACACACGGGCGTCTGCCTAGGCCATGTGCCCTTAAGAGTTTGCTGACGTCATAAACAAAATGCTAAGGTTTTCACACACGGGTGAGGACACAGGCGTGTCTAGGCCGTGTGAGGTATACAGACTAAAGAAATGGGCATGTGTTTGGCTGTGTGAAAACCCTTTAGGTTCAAAATAAAAATTAAATTCCACATGGGCTAGGAACATGGGCGTGTGTGACCATACGGCCTGCCCACACTGGCGTGTTCCATTTCACAAGTGGCGTGTGGCCCCTGTTTAGGAAAAAATTTTCTAAGAGCGTAAAAGTTTCCAGATTAATTCTGAAACCTCCCTTATATAGGATGTTATGAATATGAAAGAAAAGTTTTAAGTTTGAAAAGAAATTTTATAGCCCGATAATGTATGTTTAAGCTAGTTAAGTCCGGTAATGCCTCGTATCCTATTCCGGCATTGGACACGGGTAAGGGGTGTTACACCATATATTTACCATAATATAATTATTTAAATTTAAATTGTTGTGTTAACATATTATTTCAATAGGTGGAACTGTGGGTTGAGTTACATGGGACTACCCGACGAGCTTTGAGATATGCAGCTTCTGTTAGACCAACAATCGGAGCGAAGGTATGTATTTTTTAAATTTAAATTATATAATATTAACATAGTTCATTTAAAAATTAGTAGTATATAGATAACTAAAATTTTTATTATTTTAATATAGTTTGAATGGACGCCTTACTCTGATTCGACAATTCAAGAATGCATCCCGTCGAAATTCTTAGTCAATCCCAACATCTGGCACGTGAAGGTGCCATTGGTAGTGTACGTTACCCTAGAGATGCATGAGTCAGATAGAGTGTTGCGGCAATTTAGGTTTAGGTAATCGATTCTAGTGGCACCCCAAGAGCTTGATGATCTGCATCCTATCAACTTACGAAGGAGGACAAATGAGAATTGGACTACATTCCACGCCCAATATATCAACATGTGGAACAATAGGTATGAGTTTTTACCTACTTGTTAGGCCATTGTCGCTCATGATTTAGATTGCTATTTGAAGTACATGCCATGGTTTAGGGTCTATGGCAAGCCATATCTGCTAGGTGAAGAGGCGAGGGGCAGGCCACCACATATGAGAAGGCTACGACAGGCGCCTAAGAATCTAAGGCAAGGAGGCCACTATGGAGTTGGCAATGCGGGTCGATTGTCTACATCGATGTAAGACCCGACATTGATGGTCGTACCACCCCTCGATAAGTATGACTCGACTTATTTTGGTGCTTATACTAACCCCTTCTTTTTTACACAAGAACTACACATTGCACCACATTTTCCTGCTTCTACTTTGATGTTAGGTTTTGCTTATGGACCTCCATCCTCGAAATATTACACATCGATGTCATCGAAATTTCTGACGACCACAATGCCGATGACGACATATAGGTCGTCTATGTTTGGTGCACCGACCAGGAGTCTAATCACTATGCCACCGGTGTATGAGACACAATATAGTTATACCCTTATGCCAATGGTGTTGCAAACACCTTCGGGGTCATTGTTTTACCAAGGTGGACTATCTTTTCAACCACCTATTCCTAGATCAAAGGATACATGATGGAAATTGAGGAGCAAGTGATTGTAATCAAATAAAGACGAAGGTAAGAAGATGAGAGGTGAACACCAAAACCTATATTGAAAGTTGAACCAAGAAGGAATCCGGCTCGAAACCGTCGACCACCACGATGTGGCACACATTCTGACCGGGGATTGGAGTGATTTATTTTATTTTTGTACTTGTCATGTAATTTTTAAAAAATATGCAATGTTTTTATTGTATCATTGTTGTACATCCTTATGGTTTTAAATAAATATCATTTTTGCATCAAAATTGGTTTTCGTTGTCATTTTATATTATTAAATCAAGTACGCATGAGAACAATAGGATAAAGTTTTATTAAAAACACGTGTTTACAAATTACAACAAAATATGTGTAGGAATGAAAAAAAATCAACAAATAGATTGCAATTAATAAATTAATAAATAGGCTAAAAAAATTAATAAATCTATTAATGAGGTGTTGTCCTTATATCATCTCGTCGATGTGGACATGAAGGCATTGTATGCCTCGAGTTCCTACACCACCCACATAACCTCAATTGATTTGACTTCTCCCAAATGTCAATGTTGTCACGTATCTGAGTCGATATCGGTCGACATTTTGGTTTTGTGACACAATGATCTATTAGGTGACAACTTGAATGGAGTGGTCGATATAGACGATCACAAATGTTCATCTGGGATCAGTGGGAATACGTTTCTTCACATGTTATACATGTGTTCCAGTTTGTACACTCTGTCAACAAAGGTGATGTGATCCAAATGTAGATTTTCTAAATAATGCAATTGCATAAGCACATGGAAAACAAAGTGTGTCATATCTCCCACAATCGCAAGTCCATTATCTTAGGTCTACCCAGTATGCACCCCCAACAATACCTTGGTCTGGTCTACCAAACTTTGCAACCCAAAACCATATGTCTTCATGCAAGTGGAACACTAGATTCATACAGTTTGCTCGTGTTATAGCCTTTTTAATTTCTTTCAGTACGTCCTCGCTCCAAACATGGTTGCCTTGCATCTGTCCAACATATTTAGCCTCTTACTTTGGAAAAAAGTTCAACCAAACAAAATATGTTTCTTTGACAACTGAGGTTATCGGCAAATGATGCGTTCCCTTCATTATGGAATTGATGCATTTCACTAGGTTTGTCGTCATGTGCCCATATCATAGACCCCTTTCAGACGATTGTGTCAACCAATTGAAGGGTATGTTGGATTGGTAGCTCGTACCCACATCGTTAACAGTGCATAAGTTTTCTAACATTTCATGGAAATGGTATCGGACGAGCTCGTAGCTTGTCGAGGAAAGTAAATAGGTTATCCATTGATCACAACATCTACTAACTGGCTAAATATCAAACAATTGATATTGTGGTGAATACATACCCATGTTGATCACTTGTGCGCGCTGAGCTGTAGAATTGTATTGTCTATGGTAGTTCACCGCAACATGTCTTAGACAATACCTATGATGTGTGCGGTCCCAAAAGCTTCCCTTCCGTTCAATTGCAGCCAGTATTCTAAGTCCCATGTCAGAGATGACACATATATCGGGTTGTGGGAAAACATGCCTCTTCAACCTAGAAAGAAATAAATCTCAATCGTCTGCTGACTTTCCCAGCATTATTACAAAAGCAATTAGCAAGATTTTTTGATTGCAATCCTATGCCACAACTAATCGTGTGCGAGTCTTAAAAATTTATAAAAATAATGATCGAACCTAGAAACTAACTAAGACAACGATGGAGGCAAGCGCACCTATCGAACAGTAGTACAATTTAGTGGCAAGACCGGATTGTCGAACCTAATGGAACCAAAAGTACTAATACTAACTTTCTTTTTATTATTTAGCCTAAGAATTAAGGAAAATTTTATCTAATCTAAAATTAACTAACTACTAAGCTAAAGATGTGGAGAAAAAGAGAAGAAATTAAGGAAAAATTTGAGAGAAAATCGATTGATTTATACAATACCCGAGGAAGAATCCACCTAGACTTCACTTGTTATCTAACTCTGAATTAGATGATTTATTCACTTGACTTGATCCGTAGGATTCCCTAATTTATATTAATACCTCTCTTGAGGCTATTAACATCTAACCCTAGGTTGATTAATTGAAATCTCTTTCTAATTAAAACCCCTAGAATTGCATTAACTCGATCTATGGACTCCCATATTAGGTTTGACCCTAATTCAGTAGATTTTTGTCATCCTATCTCTAGGGTTGCGATCAACTCCGCTTAACTATGCTAGACCTACTCTTAGGTTTCATCCCCCTCAGGTATTTGAGAGGTTTAGTTCATAATAGTAAAAGAAAACATATCAGAAGAAAATATAAAACAAAACAAAAAGAAAACCCTAAAACCCCCTGAAGGAATTGAAGGAGAGTTCTTCCGTCTTGAGTATGATCCTGGCTTCTTGAGATGAATCAACTGGCTTTCTTCGAGTGAATCCCACAATTCTGGCCCATCTGGCTTGGCTCCTTGGACTAGCTGAACCCTCTTCTAAAGGTTGGCCTCTAGGGTATTTATATAGGCTTTTGGAATATCTTTCTTTGCCTCTAAGTATCCTAATCCGAATGAAACTCATCTTTTCTGCGGCAGGGACACGCCCGTGGTACACACCTGTATGATTCGATTTCCCGTGGTCGAACTTGTTGAGAAGGCACGACCATTTATTTTGGGGTCTAGGCCGTGTTTGGCTTTTCTTAAGAGGCACGGTCGTGTGGTCTTGGGCCCAGGCCGTATGGATTTCGTGTTTGGCCCATTTTCTTTATTTTGGCCCATTTCTCGTTCTTTTCATCCTCCGGTGCTCTCCTGAGTATAAAACATGAAAACAAAGGATTAGGAGCACCTATTTCCATAATTAAAGGGAAAAATCATCCAAAAGTATGCTAAATGTGGGATTAAAATATGTGTATATTATGGTTTATCAAATACCCCCACACTTAAGCTTTTGCTTGTCCTCAAGCAAAATTCTCAACTCACAATTAAAACGAACTTCCTCTATTCATAATATTCATCAATAATGTTTCATCATAATTCATAGATAACTTATACATGGATAATTTAACTAAAAGAGTCCCGAAGATTCAAACAATCAAAGTCATAGTTTGTAATACAAAAAAGATAGGTGTTTCCCCTTACCTAAATAATCATCTTTAATTCAAAATCAATAAAAGTTGACATCCTCACTAAAGATTCACTCAAATCACTCAAGGTGTTTAAGATTCAAAAATTAAGTGCTCAAAAGTCGAACATGAAAAGTTAATCCCATAGGCTTGCCTAAAATCAAATCTCCAACACTGTAAAATGAAATGATACACAAATCAAAAGGTCTTTAAAAGGGTTGTATCGGGGCTTAGGTTAACGGTGTGGATAAAGGCTAAAGTAGAAGGGTTAGAATCGAGATTGAATTGACAATTACCTAACTAGAAAAAATGACTAATAACCTGCATAATTACATCAGTTGAAAACTAATAATACGAGCTTCTTCTTCAAGATGTTGAAATTAAACATAGAGTCTCGCTTAATCACAAAACTAATAGTGAATATACTTCGATTTCTTTTAAGAACAAATCAATAAATACATAAAAAAAAATTTCAACTACTGAAATAATGTATTTAGGCAACTGATCAAATCAAGTCTCGATAGAAGGGTAGTCAAAAGGAATGGTGATAACAAATACAAGATGGGTTTTGGGTTAATATTAGTGGGTGAGTCAATAAAAAGGTTGTTAGGATCAACGGGATTCACTAGGTGTTAATTGTGAAGGTAGGCTTTTAGTGGAGTAAGTGGGTTAAATCCTAAGTGCCTTTATCATCTCAGTATATCAGCTCAAAGGTGTGGTCTTGACATGTATAATCAAAGTAAGTTCTAGAATAACAAATCAATGTTGACACACTTATAATCAATAAAGTGAGCATGAAAAGAATGTATGCTCTAAAAGGCTCAAAATCTCACAAAAATTATGTGTTTTTGATGACAACCTTGTAAATTTCAAACTTCAAGGTAATAATTAGATTCAGGTAGACAACCTAACAAAATTTTTAATTTTTGAAGATAGACTCATCATGCTTGATTCTCTAGTATCTTAAAGTTTAAATCATCATTGCACAATTATCAATGACTTAATCTAAAACATATCAATAAAAATCATGAATCAACAGGAATTTCATTCTAATTAGTGATATGAGAAAATTACCTTAACACAAGATATCATTCAGGGATTTGAGAATAATAAAATTCACCACCCACAATTAAGATGTACATTGCCCTCAATGTACAAAGATATATAATAAACTTATAGTAAGGAAATCAAAAAGGAGGGAGAAAAGTGAAACTTCTTGAATTTTTGGATGGATTCCTTGAGTTGGAAGTGTGGAAACTTGATTCGGAGATGAAAGATAATTTGGAGGGGCGCCTTGAATTCCTGCGCTAGATGAAGAAATTGGGAACCTCGTGAAGAGTTAGCTAGGAAATAATAATAATAATTCTAATATACTAATTATATATTTAAAGAAAAAGAAAAATAAAAAAGAAAGAGTATAAAAAGTAAAATAATACTAAAAGAACCGATTAATGGACCGAAAGGTCTTTATTGTTAGATAGTTCTCGAGGTGGGTGTGATTTCTAAGGCCGCGGTGTGTGATTCCCTAGCAGCCTTTAGAACCTAAAACCAAGAAAATAAAATGAAATAAACTAAATTAAGCATAAGAAAGTCAAAGAGAAGGAAAATAAAATAGATGAGAAAAGAAAAATAAAAGCTAAATGGCCTCAAAGACCCTTGACTTGTCGAGTGGATGAAGCGGCCGGCATGAACTTATGTAGATCGGTCTTGCACAGGGAGACTGAGATAGTATCCTTTCATTGTTTCGACATTGTTGAAGCGTAGATCAAGACTTTAGAGAGTGAAAGAGGAGGAAAGTGAAAATGGAAGGGAGTGAAGAGTGAATGGGGAGTGGGTCAGAAGGGGAGAGGGGTGTTTTAAATAGAAATTTTCAGTTCTGGTACATCCCCACGCCCGTGTCTCATGGGCGTGTTGTGTCTCATGGCCATATTGCACGGCCGTACAGTGGTTCAATCCTCTCTCCCACGCCTGGTAATTAGGTTTCCACGCCCGTGTTGGTTCAACAATGGTGACCACGGTGGTATTGCACGGCCGTGGTGTTTGGTTGGAGCCCGTGACTTGAAGATATTTTTCTATCCTTTCTCGTACTACCTCTGCCATGCCTGTACTAGAATCGATAGTGTCCACACGGCCACGGCCACGACCGTGTGCAAGGACGTGTGGTGCAGAAATATGTGCTTCATTAACTTGGTTAGTTTGTAGTTAGGTGCTAAAAGAAAGAGAATAAAAATAAATGGGTTTAGTGCTCGGGTTGCCTCCCGAGAAGCGCTCGTTTAAAGCCTTAAGCTGGACTTACCTCTCATTCGTACCTTCACGGTGGTTTAAGGAGTGAAAAATCCTTTTATCATATAATTTGAGTCGAGTGGAGTTTATTTTAAAAATATCGAATGTAGAATTACATACCTAGACTGTTTCATAAGGGAAAACATTGATTACTTTAAAAGAAATTTCTTCGTGTGAATTCAGGTTTGATGTGGTGATTTGTGGGTCTATTTTATCTAATAGTACCCAATCTCCTATTTTAAAGTGATTTGATGTTCCTTTAAGTTCTTCTGGGGGTTCCTTCGGTTTCACTTCGTGTATTCCTAGTTTCTCCTTGAAATGTGTCTTCCACTCATCTAGGTCATCGATCTGAAGCCGTCGTTCCACATGAGATATTTCTTTGTTGGTATGAGCTATGGGGTCAGGCTCAGTGGTATAGTTCCGTGGTGCTTCCTGAAAATAAATTTTAACCGATTGATTATCAATGGAATTTACGTTCTCACATTTATCATTCGATGTCCTAGCTGAGTCGAGAGCTTGAAGACTGGCTGATTCATCACCTGCACGAAGTATGAGCTCACCTGTACTAACATCAATTTTAGATTTGGCAGTTGCTAAAAAGGGTCTTCCTAGAATTAAGGGGATATTATTGTCTTCATCCATATCTAAAACAATAAAGTCTACTGGGAATATTAATTTATCCACTTTAACTAGTACATCTTCAATTATACCCCTAGGAATTCGAATAGTCTTATAAGCTAGTTGAATGCTCATCCTGGTTTGCTTGGGTTTCCCTAGACCTAATTGTTTAAACATTTTGGAAGGCATAACATTGATGCTTGCTCCTAAATCAGCTAAAACATTATCAACAGATAAACTACCAATTAAACATGAAATTGTAGAACTCCCTAGGTCTTTTAATTTTCGTGGTAGTCTATTCTGTAACATTCCCGAGCACACTGAGTTTAATTCCACATGTTGTTTCTCTCCTATCTTTCTCTTGTTTGTTAAAAGCTCTTTTAAAAATTTCCTTGAATCTGGCATCTGCGAAAGAGTTTCAAGAAATAGTAGGTTAATATGTAATTTTTTTAAGAGTTTAAGAAACTTACCGAACTGTTCCTCCATATTATGTTTCTTCATCACATTGGGATAAGGTATACGAGGTTGGTATTCTTTAATTACCAATTTTGGTTTTTCTTGGCTTACCTCAACCTTACCTTCACTTACCATAGGTTCTTGCCTTGGCTCAGATTCAGAATCTACTACTCCTGCACTGTCTTGAGCGGTAATGGCTTGAAGTTGCTCCTTCGGGTTAGTCTCTGTTACTTGGCAAGTTACCTTATGGTTGTTCGGAGATCAGTTTAGTGAGTTGCCTTAACTGGTTCTCGATTCCTTTAATCGATGCTTGTTGATTTTTAAGTGTTGTTTTGGTGTTTTGAAAACGAGTTTCAAACACCACTATAAATTTTTTTAGCATCTCTTCAAGGTTCGGTTTCTTTTCCTGTGGGTAGGGCTGTTGTTGGAAGTTTGGAGGGGGATGTTGTCTCTGATTTCCTTGACCACCCCACGAGAAATTTGGGAGGTTCCTCCAACCTGGATTATAAGTATTACTATAAGGGTTATTTTGAGATCTGAAATTGTTACCTGTATAGTTTATCTGTTCGCTTTCCATGCCATCATTGTAGGGTGGGTACTCAAGATTCGCCACACTTCCTAGATTTGAGTCACATTGCATAACTGGATGTACCTGCAAAGAACCACATGAACCATCAATCTTTTTATTAATCATCTCTACCTGATTTGATAGCATGGTGACTGTGTCGAGGTTGAAAACTCCATTATTTTAGTTGGCCTTGTCCTTATAACTTGCATTGATAGTTGTTCAGTGACATCTCTTCTATAAATTCGTAAGCTACCTCAGGAGTTTTGTTATTCAGGGTTCCGCCGGCTGCTGAGTCAATTAACTATCGAGTTGAGGGGTTCACACCATTGTAAAAATTTTGGACCTATAACCATAAGGGTAAACCATGGTGTGGGCACCTTCTCAACAAATCTTTGTATCTCTCTAATATATCGTATAATGTTTCTAAATCCATCTGCACAAAAGAAGAGATATCATTCCTTAGTTTGTCCGTTTTGGCCGGCGAAAAATATTTTAATAAAAAATTTTCGGTCATTTGATCCCATGTAGTGATTAATCCTCGTAGAAGAGAATGCAACCACTGTTTGGCTTTATTTCTTAATGAAAAGGGAAATAACCGAAGACTAATGGCATCATCAGAAACGCCATTTATTTTGAAGGTATCACAGAATTCTAGAAAATTTGCGAAATGAGTATTTGGGTCTTCGTCCTACAAACCATCAAATTGTACAAACTGTTGAATCATTTTTATAGTGTTAGGTTTCAATTCAAAATTATTAGCGGCTATAGCAGGCCTAACAATACTTGATTCGGCTCCTGTTAAATTAGATTTAGCATAATCATACATAGGTCGAGGAGCATGATGATCGGCCACCTCCTGAGGTAGCGAATTATTCTCAGCCATCCCTTCAGTGGTATTAGTTTCATCCTCTTGCTCTTCTTGCATGTAATTTAAGCCTCGCCTTACTTATCTACGATTTCTGCGTACGGTTCCTTCAGTATCACTATCGTAAAGTAATGGTCCTATCGGGTTCCTTCTAGTCATAAACTAGAGGTACCTGCTAGGAAAAGAGAAAAAGAAAAAAGAAAATTTAGAAAAGTAAAAAATAAAGTTTAATAAAAAATAAAAATATGGCTAAAGTAATAAAAATTGAGCATTCTTAATATTTCAGTTCCTCGAAAATGGCGCAAAAAACTTGATCGTGTGTCAGAGTCTTAAAAGTTTATAAAAAGAATGATCGAATATGGAAACTAACTAAGACAACGATAGAGGCAAGCACACCTATCGAACAGTAGTATAGTTTAGTGGCAAGAGCGGATTGTCGAACCCAAAGGAACCAAAAGTACTAATACTAACTTTCTTTTTATTATTTAGCCTAAGAATTAAGGGAATTTTTATCTAATCTAAAATTAACTAACTACTAAGCTAAAGATGCGAAGATAAAGAGAAGAAATTGAGGAAAAACTTGAGAGAAAACCGATTGAATTAGACAATACCCGAGGAAGAATCCACCTAGACTTCACTTGTTATCTAACTCTAAATCAGACAATTTATTCACTTGACTTCATCCGTAGGATTCCTTAATTTATATTAATGCCTCTCTCGAGGCTAGTAACGTCTAACCCTAGGTTGATTAATTGAAATCTCTTTCTAATTAAAGCCCCTAGAATTGCATTAACTTGATCTATGGACTCCCATATTAGGTTTGACCCTAATCCGACAGATTTTCGTCATCCTATCTCTAGGTTTGCGATCAACTCTGCTTAACTATGCTAGATCTACTCTTAAAAAGGGTCTATTCCTCCTCTGCCTAAGAGCATAAATGCTTGAATCAATATCCCAGAAATACCAAAACAAGAATTAAGAGCACATAGTTAAGAACAAATCAAGTATTTATCATACAGCTCAGATAACAATAACAAGATTCGTCTTAGGTTTCATCCCCCTCAGGTATTTGAGAGGTTTAGTTCATAATAGTAAAAGAAAACATATCAGAAGAAAATATAAAAAAAACATAAAGAAAACCCTAAAACCCCTGAAGGAATTGAAGGAGAGTTCCTCCATCTTGAGTATGATCCTGGCTCTTGAGATGAATCAACTGGCTTTCTTCGAGTGAATCCTACAATTCTGGCCCATCTGGCTTGGCTCCTTAGCCTAGTTGAACCCCCTTCTAAAGGTTGGCCTCTAGGCTATTTATATAGGCTTTTGGAATGTCTTTCTTTGCCTCTAAGTATCCTAATCTAAATGAAACTCTTCTTTTCTGCGGTAGGGACACGCCCGTGTGATTCAATTTCAGGCCGTGGTTGAACCTGTTGAGAAGGCACGGCCGTGTATTTTAGAGTCCAGGCCGTGTTCGGCTCTTCTTAAGAGGCACGGCTGTGTGGTCTTGGGCCCAAGCCGTGTGGATTTTGTGTTTGGAAAATTTTCTCTGTTTTCGGCCCATTTCTCATTCTTTTCATTCTTCGGTGCTCTTCTGAGTATAAAACATGAAAACAAAGGATTAGGAGCACCTATTTCCATAATTAAAGGGAAAAATCATCTAAAAGTATGCTAAATGTGGGATTAAAATATGTGTATATTATGGTTTATCAACAACCAATAAGAGCCGATGGGTGTATCTCCTGTACATAAAGGTATCGTCGATTGTACCGGTTTCTTGTAGTACTAGAATGTTTGTTGACATTGCTTGTAAGTCCATAACAAACGATGGAACACTTGGCATCCATGGAGTAACAAATTGTTGTAGTATGTGGGCCTCATTTTTTAGTGCATGTTAGAGAAAAGCACTGAAAGTGCCTCCACAGTATGCTTTTTCCTACCACATCAACTGGAAAAATGTTTAGCTAGAGGCGCTTTCAGTGCTTTTCTCTGACATACACTAAAAAAATGTTTTACTTAGAGCGCTTTCTCTTTAAGGATTTCAACCTAAACTTTTAGCTACTCAACCATCATATATCCTGGGATTCCGAGGATATAATTTCTAAACCTATATCAATGTTTCAAAACAATGCACTGGAATATTTAATCAAATTGAGTAGTTCGAGTTTCGATTATGATGTGAATTAAGTTTTGCCATTCGAATAATTAGAATATACGATTGGTGTAAATACGATGCCTTTAAAAATCGAATTAAATAATTATTAACTTTACATCTCAAAAAATTATATATAAAAATTATTTAAAAAATTAATATATAAAAACATTAAAAGCAATAAAAAAGTATTAAAAACTATAAAAATATATATAAAAAAACAAACCTTAAACCTTAAAATCCAAAAAACCCAAACCCTACTTAAAAAACCCTAAACCATAATCATAATTTTAAAAACAAAACCCTAACCCAAAATAAAATGTTATACATGAAAAATACTTACAGTTGGAAGCATTTTCCTACACATACGCAAAAAATGCTTCTAGTTGGACGCGCTTTTCTACATTTCACCTGGAAACACTACCAGGTGGAAGCATTTTGTAAAATCGGCCTATTCCCATCATTTTTCTAGAAAATGGTCTAAACACGTAAATTTTTTTATTTTTGGCATTTTTGGGATATTTAGTCTAACATCTACAGATGTCAAGCTCTAAATAATATTTTTAAAACATATAACACAATCTGTAAATATTTTAAAGAAAATTTGAATGAACCTTAACATTGGTGGGTGTCTAGTTTTATTTAAAAAAGTCCTAATAAAATCCTAGTTTTAAAACCAATAAATACACAATCAAACTTGTTAATTTTTTTAAAAATATTTTTACATTTTACTATTGCCTACGTACCTCAATATCCAAAAATTCTAATTTCAAGTATACCATAATGATTGTTCGCTTATTAAGATTCAAACAAGGACATGTTGCAGAGAATGCAAGAACATTGGAAAATTTTTTTGTGGCTAGACTTTGTGATAATATGGGTTTAGACCCGCCTAACAATAGAATCATCCTTCGGTTAATAGAAGTTGATTTCTATCATGCTAGTTGAATTGAGAAAGTTACTTTCATGTTATCATTCACATCTGCTTTGATTGAATGATAGAGACTCAAGACCCATATGTTTCATTTCCCATGTGATGAAGAGATAATAACACTAGTATATGTAACATTGTTGATGTGGTTTCGTGTGGATTGACATCTTGTAATGAAAATTTTTATTTTAATCTAGCGTAGGTACTTATTGAAATGTTCAGAATTGGTACGACTTTACATTTTATTTTAAAAGGCTTGGGGTAAAATTTGACCAGATGAAGAGACGATTTAGGCATCTCCTAAAGAAGCCAACACCCGATGATGTTGATCATCGTGCTAGTGTCACAGGGCTAGAACTTAAGTTTGACAAACTGTGTAGCCTTAGGTGATTTCGTTGCTTCAAAATTTCCCAAGTTATCCTAACTCTTGAAAATTGAAAATTCTCCTAGAAATTCTTTAAGGCATCGAAAAATATAGTGTAAGCAACTCGAAATGAAAAAGAAACGAGAGAATTGAAATGCCATAAGAAATCAATGCACATAAGGTGTTTGAGTAAATGCTCTCAATAAATTCTTTAACTCAAGAATTAATGAAGTACAATGGGATGATTAAAAATGAGGGAGGAAAACTCTATGTATAGTTGAGCTCCCCCATATTTAATAGTATAGATTGAACTACATCAACGATTGATATTAGTTGAAACATGGACGGATCGAGTGAAATTTATTAAATTCCATTCATCAATGTTGCCAATTTTCAAGAATGGAAAATCAACAGACTTGCGACAAATTTTTGGATGGAATCCAGGCATTTCTAGGTTGAGATGTCAGCATTGCGTTCAAAGATTTTTTTCTTAGCTTCGACACTTACTTCGAATCACTCGATTTTGAGTTTGAGAGCTCAAGTTATGACCATTTTAATAAAGACTACACGAGTAGAATTTCTAGACATGATTATGACAGGAATTATGAGTTTCAAGATTTTAATTTGAATTTAAATTATATTAGGTTCGGGTTTTGGGTTTGATTTTTATTATATATGAGCCCAATTTTGTAGTTATCAACTCTTATTAATTTATTATTTTATGATTCTGAATTTTTAATAATTATTAAGTAGTTTAAGTTATTTAGTAGTTTTATGTTAATAAGAAAGTTTAGTTTAAAACTACTTATTGTTTAGATCAATTAGATTTCTAGTATAATTAGGAGTTTTATTTAGATTTATTTAGCTAACATATATATTGGCCTTTGCATTGTACACAAATCATACAATTCATTATTATTCAACTTCTCTTTTGAGTTAATAAATTCTCTTTGAGTTTTCTTTTTTTTCAATAATTTCTCTTGACTTTCTTTTAGAAGAGTTTTAACAATATTTTCAGATTGTGGTGATCATCTTCAAACTTTTTCTTGCCAAGTTTTCTTTCTTGGAGGGGAAATTAGAGCCGCTTGAAGGGGTTTGTAGACTCTTCGTATTTCCAAGGCTTCTTAGGACTTCTACATACCACGTTCTATCTTTCCATCTATCTTCTTTATTTTATTCCTTATTATTCTAATCATAGATTTATTATTCTATTTTAATTATCTTGTATTTTAATTGTTTTACCTAACTTGGATTTGATTGCGTTTCAAGTTGTGTCAAAATCCAAGTTTCTTTCTGAATGTCTAGAGCGGTAAGTCAACTCCACGACTTGAACAAACTTTACAATCTGCTTTCACATTCATCCAAATCATTCCTTACTATTTGGTATCAAATTTGAGCATTTTGGGTGTTCATGGTTGATTTCTAAACTGATTTCCATTGCAAAACAACTTACAAGCAATTTTTACCTAGGATTTTTTCGAAAAAAAATTTTGAGTGGGTAAACGTGTAACACCCCTTACCCGTATCCGACGCCAGAACAGCGTGCGAGGTGTTACCTATCTTAAACACATGCATACACACAATTTCGAATCATAAAAGTACGTTCAAATTTAAAATTGTCCAAACTTCCTCTAAACATCCTTAATGATGTGATCCGACTCAGGTTAATCGAGTTGTTTCACGTGTTTCCCCGATCGTCGATGAGAAGAATGTTCATTCCGTTGAAAATGTGAATTTGGTTAAGTTATGCGAAAGCTAACGAGATGGTTTTGAAATGGAAAGGGGTTTTTAGTAAGGATGTAGTAGGCTCGGTTTAATAAAGAAAATGAAAATAGATAGTTTTGGATAAGTGGTGGAGATGGAATATCGAACTTAACACTAAGAACGATTCAACACTATATGGTAGTGTCACCCCAGTTCTTATAAGGTTAAGGTGGTCGGCTGAAGGATAGTAGGATGAATGCCACACCAACTATGATGATAAGTTCAAACAAGTCGAGAAGATGCTACTAGCAACGCTAGGTAAGTCACTCGAGACTCGTACGAAATAGGAGTTGAGGGAAACCTCACAGAAACAAAGTTTCATTAATAATTTTGGCAAAAGTCAAAAAAGTTAAAAGTCCTTTACAAAATGAAATAACAAACTATTTATTGCCTAGTTATTAGGATAGCCGAATAGACAAAACAGAGACTTAGTAGCTAAGTAAAATTTGACTAGAAGGTGCTGGAACAATCTAGAAAATGGTCTTTAATTGGCTTAGACTATATTCAGCTGATTGGAACTCCATTGGGCAGCTTCATGGCTAAGGAAATGAACTTGAAGGATGGTGAATGTATGGGAGGCCAATGGCCATGTCTAGGTTCGACCAAGGTTATGAGTTAGCTCATTAAATTAGCAACCCTTGGCTGAATAGTTAGGAGCATTGAAGACGGTATTGAACAGCCACATGAAGTGTGAACAAGGAGCTTGAGAGTTCTTCATGGTGTGAAAGGCATAGCTGAATGGTCTTTATGTGTGAATGGAATTTTCAGCAAATGTGAACAACTTGATGGTTGCCTTGGGAAGACATTCATCCAACTTGGAAATTAATTTGCTGGTGCTTCTTGGCTGAATAGGTGCTTGGGAGAGCCAACAATCAGCACAAATTTCATTGAACATAGCGATGCATGCATCGTCCCATGCATTGAACCCAATCCATGCATGTTCCTTGATTAAATGCACCTTTATGCATTCGGCCAACCTACAAAAGGATGAACCAACATTAATTCAAATCACATTCAGTTGGACATAATTAAAACATAATCTAGACACTCTAATTAAACATTAGAAAAATTAAATAAAGGCTAAACAAGACACATTAATGTACGACTATGACCAAGACATAATTAAAACTAAGACAAATTTAATAAAGTCAAGACACAATAAATTCATCTAGGACAAAGCCTATTAAAAATATGTAATAGCATAAAACATATTTATAAGTTGTAAAAATATTAACTAAATTAAATAATAAATTTATTCAAAAAGTAAATGAGCTAAAATAAACTTAAACCGAGCTCAAATGAGCTGAGTTAAGCTTATGTGAGCTGAACCGAGCTAAATGAAGCTCGAGGAGTTGGATTCAAGTTGAAATTAGCTTGCGTTAAGGTGTGTAAAATCCTTGAACTGCTAGCTCGAGCTGGTTTCAAATTCATTTCACACAGTCTCGTAAATTACTTGCTCAAATTAAAACTGTCCTCGACCGTGCTCATATCATCCCCCCTTCTTCAAAGCGACTTGTCCTCAAGTCGAGTCGTTGGTTTACTCGAAAATGTTTACGCGACTTGCCTTGGATGAATGGGGTGAATGGCAAATGAGTAATCTAAAATTTTTAACCATGAGTTAGCAATAAGAAATTCGAACAAATTTGCGGTCCAAGCATAATCATAACAAGACAAGTATAATGCATGCAAATGGACATATTCAAATTACCATGTTTACAACCATGCAAACAAACTAATTTACTTGCCAATGCCTCGTCAAATGTTTGAAACAAAATTGCATAGGCTTCAAGGCATTCATACAACTTAAATTGTTTCCACAAGTCATGATTGAAATGCGAGTAGTGAGTCAAAAGATGTACGTAGGCATCGCAAACAAGTAATTGAAATGGTTTATAAGATTCATGGTTTAGCTTAGTTGGACATTGTAATTTCCATTTAATCATATGCCCGCCAACAAAATCACGATGATCAAAAACAAGAATCTTTTTATCAACAATTAAAATAGATAGATTATGTTCAAATGAAGCAGAATAGTTAATCACATCACGATCTAAGTATTTTTCAAAAACCAAATCACCAACAAAATTTTTGTCACCATCTGAGGAGAACAAAGATGTTTCAAAAGTTTCAAGCATCTTACCTTTATGAGCAGAAGAATAAAGGTCAATTTTACCTTTTTCATTTAACACAAACCTTCTCTCATCAGAAATGTAACACCTCAAAACCCGGTCAACTCACCATGACCGAATCTGGCATGTTACAGAGGAAAACGGTTTGAAAATTCATTTGCCGTTCAGTTTGATAGAAAACGTCCATGTTTGTTAGAACCCGAATGTATTATTTTTAATTATTTAAAAACCGTGTGTATTTGAAATTGAGAAGAACCCTAAGTTTGGAAATCATTTAAAGTATCTTTGTTATCATTTCATGAATGTCATTACCGATGGTAATGATTGGAAAACTCAAACGAGGTAAATTTTGGAAAACTTTGGTTATCGGGTTGTTAAAACAAAACAAGTAATTTTCTTTGTCATATATGAAGATATATCTAAAGCATGCAAAATAATCCAAAAACATAATTTAAAGGCCTTATTACAAACCCAAATAAAATTCAAAATTTAAAATAATACCCAAAACAAAGTCCATGTAAAACCGAATGTGTTTAATGCATGGCCACCTCGAGTCCATCCCGGCCTCACCCACGATCTACGAATCACCGAAAAGATAAGGAGAAGGTGAGTCACCAAGACTCAATGCATAATCCCCTCCTATTAATGCAACATGCTTACACACAAGTCATAACCAAGCAATATATCATGCACCCAAACCTAGCCATCCATAACTCCGTTTCTACCCCTGTGGTACCAAACAACCGGTGGTGCTAAACCACCGGTGACCCAAAGTCACGATATCCAATAATAATGTGGTGCCAAACCACTAGTGACCCAAAGTCACGATTAATCCATCTGTGGGGCCAACCCACGTTGTGATACCAAATCACTGGCGACAATCCCGTAATATCAAATGTGGGGCCAACCCACTGTGGTGCTAAGCCACTGGGACGAGTCGCTATGAGGTGCCAAACCTCTGGTGACCCAAAGTCATGAAATCAACTATGGTACCAAACCATTGGTGTCCCAAAGACACGGATATCAAATCTTCCCCCTCCTCTCATTATACCCATAACAATGCAATACATGTACAAATCATGCCAATATGCTTTAATAATAACATATATCGATTAGAACATAGGCCATAGTTTCAAGCATCACATATAACAAAATCATATCGAAACGGACTTACCCGAATCCTTGCTCATACCCATCAAGGTATCATGTCAAGATCTACACAGTTTTCGGCTTTTATCACATTTAGGTTATTAACATATTTATTAGGTTATAAAGTGTGTAAGTTACACACCTATTACTAATGCAACCACTGAATCCCGAAGACCCGATCTACTGCACTAGATCCCCTTGATCCTACATTCGGCCAACACTTAGGTTATTACCAAAGACCATTCGGCTATACCCATAAATCCCGAAGGATGTGATAATGCAGAACTAACACAATCCTTACCTTTCTGCCTTATGAATGCTAATCCCAACACATGATATGCGAGACTGCTCCTCCCCCTACAATCGGCCAATAATCACAACTTAGTCTCAATAGCCTTCAGCTTTTCAAACATCTAATGGAAATATTAAATCGGCATAACCCTTACCACTGGCTTACCAAATTTGATTGACAGAGAATAGAGGGCTTAGATCTATAGCTTCAAAATCCCGGAGATCCTACAAGAAACCAATCGCATGGTTGATTAAAAGCCAAGACAAATGCCAAAATTCGACTTTTGTCTACACATGTCGACAGAGAAAAAGAGGAAGTGAGAATAGAGTTTCAGCCAAGACCACTTACCCTTTTCAAAACCGATTGAAGAAGAGACCAAAGAAGATCAAGGCTTGATTGATATTCGGCCAACAGTGAGGAAGGAAGAGCTTGAGAACTTTCGACAATGGTGAAGGGCAACAAAGGAGATTCGGCACAAGAGAGAATGAAGAGAAAAGAAAGAGATGGAAGGGAATAGGATTGCTTTCGGCTTTGAGAGAAAGAAAAAGAGAGAGAGAGATGAGAGAGAAGGAGATTCAGCCAAGCTCCTAAATTGATGAAAAAGAGAAGAGCAAAGAAAATGTCAAATGAGGTTTCGGTTTCAAAGGAGAAAAAGAGAGTTTCCAAATGGTCCTTGTGTAGGTTCGGCTAGATGTTTTAGAGGGAAAAACGACAAAAGCCTATGGTGGTTTCGGCTTTGACACAAAACAAAGAATGAGAGCCTTTCAAGCTTGCCAAAAATATCACCTAGCTAACTAAGGAATTTCGGCACCCCCTTACTCAGCTTTCCAACCATTTACTCTTCTTCCATCAAGAGTTCAGATTTCGACAAAACTCCCTGAATCACTCCTGGCCAAGCATTCAAATGAGTTTGAATTAATCAAACTCCTAAATCCCCTCTTCTCCATCTTATCTGACAGAGTTTGTACTGAGCACAACTCCTCCCCCCTTGGCGTCAAAATGGTAAGAAGAAAATGGAATTTCTGCTGCTCGAACCTGAGTTCTCCCACCTGCTTGTGGTGTCATTCTCTAGACACCTTAGTGCCACCTCCTTGCCACTTCACCAAGGTAGTTCTTATGCTTAACTTCCCACTAAATATACTTAACCCCTAGCTCCTTCACTCCCTTAACTAACACTTAAAACAAAATTTTTCCTACAAATCGGGCCTACCTTTGGCTTATAACTAGCCTCTAGAGCACCTCAAACAACAACCACACACATGCAAAGAAGTTCAAACACAATAACCCCTATTTAAGGATGCTACAAGAAAGGTAATGTAGTCAAAACTCCTTGGTCGGCTTAAGTTGAAAGGATGATGTAGCGCAAAGACAACTTGCGCTTGTGCGTTCACAAAAAAGAAAGAAGTTAGTACCAACATGGTTAATAGACTCAAAAGAACTTCTTGAAATGTTATTCACATATGAGTCGATTCCAGGCTCAAAAACATAAGTTGATTTTACTTTCTCAGTAAGAAATAGGAATTTTACATACAACCACAAAAAATGATCTAGGAACAGATTTAATTGATAATCAAAATGGTCAAATTTCATTTTATTAGACAATGACCAAGTATCAAACAAATAGAATTTATTCGCACGAAATTGAAGATGCTGGTTTTTCCTACAAAACAAACCAAAACAAACTCTAGGTTTAAACACGCGAGTTTGATTACTCATGCCGAAATGTAGCAAAGGTTTCATTAAATCAAACATGTTAAACCAATAGGATTAGTGCATACACAGGAATAAACATTCAAATCTCTTTCCATCCATCAAATCAGATTTGCACAAATTCATGGATTTTTCTTAAGGTCGTGATTGATGCACAAAATTATCAAAATTGAAAAATTTATTCGCTTTTCGTGAAAACTCGTTATCACACAAGATCAAATTTTTGGTTTGTCGATCGGACCGAACAACATCAACAAAGTTTTCTTCACAAGGCAAATCAAGAGAAAAATTCTGTGTGCTTTTTTTTTGGAACGAGCTCATGAAACACAATCAAGGAATATTAATTAACCGGATGAGAATAAGGGAAGCTTTTAAAAACTAAGTCATTTTCAACAACTTTCAAACCAGATTGCCATGACTCGGTTGTTAAAAATTCCTTACTTCGCTTACCTTCGAACTTTTGTGGTGTGATTTCATCTTCAACCTTACCTATGCTGATCATACGAAAGCGTCTTTCATCGAAAAGGTATTAAAGTTGAAAATTATCATTCGGTGTTTCAGAACCTGAAAAGAAACACAACGAGAAAAATTCACATCTTGGTTAGCAAACAAATTCCTCACTTTTTCTTATTCTTTTGCCTCTTTTTCTCGTTTGTTTTTCAACAACACTTGTTTCTTTTACACTCTTAATTTCTTTTTCAATGTCTTTTTCTTTTTCACTTTCATTCTCAATCTCAATTTATTTTTCAATTTTCTTTTCTTCATTTTCTTCTTCTCTCACTTCTCTTTTTCTTTTCTTGATATGCTCTTTATCTTTTTCTTCCTTTTCAAGTTCTTTTTCGATTTTTTTACAACATGAGGATGATATAAAAGAATAAAAAAGACAAGTGTTTTGCTCAAAGAAAGAGAAAGTATTCTCATAGGTATCTTGATCAATTCTTCGTGAACGATTCTCCGGAAGGGACTTTTTTGAGGCATACGAATAATAACTCGTACTTTCTCGTTCGTCATCTCGAAAAGTCTCAAACTCTAAACTTTCTTCTTTTTGCCTTGAATTCCTTGCCGAGTAGGGATCTCGATAAGAATCTCTTCTCGAATAATGTCGTCGTGATGAACTTAACTCCATTTCTTGACTTGGTGCAGTTTGCTTCGCCAAGTTATTGCTCGAGGTTCTAGCTTGTCTTGAATGAGCTTATCTTTCGGTCGAGCATGTTCTTCATTTCTTTCAAAAAATATTGAAACTCAAATGCTAAAAACTCGTCTCTAGACATGGTTATTTACCAAAAAGAAGAAATGTTAAAACTAGAATAGAAAAGGAGTACCTCACCACAAACCTCACTTTTTTACTCAAAAAGAAAATGAATGATTTTTCACTCACACTCATGTTTTTCACTCGTTTTAGCTTTTTCTATTACTCTAATAAGCTAACACACTCTTTCCTCTTTCCACTCGACTTCGCTCTCACGATTTCATACTTCATCTCAAATAGACTTATTTGGTTGCTTCGGGGTCAGTTCCAAAGGGGTTGCAAAGGATAGACGTTTAGGGTGTAGGTAGGCTGAAAGAAAGAAAATTCTCGGTTTGAGTGCAGCGTTAGGGAGGGAAGAAATGATGGTAGAATCATTTTGATGATCGGGAAACAAAAATAGAAAGGGGATGAGTACAAAAACTTGCAAAACTTCACACTTTTTTTAACTCTAATTTTTTTAAATTTAGTATTCTGTTGTTTTTCAATTACAATATGCTGAATATATGAAAATTTCAAATACAATTTAATTTTTTTTTAAATCAAAATTTTTTCGGCTTGATTCGATCTTTGGCGCTCTTTGTTTTTTAGCTTTGATACCAAATGATGTGATCCGACCCGGGTTAATCGAGTCGTTTCACGTGTTTGCCCAATCTTCGACGAGGAGAATGTTTGTTGCGTTGAAAATATGAATTTGGTTAAGTTATGCGAAGCTAACAAGATGGTTTTGAAATGGAAAGGGGTTTTAGTAAGGATGTAGTAGGCTCGGTTTAACAAAGAAAATAAAAATAGATAGTTTTGGATAAGTGGTGAAGATGGAATATCAAACTTAACACTAAGACAATTCAACACTATATGGTAGTGTCACCCCGGTTCTTATAAGGTTAAGGTGGTCGGCTAAAGGATAGTAGGACGAACGCCACACCAACTACGGTGATAAGTTCAAACAAGTTGGGAAGACGCCACTAACAACACTAGGTAAGTCAATCAAGTCTTGTACGAAATAGGAGTTGAGGGAAACCTCACAGAAACAAAGTTTCATTAATAATTTTGGAAAAAGTAAAAAAAAGTCAAAAGTCCTTTACAAAATGAAATAACAAGCTATTTATAGCCTAGTTACTATAATAGACGAATGGACAAAACAAAAACTTAATAGCTAAGGAAAATTCGGCTAGAATGTGCTGGAACAATCTAGAAAACGTTCTTTAATTGGCTTAGACTATATTCAGCTGATTGGAACTCCATTGGGTAGCTTCATGGCTTAGGAAATGAACTTGAAGGATAGTGAATGTATGGGAGGCCAATGGCCATGTTTAGGTTCGACCAAGGCTATGAATTAGCTCATTAAATTGGTAACCCTTGGCTGAATAGTTAGGAGCATTGAAGACGGTATTGAGCAACCACATGAAATGTAAACAAGGAGCTTGAGAGGTTTTCATGGTGTGAAAGGCATAGCCGAATGGTCTTTATGTGTGAATGGAATTTTCAGCAAATGTGAACAACTTGATGGCTGCCTTGGAAAGACATTCGGCCAACTTGGAAATTAATTTGTTGGCGCCTCTTGGCCGAATAGGTGCTTGGGAGACCCAACAATCAGCACAAATTTCGTTGAACATAGCGATGCATGCATCATCCCATGCATTGAACCCAATCCATGCATGTTCCTTGATTAAAGGCACTTTCATGCATTCGGCCAACCTACAAAAGGATGAACCAACATTAATTCAAATCACATTCAGCTGGACATGTAACACCTCTAATCCATAATCATTGTCAAAATAAGGTTAAGAAGTATTACCGATAATTTCAGAACATTTAAAATCATTTCATATCCAAACATAGCAATTCACAACCATAGAGTCCCTTAATTAGGTCAATAAGACTTTAGACACGTGTTAGAAGGGGGTTGGGACTAAACCGAACACATACAAAATTTTTTGAAATTCAAACATTTTTCAAAGTTACAGAGGTCACACGCCCGTGTGGTCAGGCCGTGTGCCTCAGACAGCCTCAGACACACCCGTGTACCTAAGTTGTGGCAAAACAGGGCGTACATTCTGACTTGTCCGCATGGCTGTGGACACGCCCGTGTGCTACACCCGTGGTCAAAACTGACTTGTACCACATGACCAGTCACATGCCCGTGTGTCTAGCTCATGGTCAAGTCTGTTTTGTACCAATTTACAAACCTGAATGACACGGTCGAGCCACACGCCCTTTGCTCAACTGTGTGGGCAATTATAGAACATTTTCAAGGCCAAATTACCATCCACACTTTGGGATCACCTAAAAGCATCAAACCAATATCAAATCATGCCTCAAAATGCAACCAAAACACATCAATATATGCTCATCTTATTATCTTATCATCACTACTCATTTCACATTCAAACACCAACTTAAACTTACCATTTCAAGGTATTAATTTCACAACCAAAACTTATAATCCATTCTTACCTTAATCCCTATTAAGTTTATCATGAAACAAACCATTTCATTTTGCTAATTCATATCATATACATCATTCACATAATCCCACACATATATACCAAAATCATTCAACTTCCAAGCCATATCATATGGCAAGACTATACAACTCAAAACATGCCATAATTACTAGCCTACACATGCCATATACCCAAGTATATACAACTTCCAAAAGTACCAAAATAAGTAGCCGATAGTGTGATTGAGTTGCTGACGATCCTCGAACCCGAGCTAGCTTTAAATAGATTGTAAAAAAGAGAAACACTTCACACAGTAAGCTTTAAAGCTTAGTAAGTTCGTAATATAATACATTTAACTCAATAATTCAAATCAATATAAAAAATAAACCATCACAAGGAGTAGTTCTCATGAATACAAAATCTCATCCATAACCAGATGCTCACACAACTATCCATTTATCCATTCGCAAAATCATCAACCACATAGGTTCCGTACATACCTGTGCCAACATTTAGTATACGAACACTTTTACTACTATATTACAATTCCACATTTCATTCAATCTACAGTAATCATTCAATTTACTCGCACACTTAGTGCCTTCACTTTAAACTGAATTAATCTCGATATCACACACACAGTGCCAATCAATAAAGTCGACACTTTCTTTATTTCGTACAAACAGTGCCGTTCCCTATTGTATTAATTCTATTTCGCACACTTAGTGCCACATCTCTCAATCCACATTAACATTAATAGTTCACATTGCTCACTCAATTATAACATTCTGTTCATTATTTAACACATGGACATAATTAAAATAGTTCGTATTATACTCGAACTTACCTCAGACGTAGAAATACCGAGACTAGTCGATCAATCGAGCACTTTGTTCTTGCCTCGATCTAAGTCTGAATTTCTCTTTTCTTGATCTATACATATTCAAATTTAGCTCATTCGATCACCAAATCAATCAATTTAGTCCAAACACACATATTTAGGGCATTTTACAAAATAGCCCCCACATTTGCACATTTTGACACTTAAGTCCCTATTTCACAAAATCACAAAATAGACACAATTTCATTATTCCCATGGTTGGCCGAATATTACTTATGTTCATACAAGCCCACATATTTCATTTATTTCACATTTTAGTTGTTTAATTTCTTATTTTCACAAGTTAGTCCAAAATAGTCAAATTCACCAAAAATCCAAAGACAAAATATGTTAACATATCACATATCTTTCATATTTCACCAACAATCAACACAAAGCTCAAGTATTCATCAATGACACTTCTCAAAATCACCAACAAATTCAAAAATTAAAGCATGGGCTAGCTAGAACACTAAGCAACGATCACAAAAACGTAGAAATTATCGAAAATCAAGCTCAAAACATACTTATACCAAAGACAACAATGGCCGAAACCTTCAAAGCTCATAAACCCTCCTTTATTTTCTAATTTCGGTGGAAATAAAGATGATAAAAATGGCCATCAAATGTTTTTGTTTTAATTATAATAATATTAATATAACATTTACCATTTTACCCTTAATATATAACATTTAAAATTCCACTAACTTAGCCTATTTTTGTCCATCCAAGCCATTAATGGTCCATTTACAACATAAGGACCTCTCATTTAAGAAGCCATGCCAAATAAGCACTTTAACAATCAGCACACAGCTTTTGCATTTTATGCGATTAAGTCCTTTCTGCAAATTAAGCACACAATTGATAAAATTTTCACATAGAATTTTCACACATGCTTAATCACACACTGTAAACACAGAAAATATTATTAAAATATTTTTTTGACCTCAAATTTGTGGTCTTGAAACCACTGTTTTGATTAGGTTCTAAACTGAGTTGTTACAACTCTCCCCCCTTAGGGATTTTCATCCCCAAAACTCTTACCAGAGAATAGGTTTGGATATTGCTCTCTCATAACATCTTCAGGCTCCCATGTAGCCTCTTTAACTCCGTGTTTGTGCCACAACACTTCCACTAAAGAAATTTTCTTGTTTCTCAACTCTATAATCTCTCATGCCAAAATTTGGATAAGTTTTTCACTATACGACAAATCTGACTGAATTTCAACCTCAGTAAGAGCAATCACATGAGATGGATCAGACCTGTATCGTTGAAGCATTGACACGTGAAACACATTATGAATCTTTTCTAACTCAGGTGGCAACAACAATTTATAAGAAACTGGCCTAATTCGTTCAATGATCTTATACGGTCCGATGGACCTCGGACTCAACTTGCCTTTTCAGCCAAATCGAAGTATTTTCATCCATGAAGACACTTTCAAAAACACTTTATCACCATTTTCAAATTCAATATATTTCTATTTCAAGTCTGTATAAGAATTCTAACGATCTATGGCCACTTTCAAACTATCACGAATCACTTTCACTTTCTTCTCAGTCTCTTTGATTAAATCAACCCCGTGAATCTTATTCTCGCTAAGCTCAGTCCAATATAATGGAGTTCTACATTTAGGACCTTAAAGAGCCTCATATGGTGCCATTTTAATGCTAGATTGAAAACTATTATTGTTCGCAAACTCAATCAACGACAAATGTATTTCCCACGTACTTTCAAACTCAAGAATGCAGCATCTCAACATATCCTCAAGAATTTGAATGATCCACTCATATTGACCATCCATTTGTGAATGAAATGTAATAATAAAATGCAATTTTGTGCCTAGAGCTTCTTGTAATTTCTTCCAAAATCACGAAGTAAATCTCGGATCTCTGTCAGACATAATGGATAATGGTACTCCGTGCAGTCTCACAATCTCAGAGATATACAATTCAGCTAACTTATCAAGTGAATAATCGGTTCTCACCATAACAAAATGAGTTGATTTTGTTAATCTGTCAACTATCACCCAAATTGCATCTTTCTTTCTTAGAGATAAAGGTAATCCTGACACAAAGTCTATCGTGATTCTCTCCCATTTCCACTCAGGAATCATTATTGGTTGTAACAAATCGGATGGAACCTAATGTTCAGCTTTGACTTGTTGACAAACTAAACATCTCGAGACAAACTCTGAGATATCCCGTTTCATACCATGCCATCAATAAAACTGTTTAAGATTGTTATACATTTTTGTACTCCCCGGATAAAGAGCCAAACGACTATTGTGAGCTTCTTTCAAAATCAATTGAATCAACTCTAAGTTCCTCGAAACACAAATCCTATCTCTGAATCTCAAAAAATTATCACTATCCACTCAAAAATCTGGATCAAGATTCAAACCACACTGATCTCGTTTTACCACCATATCAGCATCATTTTTTTAGCATCACAAATATGACGTATAAACATTGATCTCACTTTTAACTCGCCAAAACTGAACTATCATCACACAGATCTAACTAAGTACTGATTGCTTGCAAATCAGATTAAGACTTTGGCTCAAAGCATTAGCAACAACATTAGCTTTACCCGAATGATAATCAATTACTAATTCATAATCTTTTAGTAATTCTAATCATCTTCGCTGTCTCAAATTCAATTCTTTTTGAGTCATCAAGTATTTCGAGCTCTTGTGATCCGTATAAATATGACATATCTCACTAAATAGGTAATGACGCCAAATCTTCAATGCAAATACAATCATTGCTAATTTAAGATCATGCGTCAGCAATTCTTTTCATGCAGCTTTAACTGTCTTGAAGCATAAGCTATAATTTTACCCTCTTGCATCAGCACATAGCCTAAACCATTCAACGATGCATCACTGTAAACTATAAATTCTTTACCCGATTTAGGTTGAACTAACACTGGTGCTTCTGTCAATAATGCTTTCAGCTGTTTAAAACTCTGCTGGACTTTTTTGACCCTACGAATTTAACATCTTTCTGTAGAAATTTCGTCAACGAAGTCGTAATCATCGAGAAGCCCTTCACAAACCGCCTATAATATCCTGCTAGTCCCAAAAAACTATAGACTTCAGACACATTTCTTGGAGGTTTCCAATCTATTATTGCTGAAATCTTGCTCGTGTCAATTGGTATTCCTACAGTTGATACAATATGTCCCAAAAAACTAACCTCACGCAACCAAAACTCACATTTACTAAATTTTGCATACAATTTCTTCTCATGCAGAGTCTATAAGACAATTCTCAAATGTTCGGCATGTTGCATATCATCACAAGAATAAATCAGAATGTCATCAATAAACACCACAGCAAATCAATCTGAATACGGTTTGAATATCCGATTCATCAAATCCATAAACACTGCAGGAGCATTCGTTAGTCAAAAAGGCATAACTAAGAATTCATAGTGTCCGTACCTCGTTTTGAAAGTAGTTTTGGCACATTTGATTCTTTGACTCTCAACTGGTAATAACCAGATCTCAAGTCTATCTTAGAAAACACTGTAGCTCCTTTCAGCTGATCAAACAAATCATTAATACAAGGCAAAAGGATATTTATTCTTTATCGTCACTTTGTTTAACGGTCGGTAATCAATACACATGTGCCATCTTTCTTTTTCACAAACAACACAAGAGCACCCCAGAATGAGAAACTCGGTCATGTAAATCCTCTATCTGTCAACTCTGTAACTGAGACTTCAACTCTTTCAATTCTGTTGGTGCCATTCTATACGGAGCTATTGAGGTAGGAGTCGTCCCCAGCACTAATTCAATGCCAAACTCAACTTCTCGTATTGGAGGTAATCCCGGTAGTTCTTCAGGAAACACATCTGGAAACTCACATACTACAGGTACAAATTCAAATTTCTTTTCAGTCACTTTTGTATCAATCACATATGCAAAATAAGCTTTGCAACCCTTTTTCACATAATTTAAAGCTTTCATTGATGATATAACAACCGGAAGCCCATTCAAATCACTGGATTCAATTTGAACTATCTCACCATTCTGACTTTTCAAATCAATACTCTTCCATTTACAATTCACAATAGCATGATGCAAGGTTAGCCAATCCATACCCAGAATTATATCAAATTCATCGAATGGTAGCAGCATCAAATTAGCCAGAAAATAATTATCCCGATACATCAATGGACAATTCTTGCATACTTTATCAACCAAGACACACATTCCCAAGGGGTTCAATACTCTAATTATGAACTCAGTAGACTCTACATGTAGAGTCTTACTAGATACTAGATTCACACACATATTGTAACAGCCCGATTTTGACCCTAGTCGAAACAGTGGTTTTGGGACCATAAATCCAAGTCCAAAAATATTTTAAAATTATATTCTATGTTTATTATGTGTGAATTTGCTTGTGTGAAATTTTCGTGTTTTAATTTCGTCGTTTGAGTGTCCAATTAAATAAAAGGGCTTAATCGCGTAAAATGAAAATTTGATGGTTAAATAAGAAAGTGCTTATGTGTTGTTGTCTTTATAAATTGGAGGTTTTATGATGAAATTAGCCGACTATATATGTTAGTGGATGACATTATGTTAAATTATATAGTTTATTATATTAATTATAATGGTTTAATAAATAATAACATAATATAATGTTAATATAATAATAAAAAAACAAACATAACTTAAAAATCTATGTTCATCTTCTTAATGACCGAAACTAAGGAAAGAAAAAAAAAGAAAAAAGAGAGCTAGGGTATTTGGCCATTGTTGAGTTTGATTAAGGTACGTATCTAGCTCGATTTTTGATAATTTTTACATTTTTGAGATCGTTGCTAAGTTATCTTCAAAGCCCATGTCTTAATTTTTGAATTTGATGATGATTTTGTGTTTTGCCATTGACGATAGCTTGTGATTTTTATTTTTTGATTATGAAATATTAAAGATATATGTTAAATTATCATGTTTTGTCTTTGGATTTTTAATGAATTTGAGTAATTTGGACTAAATTATAAAAATAAATTTTTGAGGGACTAAAATGTGAAATAAATGAAATGTATGGACTTGTAAGGGCATGGGTGATATTCGGCCTAGCTATGGTGATGTGAAATTTTGTGTATTTTGTGTTTTATGCGATAGGGACTAAATTGTAAAAAGTGTAAAATGTCAGGGGCAAAATGGTAATTTTCCCATTTATGTGTTTTTGGATTAAATTGAATGAATATGTGGTTAAATTAGTTAAATTTGAATTTATTTAGATCAAGAACGAAAGAAAACAGAATTAGATCAAGGAAAATTGAAAGTAGATGAATAGTCGATTAAACCATCCGACAACATCCGAGGTAAGTCTATAAGCATTTAAATGTTGTTATATTCATGAATATATAAATGTTATGTGATAAATTGAATTGTTTGATTATATATAAGCCTTGGCCGAATGTGAATATGAGATAGGGAACTATGTTTCGAGTTCGATTTGATCGAGATTCAACGTCTGAAAGTCCTTTACGAACCCTAGGAATAGATAGGATACATATGTCATGACATAGGATTTTCAATATGTGTTATCATGTAAGACCCCGTCTAGGACATTGGCATCGACTTGTGTTTACGTGTAAGACCATGTATGGGACATTGGCATCGTATTTGATTCGTGTAAGACCTTGTCTAGGATAGTGGCATCGATATGTGATTACATGTAAGACCATGTCTGGGACATTGGCATTGTATGAGCTTTCAACTATCCGCGTATCCTTTTTAATTCCAAATGGTTTAATGGGCAATGTGAAGTTAAGACCAAATGTGAAATCAAATTACAGGTTCAGGTATGTGTTACTTAAATGTTTGTAAAGAGACAAGGTAAGTTGGTTACTTGTATTGATATTAAGTTATGTGAACATGAAATATGTGTTAACATAGTTGAACATATAAGTGATCCAGCCATATGACATATGTATGTGAGGTTTAAATGCGAAATAGTAGTAAATGATAACTTGTATTCAATATTATGCAAATTTGGCCTTGTTTACAAATTGTTAATATGTAATTGTTTTTATATATATGTTTTTGCTTATGGCTTACTAAGATCAAGTAGCTTACTGTGTGTGTGTTTTTGTTTACCTCTATTTTATAGATTTTGGAGTCACGTTACGAGCTTGGGGATTGTTAGCAAAGCCTATCACACTATCGACTGTTTCTTTTGGTATTTTACTAAGTTGGATTTGGGTACATGGCATGTATAACATAGATGAAATGTTTGATTTTGGAACATGTATATATATATATATAGCCATGCGAAAATGGCTTGATCATTACGTTTAAATTTGGTTTTATGCGTAATTGGTTAAGTACTTGACATGTTTGGTTTTAGCAATTTGGCCTTGGCTTATCATATACAAAACATGGTTGTTATGTTTATGTTTGTGTGTGTATGATCTCAGTTAAGGTGAGTTTGTGTGTAACTTGTTTAAAATGCTTTGCTAATGATAGATGAATTTAGTCATGTGATTTGGTATTTAGGTACATGAAGATTGCTTGATGAATTAGGATAAGTGTCTTATAATTGGTATGTTTGTGATGAATTTTACTTGGAAATGATTGTGAATAGATTGAGCTAATTGTGTATAAAATAGTGTGCTTGATATACTTTTTAATGCTTGAATAAGTTTGTTATTTGGTATGAATTATGCTTGGAATGATGCTTGTAGGCGCTTGTAGGGATGACCCATAGTGTGGGTGACATTTTGGCCTTGCAAATGGCCTATATTTGCCCACACAGTTGAGCACATGGGTGTGTGGCTCGACCGTGTCTCTCATGGTTAAATTTCAAAATAAGTCAGACTCGACCACGGGCTAGACACACGGGCGTGTGACTGGCCATGTGGTGTAAGTTAGTGTCGACCACAGGTGAGGCACACGGGTGTGTCTCAGGCCATGTGGACAAGTCAATATGTATGCCTTATTTTGACACGGCTTAGGCATACGAGCATGTCTAAGGCCGTGGGAGGCACATGACCTGCCTACAGAGGCGTGTGACCTCTGTATCTTTAAAAAATTTTTAAATTTTAGAGAATTTTTGTATGTGTTCGGTTGAGTCCCAGCCCTTTTCTTAAGCAGGTTTAAGGTCTCGTAGACCTATTTAAGGGACACTTTGATTTTATTGTCAAATTATGTTATGAATTAGTTGTAAAAGTTTTAGATTGTCCGGTAACACCTTTAACCCTAGACCAACCATGGTTACGGGTTAGGAGTGTTACATTTGATTGGTATTAGAGCTACGTTTTATCGATTCTAGGACTAACGTAGTGCGTGTAAGTCTAGCTATACATGCCATATTTTATACTACGATAGTGTGATGACTTATGACATCTAAAAATGTGTTTTCGTATAGTAATAGATCCCGATCGAGCTGTAGTTGATGACGTCGAGAGTATAGAGCCTGCTCCCGCACAAAAGACGGCGACGGTTGATTCTTGACCAACTTCGAGTAACTAGGAGGGAGAGGCTAGACAAGCCTTTTACCAAATGATGAACGACTAGTTTACTCAATATATCCGGACTAATCCGGCTGCACAATAACCTCCACCCCCTACTAATCCATCTTCAATACCTGTTATACCAGAAGTGAGTGATCCGTTGAGAGCCACTGATGATGATGCCTAAGCGACCTGAATTCTGGCTCGATAATACTATTTGACTGTTTGATGTAACATCCTGAATTAATGGGCCTTTGCATTTGATGTGTATTACATTCAATGTGTTAATTAGAGTATTTAAGGGGCTCAGATTGGACCGAGGCCTTGGGTAAATTTTTTGCTTGGATATTAGAGGGTTTAAAAGATGTTAGCTGTGTTTCAATCACAAGTGGGCTTGTGGCCCAGTGGAAAATGGCGCCACTTAGAAAGCAAGGAGGTGGCATCAACTAAGGAGGCCCAAACACAAGGGGCATGAAGCCCAATTTCTTTAATTATAATTAGCTAAATTTTGGCATATAGGTGGGTAAGGTTGGATGGCAACAAGGCTTAAAAATAGGGAGATTTATCTAATGAATAATATAGATAATTGTGCTGATATTAGTTTTGAGTAGATTAAGGAGAAAAGATGGGAGTTATCTGCTGTAGGCAGAGTTGGCCGAAATACCAACTCTGAGGGAAGGAGATGGTCAAAATTCCAACTCTAAGGGGAGGAAGAATTGATTTTGAAGTGGCATAAGGGGTGCCAAAATGCCCCATCTTTGTCAACTAGTCTCGATTTTCAGAAGAGGGTAATTCCGGCATTTGATAGGTAAGTGCCGAAATCCCCTATAAATAGGAGTGTATCTCTTCAAATTCTGGCATTTGAACCCTAGTCTTTGTGCTGAAATTTTCAGTCCATCTCTACACTTTCTATTCTCTTTTCTTTTCCAAAAATCAAAACCTCTCAACTTTCCTCTCATCTCCATAACCATATACCTTTGATTATTCTTTCTTTTTCTCTCTGTCGATTACCCTACTAAAAGTCAAACCTTTTTAATTCACTTTCTTTTTCCATTCTTTTCCTCTTGTGCCGATTTCTCCATAAATTAGAATTTTCTTGAAGTGCCAATTTCTCTATAAAGGTAAAAACTAAATTCTTTTCTTTTTCAGTTTTAAGACTATAGCCGAATGGCTAGTAGTTTGATAGGCTATCTTTAGTTTAACTCTTTCGTTAATCGCATGTTCTTTTGGGCGGCATTCCGAAAAATCGTAGTTGATCGAATTATCCAGATCTCAAAAAGCCAGAAACCAATAATCTCTAGTATCCTATCAATTTTGGGATCTCAAGGTAAGGGATTTATTTAGATTTCCATTAAGATTTGCTATCATAATTAAGTTATTAACTCATATGATATGGTTTAACCCTATTTTGCTATAGTAGTTCTGACAAGGACTTTTTGGATGGAATCAAATATGGATCAGGCAAAGGAGAGGGTTGGATCCATAATCCTAAGTTTAAGAAATGAGCAAATGTCCATTGTTTGAGATTGGTCATTGGGTTATGGACCGACTTCTTAACAAAGATCTTAGGTGGATAGCATCATATCGACTTTTGACAAAGGTTCGACATAGAGGTTTCATCTTAATGTAATAAGGTGTGTAGAATCTTAACACATAAGCATTTATATATTATATTTATGCTAAGGGCTAAAAGCTAGAAAGAAAGGTCAGATGAACAATGATTACCCGAAAGGGTAGGCATGGGATGCCGTGCACGCACTCCATAGAAACTTTTCCATGTGATTCATAGCATGTGAAAGTATGAGATCTGTTAGATGGCTTGATGACTTGTTTCTTGTATGTATGCATGCATGGGATGGGAATGATTGATGGATTTATGGTAGGGGAGTAGGGTCACGAGGCGATCATGGCTTTGCCACAGGCAGTGTAGCTATCGAATACTATAATGTATTTCTGAGGTTCGTAGTTGATCGATCTATATGACAAAGATAGTCGTTAATACTATAATGTATTTCGAGGTTCGTGTAGCGATAGGTCTATATGACAAAGACAACTTGCCGATGTGGTGTGTAGCGGATGGAGGGTTGATTGTAGAAATGCCCATGGTGTAAAGGTTGGTACAGGGGCGTTTAGAGGATAGACTCTTAGGTTTTGTGATGGGCCATGATGCATGACATAATCTGTTACCATTGTATGCGGGCCAAGGCCCATAATGTGTTTGTGGGTCCTAGGCTTTTATGTGTTTTCAAGTTTTGCACACTGAGTCTTGGTGTAACACCCCAAACCCGGTCTATCGTTGAGACTAGATTTGGTTTGTTACATGAATCGAACTATTTTAAATTTTGCAATAAGTTGAAAACTACAATATTAATTTTGATTTTAATAAAGATAGAAGAGTATTTGAATTTGATAAATATTAGAAAACATCGAGTTGAAAAAACATTATTTTATTATCAAAACCTTTAGGTAATTTATTAAAGAGTTAACAATAATAAATATTATAAATGAATTTCATATACTTGAAAGCCCAAATTTATTTTAATAAAACATCATATAAAAAAATCCAAAGTATAGTTTAAAAGCAAACACACATAAAATCCATAAATTATTTATAGAGGCCATTATTACAACATCCCAAAATAGTAAAAATAATTATTAAAAAGTTCGAGTTTAAATAACCCATATTTTGCAAGTATGGCCTCCACGAAGTCATCCTCGCCCAAGTCCACATCAATTTCCATTACGAGATGGAAAAATTAAAAGGGGTGAGTTACTTAGAACTCAAGTGTGTAACTCACTTACCACCATTATTGGGCGAGATCATCAAGATATTATCTTGGGCTTGAGCCCAATTACGTAATTCAATATATTATAAAATAAAATAATTTAAAGATGCATGTAAAATGAATTTCCCAACCAAACCTAATATCCATCCGCTAACACCCCGCACCAACCATCACACTGTGGGGATCAAGTCAACCCACCCCGCCAACACACCAATCGTAGGCATTAAGCCTTTTTATGATTGTGGCAAAGCCACCGAACTAGAGGCAGTAAGCCATATTTGTGGCAGAGCCACCGAACTAGAGGCAATAAGCCATAATTGTGGCAGAGCCACCGAACTAGAGGCAATAAGCCATAATTGTGGCAGAGCCACCGAACTAGATTTTTGGCAACTGGCCATTCTTCTCTTCATATACCCCACCCCATGAAATCGTGCGTATATAACAAAATATAATCATATAATAATTTCTTTTATTTAATTCATAACAATGGTGGGTTTATCATTAAACATTTCATTGGCCCATAAAATAATTTAGCAATTTGCTCATTTAGCAGTTTAGTGGACTTTGGCCCATTTATCAAACTAGAGTATTTTGGCCCAATTTATCGAACTAGAGTATTTTGGCCCAATTTATCGAACTAGAGTATTTTGGCCCAATTTATCGAACTAGAGTATTTTGGCCCAATTTATCGAACTAGAGTATTTTGGCCCAATTTATCAAAACATACAATTTACATAATAACAAGTAATTTCTAGTAGCGTTTTCGTAATTTTGTGATTTAGTCGTTTTTACGTATTTTCGTCAAAATATCAATTTTACGCTTTTACCGATCTAGTCATTTTACGATTTTTACTTCCATACCGAAATTGACATCCAACCGAGAAATAGTGTGAAGTTACACACCTCGATACCGTGAGTACTAATCCTTCTTGTTCCTCGGCACCTAAACATATTTCGATCCGTTAGATTACTATTTAGTAAAAATATTCTTAATCGATAATAGATCCAAAATCTTACCCTCTTGATTTTGAATCACTTGATTTTCGCTTCTCCTCGTTTATTGATTCGCTCGTCACGAGAATCCACCAATGTATAATGGCTCGGAAGTTCGTACCACTTCAAATAATGGACTTCTTTGGAAGATGGTCCGCAACCGGTGGAAAATCCCGACCGCCGAGACCGCTCTTCGCTTGAATGGGGATTCTGGATCCGCCTCTTAACGTGACTAACCACCGCCTTTTCTTCCCTATTTTGAAAGTCTTCACGATCAAAGGAATATTAGTTAGATCTAAAATAATATCAAAGCAAGACTAAAGGCTTTAAAGAATGGGATTTCCTTACCACAATAAAACGCTTCCAACGTTTCTACGATTCTCCGATCACTTGAGTTCCGATCTTCGTTATTGCACTAAATAATAACGAAAGAAACATTATTAGAATGAACGTTATATCGATCCAAAAGGACCTCATAATACCAATGATGTTCTACCATGACACTAATAATAAATCGAAAATGAAAAAGAATTTCTTACCTATTTCCACGATTGAAAAGAAAGGATTGAGAGAGGTGTTTGTGAGAGTTGGAGAATTCGGCTATGCAACCAAAGAAAAGAGAAAATAAATTCGGTTATGGCACTCTAGCATTCGGCCAAGAGAGTGTTTGATGGAGAAACTTTGATTGAAAGAATTAGAATATGAAAAAGAGATGGTGATGAGGTAGTTTGATTTCAAAGAGAAGAGAAGAAAAAGATGGATTTTTAGGAGTTAGTGCATTCGGCCATGGCAAAAAGAAAAAGAAAGAGAATGGTTTTTGGTATGGTTGATTTCGGCACAAGGAGAAATACAAAAGAAAATTCACAAGATGAATAAAAGTGACCAAATGGTCAAAAGACTTTGGCTTTACCAATTGCAAAATTCAGCCAAGATGAAAGTTGAAAGGAGAGGAAATAAAAATTCTGCACAAAGTGCAAGGAATAACCAAAGAGAGAAAAGAAATTCTTAGCCAAAACTAACTCAAAAATTAGGCTCCCTCCCTATACCAATTTGCCGTCCAACACATGGTCAATTGGCCATGATTTGTTTCCAAAATTTCCCCTTGATATGTGCCTTATGTTCCCCCTATCTTTCCTTAAGAATTTGATTCCATGCCATATATTTTCTATTTCCATAATCCTTTGATACACTAACCAAAATAATATGGTCAACTCTTACCTTAATTGTCCTTGGCGACACTTGCTATGGATGTGCATAAAAATTAAAACAAAATTTACCTAAAAGCTAAACAAGGGATTCGAACCTCTTCCTCTTGCTAAAACCCATGCGCCAACTCCACCATGCCATATACTCAACTTATGACACTTATTAACACTTAATTTAACTTAAATCTTAATGACATTTGCTTCTCTTCAATAATTTCTTAATTAATAAATTTTATTCCTTATCCAAATTATGCTATACTCCTCTTTAGGACTTCAATAAGCACTTAAAAAAAAAAATCTAAACACCAATTCATGCAATATAAAAATACTCGAATTTTTAGGGTGTTACAACTCTACCCTCCTTAAAAAAATTTCGTCCTCAAAATTTACAGGTTGAAAGAAGCGAGGGTATTGTTGCCGAATTGCATCCTCGGGCTCCCACGTAGCTTCCTCCACTCCATGGTTACGCCATAGAATTTTGACCAACAGCACGGTTTTCTTTCTTAGCACCTTGACATCTCGGTCTAAGATTTCCACTGGTTCTTCTTCGAAAGATAAATCTGAATTCAGCTCCAATTCTTCTACCGGTATAATGTGCGAAGGATCCGATCTATAACGCCTCAACATGGAAACATGAAAAACATTATGGATTTGATCCAATTAGGAGGTAACTCAATCGATAAGCCCGGACCAACACGTTTGACACGATAAGGTCCAATGTATCTAGGACTTAGCTTGCCCTTCCTTCCGAATCAAGATCTTTTTCCAAGGAGATACCTTCAAGAAAACTGATCTCCCACATCATACTCGATATCTCTTCGCCAGTGCGCATCGACTTACATCTATCGAGGCTTCTTTCAACCGTGCTCGAATAACTTTTACCTTATCCTCATCTCGGATATCATCTCGGGACCTAACATCATCTTTTCGCCCAACTCGGTCCAACAAATTGGAGAACGACACTTACGACCATACAATGCCTCGTAAGGTGCCATCTGAATGCTAGACCGATAATTTGTTGTTATCTGTGAATTCCGCGGTGGTAGATAATCCTCCCAACTACCCCTGAAGTCGATTATACATCCTCTTAACATATCTTCCAATATCTGAATTACTCTCTCCGACTGACCATCAGACTGAGGATGAAAAGCCGTACTGAAGTTCAACTTTGTCCCCAAGGCTTCATGCAGAGCTTTCCAGAATCGTGATGTAAACCTAGGGTCCCTATCGATATAATAGATACAGGTACCCCATGCAACCTCACAATTTTGGATACGTACAATTTCACCAACCGTAATGAATAATCCGTGCAGCAGTGAAAGAAAGCGGTCTTAGTCAACCGATCAACAATTACCCACACAGAATTTTTCTTAGTAGGTGTTAAAGGTAACCCACTAACAAAATCCATAGTTATCCGCTCCCATTTCCAAAGAGGAATCTTTATCGGTTGTAACAATCCAGACGGTAATTGATGTTCTGCCTTCACTTGTTGACAAGTCAAGCATTTTCCCACAAACTCAGTAATCTCACGCTTCAACCACGCCACCAATCTCGTTTCACGGAGATCTCGATACATCTTATTTCCTCCGGATGCATAGCATAAGGGCTACTATCGCCTCCAGAGAATCATTTGCCTCGAGATCTGAATCCTTAGGCATACATACTCTTCCTCGAAAGCACAACACACCCTCGTGTTTATTCCAAAATCCTCAATTTCACCATTTTCACTTGTCAAGTAAAGGTCCCAACTTCTCATCGATGTCTGCTTTTCCTTGATTTGTTCTAGCCACGAGGCTTCACCAAGTTTCGCTAACAAAGCGACATCCTCGCATGCACTCAAATGGGCAAACAATGCTCTTAAATCGATCATTGTCTTACGACTTAACGCGCTACCTACCACGTTAGCCTTCCGGGATGATATTTGATTGAGAAATCATAATCTTTTAATAATTCTACCCATCTTCTTTGTCTCAAATTTAACTCCTTTTGGGTAAGGAGGTATTTAAGACTCTTGTGATCCGTGTAGATTATTGACTTCTCACCATAGAGATAGTGCCTCCAAATCTTTAGAGCAAAGACAACGGCAGCTAACTCCAAATCATGAGTAGGGTAGTTTACTTGTGTGGTCTCAATTGATGAGAAGCATAGGCCACCACCTTTCCATTTTGCATCAACACACAACCTGGACCGTGTGAGACGCATCACAATAAATAGTGAATTCTTTTCGACCTCAATTTGAATCAAAGCTGGAGCTTCCGTCGATTTTCTTCAATTCTCGAAACTCTCTTGCTTTTCGGTCCAAATATCTGGAGCTCCTTTCGCATAGCAGTTTAGTTAGGGGTGCGACAATCAAGCGAAAACCCTCTACAAAACGTCTATAGTATCCATTAAACCCAAGAAACTCGAATTTCACCACCGATGTTGGTGGTTTCCAATCCGAATAGCCTCAATTTTCCGAGGATCCACCCTTATTCCTTCGGCTGATACTACATGACCAAGGAAAGTCACTTCCTTTAGCCAAAATTCGCATTTACTAAATTTGCCATATAATTGCTTATCACGCAGTAGTTGCAATACTATTCGCAAATGCTGGTCATGTTCCTCCTTATTTCTCGAATAAACCAATATATCATCTATGAACACTACCATAAACCGGTCTAAATATGGTTGAAAGACTCGGTTCATCATGTCCATAAATGCAGCTGGTGCATTGGTTAGTCCAAACAGCATCACTACAAACTCATAGTGTCCGTAACGTGTCCAAAATGCCGTCTTATAGATGTCCACTTCTTTCACCTTGAGTTGGTGATAACTTGAGCCTTAAATCAATTTTGGAGAAAATTGAAGCTCCTTTTAATTGATCAAGCAGTCGTCAATTCTTGGCGGAGGATATCGATTCTTGATCGTCAATTTATTCAAGCGTCATAGTCAATGCACATACGCATCGATCCATCCTTCTTCTTGACGAACAAAACTGGTGCTCCCCACGGAGACACACTTGGTCGAATAAATCCCCGATCCAGCAATTCTTGAATTTGAGCTTTGAGCTCAGCCAACTCCTTCGGTGCCATTCTATAAGGAGCAATGGACTTTGGAGCTATCGTGCAAAAGCTCAATGCCAAATTCCACTTCCCGATCTGGAGGTATACCAGGAAGTTCTTCGGGAAATACATCGAGAAATTCTTTCACCGTCCTCACATCATTCACAGATAACTCTTTGGCATCCAAAGCACAGATAAAGGCTAGGAATGCACCATATCCTTTCCGCACCAACTTCTCTGCCTTTAATGCAGATACCACATTTGCCAGATAGTTCCTTCGCTCACCAATCATTATGACTTCCTTATCATCCGAGGTTCTTACTGACATTCATTTTTCAGCACAATCCAATTGCTTCGATGTTTGACCAACCAATCCATGCCTGAATGAGATCGAACTCACGAAAGGTAGTTCCATCAAGTTTGCTAAGAATACCTCCTCTTGGATTTTTAAGGCACGTCTTTAAATATTTTATTAACACCACCGATCGTCTAAAGGACTAATTATCGTTATCTCACTATCGGTAATTTAAGATTCTAAATTCGTGTTTCGGATATGGCACTAGCTACATATGAATGGGTAGAGCCAATATCTATTAAGGCAATAACAGTACATCAAAAATGAAGAACGTCTGGGTTATCACATCCGGTGCATTCTTTGTCCTCATGGCGTCTAACCGCATAGACCGATCCAGTACATCTTGCATCGCATTTCCTCTCGGACCATTGCCTCGACCGGTGCACCTTGACCACGACCAGCCCCATTACCACCACGAGTCCATGACCCCTCGGTGGCTGCTGATTACCCCTGGCCGGCTGTGCATCATTATTACGGATTTCTTGAGTCGTATCCAAATGTCGAGGACAATTTTGTCTTGATGATCCATTGAACCGCATTTGTAGCATGCTCGCGTTTTCCTCCAACATTCTCCAAAATGTCTTTTCCCACACTCGGTGCAATCTCGACCGATTATTTGCTCTTTGGGTTCTACCTTGAACTGATTCATCATTTCGAGGTTTCTTCTGAAATCTCTTTAAAGAACCAGACTGCTGTGTCTCTCTCTTGTTTCGGAATCTTTCTCGGTTCTGCCGTTCTAAATTCTTAGCCTCTTTGGCTATTTTGGCCTTCTCCACCAGAGTGGAAAAATTTCTAACTTGCTGCGGAGCAATCAGAACCCTCAGCTCATCATTAAGTACATCTTCAAACGCATACTAACGTTCATGATCTGTTGCTACAATTGTCCCGCATAGCGGCTCAGACGTAAAAACTCACTTCATATTTGTCATGGTCTTACTTCCTTGGACAAGATTGAAATTCCTTCCTTGACGTCTACATAACTTCGTTCCAATGTATTTTCCTTGGAATGCGACTTTAAAGAATTCCCAATTAACCGGTCAAACTTCAAGGCCTTCTCGAGCAGTGAGCCACCACCGATATACCTCATCTCTCAATAAGGATACTGACTCCTCTCGCTTTTTGCTCACCGCATTCCATATCATCCATAATTCGTTCCACGACTTGAGCCGAAGATTCACTACATTCGAGCTACACCGAGACTCCTCTAAAATTTTCGCATTATTTGACTTAAGTCGCTCTGAGATTGACCCACGAGTTGTTGGCCCAATTCTAGCTCCAGCGACCCTTTCCAAGACTCGCAGCATTGCTTGAGTCAATGCATTATCTTCTTCCATGTGATCACGTGATCCCGTATCACTTTCAATTGACGCAAAGCGTCTACTTAAACATATGATTTGGTGCTTCAGTCGTAGCACCTCGGCCTCTACCACGGCCACGTCTACCGCGTCCATGACCACGTCCTCTAGTGCTCATGATAGCTTGTTCGTTTTTATCTGATTACAAGTTTTATGGATCAAAAAATTTGTTTCGGTGTTTATTAACGATATTTTATGAGATTTGAGATATAAAGTTGTTTTTCGCAACATGTCCTATAGTCTCAATCTCTACAGTTTTTCACATCTAAAACTAGAAGTTCTAGAGTGTTCCTATGATCATATCATAGTAATCATTAAGTAGTAAATACTTACTTGACTTGTTGCCAATGCTTGTGGTGCCATCTTGATCTTTAAAATATAATTGTACAATTTCATACGTAAATTATTTACTGAACCCAAACCACGGTAGAGTTTTTAAAAGCTGGCTCGATACCTCTAAATGTAACACCCCAAACCCGGTCTATGCGTTGAGACTAGATTTGGTTTGTTACATGAATCGAACTATTTTAAATTTTGCAATAAGTTGAAAACTACAATATTAATTTTCGATTTTAATAAAGATAGAAGAGTATTTGAATTTGATAAATATTAGAAAACATCAGTTGAAAAATATTATTTTATTATCAAAACCTTTAGGTAATTTATTAAAGAGTTAACAATAATAAATATTATAAATAAATTTCATATACTTGAAAGCCCAAATTTATTTTAATAAAACATCATATAAAAAATCCAAAGTATAGTTTAAAAGCAAACACACATAAAATCCATAAATTATTTATAGAGGCCATTATTACAACATCCCAAAATAGTAAAAATAATTATTAAAAGTTCGAGTTTAAATAACCCATATTTTGCAAGTTATGGCCTCCACGAAGTCATCCTCTACCCAAGTCCACATCAATTTCCATTACGAGATGGAAAAATTAAAGGGGTGAGTTACTTAGAACTCAGTGTGTAACTCACTTACCACCATTATTGGGCCGATCATCAAGATATTGTCTTTGGGCTTGAGCCCAATTACGTAATTCAATATATTATAAAATAAAATAATTTAAAGATGCATGTAAAATGAATTTCCCAACCAAACCTAATATCCATCCGCTAACACCCCTGCACCAACCATCACACTGTGGGGATCAAGTCAACCCACCCCGCCAACACACCAATCGTAGGCATTAAGCCTTTTTATGATTGTGGCAAAGCCCATAGAACTAGAGGCATAAGCCATATTTGTGGCGAGCCACCGAACTAGAGGCAATAAGCCATAATTGTGGTAGAGCCACCGAACTAGATTTTTGGCAATGGCCATTCTTCTCTTCATATACCCCACCCCATGCAATCGTATGTATATAAAAAAATATAATCATATAATAATTTCTTTTATTTAATTCATAACAATGGTGGGTTTATCATTAAACATTTCATTGGCCCATAAAATAATTTAGCAATTTGCTCATTTAGCAGTTTAGTGGACTTTGGCCCATTTATCAAACTAGAGTATTTTGGCCCAATTTATTGAACTAGAGTATTTTGCCCCAATTTATCGAACTAGAGTATTTTGGCCCAATTTATCGAACTAGAGTATTTTGGCCCAATTTATCGAAACATACAATTTACATAATAACAAGTAATTTCTCGAGGGTGTTTTCGTAATTTTCGCGATTTAGTCGTTTTTACGTATTTTCGTCAAAATATCAATTTTTACGTTTTTACCGATCTAGTCGTTTTTACGATTTTTACTTCCATACCGAAATTGACATCCAACTGAGAAATAGTGTGAAGTTACACACCTCGATACCGTGAGTACTAATCCTTCTCGTTCCTCGGCACCTAAATATATTTCGATCCGTTAGATTACTATTTCGTAAAAATATTCTTAATCGACAATAGATCCAAAATCTTACCCTCTTGATTTTGAATCACTTGATTTTCGGCTTCTCCTCGTTTATTGATTCGTTCACGAGAATCCACCAACGATAATGGCTCGGAAGTTCGTACCATTTCAAATAATGGACTTCCTTGGAAGATGGTCCGCAACCGGTGGAAAATCCCGACCGCCGAGACCGCTCTTCGCTTGAATGGGGATTTACGATCCGCCCTCTTAACGTGACTAACCACCGCCCTTTTCTTCCCTATTTTGAAAGTCTTCACGATCAAAGGAATATTAGTTAGATCTAAAATAATATCAAACAAGACTAAAGGCTTTAAAGAATGGGATTTCCTTACCACAATAAAACGTTTCCAACGTTTCTACGATTCTCCCGATCACTTGAGTTCCGATCTTCCGTTATTGCACTAAATAATAACGAAAGAAACGTTATTAGAATGAACGTTATATCGATCCAAAAAGGTCCTCATAATACCAATGATGTTCGGCCATGACACTAATAATAAATCGAAAATGAAAAAGAATTTCTTACCTATTTCCACGATTGAAAAGAAAGGATTGAGAGAGGTGTTTGTGAGAGTTGGAGAATTCGGCTATGCAACCAAAGAAAAGAGAAAATAAATTCGGTTATGGCACTCTAGCATTCGGCCAAGAGAGTGTTTGATGGAGAAACTTTGATTGAAAGAATTAGAATATGAAAAAGAGATGGTGATGAGGTAGTTTGATTTCAAAGAGAAGAGAAGAAAAAGATGGATTTTTAGGAGTTAGTGCATTCGGCCATGGCAAAAAGAAAAAAGAAAGAGAATGGTTTTTGGTATGGTTGATTTCGGCACAAGGAGAAATACAAAAGAAAATTCACAAGATGAATAAAAGTGACCAAATGGTCAAAAGACTTTGGCTTTACCAATTGCAAAATTCGGCCAAGATGAAAGTTGAAAGGAGAGGAAATAAAAATTCTGCACAAAGTGCAAGGAATGACCAAAGAGAGAAAATAAATTCTTAGCCAAAACTAACTCAAAATTAGGCTCCTCCCTATACCAATTTGCCGTCCAACACATGGTCAATTGGCCATGATTTGTTTCCAAAATTTCCCCTTGATATGTGCCTTATGTTCCCCCTATCTTTCCTTAAGTATTTGATTCCATGCCATATATTTTCTATTTCCATAATCCTTTGATACACTAACCAAAAATAATATGGTCAACTCTTACCTTAATTGTCCTTGGCCGACACTTGCTATGGATGTGCATAAAAATTAAAACAAAATTTACCTAAAAGCTAAACAAGGGATTCGAACCTCTTCCTTCTTGCTAAAACCCATGCGCCAACTCCACCTGCCATATACTCAACTTATGACACTCATTAACACTTAATTTAACTTAAGTCTTAATGACATTTGCTTCTCTTCAATAATTTCTTAATTAATAAATTTTATTCCTTATCCAAATTATGCTATACTCCTCTTTAGGACTTCAATAAGCACTTAAAAAAAAAATCTAAACACCAATTCATGCAATATAAAAATACTCGGATTTTTAGGGTGTTACACTTGGTGACTCACCCTTTTATTTTTTTCCACTCTACAGATGAGTAGTAGACCGTGGACGCGGGAGCCGAGGTGGACTCGAGGGGCCATCAAGACTTTCATTACTATTATGGATTATTATTATTGTTTTTTTTTGGGAATATATTGTTGTAATAAGGCCCTATAACTTAGGTTTCAATTTATCTTCTTTCTTGTTATGTTGGTTTTTACAATTTATGTTTTGCTTCAAAATCTCAAATATAAAACAAAATGAAAAATAGGCTTTTCAAACCCAATCAACGCATTTAATGGATTATTCGGCTATAATAAACTAGTTTTTTTTAAAACCCATCAAAGAAAAGTTTTCAAGATTTAAACCCGTAGCATACCAGATTCGGTAATGGCGTATGTGCCGGGTTTAGGGTGTTACATTTTTGGTATCAAAGCCCAGTTTAAAACCCGAGCTGTGAAATGGGTCCAATAGGAATTTATGAAAGTAATATAAGTTGAGAAAAGTTTTGAAAGATATGGCATTCGAGTATACCGGTACCCGATCCACCCAGGTAAGTATTCTAACCTTTGATGTGGTATATACGATGGGTTTGATGGGCCTTATGGACGTAGACTAGTATGATAGTGTTAATGGACCTTAGGCCTAGATTAAACAATTCTTCCAATCTCATAAGACTTAATTTTTCTTGATTAGGGTGTGGAAATAGGCATACGCATGTCTAGGATTAGATCTAGGAAGAGCTTGGTACTTAAGCAGTCCTAGCGACTCACTTCCTCTTTTTTGGAATCCTACCTGGTGCGTAGTGACTATTAGCCTTAGTCACAAGGACTTGTTGATAGGTTAAAATTTATAGCTAAAACCCGAAAGGGACCAGTACCCTATTTTTGTAAAATGACTTATATGTCCTTGATTTTGTAAAATTATCCGCAATACCCTAGGTTGAGAAACTTTACTGAGATACCCTTAATTTTGCAAAATGACCAAAATACCCTTGTTTGAAAAATTACCAAAGTATCATTGTACGAGAAATTACTAAATTACCCTTAATCTACGAAAATTACCGAAATAACCCTGATTGACAAAATTATCAAAATACCCCTGGATTGTAAAATTACAAAAATGCCCTTATTTTGAAAAATACCAAGAAATCTTATTTTGGAAAATTACAAAAATACCCCTGTAGGATAAAATTACAAAAATACCCCTGGGTAGAGAAATGACGAAAATTCCCCTAGGTGATGAATGCAAGTTTATGGATGTTTACTTGTGTGTTTGATGCATGTATGTGGTACTCTGCTTGATGTTGATTAAATGTGAACTCTAGAATTAGGGAATATAGACTTAAGAACTGGATTTATAGGTAGAATGCAAATTCGAAAGAACTACTGTTAAAACTACTTTCCATAAGACTGTCCGTTATTAATCAGTGGAAGAAAGAATTATTAATTCATAAAATTTTTAATCAGATAAATTCGTGAACGGTAGAATGAGCAATAGAGGACATGGTGTGCGTGGCCGAGGTAGAGGCAGGATTGCTGTGTCAGAACCCGTGGGGTCTGGTCACAAGTCGGGGAATGAAGTTCCAGTGCCACCAGATGTGGAGGTAGAGTTTCAAGATCAGACGGCCGGAGATGATGCTGTATCTCAGGCTATGTTAAGGGTTTTGGAGAGAATTGCTGGAGCAGGCATGGGCACAAGAGCTCTAAGTCTGTGCGCTGAGCGATTGAGCCAAGCCAGGTGGAATTTTGAGTGTAGCTCCTAGTACAAGCTGAGTATTGGTTAGAAGCAATGGAGCGGATCATGGATGATGTCAACTTCACGGATGAATATAAGTTGAAGGGAGTGGTGTCTCTTCTTCGGGACGAAGCTTATCAATGGTGGCTTAAGGTTAAGGAAGGTACCGTAGCTGACTATATCACCTGGGATTACTACAAGGCTGCATTCCAGAGTAAGTATATTGGAACGAGTTATTGGATGCCCAAAGATAGAGCTTTCCGAACTGTTGGGGAAGTAGGTCGGTGGCGGCCTATGAAGTAGAATTCTTACACCTTAGTTGTTATGCTCAAAGGATAGTGGCCACAGAGCATGAACGATGTGTTCATTTTGAGGATGGCCTGAAGGATGATCTATCGGTGTTGATAGCTCCACAGCGAGAGAGGGAATTTGCTGTGCTTGTGGTGAAAGCTAAGATAACTGAGGAGGTAAAGCTAACGGAGAAGCTGAACCGGATAGAGATAGGGGAAGAGGTAAGAGAAACTTTGGAGCATCAGGAACAACTAGGAGTAACTAGAAAAGACCTAGGTCGGATGGACCGAGACGAGCTGAAAGTCCTGCCGCTAATCAAACATGAAGGTGTGCCCGATGTGACAAATGCCATGCAGGTAAGTGTAGGCAGGCAGTGGGAAGTGCTTTAGGTGTGGTTCTTGGACCATCAGATAAGAGATTTTCCTCAGCCACGGGATGAGGCAAGACCACAGGCGTAAAAATGCTCACTGGGTAGAGGAGGTTAGCGACCACGAGAGGTCGTGGTCCTGCCAGAGGTGGTAATGGTTTTGGTCGAGGCTGAGGAGCGCCAGGCCGAGGGGTAGGAAAAATTGAGGCAAGGCAGTCAGGGTTGGTTTATGCTGCCAAACGTTGGGAGGAGGCTGATGCACCAGATGTTATAACCGGTGCATTTTTAATTTTTGGATTGCCTTATGTTGCATTGATTGACATTAGGTCGACACGTTCATATATTGCTAGTAGTGTGTCTGAAACTTTAAGTTTAGATTCTGAAGTTACCCCTAGGGCGATGACAGTAATTAGCCCATTAGGACAATCTGTGATAGTAGATAAACTTTATCGGAAGGTACCCTTAGAAGTTCAGGGAATAGTTTTCCTGACGGATTTGATGGAATTACCATTCGGGGAGTTTGACTTAATTTTAGGCATGGACTGGCTAGTGAAGTATCAAGCCAACTTAGATTGTACAACCAAGTGGATGGTGTTAACAACCCCCGAGGGAGGTGAAGTGTTGGTGATAGGAGAAAGGGGGAATTGTCTGTCAAACGTGGTAACTGCCCTAAGAGCAGAAAGAATGGTGAGAAAAGGGTGCAAGGCAGTTCTAATGTTTGTACGGGCTTTGGAAGCCAATGACCTAACTGTTAAGGACATTAGGACGGTGAAGGAATTTCCTGATGTCTTCCCCGAAGAACTTCTAGGATTACCTCCGGATCGAGAAGTGGAGTTTGGAATTGATCTTCTTTAGGAACAGCGCCGGTATCTATAGCTCCATATAGAATGGCACCGAAAGAGTTGGTGGAATTGAAAGTGCAAATCTCGAAGTTGTTGGATAGAGGGTTTATTCAACCAAGTGTGTCGCCTTGGGGAGCGCTGGTGTTATTTGTTAAGAAGAAGGATGGTTCAATGCGTATGTGTATTGACTATCGTCAACTGAATAAGTTAACCATCAAGAACAAATACCCGTTGCCAAGGACCAATGACTTGTTCGATCAGTTGAAGGGGGCCTTAGTCTTTTCAAAGATAGATCTGAGGTCTGGGCATCATCAGCTTAAGGTCAAGGAGGCGGACATTCATAAGACGGCTTTTAGGACTCGCTACGATCACTACGAGTTCATGGTGATGCCATTTGGGTTGACTAACGCACCAGCAGCGTTTATGGATATGATGAACCGAGTGTTCAAGCCCTACTTGGATCGGTTTGTTGTGGTTTTTATTGATGACATCTTGGTCTACTCAAGATTGAAAGGGGAGCATGATTCACATCTACGCGTGGTTCTACAGATTCTGAGGGAGAAGCAGCTTTATGCCAAATTCAACAAGTGCGAATTTTTGCTGAAGAAAGTTACTTTTCTAGGTCATGTGGTGTCAGCAGAGGGGATTAGGGTTGACCCTCAGAAAATTGAAGCAGTGTTGGATTAGAAGCCGCCTAAGTTGGTGGCGGAGATTTGAGTTTCCTTGGTTTAGTCGGGTACTATAGAATATTTGTGGAAGGATTTTCTCTGATTGCGGCACTGTTGACTAAGTTATTACGGAAAGGAGTTCCATTTTGTGGACTGATAAGTAGCAAGATAGTTTCAAGAAGTTAAAAAGGATATTGACGGAGGCTTGGTGTTGATTCAACTGGAGGCTGGGAAGGAATTCGTGATTTACTATGATGCTTCACACACAGGATTAGGATGCATGTTGATGCAAGATGGAAAGGTGGTTACGTATGCATCACAGCAGTTGAGACCGCACGAAGCAAACTATCCCACCCATGATTTAGAGTTGATGGAGGTGGTGCTTGCCTTGAAAATTTGGAGGCATTATTTGTACAGAGAGAAATCTGTCATTTACACGGATCATAAAAGCTTGAAGTACCTTTTGATTCAGAAGGAGTTGAATCTAAGGCAGAGAAGGTGGATCGAGTTGTTAAAGGATTATGACTACTCGATCGAGTATAATCAGGGTAAGGCCAATGTGGTGGTAGATGCTCTAAGCCGTAAGGTGATATCTGATTTGAGAGCGATGTTTGCTCACCTTAGCTTATATAATGGCTGAAGTTTACTAGCTGAACCTCAAGTGAAACCCTCATGGGTTAATCAAGTTAAAGAGAAATAGCAGATCGATGGATTGCTTAGGGAAAGTTGCAGTTGAATTCAAGTGATGAGCCAACTGAATTCAGTGTGAATGAGGAAGGATTATTATGTTTTCAAGGGAGAGTGTGCATGCCAAAAGACCTTGAGTTGAGGCGAAAGATTTTGCAAGAAGCGCATGGTAGACCATACGCTATGCATCCTGAAGGGAGTAAGATGTATCGAGATTTATGGGAATAGTTTTGGTGGCCAGGTTTAAAGCGAGAGGTGATTGGATTGGTAGGGAAGTGTTTAACCTATCAGCAGGTAAAGGCAGAGCATCAGTTACCTTTAGGATTATTGCAGCCAGTAAAGATTCCCCAATGGAAGTGGGAAAGGATCACAATGGACTTTGTTAGTGGGCTACCTCTCACGCCTACTAGGAAAGATTCAGTTTGGGTGATCGTTGATTGGTTGACGAAGTCCGCTAATTTTGTACCGGTTTGGGTCGATTATTCCTTACAAAAGTTGGCTAAGCTGTATATAGCGGAGATTGTAAGGTTGCATGGAGTACCTGTGTCGATTATCTCAGACCGAGATCCTAGATTTATGTCAAGGTTTTAGAAGGCGTTGCATCAAGCATTGGGTACGAAGTTGGACTCTAGTACAGTGTTTCATCCTCAGACCGATGGACAGTCTGAGCGGGTGATTCAGATCTTGGAGGACATGTTAAGAGGTTGTGTCATTGATTTCAGAGGTAGTTGGGAGGAGTTTTTGCCATTGGCAGAGTTTACTTACAACAACAACTACCGGTCTAGCATTCAGATGGCGCCCTATAAAGCATTGTACGGGCAAAAATGTTGTACTCTTACTTGTTGGACAGAATTAGGGGAACATCAAATTTTGGGTCTGAAGTTGGTTACCGAGACGAATGAGAAGGTTGAGTTAATTGGGCTCGACTAAAGGAAGCGTCGGACAGACAAAAGTCCTATGCTGATCTGAATCGTAGGGACATAGAGTTTGCCATGGGTGACAAGGTGTTCTTGAAAGTGTCACCATGGAAGAAGGTATTAAGATTTGGACGGAAGGGTAGGTTAAGTCCTAGATTCATTAGACCTTATCAAGTGCTGAAACGAGTTGGATCAGTAGGTATCAGCTAGAACTACCTCCTGAGCTAAGCCAGATTCACGATGTATTTCACGCCTCCATGTTAAGACGATATCATTCAGATCCATCTCATGTGGTACATGTGGAGGAAATCGGGGTAAGACCTGACTTATCCTTTGAAGAGGAGCCAGTGGAAATCTTGGATCGTGATGTCAAAGTGTTACGAAGGAAGAAGGTTCTGTTGGTGAAGGTTCTATGGCGAACTCACGGCTCGAGGAGGCTATGTGGGAACCGGAGGAAGCGATGTGGCAGCAATACTCGCATCTATTCGGATCAGGTAGTTTCAAGGATGAAATTTCTCAAAGGGGATAGAACTGTAACATCCTAAATTAATGGGCCTTTGCATTTGATGTGTATTACGTTCAATGTGTTAATTAGAGTATTTAAGGGGCTCAGATTGGGCCGAGGCCTTGGGTAAATTTTCTGCTTGGACATTAGAGGGTTTAAAAGATGTTATCTGTGTTTTAATCACAAGTGGGCTTGTGACCCAGTGGCAAACGGTGCCACTTAGAAAGCAAGGAGGTGGCGTCAACTAAGGAGGCCCAAACGCAAGGGGCATGAAGCCCAATTCCTTTAATTGTTATTAGCTAAATTTTGGCATATAGGTGGGTAAGGTTGGACGACAACAAGGCTTAAAAATAGGGAGATTTATCTGATGAATAATATAGATAATTGTGCTGATATTAGTTATGAGTAGATTAAGAAGAAAAGATGGGAGTTAACTGCTGTAGGCAGAGTTGGCCAAAATACCAACTCTGAGGGAAGGAGATGGCCGAAATTCTGACTCTAAGGGGAGGAAGAATCGATTTTGAAGTGGGATAAGAGGTATCGAAATTCCCCATGTTTGTCAATTAGTCTCGATTTTCAAAAGAAGGCAATTCCGACATTTGATAGGTAAGTGTCGAAATCCCCTATAAATAGGAGTGTATCTCTTCAAATTCCGGCATTTGAACCCTAGTCTTTGTGCCGAAATTTTCAGTCCCTCTTTACACTTTCTATTCTCTTTTCTTTTCCAAAAACTAAAACCTCTCAACTTTCTTCTCATCTCCATAACCGAATACCTTTGATTATTCTTTCTTTTTCTCTCTGTCGATTAACCTACTAAAAGCCGAAACCTTTTTAATTCACTTTCTGTTTCCATTCTTTTCCTCTTGTACCGATTTCTCCATAAATCAGGATTTTCTTGAAGTGCTGATTTCTCTGTTAAGGTAAGAACCGAATTCTTTTCTATTTCAATTTTAAGACTATATCTGAATGGCTAGTAGTTTGATAGGCTATCTTTAGTTTAACTCTTTCGTTAATCGCATGTTCTTTTAGGATCAAATCATCCAGATCTCAAAAAGCCAAAAACCAATAATCTCTAGTATCCTATCGATTTTGGGATCTCAATGTAAGGGATTTCTTTAGATTTCCATTAAGATTTGATATCATAATTAACTTATTAACTCATATGATATGGTTTAACCCTATTTTGCTATAGTAATTCTGACAAGGACTTTTTGGATGGAATCAAATATGGATCAGGCAAAGGAGAGGGTTGGGTCCGTAATCCCTAAGTTTAAGAAACGAGCAATGTTCACTGTTCGAGATTGGCTGCCGAGTTGTGGATCGGCTTTCAACAAAGATCTTAGGTAGATAGCAATCAGATCGGCTTTTGACAAAGGTTTCGACATAGAGGTTTCGCCTTAACAAAGAATAAGGTGTGTAGAATCTTAACACATAAGCATTTATATTTTATATGTATGCTAAGGGCTAAAAGCCGTAAAGAAAGGTCAGATTTAATAAACAGATACCCGTAAAGGGTAAGCATGGATGCAGTGCACGCACCCATAGAAACTTTTCTATGTGATTCGTAGCATGTGAAAGTATGAGATCCGTTAGATGGCTTGATAACTTGTTTCTTGTATGTATGCATGCATGGGATGGGAATGATTGATGGATTTATGGTAAGGGAGCAGGGTCGCGAGGCGATCGTGGCTTTGCCACAGGCAGCATAGCTGTTGAATACTATAATGTATTTCTGAGGTTCGCATAAGTGATCGGTCTATATGACATGCAGCATAGCTGTCGAATACTATAATGTATTTCTGAGGTTCGAATAGGTGATCGATCTATATGACAGGCAGCACAGCTGCCGATGTGGTGTGTAGCGGATGGAGTGTTGATTGTAGAAATCCCCACGCTGTAAAGGTTGGTACGGGGGCGTTTAGAGGATGGTCTCTTAGGTTTTGGGATGGGCAATGATGCATGACATAATCTGTTACCATTGTATGCGGGCCAAGGCCCATAATGTGTTTGTGGGTCCTAGGCTTTTATGTGGTTTCAAGTTTTGCACACTGAGTCTTGTTGACTCACCCTTTTATTTTTTTCCCACTCTATAGATTAGCAGTAGACCGTGGACGCGGGAGCCGAGGGGACTCGAGGGGCCATCAAGACTTTCATTACTATTATGGATTATTATTTTTTTTTTGGGAATATATTTTTGTAATAAGGCCCCATAACTTAGGTTTCGATTTATCTTCTTTCTTGTTATGTTGGTTTTTACAATTTATGTTTTGCTTCAAAATCTCAAATATAAAGCAAAATGAAAAATGGGCTTTTCAAACCCAATCAACGCATTTAATGGATTATTCGGCTATAATAAACTAGTTTTTTTTAAAACCCATCGAAGCAAAGTTTTCAAGATTTAAACCCGTAGCATACCAGATCCTAGTGATGACGAATGGGCCGGGTTTGGGGTGTTACATTCGATGAGTTATCTTGCACCCTTGATGAGTACTTAAAATGTGCTATATGTTTACTACGAGCCACTGCATATCACAGGTGGAATACACTATATCGGTGGTTCCAAAATAGCGAGTGACTTGGGAATTCTTTCAGATTGAGTTCCGTAAGAAATACATCAGCTAGAGATTTATCGACTAGAAACACAAAAATTTCTTGAGTTGAAATATGATCGGATGATTGTGATAGAGTATGAGCAAAAATTTGTGAGACTCAGTCGGTATGACCGGGAGTGTGTTTCAATCAAGCTATAATGTGTAAAAGATTTGAAGATGGTCTAAACGAAGACATTAAATTGTTAGTTGGCATACTTGAGATAAAAGAGTTCGTGGTACTTGTTGAGCGAGCTTGCAAAGCCGAAGAGCTTGGGAAAGAGAAAAGAAAAGCTGACTCTGAAGTTAGAGATTCACGTAAGAGACCATTCAATAAGTCATTTCAGTGACATCAAATAAGTTCCGAGATGATGCTACCCGTTGAAAGACTATTGGGTTATTCTAGACGTGATCGGGATAGACCACCTGTGAGCTCGAGAGCTACCTCAGTAGCTAGTGTAGGTAATGTCAGATCAAATCAACCTGAGTGTGAACATTATGGTAAACAACATCCCATCAGTTGCAGATTGCATGATCGGGCCTGTTTTAAATGTGGATCGATGAATCATTTCATTCATAAGTGCCCAGAGTTAGCGGGTAATTAAGTGGCAGTTAGAGAGGAACCAAAGATATAGCTATTAGATCTGAGGCTCGTGCAACTGTCAGAGCCTATGCTATTCACGCACGCGATAAGGCCTCATCCCTGGATGTTATTACTGGTATTTTCACTTTCTATGATACTATTGTTGTTGCATTGATTTATCTTGGTTCGACTCATTCTTATGTGTGTGATACTTTAGTATCCAGTAAGACTTTTCCTGTAGAGTCTACTGAGTTTGTGATTAAAGTATTGAACCCCTTAGGCCGGTGTGTTTTGGTTGACAAAGTGTGCAAGAATTGTTCGTTGATGATTCGAGATTCATGTTTTCTGGCTGATTTGATGTTGTTGCCATTCGAAGAGTTTGATATAATTCTGGGTATGGATTGGTTAACTTTGCATGATGCTATTGTGATCTGCAAATGGAAGACTATTGATTTACGTTGTCAGAATGATGAGATTATTCGGATTGAATCTAATGATCTGAATGGTTTACCATCAGTGATATTTTCGATGATTGCAAAGCTTACTTTGCATATGTGCTTGATAGTAAAGTAACTGAAAGAAAGATTGAATCAGTACCTATTGTGTGAGAGTATCCGGATGTGTTTCTTGAAGAATTATTGGGTTTGTGAAGGAGCTGAAACTACCTATTATTTCGACAAATGACTATGAACGTGACAGAGAGAGAATACTTTTGGACAACTTATATGAGATAGCCAATACCTAAGAAAGAATCCACCTAGACTTCACTTATTACTTTTGATTCATATGATTTATTCACTTGACTTAATCCGTAGAAATCCTTGATTTATGTTAATATCTCTTTCAAGACTAAAAACAACTGACTATAGGTTTATTAATTGAAATCTCTTTCTAATTAAAACCCCTATTGTCGCATTAACTCGATCTATGGATTTCCTTATTAGATTTGACTCTAATTCGGAAGATTTTTGTCGCCCTATTTCTAGGGTTGCAATCAACTTCGCTACTGAATAAGCACATTCGACTTGGATCAATAATGTGAATTATCAAAACAAGAATAAAAACTCACAATTAAGAATAAGAACAAGTATTTATCTTATGAATAAAATAATAATAAGATTCGTCATAGGTTTCATCCCCTTAGATATTTAAGGGATTTAGTTCATACTAATAGAAGGAAACATCATAAAATAGGTAAAACCAAAAAACATAATGAAAACCCAAAAACTTCTAAAGAACTTGATGGGAGATCTTCAGTCTTGATGGAGATCCTTCTCGTAAGCTGTTCCCGACGGCTGTCTTGGAGTATTTTCTACCTTCTACTCGGCGTTTATTCCCCATCCCCCTTTAGGTCACCCCTAGGGTGTTTATATAGGCTTTGGAACACCTCTCTTGGGCCACAAGTAGCTTATTCAGAATAGAATTCATCTTTGCTATAGCAGGGACACACCCGTATGACAAGCCTTTGACTCCTTAAATCGTGCTTGCTTCTGCTCACACACACGACCATGTTTCAGTTTTGCTCGAAACACACGGCCGTGTCTGATAGCCCGGGCTATGTGAGTTCCTAAGGTAGGCCCATTTTATCTCGTTTTGTCCCATTTCTTGTTCTTTTTGACTCCCTAAGCTCTCCTGAGTGTAAAACATGAATTTAAAGGATTAAGAGCATCGAATTCATCAAATCTAATGAGAATTAGTCCAAAAATAAGCCAAGCATGGGGTTAAAATATTTGTAAATTGAAGTTTCTCAAATATCCCCACACTTAAGCGTTTGCTTGTCCTCAAGCAAAATCCTCAACTCACAATTAAAATTAACTTACCTCAATTCATAATTCTCATCAATAATGTCTTATCATAATTCACAGATAATTCATGCATGGATAATTTAACTAAAAGAGTCCTAAAGATTCAAACAATCTAAGTCATAAATTTTTATAGCACGAAAACATAGGTGTTTCCTCTTACCTAAATAATTACCTTTGATCCAAAATCGACAAGAATTGACATCCTCACTAAATATTCAGTCAAATCACTCAAAGTGTTTAAGGTTCAAAATAAAGCACTCAAAAGTCAAACATGAAGAGTTATTACCATAAGCTTGCATGAAAATCAAATCTCCACCACTATAAAATGAGATGATACACAAATCAAAAGGTCTTTTAAAAGGGTTGTAATGGGGCTTGGGTTTAAGGTGTGGATAAAAGGCTGAATTAAAAGGTTAGAATCGAGATTGAATTGTCAAATTACCAAACTAGAACAATAGACTAATACTGAATAATTACATCCATTGAAACTTATTTCTAATAACACGAGCATCTTCTCAAGATATGAAATTTAACTGTTTAAGGTTAAATAATCATAGCACTAGTAATGAATTTCCACTTTTTTTTTTAAGAATAAGAACATACAATAATAAGAAAGAATTTAACAACTGAAACTGATCAATTCAAATCTCGACATAAGGGGAGTCAAGAAAATGGAAGAAACAAAAAAATTAGTTTTGGGTTAATATTGATGGGTGACTCAAGAAATAGTCTATTAGGCTCAAATGGTTTCACTAGGGGTTAATTATGAAGGTAGGCTTTTTGATGGGATAAGTGGGTTAAATCCTAGGTACCTTTATCATCTCAGTATATCAAATCAAAGGTGTGGTCTCAACATGCATAATCGAAGCAAGTTCTAGAATAATAAATCAATGTTGACACACTCATAATCAATAAAGTGAGGACGAAAAGATATATGCTCTTAAGGCTCAAAATCTCACAAAAATTATGGTTTTTGATGTCAACCTTGCAAATTTCAAATTTCAAAGTAATATTTAAATTTAGGAAAACAACCTAGAAATTTAATTCTGAAAATAGACTTACCATGCTTGATTCTCTAATATAAGTATAAACCATCAATGCACAATTATCTATGACTTAATCCAAAACATATCAACAAAACTCATAAATCAATAGAAGTTTCATTTTAATTAGTAATATGAGAAAATTACTTTAAGAACAAGACATAATTCAGGGATTTTTCTGGTAATGAAATCAATAACCTCCCCACACTTAAGATGTACATTGTCCTCAATGTACAAGGATGGATAATAAGAATATAGTAAGAAATCATAAGAGAGGGAGAGAAGTGAAACTTCCTAAATTATAGATGAAATCCTTAGGGAGATAAGCACGATGGATTAGGTAGAGGTACACGGTAGGGGAATGCTGCAGTGTTGTTTTCATTCGTTAATAGTTCCCTAAACCCTTAGAAATTGTGGGGTCAAAGAAAAGAAACGGTAGTTAAGCATAGATGAACGCAGAGGTGGATACTCTGGTGGAGGTGCAATGATTCCCTAGCAGCCTTTTGAACCTAAATTAAAGAAATCAAAATATAATAATATAAATTAAGCACAAGAAAGATAAAGAGAAGGAAAATAAAGGAGAAGAGAAACGAAAAAGAAAAAATAAATAGACTTAAAAGTCCTTGTCTTGTCGAGGGAATGAAGCGACCGACATGAACTTATGTAGAGTGGGCGCACATAACGAAATGTGCTAGGATCCTTTCGCTTCTTCGACATGGGGATGGTGGTGAAAAGAAAGAGTGAGGGAAAGGGAGAAGGTGAGAAGAAGAAGGGGTTTTAAATAGGAATCAGGGATCTGATGGCTGCCCATGCCTGTGTGCCATACCGTGTGCCATAGGCATGTTTGGTCACACGGCTGTATCGCACGGCTGTGTGGTGTCTCGTTCGTTTCTCCCCGCCTGTGTAGATGTTCCCACACCCATGTTGCTTAATCGGTGTCGACCACAATTTGGGGAAAAGGGCGTGTTGCACACCCGTGTTACTTTCTCAGTGTCAACCATGGCCGTATTGCACGACCATGGCATTTTATTTTCATTCGTGGTTTGAGGATGTTTTGTCCATGGTTCGAACGATTTTTGCCACGCTGATGTGCCTGTTCGTGGTGTCCACATGGCCATGCCATGCCCCTATATAAGGCCGTGTGGTAGGGAAACCTACATTTTATTAATTTGGTTGGTTTTTAGTTAGGTACTATAAATTGAAAATATGACATTAGTGAAGTTAGTGCTCTGGTTGCCTCCCGAGAAGCGCTCGTTTAAAGTCTTAAGCTAGACTTACCTTTCATTCGCATGCTCATGGTGGTTTAAGGAGTTGAAACTCCTCTCTCCGGCTATCAATTATAACATCAAAGTAAGGTTTAAGTCAATTACTATTTACCTTAAAAGTGCCGAGCTTAGGATTATTTACCTCGACTGTTCCGTATGGGAAGACATTGAGTACCTTAAAAAGGATCTCTTCGTTTGTATCAAGGTCTAAAATGGTGATTCGAGGGTCTATTTTATCCAACAATACCTGATCTTCGATCTTAAATTGGTTTCGCTCATCCTCAGGCTTGTCATAGAGTCACTTTAGTTCATCGTGTTTTGTTGGTTTCTCCTTGACATGTGTCTTCCACTCGTCTAGTTCATCATCTGAAGCCTTTCATAAGCTATTTCTTTGTTGGCTCGAGGTCTAGGATATGGCTCAATTGTGTAACTTCGTGGTGCTTCCTCAAAACATGGTTAAACCGAATGGTCATTAATAGAATTTATGTTCTCACCTTTATCACTGGATGTCCTATCCGAGTCAAGAGCCTGAAGAGTGATCATTTTGTCACCTACATAAAGTGTGAGTTCACCTGTACCAACCTCAATTCTAGTTTTAATAGTTACTAAAAAGGGTCTTCCTAAAATTAAAATAACATTGTTGTCCTCATCCATGTCTAAAACAACAAAGTCTATTAGGAATATGAATTTATCAATTTTTACTAGTACATCCTCAATTATACCCCTAGGAACTCTAATAGTTTTATCAGCCAATTGAATGCTCATCCTAGTTTGTTTGGGTTTCCCGAGACCTAGCTGTTTAAACATTGTATAAGGCATAACATTCATGCTTGCCCCTAAATCAACTAAAGCATTATTAATAGATAAACCACCAATTAGGAAAGGAATTGTAAAACTCCCTGGATCTTTTAACTTTTGTGGTAGTCTATTTTGTAAGATTGCCAAGCACACTGCATTCAATTCCACATGCGACACCTCGTCTAACTTCCGTTTGTTTGTCAAAAGCTCCTTTAAAATTTTTTTGAATTGGGCATCTGCGAAAGAGCTTCAATAAACGGTAAGTTAATATATCTGTGTGGTCTTTTTCATCGTATTGGGGTATGGCACACGAGGTTGGTACTTTGTAATTATCGATTTTGGTTGATCATGGCTTACCTCAACCTTACCTTCCTCTACCACATTCTCTTGCCTCAATTTTGGCTCATCTAACCCTTTACTATCGTGAGCGGTAATGGCATGAATTTGCTCCTTAGGGTTAGTTTCAGTGTTGATTGGCAATTTGCCTTGTGGCCGTTAAGATATGAGTTTAGCAAGTTATCCTAATTGGTTCTCGATCCCTTGAATTGATGCTTGCTAATTTTTGAGTGTTGTTCGGTGTTTTGGAAACGGGTTTCTGACACCACAATAAACTTTGTTAGCATCTCCTCAAGGTTTGGCTTTTTCTCTTATGGGTTGGGTTGCTGTTGAAAGCCTGGAAGGGGTTGTTGTCTCTAATTTTCTTGGCCACCCCATGAGAAGTTTGGGTGATTCCTCCAACCTGAATTGTAAGTGTTACTATAAGGGTTATTTTGAGGTTTAGAATTATTACCCATATAGTTCATCTGTTCATTCTCTATGCTAAGGTTGTAGGGTGGGTATTTTGTATTGTTCGTCCCTCCTATATATGTATCGCTCTGCATCACTAGATGTACCTGCAAAGAACCACACAAACTATCAATCTTTTTATTTAACATTTCTACCTGATTTGATAACATGGTTACTACGTCGAGGTTGAAAACACTGGCGGCTTTTGTTGGCTTTTTCCTCATAACTTGCCACTAATAGTTATTCAGTGCCATCTCTTCTATAAACTCATAAGCTACTTCAGGGGTCTTGTTATTTAGGGTTCCACTGGCGGCTGAATCAATCAACTGCCTAGTTGAGGGGTTCACACTGTTATAAAAGGTTTGAACCTGTAGCCACAAAGGTAACCCATGGTGAGGGCATCTCCTTAGAAGATCTTTATATCTCTCCCATGTGTCGTAGAGTGTTTCTAGATCCATCTGCACAAAAGAAGAAATATCATTCCTCAACTTAGCTATTTTAGCCGGCAAAAAATATTTTAACAAAAAATTTTTGGTCATTTGGTCACATGTGGTGATTGATCCTCGTGGTAACGAGTTCAACCACTATTTAGCTTTGTTCCTCAATGAAAAAGGAAATAATCAAAGGCGAATGATATCATCAGAAATGCCATTAATTTTGAAAGTGTCGCAATACTCTAGAAAATTTGCCAAGTGATTGTTTGGATTCTCATCCTGCAAACCATCAAACTAAAAAAATTGCTGAATCATCTATATAGTGTTAGGTTTCAGTTCAAAATTATTTACAGCAATAGTAGGTCTAACAATACTTGATTCAGTTCCTGTTAAATTAGGTTTAGCATAATCATACATAGTATAGCACTTTGCTCCGCAGAAAGAGACAATGCGCTTGATTCTCGTCGACTTGAGTAACTGTGAAGGAGAGGCTAGACAAGCCTTTTACTAAATGATGAACGACTGGTTTACTCAATATATCCAGACTAATCCGACTGTACAACAACCTCTACCCCCGACTAATCCATCTTCGATACTTGTTATACCTAAAGTGAGTGATTCGTTGAGATTGCCTAAGCCTCTTGTTGATAAAATTAGAAAACACGGGTGAAGAGTTCAGAGCCACTGATGATGATGATGATGGCCGAGCTGAATTCTGGCTCGATAATACTATTTGAGTGTTCGATGAGTTATCTTGTACCTCTGATGAGTGTTTAAAATGTGCTATATCTTTACTACGAGACACTGTATATCACTGGTGGAATACAGTAGTATCGGTGGTTCCAAAAGAGCAAGTGACTTGAGAATGCTTTCAGATTGAGTTCCGTAAGAAATTCATCAGCTAGAGATTTATCGACCAGAAACGTAAAGAATTTCTTGAGTTGAAACAGGGTCGGATGACTGTGGTAGAGTATGAGCAAAAATTTGTGAGACTCAGTCGGTATGCCTGAGAGTGTGTTTCGACTGAAGCTATAATGTGTAAACGATTTGAAGATGGGCTAAACGAAGACATTAAATTGTTAGTTGGCATACTTGAGAATAAAGAGTTTGTGGCACTTGTTGAGCGAGCTTGCAAAGCTGAAGAGATTGGGAAAGAGAAAAGAAAACCTGACTCTAAAGCTAGAGATTCATATAAGAGACCATTTAGTAAGTCATTTCAGTCGACATCAAAGAAGTTCCAAGATGATGCTACCCGTTCAAAGACTATTGTGGGTTATTCTAGACGTGATCGGAATAGACCACCTGTAAGCTCGAGAGCTACCTCAGTAGCTAGTGTGGGTAATGTCAGATCAAATTAAACCGAGTGTGAACATTGTGGTAAACGACATCCCGACAGTTGCAGATTGCATGATCGGGCCTATTTTAAATGTGGATCGATAAATTATTTCATTTATGAGTGCCTAGAGTTATTGGAGCAAAATCCAGTACAGAATATGAGATTGAGTAACACAGCAGTTCGAGGTAGACCACCCAGGAATACGGGTAATTTAAGTGGCAGTCAGAGAGGAACCAAAGATACAATTGTTAGATTTGAGGCTTGTGCACCTGCCAGAGCCTATGCTATTCGCGCACGCGATGAGGCCTCATCCCCGGATGTTATTACTGGTATTTTCACTCTCTATGATACTAGTGTTGTTGCATTGATTGATCCTATTTTGATTCATTCTTATGGGTGTGAGACTTTAGTATCCAGTAAGACTTTGCCTGTAGAGTCTATTGAGTTTGTGATTAAAGTATCGAACCCCTTAAGCCGGTGTGTTTTGGTTGGTAAAGTGCACAAGAATTGTATGTTGATGATTCGAGATTCATGTTTTCTGACTGATTTGATATTGTTGCCATTCGACGAGTTTGATATAATTTTGGGTATGGATTGGTTAACTCTGCATGATGCTATTGTGAACTGCAAACAAAAGATTATTGATTTACAGTGTCAGAATGATGAGATTATTCAGATTGAATCTAATGATTTGAATGGTTTACCAGCAGTGATATCTTCGTTGTTAGCTCAGAAATACATAAGAAAATGTTACGAAGCTTACTTTGCATATGTGCTTGATAGTAAAGTAATTGAAAGAAAGATTGAATCAATAACTATTGTGTATGGGTATCCGAATGTGTTTCTTGAAGAATTACCAGGTTTGCCACCTATTCGAGAAGTTGAATTTGGTATTGAATTAGTGCCAGGAATGACTCCAATATCGATAGCTCCGTATAGAATGCCACCTACAAAATTAAAAGAATTGAAAGCTTAGTTGCAAGAGTTGACAGATAGAGGTTTTGCGCGACTGAGTTTTTCTCCCTGGGGCACACCCGTTTTATTTATGAAAAGGAAAGATGGAATTATAAGAATGTCTATCGACTACAGACAACTCAATAAGGTGACTATAAAGAATAAGTATCCATTGCCACAGATTGACGATTTGTTTGATCAATTGAAAGGGGCTACAGTGTATTCAAAAATAAATTTGAGATCAGGCTACTATTAGTTACGAGTTAAAGACTCTGATGTGCCAAAGACTACTTTCTGAACGAGGTATAGACACTATGAGTTTTTGGTTATGCCTTTTGGACTTACTAATACACCTGCTGTTTTCATAGATTTGATGAATCAGATCTTCAGACAGTATCTAGATCGGTTTGTGGTAGTATTCATAGATGACATATTGATCTACTTCCATGATGAAATCGAGCATGTCAAACATCTGAGACTTGTATTACAGACTTTGCAAGATAAATAGTTGTATGCAAAGTTCAATAAATGTGAGTTCTGGTTACGTGAAGTCAGTTTTCTGGGCCATGTTGTATCAGCATCGGGTATTCGGGTTGATCAGAGTAAAATTTTAGCTATACTTGATTGGAAACCTCCAAGAAATGTTTCTGAAGTTCAGAGTTTTCTGGGACTTGCTGGTTACTATAGATGATTCGTGAAAGGTTTATCTATGATTGCAACCCCGATAACGAAGCTATTATAGAAAGATGTTAAGTTTGAGTGGTTAGAATAGTGCCAGAAAAGTTTTGATCAGTTGAAAGCTCTTTTGATCAAAGCTCTAGTGTTAGTTCAGCCAGAATCAGGCAAAGAATTTATCATTTATAGTGATGCATCATTGAATGGTTTGGGTTGTTTTTTAATATGGGAAGGCAAAGTCATAGCTTATGCCTCGAGACAGTTAAAACCACATGAAAAGAACTATCCGAAACACGATTTGGAATTGGCAGCTATTGTGTTCGCATTGAAGATATGACGTCACTATCTGTTCTGTGAGAAATGTCATGTTTATTCTGATCACAAAAGCCTAAAGTATTTGATGAATCAGAAAGGTCTGAATTTGAGACAACGTCGATGGTTAGAGTTGTTAAAAGATTACGAGCTTGTGATTGACTATCATCCGGGAAAAGATAATGTTGTTGCTGATGCTTTAAGTCAAAAATCATTATTTGCTTTGCGTAAAATGAATGTGAATATAGTTATATCTGATGATGGTTCGATAATAACTAAATTAAAAGCAAGATCGTTGTTTGTTCAACAAATTTGTGATGCTTAGAAAGTTGATAATGATTTGTTAGCAAAGCGAGCTCAATGTGAATCGAATGTTGAATTCGAGTTTCGAATTGATACTGATGGTTGTTTGAGGTTCAAAATCGAATATGTATTTCAAGAAATTTAGAGTTGATTCAGATGGTTATGAATGAAGCTCATAGCAGTCGGTTATCTATTCATCCGGGTAGTATGAAAATTATAATGATCTGAAACAACTTTATTAGTGGCCTGGTATGAAACGAGACATATCTGATTTTGTTTTGAAATGTTTAATCTGTCAACAAGTAAAAGTCAAGCATCAAGTACCTTCTAGGTTACTTCAGCCAATTATGATACCCGAGTGGAAGTGGGACAGAGTCACGATGGATTTGTATTTGAATTACTATTGACACCGAGCAAGAAAGATGCAATCTGGGTTATTGTGGATAGATTGACTAAATTGGCTCACTTTATTTCAGTTCGTACAGATTATTCGCTTAATAAGCTGGCTGAATTATATGTTTCTCAAATTGTGAGTTTGCACGGAGTGCTTATTTCTATTCTTTTGGACAGAGATCCGAGGTTCACATCATGGTTTTGGAAGAAACTGCAAGATACTTTAGGTACGAAACTACACTTTAGCACTGCTTTCCATCCGCAAATAGATGGCTAGTCAGAAAGATTTATTCAGATACTTGAGGATAAGTTGAGATGTTGCATTCTCGAGTACGATACTTACCTTTGATTGAATTTGCATATAATAATAGCTTTCAATCTAGTATCAAAATGGCACCTTACGAGGCTTTGTATGGTCGTAAATGTTGTACACCATTGTATTGGACTGAGCTCAGTGAAAATAAGATACACGGGGTCGATTTGATCAAAGAGACTAAACAGAAAGTAAAAGTGATTCGCGATAGTTTGAAAATAGCATCGGATCGTCAAAAATCGTATGCAGATTTGAAATGAAAATATATAGATTTTCAGATCGGAGATAAAGTGTTTTTGAAAGTCGCACCGTGGAACAAAATACTTAGATTCAGTCGTAAAGGCAAATTGAGTCTAAGATTTATTGGTCCGTATGAGATTATAGAGCGTATTGGGCCAGTTGCTTATAGACTGCTGTTGTCACCTGATTTAGAAAAGATTCACAATGTATTCCATGTTTTGATGCTCTGTAGATATCGATCTGATCCCTCGCATGTGATTAGTCCGACAGAGATTGAGATTAAGTCTGATATGACATATGAAGAAGAATCGATTCGCATTCTGGCTCGCGAGATTAAAGAATTGCGAAATAAGAAAGTTTTGTTAGTTAAGGTATTGTGGCATAAGCACGAGTTGAGGAAGCAACTTGGGAGTTAGAAGATACAATGAAAGAGCGTTATCCAAACCTATTCACCCGTAAGATTTTCGAGGACAAAATCCCTAAGGAGGGATAGTTGTAACAGCTCGATTTTGACCCTAGTCGGAACAGTGGTTTCGGGACCACAAATTCGAGTCCGAAAAATATTTTAAAATTATATTCTGTTTTTATTATGTGTGAATTTCCTTGTGTGAAATTTTCGTGTTTTAATTTCGTCATTTGAGTGTCCAATTAAATAAAAAGACTTAATCGCGTAAAATGAAAATTTGATGGTTAAATAAGAAGGTGCTTAATTATTGTTGTCTATTTGGAGGTTTTATGATGCAATTAGCCTAATATATAAGTTAGTGGATGGCATTATGTTAAATTATATAGTTTATTATATTAATTATAATGGTTTAATAAATAATAACATAATATAATGTTAACATAATAAAAAAAAAAACAAACATAACTTAAAAATCTATGTTCATCTTTTTTTATGACCGAAACTAAGGAAATAAAAAAAAGAAATAAGAGAGCTAGGGTATTCGGCCATTGTCGAGTTTGATTAAGGTACGTATCTAGCTCAGTTTTTGATAATTTTTACGTTTTTGAGATGTTGCTAAGTTATCTTCAAAGCCCATGTCTTAATTGTAACACCCCTATCCCGTGGCCGTCGCCGGATTAGGGTTAGAAGTGTTACCAGACAGATCGAAAACATTTATAGAATTTCACACAATTATTCATCAATATCATTCATAATGTCCCTTAAATAGGTCAACGAGACCTTAAACATGCTTATGAACCGAGTCGGGACTAAATCGAAGCACATACAAAATTGCATGGAAAAATAAAAACTTTTCTAAATACAAGGGATACAAGCCCGCGGGGGTAGGCCGTGCCTCACCCACGGCTACTTGACACACCCGTGTGCCCTCCCCGTGGTCATATACTGCCAAAACCAACACGGCTACCAAGCACGCCCGTGTGCTAAGGCTGTGTCCTACAAGGTCATATTTTGTCATTTCTCACACGACCTCTAGGCATGCCCGTGCCATGACTATGTACTTCTTAAGCTAGCTACTGATTTTACCCCACAGTTACTAGGCACGCCCGTGTGCCAAGACCGTGTGACATTATAGGTCATTTGCAAGACCAAAATGCCACCCAAACGGGTCATACCTACCAGCAACCATTCTCATCACATGTCATGCATATATGGCAACCAAATACATACCAAAATGACCATTTCATATGCATCAAGCCATACCAAAACATAAATCATATGAATCATTCATTCAAACATTAAAACAACCCAAAACTTGCCAAAACACATGGCTAAGTTCATTTATTAAACATATATACATATCTAGCCTATACATGCCATAATTAGCTCTATACATTTTCAAAAGGGTACAAAAATGAGTTTATTTGTGTGATGACGATCCTTGACGGTCCCGAGCCTTCAGTAGCTTTGACGACCTATAAAACAGAGAAAAACACTCACACACAGAGAGTAAGCTTTACAAAGCTTAGTAAGTCAATATACAAACAAACTTAACATGAATTGCACATAACCAAATTAATAGAATGACCAATATGGTTCTCTCGACAAAATCACCTCATTCTTTCTTGAACTCATAAGCTTAGCCATAACATACCATATTTCCAATTCACATATCATATTTGCATCTATTTCATCTAATCAAGAATTTACACATCATATTATCAATTTGATGTATTTACATCATAATATGCTCACATGGATACTTACCTCATACACACCATTAGTATATAAGCAACATACCTATAACAGATATTCATTCACTTAACTTATCAAAGATGAGATTTGCTATTCGTACTACAGACTTGCTCGTTGAACCAATAGGAATCTAATAAGATACTCGGAAACTCAAAACAATTGTACAATACCAATATCCCAACCATAGCTGAAATACTCATTCATAACTTGTTTATAACTCATCAACCACAAAGGTTCAATACATATCTTAGCTAACACATAATTATTCAGCTTCCAAGCTATTCAATGCTCGATATTATATGTTGATCATCCTTTCATATTAGTTCAACTCAATCACACACTCAGTGCTATATACATAATTGAAACATATTAATTATCGCACACTTAGTGCCTAATCTTTTAAACGACTTGTCTCGGTATCGCACACACAGTGCCAAATTAATAAGCCAAAGTTTCATATTATCGCACACACAATGTTATTCATTTCTTATAATCGCACACTTAGTGCCTATTCTTTTAAACTACTTGTCTTGGTATTGCACACACAGTGCCAATTCAATAAACCAAAGCTTTCATATCATCGCACACACAATGCTATTTATTTCTTATAATAGCACGCTTAGCGCCTATTCTTTTAATCTACTTGTCTCGGTATCGCACACAAAGTGCCAATTCAATAAACCGAAGCTTTCATATCATCGCACACACAGTGCTATTTATTTCTTATAATCACACACTTAGTGCCTATTCTTTTAATCTACTTGTCTCGATATCACACGCAGTGCCAATTCAATAAACCGAAGCTTTCATATCATCGCACACATAGTGCTATTTATTTCTTATAATCGTACACTTAGTGCCTATTCTTTTAATCTACTTGTCTCGGTATCGCACACACAGTGCCAATTCAATACACCGAAGCTTTCATATCATCGCACACACAGTGCTATTTCTTTCTTATAATCGCACACTTAGTGCCTATTCTTTTAATCTACTTGTCTCGGTATCGCACACACAGTGCCAATTCAATACAACGAAGCTTTCATATTATCGCACACACAGTGCTATTTATTTCTTACAATCGCACACTTAGTGCCTCATTTCTCAACATCATTCATGTAACATTTCTAATTCAATAACTATCATTCAATTCACATCACATAGATATAAATTAACAACTTGTAATATATCCAGACTTACTTACTGTATTAAACTTATCATGGAATTGATATGCATAATCCTCTCATAAGCATCCATTATCAACATTAGTCATTTAAACAATTACAATTTCTTGCAAGTACATTTATTTGCATAGTGACTTACCTCGGATTCGGTTTATCGAAATGAAAATGGCTACTCGGTTACTTTCGCTTTCCCGCTATCTATGTCTGTTTTCCTCGGTTCTTGATCTAAACATATTCAGAATTAACCCTTTTATTCACTTATTCATACAATTCAATCCATGGACACACATTTAGGGCTATTTGCAAATTAACCCTCATATTTGCACACTTTATCAATTTAGTGCATTTTTCTCAAAACATCAAATTCACAAAATCCACACATACACATGCTTAGCCTAATGCATATACATCTCATACAAGTCCATATTTTCCATCAAATTTGCTATTTTGTCCTTCAAATTACTATTTTCTCAATTTAGCCCTATTTAGCTAAATTCATCAAAAATTCAAGAACAAATTCATCTAATTCATATCTTTCATTTAACACCAAAAATCATCAAAAAGCTTAACATATCATCAATGGCATCTCACACAAACATTATCAATTCATCAAATTGAGACATGGGTTTGATAGCTTTCAAAGCAATGATTACCAAAACATAGAAATTATTAAAAACTGACTCAAAACATACCTTAATTTGAACTTACAATAGCCGAATGCCCAAACTTCATATTTCTTTCTCTTTTTCTTGATATTTTCAGCTAGAATGGATGAACACATCCACCAACTCTTTCATTTGTTTTATTAATAACATATTATTAATCCATTTACTAAAATGTCCATCTAATTAATAATTTAACAAACATGTAATAAGGGCATATTTAACTTTCATTCATCCACTAACTACATAGTGGTCTATTTGCTTTACAAGGTCTTTTCTTTAAAAAGCCACAACACATTGGTATTTTAACAAATAGCAAGCAACTTTCACATTCAATGCAATGTCATCCTTTTGTCAAATTAAACACACAGACGGACAAATTAACTTACGAAAATTTAGCACATGCTTAATCACATATCAAAGAAATGGAAAATAATATTAAAATATTATACGGACTTGAGTTTGTGGTCCCGAAACCACTGTTCGACTAGGGTGTAAACCAAACTGTTACAATTCTCCTCCTTTCGTCCCCAAAAATCTTACCGTTAAACAAAGTCGGATATTGTTGTTTCATTGAGTCCTCAGGCTCTCATGTAGCCTCTTCTATTCCGTGTCGATTCCACAATACTTTCACTAATAGTATTTTCTTATTTCTTAATTCTTTCACTTCTCGAGCTAAGATACGGGTTGATTCCTCTTCATATGTCATATCAGATTAGATCTCAATTTTAGATGGGACAATCACATGTGACGGATCAGAACGATATCTACGGAGCATTGAAACATGAAATACATCATGAATCTTTTCTAGCTCAGAGGGCCACCTTAGTCTATAAACAATAGGCCCAACTCGCTCAATGATCTCATACAGTCCGATGAACCTCGAACTTAATTTGCCTTTACGTCTGAATCGGAGTACTTTCTTCCACGGAGACACTTTCAAAAATACTTTGTCACCAATCTCAACTTCTATATCTTTTCGCTTCAAATCCGCATAAGACTTCTGACGATCAGATGCTGCTTTCAAACAACCCCGAATCAATTTCACTTTCTGTTCTGAATCCTTTATCAAAATAGAATTCGAATAACCTTGAGCTCATTTTGCTATTATTTCCTTATCAACTTTTAGACACCACATATTTGTTGTATACTTTTATAGAACTTTTCAGCATATACACTCTATTTCCAAATAACACATAAACATCGATATCACATCTGAGATTCCGAATCAGAAATCAATTTATGTTAAACTCCTTTTAACTTATCAAATAAGTCATCAATTCTGGGCAACAAATATTTATTCTTTATGTTTACCTTATTCAACTGACGATAATCAATGCACATTCTCATCATGCCATCTTTCTTTTTCACAAACAGAATAGGAGCACCCCAAGGCGAAAAACTTGGTCTAGCGAACCCTCTATCAGTCAACTCTTGCAACTAAAACTTTAATTCTTTCAACTCTATTAGTGCCATTTTATATAGAGTTATCGAAATAGGTGTCATACCAGACATCAATTTAATACCAAACTCAACTTTACGAATTGGAGACAAGCTCGGTAACTCTTCAGAAAACACATCAGAAAACTCGCAGACAATAGGCACTGACTAAATTTTCCTTTCAAACATTTTCAAATCAATTACATAAGAAAAATATGCCTCATATCCCTTTTTCACAAAATTCTAAGTTTTTAATACCAATATCGCAGCAGGCTATCCATCTAAATCGTTAGACTTAACCCGTACAATTTCATTATTTGGACATCTCAAATCAATAGTATTTCTTTCACAGTTCATAACAGTATCATCCAATGACAACCAATCCATATCCAAATTAATATCAAACTCATCAAATGGAAGAAGCATCAGATCAGCAGGGAAACGAATATCTCGATACATTAACGGACAGTTCTTGCATACTTTATCAACCAAACACTTTTACCTAAGGGTTTCGATACTTTTATAGCAAACTCAGTAGTTTATACAGGCAAAGTCCCACTGAATACTAAATTCATGCATATATATATGAATGTGTAAAACCAGGGTCTATCAATGCAATCACAGAAGTATCATAAAGTGTAAAAGTACCCGTTATAACATCAGGTGATGAAGCTTCCTCACGAGCTCGGATAGCATACACCCTGGCAGACGCTCTAGCTTTAGATCTTGCAACAGTATTCCTTGTAGACCTCTGACTACTACTGACATTTCTTGTATTTTGGGAAGGTCTATCTCTCTTTGGGGCATTATCAGGTCTCGAATTCTAAATAATCTCTACCTCGATAGACTCAAGACAATCACGGATGAAATGATCAAGTGATTTACATTTGAAGCAAGCTTTGTCGTTTAATCTACAGCTTCTCGGATACCTTTTTCCATAATGTTTACATTCAAGTCGCTCGGATCTAACATTTCCAACACTCACCATCTCTGAGCAATCTCGAATGAAGTGATTTCGTGATCCACATTTATAACAAACTCTATTGTTATACTTGCTCCAACATTTTCCCACATGTCATCTTCCACGTTGCCTATACTCAGGTTTGTTGCATTTAGTACTTCCATCATTTGATTCAATTGCAGCTTGAGTTCTCAAACTAACATTTGGTCTTACACGATCTCCACTAGCATGTCCAACTGAAGCATTTGATCTATTGTTTGCATCTCTATATTTCTTTGTTAAAGGTTGAGAAAAATCACTCATCGATCTTTTTCTTTCATTACAAGCTTTAGAATCAAATTTCTCAGTATTATCATTATTAGTATCCCTGAACTCTCCGGCCTCATACTTACGAATTTTGTCAACTGAAGGCATATTCACCAGATTCAAATTCATAGTCGAAAGTATAGCAGATGTTTGAGGGAGATTGACCGGGGGTGGAGGTTGCAAAATAGTCGGGTTATTTCTCAAAATTGAATGAACCACTCACCCATCATCTGGAACAAAGCTTGTTTAAATTCTTCCTCTAGATTGCTCGTAGCCGGTCTCAGATCAGAAGGCACTATCCCTTGCACGAGGCAAACACATTACTTTCTATGTCGTCAGCTACGGCTCTTTCGGGATCCATTACTAAATAGAAATCACATTTATACGTCAGGATTCATCACACTATCACATTTAAGATATTATGGCATGTATAGCTAGACTCTGACATGCTACGTTAGTCCAAGAATCGACTAAACCGTAGCTCTGATACCAACCAAATAAAACACCTCTATCTCGTGGCCATCGTCGGATTAGGGTTAGAAGTGTTACCGAAAGATTGAGAACATTTACAGAAATTCACATAATCATTCATCAATATCAGTCATAATGTCCCTTAAATAGATCAACGGGACCTTAAACATGCTTATGAACTGAGTCGAAACTAAATCGAAGCACATACAAAATTTCATGGAAAAAAAACTTTTCTAAATACAGGGGATACACGCCTGTGGGGGTAGGTCGTGCCTCACTCACGGCTAATTGACACACCCGTGTGCCCTCCCGTGGTCATATACTGCCAAAACCAACACGGCTACCAAGTACGCCCTAAAGCCGTGTCCTACAAGGTCATATTCTGCCATTTCTCACATGACCTCTAGGCACGCCCGTGCCTTGACTGTGTACTTCTTAAGCTAGCTACTGATTTTACCCCACAGTTACTAGGCACGCCCGTGTGCCAAGATCGTGTGACATTATAGGCCATTTGCAAGACCACAATGCCACCCAAATGGGCCATACCTACAAGCAACCATTCTCATCACATGTCATGCATATATGGCAACCAAATACATACCAAAATGACCATTTCATATGGATCAAACCATACCAAAACATAATCATATGAATCATTCATTCAAACATTAAAACAACCCAAAACTTGCCAAAACACATGGCTAAGTTCATTTCTTAAACATATACACATATCTAGCCTATACATGCCATAATTAGCTATATACATTTTCAAAAGGGTACACAAATGATTTTATTCGTGTGATGACAATCCTTTACGGTCCCAAGCCTTCAGTAGCTTTGATGACCTATAAAACAGAGAAAAATGCACACACACAGAGTAAGCTTTACAAAGCTTAGTAAGTCAATATACAAACAAACTTAACATGAATTGCACATAACCAAATTAATAGAATGACCAATATGGTTCTCTTAACAAAATCACCTCATTCTTTCTTGAACTCATAAGCTTAGCCATAACTTACCATATTTCCAATTCACATATCATATTTGCATTTATTTCATCTAATCAAGATTTTACACATCATATTATCAATTTGATATACTTAACATCATAATATACTTACATGGATACTTACCTCATATACACCATTAGTATATAAGCAACATACCTATAACAGATATTCATTCACTAACTTATCAAAGCTCAGATTTGCTATTTGTACTACAGACTTTCCTGTTGAGCAAATAGGAATCTAATAAGATACTCAAAAACTCAGAACAATTGTACAATACCAATGTCCCAGCCATAGCTAAAGTACTCATTCATAACTTGTTTATAACTCATCAACCAAAAAGGTTCAATACATATCTTAGCTAACACATAATTATTAAGCTTCCAAGCTATTCAATGCTCGATATTATATATTAATCATCCTTTCATATTCATTCAACTTAATCGTACACTCAGTGCTATATACATAATTGAAACATATTAATCATCGCACACTTAGTGCCTATTCTTTTAAATGACTTGTCTCAGTATCACACACACAGTTCCAATTTAATAAGCTGAAGCTTTCATATTATCGCACACACCATGCTATTCATTTCTTATAATCGCACACTTAGAGCCTATTCTTTTAATCTACTTGTCTCGGTATCGCACACACAGTGCCAATTCAATAAACCAAAGCTTTCATATCATCGTACACACAGTGCTATTTATTTCTTATAATTGCAAACTTAGTGCCTATTCTTTTAATCTACTTGTCTCGGTATCGCACATACAGTGCCAATTCAATAAACCGAAGCTTTCATATCATCATATACACAGTGCTATTTATTTCTTATAATCGCACACTTAGTGCCTATTCTTGTAATCTACTTGTCTCGATATCACACACACAGTGCCAATTCAATAAGCCAAAGCTTTCATATCATTGCACACACAGTGCTATTTATTTATTATAATCGCATATTTAGTGTAACAGACCAAATTTAACCCTAACCGTATGGTGGTTTTGGGACCACGAATCCGAGTCTGGGAAATATTTTAATATTACATTTTGTGTCTAATATGTTTGGATTAATGTGTGTGAAAGTTTCATAGAAAAATTTTATCGTTTAAGTGTTTAATTTGACAAAAAGGATTTAATTGCGTAAAGAGTAAAAATTGCTTACTAAAGTGAAAAGTACTCAAGTGTCAAGGGCTTTTTGATATGATGCACTAAAAGGGCAATTTGTCCATTTTATATGTTAGTGGCCGGCTAACCTTATATTATATTATTTAGTTATTTTATAATAAAGGTTAAAATAGTAATTAAATAATAACTTAATATAAATGATAACAAAACACAAATGAAAGATGAATGTTCATCTTTTTAGTCTTGACCGAATGCATGCAAGGGGGAAAGGAAAATAGAAAAGCTTGTTTCGGCCCTTTTTTAATCAAAAATTAAGGTATGTGATTAATTCGATTTTTGTTAATTTATACATTTTTGAGATCGTTGCTTGAACCAGAATCGACTCATGTTGTAATTTTTAAATCTGAGCATGTTTAAGTTTTAGCCATTGACATTGTCATATGATAATTGATGTTTGATGAATTTAAATTTAAGATAGGATTAAGATTGATAAGTTTTGTTTTGAAGTTTTGGTAAAAATTGAGTAAATAGGCCTAATTTGTGAAAATAAAATTTTAGAGGGGCTTATTTGTAAAATGAATGAAAGAAAGGGGCTTGTGAGGTCCCTAGGAACATTCGGCCTTTGAGTAGTATGAGGAAATTTTGTGTATTTTGTGTTTTATGCAAATAGGATTAAATTGTAAAAATGTGAAACATTAGGGGTAAAATGGTAAATTGCATATTTATGTGTTTTGGGACTAAATTGAAGTGAAATGTACTTGAATGAGATTATTTTTGATACTTTTAGATCAAGAACAAAGAAAATTGGATTTAAATCGGGGAAAGACGAAGGTTGCGAAATAGTCGGTTTAAGTCATCCGTTGTCAATCGAGGTAAGTTCCTAAGTTTAAGTACATTAAAGAGATAATTATGAAATTGTTGAATGATATTATTTAATTCATTTGAGTAGTGAAATAGATGATAGCCGAATGTTAAGGGAATATATTAGACTAAATGTGTTTTGAATTTGAAATGAAAACTAGTACATGTGATATGATAAGTGATTGTGGTTTATGTACATGAATTGGAAATGATGTAAGTGTTAAGATTTTAAGTTAATGAATTATTGATGTGTTATTGGGCTTATAGCCTTAGCGTGCCTTATGCCGGTGTGTTATTTGGGCTTTTAGCCTAGCTTGGTGTGTTACTTATATGCCTTTGGTGAAACAATTTAGCTTATTGCCTGAAACAATTGAGCTTAATGCCTAGGTGATTAACTGTGATTAAGGACCTTGAGTCCATCGAGCCTAATCTTTGGTGAATGTGATTTGAGCTCTAAGTACATGAGAATCGAGTTACTGAACATATCAAGAAATTTTAGCTTTGAAACATGAATCGTATTAATTCGATAGGGAGGTGCGTATTTCATAGTCATGTTCCTCAATAAAAAGATGAACAAGTACGAGAAAGTGAATGTCTTATACATTGATTTATTAGATATGTATGAATATATATATACATGTTATATCATGTGATAGTAAATTCTTGAAAGCATAAATGGATTAAGTCGATTGGATAAGCATATGTTATGTACATATGTCTTTGATATACTTGATGATTGGTGTATATGAGTAAGAAAGGTAAAGCTTTTGTATTAAATGCATCAATGATATTCATTACTTGACTTTATAGGTAAAAATTATGTATTAGTTATGTTGAATTGGTGATAGAAGATATTGAATTGAATGGTTGGATGTATGTTATATATATAAGTATATGTTTTCTTAAGACTTACTAAGCTAGCAAGCTTACCGTGTGTGTGTTCTTATTCACTGCATTTTATAGATCTTTGATTCAAACTACGGACTCGAAGGATCATCCAGAAGTCAATCGCACTATCAAATCTTTTGGTATACCTAACTTAGTTTAATTCAAAGGCATATATAGGTTAGACTAAAGTGTTAACTATGAGATTTTGGGTGTTGTATATAACTATAATATAGCCTTACGAAAAAGGCTTAGTTCCTTTGGATAAAAATTAAGTTCTATATGGTAATGGCTTGCATGATAATACTATGGATGTATGATTTTGTTCATGGCTTAGTTCATGTTTGAAAGAAAATCGAATGACCTATGTGTATATATATATATATATATGGTGTGGTAATTTATAATATGTTTAGATAATAAGGTGAAGTAATGGATGTTTATAGGTTAAAGCATGCAAGATATTAACTTGATAATATGATTAATATGCAATTTCATGTTTGTATTATATGAATAAATCATTATAGTTATTCCTACTCGAAAATGCTAGTTTATTTCAATGCATGTGAATTGAGTGGCAAAATTGTTCGTCAGATGATAAATAGATGTTTGGTGAAATGTACGGATTTTTTTTTGTATGCTAGACAAGTAAGGTATAAGAAAGTAATTATTTAGCCGAATGTATCAAAGAAACTGAAAGATGTTGTATAGTTGACTGTGATAAATGAATTATGCTCAGTAATGCCTCATAACCCTAATCTGGTGATGGACACAGGTTAGGGGTGTTACATTTTATTAGTATTAGAGCTTACGGTTTAGTCAATTCTAGGACTACCATAGTACGTGTGAGTCTAGCTATACATGCCTTTATTGTATATATTTGATAGTGTGGTGACTTCTGACATTTCGAACTGTGTTTTATATAGTAAATAGATCCTAATCCAGATAGAGCCCTAGCAGATGATGTAGAGAGTGTAGCGCCTGACCGTGTGCGCGGATCAGTGCCAGTAGACTCTCGATCAGTTTTAGGTAGCCACGAGGGGGAGGCTAAACAAGGCTTCTACCAGATGATGAACGAGTGGTTTACCCAGTTTATTCAGAATAACCCGGCTGTACAACAACCTCCACCCCTGAATAATCCAACTCCGATAACTTCAACACCCCCGATGATAGATCCAATGAGATCTAGTAGGCCTCCTGTTGATAAAATCAGGAAATATGGGGCAGAAGAATTCAAAGCTAATGATGATGATGATGCGGATCAGGCTGAGATGTGACTTGATAATACTATTTGGGTGCTTGATGAGTTATCTTGTAATTCCGAGGAGTGCTTGAAGTGTGCTATATTCCTACTTCGGGACTCTGCCTATCACTGCTGGAAAACACTAGAACCAGTAGTTTCGAAAGAAAATGTGACTTGGGACTTCTTTCAAATTGAGTTCCGAAAGAAATATATCAGCCAGCAATTCATCGATCAAAAACGTAAAGAATTTTTTGAACTGAAACAAGGACTAATGACCGTGACAGAGTATGAGCGAAAGTTTGTTAGATTCAACAGACATGCTAGAGAGTGTATTTCTTCTAAAGCCATTATGTGCAGAAGATTTGAAGACGGTCTAAATGAAGACATAAAATTACTCGTGGGCATTCTTGAGATCAATGAGTTTGTGGTACTAGTCGAGCGAGCTTGCAAAAGTCGAAGAACTCGAAAAAGAGAAAAGAAAGGCTGAAGTAGAATCTAGAGACACTCGTAAAAGATCATTGAGTAAGACGTTTTAGTTAGCACCTAAAAAGTTCAGAGATGATTTTAGCTGACATAAAGCTACCTACAACTTATCTAGACGAGATCGACCCCTTGTGAGTTCTCGAGCCGCCTCGATGGCTAGTGTTGGCAACGTTCAGCAGGATCGGACTGAGTGCAAACATTGTGGAAAATGGCATTTTGGAAGCTGTAGATTCTGTGATCGGTCTTGTTTTAAATGTGGATCGTCAGACCATTTTATCTGGGAGTGTCCGATGTTAGCCGAGTAGAATACGACGCAGAATATTAAATAGAATAACACTATAGAACGAGGCAGACCACCCAGACATTCAGGGAATTGAGGTGGTAGTCAGAGAGGAACAAAAGATACTGCAATTCGATCAGAGGCTCGAGCACCGGCTAGAGCTTATGCTATACATGCTAGAGAGGATGCTTCTTCCCCAGATGTTGTTACCGTTACTTTCACACTTTATGATACTACTGTGATTGTATTAATTGATCCTGGTTCTACTCATTCATATGTGTGTGAAACTTTGGTACCCAATACGACTCTGCCTGTTGAGTCTACTGAGTTTGTGATTCATGTGTCCAACCCTTTGGGTAGATATGTACTTGTTGATAAAGTGTGTAAAGGTTGCCCATTGATGATTCGAGACTCTTACTTTCCGGCCGATTTAATCTTGTTGCCTTTCGATGAGTTGGACATAATTCTGGGAATGGATTGGTTAACCTTACATGATGCAATTGTGAACTGCAAAAGAAAGATTATTTATTTAAGATGTCAGAATGGTGAGATCATTCATGTTGAATCTAATGATCTGAGAGGGTTGCCTACAGTAATATCTTCGATGTTAGCTCGAAAGTATGTGAGAAAGGGATATGAAGCTTACTTAGCCTATGTGCTGGATAATAAAGTGTCTGAAATGCAAATTGAGTCTGTACCGATTGTATGTGAATACCCAGATGTGTTTCCTGAAGAATTACCGGGTTTACCACCAATGCAAGAGATTGAGTTTGGCATTGAACTAGTATCGGGGACGACTTCAATCTCGATAGCTCCATATCGGATGGCACCTACTGAGTTGAAAGAGTTGAAAGAACAGTTGCAAGAGTTTACAGATAAAGGTTTTGCATGACCGAGTTTCTCTCCTTGGGGTGCACTAGTTCTTTTTGTGAAAAAGAAAGAAAGAATGATGAGAATGTGTATTGATTATTGGCAGCTGAATAAGATGACTATAAAGAATAAGTATCTGTTACCTCGGATTGATGACTTGTTTGACCAGTTGAAAGGGGCTTCAGTATTTTCAAAGATTGATCTGAGATCGAGTTATCGTCGATTCTGAGTCGAGATTATGATATGTCAAGACGCATTAGGACGAGGTACGGCCACTTTGAGTTTTTGGTTATGCCTTTTGGACTTACTAATGCACCTGCTATCTTTATGGATTTAATGAATCAAGTTTTCAGAAAGTATTTGGATCGATTTGTAGTAGTGTTTATTGACGACATTTTGATCTACTCTAAAGATGAAGCAGAACACATTGAGCACTTGAGATTAGTGTTACAGACTCTATGAGATCAGCAGCTATATGAAAAGTTTAGTAAGTGTGAGTTCTGGATGAAGGAAGTAAGCTTTTTGGGTCATGTTGTTTCAGCTTCAGAATTCGGGTTGATCCGAACAAAAGATCAACTATACTCGATTGGAAGCCACCAAGGAATGTTCTTGAAATTTAAAGCTTTTTGGGACTTGCGGGATACTACAGACGATTTGTTAAAGGTTTTTCCATGATAGCTACACCTTTGACAAAGCTACTTCAGAAGGATGTCAAGTTTGAATGGTCAAAAAAGTGTCAGAAAAGTGTCGAAAAAGTTTCGATCAGTTGAAAGCCCTTTTAACTGAAGCTCCAGTGTTAGCTCAGCCTGAATCAGGTAAAGAGTTTATTGTTTTAGTGATGCTTCATTGAATGGGTTGGGTTGCTTTTTGATGCAGGAAGGCAAAGTCATAGGCTACGCTTCAAGACAATTGAAGCCTCACGAAAGAAATTATCCGACTCATGATTTAGAGCTTGCAGTTATTATTTTCACTTTAAAAATATGGCGTCATTACTTGTTCGTGGAAAAATGTCATGCTTACTCAAATCAAAAAAGCCTGAAGTACTTAATGACTCAGAAAGATTTGAACTTGAGACAACACAGATGGTTAGAGTTGTTGAAAGACTATGAGCTAGTGATTGACTACCATCCGGGGAAAGCAAATGTTGTTGCAGATGCATTAAGTCGGAAATCATTATTTGCTCTTTGTGCGTTGAACGTACATATGGTTATGTCAAGTGATGGTTCGATTATAGCCGAACTTATAGCAAGACCGATGTTTATCCAACAAATTTGTGATGCACAAAGGATTGACAAAGATTTGAATGCTAAACAAGCTCAGTGTGAAAATGATGCAGAGTCAGAGTTTCAAATTGATACAAATGATTGTTTGAACTTCAAAGGCTAAATATGTGTTCCGAAGAACGTGAATTTGATTCAGATAAATTTGAGTGAAGCTCATAATAGTCGATTATCGATACATCCGGGTAGCACAAAAATGTACAATAATTTGAAACAGTTCTATTGGTGGCCTGACATGAAATGAGATATATCTAAATTTGTCTCGAAGTGTTTAGTTTGTCAGCAAATAAAAGCAGAACATCAAGTGCCTTGAAACACCCCAAACCCAACCCACAAGCCCTGACCGGATCTGGCATGCTTCTAGGAAAACTAGTCGATTCTTACTAGAAACTTTGCTAAAATTTTGCGTGTTTTTGAAAATAGTTGATTTGGGTTGGGCTCGAATTTTAAAACCCGTGTTGATTATGTGTCAAAACGTTTAATATTTATACTTAAGAAAAATAGACTTTAACTTTGAATTAAAATCGAGTCATACTTAGATAATTAAACATGCATGCATAATAGTTCAAACCAAGGCCTTATTACATCAAATCAAAACCCAAATTAAGTCCAAAATACTTAAAATATAACAAGTCCAAAATAAAATAAAAGTCTTGAACTGAGCATGGCCACCACTAAGCTCCTGCCGACCCGGTCCATTAATGAGCGTTACCTGAAAAGTAATCCCACAAGGGGGTGAGTCAAACAGACTCAATGTATACAGCCAACATAAGTCTCAATTAATTCAGGCATATCAATTCATACATAAAAGCACATAAACTTAATGATGCAAACCCGAACCCAAGCCTAAGTATCCATCCGCTACACATCACCCGTACCAACCATCACACCGTGGGGACTACTAAGTCAACCCTCCATCCGCTACACACCATCAAGGCAATCGCTACGAATGACGTGCTCATTGCCCTTATAAAATTTGTGGCATAGCCACCAGATAATTATTTTGTGACATAAGTCACCACATTCATATATTGTGACATAAGTCACCACATTCGGATATTGTGACATAAGTCACCACATTCAGATATTGGGGTATTAAACCACCAATTCACTTCCCCTTTACATATCACCCATATGCCCCATGTCAAACATATCATGCAATAACATGCTTTATTTCACATTCTTATCACTATTAACATATGTGCCATTATAGATCATAACCTACTCATAGTAGGAGTGGGTAAACATACCTGAGTATTTCGTTCGTACCATTGCATGATACTTTTAGCCACTTCACACATATTTTCACATATATTAACGCATAACCATAAATTAATTAAAGCTTAGTGTGAGGGTACACACCTGATATACTTATCGATTTATTGAAATCCCGAAATCCCAATCTAAGCTTTAGATCTTTTAGTTCCTATATTCGGCCAACACTAGGTATATTAATAAAACCCATTCGGCTATAACCAAATCCCGAGAGATTATTGTAACCAAAACTTACCTTGTTGCTGATTGGGTTAAAAATCAAATCCCAAAACTTTGCTATGTTCCTTCTTGTAATCGGCCAAGCACTAGATCACTTCACAGGTTAGTTTTCGATTTTTGAACAAGTACGAAGTAGATCTAATCACTAACTAGGCCTTGGCCGAATGTGTATGTGCACTTACCTTACGATGCTCAAATCCTGAAAGTATCCCTTGTCTTAAGTATCTGTTGAAATCCCTATAGACACATGTTAGATCAATTTCTAACATTTAATCACAAGTAAATAGCCCTTGGCCAAATATCCAATAGGACTCACCTTAGCTCTTTAAAATCCCGAAAGATCCTTCTACTCAGTAGTCGACAAAGACCTAACTCCAAGCCTCCTTCCAAGTTTGGCCAAGGTCAATAATAGGAATTAGTTCCTAAATTTTGACAAGCCTAAAAGAAAAGAATGGAATCGAATGACAATTGGTCCTTACCCTTATTACAGAAATGATCGCTCCTTGTTGAACCCACCAAGGTATTTGGCTACAAACTAGGTGTTTGATCAATCAAGTTTGACTTTTGATGTTTTGATTAACAATCGCTATTGCTAGAAAAGGCTTACCTTGGCTTTTGGAGAGTTGTGAAAAGAAAAATAAAGTTGATGATGGAGATTCTACTAGAGAAAGAGTTGAAAGAAAGAATTTGAGAGAAGGAAGGAGAGATGATAAGAATTTGGCAAGCACTAAAAGATGAATGTCTTTTGTTCCAATTAAAATTCGCACTTATGCCTCCCTTTCATGATCGATTTTTACCAACCAAGGAGTCTCTTGGCCTACCACTATATCCATTTGCTTCTCCTCCTTTATCTTTTATCTATTAAAAAAGTAATTATCACAAAGAGTTTTATCACATCTAAAACTCCTCCTCGCCTCCCAATGCCGCCCACCTCTACTCCTCATTGCCAAAAAATAAAATCTTTTATTTGCTTTCCTTGTGACTCGAACCTAGGCCCATTTGCACCTACTTGTGGCGTCACTTACAGAGGATTTAAGTGGCGCCTTGTAGCCACTTTATCAAGCCCAACTTCATGTCACAATTCCTCTACTATTTCTTTTAAGGCCTTATCAGTCTAGCTCCCTCTTTTAGATTTAAAATCTAATAATTTTAAAGCATTTAACTACACACTAAGGTTCACAAAAATTCATAATGCACATCCACAGCATGCTATTTCATATAATTAAGCAAAAATGCATAAGCCATAATCCAGGATATTACATGCCTTCGGGGTTGCTTCAACCTATCATGATACCGGAATGGAAGTGGGATAGAATCACTATGGATTTTCTATCCGGTTTGCCTACGACACCGAGCAAGAAAGATACAGTTTGGGTTATAGTAGATCAATTGACCAAATCAGCTCATTTTGTGCCTGTCCGTACGGATTATTCACTCGATAAACTTGCTGAGTTGTATGTATCTCAAATTGTGAGATTACATGGTGTGCCAAGTTCCATTGTGTCGGATAGAGACCCGAGATTTACGTCGCAATTTTGGAAGAAATTATAGAATGCTTTAGGCACTAAGCTCCACTTTAGCACAGCCTTCCATCCTCAGACAGAATGTCAGTCTGAATGAACCATTCAAATACTGGAGGACATGTTGAGATGTTGCGTCCTCGAGTTTGAAGGTACGTGGGAGAGATATTTGCCTTTAATTGAATTTGCTTATAATAAAAGTTTTCAATCAAGTATTAAAATGGCACCTTACGAAGCTCTATATGCCCACAAGTGTCGTACACCATTGTACTGGATCGAGCTCAGTGAGAATAAGATACACGGGGTTGATTTGATTAAAGAGACTGAGCAGAAAGTGAATGTGATCAGGGACACTTTGAAAGCCACCTCGGATCGACAAAAGTCTTATGCTGATTTAAAGCGTAATGATGTTGAATATCAAGTCAGAGATCGAGTTTTTGACAGTTTCCCCGTGGAAGAAAGTACTCCGATTTGGACGGAAAGGCAAACTGAGTTCGAGATTCATCGGACCGTATGAAATTATCGAACGTGTTGGACCTATTGCTTATAGATTGAAGTTGCCCGCGGAATTAGAAAAGATACATGATGTATTTCACGTTTCGATGTTACGTAAGTACAGATCAGATCCGTCATATGTGATTCCTCCGTCTGAAATTGAAATCTGATTCGATATGACATACGAGGAAGAACCAATTCGAATTTTAGCCTGGAAGTGAAAGAATTAAGAAATAAGAAAATTCCATTAGTGAAAGTATTATAGAATCATCACGGAGTTGAAGAGGCTACATGGGAGACTGAGGATTCAATGAGGCAACAATATCTGACTCTGTTTAACGGTAAGATTTTCGGGGACGAAAATCCCTAAGGGGGGAGAGTTCTAACAAACCGAATTTGACCCTAATCGGAACGGTGGTTTTGGGACCACAAATCTGGATCTGAGAAATATTTTAATATTATATTCTGTGTCTAATATGTGTGAATTAATGTGTGTGAAAGTTTCGTAGAAAAAAATTATCGTTTAAATGTTTAATTTGACAAAAAGGATTTAATTGGGTAAAGCGTAAAAATTGCTTACTAAAGTGAAAAGTACTCAAGTGTCAATGGCTTTTTGATATGATGCACTAAAAGGGCAATTTGTCCATTTTATATGTTAGTGGCCAGCCATAGACAACATTAACCTTATATTATATTGTTTAGTTATTTTATAATAAAGGTTAAAATAGTAATTAAATAATAACTTAATATAAATGATAACAAAACACAAATGAAAGATGAATGTTCATCTTTTTAGTCTTGACCGAATGCATACAAAGGGGAAAGGAAAATAGAAAAGCTTGGTTCGGCCATTTTTTTAATAAAAAATTAAGGTATGTGATTAATTCAGTTTTTGTGAATTTATACATTTTTGAGATCGTTGCTTGAACAGAATGACCCATGTTGTAATTTTTAAATCGAGCATGTCTAATGTTCGACCATTGACATTGTTATATGATAATTGATGTTTGATGAATTTAAATTTAAGATAGGATTAAGATTGATAAGTTTTGTATTGAAGTTTTGGTAAAAATTGAGTAAATAGGACTAATTTATGAAAATAAAATTTTAGAGGGGCTTATTTATAAAATGAATGAAAGAAAGGGGCTTGTGAGGTCCCTAGGAACATTCGACCTTTGAGTAGTATGAGGAAATTTTGTGTATTTTGTGTTTTATGCAAATAGGATTAAATTGTAAAAATGTGAAACATTAGGGGTAAAATGGTAAATTACATATTTATGTGTTTTGGGAGTAAATTGAAGTGAAATGTACTTGAATGAGATTTTTTTGATACGTTTAGATCAAGAAAAAGAAAATCGGATTTGAATCGGGGAAAGATGAAGGGTACAGAATAGCCAGTCTAAGTCGTCCGTTGTCAATCGAGGTAAGTTCTTAAGTTTAAGTACAATAAAGAGATAATTATGAAATTGTTGAATGATATTATTTAATTCATTTGAGTAGTGAAATAGATGGTAGCCGAATGTTAAGGGCATATATTGGACTAAATGTGTTTTGAATTTGAAATGAAAACTAATACATGTGATATGATAAGTGATTGTGGTTTATGTACATGAATTGGAAATGATGTAAGTGTTAAGATTTTAAGTTGATGAATTATTGATGTGTTATTTGGGCTTATAGCCTAGTAGGCCTTGTGCCGGTGTGTTATTCGGGCTTATAACCTAGCAGGCCTTGTGCCGGTGTGTTATTCGGGCTTTTAGCCTAGCAGGCCACGTGCCGGTGAAATAATTCGGGCTTATTGCCTAGCAAGCTTAATGCCGGTGATTAACTTCTGACCTTGAGTCCAGCAGGCCTAGTGCCGGTGAATGTGATTTGAGCTCTAAGTACATGAGAATCGAGTTACAAACATATCAAGAAATTTTAGCTTTGAAACATGAATCGTATTAATTCGACAGGGAGGTACGTATTTCATAGTCATGTTACTCAATAAAATGATGAACAAATACACGAGAAAGTGAATGTCTTATACATTGATTTATTAGAGATGTATGAATATATATATACATGTTATATCATGTGATAGTAAATTCTTGAAAGCATGAATTGATTTAGTCGATTGGATAAGCATATGTTATGTACATATGTCTTTGATATACTTGATGATTGGTGTATATGAGTAAGAAAGGTAAAGCTTTTGTATTAAATGCATCAATGATATTCGATTATTTGACTTTATAGGTAAAAATTATGTATTACTTATGTTGAATTGGTGATAGAAGATATTGAATTGAATGGTTGGATGTATGTTATATATATAAGTATATGTTTTCTTAAGACTTACTAAGCTAGTAAGCTTACCGTATGTGTGTTCTTGTCTACCTTTGTTTTATAGATCTTTGATTCAAACTACGGACTCAAAGGATCATCCAAGAAGTCAATCGCACTATCAAATCTTTTGGTATACCTAACTTAGTTTAATTCGAAAGGCATGTATAGGTTAGACTAAAGTGTTAACTATGAGATTTTGGGTGTTGTATATAACTATAATATAGCCTTGCGAAAAAGGCTTAGTTCCTTTGGATAAAAATTAAGTTCTATATGGTAATGGCTTGCATGATAATTCTATGGATGTATGATTTTGTTCATGGCTTAGTTCATGTTTGAAAGAAAATCGAATGGCATATGTGTATATATATATATGGTGTGGTAATTTATAATGTGTTTAGATAATAAGGTGAAGTAATGGATGTTTATAGGTTAAAGCATGTAGTATATTAACTTGATAATATGATTAATATGCAATTTCATGTTTGTATTATATGAATAAATTATTATAGTTATGCCTACTCGAAAATGCTAGTTTATTTCAATGCATGTGAATTGAGTGGCAAAATCGTTCGTCAGATGATAAATAGATGTTTGGTGAAATGTACGGATTTTTTTTGTATGCTAGACAAGTAAGGTATAAGAAAGAAATTATTTAGCCGAATGTATCAAAGAAACTGAAAGATGTTGTATAGTTGACTGTGATAAATGAATTATGCTCAATAATGCCTCATAACCCTAACCTGGTGATGGACACGGGTTAGGGGTGTTACACTTAGTGCCTATTCTTTTAATCTACTTGTCTCGGAATCGCACACACAGTGCCAATTCAATAAACCGAAGTTTTCATATCATCGCACACTTAGTGCCTATTATTTTAATCTACTTTTCTCGATCGCACACACACAGTGCCAATTCAATAAACCAAGCTTTCATATCGTTGCACACACAATGCTATTTATTTCTTATAATCGCACACTTAGTGCCTCATTTCTCAACATCATACATGTAACATTTCTAATTCAATAACTATCATTCAATTCACATCACATAGATATAAATTAACAACTTGTAATATATCCGGACTTACTTACTATATTAAACTTATCATGGAATTTATATGCATAATCCTCTCATAAGCATCCATTATCAACATTAGTCATTTAAACAATTACAATTTCTTGCAAGTACGTTTATTTGCATAGTGACTTACCTCGGATTCGGTTTATCGGAATGAAAATGGCTACTCGGTTACTTTCGCTTTCCCGGGATCTAAGTCCGTTTTCCTCACTTCTTGATCTAAACATATTCAAAATTAACCCTTTTATTCACTTATTCATACAATTCAATCCATGGACACATATTTAGGGCTATTTGCAAATTAACCCTCATATTTGCACACTTTATCAATTTAGTCCATTTTTCTCAAAACATCAAATTCACAAAATCCACACATACACATGCTTAGCCGAATGCATATCCATCTCATACAAGTCCATATTTTCCATCAAATTTTCTATTTTGTCCTTCAAATTACCATTTTCTTAATTTAGCCCTATTTAGCTAGATTTATCAAAAATTCAAGAACAAAGTATGTTCATCTAATTCATATCTTTCATTTAACACCAAAAATCATCAAAAAGCTTAACATATCATCAATGGCATCTCACACAAACATTATCAATTCATCAAATTGAGACATGGGTTTGATAGCTCTTAAAGCAACGATTACAAAAACGTAGAAATTATCAAAAACCAACTCAAAACATACCTTAATTTGAGCTTACAATAGTCGAATGACCAAACTTCATATTTCTTTCTCTTTTTCTTGATATTTTTGGCTAGAATGGATGAACACATCCACTAACTCTTTCATTTGTTTTATTAATAACATATTATTAATCCATTTACTAAAATGTCCATCTAATTAATAATTATAACAAACATGTAATAAGGGCATATTTAACTTTCATTCATCCACTAACTACATAGTGGTCTATTTGATTCATAAGGCCTTTTCTTTTAAAAGCCACAACACATTGGTATTTTAACAAATAGCAAGCAACTTTCACATTCAATGCAATGTCATCCTTTTGTCAAATTAAACACACAGACGGACAAATTAACTTATGAAAATTTAACACATGCTTAATCACATATCAAAGATACTGAAAATAATATTAAAATATTATACGAACTCGAGTTTGTGGTCCCGAAATTACTGTTCTGACTAGGGTGTAAACCATACTGTTACATTAATTTTTGAATTTGATGATGATTTTGTGATTTTCCATTGATGATAGCTTGTGATTTTTGTTGTTTGATTATGAAATATTAAAGATATATGTTAAATTATCATGTTTTGTCTTTGGATTTTTGATGAATTTGAGTAATTTGGACTAAATTGTAAACATAAATTTTTGAGGGACTAGAATGTGAAATAAATGAAATGTATGGACTTGTAAGGGCATGGGTGATATTCGGCCTAGCTATGGTGATGTGAAATTTTGTGTATTTTGTGTTTGATGCGATAGAGACTAAATTGCAAAAAGTGTAAAATGTCAGGAACAAAATGGTAATTTTCCCATTTATGTGTTTTTGGATTAAATTGAATGAATATGTTGTTAAATTAGTTAAATTTGAATTTATGTAGATCAAGAACGAAAGAAAACATAATTAGATCAGGGGAAATCAAAAGTAGACGAATAGTTGATTAAACCGTCCGACGACATCCGAGGTAAGTCTATAACCATTTAAATGTTGTTATATTCACGAATATATAAATGTTATGTGATAAACTGAATTGTTTGATTATATATAAGCCTTGGCCGAATGTGAATATGAGATAGGGAACTATGTTTTGAGTTTGATTTGATCGAGATTCAACGTCCGAAAGTCCTGTACGAACCCTAGGAATAGATAGAATACATATGTCATGACATAGGATTTTTGATATTTGTTATCATGTAAGACCACATCTGGGACGTTGGCATCGACTTGTGTTTACGTTTAAGACCATGTCTGGGACATTGGCATGTATTTGATCGTGTAAGACCCTATTTGGGACAGTGGCATCGATATGTGATTACATGTAAGACCACGTCTAGGACGTTGGCATTGTACGAGCTTCTAACTATCCATGTATCCTTTTTAATTCCAAATGGTTCAACGGGCAATGTGAAGTTAAGATCAAATGTGAAATCAAATTACAGGTTCAGGTATGTGTTAGTTAAATGTTTGTAAAGAGACAAGGTAAGTTGGTTACTTGTATTGATATTAAGTTATGTGAACATGAAATATGTGTTAACATAGTTGAACATATAAGTGATTCAGCCATATGATATATGTATGTGAGGTTTAAAAGTGAAATAGTAGTAAATGATAACTTGTATTCAATATTATGCAAATTTGGCCTTGTTTACAAATTGTTAATATGTAATTATTGTTATATATATGTTTTTGCTTATGACTTACTAAGCTCAAGTAGCTTTATCTGTGTGTGTGTTTTTTCCCCTTTATTTTATAGATTTTGGAGTCACGTTATGAGCTCGAGGATCGTCAGCAAAGCCTATCAAACTATCGACTGTTTCTTTTGGTATTTTACTAAGTTGGATTTGGGTTTATGGCATGTATAGCATAGATGAAATGTTTGATTTTGGAACATGTATATATATATATATAGCCATGCGAAAATGGCTTGATCACTACGTTTAAATTTGGTTTTATTTGTAATTGGTTAAGTACTTGATATGTTTGGTTTTAGCAATTTGGCCTTGGCTTATCATATGCAAAACATGGTTGTTATGTTTATGTTTGTGTGTGTATGATCTTGGTTAAGGTGAGTTTATGTGTAACTTGTTCTAAATGCTTTGCTAATGATAGATGAATTTAGTCATGTGATTTGGTATTTAGGTACATGAGGATTGCTTGATGAATTAGGATAAGTGTCTTATAATTGGTATGTTTGTGATGAATTTTACTTAGAAATGATTGTGAATAGATTGAGCTAATTGTGTATAAAATGGTGTGCTTGATATACTTTTGAATGCTTGAATAAGTTGGTTATTTAGTATGAATTATGCTTGGAATGATGCTTGTAGGTGCTTGTAGGGATGACCCATAGTGTGGTGGCATTTTGGCCTTGCAAGTGGCTTATATTTGCCCACATGATTGAGCACACGGGCGTGTGGCTTGACCGTGTCTCTCATGGTTAAATTTCAAAACAAGTCAGACTCGACCACGGGCTGGACACACGGGCGTGTGACTCGCCGTGTGGTGTAAGTCATTGTCGACCACGGGTGAGGCACACGGGCATGTCTCAGGTCGTGTGGACAAGTCAGTATGTATGCCCTGTTTTGACATGGCCTAGACACACGGGCATGTCTAAGGCCGTGGGAGGTAGACGGCCTGCCTACACAGGCGTGTGACCTCTGTAACTTTGAAAGTTTTTAAGTTTTTGAGAATTTTTGTATGTGTTCGGTTTAGTCCCAGGACTTTTCTTAAGCATGTTTAAGGTCTCGTAGACCTATTACACTTTGACTTGATTTGTCAAATTATGTTATGAATTAGTTGTAAAAGTTTTCGATTGTCCAATAACGCCTTTAACCCTAGACCGGTGATGGTTACGGGTTAGGGGTGTTCCACCCATTTGAATAAGTAGATCCTAGATCTATCAATGCAATCACATCAGTATGGAAAAGAGTAAAAGTGCCAGTTATAACGTCTAGAGATGACACTTCTTCTTGAGCACGAATAGCATAGGCTTGGGCAGGTGCTCTCGCCTCGGATCTCACAGCTATATCTGTTGTCTCTCTCTGACTTCCACTCATATTTTCGGTCTTTCTGGGTGGTCTACCCCTAGTAGTCGTATTACTCGGCCTCACACTCTGAACATTGTCTTTCTCAGCTAACTCTGGGCAATCTTGAATGAAATGATCTCATGATCCATATTTATAACAAGTTCTGTTATTGTGCTTGTCCCAGCATTCACCAACATGACGTCTTCCACACTGTCTACACTAAGGTTTGTTGCTTTTAAAACTCCAAACATTTGGTTCAATCGGAGTTTGAGTTCTTGGACTAACACTTTGTCTCACACGATCTCTACTCGAATGTCCAAACAAAACATTTGAACGATTGCTTGCATCTTTGAATCTCTTTGATAGAGGTTGATACGACTTGTTAATCGATCTTTTTCTTTCATCTCTAGCCTTAGAATCTACTTTCTTCTTTTTTTTTGCTAAGCTCCTCGGCTTTACAAGCCCGTGCGCTACTCCCATGGTCGAAATAGACTTGCACCACACTGCGAGTCACATGCCCGTGTGTCTAGCCCATGGTCAAGTCTGTTTTGCACCAATTTACAAACCTGAATGACACGGTCGAGCCACATGCCTGTATGCTCAACCGTGTGGGCAATTATAGACCATTTTCAAGGCCAAATTACCATCCACACTTTGGGGTCACCTACAAGCATCAAACTAATATCAAATGATGCCTCAAAATGCCACCAAAACATACAAATATATGCTCATCTTATTATCTTATCATCACTACTCATTTCACATTCAAACACCAACTTAAACTTACCATTTCAAGGTACCAATTTCACAACCAAAACTTATAATCCATTCTTACCTTAATCCCTATTAAGTTTATTATAAAACAAACCATTTCATTTTGCTAATTCATATCATATACATCATTCACATAATCCCACACATATATACCAACATCATTCAACTTCCAAGCCATATCACAGGGCAAGACTATACAACTGAAAACATGCCATAATTACTAGCCTATACATGCCATATACCCAAGTATATACAACTTCCAAAAGTACAAAAATTAGTAGCCGATAGTGTGATTGAGTCGCTGATGATCCCCGGATCCGAGCTAGCTTTAAATACATTGTAAAACAGAGAAATGCTTCACACAGTAAGCTTTAAAGCTTAGTAAGTTCGTAATATAATACATTTAACTCAATAATTCAAATAAATATACAAAATAAACCATCACATGGCGTAGTTCTCATGAATACACAATATCATCCATAACCAAATGCTAACACAACTATCCATTTCTCCATTTGCAAAATTATCAATCACATAGGTTCCGTACATACCTGTGCCAACACTTAGTATACGGACACTTTTGCTACTCAATACTTAATGCCACATTTCATTTAATCTACAGTAATCATTTGATTTACTTGCACACTTAGTGCCAATTACATAGCCGAAGCTTAAATATCATCGCACACTTAGTGCCTTCACTTTAAACCAAATTAATTTTGGTATCACACACACAGTGCTAATCAATAAAGTCGATACTTTCTTTATTTCACACACATAGTACCGTTCTCTACTGTATCAATTCTATTTCGCACACTTAGTGCCACATCTCTCAATCCACATTTAACATTAATAGTTCATATTGCTCACTAAATCATCACATTTCTTTCATTTTTTAACAAATGAACATAATTAAAATAGTTTGTATTATACTCAAACTTACCTTAGACGTAGAAATACCGAGACTAGTCGATCAATCGAGCACTTTATTCTTCCTCGATCTAAGTCCGAATTTCTCTTTTCTTGATCTATACATATTCAAATTTAGCTCATTCAATCACCAAATCATTCAATTTAGTCCAAACACACATATTTAGGGTATTTTACAAAATAGCCCCTACATTTTCACATTTTGACACTTAAGTCCATATTTCACAAAATCACAAAATATACACAATTTCATTATTCCCATGCTTGGCCGAATATTCCTCATGTTCATACAAGCCCACTTATTTCATTTATTTCATATTTTAGTCCTTCAATTTCTTATTTTCACAATTTAATCCAAAATAGTCAAATTCACCAAAAATCCAAAGACAAAATATGTTAACCTATCACATATCTTTCATATTTCACCAACTATCAACACAAAGTTCAAGCATTCACCAATGGAACTTCTCAAAATCACCAACAAATTCAAAAATTAAAGCATGGGCTAGATAGAACACTAAGCAATGATCACAAAAATGTAGAAATTATCAAAAATCAAGCTCGAAACATACCTAAACCAAAGAAAACAATAGTTTAAACCTTCAAAGCTCATAAACTTTCCTTTCTTTTCTAATTTTAGTGAAATAAAGATGATAAAAATGGCCATCAAATGTTTTTGTTTTAATTATAATAACATTAATATAACATTTACCATTTTACCCTTAATATATAACATCCCACTAACTTAGCCCATTTTTGTCCATCCAAGCCATTAATGGGCCATTTCAACATAAAGACCTCTTATTTAAGAAGCCCTGCCAAATAAGCACTTTAACAATCAGCACACAGCTTTTGCATTTTTTGCGATTAAGTCTTTTTTGCAAATTAAGCGCACAATCGATAAAATTTTCACACATGCCTAATCACATATTGTAGACACAAAAATATTATTAAAATATTTTATCAACCTCAAATTTGTGGTCTCAAAACCACTATTTCGATTAGGGTCTCAACCAGGCTGTTACAGGACATAATTAAAACAAGATCTAGACACTCTAATTAAACACTAGACAAATTAAATAAAGGCTGAACATGACACATTAATGTACGACTATGACCAAGACATAATTAGAACATGTAATAAACTAATAAAAATTTAATAAAGTCAAGACACAATAAATTCGGCTAGGAAAAAGCTTATTAAAAATATGTAATAACATAAAACATATTTATAAGCTGTAAAAATATTAACTAAATTAAATAAAGAATTTATTCAAAAAGTAAATGAGCTGAAATAAACTTAAACCGAGCTCAAATGAGCTGAGTTAAGCTCATGTGAGCTGAACTGAGCTAAATGAAGCTCGAGGAGCTGGATTCAAGTTGAAATTAGCTTGCTTTAAGGTGCGTAAAATCCTTGCATTGCTAGCCCAGTTGGTTTCAAAGTCATTTCACACGGTCTCGTAAATTCCTTGCTCTAATTGAAACTATCCTTGACCGTGCTCGTATCGCTTAATATGGGCCTATGAGGTTCAAAATACATCTTAGAAAAGTTTTGGGATCAAATCGTGTTCTTTGAAAAAAATTTGGAAAATGTTACTAAAAACAGGGGCACATGCTTGGTGGAATGGTGACAAGCTTGTATGGAATGGCGACACGCTTGTGTGACTTGGCAACATGGCCCTGTTGAAGGGTAGTGTATCCCACACGGCCTAAGCATGTAGGGACACATACATGTGAATTTATTTCTCAATTCGAACCTATAAGGGCTTTTACATGGCTTGACGTCACGCTTGTGCCCATGGCCTGTGTCCCTCACATGGCCATGACACGTCCGAGTCTTAGTTCGTGTGCAAAAACCTTGACATTCTGTTTTTGACATCATCAACCCAATAAGGTCACAAAGCCAAAGGACACACCCATGTCCTTAGACTGTGTGGCAAATTAAATTCCTAAATTCAAGTGCAGACTTCGCTCGGCCTGAGCATATGCCCATGTCATATGGCCATGTCTTCCACACGATTGAGACAAATGGCCGTGGCTTTGCCCGTGTGGTTAATACTGGGAATTCTATTTTGCCAACTCAGAATGCAAGGGGACACATGGCCAAACCACGCGCCTATGGGGTAGACCGTGTGTCACACATGACCTAGACACACGCCCGTGTAGATACAAAAACAGGCTATTTACCAAGCCATTTCTGCCACCCCAACTTGCATTAACATAAGCCATCTCAAAAACCTACTCATTCATGCATAAACATACCAATTCTCAACCATGCAATTTGCACATTCATGATAAACACCATCATTTTTATAAATCAACAATAAATATCAGCCATCAACTATGGCCTTATACAAAAAGAATTCAACTTCAAATCAAGCCAACACATTTGGCCAAAACATTATGAAACTTGACATATACTAAGCCCCTATACATGCCATACTCAAAAAGATGAAACTAACTATACCAAATGTTTAGTTTGATAATGTGATCGAGCCTCCGACGTCCTTTGAATTTTTGAGCTAACTTGGCGGCTCTATAAGAAAATGGAAAAGAGAGGGAGTAAGCACAAAGCTTAGTAAGTCATAGTTAAATAATTAACAACAATTACCAAGCATCAACAAACTCATAACATATTTTAAAGTTGCACATGGTTCTCAAATAAATAAAGGTATAACATACTCATTTCACCCTTACTAATCATACAACATAATTTGAACTCATTTATCAAAAATCTTATGTAGGTACCTGTACCACTTACAACATAATCATTACTTTTCTCTCTTTTGACACATGCTTTAATTTACTCATTGAACGCATTGGAATACCAAAGGATATCCGATAAGCCCCACACAATAGGGTAAAATGCCTATGCCATGTCCTAGACATGGTCTTGCACTGGCTTACATATCGAGGTCGATGCCATGTCCCAGACATGGTCTTACTCTAGTCTCGTCTCGATGCCGATGCCATGTCCTAGACATGGTCTTACACTAGCTCTCGTCTCGATGCCGATGCCATGTCCCAGACATGGTCTTACACTAGCTTACGTATTGAGGCCGATGCCATATCCCAGACATGGTCTTACACTTGCTTACGTATTGAGGCTAATGCCATGTCCCAGACATGGTCTTACACTAGCTCTCATCTCAATTCCGATGCCATGTCCCAGACATGGTCTTACACTGGCATACATATCAACCAAGTGTCATGGCTTGGACATCCAATCTATTCCTAAGGTTTAACCGGAAGTATACCACATCGAATTTAGTCATGTATATTCATATCAATAACTAAACATTTTATGCAATATCAATTGTTTTGTGCATAATAGTAATAGAGTTGTATTATTTACATACAACTTACCTCGGTATACAAAATATGAGCAACTAGTTCGATTCAGTCCACTATTTTGATTTTTCCCGGTCCAAGTCTGGATCCTGTTGTTTTTGATCTATAATGATGAAAATTTACTCATTTAATCATCACATAAATCAAGACATTTCAAATTTCCTACTTTGGTAAAATTACCATTTTGCCCCTAGACTTTCACATAATTACGATTTTCCCTAGGCTCGTAAAACGATTTTAATCAAATTTCCTCCTTTAGCAAGCCTAGCTGAACCTTTATTACTCTTATAGCAACTCACACTTTCATTTGTTTCATACGTTTACTACCCATTTTACAACCTTTACAAAAAGGTCCATTTCAGGTGTTTTCATAGAAACTCATTTCACAAAAGGTGTTCATTAAACAACTAAGATTCATTTTTTTCAATAAAATTTCATCAAACACATGAATACTCACATGTCATAACCCTAGACTCGCAACTATTTTGTAAAATAGTCCCCTCATTAGCTAGCTTAAGCTATAAGGGTTCCAAAAGTACAAAAATTATAAAAAATGACCATAAAAAACACTAACTTGCAAAGGTTTAAGTTGCTGAAAATTTTCAAGCTTTTCAAAGTCCCTCTCTACTGAAATTTTCGATGGTTGTAGGAAGAAGATGAAAAGATGATATCACTTTATCTTTATTTTATTATTACTAGTCAAATTGTCATCAAAACTTCACCTACTCTTTGAAAATCTTATTTTCTTGTCTCTATGGCCGGCCAACACATCTTTAAGGGTCTAATTGCACATTAAGGACCTCCGATTTAATATTCTATAGCTGTTAGACACCTTTAGCTTGTAGAATAAAACTTTCGCACTTTATGCAATTTAATCATTTTTCAAAACTAAGCATGCAATTATTAAAATTAATGCACTAAAATTTTCATGCACTCATATTATCATGTCATAACGCATAAAATAATATTAAACTAGTTTTCTCTAACCTCAATTTAGTGGTTTCAGAACCACTATTCTGATTAGCCCCAAAATTGGGCGTTACAATTCTCCCCCTTTTAGAGATTTTGTCCCCGAAAATCTTACCAGCAAGGAGGTTTGAGTATTGGTCTCTCATGGTCTCCTCGGGCTCCTTTGTGGCCTCTTCAAGCCCATGTCTATGCCATAATACTTTCACAAGTGCTATACTTTTATTCTTTAATTGCTTGACCTCTCGATCTAAAATCTTAACCGGCTCTTCACCATAGGTCATGTCTGAACGTATCTCAACCTCTACTGGTGAAATCACATGTGATGGATTAGAACAATAACGGCGCGACATAGACACATGAAATACATCATGGATCTTTTCTAACTCGGATGGCAAGGCTAATCGATAAGCTACCGGTCCAATCCTCTCAGTCACCTCATAAGGTCCAATAAAACGTGGACTTAATTTGCCTTTCCTGCCAAATCTGAGGACCTTATTCCATGGGGATACTTTTAAGAACACCTTATCACCGACTTGAAACTCAATTTCTTTCCGTTTCAAGTCTGCATAAGATTTTTGTCTATCTGAAGTAGTTTTCAAATAGTCTCGAATCACTTTTACTTTCTCTTCTGTTTCTCTGACTAAATCAACCCCGTGTATCTGATTTTCCTTGAGTTCAGAACAATACAAGGGTGTTCAGCACTTACGACCATACAAAGTCTCATAAGGCGCCATTTTCAAACTCGACTGCTAGCTATTGTTGTAGGCAAACTCTACCAATGTTAAGTACTTTTCCCAACTGCCTTGAAACTCAAGAACACAACAGCGCAACATATCTTCAAGAATTTGAATTACTCTTTTTAACTGACCATCGATTTATGGGTGAAAAGTCATGCTAAAATTTAACTTTGTCCCCAAAGCTCCTTGCAACTTTTTCCAAAATCGCGATGTGAACCTCGGATCTCTATCCGAAATGATCGATAAAGGTACTCCGTGAAGCCTCACAATTTTAGAAATATACAAATCAGCCAATTTCGCAAGCTGATAGTCGGAACTGGTATAAAATGAGCCATTTTGTTAGCCTATCAACCACAACCCAGATAACATCTTTCTTATTTGGTGTCAGTGGCAACCTTGACACAAAATCCATAATTATACGGTCCTATTTCCACTTGGGAACCATCACAGGCTAAAGTAAACCCGAAGGTACTTGGTGTTCAGCTTTCACTTGCTGACAAATTAAGCACTTAGAGACAAACTCTGAGATGTCTCTTTTCATTCCCGACCACCACTACATTTTCTTCAAGTCATTATACATTTTCACACTACCCAGATGGATAGACAAACAACCACTATGGGCCTATTGCAAAATCTTCTAAATAAGCTCTTCATCCTTAGGTACACAGATCCTCTCTCGGAATATCAAATAACCATTGGCACCAATCCGAAAATTCGATTCAATACCTGCATCACATTGAGTTATCTTGGCTTGTAACTCTTTATCACTTTTATGAGCTTCACAAATTTCTTGCAGAAACATTGGTCTAGCTCTTAACTCTGCTATGACTGAACCATCATCAGTCACAGACAATTGGGTATTCATAGCCCTCAAGGCAAACAATGAATTCCTATTCAGATCATCGGCGACCACATTCGCCTTTCTAGGGTGATAATCAATTATCAACTCATAATCCTTTATCAGCTCTAACCATCTTCTCTGCCTTAGGTTTAACTTTTTTTGAGTCATCAAATACTTTAGACTCTTATGGTCGGTGAACACTCGACATTTCTTGCTTTACAAATGGTGTCTCCAAATATTTATTATGAACACTATGGTGGCTAACTATAAGTCATGATTCAGATAGTTTTTCTCATGTGGCTTCAGATGTCTCGAGGCATAAGCTATTACTTTGCCTTTTTGAATAAGTACACACCCCAATCCATTTAAGGACACATCGCTATACACCACAAATTCCTTTCTCAATTCCAGTTGCACTAAAACTTCAGCTTCAATTAACAATGCTTTTAGTTTATCAAAACTCTGTTAGCACTTCTCTGTCCATTTAAACTTGACATCTTTCTGTAGAATCCTTGTCATAGGAGTATCAATCATGGAGAATCCTTTGACAAATCATTTGTAGTATCCCGCTAAGCACAAAAAGCTTCTAATCTCTAATATATTCCTCAGTGGTTTTCACTCAACAATAGCCGAGATCTTACTCGGATCAACTCTAATTCCATCACTCGACACAATGTGTCCTAAAAATCTGACCTCTCGGAGCCAAAACTCACTTTTGTTAAACTTAGCATACAACTGTTTATCTCTAAAAGTTTGCAAAATAGTTCTCAAATGCTCTGCGTGCTCACTCTCATCCCGAGAATAAATTAATATGTCATCAATAAAAACAACTACAAACTTATCCAAGTACGGTCGAAAAATATGGTTTATTAAATCCATAAATACGGAAGGAACATTTGTTAAGCCAAAGGGCATGATTAGGAACTCATAATGGCCATACCTCATCCAAAATACAGTTTTAGGTACATCATGTTCTTAACTCTCAGAGGTGCTCACATACCACAGGCACTGACTCGATCTTTACTTCCAACTCTTGGGTATTCAACATAAATGCAAGATAGGACTCATACCCTTTTATCAAACATTTCATAGCTGCCAAAGAAGAAATCACTACATGCAAGCTATCCGATTCACCTGATTCAAACAGAATAATATCCCCATTTTCACATCTCAGTTCAATAATCTTACTACCATAGTTTACTAACACGTTACGAACAGTCAACTAATCCATGCCAAGAATTAGGTCAAATTCATCAAGCGGTAGTAGCATGAGGTTAGCCAAAAAATAATTGCCTCTAATCATCAAAGGACAGTTTCTACACATTTTGTCAACTATCACATGTTTGCCTAACAAGTTTGACACTTTTATCATAAATTCTGTAGACTCAACAGGCATATTCATACTAGACACCAATTTCATACAAATATAGGAATGGGTAGACCCAATATCAATCAAAGCAACAACAGAGGTATCGTAAAGAGAATAAGTACTCGTAATCACATCTGGTGACGATTCCTCTTGGTGAGCACGAATGGCATAAGTCCTTACAGGCGCTCGGCCCTTGGACCTCACAGTGGACTCCCTAGGCGAACTCTGATCCTAGCCCTACTTCCAGGGTTCTTTTGTGATCTACCCCTCAAAGGTACATTACTCGGTCATACTTCTTATTTTCTGTCTTTCTCATCCATCTCAAGACAATTTTGAATGAATTGGTCCAATGAACCGCACTTGAAGAAGCCTCTTTCATTTCCTTGGCATTCTCTGAAGTGACGTCTACCACACTGTGAGCATTTCGATCTATTAGGTTAGGCACTACCAACACTGGCAATTGAAGTGGTCTGAGCCTTAGACATCGTATACTGCTTATTCTTATTCCTATTCGAGAACCCAACTTAAGCATTGGATCAAGTAGTGAACTCTCTTGATTTCTTGGATGAGGACTAAAATGATTTCCCCAACTATTTTTTCTTTGAGTCACGAGACTCAATATTAGCTTTCCTTTTCTCTTTGGCCAATTCTTCGGCTTTACAAGCTCTCTCAACAAGCACCACAAACTCCCTTAACTCTAAAATACCTACTATAATTAGATGTCTTCGTTCAATCGTCCTCAAATCTCTTGCACATGATGGCTTCAGTAGATACACACTCCCTAGCGTATTTGCTGAGTCTAATGAACTCACGCTCATATTTTATTACTGTCATTCAACATTGCTTCAATTTTAGAAATTCCTTCATCTTCTGGTCTATAAACCTCTGACTAATATACTTCTTCTGGAATTACTCTTGGAAAAACTCCCACGTAATCCTTTCTCTTGGTACAACCGACACAAGGGTGTTCCACTATTGGTAGGTCGAGTCACGCAGAAGTGACACAACACACTTCGTGCACTCCTCAGGTGTGTAAAACAACTCATCGAATACCTTAATGGTATTTTCTAGCCAAAACTCTGCCCTCTTTGGGTCATCATCTATATTGGCTATAAATTTCTCAGCCCCTTACTTTTGAATTCTATCTACTAGAGGTTTTTCTCTTCTAATCATTTCCACTACTTGGGGAGCTGTAGGGGCAGGCTGGGGAATTGGAGGGGGTGGAGAAGGTGCAATGTTCGGGTTTACAAGAATAAATTTTGAATACCATACATTCATCATATGGAGGAAGGCTTCTCTAGCCCCTCCGCCCTGACTCAGTGTCATGAGTCCACTTTAAACAAGCGCATTACTCTCGACATCATCCGCCACTACTCCGTCGAGATTCATTTACTATATAAAAACATTTTAAATTTTAGGAGTCATCACACTATCATAATTCATATATGGAATGTATAGCTAGACTCGTACACATGCTAGGTTAGTCCAAGAATCGACTAAACCATAACTCTAATACCACTAAATGTAACACCCCTTACCAGTATCTGATACCAGAATAGGGTGCGAGGTGTTACCTATCTTAAACACATGCATACATGCAATTCTGAATCATAAATGTCTGTTCAAATTTAAAATTATTCAAACTTCCTCTAAACATCCTTAATATGTGTAATATACGGATTAAGGGTTATGCATTTTCACTTAAATGTATGTGGTAGCATACTTTTGTGTGATTTGAATGTGCTTTGGGGGCTTCAGGAACCTTGGGATGTAGGTGGAAGCCTTAGAAAATTATGGGATTTTTAAGCCTAAAAAGGGAACTAAGGGAGCTAGGCCTTTAGTAGAGGTGTGTAAGGGTTATGACACAAGTAAATCCTTGGTAAAGTGGCAAAGAGGCACCACTTAGGGCCTTGGGAGGTGATGCCATAGGGAGTGTGAAGGAACCTAGGTTTGAGCAGCAAGGGAAGCATTTTGAAGCTTTTATTTTTTGGCAAGGAGGTGCAGTGATGGATGGCACAAGGACACTTCATGGATGAAGTGTAGATTGGGTCAAATAGCTAAAATTTTAGGCTAAATAGGAGGGAAAAGGGGGATTTGGATGAGGGAAGAAGAGTTGGTTGGCAGAAGGACTTTGGAGGGGGCATATTCGGTCATGTCTAGGGGAGTTAGTGCCGAAATTTCTTAATTCCTTTTACTCATCTTTAGACCGAACCCATCTCCTTCCTTTCTCTTTTAGTTTGCTTAGGCGAAAAATCTCTCTCAATTCCACCATAGCCGAACCTTAACTTGAGCCTTACCATCACTTTTTCTCTTCTTCTTCTCACAACTTCTTCTATCATCAAAAGCCGAAAGAACCTTTTTCATTTACTGAGATCACAGCCGAAACACCATAAACCCTCAACCCTTTCTTTTATTTTCATTTGCTTAGAAGCCAAATAATCCCTCTTATTTCCTTGAGTGTTGGCTGAATATCAACCAAGCAGAGATCTCCCTTGATTTCTTCTCTAATCGATTTGGAATAGGATTTTTGAGATTTTGAAGCAGTAGATTGAGTCATCTTCTCCCTGTCAATCATTTCCAGTAAGTTAGTGGTAAGGATTCATACTGATTCAATTTGTGTCTTAGTTATTTGAAAAGCTGAAGGCTATTAAGATTAAGTGTTAATGTTGGCCAATTGTAGAGGGAGATCAGTCTCGCATATCTCGGGTTGTGGCTAGTATTCGGAAGGCATTAAGGTAAGGATTATGGTTGTGCATTAACCTTTCGGATTTGTTTGTATAGCCGAATGGCCTTTTTGCTAATGATCTTAGTGTTGGCCGAATGTACGAATTGGGATCTAGTGCGTTAGATCGAGATTTTTGGGATTCGGTAATCGTGTTAGTAACCAGATGTATAATCCACCCTCAATTCCCAATTGGTAATAATATTGTTAAGTATATGTTAATAAGGCAATGAATGAATATGGCTAAGGGTACTATTCAATGGTACAGTGGTATTGTGCACGTTACCCCTAACTCTCAGTTAATAAAGTTTATAAACATGGATATGAAAATATGAGAAATATCGTTATGGCCATGGGGTGAGGTATATTGCATTATATTTGTATGTTATCTATGTTGCATGGTCATATGGGTAATAATGATAAAGGGGAAGTGTTCTGGTGGTTTTTACCGCATTATTCGATGACTTATGTCACATATTATGAATCTGGTGACTCTGTCACATTATCTGGTGGCTATGCCACGATTATAAGGGCGATGTGCAGTTGACTGCAGCTACTACCTTGGATGGTGTGTAGTGGATGGAGGGTCAATTTAGTAATCCCCACGGTGTGATTGGCAGGTACGGGTGATGTGTAGAGGTTGGATATCTAGGGGGTTTGGGTTGCATCATTGTCTATATTTATTTTACGTGAATTGATATGCTTTGATCGTTTGGGATTTTGTGTTGGTTGTTACACACTGAGTCTGTTGACTCACCCTTCGTGGGCTAACATTTTACAAGTGATACTCAGTAATTGGACCGGGTCGGCAAGGACTTAGTGGTGGCTATGCTCAGCTCAGCATTTTTCTGGTTTTTATGATTAAATTTATCGTGTTTTCTTATTAAGTTATTTTTTGAGATTTATTTTGGTTTTGTTTTGTTGTAATAAGGCCATTACTATTTAACTATTTTAAGTTTACGTTTTAATTTTTATTCCGATACGATCAACATTAAACAAACGGTTTAACAATTTTTTCGTAAAACAACTTCAAATGTTTTGACACCTAAGCATCTAAAATTTTCAACTTAATGATAAGCTCTAAAATTTGGCATTTCTTTTAACTTGTAATTTCTAAAATATAAAGATAACGCTTAATACAAAATTCAATTACAACACGGTTTTCAACTTGAGAATAACCCAAAATCTATTTTCTTCAAAACCACCAAGTTTTTCAAGATGACATAACGAGATTTGACTACGTTTTACTCGAGGAGCATGCCAGATCTGATTAGGGCTTGTGGGTCGGGTTTGGGGTGTTTCAATTTGGTATCAGAGCTCGATTCAAAACTCGGCCTTGAGGGCTTTTGGGCCCAAAACATTTTTTTAAATTGAGTTTAACTAAAGGATGAGCAGGTTTTCTGGCATGGCACCTGAGTCTCCAGCCCAAAGTCTACCAAGTAAGTACCCCCAACCACTGTGTGATTTGTATGTGGGTATTACGGGATCGTAGATTAGTAGATTAGGAGCTATTGAACCTTAGGATTAGCTTACTCCAACACGTAATTACATAAAATTTAAAGCTTAATCAAACAAACACTCGTGAGTGAGTCAGGAGTTAAGGGTGTGGCAACCGTTGTGCACATGTCTAGGATTGGATTAGGGGAGCTTGGTATTTAAGCGGTCCTAGTGACTCACCTCCTCTTTGCTCGAATCCTACCTGGTGCATAGTGACGGTTCACCCTAACCAAGAGGACTTATTCACAGGCTAAATTCAATAATTAAAACCCGAAAGGGACTAGCTACAATGTTTTATAAAAACCTTAGTTTTAAAAACACCGAATTACCCATTTGGCTTGTAAAAACTACTTTAGATTTTGAAAAAAAATTCTGAAATATCCCCAGTTTACAAAATTACCGAAAAACCCCTAGTTTGTAAAATCACTAAAATACCCTTAGTTTATAAAATTGCCATACTACCCTCAACTTTTATCAAAATATTCCTATTTTGTAAAAATACCAAAAACCCATATTTTGTAAAATATCAAGATACCCTGATTTGGAAAATTTCCAAAATACCCCTATAGGACAAATTACGAAAATACCCCTAGGTTGGAACGGACGAAAATGTTTGAGTGGTGAGCGTGTGTAGTAGATACTATTAAATGAATGTGATTCTCTGAATTAGGGTAGAAGATTTGAAACAAAAATCCTGAAATGATCGAAAGAACTACCATTAAACTTCTTTACATAAAACTTGTTCGTGGGTAATCAGTAGAACAAAAATTGATGCATAAAACTTTTTAAAGCAGATTAAATCGCGATCGTAGGCATGAGTTCTAGGGGACGTGGTCATAATGTGCGAGGGCGTGGTAGAGGCAGAATAACTGTATCGGAACCCGTTAGGTCTAGTCAAGGGTCCAAGAATGAGATGCCATTACCACTAGCTGCTGGTGTTGAATATCAGGATCAGACGGGGGATGATGCAGTATCACAGGCGATGCTGCGAGTTCTTGGGAGGGTGGCTGGAGTAGGTGGAGGTATGGGAGCTCAGAAATCTGTACCCGAGAGACTCCGAGCCAATGGAGCGGAGGTATTCCGAGGGGTATCTAGTGTGGCACCCAATATGGTTGAGTATTGGTTGGAGGCGACGGAGCGAATTATGGATAATTTGGACCTGACTGCTGAGGAGAAACTAAAAGCGGTGGTGTCGCTTCTCCACGATGAGTCATACCAGTGGTGGCTCACGGCTCGGAATGGTACTGCAACGGATGATCTCACTTGGGAGTATTTTAAGGCGGTGTATCAGAAAAAGTATATTGGGACTAGCTATATTGATGCACAGAGGAAGGCATTTTTGAGGCTGGTTCAGGGGAATAAGTCCGTAGCAAAGTACGAGGCAGAATTCTTACGATTGAGCTAATATGCTCGAGGTATCGTGGCCACGGAGCATGAACGATGTGTCAGGTTCGAGGACGGATTGAGGGATGACCTGAGATTGCTGATTGCTCCACAACAGGAGCGGGAGTTTACCATGTTGGTAGAGAAGGCTAAGGTAGTCGAAGGGGTTAAGGAATCTGTGAGACAGAATTCGGATAGGAATAGACAAAAGAGAGGTTTTGGATCATCAGGGTCATCCGGGAATGTTCAAAAGAGACCTAGAGTTGATGGGCCATGAAGTAAGCAGGTTGTTACGGAAGGACAGTACCGCACTTGTGCTCAATGTGGAAAGATGCACCTAGGAGAGTGTTGGAAGAAGACATGGGGATGTTTTAAGTGTGGATCCAAGGATCACATGATTAGGAACTATCCTATGAAAATAGACGGGAGCCGACCAACATGTCAAGGTCTTAATCAAGCTGAAAGAAGAGGACAGCAGCCCCCACGGGGTCGTGGTCCGATTGGCAGAGGCAATGGTTCTGGAAAGGGTCGGAGAACATCGAGCGGAGGTGTTGGTAACACAGAGGTGAGACAACCGGGTCTAGTGTGTATGCGATTAAATCGGAGGGAGGATGGTGACCTTGGACGTCATAACCCAGACGTTTTTATAGTGACAAGCCTTACTTTGCTTTAATTGATGTTGGCTCGACCCACTCATATGTTGCATGTAGAGTAGTGAAACATTAGGTGTAGCATCCGAAACTGTCTGTTAGGGAGATGATTGTAGTGAGCCCATTAGGTCAAACGGTAGTGGTGAATAGGATATTCCGGAGTGTGCCTCTAGAGATTCAAGGGGTGGTATTTCCTGCTGACTTGATGGAACTACCTTTTGGGGAATTTGATCTCATTCTAGGTATGGATTGGCTAGTGGAACATCGGGCTAAATTGGATTGCGCAGCTAAGCGAATGGAGTTGAGGACTTCGGAGGATGAGGAGATAATTATGATGAGAGAAAGAAGAAATTATTTGGCTAACATAGTCTCCGTATTAAAGGCTGATAAGATGGTTCAGAAAGGGTGCAAGGCATTTTTGGCCTTCGTGAGTGCTTTGGTTACAAAAGAAGGAGTTATGGAGTAAGAACAGTAAGGGAATTCGTGGATGTCTTTCCGAAAGAGCTATAAAGGTTACCCCCGGACAGGGAGGTGGAGTTCGAAATTGATTTACTACCGGGTACAGCTCCTGTGTCAATTACTCCGTACAGAATGGAACCAAAGGAGTTAGTAGAGCTTAAAGCCCAGATCCAAGAGTTACTCGATTGTGGGTTTATTTGACCTAGTGTGTCTCCATGGGGAGCACCGATCCTATTCATAAAGAAGAAGGACGAGACTATGCGTATGTGCATAGATTATCGGCAGTTGAATAAGCAAACCATCAAGAACAAGTACCCATTACCGATGATAGACGACTTGTTCGATAAACTTAAGAGGGCCGCGGTATTTTCAAAGATAGATCTACGATCGGGATATCATCAGCTTAGGGTGAAGGAAGTAGATATCCATAAGACAGCTTTCGGACAAGATATGGGCATTATGAGTTCTTAGTAATGCCGTTCAGATTGACAAACACCCTAGCTGCGTTCATGGATATGATGAATCGATTTTTCCAACCCTACCTAGATCGATTCATTGTTGTGTTTATAGATGACATTCTGGTGTATTCCAAGTCTGAGGAAGAACATGATGAGCATCTCCGGGTTGTATTACAAGTGTTAAGGGAAAAGAAGTTGTATGCCAAGTTCAGCAAGTGCGAATTTTGGCTGAAGGAAGTTACGTTCTTAGGGCATGTGGTGTCTGTGGAAGGAATAAGGGTGGACCCTCAAAGATTGAGGCAGTATTAGATTGGAAACCACCTAAGTCTGTGGCTGAGGTTCGTAGTTTCTTGGCGTTGATGTGCTACTACAAGAGATTTGTTGAAGGGTTCTCATCAATAGCAAAGACCTCCGACGGTTGTTAAGAAAGGAGGTATCTTTCGATGGGCGAATAAGCAGCAAGAGAGTTTTGAGAAGCTTAAAAGAGTATTGACAGAGGCTCCAGTTTTGATTTAGCCGAATGTAGGGAAAAACTTCATGGTGTATTGTGATGCTTCCCATACAGGATTGGGATGTGTCCTTATGCAAGATGGGAAAGTGGTCGCTTATGCGTCTCGACAGTTGAGGCCACATGAGGTTAACTATCTGACGCATGATCTAGAGTTGGCAGTGGTAGTATTCACTTTAAAAGTGTGGAGGCACTACTTGTATGGAGAAAGGTCAGTGATTTGCACGGATCACAAGAGTCTGAAGTATCTACTGACTCAGAAGGAGCTAAATTTGAGACAGCGAAGGTGGGTGGAGTTGTTGAAAGACTACGACAGTTCAATAGAGTATCACCTGGGCAAGGTAAATGTGGTGGCAGATGCCCTAAGTCAGAAAATAGTGTCGGATCTGAGGGTGATGTTTGCACATCTTAGCCTTTATGAGGTGGAAGTTTACTGGCAGAGTTGTAGGTGAAGCCAACATGGCTAAGTCAGGTAAAGGAGAAACAGTTGGTAGATGGTGAACTAAGTGCTAAGTCGCACTGGTACAAAATGGGGATTTGGAAGACTGTGGTGTAAATGGTGATGGAGTCTTTGTGTTTTTGGGGCAAGGTGCAGATGTTAGAAGGATAAGGAGTTAAGGTAGAAAATTCTTTAGAATCGCATAATAGCCCTTATGCTATGCATCCGGAGGAAGTAAGTTATCTGAGGATCTACGAGGATCGATTTTGATGGCCCGGTCTTAAGCAGGAAGTTACAGAATTTGTAGGGAAGTGCTTAACGTGTTAGCAAGTCAAGGATGAACATAAAGTACAGTCAGGATTGCTTCAGCGGATAAAGATTTCACAATGGAAGTGGGAGAGAATTACCATAGACTTCGTTTGTGGGCTTCCCCTTATGCCTACTAAAAAGGACTCGGTATGGGTGATAGTAGATCGGTTGATGAAGTCTACATATTTCATACCAGTGCTGGTGGACTATTCTCTGCAGAGATTGGAAAAATTGTATTAGCAGAAATCGTGAGGCTACACGGAGTGTCGGTGTCGATTATCTCAGATAGGGATCCGAGGTTTACGTCTCGATTTTGGAAAGCACTACATCAGGCATTGGGCACCAGGTTGGACTTCAGTACGGCATTCCATCCACAGTCGGACAACCAATCTGAGTGGGTAATTCAAGTGCTAGAGGATATGTTGAGGGCTTGCGTGATAGATTTCAGAGGAAGTTGGGAGGAGTTCTTGCCTTTAGCGGAATTTGCATACAATAATAGCTATCAAGCAAGTATTTGGATGGCACTGTACGAAGCGCTGTATGGAAGGAGGTGTCGCACTCCTACATGTTAGACAGAATTGGGGGAACGTCATGTTTTAGGTCCAAAGATGGTGGCAGAAGCGGAAAAAAAGGTTAAGGTAATTCGGGCACGGTTGAAGGAGGCACCTGATAGGCAGAAATCATATGCAGATCTTAAGCGGAAGGAGATAGAGTTTGCAAAAGGAGATCAAGTGTTTTTAAAAGTTTCACCATGGAAGAAGGTGATGAGATTTGGTCACAAGGGAAAGTTAAGTCCCAGGTTTATAGGCCTTATCGGGTTTTGAAGTGGGTTGGACCAGTGGCATATCAGTTAGAGTTGCCTTCAGAGTTGAAGCAGATGCACGATGTGTTCAACGTTTCGATGCTACATCGTTATCGATCGGATCCATCTCATATAATATCGATTGAGGAGGTGGAGCTAAGACCAGATTTGTCCTATGAGGAAGAGCCGATTCAGATTCTGGAACGGGATGTGAAGGTGCTTCGAAGGAAATCCGTCCCTCTAGTCCAAGTGTTATGGCGTAACCATGGATCGGAGGAAGCTTCATGGGAGCTAGAGGAAACAATACGGCAGTAATACCCTCACTTATTTTAGCCAGGTAATTTCGAGGTCGAAATTATTTTAAGGAGGGTAGAACTGTAATATCCAGGATTTAGGGGTTATGCATTTTCACTTAACTGTATGTGGTTGCACGCTTATGTGTGATTTGAATATGTTTTGGGGGCTTTAGGAACCTTGGGATGTAGGTGGAAGCCTTAGAAAATTATTGGATTTTTAAGCCTAAAAAGGGAACTAAGGGAGCTAGGACTTAAGTAGAGGTGTGTGAGGGTTATAACACAAGTAAACCCTTGGTAAAGTGGCAAAGAGGCGCCACTTAGGGCCTTGGGAGGTAACGCCACTAGGAGTGTGAAGGGACCTAGGGTCGAGCAGCAAGGGAAGCATTTTGGAGCTTTTATTTTTCAGTAAGGAGGTTCAGTGATGGACGGCACAAGGGCACTTCATGGATGAAGTGTAGATTGGGTCAAATAGCTTAAATTTTCGGCTAAGTAGGAGGGAAAAGGGGGATTTGGATGAGGGAAGGAGAGTTGGCCGGCCGAAGGACTTTGGAGGGGGCATATTTGGTCATGTATAGGGGAGTTAGTGTCGAAATTTCTTAATTCCTTTTACTCATCTTTAGATCGAACCCATCTCCCTCCTTTCTCTTTTAGTTTGCTTAGACCGAAAACTCTCTCTCAATTTCACCATAGCCGAACCTTAACTTGAGCCTTACCATCACTTTTCTCTTCTTCTTCTCACAACTTCTTCTGTCATCAAAAGCCGAAAGAACCTTTTTCATTTACTGAGATCATAGCCGAAACACCATAAACCCTTAACCCTTTCTTTTATTTTCATTTGATTTGAAGCCAAATAATCCCTCTTATTTCCTTGAGTGTTGGCCGAATATCAACCAAGCAGAGATCTCCCTTGATTTCTTCTCTAATCGATTTGGAATAGGATCTCCGGATTTTGAAGCGATGAGATCGAGTCATCTTCTCCCATCAATCGCTTCCGAGAAGTTAGTGGTAAGGATTCATGATGATTCAATTTGTCTCTTAGTTATTTGAAAAGTCAGAGGCTATTAAGATTAAGTGTTAATGTTGGCCGATTGTAGGGGGAGATCAGTCTCGCATATCTCGGGTTGTGGCTAGTATTCAGAAGGCGTTAAGGTAAGGATTATGGTTGTGCATTAACCTTCTAGGATTTGTTTGTATAGCCGAATGGCCTTTTTGCTAATGATCTTAGTGTTGGCCGAATGTAGGAAAGGGGATCTAGTGCGTTAGATTGGGATTTTTGGGATTCGATAATCACGTTAGTAACCAGGTGTGTAACCCACCCTCAATTCCCGATTGGTAATAATATTGTTAAGTCTATGTTAATAAGGAAATGAATGAATATGGCTAAGGGTACCATTCAATGGTACAGTGCATTCAGGTACGTTACCCCTAACTCTCAGTTAATAAAGTTTATAAACATGGATATGAAAATATGAGAAATATCGTTATGGCCATGGGGTGAGGTATATTGCATGATATTTGTATGTTATGTATGTTGCATAGGAATATGGGTGATAATGATAAAGGGGAAGTGTTCCGGTGGTTTTTACCACATTATCCGGTGACTTATGTCACATATTATGAATCTGGTGACTCTGTCACATTATCTGGTGGCTATGCCATGATTATAAGGCGATGTGCAGTTGACTGCAGCGACTGCCTTGGATGGTGTGTAGCGGATGGAGGGTCGATTTAGCAATCCCTACGGTGTGATTGGCAGGTATAGGTGATTTGTAGAGGTTGGATATCTAGGCAAGTTTGGGTTGCATCATTTTCTATATTTGTTTTACGTGATTTGATATGCCTTGATTGTTTGGGAGTCTGTGTTGGTTGTTACACATTGAGTCTGTTGACTCACCCTTCGTGGGCTAACATTTTACAGGTGATACTCAGTAATTGGACTGGGTCGGCAGGGACTTAGTGGTGGCCATGCTCATTTCAAAGATTTTCGGTTTCTTATGATTAAATTTATCGCATTTTCTTATTAAGTTATTTTTTGAGATTTATTTCGGGTTTTGTTTTGTTGTAATAAGGACATTACTATTTAACTATTTTAAGTTTACGTTTTAATTTTTTTTCTGATACTATCAACATTAAACAAACGGTTTAACAATTTTTTCGTAAAACAACTTCAAATGTTTTGACACCTAAGCACCTAAAATTTTCAACTTAATGATAAGCTCTAAAATTTGGCATTTCTTTTAACTTGTAATTTCTGAATTATGAAGATAACGTTTAATACAAAATTCAATTACAACACGGTTTTCAACTTGAGAATAACCCAAAATCTATTTTCTTCAAAACCATCAAGTTTTTCAAGATGACATAATGAGATTTAACTACGTTTTACTCGAGAAGCATGCCAGATCCGGTCAGGGCTTGTGGGCCGGGTTTGGGGTGTTTCAATATGGGCCTACGGGGTCCAAAATAAATCTTAGAAAAGTTTCAGGATAAAATTCAGTTCTTTGAACAAATTTGGAAAATATGACTAAAAACAGGGGCACACGCCCGTGTGGAATGGCGACACGCCCGTGTGATTTGACAACATGGCCCTACTGAAGGGCAGTGTATCTCACACGGCCTAAGCATATAGGGATACACCTGTGTCCAACGCCTGTGTGAATTTATTTCTCAATTCGAACCTACAGGGGTTTTTACAAGGCCTGATACACACCCGTGTTTATGGCCCATGTCCCTCACATGGCCATGACACGCCTAAGTCTTGGTCCGTGTGTAAAAACCTTTACATTCTATTTTTAATGTCATCAACTTAATAAGGTCACACGGCCAAGGCACACGCCCGTGTCCTTAGACCGTGTGGCTAATTAAATTCCTAAATTCAAGTGCAGACTTCGCACAGGCCTAGGCACATGCCCATGTCCTATGGTCGTCTCTTCTATAAGGTTGAGACACACGACCGTGCCTCTGCCCGTATGGTTAATACTGGGCATTCTATTTTGCCAACTCAGAATGTAGGGGGACACACTGCAAAACCACACGCCCATGGGACAGGCCGTGTGTCACACACGACCTAGGCACCCGCCCATTTGGACAATGACCAGGCCATTTACCAAGCCATTTCTGCCACCCCTACTTGTACCAACATAAGCCACCTCAAACAACCTACTCATTCATGCATAAACATACTAATTTCTCAACCATTGAATTTGCACATTCATGAATTTTTATAAATCAACAATAAGTATTAGCCATAAACTATGGCCTTATACAAAAAGAACTCATCTTCAAATCAAGCCAACGCATTTGGCCAAAATAATATGATACTTGACAAATACTAAGCCCCTATACATGCCATACTCAAAAAGATGAAACTAACTATACCAAATGTTCAGTTTGATAGTGTGATCTAGCCTCTGACATCCTTTGAATTCCCGAGCTAACTTGGTGGCCTATAAGAAAATGGAAAGGAGGGGGAGTAAGCACAAAGTTTAGTAAGTCATAGGTAAAAAATTAACAAAAATTACCAAGCATCAACAAACTCATAACATATTTTAAACTTGCACATAATTCTCAAATAAATTAAGGTATAACTTACTCATCTCACCCTTACTAATCATATAACATAATTCAAACTCATTTCTAAAAAATCTCATATAGGTACCTGTACCACTTACAACATAATCATGACTTTTCTCATTTTTGACACAAGCTTTAATTTACTCATTGAACGCATTGGAATACCAAAGGATATCCGATAAGCCCCACACAATAGGGTAAAATGTCGATGCCATGTCCTAGACATGGTCATACACTGGCTTACATATCGAGGCTAATGCCATGTCCCAGACATGGTCTTACACTAGCTCTTATCTCGATGCTGATGCCATGTCCCAGATATGGTCTTACATTGGCTCTCATAATGTGGCCGATGCCATGTCTCAGACATGGTCTTACACTGGATTACGTATTGAGGTCGATGCCATGTACCAAACATGGTCTTACACTAGCTCTTGTCTCAATGTTGATGCCATGTCCCAGACATGGTCTTACACTAGCATACATATCAACCAAGTTTCATAGATTGGATATCCAATCTATTCCTAAGGTTCAACCGGAAGCATACCACATTGAATTTAGTCATGTATATTCATATCAATAACTAAACATTTTATGAAATATCAATTGTTTAATGCATAATAGTAACAGAGTTGTATTATTTACATGCAACTTACCTCGGTATACAAAATATGAGCACCTAGTTCGGTTTAGTCCAGTATTTTGATTTTTTCCCCGATCTAAGTCCGGATCCCATTTTTCTTGATCAAAATTATTAAAATTCACTCATCTATTCATCACATAAATCAAGACATTTCAAATTTCCTACTTTGCCAAAATTACCATTTTGCCCCTAGGCTCGTAAATCAATTTTAATCAAATTTCCTCCTTTAGCAATCCTAACCGAACCTTTATTAATATTATAGAAGCTCACAATTTCAATTGTTTCACACATTTACTACCCATTTTACAACCTTTTATAAAAAGGTCCATTTTAGGTGTTTTCATAGAAACTCCTTTCACAAAAGTTGTTCATTAAACAACTAAGATTCATTTTCTTCCATAAAATTTTAGCAAACACATGAATACTCTTATGAAAAAACCCTAGACTCTCAACCATTTTGTAAAATAGTCCCTTTATTAGCTAGCTCAAGCTACAAGGGTTCCAAAAGTACAAAAATTATCAAAAATGACCATTAAAAACACTTACTTGCAAAGGTTTAAGTTGCTAAAAATTTTCAAGCTTTTCAAAGCCCCTCTTTGCTAAAATTTTCGGTGGTTGTAGGAAGAAGATGAAAAGATGATATCATTTTATCTTTATTTTATTATTACTAGTCAATTTGTCACCAAAACTTCACCTTCTCTTTGAAAATCTTATTTTCTTGCCTCTATGGCCGGCCAACACATCACATTAAGGACCTCCAATTTAATATTCTATAGCTATTAGACGCCTTTAGCTTGTAGAATAAAACTTTCGCACTTTATGCGATTTAGTCCTTTTTCAAAATTAAGCATGCAATCACTAAAATTAATGCACCAAAATTTTTATGCACTCATATTATCATGTTATAACACAAAATAATATTAAAATAATTTTCTCCAACATCAGTTTAGTGGTTTTGAAACCACTGTTCTGACTAGCCCCAAAATTGGCCCGTTACAAAACATTGTTAACTTGATCTAAAATTTTACATAATGTTTCTTGGCATTATTTTAGAATATAAGAAAATATTTCTAAAAAAAAGTGATCAAAAATGTGAAAAATAAAAACAAAAAAAAAAAAATATTATGTGGCTTGAATTTTGTGTCAAAAATTTCCAGATCAAATATACAAAATTTGAGGAGGCTCTAGTTTAAATTTTGTGATTTTTGGAAATCGAAAACACCTTGAACAAAGTTTGTCAAGTTGCTTCATAATTTTTTTGGTTTTCAAGTTTCAACAATTTTCATTGACTCCTAGCCTTAGGTTTTCATTTGTTTTTTGCTTTTTATTATTCCTTTACTCATTCCAACACTTTATTGTTTCTTATGTTTGTAGGATAAAGCATGTTGCACATTCCTTCCTCCGTGCAACATAGTTCTTTGGTGTTTAGCTAATTTTGAACTCATAGTGCTATTAGGTTTTCTTTGTTAATTTGATTCTAATACATTCTAATTAATTGATATAAAACTTTTAAAAGACTCACAAGATTAATTCTTACCTCATTGAAAATTTTATTTTATTTCTGAGTGCATAATAGTGAGGTTTGCTTAATTTTTCGTTTCTTGAGTGCTCTTTTTAGGCTTTCATAATTAATTGCTATACTCTGATCGAAAAGTTGCAAAGGGATCAAGAGGTTCAAGTTGCTCAAGATCAGCAATGAAACACCATTCTAGACACGATCAACAAAAAAATTGGAACATTTAACTACCAAAATTGAGTGTCTAAATCATAATTGGAGAGATAAGGTTGATCAGTGATAAACCGTAAAAGTAAAATATTTTAATCCCACATTTAGCATACTTTTGGATGATTTATTCCTTGATTTATGTAAAAAGGTACTCTTAATCCTTTCTTTCATGTTTTATACTTAAGAAAGCACCTAGGGATGAAAAGAACGAGAAATGGGCTTAAAATGGGCCAATTTGGGCCAAAGTGAAAATCAACAGAGCCTGGACTTCAAGCCACACGGCCGTGCCTTGTCAGTGAACTAGAACATGGCCTAACCATAATTTACATGGCCGTGCCTCAATCAACAGAACTGAAACACGGCCTAAAGTCGATTTACACGGGCGTGTGCCATGGCTGTGGCCCTGTTGTGGAAAAGAGGAATTTCACTTGGAAAAGGATACTTATGGAGGAAGAAATGCATTCCAAGAGCCTATATAAAAATCCTAAGTGTAACCTGAAAGGGGGCGGTCAGGTAGGCCAAGAAGCCGAGCTAGAAGGCCAGATTTGTGGGAATCACTTGAAGATTACTAGTTGATCCATCTCAAGAAGGCAAAATTCTACTCAAGATGGGAATCTCTCCTTCAATTCCTTCAGGGGGTTTTAGGGATTTCTTATTTTTTTATCTTTTCTCTTGAGATGCTTTATTTTATTGTTATGAACTAAACCATTTAGAACCTGAAGGGGATGAAACCTAGATGAATCTTGTTATTATTTTCTGAACTATATGATAAATACTTAGTTTTTCTTAATTATGTGTGGTTAATTCTTGTGTTAATATTTTATTGATTCAAGGATATTGATTCAAGTTGAATATGCTTAGGTGGTGGAGACTAAAAGTCCTTGCTTAAGAGTAGATCTAGCATAATTTGTAGAGAAGTTGATCATTAGTTGAAAATCATTGCACCTAAAGAGAGATAGGAAAACCCAAATTCATTTTAGTAAAGCATCATAAATCACACCCATGATTTAAAACCCAAATGTATTTACTACCATTTTCACGAACTAGAGTATTTACGGCCCATTTTCACGAACTAGAGTATTTACGGCCCATTTTCACGAACTAGAGTATTTACGCCCATTTTCACTAACTAGAGTATTTACGGCCCATTTTCACGAAATATCAAATTTTCATAATAACAATTAATAACTCGAGGCATTTTCGTAATTTTCACGATTTTGTCGTTTTTACTTAATTTTCGTCATAATATCCAACCTAAAATATATTTCGATTAGTTAGACAACTAATTCATAAAAATAATCTTATTTGTTAATGGATCCAAAATCTTACCCTCTTGATTTTGAATCACTTGATTTTGGGTTTATCGATTCACTATCACGAGAATCGTATAACCCACCTCCTTTGGAAGATGGCCGTGGAAAATCCACACGTTTGAAATCGATCCACCCTCTTACGATAACTAAACACCGCCTTTTCTTCCCTATCTTGTGGTCTTAAGATCCAAAAGAATTTAGTTAGATCTAAAATAATATCAATAATACTAGAGATTTAAAGAGTAGGCCAAAATGAAATCCAACGCCACCGTTATTGCACTAAATAATAATAACGAAAAGAACGTTATTAGAATGAGCGGCTAATGAATTCGTCGAAAATGGAAAAGATTATGGTGAAACCTAATATGAGAGTCCATAGATCGAGTTAATGTGATTCTAGGGTTTTAATTAGAAAAAGATTTCAATTAATCGTCCTAGGGTTAGTGCCTTATGTCCCCTATCTTTCCTTAAACTTTTGATTTCATACCATATGTTAGTTGTTACCTTAATCCCTTGATACACTAACCAAAAATACGTTATTCACCTTGAGAGGTTGAAAAAGGTGAGGGTATTCTTGTAGAATTGCATCCTCTGCTCCCACGTAGCTTCTTCCACTCGTGGTTACGCCATAGAACTTTGACCAAGCAGCATGCTTTTCTTCCTTAATACCTTGACATCTCGGTCTAGGATTTCCACCGTTCTTCTTCAAAGGACAAACTGGATTCACTCTAATTCTTCTACCCAGATAATGTGCAAAGGATCCGATCTATAACGCTCAACATGGAAACATGAAAGACATTATGAATTTGATCTAACTCCGGAGGTAACTCAATCGATATGCCATGGACCAACACGCTTGAGACACGATAAGGTCCAATATATCTAGGACTTAGCTTGCCCTTCCTTAGAATCAAGATCTTTTTCCAAGGAGATACCTTCAAGAAAACCCGATCTCCCACACTATACTCGATGTCCCTCCGCCGCTTCTGCGTGCACGACTTACATCTCATCGAGGCTTCTTTCAACCGTGCTCGAATAACTTTTACCTTATCCTCGGTCTCGGATATCATCTCGGGACCTAACATACATTTTCGCCCAACTCACCAACAATAGGAGAGCGACACTTACGACCATACAATGCCTCGTAAGGTGCCATCTCAATGCTAGACCGATAGTCGTTGTTATACGCAAATTACGCGATGGTAGATAATCCTCCCAACTACCCTCAAGTCGATTACACATCCTCTTAACATATCTTCCAATATCCGAATTACTCTCTCCGATCGACCATCGACCGAGGATGAAAAGCCGATGAAATTCAACTTTGTCCCCAAGGCTTCATGGGGCTTTCGGAATCGTGATGTGAACCTAGGGTCCTATCGATATAATAGATATCTGGTACCCCATGTAACCTCACAATTTCGGATCGTAAAGTTTCGCCAATTTCGCAATGAATAATCCGACGGATTTGGCAAGAAATGAGCGGTCTTCGCCAACCGATCAACAATTACCCAAACGGAATTTTTCTTAGCGGTGTTAACGGTAACCCACCAACAAAATCCATAGTTATCCTCTCCCATTTCCAAAGAGGAATCTTTATCGGTTGTAACAATCAGACGGTAATTGATGTTACGCTTCACTTGTCGACAAGTCAAACATTTTCCCACGAACTCAGTAATCTCACGCTTCAACCCTCGCCACCAATATCGTTCACGAAGATCTCGATACATCTTATTTCCTCCGGATGCATAGCATAAGGACTACTATCGCCCCCAGAGAATCGCTTGCCTCAAATCTAGATCCTTAGGCATGCATACTCTCCTCGAAAGCACAACACACCCTCCGTGTTTATTCCAAAATCCTCAATTTCGCCATTTTCAACTTGTCGCATAAAGGTCCCAACTTCTCATCCGATGTTTGTTTTTCCTTGATTTGTTCCAGCCACGAGGCTTCACCGTAGTTCGCATATCAAACCGCCATCCTCGATGCACTCAAATGGGCAAATAGAGCTCTTAATTCAGATATCGCCATACGACTTAACGTCGGCCTACCACGTTAGCCTTTCCGGGATGGTATTCGATGGAGAAATCATAATCTTTTAACAATTCTACCCATCTTCTTTGTCTTAAATTTAACTCCTTCCGGTAAGGAGGTATTTAAGACTCTTGTGATCCGTGTAGATTATGGACTTCTCACCATAGAGATAGTGCCTCCAAATCTTTAGAGCAAAGACAACGGCAGCTAACTCCGGATCATGAGTAGGGTAGTTTACTTGTGTGGTCTCAATTGACGAGAAGCATAGGCCACCACCTTTCCATTTTGCATCAACACACAACCTGCATCGTGTGAGACGATCACAATAAACAAGAAATTCTTTTCCAAATTTCTAGTTGAATTAAAGCTGAGCTTCGTCGGGATCTTCTTCAATTTTTCAAAACTTTCTTCGCTTTTCGGTCCAGATATACGGAGCTCCTTTCGCAATAGCTTAGTTAGGTGCAAGAATCAATGAAAACCCTCTACAAAGCGTCTATAGTATCCAGCCAAGCCTAAGAAACTCCGAATTTTAGCTATCGATGTTGGTGGCTTCCAATCCGAATAGCCTCAATTTTCCGAGGATCCACCCTTATTCCTTCTACCGATACTACATGACCAAGGAAAGTCACCTCCTTTAGCCAAAATTCAGATTTACCAAATTTGGCATACAATTGCTTATCACGAAGTAATTGTAATACTATCCGTAAATCTTGGTCATGTTCCTCCTCATTTCTAATAAACCAATATATCATCTATGAACACTACCACAAACCGGCCTAAATATGGTTGAAAGACTTGGCTCATCATGTCCATAAATGCATTGGTGCATTGGTTAATCCAAACGGCATCACTACAAACTCATAGTGTCCGTAACGCGGTCCGAAATGCCGCCTTATAAATGTCCGCTTCTTTTACCTTAAGTTGGTGATAACCCGACCTTAAATCAATTTTGAGAAAGCTGAAGCTCCTTCAATTGATCAAACAGTCGTCAATTCTCGCAGAGGATACCGATTCTTGATCGTCAATTTATTCAATCGCACGTAGTCAATGCACATACGATCGATCCATCCTTCTTCTTGACGAACAAACCGGTGCTCCCCACGGAGACACACTTGGTCGAATGAATCCTCGATCCGCAATTCTTGAATTTGAGCTTTGAGCTCACCAACTCCTTCATTGCCATTCTATAGGAGCAATGGACACCGGAGCCGCCCCTGCAAAAGCTCAATGCCAAATTCTACTCGATCCGAGGTATACCAGAAGTTCTTCAGAAATACATCGGAAATTCCTTCACCGTCCTCACATCATTCACGGATAATTCTTTGGCATCCAAAGCACGAGATAAAGGCTAGGAATGCCCTGCACTTTCCGCACCAACTTCCCGCTTTTAATGCAGATACCACATTTGCCGATAGTTCTTTCGCTCACCAATCATTATGATTTCCTTATCATCCGGTCCTTATCGACATTCGCTTTTCAAAGACAATCTAATTATACCGATGGTTAACCAACCAGTCCATGCCCGAATGAGATCGAACTTCATGAAAGGTAGTTCCATCAAATTTGCTAAGAATACTTCCTCTTGGATTTTTAAGGCACGCCCTTAAATATTTTATTAATCGATCGTCCTAAAGGACTGATTCTTGTCATCTCATTTTCGAATTTGATTCTAAATTGATTTCGGATATGGCACTAGATACATATGAATGAGTAGAGCCAATATCTATTAAGGCAATAATGTACATCAAAATGAAGAACGTCGGTTATCACATCAGTGCATTCTTTTCTTGGCGTCTAACCGCATAGACCGACCCAGTACATCTTGCATCGCATTTCTCTATTACCATTTCTAACCGGCGGACCTTGACCACGACCAGCCCCATTACCACCACGACGACGGTCCACGACCTCGGTGGTGCTTGATTACCTGCGCCAATGTGCATCATTATTACGGACTTCTTGAGTCGATCCATTCGTCGAGGACAACTTTTGTACTTGATGTTCCATTGAACCGCATTTGTAGCATGCACCGTTTTCCTCCAAAGATTCCCCAAAATGCCTTTTCCCACACTCGATGCAATCTCGACTTCGATTATTTGCTACCGGGTTACGCTTTGAACCGATTCATCATTTCGGGTTTCTTCGAATCTCTTGGAAGAACCGATGCAGTGTCTCTCTTGTTTCGGATCTTTCTCGGCTCGCGTTTCGAAGTTCTTCTTCTCTTATTTTAGCCTTCTCCACCGAGTGGAAAAATTTCTAACTTGTCATGAGCAATCAAAACCCTCACTCATCATTAAGTCCATCCTCAAACGTACACAACGCTCATGATCATTGCTACAATTGTCCCGCATAACGGCTCGGACGTAAAACTCGCCTTCATATCTTTGCCACGGCCTTACTTCCTTGGACAAGATTCAGAAATTCTTCCTTCGGCATCTACATAGCTCGTTCCGACGATTTTCCTTGGAAGGCTTTAAAGAATTCCATTAATCGCGGCTTGAAGGTTGCCCTCTCGATGAGCCACCACCGATACGCCTCATCTCTCAATAAGGATACTGATTTCTCTCGCTTTTTGCTCGTGCATTCCATATCATCCATAATCCGTTCCACGCCTTTGAGCCAAGATTCGCCACATTCGAGCTACACCGAGGAAAACTTCGCATTATTCGCCTTAAGTCGCTCTCAAATTGACCCACGAGTTGTTGGCCCAATTCTAGTTCCAAATAATTCTTTCCAAGACTCGTAGCATTGCTTGAGTCAATGCGTGATCTTCTTCCATGTGATCGCGTGATCCGGTCTCACTTTCTATTGACGCAAGTCGTCCCACAGCATATGATTTGGTGCTTCACCGTAGCACCTCGGCCTCTACCACGCCACGCCTCTCGCGGCCCACGCACCACGCCCTCTTGTACTCATGATTGCTTGTTCGCTTATCCGATTACAAGTTTTATGAATCGTAATTTTGTTTCGTGTTTATTAACGATATTTTATGAGATTTGAGATATAAAGTTGTTTTTCGTGAACGTGTCCTATAGTCTCAATCTCTACAGCTTTTTCACATCTAAAACTAGAAGTTCTAGAGTGTTCCTATGATCATATCATAGTAATCATTAAGCAATAATACTTACTTGACTTGTTGCCGGATGCTTGTGGTGCCATAACGATCTTTAAAATATCATTGAACGCTTTCATACCGAAATTATTTTGAACCCAAACCACACCGAAGTTTTTGAAACGGGCTCTGATACCACTAAATGTAACACCCCAAACCCGGTCTATGCGTTGAGACTAGATTTGGTTTGTTACATGATTCGAACTATTCTTAAATCTTTTATGAGTTGAAAACTACAATATTGATTACAGAGTTTAAAATTTGTAGAGTATTAGATTTTGATAAATATTTAAAAACATTAGTTGAAAATCATTGTATTATCTAAAACCGTTAGGAGATTTGTTAAAGAGTTAACAATAAAAAGAATTATTTATAAAAGAATTTCATATACTTTGAAAACCCAAATTCATTTTAGTAAAGCATCATAAATCACAGCCCATGATTTAAAACCCAAATAAAGTTTAAATTCCAACACACATAAAATCCATAAGTTATTTATAGAGGCCATTTATTACAACATCCCAAAATAGTAAAAATAATAATTAAAAGTTCGTAATTTAAATAACCCTTATTTAGCAAGATGGCTCTCCACGAAGTCATCCTCATTCAAGTCCACATCAGCTTCCATTACCCGAGATGGAAAGAAATTAAAGGGGTGAGTTACTTAGAATCAGTGTGTAACTCACTTACCACCATTATTGGGCCCAGGTTGTCAAGATATTATGCTGGGCTTGAGCCCAATTCAGAATTCAATAATATATCATGAATTTAAAATAATTAATAATGCATAACAAAAAAATGTAATTCCCAACCCAAACCTAATATCCATCCGCTAACACCCCTGCATCAACCATCACACCTGTGGGGATCAAGTCAACCCACCCCGCCATCACACCAATCGTAGGCATTAAGCCTTTTTATAATCGTGGCATAGCCACCGAACTAGAGGCAATAAGTTTATATTGTGGCAGAAAGCCACCGAACTAGAGGCAATAAGTCGATATTGTGACAGAGCCACCGAACTAGAGGCAATAAGTCGATATTGTGGCAGAGCCACCGAACTAGAGGCAATAAGTCGATATTGTGGCAATCGGCCATTCTTCTTCTTCATAAATCCCACCCATGCAATTATACATGTACTTTAAAAATATAAAATTTATTATCAATACATAACATGGTGGGTTTTATCAATGACATTTCATTTGGCCCATAATTATAGCAATTTATCCATTTAGCAATTTAATGGGCTTTGGCCCATTTACCAAACTAGAGCGTTTTGGCTAAATTTTAACGAACTAGAGTATTTATGGCCCAATTTATCTAACTAGAGTATTTACGGCCCATTTTCACTAACTAGAGTATTTACGGCCCATTTTCACTTAACTAGAGTATTTACGGCCCATTTTCACTTAACTAGAGTATTTACTACCCATTTTCACGAACTAGAGTATTTACGCCCATTTTCACTTAACTAGAGTATTTACTACCATTTTCACTTAACTAGAGTATTTACGCCCATTTTCACTTAAATATCAAATTTTCATAATAACAATTAATAACTCGAGGCATTTTCGTAATTTTCACGATTTTGTCGCTTTTACTTAATTTTCGTCATAATATCAATTTTACGTTTTTACCGATCTAATCGCTTTTACGATTTTTCTACCATACCAAATTTGACATACAACCCAAAAATAATGAGGGTGAAATTACACACCTCGATACGCGTGAGTATTATCCCTTCGCTCCTAAGACCTAAAATATATTTCGATTCGTTAGACAACTAATTCGCAAAAATAATCTTATTTGTTAATGGATCCAAAATCTTACCCTCTTGATTTTGAATCACTTGATTTTCGGTTTTCCTTCGCTTATCGATTCACTAGTCACGAGAATCCACCAACGATAACGGCTCGAGGTTCGTACTACTTCAATAATGGACTCCTTTCTAAGATGGCCCACAACCCGTGGAAAATCCTGATCGCGAAACCGCTCTTCGCTTGAATGGGGATTTACAGATCCACCCTCTTACGATAACTAAACACCGCCTTTTCTTCCCTATCTTGATGATCTTCAAGATCCAAAAGAATTTAGTTAGATCTAAAATAATATCAATAATACTAGAGATTTAAAGAGTAGGATTTCTTACCAAAATGAAACGTTTCCAACGCTTTCTCCCGATCTCTTGAGTTCCGATCTCCGTTATTGCACTAAATAATAATAACGAAAAGAACGTTATTAGAATGAACGTTATTTCAATCCAAAAAGACCTTCAATAATCTAATGACATTCGGCCATAATATCACTTATTAAAACGAAAAATGGAAAAGAAAAACCCCTTACCTATGATCCACAATCGAAAAGAAAAGGATGGAGAATGGTGTCTAAATATTGAAGGATTCGGCTAAGTATATTCAAAGAAAAGAAAAATATTTGGTTTATAGGCACAATAGCATTCGGCCAAGAGAGTGAATATGGAGAAAATTTTCGATTGAAAAGAAATAGTATAAGAACGAAAGGATGATGGTGATGATGTTTTGATTTCAAGGAGAATAGAAGAAAAGAAAAGAAAAATATGAACTTAGGTGCTGGTATATTCGCCATGGCAAAGAAAAAGAAAGAGATTGATTTTGGTATAGATGATTTCGACAAGGAGAATACAAAAGAAAGTTAACAAAATGAATAAAAGTGACCAAATGGTCAAGAGATATTGGCTTAACCAAATGCAAAATTTACCAAAAGGGATATTGAAAGGAGAGGAATAAAAATTCTGCACAAAGTGCAAAGGTTAACCAAAGAGAAAAGAATGAGATTTTGCCAAACGTTTAATATAAATTATGCTTTACCCTCTCAAGATTTCAATAAACACCAAATTAAAATAAAAGATTTTTTTTTCCTTTAAAATCTAAACACCAAAATCAGTCTTACGGATCAAGCTAAGTGAATAAATCTAGGGTTTTAATTAGAAAGAGATTTTAATTAATCGCGAGGGTTAGACGTTATTCTTGAGAGGGTTTAATATAAATTAGGGAGTTAGATAACAAGTGAAGCAAGTGAAGTCTAGGTGGATTCCTTCTAGGTATCATTATAATCAATCGAGTTTTTTCGAAAGATATTTCTTCAATTTGTTCTTTTTGTCTTTACGTCTTAGTTTAGTAATTAGTTAGATTTTAGTTTAATCAATCAATCACTTCATATTTCGGCTAAATAATAGAAAGAAAGTGAGTATTAGTACTTTTAATTCCCTTGGGTTCGACAATCCGGTCTTGCCTAAACTATACTACTATTTGATAAGTGCACCTGCCTTAAGTCGTTGTCAGAGTTAGTTTCCAAATTCGATCATTCTCTTTATAAATTTTAAAACTTGACAATTCAGACGATCAATCAGCCTTGTCTTCGTGCAAATAATGCTCGACGTGTCTCTGTCGTGTGTGAATATAATATGTGAACGTGCAAGTGTACACGTCAAATCAAGTTATAAAGTAGTAAGTAAGATTGTCTCCTCAATGATCGAAAAGGATTAATTCGGTTAAGCTATTACTATAAACTATAAGACTTAGGTGTGGCAAAACAGAATAATAATTTGTAGATGAATAATCATGTATGTAATATTAAAATCAAGTAACTAACTTAAAATGTTGTGGCAAAGATACGGAGACAAAGTTGAGAGGATCTACTCTGTTGAAAGGGAATGTTGGGATTATTAATATTCTTTCCTCATAACACAATAATGCCATGGCAAAATCTTAACCAATTTATTATTCAGATTAAATCTAAGGTAGTCTACTTCTTTGAAAGTCAGAATTCAAGCTACCCTACCTAAGGCTTTGCATGTCTATAAGCCTTAAGAAGGATACCTAACACTGTGTCTTCCTTTTTACAAAAGCCTGGTTTAAACCCTAGTTTAAATAGTGGTTTTGGGAATAAAAATTTGAGGTTGAAAAGATATTTTAATATTATTTTTAGTGTTTACAGAATGTGATTAAGCATGTGTGAAAATTCTGTGTGAAAATTTTATCGTTTGTGTGCCGAATTGCAAAAAAAAAAAAAAAGACTTAATCGCATAAAATGCAAAAGCTGTGTGCTGATTGCTAAAGTGCTTAATTGTCATGGCTTCTTAAATAATAAGTCCTTATGTTGTAATTAGACCTTTGATAATGGAAATGGTCATAAATGGGCTTGTATTAAATGAAATTTTATGTTAATGCATGAAGGACAAAATAGTAGTTTGGTTAATAAGGTTAGTATAATTAAAACAAAAACATTTGGTGGTCATTTTATCATCTTTATTCCACCAAATTGAGAAAGAAAACAAGGGTTTGAATCTTCCATAATTTTGGCACATTCATAGCTCAATCAAGGTATGTTTTGAGCTCAGTTTTTAGAGATTTTTACATTTTGTGCTCATTGTTTCGTGTTTTAGCTAGCCCATGTCCTAATTTTTGAGTTTGTTGATGATTTTGTGAAATGCCGTTGATGAATACTTGAGCTTTGTGATAGTTGATGATGAAATATGAAAGATATGTGATAGATTAACATATTTTGTCTTTGAATTTTTTATGAATTTGACTATTTGGGCTAAATTATGAAAATGAGAAATTAAAGGACTAAAATGTGAAATAAATGAAATATGTGGGCTTGTATGAGCTAGGAGAAAATTTAGCTAAGCATGTGTAAATGGAAATTATGTATATTTGAGGATTTTATGAAATAGGGACTAAAATGTTAAAATGTGAAAATACGAGGGCTAATTTTTAAAAATAACCTAAATATGTGTATTTGGATTAAATTGAATGATTTGGTGAATTTGTAAGTTATATTTGAATACATATAGATCAAGAAAAGAGAGATTCGGATCAAGATCGAGGCAAAAATAAAGTGCTCGATTAATTGACTTGCATCTTATTTTTACGTCTGACGTAAGTTCGTGTATAAAATGAATTGTTTAAATTGTGTTCATATATTATGTAATGAATTAATATATGTGGTTGATTAATTAGTAATGCTATATGTGCATTTGAGTGTTGTAGCACTAAGTGTGCGTAAATAGAATTGATATAGTGGTGAGCGGCACTATGTGTGCGAAATAAAGAAAGCATCAACTATATTGATTGGCACTATATGTGCGATATTGAATTAAATTTGTTTTAATGTAAAGGCACTAAGTGTGTGATGATATTAAAGCTTTGACTAAGAAATTGGCACTAAGTGTGAGAGTAACTCGAATGATTAATGAAGATTGAACGAATTGTGGTATTGGGCATTGAGTAGCAAAAGTGATTGTTAATTAAGTGTTGGCATAGCTATGTACGAAACCTATGCGGTTGAAGATATCGTATATGGATAAATGGATGATTATGTGAGTAATGACTATAAGTAAGATTGTATATCATTGTGAATTGAACCATGTGATAGTTTATTCTGTATATTGAATTCTATTTGTTGAGTTAAATGTGTTATATGATGAACTTACTAAGATTTTAAGCTTACTATGTGAAGTGTTACTCTATTTTACAGTGTCATTAAAGCTAGCTCAGATCTAGGGATCTTCAGTGACTCAATCACACTATCAACCATCTATTTTGGTACTTTTGGAAGTTGTATATTTGGTATATGGCATGTATAGGCTAGTGAATATGGTATGTTTTGAGATGTATAGATCTCGCCATGTGATATTGCTTGATAGTTTAATGGTTTTGGTACATGCTTTAGATATGTAAAAAGAATGGTTATTATGTGTATGTGTGTTTTATGTGAATGACCACTATGGTATGAATTAGTGAAATGAAAGTGGTATGTTTCATGCTTAAATTTGGTAAAGATTAAATGATGAATGGATCATATGATTTGGATGTGAAGTTGATACTTTGGATTGGTAAGTTGAGTTGAAGTTGTATAAGGAAATGAATGATGATGTTAATAGTTTAAACTATGAAATGTTTTGGTATGTTTGGATGCCATTTGGGGTATGAAACTATATGGTTTGATGCTTGTAGATGTGACTCAAAGTGTGGGTGGCCAATTGGCCTTGCAAATGGCCTATATTTGTCTACATGGTTAAGCATATGAGCATGTGGCTCGACCATGTCCCTTAAAATTGTAATTGAACCAAGTCAGATTCGCACACAGGTTGGACACAAGGGCCTGTGACTAGTCGTGTGATGCAAGTTAGTGTTGCCCACGGGTCAAGCACATGGGCGTGTCTATGGTGTGTGGACAAGTAAGTAGGTATGCCCTATTTTGCCATGGCTTGGACACACGGGTGTGTCTGATGCTGTGTGAGGAACATGGCTTACCCTCGTGAGCGTGTGACCTCTGTAGCTTTGAAAAATGTTAAGTTTTTAAAAAAGTTTCATATGTGCTCGATTTAGTCTCGACCCCTTCCCAATGCATGTTTAGGGTCTCGTAGACCTTATTAAGGGACTTAATGACATTGTTTGATTATCATTTAACGTTGAATGAATTATAAAGGTGAAAGTTTATGTTTTGATCAGTAATACCTCATAACCCTAGTCTGGCGACAGATACGGGTTAGGGGTGTTATATTTTATTGGTATCAGAGCTATGGTTTAGTCAATTCTAGGACTAACATAGCGTGTGGGAGTCTAGCTATACATGCCATATATATACCTGTGATAGTGTGATGATTCCTGACAGTTAAAAATGTGTTTTATATAAAAATAGATCCCAATCGAGCAGTAGCTGACGATGTTGAAAGTAATACGTCTACTCCTGCTCAAGGGACAACACCGGCTAAATCTAGGCCTATAGCTAGTAGTCACGAGGGAGAGGCAAAGTAAGCCTTCTTCCAAATGATGAGTGAATGGTTTATGAAGTTCATTCAAACAAATCCAGTTGCTCAACAACCTCCACCCCCGCAAGTTCCTGTAGCGCCACAAGTTTCAGATCCGATCCGATTGAGTAAACCTCCTGTGGATAAAATTCAAAAGTATAGGGCCGAAGAGTTCAGAGCCACAGTTTATAATGATGCTGAGCGAGCTAAATTTTGGCTTGAGAATACCGTAAGAGTGTTTGATGAATTATCGTGTACTCTGATGAATCCTTAAAATGTGCTATTTTATTGTTCATAAATACGACATATCATTGGTGAAAAACATTAACATCTGTAGTTCTGAGAGAGAGAATCACCTGGGATTTCTCTCAAGCTGAATTTCAAAAGAAATATATCAGTCAATGGTTTATCGATCATAAACGTAAAAAGTTCTTAGAGCTGAAACAGGGCCGTATGTTTGTTACAGAATATGAACGAGAATTTGTGAGATTGAGCCAGTATGTGCGAGAATGTGTTTCGACAGAAACTACTATGTGTAAACGATTCATCGAAGGTTTGAATAAAGACATTAAACTTTTGGTTGGAATTCTTGATTTGAATGAATTTGTAGTATTGGTTGAAAGAGCTTACAAAGCTGAAGAGCTTAGCAAAGAAAAGAAGAAAGCAGATTTAGAAGCTAGAGATGAAAGAAAAAGGTCAATGAGTAAGTCGTATCAACCTTCATAAAAAAGATTTAGAGATGCAGCCAATCGCTCGACATTCGAGTAAAGATCGAGTGAAACAAAATACTGGTCCTAAAACTCAAACTTCAATTGAATCAAGTGTTGGAAGTGTCAGAAGCAATAAGCCTGAGTGTAGACAGTGTGAAAGACGTCATATCGAAGAATGCTAGGGCAAGTATAATAATAGAGCTTACTATAAATGTTGATCACGAGATCACTTTACTCAGGATTGGCCAGAGATAGCTGAGAAAGAGAATGTTCAGAGTGCGAGGTCGAGTAACACAAAAGCTAAGGGTAGACCACCTAGAAACACCGAAAATATGAGTAGTCGAGAGGAACAATGGATACAGCTGTGAGATATGAGGCGAGAGCACCCACCAGAGCCTACGCTATCTGCGCTCGCGAAGAAGTGTCATCTTCAAATGTCATAACTGGTACTTTTACTCTTTTCGGTATTGATGTGATTGCAATGATAGATCTAGGATCTACTCATTCATATGTGTGTGTGAACTTAGTATCTAGTAAGACTCTACCTGTTGAGTCTACTGAGTTTGTAATTAGAGTATCTAACCCCTACGCAATTGTGTTCTGGTTGATAAAGTGTGCAAGAATTGTCCGTTGATGTTTCGGGATATTTTTTTCCGCTAATCTGATGCTGCTACCCTTTGATGAATTTGATATAATTCTAGGTATGGATGGGCTAACTTTGCATAATGCTATTGTGAAATGTAAACGAAAGAGTATTGATTTGAGAAGTCAGAATGGTGAGATAGTTCGAATTGGATCTAATGATTTGAATGGGCTACCAGCTGTAATATCTTCGATGAAAGCTTTGAATTATGTGAAAATGGGGTGTGAAGCTTATATTGCATATGTGATAGATACAAAAGTGACAGAAAAGAATGTTGAATCTATGCCTGTGGTTTGTGAATTCCCTGATGTGTTTCCTGAAGAACTACTGGGATTGCCTTCGATACGAGAAGTCGAGTTTGGTGTTAATTTAGTGACGGCGATGACTCTTATCTCAATAGCTTCGTATAGAATGGCACTGACAGAATTGAAAAAGTTAAAGTCTCTGTTGCAAGAGTTAACCGATAGAGGATTTGCACGACCGAGTTTTTCTCCTTGGGGTGCACCGGTTTTGTTTGTAAAATAGAAAGACAGAACTATGAGAATGTTCATTGACTACAGACAACTCAACAAGGTGACTATAAAGAATAAATATCCTTTGCCACGTATTGATGATTTGTTTGATCAACTAAAAGGAGCCACTGTGTTTTCAAAAATAGACTTAAGATCAGGCTATTATCAGTTGAAAGTTAAAGACTCGATGTGCCAAAAGCTACTTTCAAAACAAGGTATGAAAATTATGAATTTTTAGTTATGCCCTTCAAAATAACAAATGCTCCTGCAGAATTTATGGATTTGATGAATGGGATATTCAAACCGTATTTGGATCGATTTGTCGTTGTGTTTATTGATGATATTTTGATTTTTCTTGTGATGAGACGCAACATGCCGAGCATTTGAGAATCATTTTACAGACTCTGAGTGAGAAGCAATTGTATGCAAAGTTTAGTAAATGTGAGTTCCGGTAGCGTGAGGTTGGTTTTTAGGACATATTGTATCAGTTGCGGGGATACGAGTTGATCCGAGCAAGATTTTAGTAAATTTTAGATTGTAAACCTCTGAGAAATGTGTCGAAAGTCTGTAGTTTTATGGGACTAGCGGGATATTATAGACGGTTTGTGAAAGGCTTATTGATGATTGCAACCCCATTGATGAAATTGCTACAGAAAGATGTTAAATTTGAGTGGTCAGAAAAGTGTCAGCAGAGTTTTGAACAGTTGAAAGTATTGTTGATAGAAGCACCAGTGTTAGTTCAACTTGAACAAGGTAAAGAATTCATAGTTTACATTGATGCATCGTTGAATGGTTTAGGCTATGTGTTGATACAAGAAGGCAAAGTTATAGCCTATGCTTCAAGGCAGTTAAAACGCATGAAAATAATTACCCGACACACGATCTTGAATTGGCAGCTATTGTATTTGCAAAGAAGATTTGGCATCACTATTTATTTGGTGAGAAATGTCAAATTTATACTAATCATAAGAGCTTAAAATATCTGATGACTCAGAAAGAATTGAATTTGAGACAGCGAAGATGGTTAGAATTACTAAAAGACTATGAATTAGTAATTGATTATCATCCGAGAAAAGTTAATATTATTACTGACGCTTTGAGCTGAAAGTCTTTATTTGCTTTACGAGCAATGAGTACTCAGATAGATTTGTGTGATGATGGTTCGGTTTTGGCTGAGTTGAAAGTGAGACCAATGTTTATACGTCAGATTTGTGATGCCTAGAAAAGTGATGCTGAGATAATGACAAAACGAGCTTAGTGTGGTTTGAATTCTGATTTAGAATTTAGAGTTGATGATGATGGTTGTTTGAGATTTAGAGATCGGAATTGTATTCTGAAAAATTCAGAGTTGATTCAGTTGATTTTGCACGAGGCTCATAGTAGTCATATGTTTGTTCATCCGGAAAGTACGAAAATGTATAATGATTTGATCCATAATTTTTTTGGTGGCCTCCAACTAGAACTCAGCCACACTGGGGGCCACCCCAGAAACTCCCCTAAAGATCTCTACTCCATTGGACTGGAGTCATTCCGTAACTGACCCGCATCCCACAGTAACAGTATTAGGCCCAACAAACCCAGCAACTCTTTCTAAAATCATCAACATTGCTTGGGAAAATGCATCGTCCCCAGCCGCTCGATCAAACGACTCTGTCTCAACTATCGGTGAAGCCAGTGCTTCCCTTGCCTCAACGTTGGGCATGTGTCCTGATGCCGAAGATCCAGCCCTATTGCTTCCACGACCTCTGCCGCGGCCTCTTGCACCTCTTCTAGTGTTCATTATCGCTTCGCGTATTATCTGAATTAGAAATTTTATGAATTTAGCTCATAGTTTCAATAATTAAACAAATGTTTTATAGAAGTAGTTAAGAGTTATTTTCGCAGCCGTAGGCTCACTATAGTTTTAGTCTCCTATGGGATTCAGTTTTACTCTAACTAATAGTCTCAATATAGTATATCATCTAAAGTAAGCCCAATAGTTGTTTACAGTATAACAGTTTAAAATAGATTTTAGTATCAAGAGAACTTACTTGGTCCGACGCCGAGACTCACTGTGCTACGCAAAAATATTTCAAAACTACTTCAAAATCATTTGGAAAAAAAACTGAAGCCCATCTAAAGCCCATTTCACAGCCCAAGTTTTGCAACCAGGCTCTGATATCACTAAATGTAACACCCCAACCCTGACCTAGAAGTTAGGCCTGAATCTGGCTTGTCACATTGAAATGTTTTTCGAAAACCATGTTTTCATTGGAAACCCTTCTTAAATAAAAGCTTGAGAAAATCCCAGTTATATCAGTTTATTTTTTTCTAAGGTTTATAAAAAAAATTATTACCATCAAAACCTTATTTGTCGCGGAAGCTTAATTTAAGAATAATTGAGTTACGAAAACGTGATGTTTTGAAAACAATTTTGTTTAGGAAAATCACGATCTACTTTTAACAGTTATAAAACATTATAGATAAATATCCCAAATAAAAAAACTAGAAATTAAAAGCGGCCTTGTTACAACCCAATAAGAAAGTGGTTTTAGTAAGGTAGCATAAAAACTAAAATTTAAAGATGCTCATAGTGTGGCCACCTCCTCGTCCTCCCGTTCGTCAAACCGCTTACTGAGGATTACCTGAAAAATTAAAAAGAGGGGATGAGTTTACCCTCATCGATAAAAACATGTATCACATCAATCCGGGCCTAAGCCCATTACAATAATCAATGTGGGCCTAAGCCCAACACAGTTACGGTGGCAATTGGGCCTTAGCCCATAATAGGCTCAGTTGGGTCTTAACCCAATACATAACGGTGGCAATTGGGCCTAAGCCCATCACAATAACATAACAAGTGTATGCAATGCATTAATGCCTATACCAACCCTACACTCCGTCTCCTGTCCAACCCTGCACTCTTGTGGGGATTTAATCGACCCACTCATCCATACACTCCTTATGTAGCACCGGTTGCAGCACTAACCAATATTGTAGTAAATCTTCTAATCACATAATCGGCTTAAAGCCATCGGTGGATCCATAGTCGTCAAGCGACCATGGGACCCTAACAAATCATATACTTCCTCCAATTCAATAATCACATCCCCCATGTAGCATAATGTCACATGAATGCAGACATACCATAAACAATATACTATAACAATCATATAACCTGTAAGGGCATTTTAATCTTTTTTCCCTTTAGGAGCTTAATGGTCATTTACCCTATAGGGGTATTTCGATCTTTTTTTCCTCTAGGGTATTTCGGTCATTTTATACTCCAGGAGTATTTCGGTCATTTTACAACCTTCTTAAAGGTCTACAATCGCCTCGAGCGACATAGACAATGTATATCATCAAAACGGTGTATTTGGGCCCAAAGCCCAATACTCGGCCCAGGTGACCCACACTCTCGTGCGGCCCATTTGGCCCATTTTCAATCACGGCTATCTGATCGATATAGCCCAGTTCAATTTTACCGCTTTTCATAAATTTAATCTGTATGGGGCCCACAAGCCTGTTGGGCTCACACAACCCATTTCAGCCAAATGAGGCCCATAACGGCCCAAGAGCACAAGGACGCTCATGGTGACCTTTATCGTTGAATCGGCTTCCCCACACGAATGTTCATGCACTCGTATGGTAACCGTTGCTGTATTTTTGGCATTTCGGCATTTGCTAATCTACAGTTGGAATAGTGTGAGTACACACCTGTTACAAAGCTCCCTACGAATCCCTAGCACTGAACCTACAACATTTAAGACTAACAGTTAGCCATTTGAACCATACAATTATCCTCCTCTTCCAACTAAAAGCTGAAACCATAATATCACTTACCTTAATTGACTGAACCTTAAACCCTCTCTAATCGTTAGCAAGGTTAAACCCCTTGACAAATTCTGTATTACATTAAGCCTTATTAAGAGAAACGAATAACCTTGTGATTAAAACCACACTTGACCGTTTACAAGCCATCAAAAGGATTCAGCCCCAACCAAGAAGGCAAGAACACTCACCTTGGTGAAGAATTGAGTGTGGAATGTTGCTTACTTCAAGTTGCTTGTCCCTCTATCAATCATCGAGAGGATGTATTAACCAATATCAGAATATGAGAAGAGGGGGGAGATTCAGTAGAAGAGAAAGTAAATAGCACCTGTAACAAAGATTCCTAGATAAAAAGAGTCATTCATACTTACACTTACCCACGACAAAAAGAGAAGAAGAAAATGAAAGTGCAATCCAAACAATCGAAATAAACCCCCAAGTTGAATCCTTTTGATTAAGGAATGAATATGATTGAAGAAGAGGGTAGAAAAGATGAAGAGAATAGAAGATCACGTTTTGGCACAAGGAAGAAGAGTAGAGGAAGATGCGATTAGCCTAAGGAGAAATAGATAGAAATAGTACGAAAGTTTCCTGAATGGTAACACAAAATTGGCAAACAAGAAAGTAGGTTGAAACCAAGCAAAAAAGAATGCACGAGAGGTCACTTTTGCACAAATTTGGCGACACAGAAAAGAACAAAAAGGAACTTCAAATTTGGTAACCAAATTAACCAAAAAAAAAAAAAAGAAAATAAAAACTCATCAAAGTCTAAAATATACCCCAAAAACCCTTTGGCTAAATTTCTAAGATCAAAGACCCCATTTCAGCACCAACTCCTCAAGCCTTCAACCCCTTGAAAATCCCCACCTCCTCTCCTTGATTTCCTCCATGATCCACTCCTTAAATCCCTTAATTTACTCATTCAAACTCTCCTACACAGAGTTCAAATCCAATACAAACTCTTGCCCACATAAGAGTAAAATAAATAATCCCCTTTTGCACGCAGTGAGACTTGAACCTCTACCCTCCTTGCCATACCTGTGACACCACAACCACTCCACCACAGGCTTTCTTGTGTCTCCTTTTTAATCACAAATACTTATAAGGCTTAATACTAGGAGTCAGGGTCCCCTAATGCTACAAATAAAAATTTTCCAAATGACATGGCTTGAACCCAGGACTTCATAGAAGACCCTTAACCTTCCAAAATCACTCACCTAACAGATCTAACTTGTGTTAGTGCCATTCTCTTATTCTCAGAAGTTTTCAACGCTCTCACGCCCAAGGCCCAATAGGCTCAATTCAACTATGCCAAAATTCAGGGTGGTACAATTCTACCCCTTTAAAGGAATTTCGTCCTCAAAATTTCTAACTATCTAATAGCTGAACAACACAGGTTTCACCACGACGCTTTTACTGCACACTCTAATCCTAATTTCAAATTAGGTACATAGTACACTATGGGTAAAGTACGTACCAATATTTACATCTGGAGCATCTTTGTCTTCTCGACGACGTCTGCATAAACCAAAGCTGGCTGCCTCACCTCTGCATGACTAGCATCTCTACCTGGAGCTCCATGGCCAAAACTGTTTCCACCCCTAGCCTGTCCATGGCCTCTAGGAGGCTACTGTCAACCCCTAGGTGGCTATACATTACCCCTACCGAAGGCCTAACTCTGATCCAGTCTTCTAGGACACTCTCTGATATGATGTTCCATGAAACCACAACTTAGACAAGCTCCTGTCCTCCACCAGCACTCGCCCACATGACCTTTCCTACAAATAGCATAAGGTGGTAACCCAATAGTAGCAACGAGAGGCCCAACTCTAACTGGACCATCCACTCTGGCCCTTCTCTTAGGTCTCTGATTAGAATTGGAGTCCTCAGAATCCCTCTTGTTCCTACCCTTTCTCTCTCTCGATTTAAGCTCTCAGAGTGCTTCACATCTTCAGTGATCTTACCTTTCTCTACTAAAGGAACAAAGTCTCGCTCCCTTTGTGGAGCAATCAACACTCAGAGACTCTCTATGAGGTCTTCTTCAAATCGAGCACAACGTTCGTACTCTGATGCCACAATTCCTTGAGCATATTGGCTAAGTCACAAAAATTCTGCCTCATACTCAGCCACAAACTTGTCACATTGAGCCAGATTCAGAAATTCTTTCCTACGAGTGTCGACATAGCTAGCACCCACATACTTTCCTTGAAATGTGGACTTGAATAACTCCCAGGTCAATCGATCAGATGGGGTACCCTCTTTTACCGTAAGCCACCACTGGTAAGCTTCATCTCTCAGCAAGGACACGGCACCCTTCAACTTTTGTTCCGGCGTGCAGTCGAGGTCGTCTATAATTCTTTTGGTGGCCTCCAACCAGTACTCCGCCACACTTGGGCCCACCCCAAAACTCCCTAAAGATCTCTGCTCCATTGGACCAGAGTCCTTATGTAACTAACCCGCGGACCACAGTAACAGTATTAGGCCCAACAGACCCAACAAATCTTTCTAAAATCCTCAACATTGCTTGGGACAATGCGTCATCCCTAATCGCTCGATCAAACAACTCTGTCTCAGCTATCGATGAAGTCGGTGATTCCTTTGCCTCAGTATTGGGCATGTGGCCTGATGCCGAAGATCCAGCCCTACCACATCCACGACCTCTTCCACAGCCTCTTGCACCTCTTCTAGTGTTCATTATCGCTTCGCGTATTATCTGAATTAGAAATTTTATGAATTTAGCTCATAGTTTCAATAATTAAACAAATGTTTTATAGAAGTAGTTAAGAGTTGTTTTCGCAGTTGTAGGCTCACTACAGTTTTAGTCTCCTACGGGCTTTAGTTTTACTCTAACTAAGAGTCTCGATATAGTCTATCATCTAAAGTAAGCCCAATAGTTGTTTACAGTATAACAATTTAAAATAGATTTCAGTATCAAGAGAACTTACTTGGTCCGACACCGAGACTCGGTGTGCCACACAAAAATCTTTCAAAACTACTTCAAAATCATTTGGAAAAAAACTAAAGCCCATCTAAAGCCCATTTCACAGCTTGAGTTTTACAACCAGGCTATGATACCACTAAATGTAACACCCCAATCCCGGCCTAGAAGTTAGGCCTGAATTTGGCATGTCACATTGAAGTATTTTTTGAAAACCATGTTTTCATTGAAAACCTTTATTAAATAAAAGCTTGAGAAAATCCCAGTTACATCAGTTTATTTTTTCTGAGGTTCAGAAAAAATTTATTACCATCAAAACCTTATTTGTTGTGGAAGCTTAATTTAAGAATATTTGAGTTACGAAAATGTGATGTTTTGAAAACAGTTTTGTTTAGGAAAATCGGGATCTACTTTTAACAGTTATAAAATATTATAGATAAATATCCTAAATAAAAAAACCAATAATTAAAAGCGGCCTTGTTACAACCCAATAAGGAAGCGATTTTAGTAAGGTAACATAAAAACTAAAATTTAAAGCTGCTCATAGTGTGGCCACCTCCGAGTCCTCCTATACGTCAAACCGCTTCTGAGGATTACTTGAAAAATTAAAAAGAGGAGGTGAGTTTACGTGTAACATCCGAGATTTAGGGGTTATGCATTTTAACTTAAATGTATGTGGTAGCATGCCTATGTGTGGGTTGAATATGTTTTGGGGACTTCGGGAACTTTAGAATGTAGGAGAATACCTTAGGAAAATATTAGATTTTGAGTCTTAAAAAGGAGCTAAGCAAGATATACCTTAAGAAAAATTGTATGGGATTTTAGACCCAAGAATTCAGTTGGCAAAGTGGCAAGGGAGATGCCACTTAGGGCCTTGGGAGGTAAAGCTACAAATAGTGAAAGAGGGCTTAGGTTCGAATAGCATAAGCAACATTTTGGGCTTGAATTTTTTCGCAAAGAGGAGTAGTGATGGACGACACAAGGACTTTAAGTGGATAAGGATGAGACTTGGTCATATTCTTTTAAAAATTCGGCTAAAGGGAGGAGATAAGAGTTGACTCATTCAAATTATTTTGAATGAGTAAAGAAGAGGAAAAGTAGGAGAAAAAGAAGGAAGTTGATAGGGGGAAGAAGAGTTGGCCAGCCAAGGGATTTCTTTGGTGTCAATTTCGGCCATGTTGAAGGGGGAGGAAGCCGAATATGCATAGTGAAGTTTAGGCATTCTCTTTGTGCAATTTCTTTGTCTCGAAAATTTGTGTTCTTTTTCTTGTGGAACCGAAATAGGAGATCACTTGTGCACCTTTTTCTCTCTTGACCAAAAGCAGAAACCATTTGTGCATTCCCTTCTCAATCTCACTATTACCGAATTCTTTTAGCCTTCTTCTATACTTCTTTCCTTTCTCTCAATCGCAAGTTTATACCTACTCTTTTGGTGGTCGAATATCCCATCTCTATTTGGGAGTATTAGCCGAATCTTATGTCCCTCATTCTCTTTTTTTTTTTTGCAAATCCTCAAAGCCGAAACATTCACCATCTAGCCAATTTTTCATCTATTTCTCCTTTAAAGTCAATCACTTTTCTATAGTAGCCGAATTCCTTTGTGGTTCTAAGAAAGAGTGCAATCGATTTCAACATTACGGGTAAGGATCAAAAGTCATTCGTTTTTCTTTCTTTTTCTTTTGGATTAGCCGAATCTAAGGATCTAATCCCTCTTATTCTCAATTGGCCGAAACCTTGAAGGGGGATTTTGGGGTTCTTTTGTAGACGACGATTAGGGGGAGATCATTCGGGATTTGAATACCCAAGGTAAGTGAAGTGTGATCTTAGGCCGAAGGCCATTTACTTTGGTGTATTAAATGTTAGAATCGAATCTAACATATACCATATAGGAATTTGACGCTGACTCACACGACAAGTAGCGGATTCGTGATTTAGACAATCAAGGTAAGGGATATTAATATTCAGCCAAGGGCCACTTTTTGTTCTAAGACTATGCCAATTCTAACTATGGTGTCTTAGGGAGTTTTCGATAGATCTTCGTGATATGGCTAAGCAATCTAGGTAAGGTCTCTAGTATTTTAGATCTGTTTCCTATTCGTTCAAAACCTGAAAACTAACCGTTTGAGTGTACTAATGCTTAGCTGATTGTAAGGGGGAACATCACGAAGTTTTGGGATTTGGTTGGTAACCAAATCGGCAGCAAGGAAAAAAGGGATCTAGAGCGTTAGATTGGGATTTTAGGATTTCAATTAGATCTACAAGTAATCAGGTGTGTAACCCACCCTAAATTCCCAATTAACAATAATATTGATTTGTATATGTTAATAAGGCTATGCATGAATAAGGCTAAGGGTACTATTCCATGGTACAATGCATTCAGGTACGTTACCCCTAACTCTCAGATAATTAAAGTTTATAAAATATGAATATAAATATATGAGAATTATCATTATGGCTATGGGGTAGGGTATAATGCATGTTATTCGTATGTTTTGTATGTTGCATGGGCATATGGGTGATTATGTGAAAGGGGAAGTGATCTGGTGGTTCCTACCACAATATCTGGTGTCTCTGTCACATTATCTGGTGACTATGTCACATAATATGAATCTGGTGACTCTGTCACATTATCTGGTGGCTATGCCACACTTATAAGGGCGATGTGCAGTTGACTACAGTGACTGCCATCGATGGTGTGTAGCGGATGGAGGGTCGATTTAGTAATCCCCACGGTGTGATCGGTTGGTACGGGTGATGTGTAAAGGTTGGATCTAGGTGGTTTGGGTTGCATCATGGTTTACAGTTATTTTATGTGAATTAATATGCCTGGCACGTTTTGGGAGTCTGTGTTGGTAGTTACACATTGAGTCAGTCGACTCACCCATCGTGGGCTAACTTTTTACAGATGGCACTCAGTAGATGGACCGGGTCGGCAGGAACTTAGCGGTGGCCATGCACAGCTCAGATTTTTAGTTTTCTTATTAAGTTTATCTTTATTTATTTTGGGTTATATTTTGATGTAATAAAGCCATTATTACTTAACCGTTTTATTTTTATTGCGTTTTAAATTTTTGATATGATACGAACAACATCAATTATTTTGAAACTCAATCACCTACGGGTTTTTTTTTTTCAAGTTACAAAAATATTAAAATTTGGTATTTCTTTAACTTGTAACTTTTGAAATATGAAATTATCGATTTAGTACAAAATTAAATTACAACTCAATTTTTAACTTGAGAACAACCCAAATCTATTTTCTTCGAAACCACCACGATTTTTAAAATGTCATACGAGACTTAACTACATTTTACTCAAGGAGCATGCCAGATTCGGTCAGGGCTTATGGGCCGGGTTTGGGGTATTTTAATTTGGCATCAGAGCCCGATTCAAAACTCGACCTTGAGGGATTTTTGGGCCCAAAACATTTTCTTTATTTTGAAATTGAGTTTTACAAAAGAATGATCAGGTTTTTCTGGCGTGGCACCTGAGTCTTCGGCCCAAAGTCCACAAGGTAAGTACCTCTAACCATTATGTGATTTGTATGTGTATTATGGGGACGTAGATTAGTAGATTAGGAACTATTGAACCCTAGGATTAGCTTATTCCAACACTTAATTACATAAAATTTAAAGTCTAACCAAATAAACCTGTGAGTGAGTCGCCAAGTTAAGGGTGTGGCAAACCACAGCGCATGTCTAGGATTGGATTCGGGGGCTTGATATTTAAGCGCCCTAGTGACTCACCTCCTCTTCGTCGAATCCTACAGTGCGTAGTGACGGTTCACCCTAATCAAGAGGACTCAATCACAGGCTAAATTCAATAATTAAAACCCGAAAGGGACCAGTCACCTTGTTTTGTATAATCCTAAAATCAAACCTTGGTTTCAAAATTGCCAAAGAACCCTTGATCCAAAAATTTCAAAATACCCTAATTTGGAAAATTACCAAAATACCCCTATAGGATAAATTATGAAAATACCCCTAGGTTGGAATGAACAGAAATGTTCGAGAGATGAATGTGTGTAGTAAATACTACTGAGTGAATGTGTTTTCTCTAAATTAGGGTAGAAAACTTGGAATGAAAACCTTGAAATGATCGAAAGAACTGCCCCTAAATTTCTTTACATAAAATTATCGTGGATAATTAGTGGAACAAAAACTAATTCATAAAATTCTTAATCAGATAAACACAACTCAGAAGAATGAGTTTTAGAGGATGTGGCTGTAATGTGCGTGGCCGTGGTAGAGGTCGAATGACTGTTTCGAAACCTGTTAGGTCTGGTCAAGGGTCCAAGAATGAGATACCACCACCACTAGCTGTTGGTGGGGAATATCGAGGATCGACGAGAGATGATCGATGTCATAGCGATCGCGAGTTCTTCTGAGGTGGCTAGAGCAGGTGGAGGTATGGGAGCTCGAAAATCTATACCCGAGCAACTTTGAGCCAATGGAGCTGAGTTTTTCTATGGTATATCTGGTGTGGTGCCCAATACAGCTGAGTATTGGTTAGAGGCGATGGAGCGAATTATGGATGATTTGGACTTGACTGCTGTAGAGAAACTTAAAGGGGTAATGTCGCTACTCCGTGATGAGTCATATCAATGGTGGCTCACGGTTTGGGATGGTGCTATAGCAGATGATCTCAGTTGGGAGTATTTTAAGGTGGCATATCAGAAGAAGTATATTGGAACCAGCTATATTGATGCGCAGAGGAAGGCCTTTCTGAGGCTGGTTTAGGGGAATAAGTCCGTAGCGGAGTACGAGGCAAAATTCCTAAGGTTGAGCCGATACGCTCGAGGTATAGTGGCTACGGAGCATGAACGATGTGTTTGGTTTGAGGATGGACTGAGGGATGACCTGAGATTGTTGATTGCCCCACAGCAGGAGCGGGAGTTTGCTGTGTTGGTGGAAAGGGCTAAGGTTGCTGAAGGAGTTAAGGAGTTTGTAAGACAGAACACGGACAGTAATAGGAAAAAGAGAGGTTTTGGATCATCAGGGTCATCTGGGAATGTTCAAAAGAGACCTAGAATGGATGGGTTGCGAGGTCAGCAAGTTACTACGGGAGGACAGTACTGTACTTGTGCTCAGTGTGGAAAGATTCACTTGGGAGAGTGTTGGAAGAAGACGGAGGATGTTTCAAGTGTGGGTCCAAGGATCACATGATTAGGGATCATGCCCTATGAAAAGCAGACAGAGCCGACCAATAAGTCGTGGTCCTAATCAGTGGAAGAGGAGGATGCCAGACCACCACAGGGGTCGTGGTCCATTGGCGAGGTAATGGTTCTAGAAGAGCTCGGGAACAGGGATGAGGTGTCGATAACACGGAGGCGAGACAGTCGGGTCTAGTGTATGCAGTTCATCGGAGGGAGGATGGTGATGCACCTGATGTCATTACGGGTATGTTCCTTATCTTTGGATTACCCTTTATTGCGTTGATAGATATTGGGTCAACTCATTCATATATTGTTAGTAAGGTGTCTGGAACTTTGCATGTGAATTCTGAGACTGTACCTAGGAAGATGACTGTATACTTAGTCCTTTAGGGCAATCGGTAGTATTAGACAAACTCTTTAGGTAGTACCTTTGAAGTTCGGGCGTAGCTTCGGTGACTTAATGGAGTTGCCATTTGAGGAGTTTGATTTAATCTTAGGCATGGATTGGTTAGTGAATTACCATGCGAATGTGGATTGCGCTACTAAGCGCATGTCGTTAAGAACTTCTAACGACAAAGAAGTTGTGGTGATGGGCGAGAGACGGAATTGCTTGTCAAATGTGGTATCTACCCTTAAGGCAAAGAAGATGGTAAGAAAAGGGTGTGTAGCTTTTCTGATGTTGATCAGTGCCTTGGAGGCTAAGGAAGCAGCTGTAGGAGGAGTTAGAACAGTAAGAGAATTTATGGATGTCTTTCTGGAGGAGCTGCTTGGGTTACCCCAGATGTGGAAGTGGAGTTCAAATTGATTTATCGATGCAGACTCTTGTGTCAATTGTTCCATACCGAATGGCACCAAAGGAGTTAGTAGAGCGTAAAGCCCAGATCCAAGAGTTACTCGATCATGGGTTTATACGACCTAGTGTGTCTCCATGGGGAGCACCGGTCCTATTTGTGAAGAAGAAGGATGGGACTATGCGCATGTGCATAGATTACCGGCAGTTGAAAAAGCTGACCATCAAGAATAAGTATCCATTGCCAAGGATAGATGACTTGTTCGATTAGCTTAAAGGGGCCGCAGTATTTTCAAAGATAGATCTAAGGTCAGGATATCACCAGCTTAAGGTGAAGGAGGCTAATATCCATAAGATAGCTTTTCGGACAAGGTACGGGCATTATAAGTTCTTGGTAATGCCATTCGGATTGACAAATGCCCCAGTTGCATTCATGGACATGATGAACCGGGTTTTCCAACCCTACCTGGATCGGTTCATCGTTGTGTTCATAGATGATATCCTAGTGTATTCCAAGTCTGATGAAGAACATGATGAGCACCTCCGAGTCGTGTTGCAAGTGTTAAGGAGAAAAAGCTTTATGCCAAGTTCATCAAGTGCAAATTTTGGCTGAAGGAACTTACGTTCTTAGGGCATGTGGTGTCTGCCGCAGGGATAAGGGTGGATCCTCGAAAGATTGAGGCAGTATTAGATTGGAAACCACCTAAGTCTGTGGCAAAAATTCATAGTTTCTTGGGGATAGCAGGCTACTATAGGAGATCTGTAGAAGGGTTCTCGTCAATAGAAACACCTTTGACGAAGTTGTTACGGCATGAGAATTTTGAGAAGCTTAAGCAAGTATTGATAGAAGCTCATGTTTTGATTCAGCCTGAAGCAGGGAAGGACTATGTAGTATGTTGTGATGCTTCCCATACAGGACTAGGATGTGTTCTTATGCAAGATAGGAAAGTGGTCGCTTATGCGTCTCGACAATTGATGCCACATGAGGTTAACTATCCGACGCATGATTTGGAGTTGGCGGTGGTGGTTTTCTCTCTAAAAGTGTGGAGGCACTACTTGTATGGAGAAAGGTCGGTGATCTACACGGACCACAAGAGCTTGAAGTATTTGCTGACTTAGAAGGAGCTAAATTTGAGACAGCGTAGGTGGGTGGAGTTGTTGAAAGATTACGATTGCTCAATAGAGTATCACCCGGGCAAGGTGAATGTTGTGCGGATGCCCTAAGTCGGAAAGTAGTGACGGAGTTAAGGGCAATGTTTGCACATTTGAGTCTCTATGATGATGGAAGTTTACTAGCAGAATTGCAAGTGAAGTCGACATGGCTAAGTCAGGTTAAGGAGAAACAACTGGCAGACGGAGAGTTAAGTACTAAGCTGCTACAAGTACAAAATGGGAAATTGCAAAATTTTGGTGTAAACAGCGATGGAATGCTATGTTTTCGGGGCAAGGTCTGTATGCCAAAGGATGAGGACTTAAGACAGAAGATTCTTCGAGAATCGCATAGTAGCCCTTATGCTATGCATCCTAGAGGAAGCAAGTTGTACAAGGATTTACGGGAACAGTTTTGGGGGCCTGGTCTTAAGTGGGAAGTTACAGAGTTTGTAGGGAAGTGTTTAACGTGTCAGCAAGTCAAGGCTGAACACCAAGTACCGTTAGGGTTGCTTCAGCCGATAAAGATTTCGTAATGGAAGTGGGAGAGAATTACCATGGACTTCGTTAGTGGGCTTCCCCTTATGCCTACTAAGAAGGACTCGGTATGGGTGATAGTAGATCGGCTGATGAAGTCTGCACATTTTATACCGATGAGGGTTGACTATTCTATACAGAAATTGGCAAAGTTGTATGTAGCAGAAATCATGAGGCTGCACGGAGTGCCAGTCTCGATTATCTCGGATAGAGATCCGAGGTTTACGTCTCGATTTTGGAAGGCACTACATCAAGCTTTGGGCACCAGGCTAGACTTCAGTATGGCATTCCATCCGCAGTCGGACGGCCAATCTGAGTGGGTAATACAAGTGTTGGAGGATATTTTGAGAGGTTGCGTGATAGACTTCAGAGGAAGTTGGGAGGAGTTCTTGCCTTTAGTGGAATTTGCATACAATAATAGCTATCAGGCAAGTATTCGAATGGCACCATACGAAGCGCTGTATGGACGGAAGTGTCGCACTCCTACATGCTGGACGAAATTGGGAAAACATCAGATTTTGGGTTCGAAAATTATGGCAAAATCGGAAGAAAAGGTTAAGATAATTTGGACACGGTTGAAGGAGGCATCTGACCGGCAAATGTCATACGCAGATTTTAAGCGGAAGGAGATTGAGTTTGCTGCGGGAGATTATGTGTTTCTCAAAGTTTTGCCGTGGAAGAAGGTAATGAGATTTGGTCACAAGGGAAAGTTAAGTCCTAGGTTTATAGGAACTTATCGGATTCTGAAGCGGTTTAGACCAGTTGCATATCGTTAGAGTTACCTTTGGAGTTGAAGCAAATACACGATGTGTTCCACGTTTCGATGTTACGTCGCTACCGGTCAAATTCATCTCATGTGATAACGGTTGAGGAGGTGGAGTTGAGATCAAATCTGTCCTAAGAGGAAGAGCCGATTCAGATTCTGGAACAGGATGTGAAGGTGCTTCGGAGAAAATCAGTCCCTCTAGTCAAAGTGCTGTGGCGTAACCATGGATCGGAAGAAGCTTCATAGGAGGAGGAAGCGATCGACAAAGCAATACCCTTACTTATTTTAGCCAGGTAATTTTGAGGTCAAAATTATTTTAAGGGGGTAGAACTGTAACATCCGAGATTTAGGGGTTATGCATTTTAACTTAAAAGTATGTGGTAGCATGCCTATGTGTGGGTTGAATATGTTTTGGGGACTTCGGGAACTTTAGAATGTAGGAGAATGCCTTAGGAAAATATTAGATTTTGAGTCTTAAAATGGAGCTAAGCAAGATAGACCTTAAGAAAAATTGTATGGTATTTTAGACACAAGAATTTAGTTGGCAAAGTGGCAAGGGAGACACCACTTAGGGCCTTGAGAGGTGATGCTACAAGCAATGAAAGGGGACATAGGTTCGAACAACATAAGCAACATTTTGGGCTTGAATTTTTCGGCAAAGAGGAGTAGTGATGGACGGCACAAGGACTTTAAGTGGATAAGGATGAGACTTGATCATATTCTTTTAAAAATTCGCCTAAAGGGAGGAGATAAGAGTTGACTCATTCAAATTATTTTGAATGAGTAAAGAAGAGGAAAAGTAGGAGAAAAAGAAGGAAGCTGATAGGGGGAAGAAGAGTTGGCCGGCCAAGGGATTTATTTGGTGTCAATTTCGGTCATGTTGAAGGGGGAGGAAGCCGAATATGCATAGTGAAGTTTAGGCATTCTCTTTTGCAATTTCTTTGTCTCGAAAACTTGTGTTCTTTTTCTTGTGGAACCAAAATAGGAGATCACTTGTGCACCTTTTTCTCTCTTGACCAAAAGTCGAAACCATTTGTGCATTCCTTTCTCAATCTCACCATTGCCGAATTCTTTTAGCCTTCTTTGATACTTCTTTCCTTTCTCTCAACCGCAAGTTTATACCTACTCTTTTGGTGGCCGAATATCCCATCTCCATTTGGGAGTATTAGCCGAATCTTATGTCCCTCATTCTCTTTTCTTTTTTGCAAATCCTCAAAGCCGAAACATTCACCATCTACCCAATTTCTTCATCTATTTCTCCTTTAAAGTCAATCACTTTTCTATAGTAGTCGAATTCCTCTGTGGTTCTAAGCAAGAGTGCAATCGATTTCAACATTAGGGTAAGGATCAAGGTCATTCATTTTCTTTCTTTTCTTTTGGATTAGCCGAATCTAAGGATCTAATCCTCTTATTCTCAATTGGTGAAACCTTGAAGGGGATTTGGGATTCTTTTGTAGCGACAATTATGGGGAGATCATTCGGATTTGAATACCCAAGGCAAGTGAAGTGTGATCTTAGGTCAAGGCCATTTACTTTGGTTTATTAAATGTTAGAATCGAATCTAACATATACCATATAGGAATTTCGACAGACTCCACAGACAAGTGACGGATTCGGGATTTAGACGATTAAAGTAAGGGATATTAATATTCGGCCAAGGGCTACTTTTTGTTCTAAGACTATGCCGATTCTAACTATGGTGTCTTAGGGGGTTTTTGACAGATCTTCAGGATTTGGCTAAGCAATCTAGGTAAGGTCTCTAGTATTTCGATCTATTTCCTATTCATTCAAAAGCCGAAAACTAACCGTTTGAGTGTACTAATGCTTAGCCGATTGTAAGGGGGAACATTATGAAGTTTTGGGATTTGGTTGGTAACCAAATCGACAGCAAGGAAAAAAGGGATCTAGAGCATTAGATCGGGATTTTTGGGATTTTGATTAGATCTATGAGTAATCAGGTGTGTAACCCACCCTAAATTCCCAATTAACAATAATATTGATTTGTATATGTTAATAAGGCTATGCATGAATAAGGCTAAGGGTACCATTCCATGGTACAGTGCATTCAGGTACATTACCCCTAACTCTCAGATAATTAAAGTTTATAAAATATGAATATGGATATATGAGAAATATTGTTATGGCTATGGGGTAGGGTATAATGCATGTTATTTGTATGTTTTGTATGTTGCATGGGCATATGGGTGATTATGTGAAAGGGGAAGTGATCTGGTGGTTCCTACCACAATATCTGGTGACCCTGTCACATTATCTGGTGACTATGTTACATAATATGAATCTGGTGGCTATGCCATAATTATAAGGGCGATGTGCAGTTGACTACAGTGACTGCCTTCGATGCTGTGTAGCAGATGGAGGGTCGATTTAGTAATCCCCACGGTGTGATCGGTGGGTACAGGTGATGTGTAGAGGTTGGATCTAGGTGGTTTGGGTTGTATCATGGTTTACGATTATTTTATGTGAATTAATATGCCTGGTATGTTTTGGAAGTCTGTGTTGGTAGTTACACACCGAGTCTATTGACTCACCCTTCCTGGGCTAACTTTTTGCAGATGGCACTTCGAGAGATGGACGGGTCGATGTAAACTTAGCGATGGCCATGCACAAATTTCGATTTTTGGTTTTCTTATTAAGTTTATCTTTATTTATTTTGGGTTATATTTTGATGTAATAAGGCCATTATTACTTAACCGTTTTATTTTCATTGCGTTTTAAATTTTTGATATGATACGAACAACATCAATTGTTTTGAAACTCAATCACCTACGGGTTTTTTTTTTCAAGTTACAAATATATTAAACTCTAAAATTCGGTATTTCTTTAACTTGTAACTTTTGAAATATAAAATTATCGATTTAGTACAAAATTAAATTACAACTCAATTTTTAACTTGAGAATAACCCAAATCTATTTTCTTCGAAACCACCACAATTTTCAAAATGTCATACGAGACTTAGCTACGTTTTACTCAAGGAGCATGCCAGATCTGGTCAGGGCTTGTAGGCCGGGTTTGGGGTGCTTCATTACGAAAGCTCAGTGTGTACAACCCTCATCGATAAAAACATGCATCACGTAAATCGAGACTAAGCCCATTATAATAATCAATGTGGGCCTAAGCCCAACACAGTTACGGTGGCAACTGGGCATTAGCCCATAATAGCCTCAGTTGGGTCTTAACTCAATACATAACGGTGGCAATTGGTCCTGAGCCCATAATAGCCTCAGCTGGGCCTTAGCCCGTATCAAAATTCACAGATCACATCTATCTGGGCGTAAGCCCATCTCAATAACAAAACAAGTATATGCAATGCATTAATGCCCATACCAACCCTGCACTTCTGTGGGGATTTAATTGACCCACCCATCCCTACACTCCTTATGTAGCACCGGTTGCAGCACTAACCAATATTGCAGTAGAGTTGCCAATCACATAATCGGCTTAAAGCCATCGGTGGATCCATAGTCATCAAGCGACCATGCGACCCTAACAAATCATATACTTCCTCCAATTCAATAATCCCATCCCCCATGCAGCACCATAAATAGCATACAATAACAATCATATAATGTAGGGGCATTTTAGTCTTTTTCCCTTTAGGAGCATAATGATCATTTACCCTATGGGGGTATTTCGATCATTTTACCCTCCAATGGTATTTCGATCATTTTACCCTCAAGGATATTTCAGTCATTTTACCCTCTAATGGTATTTTAGTCATTTTACAACCTTGCCAAAGGTCTATAGCTGCCTCATGCGACACAGACAATGTATATCATCAAAACGGTGTATTTAGGCCCAAAGCCCAATACTCGGCCCAAGTGAGCCCACACTCTCATGTGGCCCATTCGGCACATTTTCATCACGATTATTTGAACGTTATAGCCCAGTTTAATTTCTACCATTTTTTGTAAATTTAATCCGTGTGGGGCCTATGAGTCCGTTAGGCTCACACAGCCCATTTTAGCTAAACGAGGCCCATAACAGACCAAGAGCACGAGGACGCTCATGGCAACCTATGCCATTGAATCGACTTCCCCACACAAGCGTTCATGCACTTGTATGGTAACCATTGTCGTATTTTTGACATTTCAGCATTTTGGCATTTCGGCATTTGCAGATCTAAAGTTAGAATGGTATGAGTACACACCTATTACGAAACGCCCTACAAATCCCTAGCATCGAACTTACAACATTTAAGACTAACACTTAGCCATTTTATCCATACAATTATCCTCCTCTTCTAACTAAAAGTCAAAACCATAATATCACTTACCTTAATCGACCGAACCTTAAACCCTCTCTAATTGTTAGCAAGGTTAAACCCATTGATGGATTCTGCATTACATCAAGCCTTATTAAGAGAAACGAATAACCTTGTGATTAAAACCACACTTCACCGTTTACAAGCCATCAAGAGTATTCGACCCCAACCAACAAGGCAAGAACGCTCACCTTGATGAAGAACTGAGAGTGGAATGTTGCTTACTTCAAGTCCCTTGTCCCTCTATCAATCCTCTAGAGGACCAAGGTATTAACCAATATCAGAATTTGAGAAGAAGAGGAGATCTTGCTGAAGAGAAAGTAAATAGCACCTGTAATGAAGATTCCTAAATAAAAAGAGTCATTAATACTTACACTTACCCATGGCAAAAAGAGATGAAGAAAATGAAAGTGCAATCCAAACAATCGAAACAAACCCTCAAGTTGAACCCTTCTTATTAAGGAACGAATACGATTGGAGAAGAGGGTAAAAGAGATGAAGAGATTAGAAGATCACTTTTCGGCACAAGGAAGAAGATCAGAGGAAGATGCAATCGGCCCAAGGAGAAATAGGTAGAAATGGTACGAAAGTTGACTAAATGGTAACACAAAATCAACTAACAAGAAAGTAGGGTGAAACCAAGCAAAAAAGAATGCACGAGAGGTCACTTTTGTGCAAATTCGGCAACACAGAAAAGAACAAAAAAGAACTTTAGTTTTGGTAACCAAATAGACCAAAAGAAAAAGAAAAGAAAAACTTATCAAAGTCCAAAATATACCATAAAACCCCTTTGGCCAAATTTCTAAGATCAAAGACCCCATTTCGGCACCAACTCCTCAAGCCTTCAACCCTTTGAAAATCTCCACCTCCCTCTCCTTGATTTCCTCCATGATCCACTCATTAAATCCCTCAATTGACTCATTCAAACTCTCCAACACAGAGTTCAAATCCAACACAAACTCTTGCCCATACAAGAGTAAAGTAAATAATCCCTTTTTGCATGCAGTGAGACTTGAACCTCTGCCCTCCTTGCCATACCTATTGTAACAGTCTGATTAAGACCCTAGTCAGAACAGTGGTTTCGGGACCACAAATCTAAGTTAGAATAATATTTTACTATTATTTTCTATGCCTTTAATATGTGATTAAGCATGTGTTAAAGTTTCGTAAGTTAATTTGTTTGTCTGTGTGCTTAATTTGGAAAAAGGATTAAATTGCATTAAATGCAAAATTTGCATGCTATTTGTTAAAGCACCTTTGTGTTGTGGATTTTAAATGTTATGGCCTTATGAGGCAATTAATCCATTATTTAGTTAGTGGTTCATTAAATGACAAAATAACCTTAGTATTTAATTTTTTATATGTTTATTAAAAGGGTAAATGAGTAATTTGCTAAATTAAAGATAATTAAAGGAATCAAAAGCATGAAAATGGGATACTTATCATCTTTTTAGCCAAAAAATTGAAAGAAAGAAAAGGAAGAAAGTTAAGCAAGGTTTCATCACTTGCAAGCTTTGATTAAGGTATGTTTTGACTCGATTTTTGATGATTTTTATGTTTTTGAGATTGTTGCTTAGTCTTCTATCAAGCCCATATTGTAATTTGAAGAATTTATGATGTTTATGAAATTTTCCATTGATGAAATGGTGAGCTCTGTGATGAGTTTAGGTGTTAAATGAAATGTGTTAAATGAACATGTTTTGTTCTTGAAATTTTGATGAATTTAGCTAATTAGGGCTAAATTATGAAAATAGCATTTTGAAGGACTAAATTGTTAAATAAATGAAATAATTGGACTTATGTGAGATACATGAGTATTCGGCTAAGCATGTTTTAAGAAAAATGGACTAAATTGATAAAATGTACAAATGTGAGGGCTAAATTACAAATTACCCTAAATATGTGTGTTTGGATTGAATTGGATGAGTTAGTGAATTAAAAGGTTAAATTTGAATATGTATAGATCAAGAACTGAAGAAAACAAATTTAGATCACGGGAAAGCGAAGGTAGTCAAATAATCGAGTTCAAACGAATATCCGAATCTGAGGTAAGTCAATATACAAATAAATGTATTTGTATTGAATTATGTACGTTCTTATGACTATTGATAATGATGAATGCATATGAGATGATGTACACAAGAATTCCAAGATAGAATTGACATAGTAACAAAGTCCGAGAAGTCCTGTTTGAACCTAGGAATAGATAAGGTAGTCTATGTCATGACATAGGTGTCTGTTATATGATACCATGTAAGACCACATCTAGGACGTTGGCAGTGATTTGAGATTTCGTGTAAAACCCTATCTGGGACAATGGCATCGATATTTAGTTACGTGTAAGACCTTGTTTGGGACAGTGGCATCGATATTTGGTTACATCTAAGACCATGTCTAAGACATTGGCATCTTATTGATTCGTGTAAGACCCTATCTGGGACAATGGAATCGATATTTGATTACATGTAAGACCATGTCTGGGACGTTGGCATTGTACAACTATTCTGTGTACTCCACGTATCCTATTAGATTCCGGATTGTTCAACGGGAAAATCTGAGATATGAATGAAACACCCCAAACCCGACCCACAAGCCCTGACCGGATCTGGCATGCTTCTAGGAAAGACCATTCGAATCTTATTTGAAACTTTGCTAAAATTTTTCCTGTTTTTGAAAACAGTTGATTTGGGTTCAAGTTGAAAACATAGAAATTTTTCAAAGATTTCGTTTTGTTAAAAGTTCGTGGTTATAATTCAAAACCATGAGTTACTGGTAAAAGTCGAGTCTTTAAAGTTTGTTAATTAAATTGAAAATCATTTGTATTTTAGATGTCAAAACATTTTTCATTTATTATTAAGAAAATTTGCTTACTTTAATTTGATAAGTATCGTGCCATAATAAAATAATTTAAGTGCATGCATGAGCAGTTCAGTACTATAGCCTTATTACATCAAAATAAACCCAAAATAAAATTTAAAGTACTTAAATAAAATAAAATGTCCAACTAATAAAATTAGTCTTGAGCATGGTCACCACTAAGCTCTTGCCGACCGGTCCATTCTTGGCGCCACTGAAAAATATTCCCTACAACGGGTGAGTCGAACAGACTCAATGTGTACAACCAACACTAAGTCCCAATGGTATGGCATATCAAATCATACATATTCATATAGCATTTAAATAAAATGATGCAATCCCGAACCCAAACCTAGATGCCATCCGCTATACATCACCCGTACCAGCCATCACACCGTGGGGACTACTAAGTCAACCCTCCATCCGCTACACACCATCGAAGGCAGTCGTTGTAGTCGATGTGCTCATCGCCCTTATAAAATTCGTGGCATAGCCACCAAATAATTATTTCGTGACATAAGTCACCACATTCAAATATTGGGGTATAAAACCACCAATTCACTTCCCCTTTACAAATCACCCATATGCCCCATGTCAAACAAATCATGCAATATCATACCTTATTTCACATTCTTATCACTGTTGGCATATGTGCCATAGTAGATCATATCATACTCATAGTAGGAGTAGGAAAATGTACCTGAGTACTTCGTACCATTGCATGATACTCTTAGTCACATCTTAACATATTCTTGTAACATATTAATTAAAACATAAGCGTAAATTAATTAAAGCTTAGTGTGGGGTACACACCTGATATACTTAGTGGGTTCACTCAAATCCCGAAAATTCGATCTAATGCTTTAGGTTCTAGTTCCTTGTTGCCGATTTGATTATTAATCAAATCCCAAAAATCTGTGATCTTCCTACTCTCCAATCGGCCAATGCTAAATCACTTAACTTGGTTAGTTTCGGCTTTTGAACAAATAAGGAATAGATATTAAAACACCAAATATGGCCTTGGCCGATTGTACATAAGTGCTTACCTTGTGATTTGAAATCTCGAAATCCTTGTATACCACTGTCGACTGCCCCTAAATATCCATAGTTATATTCGGCTAACATAGTAACCAATATGGCCGAATATGCACCTTCACTTACCTTGTGATTCCAAATCCCGGAAATAGTCACGTAACCAAGGAGATGTCAAAATCCTATAGAGTACATGTTAGGTCCAATTCTAACATTAAATCTCAATAGATGGCCCTTGGCCGATTATTATACATGCCTTACTTTGGATGTTGAATTCGAATAATCCTCCTTATAGTCGACTACTATGTAAATCTTGAAAACCTTTCTCAAAGTTTTGGCCAAAGACATAAAGGGATTAGTTCCTAGATTTTGACAAGCCTAAAAAAAAAAAGAATAGAAATCGAATTTGATCTTACCCTTAGTCACCAAGTCGACAACCTTTGCACGACACCACAGAGATTCGCTTTGATGAACACTTAGAGGGTTTCAACTTCAAAAAAAAAGAAAAGAAAAGTGTGGAGCCTTAGGAAGAATCGGCTATGAGGAGACTTTGAGAGAGATTTCGCTAGACCAAAAGAAGAGAGAATTGAGGATTTGATTCTATGGAGAGAAAAGAAAACGAAAGAAGGCTAAAATCTTTTTATGAAATTTGCTACTCCCTCTCTAATTTGGCGAAAATCACCCTTAGGAAGAGTCCCCATTTGGCCACTACATCCTTCCCTATCACCATCCTCATTTTCTCCTCTTTCTCTATTTATCACTTTATTTAAATTAATAAAATCATCCAACATAAATCTCTTATCTTAGCCAAATTCTAGAGAGGATTAAACTCATCCCTTAACTTCCTTAGTGTCGTCCATCTCCTTTGCTCCTTGCAGCAAATAAAAATAAAATTCCCCCTTTTGCTTCCATTGTGATTCAAACCTAGGCCCCTCCTCTTTTCCTTGTGGTGTCACTTACTAAGGCCTAAGTGGCGCCTTGCAGCCACTTTACCAAGCCCAATTTCCTGTCACAATTCCTCTACTATTTCTTTTAAGGCCTTATCAGACTAGCTCCCTCTTTTAGATTTAAAATCTAATAATTTCTAAAGCATTTAACTATACACTAAGGTTCACAAAAATTCATAATGCACATCCACAACACACATAAGCATGCTATTTCATATAATTAAGCAAATAATGCATAAGCCATAATCCAGGGTATTACAGTTCTACCCCCTTAAAATAATTTCATCCTCGAAATTACCTGGCAAAAATAGGTGAGGGTATTGCTGTTGCATTGCCTCTTTCGGCTCCCACGAAGCTTCTTCAAATCCATGATTTCGCTATAAAACCTTGACTAGAGGAACTAATTTCCTCCGCAACTCTTTCACATCTTGCTCTAAGATTTGAATCGGCTCCTCCTCGTAGGACAAGTCTGGCCTTAGCTCCACCTCTTCAACCGGTACCATATGAGATGGATCCGATCGATAACGATGTAGCATGGAAACATGGAATACGTCATGCATCTGCTTCAATTCCGAAGGCAACTCCAACTGGTATGCCACTGGTCCAACTCGCTTCAATACTCGATAAGGTCCTATAAACCTTGGACTTAACTTCCCTTTGCGACCAAATCTCACCACCTTCTTCCAAGGTGAAACTTTAAGGAACACTTGATCTCCCACATCGAATTCTATTTCTTTCCATTTGAGATCTGCATACGACTTCTTCCTATCAGATGCCTCCTTCAATCGTGCCCGAATTATCTCAACCTTCTCTTCAGATTCTGCCACAATTTCTGGGCCTAAAATCTGACGTTCCCTAATTTCGTCCAACACGTAGGAGTGCGACACTTTTGTCCATACAGCGCTTTGTACGGTGCCATTTTAATACTGGCCTGATAGCTGTTGTTGTACGCAAATTCTGCTAAACGCAAATATTCTTCCCAACTTCCTCTGAAGTCTATCACACAGCCTCTTAGCATATCCTCCAACACTTGTATTACTCGCTCAGATTGACCATCTGACTGTGGATGAAAAGTCGTTCTGAAATCCAATCTAGTGCCTAAAGCCTGATGTAGAGCTTTCCAAAATCGAGATGTGAACCTCGGATCCCTATCCGAGATAATTGACACCGGCACTCCATGCAACCTTACAATCTCTGCTACATACAACCTTGCTAACTTTTGTAGGAAGTAGTCAACCCGTATTGGAATAAAATGCACGGATTTTGTCAGCCGATCCACTATCACCCATACTGAGTCCTTCTTAGTAGGCGTAAGGGGAAGCCCACTAACGAAGTCCATGGTAATTCTCTCCGACTTCCACTGCGTAATCTTAATCGGCTGAAGCAATCCTGACGGAACTTGGTGTTCAGCCTTAACTTGCTGACACATTAAGCACTTGCCAACAAATTCAGTCACTTCCCGCTTAAGACCAAGCCACCAAAACTGTTCCCTTAGATCTTTATACATCTTACTGCCTCCAGGATGCATAGCATAAGGGCTACTATGCGATTCTCAAAGAATTCTCTGCCTAAGTTCTTCATTCTTTGGCATACAGACCTTACCCTGGAAGCACAATACTCCCTCATCATTAATTCCATAATCTTCCAACTCTCTATTCTGAACTTGCCGTAACTTAACCCTTAGATCCTCATCCATTAATTGACTTTCTTTCACCTTATTTAGCCATGTCGGCTTAATTTGCAACTCTGCTAACAGACTTCCATCGTCATAAAGGCTCAAATGTGTGAACATGGTCCTCAGATCCGACACTACCTTCTGACTTAGGGCACCACATTTGCCTTGCCGGGGTGGTACTTTATGGAGCAATCATAATCCTTCAATAACTCCACCCACCTTCACTGTCTCAGATTTAGCTCTTTCTGAGTCAGCAGATACTTCAGGCTCTTGTGGTCTGTGTAAATCACTGACTTCTCTCCATAAAGATAATGCCTCCATACCTTAAGGGCAAAGACCACTGCCGCCAATTCCAAGTCATGCGTCGGGTAGTTAACCTTGTGTGGCCTTAGTTGTCGAGATGCATAAGCGACTACTTTCCCATCTTGCATAAGGACACCTCCCAATCCTGTATGGGAAGCATCACAGTACACTACAACATCCTTCCCTACCTCAGGCTGAATCAAAACTGGAGCTTCGGTCAATACCCTCTTAAGCTTCTCAAAGCTCTCCTGTTGCTTATCGATCTATACGAAAGGCACTTCCTTTCTCAACAACTTTGTCAGAGGCGCGGCTGTCGACGAGAACCCTTCCACGAACCTTCGATAATAGCCTGCTAATCCTAAGAAACTTCAAACTTTTGCCACAGACTTAGGGGGTTTCCAATCCAAAACTGCCTCAATCTTCCGAGGATCCACCCTTATTCCTTCAGCAGATACCACGTGTCTTAAAAACGTAACCTCCTTAAGCCAAAATTCACACTTGCTAAATTTGGCGTAGGGCTTCTTTTCCCTCAACACTTGCAACACTATCCAGAGATGCTTGTCATGTTCTTCCTCAAACTTCGAATACACCAAACTATCGTATATGAACACAACAACGAACTGGTCAAGATAGGGTTGGAAAACTTGGTTCATCATGTCCATAAACGCGACTGAGGCATTTGTTAATCCGAACGGCATGACCAAAAACTCATAATGCCCATACCTTGTTCGAAAAGCCGTCTTATGGATATCAGCCTCCTTCACCTTAAGCTGATGATAACTAGACTGTAGATCTATCTTCGAGAATACTGCGGCCCCTTTAAGCTGACCAAACAAGTCGTCAATCCTTGGCAAAGGGTATTTGTTCTTGATGGTCAGCTTATTCAACTGACGATAATCTATGCACATACACATAGTTCCGTCCTTCTTCTTCACGAATAAGACCGGTGCTCCCCATGGAGACACACTGGGTCGGATAAACCCACGATCAAGCAACTCTTGGATTTGAGCCTTGAGCTCAACCAACTCCTTTGGTGCCATTCTATAGGGGGCAATTGACACAGGAGTCATGCATCTTAGAGCAAATCAATTTCAAACTCCACCTCCCTGTCTGGGGGTATTCCTGGTAACTCCTCAAGAAAAATATCCACAAACTCCCTTACGGCTCTAACTCCACTAACTCCCCCTTCCTTTGCATCCAAAGCACTAATGAAAGCCAAAAATGCCTTACACCCCTTCCGAACCATCTTATCAGCCTTTAATGCCGAAACTACGTTAGATAAGTAGTTCCTTCTTTCTCCTATCATAACTATCACCTCCTCCACTGGGGTCCTTATCTCCATTCATTTGGCTGCACAATCCAATACAGCCCGATGCTCTACTAGCCAGTCCATACCAAGTATAAGATCAAATTCTCCGAAGGGTAATTCCATTAAGTCGGCAGGAAATACCACTCCTTGAAGCTCTAAAGGTACTCTCCGAAATATCTTATTCACTACTACAGTTTGACCTAGTGGGCTTACTACATTTATCTCCCTACTGGATAGTTCAGAGGCTATTCCTAGAGATTCAACTACTCTACATGCAACATAAGAATGGGTCAAGCCCACATCAATCAAAGCAACATAAGGCTTGCCAAATATAAGGAACGTACCGGTTATGACGTCCGGCGCGTCTTCATCCTCCCTTCGATGAACCGCATAAACCAAACCCGTTACCTGGCCTCCGTGTTACCAACACCTCGGCCCGGTGTTCCCCGTCCTCTACCTAGCACCGTTACCTCTACCATTCGAACCACGGCCTACCGAGGCTATTGCTCACCCTTCCACTGGTTAGGACCTTGACTTACTGGTTTTCCCCTTCGATTCTCATAGGACAATCCTTAATCATGTGGTCCTTAGACCCGCACATAAAGCATCCTCCCGTCTTCTTCCAACACTCTCCTAAATGCTTCTTCCCACATTAGGCACAAGTATGATATCGCCCTCCAAGCGACCTGCGACCTTATGCCCATCAACTCTAGGCCTCTTTTGCTCATTCCTAGAAGACCCTGAAAATTCAAAGCCCTCTTACGCCTATTCCGATCAGTGTTCCGCCTTACAGAATCTTTGATACCCTCGACTACCTTGGCCTTCTCCACCAACACAGTAAACTCCCACTCTTGCTGTGGAGCTATGAACAGTCTCAAGTCATCCCTCAGCCCGTCCCCAAATCGGACACACCGCTCATGCTTAGTTGACACTATGCCTCGAGCATAACGGCTTAGCCTTAGGAATTCAGCTTCGTACTCTACCACGGACTTGTTCCCTTGAACCAGCCCCAGAAATGCCTTCCTCTACGCATCAATGTAATGAGTACCAACATACTTCTTTTGGTATGCCATCTTAGCATAATCCCAAGTGAGTTCCTCAGCTGTAGCACCATCCCGAACCGTGAGCCACCATTGATATGACTCATCACGGAGAGGTGACACAAACCCTTTCAATTTTTTCTCGATAGTTAAATCGAGCTCATCCATAATCCGCTCAGTCGCCTCCAACCAATACTCAGCGGTAAAGGGTGCCACACCAGATACACCACGAAACACCTCCGCTCCGTTGGCTCGGAGTTGCTCAAGTACTGACTTCTGAGCTCTCATGCCTCCACCTACTCCAGCCACTCTTTCTAAAACCCGCATCGCTGTGACATGCATCATCCCGTCGATCTCGATATTCCACATTAGCGGCTGGCGGTGGTGGTGGCATTTCGTTTTTAGATCCTTGACCCGATCTAACGGGTTCCTACACTGTCATTCGGCCTCTTCCACGACCACGCACGTTACGACCACGTCCCCTTGAATTCATACTTCCAATTTACGTTTATCTGATTAAAGAATTTTATAGATTAGTTTTGTTCCACTGATTTATCATGTACAGTCTTATGTTCAATAGTTTTTAAGGGGTAGTTCTTTCGAATTCATTCACATACAGTCTCAAATCATTCATTCAATCACATACATGAACTTGTGTTCATTACAGAGAAATGTTGTAGTTGTTGTTGTTTATTGTTTTTCCACTACCCAAGGGTATTTCTGTAATTTTATCCTATAGGGGTATTTTTGTAATTTTACAAGCCAGGGTCATTTCGATAATTTTTCGCAAAATATGGTTCCTGGTGACTTTTCCAAACAAAGGTATTTTTAAAGATTTCTAATTTGAGGGTACTTCTGTAATTTTCCTATGTGAGGGTATTTTGGTCATTTGTACAAGTTAGGGGTAATTTGGTCATTTTGCGAATCAAGGTAACTTTTGTAAATTTTTCCAAATCAGGGTATCTTAATATTTTGTAAAAATAAAGTTTTTGGTTATTTTTTATAAGGTAAGAAAAATTCTTTAATAAAAATTGTGGGTAGTATAGAAATTTTATGAACCAAGGGCATTTTAGTAATTTTATTTTTCAACCAGGGTTATTCGGATAACTTTGTAAATCAAGAGTATTTTGGAAAATTTTAAAAATAGTTTTCCTACACATCAAAGGGGTAATTTGGTGATTTTAAAACTAGAGTTTTTATAAAAATATGGCTAGTCCCTCTCGGGTTTTAGTTATTGAATTTAGCTTGTGATTGAGTCCTCTTGGTTAGGGTGAACCGTCACTACGCACCAGGTAGGATTCGAGTGGAGAAGAGGTGAGTCACTAGGACTGCTTAAATACCAAGATCCCACCGAAACCAATCCTAGACATGCGCACAATGGTTGCCACACCCTAACTCGGCGACTTAGACACAGGTTTGTTTAATTGTGCATTAAAGTTTTATGTAATTCTCATGTTGGGGTAAACTAGTCTTAGGGTTTAATTTCTAGTCCACTAATCTACGTCCCTATATATTCCCACATACAATTCACAGAAGAGTTAGGAGTACTTAACTGGTGGACTTGGTAGGAGACTCGGTGCCATGCCGAAAACACCTTATTTCTTAGAAAAGTCCAATTTCAAAGAAAGAAAACATTTTGGACCCAAAAGCCATCAAGGCCGAGTTTTGAACCTGCTCGATACAAGCTGAAACACCGAAACACCCCAAAGCCCCGCCCACAAGCCCCGATTGAATAACCTCGGTTTAGGGGCTAGGTAATTTAAGTATAATTCGGTGTTGGTAGGTTTTGGGTGTGTTTGGAGGTGTTTTAGAGGTTTTAAGAATGCTCTGTAAAAGGGAAGGCTTAGGAAAAGTTTTAATTTAAGGGTTAAGAAATGGAGTGGGCTTTAGAGGGCTTAAGAAATTTATTTGGAAGGTTAAGGCACATGAAAGGTATTGGCAAAGTGGTTATCTTGTTGCTTGGGGGCTTTGGAAGGTGGCGCCTAAGGGAGTAAGGGTTCGAGTTCTTTCAGGCAAGAACTTTGTTTTATTTTTCCGTCAAGGATCGGGCTAAGTAGGCCTTAAAATAAATGTCCAAGTTGATGGACATGAAAGTCCAATTATGAATGGCTCTTAGGCGCTACTTAAGTATGAGGGAGGGAGGTCGCGCTTTGAGGGCCCTGAGTCGCATTATGGAGTTTTTTTATATGTGGTTATAAATTTGGAGTAGGAAGGGTTTAAAATTAAATGTGGGGCTTTATGGCATGAATTCAATATGGCCGAGTGGCTCTGGGCGTTGAGGAGAAGGGCACAAAGAAGAAGGTCCCTGTTCGAGCATGAGTGGTGCAGTTGGAATTTTATTTTTGTTTTGGTCTTTTTACAGCAGCTTGGTAAGTGATGGACGGCACATGGAGCTTCTTTAGATAAGGATTAGATTTTTTTTTTGAATTCTGGTGATAGGTAGGTGATAACTTTTGTTATTTTATTATTTTAGCTAATATAGGATTATTTTAGTTTAAATTAGAGATAAAGTATGGATAAAATAGTAAGGATTGGTTTAATTCAAATTAAATTGAATTAGTAGCTTGGTGGGTGTCGCATGTTGGCTTCACATGGGGTGGTGACCGAATGCTATAAATAGGGGTAGAATGCCAATTATTCTTTTAGTCTATTGCCAAAATTTGTATTTGTGTAGTTTAATTATTCACCCTTCCATATCTTGTTTTTTTTATTTTATTTATTTATTGTTAAGCCAAACCTTACCCTCCTAAGCATTCCCTATTCTCCATTTTAATTGTTGACCTAATACCAACATTCTCCTCTCATCTCTTTTGTTTTCTTTCATCACTTTGAAAGCGAATCTCCCTTTTATTGTCAAATCTTCCTTTTCCATTTGTCTTGATCTTGGCCGAATATTTGTGTGGGGTGATCTCGTTGGGCTATTTCTCAATCGGTTGGAGTGGCTAGCGTGAAGGAGCACTAAGGAGCTGTCGAATTTGGCTACTCAAGGTAAGGTGGTAGTAAGTATTTGGCCAAAGGGCCTTTTCCATGGATTTTGTATGGCCGATTCTAATGGTCTTGTGTATGTGGATTTTGGCAATTCCATTGGTGTTTCGGATTTAATTAAAAGGGTAAGTGGTTTGATATTCTACTTAGGCCATTGTTTGTGTTTTGTGTTGACCGAGTGGTGGCTATGATCTTTAGGCCAAATCGATGAAGCAAAGGGAGCCTTGGGATCTCAAGATTTGATAAGGATGTTATTAGGTGATCTAAATTCGATAATAGTAAATTATGACTTGTTGATTAATGGTGTGATTTCGATTAAGTCCGATGGATGCAAGTGCTACCAAGAGGGAAAGGAAAACTCCCATCCCAAGTTCAAGAAGAGATCGGTTTACTGCTGACGAGATTGGCCACCGGTGTGGGCGGCAACAAAAATGATAGGCGATAACTGTAGTCTCGCTAAATGATAGCGTCGGGATCGAGGGTTTAGAGCTTCAGATTATAAGGTGTGTGATTAACCCATCGATTTCTGGGTATATGATATGTATGCGATAGGTGTAAGTGTTAAATATGTGTTAATAAGTGCAGTGACTATGTGAACCGGATACCCTTAAAGGGTATGTCGATAAACAGGTTAGTATCAAATTTATTGAGATGTGGTTATTAATACGTGTATGTGAGTATGTCTATGAATATGAATGTATGCCTGAATATCATGTACATGCTTTATTCATTATGTCATTATATTATGTTACATGTGCATGGGTGGGTTTTTGAAAGAAGGTACGGGTGTACTTCGAGTACGTGGTTGATGTCAGCTTTGTGCTACATCGTGGATTGGCGCTGACTGAGGTCGCGTTGTGGATCTTTGCGATTTAGTTCGCGTGGTTACCTTGATTGATATCGGCTTTATGCCATATCGTGGCTTGATGGATTGCTGTGTGCTCCATCGTGGTTTGATGTTAGCTATACGCTACATCGTGGATGGCATTGGTTGCCTTTATGGAGGGAAAAGGAGAGGTGACTCGATAGTCCTCCGGTGTGTGGTAGGTCGTTAAAGGGTGTGTAGCGGATGGACCTTAGGATTGGGTCGGTTTCATATTGCATGGTTTTGTTATAAATTGATATGGAAATGGGCCAAGCCCAATATGGAATATGAATAGGTATGTTTTGAGAACATACGTGAAATGGGCAAGACCACCGTTGATCGTGGATCGATGAGAAAAGGGCTCAGCCAAAGGCTTGAATATGATTTGATTGTGGGCCAAGCCCGCATTATGGTAATGTCCGAATGATTATATTTATATGTTGCATTTGATAATTGGGTTGATTTGTGGCTAGCATGTGGGTGGATATCGGTGGTTTTAATTACACACCGAGTCCGTGTGACTCACCCAATTATTTATCCAACATCGCAGTGATTCGTGATTAATGGACCCCAAGGTTGAGAGGATGCAAGTTGTAATGGCCACTTTTATTTAAAGTGATCTATTTATGATTATTGAAGTTTATATTATACTTAGATATATTTTCTTCAAATGATTTATAATATAATAAATTATCATAAAGTTTTAATTTAAACCAAGCTTATTATTTAATAATTTTAATGGACACACTTTCCAAAAGTTAACAAAATTTTCAAGTTTATTCTAAAGGACTCGCATGCTTCTAGGAAAGACCATTCGAATCTTATTTGAAACTTTGCTAAAATTTTTCGTGTTTTGAAAAGCAGTTGATTAGGGTTTAAGTTGAAAACATAGAAATTTTTCAAAGATTTCGTTTTGTTAAAAGTTCGTGGTTATATTTCAAAACCATGAGTTACCGGTAAAAGTCGAGTCTTTAAAGTTTGTTAATTAAATTGAAAATCATTTGTATTTAAGATGTCAAAACATTTTTCATTTATTATTAAGAAAATTCTCTTACTTTAATTTGATAAGTATCGTGCCATAATAAAATAATTTAGGTGCATGCATGAGCAGTTAGTACTATAGCCTTATTACATCAAAAATAAACCAAAATAAAATTTAAAGTACTTAAATAAAATAAAATGTCCAACTCATAAAATTGTGCTTGAGCATGGTCACCACTAAGCTCCTGTAGGCCAGGTCCATTCTTGGCGTCACTGAAAAATATTCCCACAACGGGTGAGTCGAACAGACTCAATGTGTGCAACCAACACTAAGTCCCAATAGGTATGGCATATCAAATCATACATATTCATATAGCATTTAAATAAAATGATGCAATCCCGAACCCAAACTTAGATGCCATCCGCTACACATCACCCGTACCAGCCATCACACCGTGGGGACTACTAAGTCAACCCTCCATCCGCTACACACCATCGAAGGCAGTCGCTGCAGTCGACGTGCTCATTGCCCTTATAAAATTCGTGGCATAGCCACCAGATAATTATTTCGTGACATAAGTCACCACATTCAGATTTCGTGACATAAGTCACCACATTCAAATATTGGGGTATAAAACCACCAATTCACTTCCCCTTTACATATCACCCATATGCCCCATGTCAAACAAATCATGCAATATCATGCCTTATTTCACATTCTTATCAGTGTTGGCATATGTGCCATAATAGATCATATCACACTCATAGTAGGAGTAGGAAAATGTACCTGAGTACTTCGTACCATTGCATGATACTCTTAGTCACATCTTAACATATTCTTGTAACATATTAATTAAAACATAAGCGTAAATTAATTAAAGCTTAGTGTGGGGTACACACCTGATATACTTAGTGGGTTCACTCAAATCCCGAAAATCTGATCTAATGCTTTAGGTTCTAGTTCCTTGTTGCCGATTTGAATATTAATCAAATCCTGAAAATTTGTGATCTTCCTGCCCTCCAATCGGCCAATGCTAAATCACTTAACTTGGTTAGTTCCGGCTTTTGAACTAATAAGGAATAGATCTTAAAACACCAAATATGGCCTTGGCCGATTGTACATAAGTGCTTACCTTGCGATTTGAAATCCCGAAATCCTTGTATACCACTGTCGACTGCCTCTAAATATCCATAGTTAGATTCGGCTAACATAGTAACCAATATGGCTGAATATGCACCTTCACTTACCTTGTGATTCCAAATCCCAGAAATAGTCACGTAACCAAGGAGATGTCGAAATCCTACAAAGTACATGTTAGGTCCAATTCTAACATTAAATCTCAATAGATGGCCCTTGGCCGAGTATTATACGTGCCTTACTTTGGATGTTGAATCCCAAATAATCCTCCTTATAGTCGACTACTATGGAAATCCCGAAACCTTCCTCAAAGTTTCGGCCAAAGACATAAAGGGATTAGTTCCTAGATTTCGACAAGCCTAAAAGAAAAAAGAATAGAAATCGAATTTGATCTTACCCTTAGTCACCAAGTCGACAGTACCTTTGCCTGACACCACAGAGATTCGGCTTTGATGAACACTTAGAGGGTTTCGGCTTCAACAAAGGAAAGAAAAGAAAAAGTGTGGAGCCTTAGGAAGAATCGGCTATAAGGAGACTTTGAGAGAGATTTCGGATAGACTAAAAGAAGAGAGAATTGAGGGATTTGATTCTATGGAGAGAAAAGAGAAAACGAAAGAAGGATGAAATCTTTTTATGAAATTCGGCTACTCCCCTCTCTAATTTGGCCGAAAATCACCCTTAGGAAGAGTCCCCCATTCGGCCACTACATCCTTCCCTATCACCATCCTCATTTTTCTCCTCTTTTCTCTATTTATCACTTTATTTAAATTAATAAAAATCATCCAACATAAATCTCTTATCTTAGCCGAATTTTAGAGAGGATTAAACTCATCCCTTAAGTTCCTTAGTGTCGTCCATCTCCTTTGCTCCTTGCAGCAAATAAAAATAAAATTCCCTCTTTTGCTTCCCTTGTGATTCGAACCTAGGCCCCTCCTTTTTTCCTTGTGGCATCACTTACTAAGGCCCTAAGTGGTGCCTTGCAGCCACTTTACCAAGCCCAATTTTCTGTCACAATTCCTCTACTATTTCTTTTAAGGCCTTATCAGACTAGCTCCCTCTTTTAGATTTAAAATCTAATAATCTCTAAAGCATTTAACTATACACCAAGGTTCACAAAAATTCATAATGCACATCCACAACGCACATAAGCATGCTATTTCATATAATTAAGCAAATAATCCATAAGCCATAATCCAGGGTATTATAATGAACAACTATGTGATTTGTATATCCGTATCAAGTATGTTTGATATGTGCACTAAGTGTGCATGAAAGGTAAGTATCTATATGAACTTACTATGATGAATATGTGAAATGGAATGATGAGACAATATGTGAAAATGTGCTTGAATGAGTTATGTGTGAATGTGTTATTTGAGTTGAAGAGTTTTGGTATTATATGGCTAAGCATATGAGCCAATGAATATGAGATGAATTTGCTATGAGGACTATAAATGACATTCTATCAAATTTCATATGTGTATTATATGCTAAGTTTATTTGTATATCGCTTACTAAGCTTTTGAAAGCTTACTCTGTGTGTGTGTTTTATCTATTTTATAGATCGTCAAAGCTACTGAAGGCTCGGGACCGTCGAGGATCATCATCACACTACACAAACTCTTTTTGATACCTTTGAAATATGTATATAGCTAAATATGGCATGTATAGGCTAGTCATATTGGAATAAGTTTGAGTTATGAAAATAGCCATGTGATGTGGCTAGTTTAATGTTGATATTATGCATTTGTAAATGTGGTATATGATGTTGATTTTGGTATAATCCCATGGATATGAAATGGTCAAGTTCATGGTAAGCATATGAATGCATTATGAGTTAGTATGTTTGATCAAATGAATGGTATGATTAGAAAGGATATTGGGTGTGAATATTGATTATTTAGTTTGGTTTATCTTTGGATGTTAATTGTGCATGAAGTGAATTGGTGTGTAACTAGGAGAGATGACCCTAGTGTGGGTGGCATTTTGACCTTGCAAGTGGTTTGTTTTGCCAACACGGCTATGGCACACAGGCATGCCTAATGCCCGTGGGTATAAGTCAGTAGCTAGCCTAAGAGAACACGGCCATGGCACACAGACATACCAGGTAGCCGTGTGAGTAAAGTAGTATCTAGCATAAGAGTACATGACCATGGTGCATGGGCGTGCCTGGTGGCCGTGTAACACCCTGGTTCTAGGGGTTATGCATTTAGTGCCTAACTCAGGTGTTGGCATACTTCAGTGTGTGGTTGGGTGAGTTTTAGGGGGTGCTCACCCTTTTGGCCACCCTTTTCCCCATTTGTTCCCTTGGCCAAATTGTTTCACCATTCCCCTTGTGCTAAATTATTTCTTATTCTTCCCTTAGTCTCTTGCCGAAATTAAGTCAAAGAAACACCCTTTCTTTTCCTTTTATTTTGTTGAAGCCAAAATCGAAAGTTTGTGCATCTATTTTCTCTCTCTTCCTACACACTTCTCTTTATAAACTCTGCTTAAGCCAAAATCACCCCTGAAGGTTACCTTTGCCGAATATCCCAACTCCATCTAAGAGTCATTTCGAATCACTCTGTCATTCTCTCATTCTCTCCACTTTGGTTACAAGTCCCTGAAGCCGAACCCTAGTTCTTGTGGTGGCTGATTTTTGTTAGAGCAAAAGGGGAGTGGTTAGCAAGGCAAGTGTGAGATAGCTTTTTCTTTGATTTAGGATTTATGTTTGGCCGAATGGTCTTGGTGCTGATATTCTTGACTTGGCCGAATGGCCCTAGGTGTTCTCTATTATTGTGCTAAGACCGATTGTGGGAAAGGTAGAGCCTAACGCAGGAGACCTTTTCAGAAGGCGTATAGTCAGCATTTGCAGAGGCCTAAGTAGCATCCAGGATTCAAGTGGTTTTGGTAAGTAATTTTTAATAAAAGTTCAATACTTGGGTTTATGATGTGGAGGTTTAACCGGTTTACCTGATTAAGTGTGTTGATGGAGGCAAGTTCCAGTCAAGGAGGCCAAGGGAAAGTCCCTGTTTCGAAGTTTAAGAAAAGAACTGTCTCGGCAGTTCAAGATTGGCCACCGGGGTGTAGGCCAGCGTCAGAGTAGCAGTTTAGGCAGATCGCCGTAGTTTCGTTTAGCGATAGCATTGAGATCGAGAGTTTAGAACTCCAAGTGTTAAGGTGCGTAATTATCGCACTATTTTCCTGTAATGTGTATTGATGTATATGCTTGTGTATGATGTGTGATAGCCGGCCATAAAGGCTAAAGTGGTGGATACCCATGTTGGGGTAAGTGGTTAACAGGTTAGTGGTTCGTGATATTATGTTATTTATGGTGTATGCATGAGATGGTAATGAGCATGTGATTATACTCACTCTATATGTGGATTTGACATGATACGTTGACATATGTGCATGGGGGTTGGTTTGATCAAAGAAGGACGGGTGTACATAAATATGTACGTGGTCTAATGTTAGCCTCGTGCTACATTAGCACTTGATGATTAGCTGAGTGCTACATCAAGGGAGGTGTTGGCTTGGTGCCCATCTCAGCGGTTGATAGCTGAGTGCATCACCGTAGACGAACTATTGTGGGATCACTTATGTGATCGGTGGCTCAGCCATAGCCTTGTGCAGCAGGTCTGTCGAGGTACGATATGTGGGATCACTCGGTTGTGATCGGTGGACTAGCCACGACCTTGGGCAGGGAGTCTGCTAAGGTTGGTGTATTTGATGGACTTAGGTTGGGTTGGGTCATAATTGCATATCTATTGGTATGGACTGTGTGGGTATGGGTTAAGCCCATACGTGTGGAAACATATGTAATGATTATGCATCGAGTCGATGGACTCACCCAATTATTTTCTTAACCATTTCGGTGATCGTAAGGTTGGACCGGGTTTGGAGGGTGTGCAAAGGTGGCCATGCGAAGCTTAATTCCATGCAGAAAGGAAATATTTTAATTATTTTAAGCCTTCTTAATATTAAGTACTTGTTTAAGTATGGGTTATAATAAATTATTTATATGCTAAAGTTTAAATTGAACATTTTACAATAACAAAGTGTCACTTGTAATTTTAATGGACATGATTTTCAAAAGTTAGTATATTTTCATGTTTTACTCTAAAGTCACAAGAAGATTTTCAACCGTCTTTCCGCAGTGACATAACTAGATCCGGTCAAGGCTCGTGGGTCGGGTTTGGGAGTGTTACAGGCCGTGTGGATAAGTCAAAATACATGTTCTGTTATGGCACGGCCTGGACATACGGTTGTGTCTACTGGCCGTGGGAGACACACGGCCTGCCCAGGCGTGTGATCTTGACAGTTTTGAAAGAGTTTTAAATTTTTGAGAATTTCTGTATGTGTTTAGTTTAGTCCCGGCCCTACTCTAAAACATGATTAAGGTCTCATTGACCTATATAGAGGACACTTTAATTTTGATTGGTGAATTATTTTACTAAATGTTTGTAAAAGTTTCTCTTTCAATCTTTACTCTTTTGCCTGATGAATTACTATGAATAACAGAGGATACTGAATCTCATCCCACATGTATCTTGATGCCAATGCTACATCCTTGATATAGTCTTACATGAGATTTCTTAACTTGATACCAACGCCATGTCTTGACATGGACTTACACGAATTCTTCCTTGTGGGTTCCCTTGGGAACTTACCATTGTCATGTCTTGACATGGTCTTGCTTGGTAACTTTTCTTTGTCAATGCCAAGCCTTGGCTTGGGCTTACATGAAATCTTCCTTATTACTCACCAATTCCATGCCTTGGCTTGGACTTACATGGGATCTTTATCTGATGATAACTCCTCAATGCCAAGACTTGTCTTGGGCTTACATGACATCTTTGCTTGGAGACTCACCAATGCCATGCCTTGGCTTGGAATTACATGGGTCTTCATCTCATAATAATTCATCAATTCCAAGACTTGTCTTGGTCTTACATGACATCTTTGCTTGATTGCCGATGCCATGCCTTGGATTGGTCTTAAACGGACTTTCTTATCTCATGTGGTAGATTGAGCATCCTAGGTAATTCAACTTCAATTGGGACTTTCACATACATAATCTCGTTAATTTCTTTGTTTAACATACCATTAAACATTCTCATGAAAGTAATGTATTTTTAACAACATAACAAGCAATACAATGAAATTATTCATGAAGCTTGGAAACCATACAAACTTACCTCAATGTACAAAATGTATGTAGATATCGCAATTTAGTCCTCAACTTTGTTCTTACCTCAGTTTCGGTCCGGACTTTATTTTTCTTGATCTATAATAACAATTTAACTCATTTAATACTCACGTTGACTAAATTAACTCTTAACTCGTACTTTGGCAAAATTACCATTTTGTCCCTAAGCTTCTAAAGTGATTTTCATTCAACTTTCTTAAACTTCATGCTTAGCTAAATCATTTTCTTGACTATAGCAATATCAAATTCTTACTATTTACAAATGTATGACCAATTTCATATCTATTACAAATTAGTCGTTACTAACATTTTTCATGAAATTCACTTAGGAAAAGATGTTTATCTAACATCAAACTCTCATAATCTTCCATAAAACATCATTTTACAAGTATGTCATACATGGGTATTTTTATGGACATGCATTCTAGCTCAACTTATAGCCAAAAATAGCTAGTTCATGCTACGAGGACTCCAAAAATACAAAGAATATTAAAAACATGGCTAAGATGCACTTACTAGCAAGCTTCAAAAATTGAAGAATCCTAGCTATGGAGTCTCTCAAATTTTCGGCACAAGGAGGAAGAAGATGACTAAGATTTTTGTCATCTTCTTCCTTTTTAATCATTTAATTGATAAATGACCAAAATGCCCTTCTCACTAAATTTTCACAATTTACTAACTCATGTCCATTTTTGTCCAAAATTTAAAAATTGGGAAAATTGCTATTTAAGGACTTCTAATTAATATTCCAAAGCTATTTCATGCTAAAAGCTTCTAGAATCTCATATTTTGCAACCTTTGAAATTTAGTCCTAATGGACCATTCAAAGACAATTTCATAAAATTTCTTCATGAAACTTTCATACAATCATGCAAACATCTCTTAAACCTTAAAACTCATTTCACTAACTCAAATTCGTGGTCTCGCACCACTATTCCGACTAGGCCCTAAATTGGGTTGTTTCACCCTATGGGTGTGTTGATAGGTCGTGTATCCCTTACATTTTAATTGCGGAAATTGAATCGTCACACGGGCCAGCACACAGGCATGTGCCTAGGCCATGTGCTTCTTAAGGGATTGCTGACGTCATAAACAAAATACCCCTAGTGTTCACACACAAGTGAGGACACGGGCGTGTCTAGACCGTGTGAAGGACACGGGCTATTGACACGGGCGTGTGTCCGGCCATGTGGAAACCCCTGTGGGTTCGAAATAAAAATAAATTCTACACGGGCTAGGGACATGGGCGTGTGTGACCACACGGCCTACCCACAAGGGCATGTCCCAAGTCACACAAGCGTGTGACCCCTATTTAGGCAAAAATTTTCAAAGAGTGTTAAAGTTTCCGATTGAACTTCAAAACCTTCCAGATGTATGTTTAAGGCCTTGTAGGCCCATGATTTGTATGTTATGATTAAGAAAGAAAAGTTTTAAGTTGGAATGAAATTTTATAGCCCGAGATTACATGTTTAAGCAAAGTTAAGCATGGTAATGCCTCGTTTCTGGCCCCCAGCATCGGACTCGAGTAAAGGGTGTTACAAAGAGTTTCCTATAGCTTTTTCCATAATCGATAATATAACTCTCGGATGCTGAAATAATCATACAAAATTTTCATCATCGATCAAACACAATCTAAATAACATTTCTCTTTCTCCGAGGATAAAAGAAATACCGATACGGGACCCATAGTATCTTTATCTCAATATCAAGCCAATATCATCGTAGACTATAACAATCCTGATTGTATTTGTTATTTGGCCTTTCCCTGATGACAAAACAACATTTTTATCTTTCTTTGGATGAACAGACAAGCCACTACTGTGAGTTCTGAATGAAAACTCTCTGCATAAGCCTTGAGTTCCTCAGTACATGGATTCTATCTTGGAATATAAATATCAATAATTGGATCTGATCTAAAAATTTAGAGTCAAAACTCTGTTCATACTATATTCATTTAACTTATCACTTACCAACCCATTTCTGAGCTCTTCTGATTTATAACCGAAACTTTGGTTTAGCTTTCACTATAGCTAGAATTAGAGCACCATCAATAAGATAAATCTTGGGACAAATACTCACAAAGTATGTAAAGATTTTCATTCAAGCATCCCTAAGTATTTCAGCTTTACCTAGAGGTTAGTCGGTATTCACGCGCATTCTTTCAGTTAAGAGAAACCTAATCTGTATGTCCTTCTATCATGCTTTCAAGAATATAAATTCTTCATTCAGATTATTCGTCTATAAACCTATATATGCCCAACATCATTTTCGAACCATAGGATAAACATAAATACACATAGCTTAATTTACCTTCTAACTGAACCGCTCATTCTGATTGAAACAACCGAGTTAATTTTAATTATTCAATAACATCCCACAGTGATCACCTCTTCATGTTGTTATGATAGTTCAAACATACAATCTTTCATAGTTCTTTCAACATGCCAATCACATATATTTACTAACTGTATTAACTCAAACGAAACATAACATCTAGGTTGAACTCACTGATAATAATCAAAATTATCCGAGTGAAGAAAATCAATATACAATTTGAACTTGACTATCATAATCCACACTTTTGCCGATATAAACTTCCAAGATAAGCCATACATGAAAAATTAAACAATAAGGATGATAAGAAAATTGAGATGATGAAATTCGAGATATCATACCATTCTGAATGTCTGAGGACACCACTCATATGAAATAATAGACGATTCTTTAGAGAAAACTAGAAGAAAAAGAAACACTATTCATACATTCTGAAATCAATTGTAATAGAGATAAATATATTCCATACAGATATAAACAGAACAATAGCCAGAAGAAACAGAAGAATAGTTTCATATGAATTCACTGTCAACTTTTTATCTCAAACGTAATGGAATAGAATACCAATGGAAGATAGAGGAATGTTGATCATAAATCAATCAGACCAACGATGCTTTCATCAGAAAACGAGCAATTACATATGCCTCTAAGAATGTATGAATACATAGAATACCCAGAAGAGATAGTCCTAAATTACTCAACTGTAGCTATCATACTCAAACATGTTTACAATTCAAACATCATTCCTTAGACTAATTCTGTCATCATTAATCCCATAATATTTCATTCTTTAACAAAAATCAATTCAGAAGAATTCCCAGTAAGTACAGTCTTTAGACATCATACCTGAATGAGTCGATTAGCCGATATTAACTTCTTCTCTAACCGTGGCATTGTGCATTCCAAATAATCTTTAGAATAATTTGATATCTCTCTCATAACCGTCTTTGCTAGCTAAATCATTCCCATCTCTAATCACATCATTAATTATTCCACCACTGAAATCTTTGGTTTCCCCACTTGTGAGTTATTCAATATAAATCTCATGAACTTTGTCATATGACACTATACCGGTAAGGGGGTAAAGATTTTAAAGCCTTTAAATTTCTGACTCTCATACATACACGCATATAGCATAGCATTTAATATCAACACAATATCATGTATTTTGATTACACATCTCTAAGTTTCTCCTAATCATGAACACTTTTTCAAATATCTTAGTAACACATTCAGCATTATCACATATGAATATCAACCAATCGTAATAAGCTTATCTCAAAATAAATTTTCACCTTATTTACTACAAAAATTCACTCTGATGCATCGAAATGCAATGTTCAATCGGAACGATAACATTTTATCCATATTACTCAACTTGTGATTAATCCATTGTATCCATTAACACATACATATCATCGCAAATCACAAAGATCAATTCAAGTAGATCAATATATTCACTAAGTTATACGAACTTACTTATCCCCTTTCAGCATTATCGATGGTAGCTCGGTTGGAAAGCATCTCTACTTTTACAAAACAATCTCATCGGAGTCAGGAGATATCATACTATCACAGTTAACATATGGCATGATAGCTAGACACTTGCACATGCTATGTTAGTCTGAGAATCGACTAAACCATAGCTCTGATACCACAAATGTAACACCCCTTACTTGAATTCGATGTCGAAATAGGGTACCAGGCATTACCGGAACACATACACTTTACCATTCACATCATGCAACTTAACCAATCACATTTACCACTCATGCATCATCATAGACTTATAACATATTAATTATTAGTCACATTAAACGGCCTTATACAACAATAACCATCAAATAGCATAGGCCAACATTCTATGTAACACCCCTAACCTGTATCCGTCGTCGGACTTGGGTTAAGAGGCATTACCGGACAAACGGAATCTTTTACGGACATATTATGGTATAATTTGTCAAATCCAATTAAAGTGTCCCTTAGATAGGTCAACAAGACCTCAAGCATGCTTTAGAATAGGATTGGGACTAAACCTAATCCATACGAAAATTCTCAAAAATTTAAAAAATTTTCTAAGTTACAGAGGTCACACGCCCGTGTGTCTAAGCCGTGTCAAAACACGGCATACATATTGACTTGTCCACACGGCTGTGGACACGCCCGTGTGCCTCACCCGTGGTTGATCCTGACTTGTACCACACGGCCATTCACACGCCCATGTGTCCAGCCCGTGGTTGATCTTGACTTGTTTTGAATTACAACCATGAGGGACACGGTCGAGCCACATGCCCGTGTGCTCAATCGTATAGGCACTTATAGGCCATTTTCAAGGCCAAAATGCCACCCACACAATTGGGTCATTCCTACAAGCACAATTAAGCATCTTTCCATGCATCATTAACAACCAAAACACACCAAAATGTTCATCATATCATCATATTTAATCTTTTCATCATATCATCATATTTAATCTCATCTCTAAACATGCTAACCTATAAGCCATTTAATTCAACCATTCCACAAGTATAACATAGTTCATTCATATCATACTACAAAACTAAAGCATCATCTCATCAAAGATATTTCTACATTGAATCAACAAACTTACCACAATTTTTACCATTTCATAGACATATAATCATACCAAAACCAACTTCATATACCATATCACTCATGCATATTACAAACATTTATCTAGCCACATCACATGGCTATATATATACATGTCTCAAACATACTCCAAACCAACTAGCCTATACATGCCATATTTAGCTATTTACACATTCAAAAGTACCAAAGTTGAATTTGATAGTGTGCTGATGATCCTCGACGGTCCCTGAGCCTTTCGTAGCTTTAACAATCTATAAATATAGCAAACACACACACAAAGTAAGCTTTTCAAAAGCTTAGTAAGACATATACAAATAAACTTAACATAAAATATTCATAAGCATAGCTATTTGAATTCATTAACATATCTTCATTTCAAGCACATAAATAATCTCTTTGGCTCACTTGGTTTGCCATTGCTTACAATTCATCATATCTCAAACATATATATATCTCAAATATTCTTTTGCAATAATGCACATACTTACTCATCTTTTATGCTTATACAAAGCATACATATCAATGTACTTGAAACGGATGTACAATTTACATAGTCATTCATTTCTCGAACTTGCCCGTTGAACCGTTCGGAATTAAATCAGATACTCAGAGTGGTCCGAATAGTCGTACAATGCCAACGTCCCAGACGTGGTCTTACATGTAACCAAATATCAATGCGACTGTCCCATACAGGGTCTTACATGAATCAATACGATGCTAATATCCCAGACATGGTCTTACACATAAATCTCATATCGATGCCAACGTCCTAGACGTGGTCTTACACAAAATCTCGAATCAATGCCAACGTCCCAGACATGGCCTTATATGATATCGAATATCGAACACCTATGTCATGACATATACTATCCTATCTATCCCTAGGTTCAAACGGGACTTCTCGAACACTGATAACTTGTCGATATATGCATAAACTCGGATTTCATATACATTCCATCTCAATGGATATTCATAGAAATTCAAATCTCATATATGTACATATAATTCAATTCAAATACATTTATTTGTATATCGACTTACCTCGGATTCAGATATTCGATCAGATTCGGTTATTCGACTACTTTCGATTTCTAGCGATCTAAGTCCATTTTCTTCGGTTCTTAATCTATACATATTCAAATTTAACTCATTTATTCACCAAAATATTCAATTCAATCCAAATACACATATTTAGGGCAATTTACAATTTAATTCTCACATTTTCACATTTGGACAATTTAGTCCCTATTTCACAAAATCACAAAATACACCAAACTTCATATTACCCATGCCTAGCCGAATTCTCAAGTAGTTCATACAAGTCCCCACATTTCATTTATTTCACAATTTAGTCCTTCAAAATACTATTTTATCAATTTAATCCAAAATACTCAATTTCATAAAAAATTCAAAGACAAACTGTGTTAATCTAACACATATATTCCATATTTCATCATCAAATATTTCAATGCTCATGTGTTCATCAAAGACACATTTCAAAAACATCATCAATTCTCAAAATTTAAGCATGGGTTTCAAAGTATTCGAAACAACAATTACAAAAACGTAGAAATTATCAAAAACCGAATAATAACTAACCTTGAATCAAGCTACCACCATGACCGAATATTCAAGTTTTCAACCTAAGTTTTTCTATCCTTGTTTCAGTAGCCAAAAAGATGAAAAAATGTTTTTATTCATTAATGTTTTGTATATAATAACAAAATTTTCATTTTACAATTTTAACCTTTAGTAATAACATTATAAAACATAGTTTTCAAGGTCATTATTGACCATAACCGTCCACTATCAATAATAATAAGCTAATTGCCTATTAAGGACTTCAAATTATTAAGACATCAACAATTTGGTACTTTCACATTTAACCATCAAATTTTCATTTTAGGCGATTAAGCCCTTTTATCAAATTAACCTTACAAACAAACAAATTAACTCACGGAACTTTAGCACATGCTTAGTCATACACAGTAAACATAGAAAATAATATTAAAATATTTTTTAACTCAGATTTGTGGTCCCAAAACCACTATTCTGACTTGGGTCTAAACCGAACTGTTACATTCTAGGCCAACTCATAATAACATATACACACATAATCAAGTCCCTAGACATGCTATAGACTTAAAAATACTTGAATAACGTTGATACAATACCAATCACTAACTTGTTAGTGTGATAGGATCTCCGACGACCTCCAACTCGAGCTAGCATCTGTGACACTATAGGAAAAAGGAAAGGAAGGGGGTAAGCTATATAGCTTAGTAAGTTAGCATGTAAATAATAAGTAATTAATTATTATGTTTTTACCAATCCTCACAATATGTTCTGAAGGTAATACAATCATAATTGCACAAAATTTCACTATTTACTTATGTTTATCTCAAGCTATCTACTTGCATCATAGTCACTAAATTATTAATATCTTGAGCTAAAAAACTCTGAATTAAGATCTGCTAATTTTACTTGAAACTAGACTCACATATCTTATTATTGTAAAATTTTAGAATTCTTGGTTTAGCCAATAAGTATAGTTTATTCTTTAAATTATCCCCTCTTTCTCTATCTGATAGTTCTTACCCCTCTACACTAAAAATTAATTATCTCATCCTACAGAATTTTGATAATGTTCCTGTTTGTTTCTATTGAAAGTAGACTTATTAAGAAATTTAATCATATAAATTATAAACAATAATTATTTTAATAAAATTTTAATGATTTTCCAAAGTCGAAACAGGGGATTCTGACATCACTTTGACCCTGTCTCACAGAAATTCCAATATCACAAAATATTAAATTATTTTGTTTACACCGTTTCTTTTATATGAAAATATACTCATTTAGATTTAATTTCATATCAACCTCTAATTCGATTTCCACCATTTTTTTGTGATTTTTCAAAGTCACACAACTACTGTTGTCCAAAACTATTTTGTTGCTAAATTTACTCTTTCATAATTTCACTTACTCCATTTCATCTGACCGAAGGTTCGACCAAATATCGAGCACATTGCTCATAAATTTTCACACTTACACCTGCACTTTTTCATCACATAGTCATATTCAATTACGCTTAGTCATTACATGATCACATGTATTTTCACTTAGTCAATTTCCCGTTGAACTCATCGGAATAATAACAGATACACGGTGACCTGCACATAGTACCACCCTTGCTGCTGAAGCTATCTGGTGCACATAGTAGCCTGCACTTAGTACTACACATGTGACCAAAACCATCACTTACACATAGTGTCCTGCACTTAGTACCACACATGTGATCGAAGCTATCGAGTATGCATAGGAGCCTGCACTTAGTACCACACATGTGATTGAAGCTATTGGGTACACATAGTAGCATGTACTTAGTACTACACACGTGACCTAAAACCATCTCGTAGCTCTCTTGTACACATAGTGGCCTACACTTAGTACCACACATGTGACCTAGCTACCTCATTCGTATATTTTCTATTCCGAATGTTCAACCAAGAATTCTCACTTTTCAACATTTTACCAAGTCATCCATAATCAATCATAATTCATAATTTACATAAAATAATTACTCCATATTCAACCATATCTCATATAATATAACAAAATATTAAAACATAAAAAAAAACAATGTATTATTTACATACAAACTTACCTTGGTAGCACAACCGGTGAAAAGAACTTATTCCTCATATTCTTTGTTTTTCTCTCGTTCTAAGTCTGAATCTCATTTTCCTTGATCTATAACAACACATTTAACTCATTTATTCATCCTGCTACTCAAATTAGCCTAAATTCACATTTTGGCAAAATTTACATTTTTCCTTTAAACTTTGTCATATTTACACTTTTTCCCCTAGGCTCGTAAAATGATTTTTATTCAATTTCCTTGTATTTTAAGCCTAGCAGAACCATTTTCATAACTACAACAGCCCACAATTTCCACTAAATAACAGTTTTAAGACAAATTTCATAACTTTTACAAATTAGTCCTTTTAGGCATTTTTACTGAAAATCACTTAGTAAAAGTCGTTTCTCTAACCATAAACATGCATTTTCTACCATTAAACACAAAAATAAAAACATATTCATCATGGGTCAAAACCCTAGACTTTAACCATGTCTTAAATTAGTGGTAGAAATAGATAGATCTTGTTACGAGGATTTCAAAAACGTAAAAATCATTAAAAACGGGGCAAGAACAGACTTACAATCGAACTTGGAAGCTTGAAAAACCCTAGCCATGGTTTCCCCTTGCGAAACTCGACCATGGGTTGAAGATGAACAAAAATTGGCTTTTAATTTTGTTTTTAATTCATTTTAATTACTAAATGACCAAAATGCCCCTAACTTAAAAATATTCTACTTCACCTGTTCCATGTCCATTTTTTTCCAACAAATTAACCAATGGTCTAATTACCATTTAAGGACCTCCAATTTAAAATTTCATAACAATTGGACACATCTATCATGTAGAACTCAACTTTTACACTTTTTATAATTTAGTCCTTTTGACTAAATTGAGTGCCCAAACGTCAAAATTTTCGAACGAAATTTTCACGAAATCATTTCGTGAAATCGTAGATTAGAAAAAATAAATTTTTTATGCCGAATTTGTGGTCCTGAAACTACTATTTAGACTAGGCCTAAAATTAGGCTGTTACAACCTGTCGGCTAAATCCTATTTGTAACCTTTGCCTTATTATACCCATTTCAAGAAATCACCATAATCCATCGAATTTCAAAATTTAACCGAGTCATGATATTTTATCAATATTTCCAACTTGTAATTATTTCATTATGTATATCATCACATACATATTATCACAATCACACTATTCATCTCAAACATATTAACGTACCAAATTAAGTTACACGAACTTACCTTGACAATTGTTCGGGTTTGAATTCCAACTAATCCAAAACTTTTGTTTCCTCGATCTAATTCTGTAGTTGGTCTTTTCGGGTCTATATAAGCAAATTTAATTATTAAGTCATCACATTTTACATATATTTGCATTCTACTACATCTTAGGTAAAATTACTATTTTGCCCCTACTCTTTTCAAAAATTCCAATTTCGTCCCTAGGCTCGAAAAATGAAATTCATACAATCTAGTCCTCATTCTAAGCCTAACCGAAATTTAATAACAAATTTTACAGCACACACATTTCACAATTTCAAAATTTTCCATAGGTTTTACCACTTTTTCATTTTAGTCCCTAAATCAAGTTTTCATCAAAAAATGCTTTGTAAAAGTTGTTTATTTATCAACTATCTTTCATTTTATACCATAAATTTCAAATTTCCAGCATTTACATCCATGGAAAAGTTTCTACACTTTGTTATCTTTTCAAATAAATCCCATAAATAGAAAGATTAGGCTATCCCGATTCTAAAAATATAAAAATCATTAAAAATGGGACTTGATTTCATACCTTTTCAAGCTTGGTAAGTTCTCTTCCTCAAACCCAAGGTTTCCATAGAAAATATTGAGGAAGAATATAAATAGAAAACATGATAATTTCTTTTTATTTTTCTATTATCTTTTTAATTTGTTGATTTCTAATTTAGTCCCTAGCCATTTTTAATTTTTCCATGGTTGAGTCACCAAGAAAAATCTACATTTTTCTTAATGGTCTAATTACCATATAAGGACCCTCTAGTTTTGAATTCCATAGATATTTAATCCTTATAGCTTCTAGAGTTCAACTTTTACATTTTATACGATTGAGTCCTTCTCGTAATTAACACTAAATCTATAAAATTTTGTACCAAAATTTTCACATATCATATTTATCATAATACAGACCATTTAATAAAATAAAATAAAATTATATTTTTGGGTTGGATTTGTGGTCTCGAAACCACTATTCTATTTTCACCAAAATTAGGCTGTTACAATTCTTGTGGCCAATGTAGCTTTCCAAATTCAGCAATAACGACTTGGTCGGGTTCAAGGTGTTACATATTACCTCCTCTTTGGTTTCCTCCCCCTCTCAGATTCGAGTGATTTCTCTATCTAGGATTGTATCTATACAAATAGGGATTTCCACCCTTATTTTTGATGTAGCTCACATCCTCGTTAAGATTGTTAATATAATGGAAGAGTGTTTTGTCTCCTCCATAGATAGCTGGTGCATTCTTTTTAGCCTCTATTTAGTTGATTCTATCTACTAACTATGGATATTTGTCATCTTCCTAGACAATATTCACCGTAGATGCTCTTTGGCCAAATGTATATCGTTCAGGTGGCCACTGGCAGGAATTCACTAACATATTTTCTATTACTTTTTATACATTCTCACACATTCTGTTCATTAAGGCTCCTCCTGCTGCTCCATTTAATCCTTACCTCGAATGCACATCCAACCGCTGTAGAAAATTTATAGTCATAACCACTCAAGTATTCCGTGGTCTTTAGCATCTTAAAATGCTCACATGCTTCATAAAAGCTTTCCCCTTCCAAATGCTTGAACATCAAAATTTCCATTCTTAGTTGGACCATCTTCCTAATAGGGAAAAACTTTTGTAGGAATTTCCCTGTGAGTTTGTCCCAAGTCATGATTGATCCTTGTGCCTAGGAGTCTAGCCAAGAAAATACGTTATCAATTAGTGAAAAGGGGAACAGCCAAAGATGAATAGGATCATCAGTGACCCCATTTTATTTTAAGGTATCACAAAGCTGGAGGAACCATTTTAAATGTTAACTCAGATCCTCTTTCATTATTTCATTAAACTACAAATTATTCTAGATTATCTAGATCATAACTGGCTTAAACTCAAAATTATTGGTTGTGATAGCTGGCGTGTTCTACTCCCTTGAACCATATCCAGATTCAGTAGCGCATACTCTCTTAAAGTCCTCTTGTTACATGCCATGTTTATTTTACAGGTAGTTGTAGTAGTGATGGTGGATCTTCTGGATCGTTATTGTTAGCCTCGTCAAATAGCGAATTCTCGCATGGTGGTGGATTCCCTCCAGTAGGTAGTCATAATCAAATTTGGGCATGGGTGATTAGCTCGCTTTGGTATTCATAATCAACTATCATCTTGGGTTTCCTTGTTCAATCAACTAGTTAATACCACGGTAGGATCTTCCGATACATCCTCTAAAATGCTGAGTCGGCAAGAACTATGATAAACATCGATTTATACATATTTTAAACCTATGCTTGGCTTATTTTGGATGAATTTTCATTAGATTTGATGAATTCGATGCTCCTAATCCCTTAATTTCATGTTTTACACTCAGGAGAGCTTAGGGAGTCAAAAAGAATAATAAACGGGCCAAAACGAGACAAAATGGGCCTACCTATGAAATCAACACGGCCTGGACCAATGAACACAGTCGTGTATTACGAGCAGGATCAAACACGGCCTGGATCAACGTACACGGGTAGACCATACGGCCGTATCTGGCGAGCAAAATTGAGCACGATCTAAAGAGTCGAGCACGGGCATGTTACACAGGCGTGTCCATGCCATATCAAAGTTTAATTCTATTCGGAATAGACCACTTGTGGGCCAAAAGAGGTGTTCCAAAGCCTATATAACCACCCTAGGGGGCAACTTAAAAGAGGACGCCAACTAAAAGGCAGAAAATACTCGAAGACAGCCGTCAAGAGTAGCTCGAAGAAGAATCTCCATCAAGTCTGAAGATCTCCCATCAAGTTCTTTAGAAGTTTTTGGGTTTTCTTATGTTTTGTTGTTTTCCTTATTTTAAGATGTTTCCCCCCATTAGTATGAACTAAATCCCTTAGATACCTAAGGGGATGAAACCTAAGATGGATCTTATTACTATTTGATTTATAAAATAAATACTTGTTCTTATTCTTAATTGTGAGTGCTTATTCTTGTTTTGATAATTCAGGTTATTGATTCAAGTAGAATGTGCTTATTCAGAGGTGCAAAAGACCCTGTTTAAGAGTAGATCAATACAATTAAGCCGAGTTGATTGCAACCCTAGAAATAGGGCAACAATAATCTGTCGAATTAGAGTCAAATCTAATAAAGGGATCCATAGATCAAGTTAATGCAACAATAAGGGTTTGAATTAGAAAGAAATTTCAATTAATCAACCTAGAGTTAGTTATTTTTAGTCTTGAAAGAGATATTAACATAAATCAGGGATTTCTACGGATTAAGCAAGTGAATAAATCATATGAATCAAAAGTAATAAATGAAGTCTAGTGGATTCTTCCTTAGGTATTGCCTATCTCATATAAGTTGTCTAAAAGTATTTTCCTAATTCTTCCACTATCGTTTCATATTAAGTTTTTATTTTAAAAGAAATCACTCTAATTCTTATGCTAGATAATAAAAAGATAGTAATTACTAGTACTCTTGGTCCTTGTGGACACGATATTACCGGTCTTACTAGAACTACACTATAAATGATAGGTGCACTTGTCTTTATTGTGATCATAGTTAGTTAGAGACACACCAAGTTTTTGGCGCCATTATCGGGGACTAAGATATTACGAACACTAAATTTTTATTACCTTAGCCATTGTTATTTTATTAAAATTTATTTATTTTATTTATTTATTTTTTTACTAATTTTTCCTTTTATTTGCTTCTGGCAGATAACTCTAGTTTATGACTAGAAGAAACCCGTCAGGACCATTACTTTACTACAATGATATAGAAGGTACCGCTTACAGAAATTGAAAAGAAATAAGGCAAAGCTTATAATACATAGAAGAAGAGCAAGAAAATGAAACCAATAATATTGAAGAGATTACTGATAATAATTTGCTACCCCCTGTAGTTGTCGCAAATCCGGTAAATCAAAATCTTGCTCCACGTACTATGCATGATTATGCTAAACCTAATTTAACAGGAACTGAATCAAGTATTGTTAGTCCTGCTGTTGCTACAAATAATTTTGAACTAAAACCTAACACTATTCAGATGATTCAGCAATTTGTTCAGTTTGATAGTTTTCAGGATGAGTTTCCAAACAATCACTTGGCAAATTTTCTAGAATTCTGCGACACTTCCAAAATAAATGGCATTTCTGATGATTCCATTCGCCTTTGGTTGTTTCCTTTCTCATTGAGGAATAAATCCAAATAGTGGTTGAACTTATTACCACGAGGATCAATCACTATATAGGAACAAATGATCGAACATTTTTTACTTAAATATTTTTGTAGGCTAAAATGGCTAAGTAGAGGAATGTTATCTCTTCTTTTGTGCAGATGGATTTATAAACACTTTATGATGCATGGGAGAGATACAAGGATCTACTGAGAAGATGCCCTCGCCATGGGTTACCTTTGTGGCTATAAGTTCAAACCTTTTACATTGGTGTGAAACCCTCAACTAGGCAGTTGATTGATTTAACCACCTAAGGAACCCTAAATAATAGGACCCCTGAAGCGGCTTATGAGTTAATAAAGGAGTTAGCACTGAATAATTATCGGTGGCAAGTTATGAGGACAAAGCCAACAAAAGCCGCCAGTGTTTTCAACCTCGACATAGTGACCATGCTATCAAACCAGGTAGAATTGTTAAATAAAAACATTGATGGTTTGTGTGGTTCTTCGCAGGTACCTCTAGTGATGCAGTGCGATACAAACGGAGGAGGGACGAACAATACAAAATACCCACCCTACAGCCCTTGCATAGAAAATGAACAGATCAACTATATGGGTAACAATTTTAGACCTCAAAATAACCCTTATAGTAACACTTACAATCCAGGTTGGAGGAACCACCCAAACTTTCCATGGGATGGCCAAGGAAATCAGAGACAACAACCCTCTCCAGGCTTTCAACAGCAACCCTACCTATAAGAGAAAAAGCCAAACCTTGAGGAGATGCTAATAAAATTTATCGCGGTGTCAGAAACCCTTTTCTAAAACACCGAAACAACACTCAAAAATCAGCAAGCATTGATTCAAGGGCTCGAGAACCAATTAGGACAACTTGCTAAGCTTATATCTGAACGACCACAGAAAGCTTGCCAAGCAACACTGAAACTAACCCAAAGGAGAAATTCCTGCCATTACTGCTCACGATAGTGAAGGGTTAGATGAACCAAAATTGAGGCAAGAGAATGTGGTAGAGGAAGGTAAGGTTGAGATAAGCCATGATAAACCAAAACTGGTAAGTACAAAATACCAACCTCGTGTGCCATATCCTAATGTGACAAAGAAAGACCGTATAGATGAACAATTCGGTAAATTTGTTAAACTCTTAAAAATTTACATATTAACTGTAACGCCCTAAAATTGGGCCTAGTAGAATTTGGCCTATTAGGCCTTGGGCGTAGGAGCGTTTAAAATTTTTAAAAACATGAAACGGCATTGATGGAAGTTGGACCTATTAGGTAAGTGATTTTGGAAGGTTACAGAGGTTCCTATGAAGTCCGGGTCCAAGTTAGGCCATAGGAAAAATTTAGGTTTTTGGCTCTTTAGGGGAGAGGGCTACTAAAAGTAGGACTTAAGTAAAATTGGGTGTGCTTAGGAGACGCAAGTGGAGTGTGTGGTGTGGTGGCTATGGCGTCATTGGTAGAGTAAGACTTAAGTAAAACTTGGACTTTGGCCCATAGATTTATATTTAGTTGTGCATGATGTTAGACACAAAAAAGTGAGTGGTCTAGTGGCAAGGCATCATTAAGGGTGCAAGGGAGCTTGGGTTCGAATCTCATGAAAAGAAGGGAAGTATTTATTTTGTAGATTGGACGGCCAGAGTTTGAGTTGGATTTAAACTCTGATGACGGAGGGATCCCACATCGAAAAGATAGCAAGAGGGAAGGTGAGAAGCTGGCTATATATGAAGCTGTCTATGAGAAGAGGAAGCATACCTTGGTGGGGTTTGGGCATAGGAGCATTCGGATTGTGGATTAGCTTCAAACTCCTATCAGGTGTGTATTCTCTCTACTCTAGCTGTAGAGCGACAAATGCCGAAATACCGGCCACACGACAATGGTAGCCACATGAGCGTGCAAGTGCACATGTGGGAGCTTCAACGTGATAGTTGAGGCCAGCTTGAATGTTCTTGTGCGTTTAGGCTATTTGAGCCACGACAATGGGCTGAAAGGGCCAAGTGGGCCCAATGGGCCTATGGGCCCATATGAATAAATTGTATGATTGTGTAGTAGATAGTGAACTGGACTATGAGAATCTCGTATCTATGGCTAAATTTGGGCTAAGTGAGCCACACGAGCGTGTGGGCCCAAGTGGGCCGAATAAGGGGCCTCGGGCCCATTTATGCTATCCGAGTCGCTCGAGGCAGTAGTAGGCCTTTGAAAAGGCTGTTAAATGCAAAATTACCAAAGTACCCTCGATGGGTAAATTATCAAAATGCCCCTAGTTTTCAAAATTATCGAAATACCCCTACTTTGTAAAATACCGAAATACCCTTAGTTTGTAAAATTACCAAAATACCCCTGGTTTGCGAAATTACCAAAATACCTCTGGTTTGCAAAATTATCAAAATATCCCTGGTTTGTAAAATTACCAAAATACCCTTGGTTTGTAAAATTACCTAAATACCCTTGGTTTACAAAATTATCGAAATACCCCTAGTTTGTAAAATTACTAAAATGCCCCTGGTTTGCAAAAATTATCGAAATACCCTCGATGGGTAAAATGACCGATATGCCCCTAAAGGGCAAGATGACGAAAACACCTCTATGGTTATTCATGTATGCGATTTATGATTATTATGGTATGTTTATTATTGTATGATGCATTCATGTGTTATTATGTTGTATGGGAAAAGGGATTATTTATATGGAGGAAGTGCTAATAGGATCGCATGGTCGCTTAACGACTGTGGATCCACCGAAGGCTTTTTAGCCACCGAGCAGCCATGCTGCAAGAATTAGTGCCATAATTGGTGCTACATAAGGAGTGTACGGATGAGTGGGTCGATTAAATCCCCACAGGAGTGTACACTTGGACAGGAGACGGAGTGCAGGGTTGATATGGGCATTAATGCATTGCATATATGGATTATATTATTAAGATGGGCTTAGGCCTAGATATTTATGATATGTGACATATGATATGGGTTAAGGCCCAACCGAGGCTATTTTGGGCTGAGGCCCAATTGCCACCATTATTGTAATAGGCGTCGACCGAATTGTTGTGATGCATGTTTTTACTGATGAGGGTTGTACACACTAAGTTTTCGCAAACTCACCCCCTCTTTTTAATTTTTCCAGGTAACCTTCAATAGGCTGTTCAACGTATTGGAGGACTTAGAGGTGGCCACACTATGAGCAGTTTTGGATTTTAGTATTCTACTTTACTTTATTAAATCATTTTTTTATTGGGTTGTAATAATGCCTCTCTTAAATTCTAGTATAGTTTGGGATTTTTAGTTTATTATGTTTTAAATCTGCTCAACATTGAATCGCGGTTTTCCAAAACAATATCTATTTTCAAAACACTACATTTTCACAACCAAGTTGTAAATATCACGTTTTATAAGTCAGTTGTTTTGAATTAAGCTTCCGCAACGAACATGGTTTTGAAGGTAATGACATCTTAATAAATGTCGATTATTAATAATAATCGCAAACTGAGACTTTAGTTTTTAAATATCAAGAGGGGTTTTCAATGAAAATGCAGTTTTTGAAAAAAAATACCTCAATGTGACACGCCAGATTCGAGCCTAACTTCTAGGCTGAATTTAGGGTGTTACAAAATTACCAAAATACCCCTGAAGGATAAATTCTCAGAATACCCCTCGAGGGTAAATTACCAAAATGCCCCTGAAGGGTAAAATTACCAAAATGCATTGCGTATGTAATATGTTGCATGGGTTGGGATTGATGATGATGCAGGAATGTTGTGTTAGGTGGCTCGCCACATTACATTCAGTGGCTCGCCACATTTCATCAGTGGCTATGCCACGTATATTTTGTTATCTTGGTGGCTCCGCCACAAATTCTGTGATTAGTAGCTTGTCTACCATATTGGTGTATTGGGCTGGGTGGGTTGACTTGGTCTTCACAAGTGTGTTAGGCTGGTACGGGGGCGTGTAGTGGATGGAATATTGGGTTTGGCTGCATACTTTGTCTGCATTATTATGTTCATAGGTCTAAGGCCCATATTATTATTGAATAGAGCTTCGGTCTAGTCTGCTTCTTATGGGTTCAGGCCCAGTTAATAATCGATTAGGGGATTACACACTGAGTTATCGTAACTCACCCCTCTACTTTAGCCTTGCAGGTGATCCCAGCGTTGAGGATTTGGAGCTGCGGAGGACTCTGTGGTGGCCATACATTGGAGTACTACTCCCAAACTTTAGTAAATTTTCATTTTGCTTTATTTTGAGATTTATTTTAATTTGGGTTCTATCTTTTGTAAAAAGGCCTTTTAACTTTATTTTTTTTTGAAACTTTCTTTCCCGCTATGATTTATTACTAAAGGATTAACATGGAGTTTTCATAAAATGTTAACAAATAGGTTTTTTCCAAAATATCACGTTTTTGGAAATTATTGAATCCAACTCTTGCTATAAACAAAGTTTACGTAGACAATAATAATAACGTTTTTACAAGAAAACCATAAAAACAAATCTGAATTTCACAAAGAACAAAGCTCAAAGTTTCAAAAAGATAACGAACTTTTTAACGAACGTGCAATTTTTAAACAACCTTTCTATGTGACATGCCGGATCCGGTCATAACGTCTAGGCCTGGTTTGGGGTGTTACATTTTGTGGTATCAGAGCCAGGTTACAAAACTCGTCTGTGGAATGGGTTCAAAAATGTTTTTCAAAATTTGTTTGAAATATGATTTAGAAAATATATATCTTTATTAGAAGTATGGCATCCCGAGTCTCCGGCACCAAATCCGTAAGTCCTCTTACTTTAACTGATGATGTGATAAAATGACTGTAGGGAGAAAACTACTAGAAATAGTGGTAGTACACTTTAGTTATAGGAGCTAAGACTATAAAGACTGAAATATTAGTAAATCCGATCTACGAGAACAACTGTTATATATGTGTTCCATAAAACACTTATTAATAAACATTGGAACTATAGACTGATTCATAAAATTCTTAATTAGATTAACTCGATTCAGTAGTATGAGAACGAGAGAACGTGGATGCGGTACACGTGGTTGCGGTAGAGGCCGAGGCTGTAGGGTTAGATCTTCGGCATAGGGGCATATGCCCAAAAGGTAGGCACCGGCATCACCAGTGACTGAGACGGGGACTCATGATCGAGTCGGAGCTGATGTGTTGACTCAGCTAGTTAGGGAGGTACTGAAGGAGGTTAAAGAAATTGGTGAAACGCTTCGAGTTAGGTGCGTGGATTGTAAGAAGAAAAGAGATCGCAGTTCTCTAGGACTGCAGTCTCGTTTGTGAAGCATGTTAAGGTATGTCCAAACTTTCTGGCTTGCAAATATTGCAAAAGGCGTCATCCGGGTAAATACTGAAGGAGGTCAGAAGCATGTTGAGATGTAGGTCTAAGGAGCATAAGGCTCGAGATTGCTCCATTACCATTAAATCGGGTATGTTTTGGTTGGATGTGGTGTTTGAATGTAGAAAATTTTATGTATGTGTGATAAATACCTGTTTGCTTCTGTGGTTAGATTTTTGGTTGGGTGAAGAGGGTTCTAGATTAGGTTAGTAGTGTATCAGTGTTATTGAGTGCGCAGTGGCAGCGTGGTAGAGTAGTCTGTGTTAAAACCACTGTTAGATAGCTGGAAATTTTGAGGATGAAATTTATTTAAGGGGGTAGATTTGTAACATCCCGAAATTGGGCCTAGTAGAATTAGGCCTATTAGGCCTTGGGCATAGGAGCATTTAAAATTTTTTAGAACATGAGAATGGCATTGATGCAAGTTAGACCTATTGGGTAAGTGATTTTAGAAGGTTACGGGGTTCCTATGAAGTCACGGGTCCAAGTTAGGCCATAGGAAAAATTTAGGTTTTTGGCTCTTAGGACTTAAGTAAAATTGGGTGTGCTTGGGAGACGCAAGTGGAGTGTGTGGTGTGGTGGCTATGGCGTCATTGGAAGAGTAGGAGGAGAAGGGTTTGAATCCTACAGACGGCAAATGGAAGGCTTTTATTTTGCTCAGAAGAAAATAAGAAGTTGTGTTGGGATCAAATACTAATTAAGAGAAATTTGAATTGGTCAAGGTTGTTGGGGAATTTGAATAAGAGATGGGGAGTGAATTAAGGAGGGATTTATGGAGGAAATCGTGGGGATGGATGAGTGAGGGGGAGTTGGCTGAATGTAGGGAAGTAAATGGGGATTTTCGGCCAAGGTTTTTGTATTTTGGAAAGTGCACATTCGGTTGTGTCAAGGGGGTGCCGAATTCTTCTTCGATTGGTCATTGAAAAATACAAAGGGTCATTTTAGCACTTTTAAGGCATTTTCAAGTCATTTCTCCTCACTGTGAACCTTAGTCGAATTCTCGTTGGCTTTCCTCCCATTTTTGACTTTTGTTTTCCATCTAGAGCATTTCGGGTTTTCTCATTTGGCATACTATTTTTTCTTCTCTTTGAACACTTTTCTTCCCTCTTTCCTTCTCCCATTTGTGACTTGGTCAAATCTTCTTGTGAGGTTGACCACTCGTGCATTTTTCTTCTTCAACCTTTCCTATCCTCCCATTAAACCAAATAGCCACATCACTTCTTTGTGATTTTCCTTTAAGCTGTACATCAATCGGTTGGAGTTTGGATTCTCTTTTGTTGGCCAAATGTGGTAAGCCTTTGTAGTCATTCTCTTTCTTTCTTCTCCACACTATTTTTTTGTTTGACCAAATGCAACATTCTCTCATTTACTCATTATTTGTTTTCTCCCCTCTCTGCTTAGCATAAATCGAAGCACTTCTCTTGTTAGGGGTAAGCGAATCCATCCTCCTTTAATACTTCATTTGTCATTCCCTATTTGGTCGAGCCGAACTAATCTTTTCTTCTTCTTTCTAGTTGATTATCCTTTCTAAGGATTGTGAGTGTTTAACTCCTGATTGCTCAAGAATCTGTTCTTGCCAAATTTAAAGGTAAGTGACATTAAACACTGTTGCATTTCTTTGTAGTCTAATAATCCATTATTTTTGTGCCGAGTATTGGTAGATGCTAACCCCTGTGCATCAATCCATTTAGGAGTTGTTCGCTTTAGCCATTAAAGAAGCAAAACCGAATAGTGGTCACTCAGTTGAAGATGGTCACATTTTGTAGTAAGTGGTGATTGGTGATTATTCGGGTTCAAGTTTTAACTATGTTGTATTGGTGATAAGACTAATGGATTGGGATGATTGGATCACATAGGTGCGTAATCTTGAGGGTTCAATCTATGCTCGTAATAGGTGTGTAATCTCACGCCCCTCCGAATGCATGCTTTGCAATGTTCTGTGATTCGACCGAAAGCCGAAAAGCCAGAAAACTGGCATCTGTGACCACTCGAGTGTGCGACCGCTCGTAGGAGTAAATCAAAATATGAATAATGATGGTAAGTCGTTGAGAGTTTCATGAGCACTCTCACGAAACTGAGGCTGTAATGGGCCTAATCGAGCCGACACGGGCTAAATGGGCCCAATGGGCTATCCAACCCACTAGGGAAAAATTATTGGAAAGTTATCAAATGGTAGGTTCAATTGCAAAATCTAAAAATCTGAAACCGAAACCATGCGTTTTGGGCCACACGAGTGTGTGGGCTCGTTCCGGCCTGAAATGGATTTTAGGCCCAATAGTTTCGTAGTAACCTAAAAAGGGTCTTGTGTCTCTCGAGGCGACAGTAGGCCTTCGGAAAGGCCGTTAGATGTGAAATTACCAAAATACCCCTGAATGGTAAAATTATCGAAATACCCCTGGAGGGTAAGTTACCAAAATACCCCTGAAGGGTAAAATTACTGAAATACCCCTAGAGGGTAAATGACTGTTATGCCCTTGACTATTGATTGGTTATCATGTATATGCTTTATTTGCACTTTCGTATGTATGATGCATTACGTATAAAATATGTTACATGGGTTGGGATTGATGATCGGAGGAAGTGTGTTCTGGTGGCTCTACTACATTCTGTCTAGTGGCTATGCCACATATATTCTGTTATTCTGGTGGCTCCGCCACAAATTCTGTGATTAGCAGCTTGTCTGCCATATTGGTGTGTTAGGCTGGGTGGGTTGACTTGGTCCCCACAGGTGTGTTGGGCTTGTACGGGGGTGTGTAGCGGATGGATTATTGGGTTGGGCTGCATACTTTGTCAGCATTATTATCTTCATTGGGCTAAGGCCCAGATTGTTACCGAATAGGGCTTGACCCAGTCTGCTTCTGTATGGGCTTGGGGCCAGTTAATTACCAATTAGGGGATTACACACTGAGTTCTCATAACTCACCCCTCTTCTTTAACCTTATAGGTGATCCCCAGCGTTGAGGATTTGGAGCTGTGGAGGACTCTGTGGTAGCCATACATTGGAGCATTACTCCCAAACTTTAGTAAATTTCTGTTTTGCTTTATTTTGAGATTTATTTTAATTTGGGTTCTATCTTTTTTAAAAAGGCCTTTTAACTTTAAATTTTATTTTAAACTTTCTTTTCGCTATGATTTATTGCTAAAGGATTAACATGGAGTTTTCATAAAATGTTAACAAACGGGTTTTTTCCAAAATATCATGTTTTTCGCATATTACTGAATCCAACTCGCTATAAAAAAATTTTACGTGGACAGTAATAATAACATTTTTAAAAGAAAACCATAAAAAAATCTGAATTTCACAAAGAACAAAGCTCGAAGTTTCAAAAAGAATACGAACATTTTAACGAACGTGCAGTTTTTAAATAACCTTTCTATGTGACATGCCGGATCCGGTTGTAACATCTAGGCTGGGTTTGGGGTGTTACATTAACTTACCATTTATTAAAGCTCTTTCACAGATGCCCAATTAAAAAAAATTTAAAAGAGCTTTTGACAAACAAACGGAAGTTATACGAGGCACCGCATGTGGAGCTAAGTGCAGTTTGCTCAGTAATCTTACAAAATAGACTACCGCAAAAGTTAAAAGATCCAGGGAGTTTTCCAATTCCTTGCTTAATTGGTAGTTTATCTGTTAATAATGCTTTAGCAGATTTAGGGGAAAGCATCAATGTTATGCCTTAAAAAATGTTTAAACAGCTAGATCTCGGGAAACCCAAACAAACTAGGATGAGCATTCAATTTACTGGTAAAACTATTAAAGTTCCTAGGGGTATAATCGAATATGTACTATAAAAATTGATAAATTCATATTCCTAGTAGAATTTGTTGTCTTAGACATGGATGAGGATAATAGTGTTCCTTTAATTTTAGGAAGACCCTTTTTAGCAACTGCTAGAACTAGAATTAATGTTGGTACAGGTGAACTCACACTTTGTGTAGGTGACAAAACAATCACTCTTCAGGCTCAAGACTCAGCTAGGACATCGAGTAATAAAGGTGAGAACATAAATTCTATTGACCATTTGGGTCAACCTTCTTTTCAGGAATCACCACAAAATTACACAACTGAACCATATCCTAGACTTCGTGCCAACAAAGAAATAACTCATGAGGAGCGAAGGCTTTAGATCGATGACCTAGACAAGTGGAAGACAGATGTTAAGGAAAACCAATAACACTGAAGCAGAACCGAGGCAATTCCATAACGGACTTAAAGATGAAGCAAATTACTTCAAGGTTAGAGATCGAGTTCTAATTGATAATACAGATCTCGTGTTGCCACTTCTGAACCTAATAGAATAACTCCTTTCACGGTACTTAATACTTTCCCATACGGTACAGTCGAGGTAACTCATTCTCAATTTGACACCTTCAAGGTAAATCGTACTCATCTAAAACCTTATTTTAATACAATTGATAGTAAAAATGAGGAGTTTCAACTCCTCAAACCACCATGATTATGTGAAAGAAAGGTAATTCTAGCTTAAGACTTTAAACGAGCGCTTCTCGAGAGGCAACCCGAGCACTAACCCCATTAATTTTCATATTTTCAATCTTTAGCACCTAACCAAAAACAAACCAAACTAATAAAGCGTAAGTTTCCCTACCACACGGCCTTGAACACAAGTGTGGTCATAGCCATGTGGACACCACGAATAGGCACATCGGCGTGGCAAAGACCGTACGAACCAAGGACAAAAATTTTCCCAAATATACGGGTTGCAAAAAAAAGCTACGGTCGTGCGATACGGCCGTGATCGACATTGAGAAAGTAACACGAGACTGAGACACACCCGTGCATTTAGGCTGTGGTCGACACTGATTAAGCAACATGGGCATGGGAACCTCTACACAGGTGTGGGAGACATGAATGAGACACCACACGGCCGTGCGATACGGTCGTGTGACCTAACACACCCAAGGTACATAGGCGTGGGCAGCAACCAGGTGCCTTGATTTCTATTTAAACCCCCTTCTTCTCACCTTCTTCTCCCAAACCCTACCTACCATACTCCTTTCTTTTTCCATTATCTTTCTCCCTTCATTTTCCTTTCCTCCTTTCCCTCATTCTTTCTTTACACCACCACCACACCAACCACCATCCTTGCCACCGTACACAATGAATAATACTAGAGGCAAGACCAAGACCACCATCCCATGTCAAAAAAGTGAACGGATCCTAGCACGATTTCCCCGTGCGCGACCACTCTACATAAGTTCATACCGGCCGCTTCATTTCCTCGACAAGACAAGGACCTTTGAGTCCATTTATTTTTTCTTTTTCTTTTACTTTTATTTTTAAATTCTTTCCCTTTATATTTCCTTTCCTTAATTTATATTAGTAAATTTTGATTTCTTTAATTTAGGTTCAAGGAGTTGTTAAGCAATGACCACACCACCACCGGAGTATCCACCACCCGTGCCCAACTTTACACCGTTTCTTTTCTTTGACTCCATCCAAAATTTAGGAAGTTTCACTTCTCTTCCTATCTTATGATATTCTTATTATATTGTCATTATCTATCTTTGTACATTGAGGACAACGTACATCTTAAGTGTGGGGAGGTGTCAACAATACTAAATTATGCCTTGTTCTTAAGTAACTTTCTCATATTACTATTAGAATGAAACTGCTATTGATTTATAATTTTTTTGATATGTTTTGGAGTAAGTCATAGACAATTGTGCATTAATGGTTTAAACTTTAAGATATTATAGAAGCAAGCATGATAAGTCTATTTTAAGAATTAAAAATTTGGTCATGTTGTTTCCCTAAATTTAAATATTACTTTGAAGTTTGAAAATTTTCAAGATTGACATCAAAAACCACAATTTTTGTGAGATTTTGAGTCTTTAAGAGCATATAATCTCCTTTCTCACTTTATTGATTATGAGTGTGTCAATATTGATTTGTTATTCTAGAACTTGCTTTGATTATGAATGTCGAGACCACACTTTTGATTTGATATACTTAGATGATAAAGGCACCTAGGAATTAACCCACTCACTCCACAAAAAGCCTACCTTCATAATTAACCCCCTACTGAACCCCTTTGAATCCTAATAAATCATTTTTTATTTACCCTTAATATTAACCCAAAACTCACTTAAATTAACCCCTTTTTGTCGAGATTTAATTTGAGTAGTTGCCTAACTATGTTCTCTATTTTAGTTGTTAAGTTATTTCTTATTATTGTATGTTCTTATTCCTAAAATAATTGATATATTCATTATTAGTTCTATTATTATTTGAGCTTAAGAAATTTATTTCATATTTTGAGAAGATGCTCGTATTATTAGTGATAAGTTTTCAATTGATGTAATTATTCAGTATTAATTTTTTTCCTAGTTAGGTAAACTTTCAATTCAATCTCGAGTTTTAACCCTTTAATTCAGCTTTTATCCATACCTTTAACCCAAGCCCCATTATAACCCTTTTAAAAGACCTTTTGATTTATGTATCATCTTAATTTATAGTGGTGGAGATTTGATTTTCATGCAAGCCTATGGTAATAACTTTTCATGTTTGACTTTTGAGTGCTTTTTCTTGAACCTTAAACACTTTGAGTGATTTGAGTGAATCTTTTGTGAGGATGTCAATTTTTGTCGATTTTGGATCAAAGGTAATTATTTAGATAAGGGGAAACACCTATGTTTTCCTGCTACAAAAATTTGTGACTTAGATTGTTTGAATCTTTAGGACTCTTTAAGTTAAATTATCCATGTATGAATTATTTATGAATTATGATGAGACATTATTGATGAAAATTATGATTTGATGAAGTTAATTTTAATTTTGAGTTGAAGATTTTGCTCGAGGACAAGCAAAGGCTTAAGTGTGGGGATATTTGATAAACCTCAATTTATACATATTTTAACCCCATGCTTGGCTTATTTTGGATTAATTTTCATTAGATTTGATGAATTCGATGCTCCTAGTCCCTTAATTTCATGTTTTACACTCAAGAGAGCTTAGGGAGTAGAAAAGAACGATAAACGGGCCAAAATGGGACAAAATGGGCCTACATATGAAATCAACACGGCTGTGTATTATGAGCAGGATCAAACACGGCCTGGATCAACGTACAAGGGCAGGCCACGCAGTCGTGTGTTGCGAGCAGAATTGAGCACGGTCTAAGAAATTGAGCACGGGCATGTCCATGCCGTATCAAAGTTTAATTCTATTCAGAATAGACCACTTGTGGGTCAAGAGAGGTGTTCCAAAGCCTATATAAACACCCTAGAGGGAAACTTAAAAGAGGACACCCAGTAGAAGGTAGAAAATACTCGAAGACAGCCGTCGGGAGCAACTCGAAAGAAGGATCTCCATCAAGACTGAAGATATCCCATCAAGTTCTTTAGAAGTTTTTGGGTTTTCTTATGTTTTGTTGTTTTCCTTATTTTAAGATGTTTCCCCCCATTAATATAAACCAAATCCCTTAGAAACCTAAGGGGATGAAACCTAAGATAGATCTTATTACTATTTGATTTATAAGATAAATACTTGTTCTTATTCTTAATTGTGAGTGCTTATTCTTGTTTTGATAATTCAGGTTATTATTCAAGTTGAATGTGCTTATTTAGAGAAGCAAAAGTTCCTGTTTAAGAGTAGATCAACACAATTAAGCGGAGTTGATTGCAACCCTAGAAATAGGGCGACGAAAATCTATCGGATTAGAGTCAAATCTAATAAAGGGATCCATAGATCGAGTTAATGCAACAATAGGGGTTTTAATTAGAAAGAAATTTTAATTAATCAACCTAGAGTTAGTTGTTTTTAGTCTTGAAAGAGATATTAACATAAATTAGGGATTTCTACGGATTAAGAGTTAGTTATTTTTAGTCTTGAAAGAGATATTAACATAAATCAAGGATTTCTACGGATTAAGTCAAGTGAATAAATCATACGAATCAAAAGAAATAAGTGAAGTCTAGGTGGATTCTTCCTTAGGTATTGCCTATCTCAAATAAGTTGTCTAAAAAGTATTTTCCTAATTCTTTCGTTGTCGTTTTTAATTAAGTTTTTAGTTGAAAAGAAATCACTCCAATTCTTAGGCTAGATAATAAAAAGATAGTAATTACTAGTACTCTTGGTCCTTATGGATACGATATTACCGGTCTTACCAGAACTATACTATAAACGATAGGTGTGCTTGCCTTTATTGTGATCATAGTTAGTTAGAGACCCACCAAACTACTTATCTTTTGACCTTACAGTCTAGACCGGTTTAGGGTTAAGGTGTTCACGGAAAAGTCATACCAAATTTTGGATAATTCTTACCTTGATGACTTCCTAGGGTTGTCGGGCCTAGGGTTTAGATTCTTTTTATGAAATGACGATTCATTAAAAATCCAATGAACAATTCATTATTCATACCTCCACTTGCTAATCCCCACAAGAGAATTAGTTCCTCATGGATCTAATAAATGATATAAACTTGAATGAAAGAATAAACATAAAGAATAATTCAAGAATAGAGTTTAGAAGAAGCCTGATTTGTATTTGCATTTAAATGTAGAATCCTCATAGTGGTTGACAGTAATTCTAGAATCCAATTTCTCCACAAAAGTAAATGACAAAAACATAAATCTAAAACCTAAGAATAGAGAAAATCTAAAGACTAAGTCTAAAGGGAAAATTATACAATATGAAAGGTGTGTATAACATGTGCTAAATGAGCCTATTTATAAACTTTAGGGTGGTCGTCCTCAACCCTAGGTCAGTTGTATTCCTGATTCTTAGTGTTTGATTGTGCGAACCAAAATGCGCCTGGCTTTACATATTTCCCGTATAGAGGCGATGTTACGACACACTAGGTCTTGTGTTGGGACATCGAGGGCAGTATGCTCAGCTTCAAGGTGTCTTTAGGGGTATGTCACGATATCCTCAGGCTGTGTCGCAACATTTAAGAAAGTTTTTGTAATAGTCCGGTTTATACCCTAGTCAGAACAGTGGTTTCGAGACCACAAATCTGAGTCTGTATAATATTTTAATATTATTTTCTGTACCGTTGATATGTGATTAAGCATGTGCTAAATTTTCGTAAGCTAATTTGATTGTCTGTGTGTTTAATTTGATAAAAGCATTAAATTGCACTAAATGTGAAAGTTGCTTGCTATATGCTAAAGCACCTATGTGTTGTGGCTTTATAAATGTGAAGACTTATGTAACACCCCTTACCCGAAACCTTTGCCGGAGTCGAGTATGTGGCATTACTAGACTTGACTACTAATCTGGGGCATAAAAATTTAAAGCTGTCCAACTGCATCATGCTGACTAAATTGACAATAACTCGAGTTACAAAACTCGAAATTTAGATCTGTAAATTTTCGCTGAAACTAGACTCATATAAATTTTTACCATAATTTTTCCAGAATTTTTCATGTGTCCAATTAGTACAGTTTATTCATCAAAGTTACCCCTATTTCACTGTTTGAGAATTCTGACCTATCTTTACAAAAACTCAGTTATTTCATTGTACAAAATTTAAATAATGTTCTTGTTTATTCCAATCAAAAATAGAATCAATAAGGATTCTAAACATGTAAACAATGCTCCATAATTATTTTTTACAATTTTTAACAATTTTTCCAAGACAGAACAGGGACTCACGAATTCATTCAGGACAAGTCTCACTAAAACTTAAATATCTAATAATATATAATTCCTTTGCCTAATATGTTTCTTTCATATAAAAATAGACACAATAAGCTTTAATTCTATATTTTATTTACTTTCTAATTCAATTTATCCTATTTTTGGTGATTTTCAAAATAACATCTCTGCTGCTAACTAAAACTATTTCATTGCAAAATATGATTTACTAGTTTATAATGGAACATACCCACATACAACTCATCTGTCCATGCATTTTAAATCCTTTATGCAAATTAACTTATACCTAAAACATTCACATAATATCCTAATTCAAAGGTTCATTTCATAAACATACACTTCCTTACCGTAAACGATTAAACTTCTACTAAAATGCACGAACATTACCAACATAAACCGTCATTGTATCAAAAGCACAAAAGCATACTTAACTAAAACTTTAGCCATATTCGCATGGCTATTATATACATGAACCAAAAGTTTTCATCAAACAAAGACAAAGTCTTTCCTATACATGCCTCTATCCAAAAACCAAAATGAAAGAGTACCAACATTAGATCGATAGTGTGGTTGACTGTCTTGACGATCCCGCTGAGCGGTAGCTTTTACCTAATCTATAAAAAGAGGAGAACATTACACACAAATAAGTTTACTAACTTAGTAAGTCCCAAGCTCATAATAATACTACATTCAATTACTTAAACATTTAAATCATTCAACTCAACCATGTTATCATATTAAAATTTCTTTCACCTTTAGCACTACTATTTGAAAACCGAATCTCCATGATAGTACATTCAAGCTCAAACTCAGTCATATAATACTTGTGCACATCAATCGTAATCTCAAATGTACATAACACTGTACTCGTAATATTAGTGAAACTCTACTAACATTAAAAATATCATACCTTACTTACTTACCTGAGCCTTTAACTAGACACAATAGCTACGATTTACCTTGAACAACAATTCGGTTCTCCTTTGTAAAACACATCAAGCATAAAGCACGCTAGGCATTAAAGCCCGAAATAAATCAAGACAAGGCACGCTAGGCACGAAGCCGAATATATCACCCAAGACTAAGCTGCTGGGCACCAAGCCCGAATATGCCACCTAAGACCTGCTAGGCACCAAGCCCGAATATGTCACTGCAAGACGAAGCTCGCTAGGCATTATAGCCCAAAATAAATCACCCGGCACAAAGCACGCTAGGCATTATAGCTCAAATAAATCAAAGACGAAGCTCGCTAGGCTCAAAGCCAAACAATATTATTATCATCTCATAAACATTACAAGATGTCTTGCCTAAAATAACATAAATCACACATCATTCAAATCACTTTAACATACCCACTCGTTTAGAGATATAACAACATTTCATTTCAAATTCACTATCACTTATAATTCACGATTATATCGAATAACAAACCAAAACACTTATTCACATCACTTTAGATAAAATTCCAACCAATCCATACCAATACTTTCACATTCGCTAACACAAGGTTTTATACAAAATTCTATTGAATAACATCATTTAACACATTCATAAATAATTCGATAACCTATACTTGCTTAAGGACTTACCTCGGTTGTCGATAGTCCGTATGAATCGGCTTATTCGAGAACCTTCGTCTTTCTCCGGTCTAATTCGCTTTTCTCTTTGCTCTTGATCTAAAACACATTAGAATTTAGCTCATTTAATCGCATTTCATCTCAATTTAGTCCCAAAACACACAAATGGGCAAATTACCATTTTGCCCCTAATGTTTCCCATTTTACAAATTGGTCCTATTTACACAAAACACAAAATATGCAAAATTTACCAACACCATAGCTTGGCGAATCTTCCCTTAGCCATATGTGTTCATGCATTTCATTTATTTCATGTTTTAGTCCTTCAAGAATTTTATTATTTTCAATTTAGCCTATATATTCAAAATCACCAAAATTCCAATACAAAACTTGTAAATCTTTAACATACATTTAATCTAAAACCATCAAACATCAAAACTATCCAAGCATGTTAATGGTCAATTCTATATACATGATATTATCAAAAATTACCACATGGGTTGTGTAGCATTCAAAGCAACCATTCCAAAAATGTAAAAATTATAAAAACTAAGCAAAATACATACCCCAAATTAAGCTCCAAGTTGTCAAACCTTAAGCTCCAAAATGGAGTTTTCTCATCTCACATTCGCTATGAGAGAATGAAGATGATGATGGCTTTATTTTATGCTTTGTTTAATATATACACTAACATTATTATAATATATAATAACATAACATTATAATAAAAATTTAAACTAACATATATTAGTAGTTGGCATGGCCCATTGCCGTTCCTTACTATAGATTATGGGCTAATTGCCCTTTTAGGACCTCCACTTAAAAAGCCACAATCAAATTAATACCTTTCACTTTAGCATGAAATTTTTACGTTTTTCTCGATTAAGTCCTTTTTATCAAATTAAGCACTTAAACGACTAAATTTTTCTACGAAACTTTCACACTCGCTAAATCACACATAATAAACACAAAATATAATATTAAAATATTTCTCGGGCTCAGATTCGTGGTCCCAAAACCATCGTTCCGATTAGGGTTAAAATTGGTCTATTACAACTCTCCCCTTAAGGATTTTCGTCCCGAAAATCTTACCATTAAACAACGCCGGATATTGTTGCCTCATTGAATCTTCAGCTCCACGTTGCCTCTTCAACTCCGTGTCGATTCCATAACACTTTCACTAAGGAAATATTTTTGTTTCTTAACTCTTTCATTTCCGAGCTAAAATACGGATCGGCTTTTCCTCATCATCGTCATATCGATTTATCTCAATCTCGATTTGAGCAATCACATGTGACGGATCCGATCAGATTCACGAGCATAGAAACATGAAATACATCATTTATCTTTTCTAATTCGAGGGTAGCTTCAATCTATAAGCAACAGCCCAACACGTTCAATGATTTCATACGGTCCAATGAACCTCGGGCTCAACTTGCCTTCCTACCAAAACGGAGCACTTTCTTCCACGGAGAAACCTTTAAAAATACTCGATCTCCAACCGAAATTCAATGTCTTTACGTTTCAAATCAGCATAAGACTTTTGACGATCCAGCGACTTTCAAATTGTCTCTAATAATAGCTACTTTCTGCTGGTTTCTTTAATCAAATCAACCCGTGTATCTTATTCTCACGAGCTCACCCGGTATAGTGGTGTTCGACACTTTCGTCCGCATAAGGCTTCATAGGGTGCCATCTTGATACTAGATTGAAAACTATTATTATAAGCAAATTCAATCAAAGGTAGGTATCGTTCCCATGCACCTTTAAACTCGAGAATACAACATCTCAACATGTCCTCAAGTATCTCGAATAGTTCGCTCGATCGACCGCCAAATCTGCGGATGAAAAGTTGTACTAAAATGTAGTTTAGTACCTAAGGTATCTTGCAACTTCTTCCAAAACCGCGATGTAAATCTCGGGTCTCTGTCTGAAACAATGGAACTCGGTACACCATGCAATCTCACAATTTGCGATACATACAATTCAGCAAGTTTATCGAGTGAAAAGTCTGTACGAACCAGCACAAAATGAGCTGATTTAGTAAGTCTATCAACTATAACCCAGACGGCATCTTTCTTACTCGGTGTCATAGGAAGACCGGATACAAAATCCATTGTAATTCTATCCCATTTCCATTCAGGTATCATGATTGGCTGAAGTAATCCGGATGGCACTTGATGTTCAGCTTTTACTTGCTGACAAATTAAGCATTTCGAAACAAATTCAGATATATCCCGTTTCATGCCCGGCCACCAATAGAACTGTTTCAAATCATTATACATCTTTGTGCTACCCGGATGAATTGATAATCGACCACTATGGGCCTCACTCAGAATCACCTGTATCAAATCTGAGTTTTTCGAAACACACATTCGGCTTTTAAAATTCAAGCATCATTTGCATCAATGAAAATCGATTCGTACCTTTTCTAATCGAATTCGACTTGCAATCAAATCTTTGTCAACTTTTTGTGCATCACGAATTTCTTTGAATAAACATCGGTCTTGCTCGTAATTTCGGCTATGATCGAACCATCACTAGACATAGCCATGTGCATTCATTGCACGAAGAACAAATAATGATTTCCGACTTAACATCCGCAACAACATTAGCTTTTCCGAGTGATAGTCAATCACCAATTCATAGTCTTTCAACAGACTAGCCACTGCGTTGTCTCAAATTCGGTCTTTCGAGTCATTAGATACTTGGACTTTTGTGATCCGAGTAAACATGGCATTTCTCGCCAAATAAGTAATGACTTCAAATCTTGATGCGAACACGATGTGGTACGCAAGCTCTAAATCATGCATCGGGTAATTTCTTTCATGCACTTCAATTGTCTTGAAGCGTAGGCTACAACTTTGCCTCCACGCATCAAAACGCAGCCCAAACCATTTAAAGAAGCATCGAATAAACAACAAATTCTTTACCCGATTCAAATGAACCTGGAGCTTGTCAAAGGGCTTTCTCCGATCAAAACTTTTCGACACTTTTTCGACCACTCGAACTCGACATCTTTTCGCAATAACTTTGTCAACGGGTAGCTATCATAGAAAAATCTTTCACAAATCGTCGATAGTAACCCGCAAGTCCGAAAACTTGAATCTCGAAAACATTTTTGATGGCTTCCAATCAAGTATAGCCGAGATTTTGTTCGGATCAACTCGAATGCCCGATCTTTGAAACAACATGTCCTAAAAAGTGACCTCTTTCATCCGAACTCACACTTACTAAACTTCGATACTGGTGATGATCTCAAGAAAGTTTGTAGCATCGACCTCAAATGTTCAGCGTGTTCAATTTCATCTTTGAAGTAGATCAATATGTCATCAATAAACACCACCACAAATCGATCCAAAAGCTGTCTAAAACCCGATTCATCAAATCCATAAAAATAGCGGTGCATTAGTGAGTCCAAAAGGCATAACCAAAAACTCAAAATGTCTATACCTCATCCGTAATGCGATCTTTGGCACATCTCGTATCTCGACTCAGAATCGATAATAACCCCATCTCAAATCTATTTTTGAAAATATCAAGCCCCTTTCAATCGATCAAACAAATCATCAATCCGAGGTAACGGTACTTATTCTTTATAGTTACCTTATTCAATTGCCGATAATCAATACACATTCGCATCGTTTCATCTTTCTTTCTCACAAAAGAATGGTGCACCCCAAGGAGAGAAACTTGGTCGGTAAAGCCCCTATCTGTTAACTCTTGCAACTATGCTTTCAACTCTTTTAGCTCAGTAGGTGCCATCCGATATGGAGCTATTGAGATCGGAGTTGTTCGGTATTAATTCAATGCCAAACTCAATCTCGTCTTTGGGGTAAACTTGGGTAGTTCTTTAGGAAACACATCCGAGTATTCACATACTATCTGCATGCAGATTCAACTGCTTTTTCGGACAATTTATTATCCAATTACATAAGCTAAATAAGCTTCGCACCCTTTTCTCACATACTTCTGGGCTAACATTGAGGATATAACTGTAGGAAATCCACCTAAATCACTGGATTCAATTCTAATGATCTCACCGTTCTGGTGTCTCAAATCAATAAGCTTTCTTTTGCAATTCACCACCGTGCATCATGCGGTTAACTATCCATTCCCAAAATTACATCAAACTCATCGAAAGGCAACAGCATTAAATCGACTGGGAAGCAAAAATCCCGAATCATCAATGGGCAACTTTTACACACTTTATTAACAAACACACATCTACCCAAAGGGTTGGATACACGAATCACAAACTCAGTAGACTCAACTGGCGAGTCTTCATCAATACCGTAGTTTCACATACATATGAATGGGTCGAACCAGATCAATCAATGCAATCACAGAGTATCATAAAGGGTGAAAATACTATCCCTCCACAAAAGCCAAAACTTTGAGATCCCAAATAGTGCCATAGCCGAATATTAAAAGAGATCATCCGGGATTCGAAAACGAGGTAAGTACATCAACATGCATTCGGCCAAAAGGTTCCTTCCATAATTGAATAATAGTTCGAATCTAACAAGTGATTTCGGTAGGAATTAAAAATAAAAATCAACTTCGGGATTTGAGAACTTCAAGGTAAGTAAGTCTATACATTCGGCCAAGGCCAAATCTTAGTCAATTAGATCGAATTGATCAAAAACTAACCTATTCAGAGATCTAGGTGTTGGCCGATTATAAGGAAAAAGGAAGGTGAAGTTTTAGATTTAAAATCCATAAGGCAAGCATTTGAAAGTATTCGGCCAAGGTTGTGTGATTACATAGATAAGATCTATAATTATTAAAAAGCCGAAAACTAATTTTTGTCGAGATTTAAGGTTGGCCGAATATCAAGTGAAGGAAAACAAAGTTTCCGGGATTTGAATAAACATCAAATCGGCATCAAAGGTAAGCCTCTTTACAAATCCTACTAGGATTTGGATATTATAGCCAAAATAGAATTTATGCTAAGTAATACTTGATAAACCAAATGTAGGAATTAAGGATCTAAACATTAGATCTTGTTTTCGGAATCTCAAGGAATCGCTAAACAAACCAGGTGTGTATTCCACACTATTCTTAATAGTTTTATGGTTTAAATATGTTATATATGTTAATGTGAAAGTGAAAGAAAGTGGCTAAAGTGCCATATTATGGTACAAAGTATTCAGGTACATTTTCCTACTTCTACTAGGATTTCGAAATAAATGTTATACAAGTGAAAAGTGATGTGAAAGTGAAATAAAAATATGTTATGCATGATATTTATAATTTGGGGCATTCGGGATTTATGTGAAAGGGAAGAAGGTGTTGACTACGGTCTCACCAACGTTATAAGTGAAAGTGATGACTTGGTCTCGCTAAGTGAATGTGATGACTTGGTCTCACTAAGTGAATGTGATGACTTTGGTCTCACTAAGTGGTAACCGGTTACATTACGATGGTGGCTATGCCACAATATTATCGATGGGCGATGAGCACGCCGACCGCAATGACGCCTTCGATGGAGTGTAGCGGAAGGAGGTTGACTTAGTAGTCCCCACGGTGTATGAGTTTGAATGCGGGTGGAGTGTAGCAGATGGCATATAGGTTTGGGTTCGGGTTTGCATCATGATCTTGAATTTTATATGTATATGATTTTTATGGTGTGCCTATCTCTATTATGTTTAGTGTTGGTTACACACCGAGTCTATCGACTCACCCGTTGTGGGAATATGTTTGGTGATGTGCAGAATGGACCGGGACGGCAGAACTTGTGGTGGCCATGATCGACTTGAAGTTCCATTTAATTTGAATATTTATTTTATTTTAAAGTACTGTACAATTTATTATTTTGGGTTTCATTTTATGTAATAAGGCCATCGTGACATTTTATTTCTACTTTAATTACTATGTTATGAATTTAGGGCTTTACAAAGAATAAGCCCATTTAATTTAAAATAAGTTTAAATATTTTGTCACTTGAAACAAATGGGTTTTGTTATAAAAATAAATTTGTTTTCAACTCAAGCCCAACCCACAACAAACTATCTTCCAAAACACATAGTTTTCAAAGTATTCGAATGGATTTGAATCGGGTTACTTCGAGGAACATACCAGATCCAGGCCATTCTCGTGGGCCGGGTTTGGGGTGTTTCAAAAATCATACCAAATTTTGGATAATTCTTACCTTGATGACTTCCTAGGGTTGTCAGGCCTAGGGTTTAGATTCTTCCTTTCCTGAATAGCTGATTCATTAAAAAATTCAACAGAACAATTCATTATTCATACCTCCACTTGCTAATCCCCCACAAGAGAATTAGTTCCTCATGGATCTAATAAATGATATAAACTTGAATAAAAGAATAAACATAAAGAATAATTCAAGAATAGAGTTTAGAAGAAGCCTGATTTGTATTTGCATTTAAATGTAGAATCCTCATAGTGGTTGACAGTAATTCCAGAATCTAATTTCTCCACAAAAGTAAATGACAAGAACATAAATCTAAAACCTAAGAATAGAGAAAATCTAAAGACTAAGTCTAAAGGGAAAATTATACACTATGAAAGGTGTGTATAACATGTGCTAAATGAGCCTATTTATAAACTTTAGGGTGGTCGTCCTCAACCCTAGGTCAGTTGTATTCCTGATTCTTAGTGTTTGATTGTGCGAACCAAAATGCTTTGGCTTTACATATTTCCGTGATAGAGGCGATGTTGCGACACACTAGGTCTTGTGTTGGGACAGAGGCAGATGCTCGACTTCAAAATGTCTTTAGGGGTATGTCACGATATCCTCAGGCTGTGTCGCAACATTTAAGAAAGTTTTTGTAATAGTCCGGTTTATACCCTAGTCAGAACAGTGGTTTCGAGACCACAAATTTGAGTCTGTATAATATTTTAATATTATTTTATGTACCGTTGATATGTGATTAAGCATGTGCTAAATTTTCGTAAGCTAATTTGACTGTCTGTGTGTTTAATTTGATAAAAGCATTAAATTGCACTAAATGTGAAAGTTGCTTGCTATATGCTAAAGCACCTATGTGTTGTGGCTTTATAAATGTGAAGACTTATGTGGCAATTAAGCCAATTTTATTTATAGTGGATGGCAACATGGTTTTATAACATGTTTTTAAATGTTATTTTATAAGTTAAAAGTTATTTTTATATTTATTTTATAAGTTATAATTATATTATAATAAAACAAACATGTTAGTGGATTTCATTCATCCACACACCACCGAATATCAAAAAGAAAAAGAAAAGAAGAAGATAGCAAGGTTTCAGCTAGGTTTTAAGCTTAAATTCAAGGTATGTTTTAGTCAGTTTTCGATAATTTCTACGTTTTTGTAATTGTTGCTTTGAGAGCTACAAAACCCAAGTCTCAATTTTAAGAATTGATGATGTTTTTGTGATATGCCATTGATGATTTGTCAAGCTTTTTGATGATTTTTTTGGTGTTAAATGAAAGATATGAGCTAGATGAACATACTTTGTTTTTAATTTTGATGAATTTAGCTAAATAGGGCTAAATTGAGAAAATGGTAACAAGGGACTAAATAGAAAATTTGATGGAAAATATGGATTTGTATGAGATGTATATGTATTTGCTAAGCATGTGTCTCATGTGGATTTTTGAATTTGATGTTTTAGAAAAATGGACTAAATTGATAAAATGTGCAAATGTGAGGCTAAATTGTAAATAGCCCAAAATATGTGTATGGATTGAATTGAATGAATTAGTGATTAAAAGATTAATTTTGAATATGTTTAGATCAAGAACCAGGAAAAGCAGACTTAGACTGCGGAAAGCTAAAGTAAACGAGTAGTTGTTTTCATTTCGATAAACCGAATCTGAGGTAAGTCACTATGCAAATAAACGTATTTGTATTTGGTTGATTATATATTCATATGACTAGTAATGATAATGCATGTGTATGAGATGCTATGTGCATGAATTTTGAGATAAGTCTGATATAGTGATTAAGCCCGAAAAGTCCCGTGCGAACCTAGGAATAGATAGGATTAGCTATGTCATGACATAGGTATCTATTCTGTTTTATCATATAAGACCATGTCTGGGACGTTGGCATCGATATGAGCTTTACGTGTAAGACCATGGCGAGGACATCGGCATTGTATTGATTCGTATAAGACCCTTTTTGGGATAGTGGCATTGATACCTTAGTGCATGTAAGACCTCGTATAGGACGTTGGCATTGTTTGACTCTTCCGAGCTTTCTGAACATCCTACTAGATTCCTATTGGTTCAACGGGCAAGTCTGTGATACGAATCGTAAATCTGAGCTATGAGCAAATAAGTGAATGAATATCTGTTTCAGGTACGTTGAATGTGCATTACGTGTGTATAAAAGGTAAGTACCTATATGACTTTAATTTGAAGAAAAGTATGATTGAAAATGAGAATGTGAATTTTGAAATGTTAAAAGTGACAAATGTGGCCAAAATTTTATGAACCAAGTTCTATATGTGATGATTTGACTAGTAATGATAATGCATGTGTATGAGATGCTATGTGCATGAATTTTGAGATAAGTCGATATAGTGATTAAGCGAAAAGTCCGTGCGAACCTAGGAATAGATAGGATTAGCTATGTCATGACATAGGTATCTATTACATTTTATCATATAAGACCATATCGGGACGTTGGCATCGATATGAGCTTTACGTGTAAGACCATGGCGAGGACATCGGCATTGTATTGATTCGTATAAGACCCTTTTGGGATAGTGGCATTGATACCTTAGTGCATGTAAGACCTCGTATAGGGCGTTGGCATTGTTTGACTCTTAGAGCTTTACGAACATCCTACTAGATTCCTATTGGTTCAAGCGGGCAAGTCTGTGATACTGAATCGTAAATCGAGCTATGAGCAAATAAGTGAATGAATATCTTTTAGTCGTTGAATGTGCATTACGTGTGTATAAAAGGTAAGTACCTATATGACTTTAATTTGAAGAAAAGTATGATTGAAAATGAGAATGTGAATTTTGAAATGTTAAAAGTGACAAATGTGGCCAAAATTTTATGAACCAAGTTCTATATGTGATGATTTGTTAAGATATTGGAATATGCCAATTGTAACACCCCAAACCGGTCAATATACCACAATAGAATTTGGTATATTCTGAGGAAAAGGTTTTGAGAGGTTTTAGGTTTGAGTTTAAAAGTTGGAAAAACACTTCGCTAGGTTGTGCATTTGAAGAAAACTCGAGTAGGTTTGATTGAAGTTTGATGATGTATTTGAAAAGGGAAAATTTTAAAACTTACTCGATGGGTAGACAAAAGCAGTTTATCCGTTAAGAAGTTTGAGTTGTTTATTATTGTTACAAAACATTATGTCTTAGTGAAAATCGTGGTTAAGTTAGAAAACATTTGAGTTCTTCTTTGTTCCAACTCTTAGTGTGATACCGATGGTATAGTTTAAAATGTAAGCTTTTGTAGTTTTGAAATCGTTATCTTTCCAAATTTTAGCACATTTTAGCCCAATTAATTTGTTAAGACATATTAGAAATCCACTTTAATCATAAATAAGCAAACCATAATTTTAAAAGGCCGTTTACAACCCAAATAAAACCAAATAGTAATAAAAACTTAAGTACCAAAATTTATAAAGTATGAGCAAATCCCTTATTAGCATGGCATGAGCACCTCGAGTCCATCCCGGCTCTATGTCCGCGTTTAAGTGTCACTTGAAAAAGTCAAAGGAGAGAGTGAGTCGCAAGACTCAGTGTATAATTCCCTCTCCCGGTATAACATGCCAACACACATATCATAACAGAATAATGCAAGTAATGTACCCGATCCTAACCAACCATATCGCCTTTTCTACCAGTGTGGTACCAAACCCTTTGGTGGTGCCAAACCACCGGTGACCCAAAGTCACGATATCCATCTTGTGGTACCAAACCACTTGGTGACCAAGTCACAAATAATCCAATGATGGGGCCAACCCATCGTGTGATACCAAATCACTAGCGACGATCCCATATCTCATAAGTGGGGCCAACCCACGATGGTGTCAAACCACGGGACGAGTCGCAATGAGGTGCCAAACCTCACGGTGTCCCAAAGACACAATGTGATACCAAATCACCGGTGACCGTAGTCACAAATCCGATGATGGGGCCAACCCATCGTGTGATACCAAATCATGGCGTCAATCCGTATAATCAAGCGTGGGGCCAACCCTTTGTGGTACTAAGCCATGGGACGAGGCGCCGAGGTGCCAAACCTCTGGTGACCCAAAGTCACAAAATACATGGTACCAAACCACCGGAGGTGCCAAACCTCCGGTGTCCCAAAGACACAGTGTCCCAAAGACACGGATATCATACTCCCCTCTCTCATATCACCCAATCACATATCATACTAGATGCAAAATCGTGCAATCATGCTATCATGCTCACATGTTTAATATCAAAGTATCAAAAATCATGATATCATCATCATCACATAACTCATAATGAAACGGACTTACCCGAATCCGTATCCATACCTCAATGGGTATCGAAATAATCAATCACACTGTTTCATTTACACAAAACCGGTTATCACATTATTTGGTTAAGATAGTGTGTTGGTTTACACACCTGATATATCGAAGATGTTAATCCTAAGAACCGGTCAAAATCTTTTGATCACCTCAACAGCCTTAATCCTACAATCGGCCAACAAAGGGTTACACTAACTCATTACCATTCGGCCAACAAAGCAAATAACCCAAGGGGTTGCGTTAGCCTTACCTTAGCCTTGATTTGGTTTCCTACCAAATCCGAACCCAACAATGGTTCTTTCAAAAATCGGCTTCACCCTAAAAAGAAAGTGGTTAATCTCTTAATAACTTAACTTAAAGAAAACTAACGAAATCGAACCAAACACCCATTCTTACCACCACTTACCGATTTGCTTAACAGTAAGAAGCCTCTCCTTGCTTGATTTGAACCCAAGGGACCCTATCTGAAAAATGATTACCAACAAGAAGTTAACACCTTTTTAACCGATACCGAAAATGGCCCTTAAACACACTAACAATCGGCAAAGTACCAGAGAAAGGAGAAAGGCCATTTACCAACACTTACCCTCTTAGAAGACCGATTGTAACAAGAATCTAACGGGAGAAATAGATTGGCTAACACCCTTGATCAAGAAAAGAAAAGTTTACAAAGAAAGCGAAGGAGAAAAAGCAAAGAAGGGTTGTAGTAAGGTTCGCCAAAAGGCTTTTTGGAAGAAAAGAATATAAAGAAAGATGAATGGATGAATAGAGGGGTGCTTTCGGTTTGTGAAAGAAAAGAGAGAAAGTGTTTTGGAGATGAAGTTTCAGCCAAGAATCGAAATGGGAAGAACAATAGTAAGAAAACACCTTGATTCTTTCTTGGAAAAGAAAAGGAAATGGAGAGAAGAGGATTTTGGGAGACTTTATTAACAAAATTTGAAAGAGAAAAGAGTTGAAAAGGGATACTAGGGTCGGCTTTGTTCAAATGAAAAATAAAGAGAAAAGCAAGGTAGAATTTTGGCGTTGATGGTGCTTGGGGTTTGGTTTACACAAATGACAAAAGAAGAGGAAAGCAAAGAACACTCGGCTCACCAAGTTAGAGATGCAAAACAATTTTGTCGAAAAGCTCCTTGAGCATTGACTTTAATGAAAAAAAAAAAAAGAAGAAGAAGTGACTTGCAAATTTTGGCTTGTTTTTGACTAGGAGAAAACTTGTTTACCCAAAAGAGTTTTGACCGAAGGAGAAGAGAAAAAACACCAAAGCCAAAAGCAATTTGACTCCTCCAATCACCAACCAACCACACATCCCTCCCCAAACTCTCACCAAATCCGGCCAAATCTCCCCCATTTACTCTCAAACCACCATTTCAAATACCAAGACCAAGTCTTCCTCCTATTTTCACTCTCCACCCACCGTTTGAAAGAGTTGACAAGGTCCAAGGCAGAGTTCAAACTTGCCACAACTCTTCCCTTCATGCCGTCAAAATGGGAGCCAAAATGGGGCATTATGCAACTCGAACACAAGACCTCTCCCCCCTTGCCTTTGACGCCAACCACATGCTCCTAGTGGCGCCTTGCTTGCCACTTTGCTAGCTCTTCATTTGTGTTAAAAAATTCACTTAAATTAATTATAAACCCCAAGACCATCAGCCCCTAATCCCATTTTACAAATTGGTCCTATTTACACAAAACACAAAATATGCAAAATTTACCAACACCATAGCTTGGCGAATCTTCCCTTAGCCATATGTGTTCATGCATTTCATTTATTTCATGTTTTAGTCCTTCAAGAATTTTATTATTTTCAATTTAGCCCTATATATTCAAAATCACCAAAAATTCCAATACAAAACTTGTAAATCTTTAACATACATTTAATCTAAAACCATCAAACATCAAAACTATCCAAGCATGTTAATGGTCAATTCTATATACATGATATTTTCAAAATTACCACATGGGTTGTGTAGCATTCAAAGCAACCATTCCAAAATGTAAAAATTATAAAAACTAAGCAAAATACATACCCCAAATTAAGCTCCAAGTTGTCAAACCTTAAGCTCCAAAATGGAGTTTTCTCATCTCACATTCGGCTATGAGAGAATGAAGATGATGATGGCTTTATTTTATGCTTTGTTTAATATATACACTAACATTATTATAATATATAATAACATAACATTATAATAAAAATTTAAACTAACATATATTAGTAGTTGGCATGGCCCATTGCCGTTCCTTACTATAGATTATGGGCTAATTGCCCTTTTAAGACCTCCACTTAAAAAGCCACAATCAAATTAGTACCTTTCACTTTAGCATGAAACTTTTACGTTTTTCTCGATTAAGTCCTTTTATCAAATTAAGCACTTAAACGACTAAATTTTCTCTGAAACTTTCACACTCGCTAAATCACACATAATAAACACAAAATATAATATTAAAATATTTCTCGGGCTCGGATTCGTGGTCCCGAAACCACCGTTCCGATTAGGGTTAAAATTGGTCTGTTACAACTTATGTGGCAATTAAGCCAATTTTATTTATAGTGGATGGCAACATGGTTTTATAACATGTTTTTAAATGTTATTTTATAAGTTAAAAGTTATTTTTAAATTTATTTTATAAGTTATAATTATATTGTAATAAAACAAACATGTTAGTGGATTTCATTCATCCACACACCACCGAATATCAAAAAGAAAAAGAAAAGAAGAAGATAGCAAGGTTTCAGCTAGGTTTTAAGCTTAAATTCAAGGTATGTTTTAGTCAGTTTTCGATAATTTCTACGTTTTTGTAATCGTTGCTTTGAGAGCTACAAAACCCAAGTCTCAATTTTAAGAATTGATGATGTTTTTGTGATATGCCATTGATGATTTGTCAAGCTTTTTGATGATTTTTTTGGTGTTAAATGAAAGATATGAGCTAGATGAACATACTTTGTTTTTTAATTTTTGATGAATTTAGCTAAATAGGGCTAAATTGAGAAAATGGTAACTTGAGGGACTAAATAGAAAATTTGATGGAAAATATGGATTTGTATGAGATGTATATGTATTCGGCTAAGCATGTGTCTGTGTGGATTTTTTGAATTTGATGTTTTAGAAAAATGGACAAAATTGATAAAATGTGCAAATGTGAGGGCTAAATTGTAAATAGCCCAAAATATGTGTGTATGGATTGAATTGAATGAATTAGTGATTAAAAGGATTAATTTTGAATATGTTTAGATCAAGAACCGAGGAAAACAGACTTAGACTGCGGGAAAGCTAAAGTAAACGAGTAGTTGTTTTCATTTCGATAAACCGAATCTGAGGTAAGTCACTATGCAAATAAACGTATTTGTATTTGGCTGATTATATATTCATATGACTAGTAATGATAATGAATGTGTATGAGATGCTATGTGCATGAATTTTGAGATAAGTCTAATATAGTGATTAAGCCCGAAAAGTCCCGTGCGAACCTAGGACTAGATAGGATTAGCTATGTCATGACATAGGTATCTGTTCTGTTTTATCATATAAGACCACGTCTGGGACGTTGGCATCGATATGAGCTTTACGTGTAAGACCATGGCGAGGACATCGGCATTGTATTGATTCGTATAAGACCCTTTTTGGGGCAGTGGCATTGATATCTTAGTGCATGTAAGACCTCATATAGGACATTGGCATTGTTTGACTATTCGAGCTTTCAACATCCTACTAGATTCCTATTGGTTCAACGCAAGTCTGTGATACGAATCGAATCGAGCTATGAGCAAATAAGTGAATGAATATCATTTGTGCACGTTGAATGTGCATTACGTGTGTATAAAAGGTAAGTACCTATATGACTTTAATTTGAAGAAAAGTATGATTGAAAATGAGAATGTGAATTTTGAAATGTTAAAAGTGACAAATGTGGCCAAAATTTTATGAACTAAGTTATATATGTGATGATTTGTTAAGAGATTGGAATATGCCAATGTATCTATTTGTATATTATGTATCCTATGCTAAGTTTGTTTGTATATTGACTTACTAAGCTTTTGGAAAGCTTACTTTGTGTGTGTTTTCTCTATTTTATAGGTCGTCAAAGCTACTGAAGGCTCGGGACCGTCACGGATCATCATCACACTACTAAAATCATTTTGGTACACTTTGAATATGTATATGGCTAGATATGGCAAGTATAGGCTAGTCCATGATATGAGATATAAAGTGAACTTAGCCATGTCATTTGGCTAGTTATGATTTGGTAGTATGCTTAAAGGAATATGATATGTGAAATTGTTTTGGTAGGATTAGTTGATATATGAAATGGTTATGAGATGGTAAGTATATACATGATTGGTGCTTGAGCATATTGAGATTTAGCTATGCAAATTAGTATGTTTGGAATTGGTTTTGAATGTTTATATTGAATGTATTGTTGTGATTACCTTAGTTGTCAAATGTGCATGATTTGGTTGGATATTTAGTATATTTTGGTGGTTATATGTGAATGAAATGAGATGATATATGTTGCATATAGGTTTGCCCCAAGTGGGTGACATTTTGGCCTTTTAAATGACATATAATGTCACACGGCCATGGTACACAGGCGTGCCTTGAGACCATGGGACTAAGTCAGTGCTAGCTTAAGAGCACACGGCCATGGCACACAGGCGTGCTCGATGGCCGTGGTGGTGAAATCAATATGTGGCCTAAGAGTGCACGGCCTCAGTGCACAGGCGTGCTCAATGGCCATGGAAGGTAAGTCAGTTTATGAACACGGGAAAGACACACGGGGGTGTCTATCTTCCGTGGAGGGGACACGGTATCCTCCCACGGGCATGTATCCCCTGCATATTAGAAAAGTTTTTAAATTTTCATGAAATTTTGTATGTGTTTTGGTTTAGTCCCGACCCGATTTATAAGCATGCTTAAGGTCTCGAGGACTTATTAAAGGGACATTATGTTTGAGAATGATGATTGAATGTATGAAATTTTTTGTAATGCTTTTCGATCTATTCGGTAGCACTCTTAACCATAATTTGGCAAGGACAAGGGATAGGGGTGTTACATTTGATTGGTATCAGAGCTACGATTTAATCGATTCTCGGACTAACGTAGCATGTTAGAGTTTAGCTATACATGCCATATATTTGAATTGATATAGTGTGATGAATCCTGGTGTATAAAATGTGATTTTTGTATAGTAATGGATCCCGAAAGAGTCATAGCTAACGACGTAGAAAGTAATGTGCTTGCTTCCGCGCAAGGGACAGCGCCCTCTGATTCAAGACTGGCTATGAGTGGTCATGAGGGAGAAGCTAAACAAGCTTTCTTCCAGATGATGAGTGAGTGGTTCACTCAGTTTGTAAAGAATAACCCGACTATTTTGCAACCCCCGCCCCCAATTAATCTGCCTCAGACATCCGATATACCTCTAACTGTAAATCTGAATCCGTGGAATAAGCCTCCAGTTGACAAGATCTATAAGTATGGGGATGAAGAGTTCGAGCTACAAATGATGATGATAATGAAAAGGTAGAGTTCTGGATTAAAAATACTATCTAGGTATTTGATAAAATGTCTTTGACTCCGGAAGAATGCATAAAGTGTGTTGTATCATTACTTCAATATGCATCATATCAATGGTGGAAAACTCTAATTTCAATTTTTCTGAAAGAGAGAGTTACATGGGTTTAGATTGAGTTTCGAAAGAAATATATCAGTGAAAGATTCATTGATCAGAAATGAAAAGAATTTCTAAAACTAAAACAGGGCCGAATGACTGTTTCTGAGTATGAACAAGAGTTCGTGAGATTGAGTCAATATGCTCGAGAATGTGTATCTTCTGAAGCTATAATGTGCAAAAGATTCAAAGATGGCCTTAATGAAGACATTCATCTGCTGGTCGGGATTTTAGAAATAAAAGAGTTTGTTGTACTCGTTGACCAAGCTTGCAAAGTTGAAACACTCGAGAAAGATAAAAGAAAAGCTGACTCTGAAGCTCGAGATATGAGAAAGAGATTTCAGAGTAAATCATTTCAGTCAGCTTGAGATGATCAAAGTCGTTCCAGAGATAATGTGGGACATTTGAACAAAAATCGAGCTAGATCGCAAATGAGTTCTAAAACTCCAGTAACTTCAGTAGCCAGTGTTGGTAATGTCCGGACTGAGAGACCTGGATGTAAACATTGTGGAAAAAGACATCTGGGAAGTTGTAGATTAAATGACAGAGCTTGTTTTAGATGTCGATTGATCATTTTATCCGAGATTGTCCTGAGTCTGTCAAGCCAGAGACTGTTTAGAATCTGAGATCTGATAGTGCACCTGTGAGAGGTAGATCTTTAAAGAATGTAAGAAATGTCAGTGGTAGTCAGAGAACTATGAGAGAAAATGTTGTCAGATTCGAAGCTAGAGTGCCTGTCAGAGCGTATGGTATTCGAGCTCATGAGGAAGCTTCATCACCTGCTGTAATAACTGGTACTTTTACTCTTTATGATACTTCTATTATTGCTTTGATAGACCCTGGTTCTACGCATTCGTATATATGCATGAATTTAGTATTCAGTAAGACTTTGCCTGTAGAGTCTATTGAGTTTGCTATAAAAGTATCAAACCCCTTAGGTAAAAGTGTCCTTGTTGACAAAGTATGCAAGAACTGTCCGTTAATGTTTCGAGATATCTGTTTCCCTGCTGATCTGATGCTTTTTTGTTTGATAAGTTTGATATTATTTTGGGCATGGATTGGTTGTTTGTGCATGATGCTATTGTGAACTGCAAAAGAAAGACTATAGATTTGAAATGTCCGAATGATGAGATTGTAAGGATTGAGTCTGATGATTTGAATGGATTGCCTGCTGTAATATCAGTATTGAAAGCTCAGAGTTATGTGAAAAAGGGTTACGAGGCATATTTTGCTTATGTGATTGATTCAAAAGTGTTTGAGAAGAAAGTTGAATCAGTGCCCATTGTTTGTGAATTTTCTGATGTGTTCACTGAAGAGTTACAGAGGTTTGCCTCCGATTCGTGAAGTGGAGTTTGCTATTGATTTGTTACCTGGTACTACACCTATTTCGATAGCTCCGTATAGAATGGCACCAATAGAGTTGAAAGAGTTAAAGACACAGTTGCAGGAGTTGACTGATAGAGGGTTTGCTAGACCGAGTTTCTCGCCTTGGGGTGCTCCTATTCTATTTGTGAAAAAGAAAGATGGCACGATGAGGACGTGTATCGATTATCGTTAGTTGAATAAAGTGACAATAAAGAATAAATATCTGTTGCCCCGCATAGATAATTTATTTGATCAGTTAAAAGGAGCTACTTTGTTCTCAAAGATTGATCTGAGATCGAGATACTACCAGTTGAGAGTTATAGATTCAGACATTCCAAAGACTGCTTTCAGAACGAGGTACGTGCGTTATGAGTTTTTAGTTATGCCATTTGGACTAACCAATGCTCCTGCTATTTTTATGGATTTGATGAACAGAATTTTCAGACCATATTTAGATCAATTTGTGGTAGTTTTCATAGATGACATATTGATTTATTCACGGAATGAAAATGAGCATGCTGAACATTTGAGAATTGTGTTGTAAACTCTGAGAGAAAAGCAATTGTACATGAAATTCAGCAAATGTGAATTCTGGTTGCATGAGGTTAGTTTTCTGGGACACATTGTGTCAGCCTCTGGAATTCGAGTAGATCCAAGCAAGATTTTTTCTATTTTGAATTGGAAACTTCCAAAGAATGTGTTTGAAGTTTGTAGTTTTCTGGATCTAGCTGGTTATTACCACAGATTTGTAAAAGGATTTTCAGCAATAGCTACTCCGTTGACTATATTACTTCAGAAAGATGTCAGATTTGAATAGTCAGAAAAGTGTCAAAAAAGTTTTGATCAGTTGAAAGCTTTGTTAATAGAAGCCCTAGTGTTGGTATAGCCAGAATCGGGTAAAGAATTTGTTGTATACAGTGATGCTTTGTTAAATGGTCTGGGATGTGTTTTGATGCAAGAAGACAAAGTTGTAGCGTATGCTTCAAGATAGGTGAAGCCTCAAGAAAAGAATTATCCGACTCATGACCTTGAGCTTGCTGCAATTGTGTTTACGCTTAAGATTTGGCGTCATTATCTGTATGGTGAGATATGTCACGTGTTTTCAGATCATAAAAGTTTGAAATATCTGATGACCCATAAAGATTTGAACCTATGTCGAGAAGATGACTTGAGTTGTTGAAAGATTACGATCTTGTGATAGATTATCATCTGGGTAAAGTAAATATTTTTACAGATGCTCTGAATAGAAAATCATTGTTTGCATTACATGCTTTGAATACTCAGTTGGATCTGTCTGATGATTGTTTTGTGTTAGCTGAATTAAAAGCCAAACCGTTGTTTATACAGCAAACATGTGATGCTCAAAAGTTTGATAATGAATTTTTATTAAAACAAGCTCAATGTGAACCGAATTATGAATCTGAATTTTGAATTGTTGATAATTGCTTGAGATTCTGAGATCGTATCTATGTTCTGAGAAATCCAGAGTTGATTCAGCTGATTTTGAGTGAAGCACATAATAGTCGTTTATCTGTTCATCCAGGAAGTACTAAAATGTATCATGATTTGAAGCAACTCTACTGGTGGTCTGGTATGAAACGAGATATTTTTACTTTGTTTTGAAATGTTTAGTCTGACAGCAGGTGAAAGCCGAACATCAAGTTCCATCAGGTTTGTTACAATCGATTTTGATTCCTGAATGGAAATGGGATAGAGTGACGATGGAAGTTGTTTCTAGTTTACCTCAGACTCCAAGAAAGGAAGATATGATTTGGGTCATTGTTAATCGATTGATGAAATCTGCCCATTTTATTCGGTAAAATTTGATTTCTCACATGAGAGATTAGCCGAACTTTATATTTCTGAGATTGTGAGATTGCACGGGGTGCCACTATCCATTGTATCAGATCGAGATCCGAGATTCATATTGTGATTCTGGAAGAAATTACAAGAAACTTTGGGCATGAAATTACATTTCAATACAGCTTTTCATCCACAAATGGATGGTCAACCCGAGCTAATTATTTAGATTCTCGAAGACATGTTAAGATGCTGTATACTTGAGTTTAATGGTTCATGGGAACAATATTTGCCATTGATTGAATTTGTGTATAATAATAGTTTTTAGACGAGCATAAAAATGGCACCATATGAAGCATTGTACGGACGTACACCTTTGTATTGGACTGAACTCAGTGAGAATAAGTTACACGGGGTTGATTTGATAAAGGATACAGAATAAAAAGTGAAACTGATCTGAGATTGTTTGAAAGTAGCATCCGATAGTCAGAAGTCCTATGAAGACTTGAAACGAAAAGATATATAATTTGAGATCGGCGACAAAGTATTTCTGAAGGTGTCACTGTGGAAGAAATTGCTCCGATTCGGATGAAAAGGCAAATTGAGTCCTAGGTTCATCGGACCATATGAGATCATCAAACGAGTTGGGCCTATTGTATATAGATTAAAATTGCCCTCTGAGTTAGAAAAGATACACAATGTATTTCATGTTTCAATGCTCCGTAGATATCGATCCGATTCCTCACATGTGATTGCCCCATCTGAAATTGAAATCCGATCTGATATGACATACGAAGAGGAATCGATCCATATCTTAGCTCGTGAAGTGAAAGAATTGAGAAACAAGAAAATTTCGTTAGTAAAAGTATTATGGAATTGACACGGAATAGAAGAGGCTACGTGGGAGCCAGAGGATTTAATGAGACAACAATATCCGACTCTATTTAATGATAAGATTTTCGGGGATGAAAATCCCTAAGGGGGAGAATTGTAATAGTCGATTCATACCCTAGTCAGAACAGTGGTTTCGGGACCACAAATCGAGTCTATATAATATTTTACTATTATTTTTTGGGTCGTTGATATGTGATTAAACATGTGCTAAATTTTCGTAAGCTAATTTAACTGACTGTGTGTTTAATTTGATAAAAGGATTAAATTGCACTAAATGTCAAAGTTGCTTGCTATTTGCTAAAGCACCTATGTGTTGTGGCTTTATAAATGTGAGGACTTATGTGGCAATTAAGCCAATTTTATATATAGTGGACAGCAACATGGTTCTATAACATGCTTTTATATGTTATTTTTTAAGTTAAAAATATTTTTATATTTATTTTATAAGTTATAATTATATTATAATAAAACAAACATGTTAATGGATTTCATTCATCCACACACCACCGAATATCAAAAAGAAAAAGAAAAGAAGAAGAAAGCAAGGTTTTGGCTAGGTTTTAAGCTTAAATTCAAGGTATGTTTTGGTCGGTTTTCGATAATTTCTACTTTTTTGTAATCCTTGCTTTGAGAGCTACAAAACCCATGTCTCAATTTTGAGAATTGATGATGTTTGTTTGATATGCCATTGAAGATATGTCAATCTTTTTGATGATTTTTTTTTTTTTTTGGTGTTAAATGAAAGATATGAGCTAGATGAACATACTTTGTTATTGAATTTTTGATGAATTTAGCTAAATAGGGCTAAATTGAAAAAATGGTAACTTGAGGGACTAAATATAAAATTTGATGGAAAATATGGATTTGTATGAGATTTATATGTATTCTGCTAAGCATGTGTATGTCTGGATTTTGTGAATTTGATGTTTTGAGAAAAATGGACTAAATTGATAAAATGTGCAAATGTGAGGGCTAAATTATAAATAGTCCAAAATATGTGTGTATGGATTGAATTGAATGAATTAGTGATTAAAAGGATTAATTCTGAATATCTTTAGATCAATAACAGAGGAAAACGGACTTAGATCGCGAGAAAGCGAAAGTAAATGAGTAGCCGTTTTCATTCCGATAAACCAAATCGAGGTAAGTCACTATGCAAATAAACGTATTTGTATTGAGCTGATTGTATATTCATATGACTAGTAATGATAATGAATGTGTATGAGATGCTATGTGCATGAATTTTGAGATAAGTCCGATATAGTGATTAAGCCCGAAAAGTCCCGTACGAACCTAGGAATAGATAGGATTAGCTATGTCATGACATAGGTATCTGTTCTGCTTTATCATATAAGACCACGTCTGGGACATTGGCGTTGATTTGAGATTTCGTGTAAGAGCACATCCGGGACATTGGCATCGATATTAGATTCGTGTAAGACCACATATTGGACGTTGGCATTGATATGAGCTTTCGTGTAAAACCATGTCTGGGACATCGACATCGTATTGATTTGTGTAAGACCCTGTCTGGGACAGTGGCATCGATATCTGAGTGCATGTAAGACCTCGTATGGGACGTTGGCATTGTACAACTATTCCGAGCTTTCTAAACATCCTACTAGATTCCTATTGATTCAACGGGCAAGTCTGTGATACGAATCGTAAATCCGAGCTATGAGCAAATAAGTGAATGAATATCCGTTTCTGGTATGTTGAATGTACATTACGTGTGTATAAAAGGTAAGTACCTATATGACTTAAAGTATGATTGAAAATGAGAATGTGAATTTTGAAATGTTAAAAGTGATAAATGTGGCCAAAATTTTATGAACCAAGTTATATATATGATGATTTGTTAAGTGATTGGAATATGCCAATGTATCTATTTGTATATTATGTATCCTATGATAAGTTTGTTTGTATATTGACTTACTAAGCTTTTGGAAAGCTTACTCTGTGTGTGTTTTCTCTATTTTATAGGTCGTCAAAGCTACTGAAGGCTCGAGACCATCACAGATCATCATCACACTACTAAAATCATTTTGGTACACTTTGAATATGTATACGGATAGATATGGCATGTATAGGCTAGTCCTTGATATGAGATGTAAAGTGAACTTAGCCATGTGATTTGGCTAGTTATGATTTGGTAGTATGCTTAAAGGAATATGATATGTGAAATTGTTTTGGTATGATTAGTTGATATATGAAATGGTTATGAGATGGTAAGTATATACATGATTGGTGCTTGAGCATAATTGAGATTTGGTCATGCAAATTGGTATGTTTGGAATTGGTTTTGAATGTTTATATTGAATGTATTGTTGTGATTACGTTAGTTGTCAAATTTGCATGATTTGGATGGCTATTTAGTATATTTTGGTGGTTATATGTAAATGAAATGAGATGATATATGTTGCTTATAGGTTTTCCCCAAGTGGGTGACATTTTGGCCTTGTAAATGGCCTAATGTGACACAGCCATGGCACACGAGCGTGCCTTGAGACCATGGACTAAGTCAGCAGCTAACTTAAGAGCACACGGCCATGGCACACAGGCATGCTTGATGGCCGTGGTGGTGAAGTCAGTATGTGGCCTAAGAGTGCACGGCCTCAGTGCACGGGCGTGCTCAGTGGCCATGGAGGGTAAGTCAGTTTATGAACACGGGAAAGACACACGGGGGTGTCTATCATCTGTGGAGGGCACACGGTCTCCTCCCACGGGCGTGTATCCCCTGCATATTAGAAAAGTTTTTAAATTTTCATGAAATTTTTTATGTGTTTCGGTTTAGTCCGACCCGATTTATAAGCATGCTTAAGATCTCGAGGACTTATTGACGGGACATTATGTTTGAGAATGATGATTGAATGTATGAAATTTTCTGTAATGCTTTTCGATCTGTCTGGTAACGCTCATAACCCTAATTTGGCGACGGACACGGGATAGGGCTGTTACAGTTTTGGAATTCTTCTATTCTACTCTTTATGTTATGACATTGCATGCTCCGTGTTGCAAGCGAGCGACCAATCTTGAGTTAATACGCCTTCTGATGGTTCCTGCACACTCACAAAGTACATTAGCTCACCCTTCGGCCTCATTTACCCTAAGGTAAAAAAAGGACTCAAATTGCACATTTTATTAACTTAACTAGTACTTACAAAAATGTAATTAAAATTTAACTGAAATGCTCACGTTCAAGCTCCTAAAGTACGAAAACTAGTTTAATTCGCTACACCAAATTACGGCAGATCAAAATCCCCCACACTTAAGTCATTGCTTGTCCTCAAGCATCACAAACAAAAACAATAAATGAAAATACAACCCTTAAACAAGTATGGTACAAGTTTTAGCTTAGAGCACATGAATAGGCATTTCATACTAACACATAATCTTGGCATGAGATATAACTGACTTACCACTTTTGATGTCAAACATCTAAGTTTAGTATATTACAAAGCATACAAGTATTAAGTGTCTCAAATGTATGACTCCACCAATAAATTATACAAGTAATTTGATTATCCTAGCAGAATACAAATAGTAAATAATGCAATTATTTAGTATGGTTTCGAATTGTGAATAAGTTTACCTAGATCGCAAAAGGCTTTTTGACTTGTAACATTCTAAGGCTTAGGACAAGCATTGATTTCAAGAATACTAAGCATCAAATAGTTTTAAGCACGAAAATAGTTTGACACCTCATATTGTCCCCTATTCTCCCCTTTTAGTAACCCTTTTCCCGCTCAAGTTGTACATGTTCAAATTGCCCCTAAAGTCAATAAAGGACTCAAATTGCACATTTGATTAACTTAACTAGTACTTACAGAAATGTAATTAAAACTTAACTAAAATGATCATGTTCAAGCTCCTAAAGTGTGAAAACCAGATTAATTTGCTACACCAAATTATGGCAAATCAAGAATCCACATTAATTTACTTGAAAAATTTTTTCTTATTGAAAATAATTATGTTTTAAATCGTTTTATGAAAACCTTGAATTGATTTCTAAATAATTTAATATTGTTTTAAAACATTTAGTACAACATGTTTATTTTGGAAAACTTCACTAATTAAATCGAATTATCATATTAAAGCATTTAAATAGGAAATTTGCAACATCAATTTTGAAAGTTACTTATTAATGGCCTAGATGTAAATCATTTGCAAATGAAATTTTAAAAATACTTAGAAAAATTTAAGTTTAAAATTTATTTAAGATTAGATAAAACCATTTAAGTTCTAAAACAATAATTAAAATATTTATAAGTTCATCGATTATGCATGCAAAGCAGTTATTATATCAAAAGTATTAATAACCCCAAAATAGTCCAATGTCCAAAAAAACAAACCCAAACAATTTATAATGTATTTTATTAAACAATTGTATCCAGAGACTCCTCCATATGTTGCATCCAAGTCTTACGCACGTGTATTATTTAAAAAGTTTTTGAAAACTAAGGGGTGAACTAATAAGATCAGTCTGAATTTTACAAGAAGCTAAATATCAATAATCACATACATAATATACAAATTTACAAACTTTTATGCACATGATAATGGCAATGCAATTTCAGTAAAACAATTATAAAATTTCTTTTAAAACATCCTACCCATCACCTCCACACCAAAAGGAGTTCCCCAAAACTCATCCATGCAAAATAAACTAACACATGTGTGGACAAAGTCACTAAAATCGGAGACAAGCTGCCAATACATATAGTTGTGGATAAACCACAAAATTTGTAGATTATTAAATTACCACATGTTTCTCCTTACAAATGTCCAAACCCCATGTAATGCATCATGACATACAAATCTCATTGCAAATCAATAGGCATGATAATCATGCTTTCATGTACATATAAATTTTAATAATCATGGTAATTCATGCTTTCAAAATGAATATATAGCCATGATATTACATAACATCAGATTAGAAAGAAAAATACCAATCCATAGCAATACATATTATATCATAACAATAAGACTCAAGTAACAATGACTTACCTTATATCCACATGGTCTCTCACATGTTATAACAAAAATTATGTTTTTATTTGTAAATAAAATCGGTAAGTCATAATCAAATCTTCACGTGTTAAATTTGTATAAAATGCACACCTTTAGTGATCCGAATAGTAAATCCTATTAGAGCTTGTTCACTTTCGATTCAAAAGAATAGGGACTTGATTTGCACCTAACAAAATTGTATATGTGGTTAGAATTCTCTTCTCTCTAATAAAAAAATTTTCCAAATGAAAAACATCTACTTACTCCTCAACTTATAATACATACTCCTTAATTCCAAGATGATCAAAGAATAACGCTTCTAATGTTGATGATTAGAGTTAGTGTGAGGATCTAGATTGGAGAAAAAGAAAGAATAGATTGAATAAAATATTCATGAAAAGAAAATAATGTGTCTAAGTGATGATCAAAAGAAGAAGGAATAGAAAAGAAGAACTAGCAAAGAAATTAAGTTTAGTGGTGGTGCAAGGGTGTCGATACGGTAGTGCTATGGTGGTGATGTTGTTGTTGTATGGTGGTGTTTCAGTTTGTTGTAATAAAATGGAGAAAAAATAAAATAAAATCAATGAGAAGAAACCAATAAGGGCCAGCACAAGGTGGTGGAAAGGGAGGAGAAAATAGAGGAAATATGAAACAAAATAAAAACAAATGAAAAATGAGGGGAGAAAGAGAGACGGATGGTCACAAGGTCAAACTCATCAAACAACTCAAGAAAAATGAGTTACCATTTGAAATCCTAAAAATAAGGAGTTACTTAGCAATTTGAAAATAAGAGTTAAATGCATTAGAGTGGATGATTTTGATGGAAAAAGCTAACCAACTTTGTGCATTAAAATTAAAAAAAAAATAGCATGGAGACTTGAACTTGGGTCATTTAGGACTTACGTAAGGTGCTTAACCATTACACCACTTCAAATGCTCTATTAAATGCTAACGACATTTGTTTTTTTAAACAAGGCATGACACAAACTAGGATTTTGAAGCAAAATTGTTCAAAATAGAAAGTGATGTGAGGGAAAGGACTAGAATTAAGATCATCAAGGACAACTCCACTGCTACTTATCCACTAGACTAAATACTTATTATTATCTAATGTGCAAAGATAACTTATAAAAATCAAGGTGTGACCAGACTTGGTTCACTAACCCTAATTTTCCCCTCATTAAAAAAATTTATCCTTAAAATTCCTGTTGTCATGCGATGCACTTAACACAAAATATGTAACTCTTCTTTCTAAATAGACCATCATGATTCCATTGTGCAACTCTAATTCCAATGTAGTTCCAGACAATACTTGACTTAAACTATCAACGAGCTTCCTATTCACTATCAGGAATTGTCTCAAGGAACTATCTACAAAAATATCACTAACAATTTCCTTTACCCCAAATTCTCAATTTAACAGAAACACTTTTAACAACAAAACATTTGGGTAAAACCAATTCTCAATCAATGCATGGTACAATTAGAATGGATCATAAAAGTACCTACATCGACACTAAATGCATCTTGATCCTTTCAAAACCTAACTACATAAACCAATCTCTTTTACCGCTTCTAAGCCAAAGCTTGTATCTGACTAAGAGAATGATGTGAAAAATCCTTAACATGGTGTTCAACAGACCCACATGTGAAAAATGCACCTGACTTTTTCGAACCTTGCTTATCAGAGTTCATTGGGTTAGATTTTACCTCATCAGCCTTTGTAAGTTATGGCTCTTTTGCTGCAGTAATTTCAACTAATGGTTGACTTTCCTCCTTCTCAATAGGTTCAACCTCAACAGCCTTGGGCTCTATAGTCTTACCACTTCGTAGAGTCACTACCTTGCAATGTTCCTTGCAAGGTTTCTTGCGGTCAGCTATGAAGCTCTGTAGCTAACTGGCCAATTTGGTTATCCAAAATTTTCAGTGTTACTGCTTGGTGTTGGATTACGGCGTCGTTCTTTTCCATGTACACCTTCAACAAATTCTCCATACTGTTAAATGATTCAGCTTGTGGTGGTTTTAGAACTTGTTGATTAAACCTTTGAGATTGATTGGGTTTATGCTGCATGTAGTTGTTCAGTCCATTTCCTTGGTTACTCCAAGAAATGTTTGGATGATTACACCATAAAGGATTGTAGAAGTTGGATTGTGGCCTTTGTCCACTTCTATTTTGGTGTTGATTCCCTACATAATAAATCGACTCGGGATTTGATGGAAAATTCTCAAAAGAATGACCATCCCCACAATATATGCAGAAAACAACATCAAATTGACTTGGTGGCTGGGTTGCAACAAGATTAAAATCGTTAGTAGTAAATTGTTGCAACATTGAAGATATAGAAGATACCTGAGCTAAGAATAATGTAAGCATGTCCACTTAATGCAGCCCAGCTACTCATCTTCTTAAAGTTGCTCGAATTGTCGGCCATTGGTAATTGTTATTGGCTATCCTCTCAATGATTTTGTAAGCCTCATTATAAGACTTTGACAAGAGAGCATCATTCGCAAAAGCATCACCACTAATTGTTGAAAAGTGGTGATCTCATTTTGCAACTTAGCATTTTTGCTAGGTGGGAAATACTTAACCAAAAACCACTCAGCTAATTCTTGCGAAGTTGAAATTGAATGTGGTGGCAATGAATTTAGCCATGCTTATGCTCTATCTCATAGCTAGTATGGAAAGAATTTCAATGTTAATATGTCTTCAATTACACCATTTATTTTCAAGGAATTGTTAACCTCCATGAATAGTCAAAGGTGAAAGTGTGGGTCGTCTATGGGCATTCTACTAAACTGGCCCATGGTTTGAAGCATTTGAAACATTATAGGTTTCAATTTAAATTAGTTTGTCTCGATCTTCAATCTCCTAATTTCTAGATCTAACTCATTCAAAAGGGGCACAACGAATTGCCTTATGGAACGATCCCTATCACCAGCAATAAGGATGGGATTAGCATATGATTGGTTCCATTTCCTTGTCCATCATTTTGATTTCCAAGGTCTATTTTGGCTTGTCTCTAGGCTAATCATTCACATCTTCTTTGTCAAAATGTCCACTCAATTTTAAGGTCTACCAGTAATAAATCGATAATTCGGTCTATGCTCATAAACTCCTAAAAATAAATCAAAAAAATAAAAAATAAAGAATTAATTAGTAAATTTAGAAATTAAATAAAAATAAAATAAAAACCAAATTGCAAAGAATAATTTCACAAAAATGGTTAAGGCAACAATCCCTAGAAACGGCGCCAAAAACTTGTAACGTATAAGTTTGTGCAAGTGTACACAGTTGTTATCAAGTAATAAGTAAAAAAGTTATCGTCTCCACAGGGACTGTGTATGTTAATCATTAATTGCAAACTTAAAGTTTTACAAATTGGTGATAAGAACACAATATTTTGAGTGATGGATGATTAAACTAAATTAGATTATCTAGATGCAAGATGATCCCTAATGCAATTTAATCTTAGTATGATAAAAATGTATGAATGAATTTAGCAGCAATAAAACAAAATTCAACAATAAAAAACATGATAGGCTAGAACAATTGCATCATTCAAGTTAATTCATTTTTCTCATGTTTAATAGTGTTTGAAAATTATTCCATGGCAACTCGATCTTTCATGAGTTTGAAACCAAATTAAGTCCTTTCAAAACCTTTTACTTAGTGAAACATGCATTTTACTGATCATATTAAACTAAGCGTTTCTTAGAATTCATGTGAAGTAATAGGGACGGGTTAGTTTTGAAACAATTTAATCACATAAACCTAAAAACTATGTAAGATAATAGAGCTCATGAAAGTTATTATTAACTTTTAATTTATTTGGGTTAGGATCTAAATTAAGCATGCACTTTTCAACTATTGTGTCTATTAATCGTTGTCTGGTTAGGATCGCTCAGCTAATTCTAACGCATCCAATCACGTATGAAAGAAATACACACTTGAGCTTAATTGAAAATATGAATGACTGACGCACAAACACTATAAACATGATTTAAACAAACTTTATTGAATTGATATAATCATCCTAGCTAAACAAATTTAAGATATCATTATTGATGACAAGATAACAAATAAAATTGCAAACATGATTAAAATCAAAATAACAAGTAAAGGAAGAATAAACTCTATTCGTATCTGCAGCCTTGCTGACTCTGATTAAAGAAGTTTCCTCCTGTCCTCGTATTTCTCCTCTACTAATGGCTCCTCAAGGTGGCTGGTTAAGAGATGGTCTTATCAATGTTTTGTTGGCTAAGAAAGAAAGGAAATATGGGATGCTATGTGTGGGAATGAAGAGATGGAATGAGAGAATGGAAGAGAAATGTTAAATGAGGGATGAATGAGGGATGTAGGGATGCTTTGAAATGGTGAATGGAGGTGCGTATTTATAGTGGAGTTTGGTGGATGAGTTTACTAAAAAAAGTGTGAAAAATCCCCTCATTCACTCATTTGCTTTACCGCCACATATTGTGGAAGAGAGTGGATGTTGGTTGCTTGATTTAAGCATGAAATCATGCTTGAATCAAGCAAGGGTTGGACAGTTTCTTGGGCAAAATTGGTATGTTGATTTTTAATTAATTTCCAAGTGTAAAGACCTCCAAATAATTATCCTAGAAGTTTATTTTTGGCTGCCCAAATATCCTGCTGAATTACACTTCTTTTCTCCTTGTTTGGACAGTTTTGTGACCCATTAAATAGTCTGACTTGTTCACCATGTAACACCATTTTTAACTGGGTCAAGGTAACATCTTCATGACCCAATTTAGATGGTTTAGGGTAGAATTGCTGATGTCCATGCAAAAATTATGATAAGCTCTTTATTAAATCAACTTCTTGGTCCCACTTGATAATTAAATATAGCACATTAATAACTAACATGAAATAATTTAATTTACACATAGAATTAATACAATAAAACACAAATTTGCATATTTTATAAATTCATGTCTATTGTCAAAATATAAGCAAAATTTACTTAATTAATTAACAAATACTAAGGATTAGTATTATTATTAAGTAAAAAAAGTGTTAAAATTTACTAAAAAGCCTATATAATTTAGAGTTTACAATAACAAGTTGAAGTATTTTGAAAAAATTTAAAATTGAACAAAATTGAAAACATGATTTTTCAAATTGATGTTTAAGAGATAAAATTTTGAATATTTACTTTGAACCCTTAGAAAAATTTTAAACAACTTTAAAATCAAGTTAACATGATTTTAACCAAGTTTAAATTTATTTTAACAACTCAAATTGTTTATCAAACAAAACAGAATTGCTCCAAGCCAAAATTTATCAATACCATTTTGGTCAAGTATCGATATTTTTGAAGTATCGATACCCCTTGGAAAATCGATATCCAAATGGCATTTTCTTTTTCACAAAATCTACAAATTATCGATACAATATCGATACTGTAACATCCCAAATTTGGGCCTAGTAGGATTAGGCCCATTGGGCTTTAGGCTAGGAGCGTTTAAAATTTTTTATAACAAGAGAATAGTACTAAGGCAAGTTGGACCTATTAGGTGAGTGATTTTGGAAGGTTAGGGGGCTTTTATGAAGTCCCGGGTTAAAGTTAGGCCATAGGAAAAATTTTGGTTTTAGGTGAAAAAAACCCTGGGAGTTGGTAGGTAGGCTTTAAGAATAAAATGTGGGAAAAAATGACAAGAAGAGCTTGTGATGTAGTGGCAAAGTGACGCCATATAAGGGACAAGGGGGTGACGCCACAAGGAAGGAAGAAGGTCCAAGGTTCAAGTCATGGCTTTTGCATTTTGCATTTCTTTTTAAAAGGACTATAGAATTTTGCCATAGCGTTATATTTAGTTGCGCATGATTTTAGACACAAGAAAGTGAGTGGTCTAGTGGCAAGGCATCATTAAGGGTGCAAGGGAGCTTGGGTTCGAATCTCATGACAAGCAAGGGAGTATTTATTTTGCGGATTGGACGAGAAGAGTTTGAGTTGGATTTAAACTCTGCTAACGGAGGGATCCCACATCGGTAAGATACAAAGAAGAAAGGTGAGAAGCTAGCTATATATAGAGCATTCTATGAGGAGAGTTAATATGCCTTGGTGGGCGTTTGGGTGCAGACCTAGAGGATAATCACCAATAGTAGCGAAGGAAGGGCTACTATAACGTGAGGTGCACGGTAAGGTTGCGGTGAGGTTTAGGTTTCCGATAAGTGTATATTAAGTTATGATTAATCGTTAGGTGATGTCGATTGTAGGTTCATGAGTAAGGAGTTTATAGCACGCGAGGTTGCCAGATGTGTACAAACACTACACACACGAAATCGGCAATGTTGAAAAGTCAAAAAAGCTGAAAGTGGCTAAATGGGCCCACCGATACTAAGTTTGATGAAATGGTTTGGTTGGTTATACAAATTGAATTAGTCATGCATGATACATGAATTGGATTTGTTTTGGGCCTAATAGGCCATATGATGAGATTTGGGCCTAATGGGCCGTAAGGGAGTGATTTGGGCTTGATGGGCTTATGGGGCGTAGACATGTATGTTAGGGTTTATGGACCTTAGGTCTAGTTTGAACAACTCTTAAATTCCATAAGACTTAATTTTTCTAATTAAACATCTCTGTGAACAAGTCGCTGGGTTAGGGTGTGGCAATGGGCATACGCATGTCTAGGATTGGATCTAGGGAGAGCTTGGTACTTAAGCGGCACTAATGGCCCACCTCCTCTTTTCTGGAATCCTACCTGGTGCGTAGTGTCTGTTCACTTTAGCCGCAAAGACTTGTTGATAGGCTAAAGTTCACAGCTAAAACCCGAAAGGGACCGAAAACCCTTATATTTGTAATATTACCAAAGTACCCCGATTTGCAAAATTACCAAATTACCCCAATTTGTGAAATTATCGGAATACCCCTAGTTTGCAAAATTATTGAAATAATCCCGATTTATAATATTACCAAAATACCCTCAATTTGTAAAATTATCGAAATACCTCTAATTTGTAAAATTATCGAAATACCCTGGTTTACAAAATCACTGAAATACCTCTGGTTTGTAAAATTACTAGAATACCCCTGGTTTGTAAAATTACCGAAAACACCTGGGTTGTGAAATTACGAAAATACCCTTGGTAGGTAAATTACGAAAATACCCTTGGTAGGTAAATTATGAAAATACCATTGGTGGGTAAATTATGAAAATACCCTTAGTGGGTAAATTACGAAAATACCCTTGTTAGGTAAATTACGAAAATACCCTTGGTGGGTAAATTACAAAAATACCCTTGGTAGGTAATTTACGAAAATACCCTTGGTGGGTAAATTACGAAAATACCCTTGGTAGGTAATTACGAAAATAGCTTCGATGGGTAAAATGATCGATATTCCCCTGGAGGGCAAAAAATGACGAGAACGCCCCTACATGTTATATGATTATTCTTGCATGTGATTTATGATTGTTATCGATGATTATTATTGTATGTTGCATTCATGTGTTATTATGTTGCATGGGGATGGGAATATTCGAAAGGGGAAGTGTAGATAGGATCACATGGTCGCTTGACGACTGTGGATCCACCGAAGAGTTCTAGCCACTGAGCAGCTATGCTTCACCGATAAGTTAGTGCCGCAACTGGTGCTACATAAGGAGTGTAGGGATGGGTGGGTCGATTAAATCCCCACAAGAGTGTAGGGTTGGACAGGAGACGGAGTGTAGGGTTGGTATGGGCATTAATCCATTGCATATGTCGTTTCACTTGAGATGGGCTCAAGCCCAGATAAATATGATTTGTGACATTTATGGTCTAAGGCCCAACTGAGGCTTTATGGGCTAAGGCCCAATTGCCACCGTTATTGAAATGGGCTTCAGCCCGAACTATTGTGGTTCATGTTCTTATTGATGAAGGTTATGCACACTGAGTTTTCGTAAACTCATACTCTCTTTTTATTTTTTTTCCTCACGTAATCGTCAGTAAGCGGTTGACGTGCTAGAGAACTCAGAGGTAGCCACACTATGAGCAGTTTTAGACTCTAGTACTTTACTTATTTTTAACTTCGATTAATATTTGTAATAAGGCCTCTCTTAAATTCTGGTTTTAGTTTTGGATTTTTAGTTTATTATGTTTTAAATCTGCTAAACTTTGTATCACGGTTTTCCAAAATAATATCTGCTTTCAAAATACTACGCTTTCGCGAATAGGTCGTAAACATCACATTTTCATAAGTCAGTCATTTTAATTAAGTTTTCACAACAAACAAAGTTTTTTTAGGTAATAACTTTTTAAATAAATGTCGATTAATAATAAACAAACGCATAACCGGGACGTTAGTTTTAATATCAAGAAAGGTTTTCAAATGGAACCATGGTTTCTCGAAAAGCACTTATGTGACACGCTGATTCGGGCCTAATTTTTAGGCCAGTGCTGGGTGTTACATTTAGTGGTATCAAAGCCTGTGCTACAAAACTGGGCCGTGAGATGTGCTTTAGTGTTTATTTTAAAGATGTTTACAAATGATTTTGATGTAGTTTTGAATGGTCTTTGTGTGGCACACCAAGTCTCTAGCGTCGGACCAAGTAAGTTCTCTTATCTATTTTAAACTATTATTGTTGTAGGTAGATACTAGGCTTACTTTAGATGATAGACTATACTGAGGCCCGTAGGGGACTAAAAACTATAGTGAGCTGGCAATTTCGAAAACAACTCTTAACTACTACTTCCATAAAACATTTGTTTAATTACTGGAACTATGAGCTAAATTCATAAAATTTGTAATTCAGATAATACGCGAAGTGATAATAAGTGCTAGAAGGGGTACAAGAGGCCGCGGTAGAGGTTGTGGAAGTGCTAGGGTTGGGTCTTCGGCGTTAGACCACATGCCCGATGTCGAGGCAAGAGAAGCACCGCCTTCATCGGTAATTGAGGTAGGGTCGTTCGATCGAGCTGCTGGGGATGACGCATTGTCGCAGGCAATGCTTCGTATTTTAGAAAGAGTTGCTGGGTCTGTTGAACCTAATACTAGTATTGGAGGTCGTGGGTCAGTTACAGAATGACTCCATCTAATGGAGCTGAGAACTTCAAGGGAATTTCTAGGGTGGCCCCAAGTGCGGCGGAATATTGGCTAGAAGCCACCAAAAGAATTTTGGAGGATCTCGACTGCACGCCAGAACAAAAGTTGAAGGGTGCTGTGTCTTTGATGAGGGATGAAGCCTACCAGTGGTGGCTTACGGTAAAAGAGGGTACCTAATTTGATCGGTTGACCTGGGAATTTTTCAAGTCAACATTTCAAGGAAAGTATGTGGGCGCTAGCTATGTCGATGCTTGCAGGAAAGAATTTTTGAATCTGGTTCAGGGAGACAAGTCTGTGGCAACAGAGTATGAACATTGTGTTAAGTTCGAGGATGGCCTCAGGGATAGTCTCCGAGTGTTGATAGCTCCACAGAGAGAGTGGGACTTTGCTACATTAGTAGAGAAAGCTAAGATCGCCGAAGATGTGAAGCGCACTGAGTGTCTAAATAGGGAAAAGAAAGGAGAAAAAACAAGAGGGAGTCTGAGTATTCGATTCTGATCAGAGGTTTAAGAGAAGGGCTAGAGCAGATGGGCGATTAGATTTGGACCCCTGTTCTTCTCATTGGGTTACCACCTTGTGTTACTTGTGGGAAAAGGCATGTGGGCGAGTGCTGGAAAAGGATAGGGGCTTGTCTGAGTTGAGGGGTGGACAACAGTCGCTTAGAGGCCGTGGGCATGCAAGGAATGGGAATGGTTTGGGACGTGGAGCTCCAGGTAGAGGTGCTGGTCATGAGGAGGCGAGGCAACCAACATTAGTTTATGTAGCACGTCGTCGTGAGGACGGAGACGCTCTAGATACGAATGTTGGTATGTGCTTTACCCGTAATGGGTTACTTACCTAATTTGTATTTAGGACTAGAGTGCGCAGCAGAAGCGTAGTGGTATATCCGATATTGTGCGGCTATGAGATAGCTAGAAATTTCGAGGACAAAATTTCTTTAAGGAGGGTAGATTTGTAACATCCCAAAGTTGGGCCTAGTAGGATTGGGCCCATTGGGCTTTAGGCGTAGGAGCGTTTAAAATTTTTGAGAACAAGAGAATGGTACTAAGGCAAGTTGGACCTATTAGGTGAGTGATTTTGGAAGGTTAGGGGGCTTTTATGAAGTCCCGGGTTAAAGTTAGGCCATAGGAAAAATTTTGGTTTTAGGTGAAAAAAACCCTGGGAGTTGGTAGGTAGGCTTTAAGAATAAAATGTGGGGAAAAATGACAAGAAGAGCTTGTGGTGTAGTGGCAAAGTGACACCACATAAGGGACAAGGGGGTGACGCCACAAGGAAGTAAGGAGGTCCAAGGTTCAAGTCTTGGCTTTTGCATTTTGGATTTCTTTTTAAAAGGAATATAGAATTTTACCATAGGGTTATATTTAGTTGCACATGATTTTAGACACAAGAAAGTAAGTGGTCTAGTGGCAAGGCATCATTAAGGGTGCAAGGGAGCTTGGGTTCGAATCTCATGACAAGCAAGGGAGCATTTATTTTGCGGATTGGACGAGAAGAGCTTGAGTTGGATTTAAACTTTGCTAACGGAGGGATCCCACATCGGTAAGATACAAAGAAGGAAGGTGAGAAGCTAGCTATATATAGACCACATTCTATGAGGAGATTTAATATACCTTGGTGGGCGTTTAGGTGCAGACCTAGAGGATAATCGCCAATAGTAGCGAAGGAAGGGCTACTATAACGTGAGGTGCGCGGTAAGGTTATGATGAGGTTTTGGTTTCTGATAAGTGTATATTAAGTTATGATTAATCGTTAGGTGATGTCGATTGTAGGTTCGTGACTAAGAGGTTTATAGCACCCGAGGTTACTAGGTGTGTACAAACACTACACACACGAAATCGGCAATGTCGAAAAGCTGAAAAGCCGAAAGTAGCTAAATGGGCCCAGTGGGCCCTGAGGCTAAGTTTGATGAAATAGTTTGGTTGGTTATTCGAATTGAATTACTCATGCATGATACATGAATTGGATTTATTTTGGGCCTAATAGGCCATATGATGAGATTTGGGCCTAATGGGCCGTAAGGGAGTGATTTGGGCTTGATAGGCTTATGGGCACGTAGACATGTATGTTAGGGTTTATGGACCTTAGGTCTAGTTTGAACAACTCTTAAATTCCATAAGACTTAATTTTTCTAATTAAACATGTCTGTGAACAAGTCGTTGGGTTAGGGTGTGGCAACGGGCATACGCATGTCTAGGATTGGATCTAGGGAGAGCTTGGTACTTAAGCAGCCCTAACGGCCTACCTCATCTTTTCTAGAATCCTACCTGGTGCGTAGTGTCTGTTCACTTTAGCTGCGAAGACTTATTGATGGGCCAAAGTTCACAGCTAAAACTCGAAAGGGACTGAAATACCCTTATATTTGTAAAATTACCAAAGTACCCTAATTTGCAAAATTACCAAAATACCCCTAATTTGTGAAATTATCAAAATACCCCCGGTTTGCAAAATTATCGAAATAACCCCGATTTTTAATATTACCAAAATACCCATGGTTTGTAAAATTACTGAAATACCCCTAATTTGTAAAATTACCGAAATACCCTAATTTGCAAAATTACTGAAATACCCCTGGTTTGTAAAATTATTAGAATACCCCTGGTTTGCAAAATTATCGAAATACCCCCGGGTTACAAAATTATGAAAATACCCTTAGTAAGTAAATTATGAAAATACCATTGATAGGTAAATTATGAAAATACCCTTGGTAGGTAAATTACGAAAATACCCTTAGTGGGTAAATTATGAAAATACCCTTGGTAGGTAAATTACGAAAATACCCTTGATGGGTAAATTATGAAAATACCCTTGGTAGGTAAATTACGAAAATACCCTTGGTGGGTAAATTACAAAAATACCCTTTATAGGTAAATTACGAAAATACCTTTGGTAGGTAAATTATGAAAATACCCTCAATGGGAAAAATGACCGGTATGCCCCTGGAGGGCAAAAAAATGACGAGAACGCCCCTACATGTTATATGATTAGTCTTGTATGTAATTTATGATTGTTATCGTATGATTATTATTGTATGTTGTATTCATGTGTTATTATGTTGCATGGGGATGGGAATATTCGAAAGGGGAAGTACAGATAGGATCGCATGGTCACTTCATGACTGTGGATCCATCGAAGGCTTTTAGCCACCGAGTAGCTATGCTGCACCGATAAGTTAGTGCCACAATCGGTGCTACATAAGGAGTGTAAGGATGGGTGGGTCGATTAAATCCCCACAAGAGTGCAGGGTTGGACAGAGTGAGTGTGGTTGGTATGGGCATTAATGCATTGCATATGTGGTTTTATTTGAGATGGGCTCAGCCCGGATAAATATGATTTGTGACATTTATGGGTTAAGGCCCAATCGAGGCTTTATGGGCTAAGGCCCAATTGCCACCGATTATTGAAATGGGCTTTGGCCGAACTATTGTGATTCATGTTCTTATTGATGAGGTTATGCACACTAAGTTTTGTAAACTCACACCTCTTTTTAATATTTTTTCCTCGGTAATCCTCGAGAAGCGGTTTGACGTCTTTGGAGGACTCGAGGTAGCCACACTATGAGCGCTTTTGGACTCTAGTACTTTACTTATTTTTAACTTGGGTTAATATTTTGTAATAAGGCCTCTCTTAAATTCTGGTTTTAATTTTGGATTTTTAGTTTATTATGTTTTAAATCTGCTAAACTTTGTATCACAGTTTTCTAATACAATATCTACTTTCAAAATACTATGCTTTCGCGAATAGGTCATAAACATCACGTTTTCATAAGTCAGTCATTTTAATTAAGTTTTCACAACAAACAAAGTTTTTTTAGGTAATAACTTTTTAAATAAATGTCGATTAATAATAAACAAACGCAAACTGAGACGTTAGTTTTTAATATCAAGAAAGGTTTTCAAATGTAACCATGGTTTCTCAAAAAGCACCCCAATGTGACACACTAGATTCGGGCCTAACTTCTAGGCTAGGTCTGGGGTGTTACAGATAATTGTTTATAAAGTATCGATAAAATTGTTTTGGTATCAATAGTTAAACTCCAATGGCCACTAAATTTAGCGTTTATTACAAAACATATCAATACATTTTTATCTAGTATCAATACGCATTTTTGCATGTGTATGAAATGCTCTAGTTTTTACATCCCTAACGCTCTATTAACTACCACAACAACCTTAATGGTTGGAAATCAATTAAAGGGTATAAATGCCAGCTTCTAAAGTTCCTACAACAAGAAGAGAGCATATTCAAGAAAAATCATCAATCAAACAACCTTTTATACTCAATACTTCTGTAATTTTCTTGTATACACTTGTGAGCTCACATTACCTTTCTGCTTAATTTGCTAACGCTTTGATCGTGTGAGGATTATCTATTAGTTTTCTTCTTTTTAATTCTTTGAGAGGGTTTATGTAACACCCTAAAACCGGCATAGAAGTTAGGCCCGAATCTGGTGTGTCACATTGAAGTGTTTTTCGAAAACCATGTTTTTGTTGAAAACCCTTCTTGTTATTTAAAAACTTCTTCCATTTAAACTTGTGTAAAGCATCAGCTTGCGTTCGCTTATTTTCAAAACGGGGTTCATTGAAAAAGGCTGTTCACTTATAAAACATTATTGATTTCCACCAAAGTCTCCTTCTTTCTGCAGAAGCTTTTTAAAAACATTACGGAAACGTGATAACCAAAAATAGTTGTTGTAATGTAGTGTTTTGAAAATAGTAATCATTTTGGAAAAAATCACGATTTACTTCTAACAGATATAACTTAAAATAAAATCAAACCTAAAATTTAAAAATCTAAAAACTTTAAGAGGCCTTATTACAAACCAAACCAAAATAAAGTACTTATGAATAACTTAATAGAAAAATAGAAGCAGTTGTGTGGCCATCTCCGAGTCGCTCACAGCTCTGATCCGTGTAAGGCTGGAGATTACCTGCACAATTAAAAACAAGGTGAGTTTACGAAAACTTAGGGTGTAATCCCATAATATAAAAATAGTCAGATAAACAGAATACAGAAGCAGACTGGGCTTGAGCCCTATTCAGTCACAGTATAGTTTCAGCGGGCCTAAGCCTATTGCCATATCGTTTGGGCCTAGGCCCATAATAGAATCATTTGGGCCTAGCCCATATCAATATCAGATCTTATAAAAATGCAATAGTGTAAGAATGCACCCCACCCTAATGCAGCCAGCACACCACCCGTACTCAACCAACACACCATGTGGGGATAAAATCGACCCACCCAGCTAGCACACCAATGTTAGCACCGGTTGTGGCACTAACCGATATCACAGTAGAGCTACCAAAATCTAAGTGGCTTAAAGTTTTCGGTAGGTCCACAGTGGTCTCGGGCGACCCGTGCGACCCTAACAATCAAATCAATGGGTCCACAGTCATCTCGGTCGACCCATGTGACCCTAACAGATCAATCACTTCATCTAGTTCCAAAATCCCAATCACATGCAGTATGTCATATATGCAAAGCACATATATATAAATCACATGGAAAACTCTAGGAAGACAGACAAATCATAGCTTAGGTCAGTCAAAACATAGCATAAAACAATCATTTACCCACGAGGGTGAAACAGTCATTTTACCCTATAAGGGTATTTTGGTAATCCTATCCTTCAGGGGTATTTCAATAATTCAACCTTATAGGGGTATTTCAATAATTCTACCCTACAGGGGTGTTTCGGTAATTTTACAAATCAAGGGTATTTTGGTAATTTTGTAAATCGGGGGTATTTCGATAATTTTGCAAATCAAGGGTATTTTAGTAATTTTGCAAATTAGGGTCTCAGTGACCCAACAGAAGGTCCACCGTGCCTCGATCGACTTAAGTAACCTAAACAGTTACAATGGTATAAATGGGCATAAGGCCCATTACTCGACCCAAGTGGGCCCACACATTCGTGTGGCCTATTTAGCCCAAAAATAGCCACAGTTATACAGACAGCACAGTTCAAACCAATAAAAACCATATAACATGCATTTTATCCGTGTGAGGCCCACTAGCCCAATGGGTCCACACGACCCATTGGCTAAAACGACCCTAGCTATGTGGACTACACAGCTCGATCTAACATTTACCACAAATTGTAGATTTTATCCGTGGGGCCCACGAGCCCATTAGGCCCACACAGCCCATTTTGGCCCATCGAGGCTTATAATAGCCTCTACAGTCCTACTCTTAAGATTTGTAGGCTCGAATCACCACACGTGTGATTGCACGCTCGTGTGGCATCAAATGCTGTATTTTGGCTTTTGCTAAACTACTGTCCAATTAGTGTGGAATACACACCTATTACGAGATCACACGAACAATCCAAGAACACCGCAACCTATATTCAATCAAGGCTTCCAATTAATCACTAACAAAAGATTAACAACCCTTTATACACTTATCATGAAATAGACACCAACTATTTACCTTGATTAAATGAGAAGAGATCTCCTACTTGAACCAACGATTCTCCTAAAGGGAAGTCTTGCATTTCCAAACGCCACTCATGATACATAGCATACACACCAAGTTGAAATAAGGGTACTAGGATTTACTGAAACATAAGAGAAATGATTGGCTTACAGCCCCACTAGAAAGAATACCTCACACGACACAAGTAAGTTTCCTAGCCATTTAATCGATAATAACAACCAAGGTTAGACATAAGATTCCCAACCGTGAAGGAGAGAAGAGAGAAAGATCAAGTAATCACTGAATAATTAAAGAATATTTGCATACGACGAAAACCAGAATAGAGGGGAAGAGCACTGAGATTTGGTCAATCAATCTATAAAGGAGAATAGAATGGAGAAGAAAAATAAATGATGATGGAGGAAAATGGGATGTATTCGGCTAGAGTAGAAACAAAGTGCCAAAAAGAAATAATATTGAGAACAAGATGGGAAAGAAAATTAGTTCAAAAGATGGTACTTGAGAAGGAGCAAAAAAAGCAAAGAACCAAAATGAACTGCCCAAATGGTCGTAAAAGCAAAGCACCAACTTGCAAAAGAAGAGAGGGACACCTGAAACACAAAAAGAAAAACCCAAAATATCAAAAATAGAATTCAACACCTACTCATACACAATTGCCGAAAATGCACACTCTAAAGCCCCCTAGCTGAATTTGCCCAAAGATGTTTCACAATTCGACTATAACACTCCAAGCCTTCAAATCCTTTGAAAATCTCCATATTTTCCCCCTCCAAATTCGCAACAACCATCACGCTATCCCATGATACTCTTCCCCTTTTACCAAGTCCACAACCACTCCAAAGAGTTTGAATCCACCACAAACTCTTGCCATCTATGCTGCAAAATAAAACCCCTTTTGCTCCTCAAGAGACTTGAACCTCGGACCACAAGCTTCACTCCATACGCCACTTTCCACTAAGCCACAAGCTCCTCTTGTGTCATAATTTAATATTAATTATTCTTAAGGCCTACATACCAACATCCAGGGTTTACTTCACCCAAAACCAAAATATTTTCTAAAGCCCAGGTTTGAACCCAAGACTTCTTCAAGACCCCACACACTCCAATATTGCTAACCCTTCAGTACTAACATGCATTTGTGTTGTTTTCTTACTCTCAAGAATTTTAGAAGCTCCCAAGCCCAAGGCCCAATTCTTTTAGGCCCAAAATTCAGAGCGTTATAGTTTATCTTAAGATTTAGGGTAGAAATATTAAGAGGGTTGTAAGGTTAAACCTTGTTATTAAAGGTTGAACAAATTAGTAAATTTAGGAAAATCCTTAGTGTTGGAAAGCTAATGTAGTGAAGCATGCAATTGGGGCCAAACCACTCTAAATATTTGTGTTCATTATTTCATATTCTTTCCATGCTTTCATTAAATCTTTTAAAAGTTAAATCACCCTCACTTGGCAATTTTGGCTTAATTAATCGAGCTAAAAATTGGTATCAGAGCTAGCCTTTAAAATACGATCTAACAACTAAGCGAAGATCCTCAAGGTAGCTCAACTTTCTTCTATTCAAACCACATAATATGACATCTTCTTCTAGCTCTATTATTGTTGGTGAGTATCAATTCATTAATAAACCTCCTTACGTTAATGGTGCAAATTATTCATATTGGAATACTAGAATGAAGTTGTTCATACAAGCCAACGATCTCGTCATTTGAGATGTCATCATAAATGGTCCATCCATTCCTCAAAAGCAAGAAGTAGGGAAGTTAGTTCCAAAGAGCAAGAATGAATGGAATGAGAAAGATAAAAGAAACATACAACTCAACGCCAAGGCCATGCACGCTCTCCTTTGTGCACTTGGTCCATATGAATATAGTAGAGTTTCTTCATGTTCCAATGCCAAGGAAATTTGGGACAAATTAGAGGTCACTCATAGTGTACTGATCAAGTTAAGAAATCAATTGTAGGAAATTTCACTATCAATTATGAGAATTTTACGGTGAAGCCTGAGGAGGACATCAAAGCTATTTACGATAGATTCACCATCATCATCAATTAGCTCAAATCCTATGGACCTATCCCAGTGAAGAAGTAGTCCAAAAGATGCTTAGAAGCTTGCCTATGTCTTGGGATGCCAAAGTTACAATATAGAAGAAGCTACAAATTTGGAGACTCTTTCATTAGATGAGCTAATTGGTTCATTGCTCATTGATTAAATGAGACTCAATAGAGTGAATAAAACAAAAGAAAAAGTTGAAAAGAAAAGGTTGATGTTGCCCTCAAGTTCACAATAGAATAAGTTAATTCGAATTAATATGTGGATAAGGATGAAGAGATGGCCATGTTTGCAACATGATTCAAGAGGTTTATGAGGTCAAAAAAATGAAGAAAATTTGAAAACAAGAAAGGACTCAAGATTGAATCTACTAAGGAGAAGGACCCCATCATATGCTATGAATGTAACAACTCATTTTTGGTCAAATCAGAATAGTGATTTTGGGACCACAAATTTGAGGTCAAAATATATATTTTATTATTATTTTAAAGTTTATAGCATGATTGAATGATTGTGTGAAATTTTCATTTAGTAATTTTATCGTTTGGTTGGTTAATTTGATAAAAAAGACTAAATCGCGTAAAGCATAAAACTTGAGTTCTAATAGTTAAAGGTATCTAATAGCTATGGAATCTTAAAGTGGAGGTCCTTATGTGATCAATATTCCATTAATAGGTTAGTGGATGATAATGGCTTGGTAATTTTGAAATTTGTGATAATTTTTAAGGTTAATTTTGTAATTTGGTTATTAATGATGAAATAAGTTAAAACAAATTAAAATGTTATCATCTTTATTTGTTCCTCCACCAAAAATTCAAAGGGAAAAAGACATTTTTAGAGACCTAGGTTTGTCCAAGCTTCCATTGTTCAATTTGGTATGTATTTTGTCCCGTTTTTAATGATTTCTACGTTTTGTGATTGTTGCTTCGTATTATAGCTAGCCCATACCTTAGATTTCAAAAATGTTTAAGATTTATCATTTTTATATTGTTGAATGCTTGAGTAATTTGATGAATTATGATAGATTTGGAAGGTTTAATGTTAGATTAATAGCTTTTGTAAAGTGATTTTTGACAAAAATGTCAAAAAGGGATTAAATTGAGAAAATATGAAATGTGGTGGTTAAAAAGTGTGAATAAATTGAAAATATGGGCTGCTAGTAACATGTATTAAATTCGGCTAAGAATGGGTTTGTATTAAATTGCATGAATTTTCAATTTTATGTGATAAGGTCTAAATTGTAAAAGATGTGAAATATTAGCGGCAAATGTGTAAAAATGCCTTAAAGTGAAATTTGGACTAAATTGAATAGACCGAATGCTGAATGTACTAAATTTGATAATATAATAGATCAAGATAAGTTGAGATCGGGGAAAAGGAAAAGTGGACGAATAGTCAATAATTTCCATCCGAGCAACTCGAGGTAAGTTCGTATAATTAGAATTGAATCTCTAAAACTTGTAAATTATTTGAAATGAAAGTATGATTGAATAAATAGTATTACTGAGTTCGAATGCCAATTGATGAGAATTATTGAATATGAGTCCTATTTGAACCGTAGAAAGTTGTAGGATACGAGTGACATGTCACTAGGGTTACCGTTTTGGTCGAGATCCTGCATATGTTGCGGACTCACCACAGCTTGTATGAGCTTATTGATATATTAGCTCGTAAGAGCTTACAGTTTTCAGCTCATTAGAGCTTATCATTTCAGCTCAATAGAGCTTACTGTCCATTAGCTCAGGAGGAGCTTACTGATCATAACTTGACAGAGCAAAAATGATAATGAATTGACGAATTACTATTTTATATACCTAATGTATATCACTCGAGTATCCCTCGATATTTTAATAGGTTCAAGGGGCATAAATTTTGTTATTGGCTATGTGATAAAGCTATATGTTTATACGGATGAATTACTATTTATACGGATAAGTTACTATTATCGAATGAATTATTGATTATATGATTGAGAGTGAAATGTTACAAATGATGTACATGATAAATTAATTTGATATGATACAATGTATTAAGTACTAAATTAAGATAATGGATGATTATATGCACTTATGTGACTAACTTGTTGATAAATGCTTATGTTTAGGCATTTGATAATTGAATTGAGTACACCTTATTTATTGTCTTGATTATGTTTAAATGGTAAGTTTAATTTTGAATTATACAGGCTTACTAAGCTTTAAAGCTTACTTTGTTTCTTTTTCGTGTTTTATAGAGGTTCGATAGCTCGCTTGATTTGGATAAAGTCGGAGATACGCATCACACTATCCAGTTGTCGATTTGTACTTTTGAACTCATGGGTATATGTAAATATGGCATGTATAGGCTAGTTAATAAGATGATAGTTATGGTTACTTGAGCTAGTGATTTTGGTACATGCTGTGGTATTCGATAAAGCCATTTGATTTGGCTTAACTTGGTATAATGCTTTGGTTGCATATAAGCATTCAAATATGTGTATGAAATGTTATGGATTGGCTGCCTATTGAGTTACAAAATGTTGCAAATTATGCTTGTGCAGGTATGTAAAAATAGGGCGGCAAAATGGTTTTGCAAATAGCCTATTTTTGTCCACATGGGTAGAGACACGAGCGTGTGTCTTAGCCATGTGTGACACACGGTTATGTTACACGCCATGTGTTCCCTAGTGATGAAATTAAAATGAATTCAATATGCTCTACATGGTCTCACACATGGGCATGTGATCGGCCGTATGGCACAAGTCATTATACCCCCTAATTGGCACACGACCTAGCACACAAGTGTGTGACTTGGCCATGTAGCATAAGTCAGTATATCCAATAGGATTGACATGGCCTAGCACACGGCCTGGCACACGAGCGTGTGTGGCCACTTTGAAGGGCACACGGGCTAGACATACGAGATAAATTGATTGAGATTGAATGATACATGATTAATTGAGCAAATGTATGTTAAATAGTTGTTTAATTATTTTTTAAGTTCAGTAATGCTCCGTAACCCTATTCTGACATTGAATTTAGATGAGAGGTGTTACAATAAATGTAAGAAGCTAGGACACATCAAGTTTGATTGTCCTCAATGGAAGAAAAAAGGATCAAGCAAGTAAAATCTTAAGGCTCATGTTGCTACTTAAAGTGATGATGACTCATCCAACAATGAAGATCAAGAAGTAGTCAATCTTTTCCTTTTGGCGATCAATGACTCTAAGATAACTTCTAACTCATCCAATTCAAATTTTTATTCTTTTGATGAGTTATAAGATGCCTACGATGAAAATAAAATGAAACTATGTCAAAATTAAAGGATGAAAATAATTCTTTCTCCAAGGCCAATCATGAACTTGAAAGTAAAATTCATGATATGCAAGCAACCACAAATGATTTTGAGAAAAATAACCAAGACTTGCATAATTTTCTTTCAAAAGTTCATGATGATCATCAAAAGCAACTTGATTTTCTTAAGAGTGAAAAAGCTCACTCTAACAAAGTTTTAGCAAAAAGATTTTTTAAAGGAGAAAACAGGAAATAAAACTTTGTCAAAACTAGCTTTGATTTCTATAAACATAAAGGTCCCCAAAAGTTTTACAAAGGAAAACTTATTAAAAGTATATGGGTCCCCAAAAGACTCATAAGTTCTCAAGATAAAGACATCCTTTCAAAATGGATACTTAAAAGGATTAAAATTATAGGAATTAATGCTTATGGACCCAAAAGAATTTGGGTACCAAAAATCAAAGTTTAATTCTATGTTTGTAAGAAAATAAGCATTACTTCAAGGTGGAGAATTCACTCAAAAACTCTTGGTACCTTGATAGTGCATGCTCAAAACACATGACCGGTGATAAGAGCCATTTGTCAATTTGAAGCCTAAAAATGGAAATGTAGTTACATTTGGTGACAACTCTAAAAGACAAGTTGAAAGAATATGCTCTATTGGTAAAAACTCTTTACCTCTTATTGAAAATATTCTTTATATCAATGGTCTTAAGCATAATCTACTTAGTATTAGTCAATTGTGTGATAGTGGTCTCAATGTCATTTTTGAATCTAAAGGTTGTAAAATAGTTGACATTGTGTCTAATAAGATTATACTTGTAGGGCATATGATAAGAAATGTTTATATGGTGCATTTTGAAGATTTGCATGATTCACTTATATTCCTTGTTTTTAAAAATGAAAATAAATCTTTATTATGGCATAGAAAACTAGAGCATGCTAGCATGAGCATATTGCATAAACTAGTTAAAAATGACTTAATGAAATGGATTGCTTAAAATTTATTTTCAATTAGATAAAGTTTTTGATGTAGGTGTTAAGGGTAAACATAAAAGAGTTTCCTTTAAACCTATTAATGATGTATCAACTAGTAGATTTCTTTAACTAATTCACATAAACTTGTTTGGTCCAATTAGGACAACTAGCTAGGGTGGAAAATAATAATCTTTTGTGCTTGTTGATTACTATTTTAGGTTTGCTTGGGTTCTTTTCTTAAGTACTAATGATGAAACTTTAGAAAAAATCATCACATTTTCAAAAATGAATCAAAATGACAAAGGTTACTTTATCACTTGTTTTAAAAGTGACCATGGAACCGAATTTCAAAATCTTGGGTTTGAAAATGTTTGCAACTCAAATGTAATTAGTCATAATTTTTTGCACCTAAAACTACGAGTGTGGAAAATTCGGGTAAAACCAAAAAAAAAAAAAAAATCGATTAATCGGTCGGTTAACCAAATTTTTTCGGTTAGGGTCAGTTAATTATTTTGTGATTTTTTGGTTAACGAGTTAATTCGGTTTGAAACCGGTTGATTAACCGAATTTTTAGTTTAACCGAAAAATTAATAAATAAAATTATAATATATAAATAGGCCCACTATTCACCTAAACCCAATCCCTAAACCCAATCCAAACCCAAATATCCAACCCAACCCAATTACCTAATCCAACCCAATCATAAAAATTACAAATAATTTAATAAATAAAAATAAAATTCTAAAACTAAAACTAAAATTATGTAATCTTTTTAAATATGTAGTGATTCATTTTGGGTAATTAGGGTAATTCGATTAATTTGGTTAATTTTAACCAAAAATAAAAAACATATAATTTTTGGTTAATTCGGTTAATCGACCGAATTAACTGAAAAAATTTTGGTTATGTTAATTTTTTTTAAAAAATTTCGGTTCGGTTAATTTTTTTGAAAAAATTTTGGTTCGGTTAATGGTTAAAAATTTTGAAAGGTCGGTTAATTCGGTTAATGTTATTTCAGGTCGGTTAACCGACTGAACACCCCTACCTAAAACCCCTCAACAAAATGGAGTTGTTGAGAGGAAAAATAGAACTTTCGAAGAAATGGCTAGAACCATGCTTTGTGAAAATAATTTACCAAAATATTCTTAGGCAGAAGCTACAAACACCGTTTGCTATGTTGTTAATAGAGTAATGATTAGGTCTACTTTAAAGAAAACTCTATATGAACTTTTCAAAAATAAAAAGCCTAACATTAGCTATTTTCATCCCTTTGGATGAAAGTGTTTTGTTTTAAAAAATGACAAAGATAATATTGGTAAATTTGATGCAAAAAGTAATGAAGCAATTTTTCTTGATTATTCTTTAAATTCTAAAGCTTTTTGAGTGTTTAACAAAAGAACTTTAGTAGTAGAAGAGTCTATACATGTTTTTTTATGACTGTAACCCTTCCTTAGAAAGTATTCTTGTGTTGATGATGATGATGATGTAGAAACTTTTAATAATAACGATAAAGAGGATCAATCATCAAGTGAGAAGAAGCAAGAACAAACACAAAATGCTCTAGAAGAGCTTACAATAAAGGAAAGGGAAGTCACTCAACCAAGAGAGTTCAACTATGTAAAGGATGGTAAGATATTAGGAGATCCATCAAAATTTAACTACTAGATTTTCTGTTAGAAATACTTGTAATTTTGTTATATTTATCTCATGAATTGAGCCTAAAAATATCAAAGAAGCATTAAATGATGAATATTAGATATTGGCTATACAAGAAGAGTTAAATCAATTTGAAAGAAGTAAAGTATGAACCTTTGAAAGAAGTAAAGTATGAACCTTAGTTGAAAGACCTTATGATATATCTACTATAGGTACTAAATAGGTTTTTAGGAACAAGCTAGATGAGTGTAATAGCCCGATTTAGGGCCTAGTCAGAATAGAGGTTACGAGACCACAAATTCGAAGTAGAAATGTGTTTTATGGTTTTTTCATGAGGTCTATAACATGCTTGCAAGATTGTGTGAAAATTTCATGAAGAAAATTTTATAAATTAGTGGTTAATTTATTCATTAGGACTAAATTGCAAAGATTAAAAAATATGAGATTCTAGAAGATTCAAGTATGAAATAGCATTAGAAAATTTTTTAGAGGCCCTTATCTAGCAATTAGAGCATTATACTTTATGATGGACAAAAATAGACATGGGAAGGAAAAATCTCAAGAAAGAAGCCTTAAGGGCATTTTGGTCATTAGGCTAATAAGTTAATAAAAAGGAAAAAGAAGTAAAAATTGGTGTCCATCTTCTCCATGCTTGGTCGAAATTCTTCAGGACACCATAGCTAGGGTTTCTTCAACTTTCAAGCTTGTTTGTAAGTACCTCCTAGCCCCGTTTTTTATGTTCTTCATATTTTTTAGATCCTCGTAGCTCTATTTAGCTATTTCTACCAATATTTTGATCTAGGGTTCATGTTCAAAAATTTACCCATGTATGAAATGCATGTATTTTGATGTGTAATGGAGGAATATGAAAGTTTGAAGTATGATAAACATCTTTTTCTAAGTGATTTTCATGGAAAACTCGTAAAAAGGACCTAATTGTAAATTGTGAAAAATGTATAGTAAAAATTAGTTTTGAAGAAAGGTGTGAGCTATTATAAGCTCAATAAATGTTCGGCTAGGCTTGGGTAACCAAGGAAATAAGTATATTTCATTATACGAGCCTAGGGAGCCTTTTATAAATATGTGAAAGTTTAGGGCAAAATCATAATTTTTGCCAAAGTATAATTCATGGGCTGTTTTAGTCAATGTGATCATTAATTAAGTGAAATTGTCATTATAGATCAAGAAACACGAAGTCTATACCGAAACCAAGGAAAGAACAAGGTGGTGGACTAAATCGAATAACTACACATATTTTGGTACCGAGGTAAGTTTGTGTGTAATAAATCAACATAATATTATTAAGCTTTTAAATGCTTGATATTTTGTTAAATGCATATTATCTCTATGAATTTGATTAATGAGGTCTCGATGAAAGTATGATGAAATTTTATTAAGTCGATGTCCCGATTGAAGCTTATGAATAGAAAGGATACTATTGTCACGTCATGAGATTAAGAAAGTCTCGTATAAGACCATGTCTAGGACATGGCCTTGGCACCGAATTGAGATCCAGTGTAAGACCATATCTAGGACTTAGCTTCGATATGAAATCGTGTAAGACCATGTCTAGGACATGGCATCGATATATGATCTCGTGTAATACCATATCTGGGATATGGCGTCGACATCGATATGAGATCCCGTGTAAGACCATATCTGGGATATGGCATTGGTATTGAGATGTGATCCCATTTAAGACCATATCTGGGATATGGCATTGGCATCGTATTACGTATGTGATGATTCTTAGGTATCCTCTAATATTCTAAGCGATTCAACGAGATAAAGAGCTACGTCTATGTTCAAGATGGTAAAAGTACTAAAGTTATGTGATGAAGTGATGCAGGTACATATGAGTAACTTACGAGAAATGAGTTCGATATGTGATACCTGATTGGTAAGAGTAAGTATGAGAAATTTATGTAGATGTGTTTGAGAACTTGAGTTATTACTCAATGTGTATGGATGTTATCATAAACTTTAATGTTGTTATTTATTTCATGCAAACTTACTCAGCTTTATGCTTACTCCCTTTCTTTTCCATTTACTTGTAATATCGCCAAGCTAGCTCGAGGATTGAAGGACTATTCTTTTGGTATAGTAAAGTTTGATTATTTTGGGTATGGAATGTATAGGAACTTGGTCATTTTGTGATATGTCATATTTGTTAGCCAATGGGTTGGCTATTAACGTTACTTAATTCATTTTGTAAACGGCCATTAGAATTGGAAAAAATTAGTTAAGTTATATCTATTCAATGATAATGAATTTTATGAAGTGCAAGTTTATGCAGTTGAGTGAATAATGTTTGAAGTATGTGCATGATGAAATAGCTTAATTTAGGGTATGGATGTCTAGATAGTAGATATTTGAAGTACATTATTGTCTTGCTATGTGGTACTTGAAATGGAATAAGTGTGGTTGCTTTTCAGGGTGGCAAATGGCTTGGTAAATAGCATTACATTTGTCCACACGAGTAGATACACGGCGCGTGTCTAAGCCGTGTGTGAGACACGATCAGCCCCGAGGGCATGTTGCTAGGACGTGTGTCCCCTGCATCTAATTTGCAAAAAATTTAGTTCGTCACACGGGCTAGCACACGAGCATGTGACCTGGCCGTGTGGCCCTAAAGGTCTGCTGACATCATAAATAGAATGTCAAGGTTTTCACACACGAGCTAAGACATGAGCATGTCATGGACGTATGAGGGACACGGCCATAGACATGGGCATGTGCCAGGCCGTGTGAAAACCCCTGTAGATTCGAAATGAAAAATAAAATCCACACGGATTAAGAACATAGGTGTGTGAGACCACACAGGCGTGTTCCCTTCCACACGGACGTGTGGCCTTGTTTTGAACAAAAATTTTCTAAGTGCTCATAAGTTTTTGGTTCAATCTTAAACCACTCCATGTGTATCTTTAGGGCTTGTAGACCTATAATAGGGACGTTATGATATAGAATGAAAATTTATGGCACGATATTATGTGATTAAGTATGTTAAGTCTGGTAATGCCTCATACCTGGTTCCAACGTTGAATACAGGTAATGTGTTACATTTAATGGTATCAGAGCTACACTTTAGTCGATTCTCAAACTAACGTAGCGTAAGCACGAGTCTAGCTATACATGCCATATGTATGAGTATATATATAATGATAGTGTGACGACTCCTAACGATTTAAATTATGTTTTTACATAGCAAATGGATCCCGACAGAGCAATGGCGGATAATGAAGAAAGTAACACGCCGGCCCCCGCCCAAGGGACGATGCCAATTGAAAATGAGAATAGACCAATGGCTGTAAGTCAAAGAGGAGGAAAAGAGGATAGGGAAGCCTTTCTCCTCATGATGAATGCCTGGTATATGGAGTTCGTTCGAACGAACCCAAACGTGCAACCTTCTCCACCTCAACCTATTCCTCAGCCTACCCCGGTAGCTCCCCATGTTGTAGAAGTGGTAAGAAGTGAAAAGCCCCCGGTTGATAGAATCTAGAAACAAAGAGCTGAGGAATTTCGAGCTAACAAAGATGATGACCCAGAGAGGGCAAAATTCTAGCTTGAAATTACCATCAGGGTATTTGATGAATTGTCCTGCATACCCGAAGAGTGCATGAAATGTGTTGTGTCTCTCTTAAGAGATTTGGCTTACCAGTGGTGGAACACTCTTGTGTCGGTTGTACCAAGGGATAAAGTTAATTGGGAATTTTCCAAGAAGAGTTCTAGAAGAAATATATTAGCCAAAGATTCATCGACCAGAAAGAAAGGAATTCCTCAAACTAAAACAAGGCAGAATGACAGTAATCAAATATGAATGTGAGTTTGTAAGGCTCAGTAAATATGCTCGGGAGTGTGTATCAACTGAAGCCATCATGTGTAAAAGGTTTGAGGATGGGTTAAATGAAGATATCTGATTGTTTGTTGGCATTTTAGAACTAAAGGAATTTTTTGCTAATAGATAGAGCTTGCAAGGCCGAGAAATTGGTCAAAGAGAGAAAAAAAGGCTAAGATTGAGTCTCATGACTCGAAGAAGAGACAATTGGGCAAATCATTTCAATCCTAATCTAAGAAATCAAGAGAGTTTACTACTCGATTAGCCACTTCAGTTGGGTTTTCAAACAGAAGCAAAGGTAAACAACACTCAGGTTTTAAAGCTCAGACCACTTGATTGCTAGTGTTGGTAATGCTCAAGCAAGTAGATCGGAATGTCCACAGTGTGGAGGATGTCACCCGTGAGTGTCGAGCAAATAAGAGAGCTTGTTTTAAGTGTGGATCCCAAGATCACTTTATTAGATATTGCCCTGAGATGGTTGATGAAACACCCCAAACCCGGCCCACGAGTATTGACCAGATCTGGTATGTTCCCCGGTGTAAACCGTTTCAAATTCTTTTGTTACTTAGGAAAAACTTGTGTGTTTTGAAAGAAAGATTGTTTTGGGTTGGGCTTGAGTTGAAAACAAGTTCATTTCATTATTAAAAATCCTTTACTTTAGGTGACAAAACATTTAGGTTTTTTTTAAAATAAATTACTTAATCTTTTATTAAATAAAAGTTTGTAAGCTTAATAAATAAAAGCAAAGTAAAGTAGTTCTACTATGGCCTTATTACATCAAATAATTCCCAAAAAAAGAATAAATTCAAAGTACTTAATAAAATAAAATCCAAATTGAATAAATTCCTTGTTGTGCATGGCCACCTTTAAGCTCCCCGCCGCCTTGGTCCATTACTAATCGTCACTGAAAAAGGTTCCCTAACGGGTGAGTCAATGACTCAATGTGTACACAAACACTATGTCCAAATAGATTCGGGCATATTATCACATCACATACATAATCATATAGCAGATATAAAATAATGATGCAACCCGAACCCAAACCTATATGCCATCTCGCTACACATCACCCGTACCATCCTCGCACATCGTGGGGACTACTAAGTCAACCCTCCATCCGCTACACACCATCGAAGGCATCATTGCAGTCGACGTGCTCATCGCCCTTATAAAATTCGTGGTCTTAGGTCACCACATTCAGATATCGTGGTCTTAGGATATCGTGGTCTTAGGTCACCACATTCGATTATCGTGGTCTTAGGTCACCACATTCACTTCCCTTTTCATTTAACCCATATGCCCCATATCATACATATCATGCATCATGCCAAATTCTTATTTCACATTCTTATAATGTCATATGTGTGTCGTAATGATATTTAACATAATCCTAGTAGGAGTAGGAAACGCGTTCGAGTACTTTGTACCATGACATGGTACCTTAGCCATATTCACATTCTTATGCACATACTTATATTAAACATTGCCATAAAACTTATTAAGAAATAGTGTGGGGTACACACCTGATTCGCTTAAGGTTTCCAATCCAAATCCCGAAAAGCTTGATCTAATGCCTTAGATCTTAAATCTCTACATTTGATCAATCACTTAATACTTAGTAAAGAGCCATTCGACCATAAAACCAAATCCCAGTAGGATTAGTACACTTAAATCCTTACCTTGCTGCCGATTGATGTCTAATCAAATGCCGAAAACTTTATATCCTTCTTTCTTGAAATCGGCAATCACTAGATTACTTGAATAGATTAGTTTTGGCTTTTAAATATTAATGAAACACATCTATTTACTCAACATGGCCTTGGCCGAATGCTATAGATACTTACCTTGTGGATTTTAAATCTCGAAACTCACCGAATAACTAGGGAACACGCGGCCTATGGTGTACCTTCGGGAAAATAATTTCTCCTTCCTTGTAGTCAACACTTAGTAAATCCCAAAAGATCTCTTCAAAGTTTCGGCAACAAGATATTAATGGGGTTAGTCCTAGATTTCGGCAAATCTTAAAAGAAAAAGGATGAAACTGAATGAGATCTTACCCTTACTTTAGAGATCGGCAATCCTTGCTTGAACCTTTAGCAATATTCGGCTATGTAGGCTAGAAGGATCTTAATTTCAACTTTTGATTGGTATAAAGAAATCGGCTAATGATGGTATCTTGAGGAGTTTATGGATTCGGTTTTAATGGAGATCACAATAGCTATGAAGAATTTGGCTAGGCTTACTTTAGTTTTCGGCTTTGGCTAACAAAAAGAAGAAGAAGAAATGCTCTAGGAAATTCGGCAGAGAGAAAAGTTGAAAGAAGATATGATGAATGGCTCTCTTTTACTCTAGTAGCCGAAATTACTAACTTAAAATCCTTTACTTGGCCATCACTCCTATTTTGATAACTTTATCACTTTAATTATCACTCATTCAATTTAATAAAACTTAATCCAATATTTATCTCTTATCTCTTAATAAAAATAATAATAATAATAGTCCATCATTATCTATCTATTTTCTAAATTTTAAAAGGATAAAAATCCTAAAAATTAGCCTTGGTGCCGTCCTCCCCACTCCCTCTCATTGACGCCACCTAGCAAAATAAATCTTTAAAATTTTGCTTCCCACGCGACTCTAACACAAGCCCTCCTTGCCTTTGCATGGGCGTCATTTCAGAGGCCTTAAGTGGCATCTCCAGCCACTTTTCCAAGTCCAATTTCATGTCATATTTCCTCCATAAATTTTCTTAAGACCACCTTGCCTTAGTTTCTCTTTTAAACTTAACATTTCTAAAACATTTCCTTACATTTCCAAGTTTCCAAAATGTTCACTTTCCTCTTTTAAACTTAACATTTCCAAGTTTCCAAAATGTTCACTTTCCTCTTTAAACTTAAAATTTCCAAGTTTCCAAAATGTTCACTTTCCTCTTTTAAACTTAACATTTCCAAGTTTCCAAAATGTTCACTTTCCTCTTTAAACTTAACATTTCCAAGTTTCCAAAATTGTTCACTTTCCTCTTAACATTTCTAAGTTTCCAAAATGTTCACCATACATTCATAACACATAAAACATGTCATTTCAGATAATTAAATCAAAATGCATAGGCCCATTTTCGGGATGTTATAGTTCTACCCCTTAAAAATAATTTCGTCCTCAAATTACTTACTAACGAACAATCGTACAATCTAACTCACCACACTACGCTTATGTCAGCACTCTAATCTTAATAGAGCCATCATACTTCCTGTGCACAATTTTTTTAAGTTCATGTTTCGAGAACTCATTTCTAACGTCATAATTTAATCGATTAAAGAGTTTTATGCATTAGTACTTTGTTCCACCGCTTAACCGTAACAGCTTTTATGAAAATGAGTTTAATAGTGGTTCTCTCGATCAAACAAAGTCTCAGTTCAAGTTCACCATTCTAATTCAGAGATTCACATTCACATTCACATTCATCCATCTTGATAGAGACACATTTATTCACAACATTCACTTCACTACTTTGGGCATTCCCGATCATTCCCCATCCAGGGTAATTTTGTCATTTTTCCTATAAGGGTATTTTGGTAATAATTCGGGGTCAATTCGAAAATATTTTACAAATCAAAGGCATTTTAGAATTTACAAAACCTCAGGGGTTATCTTGAAAATTTGTTTTCCAAATCAGAGGTGTTACAAAAATTTCAGAAATCGGGGTTATTTTGGTAATTTTGGAAGTCAGGGGCATTTTCGTAAATTCTCCAAATCAGAGTATCTTGATATTTGTAAAATAGAAGTTCCTGGTATTTTGTAAAGTAGAAACATTTTAGCAAAAGTCGAGGGTATTTTTGGAAATCTTAAAAACTAAGGGTATTTTAGTGATTTACAACATAGGGGCATTTTAGTAATTTGACAAATCGAAAAAAAATTTCGAGAAATTTTCAAAATAGATTTTGTTTCAAATCGAAGGGTTAATTTAAGGATTTTAAAAACTAAGGTTTTTATAAAAAATATGGCTAGTCCCTTTCGGTTTTAATCATTGGTTTAGCCGATGACTAAGTCCTCTTGGTTAAGGTGAGCTACATTACGCACTGTAGGATTCGAGTAAAGAGGAGGTGAGTCGCTAGGACCTGCTTAAATACCAAGCTCTTTGAATCCACTCCTAGACATGCGCACAATAGTTACCACACCCTAGATCGGCGACTTAATCACATGTTTGTCTAATGGTCCTTAAGTCTTATGTACTTATGTTTTTGAGTAGACTAGTCCTAGGGTTCAACAGATCCTAGTTCACTAATCTACGTTACCATAAAAGCCCATACATTTCACATATTAAATCACTTCAGAAGTTAGAAGTACTTACCTGGTGGACTTCAGGTCGGAGACTTAGTGGGCCATGCCAAAAAAACCTACTTAATTCACAAAATTTCTTTTGGGCTCAAATTTGAAAACGTTTTGGGCCTTAAACCCAAGGCCGAGAGTTTAAAACTGGGCTCTGATACCAAATTGAAACACCCCAAACTTGGCCCACGAGTTTTGACCGGATCTGTTATATTCCCTGGTGTAAACCGTTTCAAATTCTTTTGTTACTTAGGAAAAACTTGTGTGTTTTGAAAGAAAGATTATTTTGGGTTGGGCTTGAGTTGAAAACAAGTTCATTTCATTATTAAAATCCTTTACTTTAGGTGACAAAACATGTAGGGTTTGTTTTAAAATAAATTTACTTAATCTTTTATTAAATAAAAGTTTGTAAGCTTAATAAATAAAAGCAAAGTAAAGTAGTTCTACTATGGCCTTATTACATCAAATAATTCCCAAAAAAGAATAAATTCAAAGTACTTAATAAAATAAAAATCCAAATTGAATAAATTCCTTGCTGTGCATGGCCACCTTTAAGCTCCTACCGGCCCGGTCCATTACTGATCGTCACCTAAAAAAGGTTCCCACAATGGGGTGAGTCAACAGACTCAATGTGTACACAAACACTATGTCCAAATAGATTCAAGCATATTATCACATCACATACATAATCATATGGCAGATATAAAATAATGATGCAACTCGAACCCAAACCTATATGCCTTCCGCTACACATCACCCGTACCATCCTCGCACACCGTGGCGACTACTAAATCAACCTCCATCCGCTACACACCATCAAAGGCAATCATTGCAATGACGTGCTCATCGCCTCTTATAAAATTCGTGGTCTTAGGTCACCACATTCGAGATATCGTGGTCTTAGGTCACCACATTCGTGATATCGTGGTCTTAGGTCACCACATTCGTTATCGTGGTCTTAGGTCACCACATTCACTTCCCCTTTTCATTTAACCCATATGCCCCATATCATACATATCATGCATTAACATGCCAAATTCTTATTTCACATTCTTATAATGTCATATGTGTGTCGTAACAGATATTTAACATAATCCTAGTAGGAGTATCAAATGTACCTGAGTACTTTGTACCATGACATGGTACCTTAGCCATATTTACATTCTTATACACATACTTATATTAAACATTGCCATAAAACTTATTAAGAAATAGTGTGGGGTACACACTTGATTCGCTTAAGGTTTCCAATCCAAATCCCGAAAAGCTTGATCTAATGCCTTAGATCATAAATCTATACATTTGATCAATCACTTAATACTTAGTAAAGAGCCATTCGGCCATAAAACCAAATCCCAGTAGGATTAGTACACTTAAATCCTTACCTTGCTGCCGATTGATGTCTAATCAAATGCCGGAAACTTTGTATCCTTCTTTCTTGAAATCGGCAATCACTAGATTACTTGAATAGATTAGTTTCGGCTTTTAAATATTAATGAAACACATCTATTCTACTCAACATGGCCTTGGCCAAATGCTATAGATACTTACCTTGTGGATTTTAAATCCCAAACTCACCGAATAACTAGGAACACGCACCTATGGTGTACCTTCGGAAAATAATTTCTCCTTCCTTGTAGTCGACACTTAGTAAATCCCGAAAGATCTCTTCAAAGTTTCGCAACAAGAAATTAATGGGGTTAGTCCTAGATTTTGGCAAATCTTAAAAGAAAAAGGATGAAACTGAATGAGATCTTACCCTTACTTTAGAGATCGGAAATCCTTGCTTGAACCTTTAGCAATATTCAGCTATGTAGGCTAGAAGGATCTTGATTTTGACTTTTGATTGGTATAAAGAAATCGGCTAATGATGGTATCTTGAGGAGTTTATGGATTCGGTTTTAATGGAGATCACAAAAGCTATGAAGAATTCAGCTAGGCTTACTTTAGTTTTTGACTTTGGCTAACAAAAAGAAAAAGAAGAGATGATCTAGGAAATTCGGTAGAGAGAAGAGTTGAAAGAAGATATGATGAATGGCTCTCTTTTCCTCTAGTAGCCGAAATTACTAACTTAAAATCCTTTACTTGGCCATCACTCCTATTTTGATAACTTTATCACTTTAATTATCACCCATTCAATTCAATAAAACTTAATCCAATATTTATCTCTTATCTCTTAATAAAAATAATAATAATAGTCCATCATTATCTATCTATTTGTCGAATTTTAAAAGGATAAAAACTCCTAAAAATTAGACTTGGTGCCGTCCTTCCCACTCCCTCTCATTGACGCCACCTAGCAAAATAAATCTTTAAAATTTTGCTTCCCACGCGACTCGAACACAAACCCTCCTTGCACTTTGCATGGGCGCCATTTCAGAGGCCTTAAGTGGCATCTCCAGCCACTTTTCCAAGCCCAATTTCATGTCATATTTCCTCCATAAATTTTCTTAAGACCACCTTGCCTTAGTTTCTTTTAAACTTAACATTTTAAAACATTTCCTTACATTAACAAGTTTCCAAAATGTTCACTTTCCTCTTTTAAACTTAACATTTCCAAGTTTCCAAAATGTTCACTTTCATCTTTTAAACTTAACATTTCCAAGTTTCCAAAAATGTTCACTTTCCTCTTAACATTTCCAAGTTTCCAAAAATGTTCACCATACATTCATAACACATAAAACATGCCATTTCGTATAATTAAATCAAAAATGCATAGGCCCATTTTCAGGATGTTACAGTTGAAAAAGAGAAAATTCAGAGTGTAAGATCGAGAAGTACTACTAGAGGGATGCCACAGAGAAATCCAGGAAATGGAACGAGTAGTAAGAATACATCTAGAGAGCAGACTACGAGATTTGAGGGTAGAGTGCCTGCGAGGACTTACACCATTCGCGCTCGCGAAGAGGCGTCATCCCCTGACATGATTACGGGTACATTTACTCTTTATTTGATACTCATGTTTTTGCTTTAATTGATCCGGTATCTACCCACTCGTATGTATTGATTAAATTAGTATCTAGTATGAACATGCCTATAGAGTCTATAGAATTCGTGATAAAAGTGTCAAATCCCCTAGGAAAATGTGTGTTAGTTGACAAAGTCTGCAAAGATTTCCCTTTGATGATTAGAGGTTATTATTTTACGGCTAATCTCATGTTATTGCCGTTTGATGAATTTGATGTAATTCTTGGTATGGATTGGTTAATTATCCATGATGTGATAGTAAACTGTGGAAGGAAATATATTGAATTGAAATGTGAAAATGGAGATACTCTTCGTGTTGAATCAGATGAACAGGACAGATTGCCTGTAGTGATTTCTCTCATGTTGGCTCAGAAATACCTGAGAAAGGGATATGAAGTTTATCTTGCTTTTGTGATGAATTCTAAAGAATCAGAGTTAAGGATTGAATCAGTTCCGATAATATGTGAGAATCTAGATGTATTTCCAGAAGAACTGCCATGGTTGCCTTCGGTTAGATTGAATTTGGAATTGAGTTGGCCCCTGGTACTGCACCTATTTTGATTGCTCCGAATAGGATGGCTCCAGCCAAGTTGAAAGAATTGAAGGCTTAATTACAAGAGTTGACGGATAAAGGTTTCGCAAGACCAAGTTATTCTCGTAGTTTGCTCCTATATTATTTGTGAAAAATAAATATGGTTCTATGAGGTTATGTTTAGATTATCAGCAGCTTAACAATGTAACTGTAAAGAACAAGCACCCATCGCCAAGGATCAATGATTTGTTTGACCAATTAAAGGGAGCCACTATATTTTCCAAGATAGACTTGAGGTCTGGTTATTACCAGTTGAGAGTCAAAGACTCAGACATGCCGAAAACTGCATTTCGGGCAAGGTATGGTCACTATGAATTTTTAGTGATGCCTTTTGGTTTAACAAACTCCCTGTAACAGTTTGGTTTAGACCCTAGTTAGAATAGTGGTTTTGGGACTGCAAATCTGAGTTAGAAAAATAATTTAATATTATTTTATGTGCTTACAATATGTGATTGAGCATGTGCGAAAGTTTTGTGAATTAATTTGTCCGTTTGTATGCTTAATTAGAGGAAAGGACTAAATTGCATAAATGGTAAAAGTGACATTCTATATGTTAATGTGCTTAATTGAGTTGGCTTTTAAATGTGGTGGCCTTATGAGGTAATTAAACCATTGGCATGGTTAATGGACATTTATGACCAACCATTATGTGCTATTTTATATTATTATTAAAGGTTAAAATTGTAAATTGTAAAATATGTTAAGATAAATAAAACAAATGAAAGATGATAGTGGATTGTTCATCCATTGAATATAGAAAAGAAAAGAAAGGTTTATAGCTTTGTGATATTCGGCACTTGTTCATCTTGATTAAGGTATGTTTTTGACTCGGTTTTGATAATTTATACGTTTTTGTAATCGTTGCTTCAAATACTTCAAAACCCATGCCTTAATTTTTAAATTGATGGAGATTTTGAGATATGCCATTGATAATTTTGTAAGCTTTGTGATAGTTGAAGATGAAATATGAAATATATATATGTTAGATTAAAATGTTTTGTCTTTGGATTTTTGGTGAATTTGAGTAATTTGGATAAAATTGAGAAAATAATATTTTGAGGGACTAAAATGTGAAATAAATGAAATATATGGACTTGTATAAAGCTTGTGAAAATTCAACTAAGCATGGATAATATGAAATTTTGTGTATTTTGTGATTTTGTGAAATAAGGACTTAAATGTCAAAATGTGAAAATGTGAGGGCTATTTTGTAAACTACCCTAAATGTGTGTTCTTGGATTGAATTGAATGAATTGGTGAATAAATGAGTTAAATTTGAATATGTATAGATCAAGAACCGAAAAAAACAAATTTAGACCGTGGGATGTCGAAAGTGATTGAGCAGCAGAATTCGTCCGTTTAGTTTGAATACGAGGTAAGTTTATATACAAATAAATGTATTTGATTGATTTATTTATGTTCATATGAAATTAAATTGTGATGATTGTCTACGAAAATATATATACATGAAGTTCGAGAAAATATCGACAATGTGTCAAAATTCGAAAAGTCCCGTACGAACCTAGGAATTGATAGGATTACATATGTCATGACATAGGTTTTGATATGTGATATCGCGTAAGACCACGTCTGAGACGTTGGCATCGATATGAGATTTACGTGTAAGACCATGTCCGGGACATTGGCATTGTATTTGATTCGTGTAAGACCCTGTCTGGGACAGTGGCATCGATATTTGGTTACATGTAAGACCACGTCTGGGATGTTGGCATTGTACGATTATTCTGAGTATTCTGATTATCCTATTTGATTCCGAATGGTTGAACTGGTAAATCCGAGAAATGAAAGAATGGGTGAAATGTATAATCGTTTCAGGTATGTTTGATGCGTATGATTTGAATAAGAATAAAAGGTAAGTATTTGTGAATTTGCAATAGAGAAATATGTGCATAGATTCAATGAGACAAAATGTGATATATGTATGATTGTGTTATGAGAAAAAGAGATACTTTGAGATATGAATTGTAGGTAAGCAATGGCTGAATAAATGAGCCAAAGAAGAATTATGAATTTACAATTGAGTAACATTAATGAACTTATATTTGATATGATTATGTGTACTATATGTTAAGTTTATTTGTATATGGCTTACTAAGATTTTGAAAGCTTACTCTGTGTGTGTTTGCTTTGTTTTATAGATCGTCAAAGCTACGAAAGGCTCGGGGATTATCGAGGATCATCACCACACTATCAAACTCTATTTTGATACCTTTTGAATGTGTACATAGTTAAGTATGGCATGTATAGTCTAGTTGAAATGGTTGATGTTTGAGAAGTATATATAGCCATGTGATATGGCTAGATAATTGAATGTGATGTGAATAAGTAGCCATGTTATATAATGCATAGTTTGGAATGGTTTGATGGCTAATGAGATGATCAAATTGATAACATGTTTTATGATGAAAAGCTAGTTTATTATTGATAATAGATTATCATAATGAAATGGTAAGTTTGTGATGGATTATACTTGGAAATGCTTGTGATTAGATTGAGCTAAATTGTATATAAGATGTTGTGTTTAAAATGTTCTTTAATGGGTAGAAAAGATGGTCAATTTGGTGTGTTTTGGGTTGCCATAAGTGTTTGGAATGATGCTTGTATGTTCTTGTAGGGTTAACCTAAAGTGTGGGTGACATTTTTGCCTTGTAATTGGCCTATAATTGCCCACACAGGCGTGTGGCTCGACCATGTCTGTAACACCCCTTACCTAGATTCTATACCAGAACCGAGCACGAGACATTACCAGACTTGACTTGCTTGATCATTCCTCTTTAGGCTATAAAAATTCTCTCCAATTTAAAACTTTTCATTCACCATCGTAACATCCCTATCATGGGTCAACGACACCCTTTACACTCACTAGGGATGTCGCAAAATCGAACCAGAACTTTTCAAACACTTAGAAAATTTTCTCCTAAACAAGGGCCACACACCCATGTGAAATGGGACACGCCCGTGTGGGCAGGCCGTGGGGTCACACACGCCCATTCCTGCCCTATATGGGATTTATTTTCATTTTGAACCTACAGGGGTTTTCAAATGGCCGGACACATGCCGTGTGTAAAAACTTAGGTATTTTGTTTGTGATGTCAGCAGCTTCATAAGGGCTACACGGCCTAGGCACACACCCGTGTGGCTAGCCCGTGGTTGACATTGACTTACAACACTAACATGTAGGGGTCACACGGCCAAGTCACACACCCATGGGGCTAACCGTGTGTCACACACGGCCTAGACACACACCCATGTGTCTACCCGTGTGGACCAATTCAAGGTTATTTTCCAAGCCTTTTAGCCACCCTCACTTGTATACATTCATACACCACCTCATAAACTTCACATATCATCAATTATAACTCTTGAATTATCACATTTAAACCATAAAATGAAGTTGTCATCCCATACACGAGGGAGAACTATTTTTGGTATAATTACAAACGACTTAAGCCATCATCTATGGCTATACACAACTGAACCATAAACTCTCTTAGGCCAACACATTTTGCTATCTCAACTACAACTTAATCAACTTTAAAAAGAATCCCTATACATGCCATAACTCATAAGGACTTGAAACCTCATACCAAGTGTTTGCTCCATAGTGTGAAAAAATCTCCAGCGGTCTCCAACCTGAGCTAGTTAAGTTAACCTATAAGAGATGGAAAAGGAAAAGAAGTAAGCAATAATGCTTAGTAAGTTCATATGCAAATAATAATCAATTATATAATGCTTAGTAAGTTCATATGCAAATAATAATCAATTATTGATATTCATTGATTATACTCAATCACAAGGTATTATAATGAGTTTTACTCTTAAACTCATTGTTACCTATTTAACCCTTCATAATTCTTACTCATTCCGTCTCTTACCACATTCTAACCATATCTCGAGCGTAATGCTCACATACATTCCCTGCACTTATCTCCACAAATTCTCATGATACAACACATCATAATTTATCACTAAACCACTCATAATGCTAAATTACAAGGTGATTTTGCACTTAGCCCACCATCGATCTTTAATAGGGTGGTATCGCACTTAGCCCACCAAAAGAATAGTTACGGTGGTATTGCACATAGCCCACCAAATATCAATATAAACGATGGTATCGCACACAGACCATTATAGTTACATAATAAGGTGGTATCACACTTAGCCCACCATCAAGTGTGGTTACTATACATTCACATAACTATTTCGTCATTCATACGAAACTATACAATCACTACCGAATTCAATCCACATTGAATCATACACATTCTCAATCATGCCATACACTAATTAATAACAACAATGTGTATATAAAATGCATTATTTACACATAAACCATTATGGGTTCATCATATATCGAATTAACCACAATTTAATTCTAACACATACCTGTACCTCTCGTGGTAGAACCACATACATTCTCATTTTCAACATACCTGTTGAATCACTCAAATTGTTAAATAACACTCTTAAGTCGCATACATATAACATCACATCGACATCATTCCCCCGATAGGGTCTTACATGAAATAACCTATCGATGCCATGTCCCTGACATGGTATTATGCAATATCTCACACCGAGGCCATATTCCAATATGGTCTTACACGGAACCTTAACTATCATCATATCATGATATTTGCATTTCCCATTATTCTTAGATTCAATTCTCTTAAAATCTCATCAAAACATATTGAATACATTTATAGAGTAAATATACATTCCATATAGCATTGTATTATTAAACAACCCGCACGTAATTGCAACATTTGCACACGAACTTACCTCAGTATCGAAAGGGTAGAAAGGGACATATTTGTCCATATATCTCTTTTCTCTCGTTTTAGGTCTGAATATTATTTTCTTTGATCTAGAAAAATAGAATTTACTCATTTAATAACTTATAAATCATAATACATCATAATCTACGCTTAGGCAAAAATGACTATTTTGCCCTTATACTTTGGCAAAATTATGATTTTGCCCCTAGGCTCGTAAATCACTTTTCATCACATTTTGTTTTTAAACAAGCCTAGCTGAACATTTAATCCTCTTAAAACTATTCACAATTCCAACTATTTCATGCATTAATGAACAATTACAATATTTGCATCTTAGCCTTAATTAGGTGTTTTCATGACAACACCTTTCACAAAAGTTGTTTTTCATCTTCTCACCATTCATTTTCTTCCATAAAAACTCAGTAACAAACATAAAATCTCTCTTGAAAAGTCCCTATACTTTCAACCATATTGCAAATTAGTCCCCTCATTAGCTAGCTTAAGCTTTGGGGACTCCAAAAACACAAAAATTATCAAAAATTATCATCAAAAGGACTTACTTGTAGAGAAAATGAGTTGCTAAAATTTTCAAGCTTTCAAAGCCCTCCCTTTATTGATATTTTTAGTTGGAGAAGAAAATTAAATGAAAAGATGAAAAATTTTTCTTATATCATCTTATTTTATTCAATTTGTCAACTAATATCACCAACTATTGACCAAAAATAAATGCTCTTGTCTCCCTTGTCCACATGGCCGGCCAACCCCTCTAATATTGACCTAATTTCACTTTAAATACCTCCACTTTAACATTCTATTGCTATTAGGTACCTCTACCTTGTATAATAAAACTTTTGCACTTTATGCGATTTAGTCCTTTTTAGCGATTAAGCCTGAAATCGCTAAAATTAAAGCACCAAAATTTCCATGCATCATTATTAACATGTTATAACACATAAAATAACATGAAATAATTTTCTCTAACCTCAAATTAGTGATCTCGAGATCACTATTTTGACTAACCTCTAAATCGGGCTGTTATAGTGTCCTTCATGGTTGTGTTTCAAAACAAGTTAGACTCGATCACGAGCTAGACACATGGGCGTGTGACTAGCCAAGTGGTGCAAGTGAGTAGCGACCATGGACGAATCCCACGAGTGTGTTCACGACTGTGTGGACAAGTTAGTATGTATGCCCTGTTTTGACACGGCTTAGATACACGGGCGTGTCTGAGACGATGTGAGGCACATGACCTGACCACACGGACATGTGACCTCTGTAGCTTTAAAAAATGTTTAAATTTTTAAAAATTTCATATGTGTTTGGTTTAGTCCCGACCCCTTTCTAAAGCATGTTTAAGGTCTCGTAGACCTAAATAAAGGACACTTTGATTACATAATGATTAGTTACAATATGAAATATTTGTAAAAGTTTTGATTAGTCCGATAATGCTTTTAACCCTAAATTGATGATGGTTACGGGTTAGAGGTGTTACATTTGATTGGTATTAGAGCTACGGTTTAGTCGATTCTAGGACTAACATAGCATGTGAGAGTCTATCTATACATGCCATATATATGAATTGTGATAGTGTGATGAATCTTGATGTGTAAAATGTTTTTTCTATAGTAATGGATCCCGAAAGAGCTGTAGCTGACGATGTTGAAAGTAATACGCCTGCTCCCACTCAAGGGACAGCGCCATCTAATTCGAGTACTAGCGGTCAGGAAGGAGAGGCTAAACAAGCCTTCTTCCAAATGATGAATGAGTGGTTCACTCAATACGTTAGAACAAATCCAGCTATTTCACAACCCCTCCCTCCGTCTAGTCCTCCTCAGACTTCTGTTGTATCTCTGGTTATGAATTTGAATTTGTTGAATAAACCTCCGGTCAATAAAATCCGTAAATATGGGGCTGAAGATTTTAGGGCCACCAGTGATGATGATGTTGAGAGAGCTGAGTTTTGGCTCGAGAACACAATCTGAGTGTTTGATGAAATGTCATTGACTTCTGATGAATGTGTGAAATGTGTTGTTTCTTTGTTACGAGATGCAGCTTATCAGTGGTGGAAGACTTTGATTTCTGTTGTTCCAAGAGAATGGGTTACATGGGATTTCTTTCAATCTGAGTTTTAGAATAAATACATTAGCCAGAGATTTATAGATCAAAAATGGAAAGAGTTTCTTGAATTGAAATAGGGACGCATGTCTGTCACCGAGCATGAACGAGAATTTGTGAGATTAAGACAATATGCTCGGGAATATGTTTCGATTGAAGCAATAATGTGTAAACAGTTTGAAGGTTTGCTAGTTGGAATACTGGAAATAAAAGAGTTTGTTGTGCTTGTTGATCGAGCATGTAAAGTTGAGGCACTTGGGAAAGATAAAAGAAAAGCTAAGTCTAAAGCCAGAGATGTGAGAAAAAGATTTCCAAGTAAATCATTTTAGTCTACTTCAAAGAAATTTAGAGATGAGCATAGCCGTTCAAATACTAATGTGGGACATTCGAGCAGAGATTGAGCTAGATCGCAATCGAACTTCAAAGCTCCAGATACTTTGATGGCAAGTGTGGAAATGTTCAATCCGAATGACCGAATACAAACATTGTGGTGAAAAGACATCTAGGTAGTTGTAGATTAAATGATCAAGCCTGCTTTAGATGCGGATCATTAGTCCATTTCATCCGAGACTGCCCAGAATCTATTGAACAAGAGATTGTACAGAATTCAAGATCTAATAATGTTTCAGCTAGAAGTAGACCTTCTCGAAATACAAGGAATGTCAGTGGTAGTCAAATAGCTACGAGAGACATAGTTGCGAGATCTAAAGCTAAAGAACCTGCCAGAGCTTATGCCATACAAGCCCGTGAGGAAGCTTCATCTCCAGATGTTATTATGAGTACATTTACTCTTTATGATACTTCTGTGATTGTATTGATAGACCCAGGATCTACTCATTCGTATGTATGTATGAACTTAGTATCCAGTAAGACTTTGCCTATAGAGTCCACTGAATTTGTTATTAAAATATCGAACCCCTTAGGTAAATGTGTCTCGTTTGACAAAGTATGCAAGAAATGTCCGTTGATGTTTTGATATGTTTGTTTTTCGACTGATCTGATGCTATTACCTTTTGATGAGTTTTATATAAATCTGGGCATGTATTGGTTAACATTGCATGATGCTATTGTGAACTGCAAAAAAAGATTATTGATTTGATACTTCAGAATGATGAAATAGTTAGGATTGAATCAAATGGTTTAAATGGATTGTCAGCTGTAATATCAGTGTTGAAAGCTCAAAGTTATGTGAAAAAGGGCTATGAAGCTTATTTTGCTTATGTGATTGATTCGATAGTGACGAAAAAGAAAGTTGAATCAGTGCCAGTTGTTTATGAATTCCCTGACATGTTTCCTAAAGAACTACTGGGATTACCTCCGATATGTGAAGTTAAATTTGGTATTGATTTAATGCCGGGAACAACTCTTATTTCGATAGCTTCTATAGAATAGCACCAATAAAATTGAAAGAGTTGAAGTCTCAGTTGCAAGAATTGACCGATAGAGGATTTGCACGATCGAGTTTTTCACCTTGGGGTGCTCCCGTGTTATTTGTGAAAAAGAAAGATGGCACGATGAGAATGTACATTAATTATCGTTAGTTGAACAAAGTGACTATCAAAAATAAATATCCTTTGCCCATAATTGATGATTTCTTTGATCAATTTAAAGGAGCCACTGTGTTTTCTAAGATAGATATGAGATCGGGGTAGGTAGGCCCGTGACTTTCGAAAGTTGGTTGGGGTAGGATTTGTACTGTCTCTGCTATGTCAGTACGATGATTCAGAGTACCCACACGGTCATGGCCACGGCCGTGTGCTAGGCCGTGTGGTCTAAGAATCTGCACTTTCAATTTATTGAAATTCTAAATGAAAAAATAAAAATAAAGGAAAACAAAAACCACAAAATAAAAAATTTATGTTAGTGCTTGGGTTGCCTCCCGAGAAGCTCTCGTTTAAAGTCTTAAGCTAGTCTTTTCTTGACATTTGAAAAAGATCAGGGAGGTTTAAAGGTTTGAACATTTTCCCTCATGTTCATAGTTTTATTTTTACAAAGTTCAAGTCGAGAAGCTTTTACCTTAGAGGTGCCGAATGTTGGGTTGCTTACCTCGACTATTCCGTGTGGGAAGATATTGTGTACCTTAAGAAGGATTTCTCCCTTTGGCTTCAGGTCTATTATGATGATGTGCGGATCTGCTTTGTCTAACAGTACCTGGTCTCCTATTTTGTAGTGATTGGATGTTCTTACGAGCTCTTCTAGATGCTCCTTGGCTCTACTTCATGTTGTTTTCCTTTGACGTGTGTCTTTTGTTCTTCTAGTCTGTCGACCTTAAGGTTTTGATCCTTCTCTTTGTTAGTTTGGGTTCTATGGGTTGGCTCAGGTTTGTCTTCGTGTGGTGTTTCCTGCGATGAAAGTTGTACAAATTGATTATCAACTGAATTGTCTTTCTTACCTTCATCGATTGTTGTCCTGGCCGAGTTAAGAGATTGAAGACTGATTGATTCGTCACCTATACAAAGTATGAGTTCTCCTATGGCAACATCAATTTTAGTCTTGGCAGCTCCTAGAAAAGGTCTTCCTAAAATTAAGGGAATTGAATTATACTCATCCATGTCTAAGACAACGAAATCTACTGGAAAAACAAATTTGTCGATTTTTACAAGAACATCTTCGATAATGCCCATAGGAATTCTAACTATTTTATCAGCTAATTGAATGCTCATCCTAGTTTGTTTGGACTTCCATAGACCTAGTCGTTGAAACAATGTATAAGGCATGACATTTATGCTTGCCCCTAAATCAGCTAATGCATTATCAATAGTTAAACTACCAATTAAACATGGAATTGTAAAACTCCCTGGATCTTTTTGTTTTTGCGGTAGTTTATTCTGTAGCATTGCTGAGCATGCTGCGTTTAATTCCACATGGTGTTCTTCATTTATTTTACGTTTGTTCGTCAAGAGCTGCCTTAAAAATTTCCTCGAGTCTGGCATCTGAAAAAGAGCTTCAAGAAGAGGTAAGTTGATATGTAATTTCTTCAAGGTTTAAGAAACTTATCGAACTGTTCTTCTGAATCATCTCTTTTCATTGCTTCGGGATAAGGTATGCAAGGTTGGTACTCTTTGACTACCAGTTTTGGCTTTTCTTGTGTTACCTCTATTTTACCTTCGTCTACCTTGTTTTCTTGAATTGTATTTGGTTCATTTAACCCTTCACTGTCTTGAGCTGTGATGGCTTGAATTTGCTCCTTAGGGTTAATCTCGGTGTTACTTGGTAGACATCCTTGCGGTCGTTTAGACATTACCCTTTAGAGTTGCTCGACTGCATTAGTAACTTCCTTGACCGACTTAGTAATTTCCCTTATTCGGCTCTCGTTACTTTTATTTGTTCTCACAGTTTCTTGGAAATGTTTTTCTGTGTCTGCCATGAATTTTGTCAGCATCTCCTCGGGGGTTGGTTTCTTATCTTGTGTATAGGGCTAATTTTGGAAGTTTTGAGGAGGTTGTTGCCTTTGATTTCCTTGGTTTCCTTGACCTTCCCATGAAAAATTTGGGTGGCTCCTCTAACTAGGATTGTAAGTATTACTATAAGGATTATTATTAGATCTAAAATTATTACCTTTATAGTTCAGCTGTTCACTTTCTGCTTCCGGTTGGTAGGGTGGGTACTCAGGATTTGCCACAGTTCCACCTTTGTTACACTGCATGATTGGATGTACCTGCGAAGAACACAAACTATCAATCTTTTTATTCATCAATTCTACCAGTTTTGATAGCATGGTTACTGCATCGATGTTGTAAACTCTGGCTAATTTTGTTAGTTTCGTTCTTGTAACTTGCCACTGATAGTTATTCAGTGACATCTCTTCAATGAATTCGTAGACTACTTCAAGAGTTTTGTTGTTCAGAGTTCCACCGACGGTTGCATCAATTAATTACCTCGTTGAAGGATTTACACCATTGTAGAAGGTTTGGACTTGTAGCCACAATGGTAGACCATGGTGTGGACACCTCCTCAAGAGATCCTTTTATCTCTCCCATGCGTCGTATAACGTCTCTAGATCCATCTGCACAAAAGAAGAGATATCATTCCGTAATTTGGCCATTTTGGCCGGTGGAAAATATTTTAATAAAAATTTTTAGTCATCTACTCCTATGTAGTGATTGACCCTCGTGGTAACGAGTTTAACCACTATTTGGCTTTATTTCTCAATGAAAAAGGGAATAACCGAAGACATATGGCATCATCAAAAATGCCATTTATTCTAAAGGTATCATAGAACTCCAAAAAATTAGCTCTATGAGTATTTGTGTCCCCATCTTGCAAACCATCAAATTGAACAAACTGTTGAATCATTTGTATTGTGTTAGGCTTTAATTCAAAATTATTAGCAGCTATAGCAGGCCTAACAGCACTAGATTCAACTCCTATTAAGTGAGGTTTAGCATAATCATACATAGTACGCAGAGCATTGTTTTCTACCACCTCTTGTGGTGGATTATTCTCGTCCATCCCTTCAGTAGGATTGGATCTGCCTTCTCGCTCTTCTTCTGTGTAATTTAGGGCTCACCTAATTTCTCTGCGATTCCTACGAGCGATAGCTTCAATATCATTATCGTATACTAGAGGTCCTTTCGGGTTCCTTCTAGTCATAAACTAGAGGTACCTACTAGGAAAAAGAAGGAAAAAATTAATAAAATGATTTGCGAAAATAAAATAATGGTTAAAGTAATAAAAATAAAGCTTTCTTAATATTTTAGTTCCCCGGCAATGGCACCAAAAACTTGATCGCTGAAATCAGAGCTTTAAAATTTATAAAGAGAATGATCGAACCTCGAAACTAACTCTGACAAGGACTTTAAGGCAAGTGTACTTATCGAATAGTAGTATAGCTTAAGCAAGACCGGATTGTCGAACCAAAGGAACTAAAAGTACTAATACTAACTTTCTTTTTATTATTTAGCCTAAAATAAGTGAAGTTGCTTTAATCTAAATTAACGACTACTAACCTAAAGACGAAAAGACAGAAAGAATGAATTGGAGAATAACTTGAAGGGAAACTCAGTTGATCACGACAATACCCTCAAGAAGAGTCCACCTAGACTTCACTTGTTATTTAACACTAAACCATACGATTTATTCACTTAGTTTGATCCGTAAGACTCCCTAACGTATATTAAACCCTCTCTCGAGGCGAATAACGTCTAACCCTAGGTTAATTAGTGGAACTCTCGTTCTCTTATAATAACCCCTTAGAATAGCAGTAAATCGATCTATGGACTCCCATATTAGGTTTCTGTAACAGCCCAATTTAGACCTTAGTTGGAGCAGTGGTTCGAGACCACAAATCTGAGGTCTTAAAAATATTTTAATGATATTTTCTGTGTGAATGATAGGTGACATAGCCTGTGTGAAAATTCTATGTGATGATTTGATCGTTTTAGTGTCGAATTAAGAGAGAGGACTTAATTGCATAAAGAGTAAAATGCTGTGTGAGTACTTAGATGTTGTTGCTTTTTAAGGAGGAGGTCTTATGTTGTTAATAAACCATTTTCAAGTTAGTGGATGGCTGAATGACAAATTAGCCTTAATTTATATTTGTTTTATATGTTTAATGGAATGGCAAAATGGTAAACCATGTGTTAATGTTATTATAAAAAAAAAACAAAAAGGAATTAAATGGCCATTTTTATCATCTTCTTTGGCCGAATCTAACTAAAGAAAGAAAAGAAAGAATTGAGCTAGGTATTTGGCACTTACAAGGCTAAATTCAAGGTATGTTTTTGGTCAGTTTTCGATAATTTCTACATTTACGTAATCGTTGCTTCGTGCGCTAGCTAACCCATGTTGTAATTTTGTGAATTGATGATGTTTTTGTGATGAGCCATTGATGAATGTGTGAGCTATGTGCTAGATGATAGTGAAATATGAAGACTTAGTGTTGGATTAACATATTTTATCTTTGGATTTTTGTAACACCCCAAACCCGGTCAAAACGCTATGACCGAATCTGGTATGTCACAGGGAAGAAAACAATTTTGAAAACAAGTTGCCGTCTCTAATTTAAGGAAAACTTTTGATGTTATGAAAAGCCGAGTTCATTTAAAAGTATTACTAAAACTATTTTGAAATTAGCTTCAAAAAAAAAATTCTCGATACTTTGTTAATCTTACAAGTTTGCTTATCTATCCGAAGGTGAAGTTTTAGAAAAAATCCGATAATGTGTGAATTTAGAAAACATTCAATTAATAAGTTATTTAGGCATGCCATTTTATTTAATTTATACAAATTAAATGAAAATAAAACAGATAAATAAACTCCAAAATAAAATTTAATGGCCTTATTACAACCCAAAACTAAATTTTAAAGTAAGTAAAACCAAAATAGAAGTTTAAAACAAAACCCAAAAGAAAATGCACATGGCCACCTCAAGACTGCCCCGGCTCCGCATCCGCGATCTACGAATCATCTACAAAAAAGCAGAGGAAGGGGTGAGTCAATGAGACTCAGCGTATAAATCCCCATCCCTATATTATCAAGCCCTTGCACAATTTCATGAATAAATATGCAAGTCATGCAACCTAACCTAAAGATCCGAACTCCTGTATCTACCCCGTGTGGTCAAAACCACTGGTGGTCAAAACCACTGATGACCGTAGTCACAAATAATATGATGGGGCCAACCCATCTTGTGGTCAAAACCACTGATGACAATCCCGTATATCAATATGTGGGGCCAACCCACTGTGGTACCAAACCACTCGGAAAAGAAACAAGAACAACAACATGTGGTACCAAACCACTGGTGGTCAAAACCACTGAGACTAGTCACAATAATCATATAGAAAGCGTGGCCAACCCACTATGTGGTCAAAACCACTGATGACTGTCTGAATCATCCTTCGCCCTCCTCTCATCATGCCCATTAATGTACGTACTTTTCATGGCATAAATATCATGCTTAGCAATTAGATATCACATGGCATGGCATATACAGATTTTATCAGGCATTTTAATGTTAACCAAACAAAGTGGACTTACCTGGAGTTCTCGATTTTACCCTCATGGGTATCATACCCATTCTAACCATTAATCCAGCTTTTAGCAGTTTACACGCTAATACATATTAACAAAGAAAGTGTGTAAGGGTTACACACCTGATTACTCCCAATATGACACCCTCCACTTCGGTTCTGTCGTTAATCGACACTATCGCTATCTACCTACTCTCCTGCTCGGATGCTGGTCCACACCTAGGTAGCCAATCGCGAACCGCAGACACGGCCCTCTTCTTGAACTTAAGGGCTGGGGTCTCAGATCTGACCCCTCCTAATGATTAGCTGCCATTAGGGTCCATAACACCTTTGGTCACTAAGCCAGGTTAACACAGAGAATACTATGCCTAAGAATATCAAACCCGAATGAATAAATCCCTTACCTAATCGATAAATCCCGAATATTTAGATCTAAACCACGAGTCGAGCAACTCCCGAGAATCCAAAACTTGCGTCACACCTCCTATATTCGGCCATACTTAGCACTGTCAATCAAATAGCCATTCGGCTTTACATAAATCCCAAAAGAAATAACCCATTACAAAAGAAATCGTCTCCCTTACCTCAACACCTTACCAACACTAAGCAAAAGCTGAAGTAACGCGAAGACGAGCCCCCTTCAATCGGCCAAGACCCTAAAAGATTAGCTACTGCCTTCGGAACTTTAATCAAAACAAGAAATGATTGAATCAGAATGGAAACACTTACCCCAACACTAAAGAATCAATTGTGAGTGGTGAGGAACAGATAACGATAATCCACTAGAACAAAAACCGAAAGAAAAGGATATGAATGTTAAAGGAATTCAGCTTTCTTTCAAAGAAAATAGGAGAAGAACCAAAAAATGAGTAAATGCCTTTAGAGAGATTCAGCCAACTGAAAGAAAACTTACCAAATGTCGGGAATGATCCGTTCTCGAAAAGAAAGAGATGTAGAAGAGTAGGTAATTTCAGCTTAGAAGTGACGAGAATAGAAGGGATGGGAGATAGAGTTTCGGCTCAAGGAAGTATTGAGAGAAGAGAAAAACACAAAGAAGGATTCGGCTTAGAGAAAGATGGAAAAAGAATAATGAAGAAAAAATGGGTGGAGTGGATTCGCTAACACACAAAAAGAAGGAAAAAGAAGAAAACCCTCAAGGAATTTCGGCTTTTAAGATTGAAGAGAAGAGAAAGATTTTAGGCCCCAAATGGTCTTTTAATTTTTAGCACTAAAAAGAATGGAAGAAAACTAAAACCAACACCATAAATGCTGAAAAAAAATCACCCCAAGGCTACCTAAATTTGGCACAACTCCTTTCCACACACTAAAATCGAATGCTCACACCCACACCACTTCAAATTTTGGCAACAAACTCCCACTCCCTTCAACCACTATGCCGCCCCCCTCCTTTCTCCTCAAATTCCTCCCTTCCACTCATTCAAACAATTTAACTGAGTCAAGCCCCTACATTCACTCCTCTCCATCCAATTCAAATGTGTTGACTCCTTCAACACTCATCCACCAGAGTCCATCCTGAGTACACTACCTCCCCAGCTTTGGCGTCAAAAAGAAATAACAGAAAAGGGATCCTTGTAACTAGAACCCAGGCCCTCTAGCATGCATGAGGCATCATTTCCCTTGTGCCTAAGTAGCACCTCCCTTGCCACTTTGCCACTAGAATTCTTGTGACAAACCTTGCTACTATTTTCCTTAACACCCAACGCCAATAGCTCCCCCCTTCCAAGTACCTTAAATAAAAAATTTTGCTATGGCTCAGGCCTACCCCAAGCTCATGCCTGGACCCCAAAACACCCTAATCTGACATAACACTCACACTATCAACAGACAAATAGATAAAATGCAAAGCCCCCAATTTAAGGATGTTACAATTCTACCCCCTTTAAAAATAATTTTGGCCTCGAAATTACCTGATCAAAAGAGTTGAAGGTATTGCTGCCGCATCACATCTTCCAGTTCCCACGTGGCTTCTTCCGTTCCGTGATTCTGCCATAACACCATTACTAAAGGAACTGACTTTCTACGCAGAACTTTGACATCCCAATCTAAAATTTGCACTGGTTCTTCCTCAAAGGATAAATCTGGACGCACCTCTATCTCCTCTACTGGCACAACATGCGACGAATATGATTGATAGCGCCTAAGCAGGGAAACATGGAACACATCATGGATCTGACTCAATTCCACTGGCAACTCGAGCTGATATGCTACTGGTCCCACACGCCTTAACACATTATATGGCCCGATGAACCTAGGGCTCAGCTTGCCCTTCCGACCAAATCTCAGCACTTTCTTCCACGGCGACACCTTAAGAAAGACCCTGTCCCTCACTGCAAACTCTATATCTCTTCGATTAAGATCGGCATAAGACTTCTGCTTGTCTGAAGCCTCCTTTAGATGAGCCCAAATTAGCTTAACCTTATCCTCTGTTTCAGCCACTAGCTCAGGACCCAACAACTGACACTCTCCCAGCTCTGTCCAACACGTAGGGGTACGACACTTTCGTCCATACAGTGCTTCATACGGTGCCATCTGGATACTTGCCTGGTAACTGTTGTTGTACGCGAATTCTACCAATGGTAGATATTCCTCCCAACTACCTTTGAAGTTCAAAACATAACCCCTCAGCATATCTTCTAAAATTTGGATTACTCTCTCTGACTGTCCATCTGACTGCGGATGGAACGACGTACTGAAATCTAACCTTGTACCCAATGTCTGGTGCAACGCTTTGTAGAATCTTGATGTGAATCGAGGATCTCTATCCGAGATAATCGATACTGGCACCCCATGCAATCTCACTATCTCTGCAACATACAACTTAACCAACTTTTGGAGTGAGTAATCCACCCGAACCGGTATGAAATGAGCTAATTTTGTCAGATGATCTACAATTATCCATACTGAATCTTTCTTGCTAGGCGTAAGGGGTAGCCCAGTGGCGAAATCCATCGTAATCCTTTCCTACTTCCACTGTGGAATCTTCACCGGTTACAGTAGACCCGAAGGTAACTGATGTTTAGCTTTGACTTGCTAACAGGTTAGACACCTACCCATGAATTTTGTTACTTCTCTCTTCAAACCCGACCATCAAAACTATTCCCACAAATCCCGGTACATCTTGCTACCTCCCGAATGCATAGCATATGGGCTACTATGAGCTTCCTGCAGAATCCTCTGCCTTAACTCAACGTCTTTCGGCATACAAACTTCCCCTGGAAACACAACACTCCCTTGCTATTCAAACTATAACCTTCCAATCCATCACTCTGCACTTGTAACTTTCGAGCACCTAGAACCTCATCTTTTAGTTGTTCCTCCTTAATCTGATTTACCCAAGTCGGCTTTATATGCAACTCGCTAATAGAATTCCGTCATCAAACTGACTAAGATAAGCAAACATTGCTCTCAAATCCGTTACCACCTTGCAACTCAACGCATCAGCCACTACGTTAGTCTTACGGATGGTATTAAATTAAACAATTGTAGTCTTTCAACAACTCGATCCACCTACGTTGCCTCAAATTCAACTCTTTCTGTGTCAACAGATACTTCAAACTCTTGTGGTCCGTGTAGACTATCGACTTCTCCTCATACAAGTAGTGCCTCCAAATTTCTAGGGCGAAAACCACTGCAGCCAATTCCAGATCATGTGTCAAATAATTCACTTCGTGAGGCCTCAACTACCAAGACGCATACGCCACCACATTCCCTTCTTACATCAGCACACAACCCAAACTAGTATGCGACGCATCATAGTAAACTGTGAACTCCTTCCCTACTTCGGGCCAAATCAACATCGGAGCTTCTGTCAAAATTCTTTTTAACTTATTAAAACTTTCCTGCTGCTTGTTTGACCACACAAATGGAACCCCTTTTCTCAGTAATTTGGCCAATGGCGCTGCAATCAAGGAAAACCCTTCCACAAATCTTCTGTAATATCCTACCAAACCCAGAAAACTTTGAATCTCCGCTCTGAGACTTAGGTGGTTTCGGTCAATACCGCCTCAATCTTCGAGGATCTACCCTAATCCCTCGGTGATACCACATGACCCAAGAAAGTTACCTCCTTTAGCCAGAACTCACATTTACTAAACTTTGCAAATAACTGCTTCTCCCTCAGAATCTGCAAAACCACACGCAGGTGTGAATCATGCTCTTCATCAGATTTTGAGTACACCAATATGTCATCTATGAATACCACAACGAAGCGATCCAAATACGGCTGAAACACCCGATTCAACATGTCCATGAATACTACCGGGGCGTTAGTTAAACCAAACGGCATTACCAAAAACTCGTAGTGCCCATAGCGAGTACGAAACGCCGTCTTATGGATATCAATTTCCTTCACCTTAAGCTGGTGATACCTTGACTTTAGGTCAATCTTAGAGAAGACTGATGCACCTTTAAGTTGATCGAACAGGTCATCTATCCTCGGCAATGGGTACTTGTTCTTGATCTTCAGTTTATTCAGTTGTCGATAATCTATACACATTCGCATCGTACCGTCTTTCTTCTTAACAAATAGCACAAGCACTCCCCAAGTTGATACACTTGGCCAGATGAAACCTCGATCCAGCAACTCCTGAATCTGTGCTTTCAGCTCTACCAACTCCTTCGGTGCCATCCTATATGGGGCAATAGACACTAGCGCGATTCCTAGTAACAAGTCTATCCCAAATTCAACCTCGTGATCTGGAGGTAAACCCAAAAGCTCTTCTGGGAATACATCAGCAAATTCCTTCACCGTTTGGACATCCCCTAAAGTTACTTCCTTGGCCTCTAATGCACAAACATGGAATATGAATGCCTTACAACCCTTCCTCACCATTTTCTCGGCCTTCAGAGCAGATACAATATTGGATAGATAATCTCTTCTATTACCTATCATCACCACCTCTTCACCCTCAACTGTTCTCAATACCATACGCTTAGCTGCGCAGTCCAAACTCACTTGATACTTCACTAACCAGTCCATCCCTAGGATCAGCCAAAAACACTACCCCTTGAAGTTCTAGGGGTACATCTTTATAAAGTTTGTTTACTTCTACAGAGTAACCTAGAGGGCTAATTACAGTCATCTCCCTAGAAGAAATCTCAAAGGCTAAGTTCATAGTTCCCACAATACTATTGGCAACATAAGAATGCGTCGAACCAACATCTATGAAAGAAATATAAAGTAGTCCGAAAATCAAGAACGTATCGGTTATAACATCCAGTGCATCGCCCTCCTCTCGACGCCTTGCTGCATAAACCAACCCTGGCTGTCTTGCATCAGTATTCTTGGTACCTCTGCTCGGTGCTCCGTGACCTCGTCCAGAACCAATACCTCCCCTGATCGGACCGCAACCCTCTCGTGGTTCTTGACCATCCTTCCAAATTGTGTGCGCCCGACCCTCGATGGACTCTAGGCTGCCGCGGACAATCCCTTACCTGATGCCCCATAGATCTACACTTGAAGCACCCTCTATTCCCGATCCAACACTGTCTCATATGAGACTTTCCACATCGAGCACACCGTGGCGGCCACTGAGTAGGAGTAGCAGGCCTGGAACCCTGATTTTACCCACCATATCTAGGCCTTTTTTGTGAATTCCCTGTAGACCCTAATGACCCATAACTCATCTTGTCCAATTCTTATCCTTATTCCGCCTCACCGACTGCTTCACCTCCTTGGCAATCTTGGCCTTCTCCACCAAGACCGTAAATTCTCTCTCACGCTATGGTGCAATCACCATCCGTAACTTATATCTCAACCCGTCCTCAAACTTGACACACCGCTCGTGCTTCCGTAGCCCCAATACCCCGAGCATAGTGACTTAACCGGAGAAACTCTACCTCAGATTTTGATACTGTCTTGTTCCCCTAGACCAAGTTTAAAAATGCCTTATCGCTGTGCATCAATGTAGCTAGCCCCGATGTACTTCCTCTGATAAGATGACTTAAAGAAATCCTAAGTGAGGTCATCAGTTATTGCACCATCCTGGACCATGAGCCACCACTGATAAGACTCATCCCGTAAAAGAGACATTATCCCCTTCAGCTTTTCCTCATCCTGTAAAGTCCAAGTCATCCATAATGCGTTCTATCGCCTCTAGCGAATACTCAGCTGTATTGGGAGCCACTCCAGACAAACCCCTGAATACCTCTGCTCCATTAGCTAGGAGTCGTTCAGACACAGATTTTGAGCTCTCGATCCTTCACCTACTCCAGCTACTCTCTCCAAAACCCACAACATTGCCTACGACACCACGTCGTCCCCTCTTATCTGATCCTGAAACTCCGCGTCCATAGCTGGCGATGGCGGTACCTCATTCTCTGACCCATGGCCAGACCCTATCGGTTCTGACACGGTCATCCTACCTCTACCACGTCCGCGTGTATTACGTTCCACGACCTCAAGCGCTCATGACTACCGTTCACGTTTTAATCTGATTTAAAAATTTTATGCGTTACACTTATTCCACTGTTATTACGGTAAATTTTATGAACAGTTTATCATGAGGATTATTTTCGCAGGTTCATATAGTCCTACAAGTTTCAGTCTCTAAAGTAGTTCCCTATTACTATTAGTCATATCACAAGCACCACAATTATATAAATAGCAGTTAAGGGGTACTTACCTATGCGGATCGATGCCGGAGACTCAGTGCCATGCTTTCCCAAGTCATGCATTTTCCATCAAAATCATTTCGTAACCTATCATTGAAAACATTTTGGACCTCGGACCCACAGCCGAGCTTTTGAACTTAGCTCTGATACCATAATTGTAACACCCCAAACCCGGTCAAAACGTTACGACCGAATCTAGTATGTCATAGGGAAGAAAACGATTTTGAAAATAAGTTGTCGTCCCTAATTTAAGAAAAACTTTTGATGTTATGAAAAACTGAGTTGATTTAAAAGTTTTACTAAAACTGTTTTGAATTTAGCTTCAAAAAAAAATTCTCGATACTTTGTTAATCTTACAAGTTTGCTTATCTATCCAAATGTGAAGTTTTAGAAAAACCCGATAATTTGTGTGAATTTAGAAAACATTCAATTAATAAGTTATTTAGGCATGCCATTTTATTTAATTTATACAAATTAAATGAAAATAAAATAGATAAATAAACTCCAAAATAAAATTTACTGGTCTTATTATAGCCCAAAACCAAATTTTAAAGTAAGTAAAATCAAAATAGAAGTTTAAAACAAAACCCAAAAGAAAATGCACATGGCCACCTCGAGTTTGCCCCGGCTCCGCATCTGCGATTTACGAATCATCTGCAAAAATGTAGAGGAATGGGTGAGTCAATGAGACTCAGCGTATAAATCCCCATCTCGATATTATCAAGCCCTTACACAATTTCATAAATTAATATGCAAGTCACGCAACCCAACCTAACCATCCGAACTCTTGTATCTACCCCGTGTGGTCAAAACCACTGGTGGTCAAAACCACTAATGACCGTAGTCACAAATAACATGATGGGGCCAACCCATCTTATGGTCAAAACCACTGATGATAATCTCTGTATATCAATATGTGGGGCCAACCCACTGTGGTACCAAACCACTAGGGCAAGTCACGAGAACAACAACATGTGGTACCAAACCACTGGTGGTCAAAACCACTGAACTAGTCACAATAAACATATAGAAAGCGGGGCCAACCCACTATGTGGTCAAAACCACTAATGACAATCTGAATCATCCTTCTACCTTCTCTCATCATACCCATTAATGTACATACTTTTCATGGCATAAATATCATGCTTAGCAATTAGAGATCACATGGCATGGCATATACAGATTTTATCAGGCATTTTAATGTTAGCCAAACAAAGTGGACTTACCCGGAGTTCTCAATTTTACCCTCATAGGTATCATACCCATTCTAATCGCTAATCCGGCTTTTAGCGGTTTACATGCTAATACATATTAAGAAAGAAAGTGTGTAAGGGTTACACACCTAGTTACTCGCAATATGACACCCTCCACGTTGGTACTGTCGTTAATTGACACTACTGCTATCTGCCTACTCTCCTACTCGAATGCTGGTCCACACCCAGGTGGCCAATCGCGAATCGTAGACACGGCCCTCTTCTTGAACTTAGGGGCTGGGGTCTCAAATCTGACCCCTCCTAATGCTTAGCTGCCATTAGGGTCCATAACACCTTTGGTCACTAAGCCAGGTTAACACAGAGAATACTATGACTAAGAATATCAAACCTGAATGAATAAATCCCTTACCTAATCGATAAATCTCGAATGTTTAGATCTAAACCATGAGTCGAGCAACTCTCGGGAATCCAAAACTTGCGTCACACCTCCTATATTCAGCCATACTTAGCACTGTCAATCAAATAGCCATTCGGCTTTACATAAATCCCAAAAGAAATAACCCTGTACAAAAGAAATTGTCTCCCTTACCTCAACACCTTACCAACACGAAGCAAAAGCTGAAGTAACGCGAAGAAGACCCCCCTTTCAATCGGCCAAGACCCTAAAAGATTAGCTACTACCTTCAGCACTTTAATGAAAACAAGAAATGATTGAATCAGAATGGAAACACTTACCCCAACACTAAAGAAATCAATTGTGAGTGGTGAGGAACAGATAACGGCAATCTACTAGAACAAAAGCTGAAAGAAAAGGATATGAATGTTAGAGGAATTTGGCTTTCTTTCAAAGAAAATAGGAGAAGAACCAAAAACTGAGTAAATGTCTTTAGAGAGATTCAGCCAACCAAAAGAAAACTTAACAAATGTCGGGAATGTTTCGTTCTTAAAAAGAAAGAGATGTAGAAGAGTAGGTAATTTCAGCTTTGAAGTGATGAGAAGAGAGGGGATGGGAGATAGAGTTTCGGCTCAAGAAAGTTTTGAGAGAAGAGAAAAACACAAAGAAGGATTCAGCTTAGAGAAAGATGGAAAAAGAAGAATAAAGAAAAAATGGGTGGAGTGGATTCGGCTAACACACAAAAAGAAGGAAAAATAAAAAAAACCTCGAGGAATTTTGGCTTCTAAGATTGAAGAGAAGAGAAAGATTTTAGGCCCTAAATGGTCTTCTAATTTTCGACACCAAAAAGAATAGAAGAAAACTAAAACCAACACCCCAAATACTGAGAAAATATCACCCAAGGCTACCTAAATTTGGCACACCTCCTTTCTACACACTAAAATCGAATGCTCACACCCACACCACTTCAAATTTTAGCAATACACTCCCACTCCCTTCAACCACTATGTCGTCCCCCTCATTTCTCCTCAAATTCCTCCCTTCCACTCATTCAAACAATTTGAATGAGTCAAGCTCCTACATTCACTCCTCTCCATCCAATTTAAATGTGTTGACTCCTTCAACACTCTTCCACCAGAGTCCATCCTGAGTACACTACCTCCTCAGCTTTAGCGTCAAAAAGAAATAGCAGAAAATGGATCATTGCAACTCGAACCCAGGCCCTCTAGCATGCATGAGGCGTCACTTCCCTTGTGCCTAAGTAACGCCTCCCTTGCCACTTTGCCACTAGAATTCTTGTGACAAACCTTGCTACTATTTTCCCTTAACACCCAACGCCAATAGCTCCCCCCTTCCAGGTACCTTAAATAAAAAATTTTTGCTATGGCTCAAGCCTACCCCAAGCTCATGCCAGGCCCAAAACACCCTAATCGACATAACACTCACACTATCAATGAGACAAATAGATAAAATGCAAAGCCCCCAATTTAAGGATGTTACAGTTCTACCCCTTTTAAAAATAATTTCGGCCTCGAAATTACCTGATCAAAAGAGTTGAAGGTATTGCTGCCGTATCACATCTTCCAGTTCCCATGTGGCTTCTTTCGATAGTGTGATGACATCTGACAGTTGAAATGTGTTTTAATATAGTAATGGATCCCAATCGAGCAGTTGCTAACGATGTAGAGAGTAATGCGCCTGCTCCCGCTCAAGGGACAGCACCAGCCACATCAAGGCCAAATGATAGTGGTGAGGAAGGTGAGGCTAAGCAAGCCTTCTTCCGTATGATGAGTGAATGGTTTTCAAAATTTGTTAGAACAAATCTGATTGCCCCACAACCTCCACCCCCACAAGTATCTATTGTGCCACAAGTTGTAGATCCAATCAGATTGAATAAACCTCTTGTGGATAAGATTCGCAAGTATGAAATTTGAAGAGTTTAGGGCCACGGTGATGGCGATCTTTGAAGCGAGTCGAGTTTTGGCTTAAAAATACAATCAGAGTATTTGATGAGATGTCGCTGAACCCTAAAGAGTGCATTAAGTGTGCAGTTTCCTATTTGAGAGACACGGCTTACAATTGGTGGAAAACATTGATATCTATGGTTTTGAGAGAGAGAATCACCGAGATTTCTTTCAAGTTAAGTTTAGAAAGAAGTATATCGATAGCGCTTCATTGATCGAAACGTAAGGAGTTTTAAAAGTGAAACAAGGCCATTTATGCATTGTTGAGTATGAGCGAGAATTAGATGCGATTGAGTCAATATGCTAGATAGTGTGTTTCTACTGAAGCTACTATGTGTAAACGTTTCATAGAGGGATTGAATGAAGACATAAAGTTGTTAGTTGGGATACTAGATATAAATGAATTTGTTGTACTTGTGGAGAGAGAATGCAAAGTTAAAAAACTCAGCAAAGAAAAAAAGAAATCCAATTCGGAGGCTCGAGATGAAAGAAAGAGATCAATGAATAAATTTTCTCATCCTTCTTCAAAGAGATATAGAGATGCCAGCAATCGTTCAAATGCTTCATTTGGACACCTAAGTAGAGATCGTTCGAGATAAAGTACTGGTTTACAAATTCAAGCCCCAAATGAATCTAATGTTGATAGTGTCAAAAGTAACAAACCTGAGTGTAGACAGTGTGGAAGATGACATGTGGGAGAATGTTGGGGCAAATACAACAATAAAGTTTACTATAAATGTGGATCACGAGACCATTTTATTAGAGATTGCCCAAAGATGACTAAGGAAGAAAATATTCAGAATGTGAGATCGAGTAATGTGACGGCTAGGGGTAGACCAACCAGAAATGTCGAGAACATTAGAAGTCAAAGAGGGACCATTGATATAGCTGTGAGATCAGAGGCGAGAGCACCTACCCGAGCTTATGCTATACGAGCAAGAGAGGAAGAGTCATCTCCAAACGTCATGACCGGTACTATAACTCTATTCGATACTGATGTGATTGCATAAATATATCAAGGATCAACCCATTCCTATGTGAGCATGAATTTAGTATTGCATATGACTCTACCTTTTGAGTCTACTGAATTTGTGGTTAGAGTATCGAACCCCTTAGGCAAGTGTGTCTTAGTGGACAAAATATGCAAGAACTATCTGTTGATTTTTGGGATGTTTACTTTTCGGCTAATTTGATATTGATATCATTCGATGAAAGTTGAGCTATATGATAAAGGATTGCGAAGACTATTTGGCATGTGTGATTGATACAAAGGTATCAGAAAAGAAAGTTAAAGAATCTAATGTGTTGAAAATTATTTTTAGAATGAGGTATAGATATTGTGAATTCTTAGTAATGTCTTTCAAACTAACGAATGATCCTACAGTGCTTATGGATTTGATGCATAAGATATTTAGACTGTATTTGGATCGCTTTGTTGTAGCATTATGATAAGACACAATATTTTGAGCATTTGAGAATTTTGTTACAAACATTGTGTGAGAAGCATTTGTATGCTAAGTGTAGTAAATGTGAGTTTTGGTTGCGTGAGGTTGATTTCGGAGCATGTTGTATCAGCTGCGGGAATAAGAGTTGATTTGAGTAAAATCTCTACTATTATAGGAATGGGAGCCTCCAAGAAACGTATTTAAAGTCCGTAGTTTTTTGGACTAGCAAGATATTATTGACGATTAGTGAAGGGATTCTCGATGATTGCGACTCCATTGATGAAGTTGTTACATAAAGATGTTAGATTTGAGTGGTCAGAAAAGTGTCATCAAAGTTTTAAGCCGTTAAAAGTGTTGTTGACAAAAGCGCCAATGTTAGTTCAACCTGAATCGGGCAAAGAAAAATTAAAGTTCTGATGATGCATTGTTAATTGGTTTGGGCGTGAAATGATGCAAGTAGGCAAAATCATTATTATTTCTTCGAGACAGCTAAAGATGCATGAAAAGAACTGTCCGACACACGACCTTGAATTAGCTGCAATTGTGTTTGTGTTAAAAATTTGGCGCCGCTACTTACTTAGCGAGAAATGTCGTGTTATACCGATCATAAGAGTTTGAAGTACTTGATGACTTAGAAAGATTTGAACTTGCGACAGAAAAGATGGTTAGAATTATTGAAAGATTACAAACTTGTGATAGATTATCACCCGGGTAAAGCTAATATTGTAGCTGATACTTTGAGTCAGAAATCATTATATGCTTTACGAGTTATGAGTACTCAACTAGATCTGTGTGATGATAGTGCAGTTATAGCTGAATTGGAAGTAAAGTCGATGTTTGTACATTAGATTAGTATTGCTCATAAAAGTGATGATGAAATGATAGCAAAACGAAATTAATATGATTTAAATTCGGATTCAGAGTTTGAGTTGATAGTGCTGATTGTTTGAGATTTAGAGACTGAATTTATGTTCCAATGAATTCAAAGATGATTCAATTAATATTAAATAAAGCTTATAATAATCGCTTGACTGTGCATTCGAAGAGTATGAAAGTGTATAACGATCTGAAACAGTTTTATTGATAGCATGATATGAAAAGAGACATCTCTGACTATGTGTGGAAATGATTAGTTTGTCAATAATTTAAAGCTAAACATAAAGTTTATCTGTTATTATAGACTTTGTGTCGGGATTTCCTTTATCTCTGGGAAAGAAAGAATGCAATTTGTGTGATAGTTGATAGATTGGTGAAGATCGCTCATTTCATTCCGATGAGAACTAATTATTCACTTGATTGATTGGGGTATATTACTAAAATGGTGAGAAACACAAAATTGAAGAGGCTACGTGGAAGTCTGAGAACATTATGGGAGAGCAATATCCACATGTTCACTGGTAAGATTTTCGGGGACTAAAATCCTTAAGGGCAGAGTGTTGTAACAGCCCGATTTAGACCCTAGTTGGAACAGTGGTTCAAGATTAGAAATTCAAGGTTGTAAAAATATTTTAATGATATTTTCTATGTGAATGATAGCTGACATAGCCTGTGTGAAAATTCGGTGTGATGATTTGATCGTTTTAGTGTCGAATTAAGAGAAAGGACTTAATTGCATAAGGAGTAAAATGTTGTGTGCTGATTTGTGAGTACTTATATGTTGTTGGCTTTTTAAGGAGGAGGTCTTATGTTGTTAATAACCCATTTTCAAGTTAGTGGATGGCTAAATGACAAATTAGCCTTAATTTATATTTGTTTTATATGTTTAATGGAAGGGCAAAATGGTAAACCATGTGTTAATGTTATTATAACAAAAACAAAAAGGAATTAAATGGCCATTTTTATCATTTTCTTTGGCCGAATGTAACTAAAGAAAGAAAAGAAAGAATTGAGCTAGGTATTTGGCACTTACAAGGCTAAATTCATGGTATGTTTTTGGTCAGCTTTCTATAATTTCTACATTTACGTAATTGTTGCTTCGTGCTCTAGCTAACCCATATTGTAAGTTTGTGAATTGATGATGTTTTTGAGATGAGCCATTGATGAATGTGTGAGCTATGTGCTAGATGATAGTGAAATATGAAGACTTAGTATTGGATTAACATATTTTATCTTTGGATTTTTGATGAAATTGAGCAATTTGGGCTAAATTGTGAAAAGTGTATATTGAGGGACTAAAATGTAAAATAAATGAAATGTGCGGGTTTCTATGGACATTAGTAAAATTTGGCTAAGCTTGTGCTAGGTGGAATTTGGTAAATTTGATGATTTTGTGAGATAGGGACTAAAGTGTCGAAATGTGAAAATGTGAGGCCTATTTTGTAAAATGCCCTTCATATGTATGTTTGGATTAAAATGAATGATTTGGTGATTAAATGGATTGAATTTAAATGTGTATGGACCAAGAACGGAGAGGTTCAGGTCGAGATCGAGGCAAAGACAAAGTGCTCAATTAATCGACTATTTCAGTTTTTAACACCCGAGGTAAGTTCAGATATAATATGTGTACTTAGCTGTGGTTAAATGTTGTGAAATGAATGGTTATGATATTATTGATTTATAAATGTTATGTGAGAAGTGAATCTATGTGGCACTAAGTGTGCGCATTTGGGAGGGTAATCGAGAAGATTAGCACTTTGTGTGCGAAATAATAGAAGTTTCGCCTTTGTGATTGGCACTGCGTGTGCGATATCGAATCGAGTTCGGTTTTATATTAAGGCACTGCGTGTGCAATTATAAGAAATGAATAGCACTGTGTGTGCAATGATACGAAAGCTTCATCTTATTGAATTGGCACTGTGTGTGCGACATCGAGGCAAGTTTAATAAAATAATAGACACTAAGTGTGTGATTATAATTAACGACTAGCACTGTGCATGCGAAACAATAGAAGCTATGGCTTTAATGAATAGCACTGTGTGTGTGAAATGATAGAAGTTTTGGCTCATCGAAATGGCACTGTGTGTGCGTTACCGATATAAGTTCTGTTTAATATATCGGCACTAAGTGTGCGATGACAAATAGGCTTCGGTTGTGAAATTAGCACTAAGTGTTCAAATTCATTTGAGTAATGGCAAAGGTTGAAATAGAGGTAAAATCAAGGAATTGAGTTGTATGAATGGTGAGTAACTACTTGTTGATCAAGGTATGTTTGAATCTATGTGGTTGATGATAGATTTAAGAGTTGAATGAATAGTTATTTAAACATGTGGTTGAGAGTGATATTGTGCTTAGTTGTGTCATTATCTATATGATGGTTGGATAGTATGATTAGTGATTAACTAAGTGTTGGCAAGGTAAGTATGATACCTATGTGGTTGGTGAAGTTTGAAGTGAAAGAATGAAATGCTATGTGAGTATTGAAATAAGTTGAACTTGTGTACCATTGATAAAATACTTATGTGATGGTTAAATGTGTATATTGACTTGGTTCATTGAGTTAATTATTTTATAATTCAAACTTACTAAGATTTAGAAAGCTTACTGTGTGATTTGTTTCTCTATTTTGTAGGGTTAGTAAAGCTAGCTCGGATCTGGGATCTTCAGCTTCTCAATCACACTATCGACATTCTATTTTGGTACTTTTGGAAAGATGTATATAGTTAGAATATGGCATGTATAGGCTAGTAAATTGAATCAAGTTTGAGATTTGTAAGTAGCCATGAGATGTGGCTAGATATGTGATAGGTTTGGCATGAATGAATGTGGTATATAAATGATGCATCTTTTGGCATGATTTGTAGATTGATAAATTTGCTATTGAGTGGTAACTTTGTGTTGATAAATGCTAGTAGGAGTAATGAGATTTGGGAATGAATTATGCTTGTGATAGAATAAGTATTGGTATTGAATTGGGTATGATTAGAGTTGGTATTGATTGTATGTTTTAAATTGCTAAATTGGTAAGCTTTTAGATGGCAATATGTGCATAAGATGTTTGGTTGATTGGCTTCTAGGTTTGACACTAAGTGGGTGGTATGTTGGCCTTACAAAAATGGCCTATAATGTCACACGGTTGGGGAACACGGGCGTGTCTCGAACTGTGGGTAAATTGGTAGAATGTGGCTTAAACTGCACACGGCCATGGCACGGGCATGCCTACAAGTTGTGCGAGAAATGGAAGTATATGACCTTATAAGACACGGCCTTAGCACACAGGCATGCTTGTTAGTCGTGTTGATTTTGGCGGTATGTAACCACAAAGAGGTCACACAGGTGTGTCATGTAGCCGTGGGAGAGGCAAGGCCTACCCCCACGGGCGTGTCTCCCCTGTATTCTAGAATAGTTTCAATTTCCATGAAATTTTATATGTGTTTCGGTTTAGTCCCCACTCGATTATATAAGCATGTTTAGGGTCTTGATGACTCGTTTAAGGGACACTATGATTGTATATGAGTGTGTTTGATGATGATTGACTTTGTGTCATGAGTGCGATGTAAAATGATCCTATTATTTTGTAATGCCTCTAAACCCTATTCTAGCGATGGTCTTGGGTTAGGGGTGTTACAGTTTCACCCTAATTTAGCAAAATCTTGTCACCCTATCTCTAGGCGTGCTATCAACTCCACTTAATTATGCTAGATGTACTCTTAAATATGGTCTATTCATCCTCCACCTATGCATATCAGATTTGGATTAAGCATGTATAATTAAGAACAAACTAAGTATTTATCATATAATTCAGAAATCAATAACAAGATTCATCTAGGTTTCATCCCCTTCAGGTATCTGAAGGGTTTAGTTCATAATGAATAAAGAAAACATCTCAAGAGAAAAGATAAAACAAAACATAAGAAATCCCTAAAACCCCCTGAAGGAATTGAAGGGGAAATCCGCCTTCTTGAGTAGAATTTCGGCTCCTTGAGATGGATCACTGGCTATCTTTGAATAATTCCCACAAATCTGACCTTCTGGCTCGGCTCCTTGGCCTAGCTAACCGCCCCCTTTCAGGTTACACCTAGGGTGTTTATATAGACTTTTAGAATGCTTTACTTGGCCTCTAAGTGTCCCCATTCAAGTATACTTCCTACTCGGTGTTTGAATAGGCTTTGGAATGTGTTTTTTTGCCTCAAAGTATCCAAATCCGAGTGAAATTGCTCTCTCCTGCGACAAGGGCACGGCCAGGGCACACACCTATGTAAATCGTGGTTGGGCCGTGTTTTGATTTTGTTGTTTGAGGCACGGCCGTGTAAATCAGGGGTTAGGCCGTGTGAAGTTTTTGACGATGCACGGTCGTGTGGCTTGATGTCTAGGCCATGTCGATTTCCTCTTTGGCCCAAATTGGCCTGTTTTAAGCTCATTTTTTTTTTTTTTTTGTCCTCAGGTGCTTTCCTGAGTAAAAGCATGAAAAGAAAGGATTAAGAGCACCTTTTTACATAAAAACAAGGGCTAAATCATCCAAAAGCATACTAAATGTGGGCCTAAAATATGTTACTTTTATGGTTTATCACTTACAAACTCTAAGAGAAAAGCAATTGTATGCGAAATTTAGTAAATGTGAGTTCTAGTTAAGAGAAGTTGGTTTTCTGGGACATATTGTGTCAGCATCTGGTATACGAGTCGATTCGAGCAAGATTTCAGCTATTTTGGAATGGAAGCCTCCGAAGAATGTGTTTGAAGTTCACAATTTTCTGGGACTTGCTGGTTACTATCGAAGGTTCGTAAAAGGCTTTTTGATGATTGCTACTCCATTGATTAGATTGCTTTAGAATGATGTGAGATTTGAATGGTCCGATAAATGTCAGAAAAGCTTTGATCAGTTGAAAGCCTTTTGACCGAAGCTCCAGTTTTATATAGCCAGAATCGGGTAAAGAATTCATGATTTATAGTGATGCTTTTTTAAATGGTCTAGGATGTGTTTTGATGCAAGAAGGAAAAGTTATAGCTTATGCCTCGAGACAATTGAAGACGCATGAAAAGAATTATTCGACGAATGATCTTGAATTAGCTGTGATTGTGTTTGCATTAAAGATTTGGCATCACTATCTCTTCGGCCAAAAATGTCTTGTGTTTTCGGATCATAAAAGTTTGAAATATTTGATGACTTAGAAAGACTTGAATTTATGATAGAGAAGATGGTTAGAACTATTGAAAGACTACGAGCTTGTGATAGATTATCATCCGGGTAAGGCAAATGTTGTTACTGATGCACTAAGTCGGAAATCACTTTTTGCATTATGTGAAATGAATGCTCATTTAGATTTGTCTAATGATGGTTTAAAATTGGCTGAATTGAAAATAAAACCGTTATTTTTACAGCAAATATGTGATGCACAGAAAGTTGATAATGAAATATTAGTAAAACGAGCTCAGTGTGAATTCAATTTTGATTTAGAATTTCAAGTTGATAATGATGATTGTTTGAGATATCGAGATCGGATTTGTGTTCTGAGGAGTCCAGAGTGATTTCAGTTGATATTGAAAGAAGCACATAGCAATCGTTGATTTGTTCATCCGAGAAGTACAAAGATGTACTATGATTTGAAGCAATTGCATTGGTGGCCTGGTATGAAGCAAGATATCTCTGATTTTGTGTCGAAATGTTTAGTCTGTCAGCAAGTTAAAGCTGAACATCAAGTGCCATCTAGTTTGTGACAACCGATTCTAATTCTTGAGTGGAAATGGGATAAAGTGACGATGGATTTTGTTTTAGGGTTGCCTTTGACTCCGAGGAAGAAAGATGCAATTTGGGTCGTAGTTGATAGATTGACAAAATTAGCCCATTTTATTCTAGTGCGATTTGATTGCTCACTTGATAAATTAGCTAAGCTTTATATTTCAGATATTGTGAGATTTCACGGGGTGCCATTGTCTATTGTGTCTGATAGAGATCCGAGATTTACTTTACAGTTCTTGAAGAAACTGTAAGAAGCTTTAGGTACTAAATTGCATTTTAGTACAGCTTTTCACCCATAGATGGATGGTCAATCCGAGCGGATTATTCAGATACTCGAAGATAGTTGAGATATTGCATTCTTGAGTTTAATGGTACATGGGAACAATATCTTCCATTGATCAAATTTGCGTATAATAATAGTTTTTAGTCGAGCATCAAAATGGCACCTTATGAGGCTTTGTACGGACACAAATGTCGAACACCTTTGTATTGGACTGAGCTAAGTGGAAATAAGATACACGGGGTTGATTTGATCAAAGAAACTGAACAAAAGTGAAAGTAATTTGTAATAGTCTAAAAACTGCTTCAGGTAGTCAAAATCCTATATAGGTTTGAAATGAAAAGATATTGAGTTTGAGATCAGTGATAAAGTGTTCTTGAAGGTATCTCTGTGGAAGAAAATACTTCATTTTGGCAAAAAGGACAAATTGAGTCCGAGGTTTATCGGGCCATATGAAATTATCAAGAGTGTTGGACCTGTTGCATACAGATTGTTGTTGCCACCAGAACTAGAAAAGATTCATAACGTATTTCACGTGTCAATGCTTCGTCGACACAGATCTGATCCATCACACGTGATTTCTTCGTCTGAGATTGAAATCTGATCCGATATGACTAACGAGGAAGAACCGATTTGGATTTTAGATCGTGAGGTGAAAAAATTACGAAATAAGAAAATCTCATTAGTAAAAGTACTGTGGCATCGACACGGAGTGGAAGAAGCTACATGGGAACCAGAAGATGCTAGGAGACAAAATTATCCAAATCTGTTTAATGGTAAGATTTTCGAGGGCGAAAATCCCTAAGGGATGAGAATTGTAACAGTCCGGTTTAGACCCTAGTCAGAATAGTGGTTTCGAGACCACAAATCTAACTTAGAAAAATATTTTAATATTATTTTCTGTGCTTACAATATGTGATTGAGCATGTGTGAAAGTTTTGTGAATTAATTTGTTCGTTTGTGTGCTTAAGCATAAAAGGTAAAAGTGACATTCTATATGTTAATGTGCTTAATTGAGTTGGCTTTTAAATGTGGTGGCCTTATGAGGTAATTAAAGCATTGGAATCGTTAATGGACATTTATGACCAACCATTATGTGTTATTTTATATTATTATTAAAGGTTAAAATTGTAAATTGTAAAATATGTTAAAATAAATAAACAAATGAAAGATGATAGTGGATTGTTCATCCATCCACCACCGAATATAGAAAAGAAAAGAAAGGTTTATAGCTTTGTGATATTCGGCCCTTGTTCATCTTGATTGAGGTATGTTTTTTACTCGATTTTTGATAATTTATACATTTTTGTAATCGTTGCTTTGAATACTTCAAAACCCATGCCTTAATTTTGTAAATTGATGGAGATTTTGAGATATGCCATTGAATGATTTTGTAAGCTTTGTGATAGTTGAAGATGAAATATGAAAATATATATATATATATATATGTTAGATTAACATGTTTTGTCTTTGGATTTTTGGTGAATTTAAGTAGTTTGGATTAAATTGAGAAAATAATATTTTGAGGGACTAAAATGTTAAATAAAAGAAATATATGGACTTGTATGAAGCTTGTGAAAATTCAGCTAAGCATGGATAATATGAAAATTTGTGTATTTTGTGATTTTGTGAAATAAGGACTTAAATGTCAAAATGCGAAAATGTGAGGGCTAATTTGTAAATTTCTCTAAATGTGTGTTCTTGGATTGAATTGAATGAATTGGTGAATAAATGAGTTAAATTTGAATATGTATAGATCAAGAACCGAAGAAAATGAATTTACATTGTGGGAAGTCGAAAGTGATTGAGTAGCCGAATTCGTCCGTTTAGTCCGAATACGAGGTAAGTCTATATACAAATAAACGTATTTGAATTGATTTACTTATGTTCGTATGAAATTAAATTGTGATGATTGTCTACGGAAAATATATATACATGAAGTCGAGAAAATATCGACAATGTGTCAAAATCTAAAAAGTCCCGTACGAACCTAGGAATAGATAGGATTTCATATGACATGACATAAGTTTCTGATATGTGATATCGTGTAAGACCACATCTGGGACGTTGGCATCGATATGAGATTTACGTGTAAGACCATGTTCTGGGCATTGGCATCGTATTTGATTCGTGTAAGACCCTGTCTGGGATAGTGGCATTAATATTTGGTTACATGTAAGACCACGTCTGGGACGTTGGCATTGTACGATTATTCTGAGTATTTCAATTATCCTATTTGATTTCGAATGGTTCAACGGGCAAATCCAAGAAATGAAAGAATGGGTGAAATGTATAACCGTTTTAGGTATGTTTGATGGGTATGCTTTGATTAAGCATAAAAGGTAAGTATTTGTGAATTTGCAATAAAGAAATATGTACATAGATTCAATGAGACAAAATTTGATATATGTGTGATTGTGTTATGAGCAAAAGAGATACTTTGAGATATGAATTGTGGGTAAGCAATGGCTGAATAAATGAGTCAAAGAAGAATTATGAATTTACAATTGAGTAACATTAATGATCTTATATTTGATATGATTATTGTACTATATGTTAAGTTTATTATATATGGCTTACTAAGATTTTGAAAGCTTACTCTGTGTGTGTTTGCTTTGTTTTATAAATTGTCAAAGCTACGAAAGGCTCAGGGATTATCGAGGATCATCACCACACTATCAAACTCTATTTTGGTACCTTTTGAATGTGTACATAGTTAAGTATGGCATGTATAGTCTAGTTGAAATGGTTGATGTTTGAGAAGTGTATATAGCCATGTGATATGGCGAGATAATTGAATGTGATGTGAATGAGTAGTCATGTTATATGATGCATAGTTGGAATGGTTTGATGGCTAATGAGATGATCAAATTGATAACATGTTTTATGGTGCAAAGCTAGTTTATTATTGATAATTGATTATCAAAATGAAATGGTAAGTTTGTGATGGATTATACTTGGAAATGCTTGTGATTAGATTGAGCTAAATGGTACATAAGATGTTGTTTTTGAAATGTTCTTGAATGGGTAGAAAAGATGGTCATTTAGTGTGTTTTGGGTTGCCATAAGTGTTTGGAATGATGCTTGTATGTGCTTGTTGGGTTAACCCAAAGTGTGGGTGGCATTTTGGCCTTGCAATTGGCCTATAATTGCCCACACGATTGAGCACACGGGCGTGTCGCTCAACCACGTCCATCGTGGTTGCGTTTCAAAACAAGTCAGACTTAACCACGGGCTAGACACACGGGCGTGTGACTGGCCGTGTGGTGCAAGTCAGTAGTGACCACGGGCGATGCCCACAGACATGTTCATGGCCTTGTAGACAAGTTAGTATATTGCCCTATTTTAACACGGCTTAGACACACGGGCGTGTTTGAGACCGTGTGAGGCACACGACCTGACCATCGGGTGTGTGACCTCTGTAGCTTTGAAAAATGTTTAAATTTCCAAAAATTCCGTATGTGTTCGGTTTAGTCACGACCCTTTTCTAAAGCATGTTTAAGGTCTCGTAGACCTAAATAAGGGACACTTTGATTACATAATGATTAGTTACAATGTGAAATGTTTGTAAAAGTTTCGATTAGTTCGGTAATGCCTTTAATCCTAGACCGATGATGGTTACGAGTTAGTGGTGTTATACGCCCCTGCCATGTTTATGGATTTAATGAGTCGCATCTTTCGGCCATATTTTTATAAATTTGTTGTAGTCTTCATTGATGATATATTGATTTACTCTCATGATAAAAACAAGCATGCTGAGCATTTGAGGACAGTCTTACAAATATTACTAGATAATCAGTTATATGCCAATTTTAGTAAAAGTTAATTTTGTCTTAAAAAGTCAAATTTTTGGGCATATCATTTTGGGTGATGGCATTAGAGTTGACCCGAGTAAGATTTCAGTAATTGTTGACTGGAAACGCCAAGGAACGTATTAGAGGTTAGAAGTTTTCTGTGCCTAACTAGTTATTACAGACAGTTTGTCAAGGGATTTTCTATGATAGCTACTCCGATGACGAGGCTATTACAAAAAGATGTAAATTTTGAATGGACAGAAAAGTGCCAACAGAGTTTTGAAAAATTAAAGGCATTGTTGATTGAGGCCTCAGTTTTAATCCAACCTGAACCAGGAAAAGAATTTGTAGTCTATAGTGATGCAACCTTAAATGGATTGGGTTGTGTCCTTATGCAAGAGGGCAAGGTGGTAGCCTATGCTTTTAGACAACTAAAGTCGCACGAGAAGAATTACCCAACGCATGATTTAGAGTTAGCTGCCATTGTGTTTGCGTTAAAGATTTGGAGACACCATTTATATGGAAAGAAATGTCGGGTATTCACTGATCACAGAATTTTAAAGTACTTGATGACCCAAAAGGAATTGAATCCAAGGCAATGAAGATGGTTAGAGTTGAAAATTATTACGAGCTAGTGATTGACTACCTCCCGGGAAAGGCAAACATGGTCACTGATGCTTTGAGTAGGAAATCTCTATTTGCATTGAGGGCTTTGAATACGTGGTTGGCTTTATAGGATGATGGTTCTATTCTAGTTGAGTTGAGAGCTAGACCGATGTTTCTCCAAGATATTTTTGAAGCTCAGAAAGGTGACAGTGAGTTGCAAGCCAAAAGAGTTCAGTGTGAGTCAGGTGTTGATTCAGACTTTCGTATTAAATTAGATGGATGTTTGATGTTTCGAGATAGGGTCTGTGTACCAAGAGATGATGAACTAATTTGGAAAATTTTACACTATCATAGTGGATGTTTATCTATACATCCAGTGTAACATCTTGAATTAATAGGCCTTTGCATTTGATGTGTATTACGTCCAATGTGTTAATTAGAGTATTTAAGGGGTTCAGATTGGGCCAAGGCCTCGGGTAAATTTTCTGCTTGGACATTAGAGGGTTTAAAAGATGTTATCTGTGTTTCAATCACAAGTGGGCTTGTGGCCCAGTGGCAAATGGCGCCACTTAGAAAGCAAGGAGGTGGCGTCAACTAAGGAAGCCCAAACGTAAGGGGCATGAAGTCCAATTCCTTTAATTGTAATTAGCTAAATTTTGGCATATAGGTGGGTAAGGTTGGACAGCAACAAGGCTTAAAAATAGGGAGATTTATCTGATGAATAATATAGATAATTGTGCAGATATTAGTTATGAGTAGATTAAGGAGAAAAGATGGGAGTTATCTGCTGTAGGCAGAGTTGGCCGAAATACCAACTCTGAGGGAAGGAGATGGTCGAAATTCCAACTCTAAGGGGAGGAAGAATCGATTTTGAAGTGGCATAAGGGGTGCTGAAATTCCCCATGTTTGTCAATTAGTCTCGATCTTCAGAAGAGGGCAATTCCGGCATTTGATAGGTAAGTGCCGAAATCCCCAATAAATAGGAGTATATCTCTTCAAATTCTAGCATTTGAACCCTAGTCTTTGTGCCAAAATATTTAGTCCCTCTCTACACTTTCTATTCTCTTTTCTTTCCATAAAATTGAAACCTCTCAACTTTCTTCCCATCTCTATAACCGAATACCTTTGATTATTCTTTCTTTTTTCTCTCTGTCGATTACCCTACTAAAAGTCTAAACCTTTTTAATTCACTTTTTTTTCCATTCTTTTCTTCTTGTCTCGATTTCTCCATAAATCTGGATTTTCTTGAAGTGTCGATTTCTCTATAAACGTAAAAACTAAATTCTTTCCTCTTTCGGTTTTAAGACTATAGTCGAATGGCTAGTAGTTTGATAGGCTATCTTTAGTTTAACTCTTTCGTTAATTGTATGTTCTTTTGGGGGCACTCTGGGAAATCGTAGTAGATCGAATCATACAGATCTCAAAAAGCCAAAAATCAATAATCTCTAGTATCCTATCAATTTCGGGATCTCAAGGTAAGGGATTTCTTTAGATTTTCATTAAGATTTGCTATCATAATTGAGTTATTAACTCATATGACATGGTTTAACCCTATTTCACTATAGTAGTTCTGACAAGGACTTTTTGGATGGAATCAAATATGGATCGGGAAAAGGAGAGGGTTGGGCCTGTAATCCCTAAGTTTAAGAAACGAGCAGTGTCCATTGTTCGAGATTGGTCGCCGGGTTGTAGACCGACTTCTGAACAGCATCTTAGGCAGATAGCAGTCTTATCGGCTTCTGGTAGTGTCGACGTAGAGGGTGTCGTCTTAACAGTAATAAGGTGTGTAAAATCTTAACACATAAGCATTTATATATTATATGTATGCTAAGGGCTAAAAGCCAAAAAGAAGGTTGTATGAACAGTCGTATTACCCAGAAAGGGTAGGCATGGGATGCCAGGTACGTACCCATAGAAACTTTTCTATGCGATTCGTAGCATGTGAAAGTATGAGATATGTTAGATGGCTTGATAACTGGTTTCTTGTATGTATGCATGCATGGGATGGGAATGATTGATGGATTTATGATATGGGAGCAGGGTCGCGAGGCGATCATGGCTTTGCCACAGGCAGCATAGCTGTCGAATACTATAATGTATTTTTGAGGTTCGCATAAGCAATTGGTCTATATGACAGGCAGCATAGCTGTCGAATACTATAATATATTTCTAAGGTTCGCGTAAGCGATCGGTCTATATGACAAGCAGCACAGCTGTCGATGTGGTGTGTAGCAGATGGAGGGTTGATTGTAGAAATCCCGATGGTGTAAAGGTTGGTACGGGGGCATTTAGAGGATGGACTCTTAGGTTTTGGGATGGGCCATGATGCATGACATAATGTATTACTGTTGTATGTGGGCCAAGGCCCATAATGTGTTTGTGGGTCCTAGGCTTTTATGTGTTTTCAAGTTTTGCACACTGAGTCTTGGTGACTCACCCTTTTATTTTTTCCCCACTCTACAGATGAGCAGTAGACCGTGGACACGGGAGCCGAGGCGGACTTGAGGGGCCATCAAGACTTTCATTACTATTATGGATTATTATTATTATTGTTTTTTTTTGGGGGGGGAATATATTTTTGTAATAAGGCCCCATAACTTAGGTTTCGATTTATCTTCTTTCTTGTTTTGTTGGTTTTTATAGCTTATGTTTTGCTTCAAAATCTCAAATATAAAACAAATGGAAAATGGGCTTTTCAAACCCAATCAACGCATTTAATGGATTATTCAGCTATAATAAACTAGTTTTTTTAAAACCCATCGAAGCAAAGTTTTCAAGATTTAAACCCATAGCATACCAGATCCGGTGATGACGTATGGGCCGGGTTTGGGGTGTTACATCCAGGAAGTACAAAAATGTATAATGACTTAAAGAAATGGTATTGGTGGCCGAGTATGAAGAAAAATATTTTCGAGTTTGTATTGAGATGCTTGATTTTGTCAGCAAGTGAAAGCTGAACACCAAGTACCTTCAGGTATACTTCACCCTAGTGGAAATGGGACCATATTGCCATGGATTTTGTGATAGGTTTGCCCTTGACACTGAAAAAGAAAGACGTTATATGGGTTGTGGTTGATAGACTTACAAAATCGGCTCACTTTATACCAATATGCATTGACTATTTGCATGATAAGTTAGCCGAACGGTATGTTTCTGAAATTATGAGATTGCACAGAGTGCGCCTTTGTCGATTGTATCAGATAGAGATCCGAGATTTACATCACGATTTTGGAAAAAATGCAAGAAGCCTTGGGCACAAAGTTAAATTTTAGTACAGCTTTCCATCCACAATCCGACGGACAGTCAGAGAGGATAATACAGATACTTGAAGACATGCTCCAATGTTGTGTTTTGTAATTTCAAGGTAACTGGGAAAAGTACTTATCGTTAGTGGAATTTTCCTACAATAACAGTTTTCAATTGAGTTTGAAAATGGCGCCTTATGAGGCATTGTATGGGTGAAAGTGTTGAACGCCCTTGTATTGGACTGAACTTAGAGAAAATCATATTCAAGGTGTCGATTTGGTCAGAGAAATCGAAGAGAAAGTAAAAGTGATTCGTGATTGTTTAAAAGCTACTTTGGACAGACAAAAGTCCTACACTGATTTGAAATGGAAAGAGATTGAGTTTCAAGTTGGTGATAAGGTGTTTTAAAAGTATCACCATGGAAGAAAGTTCTCAGGTTTGGTAGGAAATGCAAATTGAGTTCGCGCTTTATCGGACCGTGTGAGATTACCGAGAGGATAGGGCCGGTATCTTATCGTTTGGCTTTGCCATCTGAGTTTAAAAAGATTCATGATATATTTCACGTGTCTATGTTGCGACATTACCGATCAGATCCTTCGCATGTGATTTTACCGACAGAGGTTGAAATTCAACACGATATGACGTATGGTGAAGAGCCGATTAAGATTTTGGCATGGGAAGTCAAACAGTTAAGAAATAAAAGTATAGCTCTTGTGAAAGTATTATGGCAAAGACATGGGGTAGAAGAGGCTACATGGGAGCCAGAGGAGGCTATGAGAAACCAATATCTAAACCTTTTTACCGGTAAGATTTTAGAGAACGAAAATCCCTAAGGGAGGAGAATCGTAATAGCCCAATTTAGGGCCTAGTTAGAATAGTGGTCACGAAACCACAAATTCGAAGTAGAAATATGTATTTCATGGTTTTTTTTTAAAGTCTATGACATGCTTGCATGATTGTGTGAAAATTTCATGAAGAAAATTTTATAAATTAATGGTCAATTTATTCATTAGGACTAAATTGCAAACATTGAAAAATATGAGATTCTAGAAGATTCAAGTATGAGATAGCATTACAAAAATTATTAGAGGCCCTTATCTAACAATTAGACCATTGTACATTATGATGGACAAAAATAGATATGGGAAGGAAAAATCTCAAGAAAGAAGCCTTAAGGGCTTTTTGGTCATTAGGTTAATAAGTTAATAAAAAGGGAAAAGAAGTCAAAAATAGTGTCCATCTTCTCCATGCTTGGCCGAAATTCTCAAGGACACCATAGCTAGGGTTTCTTCAACTTTCAAGCTTGATTGTAAGTACCTCCAAGCCCCTTTTTTGATGTTCTTCGTATTTTTGAGATCCTCGTAGCTCGATTTAGCTATTTCTACCATTATTTTGAGCTAAGGTTCATGTTCAAAAATTTACCCATGTATGACATGCATGTATTTTGATTTGTAATGGAGGAATATGAAAGTTTGAAGTATGATAAACATATTTTTCCAAGTGATTTTCATGGAAAACTCGTAAAAAGGACCTATTGTAAAATGTGATAAAAGGTGTAGTAAAAATTAGTTTTGAAGGAAGATGTGAGCTGTTATAAGCTTAATAAATGTTCGGCTAGGCTTGGGTAACCAAGGAAATGAGTATTTCATTATACAAGCCTAGGGACCATTTTGAAAATATGTGAAAGTTTAAGGGAAAAATCATAATTTTTACCAAAGTATAATTCATGGGCTGTTTTAGTCAATGTGATCATTAAATAAGTGAAATTGTCATTATAGATCAAGAAACACGAAGTCCGGACCGAAATCGAGGAAAGAACAAGGTGGTGGACTAAATCGAATAACTACACATATTTTGGTACCGAGGTAAGTTTGTGTGTAATAAATCAACATAATATTATTAAGCTTTTAAATGCTTGATATTTCGTGAAATGTATTTATCTCTATGAATTTGATTAATGAGGTCTTGATGAAAGTATAATGAATTTTTATTAAGACGAAGTCCCGGTTGAAGCTTAGGAATAGAAAAGATTGTCACAACATAAGGTTAGGAAGGTCCCGTATAAGACCATGTCTGGGACATGGCATCAGCACCGAATTGAGATCCCGTGTAAGGCCATATCTGGGATATGGCATCGACATCGAATAGAGATTCTGTGTAAGACCATGTTTGGGACATGGCTTCGGTACAAAATCATGTAAGACCATGCCTAGGACATGGCATCGATATACGATCTCGTCTAAGACCATATCTAGGATATGGCATCAACATCGATATGAGATCCCGTATAAGACCATATCTAGGATATGGCATTGGCATTGTATTACGTATGTGACAATTCTTGTGTATCCTCTAATATTCCAAGTAGTTCAACGGGATAAAGAGCTAAGTCTATGTTCAAGATGGTAAAAGTACTAAAGTTATGTGATGAACTGGTACAGGTACATATGTAAGTTGAGAAAAGTTTTGAAAGATATGGCCTTCGAGTCTACCGGCATCTGATCCACCCAGGTAAGTATTCTAACCTTTGATGTGATATATATGATGGGTTTGATGGGCCTTATGGACATAGACTAGTATGATAGTGTTAATGGACCTTAGGCCTAGATTAAACAATTCTTCAAATCTCATAAGACTTAATTTTTCTTGATTAAGCAAGTCTGTGAACAAGTCACAGGGTTAAGGTGTGGAAACAGACATACGCATGTCTACGATTGGATCCAGGAAGAGCTTGGTACTTAAGCAGTCCTAGCGACTCACCTCCTCTTTTCTGGAATCCTACCTGATGCATAGTGACTGTTCGCCTTAGCCACAAGGACTTGTTGATAGGTCAAAATTCATAGCTAAAACCCGAAAGGGACCAGTACCCTATTTTTGCAAAATGACTTGTATGTCTTTGATTTTGTAAAATTATCCGCAATACCTTAGGCTGAGAAACTTTACTGAGATACCCTTGATTTTGCAAAATGACCAAAATACCCTTGTTTGAAAAATTACCAAAGTACCCCTGTACGAGAAATTACTAAATTACCTCTAATGTACGAAAATTATCAAAATACCTCCGGTTGACAAAATTACTGAAATACCCCCAGATTGTAAAATTACCAAAATACCCTTATTTTGAAAAATCACCAAGAAACTTATTTTGGAAAATTACGAAAATACCCTTGTAGGATAAAATTACGAAAATACCCCTGGGTAGTGAAATGACAAAAATTCCCCTAGGTGATGAATGCAAGTTCGTGGATGTTTACTTGTGTGTTTGATGCATGTATGTGGTGCTCTACTTGATGTTGATTGAATGTGAACTCTAGAATTAGGGAATACAGACTTGAGAACCGAACTTATAGATAGAATCTGAATTGAAGAACTCTTATTAAAGCTACTTTTCATAAGATTGTCCGTTATTAATCGATGGAAGAAAGAATTATTAATTCATAAAATTTTAATTAGGTAAATCATGAGCGGTAGAATGAGCACTAGAGGGCGTGGTGTGCGTGGCCGAGGTAGAAGCGAGATTGCGTGTCGTCGAACAGTGGGGTGCAGTCACGAGTCGGGAATGAAGTTCCAGTGCCACCAGCTATGGAGGCAGAGTTTCAAGACCAAATGACCGGAGATGATGCTGTATCTCGGGCTATGTTAAGGGTTTTGGAGAGTTCTTTGGAGCGAGGCATGGGCACAGGGCAGGAAGTCTGTGCCAGAGCGATTGAGAGCCAATGGGGCAGAGTTGTTTAAGGGAATTTCGGGTGTAGCTCTTAGTACAGCTGAGTACTAGTTGGAAGCAATGGAGCTGATCATGGAAGATCTCAACTTCACGGATGAAGAGAAGCTGAAGGGAGTGGTGTCTCTTCTTCAGGACGAAGCTTATCAATGGTGGCTTACGGTTAAAGAAGGTACGATGGTGACCATATCACCGGGATTACTTCAAGCGGCATTCGAGTAAGTATATTGGAGCGAGTTATATGGATGCTTGTGTAGTGGGCGTTCTGAATATGGTTTAGGGAAGTAGGTCGGTGGATACGCCTTAATCATTATGCTCGAAGGATAGTGGCCACAGAGCATGAACGATGTGTTCGTTTTGAGGATGGTCTGAAGGATGACCTACGGGTGTTGATAGCTCCACAGCGAGAGAGGGAATTCGCTATGCTTGTGGAGAAAGCTAAGATAGTTGAGGAGGTAATGCGAATGGAGAAGCTGAATTGGGATAGAGATAGGGGTGGAGGTAAGAGAAACTTTAGAGCATCAAGAACAACTAGGAGTAACCAAAAAAGACCTAGGTTGGATGGACCGAGATGAGCTAAAAGACCTGCTGCTAACCAAACACGAAGGTGTACTCGATGTGACAAATTCCATGCAGGCGAGTGTAGGGCAGGCAGTGGGATGTGCTTTAGGTGTGGTTCTTTAGACCATCAGATAAGAGATTGTCCTTAGCCACGGGATGAGGAAAGACCCGCAGGGCAGGGAAATGCTCAGTCGAGTAGAGGAGGTCAGCAGCCACAGAGAGGTCGTGGTCCAGCCAGAGGTGGTAATGGTTTTGGTCGAGGCCGAGGAGTGCTAGTACGAGGGGCAGGCAACACTGAGGCAAGGCAGCTGAGGTTGGTTTATGCCGCCAAACGTCGGGAGGATGCTGATGCACTAGATGTTATAACTGGTACGTTTTTAATTTTTGGATTGCCTTATGTTACATTGATTGACATTGAGTCGACACATTCATATGTTGCTAGTAGTGTGTCTGAAACTTTAAGTTTTGATTCTGAAGTTACCCCTAGGGCGATGACAATAATTGGCCCATTAGGACAATCTGTGATAGTAGATAAACTTTATCGGAAGGTACCCTTAGAAGTTTAGGGAATAGTTTTCCTAACGAATTTGATGGAATTACTGTTCGGGGAGTTTAACTTAATTTAGGCATGGACTGGCTAGTGATGTATCAAGCCAACTTAGATTGTGCAACCAAGCGGATGGTATTAACAACCCCCGAGGGAGGTAAAGTGTTGGTGATAGGAGAAAGGGGGAATTGTCTGTCAAACGTGGTAACTGCCCTAAGAGCAGAAATAATGGTGAGAAAAGGGTGCAAGGAAGTTCTGTTTGTACGGGCGTTGGAAGCCAATGACCTAACTGTTAAGGACATTAGGACGATGAAGGAATTTTCTGATGTCTTCCCCGAAGAGCTTCCGGGATTACCTTTGGATCGAGAAGTGGAGTTTGCAATTGATCTTCTTCCGGGAACAGCGCTGGTATCTATAGCTCCATATAGAATGGTGCCGAGGGAGTTGGTGGAATTGAAAGCGCAAATTCAGGAGTTGTTGGATAGAGGGTTTATTCGACCAAGTGTGTCACCTTGGGGAGCGCCAGTGTTATTTGTTAAGAAGAAGGATGGTTCAATGCGTATGTGTATTGACTATCGTCAACTGAATAAGTTAACCATCAAGAACAAATACTTGTTGCCAAGGATTGATGACTTGTTCGATCAGTTGAAGGGGGCATCATTCTTTTTAAAGATGGATATGAGGTCTAGGTATCATCAGCTTAATGTCAAGGAGGCAAAAATTCATAAGATGGCTTTTAGGACTCGCTACGGTCACTACGAGTTCATGGTGATGCCATTTGGGTTGACTAATGCACCAGCAGCGTTTATGGATATGATGAATTGAGTGTTCCAACCCTACTTGGATCGGTTTGTCGTGGTTTTTATTGATGACACCTTGGTCTACTCAAGATTGGAAGAGGAGCATGATTCACATCTACGCGTGGTTCTACAGATTTTGAGGGAGAAGCAGCTGTATGCAAAATTCAATAAATGCGAATTTTGGTTGAAGGAAGTTACTTTTTTAGGTCACGTGGTGTCAGCAGAGGGGATTAGGGTTGACCCTCGAAAAATTGAAGCAGTGTTGGATTGGAAGCCGCCTAAGTCGATGGTAAAGATTCAGAGTTTCCTTGGTTTAGCCGGGTACGATAAAAGATTTGTGGAAGAATTTTCTTGATTGCGGCACCATTGACTAAGTTGTTACGGAAAGGAGTTCCGTTTGTGTGGACTAATAAGCAACAAGATAGTTTCAAGAAGTTAAAAAGGATATTGACGGAGGCTCCGGTGTTGATTCAACCGGAGGCTAGGAAGGAATTCGTGATTTACTGTGATGCTTGGATTAGGATGTGTGTTGATGCAAGATGGAAAGGTGGTTGCATATGCATCATGGCAATTGAGACTGCACGAAGAAAACTATCCCACCCATGATTTGGAGTTGGCGGCGGTGGTTTTTGCCTTGAAAATTTGGAGGCATTATTTGTACGGGGAGAAATCTTTCATTTACACGGATCATAAAAGCTTGAAGTAACTTTTGACTCAGAAGGTGTTGAATTTAAGGCAGAGAAGGTGGATTGAGTTGTTAAAGGATTATGACCGCTCGATCGAGTATCATCCGGGTAAGGCCAACGTGGTGGCAGATGCTCTAAGCCGTAAGGTGATCTCTGATTTGAGGGCGATGTTTGCTGACCTTATCTTATATGATGATGGAAGTTTACTAGCTGAACTTCAAGTGAAACCCTCATGGGTTAGTGAAGTTAAGGAGAAACATCAGATCGATGGATTGCTTAGGGGAAAGTTGCAGTTGATTTCAATTGATGAGCCAACGGAATTCAGTGTGAATGAGGAAGGATTATAATGTTTTCAAGGGAGAGTGTGCATGCCAAAAGACCCGAGTTGAGGCGAAGGATTTTGCAAGAAGCGCATGGTAGTCTATCGCTATGCATCTGGAGGAGTAAGATGTATCGAGATTCTGAGGAGCGATTACGGTGGCGGGCTTAAAGTGAAAGGTGGTGAATTGGTAGGGAAGTGTTTAACCTATCGGTAGGTAAAGGCGAGCATCAATTACCATCAGGATTATTGCGGTAGGTAAAATTCCCCAATGGAAGTGGGAAAGGATCACAATGGACTTTGTTAGTGGGCTACCTCTCATGCCTACTAGGAAAGATTTAGTTTGGGTGATCGTTGATCGAGTTGATGAAGTCGCTCATTTTGTCTTGGTTGGTCGATTATTCCTTACAAAAGTTGGCTAAAATTTGTATATAGCGGAGATTGTAAGGTTGCATGGAGTACATGTCGATTATCTCGGATCGAGATCCTAGGTTTACGTCAAGGTTTTGGAAGGCGTTGCATCAGCGTTGGAGTGCAGTTGGACTTGATATAGCATTTCATCCTTGATCGATGGGCGATCGGCGGGTGATTCAGATCTTGGAGGACATGTTAAGAGGTTGTGTCATTGATTTTAGAGGTAGTTGGGAGGAGTTTCTGCCATTGGCGGAGTTTGCTTACAACAAAAGGTACCAGTCTAGCATTTAGATGGCGCCCTATGAAACATTGTACGGGTGGAAATGTCATACTCCTACTTGTTGGACGGAATTAGGGGAACGTCAGATTTTTGGTCTGGAGTTGGTTACCAAGACGAAGGAGAAGGTTGAGTTAATTTGGGCTCGACTAAAAGAAGCGTCAGACAGATAGAAGTCCTATGCTGATCTGAAGCGTAGGGACATAGAGTTTGCTGTGGGTGACAAGGTGTTCTTGAAAGTGTTGCCATGGAAGAAGGTATTAAGATTTGGACGAAAAGGTAAGTTAATTCCCAGATTCATCGGACCTTATCAGGTGCTGAAATGAGTTGGATGAGTAGCGTATCAGTTAGAGCTACCTCCTGAGCTAAGCCAGATTCATGATGTATTTCACGTCTCCATGTTAAGACGATATCGTTCGGATCCATCTCATGTGGTACCTGTAGAGGAAATCAAAGTAAGATCTGACCTATCTTTTGAAGAGGAGCCAGTGGAAATCTTGGATCGTGATGTCAAAGTGTTACGAAGGAAGAAGGTTTCATTGGTGAAGGTTCTATGGCGGAATCACGGCTCTGAGGAGGCTACGTGGGAACCGGAGGAAGCGATGCGACAGTAATACCCGCATCTATTCGGATCAGGTAATTTTGAGGATGAAATTTCTCTAAGGGGGTAGAACTGTAACATCCTGAATTAATGGGCCTTTGCATTTAATGTGTATTACGTTCAATATGTTAATTAGAGTATTTAAGGGGCTCAGATTGGGCTGAGGCCTTGGGTAAATTTTTTGCTTGGACATTAGAGGGTTTAAAAGATGTTATCTGTGTTTCAATCACAAGTGGGCATGTGGCCCAGTGGCAAATGGCGCCACTTAGAAAGTAAGGAGGTAGCGTCAACTAAGGAGGCCCAAACGCAAGGGGCATGAAGCCCAATTCCTTTAATTGTAATTAGCTAAATTTCGGCATATAGGTGGGTAAGGTTGGACGGCAACAAGGCTTAAAAATAGGGAGATTTATCTAATGAATAATATAGATAATTGTGCTGATTTTAGTTATGAGCAGATTAAAGAGAAAAGATGGGAGTTATCTGCTGTAGGCAGAGTTGGCCGAAATACCAACTCTGAGGGAAGGAGATGGCCAAAATTCCAACTCTAAGGGGAGGAAGAATCGATTTTGAAGTGGCATAAAGGGTGCCAAAATTCCCCATGTTTGTCAATTAGTCTCGATTTTGGAAGAGGAAATTAGGCATTTGATAGGTAAATGCCAAAATCCCCTATAAATAAGAGTGTATCTCTTCAAATTAAGCATTTGAACCCTAGTCTTTGTGCCGAAATTTTCATCCCTCTCTACACTTTCTATTCTCTTTTCTTTTCCAAAAACTAAAACCTCTCAACTTTCTTCTCATCTCCATAGCGAATACCTTTGATTATTCTTTATTTTTTCTCTGTCAATTACCCTACTAAAAGCGAAACCTTTTAATTCACTTTCTTTTCCATTCTTTTCCTCTTGTCTTGATTTACACAAACTGGGATTTTCTTGAAGTGCCGATTTCTCTGTAAAGGTAAGAACCGAATTCTTTTCTCTTTCAATTTTAAGACTATAACCAAATGGCTAGTAGTTTGATAGGCTATCTTTAGTTTAACTCTTTCGTTAATCGCATGTTCTTTTGGGCGGCACTCCGGGAAATCGTAGTAGATCGAATCATCCAGATCTCAAAAAGCCAGAAACCAATAATCTCTAGTATTCTATCGATTTCAAGATCTCAAGGTAAGGGATTTCTTTAGATTTCCATTAAGATTCGCTATCATAATTGAGTTATTAACTCATATGATATGGTTTAACCCTATTTCGCTATAGTAGTTCTGACAAGGACTTTTTGGATGGAATCAAATATGGATCAGGCAAAGGAGAGGGTTGGGTCCGTAATCCCTAAGTTTAAGAAACGGGCGGTGTTCACTATTCGAGATTGGTCGCTGGGTTATGGACCAGCTTCTGAACAGCATCTTAGGCAGATAGCAATCGTATTGGCTTCTGACAGTGTCAACATAGAGGGTGTCGTCTTAACAGTAATAAGGTGTGTAGAATCTTAACACATAAGCATTTATATATTATATGTATGCTAAGGGCTAAAAGCCGAAAGAAAGGATGTCTGAGCAGTCGTATTATCCGGAAAGGGTAGGCATGGGATGCAGTGCGTCTCGATAGAAACTTTTCTATGTGATTAAGTAGCATGTGAAAGTATGAGATCATTAGATGGCTTGATAACTTGTTTCTTGTATGTATGCATGCATGGGATGGGAATGATTGATGGATTTATGGTAGGGGAGCAAGGTCACGAGGCAATCGTGGCTTTACCACAGGCAGCATAGCTGTCGAATACTATAATGTATTTCTAAGGTTCGCATAAGTGATCGGTTTATATGACAGGCAGCATAGCTGTCAAATACTATAATGTATTTCTGAGGTTCGCATAAGTGATCGATCTATATGATGATGAAGACAATTTGCCGATGTGGTGTGTAGTGGATGGAGGGTTGGTTGTAGAAATCCCCACGGTGTAAAGGTTGGTACGGGGGCGTTTAGAGGATGGACTCTTAGGTTTTGGGATGGGCCATGATGCATGACATAATCTGTTACCGTTGTATGCGGGCCAATGCCCATAATGTGTTTGTGTGTCCTAGGCTTTTATGTGTTTCCAAGTTTTGCACACTGAGTCTTAGTGACTCCCCTTTTATTTTTTCCCCACCCTACAGATGAGCAGTAGACCGTGGACACGGGGCCGAGGTGGACTCGAGGGGCCATCAAGACTTATTATTGTTTTTTTTTAGGGAATATATTTTTGTAATAAGGCCCCATAACTTAGGTTTCAATTTATCTTCTTTCTTGTTATGTTGGTTTTTACATGTTATGTTTTGCTTCAAAATCTCAAATATAAAACAAAATGGAAAATGGGCTTTTCAAACCCAATCAACGCATTTATTGGATTATTCGGCTATAATAAACTAGTTTTTTTAAAACCCATCGAAGTAAAGTTTTCAAGATTTAAACTCGTAGCATACCAGATCCGGTGATAACGTATGGGTCGGGTTTGGGGTGTTACATCCAGGAAGTACAAAAATGTATAATGACTTAAAGAAATGGTATTGGTGGCCGAGTATGAAGAAAAATATTTTTGAGTTTGTATTGAGATGCTTGATTTTGTCAGCAAGTGAAAGCTGAACACCAAGTATCTTTAGGTATACTTCAGCCTATTACGGTTCCCTAGTGGAAATGGGACCGTATTGCCATAGATTTTGTGACAGGTTTGCCCTTGATCACTGAAAAAGAAAGATGCTATATGGGTTGTGGTTGATAGACTTACAAAATCGACTCACTTGACACCAATACGCATTGACTAATTGCTTGATAAGTTAGGCGAATGGTATATTTCTGAAATTGTGAGATTGTACGGAGTGCGCCTTTGTCAATTGTATAGGATAGAGATCCGAGATTTACATCTCGATTTTGGAAAAAGTTGCATGAAGCCTTGGGTACAAAGTTGAATTTTAGTACAACTTTCCATCCACAAATTGACGGACAGTCGGAGAGGATAATACAGATACTTGAAGACATGCTCCAATGCTGTGTTTTGTAATTTCAAGGTAATTGGGAAAAGTACTTATCGTTAGTGGAATTTTCCTACAATAACAGTTTTCAGTCGAGTTTGAAAATGGCACCTTATGAGGCATTGTATAGGTGAAGTTGCTAAATGCCCTTGTATTGGACTAAACTTAGAGAAAATCATATTCACGGTGTCGATTTGGTCAGAGAAACCGAAGAGAAAGTAAAAGTGATTCGTGATTGTTTAAAAGATGCTTTGGACAGGCAAAAGTCCTACGCTGATTTGAAATGGAAAGAGTTTGAGTTTCAAGTTGGTGATAAGGTCTTTCTGAAAGTATCACCATGGAAGAAAGTTCTCAGGTTTGGTAGGAAATGCAAATTGAGTTCGCGCTTTATCGGACCGTATGAGATTACTGAGAGGATAGGGCCGATATCTTATCGTTTGGCTTTGCCATCTGAGTTTGAAAATATTCATGATGTATTTCACGTGTCTATGTTACAACATTACCCATCAAATCCTTCGCATGTGATTTTACCGACAAAGGTTGAAATTCAACATGATATGACTTATGGCGAAGAGCCGGTTAAGATTTTGGCATGGGAAGTCAAATAGTTAAGAAATAAAAGTATAGCTCTTGTGAAAGTATTGTGGCAAATACATGGGGTAGAAGAGGATACATAGGAGCTAGAGGAGGCTATGAGAAACCAATATCTAAACCTTTTTACCGGTAAGATTTTAGGGAACGAAAATCCCTAAGAGAGGAGAATCGTAATAGCCCAATTTAGGGCCTAGTTGGAATAGTGGTTACGAGACCACAAATCTAAAGTAGAAATATGTATTTTATGGTTTTTTTTATAAGGTCAATGACATGCTTGCATGATTGTGTGAAAATTTCATGAAGAAAATTTTATAAATTAGTGGTCAATTTATTCATTAGGACTAAATTGCAAAGATTGAAAAATATGAGATTCTAGAAGATTCAAGTATGAGATAACATTACAAAAATTATTAGAGGCCCTTATCTAGCAATTAGACCATTATACATTATGATGGACAAAAATAGACATAGGAAGGAAAAATCTCAAGAAAGAGGCCTTATGGGCATTTTGGTCATTAGGTTAATAAGTTAATAAAAAGGGGAAAAGAAGTCAAAAATGGTGTCCATCTTCTCCATGCTTGGCCGAAATTCCCAAGGACACCATAGCTAGGGTTTCTTCAACTTTCAAGCTTGATTGTAAGTACCTCTAAGCCCCGTTTTTTATGTTCTTCGTATTTTTGAGATCCTCGTAGCTCGATTTAGCTATTTCTACCATTATTTTGAGCTAAGGTTCATGTTCAAAAATTTACCCATGTATGACATGCATGTATTTTGATGTGTAATGGAGGAATATGAAAGTTTGAAGTATGATAAACATATTTTTCGAAGTGATTTTCATGGAAAACTCGTAAAAAGGACCTAGTTGTAAAATGTGATAAAAGGTGTAGTAAAAATTAGTTTTGAAGGAGGGTGTGAGATGTTATAAGCTCAATAAATGTTTGGCTAGGCTTGGGTAACCAAGGAAATGTGTATATTTCATTATACAAGCCTATGGACCATTTTGAAAATATGTGAAAGTTTAGGGGTAAAATAGTAATTTTTGCCAAAGTATAATTCATAGGCTGTTTTAGTCAATGTGATCATTAAATACGTGAAATTGTCATTATAGATCAAGAAACACGAAGTTCGAACTGAAATCGAGGAAAGAATTAGGTGGTGGACTAAATCGAATAACTACATATATTTTGGTACCGAGGTAAGTTTGTGTGTAATAAATCAACATAATATTATTAAGCTTTTAAATGCTTGATATTTCGTGAAATGCATATTATCTCTATGAATTTTATTAATGAGGTCTCGATGAAAGTATAATGAATTTTTATTAAGTCGAAGTCCCGGTTGAAGCTTAGGAATAGAAAGGATTGTCACGACATAAGGTTAGGAAGGTCCCGTATAAGACCATGTCTAGGACATGGCATCGGCACCGAATTGAGATCCCGTGTAAGACCATATCTGGGATATGGCATCGACATCGAATAGAGATTCCGTGTAAGACCATGTCTGGGACATGGCTTCGGTACAAAATCATGTAAGACCATGTCTAGGACATGGCATCGATATACGATCTCGTCTAAGACCATATCTAGGATATGGCGTCAACATCGATATGAGATCCGTATAAGACCATATCTGGGATATGGAATTGGCATCGAGATGTGATCCCATGTAATACCATATTTAGGATATGGCTTGGCATTGTATTATGTATGTGACGATTCTTGTGTATCCTCTAATATTCCAAGTAGTTCAACGGGATAAAGAGCTAAGTCTATGTTCAAGATGGTAAAAGTACTAAAGTTATGTGATGAACTGATACAGGTACATATGAGTAACTTACGAGGAATGAGTTCGATATGTGATACGTGATTGGTAAGAGTAAGTATGAGTAAGTTATGTAGATGTGTTTGAGAACTTGAGTTATTACTCAATGTAATGTTTGGATGTTACATAAACTTTAATGTTGTTATTTATTTCTTGTAAACTTACTAAGCGTTACGCTTACTCCCTCTCTTTTCCATTTCCTTGTAGTATCGCCAAGCTAGCTCAAGGATTGAAGGACGTCGAGTTCGATTCACACTATCAAGCTATTCTTTTTATATGATCTGCCTCGGTTTATCGAGTCATTTCACTTGTTGCCCGATCGTCGACGAGGAGAATGTTCGAATGTTGGAAAGATGGTTTAATTTAGTATGGTAGTAGAAGTATAATAAAAAGGAGGTTTGAAATGAAAGGTAAGTTTTTAGGAATTATAGTAGGCTCGGTTTAACATAGAAATAAAGTTTGATAAGTTTCAGATAAATGGTGGGATGGAATAAACGAACTTAACTTCAAGAAAGATTCAACACCATATAGCAGTGTCAGCCCATTTCTTATATCGTTAAGGTGAAATAGGTGCTTTGGTAGATAGGTGAACGCCACACCAGTTAAGGTAATAAGTTCAAAAATAAGTCGTAAATGCCACTAGCAAAGCCAGATAAGTCAAATGAGACTTGTACGAAATAAGAGAGGAGGTAAACTCACTCGAGAACACAAAGTTCATATAAAAGTTTGTCAAAAGTCTAAAAGTCCCTTTACAACTAAAATATGCTAAGTATTTATAGTGCTAATACTAGGCTAGCCGAATAGACACTTTGGGCAGCCAATTGGACAGTAAGCAGCAACTTAATGAGCTAAGTTTCTTGGAAATTTCTTAGTAGCTTCTTTGAAGGTTCCATGAAGCTTCAAAAACATCCCATGGTGTTTCCCAAGTCAGCTTAATAAATTTAAGTAATTATGGAGCTGAAACAAGCTAAATAAATTCGTCCAAAGGTGTGAACAGCCTTTAATTCCTCATTGGGCAGCCTAATGAGCAGCAGCCAAATTAATGGACTTTGAGGTGCACAAAAAGCCAAATGGGTTTGAACAATTGAATTCAATCAGCCTCTAATGTGAACAAATAAATTTGAATGGCTTCCATGGTGTGAAACATCTTTAGCTGAGCTGCCTTGGTTATTTGGAGAGTCTATGGAGTTAAATGGGAAGCTTGGAGCACTCAATAGCCTTTGGAGTGTGAACACACGAAATTGGACAGCCCCCAAGTGTGAAAACTCAAAACTGAACAGCCTTCGGTGTGAAAAGGATCTCCAGCAAATGTGAAAGCAATTAAGGTTACTTGGAGAGCTAAATGGTTTGTTTTGGGAAGAAGTAACAATAGCTCTTCATGTGTCCTTTCTGTACATGAAAAAGGTGTTTGGAAAAGCTAAACCATCAGCTCCATGTAAATGTCGTCCATGCATGTACCTACACCAAATAACTTCAACAAATTAATTCATTTTAGAACACATTAATTTGGTAGCTTATGACACATTAAAACAAGCACATTAATTCGGTCAAAGCACCCTCAATGAACCTAATTAAGTTGTCTTAGCTTAGGAGACTTTAAATGGTTGTATGACTTAAGACAAATTAAATGGCCTAAAGACAAGTTAAATTGTTGTAGGAATTTAGACAAATCAAATGACTTAAACCTATTAATGTCGAAATTATTTAAACACATTAAATAGCTTTAAAACACATTTAACACTTAACTAAATTAATTAAATACTTAAACTAATTTTTTCCAGAAAATAAAATGAGCTAAATAAAATTGACGATAAATAAGCACAAAGGAGTTGATTTAAGCTCAAGTGAGCTGATTCGAGCTAAAAGGAGCTCGGGGAGCTGAAGTCAGCTTGCAAGAAGGTGCAATGATCGTTTAAGGTGCTAGCCCGAGCTCGATTTGTAAACTTAGTGAGCAGCCACAAATAGTCTTAGCTCGTTTCTAAAAAGGTTCCGCCTGTGCTCACATTATTCCCCCTTCTTCAAAACAACTTGTCCTCAAGTCGAGCCGTTGGTTCACTCGATCATAGTTCATCTTAAATGACTTTTCTTGGACGAATGGGGCGAATGGAAAATGAGTCAACTAAAATGAATAGCCATGAATTAGCAAAAAGCGCTCCAAACAAACTTATAGTCCAAGCATAATCATAACAAGACAAGTATAATTCATGCGAACAGACAGATTCAAAACACCATTTTACTAGCCAAAACCTCATCAATTGTTCAAAACAAAAATGAACATGTTTTAAGGCATTCAAACATCTCAAATTGTTTCCACAAGTCATAGTTTAAATAAATGGAATGCGAGTAATGAGTCAAAAGGTGTACGTAATCATCACAAATAGGTAAATGAAAAGATCGAGGTGTGACATTATTTAGCATACTTGAATCTTGCAATTGTAGTTTAGCTATATTCTCACCAATAAATTCATTTACATCATCGTCAACCAAAGCAGATAGTTCATCTTTAAACAAAATAGAACAGTTAACCACATCACGATTCAAGTAAATTTTCAAAGTCAGAACATCAACAAAATTTTCGTCACCACCCGAAGAGAACAAAGATGTTTCAAAAATGTCAAGAGTCATACCTTGTTTACCTTTATAAGAAGAAAAGTATAGGTTAATTTTACCTTTTTCAATTAGCACAAACCTTTTCTCTTCGAAAAGGTAGTGTAATCGAAGCTCCATGCTTGAATCAACCTGAAATGAATGGTAAACACAAAGACACTTCACGCTTTTCAAAATGTCACCTTCACAAAGATGAAAGAAGTTAGTATCATCATGGATGATGAAATCAAAGGGACATGCTAAAACGTGACTCACAAATTGAACATATGTATCGATGCCAGGTTCAAAAACATGAGTCGATCTTACCTTTTCGGGATGAAATATGAATTTCATGTACAGCCACATAAAATGATTAAGGAATGATTTTAAATTGTAATCAAAATCGTTAAGTTTCATTCCTTTAGTCAATGACCAAGCATCAATCAAAAATGAATTACCCACACAAAATTTAATATGCTTGATTTTCCCACAAATCGAACGAAAAAATTCCCGGTTTAACACGCGAGTTTGATTACTTATGCCGAAGTGTAGCAAAGGTTTCATTAAATCAAACACGCTAAACCAATAGGATTTTTGCATACACAGAAACAAACAATCAAACCTTTTTACAGTCATCAAAACAGATTTGCACAGGTTCAAAGATTTCACACAAAACTTTAGAGGGTGCATGTTAAATTCACATTCAAATAGATTAAGTGCTTTTCGTGAAAACTCGTTATCACACAAGATCATATTTTGTGTTTGTCGATCTGATCAAACAACATCAACAAATTTTTATCAAAAGATAAATGAAGAGAACAACTCCTCACGCTTCCTCTTGGAATGAATTTATCAACCACAATTAGAGAATAACAATTAACTAGATCAAAATAAGGAAATCTTTTAAAAACTAAGTCATCAAAAATTTTATAGACAACTTTCAAACCTAATTGCCGTAACTCGATTGTTAAAAATTCCTTACTTGCTTACCTTCGAGCTTTTGTGGTTTGATTTCATCTTAAACCTTACTTTTGCTGATCATATGAAAGCGTCTCTCTTCAGGAAGGTATTGAAGTTGAAAATAATCATTCGGTCTTTCGGGAACCTGAAAAGAAACAATACGAGGAAACTAAGATGGTGGTTAGTGGAAATATTCCTCACTTGTTCTCGCTCATCTTTTTCTTTCATCTCTTTTTCTAACTCATCTTCTTTTCTTTCTTCAATTTCTTTTTCGATTTTTTTCTCTTTTTCAATTTCACTCTTTTATTTTTCAATTTTCTCTTCTTCGTTTTCCTTTTCTCTCATTTCTCTTTTTGTTTTCTCGATTTCATTTAAAATCTGCTCATTTTCTCTCATGATAATTTCTTGTCTCTCTTTTCTTTTTTTTCTTTTTCTTTTTGCTTCGTTCTTTCATTACAATATGAAGATGTTACAAAGGATTCAGAATGAGATGATTTTCTTAGAGTATGAGTGGAATGATTTACATACAAACAACGTTTACTTCGTCGCAAGGACTCCTCTGTGGGTGATTGCTTTGAGGCATACGAATAGTAACTTGTACTTTCTCATTCATCATCTTGAAAGATCTCAGACTCGACGTTTGCTTCTCTTTGTCTCGAATGCCTTCATGAATAGAAATCTTGATTAGAGTCTCTTCTTGAATAGTCATCGGATATGTGTCTCCGTGATGGTCATGACTCATTTTTCGACTTGGTGGAAATTGCTTCCGTCGGGCTCTTTCCTCCACTCGGTCCAAGCATTTTTGTAACAGTTCTAATTTTTAACAAACAATCGGTCCATCTCTTTCACAAAATATTGTAATTTGGATTCTGAAAATTCTTCTCGAAACATGATTTTATTGATAAAAAGAAGAAAATGTTAAAAAAAAAAAAAAAAGAAAATGAGTACCTCACCACAAAACCTCACTATTTCACTCGAAAAGAAAGAAAAATAAATGTTTCACTCACACTCGTGTTTACTCTCGTTTTAAAGGCTTTTTCTAACACTCTAATGTGCTCTCTCGCTCTTTGCCTTTTACCACTCGACCTCACTCTTGCAATTTTGTATTTTGTCTCGTATAGACCTATTTGCTGCTTCGAGGTCGATTTCAAAAGGGTTATAAGGGATATATCGTATTGGGTGTAGGGTAGGCTGAACAAAGAAATTTTGTGTTTAAGTGTGGCGTTGGGTAGTAAATGGTAATGAAGAAGGATGAAACTTGATTGATCGGAAACAACAAAATTAATTTTTTAACTTCAATTTTTTTTTTTTTTTTTATAACTTCAAACTTTTTTTTACTTACAATTTGTGGATACAAAATGAACTTGAATACAAAATAATATGAATCTTTTTTTTTTGAAATTTTTTTTACAACCTACTTCGGGATTGGCACGAACGTCGGCTCTCCTTGTTTTCAAGCTCTGATACCAAATGATGTGATCCACCTCAATTTTTTCGAGTCGTTTCACTTGTTTCCCATTCGGCAATGAGGAGAACGTTCGAATGTTGGAAAGATGGTTTAATTTTGTATGATAGCAAAAGTATAACAAAAAGGGGGTTTGAAATGAAAGGTAAATTTTTAGGAATTATAGTAGGCTCGATTTAACATAGAAATAAAGTTGGATAAGTTTGAGATAAATGGTGGGATGGAATAAACGAAATTAACTTCAAGAAAGATTCAACACTATATAGCAGTGTCACCCCATTTCTTATATCGTTAAATTGGAATAGGTGGTTTGGTAGATAGGTGAACACCACACCGGTTAAGGTGATAAGTTCAAAAACAAGTTGTAGGCGCCACTAGGAAAGCCAGATAAATCAAACAAGACTTGTACAAAATAAGAGAGGAGGTAAACTCACTCGAGAACACAAAGTTCATATAAAAGTTTGTCAAAAGTCTAAAAGTCCCTTTACAATTGAAATATGCTAAGTATTTATAGTGCTAATACTAGGCTAGCCGAATAGACACTTTGGGCAGCCAATTGGATAGCAAGCAGCAACTTAATGATATAAGTTTATTAAAAATTTCTTGGCAGCTTCTTTGAAGGTTCCATGAAGCTTCAAAACATCCCATGGTGTTTCCCAAGTCAGCTTAATAAATTGGAGTAATTATAGAGCTATAACAACCTAAATAAATTCGTCCAAAGGTGTGAACAACCTTTAATTCCTCCTTAGGTAGCCTAATGAGTAGTAGCCAAATTAATGGACGTTGAGGTGCACAAAAAGCCAAATGGGTGTGAACACTTGTGTAACACCCCTTACCCGAGTCCGACTCTAGGATAGGATATGAGGCATTACCGTACTTAACCTTACTTGAACATGCATTTTCGGGCTATAAAATTTTGTTCCAACTTAAAACTTTTCCTTCTTAATCATGATCCGTACATTATGGGCCTACAAGGCCCTAAACTTACTTCTGGGAAGTTTCGGAGTTCATCCGAAAACTTTGGTACTCTTTGAATTTTTTACTCAAAAAGGGGTCACACGCCTATGTGACATGGGACACGCCCGTGTGGGTAGGTCGTGTGATCTCTCACGCCCATGTTCCCAACCCATGTGGAATTTATTTTCTTTTCAAACCTATAGGCAATTTCACACAGCTAGACACACGCACGTGTCCTTCACCTGTGGAGCTCTCTGTTTATGACATCACCAAACCCTTAATAGCACATGGCAAAGGCACACACCCGTGTGGTGGCCCGTGTGACTAATCGAATTCTCGCAATTAAAATGCAGGGGACACACAACCTATCAACACACCCATATGGGTTGGCCGTGTGTCACACACAAACTAGACACACGCCCGTGTGTCTACCCATGTAGACACTTAGAGGCTATTCTCTAAGACTCTTTGCCACCCTAAAACATAGACTCATTCATTTCATCACAAGTAGCACATAACATGGAAATTATTAAACTACTAAGAATCCATTCCACCCATACTTTACTCAATTACTTGCATGAACATTCAATTCATCAAACTCATCAACTTTATAACATAAAGTTGGAAATATTGGCCAATTCATCATGGCCATTTACAAAATGAATGTGGAACATTAATAGCCAACCCTTTGGCCTTCAAATATGACATGACACAAAATGATTAAGTTTCTATACATGTCATACTCAAAATGAATTAACTTTACTATACCAAAAGAACGGTTGATAGTGCGATCCGAGCTCGACATTCTATGATCCCCGAGCTAACTTGGAGAAACTACAACGAAAAAGGGAAAAAGAGAGGGGCAAGCATATAACTTAGTAAGTTTGCATGAAATTCTAAAGCAACATAATTGCTCAAACCAAATCCATCCTTTTCATGAAACAATAGCAACATATGTCTCAAATGCTTAAACTTACTTACATTCGTTCTTACCCATCTCATATCACATTATGATTTAGTAACTTGTACTTACTCATAGTACTGTATCACTTAATCACATGACTTAGCACATATGCTAACATAAACATAAACTCATATCCTAATCATTCTTATTATGAATGAAACTTAAGGCCATCCATAAACAAATTTGGCTCTATACCATTTCACATACTTAACTCTTTTGCCTATGAATGAATTAGATTATCGTAGGATATTTGAACTCATCATGCATAAATCTTGGTGCCAATGCCATATCCCGGATATGGTCTTACATGGGATCACCCCTTGATGTCGATGTCATATCCCAGATATGGTCTTACACGGGATCTTATAGCTTGATGTCGATGCCATATCCCAGATATGGTCTTATACAAGATCATACATGAATGTCAATGCCATGTCCCAGACATGGTCTTATACGAGATCTTCTTTTGGTGCCGAGGACATATCCCAGACATGGTCTTACACGGGACCTTATTTATTCAATGCTAATACATGGATATTTTTATTATTCCGAATCTTTATCCGGAATTTCACATAGCTTAATTCCTATTACCCCATCAAGGATTCATCCTCGAATTTTCATAGCAAAAACATACATTATCATAATATTAAATATTTTCAAATATCAGAACATTATGAAACTCTAACTCCATACAAACTTACCTCGATTCTCAAATATTTGATTTAGTCCTCGATTTTATTCTTGCCTCAATTTCAATCCGGGCTTTGTGTTTCTTGATCTATAATAACAATTTCACTTGTTAAATACACACATTGACTAAATCGACTCATAATTCATATTTGGAAAAATTACAATTTTGCCCCTAAACATTTTCATAATTACACTTTTGCCCCTAGGCTCGTAAAAATGATTTTCATTCAACTTTCTTGTATTTCAAGCCTAGACGAATCATATTCTCAACTATAGTAACCTTCAATTTATACTATTTCACTCATGTATGACCATTTTCATAAATTTTACAATTTGGTCCTTACATGCATTTTTCATGAAAATCACTTAGAAAAAGATGTTTATTATACATCAAACTTTCATATTCCTCCATAAAACATCAAAATACATGCATGTCACACTTGGGTAAATTTTTTATTATTAACCCTAGCTCAAAATATAGCTAGAAATAGCTAAATCGAGCTACAAGGGTCTCAAAAATACGAAGAACATGAAAAACGAGGCTAGGATACACTTACTATCAAGCTTGGAAGTTGAAGAAACCCTAGCTATGTAGAGCTTGAGAATTTCGGCTATGGTGAAGAAGATGGACATCAATTTTGGCTTTATTTTCCCTTTTAATTCTTTTATTAACCAAATGACCAAAATGCCCTTAATGGTCCTTTCTTGAGATTTTTCCTTCCCATGTCCATTTTTGTCCATCATCAAATATAATGGTCTAATTGCTAAATAAGGACCTCTAGTAATTTTCATAATTCTAATTCATACTTAAATCTTCTAGAATATCATATTTTCCATTCTTTGCAATTTAGTCCTAATGGACAATTTAATCACTAGTTAATAGAATTTCTTTATGAGATTTTCACACAATCATGAAATCATCTCATATACTTTATAGAAATCATAAAATCATATTTCTACTTTGGATTTGTGGTCTCGCACCACTATTTTGACTAGGCCCTAAGTCGGGTTGTTACAATTCTCCCCTCTTAGGGATTTTCGTCCCCAAAAATCTTACCAGTGAAAAGGTTTGGGTACTGGTTCCTCATAGCCTCATCGGGCTCCCATGTAGCCTCTTCTACCCCATGTCTTTGCCACAATACTTTCACGAGAGCTATACTCTTATTTCTCAACTATTGAACTTCCCCTGCTAGGATCTTGACTGGTTCTTCACCATATGTCATGTCAGGTTGAATCTCAACCTTGTCGGTGTGATCACATGCGAAGGGTCTAACCGGTAGCGTCACAACATAGACACATGAAATACATCGTGAATCTTTTCTAACTCAGGTGGCAAAGCCAATCTTTAAGCTATCGGCCATATCCTCTAGGTGATCTCTTATAGTCCGATAAAACGTGGACTCAATTTGCCATTCCAACCAAATCTAAGAACTTTTCTCCATGGTGATACTTTCAAGAATACTCTATCACCGACTTGATACTCAATTGATTTCCTTTTCAAATCCAAATAGGAATTTTGTTGATCAGAAGCATCTTTTAAGCAATCTAGAATCACCTTTACTTTTTCTTCAGTTTCTCTAACCAAATCAACCCCGTGAATCTGGTTTTCCTTAAGTTTAGTCCAATATAAAGGCGTTCGACACTTACACCCATATAAAGCCTCATAAGGCGCCATTTTCAAGCTTGATTGAAAACTGTTATTGTAGGTGAATCCCACCAACAGTAGATATCTTTCCCAACTACCTTGAAATTGAAGAACACAACATCGAAGCATATCTTCAAGTACTTGTATCAACCTCTCCGACTGACCATCGGTTTAGGGGTGGAAAGCCATACTAAAATTCAACTTTGTTTCCAAGGACTCTTGCAACTTTTTCCAAAATCTAGACGTGAATCTCGGATCTCTATCGGTATAATATATAATGGTACTCAATGAAGCTTTACTATCTCTGAAACATACAAGTTTGCCAACTTGTCAAGTGAGTAATCAACTCGTACAGGTATAAAATGGGCTAACTTCATAAGTTTATCGACTACAACCCATACAGCATCTTTCTTACTCGGTGTCAACGACAAACCCGTTACAAAATCCATTGTAACTTGGTCCCATTTCCACTAGAGTACTATTATAGGTTGAAGCAAACCCGAGGGTACCTGGTGTTCGGCCTTTACTTGTTGACAAATCAAGCATCTTGAAACAAACTCAGAAATATCTTTCTTCATACTCGGCCACCAATATCGTTTCTTCGAATCATTATACATCTTGGTGCTACTCGGATGTACAGATAGACATCCATGATGTGCCTCGTATAAAATCTCCCGGACAAGTTCATCATTCCTCGGCACACAGACTCGTCTTTGGACATCAAACACCGTCTGAACCAATCCAAAATTCAGACTCAACACCCGACTCGCATTGAACTCTTTTGGCTTGTAAATCACTGTAATCTTTCTGTGCCTCATAAATCTCTTGGAGGAACATCGGTCTAGCTCTCAACTCAACTAGAATTGAACCATCATCGGATAAACTCACCGTGTATTCATAGCCCTCAAAGAAAATAGGGATTTCCTACTCAAAGTATCGGCGACTACATTCGCCTTTCCTGGATGGTAGTCAATGACTAACTCATAATCTTTTATGAATTCTAACCATCTTCGTTGCCTTAAATTAAATTCCTTTTGAGTCATCAAATACTTTGAACTTTTATGATCGGTGAACATTTGACATCTCTCACCATACAAATGGTGTCTCCATATCTTGAACGCAAACACAATGGCGGCCAATTTTAAATCATGCATCGGGTAATTCTTCTCATGTGGCTTTAACTGCCTAGATGCATATGCTATCATCTTGCCTTCTTGCATAAGTACACAGCCCAATCCACTTAAGGATGCATCGTTATAGATCACAAATTCCTTTTCCGACTCAGGTTGTACTAGAACTGGAGCATCTGTCAACATTGCCTTTAATTTCGCAAAACTCTGTTGGCACTTTTCCGTCCATTCAAACTTTACATTTTTCTATAATAGTTTCGTCATTAGAGTCGCTATCATGGAAAATCCCTTGACGAACCGCCTATAGTAACCAACTAAGCCTAGAAAACTTCTAACCTCTGATACATTTTTTGGCAGTTTCCAATCAATAATGGCGAAATCTTACTTGGGTCAACTCGAACCCCATCTCCCGAGACAATGTGTCCCAGAAATCCAACTTTCTTGAGCTAGAATTCACTTTTACTGAACTTAGCGTACAACTGATTATCTCGTAGAATTTGCAAAACTGTCCTCAAATGCTCAGCGTGCCCATGCTCATCCCAAGAATATATTAGTATATCATCAATAAAAACCACAACAAACTTGTCCAAAAATGGCCGACAGATGCGGTTCATTAAATCCATAAACACCGCAGGGGCATTATAAAATTCATAATGCCCATACCTCATTACAAATACTATTTTCGGCACATCTAAATCTTTTACTCTCAACTGATAATAGTCGGACCTCAAGTCTATCATGGAGAGCACCGTGGCTCCCTTTAGTTGATCAAACAAATCTTCAATCCTTGGCAACGGGTACTTGTTCTTCACTGTTACCTTATTAAGCTATTGGTAATCTATGCACAATCTCATAGAGCCATCTTTCTTTTTCACAAATAGCACTGGGGCACCCCATGGAGAGCAACTTGGTCTAGCAAAACCTTTGTCCGTTAACTATTGCAATTGTGCCTTCAATTCCTTTAACTCCGTTGGAGCCATTCTGTAGGAGCAATCGATATCGGTACTATACTGGGAGCTAACTTAATACTGAACTCAACCTATCTAACCGGAGGTTGTCCTGGCAATTCCTCGGGAAAAACATCTAGGTACTCACATACTATCGAAACAAATTTAATTTTTAAATCGGTTTCCTTGGCATTCATCACAAAAGCAAGATATGCCTCATACCCTTTTCTTATATACCTTTGAGTCGACATGTGGGAGATCACTACCGATAATCTGTTTTGTTCATCTGATTCAACATGAAAAGTGTAACACCCTTTACCCATGTTCGACGTCGGGACAGGATACGAGGCATTACTATACTTAATCTTACAATTTTGGGTCACAAAATTTTGTTACATCTTAAAAACTTTTCTTTTCAATCATAATGTGCATATAATGGGCCTACGGAGCCCTAATTGTATGTTGGAGGGATTCAAAATTCATCTAGGAACATAAAAGCTCCTAAAAACTTTTTGCCTAAATAAGGGCCACACGCCTGTGTGGTCCAAGGACACGCCGTGTGCCCTAAGACATGCCCATGTTTGACACCCATAGTCGACATTGACTTATTTCATACGGCTAAGCACACACCTGTGTCTATAACCCGTGTCCTTCACACGGCCAAGACATACCCATGGAGCTCTCTGTTTGTGACGTCATCAAACCCTTAATAGCACATGGCCAGGGCACATGCCCGTGTGGTGGCCCGTGTGACGAATCGTATTTTCGTAAATTAATGCAGGGGACACATGGCCTATCGACAAACCCATGAGGCTGACCGTGTGTCACACACGGCCTAGACACATGCCCGTGTGTCTATCCTTGTGGACAATTATAGGCTATTTTCCAAGCCAATTGCCACCCTGAAACATAAACACTCTTGATTCATCTCAAGCATGTCAATTATTCCATCGATTGTATAAACTTAAATGCATATCCTCATCATCATAAAACGTATGAAACTTAGCAAATATTGACCAAATTCTAATGGCCATATACAAAAGAATGCAAAAACTTCTAAACTAACCATTTTCTTTCAATATGATATAACTCAAAATGGTCAAACTCCAATACATGCCATACTCAAAGTAATAAACTTTGCTATACCAAAATAATGGTTGATAGTGTGATCCGAGCTTCGACGTCCTCCGATCCCCGAACTAGCTTGGCAAAACTACAAGGAAAGAGGGAAAAGAGAGGGGTAAGCATATAGCTTAGTAAGTTTGCATGAAATCTTATGTATCAACATAAATACTCAAAACAGCTCATCTCTCTCATAACACATGAACAATATAAATATTAAATGCAAAAGCATACTTACTCTTACCCATCTCATTTCACAATATGATCTCATACTTTGTATTTTTACTTATGGTACCTGTATCACTTAGTCACATAATTTAGCACCTTTGCTAAAGTAATGTATTTTTACTTATGGTACCTGTATCACTTAGTCACATAATTTAGCACCTTTGCTAAAGTAATCATAAATTCAAATCTTTAACTTACTTAACTTAATTAAAAACTCTTTATCATCCTTAAATAACTCAGCTCATTTCTTATCTGTAATAACTTATCTCTTTTATTACTTCTTTCACATTTGGCTCTTTTGCCCGTTGAATTTCCCAGAATAATAGAGGATACTCAATCTCATCAAATAAGTACCTCGTTACCAAAGCCATATACCAGATATGGTCTTACATGGAACAGCCTTATGATGCTGATGCCATATCCAAGATATAGTCTTACACGGGATTCCTTAACTTGATGTCGATGCCATGTCCCAGACATGGTCTTACACGAGATCATCCTTTGGTGCTAAAGCCACGTCCCAGACATGGTCTTACATGGGACCTTCCTTATATAGTTTCGATGCCATGTCCAAAACATGGTCTTACACAAGACCTTCCTTTTTCGATGATGATGCCATGTCCCAGACATGGTCTTACATATGATCTACGTTCAGTGTCGATGCCATGTCCCATAAATGGTGTAACAGCCCAAACCCGGCCCAAACACTATGGTCGAATATGGGTCGTTACGAAGAAGAACTTTTTGAAACCCTTTTTCGAAATCAATTTAAGTTTTGTTGAAAACTGTTCGTTTAAGTTGTCTTGCTAAAATTATGCTTAGTCCAAACTCGAAAATTTAATTAAGTCAAGTTTTTATACAAATTTCAGATGTGCCCGATGGCACGATAAAACATTTTTCGTGTTAATTTAGAAAAACGTGTGATTCAAATTTCATAGTAAAAAAAAAAACATCCAACATAAAAGAAAATACTAAGTAAAGTATGATGAGGCCTTATTACATCCAAAATAAAACAACCCAATAACAAAATTGAAAATAACAAAACTAAAGTTCATTTAATTTTAAATCCACCGCATGGCCTCCTCAAGTCCCTCCGGCTCCTTGTCCATGATCTAAGCATCACCGAAAAATAATGGAGAAGGTGAGTCACCAAGACTCAAGATGTAACCCTTCCCCGTTTTAAAATATTTTCATACACAACATATAACAATTAATATGCGAATATTTAATTCCGACCTAACCATCCAAACGCCACTTGCTACTACCCGTTGTGGTACCAAACCCTTGGTGGTGCCAAACCACTGGTGACATATAGTCACAATGTGTTACCAAAACACTGGTGTCCATAGACACGAGATCATTTGATGGGGCCAACCCATCGTGTGATACCAAATCACCTGGCGAGCGATCCCATATCTCAAGTGGGGCCAACCCACGGTGGTGTTAACCACAGGGACAAGTCGCTATGAGGTGCCAAACCTCCGGAGGTACCAAACCTCTGGTGACATATAGTCACGGTGTGTTACCAAAACAACGGTGCCCGTCGGCACAATAATCTGCCCCTCCACTCATCAACCCATATCACAATCATAATGAGATCATACATTTTTCATATGTATTAAATAAATCATGCTTCCCAAAAGCATCATAATAATCTCATATAAATAGAGACTTACCGAGGTCCTTGCTTGTACCTTTTAAGGTACTAAATCCATATCTACATCAGCGATTTACAAGCAATATAATTTATCACACATATTAAGCGCTATAAGTGTGTATGTACACACCGTCACCACTTGAGTGATCTAAATCCCGAATGAAGGAGTCGACCACCTTAGATTTCTTAGTACCTACATTCGCCAACCATGGATTAGCCCTATGGCCTATTCGCCAAAGTACATAATTTAAAGGGTTCTCCTTTTGAACCCGAATCCTTACCCGAAAGTTTTGAGTATCAACCTTTGCTTCACCACCCTAAAATCCAGACTTAACCAAATTAGTAGCCTTGACTTAAATGAATATCAAGAATAAAGAAAGTTGATCTTACCACCTTACCCCAAAACCGATTGCTATAGATTTGGAGGATTCAACCTCATTGCTTGGAGATCCAGAAGTCCTAGGTGAAATCGGCTTCAACCAACAAGATTAGCCCATTATTAGTTTATGCCAAATTTTGGCTTTTCCTTAAGCCAAATCGATGAGTCATAAGAGTGAATATTAAAACATTCGGTTAGTACCCTTACCTTCTCAACCGATTGGAAAGATAGTCCCAAATGTCTTGTATCACCTTTGATATTCGCCAAAGTGCCTTCAAGTAAGAGAAAAGCTTTTGGTGCTTTGATAGATACTAGATTCGGCTATGATTGGCTTTAAACAAAGTGACTTTTAGTGAGAAAAAGAAAGAAGAAAGGTAAATAGGAATTGGTGATTGGCTAGTAGGAAATATAAGAAGAAGGATTTAAAGAATGAGGTTTCGCAAGGAGAAGTAGTGAGGGTTTGGCTATGGCTTTGAGAGAATGGAATGATAAAAGAAAATGAGGAGAAAGTGCTTTGAATTTTCGGCTAAGCAAAAAAAAGAAAATCAAGGTGATCACTTAGGTGCTTTTATAAGCATTCGGCAACTCCCCCCCTCTTCCACAAGTCCTTGCCGTCCACTCCTCCTCAACAAGGAGTCCAAGATTCATCTTACTTCCTTAATTCACTCTAGACCACTCATTTAGTTTAATTCAAACTAATATGATTTAATTTCTAATAATAAGTAATAATCTCTTAATAATCCATGTGATATCCCCTATTATCCTTAAAATAAAATGCTCATATTATCTATTAATAATAATAATAATTGAAGAGTTTAAAGGAGAGAGGACTCTCCTCAAGTGCCAAATCAACATAATGCCAAAAAGGAAAATTGTGACTCGAACCAAGGTTCTCCTTGTTCCTTGATGGCGTCAAGTGTAGCTCCCAAGTGGCCCTCCTTTTGCCACTTATTCTAGGCTCTTTTATGACAAAAGCTCCCTTATTTATTCTTATAACCCCTACTCACTAAGGCTATCCACCTTTTACGCAAATAATATATTTATTTCTACCATTAAAGAGCCAACTCAAGGCCTTTAATTAAACTCTATTATTCCATAAATAATGTCTCAAAAATTCATACATAAGAAAAATGATTAAATTCCAAATAACCCCATTTTTGGGATGTTACAGTTCTACCCCCCTTAAAATAAATTTCGTCCCGAAATTACATAACTAAAACAGATGAGGGTATTGCCGCCGTATCACATCCTCAGGTTCCCACGTAGCTTCCTCAGCACCATGGTTCCGCCATAGCACTTTCACTAAGGGCACTGACTTCCTACGTAGAACCTTTATATCCCTATCCAAGATCTGAACCGGTTCCTCCTCAAAAGATAAGTCTGCGTTAACCTCGATTTCTGCCATAGGCACCACATGTGATGGATCCGACCGATACCGTCTCAGCATTGATACGTGAAAGACGTCATGTATCGACTTAATTTCGCCGCAACTCTAGTCGATAAGCTACGGACCCACTCGCCTTACAATCAGATATGGTTCGATGAACCTTGGGCTTAGCTTCCTTTTCGCCCAAACCTTAGTACCTTCTTCCAAGGTGACACCTTCAGAAGACCTTATCTCCCACAAAGATACTCCATTTCCTTGCGTTTGAGATCGGCATAAGACTTACGCCTATCGATGCTTCCTTGAGACGAGACCGAATCACTTTGACTTTGTCTTCGTCTCTCGCTACCATTCTGGGCCCAACACTTGTCGTTCACCCAACTCCGTCCAACACGTCGGAGTTCGGCATTCAAATCCATCTGATTGCCGTATGGTGCCATTTGAATACTCGCTTGGTAGCTATTGTTGTGGCGAACTTCGGCTAGGGGTAAGAATTCCTCCCAACTACCTCGAATTCCAAGACACAACCCTCAAAGATATCTTCTAAGATCTCAGATGACCCTTTCGGATTGCCGTCCATTGGGGATGGAAAGTCATCTTTGAAATCCAACAGCGTACCAACGCTTGATGTAACGCCTTCAAAACCTCGAAGTGAACCTTGGGTCCCTATCCGAGATAAGCGTCACGGTACACCATGCAATCGACTATCTCGCCACATACAACTTTGCTAGCTTCGGGTGAGTAGTCCATTCTCACCGGTATGAAGTGGTGATTTAGTCGACGGTCTCACGATTACCCAAGCGCATCTTTCTTCTTTGGGCGTAAGGGGTAGCTCATTGGCGAAATCTATAGTGATCCGCTCCCACTTCCATTGAGGATCTTTACTGGGTTGAAGTAGCCCCGATGGTAAGCGGTGTTCGACCTTAACACTGCGACCGTCAAACACTTCCCTACGAACTCGGTCACTTCACGTTTTAACCCGGCCACCAAAAGCTGTTTAGTAGATCTCCATACATCTTGCTCGCCTCCGGGATGCATAAGCGTATGGGCTGCTATGAGCATCTGGAGAATTTTCCGCCTCAACTCCATATCCTTTGGCATCTGAGGCGTCCTTGAAAACATAACACACCATCACCGGTCACACTATACCCTTCTAAACCACCATCCCGAACTTGTATTCTCTTAGCATTTAACCCTCATCCACTAACTGCTTGTCCTTGATTTCCTCGATCCACGTTGGCTTAACGAAGTTACGCCAAAAGGCTTCCATCGTCATACTGTGCTCAAGCGAGCAAACATAGCTCTTAAATCCGCCACAACCTTTCGGCTCAACGCGTCAGCCACTACGTTAGCCTTGCCTGGATGGTATTCGATTGAACAATCGTAATCCTTTAACAGTTCAATCCATTGGCGCTGTCTCAGATTCAGATCCTTCTGTGTCAGAAGATACCTCAAACTTTTGTGGTCCGTGTAAATTACCGACTTCTCCCCATAAAGATAATGTCTCCATATTTTCAAGGCGAAACGACCGCTAACTCCAAATCGTGAGTTGGGTAGTTAACCTCATGCGGTCTCGGTGACGGGATGCATAGGCTACTACCTTCCCATCTGCATCAACACACACCCCAAACCGGTGTGAGATGCATCACAATAGATCGTGAATAATTTCCACGCCTCGGGTTGTACTAAAACCGAGCTTAGTCGAGAATCTTCCTCACTTATCAAAGCTTTCTTCTGCTTCTCTAGCCATACAAATGGAACACCTTTTCTTAGCAACTTAGTCAGCGGTAGCTGCGATCGAGAGAACCCTTCCACAAACCTCCGGTAATACCGCTAAACCCGTAAAACTTCATTATCTACGCCCCGACTTAGGCGGTTTCCATTCAACACCGCTTCAATCTTGCGGGATCCACTCTAATCCTTCCACCGACACTTCGTGACCTAAGAAAGCCACCTCCCTTAGCCAAAATTCGCACTTACTGAATTTGGCATACAATTGTTTTTCCCTCAACACTTGCAGAACTATCCGTAAATGCTTGTCATGCTCTTCCTCCGTCCTTGAGTAAACCAATATGTCGTCGATGAACACCACGACGAATTGGTCTAGGTACTGTTGAAATACCCTGTTCATTAAATCCATAAACGCCGCCGGTGCATTGGTCAACCCGAATGGCATCACTAGGAACTCGTAATGCCCATACCGAGTTTGGAAGGCCGTCTTGTGAACATCAGCCCCCTTCACCTTAAGTTGATGGTAACCCGACCTAAGGTCTATCTTCGAAAACACCGATGCTCCCTTCAACTGGTCAAACAAGTCATCGATCCGAGGCAATGGGTACTTGTTTTTGATCGTTAACTTGTTTAACTGACGGTAGTCGATGCACATCCGCATAGAACCGTACTTCTTCTTGACAAACAATACAGCGCCCCCACGGAGATATACTAGGTCGAATAAATCCCTTATCCAAGAGCTCACGAATTTGAGCCTTGACTCCACCAATTCCTTTGGTGCCATCCGTAAGTGCTATAGACACATGTGCCGTTCAGGGTAGCAAGTCTATATCAATTCGACTTCCCGATCTGGAGGCGGACCGGAAGTTCTTCCGGGAACACATCGAAGAATTCCCCAACCGTTCGGACCTTTCCAACTCTCGACTCCTTAGCTTCCAAAGCCTGATTTGAACCAAAATGCCCTACAACCCTTTTGACCATCTTCTCAACCTTCAAGGCGGACACCACGTTGGATAGGTAATTCCTTCTATCACCTATCATAACCACTTCATCATTTTCACCGTCTTAAGAACCATGCGCTTAGCGCGCAATCCAAATTCGCCGATACTTAGCCAGTAATCCATTCCAAGGATCAAATCGAACTCCCGAATGGTAGTTCCATCGAGATCGACCCGAATCGACCCTTGGAGTTCTAGGGTACATCCTAAAAGTTTGTCTACCACTACGAGTGACCTAACGGACTAACTTCTGATCATCTCCTAGAAGCGGTTTGAGTTTAGGTCTAAAGTCTCTACCACACTCACGGCTACGTCACGAATGCGTAGAACCCACATCGATTAATGCATAATAAGGAAGACCAAAATCGAAGCGTCGGTTATGACATCCGGTCGTCACCCTCCTCATGACGCCTTGCATAGACTAAGCCAGTGCCTAGCCTCGTGTTGCTGAACCTCGCCTACGAGTTCCACGACCTCGGTTAGGACCGTTGCTTCCTCTCGCCATTACCATGACCCTCTGCGGTCCCACATTTCATCCCGAGTGCAGTTACGCCCTCTGGCGATTTCGAGCTCGCTTAGGGACAATCTCGACCGATGCTCTAAAGACCCACACTCAAAACATCCTCTATCGCCGGTCGAACAATTTCCCCAATGGGACTTCCCACAGCGATTGCACTGAGTCGGCCTCTGATTAGTAGCTACGGGCCTTGCTGCTTGATTTGGCCCACTCTGCCTAGCCTTCTTCTGATCATTACCACTGGATCCGGTGACCCAAACCCTCTCTTTGATTATTCCTACTATAATTTTGTCTCACGCCTCCTTGATCCCTCGGCTACCTTAGCCTTTTCCACAAGAGATGAAAACTCACGGACTTGTCATGGGCAATCAAGTAACCTCAAATCATCTCGAGTCCATCCTCAAAGCGGACCTGGCAATTTCGTGTTCGTGAGCCACGATGCCTCTTGCATACCTACTCGGTCTTAAAACTCCGCCTCATACTCGGCCACGGACTTAGTTCCTTGTACTAGACCGGAAAAGCCTTCCTCTGCTGCGTAGTGTGGTGCCCACATACTTCTTCCGATGGCGGTTTGAAATATTCCCAAGTCAAATCTTACGCCAGTGGCGCCATCACGAATCGTCACCACCACTGCACGCTTCATCCTTTAGAAGCGACACCGCCTTTCACTTTTCCTCCTCGGTCAGTCAAGATCATCCATTATCCTTTCAGAGATTCCACCAATACTCCGCTACTGCTGGGTGCCACTCGACACACCGGAACACCTCAGCTCCGTTGGACGAATTCGCCGGGAGCAGATTTGAGCTCCTAAATTTCCACCACCTCACCACCAATTCAAGGACTCGCAACACGACTTGCGTCTTGCCTCCTCCCGTCGATCCTGCTCCTCTGCTCCAAAATTTGGAGGTGGTGGTGGCGGTGGTACATCATTTTGAACCTTGCCCTGACACGATGGGTTCAGACACCGTCATCCTACCCCTACCGCGTCCACGGCGTCCACGTCCTCTAGAACTCATTCTATCTACTTGCGCTTTTAATCTGATTAAGAAAATTTTTATGCGTTAGCATTTGTTCCACTTTATTACTCGCGAAGAAATTTTATGAAGAAATTTTAATTAGAGGTTCTTTCGTGCAAACAAGGTTTCAGTCTTCTATCTTAGTTCACACAAGGGAGTTCTTGCATCCATTCCCTAATACTTTCCATACCTATTCACTCTTTGGACATTTCTGCCCATTTCTAACCCAGGGGCATTTTCGTCATTTTCCTACAGGGGTATTTTCGTAATAAAAGAGATTTTAAAACTTTAGTAAAGTAGGTTGTTTTTGCAATTCCCAATACTGGAGGGTTTTTCTGAAAAAGTTGTAAAATTTTAATGATACAACATCACTTTGAAACCAGGGGTATTTTGGTAATTTGTCATTTGGGGCAATTTCGTAATTTTTAATAAGTCAGGGGCATTTTTTTAACAGTTGTAAAACTCTGAGGGTCCCTTCTGAGAATTTTTCTTTTTTAAAACGGTGATGTTGCAAAAATTTTGTACTCAGGGGCATTTTGGTAATTTTATGAGTTGAGGACGTTTTCGTAATTTTCCAAAACCCACGTGTTTCATTGAGGATTTCCAAAGCTGAGTTGAATATTTGAGAAATAGTTGGAATTTTGGACAAAATCATTGAGTTGATGTTTTATGAACCAATGGCATTTTAGTAATTTTACCCCTAAGGGCATTTTCGTAATTTTCCACAACTCGAACTTTTCGGGGAAAACATTGCAAAAAGAGTTGTTCTTACGTTTGAAGGAGTGATTTGAAAAGTTTTAAAACCAAGTTTTGTTATTTCCTTCCTTTTTCAAAAAAATCAAGGCTAATTCCCTTTCGGGTTTTAGTCATTATGTTTAGCCTATGACCGAACCCTCTTGGTCAGGGTGAACCCAAGCTACGCACCAGGCAGGTTTCGTGTGGAGAGGAGGTGAGTCACACGGACTGCTTAAATACCAAGCTCCCACCGACCCTTTCTAGACATGCGCACAGAGGTTACCACACCACTAAGCCCTCTGGGTTAGGGTGAACCCAAGCTACGCACCAGGTAGGATACCTGCGAAGAGGTGGTGAGTCACTCGGACTGCTTAAATACCAAGCTCTTCCGGCTCCAATCCTAGACATGCATACAGGGGTTACCACACCCTAGCTCAGTGACTAAGTCATAGGTTGGTTTCGTTCTTTAAATCTTATGTTCTGTTTATGTGTTCGAGTAATCTAATCCTAGGGTTCAAGTTCCTATAAGTCTATCTCGTCCCATGCTTCCTACCCTTCTACGTAATATAATTCACAGAGGTTTAGATGTACTTACAGGCGGATCGGTGCCGGAGACTCGGGCCATGCTGCTTTAAGAAACCAAAATCAATTAATAAGGCCTACTAAAACATTTTTGGGCCTTGGGCCCCCACAATGAAGTTTTGAACTGGCTCGATACCAATTTGTAATGTTTCAAACCCGCCCAAACACTATGGTCGAATATGGGTCATTCTTAAGAAGAACTTTTGAAACCCTTTTTCAAATCAATTTAAGTTTTGTTGAAAACTGTTCGTTTAAGTTGTCTTGCTAAAATTATGCTTAGTCCAAACTCGAAAATTTAATTAAGTCAAGTTTTTATACAAATTTCAGATGTGCCCGATGGCACGATAAAACATTTTTCGTGTTAATTTTGAAAAACGTGTGATTCAAATTTCATAGTAAAAAAAAACATCCAACATAAAAGAAAATACTAAGTAAAGTATGATGAGGCCTTATTACATCCAAAATAAAACAACCCAATAACAAAATTGAAAATAACAAAAACTAAAGTTCATTTAATTTTAAATCCACCGTATGGCCTCCTCAAGTCCCTCCGGCTCCTTGTCCGCGATCTAAGCATCACCTGAAAAATAATGGAGAAGGTGAGTCACCAAGACTCAGTATGTAACCCTTCCCCCGTTTTAAAATATTTTTCATACACAACATATAACAATTAATATGCAGAATATTTAATTCCCGACCTAACCATCCAAACGCCATCGCTACCCTGTTGTGGTACCAAACCCTTTGGTGGTGCCAAACCACCGGTGACATATAGTCACAATGTGTTACTAAAACACTGGTGTCCATAGACACAGATCATTTGATGGGGCCAACCCATCGTGTGATACCAAATCACCGCGACAATCCCATATCTCAAGTGGGGCCAACCCACGGTGGTGTTAACCACGAGGGACAAGTCGCTATGAGGTGCCAAACCTCTGGAGGTACCAAACCTCCGTGACATATAGTCACGGTGTGTTACCAAAACATCGGTGCCCGTCGGCACGATAATACTGCCCCCTCCACTCATCAACCCATATCACAATCATAACAGAGATCATACATTTTTCACATGTATTAAATAAATCATGCTTCCCAAAAGCATCATAATAATCTCATATAAATAGAGACTTACCGAGGTCCTTGCTTGTACCTTTTAAGGTACTAAATCCATATCTACATCAAGCAGATTTACAAGCAATATAATTTATCACACATATTAATCGCTATAAGTGTGTATGTACACACGTCACCACTGAGTGATCTAAATCCCGAATGAAGGAGTCGACCACCTTAGATTTCTTAGTACCTACATTCGGCCAACCATGGGATTAGCCCTATGGCCTATTCGGCCAAAGTACATAATTTAAAGGGTTCTCCTTTTGAACCCGAATCCTTACCCGAAAGTTTTGAGTATCAACCTTTTGCTTCACCACCCTAAAATCGGCACTTAACCAAATTAGTAGCCTTCGACTTAAATGAATATCAAGAATAAAGAAAGTTGATCTTACCACCTTACCCCAAAACCGATTGCTATAGATTTGGAGGATTCAACCTACTGCTTGGAGATCCCGAAGTCCTAGGTGAAATCGGCTTCAACCAACAAGATTAGCCCATCATTAGTTTATGCCAAATTTTCGGCTTTTCCTTAAGCCCAAATCGACAGGTCATAAGAGTGAATATTAAAACATTCGGTTAGTACCCCTTACCTTCTCAACTGATTAGAAAGATAGTCCCAAACGTCTTGTATCACCTTTGATATTCGCCAAAGTGCCTTCAAGTAAGAGAAAAGCTTTTGGTGCTTTGATAGATACTAGATTCTGCTATGATTGGCTTTAAACAAGGTGACTTTTAGTGAGAAAAGAAAGAAGAAAGGTAAATAGGGAATTGGTGATTCGCTAGTAGGAAATATAAGAAGAAGGGATTTAAAGAATGAGGTTTCGCAAGGAGAAGTAGTGAGGGTTTCGCTATGGCTTTGAGAGAATGGAATGATAAAAGAAAATGAGGAGAAAGTGCTTTGAATTTTCATTAAGCAAAAAAAGAAAATCAAGGTGATCACTTAGGTGCTTTTATAAGCATTCGCAACTCCCCTCTTCCACAAGTCCTGTCAGTCCACTCCTCCTCAACAAGGAGTCCAAGATTCATCTTACTTCCTTAATTCACTCTAGACCACTCATTTAGTTTAATTCAAACTAATATGATTTAATTTCTAATAATAAGTAATAATCTCTTAATAATCCATGTGATATCCCTATTATCCTTAAAATAAAATGCTCATATTATCTATTAATAATAATAATAATTGAAGAGTTTAAAGGAGAGAGGACTCTCCTCAAGTGCCGCCCAACATAATGCCAAAAGGAAAATTGTGACTCGAACCAAGGTTCTCCTTGTTCCTTGATGGCGTCAAGTGTAGCTCCCAAGTGGCCCTCCTTTTGCCACTTATTCTAGGCTCTTTTATGACAAAAGCCCCTTATTTATTCTTATAACCCCTACTCACTAAGGCTATCCACCTTTTACGCAAATAATATATTTATTTCTACCATTCCGAGCCAACTCAAGGCCTTTAATTAAACTCTATTATTCCATAAATAATGTCTCAAAAATTCATACATAAGAAAAATGATTAAATTCCAAATAACCCCATTTTTGGGATGTTACAAATGGTCTTACACGGGACCTATATTCCTTGATGCCGATGCCATGTCCCAGACATGGTCTTACATGGGCTTTCCTTGTCTCATGTTATGACATAGGTATCCTCATTATTCCAAGACTTCAACCAGGACTTCCATTTACTTGTACTCATAGATTTTCTTATCAAGGAATTATTATTCTTTTTCAAGAAAATAATGTATACTAAGTAACATATTAAGTAATTCAATGGAAATACATATAAAACTTTAAATTCATACAAACCTACCTCGATTCTCAAAATATGTATTATTGTGAAATTTAGTCCTCAACTTTGTTTTTGCCTCGATTTCGATCCGGGCTTTGCGTTTCTTAATCAATAATGACAATTTAACTTGTTTAATATTCACATTAACTAAATTGTCTTATAATTCATACTTTGGTAAAATTTATAATTTTGCCCTTAAACTTTCTCATAATTACACTTTTACCCCTAAGCTCATAAAATGATTTTCATTCAACTTCCTTATGTTTTAAGCCTAGACGATTAATATTCATAACTATAGCAGCATTCAATTTCTACTATTTCACCCATTTATGACCATTTTCATTACTTTTGCAATTTGGTCCTTACATGCATTTTTCATGAAAATCACTTAGAAAAAGATGTTTATTCTACATCAAACTTTCATAATCTTCCATAAAATATCAAAATACATGCATGTCGTACATGGGCAAATTTTTAAACAAAAACCTTAGCTCAAAATATAGCTAGAAATAGCTAAACCGAGCTACGAGGATTTCAAAAATACGAAGAACATTAAAAACGGGGCTAGGATGCACTTACTATCAAGCTTGGAAGTTGAATAAAACCCTAGCTATGGCTCCTTGAAATTTCAGCACTTAGAGGAAGAAGATGGATAAGATTTTGACTTGTTTTTCCCTTTTTAATTCATTAATTAACCAAATGACCAAAATGCCCTTAATGCTCTTTCTTGATATTTTTCCTTCCTATGTCCATTTTTGTCCATTTTATAATGGTCTAATTGCTAAATAAGGACCTCTACTAATTTTTATGATGCTATTTCATACTTAAATCTTCTAGAATCTCATATTTCCTAATCTTTGCAATTTAGTCCTAATGGATAAATTGTTCACTAGTTGATAAAATTCCTCCATAAAATGTTCACACTACCATGAAAATGCCTCATAAACCTTATAAAATCATTTAAACACATATTTCTTCTTCAGATTTGTGGTCTCACACTACTATTCCGACTAGGCCCTAAGTCGATGTTACAATTCTCCCCCTTAGGGATTTTCGTCCCCAAAAATCTTACCAATGAAAAGGTTTGGATACTGACTCCTCATAGCCTCCTCGGGCTCCCACGTAGCCTCTTCTACCCCATATCTCTGCCATAAGACTTTTACAAGAGCTATACTTTTATTCCTTAATTGCTTGACTTCTCGGGCTAGAATCTTAAATGGTTCTTCACCATAGGTCATATCAGGTTGTATCTTAACTTCTGTCGATGTAATTACATGCGAAGGGTCTAATCGGTAGCGTTGTAACATAGACACATGAAATACATCATGAATCTTTTCTAACTCAAGTGGCAAAGCCAACCGATAGGCTACCGACTATATCCTCTCAATGATCTCGTATGGTCCGATAAAACGCGGACACAATTTTCCTTTCCAGCCAAAATCTAAGAAATTTTCTCCATGGCGACACTTTCAGGAATACTTTATCACTGACTTGATATTCAATCTCTTTCATTTTTAAATCCGAATAGGATTTTTATCGATCAGAAGTAGCTTTTAAGTAATCTTGAATCACCTTTACTTTTTCGTTAGTTTCTTTAACCAAGTCCACTCCATGAATCTGGTTTTCCTTAAGTTCAATCTAATATAAAGGCGTTCAACACTTACGCCAATATAAAGCCTCAAAGGTGCCATTTTGAGCTTGACTGAAAACTGTTATTGTAGGCAAATTCTACCAACGGTAGGTATTTTTCCCAGCTGCCTTGGAATTCAAGAACACAACATTTGAGCATATCTTCAAGTACTTGTATTAACCTCTCCAACTGATCATCGATTTGGGGGTGAGAGGCCATACTAAAACTCAACTTTGTACCCAAGGCCTCTTGCAACTTTCTCCAGAATCTGGATGTGAATCTCAAATCTCTATCTGATATAATCGATAACGGTACTCCATGAAGCCTTACTATCTCTAAGACATACAAGCTTGCCAACTTTTCAAGTGAGTACTCAACTCAAACAGGTATAGAATGGGCTGACTTCATAAGTTTATCAAAAATTCAAGAAGAAATATGTGTTTAAATGATTTTATAAGGTTTATGAGGCATTTGCATGGTAGTGTGAAAATTTTATGAAGGAATTTTATCAACTATGAACAGTTTATCCATTAGGACTAAATTACAAAGATTAGGAAATATGAGATTCTAGAAGATTTAAAAGTAATAAAAGAGATAAGTTATTAAAGATAAGAAATGAGCTAAGTTATTCTAGGAAGATAAAGAGTTCTTAATTAAGTTAAGTAAGTTAAAGATTTGAATTTATGATTACTTTAGCAAAGGTGCTAAATTATGTGACTAAGTGATATAGGTACCATAAGTAAAAATACAAAGTATGAGATTATATTGTAAAATGAGATGGGTAAGAGTAAGTATGAGTAAGTATGCCTTTGCATTTAATACTTATATTGTTCATGTGTTAAGAGAGAGATGAGTTGTTTTGAGTATTTATGTTGATACATAAGATTTCATGCAAACTTACTAAACTATATGCTTACTCCTCTCTTTTCCCTCTTAACTTGTAGTTTTGCCAAGCTAGTTCAGGGATCGGAGGACGTCGGAGCTCGGATCACACTATCAATCATTATTTTGGTATAGCAAAGTTTATTATTTTGAGTATGGCATGTATAGAAGTTTGACCATTTTGAATTATATCATATTGAAAGAAAGTGGTTAGTTAACAAGTTTGTGCATTCTTTTGTATATGGCCATTAGAATTTGGTCGATATTCGCTAAGTTTCATACCTTTTATGATGATGAAGATATGCATTTAAGTTTATACAATCGATGGAATAATTGATATGCTTGAGATGAATCAGGTGTGTTTATGTTTCAGGGTGGCAATTACCTTGGAAAATAGCTATAATTGTCCACACGGGTAGACAAACGGGCGTGTGTCTAGGTCATGTGTGACACACGGTCAGCCCTATGGGTGTGTGGATAGGCCGTGTGTCCCCTGCATTAATTTATGAAAATACGATTCGTCACACGGGCCATCACACGGGCGTGTGCTCTGGCCGTGTGCTATTAAGGGTTTGATGACGTCACAAACAAAGAGCTCCACGGGTGGGAAACATGAGCATGTCTTGGCCGTGTGAAAGACACGAGTTATAGACACGGGCATGTGCTCAACCGTATGAAATAAGTCAGTTTTGACCACGGGTGTCGAACACATGCATGTCTTATGGCACAGGGCATGTCCCTTGGACCACACGGGCGTGAGGCCCTTATTTAGGCAAAAAGTTTTTAGGAGCTTTTATGTTCCCTGATGAATTTTGAATCCCTCCGAACATACAATTAGGGCTCCGTAGGCCCATTATATGCACATTATGATTGAAAAGAAAATTTTTTAAGATGTAACAAAATTTTGTGGCCCGAAATTGTTAGATTAAGTAAGATTAAGTATAGTAATGCCTCGTATCCTGTCCCGGTGTCGGACAAGGGTAAGGGGTGTCACAAAGAGTGTCCTCATTTTTACATCTTAACTCAATATAATTCTTTCCACAATTTACTATCACATCATGAGCAGTTAACCAGTCCATACCAAGAATAATATCGAACTCATCAAATGGCAATAACATGAGGTTTGCCTTAAAATAATGACCTCTAATCATCAATGGAAAATCTTTGCATACTTTATCAACTAATACGCTTTTGCCTAAAGACAATTTAATTTAAACTAAACTTTAAATATTTTGTCACCTGAAATAAATGGGTTTTCAATATAAAAAATAAACTTGTTTTCAACTCGAGCCCAACCCACAAACAAACTATCTTCAAAACACACTTGTTTTTCAAAGTAACAAAAGAGTTTTGAACCGATTTACATCGAGGAACATACCAGATCCGGTCCGGGCTCGTGGTCTCGAGTGTGGGGTGTTTTAGTTTAAGTATCGAGCCAGATATAATTATTTTAAACTCTCGGCCTTGGGTTTAAGGCCCAAAACGTTTTCAAAGTTAAGCATCAAAAAGAATTTTTGTGAATTAAGCAGATTTTCTAGCATGGCCCACTAAGTCTCATTAGGGCAACCAAGTCCACCGGGTAAGTACAAATACTCTCGATCTTTTGTGTGATTTATATTATGATTTGTAGGAGGGTAGAAATGGAACATAGAATAGAGATTTAGTACTTGAACCCTAGGGCTAGTTACCCCAACAATTATACTTGATAGCCTTTACAAAAGCCCTTCTAAAACATGTCCACAAAATGAATGTTTCCTATACATTCTATACTTAGTTAACTTGGCTATACCAAAATAAGAATTGATAGTGTGCTACGAGCCTGACTGATGATAAGACTTAAATGCCTAATCGAGCAAACTGTGGTTAAGTCACGAGTTAGGTGTGGTAACCATGGTGCTCATGTCTAGGATTGGTTTGGTGGGAGCTTGGTATTTAAGCATGATCCGTGACTCACCTCCTCTCCACTCGAATCCTAACACAGTGCGTAGCTACTGTTCACCCTAATCAAGAGGACTTAGCTACTGCTAAACCCCTAACTAAAACCCGAAAGGGACTAAGTATTTTTTTTATGAAAACCCTAGTTTTATAATCACCAAATTACCCCTTGAATAGTAGCAAAAACTTATTTTGGAAAATTTTCAAAATATTTTCGATTTATAAAATTACAAAAATACCCCTAGTGGTAAAATTACTAAAATACCCTTAGTTTTTAAGATTTTCAAAAATACCCTCGACTTTTGCTAAAATGTTTCTACTTTACAAAATACCAAAAACTTTTGTTTTACAAATATCAAGATACCCTAATTTGGAGAATTTACTGAAATGCCCCTAACTTCCAAAATTATCGAAAAAATACCCCGATTGAAGGAAAATTTTGCAACCTCACGATTTGGAAAAAAATTCAAGATAACCTCGAGTTTTGTAAATTTTAAATACTTTTGATTTATAAAGATTATTTTCAAGTGCACCCCGATTTATTACCAAAATACCTTATAGGAAAATGATACTTTCATTTCTCATTGCTTGAAATTACCGATAAGTCATGTCGTATGATCTCTATTTCGATGGAGTAATTATATGAAGGGTCCGACCAGAAGCGTCATAAAGATTGATACATGAAAACATCATGTATCCTCTCTAATTCGATGGCAACGCCAAATGGTAAGCTACCGCCCAACTCTCTCAAGAATCTCGTAAGGTCCAATAAAACGTGGACTTAATTTGCTTTACGGCCAAATCGAGAACCTTTCTCCATGGTGATACTTTCAAAAAGACTTTATCCCCAACCCGTACTCGATCTCTTTCTCTTTAAATTCGAATATGATTTCTATATGTCCTGAGGCACTTTTAAACATTCTCAAATTACTTTCACTTTTCTTTAGCTTCTTTAACCAAATCAACCCCGTGAATTTGGTTCTCCTTGAGTTTAGTCCAAAACAAGGAGTTCAAAGACTTACGCCCACATAGGGCCTCATAAGGTGCCATCTTTAAGCTCGATCGAAAGCTATTATTATAGGCTAATTCTACTAATGGGAGGGATGATCAGAATGCCCAAAGTAGTGAAGTGAATGTCGTGAATGAATGTGTCTCTTTCGAGATGGATGAATATGAATGTGAATGTGAATCTCTAAATTAGAATAGTGAACTTGAACTGAGACTTTGTTTGATCGAAAGAACCACTATTAAACTCCTTTTCATAAAACTATTCGCATAATGGTGTTAAGCAATGGTGGAACAAAGTACTAATGCATAAAACTCTTTAATCATCGTTGTAGACTAAGCGGAGCGATTTTAGTCACCTGGTTGCGATCATGGAAAACCCTTGACAAATCGTGTAGATTTAGGCCTGTAAAACTTCTAATCTCAAAATGTTCTTAATCCATTATCTTAGAAGAAATGAGTTCTAGTGGACGTGGTAGATCATCCCTAGGCAATGGGATGATCGACAGAACCTATGCACATTCTCATAGAAGATCTTGCAAAGTAGTATCTAAGAAATGTGTTGAAGTTTTATTAAGATCATAAAAAGTCAAAGTCACTAATGCATAAAACTCTTTTTAATCTTTTTATATAGTGGTCTTGCATAACCACATCTAAAACATGCATTTTCTAAGCGTGGTCGAGAGTAGTATCTAAGGTAGTTTTATTAAGATCAAAGTGCTTGCTACTTGGAATCCTTTCTTTCTTCCGGGTCTACAAATAGCGATATAATTCTTCTTAAACTCTTCTTAGTGTCAAGACAACCGACACAAGGGGTTCCACCATCCGAGTTAGATTACATTGATCAACGTGTAAATAATCATACGATTGTTTAAATTCGTAAGTAATTTCGAGGACGAAATTATTTTAAGGGTAGAAGCGTAACATCCTCGAAAATAGGCCTATGCATTTTTGATTTAATTATACAAAATGGCATGTCTTATGTGTTATGAATGTATGGTGAACATTTTTGGAAACTTGGAAATGTTAAGTTTACAAGAGGAAAGTGACAATTTTTGGAAACTTGGGAATGTAAGGAAATGATTTAGAAATGTTAGGTTTCAAAAAGAGGAAAGTGAACATTTTGGAAACCTAAGTCAAAAGAGGAAAGTGAACATTTTGGAAACCTAAGTTAAAAGAGGAAAGTGAACATTTTGGAAACTTAAGCTAAAAGAGGAAAGTGAACATTTTGGAAACTTAAGTTAAAAGAGGAAAGTGAACATTTTGGAAACCTAGAAAATGTATGGAAATGTTAAGTTTTAAAAGAGGAAACTAAGGCAAGGTGGCCTTAAGAAAATTAATAGGAGAAATTTGACACACAAACAGGCTTGTCAAAGTGGCTTGAAGGCACCACTTAAAAGCCCAGCAAGTGACGCAACAAGCTTGTGTATTTGGGCCAGGGATCGAGTCACTCGAAAAGAAAATAAAAGAAATTTTATTTTTGCTTCTAGAAGCAAAAGAGGTGGACGGCACAAGGGAACCTAAGTGAAGAGTTTAATTTCTTTAAAATTCGGCTAAATAGGTGGATAAATGATGGATAATTATTGTTATTTTTATTAGGAGATAAGAGATAATTGAGGATTAAGTCTATTATTTATTAAAGTGATAATTAAAAGATAAAATTTATCACATAGGAAGAGTTGGCCGATTGGGGGAGACTAAGGCTAGTATTTTCGGCAAATAGGAGAAAACAAGGCCATTCTTCACACTTTTCTTCCCTCCTATTCTCTGCCGAATTCCCTAAGCAACATTCTCTCTTCTCTTTTTATTTTTTTTTTGTCAACTGGAAATCTACTTCTTCTTTATCCACCATTGTTAATTCTTTAAGCCTCAAGAATCAAAAGTGTTGACACACCTCTAGGCCATAGTCGACTAGTCTTCAAGACCTCATAGCTAGAATCTTTGAGAGACACCAACCAAAGGGGTCATCAATTCTTCAATAGAGGTAAAAAAAACAAGTTGGATTTCTATTCTTTTCTTTAAGGACTTGTCGAAAATTAAAAACTAATCCTTACTATTATTCTTTGATCGAAATCTTAAGGAGAGATTTGAGATTTTGGCCTATTGTCGATTTCTAAGAGGAAGATTTTCGGGATTTAAGATTTGGAAGGTAAGTACATTCGCCAAGGGTCTATTTCAGATTTAGACTTGTTTCTTATCTATTCAAACCGAAAACTAATAAGTTAATAGATCTAAGGAGCAGTAGATTACAAGGAAGGAGAAGTTCTTTTCAGAAGGTACACCATAGGTCACAGATTCCTAGTTATTCGGTGAGTTTGAGATTTAAGATTTTCAAGGTAAGTGACTATGAACATTCAACCAAGGTCTTATTTTAGTGCATAGATCTATTCCTTATTATCTTAAAAGCGAAAACTAACCTATGTAAAGATTTAGGATTTGGCGAATACAAGGAGAAGAAAAGCAAAGTTTTGGATTTGAGTGATAAGCAAATCGGCATTAAGGTAAGTTTTAGTGCACAAATCCTACTAGGATTTGGTTTTGTGTCGAATGAGTTTCTCATTAAACCTTTAAATGGGCGAATGTAGGAGTTAGAGATCTAAGGCGAGATCAATTTTGGGATTTCAAGTGAAATTGTTGTTTAATCGGTGTGTACCCTACACTACTTTTAATAAGATTCATGGCTATAATAAATATATGCATGTTTATAAGAATGTGAATATGGCTAAGGTACCATGTTATGGTACAAAGTACTGTGCACGCTTCCTACTCCTACTAGGATTACGAAATATGTTATATTTAACATGTGAAAAGTGACATGAATGTGAATTTAAGTATGATATGCATGATATGAATAATATGGGGCATTCAGGTTATATGAGAAAGGGAAGAGAATGTGGTGACTTGGTCTCACTATCTGAATGTGGTGACTTGGTCACATTATCCGAATGTGGTAACCCGGTTACATTATCTGAATGTGGTGTCTCATGACACAATTATTTAATCGATGGTCTATGCCACGAATTTTATATAGGCGATGAGCACGCCGATCGCAATGATCGCCTTCGATGGTGTGTAGCGGATGGAGGGTTGACTTAGTAGTCCCCACGATTGTGCAGGTTGGTGTTGGGATGTGTAGCGGATGGTATCTAGGTATGGGTTCGGATTGCATCATTATTATTATATGAACATGATATGTATGGTATGCCTAAATCATTAAATTTTAGTGTTGGTTACACATTGAGTCTGTTGACTCACCCCGTTGTGGGAACATGTCTCAGGTGATGAACAGTGATGGACTGGGACGGCAGAACTTGTGGTGGCCATGCTTAGCTTAAAGTTTTATTGAATTTGGACATTTTATTTTATTTAAGTACTCTACAATTTTATTTTGGGTTTTGTTTTATGTAATAAGGCCATGGTGATGATTTTATTGTTGTTTTAATTACTATGTTACGAATTTATGTTATTTAAAGATTAAGTCAATTTAATTTAAACTAAACTTTAAATATTTTGTCACCTGAAATAAATGGGTTTTCAATATAAAAAAATGAACTTGTTTTCAACTCGAGCCCAACCCACAAACAAACTATCTTCAAAACACACAGTTTTCAAAGTAACAAAAGAGTTTTGAACCGGTTTACATCGAGGAACATACCAGATCCGGTCCAGGCTCGTGGGTCGGGTGTGGGGTGTTTCATGCCTTGGACTTAATGATATCTTGATCAATGCCAAGCTTGCCTTGAACTTACATGATATCTTGATCGATGCCAAGCTTGCCTTGGACTTACATGATATCTTGATCAATGCCAAGCTTGCCTTGGACTTACATGATATCTTGTGTGGTATATCGGGTATCCTGGGGAATTCATATTCAATCGGGGCTTGCTCGCGTTTAATCTCTTTGTTCACAAAAACGATAGGCATTACAAAATAGCAATGTATATTATACTAAGCAATTCAATGATAGTAATCATAAAGCTTAGAAATCATACAAATTTACCCCAATATACAATATGTAGAGAGATGTGCAATTTAGTCCTCGACCTTATTCTTGCCTCAGTTTCGATCGGGGCTTCGTTTTTCTTGATCTATAATCATGAAATTCATTCATTTAGATTTCCTATGATCATAATACATCAATTTCTACACTTGGGCAAAAATGACCATTTGGCCCCTGTACATTGGCAAAATTATGATTTTGCCCCTAGGCTCGTAATTTATTTTTCAACACATTTTCTCATTAAACAAGACTAGCTAAACATTTATTTCTCTTACAACTACTCAAAATTCCAATTATTTCATGCATTTATGACACAATCTCACTCTTTGCATTTAAGTCCTACTTAGATGTTTCCATGCAAACATCTTTCACAAAAGCTGTTTCTCATCTCCCTAACTTTCATTTTCTCCCATAAAAATGCAGAAAATAACAATGATTGCTCTCATGGGAAAACTCTAAGCTTTACACAATATTGCACAATAGTCCCCTCATTTGAAAGCTTAAGCTTCAGGGGTTTCAAAAGTACAACTACTACTAAGAAAATCATCAAAATCACTTACTAAAATTGGAGGAGAGCTTGATGAAAATTTTTGAGCTTTCAACCCTCTATTTTCTTGCAAAAATCAGTGGAGAAAGATGAAGAGAAAGATGATATTTTTCTCTTTCTTTATTCTAATATTAAGCTAGTCAAATTAACCACCAACTCCTACTAACTTTGACTTAATTTTGTCCATCTTTGTCTCCCACATAGCCCATGATTGGTCAAGCAATTAAAAGGGATAAATTGCCCTTTAAAATACCTCAATTTAACAATCTATGGCTATTTGGTACCCCTACCTTAAAAATAGAACTTTTGCATCTCATGCGATTTAGTCTTTTTTCTCAATTGGTCATGCTATTAGTAAAATTAAGGCACCAAAATTTCTATATAATCATATAGTGACACCACAACACATAAAATAGTACTAAAATGATTCTCCTCAACCTCGAATTAGTGGTCCTGAGACCACTATTCTGACTAGCCCCAAATTCGGGCTGTTACAGTCTACCTGTGTGGACACTTAGAGGCTATTCTCCAAGCCTCTTTTTGCCACCTGAAACATAGACTCATTCATTTCATCACAAGTAGCACATAACGTGGCAATTATTAAACTACTAAGAATCCTTAAATTATCATTCATTCCACCCATACTTTACTCAATTACTTGCATGAACATTCAATTCATCAAACTCATCAACTTTATAACGTAAACTTGGCAATATTGGCCAATTCATCATGGCTATTTACAAAATGAATGCGGAACATTAATAGCTAACCCTTTGGCCTTCAAATATAACATGACACAAAATGATTAAGTTCCTATACATGCCATACTCAAAATGAATTAACTTTACTATACCAAAAGAACGGTTGATAGTGTGATCCGAGCTCCGACGTTCTATGATCCCCAAGCTAACTTGGTGAAACTACAAGGAAAAAGGGAAAAAGAGAGGGGTAAGCATATAGCTTAGTAAGTTTGCATGAAATTCTAAAGCAACATAATTGCTCGAACCAAATTCATCCTTTTCATGAAACAATAGCAACATATGTCTCAAATGCTTAAACTTACTTACTCACATTCGTTCTTACCCATCTCATATCACATTATGATTTAGTAACTTGTACTTACTCATAGTACCTGTATCACTTAATCACATGACTTAGCACATATGCTAACATAAACATAAACTCACATCCTTATCATTCTTATTATGAATGAAACTTAAGGCCATCCACAAACAGATTTAGCTCTATACCATTTCACATACTTAACACTTTTGCCCATGAACGAATCACTTTATCGTAAGATATTCGAACTCATCATGCATAAATCTTGATGCCAATGCCATATCCTGGATATGATCTTACATGGGATCATCCCTTGATACCGATGCCATATCCCAGATATGGTCTTACACGGGATCTTATAGCTCGATGTCGATGCCATATCCCAGATATGGTCTTATACAAGATCGTACATGAATGTCGATGCCATGTCCCAGACATGGTCTTATACGAGATCTCTTTTTGGTGCCGAGGCCATATCCTAGACATGGTCTTACACGGGACATTATTTATTCAATGCTAATACATGGGTATTTTCATTATTTAGAATCTTTATTCGGAATTTCACATAGCTTAATTTCCTATTACCCCATCGAGGCTTCATCACTCAAATTTTCATAGCAAAAACATACATTATCATAATATTAAATATTTTCAAATTTGAAACATTATGAATCTCTAACTTCATACAAACTTACCTCTATTCTCAAAATGTGTATCGATACTTGATTTAGTCCTCGATTTTGTTCTTGCCTCGGTTTCGATCCGGGCTTCGTGTTTCTTGATCTACAATAACAATTTCACTTTTTAAATACACACATTGACTAAATCGACTCATAATTCATTTTTTGGCAAAATTACAATTTTACCCCTAAACTTTTACATAATTACACTTTTTCCCTAGGCTCATAAAATGATTTTCATTCACCTTTATTGTATTTCAAGCCTAGCCGAATCATATTCTCAACTATAGCAACCTTCAATTTCTACTATTTCACTCATGTATGACCATTTTCATAACTTTTACAATTTGGTCCTTATATACATTTTTCATGAAAATCACTTAGAAAAAGATGTTTATCATACATCAAACTTTCATATTCCTCCATAAAACATCAAAATACATGCAAGTCACACATGGGTAAATTTTTTAATATGAACCCTAGCTCAAAATATAGCTAGAAATAGCTAAACCGAGCTACGAGGGTCTCAAAAATATGAAGAACATGAAAAACGGGGCTAGGATGCACTTACTATCAAGATTGGAAGTTGAAGAAACCCTAGCTATGGAGAGCTTTATAATTTCAGTTATGGTGAAGAAGTGGACATCAATTTTGGCTTTATTTTCCCTTTTAATTCTTTTATTAACCAAATGACCAAAATGCCGTTAATGGTCCTTTCTTGAGATTTTTCCTTCCCATGTCCATTTTTGTCCATCATCAAATATAATGGTCTAATTGATAAATAAGGACCTCTAGCAATTTTCATAATTCTATTTCATACTTAAATATTCTAGAATCTCATATTTTCCATTATTTGCAATTTAGCCCTAATGCACAATTTAATCACTAATTAATAGAATTTCTTCATGAGATTTTCACACAATCATGAAATCATATCATATACTTTATAGATATAACAAAACTCATTTTTCTACTTCAGACTTGTGGTCGCGCACCACTATTCTAACTAGGCCCTAAGTCGGGCTATTACAACTTGAATTCAATCAGCCTCTAATGTGAACAAACAAATTTGAATGGCTTCCATGGTGTGAAACTTCTTTAGTTGAGCTGCCTTGGTTATTTGAAGAGTCTATGGAGTTAAATGGGTAGTTTGGAGCACTCAACAGCCTTTGGAGTGTGAACACACGAAATTGGACAGCCCCCAGGTGTGAAAACTCAAAACTGAATAGCATTGGGCGTGAAAACGATCTCCAGCAAATGTAAAAGCAATTAAGGTTACTTGGAGAGCTAAATGGTTAGTTTTGGGAAGAAGAAACAACAGCTCTTCATGTGTCCTTTTCTATATGAAAATGGTGTTTGGAAAGCTAAACCATCAGCTCCATGTAAATGCTCGTCAATGGATGTACCTGTACCAAATAACTTTAGCAAATTAATTCATTTTAGAACACATTAATTTGGCAACTTATGACACATTAAAACAAGCACATTAATTTGGTCAAAGCACCCTTAATGAACCTAATTAAGTTGTCTTAGCTTAGGACACTTTAAATGGCTATAGGACTTAAAACAAATTAAATGGCCTAAAGACAACTTAAATTGCTGTAGGAATTTAGACAAATTAAATAACTTAAACCTATTAATGCCGAAATTATTTAGACACATTAAATAGCTTAAAAACACATTTAATAGTTAACTAAATTAATTAAATACTTAAACTAATTTATTCCAACAAATAAAATGAGCTAAATAAAGTAAACGATAAACAAGCTCAAACGAGTTGGTTTAAGCTCAAGTGAGTTGATTCGAGCTAAAGGGAGCTCGGGGAGCTGAAGAAAGCTTGCACGAAGGTGAAAAGATTGTTTAAGGTGCTAGCCCGAGCTCGATTTGTAAACTTCACGAGCAGCCATGAACAGTCTTTGCTCAGTTCTGAAAAGGTCCTGGCCGTGCTCACATCACTTTTGGTATAGTAAAGTTTGATTATTTTGTGAATGGCATGTGTAGGAACTTGGTCATTTTGTGATATATCATATTTGTTAGCCAATGGGTTGGCTATTAACGTTACTCAATTCATTTTGTAAATGGTCGTTAGAATAGGCAAAAACTAGTTAAGTTATATCTATTCAATGATGATGAATTTCATGAAGTGCAAGTTTATGCAATTGAGTGAATAATGTTTGAAGTATGTGCATGATGAAATAGAGTAGTTTAGGGTGTGGATGTCTGGATAGTAGATATTTGAAGTACATTATTTTCTTGCTATGTGGTACTTAAAATGGAATAAGTGTGGTTGCTTGTCAGGGTGGCAAATGGCTTGGTAAATAGCCTTACATTTGTCCACATGGGTAGACACACGGGCGTGTGTCTAAGCCGTGTGTGACACACGATCAGCCCCGAGGGCGTGTTTCTAGGCCGTGTGTCCCCTGCATCTAATTTGCAAAAATTCAGTTAGTCACACAAGCTAGCACAGGCGTGTGACCTGGCCGTGTGGCCCTAAAGGTCTACTGACGTCATAAACAGAATGTTAAGGTTTTCACACACGGGTTAAGACACGGGTGTGTCATGGCCGTGTGAGGGACACGGGCCATAGACACAGGTGTGTGCCAGGCCATGTGAAAACCCCTGTAGGTTTGAAATGAAAAATAAAATCCACACGGATTAGGAACATGGGCGTGTGAGATCACTAGGTCTACCCATAAAGGCTTGTTCCCTTCTACATGGGTGTGTGGCCCTGTTTTGAGAAAAATTTTCTAAGTGCTCATAAGTTTTTGGTTCAGTCTTGAACCACTCCATGTGTATGTTTAGGGTCTGGTAGACATATAATAGGGACGTTATGATATGGAATGAAAATTTATGGCCCATTATTATGTGATTAAGTATGTTAAGTCTGGTAATGCCTTATACTCGGTTCTGGCGTTGAATACGGGTATGGGGTGTTACAATGAGAGAGGTAACATAGTGAGGAACAAGGTTAGAATTTTTTCTCAAGGTTACACTCAAGAGGAAGGAATAGATTATGATAAAACTTATGCTCTCGCAGCTAAGGTGGAAGCCATTAGAATGCTTTTTTAATGATTTCAAATCATATCAAATGGATGTAAAAAGTGCTTTTCTAAATGGTTTTATAAATAAAGAAGTGTATGTTAAATAACCACCCAGTTTTGAAGATCTTAAATTTCCAAACCATATTTTCAAACTTTCAAAAGCTTTATTTGGTTTGAAACAAGCTCCTAGAGCTTGGTATGAAAGGTTATCAAATTTTCTTGTTGAAAAGGATTTTAGTAAAGGGAAGGTTGACACAACGTTGTTTATTAAAAAAAGACAAGGATTTATTAGTAGTTCAAATTTATGTTGATAATATTATTTTTGGTTCTACTAATGATCTTCTTTGTTAAGAATTTCTAAGCTAATGCAAGGTAAGTTTAATATGAGCATGATGGGAGAACTAAAATTCTTTTTGGGACCCCAAATCAAGCAAAGAAAGGATGACATCTTCATTAATCAAGCTAAGTACACAAAGGAAATGCTCAAGAAGTTTGGGATGGACATCTCAAACCACAAGCTACTCCAATGAGCCCTTCTACAAAGCTTGATAAAAATGAGGAAGGTAAATGTGTTGATTTAAAATTATATAGGTCAATGATTGGTTCTTTGCTTTATCTTACTGCAAGTAGACCGACATTATGTTTAATGTATGCTTGTTTGCTAGATATCAATCTTGTCTTAAGAAATCACAATTACAAACCCTTAAGAGAATCTTTAGATACCTTAGAGACACTCCCAATTTAGGCCTTCGATATCCTAGAGACTCATCCTTTAGCTTGCATGCATTTTCAGATGTGAATTTTAGAAAATGCAAATTAGATAGGAAAAGCACCTCCGGTACTTGTCAATTCCTAAGCAACATGCTAATATCATCGTTTTCAAAGGAACAACATAGTGTTGCATTATCCACCACCGAAGCAGAATATATTTCTATCAGTAGTTATTGTGCTCAACTTTTATGGATAAAACAACAACTTAAGGGCTATGGAATTAATATAGATACCATTCCTATCAAGTGTGACAATATTAGTGCTATTTTTCTCACTAAAAATCTCATCCAACATTCTAGGACTAAACACATTGAAATAAGACATCATTTCATTGGAGATGTCCAAAATACTAAAGTAGTTCTAGAGTATATAAACACTTTGAGCCAATTAGATGACATTTTTACAAAACCATTAGACAAAGATTTTGGACACATAGGAGAGAATTAGATATTACTACCTTACATTAATTTTATGTTCAAATTAACTTTTTCACTTTGTTATTTTTCAAAATGTTTTATGATTAAAAATATGATTATAAAAGTGTCTAGGCATGATTTTTTACAGTCCTTATATGCAAAAAGATAGGGGAGTTTTATGTGGTTATTTGATCTATTTTGACCTTATTTATCTAGCATGACTTACTCTTGTGATGTTTTTGAACTTATTGAGATAGCCTTAATCTTCCTAATTTAGTCATTTTTCTTTAAAATCTAAGTTTGCTTCATGAATTATATGCATTATGCTTACATTTTGCACTCCAATGCATTTGAAACCTTTAGGAATGATCTTAGAGTCATTTTAGGACTTTTAGGAACTCTTAAGACTCGAAAATCTCAATTTTGCAATTTTCACTACACTAGGAAAACAAAATCGCAATTTGGTATCAATATTATGTAAAAATTATCGATACCTTTTATAAAAATATTGATACTCGTGGAAAATTATTGATACCACGGAGATATTTAAAAAGGATTTGCACTGCTTTCAAACCAGTTTTATAAAACAAAACCTAAGCCCTTATTCCTTTCCTTCAAAAACCCTCTTCTCCTATCTTAATATTCCTCAAAAAAATTTTCACAAAATCTTGGAACTCAAATACTCCCAAACACTTTTGCATTAAGATTTTTCCAACATTACTCCAAAATTTAACACCTGTAACCATCGCCGGAATAGGTTAAGAGGCATTACTAGAGTTGTAACTCAATTCCGAACAATCATTTATCAAATATCATCTCATTTCAATAAATATCATTCATTCACATTTAATATGTACTTAAATCGAGCATACTGTAACACCCTAAATTAGGGGTTGTTAAAAATTTAATTAATTTCCCATGTGTGCTTGAAGAAATAAATATTATGATTTTATTAAGCATGTTTTAGGGCCTAGTCATAACCCCGAACTAGGTCGGATTTAGAATTAAAAATTTTCTTTTTTAAGGATGTAAAAGAAGGGAGCTAGGAGATAGGGGTTAAGTAAAAATTTCAGGTGAAGCATGTCACGAAATAAGGCAGTAGCAAAGTGGTAGCCGAGTGCCACTTAAGAGCTGGAGGAGAGAATGGGCACAGGTCACAGGTTCGAGTGGCTGGAGGGGCATTTTGCGTTTTATTTTTATATGCGGTGATGGGCTTAAGTAAAGAGGGCTTTAAAGAATTTTTGGGTAAGGAATGGACATGAAAGTCGGATTGGGTGGAGTGGCTTGGGGCGCCACTTAAGGGTGTTGGCAAAAGGACTCGAGTTCGAGTCATGAGGGACGCAAGGAAGGTGTTTTATTTTTGGGCTTTCGGCGTTAAAGGAAAGAGGGCCAGGAAGAAGGCTTATAATTAAATGGTGAGGTTATTTGACATGAAAGTCAAATGGGAAAGATGGCAAGGGGCGTTGGAAGAGAGGGCTGGGGCATGAGGTTCCAGGTTCGAACCAAGGCAACTGTAGTGGGCATTTTTATTTTTGAAACCGGCGTGATTAGGAGAGGGAAGTGATGGGTTCTTTAAATGATAAGGATAAAGCTTATTTTTTTGCACTTAATCTGCTGGAAGAGAGTAGTATTAGTAATTTTATTTTCATTTAAATTGTTGAGAGTAGCTAGGAGATAATGTAAGATAATTTTGCTTTATTTTTGATAATTAAAAGCTGGAATTATCATCTAAAAGGGAGGTGATGGCCGGTTATAGGACTCCTTAGGGGAGGGCCATACACATTCGGGTTATCACTAAAGGGAGGGGCCGAATTTCTTAGAAAAATTCTTTTCTTTCTCTCCAAATTGCTGCTGCCGAATTCTCCCTTGTTGCATTGCCTAAATTGTTCAAAACTTCCAGCTTCTTTTTCTTCTACCAAGCCGAAACCACCACTACTTCCCCTACATCTCTTCTTTCTCTTTCTCTTGTTTCTTCTTAGCTGACTCTCCCCGCTAACTAAGTGCTTCCGATTTCAATAGTTTGGTAAGGGTAATCTTTTCTTGACCGATTTTGTGTAGTCACTTTACTACACTTCTTTCTTCATCTTAGTATTAAAACCCCGTTTTTATTCTTTGAAGGAGTCGAAAGCTAGTGACATCAATTAGGGTGCCAAATATTGGTGTGACGTGCTGAATCCATCATTAAGGTAAGGGGCTACACTCTCTTTTAGGAATTAAGATTATGGCCGAATGGCCTATGACTCTTAATGATGTACTTAAATCGATTGTAGGGGCTAATTAAGGCTTCGGGATTTGTTAGGAAATCAAATCCGTTCAAGGTAAGTGCCGCAAGAGCCCTTGGTATTTCTTTTGGTTTGGCTGAATGGTCCATAGCACTAACTTTGGTAATTGGCCGAATTTAGGGTCAAGATCTAGCACTAAAGATTGAAAACTTTGGGATCTAGGAATTTCGGTAGAAACAGGTGTGTGAAAACTCACTACACACTTTATTAGTTTACATGATTATGTTGTTGCCTATTTACCTTTTTGGTAGTGATTTGCTTATGGCTAGGCATGGATTCCGGGTAAGTCCCCTATTACGTGATCTTCGATATATGATTTTGCATGCCATCACATGATGTTAATTGCTATGCCTAAATACATGATATATGAAAATTGATATATAAGCATGTGATGGTGGGATTGATGAGAGGAGGGGATGATTTTATGGATCTGTCATGATGGTTTTGACCACAAGATGGGTTGGCCCCATCAGATTATTTGTGACCTATGGTCATCGATGGTTTTGACCACACCGATTGATAAATTGTGACTAAGTCCCGGTGGTTTGGTACCACCAGTGGTTTTGACCACACTTGATTATTTGTGACCTATAGTCATCGGTGGTTTTGACCACACGATGGGTTGGCCCATCATTTAATTTGTGACCCATGGTCATCAAGTGGTTTTGACCACACGGGTAGTTAAGGAGTATGGATGGATAGGTTGGGTTGCATGTTTGCATGTTCATTAATAAATTGTGTATGAGTGCATTTAGGGTGGGGATTTACACACCGAGTCTTGGTGACTCACCTCTTCCTTACCATTTTGCGAGATGAGTAGGTCGCAGAGATGGAGCGAGAGAGAGGACTCAAGGCGCCATGCTTATCATTGGATTTGAAATTACTTTGTTTTAGTTATTATTATTTATTTTCTAAGTCCTTTTATTTTGGGATTGTAATAAGGCCGCTATTATTATTTTGGATGTTTATTTTACTATTTTATTTTACTTATGTTATATTACAAATGGAATTTTATAAATATTAGTTAAACCTAGGTTAAAAGTAACTTTTCAAACTTAATAAACTTCTATGGGTTTTTAAAGATGTTACCATCTGGTAACAAAAATAAACCAAGTCCACTATAACTTTGAAGATTTTAAAATGCTACATGATCAAATGTTTTCAAAAGGGTTTATCAACCCAACTGTATTTATAAAAAGCCCAACTAAGTTTTCAAACACCGTTTCCATACCTTAGCCAAATTTTATCAAGTTTTCACCAAATTCTTAAAATGTTTCAAATTATTTTACTCCGTGACATACCGAGATCTGGTCGGGACTCATGGTAGGGTTTGGGGTGTTACATTTTGGTATCGAGCAGGTTCAAAACTTCATTTGTGGGGCCTACGGCCCAAAATGTTTTGCTTTTGTTAGTAGGCCTTATTGAAACATTTTGGAAAATTGTTTATGGTTTGAACAGCATGGCACCGAGTCTCCAAGCACCTATCCGCCTGTAAGTAATTCTATCCATTTTGTGAATATTTGATGAGGGGTAGAAGGGTAAATTGGGAGCGTAGACTATTAGAATAGAGATTGTTGAACCCTAGGGTTAGCATACCTCAACTATACATAAGATTTAATAATTACTTAAACAACCCTGTGAGTTGTCACTGAGCAAAGGATGTGCCAATCGTTATACGCATGTCTAGGATTGGATTCGATGGGGCACTGGTATTTAGCGATCCTCGTGACTCACCTCCTACTCACTTGAATCCTACAGTGCGTAATCTGGTTCATCCTAGGCGAGATGACATACTCACAGGCTAAACTCGATAACTAAAACCCGAAAGGGACTAGCCGTTTTGTTTTTGAAGTAACTAAAACCCTATTTTTTAAAAAAATGACCAAAATACCCCTGGCTTGAAAATTACCAAAATACCCTCCGTAAGAAAATTTCCAAATTGAAAATTTTCAAAATATCCTTCTTTTGTGAAATCAACTAGAACCAAATTTTGGAAATCTTTTTATGAAAAAAAAATTCTAAAATATCCCTAGAGGTAAAATTACAAAATTGCCCCTAATTAACAAAAAAATTACCAGAATAACCCTGATTTTCAAAATTTTGCAACATCACTATTTTGGAAAATGCAATTATCAAAAAGAACCCTCAAAGTTTTACAAATTTTGAAATATCCCTGATTTCTTAAAATTTTACAAATTCACCCCGATTTGTGAAAAATTACCGAAATACCCCTGAGGTCTAAAATTACTGAAATACCCCTAGATTTCAAAATTTTTCAAAATACCCCAGGAATTTAAGAGTTTCAAAATGCTTTTGACAAAATCATCCGAAAACTTTTATTTTTGAAAAATTTACAAAAATACCCTTGTAGGATAAATTACGAAAATACCCCTGGGTAGTGGAAAAGCAATCACAATGAAAACTGCAACGTCTCTTTGAATGAATGAATGGAAAACTGTGTGCATGTATGATTATGAAAGAACCACTCCTAAACTCTTATCATAAAATTCCTTCGCGGATAATCCAGTGAAACAAGTACTAATGCATAAAATTTTAAGCAGATAAACGCAATCGTTAGAATGAGTTCAAGAGGTCGTGGACGCCCGCCGCGTGGTGGTGGTAGGGTAGGATGACCTTGTCCGAGCCGACAAGGTCAGTCACGAAGTCCGAAAATGAGATGCCGGATCTGTCGTAAAAACGAGTTCCAAGATCGACGAGTGGTAATGATGTCGTATCTCAAGTCAGACACGGGTATTGGAATGGGTTCTTTCGAGGCAAGCGGTGTAGGAGCCCGTAAATCGTGGTTGAATGACTCGAGCTAACGGAGCGAAGTATTCGAGAGGAGTTTTAGAGGGTGGCGCCCGGTCATGACGAGTATTGGTTGGAATCCTTGAAAGGATCATGAGTGACTTGGATTTCACGGTGAGGAGAAGTTGAAGGGTATCATTTCTTTGCTTCAGGATGAGTCATATCGGTGGTGGCTCACTTTGTAAGGGATGGAGCGGTGGCAGAAAATCTCACCTGGGAATTCTTCAAGGATGCTTATCAGAAGAAATATATCGAAACTAGTTACATGGATGCACAGCGGAAGGCTTTCTTGAACCTGGTTCAAGGCAATAAGACAGTGGCAGAGTATGAGGCCGAGTTCCTCCGGTTGAGTAGATATGCTCGTGGTATTGTGGGTACCGAGCATGAGCGCTGTGTTAGATTTGAAGATGGCCTGAGAGATGAGTTAAGGATGATGATAGCTCCACAACAGGAATGAGAGTTCGCTGTACTTGTGGAGAAGTCTAAGGTTGCTGAAGGGGTAAGGCAGTCGGTCAGGTGGAACCAAGATCGGAATTGGAATAAGAGGAGCTCGGGACCTTCAAAGTTTTCTCGTAATTAGCAAAAGAGGACGAGGTTTGGTGGAGTGCGATCAAGTCGCTAGGTCATTCTTCTTGCTAATACTCAATGGCCGCCACGGTGTGCTCGGTATGGCAAGTCTCACAAGGGGAGTGTTGGAATGGTAGTCGGGGATGCTTCGAATGTGTGTCTATAGAGCATCGAGTTAGAGACTGTCCGAAGAAAGCAACTAGACTGAGATCTGAGGGTCAGGATCGCACCTAACGAAGGGATAACCAATGACCTTAGAGGGGTGGTAGTGCGAAGAGGAGGTAATGGTCTTGGCAGAGGTCGTGGGGCACCGAGGGAAATCTGGGTGGTACTGAGGCTAAACAACCTGGTTTGGTTTATGCCGCGAGGCGTCAAAAAGAGGGCGACGCACCGGACGTCATAACCGGTATGTTCTTGATCTTTGGTGTGCCTTATAATACCTTGATAGACATTGGCTCAACCCACTCGTACATTGCTAGTAGTGTAGTGGAAACTTTGCATCTAGACTCTGAGCTTGCTTTTAGGAAGATGACTGTATTAAGCCCCCTAGGTCACTCTGTAGAAATAAGTAGACTCTATAGGAACGTACCCCTAGAACTCCAAGGGGTCGTGTTCTTGGCAGACTTGATGGAACTACCGCTCCGGGAGTTCGACCTAACCCTCGGGATGGATTGGCTAGTAAAGATTAGGCTAGCCTGGATTGCGCAGCTAAATGCATGGTAGTAAAGACCGTAGAAGGTGATGAGGTGGTGATGATAGGTAAAAGGAGAGATTACCTATCTAATGTGGTCTCGGCATTAAAGGCAGAAAGGATGGTTAGGAAGGGTTATGAGGCTTATGTGGTGCATGTCTGTGCCTTGGAAGCTAAGGATGTTGCTGTGGGGGATGTCCGGACTGTACGGGATTATGTTGATGTGTTTCCAGAAGAACTTTTGGGTCTACCTCCGGACCGTGAGGTTAAATTTGGGATAGATCTGTTACCCGGAATCGCGCCAATATCTATAGCTCCGTATCGGATGGCACCAAAAGAATTGGTAAAGTTGAAGGCGCAGATTCAGGAACTGTTGGATAGAGGGTTCATCCGACCAAGTGTATCACTGTGGGGAGCTCCAGTACTGTTTGTTAAGAAAAAAGATGGGACAATGAGGATGTGTATAGACTATCGGCAGTTGAACAAGTTGACAATAAAGAACCGGTATCCTCTGCCGAGGATTGATGATCTGTTCGATCAACTGAAAGGGGCATCGGTGTTCTCTAAGATTGACCTGAGGTCAGGGTACCATCAGCTTAAGGTGAAGGAGGCTGATGTCCACAAGATGGCATTCCATACTCGGTATGGACACTACGAGTTCCTGGTAATGCCTTTTGGTTTGACGAATGCACCGGCAGCATTTATGGACATGATGAACTGGGTTTTCCAACCCTATCTGGATCGGTTCGTCGTAGTCTTCATAGACGACATTTTGGTGTACTAGAAGTTTGAGGAGGAGCATGACGCACATCTTCGTGTGGTTCTACAAGTTCTAAGGGAGAAACAGCTGTACGCTAAGTTCAGCAAATATGAGTTCTGGCTCAAGGAGGTAACTTTTCTAGGGCATGTTGTTTCAGCTGAGGGCATCAGGGTGGATCCCCGTAAGATTGAGGCGGTGTTGGAGTGGAAGCCACCAAAGTCGGTTATGAAAATTTGGAGTTTTCTTGGGTTGGCCGGATATTATAGGAGATTTGTGGAAAACATCTCCTTAATCGTAGCACCGTTGACTAAGTTATTGAGAAAAGGAGTTCCGTTTGTATGGGCTGAGAAGCAGCAAGAGAGTTTTGATAGGCTGAAGAGGATTCTGACAGAAGCACCAGTTTTAATTCAGCCTGAGGCCGAGAAGGAGTTCACTGTATATTACGATGCATCACATACTGGTTTAGGGTGTGTATTGATGCAAAAAGGGAAGGTGGTCGCTTGTGCATCACGGTAGTTGAGGCCTCACGAAGCCAACTATCCGACACATGACTTGGAATTGGCTGCTGTGGTGTTCGCCTTGAAGATTTGGAGGCACTACCTGTACGGGGAGAAGTCAGTGGTGTACACCAATCATAAAAGTCTGAAGTACCTCCTGACTCAGAAAGATTTAAATCGAGGCGCGGAGGTGGATTGAGTTGTTGAAGGACTCGATTGCTCAATCGAATACCATCCGGGAAGGCTAATGTGGTGGTGATGCATTGAGCCGAAGGTGGTGGCGGATTTCTGAGCTATGTTTGCTCACCTAAGTCTCTATGAGGATGGGAGCCTTTTGGCAGAATTGCAAGTGAAGCCATCATGGATTAATGAGGTCAAGGAAAGGCAGATGACTGATGAAGCTTTGAATACTCGAAGGTTGCAAGTACAGAATGGTGAGGCCGAAGGTTTTAGCTTGGGCAATGATAGAGTGTTGTACTTTCAGGGGAGAATGTGCATGCCTAAGGATGATGAGTTGAGGCAGCGAATCTTTAAAGAAGCTCATAACAGTGCGTACGCTATGCACCCAGGAAGCAGCAAGATGCATCGGGATTTAAGGGAGCAGTTTTGGTGGCCGGGTCTTAAGCGGGAAATAACCGAGTTAGTGGGCAAGTGTCTGACATGCCAGCAAGTGAAGGCTGAGCATCAATTGCCACCGGGGCTGTTACAACCGGTAAAGATCCCACAATAGAAGTGAGAGGAGATTACTATGGATTTTGTAAGTGGGCTTCCCCTTACGCCCAGTAAGAAAGATGCAGTTTGGGTGGTAGTAGACCGGTTGACTAAGTCGGCTCATTTCATACCGGTAAGGGTTGACTACTCGCTTCAGAGATTAGCCAAGTTGTACATCGCAGAGATAGTACGGTTGCATGGGGTACCTATGTCCATTATCTCGGATCGGGATCCTCGGTTCACGTCAAGATTTTGGAAGGCCTTACATCAAGAGTTAGGCACTAAGTTGAATTTTAGCATGACTTTTCACCCACAGTCTGATGGACAATCTGAGAGGGTTATCTAAGTGTTGGAAGACATGTTGAGGGGCTGTGTTTTGGATTTCTGTGGTAGTTGGGAGGAGTACCTACCTTTGGCAGAGTTCGCTTATAACAATAGTTATCAAGCGATCATTCGGATGGCACCGTATAAGGCGCTGTATGGTCGAAAATGCCGTACTCCAACATGTTGGACGGAACTAGGAGAACGTCGAATGTTGGGTCTAGAGTTAGTGGCAGAGACGGAGGATAAGGTTAAAGTAATTCGGGCTCGTCTGAAGGAGGCATCGGATAGGCAGAAATCCTACGCCGATCTTAAGCACAGAGAGGTTGAGTATGCAGTGGGTGATAAGGTCTTCTTGAAGGTATCACCTTGGAAGAAGGTGCTAAGGTTTGGTCGAAAGGGCAAGCTAAGCCCTAGATTCATCGGACCGTATACAGTGCTGAAACGCGTGGGACCGGTAGCTTACCAACTTGAGATGCCAGCAGAATTGAGCCAGATCCACGATGTCTTTCATGTTTCGATGCTGAGGCGCTATCGATCAGATCCTTCACACATTGTGCCAGTAGCGAAAATTGAGGTGAGCCCGGACTTGTCTTTCGAGGAGGAGCCAGTACAAATCTTAGATCGAGATGTCAAAGTTCTACGTAGGAAGTCAGTGCCTTTGGTGAAGGTGTTATGGCAGAATCATGGTACGGAGGAGGCCACATGGGAACCCGAGGATGTGATGCGTAGCAATACCCCAACTCTTGATCCGAGGTAATTTGAGGTCAAAATTCTTTTTAAGGGGGGTAGAACTATAACACCCTAAATTAGGGGTTGTTAAAAATTTAATTAATTTCCCATGTGTGCTTGAAGAAATAAATATTATGATTTTATTAAGCATGTTTTAGGGCCTAGTCATAACCCCGAACTAGGTCGGATTTAGAATTAAAAATTTTCTTTTTTAAGGATGTAAAAGAAGGGAGCTAGGAGATAGGGGTTAAGTAAAAATTTCAAGTGAAGCATGTCATGAAATAAGGCAGTAGGAAAGTGGTAGTCGAGCGCCACTTAAGAGCTGGAGGAGAGAATGGGCACAGGTCACAGGTTCGAGTGGCTGGAGGGGCATTTTGCATTTTATTTTTATATGCGGTGATGGGCTTAAGTAAAGAGGGCTTTAAAGAATTTTTGGGTAAGGAATGGACATGAAAGTCGGATTGGGTGGAGTGGCTTGGGGCGCCACTTAAGGGTGTTGGCAAAAGGACTCGAGTTCGAGCATGAGGGACGCAAGAAAGGTGTTTTATTTTTGGGCTTTTGGCGTTAAAGGAAAGAGGGCCAGGAAGAAGGCTTATAATTAAATGGTGAGGTTATTTGACATGAAAGTCAAATGGGAAAGATGGCAAGGGGTGTTGGAAGAGAGGGCTGGGGCATGAGGTTCCAGGTTCGAACCAAGGCAACTCTGGTGGGCATTTTTAATTTTGAAACCGGAGTGATTGGGAGAGGGAAGTGATGGCTTAATTTTGGGTTCTTTAAATGATAAGGATAAAGCTTATTTTTTTGCACTTAATCGGCTGGAAGAGAGTAGTATTAGTAATTTTATTTTCATTTAAATTGTTGAGAGTAGCTAGGAGATAATGTAAGATAATTTTGCTTTATTTTGATAATTAAAAGTTGGAATTATCATCTAAAAGGGAGGTGATGGTGGTTATAGGACTCCTTAGGGAGGCCATACACATTTAGGTTATCACTAAAGGAGGGCCAAATTTCTTAGAAATATTCTTTTCTTTCTCTCCAAATTGTCTTTTGAATTCTCCTTGTTGCATTGCCTAAATTGTTCAAAACTTCCAGCTTCTTTTTCTTCTACCAAGCCGAAACCACCACTACTTCCCCTACATCTCTTCTTTCTCTTTCTCTTATTTCTTCTTAGCTGAATCTCCCCCTAACTAAGTGCTGCCGATTTCAATAGTTTGGTAAGGGTAATCTTTTCTTGACCGATTTTGTGTAGTCACTTTACTACACTTCTTTCTTTATCTTAGTATTAAAACCCCGTTTTTGTTCTTTGAAGGAGCCAAAAGCTAGTGACATCAATTAGGGTGCCGAATATTGGTGTGACTTGCCGAATCCATCATTAAGGTAAGGGGCTACACTCTCTTTTAGGAATTAAGATTATGGCCGAATGGCCTATGACTCTTAATGATGTACTTAAATCGATTGTAGGGGCTAATTAAGGCTTCGGGATTTGTTAGGAAATCAAATCCGTTCAAGGTAAGTGCCGCAAGAGCCCTTGGTATTTCTTTTGGTTTGGCCGAATGGTCCATAGCACTAACTTTGGTAATTGGCTGAATTTAGGGTCAAGATCTAGCACTAAATATTAAAAACTTCGGGATCTAGGAATTTCGGTAGAAACAAGTGTGTGAAAACTCACTACACACTTTATTAGTTTACATGATTATGTTGTTGCCTATTTACCTTTTTGGTAGTGATTTGCTTATGGCTAGGCATGGATTCCGGGTAAGTCCCCTATTACGTGATCTTCGATATATGATTTTGCATGCCATCACATGATGTTAATTGCTATGCCTAAATACATGATATATGAAAATTGATATATAAGCATGTGATGGTGGGATTGATGAGAGGAGGGGGATGATTTTATGGACTGTCACCAGTGGTTTTGACCACAAGATGGGTTGGCCCCATCAGATTATTTGTGACCTATGGTCATCAGTGGTTTTGACCACACCGATTGATAAATTGCAACTAAGTCCCAGTGGTTTGGTACCACCAGTGGTTTTGACCACACTTGATTATTTGTGACCTATGGTCATCAGTGGTTTTGACCACATGATGGGTTGGCCCCATCATTTAATTTGTGACCCATGGTCATCAGTGGTTTTGACCACACGGGGTAGTTAAGGAGTATGGATGGATAGGTTGGGTTGCATGTTTGCATGTTCATTAATAAATTGTGTATGAGTGCATTTTCGAATGGGGGATTTACACACTGAGTCTTGGTGACTCACCCTTCCTTACCATTTTGAGATGAGTAGGTCGCGGAGATGAAGCCGAGAGGACTCGAGGTGACCATGCTTATCGTTGGATTTGAAATTACTTTGTTTTAGTTATTATTATTTATTTTCTAAGTCCTTTTTATTTTGGGATTGTAATAAGGCTACTATTATTATTTTGGATGTTTATTTTCTGTTTTATTTTACTTATGTTATATTACAAATGGAATTTTATAAATATTAGTTGAACGGTTAAAAGTAACTTTTCAAACTTAATAAACTTCTACGAGTTTTTAAAGATGTTACCATCGGGTAACAAAATAAACCAAGTCCACTATAACTTTGACGATTTTAAAATGCTACATGATCAAATGTTTTCAAAGGGTTTATCAACCCAATGTATTTATAAAAAGCCCAACTAAGTTTTCAAACACCGTTTCCATACCTTAGCAAATTTTATCAAGTTTTCACCAAATTCTTAAAATGTTTCAAATTATTTTACTCCGTGACATACCAGATCCGGTCAGGACTCATGGGCCGGGTTTGGGGTGTTACACATACAAAGCTTCAATCATGCATTCAGGACTAAATTGGTAACATATAAAAATTTTGGAAACTTATAAAAATTTCAACATTTCAAGTATCACACGCCCGTGTTAAAAGGTTGTGTGCCTCACACAACTAGTAGACACACCTGTCTTAGACCGTGTGAAAATAGGGCATACATACTGACTTGTGTCACAAGGCCGAGGACACGCCGTGTGCCAAGCTGTGTGAAAACTGAAGAGTATATTGACTTGGGTCACATGGCCAACCACACACCCGTGTGTTTAGCCCATGTGCTCTTCAAAATGGCCACACACGCCCGTGTATCAGGCCGTGCCAAAACTGTAGGGTATACTAACTTATCAACACGGCCAAGCCACAAGCCCGTGCACTAGGCCATGTGCCATTTAGGGGGTATATTGACTTGTACCACAAGGCCGGTCACACGCCTGTGTGTGAGGCTGTGTGGAGCATACTGACTTCAATTTCATTTCAATACCAGGACACACGGTCATGTACTTAACCATGTGTCCCACACGGTTGAGACACATGCCCGTGTCTCTACCCGTGTGGACAAAAATAGGCTATTTGCAAAGCCATTTTGCCACCCTATTTCCTCAAGCTTATACAAGCATTAATGATCAAATTTTATAACCCAATTTGCAATCATTCCATAACATTTCATACACATAATATACCAATTCAACTTGATATTCAATTACCTAATTAGTACCATGCATATTCATTCATATATCAACTACATATCAAGACTTCACTTACACATTTTCATTCCATCCATTCCTTACTAAATCATACCATAATTGAACACTTAAACTCAACCAAAACATAGTACCAAAATAAGCCAAATCACATGGCTTAACTTATACACAAAAACATACCAAAACCATGATATCAAGTAACATAACTAACATCTTTTAAACTAGCCTATACATGCCATATTTACAATTATCCACAAGTTCAAAAGTACCAATTGAAAATTGGATAGTGTGATGTGCAACTCCGACTTGTCCAAAACGAGCGAGCTAACGAACCTCTATAAAACATAGAAAAAGAAATAGAGTAAGCTTTATAGCTTAGTAAGCCCGTATAATTTAGAATTAAACTTACCATTTATGCATAATCAACACAAATAACTAAAGTACACTCCATACAATTTCCAAATGCCTAACACAAGCATTCATACATAGGTTAGACATGTTAATACATGAAACCATCCATTATTACAATTCAATAATCAATATAACTAGCATTCAACATTTTATTCTCAATCATATAACTAATAATCCATTCAATAACATTACTCATTCGTAACAGAATACTCGGGTGATATATAATACTAATTCATCAATTCATTATCATTTCTACACTTTTGACCCATGATCGATAAGCTCCTCCTAAGCTAATGAATAGCAAGCTCTATTGATCTGAAACGGTAAGCTTTATCGAGCTAAATAGTAAGCTCATACTAGCTAAAACGATAAGCTCCAATGACCTAAAAAAGTAAACTCTTACGAGCTGATACATATCGGTAAGCTCATATGAGCTGTGGTGAGTCCGCAACAAATGCAAGAGCTCGACCAAAATGGTAACCCTAGTGACATGTCACTTGTATCCTACGAATTCATACGGTTCAAACGGGGCTCGGTAACAAATAGATTATATCAAAGCATTCATATTTCAAATATACTAATTACTCAATTATACATTCATTTCAAATATTTACAATATATAAAAGTTCGGTTCTAATTATACAAACTTACCTCGTATTGCTTGGATAAAAACTATCGACTATTCGTCGAATCTTTCCTTTTCCCCGATCTAAACTCGATCTCAACTTATCTTGATCTATATATTATCAAATTCAGTACATTCAGCATAAATCTATTTAATTTAATCCATAATTCATATTTTGGAAAATTTATACATTTGCCCCTATACTTTTTAATTTTTACCATTTAGTCCTTATCACATAAAATTGAAAATTCATGCAATTTAATACCAACCCATACCTAGTTAAATTTACCACCTATCACTAGCAACCTATAACTTTCATTATTTCACACTTTTAACCACCACATTTTACAATTTCACAATTTAATCCCTTTTTGACATTTTTGTAAAAAAATTACTTTACAAAACATTAAAATCTATCATCAAATTTTCATATTTCATTATCAAACATCTAAAAACTCAAATAAATTGAACTTCATAAAATCATGAACAAATTCCAAAATTAAGGCACGGGCTAGCTAGAATACAAAGCAACGATCTCAAAAATGTAGAAATCATTAAAAATAGAGTAAAAATTGTACCTTAATCAAGCCAAAGGTGTGCTGAACCCTATTATCTCTTCTTTGGATTCTTTTTCTTTTTTTAATCGGTTATGAAGAAGAAAATTATGATAATATGGCTTTTATTTTATTAAATCTTTACTTATTTAACATTTTACCATATTAACCTTAATATAAAACCATTTAAAATCATGATATTATGCCCATTAATGTCCATTCAATTTAATTATGGTCTAATTACAACATAAGGACTTCTCATGTAATAATTCATAGCAATTAAACACTTTTAACAAATAGATTGCAACTTTTACGCATTACGCAATTTAGTCCTTTTTACCGAATTAAGCATTTAAACGGTAAAATTTCTTTACGAACCACATAATAATTATATCATGTTTTAAATAGTAATAAAATAATAAAATAAATATTTTAACCTTGGATTTGTGGTCCCGAAACCACTGTTCTGATTTGACTCAAAAACATGCTATTACAATTGGGTTGTTTTGAACAATATATATTGTGTTTTGTTGTAGGAGGTTACTGGTCTCTAAAGTTTTCTTAATTTTTACCCAAAACCCTTGCCCACCAAGTGTTTGTTAAAATTCCCCAAATAAATTTTTTTTTAAGTCTTAGTGGTTCTACGTGTCTAAATAGATACAATGGCTCCTAAAAAAAGGCCTAGAACCAGTGTATCCTCTTCCTAACAACCTAGTGGGCTTAGATCCTCATTTAACATATGTTTTCATAATGATGCTTCACGTACACATTTTGATCAAAATTTTGAATTTAAGTGAGTTTGGGAGTCGAGGGTAGTCGATATAGCCATGTTAGAAGGGATTAATTTTGCCTATCTATCTGTTTTGCAAAATTGGAGTTGGATGGATTTTGTTAAAATTTTCTCGCCAACTTATTACAATATTGTTCGATCTTTCTTTTCAATTTTCAAACTTAAACATGATGAGTTTGGCGAAATTGTTCTAGCCATCACCTCCTTTCTAATGAATACCCCTATTCATCTCTCCTTAGAAGAGTTTGATGGTTTACTTTATTTGCTTCCTAGAGGTGACCCCTATGAAAAAGGCCTTTTTAATCCTGCTCCTTTTATTCAATCTCAGCCAGTTATCGAACTAAACCCTCACGACTGTAATAGCTCGACTTACGGCCTAGTTGGAATAGTGGTGCAAAACCATAAATCTGAAGTAGAAATATGTGTTTAAATGATTTTATAAGGCTTTATGAGGTATTTGATTGATTGTGTGAAAATTTCATTGAGGAATTTTATTAATTTGAGAATAAATTATCCATTAGGACTAAATTGTAAGGATTAGAAAATATGAGATTCTAGAAGGTTTAAGTATGAAATAGAATTATAAAAATTATTAAAAGTCCTTATTTAGCAATTAGACCATTATATGTTGAGATGGACAAAAATGGAATTAGGAAGGAAAAATCTTAAGAAATAATCATTAAGGGCATTTTTGTCATTTGGTAAATAAAAGATTAAAAAGGGAAAAAGAAGTCAAAAATGGTGTCCATCTTCCTCCCTAGGTGTCGAAATTTGGAGAGAAGCCATATCTAGGGTTTTTCCTATTTTCAAGCTCAAAGTAAGTGCATCTTAGTCCCGTTTTTTATGTTTTTCGTATTTTTGAGATCCTCATAGCTCGTTTTAGCTATTTCTAGCTAAATTTTGAGTTAGGAATTATGTTCAAAAATTTAACCATGTATGACATGCATGTATTTTGATGTTTTATGGAATATTATGAAAGTTTGATGTAGGATAAACATATTTTCCTAAGTGATTTTCATGAAAAATCCATGTAAGGACCAAATTGAAAAAGTTATGAAAATGGTCATAAATGAGTAAAATAGTGGAAATTGAATGTTGCTATAGTTGAGAATATGATTCGGCTAGGCTTGAAATGCAAGAAAGTTGAATAAAAATCATTTTACAAGCCTAGGGGCAAAAGTGTAATTTTGAGAAAGTTTAGGGGCAAAAAATATAATATTTGCCACAGTATGATTTATGAGTCAATTTAGTCAATGTAAGTATTAAATAAGTTAAATTGTTATTATAGATCAAGTAACACAAAACCCGAATCGAAACCGAGGCAAAAATAATGTTGAGGACTAAATTGCACAACTCTACACATTTTGAGAACCGATGTAAGTTTGTATGAATTTAAAGCTACAAACTACTTTTACAATTAAATTACTTACTGTGTTGTACAATGTACATTATTTTCATGAAGTTGATTGACAATGCCTAATAAAAAAATCAATGAGAATAAGTAAGTGAAAGACCCAGTTGAAGATTTGGAATGACGAGGATACTTATGTCATAACATGAGACAAGGAAAGCCCGTGTAAGACCATGTCTAGGACATGGAATCGGCATCAAGGAATGTAGGTCTCGTATAAGACCATGTCTGGTACATGGCATCAATATCGAGTAAAGCAAAGATATCATGTAAGTCCATGTCAAGACATGGCATTGATAAGTTACTATAAGACAAGGGTCACATGTAAGTCCACACCAAGGCATGGCATTGGTGAGTTCATAAGGCAAGGATACCACTTAAGACCATGTCAAGACATGGAAATGGTAAGTTTCAAAGGAAACATATAAGGAAGATCTCGTATAAGACCATGTCTGGACCATGGCATCAACATCAAGCTAAGGAATCCCGTGTAAGACCATATCTAGGATATGGCATTGGTATCATAAGGCGATCCCATGTAATACCATATCTAGGATATGTCATTGGCATCGAGATGCATGTTTGACGAGATTGAGTATCCTCTAACATTCCGAGTAATTCAATGGGCAAAAGAGACAAGTATGAAAGAAGTAACAAGAAAGATAAGTAAGTAAAATATTACGAGTTAAGTTATTCAAGGATGATAAAGAATTCTACCTAAGTTAAGGAAGATGATGATTTGATGTTCATGTTGTATTTGCAAAAGTGCTAATCTATGTGATTAAGTGATACACGTACCCTAATTTAACTACAAGTATGAAATTATAATGTGGTAAATGATGAGAAAGTGTAAGAAAGAGTAAGTAAGTTCAAGCACTTGAGATTTATGTTGCTTTAGGCTTATGAGGGATGAGTTTAATTATAAGCTATATATATTGTTTTGTTAAATCCTCATGCAAACTTACTAAGCTATATGCTGACCTCTCTCATTCCATTTTTCCATGTAGGTTCGCCAAGTTAGCTCAGGGATCACAGACGTCGGAGCTCGAATCATACTATCATCCACTAATTTGGTATGGTGAAGTTATTTAATTTTGAGTATGGCATGTATAGGAATTTGATCATTTTGGTCATGTCATATTATGAGCTAAAGGCTTGGTTATTAAGATTATGCATTCTTTTGTATATGGCCATTAGAAATTGGTCAATATTTGTTAAATTATATACCCTTTCATGATGATAAGGTTATGCATTTAAGTTTATGCAATGGATGAAATAATTGAGTTGTTTGAAAAAGTATAAGTATGTTTATATTTCAGGGTGGCAATTGGCTAGGAAAATAGCCTTATAATTGTCCACACGGGTAGACACACAGGGGTGTGTCTATGCCGTGTGTGACACACGATCAGCCCCATGGGCGTGTTGATAGATCGTGTGTCCCCTACATTAATTTTGCGAAAATACGATTCATCACACAGGCCAGCACACGGGCGTATGCCATGGCTGTGTGCTATTAAGAGTATGTCGACGTCATAAATAGAGAGTTCCACGGGTAAAAGACACGGGAGTGTCAAGGCCGTGTGAAGGACATGGGCTAAAGATATGGGCGTGTGCTCAACCATGTGAAATAAGTCAATGTCGAACACGGGCAAGTCTTAGAAGCACACGGGCGTGTCCCTTGGACAACACGGGCTTATGGCCCCTGTTTAGGTAAAAATTTCAAGGAGTACCAAAGTTTCTGGATGAATCCTTAAACCTTCCGGATGTACGTTTAAAGCCTCGAAGGCCTATGAAAAGTAAGTTATTAGTAATAAAGAAAAGTTTTAAGATGGAAAGAAATTTTATAGCCGATAATACATGTTTAAGTAAAGACAAGTACGGTAATGCCTCATATCCTGTCCTGGCATCGGACACAGGTAAGGGTTGTTACATTTAATGGTATTAGAGCTATGGTTTAACCAATTCTAAGACTAACGTAGCGTAAGTATGAGTCTAGCTATACATGCCATACATAAAAGTATTTATATATTAATAGTGTGACAACTCTTGACGACTTAAATTGTAATTTATATAGTAAATGGAACCCGAAAGAGCTGTGGCAGACGATGTAAAAAGTAATGCACCAGCTCCAGCTGAAGGGACGGTGCCAAATGAAAATGAGAATAGACCCACGATAGTAAGTCAAAGAGGAGGAGAAGAGGGTAAGGAAGCTTTTCTCCACATGATGAATGCTTGGTATACGGAGTTCGTTCGCATGAACCCAAATGCTCCACGCCCTCCTCCCCACCTATTCCTCAGCCTACCCCTGTAGTCCCTCAAGTGGTAGAAGTAGTAAGAAGAGAAAAGCCTTCGGTTGATAAAATTTGGAAGCAAGGAGCTGAAGAATTTCGGGCTAGTAAAGATGACGATTCGGAAAGGGTAGAGTTTTAGCTTGAAAATACCATCAGGATATTTAACGAGTTGTCATGCACACTCGAAGAGTGCATGAAGTGTGTAGTTTCTCTCTTAAGAGATTCTGCATATCAATGGTGGAATACCCTTGCGTCAGTTGTACCAAGGGAAAGGGTCACATAGGAGTTTTTCCAAGAAGAATTCAAGAAGAAGTATATTAGTTAGAGATTCATCGATCAGAAAAAGAAGGAATTCTTGGAACTGAAACAAGGTAAAATGTCAGTAACAGAGTATGAGCGTGAGTTTGTAAGGCTCAATAAATACGCCTGAGAGTGTGTATCCACTGAAGCTATCATGTGCAAGAGATTTGAAGATGGACTAAACGAAGACATTAAATTGTTTATTGTTGTACTAGAATTGAAAGAATTTGTTGTATTGGTGGATCGGACTTGTAAAGCCGAAGAATTAGTAAAAGAGAAAAGAAAAGTTGAAATTGAGTCTTGTGACTTAAGAAAGAGACAGTGGAGTAAGACATTCCAGTCTTTGTCCAAGAAGTCAAGAAATTTCTCTACCCGATCAGCTACTTCAACCGGGTTTTTAAGCAAAGGCAAGAGTAAATAGTATTCAGGGAATAAGGCTTAGACTACTTCAGTCGCTAGTGTCGGGAATGTCTGATCTAATAGAACAGAATGCCCACATTATGACAGATGACACCCTGGTGAGTGCCGAGCACATGAGAGTGCTTGTTTTAAATGCGGTTCCCAAGATCACTTCATCAGAGAAAGCCCGAAATGGTTGAGAAAGACAAAGTTCAGAGTGCAAGAGTAGGAAGCACTAATAGAGGAAGACCACAAAGGAACCTAGAAAGTGGGGCGAGTAGTAAGGGTACACCCGAGAGCAGGCTGCAAGATCCGAAGGTAGAACGCCTACAAGGACTTATGCCATTGGCACTCGCAAAGATGCATCATCTCCCGATGTAATTACGAGTACATTTTCTCTTCATGATACTAATGTTGTTACTTTAACTGATCCGGGTTCTACCCATTCATACATTTGCATGAAATTAGTATAAAAAATGAATATGCTCGTAGAGCCTACTGAGTTTGTGATAAAAGTTTCTAATCCTTTAGTCAAAAGTGTATTAGTTGATAATGAAACACCCACACTCAGCCCACGAGCCTGGACCGGATCTGGTATGGTCCTCGATGTAAACCAGGTCAAAATTCTTCAATTACTTTGAAAACTGTGTGTTTTGAAGATAGTTTGTTTGTGGGTTGGGCTCAAGTTGAAAACAAGTTTATTTTTATATTGGAAACCCATTTATTTCAGGTGACAAAACATTTAAAGTTTATTTTAAATTAAATTGACTTAATCTTTAAATAACATAAATTCGTAACATAGTAATTAAAACAACAATAAAATCATCACTATGGCCTTATTACATAAAACAAACCCAAAATAAAATTTGTAGAGTACTTAAATAAAATAAAATGTCCAAATTAAATAAAACTTTAAGCTGAGCATGGCCACCACAAGTTCTGCCGTCCCGGTCCATCACTGTTCATCACCTGAAACATGTTCCCACAATGGGGTAAGTCAACAGACTCAATGTGTAACCAACACTAAAATTTAATAGATTTAGGCATACCATACATATCATGTTCACATAATAATTCAAGATAATGATGCAATTCTGAACCCAAACCTAGATGCCATCCGCTACACATCCCCGTACCAACCTGCACACCGTGGGGACTACTAAGTAAACCCTCCATCCGCTACACACCATCGAAGGCGATCATTGCGATCAACATGCTCATCGCCCATATAAAAATTCATGGCATAGCCACAGATTAAATAATTGTGTCATGAGACACCATATTCGAGATATTGTAACCGAAGTTACCACATTGGATAATGTGATCAAGTCATCACATTCGGATAGTGAGACCGTAGTCACCACTTTCACTTCCCCTTTTTCATATAACCCGAATGCCCCATATTATTCATATCATGCATATCATACTTAAATCCACATTTAAGTTACTTTTCACATGTTAAATATAACATATTTCGTAATCCTAGTAGGAGTAGGAAACGTGCACAGTACTTTGTACCGTAACACGGTACCTTAGCCATATTCACATTCTTATAAACATGCACATATTAAATATTGCCATAAACATATTAAAATTAGTGTGGAATACACACCGATATTAATGCTTTCACGAAAACCCAAAACTCGATCTAACGCTTTTAGATCCATTAACTCCTATATTCGCCAATCATTTGAACATATTAATAAACCTATTAAACTTTAAAACTAAATCCTAAAGGAGAAACCCTTATTTTGTTTGTCGATTTGACTATAGTCAAATCCCAAAACTTCGCAGAGTTCTCCCTTGCAATCGGCTAGGCACTAAAATCACTTAACTAATTAGTTTGACTTTTAAGCAAAATAAGAAATAGATCTTCATACCAAAATAAGCCTTGGCAAGAATATTCATGTACACTTACCTTAGGGATCTAAATCCAAATTGCTAATTCCCTTTGGTATTTGTCGAAATTACCTATAGACTCATGTTAGATCTAATCTAACATTAAATCATAATAATATAGCTTATGGCCGAATGGTATTCATAACTTACCTTAGATCCTTGAATTCCGAAAGATTCTTCTTTGTAGTCGACAGCACCTAATTCCCGAAACTACCTTTAAGTAGTCGGCCATAGACATTAATAGAGTTAGAGTCCTAATTTTGGCCTAAGAAAAAGAAATAAGATGATAACTTATAGATCCTTACCCCTTTATACACAAGTCGACAACCTCCCTTGCTTGAAGGCCTAAAGAAATCGGCTAGGAAGACTGAATAGTTGTCACAGATTTTGGCTTTTGGACTTATTAGAGTAATCAGCTAGGGGTTGTCTTTGAGGTTTCGGCTTTTGATGAATTGAAACAAAGAAGAAGAAGAATAGGGATGGAGGATTCGGCAATGGTGAGTCTTTGAGAGGGAGCTTGCGGTTTTGTCAACAAAAGAAAATAGAGAAGATGACAAAGGAATTTCGGCAGAGACTTTCAAAAGAAAAGAATAAGAACCAAATGGCCTTTATTCCTTTTTGGCCAAAAATACTACACTTAGTTCCTCCTATTTGGCCAACTCTCCTTATTTTGATAAAGTTTATCTTTTATTGATCACCTTAATTAATTTCATCAATAATCCACTTAAAAAAAATCTAATATTAAATCTATTATTTATCCCCTATTTAGCCGAAATTTGAAGAGAATAAAACTCCTCTTTTAAGAGCCTTAATGCCGTCCACCTCTCTACTTCTGGAAGCAAAAATAAAACTTCTTTTATTTGCTTCTTATGTGACTCGAACTTAGGCCCAATTCCCTTATATGTGGTGCCATTTCCAGAGGCCCTAAGTGGCATCTCCAGGCCACTTTTCCAAGCCTGATTGTGTGTCAAACTTCTTCTATTAATTATCTTAAGGCCACCTTGCCTTAGTTTCCTCTTTTTAAACTTAACATTTCCATACATTTCTAGGTTTCCAAAATGTTCATTTTCCTCTTAAGTTTAACTCTTTTAACATTTCCAAGTTTCCAAAACATTCAGTTTTTCACCTCTTTTGAAACTTAACATTTCTAAATCATTTCTTACATTTCCAAGTTTCCAAAAATGTTCATAATACATTCATAACACATAAGACAGGTCATTTCGTATAATTAAATCAAAAATGCATAGGCCCTTTTCAGGATGTTACAGATAAAGTATGCAAAGATTGCCCATTGATGATTAGGGGTCGTTATTTTAAGGCTAATCTCATGCTATTGCCATTTTATGAATTCGACATTATTCTTGGTATGGACTGGTTAACTGCTCATGATGTGATAGTGAATTGTGGGAAGAAATATATTTAGTTGAGATGTGAAAATGGGGATACTCTTTATGTTGAATCAGATGAACAGGAAAGATCGCCTATAGTGATTTCTCATATGTCGGCTCAGAGGTATGTAAAAAAAGGGTATGAGGCGTATCTTGACTTTGTGATGAATGCCAAAGAAACCGAGTTAAAGATTGAATCAGTACCAATAGTATCTGAGCACTCAGATGTTTTTCCCGAGGAATTTCCAAGATTGCCTCCGGTTAGAGAGGTTGAATTTGGCATCAAGTTAGCTCCCGGTACTGTACCGATATCAATTGCTCGTTATAGAATGGCTTCAACAGAGTTGAAGGAATTGAAGGCACAGCTACAAGAATTGACGGACAAAGGTTTTGCTAGACCAAGTTGTTCTCCATGGGGTGCTCCGATATTATTTGTGAATAAGAAAGATGGCTCCATGAGATTGTGCATAGATTACAGGCAGCTTAATAAGGTAACTGTGAAAAATAAGTACCCATTACCGAGGATCAATAATTTGTTTGATCAATTTAAGGGAGCCACTATGTTCTCTAGGGTAGACTTGATGTCGGGATACTAGCAGTTGAGAATAAAAGACTCAGATGTGCCAAAGACTACATTTCGGACAAGGTATGGGCACTATGAATTTTTAGTCATGCCTTTTGGTTTAACTAACACTCCGGTGGTGTTTATGGATCTAATGAACTGCATCCTTCGACCATACCTAGATAAGTTTGTGGTTGCCTTTATTGATGATTTATTGATATATTCCCGAGATGAGCCTGAGCATGCCGAGCACTTAAGGACAATGTTACAGATTTTAAGAGATAATCAGTTATACGCCAAGTTCAGCAAAAGTGAGTTTTGGCTTAAGGAAGTTGGATTCTTAGGGCATATTATTTCAGGAGATGAAGTCCGAGTTGACCCAAGTAAGATCTCAGACATCGTTGATTGGAAACCCCTGAAAAATGTAATTGAAGTTAAAAGTTTTCTGGGCTTAGTTGGCTACTATAGGCGGTTCATCAAGGGGTTTTCTATGATAGCGACTCCAATGACGAAACTTTTACAGAAAAATGTAAAGTTTGAATGGACAGAAAAGTGCCAACAAAGTTTTGAGAAATTAAAGGCAATGTTGACAGAGGCTCCAGATCTAGTACAACCTAAGTCGAGAAAAGAATTTGTGATCTACAGCGATGCATCCTTAAAAGATTGGGTTGTGTACTTATGCAAGAAGGCAAGGTGATAGTGTATGCCTCCAAACAACTAAAGCCACATGAAAGGAATTATCCGACACATGACTAAGAGTTAGCCGCTATTGTTTTTGCATTGAAGATTTGGAGACACCATTTGTATGGTGAAAAATTTTGGATCTTCACTGATCACAAAAGTCTAAAGTACTTGATGACTCAGAAGGAATTAAACTTAAGGCAATGAAGATGGTTGGAGCTGATAAAAGATTATGAGCTTATTATTAATTATCACCCGAGAAAGGCGAATGTAGTCGTTGATACTTTAATTAGAAAGTCTCTATTTGCTTTGAAGGCTATGAACACACAAATGACCTTGTTCAATGATGGTTCTATTCAAGCTGAGTTGAGAGCTAAACCAAAGTTTCTTCAAGATATTTACGAAGCTCAGCAAGATGACAGTGAGTTACAAGGCAAAATAGTTCAGTGTGAGTCAGGTGTTGAGACCGACTTTCGAATCAATTTAGATAGATGCTTAATGTTTAGAGACAAAGTGTCTGTACCGAGGAACGATGAACTTATTCGTAAATTTTTGCATGAAGCACATAGCTGATGTTTATCTGTACATCTGGGTAGCACCAAGATGTATAATGACTTGAAGCAACGATATTGGTGGCCGAGTATAAAGAAAGATATTTCAGAATTCGTATTGAAATGCTTAATTTGTCAGCAAGTGAAAGCTGAGCACCAAGTACCTTCAGGTCTGCTTCAACCTATTATGGTTCCCGAATGGAAATGGGACCAAGTTACCATGGATTTTGTAATGGGTTTGTCGTTGACACCGAGTAAGAAAGATGCTGTATGGGTTGTAATTGATAGACTTACTAAGTCAGCCCATTTCATACTTGTTCGAGTTGACTACTCAGTTGACAAGTTGGCAAACTTGTACATTTCTGATATCGTGAGGCTACATAGAGTGCCCTTATCGATTATATCGGATAGAGATCCGAGATTCACATCCAGATTTTGGAAAAAGTTGTAAGAGGTTTTGGGCACAAAGTTGAATTTTAGTACAGCCTTTCACCCCCAAACTGACGGCCAGTCGGAAAGGTTGATCCAAGTTCTCGAAGATATGCTCAGGTGTTGTGTTCTTGAGTTTCAGGGTAGCTGGGAAAAGTACTTGCCGTTGGTAGAATTTTCCTACAATAACAGTTTTCAATCAAGCTTGAAGATGGCACCTTATGAGGCCTTGTATAGGCGTAAGTGCCGAACGCCTTTATATTGGACTGAGCTTAAGGAAAACCAGATCCATGGGGTTGATTTGGTTAGAGAAACCGAAGAAAAAGTAAAGGTAATTTGAGATTGCCTGAAAGCGGCGTTTGATCAACAAAAATCATACTCGAATTTAAAAGGAAAGAGATTGAGTATCAAGTTGGTGATAGAGTATTCTTGAAAGTGTTGCCATGGAGAAAAGTTTTTAGATTTGGTCGAAAAGGCAAATTAAGTCCACATTTCATCGGACCATATAAGATCATCGAGAGGATAGGGCCGATAGCTTATCGATTGGGTTTGCCACCTGAGTTAGAAAGGATCACTATGTGTTTCATGTGTCTATGTCGTGACACTACCGATCAGACCCTTCACATGTGATTACACCGACGGAGGTTGAGATACAACCTGATATGACTTATGGAAAGGAACCAGTTAAGATTCTAGCCCGGGAAGTCAAGCAATTAAGGAATAAAAGTATCTCTTGTGAAAGTCATATGGCAGAGACATGGGGTAGAAGAGGCTACATGGGAGCCCGAGGAGGCTATGAGGAATCAATACCCAAACCTTTTTGCCGGTAAGATTTTCGGGGACGAAAATCCTTAAGGGGGGAGAATTGTAACAGCCGGAGTTAGGGCCTAGTCGGAATAGTGGTGCGAGACTACAAACCCAAAGTAGAAATATGTGTTTAAATGATTTTATAAGGCTTATGAGGTATTTGCATGATTATGTGAAAATTTCATGGAGGAATTTTATTAATTTGTAAATAAATTGTCCATTAGGACTAGATTGCAAGGATTAGAAAATATGAGATTCTAGAAGGTTTAAGTATGAAATAGATTTATAAAAATTATTAGAAGTCCTTATTTAGCAATTAGACCGTTATATGTTGAGATGGACAAAAATGGACATAGGAAGGAAAAATCGTAAGAAATAATCATTAAGGGCATTTTTGTCATTTGGTAAATAAAAGATTAAAAAGGGAAAAAGAAGTCAAAAATGGTGTCCAACTTCTTCCCTAGGTGCCGAAATTTGGAGAGAAGCCATAGCTAGGGTTTTTCTCATTTTCAAGCTCAAAGTAAGTGCATCCTAGTCCCGTTTTTAATGTTTTTCGTATTTTTGATATCCTCATAGCTCGGATTTAGCTATTTTTAGCTATATTTTGAGCTAGGGATTATGTTTAAAAATTTACCCATGTATGACATGCATGTATTTTGATGTTTTATGGAAGATTATGTAAGTTTTATGTAGGATAAACATCTTTTCCTAAGTGATTTTCATGAAAAATTCATGTAAGGACCAAATTGTAAAAGTAATAAAAATGGTCATATATGAGTAAAATAGTGGAAATTGAATGTTGCTATAGTTGAGAATATGATTCGGCTAGGCTTGAAATGCAAGAAAGTTGAATAAAAATCATTTTACGAGCCTAGGGGCAAAAGTGTAATTTTGAGAAAGTTTAGGGGTAAAAAATGTAATTTTTGCCAAAGTATGATTTATGAGTCAATTTAGTCAATGTAAGTATTAAACAAGTTAAATTGTTATTATAGATCAAGAAACATGAAGCTCGGACCGAAACTGAGGCAAAAATAAGGTTGAGGACTAAATTGCACAACTCTACACATTTTAAGAACCGAGGTAAGTTTGTATCAATTTAAAGCTACAAATTACTTTTACAATTAAATTACTTATTGTGTCGTACAATGTACATTATTTTCATGAAGTTGATTGACAATGCCTAATAAAAAAATCAATAAGAATAAGTAAGTGAAAGACACGGTTGAAGATTTGGAATGACGAGGAAACTTATGTCATAACATGAGACAAGGAAAGCCCGTTTAAGACCATGTCTAGGACATGGAATCAACATCAAGGAATGTAGGACCCGTATAAGACCATTTCTGGGACATGGCATCGGCACCGAATGTTGATCCTGTGTAAGACCATGTTTGGGACATGGCATCAATATCGAGTAAGGCAAGGATATCATGTAAGTCCATGTCAAGACATGGCATTGATAAGTTACTATAAGGCAAGGGTCACATGTAAGTCCACGCCAAGGCATGGCATTGGTGAGTTCATAAGGCAAGGATACCACGTAAGACCATGTCAAGCCATGGCAATGGTAAGTTTCAAAGGAAACATATAAGGAAGATCTCATATAAGACCATGTCTGGACCATGGCATCGACATCAAGCTAAGGAATCCCCTGTAAGACCATATCTGGGATATGGCATTGGTATCATAAGGCGATCCCATGTAATACCATATCTAGGATATGTCATTGGCATCGAGATGCATGTTTGACGAGATTGAGTATCCTCTGACATTCCGAGTAATTCAACGGGCAAAAGAGATAAGTATGAAAGAAGTAACAAGAAAGATAAGTAAGTAAAATATTACAAGTTAAGTTATTCAAGGATGATAAAGAATTCTACCAAAGTTAAGGAAGATGATGATTTGATGTTCATGTTGTATTAGCAAAAGTGCTAATCTATGTAATTAAGTGATACACGTACCCTAATTTAACTACAAGTATGAAATTATAAAGTAGTAAGTGATAAGAAAGAGTGAGTAAGTTCAAGCACTTGAGATTTATGTTGCTTTGGACTTATGAGGGATGAATTTAATTATAAGCTATTATATTGTTTTGTTAAATCCTCATGCAAACTTACTAAGCTATATGCTTACCTCTCTCCTTCCATTTTTCCATGTAGGTTCGCCAAGATAGCTCGGGGATCACAAATGTCGGAGCTCGGATCACACTATCATCCACTAATTTGGTATAGTAAAGTTAATTAATTTTGAGTATGGCATGTATAGGAGTTTGATCATTTTGGTTGTAACAGCCCGATTCAGACCATAGTTGAAATTAGTGGTTTGAGGCCACAAATTTGAGGTCAAAATAATATTTTAACATTATTTTTGGTGTTTTTCATATGTGATATAACCTGTGTGAAAATTCTGTGTGATAATTTTATCGACTGTGTGCCAAATTATGAGAAAGGACTTAATCGCATAAAGTGTAAAATGTTGTGTGCTGATTTATAAGTGCTTAATTATTGTTGGCTTTTTAAGGTGGAGGCCTTATGTTGTTATTAATCCCTTTTTAAGATAGTGGATGGTTAAATGACTAGATAACCGTAAAGTAAATTTCTCTTATATGATTAATAAAAGGGAAAATTGGTAAATTGATAATTTAGTTAATATTAAACAAAACCAAAAAGATGAAACATGTTCATCTTTGTTTCATTTGAACCGAAAATAGGAAAATAGAATGGGTTTGGGAGCTTTGTTATATTCAGCCACTTCAAGCCTTAATTGGTATGTAATTTTTGTTCGATTTTTGATAATTTCTATGTTTTTGTAATCATTGCTTCATGGTCTAACTAACTCAAGTTGTAATTTTGTGAATTGATGAGAATGCTTGAGCTATGTGCTAGTTGATAGTGAAATATGAAAGCTTGGTGTTGAGAAAACATAGTTTGTATTGGGATTTTTAGTAAAATTGAGCATTTTAGGCATAATTGAGAAAATGAGAAATTGAAGGATTAAAATGTGAAATAAATGAAATGTGTGGGCTTGTATGAACACAAATAAAATCTGGTTAGGCTTGTGTGAAAAGAAATTATGTGAATTTGATGATTTTGTGAAATAGGGACTAAAGTGTCGAAATGTAAAATTTTAGGATATTTTGTAAAAATACCCTAAATAAGTGTGTGTGGACTAAATTGAATAAATTTTAATTGAATGGATTGAATTTGAATGTATATAGACCAAGAGAGGAAATGAGAGGTTCGAATCGAGATCGAGGCAAAGATAAAGTGCTCGATTGATCGACCACTTTGGTAGTTTGACATCCGAGGTAAGTTGGATATAATACTATTTGTAAAATATATCTATGTGATTTGAATTGAATGAATATCTATATATGTAATTATGAAAGTAGAGATGATATGTGCGGAATTGAGTTATAGTACACTAAGTGTGCGAAGTTAGAAATGAGACTGAGATGATTGGCACTGGATGTGCGAAAAGATAGAAGCTTCAGCCTATTGAATTAGCACTGTGTGGTTGTGATACCGATATAAACTTGATTTAACTTTTTGGCACTAAGTGTGTGATGATAATTACGTTTTGAATACAAATTGGCACTAAGTGTGCGAATAAAGCAAGAGAATAACGAAAGTTGATCGAAGTGTAAAGTCGAGTGGTTGAGTTGTATGGTTGGTAAGTAACTATGTGTTGGCTAAGGTATGTATGATAACTATCTATTGGCTAAAGTATGTATGATAACTATGTGTTGTTTAAGATACGTATGAAATCTATGTGTTGGTGAATTTGAAAGTAGATGGATGAAATGCTATGTAAACCTTGAGCATACTTGAGTTGGTGTACCATTGGTAAATTAATCTAAGTGATGGCATATTTTTGTGTATTGACTTGAATTGTTGAATTACATGTATTATATTACGGACCTAATAAGCTTTGGAAAGCTTACTATGTGACTATTTTCTCTGTTTTACTGTGTCAATAAATCTAGCTCGGATTCAGGGATCATCAGCATTCTCTATCACACTATCGGCAATCTATTTTGGTATTTTTGGAAAGATGTATATAGTTGAAATATGGCAATTATAAGCTAGAAGTTAAGATATGTTTTGAAGTATTTAACCCTTGCCATGTGATTTGGCTTGGAAGTTGAATGATGTAGAATTTATGAATGAGCTATGAATGTGGTATATTTCATTACTTGTTGGTTGATGAAAGATGTGGTTTGAAGATAAATTATGGCATGAGTTACCAAATGCTTGATATATATATTTTGAGATATACATTTGTTATTTTGAATGAACTTAGTGTGATGATATTAGACATGGAAGTAAATGGCAATGTTGATGATTATTTGATGTATGAAATGGTATGTTTGAATGCAATTGAAAGCATGAATTGGTATTGTATTGAAGCTTGTTGATTAACCCTTGTGTGGTTGGCAAATTTGGCCTTGCAAATGGCCTATTTTGCATTCTGATCAAGAGGCACAGGTGTGTGTCCCTGCCGTGTGGTTTAAGGACTTCTTCTTGGTGTGTCTGGACAGGTTAGACGGCCATGGCCCACGGGCATGCATGATGGCCGTGTAATCAAGTCAATAGTTAGCTTAAGGATATATGACCATGGCATACGGGCGTGCTTAGTGACCGTGAGATAAAGCCAGTATATTGCCTAAGAGTACACGGCCTTAGGACACGGGCTTGCTTGGTGGCCGTGTGGAGAAGTCAAAATACATGCTCTATTTTTGGCACGGCCTGGACACATGGGTGTGTCTGGTGAATGTGTGAGGCACACGGCCTGATTGCACGAGATGTGACCTCAACAATATTGAGGAATATTTGAAAGTTTGGAAAACTTTCATTAATGTTCGGTTTAGTCCCTACCCCTTTCTAACACTGTTTAAGGTCTCATAAACCTAGATGAGGTACTGTATGTTTGTATTTAAGTATGTATGATGATGGACTTTGTGTCGTGTTATAGTTGTGAAATGTTACGATTTTTTGGTAACTCCTCTTAACCCTATTTAAGTGATGGTCTCGGGTTAGGGGTGTTACATTTTATTGGTATCAGAGCTACGGTTTAGTCGATTCTCAGACTAACGTAGCGTGTGTAAGTCTAGCTGTACATGCCATATATAAAACTGTGATAGTGTGATGAATTCTGACAGTTATAAATGTGTTTTCATATAGTAATGGATCCCGATCGAGCAGTTGCTGATGATGTAGAGAGTAACGCGTCTGCTCCCGCTCAAGGGACAGTTCCGGCCACATCTAGGCCGAATGAAAGTAGTAAGGGAGGAGAGGCTAAGCAATCCTTCTTCCGAATGATGAGCAAGTGGTTTTGGAGTTCGTTCGAGCGAATCTAGCTGCTCCACAACCTCCACCCCCCACAAGTACCTGTTGTGCCATAAGTTATAGATCCGATCAAATTGAGTAAACCTCCTGTGGATAAGATTTGAAAGTACGGGGTCGAAGAATTTAGGGCCACAGCTGATGACGATGTTGAACGAGCTGAGTTTTGGCTCGAGAATATAATTTGGGTATTCGATGAGATGTCGTTGACCCTTGATAAATGTATTAAGTGTGCAGTTTCATTGTTGAGAGATACGGCTTACAACTGGTGGAAGACATTGATTTTAGTGGTTCTGAGAGAGAGAATCACCTGGGATTTCTTTCAAGTTGAGTTTTGAGAGAAGTATATCAGTCAATGCTTTATTGATCAGAAACATAAAGAGTTTCTGGAGCTGAAACAAGGTCATATGTCAGTTACGGAGTATGAACGGGAATTTGTAAAATTGAGCCAGTATGCTCGGGAATGTGTTTCAATTGAAGCTACTATGTGTAAACACTTCATAGAAGGATTGAATGGGGACATTAAGTTGTTGGTTGGGATACTTGATATAAACGAATTTGTTGTGTTAGTCGAAAGAGCATGCAAAGCCGAGGAGCTCAGTAAAGAAAAGAAGAAAGCTGATTCTGAAGCTTGTGATGAAAGAAAAAGATCGATGAGTAAGTTTTCTCAACCTTCGACGAAGAGATTTAGAGATACAAGTAATCGATCACATACTTCATTTGGACATCCGAATAAAGACCGTGCAAAACTAAGTGTTGGTCTGAGAACTCAAGCTCTAATAGAACCAAGTGTTGATAGTGCCAAAAGTAACAAACTTGAGTGTAGACAGTGTGGAAGACGACATGTGGGAGAATGTTGTGGCAAGTATAACAATAGAGTTTGCTATAAATGTGGATCACGCGATCACTTTATTCGAGACTGCCCAAAGATGGCTGAGGAAGAAAATGTTCAGAATGTGAGATCGAGTAATGTAACGATTAAGGGTAGACCACCCAAAAACACCAGGAATGGTGAGATAGTTTGAATTGAATCCAGTGATATGAAAGGGTTACCAGCTGTTGTATCTGCGATGAAAGCTTTGAACTATGTGAGAAAGGGTTGTGAAGCTTATCTGGCATATGTGATTGATACAAAGGTGTCAGAAAAGAAAGTTGTATCGGTACTTGTGGTTTGTGAGTTCTCAGATGTGTTTCCCGGAGAGTTATCGAGATTATCTCTAATACAAGAAGTTGAATTTGGTATTGAATTAGTGCCTGGAACTACTCCTATCTCAATAGCCCCGTATAGAATGGCACCGATGGAATTGAAAGAGTAGAAGTCTCAGTTGCAAGAGTTGACAGATAGAGGATTTACACGACCGATTTTTTTGCCCTGGGGTGCTCCTATGCCATTTGTGAAAAAGAAAGACGGTACTATAAGAATGTGTATTGATTACCGATAATTGAACAAAGTAACGATAAAGAACAAATATTCGTTGGCTTGTATCGATGATTTGTTTGATCAGTTGAGAGGAGCTACAGTGTTTTCTAAGATAGATTTGAGATCGGGCTATTATCAGTTGAGAGTTAAAGAATCTAATGTGCCAAAAACTGCTTTCAGAACGAGGTACGGACATTATAAATTCTTAGTGATACCTTCCGGACTAACAAATGCTCCTACAGTGTTTATGGATCTGATGAATAGGATATTCAGACTGTATTTGGATCGCTTTGTTGTGGTTTTCATTGATGATATTCTGATTTATTCCTGTGATGAGATGCAACATGCTGAACATTTAAAAATTGTGCTACAAACTCTACGTGAGAAACAATTATATGCTAAGTTTAGCAAATGTGAGTTTTGGTTACGTGAGGTTGAATTTCTAGGGCATATTGTGTCAGCTGTGGGAATACAAGTTGATCCGAGTAACATTTCTACTATTTTAGAATGGAAGCCTCCGAGAAATGTGTCAAAAGCCCATAGTTTTCTAGGACTAGCGGGATATTATAGACGGTTTGTAAAAGGATTCTCAATAATTGCGACTTCATTGACGAAGTTGCTACAAAAAGATGTTAAATTCGAGTGGTCAGAAAAGTGCCAACAGAGTTTTGAGCTGTTGAAAGCATTGTTGACAAAAGCGCCAGTGCTAGTTCAACTGAAATTGGGTAAAGAATTCATAGTTTATAGTGATGCATCATTGAATGGTTTGGGTTGTGTGCTGATGCAAGAAGGCAAGGTTATTGCTGATGCTTCGAGGTAGTTAAAGGCACATAAAAAGAACTATCCGATGCATGACCTTAAATTAGCCGCGATTGTGTTTGCATTGAATATTTGGGTTCACTATCTATTTGGTGAAAAATGTCATGTTTATACCGATCATAAGAGTTTGAAGTACCTGATGACTCAGAATGAATTGAATTTGCAATAGAGAAGATTGTTAGAATTGCTGAAAGATTATGAACTTGTGATGGATTATCATCCGGGTAAAGCTAATGTAGTAGCTGATGCTTTGAGCTGAAAGTCTATATGTGTTTTTCGAGTTATGAATTCTCAGATAGATCTGTGTGATGATGGTTTAGTTTTGGCTGAGTTGAAAGTAAGACTGATGTTCATACATCAGATTCGTGATGCCAAAAAAGTGATGATGATATGATAACAAAATGAGTTCAATGTGATTTGAATTCAGATTTAGAATTTTGAGTGGATAGTGATGATTGTTTGAGATTTAGAGATTGGATTTGTGTTCCGAAGAATTCAGAGTTAATTCAGTTAATTTTGAATGAAGCTCACAATAGTCATTTGACTGTTCACCCGAGGACTACGAAAATGTATAATGATTTGAAACAGTTTTATTGGTGGCATGGTATGAAACGGGACATCTCTGACTTTGTGTCGAAATGTTTAATTTGTTAGCAAGTTAAAGTTGAACATTAGGTTTCGTCCGGTTTGCTACAACCGATCATGATTCTTAAGTGGAAACGGGAGAGAATTACGATGGACTTTGTGTCAGGATTGCCCTTATCTCCGGGAAAGAAAGATTGACAGATTGACAAAATAAACTCATTTCATTCCAGTAAGAGCAGATTATTCACTCGATAAATTGGCTGAATTGTATATTGCTGATATTGTGAGATTGCACGAGGTGCCACTATATATTGTATTTGACAGATATCTGAGATTTACCTCGCGATTTTGGAAGAAATTACTAGAGGCTTTAGGCATGAAGTTACATTTTAGTATTGCATTTCATCCGCAAACGGATGGTCAGTTTGAGCGAATCATTCAGATTCTCGGAGATATGTTAAGATGTTGTGTACTTGAGTTTGAGAATATGTGGGAAAAACATCTGCCGTTGATTGAATTCGCGTATAACAACAGTTTTCAATCTAGTATCAAAATGGCACCATATGAGGTTCTTTACGGTCGAAAATGTCGAACTTCATTATATTGGACTGAGCTAAGTGAGAATAAAATTCACAGGGTTGATCTTATAAAAGAGACTGAGCAGAAAGTGAAAATCATTCGTGATAGCTTGAAAAGGTTTCAGATCATCAAAAGTCTTATGCAGACTTGAAACAGAAAGATATTGAGTTTAAAGTTGGTGATAAAGTATTTTTGAAAGTGCCTCCATTGAAGAAAATACTTCGATTTGGCCGGAAAGGCAAGCTGAGCCCGAAGTTCATCGGGCCATATGAGATCATTGAGAGAGTTGGAACGGTTGCTTATAAGTTGATGTTTCCACCTGAGTTAGAAAAGATTCATAACGTATTTCATGTGTCAATGCTTCGACAGTACATATCTGATTTGTCCCATATGATTGCTCCTACTGAGGTTGAGATTCAGTCGGACTTGTCGTATAGTAAGGAACCGATTCGAATTTTGGCAAGAGAGACCAAAGAGTTGCGAAACAAAAGAATTTCCTTAGTGAAAGTGTTGTGGCACAAACATGGAGTTAAAGAGGCTACGTGGGGGCCCGAAAATATTATGAGAGAGCAATATCCACACTTATCCACTGGTAAGATTTTCGGGGACGAAAATCCCTAAGGGGGAGAGTTGTAACAGCTTGATTTAGACCCTGGTCGAAATAATGGTTTTGAGACCACAAATCTGAGGTCGAAATAATATTTTAACATTACTTTTGGTGTTTTTCATATGTGATATAACCTGTGTGAAAATTCTGTGTGATAATTTTATTGACTGTGTGCCGAATTATGAGGAAGGACTTAGTCGCATAAAGTGTAAAATGTTGTGTGCTGATTTATAAGTGCTTAATTGTTGTTGGCTTTTTAAGGTAGAGGCCTTATGTTGTTATTAATCTATTTTTAAGATAGTGGATGGTTAAATGACTATATAACCATAATGTAAATTTATCTTATATGATTAATAAAAGGGCAAATTGGTAAATTGATAATTTAGTTAATATTAAACAAAAACAAAAAGATGAAACATGTTCATCTTTGTTTCATTTGAACTGAAAATAGGAAAATAAAATGGGTTTGGGAGCTTTGTGATATTCGGCCACTTCAAGCCTTAATTGGTATGTCATTTTTGTTCGGTTTTTGATAATTTCTATGTTTTCGTAATCGTTGCTTTGTGCTCTAACTAACCCAAGTTGTAATTTTGTGAATTGATGATGTTTTTGTGATTATCCATTGATGAATGCTTGAGCTATGTGCTAGTTGATAATGAAATATGAAAACTTAGTGTTGAGAAAACATAGCTTGTATTGGGATTTTTAGTGAAATTGAGCATTTTAGGCTTAATTGAGAAAATGAGAAATTGAAGGATTAAAATGTAAAATAAATGAAATGTGTGGGCTTGTATGAATACAAGGAAAATTAGGTTAGGCTTGTGTGAAAAGAAATTATATGAATTTGATGATTTTGTAAAATAGGGACTAAAGTGTTGAAATGTGAAAATGTGAAGGCTATTTTATAAAAATACCCTAAATAAGTGTGTGTAGACTAAATTGAATAAATTTTGATTGAATGGATTGAATTTGAATGTATATAAACCAAGAGAAGAGAGGTTCAGATCAAGATCGAGACAAAGATAAAGTGCTCGATTGATCAACCGCTTTGGTAGTTCGACATCCGAGGTAAGTTCGGATATAATACTATTTGTAAAATATATCTATGTGATGTGAATTGAACGAATATAAAAATATGTAATTATGAAAGTAGAGATGCTATGTGCGGAATTGAGTTATAGTGCACTAAGTGTGCGAAGTTAGAAACGAGACTGAGATGATTGGCACTGGGTGTGTGAAAAGATAGAAGCTTCGGCCTATTGAATTGGCACTGTGTGTGCGATACTAATATAAGCTCAATTTAACGTTTTGGCACTAAGTGTGCGATGACAATTACATTTTGACTACAAATTGGCACTAAGTATGCGAATAAAGCAAGAGAATAACGAAAGTTGATAGAAGTGTAAAGTCGAGTGATTGAGTTGTATGATTGGTGAGTAATTATGTGTTGGCTAAGGTATGTATGATAACTATGTGTTGGCTAAAGTATGTATGATAACTATGTTTTGTTTAAGATATGTATGATATCTATGTGTTGGTGAATTTGAAAGTAGATGGATGAAATGCTATGTAAACCTTGAGCGTACTTGAGTTGGTGTATCATTGGTAAATTAATCTAAGTGATGGCTTATTTTTGTCTTTTGACTTGAATTTTTGAGTTACATGTATTATATTACGAACTTACTAAGCTTTGGAAAGCTTACTGTGTGACTATTTTCTCTATTTTATAGTGTCATTAAATCTAGCTCGGATCCGAGGATCGTCAGCATTCTCTATCACAATATCGGCAGACTATTTTGGTATTTTTGGAAAGATGTATATAGTTGAAATATGGCATGTATAGGCTAGAAGTTAAGTTATGTTTTGAAGTATTTAACCCTTGCCATGTGATTTGGCTTGGAAGTTGAATGATGTAGAATTTATGAATGAGCTATAAATGTGGTATATTTCATGACTTTGTGGTTGATGAAAGACGTGGTTTGAAGATAAATTATGGCACGAGTTACCAAATGCTTGATATATATTTTGAGATATACATTTGTTATTTTGAATGAACTTAGTGTGATGATATTAGGCATGGAAGTAAATGGCAATGTTGATGATTATTTGATGCATGAAATGGTATGTTTGAATGCAATTGAAAGCATGAATTGGTATTGTATTGAAGCTTGTTGATTAACCCTTTTGTGGTTGGAAAATTTGGCCTTACAAATGGCCTATTTTGCATATTGGTCAAGAGGCACGGGCGTTTGTCCCTGTCGTGTGGTTTAAGGACTTCTTCTTGGTGTGTCTGGACAGGTTAGGTGGCCGTAACCCACGGGCATGCATGATGACCGTGTGACCAAGTCAGTAGTTAGCTTAAGGATATATGGTTATGGCATAAAGGCGTGCCTAGTGACCTTAGGATAATGTCAGTATATTGCCTAAGAGTACACGGCCTTAGCACATGGGCGTGCTTGGTGGCCGTGTGGAGGAGTCAGAATACATGTTCTGTTTTGGCACGGCCTGGACACATGGGTGTGTCTGGTGAACATGTGAGGCACACAGCCGGATTGCACGGGCATGTGACCTCAACAGTATTGAAGAATATTTGAAATTTTGAAAACTTTCATTAGTCTTCGGTTTAGTCCCGACCCCTTTCTAACACGTGTTTAAGGTCTTGTAGACTTAGATGAGGGACTGTATGTTCTTATTTGAGTATGTATGATTGATGATGGACTTTGTGTCGTGTTATAGTTGTGAAATGTTGCAGTTGTTCGGTAACTCCTTTTAACACTATTCAGGTGATGGTCTCGGGTTAGGGGTGTTACATTGGTCATGTCATATTGTGAGCTAAAGGCTTGGTTATTAAGATTATGCATTTTTTGTATATGGCCATTAGAAATTGGTCAATATTTGTTAAGTTATATACCCTTTCACGATGATAAGGTTATGCATTTAAGTTTATGCAATGGATGGAATAATTGAGTTGTTTGAGAAAGTATAAGTGTGTTTATGTTTCAGGGTGGCAATTGGCTCGGAAAATAGCCCTATAATTGTCCACACGGGTAGACACACGGGCGTGTGTCTAGGCCGTGTGTGACACACAGTCAACCCCATGGGTGTGTTGACAGGCCGTGTGTCCCTTGCATTAGTTTTGCAAAAATATGATTCGTCATATGGGCCAGCACACGGGCATGTGCCATGGCCGTGTGCTATTAAGAGTATGATGACGTCATAAATAGAGGCTCCACGGGTAGAGGACATGGGTGTGTCAAGGCTATGTGAAAGACACGGGCTAAAGACACGGGCATGTGCTCAGTCGTGTGAAATATGTCAGTGTCGAACACGGACATGTCTTGGAGGCACACGGGCGTGTCCCTAGGACAACACGAGCGTGTAGCCCCTGTTTAGGCAAAAAGTTTCAAGGAATACCAAAGTTTCGGATGAATCTCGAGACCTTCAGGATGTACGTTTAAAGCCTCAATGGCCTATGAAAAGTAAGTTATTAGTAATAAAGAAAAGTTTTTAGATGGAAAGAAATTTTATAACCGATAATACATTTTAAAGTAAAGACAAGTACGGTAATGCCTCGTATCCTATCCTGGCATCGGACACGGGTAAGGGGTGTTACAACGATCTTGTCCTCCATTTGTTTATTACTTGGAACCTTCGCCCTATCAAGAAACATGTCAAGCTTCGAAACATCGATTATTGGTGGCTTGATTCCTTTCATACTGATAGGAATCTCGACCTTGCCATTATCTTATTTAATGATATCACTAAGGCTATCAGGAGAGGGATGAATACTGACATTACCCTTCCCCATAGCACTTACTTGTCATATAATTTTAGGAGGTTAAGGATTAGTACTAATGGAGACACCCCCATTAATTCTCACCAACCTCTTAGTTATGGGGCACTTCACCATGTCGGCTATCACTATGATGCCAAATCTGGTGAATGGGTTATGGCTGGTCATCTGGCTGCCAATAAATATGACAATGATGAAGGTGCTGTTGAACATGTCCCTTCACTTGAAAATGCTCCTCCATCGGCTTCTTCTTCTCACGTTGCTCAACCCTCTTTCTGAGATTAATGGTGTTATTCTTGATGCTATCCATTCTTTGAGAAATGATGTACGAGGATTTAAAGATGAAGTTAACACTCGATTATAAACATTGGAGACACAAATGGCGTCTCTCCTAACTCACTTTATAACAGCCCATTTTTAGTCAAATCAGAATAGTGGTTTTGGGACCATAAATTCGAAGTTAAAATAAATATTTTATTATTATTTTAATATCTACAGCATGATAATATGATGGTGTGAAAATTTCGTTAAGAAATTTTATCATTTGAATGCTCAATTCGGTAAAAAGGACTAAATCGCGTAAAGTGTAAAATTTATGTTCTATTAGCTAAAGGTGTTTAATAGCTATAGAACTTTAAAGTGGAGGTCCTTATGTGGTAAATAGACCATTAATTAGATAGTGGATGTTAATGTCTTGGCATTATTGAAATTTTAAGTTAGTAATAAGGTTAAATAGGTAATTTAGTAAATAAGGTTAATAAATTAAATAAAACAAAATTCCCACTCATTGTCATCTTCTCCAAACCAATTTTAGAAGGAAGAATAGCCATGGTTAGGGTTCTTTCATTCGACCATTAATACCTTGAGCATGTAAGTGATTTTTGACTCGATTTTTAATGATTTCTTTATTTTTGGGATCGTTGCAACAAGGTCTAGCTAGCCCAGGGACTATTTTGCAAAATTGTTAAAGATTTTATATGTTTTCATTGATGAATACATGAGTATTTTGATGTTTAATGATAGATTATGAATGTTTGATAGCAGTTATATAAGTTTTGTTAAGTGATTTTTAGTTAAAATGCAAATTAGGGATTAAATTGTGAAATGTGGAAACTTTGTGGTTAAAATGTGAAATAAATGAAAAATATGGGCTAATAGGGACCTAATTGAAATTCAGCTAGCATGGGTTTGGGTGGAATTGCATGAATTTGTAATTTTATGAAATAAGGACTAAATTGTAAAAGTAGTGAAATATTTGGGGTAGAAGTGTAAATGTACTTTAATAAGTGTTTTGGATTAAATTGAATAGTGAGGTAATTAAATAAGTTAAATTTTATTACATATAGAACGAGAAAAGCGAAGTTCAGATCTAGATCGGGGAAAACAAAATATTCGACTAATCGACTTGTTTCATCATTTTTACATCCGAGGTAAGTTTGTATGTAATGAGTTTTGTTGTAAATGTATTTTAAATGCTTTGATATTGCATAAACTATAGATACGAGACTACGGACATGTTCGACAATGATTCGACGACGATTCGGCATTGAAAATCCGGTTGAACCTTAGGAATAGATTAGGATATGAATGACATGTCATTAGGGGCTATTGTGATTATGTGATCGGTGTCGGTCCCAGACGTCCCCACCTGGGTGGTGAGTATAGCAGCATGTGTTGCGGTTACTTGACAGCTTGTGTGAGCAGCACCGTGTAGCTACGTCTTGACCCACAACTTGTGTGACCAGGCCCGTTGATAGCTCGAGAGTAAGCATATATGTGATATGAGATCGAGATAGCATTGGCTATGTATGTGGCACTTCGGTGCGAGTTTCCTGAGTATCCGATAGTATTCCGAATGGTTCAACAGGTAAATGAAAGATGTGGCTGAGTTTGAGATTGATACGAGATGATACAGGTATGTACATGAACCGTATAAGCTTTAAATCGAAGAAATTGAGAAGTTTGCATATAAACTTGTGATTAAAGATGTAAAAGGTTTGTTAGACAATATGAGCTACATATTGATATATTCGAATTGTTGAATTGTGTATTTATGATTTCATTGAGTTTATTTCATATGAGCTTACTAAGCTTTATAGCTTACTTTGTTTATTTTACTGTGTTTTATAGTGACTTCAAAGCTAGCTAGGATTCAAGGATCGTCGGAGACTACGTCATACTATCCTACTATCACTTTGGTACTATAAAGCTTATATTTTGAGTATGTGGCATGTATAGGGACTTTGGTCATTTTGGTTATGTGTTGGTAATGAATTTAGCCATTTAAATTGGCTTGTAAATGTTTAAGTTTGGTATTGTATATAGTCATGAAAGTTGGCTTAACTTGGTTGGTTTGGTTGTGTATATATTTGTGCATATGGTTCTTATTATGTGCTTAGTTTATGGTTTTGTGATGCTTGATGGTAATAGGTATTATGAGTATCAAATTGTGGAGTTGTGGATATTGGTTTACTTGTGAGATTAGGCTAAATAATGCATATTTGAGTTTGGTCATTTTTTATGTTTGAGTAAGTAAAGTTTGGTAGGAATTTGGATGGCATATTGAGTATTTATGTTTTGTGTTGATTGGTATTGGAAATGGTATAAAATATGCTTGAGTGAGATTGATTGAATGCCTATTATATGCTATGTTTTGTACCAATTGAGTTTGGTATAGGTGTGCAAAAGTTTGGGTGGCAAATTGGCTTGGTAAATAGCCTATTTTTGTCCACATGGGTAGAGACATGGGCATGTGTCTCAGCCATGTGCGACGCACAATCATGTTACACGGTTGTGTGTCCCCTAGTGTTGAACTAGAAACCAAGTCAGCATGCTCTACACAGCCTCACACACGGGCGTGTGACTTGGCTGTGTGGCATAAGTCAGTATACCCTACAGGTTTGGCATGGCCTAGCACACGGCCTGGCACACAGGCGTGTATGGCCATTTTTAGGGCACACGGGCATGTGTGTTAGCCGTGTGACCCAAATCAGAGAGTTACACAGGGTTAGACACGGGCTGGGACACGGCCATGTGCTTCCATTTGAATGTCCACACAGCCTGTGACACGGGCGTGTCTTTGGCCGTGTGAGACACACGGCCGGACCACATGGGCATGTGTCCCCTGTTTTTGGAAAAAAAATTCTAAGTGTTCGAAAAGTTTCTAAAGTTATCGGTTTAGTCCAGAACCACCCCGAATGCATGTTTTTGAGCCTTGTAGGCTCGTATTAGGGACAATCTGAATGTTGTTGATTGATGATTACATGAGATTGAAAATGTATGAGAAATGTATGTTTAAATGTGTGATATATTTGGTAACGCTCTCTAACCCTATTACGGCGTTGAATACGGGTGAAGGGTGTTACATGCTTCCTTTCGACACCTCCCTTTTCTCCTCATAATGATTAGAGTAGATTTAAGTCATTCATTTCATACTCATAACATTTACACCTAGATTTATTTATTTATGCCTATGTATATGTTTTCTTGCACATTATTGTTGTATTGATATTTTGAGATACACTACTGTTTTAGATCCTTGCCCATTCACTCTTATCTATCTATTATGTTGAACTAACTACTTTTCTCCTTAAGCTTTATTTCTCATTTGAATAACAAAAAGGGGAGAAGAAAAGGTAAATTTATGGTAAATTGATTGATTACTTTCTTTTATGCTAACCATATGCAAAGTAATGCAAATTATGTGACCATTTTCCTTAAAGTAAAAGTGAATGCCAAATTATATGTCAAATTTTATTTTGGCCTTAAATTTAAAATGACTTTTATTAAAGGGGAGCAATTATTCAAAAACAAAATTACCAAATGTTTTGTTATATCAAAAAGGGGGAGATTGTTAAACCAAACTTTATTTGATAAAATGTTTTGATATAACAAATTGAAGTGTTTTTGAATAAAAATAAAATTGAACAAAATTAACAAAATGATTTTTCAAATTGAAGTCTATGATATAAAATTTTGAATATTTACATTGAACTCTTAGAAACTTTTTTAAACAACTTTAAAATCAAGCTAAAATGATTTAAACAACTCAAATTGTTTTTCAAACAAATCAGAATTGCTCCAAGCAAAAAATTATCGATACCTTTTGGCCAAGTATCGATATTTTTGAAATATCGATACCCTTTGGAAAATTGGTACCAAAATGACATTATGTTTTTCATAAAACCTACAAAGTATTGATACTTTTTCATAAAGTATCGATAATTTTTTTTTGGTATCGATAGTTAAACTTCAATGGTCACTGAATTTAGCATTTATTACAAAAAATATTGATAATTTTTTATCTGGTATCGATACTCGCTATTGCAGGTGTATAAAATGCTCTTGTTTTCACATCCCCAACGGCTCTATTAACTACAACAACAACCTCAATGGTTGTAAATCAATTAAGGGGTACAAATACCAACTTCTAAAGTTTCTACAACAACAAAAAAACATATTCAAGTAAAATCATCATTCAAACAATCTTTTGTACTCAATACTTCCATAATTTTCTTGTATACACTTGTAAGCTCTCATTGCCTTTCTTTTTCTCAAGTGTATTATAGTTTATTTGTGCTTAATTTACAAACTCTTTGATCGTGTGAGGATTATCTCTTAGTTTTCTTCTTTTTAATTCCTTGAGAGGGTTTATCTTAAGATTTGGGGTAGAAATCTTAAGAGGGTTGTAAGGTTAAACTTTATCCTCAAAGGTTGAACAAATTAGTAAATTTGGAAAAAACCTTAGTTGTGAACAGCTAAGGTAGTGGAGTAGGCAATTGGGGTTAAACCACTTTAAATCTTTGTGTTCATTGTTTCATATTATTCCCTTTCTTCCAGCAAATTTTTTAAAAGCCAATTCACCCCCTCTTGGCAATTTCGGTTTGATTAATCGAGTTATCAATTTAGCTATCACATGAATTAAATTAATTGAGTTAATTTAATTTGATGGTTAAATTTTGAACACATTATATGTACAAACTTGTTGTACATAAATAGTGAACATAGTTAAAATTAATTATGAATTTGAATCATATAAAATATTAATTGTATATAGTTTACCAAAATTATTAATATAAATAGTTATAATAATTTTGGTCAAAATATAAAAGAACATGGAAAGTGATATTCTTTTGGAAATAAGATAATTTTTTCTTGACTTTTCATTTGTTTGTCTAATAATAAGGGAATAATCGTGTTTTCTTTTTTGATATATGATATAAAATAAATAAAAGGAAAATAATCCCTTAATGTGTTTGGATTACTAAGAGAAAAATAAAACAAAAGGTCTAGCAGCCGTTTTTAAAATACTCTTTGAAAAAGTTCAAAAGGTTGTTATTGTTCGTTCTTTGACTGGTGGATTACGTAGAGGCTAAAACGTTACTGTTGCAGCTTGGAATTGACATCTCTGAAAGGGATCCTATCAACAATTTTATTCGTCGCTTTTTAGTTTCAAAAGGTATATTTTTCAACCCTTGTTTCAACATCGATTCATTTCTCGTACATGGACCCATGGCTAATAATCGTCGATTTTTTTTCATTGCGCCACGGGTGTACTGGCGATCCAACACTTGATGTGCCCATATGCAAGTTGTAGTCAATGTGCAAGCTATGCTAATGTGCATTTGTTCCTATCTATGAGTTGTAGTCAATATATGCGAGCTATGCTATTGTGTGTGTTGTGCCCATATGTGAGCTGTAGTTAATATGTGAACTATGCTAACGTGTGAGTTGTGCCTATGTGTGAGTTGTGGTCAATGTGCGAGCTATGACATGCGTAACAGGAATTGTTGGCAAGAGAAGACGCCATATTGGTTGAATGTTTTAGTTCACCCCTATGATGAACTGCCTAACTTAACTCTTAGCATACTTGCGTGATGATGTTTTGATGTGTTCCTATTTTAATGCAAAAAGGTTATAAATTAATGGAACTCACTAAGTTCATTTTGAACTTACCTAATTTTTCTTTTTTTCCCATCTTTCAGGTACTTTAGGTTGCGGACATTTAGAAGAGACTCAGTCAGAGGGTAGCCTCCTTTGTGAGCCATCCCTTTTGTAATTTTTGTAAATGTAAATACCGGAGCAGCATGTAGGCTTGACCAACTTTTTCTTTTATTCTTATTGTATTTTCTCTCTACCTGGTTCGCACCCATGTTAAATTCTTTTATGTAAGAGGTTTGACACTATCACTTCGCAAAATATCAAAACTTCATTCTATATATGATAGTATGTATTCGTATTTATTGCTTTGGTTTATATTACAATTAAGAGCTTACTGAACGTTAATTAATAACAATTCACTATCTTTTTAAATTAGAAGTGAAACCTTATTTTTTTCTTATCGTGCAACCATAAACCTTCCGGTAACACCCTAGTTCACCAAATGTCCCAGCAGGCATAGGGGTGTTACAGCGTACACCCAAACTATCGCATCACTCAATCAGATTTGTGCATCTCAACCGATACAAAAAATATCAATGGCAATTTGACATGCCAAATGTTATGATTGGTCAAAAATTTGGTTGAGATGCATTCTTGAATTCTCAAATCAACATATGGCATCCATACAAACTATAGTACGGATTTATAAAATTTAGCACGTGCTTGATATTTAATTTCAAATGTTGTAGTATGGGTTGTTGATCTAAAGCTAGTTAGATTTCCTCGAGCTCGGTTGGTATACTTGTGTGTCTCGTGTGATTGTTCCACCTATTCAAATAATATGTTTTTTTTTTCAAATTTACAATAATGAAATAAATATTACGATAATGATATTATCAAATGAATTTTACCATATTACAAGTGGGAATTCATAAAGGGGTCTACTCAGGCCATAAAAATGGTAATCGATACCATGCCCATAGTTGAAGAAGAAGCATGCAACTAGTCGATTTTAACTTTTTCTAGTTTTGTCACTTGACACATCTCTCAGTTTAATGTTGCCAGCACTGCTGATCCCCAATTGAGTCATCACACTTTTTTCAAGTCGACTAGTAGTAGTAGTCACCTTAAATGTACCAGATTTCGAGATTTATCTAGCATAAGTAGCCCCCGATCAACCTCAAGATGAATGCGCGCGCGATTGTTGTTTTTCAACGTCACTCGCGGAGGTCTTTATATGTTTGAAGTTGCCCTCCAACCATCTCATCTCAATCCGACTACCCCTAAACTTGTTAGACACCTTCCTTAGTAGTTGCTTGCATGTTGCACTCCAATTGACACTTGCCACTTGCCACTAGCCCCGTAACCAACTCCCCATTGACCGGTAGACCGAGTTTTAAACCAACGTCCTCAAGTGTCCACTCACCGCAGAGAAGATTAAATGTATGTCCAGTCTCTATCTTTCCAGCAAAACACTGATAAGTGGGGGATCCAATTTAGTCCACTTGAGCATGCGAGCCACATATGAGAGTCTCTTATATCGCAAGTGTCCATGAATTGCAACTGATGCACTCACACTTAAATTGTGTATGTCTCAAAAATCCAATCTTAGACCTGATTATATAAACATAAAAAATTAACAAGGTTAACAACATAATAATTAACTAATTAAAATTAAATAATTTAATAATTTTTTCTTACAATTTGTAATTAAATGTCAAAGATATACTTATTATCCAACCAAATAAATTGATTTGTCGGTTTACAAATTATAATAAATAAAATAAAATCAAATAGAATATGATTTAGAAAAATATTGAAAGAATTGAGAATTGATATTTGAGAGAATAAATTCATATCGAAAATAATGAAGTTTTAAAGGAATTTATATAAGAAAAAAATCTGAGGGATAGAGTGTAATCTTTCAAGTTGTAACCGTTCCAAGAAAAAAAAAACATTGCCCTAAATTTTTCTTCTGAGATGAGTTTTCATTTCTCTCAAACAACCTAAAAGAAAACGGTATAGTTACTCAATTTTAAAACAAAAACAGTATATATGTTTATTTCACCCCGAATAGTGCAATTAAAAAAAACCTGGAAAAGGAAAAATAAAGGGGAGGGCGGGGGGTTTACTATTTACAAATAAAGAAGGTAATGGAAGCGTATTTTCCAAATCACCTAGAAAAAGGAAAAATAATAAAATCTCCAAAATAAGGGTTTGATGTTGTTTTGTGTCTGCCGTCCTCACATACTTCCTTTCTCTTCTCTTCCCTTTGCTCTCCCGCAGAAGAGAGGGAATATCTTATTTTTGGTTTCTTGGCTCTCTATACTCCCAAATCTTATTTTTTATTTTTCAATCTCTTTATATTCAGATTCAGTGTTTTACACATCGCTTCTGTTTCTGATCCGACGACGGAGATTGAGTTTCTTGTCAAAAAGAACGAGGTATGAAGCAGGGTGATCAGACGGTGTTAAGTTTAAGACCTGGTGGTGGTCGAGGGAGCAGACTCTTTGGTGCTCCCTCTTCTTCATCCTCCTCCTCTTCGTTAGCCTTTGGTTCCCTTTCTTCTGATCTTCCCGTCTTTCGTCCCCATGATGGTGCTCCTCCTGCCTTTTCTATCAAGGTTCTATCTTTTTAATCCTTTCTCTATTCAGAACCCATATCTCAGTTTTTCTGGATCTAGTCTTTTTTTTATCTCTTATTTTATTGGGTTCTGATTGATTTTGTCTGGGTTGGTCTTTTTAGATGTTTTGGTATTGGATTTAAATGGTTGTTCCTTTTAAATTGCTAGTCTGCCAGCTGTTAGTTAGGCTGTGCTCTTTGGAAGATCGATGTTAGCAAGTAGATTTGAGTTTACATTGATAATGTTGGTTCTATAACTTATGTTTGAGATAAATATTGCTTTTTTTTTTTTTTTTGGTTTGGAAGGCTCTAATTTATTCCTTTGTGCTCTTAGTATCAAACCTGGTATTCTCCGAATATCTTTTAGCACTTGCCAACGACAGAATATAGAAATGCATATTATTAGAATTAGCTTTGCCCTAATTCTTCATTGGGCACTTAGTGTTTCTGCTTGCTGTAAACATGGACAAAGTAAAATGTGATGGCTTTAGGTTATGTCTGAGCTTTGTTTGCCCATAAAGGACCACTTCATATTGTTTATACAGATCTAGGTGTCCTATTGATCAAAGATCAATTAACTTTTCCTAATTGTGGGTTAATCCTCTTTTCTGTGTTCTTATGGCTATGTACGATGATATATTGATATATTTTGATAGTAATGTACGATGATATTTTGATATGCAATTTAATTGGATACATGGTGATCAAGTAAACCTACTTGTGGAGTTTTTTAAATCTCCATTAATGGTTTGTATGAGAGCATAATTTATAGTTATAATTGCCACTTTATGTTTTCTTGTGTGTTGTTCTATTGGGATTGTATGGTCCACTGCCTAAGTCATATCAAAGGTTATGAAGTACAAAAGATTGGGTCTTTTGACAGCCTCCTTATGATACAATAATCTAGAGATTTCAACTATGTGAAGTCCTTTTATTTGGTTGTTATTTGAGAACTTTGGTAGCATACATTGTTTTCATTGGATAAATAAGTTTAATCTTTTAGTAACCATGTTAAAAAAGTCCCGTATGTTCTAAGCCATCTTTTAGATTTTGCTTCTTTCGATGTTTTATTTATTCTGTAGATAGTTTATCTGAATTTTAACATGATGCATACTGTTGGTCTGTAAAATCTGAAGTTATCAATTGCTTTACTGTTGTAGGCAGGAGACTCACGATTTGAGGGTCGTGAACGTGTGCAATACACTAGGGACCAGCTTCTAAAGCTTAGGGAGGTAATTCTATTTACTTGTGCTGAGTAATATACTTTATCTGTGCATCGGTGGACTATTTATAGCATTTTAGTTCCATAAATCAACCAGAAAAGGACAATTCTGCTTTTTGCTTGCATGCATGAAAGTTGTTCTATGTATTCAGTATCCTGTTTCAATTATAGTCAGTTGATCAAGTATGTAAGTCTTTTAGTGTTGTTAGTAATCTGTTTGAGTTTTATTAAATTGAAGTCAATGGCACTTTGACTATTGTGTGATATAATATCTGATTATGCTGCTTGCCTTCTCTTTAGGCTGTAGAAGTTTCCGACAAGATTCTTAAAATCAAACGAGAAATTGAAGTGGAACTCTTTGGTGAAGATCAGAACCGGACTCGTGGAGAAAGTATCGTGAGTTCTAAGTGTTCTTTTGCTTTTTTACTTTTCGGTTGGCTTATTTTGCTATCTATTAACTGCCTTGAGGAATTTCCTTTATTTTCCTGTATTGCTGCCAAGCAATTATTCTTTGTTAAAGCATGTTCTTCATCCTTGACTTTTTCTAGCCACCAAATCAAAGTCACAACCGTTACTCTGAGCCTGACAATCGTGATTGGCGTAACCGTTCAGCACAGTTTTCATCTGACGGAGAGGAGAGGTCCTGGGAATCACTTCATGATAGAGAATTGGGGAACCATTATGACTCCAAGCAACCAGAAGCTAGTCAATTCAATCGTCAAGCACAAATCTCCTCTGACCAACTGGTAATTGACATAACATAATATGATCTCTTTTTGTCTATATAATATTTCCTGTGGCTTAAGCTGTTTATCATTTGTGTTCGCTGTTGCCAGAATTGTTCTTTTTGTGTGGAGGGGCAGGTATTCAAAACAGTTATAGCTGAATTTATATTAGGCATTAGTGCTTGCATTGACAATTCCACTCCTCTTAAAATCTAGATATTTATATCATTCTTGGAGCAATTGTTCAAGAAATTGCAATAGTAATGGTTGCTTTTAATTTTCTTTAAATTTTTTTTGTTTTGTCATGAGATGATTCGACATAAATAACCCTACATTTGGGATTTTATCTTCTTTTTATTTATTAACTCATTTGCTTCTGCTTCGTTGCATTATTGTGCATTAGTTGCGAAGCATATCAGTTGCTTGCTTCTCACTGCCTGCACCAGCTCCAATGATTAATTTTTTCTTTAAGGATAATATTCAAGGAACTCTTCCACTTATAGTTTTTATTTTAGCTTTGTAGTTGTTCCTGTGAGAGGCAAGTTTATTCCTGCTGCAAGCTATGCCTGTCATTTGGCTTTGGCATTAACATCTGTTTTCATTTGGCTGAACTAGGGGGGACAAACTCCAGCTTTGGTGAAGGCTGAGGTGCCATGGTCTGCTAGAAGGGGCAACTTATCTGAAAAGGATCGTGTTCTAAAGACTGTTAAAGGGTAAACATACTGAAAAATGTTTTTTTAATCATATATGTGTCGCTGATTCCTGTTGAGAAACCATAGCAGTTTTCTTTCATCACATATGCTCTTCTATTTCTATCACAAAACCATAAAAATACGTTGCTTTTATTATCTTGTTTAGGACCTGACCTTTAGATTAAGCATAATAGCATGCCAATAATCTTTGTAGTAAATCTGTATAGTAAGAATATTTTCTTTTGTTTTCAAGTTATACTAGGCATTTCTGTGAACTTTCAACCTTGGAATATTATGGTTCTTAAATTCAGAGTTAACAAATTTCTTTAGTATGGTTGGTATTGAAGCTTTTAGTTCTGAAAGATACTTAATACGAGATGACTTCTATTTTTAGGAAATTTCCTATGTGCATTTTTATCGAGTTTGTGTGAGAATGTATTACTGGTTATTATGAATGATTTTTCTCTGTCCAGGATATTGAACAAGCTGACTCCTGAGAAGTATGATCTTCTGAAGGGCCAACTTATTGATTCTGGTATTACGTCAGCTGACATCTTGAAGGTTATCACTTTCTACGTTTCTATTATTCTATTTTATTTTGTGCTTTTTTGTGTGTATTCTATGTACGTGTTTCTATAAATTACACTCTTCTATACATTTCATCTAATCGTGTTCTTTTCTAGTTATTGCATTTGTAAGATGACATCGCTGATGGTATCGCTTGCATCTTTACAGGAGGTTATTTCTCTAATATTTGAGAAGGCTGTTTTGGAACCCACATTTTGTCCTATGTATGCTCTTTTATGTTCTGATCTCAATGATAAGCTCCCTTCATTCCCATCTGATGAACCTGGTGGAAAAGAAATTACATTTAAGCGAGTCCTCTTGAATAACTGTCAGAAGGCATTTGAGGGAGCTGACAAGCTTAGGGAAGAAGTGGCGCAGATGACTGGCCCTGAGCTAGAGTTGGAGCGTAGGGATAAAGAAAGGTTGGTCAAACTTCGTACTCTAGGTAACATTCGTTTAATTGGTGAGCTTCTGAAGCAAAAAATGGTACCTGAGAAGATAGTCCATCACATCGTGCAGGTTATTGCCAATACTTCCTTTCTCATTGGTGGAACTTGGATTTTTAGTAGGTTATGCCAAATCATTTTTTTCTGTTCTGTCAATCAGGAACTTTTGGGCCATGATACTAAAGCCTGCCCTGTGGAGGAGAATGTTGAAGCAATTTGTCAGTTCTTCAATACTATTGGTAAGCAGCTTGATGAGAGCCCGAAATCACGACGCATAAATGATGCATATTTCAATAGACTGAAGGAATTGGTTACAAATCCTCAGCTTGCTTCGAGACTGAGATTTATGGTTCGTGATGTTCTTGATCTGCGTGCTAACAATTGGGTTCCAAGGCGTGAAGAGGTAACACTCCTAAATGCCATTAAGCTCCTGTATTAGATTAGAAAGAAGTTGTTGACATGTCAATTTAATTTGGTGTTGAACTGATTTTTGCAGGTGAAAGCCAAAACAATTACTGAAATTCATTCTGAAGCCGAAAAAAATCTTGGGCTGCGTCCCGGTGCTACTGCAAGTATTAGAAATAGTCGTATTGTTTCTGTTGGTCCGATGAGTCCTGGGGGTTTTCCCATAACTCGTCCTGGTACTGGGGGTTTGATGCCTGGAATGCCGGGAACTCGGAGAATGCCTGGTATGCCTGGAATGGAAAATGATAACTGGGAGGTTCCTAGAACACGATCAATGCCAAGGGGTGATGGACTGGGTATGCTACCTGGAGGGCGTGTTCCTTCACTTTCAATCAATAAACCAACTTCAGTGAATCCAAGGTTGTTGCCTCAAGGTAGTGGTGGCCTAATGAGTGGTAGGACAAGTGCCCTGTTGCAGGGAAGCTCATCCCCTCCTGTGGCACAACCTTCTCTTCCTGCCAAACCTGTTCCGGTGGCTGCTGTGTCTCCAGTTTTGGAGAAACTAGTTACACCAGCTTCAAGACTGAATCAAGATGAACTTAGTAGAAAAACAAAGGCACTGTTGGAGGAATATTTCAGTGTTAGGCTGCTGGATGAAGCATTGCAGTGTGTGGAGGAACTAAACTCTCCAGGGTACTATCCCGAGGTTGTGAAAGAAGCGATCTCAATTGCCTTGGAGAAAATCCCACCTTGTGTCGATCCAGCTTCAAAGCTTATAGAATACTTGTTTATTAAGAAAGTTCTTACAGCTAGAGACATAGGGACGGGGTGTCTGCTCTATGGTGCCTTGTTGGATGATATTGGCATTGATTTACCAAAAGCACCAAATAATTTCGGAGAAATAATTGGGAAACTTGCATTGGCTGGAGGATTAGATTTTAATGTGGTAAGGGAAATCCTTAAGAAGATGGAAGACGACCTATACCAAAAAGCTGTATTCGATGCAGCAATGAGGATTGTTAGCTCAAATCCTTCGGGGCAAGCTGTGTTGGAGGCACAAGCATATGAGGTCAAGGTTTGTCAGAGTCTATTCTAATTTTGCAGTCTACTCTTAACGTCAGTGTCCACAAGGGCTTCTGCTTATCATCAAGCACTTCGATATCGATGATTTCCTCTCCTTTTTGAGGCGACCAACTTGTATTATTTAATGAAGTGGAGCTGCCAAGGACAGTAAAATTTTATTGAGTTGTATATTTCTCCTGCGGTAATAGCGGTTTGTTTATTGAGAAAAAGAGATGAAACTATTGCATGGGTATTGCCATTTGAGTGTGGCATGCTGAAAATCTCGGGCAGAATTTTCACCCTAAGGAATCCAGTTGTTTTGTATTTGATTAGTTTTTGTTTTCTTTTTCTTTTTGACAGAGTAATTTATTTTATTTTTGAACCGAGTGTCATAAATCTCTGAGTTCTTTTACTTCTACGACAATGAAAGTGAAAATCTATCACAGCCTTTAGTTTTGAGATAGATATATATTTTTGTTGTTGTCTTCTTTGGGTATGCATATTGTCTTGTAGGGCAGCCAATTATGAGTGATGGGATGATTATAAATCAGGTAAACTATATCAATTGTCTCTAATTTTGTTTAAACATATATTTTATTCACTCAACTTTCAAAAGATACATAACAGTCATTATCATTATCAAATATGTTATAAAAAAATGTTAATTTAGATTTTATTAAAGAAAATTTTAACACTAATGTTAAAAAAGTTAAAAAAAAATCTTAACAAAATAAATAAATTATAAAATATTCAATGAACTAAACTCAGTCTTTGACATTTCTTTTGTGATTAAACCTTAATCCATTCGTTTGGATCTTTCAGCCTGCAAAATCTTTTTCGTTTTGAGGTTTTTTGAGATTTTGGTTAAAAGTATGGCTTGAGTTTACAAGGAGTGGTCTTAGCAGCAGCTATGACAGTCTCTGGTACTGTAGTCTTCGTTGTTTTTCGCCTTAAAAAATATTACCTTTTGGAGTAATTCTCCCAGCCTTCTCAACAAGCTCTTCATTCCTGCATATCTTCTGGAATATATTGTTCAAAATGCATTTGACCCTTGAGTTTTGGTAAGATTCTTAATCAAACTTATCACATTTTTCCGGTTAACTTGAACTTGCATAAATTTTTATCTCTAAAACTTCTTGACTTCTTTAGACTCTGATTTTGCTTATAGTTCTAAAAAGTAAAAAATATTGAACAAAAAATGTAAAAATTATTGCTTTTGGTACTGTTAATTATTTGTGCCCCAGGATCAATCAAATGAAAATATAGGAATAATAATGGGTTTGCTTCAAATTTCCTACTTTTTCACTTAATTTGTTTAGATTTAGGTTCAATTATGGTATGGTAAAAGAAAAATAAATTAAAAAGAAGAAGAGAAGGTACAAGATATTTTTATTTTGAAATTTGTTTATAATACATTTAGTATTTTATAAATATTTAATTATTTTATAATTTAATTATTTGTTTGTTAAGATTTTTTTAGTTCACGAATCAAATTAGTAATTAATCATTTAAATTAACGTGTCACATTATCTTCTTAGTAGTAGTTAATGGACAAGTGACAAAGAACTAACAATTCGATAATGTTAGTGACTATTATGTTACTATTAAAAGTAGAGTGACCGAAATGTAATTTTAAACAAATATTAGGATTATTGATGTAGTTTACCCTATAAAAAAATATTACGCCTAACATGAGTGGGAGATTGATGGGGACTTCTGAAATGATATGTGTGGGTTGACAAAACTTTCGAATGCGGTAGTGTGTGTGGTGTAGGAGAGGTTCTGTTGTGAGCTCAAGGAAAAAAAAATTAGGAAAGGATTTTACCTATTCAACCGGTGATAAGTTAATAGTAAAATTCATATAATTTGTGGGTGTGGAGTCGTAGTTTTAGTTTCAGAAAATTTTGGGTAAAATACCCAAAAATACTAAAAAAATAACTTATTTATGAAAAAGGGCCAGTTTCAAAAATATTTATGGAAAAGGGCCGTTTCACCCCAAAACGCGTCCACGTCAGCACGTTTTGGGGGGAAACGCCAGCAAAGCGCGCCCCTAGGGACGCGCTTTGTTGCTGAATCACCAGGAAAATGCGCTGACGTGGACGCGTTTTTGCCCTCCCTCCCAGTCTAATTACAGTATGATATTCTAAGTTTTCTGGGCTAGGGTAAAAATATATATAGTGTTTTGGGCAAAATATATTAAACCATTTCTATTTTATTAAAGATATTAAAATTAAATTACATTAAAAAACAAAATTACATTAAAAATTAAATTACAATAAAAATAAAAAACTGTTATTTTATTAAATATATAAAAACTAAATTACAATAAAAATTAAACCATTTCTATTTTATTAAAGATATTAAAACTTTTTCTTTTATTAAAAAATTAAAATTACAAAATTATATTACAATTAAAAATAAAAAGTCAATTAGAATCGGTGTTGATGCCGACTGAATTAGTGCTACAGGCGATTACGTGATTCTGTTGGATTCCTCTTTCGTCTAGCTTCCGACGGGGTCATGGAACCTCAAGGGATTCGATTCCTCAAGACCTTGGGTCAGTTGTGAGTGTTGCGAGGATAACCCACATTGATAAAATAACGACCTCGAAGGTGTTTGCATAAACCACGGCGGGGGTGTCTGAATTCCGTATGGCGAAGGAGGGTGGTAGAAAGAAGTGCTCCCCGAAGGCGCCTCCTGTGATCCCTCACGAGCCGACGGCCTCAAGATCGGCTGGCCAGTAGGAGTAGTCGGGAACGGACTCGAACCCGGCCATGCATTCCAACCTGGGGTGGGACTAGGAAAAGGAAACATATATGGGTTAGGAGGATACATATAAGGGGTAGAATGTACGACCGCATAAAGGGTAAAGGTCGTGATGTCGGTGTCGTAACCGAATCGATGGGCTCGATCTTGTGTCGGTATTGTTGATGGCCCCGTCTCATTACCCCTTCTCCTTGGATTTAAAGGGCCCTGACGTTCCCTTCGTTCACGAAGTTGCCGTCGCCTCTCTTCTTCCGACAACAGATAAGGCTTACCATGGATCCTAAACCATGGCATGTATTCCGACAAGCACGTTAACTCAGGAACGATGATCGGTTCCCGGATAGGTAAATACATACCGGTTCTCCCACGTTTCGATATGTGCTGACCAAAATCTTGGCCAATCCGTGTGCAGCTGCCGTAAGTCCACTTTATGCTCATCATCGAACACCTCAGGTGGCACGGGAATCGGTTGTCGGAATCCAAATTGTTCGGATTTTGGAAGAACTCTTTCGGAATTACTGCCCGAATTTTTGGATCCTCGTATGGTGTCCATTGAAACTATATTAACATTACCAAAATATTAGTTATATACATAATACTGACACTAAATACGAAATACTAAATTATAAATACGAAATTGAAACTTACTTGTGATTCCAACTGCTGGTCCAATAGAAGCCGTATATCTTCAAGCGAGGTAGGTATTCCAACATGACTCATGAATGGTTCCACCTAATTAAATAAATTTTAGCATACAATTATACTATAAATCTATGAAATAATTGTAAAATATAATATTAAATTTACCTCGTTATCAGTGGGAATGAATATGGATGGTCGAGTCGAGGTCGTAAAAATGGAAATCGAAACCATGCCCATGGCTGCAGTAGTGATAGGCAACCTCCGATTTTTGCTTTACTCGGCCGCGTCGCCCCGTACATCTCCCGATACAACCTCGATAGCACGATAGACCCCCAACTCAATTCACCTACCGCTGAAATCAACAAGTTTCAGACCATCTCGAGTGTCTGAGGTTTCTAGAAAGGTCCGACATCGATAGCCTCCAATTATCTGAAGAATGTATGCCCGAGCATACCGTATTCTTTCTATTTCGGTTGAACCCTCATTCGGCTCCGGGAATGTGTCTCATAACCAGGCCATCTCGATCCGAGCTCCTTGAATTTTATCCGGAATGGCACCTAGAAGCTCGTAGCATACGGCTCCCCAATCACCAGAAGTTGCGGACCCGGTGACTACTGACCCGTCCACCGGCAATCCCAATGTAACTGCACATCTTCCAGAGTGATGTTACACTCTCCGCATGGAAGATGGAAAGTGTGCATCTCGGGTCTCCACCTCTCTATCAACGCACTGATCAAAGGCAGCTCCAACTTGAACCCTAGGCCTATCGTGGCCACCTGCCAAAAACCTGCTTCCCCCAGGTAATTCTCGATCAACGGTGATAGGGGACCATGCATGTTGCGAATATAACATTCCAACACCCGATCCATGATTGCTTTAAAAATTATAAAATAAAAATTAATTAAAATTGCATAAACCTAAAAATATTAAATAATATTGAAAAATTAAAATTAAAACTTACCATTTGCAATTGCTCGACGGAGATGTGCTTCTTTGTCTAGACTAAGTAATTCCACTACCATTTGTAATACGATCGAAAGTTTTAAAAGTTTCAAAAAATATATTAAAAAATTAAAAAATTAAAAAAGGATTTTTGTAAATATTAAAGGACTATTTCAAAATTTTAGAGGAAGTTTGAAGGACTTAAAAGAATTTGAGAGGAATTTGAGAGAAGAATGAGTAAGGATTAAAGTGTGAAAAAATAAAAGGGTTGGGGTTTTATAGGTTTTTTTACCGTTGGGCACCAATGGTCAAAAAATTTGGCCATTTTTTTTTTATCACAGTAGGCTAAAGCGCGTCCTAAGGGCACGCTTTACTGGCATTTTCCCCAAAACGCACTGACGTGAACGCGTTTTGGGGTGAAACGGCCCTTTTTCGTAAATATTTTTGAATCTGGCCCTTTTCCGTAAATAAATTAATTTTTTGGTATTTTTGGGTATTTTACCGAAAATTTTACCCTTAACAAATATACAAGACAACAACATTTTCAATTAATTTAAAAAAATATTTCCAACATATTATTTAATGTATTAATTGAGAAATAATTTTAAACTAAATTTTAATACACAATTTAAAAACATTTAAATAATTTCGTATAAAGTTTCATATTTTGAATCTTAATTAGTATCTTCAAATATAAATATGAAATATATTAAAAATATAGAATTATATATAATTATAAAAATTAAAAATAAATGGAAAATTAAGTTTATATAAAAACACTTTTAAAATTGAGATTTAAATAGCTTATATAGGTTTCAAATAATTAAATAAAATTAATATATTTTAAAAATCCATAACAAAATATGAAAGTTTGGAAATGTGAATATGAAAGCACAAAAAAAATCCATAAGCTTCAAATATTTTGGATTACCAATAGAATATTTTATATCTATATTTTGTGTCTATATAACTATTATTTTGAATACACAAAAACTAAGAGAAACAAAATGATATAAAAGGATATAAAATGAATACCGATTTTGTTATCAATCTACACAAGCTTATATGGGAATAACAACTTCCTTGACTAAGTCCAAAACCCCTAACACAATAATCAAATTTTTAGGTGTCGCACAATCTTCTAACGCAAAACCAAATATAAGTGAGATGGGGCAACTCCCTTATTGGAAATGGTTTTCCACTTGCTAACCAATGGAAATCAAGGACACTACGACCCAAAAATCCATCGTTGAGTGTTGTGTTAGATCTAGTACCCCAAGTGTAGTATACGCGTTTTATATACTTGTATTTTTCAAACAAATTGGTTTAATAATATCCATAAACTACATTAATACCTTTTGTATATTGTCCTCAATGTTTTTGCATGCAAAATGAAAATAAATATTGACTCACTAGTTATCTAAAGTTTAACTAATACTAAGCGTTATTACATGGTCGGATCGTAATATGAAAAGATAAATTATATTAGTATATGAACTGTAACACCCCAAACCCGACCTAGAAGTTAGGCCCGAATCTGGCGTGTCACAAAAAAAAAAAAACTCGTTTGAAAATTTTGGCCTCTTTGTTAAAACCCAATACAACTAAAGCAATTCTGTCTACGTGAAAACATAATTATCTTTAATAAACCTTTTCGGTTGCGAAAGCATATTTGAAATAAACGATTTGCGAAAACTAGAGTTGTAACAACATTTTTGAAACATTTCAGAAACGTAGATAAGATACAAGTAATTTGATAAATCACAAATCAAGGAATTGAACTTTAAATCGTGACTTTTGAAAATGTCGTTAATAAATTGAAAGAAAGTTCGAGTTAAATCATATTTGTAAAAGTTTATCTTGAAATCCATTTGTTAATCAATTTCAGAAAAACATTTATTTACGTTTTTAGAAAAATTCTCGTTTAAAACAATTTAAGCAAAATAATAAGTAAACCAAACATAAAGCAAATAAGAAAATAGTTCAGAGGCCTTATTACAACTTAAACCAAAATAATAAAATAACGGGAATAGAAATTTAAAATTTAATAACACTATTTCTGAAGAATGGCCTCCACCGAGTCATCCATGGCCCAAGTCCACTTCACGGAGCATTACCTACAGGGTTAAGAAAGACGGGGGGTGAGTTGCAAGAACTCAGTGTGTAACCCACTTACCAAGTCCACTGGGCCAAAAACATTTAAGCAATTAGCTAGGCTTGAGCCCATTTACAAATGTACAATATAAAAATAATGCATATGATATGCAATTTCCAACCAAGCCTAATTTCCATCCGCTACACACCACCCGTACCAACCAATACACCTGTGGGGATCAAGTCAGCCTACCCCGCCAACACACCAATAGTAGGCATTAAGCCAATTATAATATTTGTGGCAGAGCCACCGAACTAGATTTTTGGCAACAGGCCATTGTGACAGAATCACCGAACTAGATTTGTGGCAATAGGCTATTGTGACAGAGTCACCGAACTAGATTTGTGGCAACAGGCCATTCTTCTCTTCGTCAATTATCCCAACCCATGCAGTTATGTATTTACATATTTAATACATAATAATATATTCATAAGGTAAATTTCAACAAAAAGCCCATATTACAAATTATCAATTTGGCCCATTAGTCAAAATAGAAATTTTGGCCCATTTAACGATCTAGCAGACCTTGGCCCATTTAACATATGAGGCCCTTTTCACAATATTCTCACTTGGCCAATTTATCAAAATAATCATATGGCCCATTTAACGATCTAGTAGACCTTGGCCCATTTAACACATGAGGCCCTTTTCACAATATATCAGATTGGCCCATAAAGTAATATGTCAATTCAGTTCATTAAGCAATTTCGTATTTCGGCCCATTAGGGGCAATTCCGTAATTCGGTCCATAAGGGCATTTTCGTAATTCGGCCCATAAGGGCATTTTTGTAATTTTACTCATCGAGGGTAATTTGGTAATCTCGCAACCCAGGGGTATTTCGATAGTTTACCCTCTAAGGGTATTATGGTAATTTGACAACCTAGGCTTAATTACTAATTTGGAGCATAAAATCGAAACTATCCATCTGCGTCATACTAACTAAATTGACCATAACTCTAGTTAGAAAACTCAAAATCTAAATCCGTAAATTTTCCTTGAAAGTAGGCACATATATCTTTCTCCTATAATTTTTCCAGAATTTTTAGCTTAACCATTTAGTACATTTTATTCCTTAAAGTTTTCCTTGTTTCACTATCCAATGATTCTGACCTCTCTTTCCTCAATCACAAATATCTTACTGTACGCTTTTCATCTACTGCTCTCACTTGTTTCCATCGAAAATAGGTTCAGTAAGGAATCCATACATATAAATTATGTTTGATAATTAACTTTGTACAATTTTATATGATTTTTCCAAAATAGAACAGAATACCCCAAAGTCATTCAGAACCAGTCTCACTAAAATTAACATATCTCAGAATATAGTATTCCCTTTCCTTCTCCGTTTCTTCCATATTAAAGTAGACACAGTAAACTTTAATCTGATATCTTACTCACTTTGTAAATCACTTTTGCACAATTTGGTGTTTTTCTCTCAATCCTTTCCTTTGCTTTGTGCCGAAATTCCTAGCCTTGGTGACCATATTTTCTCCTTTCATTTTACTTTGGCCGAATTCTTCAAGCACATTGGTGCATGTTCTTACTCTTTTGTTTGATCAAGATTTTCATCTCTTGTTTATCTCCCTCTTGATAGCCAAATATTCATTTTCATTTTCTTTATAAATCGAACTCTCATTTCCTTTCTACCTTTCTTCTCATCCGTACTTACATTCAATCTTTGATCAATCGTGGTATAGAGGAGTGCCAACTTTTTACCACATCACTGGATCAACCTTAGACATATGAAGATCGTGTGAAACGGGAATTTCATTGTTCAAGGTAAGGAAGCTCTCTCATAGTCTTTTTCAATAACTTCATTGGTTATTGTATTAAGAGGATTGAAGGATAATTGATCGACTATATGTTTTAGGTACTTAATCGCTAGATCTATCCCTCGTAATAAGAGACTCGAATTGTTGATAAGTGATATAGATTTTTAATCAATCGAAATATTGGTTGAAGTGGTAAATTGAGTTTTGGATTAATTGTTGACTGATTGTATCTTTAGGTGCCGCGGAGAATATCGTGTTACGGATTCCAAATAAGGTGTGTAATCCCGTACCCTTCCGAATATATGTTTGAAATGGTGAGTAAGTCTCACATCTCTTTGAAAGTTTACATGAAATATTCTGTGATTTAGTAGAAATACCGAATAAAACCGATAACCGGCATCCGTGATCACTCGGGAGTGCATATATTCCTAGTGGTAATCTTATTTTGTAATAAAACAGTTTCGATCAGAAATAGTGACTTGTATTTGAAAAATCACGAAAAATTGGATAAAAGGAATTACAAAGTGAGTAAGATATCAGATTAAATCTTACTATATCTAATTTTATATGGAAGAAATAGAAAAGGAAAGGGAATACCATATTTTGAGATATGTTAATTTTAGTGAGACTGGTTTTGAATGACTTTGGGGTATTCTGTTCTGTTTTGGAAAAATCATATAAGATTGTACAAAGTGAATTATCAAACATAATTTATATGTATGGATTCCTTACTGAACCTATTTTCGATGGAAACAAGTGGGAGCAGAGATGAAAAGTGTACAAGAAGATATTTGTGATTAAAGAGAGATCGAATCATTGGACAAAGGAAACAAGGAAAACTTTAAGGAATAAATTGTACTAAATGGTTAAGCTAAAAATTCTGGAAAATTATAGGAGAAAGATATATGTGTCTACTTTTAAGGAAAATTTACGGATTTAGATTTTGAGTTTTATAACTAGAGTTATGGTCAATTTAGTAAGTGTGATGCAGATGGACAGTTTCGATTTTATGCTCCAAAGTAGTAGTTAAGCCTAGGTTGTGAAATTACCATAATACCCTTAGATGATAAATTACCAAATACCCCGGGTTGTGAGATTACCGAATTACCCTCGATTTAATAAAATTACAAAATGCCCTTATGGGCAATTACTTAAAATGTCCTTATGGGTCAATTACTAATTGCCCTAATGGGTCAAATACTGAAATTGCTTAATGAACTGAATTGACATATTACTTTATGGGCCAATCTGATATATTGTGAAAAGGGCCTCATGTGTTAAATGGGCCAAGGTCTGCTAGATCGTTAAATGAGCCATATGATTATTTTGATAAATTGGCCAAGTGAGAATATTGTGAAAAGGGCCTCATGTGTTAAATGGGCCAAGGTCGCTAGATCGTTAAATGGGCCAAAATTTCTATTTTGACTAATGGGCCAAATTGATAACTTGTAATATGGGCTTTTGTTGAAATTTACCTTATGAATATATTATTATGCATTAAATATGTATATACATGACCTGCATGGGTTGGGATAATTGTGAAGAGAAGAATAGCTGCTGCCACAAATCTAGTTCTATGACTCTCACACAATGGCTGCTGCCACAATTCTAGTTCTATGACTCTGTCACAATGGCCTGCTGCCAAAATCTAGTTTAGTGGCTCGCCACAAATATTATAATTGGCTTAATGCCTACTATTGGTGTGTGGCGGGGGTGGCTAACTTGATCCCACAGTGTGTTGGTTGGTACGTGGTGGTGTAAATGGATGGAAATTAGGCTTGGTTGGGAATTGCATATCATATGCATTATTTTTATATTGTACATTTGTAAATGGGCTCAAGCCCAGCTAATTGCTTAAATGTTTTGGCCCAGGGACTTGGTAAGTGGGTTATACACTGAGTTCTTGTAACTCACCCCCTTCTTTCTTAACCCTCGTAGGTAATGCTCCGTGATGTGGACTTGGGCCATGGATGACTTTTGGAGGCCATTCTTTAGAAATAGTGTTATTAAATTTTAAATTTCTATTCCCGTTATTTTATTATTTTGGTTTAAGTTGTAATAAGGCCTCTGAACTATTTTATTATTTGCTTTATGTTTGGTTTACTTATTATTTTGCTTAAATTGTTTTAAACGAGAATTTTTCTAAAACGTAAATAAATGTTTTTTTATGAAATTGATTAACAAATGGACGTAAATAAATGTTTTTTTATGAAATTGATTAACAAATGGTACAAATTTTAACAATTTCGGATAAACTTTTACAAATATGATTTAACTCAACTTTCTTTCAATTTATTAACGACATTTTCAAACGTCACGCATTTAAAGTTCAATTCCTTGATTTGTGATTTATCAAATTACTTGTATTTTATCTACGTTCAAATGTTTCAAAATGTTGTTACAACTCTAGTTTTCACAAATCATTTATTTCAAATATGCTTTCAAGAACCTAAAAGGTTTATTAAAGATAATTATGTTTTCACGAGATGTAATTGCTTTAGTTGTATTGGGTTTTAACAAAGAGGTCAAATTTTCAAACGAGTTTTTTTTTTGTGACACACCAGATTCGGGCCTAACATCTAGGTTGGGTTTGGGATGTTACATGAACCTAAATATGTCATTAGTTTAATCAGAAATGAGCAAATCGATTGAAAGACTAATATGCCATCTATCAAGTCCAATTGAGGAGATGTTTTGTCTTGAGCATTGGAGCAGATAACTCTCTAAAGATAGAGGCATAGATATGACTAACCAGACTTACAATACATCGGATCAATGATTCATCTATTCTTTGGCATTTTCGTAAGTGATCCTTAAACTCCGATGATAATCATTCTTTCCACTTATTAATGCCGAATCTAGTAATGCTTTTACACACATGTGAAGTGTTCTTCTCCGTATTGCTCGTATTCATATTCTCGCCTTAGGAAAAGTACTCTCACTTGGAAGATAGAGAAGTAAGCCTCTTCATTTGATTTTTGTAAAGAGACTTTAATTGTAACACCCTTTGCCCAAATCCGACGCTGGAAATGGATACGAGGCATTACCATGCATAAACTTGTCTAACAGTATAGTTACTGTAACAGACCGAATTTGACCCTAATCGGAACGGTGGTTTCGGGACCACGAATTCGAGATCGAGAAATATTTTAATATTTTATTTTGTGCTTATTATGTGTGAATTAAAGTGTGTGAAAGTTTCGTAGAAAAATTTTATTGTTTAAGTGCTCAATTTGATAAAAAGGACTTAATCGCATAAAGAGTAAAAGTGGCATGCTAAAGTGAAATGTACCTTTTTGATTGTGGCTTTTAAAGTGGATGTCCTAAAAGGACAATTAGCCCATTCCTTTAGATAGTGGACGGCATATATGAGAAATAAAAACAAAATTTTGTTTATAATTATATGTTTTATATTAGGTAATGAATAAATAATATTACCTTTAATTTTAAGGCATAAAATAATGAAAGAAAGTGGGAAGAAAGAGAACATACCTTGTTCTTCTTCTCTTGGCCGAATGTGGAGGGTGAAAAACTCCATTGTTGGAGCTTAATTTCGACAACTTGAGGGCTTCAATTAGGGTATGTACTTTGCATAGTATTTTATAATTTTTACATTTTTGAAATTGTTACTTTGAATACTACATAACCCATGTATCAATTTTTGAGATTTTGGCACATCAAGATTCGGCTATGGTGGTATATTCATGGCATGTAATGTTTGATAGTAGATTATGAATTGTATGTGTTAGATCATCATTTCTTGAATTAGAAGTTTTGGTGAAATTAAATGTTAGGGACTAATTTGAGAAGAATAAATTCTTAAAGGACTAAAACATGAAATAAATGAAAATATAGACTTGTATAATCTCTATAAACATTCGCCCTTGAGTGTTGTAGGAAATTTTGTGTATTTTGCATTTTATGTAATTTGGACTAAAATGTAAAAAGGTGAAACCCTAGGGGTAAAATGGTAATTTGCCTATTTATGTGCTTAGGGACTAAATTGAGATGAAATGTACTTGAATGAGCTAAATTTTAATGTGTTTTAGATCAAGAACAAAGAAAAATGGATTTAGATCGGGGAAAGACGAAGGTTCTCGAATAGCCGATTTGCACGGTCTATCGACAACCGAGGTAAGTCCTTAAGCAAATTTATATCGAGAAATTATTTACGAAAGTAGTACATGATAAAGTTTGGTATTTAAGGCATGAAAATACATATAGGCCGAATGTGGGGTATGAAATTGTAGTAAAATTGGTTGTTGAATGTGATGTGGATAATTATGTTCGGTTTAACATGAAATTGTAAAATAAAGTATACAAGATGGATGTGATTGTAGCATTAAGTAATGTGTATGGGAATGTTGATTGGGATGATTATCGGGCTTTGAGCCTAGCAGGCCTCGTGCCGGTGTTATTTATCGGGCTTTGATGCCTAGCAGGCCTTGTGTCGGTGTTACATATCGGGCTTTAATGCCTAGCAGGCTTCGTGCCGGTGATTCATTTTGGGCTTTAATGCCTAGCAGGCTTCGTGCCGGTGATTTATTTCGGGCTTTAATGCCTAGCAGGCTTCGTGCCGGTGATTCATTTCGGGCTTTAATGCCTAGCAGGCTTCGTGCCGGTGTTTAAATCTCGGACCTTTGGTCTAGTAGTTTTTATACCAGTGATTTATAATACGAGCTTATGCTTATGAATGAAATGGTCTAGTTATGATGGTATTTGAATAAGCCAAGGTTTATCACTATAGTGTTCGACCAAAAGTTATGAATCGAATCAAGTTTATGATATATGTGATGCTTCTTGAATAATCAAGTTGATAGAAATGTGTTTATATATTGGTACTTAAGATATGTGATTAGAAAAGACATTGAGTTGATATGTTTACTTGCTTACTTGAGTTTATTATATTGATATGAGAAATTATACCTATATAGGTTCTACCATGAGCTATACATATAGATAAATGTATATATTCAATTATGTACCCTTATTTTAAATGTACACGTAAAGTATTATTCGATTGAAGTGAAAATATATATGTATTGATTAGCAATCTGGGTACCATTGATAAGTTTCATATTTTAAGTGTATCGTTGAATATTATTCCTTTGGATGTGAACATTGATAATCGCCATGGTAGTATATATGTGTTTTGTTAGTTCATAAATGTTAATAATGTTATTCTATTCAATCTAATTGAATACCTAGTTGAGTTGTAAAGTCGCTTAAGACTTACTAAGCCGTTGAGCTTACTCGTTTATGTTTGTGCTCTATTTTATAGATCAATAATTCAACCATTGGCTCGGGGATCATCAAGACAGTCGACCACACTATCACTCTCTTTGGTATAGTTATGTTTTGTAAACTTTTGAATCAAGGGCATGTATAGGCTTTGTTTTGATAAATAATGAATGATGTCGGATTGTAAATATAAATATAGCCATGCGAATAAGGCTGTTGCTTTTGGTTAAGTTTGGGTTTCATATTTGATATGGTAGCTTGCATTAAAATACCATTAGATATGTGCATGCAGTCATGCTTTAAATCATACATGGAAAATGATCATATGATATACATATATGGTGTAATATTGGGATATGCACTTAGCTAATAAGGATACATGTTGGATGTTAGATGATTTAAAGCACGTAATATGTTAGCAAGTTAATAGATTGCTATATATATATATATATATTTGAAAATGGTTTAGTAATGCTTGTTTATGTTGTTATTAAATTATCATGTTCGGATATATCATGAAAGTTTAGTTCATATTATGTTATGTGTGAAATACTAATGATCAAATTATAGTATACTTACTTGTAATATTCGGCCATGGTATTGGTAGTTTGGAGTTTATATTTTTATTTGATATTCATATGCATTCGGACATGAGGTTAGAATGGTTAAATTATTTTGGTGAATATTTAGTGATAGGGCACATGTGATTATGTATATATATAGTTATATGATTTGTATTAATAACATTATAAGTATATTCCTAAGTTAAGCACATTTGAAAAGAATATGATTAAGTTTACATGAGCTTGGTTTTGCGTAATTTGATCATGTCATAGATCATGAATTAACTGATAATGTAGATGGATGGAAATGGTAATTAGCAAAGCTTTGTCATGTAGGTATATTTGTCTTAAATAAAAATGCATTTGATTGGTATATATTGATGTACATATTCGGCTAAGGTGTTCAAAAAAATGACCAAATGAATAGTGTTTTATTTTTTTAATTGATTGAAACTTGTTTTTATAAGCTAGTAAAGTTATTAATTGTAATAAGCTTGTTAGCATTATAATTTTAGAATGAAAGTACATATTTGATTGTGATAGCAGGGATTAATTACTATTAATTAATATAATAGTATTTGTAAGAGTGCGTTGATTGGGGTTTGACGAGTAATGTCTAGTAACCCTACTCCAGCGACGGATACGGGTTATGGGTGTTACAGTTACGAACAACAACTTTTGTTCGACTTAAAACCTTTCTTTAGGTATCTTGGCATTCATATAATGGGCCCCCGAGGCCTTACACATACACTCGAAAGTCTTCAAGACTCTACCGAGAACATTCACTCCCATTGAAAATATTTATCCTAAATAGGGGCCACAAGCCCGTGGGGGTCTAGAGACACGCCCGTGTGCCCTTGAGACGTGCCCGTGTTTGACACCTGTGGTCTACACTGACTAAATCACATGGCCTAGACACGCCAGTGGCCCTGGCCCGTGTGCCAAACCTTAACATTCTGACTTATCCACACGACCTGGGCACACGCCTATGTGCTGGCTGTGCCATCCACACGGTCTAGAGCACACGCCCATGTGGCCAATTAGTAGGCTACCTACTAAGCCTTTTACTACCTTACATTACACACATGCATGCTTATATCGATCAAACAACTCTTAACATAACAACGGTTCTGTAACTTCTATATCATCATGCATTTCATTCCCATTTCTACTCAATATCATGCACACGTATTCATCTCTTTAAACAAATCAAGTTTTCACATGAATGTGTTAACATTAGCCAATTTATCATGACCCATTTACAAAATGAGTGCAAAATATTAATAGCCAACTCTTTGGCCTTTCAATAAGATATGACACAAAATGAACAACTTCCTATACATGCCATACTCATAATGAAACTTGTCTTTACTATACCAAAAAGTAGTTGATAGTGTGATTTCGAACTCTAACGTCTAGTGATCCAACTTGATAGAGCTACAGGGAAAAAAAGAGAAAAGAGTGGGGTAAGCATATAGCTTAGTAAGTTTGCATGAAACTCAAGGACAACATATCTATTCAAACCAAATTCATTCATGTCATGAAGCAATGGCAACATAGTCTCGCTAAATAAAAGTACTTACTCGTACTTGTTCACACTTATTCTTATCCATCCCATGTCAACATAATCTGGTAACTTTTACTTACTCGCTTTTCCTGTATCACTAGGTCACATGATTTAACACATATGCTAACATAACAATATATCCACATCTTTATTATCCATATCATGAACATTACTCATGGCCATACTTAAATAGGTCTGGATGAAGTCCAACTCACATACTTACCTCTTTCATTTATGAATAAATTTGATCATTTTAAGTTATTCAAACATAACATGCATAAGCTTTGATGCCAACGCCATATCCTAGATATGGTCTTATATGGGAATCTCATAACTTGATGTCGAAGCCATGTCCCAGACATGGTTTTATACAAGATCGTACATAGATGTAGATGCCATATCCCAGATATGGTCTTATACGAAATCTTTCATTGGTGCCGAGGCCATATCCCAGACATGGTCTTATACGAGACCTTTCCATTCTTATATGCATATATAAGAAGTAGACTTATTCTGGAACTATAATCGGAACTATAATTTATTCTGTTCTCACCATTTACTCGTCGAGACTTCATAGCTTGATTTTTTTTTTGTTCACAAAGTCATGCATTAACGTAATAATTACCGCTTCAATTATCGAACATCATGAAATACTAATTCCATACAAACTTACCTCGATTTCTCAAAAAGTGCCTCAATGCTTGATTTAGTCCTCAATTTTGTTTTTGCCTCGGTTTCGATCTAGGCTTCATGTCTCTTGATCTATAATAACAAATTTCTATTGTTAAACACATGTATTGACTAAATTAACTCATATTTCATATTTTGGAAAAATGATAATTTTGCCCCTAAACTTTCACATAATTACACTTTTGCCCCTAGACTCGTAAAATGATTTTCATTCAACTTTCTTGAATTTCAAGCCTTGCCGAATCATTTTCTCAACTATATCAACATTAAATTCCCACTATTTCATTCATGTATGACCATTTCTATAACTTTACAAATTGGTTCTTTTCATGCATCTTTCATGAAAATCACTTAGAAAAAGATGTTTATCATACATCAAACTTTCATATTCTTCCATAAAACATCAAAATACATGCATGTCATACATGGGCAAATTTTTGAACATAAACCCTAGTTCAAAATATGGCTAGAAATAGCTAAACTAAGCTACGAGGGTTTTAAAAATACGAAGAACATTAAAAACAGGGCTAGGGTGCACTTACTTTGAGCTTGAAAATGATCAAAACCCTAGCTATGGCTTCTTCCAAATTTTCGGTACAAAGGTTGAAGATGGGCATGATTTTTTTTGTTCTTTTTCCTTTTTTATTCTTTTATTTACCAAAGGACAAAAATGCCCTTAATGACTATTTCTTAAGATTTTTCCTTCCCATGTCCATTTTTGTCCATCATCAAATATAATAGTCTAATTGCTAAATAAGGACCTCTAATAATTTTCATAATTCTATTTTATAATAGAATATTCTAGAATCTAACATTTTCTATTCTTTGCAATTTAGTCCTAATGGACAATTTAATCTCTAATCAGTAAAATTTCTTTATGAAATTTTCACACAATCCTATAATCACTTCATAAGTCTTACAAAAATCATAAAAATCATATTTTTATTTGGGATTTGTGGTCTCGCACCACTATTCTGACTAGGCCCTAACTTGGGCTATTACAATTCTCCCTCCTTATGGATTTTCATCCCGAAAATCTTACTAGCAAATAGGTTTGGGTACTGATTCCTCATAGCCTCCTCGGCTCCCATGTAGCTTCTTCTACCCCATGTCTTTTCCACAACACTTTTACAAGAGCTATACTTTTATTTCTCAACTGTTTGACTTCCCGAGCTAGAATCTTAACTGGTTCTTCACCATAGGTAATATCAGGTTGTATCTCGACCTCCGTCGGTGTAATAACATGCGATGGGTTTGATCGATAGCGTCGCAACATAGACACATGAAATACATCGTGAATCTTCTCTAACTCGAATGGCATGGCCAACCGATAGGATACAGGCCCAATCCTCTCGATGATCTCATAAGGTCCAATAAAACGCGGACTCAACTTGCCTTTCTGACCAAATCTAAGAACTTTCTTCCATGGTGACACTTTCAAGAATACTTTATCACCGCCTTGATATTCAATCTATTTCCTTTTTAAGTCCGAATAAGATTTCTGTCTGTCAGCAGCAGCCTTCAAACAGTCTCGAATCACCTTTACATTTTCTTCAGTTTCCCTGTCCAAATCAACCCCGTGAATCTGGTTTTCCTTAAGTTCAGTCCAGTATAAGGGCGTTCGACACTCACGCCCATATAAAGCCTCATAAGGCACCATCTTTAAGTTTGACTGGAAACTATTATTTTAGGCGAATTCCACCAACGGTAGGTATTTTTCCCAGCTGCCTTGGAACTCAATAACAAAACATCTAAGCATATCTTCAAGTACTTGTATCAACCTCTCTGATTGGCCATCGGTATAGGGGTGGAAAATCGTACTAAATTCAATTTTGTGCCCAGGGCCTCTTACAACTTTTTCCAAAATCTAGAAGTGAATCTCGGATCTCTATCCAATATAATTGATAAGGGCACTCCATGTAGTCTCACAATCTCAGAAATATACAAGTTTGCCAACTTGTGAAGCGAGTAATCAACTTGAACAGGTATAAGATGGGCTGACTTTATGAGTTTATCGACTACAACCCACACAGCATCTTTCTTACTCGGTGTCAACGGTAGACCCATTACAAAATCTATGGTAACTTGGTCCCATTTTCATTCGGGTACCATTATAGGTTGAAGCGAACCCAAAGGTACTTGATGTTGGGCTTTCACTTGTTGACAAATTAAGCATCTTGAGACAAACTCAGAAATATCTTTTTCATGCCCGACCACCAATACTGTTGCTTTAGGTTATTATACATCTTGGTGCTACCCGGATGCACAGATAAGCATCCATTATGCGCTTCATGCAAAGCTTTATGAATGAGTTCATCATTTCTCGGTACACATACTCGGTCTCTGAACATCAAACATCCATCCAGATTGATCTGAAAATTAGACTCGACACTTGACTCGCATTGAGTCCTTCTAGTCTGTAAGTCACTATCATCCTTTTGAGCCTCATAGATCTCTTGTAGGAACATCGGTCTAGCTCTCTCACTCAGCTAGAATGGAACCATCCACTAATACAATCATCTAGGTATTCATAGCCCTCAAGGTAAATAAAGATTTTCTACTTAAGGTGTCGGTGACTACATTTGCCTTTCCTGGATGGTAATCAATGACTAACTCATAGTCTTTTATCAACTCCAACCACCTTCGTTGCCATAAGTTCAATTCTTTCTGAGTCATCAAATAATTTAAACTATTGTGATCTGTAAATATCTGACATCTTTCACCATACAAATGGTGCCTCCAAATCTTCAATGCGAAAACAATGGCAGCCAACTCTAAATCATGCGTCAGATAGTTCTTTTCGTGTGGCTTGAGCTGTCTAGAAGCATATGCTATCACCTTGCCTTCTTGCATTAGTACATAGCCCAATCTGTTTAAAGATGCATCATTGTAAATTATGAATTCTTTTCCCGATTCAGGTTGTACTAGAACTGGAGCCACCGTCAACATGGCTTTTAATCTCTCGAAACTCTACTGGCACTTATTTGTCCACTCAAACTTTACACTTTTCTGTAATAATCTTGTCATCAATGTAACTATCATGGAAAATCCTTCGACGAATAGTCGATAATAGCCAGCTAGGCCCAAAAAACTTCTAACCTCAGACACATTTTTCGGCGGTTTCCAGTCAACAATAGTTGAGATTTTGCCTGGGTCAACTCGAACCCCATCTCCTGAGACAATGTGTCCCAAAAATCCAACTTCCTTTAGCCAAAACTCACTTTTACTAAACTTGGCACACAACTGATTATCTCGCAAAATCTGTAAAACTGTCATTAAGTGTTGGCATGCTCATTGTAACACCCAAACCCGGTCTACACACCACGAATCGAAACTGGAATGTCACGGGGAAAAGGGTTTAGAGGTTTAGGTTTAAGTTTAAAAGTTTGAGGAAAACACTTCGCTAAATTGTGTATTTGACGAAAAACTTGAGTAGGTTTGATTGAAATCGATGATGTATTGAAAACCGAAATTTTGAAAACTTACTCGATGGGTAGACAAAGCGAGGTTTATCTAGTTAAGAAGTTTGAGTTGTTTCAAGTATAACATGCCAACACACATATCATAACAAAATAATGCAAGTAATGCACCGATCCTAGCCAACCATATCACCTTTTCTACCCGTGTGGTACCAAACCACCGGTGGTGCCAAACCTTGGTGACCCAAAGTCACGATATCCATCTTGTGGTACCAAACCTTTGGTGACCAAGTCACGAATAATCCAATGATGGGGCCAACCCATCGTGTGATACCAAATCACTAGCGATGATCCCATATCTCATAAGTGGGGCCAACCCACGGTGGTGTCAAACCACGAGGACGAGTCGCAATGAGGTGCCAAACCTCCGGTGTCCCAAAGACACAATGTGATACCAAATCACGGTGACCGTAGTCACAAATCCGATGATGGGGCCAACCCATCGTGTGATACCAAATCACCGGTGTCAATCCCGTATAATCAAGCGTGGGGCCAACCCATCGTGGTACTAAACCAACTGGGACGAGGCGCCGAGGTGCCAAACCTCGATGACCCAAAGTCACAAAATACGTGGTACCAAACCACCGGAGGTGCCAAACCTCCGGTGTCCCAAAGACACAGTGTCCCAAAGACACGGATATCATACTCCCCCTCCTCTCATATCACCCAATCACATATCATACTAGATGCAAAATCGTGCAATCATGCTATCATGCTCACATGCTCAATATGGCATCTCAATGAATATACACCATAATCATGATATCGTAGATCATCACATATTTCATAATGAAACGGACTTACCCGAATCCGTATCCATACCTCAATGGGTATCGAAATAGTCAACCACACTGTTTCATTTACACAAACAGGTTATCACATTACTTAGTTAAGATAGTGTGTTGGTTTACACACCTGGTATACCGAAAGCCTTAATTCCAAAGAACCCGATCCGAAACCCTCAATCCTCTTGCTCCTAAAACAATCGGCCAACCAAGGGTTAATCACTTAAACCATTCGGCCATAACCCCTTAAACCAAAGGGTTGCGTTAAGCCTTACCTTAACTTGATTTGGTTTTCCACCCAACTCGGATCCAACAATGGTTTCTCTTAAAACAATCGGCACACCCTGATAAAAGAGCAATTAATCTCTTAACAACTTGACTTAAAGAAAACTAAACGAAATCGAATACAGCACTAGCTCTTACCACTACTTACCATTTGACTTCTCCAATTGGTCGCTCCAAAATCCAAAGGCCCTAAATAAAACGATTACCAAAATAAGTGATTAACTCCTTTTAATAGATACATAATCGGCCTTAACCAAATCCGACTTGACATAGAACAAGGGAAGAAAAGAATAACATTCGCCTTGCTTACCTTCTCTAACGATTGAGCAACCACCAAGATTGACCTTACACAAAGAAAGAAGTAAGAGAAAGTTGTAAAGAAGAAGGAGTTGCTATTAACCACAACGAAATGGGAAAAAGAAGAAGATGCTTTCGGTTTTTGAGAAGAAAGCGAAATGGAGGAAGGTATTTTCGGTTTTGGAAGAAGGAAAAAGAAGGTGTTTTGAAAAATAACTTTCGGCTATCAAGGCTTCAAAGAAGGAAAGAAAATATATGAGAGAAAGAAAATACTAGTTTGACTTAGTGAAAATGGAAAAGAAAGAGAGAGATAGGAGGGTATATGGTTCGCCAAGGTTAGCAAAGAAATAATAGCTTGAGCACTCCAAGAACATTAATTTGCTACTAAAAAAAATGATTGAAACGACAAGCAAATTCGCAACACTTGGGGTTTGGTTTCAAGGATGAATGGCAAAGAAATATGGTTTGGCTTAGGCTATTTGCAAGTGAAGAGCTTTGCTAACTTTTGACTAAACGAAATCAGCTTGTTTGACAAAATGGAAGGCTTACCAAAAGACCAAAGAGAGACTTGTTGACACTTAGCTAAAACCGAAAATGTACAACTTGTCAAAATGAAATTTACACTCTCCTCCCCAACTTACCAACCGCCAAGCTCCCCAAACACTCCTCAAAACCGGCCAACCTCCCCCCATTCACTCCCAAACCACAAATTCAAATAACTATGACCAAGTCTTCCTCCTATTTTCACTCTCCACCCACCGTTTGAAAGAGTTGACAAAGTCCAAGGCAGAGTTCAAACTTCCCACAACTCCTCCCCTCCATGCCGTCAAAATGGGAGCCCAAAATGTGGGATTCTCGCGACTTGAACACAAGACCTCCCCCTTGCAATTGACGCCATCCACATGCTCCAAGTGGCGCATGCCTTGCCACTCCACCAACTCCTTTGTTATGCTCAAGAACACCAAATAATTTATATATAACCCCCAACTCCTTCAGCTCCTCTCACTCAAAGGCTTAAAACTAAAATTTTCCTACCTACTCAGGCTCACTCCTAGCCTACAACTAAGCCCCGAAACCACACAAACAACAACATAGCAAGCCAATAACATGCAAGAAATGCCAAAATAAAATAGCCCTTAACCCGGGATATTACACTCATATTCATCCCAGGAGTATATCAGTATATCATCAATAAATACTACAACAAACTTGTCTAGCAATGGTCAAAAAATGCGGTTCATTAGATCCATGAACACCGCAGGGGCATTTGTAAAATCGAATGGCATCACTAGAAATTCATAATGCCCATACCTCGATCGAAAAGCAGCCTTAGACACATCTGAGTCCTTCACTCTCAACTGGTAATATCCCGATCTCAAGTATATCTTGGAAAACACGGTGGCTCCCTTCAATTGATCGAACAAGTCATCAATCCTTGGAAACAAGTACTTGTTCTTCACAGTTACTTTATTGAGCTGACGATAATCTATGCATAACCTCATAGAACCATCTTTCTTTTTCACAAATAGTACTGGAGCACCCATTGGAGAACTACTCGGTCTTGCAAAACCTTTATCCGTCAACTCTTGCAATTGTGCCTTCAATTCTTTTAACTCAGTTGGAGCCATTCTGTAAAGTGCAATTGATATGGGTGCAGTGCTTGGAGCTAATTCGATACCAAATTCAACCTCTCTAACCGGTGGCAACCCTGTAAACTCTTTTGGAAATACATCTGCGTACTCACATACTACCAGGAACTGATTGAATCTTTCATTTTGTTTCTTTAGCATTCATCACAAAAGCTAGGTAAGCCTCATACCCTTTCCTTACATACCTCTGGGCCGACATGTGAGATATCACTACCGGCGGCCTGTCTTGATCATCTAATTCAACATGAAGAGTGTCCCCATTTTCACATCTCAATTCAATAAATTTCTTTCCACAATTTACTGTCACATTATGAGTGGTTAACCAGTCCATACCAAGAATGATATTAAATTCATCAAATGGCAATATAATTAGATTTGCCTTAAAATAATGACCTCTAATCATTAATGGGCAATCTTTGCATACTTATCAACTAACACACTTTTTCCTAAAGGATTAGACACCTATCAAAAATTCTGTAGACTCTACGTGTAACACCCTTTACCCGTAATTCCCACCGGAATTGGGCCTGAGGCATTACTGGATAAAAACCACATGATCGCCACTTAGGCTCATCGTGACTACTCTCTTAAGTCACCTCATCAACCTCATTCTCGACTTACGAGACCTTACTCATACACACGAGGCTCTCGAGACTATATCGAACTTTTTGATTCTTAAAATTTTCTCCATCTAAATAGGGCTACACACCCGTGCTAGATGACACACGCCATGGGTAGTCACACACGCCCATGTTCACAAACCGTGCATGAAAACTCAAGCATTCTGCCAATGCCCCATTGTTAGGGCATACACTCGTGCTCACCACCCATGGTGCACACTGACCACCTTACACTGCCTTGAGTCTAGGCACACGCCCCTGTGGCTAGCCCGTGGCCTACACTACTCAATTCTGCCAAAGTGACATGGCCAATGCACACGCCTGTGGGCTGGCCGTGTGTCACACATGGCCTAGACACATGCCCGTGTGCCTATCCACATGGACAAGAACAAAGCTATTTGCCAAGTTATTTTCACTCCTCAATCATACACAACATGCACTCATCCAATTCATCTATAATCAACTCATATTGAAGCACAAACTCACATGGATAACTACATCTTTTCATATAATAAAATAGCCAACAACTATGGCATTATACAAAATAGATTATCCATCTAAAGGTCAACACATCTTAGCCATTTACAACAAATTTACTAACTTGTCTAGCCTTTATACATGCCATATACAAAACATCAAGTCTATTGTACCAGAGTAAGCTGATAGTGTGGGCGATCTTTCGATTAATCCACGTATCTCGATTCAACCCTCTTTCTCTATAAGACAAGGGAAAAGAAAAGGTGTAAGCCTTGAGCTTAGTAAGTTTACACATAAACAATTTAAGCATTCTAGTATAAACTAAACAACAATTAACATTATACTACCAAATAAATTCACATCCACAATTATGCTTACTCTTTCTATCCCTTACCACATTTCCAACACAACATTATTCTTAATAATACATCCACACAGCTAATTTCTCGGTGATTTCACTTAGCCCACCACAATCAATTTATTGGGTAGTATCGCACTTAGCCTACCAAAAAAGGTATTCATAGTGGTTTCGCACATAGCCCACTAAATAATTACTTAACTATGGTATCACCCATAGCCTATCATTGTTAAGTATTAAGGTGGTATCGCACTTAGCCCACCTTCAAGCATTATCACTACACATTCACATATCTACTTGTAATCCATTCATCCATTCACAACTACTATCTCATTCATTCCTATAGAACCACATAGGTCCTCAATCATGCTACACAATTGCTAGCATTAAGAATGTAAATGTATATATGCATCATTTATACATAAACTTACCTCAGTACTCAAAAGTATTGAAACGTGCAATTTAGTCCACCACCTTGCTCTTGCCTCGGTTTTGATCCGGGCTTCGTCTTTCTTGATCTATAATGATAAATCAACTCATTCAATACACATTGACTAAATTGACCACTATCTCATACTTTAGCAAAATTACCATTTTGCCCCTAAACTTTCTCATATTTACTCATTTGACCCAAGGCTCGTAAAGTGATTTTCATTCAACTTTCTAGCCTTTCATGCTTAGCTGGACTATTTACTCAACTAAAGCAATCATCAATTTTCACTAACTCACACATGTATGACCAAACTCAAGACTTTCACAAACAAGTCCCTACATGCATTTTTCATGGAAATCACTTAGCAAAAGATGTTTCTACTACATCAAGCTTTCATATTCTTCCATAAAACATCAAAATACATGCATGTCATACATGGGTACATTTTTGAACATCCATCTTAGCTCAACATATAGCTAAAAATAGCTTACTCATGCTACTAGGACTTCAAAAATACGAAAAATATAAAAAACGGAGCTAGAATACACTTACTAGCTAGCTTGAAAAGTTGACGTGTAACACCCTTAACCCGTAACCGTCCCGGATTAGGGTTAGAAGTGTTACCGGACAGATCGAAAACATTTAATGAATTATCACATAGTCATTTATCAATCTCAAACATAAAGTCCCTTAAGAAGGTCATCGAGACTTTAAACATCTTGTAAACCGAGTTGGGACTAAATCGAAACACATGCAAAATTTCATGAAAGAATATAAACTTTTCTAAATATAGGGGATACACGCCCGTGGGGGAAGGCCGTCCTCTCCCACGGCTAATTGACACACCCGTATGTCTTCTCGTGGCTATTTACTGCCAAAACCAACATGGCTACCAAGCACGCCCGCGTGCTAAGGCCGTGTCCTAAAAGGTCATATACTGCCATTTCTCACACGACCATCAAGCACACCCATGTCGAGGCCGTGTGCAATTTAAGCCACATTCTGCCAATTTACCCACGGTCTTAGGGCACACCGTGTGCCTCAACCGTGTGACATTATAGGCCATTTTACAAAGCCAATATGCCACCCACTTAAGGTCTTCCTACAAGCAATATATATATAAACACATACCTTGCATATATGGCAACCAAAACATACCAAATTGACCATTCAATTTATACATTCATTATCCAATTCAATCATGCCAACTTTCAAGATAAAACATATATATATAACCAAAGCGTATCTTCATTCATTTGCTTACTCATAACTTACCCATTCTTTATACTCCAAACCATATCAAAATTTGTGTCATATAGCTCATTCATTTAAGCAAAGTCTTATTGCATAAATAGCCAAATCACAAGGCTAAAATCACATAACAACTTATACCAACATATTAGCCTATACATGCCATATCTAGCTATATACATTTCCAAAAGGGTACCAAAATAAGTTTTTATAATGTGATAACGATCCTTGACAATCCCGAGCCTTTAGTAGCTTTGACGACCTATAAAATAGAGAAAACACACACACAGAGTAAGCTTTTCGAAAGCTTAGTAAGTCATATACAAATAAACTTGGCATAAAAAAGCATATATGCATGATACATTTGCACATCTCATTCACTTAACAATTTATCATGTATATGCTTGATTCATACTTATGACTACATTGGTCACATTTATCCATTCAAAACTCATTTGAAGCACATAGCTCATTCATAATCTTCCTTGCATCACATTCACATTATCCTATTCAAACATACCTTTCTTCAAATCAAAGTCATATGCATACTTACCATTCATGCATACTTAATGCACATTCAACGTATCTGAATCGGATATTCATTCACCTAATTGATCATAGCTCGGATATACCATTTGTATTGCAGACTTGCCCGTTGAACCTTTAGGAATCTAATAGGATGCTCAGAAAACTTGGAATAGTCGTACCAAGCCAACACCCTAAACGAGATCTTACATGTGCTCAGATATTGATACCTCAATCTAGGACAGACTGTTACACGAATCAATATGATGCCGATGTCCTAGACATGGTCTTACACGAAAAACTCATATCGTTGCCAACGTCCCAGATGTGGTCTTACATATAATCAGATAATGATGCCTATGTCCCAGACGAGGTCTTATATATAATCAGATAACGATGCCTACGTCCCAGACGTCCTAGGCGAGGTCTTATATATAATCAAATAACGATGCCTACGTCCCAGACGAGGTCTTATATATAATCTGATAACGATGCCTACGTCCTAGATGAGGTCTTATATATAATCAGATAATGATGCCTACGTCCTAGACTAGGTCTTATATATAATCAGATAATGATGCCTACGTCCTAGATGAGGTCTTATATATAATCAGATAACGATGCCTATGTCCCAAACGAGGTTTTATATATAATCAGATAATGAAGCCGCTGTCCCAAATAGTGTCTTACACAATTATCAAATCAATGCCAACGTCCTAGACGTGGTCTTACATGATAAAACAGAACAGATACCTTTGTATTCCCAAGTTCATACAAAACTTCTCCGACTTATCACTATGTCGACCTTATCTTAGAATTCATATACATAGTCCCACAAATGCAGTCATTATCATTGATAATCATGTAAATAAACTCAATTCAATACAATTACATTTATTAGCAATATGACTTACCTCGTATTCGGTTTATCGGAATGAAAATGGCTACCTGGTTACTTTCGCTTTCCGAGATCTACGTCTGTTTTCTTTGGTTCTTGATCTAAACATATTCAGAATTAACTCTTTTATTCAAGTTCATTCAATTCAATCCAAAGACACATATTTAGGGCTATTTGCAATTTAACCCTAACATTTGCACATTTTATCAATTTAATCCATTTTTCACAAAACATTAGATTCACAAAATTTGTTCACACATATGCATAGCCGAACCTCCCTAAGGACTATATAGGTCTAAATATTTCATCAAATTTACAATTTAGTCCCTCAAAATGCTATTTTCACAATTTAGCCCTAATTAGCTAAATTCATCAAAAATTCAAGAACAAAACATGTTCACTTAACACATATCTTTCATTTAACACCTAAACTCATCACAAAGCTCACCATTTCATCAATGGTACATTTCACAAACATCATTAATTCTTTAAATTACAACATGGGCTTGATAGTAGACTGAGCAACAATCTCAAAAACATAAAAATCATCAAAATTCAAAGTCAAAACATACCTTAATTTTGCTTATATGTGGCCGAATGCCCTAGCAAATTTTCTTTTTTTCTTTCTTCAATTTTGGCACCCAAGTAAGATGATAACATTCATCTTTTCTTTTGTTTATTTTATTACAAACATATTAACATATATTTACCATATTAACCCTTTTAATAAACATTTAATATCATATATACATAAGGTCACTTATGTCTTTTAAACATCCACTAAGTAAATATTGGCTCAATTGTCATAAGGCCTCCACATTTAAAAGCCACATCAAATAGGCACTTAATCAAATAGAAGGCCACTTTTACACTTTATGCGATTTAATCCTTTTTGTCAAATTAAGCATACAAACGGACAAATTAACTTACAAAAATTTAACACATGCTTAATCACACATAAACGGTACAAAAAATAATATTAAAATATTATTCAAACTCAAATTTGTGGTTCTAAAACCACTGTTCTGACTAAGGTATAAACCGGACTGTTACAATTCTCCCCCCTTAGGGATTTTCGTCCCCGAAAATCTTACCATTAAATAGATTTGGATATTGCTGTCTCATTGAATCCTCAGGCTCCCACGTAGCCTCTTCGATTCCATATCGATTCCATAATACTTTTACTAATGGAATTTTCTTGTTTCTCAATTCTTTCACTTCACAAGCTAAGATACGTATCGATTCCTCTTCATATGTCATATCAGATCATATTTCAATTTTAGATGGAACGATCATATGCAACGGATCGGATCGATATCTACAAAGCATCAAGACATGAAATACTTTGTTTATCTTTTCTAACTCAGAAGGCAACTTTAATCTATAAGCAATAGGCCCTATACGTTCAATAATCTCATACGGTTCGATGAATCTCAGACTTAACTTGCCTTTTCGTCTGAATTGGAGTACTTTCTTCCACGGAGACACTTTCAAAAATACTTTATCGCCGATCTCAAATTCTATATCTTTTCATTTCAAATCTGCATAAGACTTCTGACGATCGGATGCTGCTTTCAAACAATCTCGGATCAATTTCACTTTCTGTTTTGTATCCATTATCAAATCAATGCCGTGTAACTTATTCTCACTGAGTTCAGTCCAGTACAGAGGTGTATGACATTTATGTCCATACAAAGCTTCACATGGTGCCATTTTGGTGCTTGACTGAAAACTATTGTTGTTTGCAAATTCTATCAAAGGCAGGTACTGTTCCCAAATATCGTTAAATTTAAGAACGTAACATCTTAACATATCTTCTAGAGTCTGAACGATCCACTCAGAATAACCATCTGTTTGCGGTTGAAAAGCTGTACTAAAACACAATTTCATGCCCAAAGCTTCTTATAATTTTCTTCTAAAATCGCGATGTGACTCTCGGATCTCTATCTGACACAATGAATAGTGGCACTCCGTGTAATATTACAATTTCAGAAATATAAAGCTCGTCTAATTTGTCAAGTGAATAATTAGATCTTACCAAGCAATAAATCTATACCAAATTCAACTTTGCAATTCGAAGACAATCCCAACAATTCTTCAGGGAAACATTAGAGAACTCACAAACTACTGGCACCGATTCAACTTTCTTTTCATATACTTTCAAATCAATCACATAAGTAAAATATGCCTTGTAACCCTTTTTAATTTAATTCTAAGCTTTCAACACATATATCACGGCAGGCAATCCATTTAAATCCTTCAACTCAATACAAACTATTTCACCATTTCGATGACTCAAATCAATTATCTTTCTTTTACAATTCACTATAGCATCATGAAATGCCAACCAGTTCATTCCTAGAATTATATCAAACTCATCAAACTATAATAATTTCAGATCAGTAGGGAAACAGATATCTCGAAACATTAATGGGCAGTTCTCTCCTACTTTGTCAACCAAAATATTTTTTATTTTTTCCTAAGGGGTTCGATACTTCTATAACAAACTCAGTAGATTTTACAGGCAAAGTCTTACTATGAAACACCGAACCCAGCCCAAAAAGCCTGACCGGATTTGGTATGTTCCTCGAGTAAAACTTTAACAAACTCTCACTTATTTAAGAAAAACTTGATGATTTTGAATAAAATAGATTAACTTAAAGATCGGGTTGAAATTTAATTGTAAAGTAAATTCGCATTTTCTTAAAACATTATTTTTAAGAGAAATTAATAAGTTAACGAGAAAACCAAATTTAATGAAAAATTTATTAATATTGTGGAAATATATTTTGTTTTCAAAGCAGTTTAAATTATTTATCAAAACCATTTAGTTATTTAATTAATAATTGTTCATGGCGAATAAAAAAATAAATCCAAACACAAAAATTTAAGAACAGTTCATAGTGGCCTTATTACATAAAAATAGCAAAACCCATAATAAAGTCTAAGTAATAAAATTAACTTAATAAGTTTAAGTAGGAAAATTTCCAAAATACTTTGTTTGAGCATTGGCCACCTCGAAATCCTTCTTGATTCGATCCATCGCACTTCTGAATCATCGAAAAGTTATCCCACAAAAGGGTGAGTTATAAACTCAATGTGTAACACATACATTTAAAAGCCCATTTGATCATAGCCTTTCAAGCCCATTTATAACATATATAATCATAGGCCCATTTAAGTCATGATTAGCCATAAGCCCATTTTCATAACAGATCAAATAATAATCATTTCAAAATCACATGGATATATATACATATAATATGAAATGCAAACCCAGCCCACCTAATATCCATCCGCTACACACCACCCGTACCAACCAATCACACCGTGGGGATTACTAAATCGACCCTCCATCCGCTACACACCATCGAAGGCAGTTGCTGCAGTCAACATGCACATCGCCCTTATAATTTTGTGGCAAAGCCACCAGACAAATGTGACCGAAGTCACCGGATTTCAAATATGTGACCGAAGTCACCAGATGCACATATGTGACCGACGTCACCGGATTCAAATATGTGACCGAAGTCACCGGATTATGTGGTAAAACAACCAGAATACTTCCCCTTTATCAATTTTACCCATATGCCCATGCACATACATATTATTCAATTTTCATGCCATTTACCCCAAAATCATAATATAGTCATACTTATTTCACATTTATGCATAAAGCAAAATTAACGAAATATTGGGGTAAACATACCTAAATATCGTATACCACTGAATGGTATCCACAATCATTATCAAACATATTGTCATATAATCACATTTAATATAGATCTATGAGATTTTATTGTAAGGTTACACACCTTGTAGTCACGAAGAACGATAGAATATTTAAGATTTCTGAGTTTTGCCTACAACGTTGACAGTACCTACATAACACTATATGAGAAATCGAGTATCACTAAAAAGATATGGCCTTTGGCCGAAAATCATTATCTCTTTACCTTGGATTATTCAAATCCTGAATGATCTCCCCCTAAACGTCGGCTACAAAGGAACCCCAAAACTTTCCTTCAAGATTCGGCCAAAGAAACTAGGAGGATTAGAATCTTGATTGTTAACAATCAAAGAAAGATAAAGAAAGAAAATTAACCTTAGAAGAGATCCTTACCGAAATAAAATGACCAAAAACGCAAATGGTCAAATGTTCTTGGCTTTTGATAAAATATCAAAAGAAGAAATGAAAGGGATGGAGTGTGATACGAATTGATTTGATGACAAAAGAGAGTTTCGACTTTAACAACAAAATAAGAAAAAGAAGAGAGAGATAGGAGGTTTATGGTGTTGCGAAAATGGTAGAATTGGAAGAGAGAATTTTCGGCCTTACTAAGGTAAAAGAAAAGAAATAAAAAAGAGAAGAGAAATAGAGATGAAACACAAAAGTGGAATCGGCAAAGATGAGGAGAAAGAGAGAAGAAAATAAAAGTGACAAATAACCCTTTTGGTCAATGGATGATTCGGCCAAAGTGTACAAATGAGAAAAATTGGTAAATTTTTAGTGTGGTTCAACTTATGAAAGAAAAAGGTGAGGTTTATGAGAGAATGGAACAAGTTTTTGGCAAAAGAAAATGGCCAAAATGGCACTTTGATGGTCTTAAACTTTCGGCACCACACTAGAGAAAGAAGGAGAAAGATTTTTTGGAGAAAAGGGAAAAGATGCACAAAATGCTAGAGTTTTTGGCCAACTATCACCCCCTAATCCTTAGTCAAATTCGGCCAACATGCATGCCAACATAATCCCCCTTTTTCCTCCACATTTCTTCCCCATTAATCCTATGTTTCCTAACACAATTAAGCCTTCTCCCTTAGCCCCTAAAGTCGACTAGGTTCATGGTCAAATGACCATGAAAAAGCTTCCATAACATTGTCCTTTCTTCAAGCCTTTTGTCCCCCTATCTTTCCATCCTTTCATGATTCCATGCCATATCTTCTAGCTTACCTTTTTCATATGGTCTACTAACCAAAATTAAAAAGATGCTCATTCATTCTAGAATGATCTTGGCCGACACTATAGGAAAGAAAACAAAGAAAAAATTAAAATTCTTTCATTTGCTAGCTAGGGGATTCGAACCTCTCTCCTCATACATTCACTCATGCACCATTACCACTTTGCCAAATGACTTATTATGCTTTAAACCTTTTGTCAATATTTCTTAAAGCCTATCTTGCTTAGCTCCATCTTAATTATTAAAAATTTAATATATCACTAAGCATTCACTTAATTAATGAAGTTCAAAAATAACTTCCAAAACACACTCAATCATATTTAAGCATGCAACAACATTCAATTAAGTAGAATTGCATAACCCCTAATTATCAGGATGTTACATACTAAATACAAAGTTCATGCATATATAGAAATAAGTAGAACCAGGGTCTATCAAAGCGATCACAGAAGTATCATAAAGTGTAAAAGTATCCGTTATAACATCTGGAAATGAAGATTCCTCCCGAGCTCGGATAACATGTGCTCTGGCAGGCGCTCTAGCTTCAGATCTCACAACAATATCTTTAGTAGTTCTCTGACTACCACTGACGTCTCTTACAATTTGAGGAGATCTACCTCTTGATGAAACATTCTCAGATCTTGGGCTCTGAACAATCTCTTGTTCAACAAACTCTAAGCAGTCTCGAATGAAATGATCTAATGATCCACATCTGAAACAAGCTCGGTCATTTAATCTACAAATTCCCAAATGCCTTTTGCCACAATGTTTTCATTTAGGTAGCTTGAATCTGACATTTCCAATACTAGCCATTGAAGTTGCTAGAGCTTTAGAGCTTAACTGTGATCTAGTTTGATCTCTACTTGAATACCTCACATTAGCTTTTGAGCAGCTATGTTCATTTAGGAATTTCTTTGAGGTAGACTGAAATGATTTGCTCATAAATCTCTTTTTCATATCTATAGCTTCCGACTTAGTTTTGCATGCTCGAGCAACTAGCACTACGAACTCTTGTATCTACAGAGTACCAACTAGCAATTGGATATCTTCATTTAGGCCATCTTCGAATCTTTTACACATTATCGCTTCAGTTGAAACGTATTCCCGAGCATACTAACTTAATCTTACAAACTCTTATTTGTATTCAATGACAGACATGTGACCTTGTTTCAATTCTAAAAATTCCCTTCGTTTCTGATCATTAAATCTCTGAATAATGTATTTCTTTCTAAACTCAAACTAAAAGAAATCCCATGTGACCCGTTCTTCAGGAACAACCAAAATCAAAGTTTTCCACCACCGATAGGCTGCATCTTGTGACAAAGAAACAACATACTTTATACATTCTTCAGGAGTCAGTGACATCTCATCAAATACTCAAAGAGTGTTTTCTAACCAAAATTCAGCTTTCTCAGCATCATCATCATTAGTAGCCTGAAACTCTTCAACCCCATACTTACGAATCTTGTCAACCGAAGGCTTATTCCACGAATTCAGATTTGTAGTCAGAGATATATCAGATGTTTGAGGGGAATTAACCAGGGGTGGCGTTTGCAAAACAGTCAGGTTATTCCTTATAAATTGAGTGAACCATTCACTCATCATCTGGAAGAAAGCTTGCTTAGCTTCTCCCTCCTGACCTCTCGTAGCCGGTCTCGAACCAGAAGGCATTGTCCCTTGCGCGAGAGTAGGCACATTACTTTCTATGTCGTTAGCTACAGGCTCTTTCGAGATCCATTACTATACGAAAATCACATTTTATACGTTAGGATTCATCACACTATCACAATTCAGATAATATGGCATGTATAGCTAGACTCTGACACGCTACGTTAGTCCGAGAATCAACTACACCGTAGCTTAGATACCAACCAAATGTAACACCCCTAACCCGTAACTGTCACTGGATTAGGGTTAGAAGTGTTACCGAATAGATCAAAAATATTTAAGAATTATTACATAGTCATTTATCAATCTCAAACATAAAGTCCCTTAAGAAGGTCATCGAGACTTTAAACATGATTGTAAATCGAGTTGGGACTCAATTGAAACACATGCAAAATTTCATGAAAGAATAAAAACTTTTCTAAATACAAGGGATACACGCCCGTGGGGGTAGGCCGTGCCTCTCCCATGGCTAATTGACACACCCAAATGTCTTATCCGTGGCTATTTGCTGACAAAACCAACACGGCTACCAAGTAGGCCCGTATGCTAAGGTCGTGTCCTAAAAGGTCATATACTGCCATTTCTCACACGGCCATCAAGCACACCCGTGTCGAGGCCATGTGCAATTTAAGCCACATTCTACCAATTTACCCATGGTTTTAGGCATGCCCGTGTACCTCAACCATGTGACATTATAGGCCATTTTACAAAGCCAATATACCACCCACTTAAGGTCTTCCTACAAGCAATATATATATCAACACAAACCTTGCATATATGGCAACCAAAATATACCAAATTGACCATTCAATTTATACATTCCTTATCCAATTCAATCATGCCAACTTTCAAGACAAAACATGTATATAACCAAAGCATATCTTCATTCATTTTCTTACTCATAACATACCCATTCTTTATACTCCAAACCATACCAAAATTTGTGTCATATAACTCATTCATTTAAGTAAAGTCTTATTACATAAATAGCCAAATCACAAGGCTAAGATCACATAACAACTTATACCAACATACTAGCCTATACATGCCATATCTAGCTATATACATTTCCAAAAGGGTACCAAAATAAGTTTTTGTAGTGTGATGATGATCCTTGACAATCCCGAGCCTTCAGTAGCTTCGACGACCTATAAAATAGAGAAAACACACATAGACTAAGCTTTTCAAAAGCTTAGTAAGTCATATACAAATAAACTTGGCATAAAAAAAGCATATATGCAATTTGATACATTTGCACATCTCATTCACTTAACAATTTATCATGTATATGCTTGATTCATACTTATGACTACATTGGTCACATTTATCCATTCAAAACTCATTTGAAGCACATAGCTCATTCATAATCTTCCTTGCATCTCATTCACATTATCCTATTCAAACATACCTTTCTTCAAATCAAAGTCATATGCATACTTACCATTCATGCATACTTAATGCACATTCAACGTATCTGAATCGGATATTCATTCACCTAATTGATCATAGCTTGGATATACCATTCGTATTGCATACTTGCCTGTTGAACCCTTAGGAATCTAATAGGATGCTCAGAAAACTCAGAATAGTTGTACTAAGCCAACATCCTAAATGAGACCTTATATGTACTCAGATATCGATACCTCAGTCTCGGACAGACTGTTACACGAATCAATATGATGCCGATGTCCTAGACATGGTCTTGCACAAAAAGCTCATATTGCTGCCAACATCCCAGACGTGGTCTTACATATAATCAGATAACTATGCCTACGTCCCAGACGAGGTCTTATGTATAATCAGATAATGATGCCTACGTCCCAGATGAGGTCTTATATACAATCAAATAATGATGCCTACATCCCAGATGAGGTCTTATATATAATCAGATAGCGATGCCTATGTCCCAGACGAGGTCTTATATATAATCATATAATGATACCTACGTCCCAGACGAGGTCTTATATATAATTAGATAATGATGCCTACATCCCAGACGACGTCTTATATATAATTAGATAATGATGCCTACGTCCTAGATGAGGTCTTATATATAATCAGATAATGATGCCTACGTCCCAAACGAAGTCTTATATATAATCAGATAACGAAGCCACTGTCCCAGACAGGGTCTTACACGATTATCAAATCAATGCCAACGTCCTAGACGTGGTCTTACATGATAAAATAGAACAGATACCTTTGTATTCCCAAGTTCATACAAAACTTCTCCGACTTATCACTATGTGGACCTTATCTCAGAATTCATTTACATATTATCACAAATGCAATCATTATCATTGATAATCATGTAAATAAACTCAATTCAATACAATTATATTTATTAGCAATATGACTTACCTCGTATTTGGTTTATCGAAATGAAAATGGCTACTCGGTTACTTTCGCTTTTCCTAGATCTACGTCCGTTTTCTTCGGTTCTTGAACTAAACATATTCAGAATTAACTCTTTTATTCACTAGTTCATTCAATTCAATCCAAAAACACATATTTAGGGCTATTTGCAATTTAACCCACACATTTGCACATTTTATCAATTTAATCCATTTTTCACAAAACATCAAATTCACAAAATTTGCTCACACATATGCATAGCCGAACCTCCCTAAGGACTATATAGGTCCAAATATTTCATCAAATTCACAATTTAGTCCCTCAAAAATGCTATTTTCACAATTTAGTCCTAATTAGCTAAATTCATCAAAAATTCAAGAATAAAACATGTTCACTTAACACATATCTTTCATTTAACACCTAAACTCATCACAAAGCTCACCATTTCATCAATGGTACATTTCATAAACATCATTAATTCTTCAAATTACAACATGGGCTTGATAGTAGACTGAGCAACAATCTCAAAAAGATAAAAATCATCAAAATTCAAAGTCAAAACATACCTTAATTTTGCTTATATATGACCGAATGCCCTAGCAAATTTTCTTCTTTTTCTTTCTTCAATTTCGGCACCCAAGTAAGATGATAACATTCATCTTTTCTTTTGTTTATTTTATTACAAACATATTAACATATATTTACCATATTAACCCTTTTAATAAGCATTTAATATCATATATACATAAGGTCACTTATGTCTTTTAAACATCCACTAAGTAAATATTGGCTCAATTGTCTCAAAGGGCCTCCACATTTAAAAGCCACATCAAATAGGCACTTAATCAAATAGAAGGCCACTTTTACACTTTATGCGATTTAATCATTTTGTCAAATTAAGCATACAGATGGACAAATTAACTTACAAAAATTTAAAACATGCTTAATCACACAACAATGGCACAGAAAATAATATTAAAATATTATTCAAACTCGGATTTGTGGTTCCAAAATCACTGTTTCGACTAAGGTATAAACCAGACTGTTACATGAAGAGCCCTAACAATGGCTTCTTGAAAATTTTGGCAGCCTTGGAGAAGAAGATGAATGAAATTCTATCATCTTTTCCCATTTTAATCATTTAATTGTCAAATGACTAAAATTCCCTTTTGACAAACTTTCTATTTTAACTCATCCATGCCTAATTTTGTCCCAAAATTAGAAATTGGGAAAATTGCTCTTTAAGGATCTCTAATTGATATTCTAAAGCTATTTCATACAAATAACTTCTAGAATTTCACTATAACACCCCAAACCCGGCCTAAAAGTTAGACCCGAATCTGGCGTGTCACATTGGGGTGCTTTTCGAGAAACCATGGTTCCATTTGAAAACCTTTCTTGATATTAAAAACTAAAGTCCCAGTTTGCGTTTGTTTATTATTAATCGACATTTATTAAAAAGTTATTACCAAAAAAACTTTGTTTGTTGCAAAAACTTAATTAAAATGACTGACTTATGAAAACGTGATGTTTACGATCGATTCGTGAAAGCATAGTACTTTGAAAGCAGATATTGTTTTGGAAAACCGTGATACAAAGTTTAGCGATTTAAGACATAATAAACTAAAATCCAAAACTAAAACCGAATTTAAGAGGCCTTATTACAAAATATTAACCCAAGTTAAAAATAAGTAAAATACTAGAGTCTAAAAGCTGTCAGAGTGTGGTCACCTCCGAGTCCTCTAGCACGTCGAACCGCCTACTGAGGATTACCTGAGGAAAAATATTAAAAGAGGTGTGAGTTTACGAAAACTCGGTGTATAACCTTCATCAATAAGAACATAAATCACAACAGTTTGGTAGAAGCCCATTTTAATAATGTGGCAATTGGGCCTTAGCCCATAAAAGCCTCGATTGGGCCTTAACCCATAAATGTCACAAATCATATTTATCCGGGCTAAGCCCATCACAAATAAAACCACATATGTAATGCATTAAAGCCCATACCAACCACACGCACTGCTCTCTGTCCAACCTACACTCTTGTGGGGATTTAATCGACCTACCCATCCCTACACTCCTTATGTAGCGTGGGTTGCACTAACTTATCGGTGCAGCATAACTGCTCGATGGTTAAAAGCCTTCGGTGGATCAACAGTCGTCAAGCGACCATGAGATCCTATCTGCACTTCCCTTTTCGAATTATTCCATCCCCATGCAACATAATAAAACATGAATGCAACATACAATAATAATCATACGATAACAATCATAAATCACATAAAAGAATAATCATATAACATGTAGGGGCGTTTTTGTCATTTTTACCCTCCAGGGGCATATCGGTCATTTTACCCATCGAGGGTATTTCTGTAATTTACCTACCAAGGGTATTTTCATAATTTACCTATCAAGGGTATTTTCGTAATTTACCTGCCAATGGTATTTTCGTAATTTACCTATCAAGGAAATTTTAGTAATTTTACAAACTGAGGTTATTTTGGTAATTTTGTAAATCGAGGGTATTTTGTAGTTTCACAAATCGAGAGTATTTCGATAATTTCACAAATCGGGGTACTTTGGTAATTTTGCAAATTAGCGATAGTTCGATAATTTCACAAACCAGTGGTAATTCGGTAATTTTACAAACCAAGGTATTAACGACCCAACAGAAGGTCCACTGTCGCCTCGAACGACTTAAGTATTCTAAACAGAGATAATGATGCGAATGGGCCTAAGGCCCATTGTCGGCCCAAGTGGGCCCACACACTCGCGTGGCCCATTCAGCCCAAACCTAGCCACATATATGAGATTCACATAGTCTAGTTCACTATCTACTACTCAATCATACAATTTACTCATATGGACCCCCGGGCCCATTGGGCCCACTTGGCCCCTTTCGGGCCATCGTAGCCTAATAGCCCACACCTGCAAGAACACTACTGATGGCCTCAACTATCGTGTTGAAGCCCCACACATGCGCTCGCACGCTCGTGTGGCTACCATCACCGTGTGACCGGCTTATCGTCATTTGCCGCTCTACAACTATAGTAGAGAGAGTACACACCTGATAGGAATTCTGAAGCTGCTAAACTGTGCTTCCAATGCTCCTATGCCTAACGACCACCAAGGTATCTTTTCTCTCCTCCTAGAATGCTCTTTATATAGCTAGCTTCTCACCTTCCTTCTTTGTATCTTTCCAATGTGGGATCCTCCTGCTAGCAGAGTTTAAATCCAACTCAAACTCTTGCCGCCCATCTTAGCAAAATAAATACTCCCTTGCTTCTCATGAGATTCGGACTCAGGCTCCCTTGTAACATAATCCACGCTGCTAGCCACTTTACCAACTGGCTCCTTGTTTCTAAAATCATGCGCAACTAAATATAAGTCTTATGGACAAATTGAAAAATCCATTTAAAAAGAAAACTAAAATGCAAGCACCAAGACTTGAACCTTGGACCTCCTTCCTTCCTCTATGGCATCACCCCCTTGCTCCTTAAGTGGCGTCACTTTGCCACTACACCACACACTCCACTTGTCATTTTTCTCCATATTTTATTCTTAAAGCCTACCTACCAACTCCCAGGGTTTTTTTCACCTAAAACCAAAATTTTTCCTATGGCCTAACTTTAACCTGGGACTTCATAAATGCCCCATAACCTTCCAAAATCACTCACCTAATAGGTTCAACTTGCCTTAGTACCATTCTCTTATTCTAAAAAAATTTAAACGCTACTACCCCTAAGGCCCATTGGGCCCAATCCTACTAGGCCCAGTTCCAGGATGTTACAAATCTACCCTCCTTAGAGAAATTTTGTCCCCAAAATTTCCAACTATCTCATAGCCATACAATACCAGATATACCACTACGCTTCTGCTGCGCACTCCAGTCCTAATTATCTGAATTACAAATTTTATGAATTTAGCTCACAGTTCCAATAATTAAACAAATGTTTATGGAAGTAGTAGTTAAGAGTTGTTTTGAAATTGCCACTCACTATAGTTTTTAGTCTCCTTCGGCCTCGGTATAGTCTATCATCTAAAGTAAGCCCAGATATCTACCTAGAGCGAGATGATTCAAAGCAGATAAGAGAACTTACTTGGTCCGATATTTGGAGACTCGGTGTGCCACACAAAACCTTTCAAAACTAATTTAAAAATCATTTGTAAACATATTTAAAATAAACACTAAAACCCATCTCATAGCCCGAGATTTGCAACCTAGGCTCTGATACCACTAAATGTAATACCCCAAACTCGGCCTAGAAGTTAGGCCCGAATCTGGCGTGTCACATTGGGGTGCTTTTCGAGAAACCATGGTTCCATTTGAAAACCTTTCTTGATATTAAAAACTAAAGACCCAGTTTGCGTTTGTTTATTATTAATCGACATTTATTAAAAAGTTATTACCAAAAAAACTTTGTTTGTTGCAGAAACTTAATTAAAATGACTGACTTATGAAAACATGATGTTTACGACCTATTTGTGAAAGCGTAGTATTTTGAAAGTAGATATTGTTTTGGAAAACCGTGGTACAAAGTTTAGCAGATTTAAGACATAATAAACTAAAATCCAAAACTAAAACCGAATTTAAGAGAGGCCTTATTACAAAATATTAACCCAAGTTAAAAATAAGTAAAATACTAGAGTCCAAAACTGCTCGTAGTGTGGCCACCTCCGAGTCCTCTAGCACGTCGAACCGCCTACTGAGGATTACCTGACGAAAAATATTAAAAAGAGGACGTGAGTTTACACAAACTCAGTGTGCATAACCCTCATCAATAAGAACATGAATCACAATAGTTTGGGCCGAAGCCCATTTCAGTAACGGTGGCAATTAGGCCTTAGCCCATAAAAGCCTCAGTTGGGCCTTAACCCATAAATGTCACGAATCATATTTATCTGGGCCTAAGCCCATCAAAAATAAAACCACTATGCAATGCATTAATGCCCATACCAACCATGCACTCCGTCTCTTGTCCAACCCTGCACTCCTGTGGGGATTTAATCGACCCACCCATCTCTACACTCCTTATGTAGCGCCGGTTGCGGCACTAACTTATCAGTGTAGCATAGCTGCTCGGTGGCTAAAAGCCTTCGGTGGATCCACATTCGTCAAGCGACCATGCGATCCTATCTGCACTTCACTTTTCGAATAATCCCATCCCCATGCAACATAATAACACATGAATGCAACATACAATAATAATCATACGATAACAATCATAATCACATACAAGAATAATCATATAACATATAGGGGCGTTTTCATTATTTTTACCCTCTAGGGGCATATCGGTCATTTTACCTATCGAGGGTATTTCCATAATTTACCTACCAAGGGTATTTTCATAATTTACCTACCAAGGGTATTTTTGTAATTTACCTACCAAGGGTATTTTCGTAATTTACTATCAAGGGCATTTCAGTAATTTCACAAATTGGGGGTATTTTGGTAATTTCATAAATCGGGGGTATTTTGGTAATTTCACAAATCGGGGGTATTTTGGTAATTTCACAAATCGGGGGTACTTTGGTAATTTCACAAATTAAGAGTAGTTCGATAATTTCACAAACCTCGGGTAATTCGGTAATTTTACAAACTAGGGTATTAACGACCCAACAGAAGGTCCATTGTCACCTCGATCGACTCAAGTATTCTAAACAAAGATAATGATTCGAATGGGCCTAAGGCCCATTGTTGGCCCAAGTGGGCCCACACACTCGTGTGGCCTATTCAGCCCAAACCTAGCCACATATATGAGATTCACATAGTCTAGTTCACTATCTACTACTCAATCATACAATTTACTCATATGGGCCCTCGGGCCCATTGGGCCTACTTGGCCCCTTTCGGGCCATCGTAGCCCAACAGCCCACACCCGCAAGAACACTATTGATGGCCTCAACTATCGCGTTGAAGCCCCACACATGCACTCGCACGCTCGTGTCACTACCATCACCGTGTGACCGAGCTTATCGTCATTTGCCGCTCTACAACTATAGTAGAGAGAATACACACCTGATAGGAATTCTGAAGCTGCTAAACCGCGCTCCCAAAGCTCCTAATGCCCAACGCCCACCAAGGTATCTTTTCTCTCCTCCTAGAATGCTCTTTATATAGCTAGCTTCTCACCTTCCTTCTTTGTATCTTTCCGATATCGGATCCTTTCGCTAGTAGAGTTTAAATCCAACTCAAAGTCTTGTCGCCCTATCTTAGCAAAATAAACACTCCCTTTCTTTTCATGAGATTCGAACTCAGGCTCCTATGTAACATAATCCACGCTGCTAGCCACTTTACCAACTAGCTCCTTGTTTCTAAAATCTTGCACAACTAAATATAAGTCCTATGGCCAAATTCAAAAATCCATTTAAAAAGAAAACTAACATGTAAGCACCAAGACTTGAACCTTGGACCTCCTTCCTTCCTCTATGGCATCACCCCCCTTACTCCTTAAGTGGCGTTACTTTGCCACTACACCACACACTCCACTTGTCATTTTTCCTCACATTTTATTCTTAAAGCCTACCTACCAACTCCTAGGGTTTTTTTTCACTTAAAACAAAAATTTTTCCTATGGCTTAACTTTAACCCGGGACTTCATAAAAGCCCCTAACCTTCCAAAATCACTCACCTAATAGGTCCAACTTACCTTAGTACCATTCTCTTGTTCTCAAAAATTTTAAAAACTACTACCTCCAAGGCCCATTAGGCCCAATCCTACTAGGCCCAGTTCCAGGATGTTACATTCACTTTTTGCAACTTTTACAATTTAGTCCTTTTGGACAATTTATCCGCAATTTCACAAAATTGCTTCATGAAACTTTCACACTAACATGCAAACATGGAATAAACCTCAAAAACTAATACATATACCTTAAATTTGTGGTCTTGAACCACTATTCTAACTAGGCCCTAAATTTAGATGTTACACTACGGGCATACTCATTCTAGATACTAATTTCACGCATAAATATGAATGGGTAGATCCCGGATCTATTAAAGCAATAAATTTAGCATCATAGAGAGAAAAGGTACCCGTAATCACGTCAGGAGACCATGCTTCTTCATGGCCTTGAATGGCATAAGTTCTCAGCGCTCGCCCTCGTGTCTATAACTCTGCTCCTTGTGATTAGTCTTACTACTTGCCCCGCTTCCCAGGTTTCTCTGTGATCTCCCTCTAGAAGTGCCTCCAAGTTTTGCCTCCTAGGGCTTCTCTTTCTCATCCACTTCTGGATAATCTCTAATAAAATGGTCTAAAGACCCACACTTGAAGCAGGCTTTTTTATTTGCTCGACATTCACCGGAGTGATGTTTGCCACACTGTGGGCATTTAGGTCTACTGGGTCGGGGGTTTCCAACACTAGTAACTGATGTAGTCTGGGCTTTAGACCCTAAGTATTATTTACTCTTGCTCTTATTTGAAAACCTGGCTGAAGTAGTTGATCAGGTTGAGAAGTCTCTTGACTTCTTGAATGATGATTGAAATATTTTGCTCATCCGTCTCTTTCTCAAGTCACGAGACTCCATCTCCGCCTTTCTTTTCTCCTTAACTAAATCTTCAGCCTTACAGGCTTTGTCTACTAACACAACAAATTCTTTCAATTCAAGGACACCAACGAACAACTTTATATCTTCATTTAGCCCGTCTTCAAACCTCTTATACATAATAGCTTATGAGGACACACACTCTCGAGCGTACTTACTGAGTCATCTCACAAATTCATGCTCGTATTCAGTTACTGTCATCTTTCCTTGCTTCAGTTCTAGGAATTCCTTTCTCTTCTGGTCAATAAATCTTTGACTTATATATTTCTTTCAAAACTCTTCTTGAAAGAATTCCCATGTGATCCTTTCCCTTGGTACCACTGACACAAGGGTATTCCACCACTGGTAAGCGGAATCTCTCAAAAGGGAAACTACACACTTCATGCACTCTTCAGGTGTGCACGATAGCTCATCAAACATCTGAATGGTATTTTCAAGCCAAAATTTGGCTCTTTTTGGATCATCATCTTTATTAGCCCAAAATTCCTCAGCTCCTTGCTTCTAGATTCTATCTACCGGAGGCTTTTCTCTTCTCACTACCTCTACCACTTAGGGAGCTACATGGGTAGGTTGAGGAATAGGCGGGGTGGAGGAGGTGGTGGAGCATTTGGGTTTGCTCGAATGTACTCTGTGTACCAATTACCCATCATTCGAAGAAAGGCCTCCCGAGCCTCTTCTCCCGACCTAAAGTCTCGGGTCTACTTTCTACTAGCGCGATCCCTTGCGCGGGAGCTAACGCATTACTTGTAGCATCATCAGCTGAAGCTCGATCAAGATCAAGATCCATTAACTATATCAAATACAATTCAAATTGTCAGGAGTCATCACACTATCATTTCATAATCAATCTTACTTATGGCATGTATAGCTAGACTCTTACTCACGTTATGTTAGTTCGAGAATTGACTAAATCGTAGCTCTTATACCACTAAATGTAACACCATTTATTTGAATCCGACGCTGGAAACGGATACGAGGCATTACCATGTATAAACTTGCCTAATAGTATAGTTACGAACAACAACTTTTGTTTCGACTTAAAACCTTTCTTTAGCTATCTTGGCATTCATATAATGGGCCCCCGAGGCCTTACACATACACCCAAAAGTCTTCAAGACTCAACCGGGAACTTTCATTCCCATTGAAAATCTTTATCCTAAACAGGGGCTACAAATCGGTAGGGGTCTAGAGACACGCCTGTGTGCCCTTGAGATATGCCCGTGTTTGACACTTGTGATATACATTGACTAAATTACACGGCCTAGACACGCTCGTGGCCTTGGCCCGTGTGCCAAACCGTAACATTTTGACTTATCCACACGGCCTGGGCACATGCCTTTGTGCTAGCGTGCCATCCACACGGTCTAGATACACGCCCATGTGGCCAATTAGCAGGCTACCTACTAAGCCCTTTACTACCATACATTACACACATGCACACTTATACCGATCAAGCAACACTTAACATAACAACGGTTCTATAACTTCTATATCATCATTCATTTCATTCCCATTTCTAATCAATATCATCCACATGTATTCATCTCTTTAAACAAATCAACTTTTCACATGAATGTGTTAACATTAGCCAATTCATCATGGCCCATTTACAAAATGAGTGTGAAATATTAATAGCCAACTCTTTGGCCTTTCAACAAGATATGACACAAAATGAACAACTTCCTATACATGCCATACTCACAATGAAACTTGTCTTTACTATACCAAAAAGTAGTTGATAGTGTGATTTCGATCTCCGACGTCCAATGATCCTCGAGCCAACTTGATAGAGCTACAGGGAAAAAATAAAGAAAGGAGTGGGGTAAGCATATAGCTTAGTAAGTTTGCATGAAACTCAAGGATAACATATCTATTAAACCATATTCATTCATGTCATGAAGCAATGGCAACATAGTCTCGCTAAATAAAAGTACTTACCCATACTTGTTCACACTTATTCTTACCCATCCCATGTCAACATAATCTGGTAACTTTTACTTACTCGTTTTTCCTGTATCACTGGGTCACGTGATTTAACACATATGCTAACATAACAATATATCCACATCTTTATTATCCATATCTTGAACATTACTCATGGCCATACTTAAATTGGTCTGGATGAAGTCCAACTCACATACTTACCTCTTTCATTTATGAATAAATTTGATCAATTTAAGTTATTCAAACATAACATGATGCCAACACCATATACCAGATATGGTCTTACATGGGATCTTTCCTTAATACCGATGCCATATCCTAGATATGGTCTTATACGGTAATCTCATAACTCGATGTCGAAGCCATGTCCCAGACATGTTCTTATACGAGATCGTACATAGATGTCGATGCCATATCCCAAATATGGTCTTATACGAAATCTTTCATTGGTGATGAGGCCATGTCCCAAACATCGTCTTATACGGGACCTTTCCATTCTTATATGCATACATAAGAAGTAGACTTATTCTGGAACTATAACCGGAACTATAATTTATCCTGTTCTCACCATTTACTCGTCGAGACTTCATAGCTCAATTTTTTTGTTCATAAAATCATGCTTTAACGTAATAATTACTGTTTCAATTATCGAACATCATGAAATACTAATTCCATACAAACATACCTTGATTTCTCAAAAAGTGCCTCAATGCTCGATTTAGTCATCGAATTTATTTTTGCCTCGATTTCGATATGGCCTTCGTGTCTCTTGATCTATAATAACAAATTTCTATTGTGAAACACATGTATTGACTAAACCGACTCATATTTCATATTTTGGCAAAATTACAATTTTACCTCTAAACTTTCACATAATTACACTTTTGCCCCTAGGCTCGTAAAATGATTTTCACTCAAATTTCTTGCATTTAAAGCCTAGCTGAATCATTTCTCAACTATAGAAACATTAAATACCCACTATTTCATTCATGTATGATCATTTCTATAACTTTACAAATTGGTCCTTTTCATGCATCTTTCATGAAAATCACTAAGAAAATGATGTTTATCATACATCAAACTTTCATAAAAATTCAAAATACATGCATGTCATACATGGGTATATTTTTGAACATAAACCCTAGCTCAACATATGGCTAGAAATAGCTAAACCAAGCTACGAGGGTTTCAAAAATATGGAAAACATTAAAAACGGGGCAAGGGTGCACTTACTTTGAGCTTGAAAATGATCAAAACCCTAGCTACGGCTTCTCCCAAATTTTTGGCACAGAGGTTGAAGATGGACATGATTTTATCCAAAGGACAAAAATGCCCTTAATGACTATTTCTTAAGATTTTTCCTTCCCATATCCATTTTTGTCCATCATCAAATATAATAGTCTAATTGGTAAATAAGGACCTCTAATAATTCTCATAATTCTATTTCATACTAAAATATTCTAGAATCTCACATTTTCTATTCTTTGCAATTTAGTCCTAATGGACAATCTATTCTCTAATCAGTAAAATTTCTTTATGAAATTTTCACACAATCCTATAATCACTTCATAAGTCTTATAAAAATCATAAAACTCATATTTTTATTTTGAATTTGTGGTCTCGCACCACTATTTCGACTAGGCCCTAAGTCGGGCTGTTACATTGATGGATAGTTTTAGCATAGTTTTAATTTATTAATAAAAAGGGTTTCAAGACTGGATTTCCCTTGGAGTTGGAATCGGGTTTGGGATCGAGTTATTAGATCTACCAATTGTGGTGTGGATTTAACGTATCAGTAAATTTAATTATGATTTATTGATAAAAATCATAATAATGTTTATTAAGATTGAAACTTTGATTAAGGTTTATATGTGTGAAATATTGAGGATACATTAAGTTTTCCAAAGGGATGCTAAATCCAAAAGAAAAAGGAAAAACATAAGTAAGTATTTCTATCTGACTATCTTGCTAAATGTATGTTATAAGAGATGTGATTAAATGATTAATGTGAAATGATATGTATATACCAATTCTCATGACATATGATTTTTTGGCAAAATTGATTATGCATGATGTAACAACCCAATTTAGGGGATAGTCAAAACAGTGGTTTGAAACCACTAATATGAGGTTAGAGAATTTTTTTAATGTTATTCTATGAGTTAGAGCATGATTATATAGGTGCATGAAAATTTTGGTGCTTTAATTTTAGCGATTTCATGCTTAATCACGAAAAAGGACTAAATTGCATAAAGTGAGAAAGTTTAAAATTTCAAGCTAAGGGTGCCAAATAGCTATGGAATATTAATTAGAGGCCTTTAAAGGGCTATTAGCCCCTTAAATTAAGGTTGGCCGGCCATAGGGGACAAGAAATTCAAAATTAGCAAAAGTTGGTAAGGATTTGGTTACCAAATTGATTGTTTTATATTAAAATAAAGAAAAGATGATATCCTTCTCTTTACTCATCTTCTTCCAGCGAAAAACACAAGAAAAATAGTGTAACACCCCAAACTTGGCCTAAACATTATGACCGAATCTGGTATGTCACAGGGAAAGAAGGTTTTAAGGAACTTTGAATTAAACGAAACCTCGCAATGTGTTAGCATTTTGAAAATCAAGTTCAGCTTTAAGGCTTCCTTGCAAACATTTTTATGAGTAACCTTAACAATCAAAAATAGGTTTGTATTACGAATGCCAAAATTAGGAAATTTCATAATCGTGACATTTGAAAACAATGTTTGTGGTTTTAAGAAAATTTCTGAATTAATTGGTTATTCACTTGTCATCTTTTTGTTAACACTTTGAAAAAAATGATTGTTTATATTTTGATTTTAGAAAAACTCCATATTTGACATTTCATAAAATATGTAATAGTAGCATTAAATCAAAACCCAAATTAGAATTATGGAGGCCTTATTACAAAGCAAAAACCCAAAGTAAAAATATGTTTAAATAAAGCAATGAAAATTTACGGAAGTAGTAATGCATGGCCACCTCAAAGTCCTCCTCGACTCCAAATTCGCAACTAGGGGTTACTTGCACAGTTAAGCAGACGAGTGAGTCACCAAGACCCAGTGTGTATTTCCCCTTATTACGCAATTGAGCTTTAGGCCCACAGATGCACGTTGGGCCTTAGCCTTCACAACATGGCATAAGAAAGAGTATATGTGCAATGCAACCCATCCCAACCTAGTTTTCCATCCTCTACATCACCAGAACCATCCAAAACACCTGTGGGACCAATCCACTGCAGTACCAAACCACTGTAGTACCAAACCACTGTGACAGTGTAACTCCCCAAACTCAATCAATACGCTATGACCCAATCCGACATGTCACAGGGAAAAAACATTTTGAAGACGCAAGTTGTAGGTTTAAATTTTGAAAAAAAGAAACGTTGTATGGAACACTTCGTTATTTTAAGTTTGAAAGGAAAACTCTTCTGAGAGAAATCGTTTTTCGTTCCTTGTTTTGGGAAAACGTTTGATTTTATGAAAACCTGAGTGAGTTTAGAATAATAAATTTGTAAACCATTTTGTATCTGAACATAAAGAAAAACTTAGTTTGGAGAAAGTCAGAGTTAGCTTGTTGACTTCATTTGTTTGGTATTACCCAATGGTAAAGTTTGAAAAATCTGATAAGTTGTACAATTTTCAAAAACGTTGATTTTACAGGTTATTTGAACATGCTATGTTATTTAAAGTAAGTACAGTATGATAAAACTTAAAGTAGATAATCAAAAACCCGAAATAATAAAAATTTAGCGGCCTTATTAAAAATCCAAAACCAACTTTAAAAGTAAATTAACCCAAAATAGTAATTGAAATAAAATTTGAAAACATAGCGCATGGCCACCTCGAGTCCACCCAGGCTCCACATCCACGATCTATGCCTCATCTGCAAAAATGTAAGGGAAGGGGTGAGTCACCAAGACTCAGTGTATAAATCCTCATCCCGATAATAACAAGGCACTTACACATTTCATAAATCACTATGCAAATCATGCAAACCCAACCTAACCAACCAAACTCCTGTGTCTACCCCGTGTGGTCAAATCCACTTGTGGTCAAAACCACTGGTGACCGTAGTTACAAATCGTATAAGTGTGGTCAAAACCACTGGTGATTGTAGTCACAAATCATATGGTGGGGCCAATCCATCGTGTGGTCAAACCCACTGATGATAATCCCGTAATCAACATGTGGGGCCAACCCACTGTGGTACCAAACCACTGGGATGAGTCACAATACTCCATGTGTGGTCAAAACCACTGGTGATCGTAGTCACAAATAACATCCGTGTGGTCAAAACCACTGAGACTAGTCACAAATAATAAGGAAAGCGGGGCCAACCCACTGTGTGGTCAAAACCACTGGTGACAGTCTAAATCATCCTTCCCCCTCCTCTCAACATACCCATCATCATGAACACATTTTTCGTGGCATATTAACATTTTTGTAATGCAAATATCACATAGCATAGCATAAAATAATATAACAGCATACATCGATAGCCAATCCACAGGGGACTTACCTGGAGTCCACGCTCATACCCACAAGGGTAACACACCATTGTCAATAGCTATTTCGACTTTTAACAGTAAACATAACTAGAAAATTAACTAATGAAGTGTGTAAGAGTTACACACCTGGTTATTCACGAAACTAACGAATCCCGAAGATCAAGATCTAACCCACGAATTGAGTGAAACCTGGAAACCTAATTGCTTGCCTTCATCCTTTCTATATTCGGCCAACACCATATCATTAAAAAAAATAGCCATTCGGCTTAACCAAGAAATCCCAAAGGATATAACGCACAGAGATAACCACCCTTACCTAGATTGACAATACCCGAGCCTTTAGGCTTAAATCACAAGCCAAACAAATCCCGAAGATCAACAGAATGCAGCTACACTCCTTCCTATAATCGACCAAACACATCACCATAGATCCAAAAGCCATTTGACATTAACATAAATCCCGAAAAGAATATAACAATCCAAAAGAACTCCACTAACCTTAACACAAAAGATTCCCTTGGCACTTCAGAGGATTCAGCATTAGCACCCAAAGATGAGGGAATTCGGCAAAGGCAAAATATAAATAAAGATTCGACTATGGTAAAGTCCCCGGGAAAAAAGGAACACAAGGAATGAGTCAGGGATTCAAATCAAATATTCAGCCAAGAACAAAGAAGGTATACTCTTCGGATTTGGTACAATATGAAGAAAAGACAGTAGAAAAGATTTGGCTATGGCTTTTAGAGTGAAGAAAATGGGGAATGGAATTTCGGCAGAATGTGGCTATAGAGGTTTTTGGCTTACAAGAAAAAGTGAATGGTGATCAATGTAGGTTTGGCCAACTAACCAAAATGAAACAAAAGAAGAAGAAGAAACCTAGAAGAGTATTCGGTTAGGGATACTTTGAGAGAAAAAGAAAAACAGTAAAAAAAAAGATGTGCAAATGTGGGAGTGGTTTCGGCACACTAAAAAAAATGAAAGACAACCCAAAGCCAAAAAGTGAACACACACTCCAAATGTCGAAAATTCTACCTAAAGTAAACCCCAATTTCGGTAGACCCCCTTTCCACTCACCAAAACCGACTGCACCAACACCCCTTAGCCACTACCAAATTCGGCTACACACTCCTACTCCCTTCAACCTCTAAGACGTCCCCCCTCCTTTCTCCCCAAATTCCTCCCTTCCACTCATTCAAATTATTTGAATGAGTCAAGCTCCTACATTCACTCCTCTCCATCCAATTCAAATATGTTGACTCCTTCAACACCCATCCAACAGAGTCCTTCCTGAGCACATCTCCTCCTTGCACCTAGCATCAAAAAATAAATGCACAAGGAGAGATTCCTGCAGCTCGAACGAAGGCCCTCTCAGCTCCTTGTGGCATCACCTCACCAAGCCTTCAGTAGCGCCTCCCTTGCCACTTTTCCAAGGCACTTCTTATGTCAAAACACTCCACTAGCATCCCTTAACACCTAACTCCCTTGGCTCCCTCTTCCAAGTACCCAAAACAAAAATTTTGCTATGGCTCAGGCCTATCCCAAGCTCATGCCAGGACCCCAAAACACTCTAAACTAGGTTAGCAATCATACTAACACATGCAAACATGCAAAAATGTAGAGACCTCGATTTAAGGATGTTACAGACAGAGTCACTGATAAATATATGTAGGGCCAACCCACTGTGGTACCAAACCACTATGATAATCACTGATAAATATATGTGGGGCCAGCCCACTGTGGTACCAAACCACTGTGACATAGTCACTGAATCACACTTCCCCTTTCAATCATATCCCAAAGCCTATGCAACATGTTATCAATTTGTAATGAATGCAATCATATTCTCGATATATAGCCGGTAATCAAATCATACATATTCTTAAGCACTTACCTGGTATCTCCAACCTTACCCATAAGGGTATCACAACTGCCTTATACAGTCATTTTGACTTTTAGCCAACACTATTATTAATGCAAAATAATAAAGGAGAGTGTGAGCAATACACACCTGATTATGCATAAAACTAGACACTCTAGATTGTCAACACTCTCACTAGTAGGAATAACTGCGATTTGTCTATCCGAAGTAGATGTTGGCTCTCTACCACAACTCGACAAAAAATCTCGAACTGCCGACACAACACATCTTTTAAACTTAGGGGCAGAGACTACGAGTCCACTCCCCTCCTTAGATTGGGTAGCATTTGCATCCATGAAGACAAATCTTGATCAATACAGTGCTATAGTGAAATAGCGATTTCCCCAACAAGGGGTTTGATTATGGCAGAGTAAATGAATAGATGCTGATCACAAAGAACAAAAGAGGAACTCCTTACCTTGGTTAACAAGAAGTCGCACCACACCCAATTTGGCTAAAGATTCTAATTCGATGCAAACATGCCACGTTAAGAGGAGAAGAGAAAAGATTAGCCGCAAACTAACATTAAGAACAAAATAGCCATTTCGGCTATGCCCATCTAAGACCGAAAGATAGAGAAAGAAACAAATGAGTTTCCATTACCTTGCACAAATCAAAACCGATTGACAAGGAGACCTTCAACAACCAACTAGCCCTTTGATTCTTGGGATTCGGCTACATAACAAGTGATGAAAGAAATAGTTACAAAGGATGGAGTAGCCAACTTCGGAAGAGAAGCCAAACTCGGTTTGTGATCAACAATAAGTGGTTGGTTTCCTAAGAAGAAGTAATGAGGTAATAAGAATAAGAGAAAAGTTCTTTACCTTCAACAAAGAGAAACTGAATGAAGTCCAAGAAGATTCGGCACAAGTAGTAAATGTCAACAGGGTTTCGGTTAAAGAGAAAAATAAGAGAGGGACAAAAAGAAAAGTGAAGAAAATGGCCATTGGGGTTCAACTAATGAAGTAGGAAATAAGGAAGAGAATTTCGGTTTTAATAAAGAAAGTAGGGAAGAAAAGGGAAGGGGTGAGGGTTCGACTATGATGAATGGTATGGAATAAGATAAACAAAGAGAGAATAGGGAGAATTATGTTTCGGCTACAAGAATAAAAAAAGAAGAAACGAAATGAAAAGAAAAGCAAATAAGCAAGCTGAGGTTCGGCTATTGAATTTGTTAGAGTAGAGAAGATATGCAAAAAAGGAAAATAAATGGGTGGTGAGTTCGACACAGCTATATGGAAGAGAAGAGAATAGTTTCATAAAAACAAAGTAATAGCCGAAAATGAAAAAGAAACCAAATGCACCTAAAGGTTTAGGTTTTACTCCTCTTTCAAAAGGTACTTGGAAAAATGACACTCCACCTTCCGTAGCTCAAAACGAAAATGCCCCCTTAGCACTACCCACATTCGGCCAAACACTCCAACACCCATACCTCATGATTCTCTCCTTTATTTGCTCCTTGCTTCACTCTCCATCCACCATTTGAATTAGTTGACCCCTTCAAACTCCATAATGTAACAACCCAATTTAGGGCCTAGTCAGAATAGTGGTGCGAGACCACAAAAATGAGATGAAATTATGGGTTTTAAGGTTTAGTTCATGTTTGCATGCTAGTATGAAGGTTTCATGAAGCAATTTTGCTAAATTGTGGTTGAATGGTCCAAAAGGACTAAATTACAAAAGTTGAAAAATATGAATTTTTAGAAGCTTTTTGTATGAAATAGCTTTAGAATAATAATTATGAACCCTAGATAGCAATTTTCCCAAAATTTAATTTTTGGACAAAATTGGTCATGAGATAGTTTTATGGAAATTTTTAAAAAGAGGGGCATTTTGGTCATTTGCCTAATAAATGATTAAAATGGGAAAAAAGATGACAAAAATCCATTCATCTTCTTCCCGAAGTGCCAAAAATTCCAATAGCCATTGTTAGGGCTCTTTCAATTTTCCAAGCTTGCTAGTAAGTGCTCTTAAGCCCGATTTTTGATATTTTTCGTATTTTTAAAGTCCTAGTAGCATGAGTAAGTTATTTTTAGCTATTTGATGCGCTATAATGGATGTTCAAAAATGTGGTCATGTATGACATGCATGTATTTTGATGTTTTATCGAAGATTATGAAAGCTTGAGGTAGTAGAAACAACTTTTGTTAAGTGATTTTCCATGAAAATGCATGTAGGGACTTGATTGTAAAAATCTTAAGTTTGGTCATACATGTGTGATTTTGTGAGAATTAATGATTTCTATAGTTGAGACTATTAATCAGCTAAGCATGTAGTTTAAGAAAGTTGTATAAAAATCATCTTACGAGCCTAGGGGCAAAAGTGCAATATGAGAAAGTCTAGGGGCAAAATAGTAATTTTTCCAAAGAATGAGTTATGAGTCAATTTAGTCAATATTCTTATTAAATGGTCTATTTTTTTTATTATAGATCAAGAAAAATAAAGCTCGTATCGAAACCGAGGCAAGAACAAATTTGAGGACTAAATTGCATATCTACATACATTTTGTATATTGAGGTAAGTTTGTATGATTTCTATCATTGAATTGCTTAGTATAATGTACATTGTTATCATGGAATGCTTAATGTTTGCTAAATAAAGAAATCAATGTGATTAAGTATGATCAAGTTATCATGTAAGTCTAAGGACCCAAGCTTGGCATTGAACAAGTTATCATGTAAGTCCAAGGACCCAAGCTTGACATTGAACAAGTTATCATGTAAGTTTAAGGACCCAAGCTTGGCATTGAACAAGTTATCATGTAAGTCCAAGGACCCAAGCTTGGCATTGAACAAGTTATCATGTAAGTCCAAGGACCCAAGCTTGACATTGAACAAGTTATCATGTAAGTTTAAGGACCCAAGCTTGGCATTGAACAAGTTATCATGTAAGTCCAAGGACCCAAGCTTGGCATTGAATTAGTTATCATATAAGTCCAAAGTAAGCTTGGCATTGATTCAAGAAGAGATATATCATGTAAGACCAAATCTAGGATATGGCTTTGGCATCAAGTTACGTGGGATCAGATTTAGTATCCTCGGTTATTCGTAGAAATTCATCGAGCAAATGAGTAAAGTTAACATAAGATACCAAGAAAGCTAGGTAAGCAAAGATATTACCAAGTTGAAATCGAGTATTATTTATGATATGAATGATGAATTAGAGATCATGATTATTAAATTAAAGTATGTTGATCAATGTGATTAAGTGATACAGGCACCATGTTTACCTTACAAGTATAAGGATAGTAAGTATCATGACACATGTGAGAATTAGTATGAGTAAGTAAGCTCTAAAGCTGAAATTATGATACCATTGTTATGTAAAATGGTTTATATTAAGCAAGTTTATTAATATGTGTTTTACATGCAAACTTACTAAGCTAAATGCTTACGTCTTTAATCCTTTCTTTCTATGTAGTCCCGCCAAGCTAACTTGTTAATCGTTGGAGTCGGAGCTCTTAGCACATTATCAATCCTTATTTTAGTATAGCCAAGTTAGTTTACTAAGTATGGCATGTATAGGAAGCATTCATTTTGAGAACATGTTTTAAGAAGGGCCATTGTATAGGTTATCAAACCATTATTTTTTTTGTATATGGCTAAGTGGTTAGCTAAAATTTGTTATATGTATGTTGCTGTATTTAATGAAGCATATTGTATAGTTTTTGAAATGAATTGGTTTGATTTTGATTTCAGGGTGGTAAGTGGCTTGGTAAATAGCCTTTAAGTCCTCACACGGTTAGACACACGGACGAGTGTCTAGGCCGTGTGAACCCTGCACCTTATTATTATTAATCAGGATAGGCCACGGTACAATGCCACGGCCGTGTGTATGAGCCGTGTAGAATACATGGTTTGAACATGGGCGTGTACCCATACCGTATGGATCAAGTTAGTATATCAAGTTTTATCACACGGTTTAAGCCCAGGCGTGTTCAGGCCGTGTTAAAATAGTCAGTAGCTCCCCACGATTGAAAACATGGGCATGTCAAGGGGTACACGGGTGTGTCCCAAGCCACATAGACGTGTGACCCCTGCTTTAATAAAAGGTTTCGATTAAGTTTTGAAAGTTTTTAGATATGTGCTTAAGGCCTCGTAGGCCCATGAAATGTATGATTAGACTAATATAGAGAAGTTTTTAACTCGGAACGAAAATTTACAGTACATAAGTGTATGTTTTAATGAATTCAAGCATGGTAATGTCTCGTATCTAGTCCTAGCATTAGGATTGGGTATGGGGTGTTACATTTAGTGGTATCAGAGCCACGGTTTAGTCGGTTCTATGACTAATGTAGCATGAGCATGAGTCTAGCTATACATGCCATACATAAGAATTGTTTAATAATGATATTGTGATGACTCTTGACTATTTAAATTATGTTTATACATATAGTAAATAGATCATGAAGAAGTTATGATAGATGATGTAGAAAGTAACACGGCTCTCGTAGAAGGGATGGTGCCAAATGAGAATAAGAATAGACCCACTATGGTGAGTCAAGAAGGAGGAGAAGAGGCCAGAGAAGCTTTCCTTCATATGATGAACGCCTGGTATACGGAGTTTGTTCGTGCGAACCTGAATGCACAACCCCCTCCACCCCCGCTTGTTCCATAACCTGCTCTAATAGCCTCTCAAGTAGTAGAGGTGGTAAGAGGAGATAAACCTCCAATTGATAGGATCAGGAAACATGGGGTAGAGAATTTCGGGCTAGAAAAGATGATGATCCGAAAGAGTGAATTCAGGTTAGAAAATACCATCGTAGTATTTAATGAGTCATCATGCACCCTCAAGAATGCATGAAGTGTGTAATCTCTCTCTTAAGAGACTCTGCTTACTAATGGCAGAACCCCCTCGTGTCGGTAGTACCGAGGGAAAGGGTTACATGGGAATTCTTCTAAGAAGAGTTCAAGAAAAAGTATATCAGCCAAAGATTTGTTGACCAAAAGAGGAAGGAATTTCTAGAGCTGAAGCAAGGCAAGATGTCAGTAACTGGCGATTATGAGCGAGAGTTTGTGCGACTCGGCAAATGCACGCTTCATGAATGTGTATCCACTGAGGCCATTATGAGTAAAAGATTTGAAGATGGATTAAATGAGGACATCAAGTTGTTTGTTGCTGTCCTAGAATTAAATGAATTTGATGTGCTAGTAGAAAGGGCTTGCAAAGCTGAAGAACTAGTAAAAGAGAATAAGAAGTCTGAAATGGAGTCTCATGACTCTTGAAAGAGACAGTGGAATAAGTCATTCCAATCTTCATCCAAAAAGTCAAGAGATTTCCCGACCCAATCGGCTACTTCCACTGTGCTTTCAAGGAAAGACAAGAGTAAACAATGTTCAGGAAATAAAGCACAGAATACTTCATTTGCAAGTGTTGGGAATATTAGATATGACAGACTTGAATGCCCATAGTGTGGCAGACGTCACCTTGGAGAATGCCGAGCACATGAAAATGCATGTTTAGATGTGGTTCTAAAGTCCACTATATAAAAGATTGTCCAGAGATGATGAAAGAAGAAATAGCTCAGAACCCGAGATCCGGGAGTATGGTCAGAGGTAGATCGTAGAGGAACCCGAGAAGTGGGGCAAGTGGAAGAGGTAACCCTAGAGAACAGGCTACGAGACCTGAGGGTAGAGCGCCTGTAAGGACTTATGCCATTCACACTCGCGAAGAGGCATCTTCCCATAATGTTATTATGGGTACCTTTTCTTTTCATGATGTTAAAGTTATTGCTTTAATAGATCCCGGATCCACACACTCTTATATTTGCATAAAATTAGTATCTAGTTTGAGTTTGCCTACAAATTCTACAGAATTCATGATTAAAGTGTCTAATCCTTTAGGCAAGAGTGTGTTAGTTGATAAAGTTTGTAAAGATTGTCCATTAATGATTAGAGGTCATTACTTTAAAGCAAATCTTATGTTACTACCATTTGATAAGTTCGACCTCATTCCTGGCATGGACTGGTTGACTACCCATGATGTAATAGTTAATTGTGGGAAGAAATATATTGAAATAAGATGTGAGGATGTGGATACTCTTCATGTAGAATCAGATGAACAAGGTAGATCACCGGTAATGGTTTCTCTTATGATGGCACAGAGATATATAAGAAAAGGGTATGAAGCATATCTGGCCTATGTGATGAAGGATAAACGAATAGAACTGAAGATTAAGTCAGTACCGATATTACGTGAGTACGTGGATGTTTTTCCCTAGGAATTACCAGAACTACCACTAGTTAGAGAGGTTAAGTTCAATATTGAGCTAACTCCCGGTACTATATCGATATCCATTACTCCTTACAGAATGGCTCCAATAGAGTTGAAAGAGCTAAAGTCACAGTTGCAAGAGTTAATAGACAAAGGCTTTGCAAGATCAAGTTGTTCACCATGGGGTGCTCCGGCTTTATTTGTGAAAAAGAAAGATGGCACCATGAGATTGTTCATAGATTACCGTCAACTTAATAAAGTGACAGTAAAGAACAAGTACCCATTGCCTAAGATCGATGATTTGTTCGATCAATTGAAAGGAGCCACTGTGTTCTCCAAAATAGACTTGAGATCCAGGTACTATCAGCTTAGAGTGAAGGATTCAGATGTATCCAAGACTGCCTTTCAAACGAGGTATGGGCATTATGAATTTTTAGTCATGCCCTTTGGATTGGCCAATGCTCCCGTAATATTCATGGATTTAATGAACCATATATTTAGACCATAACTCAACAAGTTTGTAGTCGTTTTTATTGATGACATACTGATTTATTCCTGATATGAGAATGATCATGCTGAACACCTACGGATAGTTCTACAGATTCTTTGAGAAAATTAGTTATATGCCAAATTCAGTAAAAGTGAATTTTGGCTCAAGGAAGTAGGATTTATAAGGCGTATTGTCTCGAGAGATAGAGTCCGAGTAGATCCAAATAAGATCTCAGCCATAATGGATTGGAAGCCACGAAGAACATCTCTGAGATTAGAAGTTTTCTAGGCCTAGTCGGCTATTATAGATGATTTGTCAAGGGGTTTTCCATGATTGCAACCCTGATGACTAAACTGTTACAGAAGAATATGAAGTTTGAATGGTCAGAACGATGCCAACAAAGTTTGAGAAGGTGAAAGCAATATTGACAGAAGCTCCAGTTTTAGTACAATCTGAGTCAGGGAAAGAATTTGTGATTTACAGCGATGCATCCTTAAATGAATTAGGCTGTGTACTCATGCAAGAAGATAGGTGATTGCTTATGCCTCAAGATAGTTGAAACCTCATGAGAAGAATTATCCGACGCATGATTTAGAATTAGCTGCCATAGTCTTCACTTTGAAGATTTGGAGACACCATTTATATTGTGAGAGATGTCAAATTTTTACTGATCATAAAAGTCTGAAGTACTTGATGACGAAGAAAGAGTTGAACTTAAGGCAACGTAGATGGTTAGAGTTGATAAAAGACTATGAGTTAGTCATTGACTACCACCCAAGAAAGGCGAATGTAGTCGCCGATGCTTTGAGCAGGAAGTCCCTTTTTGCATTAAGGGCATTGAATTCCAGGATATCTTTATCTGATGATGGTTCTATTATAGCCTAGTTGAGAGCTAGACCAATGTTTTTTCACGAAATCCTAGAAGCTCAGAATGAAAATAGTGAATTACAAGTCAAGAGAGCTCAGTCCAAGCCAAATGTTGAATCCGACTTTCAGATTAATTCTGATGGATACTTAATGTTTAGAGATAGAGTTTGTATACCAAGAAAAGAGGAGTTGATTCAGAGAATTTTGTATGAAGCACATAACGGATGTTTGTCTTTACATCTAGGAAGTACTAACATTTATAATGATTTAAAGCAACAGTGTTGGTGGCCGAAAATGAAGAAAGATATTTTAGAATTTGTTTCCAAGTGCATGATTTGCCAGCAAGTAAAGGCTGAACACCAAGTACCTTCGAGCGCATTTTGATTCCCGAGTGGAAATGGGACCGTATCACCATGGATTTTGTAATGGGGTTACCGTTGTCACCAAGCAAGAAGGATGCTATATGTGTTGTAGTTGATAGACTCACGAAGTCAGCCCATTTCATACCCGTATGAGTGGATTACTCCCTCGACAAATTGGCAAACTTGTATGTTTCAAAAATAGATAGGCTTCATGGAGTTCCCTTATCGATTATATCAAATAGAGATCCAAGATTCACATCCAGATTTTAGAAGAGGCTGCAAGAAGCCTTAGGTACAAGATTGAATTTTAGCATAACTTTTCATCCTCAAACTGATGGCCAATTAGAGTGGTTAATTCAAGTACTCGAGGATATGCTCATATGTTGTATTTTAGAATTTCAAGGCAATTGGGAAAAGTTTCTCCCATTGATAGAATTTAACTACAATAATAGTTTTCATCGAGCTTAAAGATGGCGCCTTATGAGGCTCTATATGGGCGTAAATGCAGAACACCTTTGTTTTGGACTGAACTCAAGTAAAACCAAATTCACGGGGTCGATCTGGTTAAAAAAGCTGAAGAGAAAGTGAAAGTGAAAGTGATACGAGAATGTTTAAAAGTTGCCTCAGGTAGACAGAAATCCTATTCGGATTTAAAGAGAAAAGAGATAGAGTACCAAGTCGGGGATAAAGTGTTCTTGAAAGTGTCACCATGGAAAAAAGTTCTCAGATTTGGCCGAAAAGGCAAACTGAGTCCACATTTCATTGGACCTTATAAGATTACTGAGAGAGTTGGGCCGGTAGCTTACTACTGGGCTTTGCCATCAAAATTGGAGAAGATACATGATGTGTTTCACGTGTCAATGTTGAGATGCTACTGATCAGATCCTTCACTTGTAATTATCCCATCAGAGATAGAGATTTTTTTGACATGACTTATGGTGAAGAACCAGTCAAGATTTTAGCTCGGGAAGTCAAACAACTATGAAATAAAAGCATTGCCCTAGTGAAAGTATTGTGGCAAAGACATGGAATAGAAGAAGCTACATGGGAAACAGAAGAGAATATGAGAAACCAGTATCCAAACCTTTTTGCTGGTAAGATTTTTGAGGACGAAAATCCCTAAGGGGGGAGAATTGTAACAGCCTGATTTAGGGCCTAGTTGGAATAGTGGTGTGAGAACACGAAATCGAGATGAAATTATGAGTTTTAAGGTTTATGTCATGTTTGCATGCTAGTATGAAGGTTTCATGAAGCAATTTTGCTAAATTGTGGTTGAATGGTCCAAAAGGGCTAAATTGTAAAAGTTGCAAAATATGAATTTCTAGAAGCTTTTTGTATGAAATAGATTTAGAATAATAATTATGAACCCCTAGATAGCAATTTTCCCAAAATTTAATTTTTGGACAAAATTGGTCATTAGATAATTTTATGGAATTTTTTAAAAAGAGGTGCATTTTGGTCATTTTCCTAATAAATGATTAAAATGGGAAAACGATGAAAACAGTCCATTCATCTTCTTCCCGAAGCTGCCGAAAATTCCAATAGCCATTGTTAGGGCTCTTTCAATTTTCCAAGCTCGCTAGTAAGTGATCCTAAGCCCGATTTTTTATATTCTTTGTATTTTTGAAGTCTTGGTAGCATGAATAAGATATTTTTAGCTATTTGATGAGCTATAATGGATGTTCAAAAATGTGGTCATGTATGACATGCATGTATTTTGATGTTCTATGGAGGATTATGAAAGCTTGATGTAGTAGAAACATCTTTTGTTAAGTGATTTTCCATGAAAATGCATGTAGGGACTTGATTGTGAAAATCTTAAGTTTGGTCATACATGTGTGATTTTGTGAGAATTGATGATTGCTATAGTCTAGACTATTAATCAACTAAGCATGTAGTTTAAGAAAGTTGTATAAAAATCATCTTACGAGCCTAGGGGCAAAAGTGCAATATAAGAAAGTCTAGCGGCAAAATAGTAATTTTGCCAAAAAATGAGTTATGATTCAATTTAGTCAATATGCTTATTAAATGGTCTATTTATGATAATAGATCAAGAAAAATGAAGCCCAGATTGAAACCGAGGCAAGAACAAAGTCGAGGACTAAATTGCAATCTACATACATTTTGTATATTGAGGTAAGTTTGTATGATTTTTAAGGTTTATGATTTCTATCATTGAATTGCTTAGTATAATGTACATTGTTATCATGGAATGCTTAATGTTTGTTAAATAAAGAAATCAATGTGATTAAGCTTTGAACAAGTTATCATGTAAGTCCAAGGACCCAAGCTTGGTATTGAACAAGTTATCATGTAAGTCCAAGGACCCAAGCTTCGCATTGAACAAGTTATCATGTAATCCCAAGGACCCAAGCTTGGCATTGAACAAGTTATCATGTAAGTCCAAGGACCCAAGCTTGGCATTGAACAAGTTATCATGTAAGTCCAAGGACCCAAGCTTGGCATTGAATAAGTTAACATAAAAGTCCAAGGTAAGCTTGGCATTGATTCAAGAAGAGATATATCATGTAAGACCAAATCTAGGATATGGCTTTGGCATCAAGTTATGTGGGATGAGATTTAGTATCCTCGGTTATTCGTAGAAATTCATCGAGCAAATGAGTAAAGTTAACATGAGATAACAAGAAAGCTAAGTAAGCAAAGATATTACCAAGTTGAGATCGAGCATTATTTATGTTATGAATGATGAATTAGAGATCATGATTATTAAATTAAAGTATGTTGATCAATGTGATCAAGTGATACAGGCACCATGTTTACCTTACAAGTATGAGGATAGTAAGTATCATGAGACATGTGAGAATCAGTATGAGTAAGTAAGCACTAAAGCTAAAATTATGATACCATTGTTATGTCAAATGGTTTATATTAAGCAAGTTTATTAATCTGTGTTTTACATGCAAACTTACTAAGCTAAATGCTTACGTCTTTAATCCTTTCTTTCTATGTAGTCCCACCAAGCTAACTTGTGGATCATTGGAGTTGGAGCTAGTAGCACACTATCAATCCTTATTTTGGTATAGCCAAGTTAGTTTACTAAGTATGGCATGTATAGGAAGCATTCATTTTGAGAACATGTTTTAAGAAGGGCCATTTTATAGGTTATCAAACCATTATGTTTTTATATATGGCTATGTGGTTAGCCAAAATTGGTTATATGTATGTTACTGTATTCAATGAAGCATATTGTGTAGTTTTTGAAATGAATTAATTTGATTTTGATTTCAGGGTGGCAAATGGCTTGGTAAATAGCCTCTAAGTGCTCACACGGTTAGACACACGGGCGTATGTTTAGGCTGTGTGACCCTGCACCTTATTATTGTTAATCAGGATAGGCCACGGTACAACCCCACTACCATGTGTATGAGCCGTGTAGAATACACGGTTTGAACATGGGTGTGTGCCCATACCATGTGGATCAAGTCAGTATATCAAGGTTTATCACACGGTTTAAGCCCATGGGTGTGTTCAGGCCGTGTGAAAATAGTCAGTAGCTCCCTACGGTTGAAAACATGGGCGTGTCAAGGGGTACACGGGCGTGTCCCTAGCCACATGGGCGTGTGACCCCTACTTTAAAGAAAGGTTTCGATTAAGTTCTGAAAGTTTTTAGATATGTGCTTAAGGCCTCGTAGGCCCATGAAATGTATGATTAGACTAATTTTGAGAAGTTTTTAGGTTGAAACGAAATTTTATAGCCCATAAGTGTATGTTTTAATGAGTTCAAGCATGGTAATGTCTCGTATCCAATCCTAGCATCGGGCTTGGGTATGGGGTGTTACACACAAGCTCCTCTTGTCTAACCATTCAAATGCATTTGACCCATTCCACAACCACCTTGAAGAGTCCCAGCTGAATGCCACTTCTTCCTCTCTTGGAGCACAAAAATAACGTTCCACATGATGCAGATGAGACTCGAACTCCTTCCCCCCTCCTGCTCCCTTGTGACGCCACTCCCTTGCTCCTTAAGTGGTGTCACCTTGCCACCACACGACGCTCCTTTTTATGTTAATTAACACAAGTAAATATTCTTAAAGCCTGCTTCAACTAGCTCTCCCCTAAAGTGCCTAAAAAGAAAAAAAAATTTTAAAGCTCTAGCTCGAACCCGACCCTCCCCAGGACCCCAAACACACTAAAATAACATTCTAAACAAGCCAAACACCTAGAATAGCATAAAATGCAGAACCTCTAATTCTAGAATGTTACAAATAGGGGTTTTAAAGCTCAAAAATTTTAGCAAACTCTTCTCTCTACTAGAAAGTGATTTTAATGGTTTTTCTTGATGATAATTGTACTTTTGGAACTGCTAAAGCTTAAGCTTTCTAAAGAAGGGACTATCTTGCAATATGGTGAAAAGTTTAGGGTTTTTCCATGTGAGCTTTTAAGTTTTTTGCTGCATTTTTATAGAAGAAAATGAGTCATAGATGGTTAATAAACAACTTTTGTGAAAGGTGTTACCATGAAAACACCTAAAAGGACCTTTTTGTAAATGTTGTAAAATATGTAGTAAATGTGTGAAATGTTGAGTTTTGATGGTAGCCATAAGAGAAATAAATGTTCATCTAGGCTCGTTAAACAGAAAAATTTGATTAGAAATGATTTCCGAGCCTAGGGGTAAAATGGTCATTTTGTAAAAGTCTAAGGGCAAAATAGTAATTTTGCCAAAGCATGATTATTGAAATGCATTTATTAATGTGATAATTAAATGAGATAATTTGCTATTATAGATCAAGAAGAACCAAGAATCAACCTCGACCAGGGAAAAAATAAAGTATCGGACTAGATCGACAATCTAGCCTATTTTGAAATCGAGGTAAGTTTGTATGTGATAAATTCAACATTTATGCTAGTATGTTTGAGAATGTTTGATATTGTAATGATACATGACATTCTATGAAATTGAGTAATGGTGTTGAATGATGATAAAAGTTGAGATGTTAAAGTCCCGGTTGGACTATAATAAATGTGAGAATATTATCATCGAGACATGAGATGGATAAGGTCCCGTGTAAGACCATGTTCGGTACATGGTCGCGGAACCGAATTGAGATTTTGCATAAGACCATATCCGGGATATGGCATCGGTACTCAGAGGTGACCCCATGTAAGACGACATCTGGGATGTGGCATTGGCTTCGAGTTTATGTTAATGACAATGTGTATGCGTACTTAAATATCCCTAGTAATTTAGTGGGATAAATAGATAAGTTCGTAGATAGATTTGAGATTAGTACTAAAGCTATGTGATTGACTGAATACAGGTACCCGTGAGTAATTCACAAGGAATGATTATGATATGTGGCATGGTATGTGCTAGATAAGAACAAGTACGAGTAAGTTATAGCAAAGTGCTTAAGACTTCGAGTGGTTGTCTAATGCCATGGATTGATGTCATTATGAGCTTATTGTTGCTATTTATTTTCATGCAAAATTACTAAGCTTTATGCTTACCCCTCTCATTTCCCTTTCCTTATAGTATTGCCAAGATAACTCGAGGATCGTGGGACGTCAGAGTTCAGAATTCACACTACCAACATCTCTTTGGTATAACAAAGTTAGATTTATTTTGAGTATGATATGCATAGAACTTGGGTATTTTGTTATGTTATATTTATTAGCCAAAGTGTCGGCTATTTATGTTATCAAATTCATTTTGTAAATGGTCATTGGAATTGGGCCAATACTTGTCAAGTTTATATATATATATATTCAATGATGATGAAATTATGAAGTTTATGCTGGTCTGAATACTTTGATTTAAGTTCTTGGATGTGCCTTAGGGTCATGAGTTATGTTGAAGTCAATTGGTATAAGTATGTTTGCTATGTAGGGTGGCATTTGGCTTGGAATATAGCCTCTTTAATGTCCACACGGGTAGACACACGGGGGTGTGTCTAGGTCGTGTGTGCCACACGGTCAGCCCCATAGGCATGTTGATTGGCCATGTGTCCCCTTACATGCTAGGTTTACAAGTTAGTATGCTCAGTAGTAAACACACGGGCAGAGACACGGCCGTGTGTCTCAGCCGTGTGTCTCAGCTGTGTGAGAGGCACGGCCATGGACATGAGCGTGTGCCTAGGCCGTGTGAAGTTTTCACCTAAAATTTGGAATTTAATTTGACACACGGTCTAAAGACAAGGGCGTGTGCCTTGGCCGTGTGACCATAGTGAGGTGATGATGTCATAAATAGAATGTCATGGTTTTGGCACACAAGCCATGACACGGGCGTGTCGAGGCCATGTGTGGGACACAGGCGTGTGTCTGGCCGTGTGAAAACCCCTGTAGGTTCGAATTAGAAAATAAATTCCACACGGGATAGGTACATGGGCGTGTGTGACCACATGACCTCCCCACACGGATGTGTCCCATATCACACGGGCGTGTGTCCCCTGTTTAGGCAAGAATTTTTTAAGTGTGTAAAAGTTTTTGGTTTAATTCCAAAACCTTTCGAGTGTATGTTTAAGGCCTTGTAGGCCCATGATAAGGATGTTATGCATATGAATGAGAAGTTTTAAGTTGGGGATGATTTTTTAAAGCCCAAAGTTTTATGTAAAAGCAAGTTTAGTCTGGTAATGCCTCATCCCCAGTTCCGAGAAGAATACGGGTAAGGGGTGTTACACATGATATATATATTTTAATCATGCTACTTATATATTGGTTGATATTTTGTTTGCATGTTAAACATGTCGACAATGATAAACTGAGATATGATTTGTATGTTAAGCATGCCGACTATGTTGATATTAGATTTGATTTTCATGTTAAGCATGCCTGCTGATAATACTGTTGATATACCATATCACATGCATGGGTTTGGGTTGATTATGAAAGGAGGAAGACTTGACAGTTTTATTGCAAAAATTGGGTGGCTTATCCAAAATGATATGAGTGGCTTGTCCATAACATTAACGACCGGCTTGACCATAACGATATTGAGTGGCTTGGCCACAATGTGGAGTGTTATTGGATGGGCGAGCTATGGGGGAAGTCTTGATTGATTTGTAGCGGTGATGGGTAGAAAAGTTTTGTAAAACTTGCACTGATTTTTGAAAAGTTGCACCGACATTCTCATGCACCTTGCTATAAGTGAAATTCCATTGAAATATACATGTTGCTATAATTATGAAATGTATGACTTGATTTCTACTTTCCTTGATGTTGAATTCACACTGGGCTTTAAATGCTTACCCCTTTAAATTCTTCACTTTTTAGATAACCCACAAGGTTAGGACATGGGCTAGGCTTTTGGAGGAGTTCTCAGATATTTCACGTATAAACTATTTGTAACAGCCCGATTTAGGGCCTAGTCAAAATAGTGGTGCGAGACCACGAAACTGAGATGAAATTATGAGTTTTAAGGTTTATGTCATGTTTTCATGCTAGTATAAGTTTTCATGAAGCAATTTAAGCTAAATTGTGATTGAATGGTCCAAAAGGACTAAATTGCAAAAGTTGCAAAATATGAATTTCTAGAAGCCTTTTGTATGAAATAGCTTTAGAATAATAATTATGAACCCCTAGATAGCATTGTTCCCAAAATTTAATTTTTGGACAAAATTGGTCATGAGATAGTTTTATAGAATTTTTTAAAAGAGGTACATTTTGGTCATTTGCCTAATAAATGATTAAAATGGGAAAAGATGACAAAATCCATTCATCTTCTTCCCCAAGTTTGCCGAAAATTCAATAGCCATTGTTAGGGCTCTTTCAATTTTCCAAGCTTGCTAGTAAGTGCTCTAAGCCCGATTTTTGATATTCTTTGTATTTTGAAGTCCCAGTAGCATGAGTAAGCTATTTTTAGCTATTTGATGAGCTAGAATGGATGTTAAAAAATATGGTCATGTATGACATGCATGTATTTTGATGTTCTATGGAAGATTATGAAAGCTTGATGTAGTAGAAGCATCTTTTGTTAAGTGATTTTCCATGAAAATGCATGTAGGGACTTGATTGTGAAAATCTTAAGTTTGGTCATACATGTGTGATTTTGTGAGAATTGATGATTGCTATAGTCCAGACTATTAATCAGCTAAGCATGTAGTTTAAGAAAGTTGTATAAAAATCATTTTACGAGCTTAGGGGAAAAAGTGCAAATATGAGAAAGTATAAGGGTAAAATAGTAATTTTCCAAAGAATGAGTTATGAGTCAATTTAGTCAATATGCTTATTAAATGGTCTATTTATGATTATAAATCAAGAAAAATGAAGCCCGGATCGAAACCGAGGTAAGAACAAAGTTGAGGACTAAATTGCATATCTACATACATTTTGTATATTGAGGTAAGTTTGTATGATTTCTAAGCTTTATGATTTCTATCATTGAATTGCTTAGTATAATGTACATTGTTATCATGGAATGCTTAATGTTTGTTAAATAAAGAAATCAATGTGATTAAGCTTTGAACAGGTTATCATGTAAGTCCAAGGACCTAAGCTTGGCATTGAACAAGTTATCATGTAAGTCCAAGGACCCAAGCTTGGCATTGAACAAGTTATCATGTAAGTCCAAGGACCCAAGCTTGGCATTGAACAAGTTATCATCTTATGGACTAACGAATGCTCCTGCAGTGTTTATAGATTTGATGAATCGGATATTCAGACCGTATTTGAATCGATTTCTTGTGGTGTTCATTGATGATATTCTAATTTATTCTTGTGATGAGACGCAACATGTTGAGCATTTGAGAATCGTGTTACAGACTCTGCGTGAGAAGCAACTATATGCAAAGTTCGGAAAATGTGAGTTTTAGTTGCGTGAGGTTGGTTTTCTGGGGCATATTGTATCAGCTGTGGGAATACAAGTTGATTCGAGTAAGATCTCAGCTATTTTAGAATGAAAACCTCTAAAAAATGTGTTTGAAGTCCGTAGTTTTCTGGGACGAGGGGGATATTATAGGCGGTTTGTGAAAATCTTCTTGATGATTGCGACTCCGTTGACAAAATTACTACGGAAAAATGTTAAATTTGAGTGGTTAAAAAGGTGCCAGCAGAGTTTTGAACAGTTGAAAGCCTTGTTGACAGAGGCACCCGTGTTAGCCCAACCTTAATTGGGTAAAGAATTCATAGTTTATAGTGATGCATCGTTGAATGGTTTGGGTTGTGTGTTGGTGCATGAAGGCAAAGTCATCATTTATGCTTCGAGACAGTTAAAGTCGCATGAAAAGAACTATCTGATGCACGATCTTGAATTAGCCGTGATTATATTTGCATTAAAGATTTGGCGTCATTACCTATTTGGTGAGAAATGTCATATTTATATGGATCACAAGAGCTTGAAATATTTGATGACACAGAAAGAATTGAATTTGCGACAGAGAAGATGGTTAGAATTGTTGAAAGACTACGAGCTTGTGCTTGATTATCATCCAGGTAAAGCTAATGTTGTTGCTGATGCTTTGAGCCGAAAATCTATATGTGCTTTGCGAGCAATGAGTACCCAGTTAGATTTATGTGAAGATAGTGCAGTTTTGGCTGTGTTGAAAGTAAAGCCGATGTTTATATGTCAGGTTTCTGATGGCCAGAAAAGTGACGATGAGATGATGACAAAATGAGCTCAATATGGTTTGAATTCTAATTCAGAATTTTGAGTTGATAATGATGATTATTTGAGATTCAAAGATTGGATTTGTGTTCCAAGGAATTTAGAGTTGATTTAGTTAATTTTGTACGAAGCTCACCATAGTCGTTTGGCTGTTCATCTGGGGAGTAAGAAAAATGTATAACGATCTATGAAATGGGATATCTCAGAGTTTGTTTCGAGATGATTAGTTTTTCAACAAGTTAAAGTTGAACATTAGGTTCCATCCAGCTTATTACAACCAATTATGATTCCTGAGTGGAAATGGGAGAGAATCACGATAGACTTTGTGTTGGGATTACCTAAATCTTTGAGTAAGAAAGATGCAGTCTGGGTGATAGTTGACAGATTGACGAAATCAACTCATTTTGTTCCGGTGAGAACAGATTATTCACTTGACAAATTAGCTCAATTGTATATTGCTGAGATTGTTAGATTGCACGGGGTGCCACTATCTATTGTATCTGACAGAGATCTGAGATTTACCTCGCGATTTTGGAAGAAATTGCAAGAGGCTTTAGGCATAAAGCTACATTTGATCGCCTTTCATCCGCAAATAGATGAAATGCAGTACTGAAATGTAGCTTTGTGCCAAACGGATGGACAATCTGAACAGATCATTCAGATTCTTGAAGATACATTGAAATGCTATATTCTTGAATTTGAAAGTACGTGGGAAAAGTATTTACCATTGATTGAGTATGCGTAGAATAATAGTTTTCAATCTAGCATTAAATTGGCACCGTATGAGGCTCTTTACGATCGAAAATTTCAAACTCCATTGTATTGGACTAAGCTAAGTGAGAATAAGATCCACGGGATTGATTTGATAAAAGAGGCAAAATAAAAAGTAAAAGTGATTCGTGACAGTTTGAAAGCAGCGTCAGATCGTCAGAAGTCTTATGCATACTTGAAACGAAAAGATATCGAATTTGGGGTTGGTGATAAAGTGTTTTTGAAAGTGTCTCTGTAGAAGAAAATACTTCGATTTGGCCGAAAAGGCAAGCTGAGTCCGAGGTTCATTGGGCCGTATGAGATCATTGAAAGAATTGGGCCAGTTGCTTATAAGTTATTGTTGCCACCTGAATTAGAAAAAAATTCATAATGTATTTCACATATCGATGCTTTGACAATACAGATCTGATCCATCGCATATAATTGCTCCTATTGAGGTTGAGATTCAATCAGATTTTTCGTATAGTGAAGAACCGATTCAAATTTTGGCACGTGAAATCAAAGAGTTAAGAAATAAAAAGATTTCCTTAGCGAAAGTGTTGTGGCACAAACACGAAGTTGAAGAGGCTCCGTGGGAGCCTGGAGATGTTATGAGAGAGCAATATACAAACCTATTCACTAGTAAAATTTTTGGGGACGAAAATCCCTAAGGGGCGAAGAGTTGTAATAGCCCGGTTTAGACCCTAGTTAGAATAGTGGTTTCGAGACCACAAATTCAAGGTTGGAAAAGTATTTAATATTATTTTTGGTGTTTATAAAATGTGATTGAGTATGTGTGAAAATTTTATCGATTGTGTGCTTAATTTAGAAAAAGGACTTAATCGCATAAAATGCAAAAGCTGTGTGCTGATTGTTAAAGTGTCTATTTGATATGGCTTATTAAAATGTGAGTCCTTATGCTGTTATTATTCCATTGATAAATTTAATGGACAAAAATGCCAATAGTAGTGGAATTTAAATGTGATTAATAAGGCTAAGTTAGTAATTTAGTAAATAAAAGATTAATTAAATAAAACAAAGGTAAAAACACATGTATTCATCTTTTTCTAACCGACTGAAAGAAAGAAAATAAGGGTTTAGGAGTTTTGAAGCATTCAGCCAACTTTTAGCTTGATTAAAGGTTCATTTTTGTTCGATTTTTGATAATTTCTACATTTTGTAATCGTTTCTTCGTGTTCTTTCAAACCCATGCTTTAACTTTTGAATTTGATGGTGATTTTGAGATATGCCATTGATGAATGTTTGAGCTTTGTGATAGATATTGGTGAAATATGAAAGTTTGATGTTAGGTTAACATATTTTGTCTTTGGATTTTTGGTGAAATTGAGTAATTTGGGTAAAATTGTGAAAATAAGAAATTGGAGGACTAAAATGTGAAATAAATGAAATATGTGGGTTTGTATAGACATAGGGAGAATTCGGCTAGGCATGGGTGAAGTGAAATTTTGTGTATTTTGTGATTTTGTGAAATAGGGACTAAAGTGTTAAAATGTGAAAATGTGAGGGCTATTTTGTAAAATGCCTTAAATATGTGTATTTGGATTAAATTGAATGATGTGGTAAATGAATGAGCTAAACTTGAATATGTATGACCAAGAACAGAGAGACTCAGATCGAGATAGAGGCAAAGACAAAGTGCTCAATTGATCGATTAGTCTCGGTATATCTACGTTTGAGGTAAGTTCGGATATAATACGTGTTCTTAAATTATGTTTAAATGTTATGAAACAAATAGATATGTGATTATTGGATTAGAAATGCTATGTGAGGAATCGAGTTAGGTGGCACTAAGTGTGCGTAAATAGAAATAAGGTAGAGATAATTAGCACTGTGTGTGCGAAATAATAGAAGCTTAGGCTTTTTGATTGGCACTGTGTGTACGATACTGAATTAAATTTGGTTTTATATCGAGGCACTAAGTGTGCGATGTTATTTAAGCTTCGGCTATGAAGTAGGTACTAAGTGTGCGATTGAATTAAAAAATTAGTGAATAGTAAATGAATTATGGTATCGAGCATTGAATAGCAAGAACATTTGTTAACTAAGTATTGGAAAATGTATGTTTTGAACCTATGTGGTTGATGTTATTGTTGAAGGTTAAATAGGTGGATGTACGAATATATGCTTGAGGATGATATTGTGATTAGTTGTGAATTTAAGTGATGGTTTATTTATGTATTGATATTGCATTAATGAGTAATAGGTATTATATTGCGAACTTACTAAGCTTTAAATCTTACTATGTGAAGTGTTTTCTCTGTTTTACAGTGTTACTAAAGCTAGCTCGAATCCGGGGATCGTCAGCAATTCAATCACACTATCAGCTATCTATTTTGGTACTTTTGAAGAGATGTGTATATATATGTAGTATATGTCATGTATAGGCTATTGAATGTGTCATGTTTTGAGTTGTATAAATCTTACCATGAGAAATGGCCTAAGCTTAAAAGTTGAATGATGTTAGCATTTATATGTGTGGGTTAAGTGAATGATGAATATGGTATGTTTCATGCTTAAATGGTTGATGAAAATTGTGGTATAAATGTGAATTGTGGTAAGGTTATATGATGTTTGACCTGTATGATTTGGGATGTGAATTTTAGTATTTAGATGAACTAATGTGAGATGAAATTCAGTATGAATATAGATGGTATAGTTGATGATAAATCGGTGATTATATTGATAGGTTTTGGTTGCCAATTGAGGTATAAATGCATATGATTTGAGGCTTGTAGGTGATCCTAAGTGTGGGAGGCAAGTTTGGCCTTGTAAATGGCCTATAATTTCCCACACGGTTGAGCACACGAGCGTGTGGCTCGGCCGTGTCTTTCAAAATTTGCAATTTGAAACAAGTCAGACTCGACCACAGGCTAGACACACGGGCGTGTGACTGGCCGTGTGGTGCAAGTCAGTGTCGACCACTGGTGGGGCACACGGGCATGTCTTCAGGCCATGTGGATAAGTCAGTATGTATGCCACGGCTTAGACGCACGGTGGACTTTTTAATTTTTGCAAGGTGGCTAAAGAAATAAGGACTGGATGAGGGTAGGGAAAGAAATCAAAAGGAAAAGGCAAGTATAGGGAACATGTTGGCCTTTTTCAAGAAAGATGTTTTGGAAAGTTTTGGTTGGCCAAATTTTGACCTTATTGTCATGTTATAGACGGTTTTGATATAGGGAGAGGTAGCCGAATTTTCTTTGTCTTTTGGTAAAAACTTTGGTGCTTGTTTTGGCCAAAATTCCTTTAGCATCAGTTTGTGTCATTTTTCTTTCTTTCCGAACTTCTTCTTCTCTTTGCCGAATCTTCAAGTCTGTAGTGAGCATTTTTTTTCATTTCTTTCTTGTTTGCCGAAAGTACCAAACCATTGCGATCAAAATATTTCTCATTCATCTTTCCTTGAAAACCGAAGCTAGTAAGCACTCCTTCTCCATTTTTCCTTTCTTTTCCTTTTCATAAAATTCTCCAACCCTGCTTTCATCTTTTCTAATCCGTACTTCCATAGCTGAATATTTTTGCTCATTCTTCCTTCATAACCGAACCTTAGGACCTTTCATCTCTTCTTTATTCTTTCTTTCTCATTCGAGTTATCACTCACTCCTTTGATCAATCGGTAAGTGGTTCTATTCAAACATTTTATTTTTCTTTCTCTTAATGCCGAATATATGCCCTTGTCATGGGATGATTCTATTAATCGAAATCATCATTTCTTCTACTCTCTCAAACAAGATCACCCTCTTTTTCATAGTGCTTTAAGTGGGAGGCCGTGTATCGTTCTAGCCCTAAGTCGAACGGTGGAAATTGGATCCAATATCGTTAAGGTAAGGAATTCTTCATGGATTATTTGAAATCGTTCTGTATTTGTTTAAGTTATTTTCGAGATAGTAGTGGTTGTGACTAATCGACTACATGCCTTAGGGTCTAAATTGCTCGATCGATTGACTTGTTGATCATACGATTATAGTGGCAAGCGATATCGAATGAAAAGGGATAGTGATTGGAGATCGCAAAAGGAGCGGATTTGCGATCCCTACTCCTAAATTCAAACGAAGGGCAGTATCGTTGGTTCGGGATTTTCCACCGGGTTGTGGACCATCATCCGGGGAGAATCGACAAATCGTGGTCGTTCAAGATTCCAAGGGTAAACATTTTAGATCAATTATTTAAATTTGATTAATAAAATCATGTATGTCATCTAATCGAGCGCTATGATATCTTAGGTGTCGAAGATCAAGAAAGCCTAGTACTTACCGTAAGCAGACGTGTAATCTCACACCGTTTTTCGTGGGTTTAAGATTGATATCATATTGGAATTAAGTCGCTATGATTAAAATCGTAAAATGGTGTAAACCGGGAAAATTAGCCTAAATTTCACTATTTTGATAAAATTGACAAAATCGGTATTAACACTGTGAAAACTACGAAAATGCCCCTAAAGGGTCAAATTACGAAAATGCCCCAAATGAGCCGATTGGATTTATTGCCAAAATGGGCCAATTTGTTATATTGCAAAAAATGGGCCGATTCGATATATTGCCAAAATGGGCCAATTTGATATATTGCCAAAATGAGCCAATTTGATATATTGCCAAAATGGGCCGATTTGATATAGTGCCAAAATAGGCCAATTTCATATATTGCCTTAATTGGCCGATTTGATAGATTGCCTTAATGGGCTGATTTGCAAGTGTTACAATGGGTCGAATTTTTGTAATGAATCTCTGGATTAATTATTGTTGTTTATATTTGTAAATATCATGATTTGCTATATATAATGCATTTACATGATTTTGCATGGGATGGGAAAATGTTGAAGAGAAGTGATTCCGGTGGCAATTCCACAAAAATGTTTATTAATATGATACTATGATTCTGGTGGCTCGGCCACAATTAAAATTTGTTATAAATGGCATAATGCCTGCGATTGGTGTGTTTGGAGGGGTGGGTTGACTTGATCCCCACGGGTGTGATGGATGGTATGGGTGGTGTGTAGCGGATGGATTATTAGGTTGGATTAGGATTGCATTACATTCATATGATATGTTTGATACATTATTATGTAAAAAAGGGCTTAGGCCCTAAATATTTCTAAATGGGTTTCAGGCCCAGTGGACAACGGTAAGGGGGTTATGCACTGAGTTCTAGTAACTCACCCCGTTTCCTTAACCCTTGCAGGTAATGCTCAATGGCGTGGACTTAGGCCATGTATGACTTGGTGGGGGCCATACTTCAGAAACGGTTTTATTTTGACTCTAGATTTCTTTTTCGTTCACTTTATTACTTTACTAATTTGAGTTAAATGTTGTAATATGGCCTCTAGATTATTTTATTTTGCTTTATGCTTGGCGTACTTATATTTTGATCAAATTGCTTTTAATGGGATTTTCTAAAACTTAAATAAAGATTTTCTAAAATGAATACACAAATGGATTTTATGATAAACTTATATAAATATTTTTAACTTAGAAAAGTTTCTCTCAAATTTCCATCAATATTTTTCAAAAGTCACGGTTTGTAAAATCGTTATTTTAAATTTATTAATTTATCAATCAATCTTGAAGTTAGTAATATATTGTAAATTATTTTAAATCAAAAATTATTTTCTTGATTTTAATAAATAAATACCTATTTACGTATGAATGAAAAAGGACTTAAATATATTTTTCTCATGTGACATGTCAGATCCGGCCAAAACGCATGGGCCCGGTTTGGGGTGTTACATTTTATGGTATCAGAGCCCGATTATAAAACTCGACTGTGGTTTGGGTTCAAAAATATTTTCAAAAAGCTGTTTGAATTTTAAATTATAAATACATGTTCTAAAGGAAGTATAGCACCACAAGTATTCGGCACCAAGTCAAGTAAGTATATGTTATTATTGTATGATTATGATTATTGTGATATGACTGTAGGAACACTCTAGAACTTTTAAGTTTTAGGTATTGAAACTATAGAGATTGAGACTATAGGATGCACTTACGAAAACGACTTTACTTCTTATACTTCATAAAATATTGTTTAATAAACACTAAAATAGTATACTGATTCATAAGACTCTTAATCAGATTAAATTGAATTTGTCAATATGAGCGCTAGTGGACGTGGACGCGGTAGACGTGGCCGTGGTAGAGGCCGAGGCGCTAGAGTTGTGTCTGAGGTGTCGGGACAGATGCCAAAAATAGACGCACCTATGTCACCTGTGACTGAAGCGGGTTACACGATCGTATAAGGGAGGAGGACACTCTGTCCCAAGCAATGTTGCAAGTTTTGGAAAGGGTTGTTGGGGCAAGAATTGGGCCGGCAGCTCGTGGGTCAATTTCGGAATGACTCAGATCGAATGGTGCTGAGGTTTTTAGGGGTATCTCGGGTGTAGCCCCGAATGTAGTGCTGGCTTGAGGCTGTGGAGCGGATCATGGACTATCTGGATTATACCACCGAGCAGAAACTGAAAGGAGCTGTGTCCTTATTGAGAGACGATGCATATCAATGGTGGCTCACGGTTCAGGAAGGCACTCAGGCCGATTGTATTACCTCCGATTTCTTTAAGATGGCATTCTAGGGAAAGTATGTCAGGGCTAGCAATGTAGATGCTCGAAGGAAGGAGTTCCTAAATCTGGTCCAAGGAGGTAAGACTGTGGCATCTTACGAGGCAAAGTTTTTGCGTCTGAGTCGGTATACCCGTGGAATAGTACCGACTGACTACGAACGTTGTGTGCATTTTGAGGACGGGTTGCGTGATGAGTTGCGAGTACTGATAGCCCTACAAAAAGAGACGAATTTTGCCACACTGGTGGAGAAATCCAAGATAGCTGAAGAGGCTAAGCACTCAAAGCGAAAAAATCGAGACAAGGATAGGGGCAGGAGTAAGAGAGACTTTAGGTATTCAGGTCCTGCTAGAAGGTTGCAGAAGAGGCCCAAGAATGAGGAGCCAGCTCGAGCTAGAGTACCAGCTGCTACCAATCAATTATAGCCATGTGTGGATTGCAAAAAATGACACCCGGGTGAATGCTGGAAGAGAACTGGTGGTTGTTTCAAATGTGGTTCCAAGGACCATCAGCTTAGAGATTGCTCTCGACAGACTGCTCAGACTCAGGATGTTCATAACTATGATGCATAGCCACCTAGAGGCGCTCAGCAGCCACCGAGAGGCTGTGGGCCAGGTCATGGTGGTAATGGCATAGGACAAGGTCAGGGTGTACCGGGTAGAGGTACTGGTAATAGGGGTAACGCTGAGGTGAGACAGTCAGGGTTGGTCTATGAAGTCAGACATTGAGAGGATGGTGATACACCTGATGTAATAACCGATACGTTCTTCATATCTGATGTACTTGTTACTGCTTTGATAGATATCAGATCCACCCATTCGTATGTTGCTTGTGATGTATCTAGAAATTTAAACATTAGATCTAAGATTACTGCTAGAGAAACAACTGTAATTAGTCCTATAGGACAGTCGGTGATAGTAAATAAGTTGTTTAGGGATGTGCCCTTAGAAATTCAGAGGGAAATATTTTTGGCGAATTTGATGGACTGCCATTCGATGAGTTTGACCTTATTTTGAGCATGGACTGGTTGGTGAAACACCGTGCGAACTTAGATTGTGCTGCAAAGTAAATGATACTAAGAACTTCGGAGGATAAGGAAGTGATGATGATAGGTGAAAGAAGAAACTATCTATCTAATGTGGTATCTGCTTTAAAGGCAGAAAAGTTGGTGAGAAAGGGGTGTGGAGCATTCCTAGCTTTCATTAGTGCTTTGGATGCTAAGGAATTATCGGTGGAAAGTGTTAGAATGGTGAAAGAGTTTTCAGACGTCTTTCTCGAGGATCTTCTAGGATTGCCTCCAGATCGGGAAGTAGAGTTTGGCATTGAGCTGTTGCCGAAAATGGCTCCGGTATCCATTGCTCTTTATAGAATGGCACCGAAGAAGTTAGCGGAGCTTAAGGCTCAAATTCAGGAGTTTTTGGATCACAGATTCATTCGACCGAGTGTGTCACCGTAGGGAGCACCGGTCCTGTTTGTCAAGAAAAAGGATGGGTCGATGCGTATGTGCATCGATTATAGGCAGTTGAATAAATTGACGATCAAGAACAGGTATCCGTTGCTGAGAATCGACGATCTATTTGATCAACTGCGAGGAGCTTTGGTTTTCTCAAAAATAGATTGGAGTTCGGGTGGCCACCAGCTTAAGGTCGAGGAGGTGGATATTCATAATACTGCGTTTCAAACTTGTTATGGGCAGTGTGAGTTCTTGGTGATGCCGTTTGGGTTGACTAATGCACTAGCTGCATTTATAGACACGATGAACCGGGTCTTCCAACCCTATTTAGATCGGTTTGTGGTGGTGTTCATAGATGACATCTTGGTGTACTCGAAGAATGAAGAAGACCATGATTCGCATCTGCGAGTAGTATTGCAGATATTAAGGGAGAAGCAAATTTATGCCAAATTCGATAAGTGTGAATTTTGGTTGAAGGAAGTGACCTTTTTCGGGAATGTTGTGTGCTAGAAGGAATTAAAGTTGATCCCCGGAAGGTCGAGGCTATGTTGGATTGGAAACCACCGATGTATGAGACCGAATCGACCCTAATCGAAAGGTGGTTTCAGGACCACAAATCCAAGCAGAAATGTTTACATATTATATTTAGTGTTTATTATGTATGTATTTATATGTGTGGAAGTTTAAGAGAAAAATTTTATCGTTTAAGTGTTGAATTTGATAAAAGGACTTAATCGCATAAAAAGTAAAAGTGGCCAACTAAAGTGTAATGTGTTAAATTGAGCATGGCTTTTTAATGTGAGGTATTAAAAGGGCAAATAGCCCATTTTAGGTTAATGGTAAGCCACCTTGGTTGCATGTAATAGTGTTTGGGTTATTATAATATATATTATTACATTATATGTTAAAATAACTAATAAATATATGTTAATAAAACAATAAAATAAAAAGCCATTCATTTGTTCATCTTTGGCGAAAGAAACACAAAAGAAAAGGGAGAAAAGCCTTAGAACATTGGCATTATTCAAGCATAATTAGGTAAGAAATCTAGCTCGGCTTTTGTTAATTTTACGTTTTGAGATCGTTGCTTAGTATATTACCGACCCATGCTAGAATTTCTAAGATTAGTGTGTATATATGAATCGGCCATGGATGAATTCTTGAGGTTTATGATGTTTAATGATGTTAGATGAAAGGTAGGTTAAAAATTAGTATATTATGTGTTGGAAGTTTTGGTGAATTTGTGTTTTTAGGGCCAATTTGTAAAAATAAAATTTTAGAGGGCTTGATTGCAAAATAAATAAAATAAATGGACTTGTATAGTCCTATTACATTCGACCTTTAAAGAGTATGGGGAAATTTGATGTATTTTGAGTTTTATGCAAATAGGACTAAATTGCAAAGTTGTGAAATACTAGGGGTAAAATAGTAATTTGGCCATTTATGTGCTTAGGGACTAAATTGAGATGAATTGTGCTTGAATAAGCTAAATTTAATGTGTTTTAGATCAAGAGCAAAGAAAAGCGGAGTTAGATTGGGGAAGAGCGAAGGTTCTCGAATAAGCCGATTCCATGCTACCTATCGACAATAGAGAGTAAGTCCTAAGTGAAATTTGTTAAAAATTATTCATGAACTCATTAAATGATAATGTTTGATAAATTTTAGTATATAATCATGTTATAGCCGAATGTATATATGTATATGATATTGATTTCATAAATTGATAATGTGAAATGAATAAGTGTATCAATGTGAATTGTGGAATTATGCGATGAAGTAATGATTTATTTGTTTAAGGTGAATAAGTTAGTTGATTTGGATATGTAATATAGATATGAAGTGTGTGTGGAATGATTGATTATATTGATGTGTTGGGGCTTAGGGCTAGCAGGGCTTCATCTTAGGTGATATATTCGAGCTTAGTGCTAGCGGGCTTCGTCTTAGGTGATATATTCGGGCTTAGTGCCTAGCGACCTTCATCTGGGTGATACATTCGGGCTTAGTGCGGTGATATATTCGAGCTTAGTGCCTAGCTTGAGCTTCGTGCGATGATATATTCGGGCTTAGTGCCTAGCGAGCTTCGTCTGCGGTGATATATTAGGGCTTAGTGCCTAGCGGGGCTTTATCTTGGTGATATGCTATAAGTGGAGGTTACGAACATCAAACAAGGTGAAATGTTTATATAGTGTTATGTGGTAAAAGTTCGGTAAGAACTAACCTACCATTTTAGTAAGGAATGATGTGAACAAAATTCTTAATGTATAGTTAAAGATCGGTGATGAGTGTGACAAAAGCTGGTTCTTGTGTATAAGTAGAAATAGAAGATCGATGCCTAGATTGGTTTTCGATGTTATAGAAACGATATTTAAGTAAATAGTATTACTATTATTCAACGATCTATATTTTACATAATGAAATAATTATGTTTTATACTATATGCTCATTATATTTATGTATGCTTGGGACATACTAAGCTAGTAAGCTTACTATATGTGTGTCTTTGTTTATCTTTGTTTTATAGATTTTGATTCGAACTACGGGCTCGAAGGATCATCCGTGAAGTCAACCACACTATCGACTTTCTTTTGGTATTGAAAACTTAGTTTGTTATTTAAAAGGGCATGTATAGGCTAGATTGAACCATATAACTAATGTTTTGTAATAGTGTAAATATGCTAGCCATGCTAAAATGGCTATCTATTTTGGAATAACTTGTTTCGTGTTTTGATGATATTGTTTGCTCATGCCATGAACTATTATTTATGCTTGATTATGGTTTAACCATGTGAGAGTGGTATTATTATTTGTGCATGTTAGATTATGATAAGAAAGATTTATTAATTGGTTCATGTTGATGAGATTAATATATGGTATATACATTGATAATGTTTAGATTTATGATTGACAAAGTATTAGACTCTTATTATTGAGTATGTGGTATAGTTTATGTTATGTATTGAAGTTACCTTGGATGACCGAATGTGTAGTTAAGTGATTGATTTTGTGTATGTATTTTAAGAATGCAAATTGGGGGTACTTTTAATGTTATTTGTGCACAAATTGGTTAAAATCACTATGGACATATGCGCATGAATTTTTGTCAAGAGAAGAAGTATATTTGGTCTTGAAATGATAATTATTTTTATGAGTAAATGTATATGTATGGCTAGTATGCTATGTGGTTATTTTAACTTAGATTAGTGTGCATAACATGTGAATTGGTATAGTCATGAATTGATTAATCGAATAAGTTAATATTGATTTGGAAATTTTGCTTAGATATGCCTTTGACATTAGTGAATATCGCATGGTATAATAGTAACTAAAGTATGATTGGTTATGTTTTATATCACCATTGCCGTCTAAATGAAAAAAAAAAATAGTAGTAAAGTATGGTTCGGTTGATGTTTAAATTTTATATGTACAAAGATATAAATAATAACGAGGTTTGATATTCGACTAATGGAATAGTTGTTTTGTTATACATTACGTATATGATATGTTTTAATAGATCTTTGGATTATGTTTTAATTATGAAATGTTAAGAATGCTATGGTAATACCTCGTAACCTAATTCGGTGATGGATATGGGTTAGGGGTGTTACATTTATTAATATCGAGCTACGGCTTAGTCGATTCTAGGACTACCGTAGTATGAAAGAATCTAGCTATACATGCCTTTAAATTGTATATATGATAGTGTGTTGACTTGACAATTTCGATTGTATTTTATATAGTAAATGGATTACGATCTGATAGAGCCGTGGCAGATGATGTGGAGAGTGTCGCGCTGGTCTCGCACATGGATCGATGCCACTAGACTCTCAACTAGTTACGGGTAACCACGAGGAGAGGCTAAACAAGCCTTCTACCAAATGATGAATGAATGGTTTACCAGTTTATTGAGAATAATCCAACAGTACAACAACCTCCACCTGAATAATCCAACTCCGGTACCTTGACACCCAGATGATAGATCAATGAGATCTAGTAGGCCTCTGTTGATAAAATTAGGAAATTTGGGGCGAAGAATTCAAGGCTAATGATGATGATGATGCGAGCGGTGAAATGTGGCTTGATAACACTATTCGGTACTTGATGAGCTATCTTGCACTCGGATGAATGTTTAAAATATGCTATATCTTTGCTTGGGACCTTTGCCTATCACGGTGGAATACACTAGTATCGATGGTTCCAAAAGAAAAAGTGGCGTAGGATTTCTTCGAGAATGAATTCCAAGAAATATATCGACCAGAGGTTCATCGACCGAAGCGTAAAGAATTTCTTGAACTAAAATAGGGCAAATGACCGTGGTATGAATATGGCGAAAATTTGTCGAGATTAATGGTATGCTCGGAGTGTGTATCTCTGAAGCCATTATGTGCAAAAGGTTTGAAGGCGGTTTGAATGAAGATTTGAAGTTACTAGTTGGCATTCTTGATATCAAAGAATTTGTGACATTAGTTGAGCGAGCTTGCAAAGTGAAGAGCTTGGGAAAGAGAAAAGAAAATTTGAGGCGAAACTAGAGACACCGTAAAAGATCGTCGGGTAAGAATTTTCATTCCACATCTAAAAGTTTAGAGATGACTTGATCGACACAAAGCTACTTAAGATTCATTTAGGCGTGATCGACCTTGATGGGCTCTGAGCTACCTCGATGGCGGTGTTGGTAACATCCACGAATCGAGTTGAATGTAAATATTGTGGAAAATGGCATCACAGGAGTTGTAGAGTTCGTGACGGTCTTGCTTTAAATGTGGATCCTCGGACCATTTTATTCGAGAGTGCCGATGTTAGTGAGTCGAATCTGACCTGAACTCTAGACCAAGTAGTGCATCGATGCAGGCGGACCACCCGGGCATTACGCAATGTAGGTGGTAGTCGAGAGGGACAAAGAACACAGCAGATCGATCGAGGCTAGAGCTCCGGCAAGAGCTTATGTTACTCGAGCTAGAGGATCTGCTTCTCGGATGTCATTACGGTACTTTCACCCTTTATGATACTCTGTGATTGCATTGATTGATCTGGTTCGACCCATTCATATGTATGTGAAACTACGGTATTGATAAGACTACGCGAGTTGAGTCTCTTGAGTTTGTGATTCAGCGTATCCAACCCTTTGGGTATATGTGTGTTTGTTAATAAAGTGTGTAAAGTTGCCCATTGATGATTGGGATTTTGCTTCCCGATTGATTTAATCTTTGTTGCCTTCGATGAGTTTGATATAATTTTGGGAATGGGTGGTTAACCGCATGATGCGGTGGTGAATTGCAAAAGAAAGCTTATTGATTTGAGACACTAGAGCGGTGAGATCATTAGAATTGAATCCGATGATTGGTGGGTTTCTCTGATTATATCATCGATGTTAGCCCAAAAGTATGTGAAAAGGGTGTGAAGCTTATTTGGCTTATGTCTTGGATAATAAATTGTGCGAAGCAGATTAAATCTGTCCGATTGTATGTGAATACTCAAATGTGTTTCTGAAGAACTACGGGTTTATCCCTTATACGAGAGATTGAGTTTGGCATTGAATTAGCTCAGGAGCGACTACGATCTCAATAGCTCCATATCGGATGGCACCTCTTGAGCTAAAAAGTGAAAGCACGATTGCAAGAGTTAACAGATAGGGGCTTTGCATGACCAAGTTTCTCTCCTTGGGGTGCACGATTCTTTTTGTGAGAAAGAAAGATGGAGCGATGCAAATGTGTATTGATTATCGGCAATTGAATAAGGTAACTATAAAGAATAAGTACCGTTACCTCGGATTGATGATTTGTTTGATCGGTTGAAAGGGCTTGATATTTTGAAGGTAGACTTGAGATCGGGTTATTATCGATTCTTGAGTCGAGATCTGAGATGTGCCAAAAGCGCATTTGAGACGAGTGCGAGCATTTTGAGTTTTGGTAATGCCTTTTGGGCTTACTAATGCACTGCTATTTTATGGATTTGATGAATCGGGTTTTAGGCAGTTTTGGATCGATTTGTGGTGGTGTTTATTGATGACATATTGATCTACTCCAAAGATGAAATTGAACACGCTGAACATTTGAGGTTAGTGCTACAAACTTTGCGAGATCATCAATTTGAATCACGAAGTTTAGTAAGTGTGAGTTACGGATGAAAGAATTGACTTTTTGGGACATGTGGTTTGACATCGGGCATTCGAGTTGATCCGAACAAAATTTCGGCTATACTTGATTGGAAGCCACCGAAAAATGTTTTCGAGATTTGAAGTTTTCTGGGACTTGCGGGTTACTATCGACGATTTGTGAAAGATTTTTCTATGATAGCTACCCCGTTGACAAAGTTATTGCAGAAAGATGTCCGTTTCGAGTGGTCAAAAAAATGTCAGAAAAGTTTTGATCAGTTGAAAGCCCTTTTGACAGAAGCTCCGTGTTAGTTCAGCCTGAATCGAGTAAAGAATTTGTTGTTTATTCTGATGCTTCTTTGATTGGTTTAGGCTGCGTTTTGATGCAGGAAGGCAAAGTTGTAGCCTACGCTTCAAGACAATTGAAGCCGCATGAAAGAAATTACCCGACGCATGATTTAGAGCTTGCAGCCATTGTGTTCTGCCTGAAGATTTGGCGTCATTACTTATTTGGCGAGAAATGTCATGTTTACTCAGATCATAAAAGTCTGAAGTATCTAATGACTCAGAAAGATCTGAATTTGAGACAACGTGGGTGGCTAGAACTATTGAAAGACTATGAATTGGTGATTGACTATCACGGGAAAAGCTAACGTTATTGCGGATCGTTAAGTCGAAATCTTTATTTGCTCTTGAGCAATGAATGCCTGAGATGGCTATGTCTAGTGATGGTTCGATCATAGCGAGATTCTGAGCAAGACCGATGTTTATCCAACAAATTTGTGATGCAGAAAGTTGACAAGAATATGATTGCTAAGCGAATTGATGTGAAAAGGTGCGAGTCGATTTTGATTGATGCAAATGGTGTTTGAATTTTAAAAGCGAATGTGTGTTCCAAAGAACTCGATTTGATACAAATGATTTTGAGTGAGGCTCATAGTGGCCGACTATCGATACATCTGGGTATACGAAAATGTATAACAACTTGAAACAATTCTATTGGTGGCTGGTATGAAAAGAGATATATCTGAATTTGTTTCAAAATGCCTAATTTGTCGACAAGTAAAAGCCGAGCATCAAGTGCCTTACAGGTTGCTTGACCGATCATGATACGAGTGGAAATGGGATAAAATTTCAATGGATTTTGTATCCGGTCTTCCTATGACACCGAGTAAGAAAGATGCGTATGGGTGATAGTTGATAGGTACTAAATCAGCTCATTTGTCTTGGGATTCGTCTGGACTTTTCACTTGATAAACTTCTTTGAATTGTATGTATCGCAGATCGTAAGATTGCATGGTGTACCGAGCTCCATTGTGTCGACGGAGACCGAGATTTACATCCGGTTTTGGAAGAAGTTACAAGATGCTTTAGGTACTAAACTACATTTAATCTGACCTTTCATCCATGAACAGGCAGTCGGTCTGGCGAACTATTCGAGATACTTGAGGACATGTTGAGATGTTGCGTTCTCGAGTTTGAAGGTGCGTGGGAGCGATACCTACCTTTGATTGAATTTGCTTATAATAATAGCTTTCAATCAAGTATCAAAATGGCACCTTATGAAGCCTTATACGGGCAAAAATGTGAACACCATTATCTTGGGTGAGCTCGGTGAAAATAAGATACAGGGTTGATTTGATTAAAGAGAGCGAGAGAAAGTGGCCATAATCAAAGATAATTTGAAAATTGCATCGGATCGACAAAAGTCCTATCTTGATTTGAAGCGTAAAGATATTGAATTCGGATCGGAGATCGAGTCTTTTAAAGGTTTCAGTGGAAGAAAGTGCTCGTTTTGGTAGGAAGGCAAGTTGAGCCAGGGTTCATTGGACCATATGAAATCATTGAGCAGCGTTGGGCACTGTTGCTTATAGATTGAAGCTACCCTCGAATTAGAAAAGATACGATATATTTCATGTTTCTATGCTCGTGAATCTGATCGGATCCGTCACATGTGATTGCTCAAATGCGAGATTGAGATACAATCGATATGACGTATGAGGAAAAGTCGATCCGTATTCTAGCTCGGGAAATGAAAGAGCTAAGAAACAAAAGATTTCCTTAGTGAAAGTGTTATGGAATCGACATGGAGTTGAAGAGGCAGCGTGGGAACTGAAGATTCAATGAGGCAACAATATCCAAGCGTTGTTTAACGGTAAGATTTTGAGGGACGAAAATCCTTAGAGGAGAGTTATATGAGACGAATCGACCCTAATCGGAAAGGTGGTTTCGGGACCACAAATTTGAGCAGAAATGTTTACATATTATATTTAGTGTTTATTATGTATGTATTTATATGTGTGGAAGTTTAGTAGAAAAATTTTTGTTGTTTAAGTGTTGAATTTGATAAAAGGACTTAATCGCATAAAAAGTAAAAGTGGCCAACTAAAGTGTAATGTGTTAAATTGAGCATGGCTTTTAATGTGAGGTATTAAAAGGGCAAATAGCCCATTTTTAGGTTAATGGCACCACCTTGGTTTCATGTAATAGTGTTTGGGTTATTATAATATATATTATTACATTATATGTTAAAATAACTAATAAACATATGTTAATAAAACAATAAAATAAAAGGCATTCATTTGTTCATCTTTGGCGAAAGAAACACAAAAGAAAAGGGAGAAAAGCCTTAGAACATTGGCATTATTCAAGCATAATTAGGTAAGAAATCTAGCTCGGTTTTGTTAATTTTACGTTTTGAGATCGTTGCTTAGTATATTACCCGACCCATGCTAGAATTTCTAAGATTAGTGTGTATATATGAATCGGCCATGGATGAATTCTTGAGGTTTATGATGTTTAATGATGTTAGATGAAAGGTAGGTTAAAAATTAGTATATTATGTGTTGGAAGTTTTGGTGAATTTGTGTTTTTAGGGCCAATTTGTAAAAATAAAATTTTAGAGGGGCTTGATTGCAAAATAAATGAAAGAAATGGACTTGTATAGTCCTATTACACATTCGGCCTTTAAAGAGTATGGGGAAATTTGATGTATTTTGAGTTTTATGCAAATAGGACTAAATTGCAAAGTTGTGAAATACTAGGGGTAAAATAGTAATTTGGCCATTTATGTGCTTAGGGACTAAATTGAGATGAATTGTGCTTGAATAAGCTAAATTTAATGTGTTTTAGATCAAGAGCAAAGAAAAACAGAGTTAGATCGGGGAAAACGAAGGTTCTCGAATAAGCGGAATTCATACGACCTATCGACAACCGAGGTAAGTCCTAAGTGAAATTTGTTAAAGAATTATTCATGAACTCATTAAATGATAATGTTTGATAAATTTTAGTATATAATCATGTTATAGCCAAATGTATATATGTATATGAGATTGATTTCATAAATTGATAATGTGAAATGAATAAGTGTATCAATGCGAATTGTGGAATTGTATGATGAAGTAATGATTTATTTGTTTAAGGTGAATAAGTTAGTTGATTTGGATATGTAATATAGATATGAAGTGTGTGTGGAATGATTGATTATATTGATGTGTTTGGGCTTAGAGCCTAGCAGGCTTCGTGCCGGTGATATATTCGGGCTTAGTGCCTAGCAGGCTTCATGCCGGTGATATATTCGGGCTTAGTGCCGGTGATATATTCGGGCTTAGTGCCTAGCAGGCTTCGTGCCGGTGATATATTCGGGCTTAGTGCCTAGTAGGCTTCGTCTGGGTGATATATTCGGGCTTAGTGCCTAGCGAGGCTTTATCTTGGGTGATATGTTATAAGTGGAGGTTACGAACATCAAACAAGGTGAAATGTTTATATAGTGTTATGTGGTAAAAGTTCGGTAAGAACTAACCTACCATTTTAGTAAGGAATGATGTGAACAAAAATCCTTAATGTATAGTTAAAGATCGGTGATGAGTGTGACAAAAGCTTTGGTTCTTGTGTATAAGTAGAAATAGAAGTTCGATGCCTAGATTGGTTTTCGATGTTATATAGCGATATTTAAGTAAAAGTATTACTATTATTCAACGATCTATATTTTACATAATGAAATAATTATGTTTTATACTATATGCTCATTATATTTATGTATGCTTGGGACTTACTAAGCTAGTAAGGTTCTTGTATGTGTGTCTTTGTTTATCTTTGTTTTATAGATTTTGATTGAACTACGGGCTCGAAGGATCATCCGTGAAGTCAACCACACTATCGACTTTCTTTTGGTATTGAAAACTTAGTTTGTTATTTAAAGGGCATGTATAGGCTAGATTGAACCATATAACTAATGTTTTGTAATAGTGTAAATATGCTAGCCATGCGAAAATGGCTATCTATTTTGGAATAACTTGTTTCGTGTTTTGATGATATTGTTTGCTCATGCCATGAACTATTATTTATGCTTGATTATGGTTTAACCATGTGTGAGAGTGGTATTATTATTTGTGCATGTTAGATTATGATAAGAAAGATTTATTAATTGGTTCATGTTGATGAGATTAATATATGGTATATACATTGATAATGTTTGGATTTATGATTGACAAAGTATTAGACTCTTATTATTGAGTATGTGGTACGGTTTATGTTATGTATTGAAGTTACCTTGGATGACCGAATATGTAGTTAAGTGATTGATTTTGTGTATGTATTTTAAGAATGCAAATTAGGGGTACTTTTAATGTTATTTGTGCACAAAATGGTTAAAATCACTATGGACATATCTTGCATGAATTTTGTCAAGAGAAGAAGTATATTTGGTCTTGAAATGATAATTATTTTATGAGTAAATGTGTATGTATGGCTAGTATCTTTGTGTGGTTATTTTAACTTAGATTAATGTGCATAACATGTGAATTTGTATAGTCATGAATTGATTAATCGAATAAGTTAATATTGATTTGGAAATTTTGCTTAGATATGCCTTTGAAATTAGTGAATATCGCATGGTATAATAGTAACTAAAGTATGATTGGTTATGTTTTATATCACCATTGCCGTATAAATGAAAAAAAGAAAAAATAGTAGTAAAGTATGGTTAGGTTGATGTTTAAATTTTATATGTACAAAAGATATAAATAATAATAGGTTTGATATTAGACTAATGGAATAGTTGTTTTGTTATACATTACGTATATGATATGTTTTAATAGATCTTTGGATTATGTTTTAATTATGAAATGTTAAGAATGCTATGGTAATACCTCGTAACCCTAATTCAAGTGATGGATATGGGTTAGGGTGTCTAGCAAAGTCGATGGCGAAATTGAGTTTCCTAGGGTTGGTGGGTATTACAGGTATTTTGTTGAGGGGTTTTTGTTGATTGCTGCACCCCTAACTAAGCTGTTACGTAAAGGAGAGCCATTTGTGTGGTCAGATCAGTAGTAAGACAGCTTTGAGAAATTGAAGAAGATTTTGTGATGAAGCGCTTGATATTGATTCAACTGAGGCTGAAAAAGAGTTTATTGTTTCTTGTGATCGTCACACGAGCTTAGGATGTGTGTTGATGCAAGGAGGAAAAGTGGTGGCTTATGCATCTCGTCAATTAAAGAATTTGCGAGGTGAACTATCCCATTCATGATTTGGAGTTAGCTGCAGTGGTGTTTGCTTTGAAGATTTGGAGACACCATCTGTACAGTGACAAGTCAATTGTCTATACTGATCATAAGAGTCTAAAGTACCTCATTACCCAAAAGGAGTTGAACTTAAGACAGCAGAGGTGGATAAAACTATTGAAAGATTATGACTTCTCAATCGAGTATCATCCTGGAAAGGCTAACATGGTAGCAGATGTGTTGAGTCATAAGGTGATATCGGATTTGAGAGTGATGTTCTCTCATCTCAGCCTGTATAAAGATGGTTGTCTGCTAGCTAAACTTGAAGTGAAGTCTGTGTGGGTAAACCAAATTAAGGAAAAGCGGTTATTAGATGAAATGTTGGGTTCCTTACTTCAGCAAGTGGAAGGTGGTGTGATAGGGGATTTTGGATTGAATAGTGATGGAGTATTGTGTTTCTGTAGAAGAATTTGTATGCCCAAAGATTCAGAATTGAGACAAATGGTTTTGTGTGAGGCGCATAGTAGCCCATATGCTATGCACCCCGGAGGAAATAAGATGTATCGAGACCTTCGTGAGCAGTATTGGTGGCCAGGGTTGAAACGAGAGGTTACTGATTTTGTGAGTAGGTGCTTGATATTTTAGCAAGTGAAGGTGGAACATCAATTGCTGCCGGGATTGCTACAACAGGTGAAAATTCCATTATAGTAATAGGAAAGGATAACCATTGTAATATCCCGGGTTAAGGGCTATTTTGTTTTGGCATTGGTTGAATGATTAATTGCTTGCTATGATGTTGTTTGGGTGTTTTCGAGACTTAGGTGTAGGCTAGGAGTGAGCTGGGTAGGTGGTGAAATTTTAGTTTTGGGCTTTAGGGATAGGGCTGAAGGAGATGGGGCTTATATTTAAATTAAGTGAATTTAAAGCACAAATGAGGAGCTAGCAAAGTGGCAAGCATGCGCCACATGGAGAGTGTGTGTGGCGTCATCTACAAGGGGAGGTCTTGTGTTCAAGTCATGAGAATCCCACCCCTTTTGGCTCCCATTTTGAATGACATGGAGGAAGAGGTAGAAGGCAACTTGAACTCTAGCTTGGACTTAGTCTTCACATTCAAAGAGGGTGGAGAGTGAAAGTAGGAGGAGACTTGGTCATGGGATTTGAATTGGTGGTGTGGGAGTAAATGGGGAGATTTGGCGGTTGGTGAGAGTTTGGGGAAAGGGGATGTGTGGCAGGTTGGTAATTGGAGTGAGCCGAAATTGCCTTTTGGCATGTGTAATTTTCGGTCACTTGCAATAGCCTAAGTCGAATCTCTTTGTTCTTTTTTTATTTTGGAAGCCAGAACCCAAGTGCTCTCATCTTTGCGAAATTTCTTTTGGCTTTGGTGTCCTTTTCCTACCCTTGGTCAAAGCTCTTTTGGGTAAGCAAGTTTTCCTAGTCAAAACGAGCCAAAATTTGCAAGACACTTCTTCTTCTTCTTCTTTTTTTCACTAGGCCAGATGCTCAAGGAGCTTTTCGACAAAAATTGTTTTGCATCTCTAAACTTGGTGAGCCGAGAGTTCTTTTGCATTTCTCTTCTATTCTTTTTTGTACTTGAACAAAGTGACCCTAGTATCCCTTTTCAAATTCTTTTCTCTTTTCTTTCACACAAAATCGAAAGCTATATTCATCCATTCATCTTTTCTTTATTTTTCTTTCTTTGTCAAAACCTATTAGTACACCTTACTACCACCCTTGCCGTTTTCCTTCTTTGTTTTCTCTAAATCTCTTCTTTTCTTGATCAAGGGTGCTAATGAAACTCCACTCCCCAAACCCTTTTTCTTTGTTTCTTTCCATTCAAAACCAAGGTGACCCCTCCATTCATTTTTCTTTACTTTTATTTTTTCTTCCAAAACACATTGGCGAATCCTTTTCCTCTCTTAGTAGTTGGTAGGCCGATTATTGGTGGTTGTTAGGTCTTTGGTTTCCAATCGTTTGGTAGTGGGTAAGTGTTGGTGAATGGCCATTTCTCTTTCTCTAGTATTTTACCAATTCTTGGTATGTTAAGGTGATATCGGTATGGGTTAAAAAGGTGTTAACTTCTTGTTTAATCTTTTAGTATAGGGTCTTTGGACTTTGGAAATAATCAAGAGGAGTCTTCCAACTCTTTTAGCCGATTGTTAAGTGGTGGTAAGAGGAGTATTTTGTTAGTCCATTCTTTTAGCCTCGTTAAAGCAAGTCTCAATGGATTAATGGATTTTCTTTTTAGGTGGAGGCCGTTTGTAAAGAGAAACCTTTGTGGTTCGAGAAACCTTTGTGGTTCGAGTTTGGTAGGAAGCCAAGCGTTTGCAAGGTAAGGACTATTTGATAAACCCTTTTGGTTTAATGCTTGTGGCGAATGGTATGATGGTTAATCCATTTGTTGGCGATTGTAGGATTCGAGTTGTAGAAGTGATCGAGGGGCGTAAATCGATTTTAGGGATTAATACCTTCTCTAATTGGTGTGTAAACCAACACGATCTTAACTTAATAATGTGATAACTTTGTTGTGTAAATGAAACGGTGTGTTTGATTATTGCGATACCCATTGAGGTATGGATATGGATTCGGGTAAGTACCGTTTCACTATGAGTTATGTGATGATGATGATATCATGATTTTAATACTTTGAGATGCCATGTTAAGCATGTGAGCATGATAGCATGATTGCGATTTTGCATCTAGTATGATACGTGATTGGGTGATATGAGAGGAGGGAATATGATATCCGTGTCTTTGGGACCTTGTGTCTTTGGGACACGGAGGTTTGGCACCTCCGGTGGTTTGGTACCACGTATTTTGTGACTTTGGGTCACGGAGGTTTGGCACCTCGGCGTCTCGTCAGTGGCTTAGTACCACGATGGGTTGGCCCCCAGATTGATTATCTGGGATTGGCGCGATAATTTGGTATCACACGATGGGTTGGCCCCATCATGATTTGTGACTACGGTCACGGTGATTTGGTATCACATTGTGTCTTTGGGACACGGAGGTTTGGCACCTCATTGCGACTTGTCCACGTGGTTTAACACCACCGTGGGCTGGCCCCACTTTTGAGATATGGGATCGTCGCTGGTGATTTGGTATCACGATGGGTTGGCCCCATCATTGGATTATTGTGACTTGGTCACGGTGGTTTGGTACCACAGTATGGATATCGTGACTTTGGGTCACGGTGGTTTAGCACCACCGGTGGTTTGGTACCACACGGGGTAGAAAAGCGATATGGTTGGTTAGGAGCAGGTGCATGATTTGCATTATTACATTATGATATATGTGTTGGCATGTTATCTGGGAGAGGAATTATACTTGAGTCTTGCGACTCACTCTCTCTCCTTTGACTATTTCGGTGACACATAGACGCGGACATGGAGCCGGATGGACTCGAGGTGCTCATGCCATCTTGAAATAAAGATTTGCTCGGACTTCTTTTATAAAATTTGGTACACTAGTGGTTTATTTCTATTTTGTTATATTTGGGTTTGTAAATGGCCTCTTAAATTATGTTTTGATATGTTATGTTTAAGTAGATTTTCAATATGCTTTAACAAACTAATTGAGTGAAATGTGCTAAAATTTGGAAAGACAACGTTTTCAAAATTTCAAAGACGATGTTTTAAACTATACCATCGGGTATCATACTATAACTTGAGATAAAGTGAACTCAAAAGGTTTTCCAACTTAAATATGATTTTCTACTAAGTCATAAATGTTTTAGTAACAATTAGAAATAACTTAAGCTTCAAAGCGAAATAAACTAATTTTCCTACACATCGGATAAATTTTCAAAACTTTCTAGGTTTTCAAATACATCATGATTTTTAATCAAAAGCTACTTGAGTTATCCTCAAAATACAAAATTTAAGCTAAGTGTTCTCACCAAATTTCTAGACTTCAACTTAAACCATCCAAAACCTTTTCTGTAGCATACCGAGGTTTGATTCGTGGTGTATTGGCCGGGTTTGGGGTGTTACATTTGTGGTATCGAGCCAAGGTCAAAAGCTTCATTTGTGGGCCGAGGCCCAAAATGTTTTAAAACTATAGTTTTAAGTATTACATTTTAAAGTATGGTTTGAAAGGCATGACACGAGTCTCTAAGCACCGGTCACTTGGTAAGTACCCGTACTATTGGTTGTGATATTAATTGATATGATTGAATGGCTAGTGATAGTAAGATTACTTTAGAGGCTAAACCGATAGGATTACGTGGACTCATGAAAACAAAGTCTCTTTAATATTCATAAAACTTTACTTTAAAAATAGTGGAATAATGAGTGATACATAAAATTCTTTAATCGAGACGAGATTTAGTCATGAGTACCGAGGTGGGCGTGGTCGTGGGCGTGGTTGCAGTAGGATGATTATTTACGAGCCGTGGGTTACAGGCGGGGTTGAGAGAATGAGGTACCAGTTCGCCACCGGTGGAGGTGGTGAGTTCGAGAGCATCTGGCGATGATCACGATGTCCTGACGATCTTGCGGGTTTTAGAAAGGGTATTGGGGCGGTGGAGGCGTAGGAGCTAGAAATCGTGCTGAGTGACTTGAGGGCAAATGAAATTGAATTCTTCGGGGTGTCTCGGGTGTTGCTCCAGCCTTTCTGAGTATTGGTGGAAGCGCGGAGGCGGATCATGGATGATCTAGACTGACCAGCGGAAGAAAAGTTGAAGGGATCGTATCACTTCTCGGGATGAGTCATACCGGTGGTGGCTCACGGTCCGTGATATTACTGCAATGAAGATCGACATGGGACTATTTTGGAGCGCTTATCGGAAAAGTACGTCAGACTAACTACATAAATGAGCAGAGGAAAGCATTTTGAGGTTAGTCCGAGGAGCAAATGCGTGAGGTCTGAGGCGAGTTTCGAGGTGAGTCGGTATGCGAGGTATGGTGGCTCACGAGCATGAGAGGTGCGTTCGTTTGAGGATGGCTGCGAGGCGAACTAAGGCTGATAATTGCGCCCGGCAGGAGCGTGAATTTGCGGTTACGGTTGAAAAGCGAAGGTTGCCGAGGGCATTAAAGAGTCGTGAGGCGGGGTATGGATAGAAACCGTCATAAGCGGAGTTTTGGATCTTCCGGTCGTCGGGTAATCGCGAGAAAAGGGCTAGACCGAGTGGGCGAATCGATCGGGTAGGTTTATTCTTTGCTAGGCGGGGACCGCCATGATGTAACCGTTGTGGAAAGGCTCTTTGGGGAGGATGTTGGACCGATGGCGAACATTGTTTTGAGTGTGGCTCATTGGACCACCGAGTGAGGGACTATCCGCAAGTTAGCTAGGATTGATCGGAGAATCGGGGCGTGTCGATCTGAAATAATGGACCACCACGAGAGGGCCGAGGTAATGGCGAGAGGGGTAATAGTTACGGTGGGGCCGTGGAGCAAAGGCAGGTGCGAGTGGTTCGAGGCCGACGGTAGGGGTTGGTGTATCTTTGCGGCGCCGAGAGGAGGAGGCGATGCACGGACGTCATTACGGTGACGTTTTAATCTTTGGTTCTCCATTCTTGCTTTAATTGATGTGGGTTCAACACATTCGTATGTTGCAAGTAGTATAGTGAAGACCATGAATTTAGACTTTGAGGTATCTTCTAGGCGGATGACCGTAATAAGCCCTCTAGGTCACTCTGTAGTGGTAGATAAAGCTGATAAAGCATACCTCTAGAACTCAAGGGGTAGTATTTGAGGCGTCGATGGAGCGCCATTCGGGAGTTCGATCTAATTCTCGGAATAGAATGGTGGGTAAGTGTCGGTGAAGTTGAATCGCTGTGACTAAGCGCATGGTTAAAACACGGTGAGGGTGATGAAGTGGTTACGATCGGTAATAGGAGAAATTATCATCCAATGTGGTATCTCTTTCCCGAAAGCCGAGAAAATGGTCGAAAGAATTGCGAAGCATATATGGTGCATGTGTATGCCTTGGAGGCTAAGAATTCTTGTGGAGACAGTTCGACGATTAGGGAATTTGTTGATGTGTTTCTGAGGAGCTTAGGGTTTGCCACGGATCGGGAGGTAGAGTTCGAGATAGATCTCATTACGGAGCGCACCGTATCCATTGCTCCGTCTGAGGATGGCACCTAAGGAGTTAGTGGAGCTTAAGGCTCGAATCTGAATTGTTGGACCGAGGCTTTATCAAAGCAAGCATTTCACCATGGGGAGCGCGGTACTCTTTGTAAAGAAGAAAAGCGGTACTATGCGGATGTGCATAGACTACATGCCAACCGAATAAGTCGACGATTAAAAACAAGTATCCTTTGCCTCGGATAGATGACTTGTTTGATCGGTGAAGGGCGTCGATTTTCTCGAAGATCGACCTAAGGTGCAGGTATCACCAGTTGAAGGTAAAAGAGGCGGATATCGTAAGGCGGCATTTCATTACTCGGTATGGGCATTTTGAGTTCCTAGTTATGCGTTCGGGTTGACTAACGACCGGACTTTCATGGATCGATGAATAGGGTGTTCCAACATTACCTAGATCGGTTCGTGGTGGTTTTATCGGCGACATCTTGGTATACTCAAGGGCGAGGAAGAGCATGATGCTCATTTACGGTGGTATTGCAGATTCTAAGGAGAAACAAATTTCTGCGAAGTTCGATAAATCGAGTTACGGCTCGTGGAGGTGACATTCTTGGGTCATGTAGTGTCGGTGAGGATTAGAGTGGACCCCATAAGGTAGAAGCGATTTTGGATTGGAAATCGCCTAAGTCGATGGCGGAGATTCGGAGTTTTCTGGGGTTGGCAGGATACTACCGAAGATTTGTAGAGGGTTTCTCGTTAATTGCAGGACCGATGACCAAATTATTGAGAAAGGGAGTTCCGTTTATTTGGACTGAGAAGCAACAGGAGAGCTTCGACAAGTTGAAGAAGATTTTGGTGAAGCTCGGTTACGATTCAACTGAAATTTGGTAAGGAATTCTGATGTCTTGCGATGCATCACATACGGGTTTGGGTTGTGTGCTGATGCAAGAAGGGAAGGTTGTGGCTTACGCATCCCGACAGTTGAGGCCACATGAGGTCAATTATCCTACGCACGATTTGGAGCTTGCGGCTGTAGTATTTGCCTTAAAGATATGGAGGCATTACTTATGCGGAGAGAGATCGATAGTCTACACGGACCATAAGAGTCCGAAGTACCTTGACTCGAAAGACTTGAATCGAGGCATGGCGATGGATTGAGCTCTTGAAGACTACGATTGCTCAATTGGTATCATCCGGGCAAGGCTAACGTCGTGGCGGTAGCGTTGAGCCGTAAGGTTGTTTGATTTAAGGCGTTGTTTGCCCACTTGAGTTTGTCTGACGGCGGGAGTATTCTCGCGAGCTGCGAGTTAAGCCTACTTGGGTTGAGCGGATCGAGAGAAAAGCAATTGTTAGATGAGGTTTTGGCGTCACGAAGACTCGAGTGCGAGTGATGGGTTGAAGGGTATAGCTTGTCTAATGATGGGGTTACGTGTTTCGAGGGAAGGCTTGTATGCCGAGAGATCTTGAATTGAGGCAAAAGATTCTTGAGGATGCTCATAGCAGCCCTACGCTTATGCATCCTAGAGGTAGCGAGAATGTATAAGGATCTCGAGGACGATTACGGTGGTAAGATGCGAAAAAGGAGGTGACGAGTTTGTAGGAAAGTGTCGACATGTCGGCAGGTCAAAGTGAGCATCGATTGCCGTGCAGGTTGCTTGACCGATAAGGATTCCACGATGGAAGTGGGAAAGGATAACTATGGATTTAAATCGGTGGATTACCGCTTACAGAGCAAGAAGGATTGATTTGGGTAATTGTGGATCGGCTGACTAAATCCGCTCACTTTATTCCGGTGAGGGTGGATTACTCACTTCAGAGGTTGGCGAAGCTGTATGTGTCAGAGATTGTGAGACTGCACGGGGTGCCCATATTGATCATCTCGGATAGGGACCCCAGATTCACGTCAAGGTTCGGAAGGCTTTGCATCGAGCTCTGGGTACAGTTAGATTTCAAAGACGACATTTCATCCATGACCGCAGGCGATCGGAAAGAGTTATCTGATATTGGAGGACATGCTTGAGGTGTGTTTTGGACTTGAGGGTAGGTGGGAGGAGTATCTACCGTTAGCTGAATTCGCCTACAACAATGACTACCAAGCGAGCATCAAGATGGCACCATATGAGGCGTTGTATGGTAGGAAGTGTCGCTCACCTACTTGTTGGGCGAGCTAAGTGAGCGTCGGTTGTTAGGACAGAGTTGGTTCTTTGAGGCCGAAGACAAGGTTAAGTTAATTGAGCTCGATTGAAGGAGGCTTGGACGGTGAAGTCCTATGCCGATCTTAAGCGAGAGATATTGAATTTTTGTGGGAGATCGAGTTTTCTGAAGGTCTCACCGTGGAAGAAAGTATTAAGGTTAGGGAAGAAAGGCAAGCTAAGTCCGAGGTTTATTGGGCGTATAAGGTATTAAGACGAGTGGGACCGATTGCTTATCATTTCGAGTTGCCGGTGAGCTAAGTCGATTCACGACGTGTTCCACGTTCGATGCTACTGGCGATATCGTTTCGATCCATCACATGTGGTAACGAGAAGAGATCGAGGTAAATCAGATTTGTCCATGGAAGAAGAGCTGTCTGATTTTAGGCCGGGATGTGAAGGTTACTGCTTGCAGAAGTCGTGCCTCGGTTAAGGTTCTTTGGTGGAATCATGGCGTGGAAGAAGCGGCGTGGGAACCCGAGGATATGATGAGACGATAATACCATAACTCTTGACGAGGTAATTTCGAGGTCGAAATTATTTTAAGGGGTAGAAGCGTAATATCCGGGTTAAGGGTTATTTTGTTTTGGCATTAGTTGCATGATTAATTGCTTGCTATGATGTTGTTTGGGTGTTTTGGGACTTAGGTGTAGGCTAGGAGTGAGCTTAGGTAGGTGGTGAAATTTTAGTTTTTGGGCTTTAGGGATAGGAGTGAAGGAGATGGGGCTTATATTTAAATTAAGTGAATTTAAAGCACAAATGAGGAGCTAGCAAAGTGGCAAGCATGCGCCACATGGAGAGTATGTGTGAGGCATCATCTACAAGGGAGGTCTTGTGTTCAAGTCATGAGAATCCCACCCTTTGGCTCCCATTTTGGATGGCATGGAGGAAGAGGTAGAAGGCAACTTGAACTCTAGCTTGGACTTAGTCTTCACATTCAAAGAGGGTGGAGAGTTAAAGTAGGAGGAGACTTGGTCATGGGATTTGAATTGGTGGTGTGGGAGTAAATGGGGAGATTTGGCCAGTTGGTGAGAGTTTGGGGAAAGGGGATATGTGGCGGTTGGTAATTGGAGTGAGCGAAATTGCCTTTTGGCATGTGTAATTTTCGGTCACTTGCAATAGCCTAAATTGAATCTCTTTGTTCTTTTTTTTCATTTTGGAAACCGAACCCAAGTGCTCTCATCTTTGCGAAATTTCTTTTGGCTTTGGTGTCCTTTTCCTACCCTTGGTCAAAGCTCTTTTGGGTAAGCAAGTTTCTCCTAGTAAAAAGCAGCCAAAATTTGCAAGACACTTCTTCTTCTTCTTTTTTCAGCTACTAGTAGAATGCTCAAGGAGCTTTTCGACAAAAATTGTTTTGCATCTCTAAACTTGGTGGCCGGAGTTCTTTTGCATTTCTCTTCTATTCTTTTTTGTACTTGAACAAAGCCGACCCTAGTATCCCTTTTCAAATTCTTTTCTCTTTTCTTTCACACAAAATCGAAAGCTATATTCATCCATTCATCTTTTCTTTATTTTTCTTTCTTTGTCAAAACCTATTAGTCGCACCTTACTACCACCTTGCCATTTTCCTTCTTTGTTTTTCTCTAAAGCTCTTCTTTTCTTGATCAAGGGTGCTAGCGAAACTCCACTCCCCAAACCCTTTTTTCTTTGTTTCTTTTCATTCAAAACCGAAGGTGACCCCCTCCATTCATCTTTCTTTACTTTTGTTTTTTTTTTCTTCCAAAACCTGTTGGCCGAATCCTTTTCCTCTCTTAGTAGTTGGTAGGCCGATTATTGGTGGTTGTTAGGTGCTGGTTTCCAATCGTTTGGTAGTGGGTAAGTGTTGGCGAATGGCCATTTCTCTTTCTACGGTATTTTACCAATTCTTGGTATGTTAAGGGTGATATCGGTATGGGTTAAAAGGTGTTAACTTCTTGTTTAATCTTTTCAGTATAGGGTCTTTGGACTTTGGAAATAATCAAGAGAGTCTTCCAACTCTTTTAGCCGATTGTTAAGTGGTGGTAAGAGGAGTATTTTGTTAGTCCATTCTTTTAGCCTCGTTAAAGCAAGTCTCAATGGATTAATGGATTTTCTTTTTAGGTGGAGGCCGTTTGTAAAAGAGAAACCTTTGTGGTTCGAGTTTGGTAGGAAGCCAAACGTTTGCAAGGTAAGGACTATTTGATAAACCCTTTTTGGTTTAATGCTTGTGGCCGAATGGTATGATGGTTAATCCATTTGTTGGCCGATTGTAGGATTCGAGTTGTAGAAGTGATCGAGGGGCGTAAATCGATTTTAGGATTAATACCTTCGCTAATTCAGGTGTGTAAACCAACACACGATCTTAACTTAATAATGTGATAACCTGTTGTGTAAATGAAACAGTGTGTTTGATTATTGCGATACCCATTGAGGTATGGATATGGATTCGGGTAAGTACCGTTTCACTATGAGTTATGTGATGATGATGATATCATGATTTTTAATACTTTGAGATGCCATGTTAAGCATGTGAGCATGATAGCATGATTGCACGATTTTGCATCTAGTATGATACGTGATTGGGTGATATGAGAGGAGGGGGAATATGATATCCGTGTCTTTGGGACATTGTGTCTTTGGGACACGGAGGTTTGGCACCTCCAGTGGTTTGGTACCACGTATTTTGTGACTTTGGGTCACCGAGGTTTGGCACCTCGGCGTCTCGTCCGGTGGCTTAGTACCACGATGGGTTGGCCCCACGATTGATTATCTGGGATTGGCGCCGGTGATTTGGTATCACACGATGGGTTGGACCCATCATCGATTTGTGACTATGGTCACCGGTGATTTGGTATCACATTGTGTCTTTGGGACACGGAGGTTTGGCACCTCATTGCGACTTGTCCCGTAGTTTAACACCACCGTGGGTTGGCCCCACTTTTGAGATATGGGATCGTCTACTAGTGATTTGGTATCACACGATGGGTTGGCCCCATCATTGGATTATTGTGACTTGGTCACGGTGGTTTGGTACCACAAGATGGATATCGTGACTTTGGGTCACCGGTGGTTTGGCACCACCGGTGGTTTGGTACCACACGGGGTAGAAAAGCGATATGGTTGGTTAGGAACGGATGCATGATTTGCATTATTCGTTATGATATATGTGTTGGCATGTTATACCGGAGAGGAATTATACACCGAGTCTTGCGACTCACTCTCTCTCCTTTGACTATTTCGGGTGACACATAGACGCGGACATGGAGCCGGGATGGACTCGAGGTGCTCATGCCATACTGAAATAAAGATTTGCTCGGACTTCTTTTATAAAATTTGGTACACTAGCTGGTTTATTTCTATTTTGTTATATTTGGGTTTGTAAATGGCCTCTTAAATTATGTTTTGATATGTTATGTTTAAGTAGATTTTCAATATGCTTTAACAAACTAATTGAGTGAAATGTGCTAAAATTTGGAAAGACTTCAAAATTTCAAAGACGATGTTTTAAACTATACCATCGGGTATCATACTATAACTTGAGATAAAGTGAACTCAAAAGGTTTTCCAACTTAAATATGATTTTCTACTAAGTCATAAATGTTTTAGTAACAATTAGAAATAACTTAAGCTTCAAAATGAAATAAACTAATTTTTCCTACACATCGGATAAATTTTCAAAACTTTCTAGGTTTTCAAATACATCATCAGATTTTTAATCAAAAGCTACTTGATTTATCCTCAAAATACAAAATTTCGCTAAGTGTTCTCACCAAATTTCTAGACTTCAACTTAAACCATCCAAAACCTTTTTCCTGTAGCATACCAGGTTCGGTCGTGGTGTATTGACCGGGTCTGGGGTGTTACAACCATGGACTTTGTTAGTGGATTACCCTTAACGCCTACTAAGAAAGATTCTGTTTGGGTAATTGTGGATCGGTTGACGAAGACTGCTCATTTCCTACCTATTCGTACGGATTACTCATTGCAGAAGTTGGCCAAGTTGTATGTAGTAGAGATTGTGAGGTTACATGGGGTACCAGTGTGTATTATATCGGATAGGGACCCTAGGTTTACATCACGATTTTGGAAAGCTTTACATAAAGCTTTGGGAACAAAGTTAAATTTCAGCACGACATTTCATCCTCATACAGATGGTCAGTCGGAGAGAGTAATCAAAATTCTGGAAGACATGTTAAGGGGATGTGTGATCGACTTCAGGGGTAGTTGGGAGGATTTCACCGTTGGCGAGTTTGCATACAACAACGATTATCAATCCAAAGACCGGATGGCACCTACGAGGCGTTGTATGGTCGAGGTGTCGTACTCTACTTGTTGGAATGAGCTGGGGGAGCGACAATTATTGGGTCCTGAGTTGATATCAGAGACGGAGGAAAAAGTAAAGGTAATTCGGGCACGGTTAAAGGAAGCTTTGGATAGATAGAAATTGTACGCAAATCTAAAGCGTAAGGATATTTAGTTTGTGGTGGGAGATCAGGTTTTTCTAAAGGTCTCACCTTGGAAGAAAATCTTTAGATTTGGAAGGAAGGGCAAGTTGAGCCCTAGGTTCATCGGACCATACCGTGTGTTGAAGCGTGTTGGACCAGTGGCATATCAATTGGAATTACCTCCGGAGTTAAGTTAGATACATAGTGTTTTTCATGTCTCAATGTTAAGGCATTATCGATCGGATCTGTCTCATATAGTACCGGTAAAGGAAGTTGAGATAATACATGACTTGTCTTTTGAAGAGGAGCCAGTATGGATTTTAGATCGAGATGTTAAGGTGCTGAGAAGGAAGTCAGTGCCGTTAGTCAAAGTATTATGGCATAATCACGGATCGGAAGAAGCTACATGGGAGCCTGACGATGCGATTCGGCAGCAATATCCTTACCTCTTTTAATCAGGTAAATTTTGAGGACGAAATTTTCTTTAACGGGGTAGAATTGTAACATCCTAAAATTTGGAATTTTATATGTTGCATTATTTCTTGCGTTAAGCTTGTTAAATTACTAATCGTGTATGTTTTAAGGTCTTAAGAAGGCTCGGGGTTTAATTGCACCTTAGTAAAAATTTGGTATTCTAGCCCTTTAAGGAAATATAGTAAGTGACCTCAATGCTTATGGAAATAAATGAGTAATTTGCTAACATAAAAGAGCATATAGTAAAGGGGATATGGCTCCACATGAAGGACTTTGACGGAGGAGGTTCAAATCGCATATTGTGAAAATTTTGACTATTTTTTTGTGATCCTTCCCTAAGTGTCGGCCAAGATAGTAAATAAGGCATGGTGGACTTTTTAATTTTGGCAAGGTGCTAAAGAAATAAGGAAAGGATGAGGGTAGGGAAAGAAATCAAAAGAAAAAGGCAAGTATAGGGAACATGTTGGCCTTTTTCAAGGAAGATGTTTTGGAAAGTTTTGGTTGGCCAAATTTTGACCTTATTTTCATGTTATGGACGGTTTTAGTATAGGGAGAGGTAGCCGAATTTTCTTTGTCTTTTGGTAAAAACTTTGGTGCTTGTTTTGGCCAAAATTCCTTTAGCATCATTTTGTGTCATTTTTCTTTCTCTCCAAACTTCTTTTTCTCTTTGCCGAATCTTCAAGTCTTTAGTGAGCATTTTTGTTTCTTCATTTCCTTCTTGTTTGCTGAAAGTACTAAACCATTGAGATCAAAATATTTCTCATTCATCTTCCCTTGAAAATCGAAGCTAGTAAGCACTACTTCTCCATTTTTCCTTTCTTTTCTTTTTCACAAAATTCTCCAACCCTTCTTTCATCTTTTCTAATCCGTACTTCCATAGCCGAATATTTTTCTCATTCTTCCTTCATAACCGAACCTTAGAACCTTTCATCTCTTCTTTATTCTTTCTTTCTCATTCGAGTTATCACTCACTCCTTTGATCAATCGGTAAGTGGCTCTATTCAAACATTTTATTTTTTCTTTCTCTTAATCTCAAATATATTCCCTTGTCATGGGATGATTCTATTAATCGAAATCGTCATTTCTTCTACTCTCTCAAGCAAGATCACCCTCTTTTTTGTAGTGTTCTAAGTGGGAGGCCGTGTATCGTTCTAGCCTTAAGTCGAACGGTGGAAATTGGATCCTATATCGTTAAGTTAAGGAATTCTTCATGGATTATGTGAAATTGTTCTGCATTCGTTTAAGTTATTTTCAGGATAATAGTGGTTGTGACTAATCGACTACATGCCTCAGGGTCTAAATTGCTCGATCTATCGACTTGTTGAGCATACGATTATAGTGGCAAGCGATATCAAATAAAAAGGGAAAGTGATTGGAGATCGCAAAAGAAGCGGATTTGAAATCCCTACTCCTAAATTCAAACGAAGGGCAGTATCGACAGTTCAGGATTTTCCACCGGGTTGTGGACCATCATTCGGGGAGAATCGACAAATTGTGGTCGTTCACGATTCCAAGGGTAAACACTTTAGATCGTTTGTTTAGAGTTGATTAATAAAATCACGTATGTTGTCTAATTGAGCGTTATGATATCTTAGGTGTCAAAGATCAAGAAAGTCTAGTACTTATCGTAATCAGGTGTGTAATCTCCACCGTTTTTCGTGGGTTTAAGATTGATATCATATTGGAAATAAGTTGCTATGATTAAAATTGTAAAATGGTGTAAACCGGAAAAAATTGACCTAAATTTCACTATTTTGATAAATTGAAAAAATCGGTATTAACACTGTGAAAACTACGAAAATGCCCATAAAGGGTCAAATTACGAAAATGCCCCAAATGAGCCGATTTGATATATTGCCAAAATGGGCCAATTTGATATATTGCCAAAATGGGCCGATTTGATATATTACCAAAATGGGCCGATTTGATATATTTCCAAAATGAGCAGATTTGATATATTTCAAAAATGGGATGATTTGATATATTGCCAAAATGGGCCAATTTGATATATTGCCTTAATTGGCCGATTTGAGAAATTGCCTTAATGGGTTGATTTGCAAGTGTTACAAGTGGCTGAATTTTTGTAATGAATCTCTGAATTAATTATTGATGTTTATATTTGTAAATATCATGATTTGCTATGTATGATGCATTTACATGATTTTGCATGGGATGGGAAAATGTTGAAGAGAAGTGATTCTGGTGGCAATGCCACAAAAATGTTTGTTAATATGATACTATAATTCTGGTGGCTCGGCCACAATCAAAATTTGTTATAAATGGCATAATGCCTGCGATTGGTGTGTTTGGCAGGGTGGGTTGACTTGATCCCCATAGGTTTGATGGATGGTACGGGTGGTATGTAGCAGATGGATTATTAAGTTGGATTGGGATTGCATTACATTCATATGATATATTTGATACATTATTATTTAAAAAGGGGCTTAGGCCCAAAATATTGCTAAATGGGTTTTAGGCCTAGTGGAAAACGGTAAGGGGGTTATGCACTGAGTTCTAGTAACTCACCCCATTTCCTTAACCCTCGCAGGTAATGCTCAGTGACATGGACCTAGGCCATGGATGACTTGGTAGGGGCCATACTTGTAAACGGTTTTATTTGGACTCTAGATTTCTTTTTCGTTCACTTTATTACTTTACTAATTTGAGTTAAATGTTATAATAAGGCCTCGGATTATTTTATTTTGTTTTATGCTTGACGTACTTATATTTTGATCAAATTGCTTTTAATGGGATTTTCTAAAACTTAAATAAAGATTTTCTAAAATGAATACACAAATGGATTTTATGATAAACTTATATAAATATTTTTAACCGAAAAGTTTCTCTCAAATTTTCATCAATATTTTCAAAATCACGGTTTGTAAAATCGGTTAGTTCAAATTTATCGATTTATCAATCAATCTTGAAGTTAGTACTATATTGTCAATTATTTTAAATCAAAATTGTTTTCTTGATTTTTAATAAATAAATACCTATTTACGCATTGAATGAAAAAGGACTTAAATATATTTTTCTCATGTGACATGTCAGATTCGGCCATAACATATGGGCCGGGTTTGGGGTGTTACACGCACGGGTGTGTCCGAGGCACACGGCCTACCCACACGGGCGTGTGACCACTGTAACTTAGAAAAATGATTGTCTTAAATTTTCGTATGACTCTGGTTTAGTCCCAACCCCTTTATAACACGTGTTTAAGGTCTTGTAGACCTCTTTAAGGGACTAATTGAATGTGAATTGCTATGTTTGATTGTGGAATGATATTGAACGTTCCGAATTGATAGGTAATGCCTCTTGACTCTATTTCGGCAATAGTTACGGTTAGGGGGTTTACAAGTATAACCAACCTGTACGTACAATGATATAATAATTCTGAGGAAAGGACACCTATACTATTGGAGGAGGACACAAAAGATGGACGTGAGAAAAAAAAGAGAGCTTTTTTTCTCCATCATCATCTTCATAATCCTACCTTGAAGATTGCAGCCATGGTAGCTTAAGCCTTTCACGGGTGAGCCAACGTGAAAATCAGAAGCAGACTAGCTTCTAATGAGGAGACCTAAGCGCTAGATAAGAGGGAATAGAGAGATTTAGTCAAGTTGTCTAGGGATAGTATTCTCCACTCAATTCTTTCTTATTTCTTTCTAAATGCTGGTGATTATTCTCCATTTTCTGTTTGTATGGAAGTACACATGAATTCTTGGTTAAATTTTATCTTATTCAATCTTGCTTTTATTGTTTAATTTTGGAGTTTGAATGTTTTTAACACGAAAGTGTTATTGCAGTCACTGACACTGGAAAGTGCAGTGACAGTTTGAGCCAACAAGCATTACAACAGAGGTTGAGTGAGGATTAGAGGAATTTAGTCCACTTGTTCTTAATAGTTTCGTATTGCCATCATCAGAAGTTGAGGTTAATATACATGTTTAAGTCTCAGATTAAATAGAGGAGTGACGCTGGGTAAGATATTCATTGAAATTTATTGCCTCAACAATCACCTATCTTTTTATACATTGTAATTCATGTTGGAGATCTCAGTTTATCATTATCATATTTTATTTTATTGTTTTCAAGTTATTGCATCGACTGTGTACGCTTGCACATTATTGCTCTGACATTAAACAACCGATCAGTTGGTTTTTGGGAAAGCCTATCATTTGTCCTTAGAGTTAGAACATAAAGCTTACTAGGCTCTCCAATAGATCAACTTGGATCTTAAGCTTGCTAAAAAGAAATGGATGCTTCAACTTAACAAGTTAGAAGAGTTCTAAATGTTCTCATACGAGAATGCAAAACTATTTAAGGAAATACTTAAGAGATGGCATTAAAAGCACATCTGAGTTCGAGAATTTGAAGTAGGTCAGCAGGTTTTGTTGTCCAATTCTATATTAAGGTTTTTTCTAGGTAAATTGAAATTGAATTGGTCTGGTCCATTTACTATTCACCAAATTTTTCCATACAGAGTTGTCGAACTTCAAGGTTAGGGAGGTAATTTTTGAGTTAATGCTTAGCGCTTAAAACATTACTGGGGAGATAAAATTGAGCGGGATAAAGTCTCATTCATTTTATAGATACTTAATTTTGCTCATTTTATTTTAAATAAATGATTTAGGGTATATTTTTGGGATTAGTATGTTAAAATAAATTCTATCTAGGATATTGGAACTTAAGCGGGACCGCTTGTGACCCCTCCAATCTTTCCTAGGAATTAATTTTAACATAATCTTTGAAGAAATTATTCTCTAAATGGCAAAATAAATTTGTAGATTTTCAAATTAAAGGGTCAATTTTGATCCAAGTTTTAATTACAACTCAATTTTCAAATTTTCTTTAAGTTTAGGTACTTAATTGAATTATTTCCAAAATTTTGGTTGTTCTTTTTGTAAATATTGAAATTAGCTGTCCCATTTTGTAAATATCTTTAAAGGCGACTAAAATAAAAGTTTTTAATTTGATTTTTAATAAATAAGATGATAATAACTAATATATAATTATATTTATTATAATGTATATTAATTATTATCAACTTTGCATAAATTAGAGTTAGTTAATAACTTTATCATATTTTAATTAAGAGATTTTATTTCAATAAATAAAGTAATAGCAAATAATACAATAATATACATTATATTATTTATTAATTGTTATTTACTTTATATGACATTAGGACTTAGAAAATTTTATTGCTAATTTATTCTAAGAATTCTAGTTGAACTCCTTCCCTCTACCACTTTAAATACCACACTCACCTTTCACCCTCCAAATACCCTAGCATCACACACCCCTAGTAGCAGCTCCACACTCTAACTGCCGCACCTCAAAGCTACCAAGAGAAAGATCGAAAATCGCCCCTACGCCTACCAAAGTAATTTGAATCACTTAGTCGCTTTTGCATTGCTTGCATGCTCGAAGACTGCTGCACCACTTTTTGACTACTTCCAAGAAGACGTGCATGCCTTACTGCCCACACACATTTTTTTGGTGCACCTAGCCCTTCTCATGCCCTATTTGACACGCACCAGCCCTTACTTGTGCACTGCTATTGTTGACATCGCAAGTCGCTGCTATTCACGCCCCTAGCCATCGCACATTGTTGTTTCCACTTGCTAGCTGCACACCCTTGTCACACTTACATCATAATTCCATCACGTTTAGCCACAAATCGATCACCCTCCAACAAACCCTCAATCAAAATCTTTTGCTTTCAATTTTATTTTTAATTGAGTCATTTGTTTTTATACAAAGGTGGTAAGAAAAATTTTCTCATAAATTTCATTATTTAAATTTTCAATTTATTGAATTACTAATATTTTATACTAATTAAATTTTTAGAAAATATTTGTTTTCATCTTATGTTTAGGTTAATTATTCCTCACAAAAGAGCTCGTGCCTCTATCCAATTGAAGAATCATAAAACAAATTTCACCGTGAAGAATCAAAAGCGAGATACGATAGCATCTTCAAAAATTAGCAAATTTTCCTAGAAAAAGGCTTCACACTGAAAAAAAGTAACTATATTGATTTCGTGGTGCACATTCGACAAATTTGTAACAGCCTGGTTTAGACCCTAGTCAGAATAGTGGTTTCAAGACCCAAATTCAAGGTCTTAAAAATATTTTAAGATTATTTTTGGTGTTTATATTATGTGATTAAGCATGTGTGAAAATTTTGTGTGAAAATTTCATCGATTGAGTGCTTAACTAGCAAAAAGGACTTAATCGCATAAAATGTAAAAGCTATGTGCAAATTGTTAAAGTGCTTAAATTTCATGTCTTATTAAAGGAGAGGTCCTTATGTTGATATTACACCATTTAATAGTTAATGGATGATAATGGCATGGCATTGTTTGTTATTATTAATATTCATTACGGGAAAAATGGTAAATGGTGCATTAATGTAATATAATTAAAACAAATGAAATTAAAGCCATATTATCATCATCGTTTGCAAAATTTGAAAGAAAAAAAAAGAGAAATAGGGCTTGAAGTATTCGGCCATTGTTGATCTTAATCAAGGTATGTTTTGAGCTCGATTTTTGATGATTTTTACGTTTTTGAGATCGTTACTTTGTGCTCTACAAAACCCGTGCTTAAATTTTGTGAATTAATGATGAATTTGAATTGTGACATGGATGAATTCATGAGCTTTTTGATAGTTGATGATGAAATATGAAACATAGGTGGAAGACTAACATATTTTGTCTTTGAATTTTTAGCGAATTTGAGTAATTTGAACTAAATTGTGAAAATAATATTTTGAGGGACTAAAATGTGAAATAAATGAAATGTGTGGACTTGTATTGAGCATGGGAATATTCGGCCAAGCTTAGGTGATATGGAATTTTGTATATTTTGTGATTTTGTTAAATATGGACTAAAGTGTCAAAATGTGAAAATGTGAGGGCTATTTTGTAAAATGCCCTAAATATGTTTATTTGGACTAAATTGAATGAATTGGTGATTGAATGAGTTAAAGTTGTATATGTATAACGTAACGTCCCAAAAATGAGGGGTTGGTAGTTTTGCTTAATTTCCATGTCGTGCTTGAACGGCCAGCTATTTGAGTGTATTTGGGAGTTTTAAGGAGGCTTGGGTTCGAGTCTGAGCTTTGGAAAAAAATGGTTTTTTCTCATAAGGGGAAATTGGTAGTTAGCTGTAGGACTTATGTATAATTATGTGTGTTTTGTGGCACAAAAGAGCTTGTGGTGTAGTGGCAAAGTGGCACCACTTAGGGAGCAGGAAGGTGGCTTCATTAACAGGCAAGGGAGTCCAAGGTTCGAGTAGTGGCATGGTATTTTATTAGGGTATTTTTTTACTGTTAGAACGGCTAGAGTTTGTGTTGCAGTGAAAGTCTGATGGATGAGAGGTTTGAAATGGTCATGGAGAGATTGTAGGAGCTTATCTTGGAGAAAATTTAGGATGAGATTAAGGGGTTATCATGGAGAAAAGTTAGGAGCTGAGAAGTGTAAAGAGTTGGTGCTGTTTTAGGAAGTGGAAAGTGTATAAATTCGGCTTAGGAGGGTAGATGAGTGTCGTTTTTGGGTCTTTTAGAGGGTATTACGAATTTTCATTGTGGCTTTCGGCATCTGGAGAGTTTTGCAAATAGGTCATTCTTTCTTTTCTTTACAAAATATCCTATAGTTACCTTTACACAAGCACATTTGATCTCTTTCTTTTCTTCTTGTTACCTTTTCCAATCCTCTAAAGTCGAATAACTCCACCCTCCCTTTGTCGAAATTCTTTTTCTACCGTCACTATTTCTTCAACCTAGCTGATTCTTATGTAAGTACTTTACTCTTTCAATTGATCTTGCTAGAATCGACTTCTCCTCTCCTTCACTCTTTCTAAATCAATTTTTGGTAGGGGATTGATATCGAATCTCTGTTCTTCAGATCTCTACCGAATTACTCTTTATGCGTTTCGAGATTTGGGTAAGTATTCTTCACTTTTGGTTTTGAAGGTTGGCCGAATGGTTGTAAGTATTGTAAGGGTGACTTAAGATGGATATACGTCACTTATGGTTCAGTTCTTAATAATTAAGATTGATGCAGATTTAGAAAGTACTCGTGATTAGTGACCGAGGAAAAGCTAATAAGGCTTGGTGTTTCAAGTAAGGTTAAGGTGAAACTTTAGCTTTTGGTAAAATATTCGATAAGTATATGTGATTAATCATTGAGTGACATCATTTGTAGAATCGTGGCTAAGGAGATCACAGCGCGTTTTGTTGTCAGGTGTGTACATACACTATACATACACAATGGATTGGGAAATCTGAAAATCTTGAAAGTTTGGCTTCGGTAGTCTTGCAGGTGTGTGAACATTCGTATGAGGGAAATAAAGTCGATAAAAGAGACTCCATGAGCAATCTCATGGACTTGGGTCATGTTGTGGCCAACTGGGCCAGAATGGGCAAATGGGCCTGATGGGCCATAGGAAAATAGGCGAATTTGATGATTTGGTAATAAGTGATGAGCTAGTCATGGTGGTTACATGGATTGGAATTGATTTGGGCTATATGTGATTGGGCCAGACGAGCCATATGAATGCGATTTGGGCCTAATGGGCATACGAATTAGATTGGGTCCGATGGGCCATATGAACGTATGTAAATTTGTTTGGGCTTTGTAAGGGGTCTTGGGCTTAGTATTTGGTAAATTGCTTAACCTTGCATAAAACTTTAATAATTAACTAATTGTGATCGTGGACAAGTTAAAAGGTTAAGGTGTGACAATGGGTATATGCATATCTAGGATTGGATCTAGGAGAGCTTGGTACTTAAGCGGTCTTAATGACTCACCTCCTCTTCTCTGGAATCCTACTTGGTGCATAGTATTTGTTCACTTTATCCAACGAGGACTTGATAACGGGCCAAGGTAAGTAATGGACCCATAACAAGGAGGAATGATTGAAATGCCTCTAAGGGTGAAATTGACTAAAATGCCCCAGTTTGTTGAATGTAAGATTTATGGATATTACATGTACATTTTTTGCATTCATATGATATTCTATTTATGTTGCATATGGGTTTGGAATTATGGAACGGAAGAAGTATATGAGGATCGCATAGTTGCTTGACGACCGTGGATCCACCGATGGCTTTTTAAGCCTATTATATGATTAGCAGCTTTGCTGCATTGTTACGTAGTACCGCAACCGGGCAACCTTTGAAGTGTATCGGATGGGTGGGTCGATTTAGAAATCCCTAAAGAAGTGTTTCGGTTGGATGGATACAAAGTGTACCGAATGAATTATTTGGGGAGGGTTTGCATTCCATTGCATGTATGATATTATTATGTTAACAATATGATATGTATGCTATTTGTTTGATGAGGGTCGTACACACTGAGTTTTTGAAAACTCACTCCCTATTTTATTTTTCTCAGGTGATCCTCAGTAGACGGTTTGACGGATGGAGGGACTCAGAGGTGGCCAACTAGCAAGACGATTAGACCTATTTTTCTTAATATCTAAATTTTAGATTTTAAGTTATTTTTTAAGTTATTTTTATTTCGGATTGTAATAAGGTTTTCCCTCTAGTTATTATTCCATTACTTTCACTATGCATTATAGTTTTGAAATGGAACCTGGATTGATTTCCTTTAAGCATATTTCAAGTTTTGGAAATAATTGTATTTTAAGAATGAGCTTCCACTATCAAAGAAAATTTTTGAAAGAAAAATTGATTTTACTTTACTTTTCTCTAGAAGGGTTTTCAATGAAAACAAAGTTTTTGCAAAAACACTTCAATGTGAAACGCTGGATTCGGGCCTAACTTTTAGGGCGGGTTTGGGGTGTTACATATAGACCAAGAAAGGAGAGATCTGGATCGAGATTAAGGCAAAGACAAAGTGTTCGATTAATCAACCATTTTGTTACTGCGATGTCCGAGGTAAGTTCGGATAAAATACTGGCTGTTAAATTATGTCTATGTGATGAGAACTAAATGAATGTATAATTATTGAATTAGAAATGTTAAATATGAGATCAAGAAATGAGGCACTAAGTGCGCGTAATTGAAATCAAGATAGAGTTGAATAGCACTGTGTGTGCAAAGTAATGACAGCTATGGCTTTACTGATTGGCACTGTGTAACATCCTGAAATTGGGTCTAGTAGGATTGGACCCATTGGGCCTTGAGCACGGAAGCATTTAAAATTTTTGGAGAACAAGAGAACGACATTATTTCAAGTTGGACTTATTAGTAAGGTGATTTTGGAAAGTTACGGGGTTTCTAGGAAGTTCGGGTTCAAGTTAGGCCTTAGGAAAATTTTAGTGTTGAAGCACTTTAAGGAAAGAAGGTAAGTAGCATCAAGGCTTATGGAAATAAATGTGCATTTTGCTAGCACAAGGAGTCTATTGGTAAAGGTGGAAAGTGGCGTGTGGAGTGTACTAATGGTCTGAGGTTCGAATCCCATCTAGTGCAATTTTTTATTTATTTTTTATGCTATTCATCCCTAAGTGTCGGCCATGAATATATATAAGGCAAGGTGGACTTTATAATTATGGAATGGTGGCTAAGGTTTATGGTAAGGAGGAAGATAAGGGATAGTGAAGGAAAGAATCATAAGAAAAAGGCAAGATAAGGGAACATGTTGGCCTTTTTTATGGGTGATGTTTTGGAAAGATTTTTGTTGGTCAACATCCACCCTTTTGGCTAGAGTACACACGGTTTTGTTAGGGGGAAGGGAGAGCTGAATTTCTCTTTTCTCTTGAGATAATTTTGTTAGTTTTGGTGCATGAGAGGTACACATTTCTCTTTGACCAATTGTGTCTTCTTTCAAATTCATCTTCCTCTTTGCTTTGGCCAAAACTACCAAGTCACTTTTCCTCCATCCATTCTTTTCTTTTGATCATTTCATCAACCTTTTCTCTATTCTTAAAATTGACATTATCATGTGATTAAACTTTCTTGTTCGATTCTTTCCATAGCTGGACCTCTTACCACCATACTTCTTCACCATTTCTTTTCCTTTCGTGTTGGAAAATCTCTTCTTAATCGAATCGGACTCGAAGTACTTTAACAGAGGGCTAATCGAACACCTATTCTTTGTAATAAGAGACTCGATTGTTGGTGTCACGGAGAGTATCGTATTACGGATTTTGAATAAGGTGTGTAATCCCGTACCCATCCAAATACATGTTTGAAATGGTGAGTAATACCACACTTCTCTGAATATTTGCACAAAATGTTTTGTGATTTGGTCGAAAGATCAAAAAATCAAAAATCGTCATATGTGATTACTCGGGCGCGCGTATGTTCGTAGTGGAAACCATATTTTGCAATGAAACAGTTTTTGGTTAGAAGTAGTGATGTGATTTCGAAAAATCATGAAAATTAGGAGAATAATAATTAGAAAATGAGTAAGATATCAAATTAAAGCTTACTGCATCTAGTTTTATATGAAAGAAGCAGAGCACAAAGAGCAATTTTATATTCTGTGATATTTTAATTTTAGTGAGACTGGTTCTGAATGACTTTGTGGTTCACTATTCCATCTTAGAAAAATCATTCAAAATTGTACAAAGTGAATTATGAGTATAGTTTATATGTATAGATTCCTTAGTGAGCTTATTTTCAATAGAAAAAGTGAGAGCAACATTTGAAAACCGTACAGTGAGATATTTGAATTTAAGGTAAGATAGGTCAGAATGGTTGGTCAGTGAAACAAGGGAATATTTAATGAATAAACTGTAAATGGCTAAGCCAAAAATTTTGGAAAAATTGTAGTAAGAATATTTATGGGCCTAGTTTCAAGGAAATTTTACGGATCTAAATTTCAAGTTTCCTAACTTGAGTTATAGTCAATTTAGTCAATATGACGCAGATGGATAGTTTCAATTTTTATGCCCCAAATTAGTAGTTAAGTCTTAGGTTACGAAATTACCAAATTACCATTAATGGGTAAAATTATCGAAATACCCTCGATGGGTAAAATTACAGAAATACCTTTGGGTTGAGAAATTACGAAAATGCCCATATGGACCAATTTACTGAAATGCCCTTATGGGCCGATTTGTTAGAATGCCTTAACGGGTCGATTTATTGTTGCTTAAATGGGCCGAGCTTTTGTATTAAATTATTTGATTAATGGTTGTTAATTAAATGGGAACATCTTATTATGTATGTTGCATATTCATATATTGCATTGGGATTGGGAAAAATGTTGAAGAGAAGTGATTCTGGTGGCACTACCACAAAATTGTTTGTTAATCTGATTCGTTATGATTTTGGTTGCTTGGCCACACAAACCAAACTATATTATTGGTGTGTGATGGGATGGTGTGTGATGGGATGGGGTGGTGTGTAGCGGATGGATTACTAGGATGGGTTGGGTTGCATTACATTATCTGCATTATCATGTTTATAGGGCTAAGGCCCAGTTTGTTTTGTAAATAGGCTTCAGCACGCTACATGGGCTCCGGCCCAAGTTGTTGTTAAATGGGTTCAGGCCCAGTGGATAATTGAAGGGGATTATGCACTGAGTTCTTGTAACTCACCCTCCTTTCTTTCTTAATCCTTGTAGGTAAATCTCAGTGATGAGGACTTGGGCCCATGGATGACTCGGTGGAGGCCATACTTCGGAATCAAATGTTTTGATCTTTAGTATATTACTTTTCTGCTCTATTTTGTTTTTTTTTTTACTATTTGGGTTTTTATGTTGTAATAAGGCTTCTAAAATATTTTAACTTTTGCTTTATGTTTGATGCACTTATTATTTTGTTTAAATTGCTTTAAATGGAATTTTTCTGAAAACTTAAATAAAGGTTTTCTAAGATAGATTAACAAATGGATTTCATAACAAACTTCTACAAATATTTTTAACTCAAAAATTTTCTTTCGAATTATCAACACTATTTTCAAAAGTCATGGTTTTAAGGTTCACTAATTAAATTTTCGATTTATCAATCAATCTTTGAGGTTAATAGTATTTTATCAAACATTTCAAATCAAACTTGTTTTCTTGCTTTTAACAAATTAATACCTATTTTAGTACAAATGAAAAGGATTTAACATGTTTTTCTCATGTGACATGTCAGATCTGGTCATAACGCATGGGTCGGGTTTGGGGTGTTACATTTTATGGTACCAGAGCCCGATTGCAAAACTCGGCTATGGTTTGGGTTCAAAAGCGTTTTTCCAAAGCTATTTAAAATTTTTATTTATACATGCATGTTCTAAAAGAAGTATGGCACCACGGGTATCCGGCACCAAGTCAATTAAGTTTATGTTTTATTTATGATTATTGTGGTATGACTGTAGAAATACTTTAGAACTTTTAGCTTTAAGAGCTAAAACTATAGAGATTGAGACTTTAGGATACGTTTTGCAAAAACGACTTTACTTCCTATACTCCATAAAACACTGTTTAATAAACATTGAATAGTATACTAGTCCATAAGACTCTTAATAATATTAAATCGATTTAGTGAACATGAGCACTAGAGGACATGGACGTGGTAGACGTGGCCGTGGTAGAGGCTAAGGTGCTAGAGTTGGGTTGAAGCATCTAGGCATATGTCTGAAATGGGCGCACCAATTTCGCCTGTGGTTGAGATGGGATCTCATGATCGAGTTGGGGTTGATGAGCTAACTCAGTTAGTTAAGGATGTATTGGAGGAGGTTAAAGGAATCGGTGAGGCACCTTTAGTTTGGTGCGTGGATTGTAAGAAGAAAAAAAATTGCGGTTCTTCAAGGTTGCAATCTTGTTCTGTGATGTGTGTTAAGGCACGTCCAAACTTTTCGTCTTGCGATTATTGCAGAAGGCGTCATCCGGGAGAATGCTGGAGGAGGTCAGGAGCATGCTTGAGATGCGGGTCTAAGGAGCATGAGGCTTGAGATTGTTTCATTACCATCTAGTCAGGTATGTTTTGGTTGGACGTGATGTTTGAATGTAGAAATTTTAGGTATAAGTGGAAGATAACTGCTTGCTTATATGGTTAGATGTTTGGTTGTGTGTAAGAGGATTTAAGATTGAGTTAAAAGTACATTAGTGTTATTAAGATCAGAGTGCGCAGCGAAAGTGTAGTATGCTAGGTTAGGATGTGCGACTGTTCCTATAGTTGGAAATTTCGAGGACAAAATTTCTTTAAGGGGGCTAGAATTGTAACATCCGAAATTGGGCCAAGTAGGATTGGGCCCATTGGGCCTTGAGCACAGAAGCATTTAAAATTTTTGGAGAACAAGAGAACGGCATTATTTCAAGTTGGACTTATTAGTAAGGTGATTTTGGAAAGGGTTTCTGGGAAGTTTCGGGTTCAAGTTAGGCCATAGGAAAATTTTAGTGTTGAAGCACTTTAAGGAAAGAAGGTAAGTAGCATCAAGGCTTATGGAAATAAATGTGCATTTTTCTAGCACAAGGAGTCTATTGGTAAAGGTGGAAAGTGGGGTGTTGAGTGTACTAATGGTCTGAGGTTTGAATCCCATCTAGTGCAATTTTTTATTTAATTTTTTATGCTATTCATCCCTAAGAGTCGGCCATGAGAATATATAAAAGGCAAGGTGGACTTTATAATTATGGAATGGTGGCTAAGGTTTATGGTAAGGAGGAAGATAAGGGATAATGAAGGAAAGAATCATAAGAAAAAGGCAAGATAAGGGAACATGTTGGCCTTTTTTGTGGGTGACTTTTTGGAAAGATTTTTGTTGGTCAACATCCACCCTTTTGGCTAGAGTACACACGGTTTTGTTAGGGGGAAGGGATAGCTAAATTTCTCTTTTCTCTTGAGATTATTTTGTTAGTTTTGGTGCATGAGAGGTACATTTTTCTCTTTGACCAATTTTGTTTTCTTTTCAAATTCATCTTCCTCTTTGCTCTAGCCGAAATTACCAAGGCACTTTTCCTCCATCCATTCTTTTCTTTTGATCATTTCATCAACCTTTTCTCTATTATTAAAATTGACATTATCTTGTGATTAAACTTTCTTGTTCGATTCTCTACATAGCCGAACCTCTTACCACCCTACTTCTTCACCATTTCTTTTCCTTTCATGTTGGAAAATCTCTTCTTAATCGAATCAGACTCAAAGTACTTTAACAGAGGGCTAATCCAACACCTATTCTTCGTAATAAGAGACTCGAATTGTTGGTGCCGCGGAGAGTATCGTATTACAGATTTCGAATAAGGTGTGTAATCCCGTACCCATCCGAATACATGTTTGAAATGGTGTGTAATACCACACTTCTCTAAATATTTGCATGAAATGTTTTGTGATTTTGTCAAAAGATTGAAAAATCAGAAATCGGCATATGTGATTACTCGGGCGTGCGTATGTTCGTAGTGGAAACCATATTTTGCAATGAAATAGTTTTTGGTTAGCAGCAGTGACGTGATTTCGAAAAATCATGAAAATTAGGGGAAAGGGAATTAGAAAGTTAATAAGATATCAAATTAAAGCTTACTGTGTCTAGTTTTATATAAAATAAATTAAGGAGGAAGAGGAATTTTATATTCTATGATATTTTAATTTTAGTGAGACTGGTTCTGAATGACTTTGTGGTTCCCTATTCTGTCTTGGAAAAATCATTCAAAATTGTACAAAGCAAATTATGAGTTATGGTTTATATGTATAGATTCCTTAGTGAGCCTATTTTCAATAGAAACAAGTGGGAGCAACATTTGAAAACCATACAGTGAGATATTTGAATTTAAGATAAGAGAGGTCAGAACCGTTGGTCAGTGAAACAAGGGAAACTTTAATGAATAAACTGTACTATATGGATTAACCAAAAATTCTTGAAAACTTGTAGTAAGAATATTTATGGGTCTAGTTTCAAGGAAAATTTACGGATCTAAATTTTGAGTTTCCTAACTCGAGTTATTGTCAATTTGGTCAATATAACGTAGGTGGACTGTTTCAATTTTTATGCCCCAAATTAGTAGTTAAGTCTTAGGTTGCGAAATTACCAAATTACCCTTAGTGGGTAAAATTACCGAAATACCCTCGATGGGTAAAATTACAGAAATACCTTTGGGTTGTGAAATTACAAAAATGCCCATATAGATCAATTTACTGAAATGCCCCTATGGGCCAATTTGTTAGAATGCCTTAACGGGCCGATTTATTGTTGCTTAAATGGGCCGAGCTTTTGTATTAAATTTTTTGATTAATGGTGTTAATTAAATGGGAGCATCTTATTATATATGTTACATATTCATATATTGCATTGGGATTGGGAAAAATGTTGAAGAGAAGTGATTCTGGTGGCACTACCACAAAATTGTTTGTTAATCTGATTCGTTATGATTTTGGTTGCTTGGCCACAACCAAACTATATCATAAATGGAAAAATGCCTACGATTGGTGTGTTTGGTGGGGTGGGTTGACTTGATCCTTACAGGTGTGATGGGATGGTACGGGTGGTGTGTAGCGGATGGATTACTAGGATGGGTTGGGTTGCATTACATTATCTGCATTATCATGATTATAGGGCTAAGGCCCAGTTTGTTTTGTAAATGGGCTTCGGCTCAAGATTATGCTACATGGGCTTTGGCCCAAGATGTTGTTAAACGGGTTCAGGCCCAGTGGATAACAGTAAGGGGATTATTCACTGAGTTCTTGTAACTCACCCTCCTTTCTTTCTTAATCCTTGTAGGTAAATCTCAGTGACGAGGACTTGGGCCCATGAATGACTCGGTGGAGGCCATAATTTGGAATTAAATGTTTTGATCTTTAGCAAATTACTTTTCTTCTCTATTTCGTTATTTTTACTATTTGGGTTTTTATGTTGTAATAAGGCCTCTAAAATATTTTAACTTTTGCTTTATGTTTGACGTACTTATTATTTTGTTTAAAATGCTTTAAATGGAATTTTTCTAAAAACTCAAATAAAGGTTTTCTAAAATAGACTAATAAATGGATTTCATAACAAACTTCTACGAATATTTTTAACTCAAAAATTTTCTTTCGAATTATTAACACTATTTTCAAAAGTCAAGGTTTTAAGGTTCACTAGTTAAATTTTGATTTATCAATCAATCTTCGAGGTTAATAGTATTTTATCAAATATTTCAAATCAAACTTGTTTTCTTGATTTTAACAAATCAATACCTATTTTAGTACGAATAAAAAGATTTAACATGTTTCTCTCATGTGACATGTCAGATCCGGTCATAACTCATGGGCTGGGTTTGGGGTGTTACACACTGTGTGTGCGATACTGAATTGAGTTCGGTTTATGTTGAGGCACTAAGTGTGCGAAGACAACTATGCTTCGGCTATGAAATTGGCACTAAGTGTGCGATTAAAATTAATGAAAAGCAAAGTTGATCAAAAATGAAATATCGAGCATAAATTAGCATGGATGGTGAGTAACTATGTGTTGGCTAAGGTATGTATTGAACCTTTGTGGTTGATGAGATTGTATATGAATTTATGAATGGTTGAGTTGAGATCACTAGCTATGGATGATGTGGTGTGAACATTTGAAAGTTAATCTATGTGATGGATTCATTTTGTGCATTGTATTTGAAGTAATAGATTGAATGTATTATGTTACAAACTTACTAAGCTCATAAGCTTACTGTGTGATATGTTTCTCTATTTTGCAATGTCAGTAAAGCTAGCTCACATCCGGGGATCGTCAGCATCTCTATCACATTATCGGTAATCAATTTTGGTACTTTTGAAATATGAGTATATGTGGTATATGGCATGTATAGGCTATTGAATGTGGCATGTTTTGTGTTATGTAAATATTGCCATGAGACATGGTTTAAAAGTTGAATGATTTAGTAATATATGTGTGGGATAAGTGTATGATAAATATGGTGTATTTCATGCTTGAATTGGTTGATGAGAATGGCATTTTAAGTGTGAATTTGTGGTATGACTAGATGATGCATAGTTATATGAATTGAGTTGTGAATATGGTGTTTTGGAATGGACTTATTTGAGTAGAAATTGAATATAAGAATAAATGTCATAGTAGATGATTAATTGAAGCTTGTATTGGTATGTTTGATTGCATTATGAGGTGTGAATTGGTATTGATTTAAGGTTTGTAGGTGATTCAATGTGTGGGAGGCAAATTTGGCCTATAATTTCCCACACGGTTGAGTACACGAGCGTGTGGCTTGACCGTGTCTTTCGAATTTGTAATTTGATTCAAGTCAGGCTCAACCACGGGCTGGATACATGGGCGTGTGACTGGTCGTGTGGACAAGTAGCTATGCCCTATTTTGCCACAGCTTGGACACATGGGCGTGTCCGAGGCCGTGTGAGGCACATGGCCTACCCACACGGGCGTGTACCTCTGTAACTTAAAAAAATGTTTGAATTTTAGAAATTTTTGTAAGTGTTCGATTTAGTCCCGGCCCTATTCTAAAGCATGTTTAAGGTCTCGATGACCTCATTAAGGGACTATACTATTATGTTTGAATAAGATTGAATGATAATTGACTTGGTGTCGCGAAATGGATATGAAATTTTTGATTGTTCGGTAATGCCTCTTAACCCTATTTTGGTGACAATTTCGGGTTAGGGGTGTTACAAAATTGCTGAAGCCCTCAATTGAGAATTGTTTTGTAAGAAAAGACCTAGTGCAGATGAAGAGTTAGTTCGTAAATTTTATGCAAATTTGACCTCAAGCAAATTAACGGAAGTCTCTTTCTGAGGAATCAAGGTACCAATAAGCTCAAACACTATCAATGAATTCTTTGAATTACATGATTTTGAAGACGACGAATATTCTTCTTTAATAAGAAATATTGAGGCTAAAAAATTGGAAGAAATTCTAGAGGAACTTACAATTCCGGTTCTAAGTGGAATGTGTCAAAATGGAACTCACACTGGTCGTAAATAATATTTGACACCATTAGTAAAGGTATGGTTCTATTTCATTCAATTCATCCTTATGCCTATTTCACATGGGACCACAATTTCATTACAGCGAATGGTCTTGTTATACTCAATTTTACGACAAAGACCATTGAAGTGGGAAAAATCATTCTGAGAGAAATTCAAAATTGTGCCGCTAGACATTCTGGCCTAGCATACTTTCCATTTACGATAAAAATTTTGTGCTTGAAAGCAAAAATTCCTTCAAATGTAAAGAAGACAGGTTATAACCAGCGCATAATCACATATTGGGACCTCTACCGAATAGCTGGAGATTTTGTTCTACAAAAACGAGTTGAATTGAGCGAGGATCCCGAAGAAGAAGAAGAAGATCCTCCAAAGATCAAACCAAAGCAGTCAGCTAAAATCCTTGATAAGGCAGAAACAATTGAACTAATAACTGAACCTGACATGGCAACCTTAACATCTAAAACTCAATCACCTCACCTAGATCTTCGTGATCATTGATAAACCATAAAAGTAACATATTTTAATCCTACATTTAGAATACTTTTGGATGATTTATTCCTTGATATATGTAAAAAGGTGCTCTTAATCCTTTCTTTTCGTGTTTTATACTCAGGAAAGCACCTAGGGATGAAAAAAATGAGAAACGGGCCTAAAACGAACCAAATGGGCCATATCACGAAATCAACATGGCCTGGACTTAAGCCCACATGGCCATGCCTTTTAAGAGAAGTTCGAACACGGTCTAACCACGATTTACACGGCCGTCCCTCCATCAACAGACTCAAAACACAGCCTAAAGTCAATTTACACGGGCATATGCCATGGGCATGTCCCTGTCGCGACCAAGAGGAATTTCACTCGGATTTGGATACTTGAAGGCAAAGAAACACATTTCAAAGCCTATTCAAACACCTGAGTAGGAATTCTACTTGAATTAGGATACTTAGGGGCCAAGTAAGACATCTCAAAGTCTATATAAACACCCAAGGGGGCAACTTAAGCGGGGAGTTCGGCAGAAGCCTTTTGCCAGGGCTTTTGGTGGTCAGTTAGGCAGTCAGCTAGGCCATGAAGCTGAGCCAGAAGGCCAGATTCGTGGGAATCACTCAAAGATAGCCAGTTGATCCATCTCAAGAAGCCAGAATTCTACTCAATACGGGGATCTCTCCTTCAATTCCTTCAGGGGGTTTTAGGGATTTCTTATGTTTTGTTTTATCTTTTCTCTTGTGATGCTTTATTTTGTTATTATGAATTAAACCCTTCAGATACCTGAAGGGGATGAAACCTAGATGAATCATGTTATTTTTTTCTGAACTATATGATAAATACTTAGTTTGTTCTTAATTATGTGTGCTTAATTCTTGTGTTAATATTTCTGTGATATTAATTCAAGTTGAATGTGCTTAGGTGGTGGAGCAAAAGTCTCAGCTTAAGAGTAGATCTAGCATAATTAAATGGAGTTGATCGCACGCCTAGAGATTGGGTGACGAGATTTTGTCAGATTAGGGTGAAGCCTAATATGGGAGTCCATAGACCGAGTTAATGCGATTCTAGGTGTTTTAATTAGAAAGAGATTTCAATTAATCAACCTAGGGTTAGACGTTATTCACCTTGAGAGAGGGTTTAATATAAATTAGGGAGTCTTACGGATCAAGCTAAGTGAATAAATCATCTGGTTCAGTGTTAGATAACAGGTGAAGTCTAGGTGGATTCCTTCGAGGGTATCATCATAATCAACTCGAGTTTTTCTAAAAGATATTTCTTCAATTTGTTCTTTTTGACTTTGCGTCTTAGTTTAGTAATTAGTTAGTTTTTAGTTTAACTAATCAATCACTTCATATTTAGGCTACATAATAGAAAGAAAGTGAGTATTAGTAATTTTAATTCCCTTGGGTTTGACAATCCGGTCGTGCCTAAACTATACCACTGTTCGATAGGTGCACTTGCCTTAAGTCATTGTTAGAATTAGTTTTCAGGTTCGATCATTCTCTTTATAAATTTTAAAACTCGATAATTCTGACGATCAAGTTTTTGGTTCCATTGCCGAGGAATTAAAATATTAAGAAAACTCTATTTTTATTACTTTAGCCATTTTTAATTATTTTTTATTTTTTTACAATTTAATCTTTATTTTTTTTTTAGTTTGCTAATTTTTTTATTCGGTTTTGGCAGATAATTTTAGTCTATAGAAAAGATGGCACTGAATAATTATCAATGGCAAGTAATAAGGATAATTCCTACTAAAGCAGCCAATATCTTCAACCTCGACGTGGTCACCAGGTTATCTAATCAGTTAGAGATGATGAATAAAAAGATTGACGGTTCGTATAGTCTCTCGTAGGTACACCTAGAAATACAATTTGATTCGAATTTAAGAGGCGTGACGAATCTTGAGTACCCACCCTACGGATTTGGCATGGAAAACGAGCAAGCTCACTATATGGGTAAATATTCTAGACCACAAAATAATTTTTATAATGACACTTATAATGCAGGTTGGAGGTACCATACCAATTTCTCGTGGGATGATCAAAATAACCAAAGACCGGAACTCCCTCCAGATTTTCAACAACCACCTCACCAATAGGAAGAGGAGTCGAACATTGAAGAGATGTTGACAAAATTCATGGTAGCCACAAATACCTATCTCCAAGACACCGAGACCACCCTTAAGAATCTACAAACATCGATTGAAGGGATCAAGAACCAAGTTGGTGAACTTACTAAGTTAGTTGGGAAATTACTAAGTCAATTGGACAACTTGCTAAGCTAATCTCAGAACGACCACTAGGAAGCTTGCCAAGCAATACTGAAACTAACCCGAGAGAGCAAAATCAAGCCATTTACGATAGTGAAGGGTTAGACGTATGAAACCCAAGGGAAGAACCTGTGGTAAGTGAAGGTAAGGTTGAGGTGTGCCATGATATACCAAAACCGGCAACTACGGAGTACCAACCTCGTATACTATATGCCGAAGCAATGAAGAAGGACAACATAGAGGAACAATTTGGTAAGTTTCTTAAACTTTTAAAAAAATTACATATTAACTTACTATTTCTCAAAGCTCTTTTGTAGATACCCGATTATAGAAAATTTTTAAAAGAGCTGTTGACAAACAAACGGAATCTAGATGAGGCATCGAATGTGGAGCTAAGCGCAATGTGCTCAGGAATTCTACAAAATAAACTGCCACAGAAATTAAAAGATCCAGGAAGTTTTACAATTCCATGTTTAATTGGTAGTTTATCTATTGATAATGCTTTAGCTGATTTAGGGGCAAGCATTAATGTTATGCCTTATAAAATGTTAAAACAACTAGGTCTAGGGAAACCCAGACAAACTAGGATGAGCATTCAATTAACTGATAAAACTATCAGAATTCCTAGGGGTATAATAGAAAATGTTCTAATCAAAATTGATAAATTCGTATTCCCAGTAGACTTTGTCGTTTTAGACATGGATGAGGACAATTCGATTCCTTTAATTTTAGGAAGACACTTTCTAGCAACTAGCAGGACTAAAATTGATGTTGGTACAAGAGAACTCATTTTTCGTATAGGTGACGAATCAATCATTCTACAAGCTCTTGACTCGGCCAGAACATCGACTGATGAAGGTGAGAAAGTAAATTCAGTTGATAAAAAATTTATTCAACCTTCACCACAAGAAACACCACGAAGCCACAAACCTAAGCCGAATCATAGACCTCGTGCCAATAAAGAATAATTACATGAGGAATGAAGCCTTAAAGTCGACAAACTAGAAGAGTGGAAGACACACTTTAAAGTGCAACTAGGAATACACGAAGTGAAACCGAAGGAACCCCCAAACAAGCTGATAGGAACAACAAATCACTTCAAAATAGGGGATCAAGTATTGTTGAATAAGGAAGACCCTCGAATCACCAATTCAGACTTTAAGACAAATTAAGAAATCACTTTTGAGGTACTTAATGTCTTCCTATACGGCACAGTCGAGGTAAGCAATCCTAAATTCAACATATTTAAGGTAAACACTACTCGACTTAAACTTTATATCAAAAATTGAGTTGATCGCATGAGAAAGGATTTTCATGTCCTCAAACCACCATGACCATACAAATAACAGGGAAGTCTAGCTCAAGACTTTAAACGAGCGCTTCTCGGGAGGCAACCCAAGCACTAAGCCTATTTTTATTTTTATTTTTATTTTTATTTTTATTTTTTTCCCTTTTTAGCATTCAAATAAACCAAAAGTGCAGATTTCCAAACCACACGGCCTTGCACACGGCCATGGCTATGGCCGTGTGGGCACCAAGAGTAGGTAAAAGGGCGTGGCCGTAGACTTGTGGCAATAGGACAAAATTTTCCCCAAAACATGGGCCGCATCTCTATTTAAACCTCCTTCTTACTTTTTCTTTTCCAAATATCTTTCTTCTTTCATTTTCCATTATTTACTTTTACTTTTACTTTTATTTTTATTTTCTTTATTATTTTCTTCTTATTCTTCATGCCATTTAGATTTACCTTAGGATACAATAAAACCAGACCAGCTACTTCGAGGATTCAATCACAAATGGTTCGGGGCGCTTCCCCACGTTCACCTCCAACCCTATTCAGATTCTTTTCATTAACTTCATCCAAAATTCAGGAAGTTTCACTTCTCCCTATCTTTTGATTTTCTACTATGTTGATATTTATCTATCTTTGTACATTGAGGGCAATGTACATCTTAAGTATGGGGGAGTAAAAGTACCTAACTTTTTGCATTATTCTCAAATCCCTGAATTTTATCTAGTTCTTAAGTATTTTTCTCATATTACTAATTAGGATGAAATTTCTGATGGTTTATGATTTTTATTAATATGTTTTGGGTTAAGTCATTGATAATTGTGCATTGATGATTAAATTTGAAGAATACTAGAGAATCAAGCATGATAAGTCTATTTTTAAAGAATAAAAAATTTTCTAGGTTGTCGAACTGAATTTGAATATTACCTTGAAGTTTGAAATTTATATGGATTGATGTCAAATACCCATAATTTTTGTGATATTTTGAGCCTTATAGAGCATATATTCTTTTCATGCTCACTTTATTGATTATGAGTGTGTCAACACGAATTGATATTCTAGAACTTCCCTCGATTATACATGTCAAGGCCACATTTTTGATTTGATATACTGAGATGATAAAGGCACCTAGGTTTTAACCCATTCACTCCACTAAAAAGCATACCTTCACAATTAACCCCTAGTGAACCTCTATGATCCTAACAACAATTTTTATTAATTCACCCACTAATATTAACCCAAAACCCCGCTCGTATTTGTTATCACCATTCCTTTGACTACCCTTCTATTGAGAATTGATTTGATCAGTTGCCTAATTACTTTATTTCAGTTGATAAAGTTCTTTCTTATATTATGTATTTATTGATTTATTCTTATAAAAATAAAAAATAAAAAAATTGAAGTATATTTATTATTAGTTCTATAATTAATTGAGCTTATATGTTTAATTTCAATATCTTGAAGAAGAAGCTCGTATTATTAGTATTTTCATGTGATGTAATTATTCAGATTGTTAATTCAATTCTTTTTCTATAGTTACATAATTTTTCAGGTCAATCTCGATTCTAACCTTCCAATTCAGCCTTTTATACACCTTTAACCAAACCCGTTACAACCCTTTTAAAGACCTTTTGATTTGTGTATCATCTCATATTATAGTGGTGGAGATTTGATTTTCAGGCAAGCCTATGGGATTAACTTTTCAGGTTCGACTTATGAGTGCTCTTTTCCTGAACCTTAAACACTTCAAGTGATTTGTGTGAATCTTTTATGAGGATGTCAATCATTGTCAGTTTTGAATTAAAGGTAATCATTTAGATAAGGGGAGACACCTATGTTTTCACAATACAAATATATGACTTAGAAGTGTTTGAATCTTTAGGGGTCTTTGAGTTAATTTATCCATGTATGAATTATCTATGAATTATAATTAGGCATTGTTGTTGAAAATTATGAATTGTGGAAAGTTTGTTTTAATTGTAAGTTGAGAATTTTGCTTGAGGACAAGCAAAAGCTTAAGTGTGGGTGTATTTGATAAACCGTAAAAGTAACATATTTTAATCCCACATTTAGCATACTTTGGGATGATTTATTCCTTAATTTCTGTAAAAAGGTGCTCTTAATCCTTTCTTTTCATGTTTTATACTCAGGAAAGCACCTAGGGATAAAAAGAACGAGAAATGGACCTAAAACAGACCAAATGGGCTATATCACGAAATCGGCACGGCTTGGACTTAAGCCCACACAGTCGTGCCTGCTAACAAAAGTCCAAGCACGGTCTAACCATAATTTACACGGCCGTGCCTCCATCAACAGACCCGAAACACGGCCTGAAGTCGATTCACACGGGCGTGTGCTATGGGCGTGTCCCTGCTGCGGCCAAGAGAAATTTCACTCGAATTTGGATACTTGAAGGCAAAGAAACACATTCCAAAGCCTATTCAAACACCCGAGTATGAATTCTACTTGAATTAGGATACTTAGGGGCCAACTAAGGCATCTCAAAGTCTATATAAACACCCAAGGGGGCAACTTAAGCGGGGAGTCTGGCAAAAGCCTTCTGCCAGGGCTTTTGGCGGTCAGTTAGGTAGTTAGCTAGGCCAAGAAGCCGAGCCAGCAGGCCATATTCGTGGAAATCACTCGAAAATAGCCAATTGATCCATCTCAAGAAGCCAGAAATCTACTCAAGACGGGGATCTTTCCTTCAATTCCTTCAGGGGGTTTTAGGGATTTCTTATGTTTTGTTTTATCTTTTCTCTTCATATGCTTTATTTTATTGTTATGAATTAAACCCTTCAGATACCTGAAGGGGATGAAACCTAGATGAATCTTGTTATTTTTTTCTGAACTATATGATATATACTTAGTTTGTTCTTAATTATGTGTGCTTAATTCTTGTGTTAATATTTCTGTGATATTGATTGAAGTTTAATGTGCTTAGGTGGTGGAGCAAAAGTCCCTGATTAAGAGTAGATCTAGCATAATTAAGCGGATTTGATCACACGCCTAGAGATAGGTGACGAGATTTTGCTGGATTAGGGTGAAACCTAATATGGGAGTCCATAGATCGAGTTAATGCGATTCTAGGGGTTTTAATTAGAAAGAGATTTAAATTAATCAACCAAGGGTTAAACATTATCCGTCTCGAGAGAGGGTTTAATATAAATTAGAGAGTCTTACAGATCAAGCTAAGTGAATAAATCTTCTGGTTCTGTGTTAGATAACAAGTGAAGTCTAGGTGGATTCCTTCTAGGGTATCGTCATAATCAACTGTGTTTTTCTAAAAGATATTCTTCAATTTGTTCTTTTTGTCTTTGTGTCTTAGTTTATTAATTAGTTAGTTTTTAGTTTAATCAATCAATCACTTCATATTTAGGCTAAATAATAGAAAGAAAGTGAGTATTAGTACTTTTAATTCCCTTGGGTTCGACAATTTGGTCTTGCCTAAACTATACCACTGTTCGATAGGTGCACTTGCCTTAAGTCGTTGTTAGAGTTAGTTTTCAGGTTTGATCATTCTCTTTATAAATTTTAAAACTCGACAATTCTGACGATCAATGATCTGTCAAAGCTGATGGACCTAATGCAACATATGCAGTGGCAACAATAAGCTTACTAGAGGTATTCAAATATATTGGATGACTTAATGAGAAGCGCTTTTAAAAAATATTCAATGACTCATTTATTTTTGTGCCTGTGTTTTCAGATTTTATATTTGAACCATGGAGTCCAATATCGAAGAGGGAACAAAGTGATTCATTCAAAAACAAAAACAATGGTGCAAAAGATGAGTCAGATTCTTAAGGATCTGCAAATAAATAAAAAGAGGGGATCTTTACTTCATATTATTTTCTTTCCTAGGAGATTTAGTGTTTTGAGGATTAGGTTTTATTATGATTTTTTATTTCTCTTATAATAAATAGGAGGTGGAAATAATAAATAGAAATGAACAAGTTGCAAAATAAGAAGCGTGACAATAGATATGTACATGTCTAGGATTGAATCTAGAGAGAGCTTGGTAACTTACGTCCTCTTTTCTAGAATCTTACCTAGTGTATTGTATCTACTCACTTCCAACAATTAGAACATTGTTCATCTTCAGTAGGGGGACCAAAAAATTGAAATTATTTCCTCTCAAAATATTTTTTTCTTTTAATTATGGTTAGGTTATATTTTGTTCAATAATTCAAAATTTTGTTAAGCATGCTAAACTTCAGTACGAATAATGTTCTATTATTTCAATAACTATTATATTACCTAAATTATGGCATAAATGTCCTCTTAATAAAGTATTTAGATCATACCCTAAAATTTTTGTTTGGACCGTTTGAGCCTTTCAAGCCAACCTTAATGATTTTTTTTCCTTTGTAAGTCAACTTTGAGACTATATGGCCTAATTTTACTTGAACTTTTGCAATATTTAGTCATCACTTCTCTCTTAATTTTCTTTAAATTTTCTCAAACACTAGACTCAGTACTATTTAGAATATTCTTTCAAAATAAGTTTTGGAAAATTAAAAAGAAGTATCAAATGCTCAAAAAAATTATAGTACATAAAGTAGAATGCTTGTGTAAAAAAGAGAGAGCACATGTACTCGAAAGAAATAGATATAGAAAAGAGCATGTAAAAGAAAAATGAGTTGGTGTATTGAAGGTAATTATTACGAAGGTCCGATGCAAACCGAGTCTAGGGTATTTAGCCTAAATTTATCTATCTTTTACCTACCCCTAGCCTAGCCACGTTATAACCTATTTTAAAGACCTATTGATTCAAGTTTCTATGCTACCTACATTAGTGGAGAGAAATTACTATATTCAACATACGAAGGCATAAATTAAACTTAACGATTGCATCTTAATCTTAAATAAAGGAATAAAATCAAATTGGTAGGGATTTAACATGTTTTTATTGCATCATAATAATAATTGAGATTAATTTGAACGATATGTATACTTAAGTAGCATAAATCTCAAAATATTTGTTCTTGAGCATAAGCATACTAAATTCATATATTTGGGAAGAATGTTTTCTGGAGGAATTTTTTAAAGGTGTATCCAAGAAATTCATTACAATTTGTGTATTACTCGGGACAAACAATGAATTAAGTTTGGGGGTGTAGAAACACAAAAATATATAGACTTTTTTAATAATAAATTTTCTTATTAGATCAGTCTAATTAATGTAGTTTTGTAGTAAATTTTGTCAAAATTCACACTTTAATTATAAAATAATTATTAACATATTGAACTTTAATTATTTTTATAATAAAATTTTACAAATTTGGTTTATTTTCGACAGTTTTGGAAAAAATGTGAAAATTGGCTCGACAGACACCTCGAAAGGCTTGAACCGTTGGGGAATTTTGCATCGAGTGAACCAAGGGCAAGATTAAATATTTTTCCCATCCAAGTTCAGTCCAAATGATCATTTTGTATAGTTTATATTTAATTTTTATCCAAGTTAAAGTGGGTTAAAATTTAATATAAAGCTTGAAGGAGAAAGTGGCCCAATGTACTAAGCATTGAAGACTGATTCAATAAGAAAATTTGTAGCCCAAAACCGACCCAATAAACTGAGCCAATCAACTTATTTATCTGATCAAATTACTTGCAAAATACCTCTCAAGTTTCCTTAAAATCTTATCCAAACCCCTCCACTTTCTATGCATTTGTAGATTTGTCCCAAGGTAAATTTATCAAAGTTTGAAACATTCAAACTTTGCTCCATGTGTGGCTAGCCAAGGGAACTTTGTGGCTGCTAATTATTTTCTATTTTTAGCTGCCACTCCCACCTATAAATACCACATTCACCTATTCATTCAACACACATTCATTCCCACACATCTCTCTCTTTCACTCACTTTTCTTTGTTTTTCCCTTTTCTTGTCCTCTTCCTTTTCCAATATCCCTCTTCGAAATATGCCTTTCTTCCACTTTAGGTGTAACATCCTAAAATTTAGAATTTTATGTGTTGCATTATTTCTGACGTTAAGCTAGTTAAAAATATTAATTGTGTATGTTTAGGGATTCTATGAAGGCTCGAGGTTGAATTGGGCCCTAGTAAAAATTTACTATTTCAGCCTATTAAGGAGAAATAGTAAGTGGCATCAATTCTTATGGAAATAAATGAGTAATTGGCTAGCATAAATGAGCATATGGTAAAGAGGATGTGGTGTCACATGAAGGGCTTTAGGGGAAGAGGTTCGAATCCCCCTTGGTGCAAAATTTTGACTATTTTTTTGGTGTTCCTTCCCTAAGTGTCGGCCATGGTGGTATTGAAGGCAAGGAAGACATTTTAATTATGGTATGGTGGCTAAGGAAACATGGTAAGGAGGAGGATAAGGGATAATGAAGGAAAGAATCAAAAGAAAAGGCAAGAGGAGGGAGCATGTTGGCCTTTTCATGGGTGAATGTTTTGGAAAGTTTTGTTGGTCAATTCTTGACCAACTTGTTATGGTATACACAATTTGGGAAGGGATTTTTGGGGTAGCTGAATTTTCTTTTGTCTTTTGGCAAATTTTGTTCTTGTGAGGTTTACTCTCTCTTAGCATATTAATGTTTCTCTTCTCAACTCTCTTTCTTTGTTTTGGCCAAATACCCAATTGCATTTTTGTTCATTTTGTTCCCTTGTTGTGCTGAAATTCTCAATCCATTTACACTCATCCTTCTCTTGTTGCCGAAACACCCACTTCATATTGATCATCTTGACCATTTTAATCATTTTCATTTTTGTGTCAACTGAAACTCCCTAACACTTCTTCCTATCTTATTTTTCTCTTTGCTCTTCACTAGCCGAACCTATAAACACCAAATCTCTTCTTCTTCAACTCTTTTTCTTTTATGTTAGGCACTCTTTTATGACCGAATTGGTAAGGTACTCTATTCCCCTCTTTTCATTTTTTTTTTAATTTTCTTTTTTTTTTTCAACTTAGCTGATTATGTGTTTCCATTACTAATTGGCATTTCACTTTGTTCTTTAGAAAAATATATCTCTTCTACTCTCTTATATTACGATCTTCTTCTAGTCTAGAGTTATTGTGGGAAGGCGAATATATATTACCTTTGATTCATCCGTTGCTATAAGCACATTCAGTGGGAATCAATTTTATAAATATTAAGGTAAGGGTTTTGTCATGATTTATTTTTTTAATCTTTTTCATTGACTGGTTAGTGTGCTAAATGGAATAGAGATTATGACTAAATGTTTACTTTTAGGGACTAAATCACTTGATCTATCCACATAATGATTCTATGGAAATAGATGTAAGCCAAGCCCTTTTTCCTTAGACAATCGATATATATAATATCGTAATATCGTTTTGACTATGATTTTATCTGATGGAGGCTAGGGGGTACCAACTTGAAAGGGAAAGCGAGTGGAGAACACAAAAGGAGCGGATCTGCGATCCCTACCCCTAAATTCAAATGAAAGGGTAGTATCGGTGGTTTGGGATTTTCCACCGGGTTGTGGACCATCATCCAGGAGAATCAAAAAATCGTGGTCGTTCACGATTTCGAGAGTAAGTAGTAAAGATTTCTTGGTGTAGTTTTGAATTAATTAAAATCTTGTCTGTTAGATTAATCGAGTGTTTTGTTGTCATAGGTGCCGACGATCAAGACGATTTAATCCTTACCGTAATCAAGTGTGTAATCTCACATCGTAAATCCGTAACATAAAATTATGTTTCGGTAACATGTCGAATTGTAGATTGTTAGTATTATATGGCTAAAATCGTAAAATTGGCATAAAACAAGGAATATGCTTAAAGTATACTATTTTGAAAGATTTGACAAAGTCGACATTAAGATTGTTAAAATTACGAAAATGGACCGTACGGGCTAAATTATGAAAATGCCCCTACGGGCTAAATTACGAAAATACCCTAATAGGCCATTTTGTTAGAATGCCCTAATGGGCGATTATTATTGCTTAAATGGGCCGAATCCCTGTAATAAATTCTTGATAAAGGGTTGCTATTTATATGCGAACATCCTATTATGTATGTTGCATTATCATATATTGCATTGGTTGGGAAAGTATTGAAGAGAAGTGTAGTCTGGTGGCATTGCCACAATAAACTGTTTATTATAATGTTTATACATGATATTGGTGGTTTGAGCACAATAAAATATTATAAATGGCAATTTGCCTGCGTTTTGGTGTGATGGCAGGGTGGGTTGACTTGATCCCCACAGGTGTGATGGTTGGTACGGGGGTGTGTTGGATGGATGGGTTGGGTTGCATACATTGCTTATATATATATATATATATATTCTATTATGTAAATGGGATTAGGCCCAAGATATTGAAATTTAGGTTCAGGCCCAGTGGACAACGGTAAGAAGATTATACACTGAGTTCTAGTAACTCACCCCGTTTCCTTAACCCTTGCAAGTAATGCTCAGTGTTGTGGACTTGGGCCATGGATGAATCGGTGGGGCCATACATCAGACATGGTGTTTTATTTTGAACTTTAAATTTCTATTACCGTTCTCTTTACTATTTTGGGTTTTTATGTTGTAATAAGGCCTCTGGATTATTTTATTTTGCTATGTTTTTGATGTAATTTTATTTTGCTTGAATTATTTTAAATGGGAACTTTTCTAAAATTTAAATTAAAGATTTCCTAAAATAGATTAACAGAGGGATTTCATAATTAGCTCTAACAAATATTTTAACTCAGAAATTTTCTCTCGAATTATCAATAATATTTTCAAAAGTCATAGTTTATAAGATCTCAAGTTTAAATTATCGATTTATCAAAATCAACCTTCGAGGTTTGTAATTCTTTATCAAATATTTTAAATCAAACTTGTTTTCTTGATTTTAACAAATAACCCTTTTTAGTATGAACAAAAAAAATGACTTAACATGTTTTTCTCATTTGACATGTCAGATCCGGTCATAACGCATGGGCTGGATTTGGGGTGTTACATTTTATAGTATCAAAGCCCAGTTTCAAAACTCGGCTGTGGTTTGGATTCAAAAACATTTTCCAAAGCTGTTTGAATTTTAAATGCATGTTTTAAAGGAAGTATGACACCACGGGAATCTGGCACCAATTCAAGTAAGTATATATTTTATGATTATGATTATTGTGGTATGACTATAGAAACACTCTAGAACTTTTAGTTTTAAGAGTCAAAACTATAGCGATTGAGACTATAGGATGCGTTTTGTGAAAATGACTTTACTTCCTATACTTCATTAAATATTGTTTAATAAACACTGAAATAGCATACTGATTCATAAGACTCTTAATCAGATTAAATCGAATTAGTAAATATGAGCACTAGAGGTCGTGGACGCGGTAGACATGGCTGTGGTAGAGGCCAAGGCGCTAGAGTTGTATCTGAGGCGTTGGGACATATGCCTGAAATGGACGCACCTGCGTCACCTGTGACTGAAGCTGGGTCACATGATCATATAAGAAAGGGCGAAGCTCTGTCCCAAGCAATGTTACGAGGTTTAGAAAGGGTTTCTGGGGCAAGAACTGGGTTAGCAGCTCGTGGGTCAATATCAGAGCGACTTAGATCGAGTGGAGCTAAGGCTTTTATGGGTATCTCGGGTGTAGCCCCAAACGTGGCAGAGTACTGGCTTGAGGCTATGGAGCGGATCATGGACGATCTGGATTGCACCGCCGAGCAGAAATTGAAAAGAGTGGTGTCCTTGCTGAGAGACGAGGCATATCAATGGTGGCTCACTGTTCTCAGGCCGATCATATTATCTGGGATTTCTTTAAGACAACATTCTAGGGAAAGTATGTAGGGCTAGCTATGTGGATGCCTGAAGGAAGGAATTCCTAAATCTGTTCCAAGGAGGGAAGATTGTGGTAGCTTACGACGCAAAATTTCTACGTCTGAGTCGGTATGCCGGAGAATAGTGCCAACTAACTACGAACGCTATGTGCATTTTGAGAACGGGTTGCGTGATGAGTTACGGGTACTGATAGCCCCACAAAAGGAGAGAAATTTCACCACATTGGTGGAGAAAGCCAAGATAGCTGAAGAGGCTAAACACTTGGAGCGGCAAAATCGAGACAAGGATAGGGGCAGGAGCAAGAGAGACTCTAGGTACTTAGGTCCTACTAGAGATTTTCAAAGAGGCCCATGAATGAGGAGTCAGCTTGAACGAGAGTACCAGCTGCTACTAATCAGTTACAGCCATGTGGTTCCAAAGATCATCGATTTAGAGATTGCCCTCGATAGCTTACTCAAATTCAGGAGTTGTTGGATCGAGTATTCATTTGTCTGAGTATGTCACCGTGGGGATCATCGGTCTTGTTCGTTAAGAAGAAGGATGGGTCGATGCATATGTGCATCTATTATAGGAAGTTGAATAAGTTGACGATCAAGAGTAGGTATCCGTTGCTGAGGATCAATGATCTGTTCGATCAGTTGCGAGGAGCTTCAGTTTTCTCGAAGATAGATTTGAGATTGGGTTATCACCAGCTTAAAGTCAAGGAGGCAAATATTCATAAGACTGCATTTTAAACTTGTTATGGGTATTATGAGTTCTTGATGATGCCATTTGGGTTGACTAATGCACCAGCTACATTTATGGTCATGATGAACCAGGTCTTCCAACCCTATTTAGATTGGTTTGTGGTGGTGTTCATAGATGACATCTTGGTGTACTCAAAGAATGAAGAAGAATATGATTTGCATCTATGGGTAGTATTCTAGATATTAAAGGAGAATCAATTGTTTGCCAAATTCAGTAAGTGTGAATTTGGCTGAGGGAAGTGACCTTTTTGGGGCATGTTGTTTCTGCCGAAGAAATTAGAGTTAATCCCCGGAAGGTCAAGGCTGTGCTGGATTGGAAGCCACCAAAGTTAGTGGCAAAAATTTGGAGTTTTCAAGGCTTAGCTAGGTATTACAGGCATTTTGTTGAGGGGTTTTCGTTGATTGCTGCACCCCTGACTAAGTTGTTGTGTAAGGGAGTACCGTTTGTGTGGTTGGATAAGTAACAATAGAGCTTTGAGAAATTGAAGAAGATTCTGACAGAAACGCCAATATTGATTCAACCTGAGGCTAGAAAAGAGTTTATTGTTTATTGTGATGCGTCACACACAGGCTTGGGATGTGTGTTGATGCAAGGAGGAGTGGCTTATGCATCTTGTCAATTAAGGCCACACAAGGTGAACTATCCTAGCATGACTTGGAGTTAGCTGCAGTGGTGTTTGCTTTGAAAATTTGGAGACACTATCTGTATGGTGAGAAGTCGATTATCTATATGGATTATAAGAGTCTTAAGTACCTACTTACCCAGAAGGAGTTGAACTTAAGACAGAGGAGGTGGATAGAACTATTGAAGGACTATGACTTCTCAATCGAGTATCATCCAGGAAAGGCTAATGTGGTGGCTGAAGCGTTAAGTCGAAAGATAATATCAGATTTGAGAGTGATGTTCGCTTATCTCAATCTTTATGAAGATGGTAGTCTGTTAGCCAAACTTCAGGTGAAGCCTGTTTGGGTAAGCCAGATCAAGGAAAAGCAGTTGATAGATGAAGCGTTGGGTTCTCGACTCCAGCAAGTGGAAGGTGGTAAGATAGGGAATTTTGGATTGAATAGTGATGGAGTATTGTGTTTCTGCAAAGAATATGTATGCCCAAGGATTTGGAGTTTAGGCAAATGATTTTACGTGAGGCGCATAGTAGTCCATACGCTATACACCCCAAGGGAAACAAAATGTACCGAAATCTCCGTGAATAGTATTGGTAGCCAGGGTTGAAATGGGAGGTTACTGATTTCGTGAGCAAGTGCTTAACATGTCAGCAAGTGAAGGCGGAATATCAATTACTGTCGGGATTTCTACAACCGGTGAAAATTCTATTATGGAAATGGGGAAGGATAATGATGGACTTTGTTAGTGGGTTACCCTTACGCCTACTAAGAAAGATTCCATTTGGGTAATAGTGGATCAGTTGACGAAGACTACTCATTTCCTACCTGTTCGTATGGATTACTCATTGCAGAAATTGGCCAAGTTGTATGTAGCAGAGATCGTGAGGTTACATGGGGCACCAGTGTCTATTATATCGGACAGGGACCCTAGGTTTATATCATAGTTTTGGAAGGCTCTACATGAAGCTTTGGGAACAAAGTTAAATTTCACCATGGCATTTCATCCTCAGACAGATGGTCAGTCAGAAAGAGTAATCCAGATTCTTGAAGACATGTTAAAAGGCTGTGTGGTCGATTTTAGGGGCAATTGGGAAGATTTTCTACCTTTGGCGGAATTTGCATACAACAGCAGTTATCAATCCAGCATCCAGATGGCACCCTACGAGATGTTGTATGGTCGTAGGTGTCATACTCCCACTTGTTGGACTGAGCTGGGGGAGCGACGGTTATTGGGTCTTGAATTGATTTCGGAGACATAGGAAAAAGTAAAGGTAATTCGGGCACGATTAAAGGAAGCTTCAGATAGACAAAAATCGTAAGCGGACTTGAAGTGTAAGGATATAGAGTTTCTGGTGGGAGATGAGGTCTTTCTAAAGGTCTCACCTTGGAAGAAGATATTTAGATTAGGAAGGAAGGGCAAGTTGAGCCCTAGATTCATCGGACCATACCATGTATTGAAGCGCGTTTGGCCAGTGGCTTATCAGCTTGAGTTACCTTCGAAGTTAAGTCATATACATAGCGTATTTCATGTCTCTATGTTAAGGTGCTATCATTCGGATCCATCTCATGTTGTACCAGTGGAGGAAGTTGAGTTAAGACCTGACTTGTCCTTTGAAGAGGAGCTAGTACAGATTTTAGATCGAGACGTTAAGGTGCTAAGAAGGAAGTCAGTGCCGTTAGCCAAAGTATTATGGCATAATCATAAATCGGAGGAAGCTACATGGGAGCCTGAGGATGCGATTCGGTAGCAGTATCCTCACTTCTTTTAATCAGGTAAATTTCGAGGATGAAATTTTCTTTAAGGGGGTAGAATTGTAACATCCTAAAATTTAGAATTTTATGTGTTGTATTATTTCTTGCGTTAAGCTACTTAAAAATATTAGTTATGTATGTTTAGGGATTCTATAAAGGCTCGGGGTTGAATTGGGCCCTAGTAAAAATTTGGTGTTTAAACCTATCAAGGAGAAAAAGTAAGTGGCATCAATGTTTATGGAAATAAGTGAGTAATTGGCTATCATAAATGAGCATATGGCAAAGACGATGTGGTGTCACATGAAGGGCTTTAGGGGAAGAGGTTTGAATCCCCCTTGGTGCAAAATTTTGACTATTTTTTTTTTTTTTGTGTTCCTTCCCTAAGTGTCGACCATAGTGGTATTTAAGGCAAGGAAGACATTTTAATTATGGTATGGTGGCTAAGGAAATATGGTAAGGAGGAGGATAAGGGATAATGAAGGAAAGAATCAAAAGAAAAGGCAAGAGGAGGGAACATGTTGGCCTTTTCATAGGTGAATGTTTTGGAAAGTTTTGTTGGTCAATTCTTGACCAACTTGTTATGTATACACAGTTTAGGAAGGGATTTTTGGGGTAGCCGAATTTTCTTTTGTCTTTTGGAAAATTTTGTGCATGTGAGGTTTACTCTCTCTTAGCATATTAGTGCTTCTCTTCTCAACTCTCTTTCTTTGTTTTGGCAAATACTCAATTGCTTTTTTGTTCATTTTGTTCACTTGTTGTGCTGAAATTCTCAATCCATTTACACTCATCCTTCTTTTGTTGCCAAAACACCCATTTCATATTGATCATCTTGACCATTTTGATCATTTTCATTTTTGTGTCAACCGAAACTCCCTAACACTTCTTCCTATTTTATTTTTCTCTTTTCTCTTCACTAGTTGAACCTATCAACACCAAATTGCTTCTTCTTCAACTCTTTTTCTTTTGTGTTGGGCACTCTTTTATGACCGAATTGGTAAGGGACTCTATTCCCCTCTTTTCATTTTTTTCTTTCTTTTTCAACTTTACCGATTATGTGTGTCTGTTACGAATCGATATTTCACTTTGTTCTTTAGCAAAATATATCTCTTCTACTCTCTTATTTATGATCTTCTTCTAGTTTAGAGTTATCGTGGGAAGGCTGAATATATATTACCTTTGATTCATCCATTGTTATAAGCACATTCAATGGGAATCGGTTTTATAACCATCAAGGTAAGGGTTTCGTCATGATTTTTTTTTTTTTAATCTTTTTCGTTGACTGGTTAGTTTGATAAACAGAATAGAGGTTATGACTAAATGTTTACTTTTAGGAGCTAAATTGCTCGATCTATCCACTTGTGGATTCTACGAAAATAGAGGTAAGCCAAGCCCTTTTTCCTTAGACAATCAATATATATATCGTAATATCATTTTATCTACGATTTTATTCGATAGAGGCTAGGAGTACCAACTTGAAAGTGAAAGCGAGTGGAGAACACAAAAGGAGCGGATCTGCGATCCCTACTTCTAAATTCAAACGAAGGCCAGTACCGGTGGTTCGGGATTTTCCACCGGGTTATGGCCTATCCTCCGGGGAGAATCGACAAATCGTGGTCGTTCACGATTTCGAGAGTAAGTATTAAAGATCGCTTGGTGTAGCTTTGGGTTAATAAAAATCTCTCCCATTAGATTAATCGAGTGTTTTGTTGTCATAGGTGCCGACGATCAAGACGGTTTAATCCTTACCGTAATCAGGTGTGTAATCTCACACCGTCAATTCGTAACATAAAATTATGTTTCGATAACATGTCAAATTGTAGATTGTTAGCATTATACGGCTAAAATCATAAAATTGGCATAAAACAAGGAATATGCTTAAAGTATACTATTTAGAAAGATTTAACATTAAGATTGTTAAAATTACAAAAATGCCCCTACGGGCTGAATTACGAAAATGCCCCTACTGGCTGAATTACGAAAATGCCCTAATCGACAATTATGTTAGAATGCCCTAATGGGCTGATTATTATTGCTTAAATGGGCCTAATCCCTGTAATAAATTCTTGATAAAGGGTTTCTATTTATATACGAACATCCTATTATGTATGTTGCATTATCATATATTGCATGGGTTGGGAAAGTGTTGAAGAGAAGTGTAGCCTGGTGGCATTGCCACAATAAACTATTTATTATAATGTCTATACATGATATCGGTGGTTTGAGCACAATAAAATATTATAAATGGCAATTTGCCTGCGTTTTGGTGTGATGGCGGGGTGGGTTGGCTTGATCCCCACAGGTGTGATGGTTGGTATGGGGTGTGTTGGATGGATGGGTTGGGTTGCATACATTGCTTATATATATATTCTGTTATGTAAATGGGCTTAGGCCCAAGATATTGAAATATGGGTTCAGGCCCAGCGGAAAACGGTAAGAAGATTATACACTGAGTTCTTGTAACTCACCCCGTTTCCTTAACCATTGCAGGTAATACTCAGTGACGTGGACTTGGGCCATGGATGACTCAGTGGGGGCCATACTTTAGACATGGTGTTTTATTTTGAACTTTAAATTTCTATTACCGTTCTCTTTACTATTTTGGGTTTTTATGTTGTAATAAGGCTTCTGGATTATTTTATTTTGCTATATGTTTGACGTAATTTTATTTTGCTTGAATTATTTTAAATGGGAACTTTTCTAAAATAGATTAACAAAAGGATTTCATAATTAGCTCTAACAAATATTTTAACTCAAAAATTTTCTCTCAAATTATCAACAATATTTTCAAAAGTCATTGTTTATAAGATCTCTAGTTTAGATTATCGATTTATCAAAATCAACCTTCGAGGTTTGTAACACTTTATCAAATATTTTAAATCAAACTTGTTTTCTTGATTTTAACAAATAACCCTTTTTAGTATGAACAAAAAAAATGACTTAACATATTTTTCTCATGTGACATGTCAGATCCGGTCATAACGCATGGGTCGGGTTTGGGGTGTTACATTAGGTAGCAACATTCAAGTGATTATAGAAGCCTTGATTGAACAAAACAAGTAAAGGAGGAAAGGAGCAAACTAGTTTGGCTTCGGAGAAACATTGGATTTAATTCTAATTTCTTATCCTTTAACTTCCCTTGTTGTTGTTATGAAATGTCTATGAGTATTTGTTATGTTGTTATTCTAAATTTCAATAACATGGCTTAAATTTAATTCGTGTTAGGTTGATTGCATTTCGTCTACTTAAGCTATTAAAATCATGTTTGTGTTGATATAGGTCATGGTAAATTGTTTGATTAAGTAAAATCATGATTATATTATACTTGCATTATAATTGTAAGGTAACTAATGAATTAATTATTAATCATACTGAAATTGTTATTTATTGACACAATACTTAATCAGTGCATGTTTAATCTTCTAAGGTAGCTAAAGGTTAAATTAACGATGGTATTTGTAACATCCCGAAATTGGGCCTAATAGGATTGGGTCCAATGGGCCTTGGGCGTAAGAATGTTTAAAATTTTCGAGAATATGAGAATGGCATTGTTGCAAATTGGACTTATTAGTTAAGTAAATTTGGAAGGTTACAAGGTTTCTATGAAGTTCCGGGTTCAAGTTGGGCCTTAGTGAAATTTTGTCTTTAAGCCTATAAAGGAGAGATAGTAAGAGGCATCAAAGCTTATGGAAATAAGTGAGTAAATTGCTAGCATAAATGACTAAATGGGCCGAATTGATATGTGATTAAATGGGCCGAATGGATATGTGATAAAATGGGTCAATTTAATATATTGCTCTAATGGGCCGATTTTGCAAAGTGTTATTGGCCAATTTGTTTGTCATAAATTTCTGAATTTTTAATTATTGTTATTATATTTGTAAATATCATGATTTGATATGTATGATTCATATACATGAATTGCATGGGATGGGATAATGATGAAGAGAAGTTTTGGTAGCTTTGCTACATAATTTTAGTGGCTCTGCCACATATTTTGGTGACTCTGTCACAATCTGTCTGGTGGCTATGCCACGTAAATTCTGTTATTCTGGTGGTTTATACACAAATAATCTTTTAGAAATGGCTTAATGCCCGCGATTTGTGTGTTGGCGGGGTGGGTTACTAAAGCTCCCCACAGGTGGGTTGGTTGGTACGAGTGGTGTCTAGCTGATGGAATACTAGGCTTGGTTTGGGAATTGCATTTCATATTCATGTTATATTCATTAAATTATTATAATTGTATGTGGGCTTAGGTCCAAATAATTGTTTAATGAGACTTTGGCCCAGTGAACAACGGTAAGGGGATTTCACACCGAGTTCTTGTAACTCACCCCCGCTTTCTTTCTTAATCCCTATAGGTAATGCTCAGTGACAAGGACTTGGGGCCATGGATGACTCGGTGGAGGCCATACTTCATAAATGATGATTGCAACTATTAGTAAACTACTTTCCATATTATTTCGTTACCTTTACTATTTCAGGTTTTAAAGTTGTAATAAGGCCTCTGGTTTATTTTACATTGCTTTATGTTTAACGTATTTATATTTTGCTCAAATTATTTTAAATGATATTTTTTCTAAAATCATAAACAAAGGTTTTCCAAAATAGATCAACAAATGGTTTTCATAACAAACTTTTACAAATGATTTAACTCAGAAATTCTCTTTCAAATTATCGACGACATTTTTCAAAAGTCACGGTTAAAGTTCACTACCTCGATTTTTGACTCATCAAGTAACCTCTCAAAAATACTTGTATTTTATCTACGTTTCCGCAATGTTTTCAAAATGTTTCTGCAACTCTATTTCCAAACGTCATATTTTCGTAAATCATTTATATCAAATATGTTTTGCAACTAAAAAGGTTTTTAAAGATAATTACGTTTTCAAGTAGATAACAATTGTTTAAGTGTTTTGGGTTTTAACAAAGAGGCTGAAATTCTCAAACAAGTTTTTAGCAATCGCAAAGATGGTTTTAAAAAGAAAAAACTTGCATGTGACACGCCAGATTCAGGCCTAACTTCTAGGCTAGATTTGGGGTGTTACATTTTATGGTATTAGAGCCCAGTTTCAAAACTCGGCTATAGTTTGGGTTCAAAAACGTTTTCCCAAGGATGTTTAAAATTTTTAATTATAAATGCATGTGTTGAAGGAAGTATGGCACCATGGGTATCCGGCACCAAGTCAAGTAAGTATGTGTTTTTATTGTAAGATTATTGTGTTAGTACTGTGGTAAGAAAATTCCGAAAAAATAGAATACTTTAGAACTTTTAGTTTTAGGAGTCGAAACTATAGAGATTTAGACTTTCGGATACGTTTTACGAAAACAACTTTACTTCCTATATTCCATAAAACATTATTTAATAAACATTGAATAGTATACTGATTCATAAGACTCTTAATAAGATTAAATCGACTTAGTGAACATGAGCGCTAGAAGATATGGACGTGCTAGAGGCCGAGGTGCTAGGGCTAGATCTTCAGCACCGAGGCATGTTTCTAAAAGGGAGGCATTGGCATCGCCTATGGTAGAGACGGGATCTCATGATCGAGCTGGGGTGGATGAGTTGACTCAATTACTTAAAGAAGTATTGGAGGACGTTAAAGGAATCGGTGAGGCACTTCGAGTTGGTGCGTGGACTGTAAGAAGAAAGGAGATCGCGGTTCTTTAAGGTTGCAATCTTGTTCTGTGAAGCGCGTTAAGGCACATCCAAACTTTCCAGTTTGCGATTATTGCGGAAGGCGTCATCCGGGTGAATGCTGGAAGAAGTCAGGAGCATGTTTGAGATGCGGGTCTAAGGAGCATAAGGCTCGGGATTATTCCATCTTCATTAAGATGGGTATGTTTTGGTTGAATATAGAAAATTTTATGAATGAGTGATAAATATCTATTTGCTTCTGAGGATTAGATATTTGATGATGTGAAGAGTTTCCAAGATTAAGATAGAAAGCGAATTAGTGTTATTAAGATCAGAGTGCACAGCGAAAGTGTAGTATGCTAGGTTAGGATGTGCGACTGTTCCTATAGTTGGAAATTTCAAGGACAAAATTTCTTTAAGGAGGGTAAAGTTGTAACATCCTGAAATTAAGCCTAGTAGGATTGGGCCCAATGGGCCTTGGGTGTAAGAATGTTTAAAATTTTTGAGAATATGAGAATAGCGTTGTTGGAAATTGTACTTATTAGTTAAGTAAATTTGGAAGGTTACAAGGTTTCTATGAAGTTCCGAGTTCAAGTTGGGCCTTAGTGAAATTTTGTGTTTAAGCCTATTAAGGAGAGATAGTAAGAGGCATCAAAGCTTATGGAAATAAGTGAGTAAATTGCTAGCATAAATGAGCAATTAGTAAAGAGGCTATCGCACCATATGAAGTACCTTGAGGGAAGAGGTTCAAATCCCATTGTGTGCAAATTTTGACTATTATTTTTGCATTCCTTCCTTAAGTGTCGGCCAAGAGGTATATATGGCAAGGTGGACTTCTTTATTTTTGGTAAGGTGGCTAAGGAAATAAGGAAAGGTTGAGGTTGGGGAAATGAATCAATAAAGATAAGGGCAAGTAAGGGGAACGTGTGGCCTTTTCCAAGGGAAGTGTTATGGAAGGTATGGTTGGCCAACTTTTGACCATTATGGTCATGTATGTAGACGGTTTTGGGGGAGAGGGAGGTAGCTGAATTTTGCTTGGTCATTTGGTAGAATTTTGGTGTTGTTAGGCAAAAATCACTTTTGCACTATTTTGTATTTTTCTCCAAACTCCTTCTTTTGTTTTGTGCCGAATTTACAAGCCATTAGTGAGCATATTTTCTTCACTTCTTTCTTGGGTGCCAAAACCTTAATCCATCTTTCACCATTCTTCTTGTTGCCAAAATGCTCACATTTCTCTTTGGTTCATATCTCTTTTGGTGTTGACCGAAACACTCCAAACACCTTGATACATCTTCTCCTTTCTTTTAATCATTTCCACTCATTTGTGCTGACACTCACACGTTTGATCAATCGAGTTATAGTGGAAGGCCAAAACTTTGACTCATTCGTAGCCATTGTACAATCGTTAGATATCGGAACTAATATCGTTAAGGTAAGGGATTCCTCATGGTTCTTTTTGGATCTTTTCGTTGATAGCTTATTTTTCTTAACGAGATAGTGATTGTGACTAATCGATTATATTTTAGGGTCTAAATCGCTCGATCTATCCCTCGTAATAAGAGACTCGAATAGTTGATGAAACACCCCAAACCCGGCCAATGAGCCTTAATCGGATCTGGTATGTTCCCGATGTAAACCATTTCAAATTCTTTTGTTACTTAGGAAAAACTTGTGCCATTTGGAAGAAAGATCGTTTTGGGTTGGGCTTGAGTTGAAAACAGGTTTATTTCGTTATTAAAAATCCTTTTGATTTAGGTGAAAAAACCTTTGGGCTTTGTATGAAAATAGATTTACTTAATCTTTAATTGATAAAAATTCGTAAGCTTAACAATAAAAATAGAATAAAATATTCCTACTAAGGCCTTATTACATCAAATAATTCCCAAAATTTAAATTCAAAATACTTAAAATAAAATAAAAGTCCAAGTCGTAAATTTCTTGCTGTGCATGGCCATCCCTAAGCTTCATAGAACCCGGTCCATTCCTGTTCGTCACCTGAAAATAGTCCCACAGAGGGGTGAGTCAAATAGACTCAATGTGTAACCAACACTAAGAATTAACATTTCAAGCATGCATTATCATATCACATACTTGTTCATATAACAGGTAAAAATAATGATGCAACCCAAACCCAAACCTAGTTAGCCATCCGCTACACTCCACCCGTACCATCATGCACACCGTGGGGACTACTAAGTCAACCCTCCATCCGCTACACACCATCGAAGGCAGTCGCTGCAGTCGACGTGCTCATCGCCCATATAAAATTCGTGGCATAGCCACCAGATAATTGTGTCATGAGACACCACATTCGAGATAATGTAACCAAAGTTACCGCATTCGAGATAATGTGACCAAGTCACCACATTCGGATAATGTGACCAAGTCACCACATTCAGATAGTGAGACCGAAGTCATCACATTCACTTCCCCTTTCTCAAATAACCCGAATGCCCTATATTATTCATATCATGCATATCATACTTAAATTCACATTCGTGTCACTTTTCACATGTTAAGTATAACATATTTTGTAATCCTAGTAGGAGTAGGAAAAGCGTGCACGAGCACTTTGTACCATAACATGGTACTTTAGCCACATTCTTACACTTTCATATTAACACATATATCAAGTTTAAGCCATAAATCTATTAAGATTAGTGTGGGGCACACACGGTACCTTAGCCATATTCTTACACTTTCATATTAACACATTTAATTTAAAACATAGCCATGAACATATTAAAACTTTGAGTAGGGTACACACCTGATTCGTTTAACGATTTCACTCGAAATCCCGAAATTCAATCTACTGATTTAGGTTTTTAATGCCTACATTCGGCCAACATGGTAATATTTAGCAAAGGCCTATTCGACCATAAAACCAAATCCTAGTAGGATTTGTGTACTTACCTTAATGCCGATTGAATAAAAAATCAAATCCCAGAAACTTGTATTCTTCCCCTTTGAAATCGGCAAATCACTAGATCCCTTGAATCGGTTAGTTTTCAGCTTAAAACACATAATAATAGATCTACTACAAAAATAGGGTCTTGGCGAATATTCATAGTCATTTACCTTAAGGATCTTAAATCCAAAATTCACCGAATAACTAGGAACACGCGACCTATGGTGTACCTTCGGGAAAAGAACTTCTCCTTCCATGATTCGGCCAAGATTAATAATCGAAATTAGTCCCTAAATTTCGATAAGTCTAAAATATAAAAGAATGGAAGCTAAACTTGGATCTTACCCTTATTTGAAGGAATCGATTGCACCTTCACTTCAACTTTCGGAGATTGGCTATGGCTAAATGATGCTCTCACAACTTTCAGCTTTTGGAGGGATTAGAAAGAAAAGAGAAGGAAGAATAAAACTGTAGGAATTTTGGCAGAGAGAGGAGAATCTACTTAAGAAATTCAGCAAAGGAAGAGTGAATGAATGAATGAATGGCCTTCTCTTCCTTTTATAGCCGAAATTACTAGCTAGAGTCCTTAACTTGGCCACCACTCTTCCTATGTGATAATTATCACTTTATCAAAAGAATTAATCCAACAATTATCTCCTAATTAGCCAAAATTCTAAAGGAAATAAAACTCCTCTTTTAAGAGCCCACATGCCGTCCACCTCTATGCTCTTTGTAGCAAAATAAAACTTCTTTTATTTGCTTCCTAAGTGACTCGATCCCTGGCCCAAATACACTTGCATGTGGCGCCATTTCCAGAGGCCCTAGGTGGCATCTTTAGGCCACTTTTCCAAGCCTGTTTGTGTGTCAATTTTCACATGCTTTTTCTCTTAAGGCCACCTTGCCTTAATTTCCTCTTTTAAACTTTAAAACTCGACATTTCTAGGTCATTTCTAAGTTTCCAAAAATTTTCGTTTGGCTCTTTAAGCTTGATATTTCCTAGGTTTCCAAAATGTTCACTTTCCTCTTTTAACTTAAGTTTCCAAAATGTTTACTTTCCTCTTTTAGCTTAGGTTTCCAAAATGTTTACTTTCCTCCTTTTGAAACTTAACATTTCTAAATCATTTCCAAGTTTCCTTACATTTCCTTACATTTCCTTACATTTCCTTACATTTCCTTTCATTTCCTTACATTTCCTTTCATTTCCTTTCATTTCCTTACATTTCCTTTCATTTCCTTTCATTTCCTTACATTTCCTTATATTTCCTTACATTTCCTTACATTTCTTTACATTTCCTTACATTTCCTTTCATTTCCTTTCACTTCCTTACATTTCTCTACAATTCCTTACATTTCCATATATTTCCTTACATTTCCATACATTTCCATACATTTCCATACATTTCCATACATTTCCATACATTTCCATACATTTCCATGCATTTCCATACATTTCCTTACATTTCCAAGGTTCTAAAAATGCACACCACACATCCATATCACAGTAAACATGCTATTTCATAAAATTAAGCAAAAATGCACACAATGGTATTCAAACCTCTTCCCTCAAAGTACTTCACTTGATGCCATAACCCTTGCACCTTAGGTGGTGTCCCTTTCCACTTTTCCACATCACTTCTTATTTTTAACTTAAAAATAAATAATTGTCCAAAGCTTTCTCTTCCATCCTAGGATTTTAAAAACCCTTAATTCACTTCCAAACACGCCAAAACCTACTACTCATGAATTATGCACAAACGCATAACCCCTAATCTAGGATGTTACAGTTCTACCCTCCTTAAAATAATTTTGTCCTCTAAATTACTTACTAATAGTCGTACAATCCTTCTCACCGTACTTTTGCTTACGCTTTGCACGACTCGATCTTAATAGAACCATCATACTTTCCGGGCACAATCTCTAAGTTCACGTCCCTTAGAACTCATTTCTAACGTCGCGATTTAATCGATTAAGAAGTTTTATGTATTAAAAATTTTGTTTAAGAAGTTTTATGGAAAGAATTTTTATAAGTGGTTCTTTCGTATTCATACATGCACAATCTTTACATTCATACATCCATCAATTAATTATGAACTTTCGTTCATTCGGAGAAATGTTGTAGTTTTCATTGTTGTGGTTTTTCCACTACCCAGGGGTATTTTCGTAATTTACCTTAAAGGGGTATTTTTGTAATTTGTCAAAATAAGGTTCCTTGGTGATTTTGTCAATAAGGGTATTTTGGTAATTTTTGAAATCCCAGGGGTATTTCAGAAATTTTGAAATTATAGGGTATTTTAGTAATAAACCAGGGTAAATTTATAAATCTTAATAAATCAAGGATATTTTGGAATTTTATAAAACTTGAAGGTTGTTTCTGAGAATTTGTTTTCCAAATCAGTGTTGTTGCAGAAATTTTTGAAGATCGGGCGTCATTCTGGTAATTTTGTAACTCGGGGGTATTTCGGTAATTTGTAGGGTAGGGGTAATTTCATAAATTTTCAAATCGGGGTATTTTGGACTTTTGCAAAATAGGGTTTTTAAATACTTTTACAAAGTGAGGAAATTTTATTGAAATCAAGGGTAATATGGAAATTTTAGAACCAAGGGCATTTTTGAAGATTTCTAATTTGAGGGTATTTCGTTGATTTTCCCTTCTAAGGGTATTTTGGTCATTTTGCAAATCAGGGATATTTTCATAAATTTCTTTCCATAATCAAGGTATGTTGATATTCTGTAAATTTAGGGTTCCTTTAAGCAAAGTAGTGAAATTTTGGTAAGAACTGTGGGTATTTGGAAATTTCATAAACAAAGGGCATTTTGTAATTTTACCACTAGAGGTATTTAGATAATTTTGTAAATCAAAATATTTTGAAAAATTTCAAAATAGTTTCATATCAAAGGGGTAGTTTGTTGACTTTTAAAACTAGCGTTTCCATAAAAATACGGCTAGTCCCTTTCGGGTTTAAGTTAGGAGTTTAGCCCGTGAATAAGTCCTCTTGGTTAGGGTGAACAGAGGCTACGCACCAGGTAGGATTCGAGTGGAGAGGAGGTGAGTCACACGGACTGCTTAAATACCAAGCTCCCACCGAAACCAATCCTAGACATGTGCACCATGGTTACCATACCCTAATCCGGCGACTTAACCACAGGTTTGTTTAGTTAGGCATTTAAGTCTTATGTTTTTGTTGGGGTATACTAGTCCTGGGGTTCAAGTACTTAATCTCTATTCTACATTCCATTTCTACCCTTCTACAAATCATAATATAAATCACACAAAAGATCGGAGTACTTACCTGGTGGACTTCGGGTCGGAGACTTAGTAGGCCATGCCAGAAAAACCTAAAAATTTTTTAGAAAATTCCTTTTGGGCTTACTTTGGAAAATGTTTTGGGCCTTAAACCCAAGGTGAGAGTTTAAAATTGGGCTCGATACCAAATTGAAACACCCCAAACCCGCCCATGAGCCTTGGATGGATCTGGTATGTTCCCCGGTGTAAACCGTTTCAAATTCTTTTGTTACTTAGGAAAAACTTGTGCCATTTGGAAGAAAGATCGTTTTGGGTTGGGCTTGAGTTGAAAACAGGTTTATTTCGTTATTAAAAATCTTTTTGATTTAGGTGACAAAATGTTTGGGCTTTGTATGAAAATAGATTTACTTAATCTTTAATTGATAAAAATTCGTAAGCTTAACAATAAAAACAGAATAAAATATTCCTACTAAGGCCTTATTACATCAAATAATTCCCAAAATTTAAATTCAAAATACTTAAAATAAAATAAAAGTCCAAGTCATAAATTTCTTGCTGTGCATGGCCATCCTAAGCTTCTGCCGAACCCGGTCCATTACTGTTCGTCACCTGAAAATAGTCCCACAGCGGGGTGAGTCAAATAGACTCAATGTGTAACCAACACTAAGAATTAATAGAATTAGGCATACCATACAAATCATGTTCATATAATAATAATGATGCAACCCAAACCCAAACCTAGTTAGCCATCCGCTACACTCCACCCGTACCATCCTGCACACCGTGGGGACTACTAAGTCAACCCTCCATCCGCTACACACCATCGAAGGCAGTCGCTGTAGTCGACGTGCTCATCGCCCATATAAAATTCGTGGCATAGCCACCAGATAATTGTGTCATGAGACACCACATTCAGATAATGTAACCGAAGTTACCGCATTCAGATAATGTGACCGAAGTCACCACATTCAGATAGTGAGACCGAAGTCATAACATTCACTTCCCCTTTCTCAAATAATCGGAATGCCCCATATTATTCATATCATGCATATCATACTTAAATTCACATTCGTGTCACTTTTCACATGTTAAGTATAACATATTTCGTAATCCTAGTAGGAGTAGGAAAACGTACCTGAGCACTTTGTACCATAACATGGTACTTTAGCCACATTCTTACACTTTCATATTAACACATATATCAAGTTTAAGCCATAAATCTATTAAGATTAGTGTGGGTACACGGTACCTTAGCCATATTCTTACACTTTCATATTAACACATTTAATTTAAAACATAGCCATGAACATATTAAAAATTAGAGTAGGTACACACACGATTCGCTTCACAATTTCACTCGAAATCCCAAATCCGATCTCTTGCTTTAGGTTTTAATGCCTACATTAAGCCAACATGGTAATATTTAGCAAAGGCCTATTCGCCATAAAACCAAATCCTAGTAGGATTTGTGTACTTACCTTAATGCCGATTGAATAAAAAATCAAACCCGAAAACTTGTATTCTTCCCTTTGAAATCGGCAAATCACTAGATCCCTTGAATCGGTTAGTTTTCACTTAAAACACATAATAATAGATCTAGTACAAAAATAGGGTCTTGGCTGAATATTCATAGTCACTTACCTTAAGGATCTTAAATCCGAAATTCAGCGAATAACTAGGAAACACGCTGCCTATGGTGTACCTTGGAAAAGAACTTCTTCTTCCATGATTCGGCCAAGATTAATAATCGAAATTAGTCCCTAAATTTTGATAAGTCTAAAATATAAAAGAATGGAAACTAAACTTGGATCTTACCCTTATTTGAAGGAATCGATTGCACCTTCACTTCAACCTTCAGAGATTCGGCTATGGCTAAATGATGCTCTCACAACTTTCGGCTTTTGGAGGGATTAGAAAGAAAAGAGAAGGAAGAATAAAACTGTAGGAATTTCGGCAGAGATAGGAGAATCTGCTTAAGAAATTCAGCAAAGGAAGAGTGAATGAATGAATGAATGGCCTTCTCTTCCTTTTATAGCCGAAATTACTAGCTAGAGTCCTTAACTTGGCCACCACTCTTCCTATGTGATATTTATCACTTTATCAAAAGAATTAATCCAACAATTATCTCCTAATTAGCCAAAATTCTAAAGGAAATAAAACTCCTCTTTTAAGAGCCCACATGCTCTCCACCTCTCGCTCTTTGTAGCAAAATAAAACTTCTTTTATTTGCTTCCTAAGTGACTCGATCCCTGGCCCAAATACACTTGCATGTGGCGCCATTTCCAGAGGCCCTAGGTGGCATCTTCAGGCCACTTTTCCAAGCCTATTTGTGTGTCAATTTTCACATGTTTTTTCTCTTAAGGCCACCTTGCCTTAATTTCCTCTTTTAAACTTTAAAACTCGACATTTCTAGGTCATTTCTAAGTTTCCAAAAATTTTTGTTTGGCTTTTTAAGCTTGACATTTCCTAGGTTTCCAAAATGTTCACTTTCCTCTTTGAACTTAAGTTTCCAAAATGTTTACTTTCCTCTTTTAGCTTAGGTTTCCAAAATGTTTACTTTCCTCCTTTTGAAACTTAACATTTCTAAATCATTTCCAAGTTTCCTTACATTTCCTTACATTTCCTTACATTTCCTTTCATTTCCTTTCATTTCCTTACATTTCCTTATATTTCCTTACATTTCCTTACATTTCCTTACATTTCCTTACATTTCCTTTCATTTCCTTTCATTTCTCTACATTTCCTTACATTTCCATACATTTCCATACATTTCCATATATTTCCACACATTTCCATACATTTCCATACATTTCCATACATTTCCATGCATTTCCATACATTTCCTTACATTTCCAAGGTTCTAAAAATGCACACCACACATCCATATCACAGTAAACATGCTATTTCATAAAATTAAGCAAAAATTCACACAATGGGATTTGAACCTCTTCCCTCAAAGTACTTCACTTGATGCCATAACCCTTGCACCTTAGGTGGCGTCCCTTGCCACTTTTCTACATCACTTCTTGTTTTTAACTTAAAAACCAATAATTGTCCAAAGCTTTCTCTTCCACCCTAGGATTTTAAAAACCCTTAATTCACTGCCAAAATCTACTACTCATGAATTATGCACAAACGCATAACCCCTAATCTAGGATGTTACAGTTGATGCCGCGAAGAGTATCGTGTTACGGATTCCGTAATAAGGTGTGTAATCCCATACCTTCCGTATACATATCTAAAACGGTGTGTAATCTCACACTTCTATGAAAGTTTGTAAGAAACATTCTGTGAATCGATCGAAATACCAAAGAAAGCCAAAAATCATCATCCGTAATCACTCAGGCGTGCGTATGATCGTAGTGGTAATTATATTTTGTAATAAAACAGTTTCAATTGAAACAGTGATGTGTTTTTGAAAAATCACAAAAAATAGGATAAAGAGAATTAGAAAGTGAATGTGATATCAAATAAAATCTTACTGTGTCTATTTTGATAAGGAAGAAACGGAGAAGGAAAAGGAATTTCATATTCTGAGATATGTTAATTTTAGTGAGACTGGTTCTGATTAACTTCGTGGTTCCCTGATCTGTTTTGTAAAAATCGTATAAAATTGTACAAAGTGAATTATGGGTTATAATTTATATGCATGGATTTATTAGTGAGTCTATTTTCAATAGAAATAAGTGAGAGAAGTATATGAAAATCGTACAGTGAGATATTTGAAATTAAGGAAAGAGAGGTCAGAATCATTGGACAGTGGAACAAGGGAAATTTAAGGAATAAACTGTACTAAATAGTTAAGCCAAAAATTCTGGAAAAATTTTAGTAATAAGAAATATGAGTCTAGTTTCATGGAAAATTTACGGATTTAGATTTTGAGTTTTCTAACTCAAGTTATAGTCAATTTAGTCAGTATGATGCTGATGGACAGTTTAAATTTTTATGCCCAAATTAATAGTTAAGTCTGGATTGCGAAATTACCAAATTACCCTTAGTGGGTAATATTACCAATTTACGAAAATACCCCTATATGCCGAATTACTGAAATACCCTTAGTGGGTAAAATTATCAAATTATTGAAATGCCCCTAAAGCGCCGAATTACGATATTTCTTAATGGACTGAATTGACATATTGCCTTATGGGCCGATTGGACATATTGATTAATGGGTCAATATGATATTTTGCTATATGGGCCGATCTGATATTTTGTTATATAAGCCAAATTGATATGTGACTAAATGGGCAAATTTGATATGTGACTAAATGGGACGAATTGATATGTGATTAAATGGGCCGAATTGATATGTGATAAAATGGGCCAATTTGATATATTGCTCTAATGGGCTGATTTTGAAAGTGTTATTGGGCCAATTTGTTTGCCATAAAATTCTGAATTTTTAATTATTGTTATTATATTTGTAAATATCATGATTTGATATGTATGATGCATATACATGATTTGCATGGGATGGGATAATGATGAAGAGAAATTTTGGTAGCTTTGCTACATAATTTTGGTGGCTCTGCCACATATTTTAGTGACTCTGTCACAATCTGTCTGGTGGCTATGCCATGTAAATTCTGTTATTCTGGTGGCTTGTCCACAAATAATCTTTTATAAATGGCTTAATGGCTGCGATTGGTGTGTTGGTGGGGTGGGTGACTAAAGCTCCCCATAGGTGTGTTGGTAGGTGTGTTGGTTAGTACGGGTGGTGTGTAGCGGATGGAATACTAGGCTTGGTTTTGGAATTGCATTTCATATTCATGTTATATTCATTACATTATTATTATTGTATGTGGGCTTAGGTCCAAATAATTGTTTAATGATATTTTAGCCCAGTGGACAACGGTAAAGGAATTTCACACTGAGTTCTTGTAACTCACCCCCTTTCTTTCTTAATCCCTGTAGGTAATGCTTAGTGACGAGGACTTGGGGCCATGGATGACTCGGTGGAGGCCATACTTCATAAATGATGATTGCAACTATTAGTAAACTACTTTCCATATTATTTCGTTACCTTTACTATTTCGGGTTTTAAAGTTGTAATAAGGCCTTTGGTTTATTTTACATTGCTTTATGTTTGACGTATTTATATTTTGCTCAAATTACTTTAAATGAGATTTTTTCTAAAATCATAAACAAAGGTTTTACAAAATAGATTAACAAATGATTTTCATAACAAACTTTTACAAATAATTTAACTAAGATATTCTCTTTCAAATTATCGACGACATTTTTCAAAAGTCACGGTTAAAGTTCACTACCTCGATTTTCGACTCATCATAACCTCTCAAAAATACTTGTATTTTATCTACGTTTTCGCAATATTTTCAAAATGTTTCTGCAACTCTATTTCCAAATGTCATATTTTCGTAAATCGTTTATTTCAAATATGTTTTCGCAACCAAAAAGGTTTTTAAAGATAATTACATTTTCAAGTAGATAACCTTTGTTTAAGTGTTTTGGGTTTTAACAAAGAGGCTGAAATTCTCAAACAAGTTTTTAACAATCGCAAAGATGGTTTTAAAAAGAAAAAAACTTGCATGTGACACACAGATTCGGGCCTAACTTCTAGGCCGAGTTTGGGGTGTTATAGTATTAAACGGTACATTAGCCTTGCATAACTTGCAAGATTATTGTGATTAAGCTGTTTCAATGTAGGAATATATTGGTACTTCACTTAATCTTTTACTTGCTTATTAAAATTGATTAATTGTTTGAATTTGCATAGTAATATGTTCAATAGATTAGTTAATTTAGTAAGTCAGTATGTGCTATAGTTAACAAACTACCAAGTTTCCATGAATTTATTGGTAACAACATGAACATTGATTTAGTAATAATAAGTTAAGAAATGTAATTGATCTAATACAATTATGTCATATTGATTAAACTTATTGTTTAGAAATCATGCTTTAGAATTTTACCTTTTAATTTTCTTAGTAAAAATCTAGTTTTATTAAACCCTTTTCTTTCAAAACAAAAGATTTTCTTTCACCAAAGTGTTTTTAATTGTATTTCATAAATATTTTATTACACAGTCTCTGTGGGTACGATAACTCTACATTTACTTGTCACTTTATTACTTGTTGCGATTGTGTACACTTGCACATTTCCATCGCTCCAGTTTACCTTAGTTTCCTCAAATAAGTCAATATATTGATTTTTGGATAAAAGAAATAACAAATTTTTAAAGAGAAAATAGCTAAACATTTTCCCCACCATCATCATGGCCAATGTGATCTTCGAGATTCGGCCATAACGTCTAGGTTGGGTTTAGGGGGTTACAATAATGGTTACTATGAGATAAACTAGGATCATATTGGAAGGAAGAAGTTATTCCAATGAGATTAAGGATATCCTATGAGGGTAACACACTTATGACAAGATAATTGGAAGAGCATTGATTATCTTTCGTAATGACATGTAGTTAGGGAGAGCTCAGTCATAATACTATAGTGAAATAACTTTGTGACTAAATAGGTTTAAAATTAATAGGTGAAAAGATAAAATTTAATTATAAATCATTTGAGACCTAATTATATATGTTCAATCATTCCCTCCACTAGTTCGTTGAAACTAAAATTAAATTGCATGTAAAACCAAATGAATATAAATGGATGAAAATGATAAAGTTAGAGAAATAGGTCACATTAGCAAATGAATGCATTTTTCACTAAGTATAGAAATGACTTGAGAATTAATTTAATGTTTTCAAATTATTATTTAATTAAATAATATATGTTCAAAAATAGAATTGAATTAATTGGTCATTATGAATCCTTTGAATATGAATAGATTCTTTTAAGGTAAAGTTGTCTTGACTTTAACAAAATTAGAATTGGGTTGAGAAAATTATTTAATTTATCTAAAAATTAATTAATAAATAATATTTATTTTGAGAAATAGAAAAACATATATTGGATTGAATAAAATTATAAAGTTCTTAAAAATATAATAAGCACATATAATTGGACTCTATACAAGAGAGATCCAATGCGCCTCATATATAGGTGTATTCAACTAGGGTGTGTCGCCCCCCCTCCTTCTAGTTAGACTAGAAGATTATTTTTCTATCAAATAAATATTATTCTTGTTTTACTAGATGTTACTGGTAGATCTATTTACACAACAGAAGTTACACATAACTTTGAGATATGATTATTTTGCTAGAAAATAGAGAGAATTTATTGTGTAAATATAAATTCTATTTTCTAGTAATCATAATTCTACCGGTTTTTATTAAGAGAAAATTACTTTCCTACTGAAAGTAAAAAATCATTTCTGGTTCTGTGTTTGGTTCATGATTGTTCAATCCCACACTTGAAGCAATTCGTAGTACAATAATAGCGATGAAGGTTGTTTGGTTTAAAGACGAGAACATCTAGTATTCATCTTACTCAAAGCACAAGTAATTTTTGGGAAAAATTATTACTATAAATATCACAAAATGGGTTGGTTTTCAAAATTTTAATTTTTCGCTGTGATTGAAAACTGTTTTTCTAAACCAGATTTTTCCAATGTTTGTTGTGTAAATAACTTTACTAGTGTCATCTATTTATAGAGAGATATAGGAGAATTATGGTTGAATTAGTAAAACAAAAATAATTTTTATTTAATAGAAAAAGAAATCTTCTAACCTAACTAGATTGGAGAGCAGCACACCCTAGTTAAAAAAAAAAAAAAACTAGGGATGCCGCCCGTCACTTGTAATATTAAGGGAATTGAGCCTCTTCTTTATTGAGACCAAATATATATGCTTCTTGGACTTTTAACCCAACACTTTATAATTTAATCTAACCTAATACATGTTTTCTATTTTTCAAAAATAAATATTATTTAATTAGATAAATTAAGTTTTTATTTAAATAATTTTCTCAACCAAATTCTAATCCGTTAAAGTCATTACAACTTTATTGTAAAGAATCTTTGAGGAAATATATTTAATTTACATATTCAATGGATTCATAATGACCAATTAATTTAATTCTATTTTTGAATTTCAATTATTTAATTAAATAATAATTTGAAAACCTTCAATTAATTCTCATGTCATTTTTATACGAATGTACCTCATTTTTCTAACTTTATCATTTCCATCCATTTTTGTTCATTTGATACTACGTGTAATTCATTTATGGTCTTAATGAGTTAGTGGAAAGCTCAAATGGGCATATATAATTAGAGCTCAAATGATCCTAGTTTATCTTATGGTAACCATTACATCTTTCTTTACGAAAAGTCAATTACTATCAAATATTAATAAACTAATTTCTCACAAAGACAAATGATTGATGACTACGTTTATTTTTCATCTATCTTGTAATGCTGATGAGATGATATCATTTACCTATTAGTTGGACTATGAATGTAACAGTCGGTTTAGACCCTAGTCAGAATAGTGGTTTTGAGACCACAGATCCGAGTCAAAAATATTTTAATATTATTTTCTGAGTCTTCAGCATGTGAATTAGTATGTGTGAAATTTTTGTGATTTAATTTGATCATTTGTGTGCTTAATTTGAGAAAAGGACTAAATCGCATGAAAGGTAAAAGTGATATTATATATGTTAATGTGGTAAATTGAGTTGGCTTTCGAATGTAATGGCCTTATGAGGCAATTAAACCATTGCATAAGTGAGTGGATGATAATGGACATAAAAGACCATATATTACATGAATTTTAAATGTTTTCATTAATGGTAATTAGTTAAATTGTAAATAATGTCATTAAATTAAAACAAAACAATATTTTGTTCATCATTTTAATGAATATTACCGAAAGTTAAAGGGAAAAACATCATTGTTGAGCAAACTAGGTTTAGGCCATTATCTAAGCTTAGATTAAGGTATGTTTTGCTTCGATTTTTGATAATTTCTACATTTTGTGATTGTTGCTTCGTGTTATTTCAAACCCATGCCTTAATTTTGTGAATTGATAAAGATTTTGAAAAGTGCCATTGATGAATTCATGAGCTTTGTGATGATTGTTGATGAAATATGAAATATATGTGTTAGATTAACATGTTTTGTCTTTGGATTCTTGGTGAATATGAGTAATTTGGACTAAATTGAGAAAATAATATTTTGAGGAACTAAAATGTGAAATAAATGAAATGTATGGACTTATATGAGCATGGGTAATATTTGGCCTATGCATGATGAGTGCAAATTTTGTATATTTTGTGATTTTATGAAATAAAGACTTAAATTTCAAAATGTGATAATGTGAGGGCTAATTTGTAAATAGCCCTAAATATGTGTTTTTGGATTAAATTGAAAGATTTGGTGAACAAATGAGTTAAATTTGAACATGTATAGATCAAGAATAAAAGAAAACAGATCTAACCGAGGTAAGTCGAAAGTAGTTGAATAGTCATTCATTTTTGCTTTTTCCATACGAGGTAAGTCTATATACAAATAAATGTATTTGAATTGGTTTATCTATGTACCTGTGAAATTTAGATTGTGATGAATGTGTTCGAGATGATATGTACATGAAATTCGAGAATTATTGACAAGGTGTCAAAATCTTAAAAGTCCCGTACAAACCTAGGAATAGATAGGATTACATATGTCATGGCATAGGTTTTCGATATGTGATATCATGTAAGATCATGTCCGAGACATTGACATCGATCTAATTTCGAGTAAGACCCTGTTTGGGACAGTGGCATCGATATTTGAGTACATGTAAGACCACGTATGGGACATTGGCATTATACAACTATTTTGAGTATTTCGAGTATCCTATTTGATTTCAAATGGTTCAACGACAGATCTAAGAAATGAAAGACTATGTGAATTGTGTAACTATTTCATGTACGTTTGATGTGTATGTTTTGTTTAAGCATGAAAGGGGAGTATTCGTGGACTTGTAAAAGAGAAATATGTGTATAGATGTAAAGTGATAAAATGTGATATATGTATGACTATGATATGATCAAAAGTGATGCTTTGATATATGATATGTTGATAAGCTATGGCTAAATAAATGACCCAAAGAAGAGTTATGAATTTACAATTAAGTAACATTAAAGATCTTATATTTGATATGATTATGTGTACTATATCTTAAGTTTATTTGTATATGGCTTACTAAGCTTTTGAAAGCTTACTCTGTGTGTGTTTGCTTTGTTATATAGATCGTCAAAGCTACGAAAGGCTCAGGGATTATCGAGGATCATCACCACACTATCAAACTATATTTTGGTACCTTTTGAATGTGTACATAGTTAAGTATGACATGTATAGTCTAGTTGAAATGGTTGATGTTTGAGAAGTGTATATAGCCATGTGATATGGCTAGATAATTGAATGTGATGTGAATGAGTAGTCATGTTATATGATGCATGGTTTGGTAAGGTATGATGGTGGATGAGATGGTCAAATTTATGATATGTTTATGATGTTAAGCTAGCATATTATTGATGAATAGATGTCATAGTAAATTATGGTAAGTTTGTGGATGGATTTTACTTAGAAATACTTGTAATTAAGTTAAGCTAATTGGCATACAAGATGGTGTGTTTGAAATGTTCTTGAATGAGTAGAAAATATGGTCAATTTGGTATGTTTTGGTTACAATTTGTGTAGGGAATGATGCTTGTATGTGCTATTAGGTATATCCCAAAGTGTGGGTGGCAAAATGGCCTTGTAAATGGCCTATAATTTCCCATATGGATAGCACACGGGCATGTGGCTCGACAGTGTCATTCATGGTTGTGTTTCAAAGTAAGTCAGACTTGACCACGGGATAGACACACAGGCGTGTGACTGGTCGTGTAAATCAAATCAGTGACAACCATGGGCTGGACACACAGGCGTGTGACTGACCGTGTGGTGCAAGTCAGTAGCGATCACAGGTGAGGCACACGGGCGTGTCCTCAGCCGTGTAGACAAGTCAAAATGTATGCCCTGTTTTGCCATGGCTTAGACACACGGGAGTGTCTAAGGCCGTGTGAGGCACACGGGCGTGTGACCTCTATAGCTTTGAAAAATGTTAAATTTCAGAAAAGTTTCGTAAGTGTTTAGTTTAGTCTCAACCCTTTTCTAATGCATGATTAAGGTCTTGTAGACCTCATTAAGGGACTATGTGCTTGTATTTAGCTATTATTTGACAATGATATACCTTGTAATGTGAAATGTTCATAAAAGTTCTAATTTGTTCGGTAATGCCTCTTAACCCTAAATCGGTGATGGTTGATTGGTATCAGAGCTATGGTTTAGTCGATTCTAGGACTAACGTAGCGTGTGAGAGTCTAGCTATACATTCCATATATACGAACTGTGATAGTGTGATGAATCCAGATGTGTAAAATGTGTTTTTTGTATAGTACTGGATCCCAAAAGAGCTGTAGCTGACGATGTTGAAAGCAATGCACCTGCTCCCGCTCAAGAGACAATGCCATCTGATTTGAGATCGACTACTAGCGGTCAGGAAGGAGAGGCTATGTAACACCCCAAACCCAGCCTAGACATTACGATTGAATCTAACGTGCCACATCGAAGTGTCTTTCAAAATTAGGGCTTGTTGATAGAAATCCGTATGTAAGTTAAAACCCATTTAGTTTTTTATTCCTTGAGAAAATTTGGCAAATTGAGTTATTACATTTTAAAAACCGTTTCTCAAAACGATTGTCGTTTGTCTTGAAAATAATTATTATTTTAAAAACTCATTTACATCAGTTTAGTAGTTTAATCAAGAAATCAAAAGCCAATTAAAAAGAAGTTAAACCCACCAATGGCCTTTTTACATAATCAATAGCCCAATATAGAATTTAAATAAATAAGTCTAACACAAAACATCAGTGATCGTGTGGCCACCTCCGAGTCCATCTCGGGTCCAAATCGTCTAAGGCTAGGGATTACCTATACAGTTAAAAGAAAGGGTGAGTTTATGAAAACTCAGTGTGCTATCCCCTATCATTCAGTTAGTAATATATACCGTAATAGTCTAGGCCTAAGCCCTTTCAGTAACAGAACATTGTGGTTTTTAACCCAACATAGTAACAGTGTAGTGTGGGCCTTAGCCCATTACAGTGACAGTATCAGTAACATAATTGCAACAATGCAATCAAGCAAAACATCCCAATCTAGCCAACACGCCACCCGTACCAACCAACACAACATGTGGGGATAAAATCGACCAATCCAGCCAACACACCAATATCAGCACCAATTGCGGCACTGATTAGTATCGTAGCAAAGTTGACAGTAATCAGAATAGCTAAGAGTCGTAAACAGGATAGCTATAACACTATGAGTACAGTAATATGATTGGCACAAAGCCATCGTAGTAGTAATATGATTGACACACAGCCATTAGTAACGGTAATATGACCGACATAATGCCATCAATAACGGTAATATGATCGGCACAAAGCCATCAGTAGCAGTGATATGATCGGCACACAACCATCAATACCATCACAACAAAGATGTCAGTAATGGTATCGCAGCAAAGCTGCCAGTAATAGTATCACAGCAAAGCTACCAATAACAGTATATGTGGCAAAGCCACCAGTAACAGTGATTGTGACAGAGCCACCAGTACAATGCTTCCTTCATAACAGTATCCCAACCCCGTTCAATATGTCGTGTATGCAAAATGCCATGCTCAGAATCAGTCATACAAATCACAGACAAAACAGTCATTTAAATCACAAATAGATCAGTCATTTACGTCACAGACAAATCAATCATTTACATTGCAAACGAATCAATCATTTACCCTTGAAGGGCAAAATAGTTATTTTACACTTTGGGGGTATATCGGTCAATTTGCCTAACAGAGGTATTACAATTATTTTACCTGCAGGGGCATCACGGTCATTTTACCCTACAGGGGTATTACGATCACTTTACCCTATAGGGGCATTATGGTCATTTTACCCTACAAGGGCATTACGGTCATTTTACTCTATGGGGGTATTAAGGTCATTTTACCTTACAGGGGCAATACGGTCATTTTACCTTACATGGGCATTACGGTTATTTTACCCTACAGGGGTATTATGGTTATTTTACCTTATAGGGGCATCACAGTCATTTTACCCTATAGGGGCATTATGGTCATTTTACCCTATAAGGGCATTACGGTCATTTTACCCTATAGGGCCATTACGGTCATTTTAACCTATAGGGGCATTATGGTCATTTTACCCTACGAGGGCATTACGATCATTTTACCCTATAGGGAAATTACCGTCATTTTACCCTATAAGGGCATTACGGTCATTTTACCCAACGGTGGTATTACGGTCATTTTACCTTACAGGGGCATTATTGTCATTTTACCCTACGAGGGTATTACGGTCATTTTACCCTACAGGGGCATTACGGTCATTTTACCCTATAGGGTATTACAGCCCAGATAACAACTTTTTCGAAGGTCTACAGTCGCCTCGAGTGACACAGATAACCTAAATGGTCGTAACAGTGTAAATGGGCCCAAGGCCCATTATTTGGCCCAAATGGGCTCACACGCTCATGTGTCCCATTTATCCCATATTCAGTCACGACTATGCGAACTATATAGCACAATCTAGTATTTGCCACTTAACGTGGATTTTATTCGTGTAGGGCCCACGATCCCATTGGGCCCACACGGCTCATTCGACCAACGAGGCCCATAACGGTGCAAGTGAACGAAAACACTCGTGGTGGCCTCTTCAGTCTATCGCCCACGGCTGTAGGCTCGATTTTACCACACAAGCGATCGCACGCTCGTGAGGCCTTAAATGCCAAAATTTTGACTTTTCGGCTTTTTCGATTCATAATAGATATAGAGTGATGACATACCTTTTCCATGAGAGCTAGCGAAACTCCTCTTGGCACCAACCTACATTGATTCGAACATTTAGTTAGTCTCTTACTTAACAGTGTCCATAGTCATCTAATCCCCAAACAATACTCCTACTTACCTTGATCGAATGGAGTATGGCCAAATGTACTTAGATCGTGGCTAGAATCAACCACACGTATCCTGGCACTTAATTGCACACTTGACAGATAGATAAAGAACTGATTAAAATGTAAGGCCCCTAATTCGGGCCTAGAAGTATTGGGCCTATTGGGCTTTGGATCCCAAATTTTTTTGTGAGCAAGAAAATGACAATTAGCATGTGGGCTTTGAGGGTTAATGAATTTTGATTATCTAGGGGTGTTAGAGAAGTCTTGGGATCAAGTAAGGGTAAAGGAAAAATTTTGGTTTTAGCCCCAAGGGAATTGTGACTTCAGTCAGTAGGCCTCTTAAGCAGATTAAGGGAAAATAGGACACAAGTGGGCCTGTGGTCCAGTGGTAAGGTGGCATCACTTGGGGAACTACAAGGTATCGTGAAGAGGTCTAAGGTTCAAGTAGTGGTAAGGTGTTTTTGGAGTGTTTATTTTGCATAGTGGATGGCTAGAGTTGTGTGGAATTTGGACTCTTTTGTTGAAGTGTTTGAATTGGTCTTGTGAGCTGATAAAGGAGGGAATTTCGGATGAGATAAGGGAGATATCATGGAGAAAATTTAGGAGGTGAGATGGGAGAAGAGTTGGTGCTAAATTGCACTGTGGGGGAAGGTAGGATTCGGCTATTGGCTATTGGATATAAAATGAGGTTCCGAATTCCTTTGAGAGGTTCCTTGGGTTCCATTATATTTTTTTTCTCCCCTTAGCTGAATTCTTCAATTTTCCAAAGAAAAAAAACCCATCATTCCTTTGCAAAAATTTTGGTTTTCTCTCTAGTTGAATTCCCTATACCTTCTCTTCTTAAATTCCTTCTCTTGTTCACCTTTAGTTCTAGCAGATCACTTCTCCTATTCTTCTCCTTATTGGTGCCTAATTGTCTCTGTCACCATACTAATCTCAAAAGCTGAATTTAGGCACTTGTTTTGACGATATATGTTTGAGTGTAGATCTAGGGGATATTCGCAAATACTAGCTAAGGAAGGGCTACTAGAACGTGTGCCAAGGGGTAAGGTTAGGGTAAGGCTTCGGCTTTTGGTAAATATTTTGATTAAGTACCGGTGGTTGGTTGAATGTTGGTTGGTTGGTGGTTCAAGACCAAGGATAGAATAGCACGTCGCAGTAACCAGGTGTGTCCAAACACTACACACACATGACATCAACAATGTCGAAAAGTCAAAAAGTCGGAAGTGGCTAAATGGGTCCGGTGGACCCTAAGGCTAAGTTTGATGAAATCGATTGATTTGGTTATATGATTTGAGTTAGTCATGCATGTTACACAATCTGGATTTGTTTTGGGCCTAATAGGCCATAAGAATGAGATTTGGGCCTAATAAGCCATAAGGATGTGGTTTTAGCGTAATAGGCTATATGAATGTGAAATGGGCTTTATGGGCTTTATGGGGGCATAGTCATGTATGCTAGGGTTTAAAGGACTTTAGGCCTAGTTCTGAACAACTCTTAAACCGCATAAGACTTAATCTAATAATTAAACATCTCCGTGAACAAGTTGCTCGGTTAGAGTGTGGCAACAGACATATACATGTCTAGGATTGGATCTAGGGAGAGCTTGGCACTTAAGCGGTCCTAGTAGCCCGGCTCCTCTTCTCTGGAATCCTACCTGGTGCATAGTGTCTGTTTGGTTTAGCCGCAAAGATTTGTTAATGGGCCAAAGTCTATAACTAAAACCCAAGAGGGACCAAGTACCCCTGATTTGTAAAATTACCAAAACACCTCTGATTTGTAAATTACCAAAATACCCTTAGTTTGGAAAATTACTATAATACCCTCGATTTATAGAATTACCAAAATTCCCCTATTTTAAAAAATTACCAAGATACCCCTATTTTGCAAAACTATCAAAATACCCTCGTAAGGTAGAATTACGAAAATACCCCTGGGCAAAAATACCCTTATGTGACGAATATGAGGTTATGGATGTCACTCATATGTTTGATGCATTCATATGATATTTTGCTTAGGATGCATATGGGTGGGAATTATGGTACGGAGAAAGATTTGAGGATCGCATAGTCAAATGGCCATGGATCCACCGGTGGCTTTAAGCCCATTATATGATTAGCAGGTTTGCTACAACGTTAGGTAGTACCACAATCGGGCTACCATTAGTCTGTAGAGGATGGGTGGGTTGATTTAGAAATCCCCACAGGTGTGTAATGGTTGGAGGGGAAATGGTGTGTGTAGTGGATGGATTATTGGGATGAGCTTTGCATTATCTTGTTTGTATATGATACGATATGATATGATATGAGGTCATTGTGGGCTAAGGCCTAAGACCATCGATTTTTTATAAGGCTTAGGCCCAATGTGAATATTTGTATTTGATTTGATTGCCAATGGTTGTACACACTTAGTTTTGAAATTCACACCCTTTAATTTAATGTTTTCAGATAATCCTGAATAGATGACTCAATGTGGGAGAGGACTCGGAGATGGCCACAGTACAAGCTAATCAAATGTTTTAATTTGTTGAAATGAATATGTTTTTAAATACTTTGTTTTTTTTATTGGATTGTAATAAAGCCATGAAACTCCTAATTGACTTTAGATTTCAGGTTTATTATTATTGTTTCAACTATCCACATAATAAATTTCATAAAATTTCTAAAGTTAGCATGGTTTTCAAAATAACTCAACATATGATCATTTTCTTAAAATTTTGGGTTTTTCCTTTTAATTTAATAGGATACAAGGGTTTTGGGCTTTTAGGCCCTAAATTATTAATTTGTAAAATCATTTTGAAGTGTGCCTTTAATGTGACATTCTGAACTCGGTCCTAGCTTTTAGGCCGAGTTTAGGGTGTTACATTTAGTGGTATCAGAGCCCGATTGCAAAGCTCGGGTTGTGAAATGGGCCTTAGGCTTTGGGTCTTTTTAAAACAAGCAGATTAGAAAGTTTGGCAAGATTCTTACAGTGTGGTTCATCGAGCCCTTGACATCGAGCCAAGTAAGATTTTTCTATTCTTTGACAGTTTAAATTATTGAACTATATTTAGATATTGGGCTACTTTAAACAATAGGTTTTTAGAGACTAAACTCGTAGTAAACTTAAGCCTGTAGTGGATTCATAACTGCGAAACAAATTTTAAATTGTTACTTGTATAAGACATGTGCTTTAAACAGTGGAACTATGAACTAAATACATAAAAATTCCTAATTCAGATAATACGAGGATCAGTGATGAGCGCTAGAAGAAGTGCAAGGGGACGCAGTAGAGGCCGTGGAAGTGTTAGGGTTGATGTGCTGACTCAGCTAGTTAGGGAGGTACTGGAGGAGGTTAAAGAAATTTGTGACACACTTCAGGTTAGGTACGTGGACTGTAAGAAAAAATGAGATTCCGGTTTTCTAGGACCGTAGTCTCATCATGTGAAACATATTAAGGTATGTCAAAACTTTTGGCTTGCGAATATTACAGAAGGTGTAATCCGGGTGAATGTTGATGGAAGTCAGGAGCGTGTTTCAGATGCAGGTCTGAGGAGCATCTGGCTCGATATTGTTCAATCACCATTACATCGGTATGTTTTGTGTGGATGCGATATTTTAGGTATAGAAACTGCATGCGTGTAATGTTTATCTACTCTAGTGGGTAGGTGAAAGGGTTCAATTAGAGTTAAAGTGTGTTATGTTATTAAAATCAGAGTGCGCAGCGAAAGCATAGTGGTGTAAATTGAGCTGTGCGATTAATAGTTAGTTGAAATTTTTGAGGACAAAATTTTCTTTAAGGGGGTAGAATTGTAACGCCGCAAATTTGGGCCTAGAAGTATTGGGCCTATTGGGTTTTGGGCTTTGGATCTCAAAAAATTTTTAAGTGAGCGAGAAAATGACAATTGGCATGTGGTCTTTGAGGGTTAATGAATTTGGAATGTCTAGGGGTGTTGGAGAAGTCTTGGGATCAAGTAAGGGTACAGGAAATATTTTAGTTTTAGCCCCAAGGGAATTGTGACTTCATTCAGTAGGCCTTTTAAGCAGATTAAGGGGAAAATAGGACACAAGTGGGCCCATGGTCCAGTGGCAAGGTGGCGTCACTTTGGGAGCTACATGGTGGCATGAAGAGGTCCAAGGTTCGAGTAGTGCTAAGATGTTTTTGGAGTGTTTATTTTGCATCTTTGAATGACGAGTTGTGCGGAATTTGGACTCTTTAGTTGAAGTGTTTGAATTGGTCTTGTGAGCTGATAAAGGAGGGAATTTCAGATGAGATAAAGGAGATATCATGGAGAAAAATTAGGATATGAGAGGTGGGAAGAGTTGGTGCCAAATTGGATGTGGGGAAAAGTAGGATTAGGCTATTGGCTATTGGCTATAGGCTAAAGGAGGTACCAATTCTTTTGAGAGGTTCCTTGGATTCCATTACATTTCTTTTTGTCCCCTTAGCTGAATTCTTCCATTTACTGAAAAAAACCATCATTCATTTGCCGAAATTTACCTATGATTTTTAGGGATTTCGACAGACATTCAAGACAAAAGAGAACTTTCGGGATTTGGAATTTATAAGGTAAGCCTCTAAAATATCTGGCCAATAGTTGTGAGAGTATCTAAATCAATTTCTTAATTTTGAAAAGCGAAAAACTAACCATATTGGACTACAAGGTTGGTAGAATATCGTAGAGGAAAAACCAAACTTTCGGATTTGTATAAACACCAAATCGGCAAAGGTGAGTTTTCCTTACAAATCCTACTAGGATTTGGTTTTGTTTTAAGCCAAAAGGTGTTTATTAATGTATTTTATTTGGTGGGCGAATATAGGAATTAATAGATCTAAAAAAATTAGATCGGGATTCTCGAGGTCTCAAGAAATCTATTAAGCGAAGCAGTGTGTACCCTTACTATCCATATTTTATGGCTAAATATTTTAATATATGATATGAATAATAATGTGAATGTGGCTATGTACCACAAATGTGGCAAAAAGTACCAGTGCGTTTCCTACTTGATAGGATTGTGAAAATGTTATTTTATAACATGCGAATATATGTATATGAACATGAAATTATTTATGCACAATATACATATTTTTGGGGCATTCGGATTTATGTGAAAGGGGAGAACAGGTGTTGACTTGGTCTCACCACGAAGGTGTTGACTTGGTCTCACCAACGAAATATGTTGACTACGGTCACATTGCGAAATTTTGGTAACCGGTTACAATAGTGTCTAATGACACCACTTATAAATTTGATTATAGTGTCTAATGACACAACGTATATGGGCTAATGCCTTTGATGGAGAGTAGCGGATGGAGGGTTGACTTAGTAGTCCCCACGGTGTATGAGGTTAGTGCGGGAGTGTAGTGGATGGCTAATTAGGATTGGGTTTGGGTTGCATCATAATTTCATTATTATATGGACTTGATGATTTGAACATGAATGCCTGATTTATTGAATGATAGTATTGTGTGCACATTGAGTCTGTTGACTCACCCCATTGTGGGAATTATTTTTCAGGTGAAGAGTAGTGACGGACCGGGCCGGTGGACCATGAGGTGGCCATGCTACATGCGAAAATTTCATTTATTTTGGACTTAATTTTATTTTTAGAAAGTTTATTCTATTTTGGGTTTTACTTGATGTAATAAGGCCTTAATGCCCAGTGGATTATTCTTTATGTTTGCTTACTGTTAGGTTTCATGCTAAGAACTATATTGGATGTATTTAATTAAATGGGCTTACAAGATTAAATAAATGGGTTTCAATCTAAGCCCAAACTCAAAATAATAGTTTTCTAAAAGTTTACAATTTTCTCTAAGTAACGAATGACTTTGAAATCGGTTCACTTTAGGAACATACCAGATCCGATTAGGGCTCGTGGGCGGGTGTGGGGTGTTTTGGTTTGGTATCGAGCCCAGTTTTAAACTTTCGGCTGTGGGCTAAGGCCCAAACGTTTTGAATTGAGCCAAATGATTTTCTTTGAAAATAAGGTGCTTTTGGCATGACCCTAAGTCTCCAGAGCCATGATCCACCGGTAAGTACCCCTAACTATATGTGTGATTTTGTGATTTAAATAAGGGTAGAAAAGGCATGGAACGTAGAATAGAATAATAGGAACTTGAACCCTAGGAATAGACTACTCAAACGTAAACACATAAGACTTAATGCCTTGAACCAACCTATGGCTAAGTCAACGAGCTAGTGGTGTGGTAACCCTTACGCATGTCTAGGATTGGATCCGGAAGAGCTTGGTATTTAAGCAGTCCTAGTGACTCACCTCCTCTTGCACGAATCCTACAGTGCGTAGCTTCGGTTCACCATAACTCGAGGGCTCGGTGGTGTGGCAACCTCTGACGCATGTCTAGGAATGGTTTCGGTGGGAGCTTGGTATTTAAGCAGTCAGTGTGACTCACCTCCTCTCCACACGAATCATGCCTGGTGCGTAGCTTTGGTTCACCCTGACCAAGAGGGCTCGTTCATAGGCTAAACATAATGACTAAAACCCGAAAGGGAACTAGCCATGTTTTAAAAAAAAAAAGAGAGAGAACAAAACAACAAACCCTAGCTTTTCAAACCTTTAAAACTTTCTTTTAAATCTGAGAAAGTTAATGTTTACAACATTCTCTGAAAAACTCCTGATTTGCGAAAATTACAAAAATGCCCTTAGTAGTAAAATTACCAAAATGACCACGATTTCCAAAATTTTTGCAACATCCCCATTTTAAAGGAACAATTTTCGAAAAGAACCCTCAAAGTTTTACAACTTTTGAAATACCCTAAATCTATAAAATTTTACAAATTTACCCTGATTTGAGAAAAATTACCAAAATACCCCTGAGGTCAAAAATTTATCGAAATATCCCCGGATTTCAAAATTTTTCCAAATTACCCCGAGATTTTGAAATTTTCAAAATAACTTTTGACAAAAACCCCAAGAAATGATTTTTTTGAAAAATTACGAAAATACCCTGTAGGACAAAATTACGAAAATACCCCCGGGTAGTGGAAAACAACAACAAACAACAAAAACTACAACGTTTCTCTGAATGAACGGAAGTTCATACTTGTTTGATGGATGGATGAATGAATGGAAAAGACTATGTGTTTGTATGATACGAAAGAACCACTCTAAAATCCCTTCTCATAAAACTTCTTCGCTGATAAAAAAGTGGAACATTGACTAATCCATAAAATTTCTTAATCAGATCTCGACGTTAGAAAATGAGCTCTAGAGGACGTGGTCGTCGTGGTCGAGGAAGAGGAAGGATGACCGTGTCGGAACCCGTTAGGTCGGGTCAAGGGTCCGACAATGAAATGCCACCGCCACCACCACCCATTTGTAAATGTTGAGCAAGCAGCTCGAGACGGGAAGAGGCGTGTCGCAGTCGCTCATGAGTTTTGGAATTGGTGGCGGTGCGGGAGGAAATGGTGGAAATCGAAAGTCGGTACTGAACGGCTCAGAGCTAATGGAGAGGAAATGTTTGAGGAGTATCCAATGTGGCACCAGTCTGGTGAGTCTTGGTTTGAAGCAACGAGCGTATCATGGATGAGCTTGATCGACTCGGAGGAAAAGTTGAAAGGGATGGTGGCGTTGTTCTGCGATGAAGCGTATCGATGGTGGTTGATTGTTCGTGATGGTACCACAAATGAAAATTTGACACGGGAGTATGTTAAAGAGGCCTTTCGGAAGAAGTATGTGGGAACCAGGTATCAGATGAGCAGAGGAAGGCTTTTCTAGGGTTAGTACAAGGGAGTAAGTCCGTCGCAGAATATGAGGCGGAATTTCTGAGGTTGAGCCGCTATGCTCAAGGGGTAGTGGCAACTGAGCATGAACGCTGTGTCCGTTTTGAGGACGGTGAGAGATGATTTAAGATCATTAATAGCACCGCATCGAGCGGAATTCTCGCTTTGGTGGATAAGGCAAAAGTGGCGAGGGAATTAAGGATTCTATCAAGCGAACACCGATCGAAATAGGCCGGAAGAGGTTTTGGATCGTCGGATCATCGGGAATAAGAGGCCTAGAATCGATGGGCCAAAGGATCGCAAATTTGTACAATTTGGCGATTCGTCCTTGTGAGCATTGTGGAAAGAGGCATTTAGGCGATTGTTGGAAAAAGATAGGAGCATGTCTTAAGTGTGGGTCCAAGGACCATATGTTTAGGGATTGTCCCAAACAATCAGATGAGAGCTGACCGGTAGTTCAGAATGCTAGCCAGACCGGTAGAGGCGGACAGCAGCCTCAACGGGGTCGTGGTTCGAGTACCAGAGGTAATGGTTCCGACCAAGATCGTGGAGCACCAAGCGGAGATGTTGAAGGTTCAGAAGCAAGGCAGCCAAGGTTAGTTTATGCAGTCGGCCGTCGCGAGGATAGTGACGCGCCAGACGAGACAATGAGTAAGTTTCTTATTTATGGATTATACTTCATTACTTTTCTCGCTACAAGATTAGTTCGATCTTATGTTGCTAATGAAGTATATGGAACCTTGATTGTGAACTTAGAGAATGTGCCTAGAAAGTAAGATAGTTCTTTAAGATCAGAGTACGCAGCGATAGCATAGTGTGGTGAGTTAGAATATACGGATGAACGATAGTAAGTAATTTCGAGGACGAAATTATTTTTAAGGGGGGTAGAACTGTAACATCTGAATAGGGCCTATGCATTTCAGTTTAATTGTATGAAATGACAAGTTACAAGTACTATGAATAAATTTTGATACTTTTGGAAACCTAGAAATGCATGGAAATGGAAATGAAAATGAAAATGGAAATGGAAATGGACATCTTTGGAAACTTAGACATTTTGGAAACTTAGACATTTTGGAAACTTAGACATTTTAGAAACACGAACATTTTGGAAACTTGAACATTTTGGAAACCTAAACATTTTGGAAACTTGAACATTTTGGAAACTTCAACATTTTGGAAACCTAAACATTTTGGAAACCTAAACATTTTGGAAACCTGAACATTTTGGAAACCTAAACATTTTAGAAACACGAACATTTTGGAAACCTAAAGATGTAAGGAAAATGGCAAGTTCTGAGCAGCGAAAATTTTAGGAAACTTAGAAATAAGGCCGGAATGACAAATTTTAAAGCCCAAAATAGGAGATAAGGGTAAGAGGGCCTTAAAAGAAAAAGTTGGTAAATTTTGACACACAATCGGGCTTGGAAAAGTGGCCTGAAGGTGTCACTTAAGGTTTATGGAAATGGCCTAAGTTCGAGTCACTTGGAAAGCAAATATTGAAGGTTTAATTTTGCTTCCCAAGGCTAGGGGTGGACGGCACTTGTTTGCTTAAAAGGGAAGAGTTTTATTTTTATTAAAACTTGTCAAAATAAAGTGATAAATAAAAGATTTTCTCTACTAAGATAAATGAGGAATTAAAGGATGGATTAAAGACTTTCAATTTAATTAAGTAATAATTAATGGAGAGTAAATTATCACTTGGGAGAGTAGTGGCCAAGTTTTGGACTCTTGGTCTAGCAATTTCAGTTAAAAGAGGAAAATTGAGACTTTTCTCTCATTCACTCTAGTTGCCGAAATTTTGCTCTCTCTTCCCCCTCTCTTTGCCGAAATTTCCCCTAAGCAAGGACTCCATCTTTTGTTTTCCTTCCCTTTGCCATTGCCTAGTCAAAACCTTTCTCTTCCAATCTCGGTTAAATCTCCATAGCCGGATCTCAGTAACTCAAGATAAGGAAACAAGTGATTAAAGGCATCAAGGTAAGGATTAGCCATTCAATTTTCTTTCTTTCTAGTTGCCGAAAGTAAAAGAGTCTAATCCCTATTCTTGATCATGGCCGAATATACAAGGGATCTCAAGTTTCCACAACTACCGAATACAAAGATCAAGGATTTAAGGTAAGAACAATTAATTCTTGTTCTTCTGATTCGTTTAAACAAGGCTTAAGAAAATAACCTCTCTTATGTCTATGGCCGAATGTCAAAGGAGGAGGTTCGGGATTTCAGATTTGAGGAAATTAAGGTAAGACATATTCGGCCAAAGGCTAGTTATAACTTATTAAAGTTAGATCAGATCTAACCTATGATTTTTAGGGATTTCGATGACATTCAAGACAAAAGAGAACTTTCGGATTTGGAATTTATAAGGTAAGCCTCTAAAATATCGGCCAATAGTTGTGAGAGTATCTAAATCAATTTCTTAATTTTGAAAAGCGAAAAACTAACCATATTAAACTACAAAGTTGGCGAATATCGGTAGAGGAAAACCAAACTTTGGATTTGTATAAACACCAAATCGGCAAAGGTGAGTTTTCCTTACAAATCTAATAGGATTTGGTTTTGTTTTAAGCCAAAGGGGTTTATTAATGTATTTTATTTGGTGGGCCGAATATAGGAATTAATAGATCTAAAAAAAATTAGATCGGGATTCTCGAGGTCTCAAGAAATCTATTAAGCGAAATAGGTGTGTACCCTTACTATCCTTCGATATTTTATGGCTAAATATTTTAATATATGATATGAATAATAATGTGAATGTGGCTATGTACCACAAATGTGGCAAAAAAGTACCCAGGTACGTTTCCTACTTCTGATAGGATTGTGAAAAATGTTATTTTATAACATGCGAATATATGTATATGAACATGAAATTATTTATGCACAATATATATATTTTTGGGGTATTCGGGATTTATGTGAAAGGGGGAGAACAGGTGTTGACTTCGGTCTCACCAACGAAATATGTTGACTACGGTCACATTGCGAAATTTTGGTAACTTCGGTTACAATAGTGTCTAATGACACCACGTATAAATTTGATTATAGTGTCTAATGACACAACGTATATGGGCGAATGCCTTTGATGGAGAGTAGCGAATGGAGGTTGACTTAGTAGTCCCCACGGTTATGCTGAGGTTAGTGCGGGGAGTGTAGTGGATGGCTAATTAGGATTGGGTTTGGGTTGCATCATAATTTCATTATTATATGGACTTGATGATTTGAACATGAATGCGATTTATTGAATGATAGTATTGTGTGCATATTGAGTCTGTTGACTCACCCCATTGTGGGAATTATTTTTCGGTGAAGAAGCGGTGTGACCGGGCGGTGGACCATGAGGTGGCCATGCTACATGCGAAAATTTCATTTATTTTGGACTTAATTTTATTTTTAGAAAGTTTATTCTATTTTGGGTTTTACTTGATGTAATAAGGCCTTAAGGCCCAAATGGATTATTCTTTATGTTTGCTTCTTTTGGGTTTCATGCTAAGAACTATATTGGATGTATTTAATTAAATGGGCTTACAAGATTAAATAAATGGGTTTCCAATCTAAGCCCAGCTCAAAATAATAGTTTTTCTAAAAGTTTACAAATTTTCTCTAAGTAACGAATGATTTTGAAATCGGTTCACTTTAGGAACATACCAGATCCGGTTCAGGCTCGTGGGCCGGGTGTGGGGTGTTTCAATCGTGCTACAAACTCTGCGTGAGAAGTAGTTGTATGCAAAGTTTAGTAAGTGTGAATTTTAGTTGCCTGAGGTTAGTTTTCTGGGGCATATTGTATCTGCTACTGGGATACAAGTCGATCCGCATAAAATCTCTACTATTTTAGTTTGGAAGCCTCCGAGAAATATGTCCGAAGACTGTAGTTTTCTGGGACTAGCGGGATATTTTAGACGATTTGTGAAAGGCTTCTCAATGATTGCGAATCCACTGACAAAGTTGTTACAGAAAGATGTTAAATTCGAGTGGTCAGAAAAGTGTCATAAGAGTTTTGAGCAGTTGAAAGTGTTGTTGACAGAAGCACTGGTGTTAGTTCAACCTGAATCGGGCAAAAAGTTTATAGTCTATAGTGATACATCGTTAAATGGTTTGGGTTGTGTGTTGATGCAAGAAGGAAAAGTAATCACTTATGCTTCGAGACAGTTAAAACCGCATGAAAAGAATTATCCAACGCATGATCTTGAGTTGGCTGCGATTGTATTAGCATTGAAGATTTGGCGTCACTATTTATTCGGTGAAAAATGTCATATTTATACTAATCATAAGAGTTTAAAGTATTTGATGACTCAGAAAGATTTGAACTTGTGACAAAGAAGATGGTTAGAATTGTTGAAAGACTACGAACTTGTGATAGATTACCACCTGGGTAAAGTTAATGTTGTAGCTGATGCATTGAGTAGAAATCATTATACGCTTTGCGAGTTTTGAGTAATCAGAAAGATTTGTGTGATGCTAATGCGGTGATAACTGAATTGAAAGTTAAGCAGATGCTTGTATAGCAGAGTTGTGATGCTCAGAAGAGTGATAATGAGTTGTTAGCAAAAAGAGTTCAGTGTGATTCTGATGCCGTATCGGAATTTCGAGTTGATAATAATGATTGTTTGAGATTTAGAGATCAGATTTGTGTTCCAAGAAATTCAGAGCTGATTCAAATGATTTTGGCTGAAGCTCACAATGGTCATTTGACTGTAAATCCGAGGAGTACGAAAATGTATAATGATTTGAAACAATTTTATTGGTGGCATGGTATGAAGAGAGATATTTCTAACTTTGTGTCGAAATGTTTAGTTTGTCAGGAAGTTAAAGCTGAACATCAAGTTCCATCTGATTTATTGCAACCGATTATGATTCCTTAGTGGAAATAGGAGAGGATCACGATGGACTTTGTGTCGGGTTTGCCTTTATCTCCGAGCAAGAAAGATGTGATCTGGGTGATAGTTAATAGATTAACGAAATTAGCTTATTTCATTCTTGTGAGAACCGATTATTCTTTAGATAAGTTGGTTGAACTGTATATCGATGTGATTGTGAGATTACACGGAGTACCATTATCTATTGTGTCTGATAGAGATCTGTGATTTACCTCACGATTTTGGAAGAAATTGCAAGATGCTTTGGGAACGAAATTGCATTTCAGTACTGCTTTTCATCCACAAATGGATGGTCAACCCGAACAAATTATTCAGATTCTTAAGGATATGCTAAGATGTTGTATACTCGAATTTGAAAGCATATGGGAAAGGAATCTATCATTGATTGAGTTTGCGTATAACAATAGTTTTCAATCTAGTATCAAAATGGCACCATGTGATGCTCTTTACTATCGAAAGTGTTGAACTCCATTGTATTGGACTGAACTAAGTGAGAACAAGATTCACGGGTTGATCTTATAAAAGAGACTGAGCAGAAAGTGAAAGTAATTCGTGACAGTTTGAAAGCAGCCTCAGATCGTCAAAAGTCTTATGCTGATTTGAAATGAAAGGATATTGAATTCGAGGTTGGCGATAAAGTGTTTTTGAAAGTGTCTCCTTGGAAGAAAATACTTCGATTTGGCCGAAAGGCAAAGCTGAGTCCGAGATTCATTGGATCATATGAGATCGCTGAACGAGTTGGACCGGTTGCTTATAGATTGAGATTGCCATCTGAATTGGAAGAGATCTATAATGTGTTTCTTGTGTCAATGCTTCGACGGTATAGATCAGATCCGTCTCATGTGATTGCTCCTTCTAAGGTTGAGATTCAGTCAGACTTGCCGTATAGTGAAGAACCAATCCAAATTTTGGCACAAGAGACCAAAGAGTTGAGAAACAAAAGAATTTCCTTTGTGAAGGTATTGTGGCACAAACACGGAATTGAAGAGGCTACGTGAGAGCCTGAGAACGTTATGAGAGAGTAACATCCACAACTATTCACTGGTAAGATTTTCGGGGACGAAAAACCCTAAGGCGGGAGAGTTGTAACAGCCTGGTTTAGACCCTATTCGGAATAGTGGTTTGAGACCACAAACTCGAGGTCGTAAAAATATTATAATGATATTTTTTGTGTGAATGATATGTGACATAGTCTGTGTGAAAATTCTATGTGATGATTTGATTGTTTTAGTGTCGGATTAAGAGAAAGGACTTAATTGCGTAAATAGTAAAAGCCATGTGCTAATTTATAAGTACCTAAGTGTGATTGTCTTTATAAAGTGAAGACCTTATGATGCAATTAGGCCATATTAAGTGATAGTGGGTGGCAATGGACTAGAATGACCTTAATGTTAAAATGTTTTATTTAATTATTTGAAGGTTAAATTAGTAAAGGGCATAATTATAATATATAGGTTATAATAAAACAAAGATGATGAATAAGTGGGTGTGTTAATCTTCTTCCACCGTTTGCAAAAGAAATAAAATAAAGGGTTTAAGGTGTTGAAACATTCGACCACTTCAAGCTTCAATTAATAAGTGCTTTATGCTCGATTTTTATAATTTCTATGTTTTTGTGATCGTTGCTTTGTGCTCTAGCTAACCATGCTTAAATTTTAGAAAATGATGGTGATTTTGAGATATGCCATTGTTGAATATATGAGCTTTGTGATGATAGTAGTGGAATATAAAAGTTTAATATTGGGTTAACATAGTTTGTATTTGAAATTTTTTGTGAAATTGAGCAATTTGAGCTAAATTATGAAAATGAGAAATTGGAGGATTAAAATGTGAAATAAATGAAATGTGTGGACTCCTATGAGACTAAGGAGAATTCGGCCTAAGCAAAGTGTAATGAAATTTTAAGTCTTTGATGATTTTGTGAGATAGGGACTAAAGTGTCGAAATGTGAAAATGTGATGGATATTTTGTAAAATGCCCTAAATATGTGTGTTTGGATTAAAATAATGAATCGATGATTGAATGGATTGAATTTGAATGTGTATAGACCAAAAGAGGAGAGGTTTGGATTGAGATCGAGGCAAAGATAAAGTGCTCGATTAATCGACCGTATCGATAGTTCGACGTCCGAGGTAAGTTCGGATATAATACATGTATTTGAGATACATTTTATCGATATGAAATGAACATGTTTATATATATGAAAGTGAGTTACTATGTGCATGATTTTAATTTGATGGCACTAAGTGTGCGAAAGTGAAATCGAGATAGAAATGAATGTCACTGTATGTACGATGTGATGAAAGCTTCGGTTTATTGCTGTGGCACTGTGTGTGCGATGTTATGAAAGCTTTTGATTATTGCTATGGCACTGTGTGTGCGATACCGAGATGAGTTGGTTAAAAGAATAGGCGCTAAGTGTGCGATAAAATTTATGAGTCGGATAAGTATGTGGCACTGAGTGTGCGATTAAATTAAAGAATGATCGGCAAATAATATCGAGCATTGAATAGCTTGGAGATTTAATAGTTTTGTGTGGTTAAGGTACGTATTGAACCTTTGTGGTTTATAAGTAAAATTAAGCTTTGATTGAGGAAATGAGCATTGTGGCTATGGATGAGAAGGCACGAATATGAGATAATAGATGTAAGTGGTTGTTTATTTTTGCATCGATTTAATTTGATATGATAATTGTATTATATATCGAACTTACTAAGCTTTGGAAAGCTTACCGTGTGATTTGTTTCTCTGCCTTCTAATGTCAGTAAAGCTAGCTCGGATCTGGGATCGTCATCTTTTAAATCACACTATCGACATTCTATTTTGGTACTTTTGGAAAGATGTATATAGCTAGAATATGGCATGTATAGGCTAGTAAATTGAATCAAGTTTGAGATTTGTAAGTAGCCATGAGATGTGGCTAGATATGTGATAGGTTTGGCATGAATGAATGTGGTATATAAATGATGCATCTTTTGGCATGATTTGTAGATTGATAAACTTTCTATTGAGTGGTAACTTTGTGTTGATAAATGCTAGTAGGAGTAGTGAGATTTGGGAATGAATTATGCTTGTGATAGAATAAGTATTGGTATTGAATTGGGTATGATTAGAGTTGGTATTGATTGTATGTTCTAAAATGCTAAATTGGTATGCTTTTAGATGGCAATATGTGCATGGGATGTTTGGTTGATTGGCTTGTAGGTATGACCCTAAGTGGGTGGCATGTTGGCCTTGCAAAGATGGCCTATAATGCCGCACGGTTGGGGCACAGGGGCGTGTCTCGTACCGTGGGTAAATTGGCAGAATGTGGCTTAAACTGCACAATTGACCCATTTGCACACGGGCCTTAGCACACGGGCATGCTTGTTAGCCGTGTTTATTTTGTTGTAAGTAATAATAAACCGAATTTGACCCTAATCGGAACGGTGGTTTCAGGACCACGAATTTGAACCCGATAAATATTTTAATATTATATTCTGTGTTTATTATATGTGGATTAATGTGTGTGAAAATTTCGTAGAAAAATTTTATCGTTTAAGTGCTTAATTTGATGAAAAGGATTTAATCGAGAAAAGCGTAAAAGTTGCGTGCTAAAGTGAAAAGTACTAATTTGATTTTGGCTTTTTAAGTGGGTGTCCTAAAGGGGCAATTAGCCCATAAACTATGATAAGGAATGGCAATGGGCCACACCAACTACAAAATATATGTTAGTTTAATTTATTTTTTATTATAAGGTTATGTTAGTATATTATAATAATGTTAATGTATATATATATTAAACAAAACATAAAATAAAGCCACCATCATCTTTATTCTCTCATAGCCGAATGTAAGAAGAGAAAACACCATTGTTTGAGCTTAAGGTTTGGCATTAGGGAAACTTAAATCGGGTATGTACTTTGTTTAGTTTTTGAAAATTTTTACGTTTTAAGATCGTTGCTTCAGTATATTACCCGACCCATGCCTAAATTTTTGAAAATATTATGTATATAGGATTGACCATTAACATGCTTATATGGTTTTGATATTTGATGGTTTTAGATTAAATATATGTTAAAGATTTACAAGTTTTGTATTGAAAATTTTGGTGATTTGGAGTAAATAGGGCTAAATTAAGAAAATAAATTTGTGAGGGGTTAAAATGCAAAATAAATGAAATGTATGAACTTAGATGGCTATGTAGAGGATTCGGCCTAACTATAGTGTTGGGAGATTTCGCATATTTTGTGTTTTGTGTAAATAGGACTAATTTGTAAAAATGGGAAACATTAGGGGCAAAATGGTAATTTGTCTATCTAAGTGTTTTTGGATTAAATTGAGATGAAATGTTCTTGAATGGGATAAATTTTAATGTGTCTAGATCAAGAACAAAGAAAAATGGAATTGGACCGGGGAAAGACAAAGGTTCTCGAATAGCCTATTTACACGGTCTATCGACAACCGAGGTAAGTCCTTAAGCAAATTTATATCGAGAAATTATTTACAAAGGTAGTACATGATAAAGTTTGGTATTTAAGGCATGAAAATATATATAGGCCGAATGTGGGGTATGAAATTGTAGTAAATTTGTTTGTTGAATGTGATGTGGATAATTATGTTTGGTTTAACATGAAATTGAAAAATAAAGTATACGAGATGGATGTGATTGTAGCATTAAGTAATGTGTATGGGAATGTTGATTGGGTTGATAATCGGGCTTTGAGCCTAGCAGGCCTCGTGCCGGTGTTAATAATCGGGCTTTAAGCCTAGCAGGCCTCGTACCGGTGTTATTAATCAGGCTTTGAGCCTAGCAAGCCTCGTGCTGGTGTTATTTATCGGGCTTTGATGCCTAACAGGCCTTGTGCCGGTGTTACATATCAGGCTTTAATGCCTAGCAGGCTTCATGCTGGTGATTTATTTCGGGCTTTAATGCCTAGCAGGCTTTGTGCCGGTGGTTTATTTCGGGCTTTAATGCCTAGCAGGCTTCGTGGCGGTGTTTAAATCTCGGACCTTTGGTCTAGTAGTTTTTATACCAATGATTTTAATACGAGCTTATGCTTATGAATGAAATGGTCTAGTTATGACGATAACTGAATAAGCCAAGGTTTATTACTATAGTGTTCGACCAAAAGATATGTATCGAATCAAGTTTATGATATATGTGATGCTTCTTGAATAATCAAGTTGATAGAAATGTGTTTATGTATTCGGTACTTAAGATATGTGATTAGAAAGGACATTGAGTTGATATGTTTACTTGCTTACTTGAGTTTATTATATTGATATGAGAAATTATACCTATATAGGTTCGGCCATGAGCTATACATATAGATAAATGTATATATATTCAATTATGTACCTTATTTTAAATGTACACGAAAGTATTATTGGTTGAAGAGAAAATATATATGTATTGATTAGCAATTTGGGTACCATTGATAAGTTTCATATTTTAAGTGTACGTTGAATATTATTTCACTAGGTTTGAACATTGATAATCGGCCATGGTAGTATATATGTGTTTTGTCGGTTCATAAATGTTGATAATGTTATTCTATTCAATCTAATTGAATACCTAGTTGAGTTGTAAAGCTGCTTAAGACTTACTAAGCCAGTGAGCTTACTCTGTTTATGTTTGTGCTCTATTTTATAGATCAATAATTTAACTATGGGCTCGGGGATCATCAAGACGATCGACCACACTATCACTCTCTTTGGTATAGTTATGTTTTGTAAACTTTAGAATCAAAGGCATGTATAGGCTTTGTTTTGATAAATAATGAATGATGTCGGTTTGTAAATATAAATATGGCCTTGCGAATAAAGGTCATTACTTTTAGTTAAGTTTAAGTTTTATATTTGATATGGTAGCTTGCATTAAAATACCATTAGATATGTGATTTAGGTCATGCTTTAAATCATACTCGAGAAAATGATCATATGATATATATATATATATGATGTAATATTGGGATATGCACTTAGGTATAAAGGAGTAAATGTGAATGTACAAGGATACCATGCATAAATAGCTATCTTATTTTGTTTTAGTTGACTTGTTTAAGCATGGTAAAATGTATATATGTTTATACTTGTAATGTCATTTGATAATGCTTAAATATGTATAGCTTTGTGGTAAGCATTTAGAGTAAAATTTTATACTTGATAAAGAGTACCTATAGTGCGCATAAATGCATGTAAATTATGTTTGATTCATGCATATCATATATTTAAAATTGAATGAACATAGGTATCACTATTTGCATGTATTGTATGTTAAATGCATAAATAAAATACTAGGTTATGAATTGATCTTGGTTGGAGTTTAGGTTTACATTTGAATGCTAACTATATTCGGTTATGTGAAATGAGTTTTAAGGTTTGATTATGTGGTTATAATTACATAAGTATATATATACATGTACGTAAGTAATGGTCATTGCCGAATGGGATGAATGAAAATGTGAATTGATGAATCGGTTAATATTTAAGTGGTAACATGTATTAAAGTGCATTTGATGAGTGTTGAGGTCGGGTAATACCTTGTAACCCTACTCCGGCGATGGATACGGGTTAGGAGTGTTACATTTTATTGGTATCAGAGCTACGGTTTAGTCAATTCTAGGGCTACCGTAGTACGTAAAAGTCTAGCTATACATGCCTTTGAATTTTATATGTGATAGTGTGGTGACTTCTGACAATTTCAATTGTATTTTATATAGTAAATGGATTTCGATCCCGATAGAGTAGTGGTGATGATGTGGAGAGTGTTGCGCTGGTCTCGCACATGGATCGGTGCCATTAGACTCTCAACCGATTCTGAGTAACCACGAGGAGAGGCTAAACAAGCCTTCTACCAAATGATGAATGAATGGTTTACCCAATTTGTTCGAATAATTAATTTGTACAACAACCTCCACCTGAATAATCCAACTCCGGTACCTTGACACCAGATGATAGATCCAATGAGATCTAGTAGGCCTCTGTTGATAAAATCAAGAAATTTGGGGCGAGGAATTCAAGGCTAATGATAATGATGATGCGAGCGAGCTGAAATGTGGCTTGATAACACTATTTGGGTACTTGATGAGCTATCACGCACTCGGACAAATGTTTGAAATGTGCTATATCTTTACTTGGGACACCGCCTATCACTAGTGGAATACACTAGTATCGATGGTTCAAGAGAAAAAGTGACATGGGATTTCTTCTAGAATGAATTTCGCAAGAAATATATCGATCGAGAGGTTCATCGACCGAAACAAAAAGAATTTCTTGGCTGAAAGCAGGGAAAATGGCGTGGTGAATATGAGCAAAAATTTGTCAGATTGAGCCGATATGCTCAGGAGTGTGTATCAACTGAAGTCATTATGTGCAAAAGGTTTGAAGATGGTTTGAATGAAGATTTAAAGTTGCTAGTGGGCATTCTTGAGATCAAAGAGTTTGTGACACTAGTCGAGCGAGCTTGCAAAGCTGAAGAGCTTGGGAAAGAGAAAAGAAAGGTTGAGACAGAAGCTAGAGACACTCGTAAAAGACCGTCGGGTAAGAATTTCCATTCCACATCTAAGAAGTTTAGAGATGACTTCAGCCGACATAAAGCTACTTCAGATTCACCTAGACATGATCGACCTTTCGTGGGCTCCCGAGCTACTTCGATGGCTAGTGTTGATAACATTCCACAGAATCGAGTTGAATGCAAACATTGTGGAAAATGGCATTCTGGGAGTTGTAGAGTTCATGCCCGGTCCTACTTTAAATGTGGATCCTCAGACCATTTTATTCGAGATTGCCCGATGTTAGCTGAGCAAAATACGGTACAGAACTCTAGACCGAGCAGTGCATCAGCATGGGGCAGACCACCTAGGCATTCTAGTAATGTAGGTGGTTGTCGAGAGGATGAAGAACACGGCGATTCGATCGAGGCTAGAGCTCCGGCTAGAGCTTATGTTACTCGAGCTAGAGGATGCTACTTCTCGGATGTCATTACGGTACTTTCACCCTTTATGATACTCGTAATTGCATTGGTTGATCTGGTTTGACCCATTCATATGTATGTGAAACTACGGTATTGAGTAAGACTCGCCATTGAGTCTCTTGAGTTTGTGATTCAGCGTATCCAACTCTTTGGGTAGATGTGTGTTTGTTAATAAAGTGTGTAAAAGTTGCCCATTGATGATTCGGGATTTTTGCTTCCCGATCGATTTAATCTTGTTGCCTTTCGATGAGTTTGATATAATTTTGGGAATGGGTGGTTAACTTCGCATGATGCGGTGGTGAATTGCAAAAAAAGCTTATTGATTTGAGACACGAGCGGTGAGATCATTAGAATTGAATCTAGTGATTTAGGTGGGTTTCCTATATTATATCCTCGATGTTAGCCCGAAAGTATGTGAGAAAAGGGTGCGAAGCTTATTTGGCTTATGTACTGGATAATAAAATGTCTGAGAAATAGATTGAATCTGTACCAATTGTATGTGAATACTTAGATGTGTTTCCTGAAGAACTACCGGGTTTACCCCCAGTACGAGAGATTGAGTTTGGCATTGAATTAGCTCCGGGAATGACTCCGATCTCAATAGCTCCATATCGGATGGCACCTACTGAGCTAAAAGAGTTGAAAGCATAGTTGCAAGAGTTAACAGATAGGGGCTTTGCGCGACCAAGTTTCTCTCCTTGGGGTGCACCAGTTCTTTTTGTGAGAAAGAAAGATGGAATGATGCGAATGTGTATTGATTATCATGGCTGAATAAGGTAACTATAAAGAATAAGTACCGTTACCTCGGATTGATGATTTGTTTGATCGGTTGAAAGGGCTTGATATTTTCGAAGATAGATTTGAGATCGGGTTATTATCGATTCTTGAGTCGAGATATAGATGTGCCAAAAGCGCATTGCGGACGAGGTACGGACATTTTGAGTTTTTGGTTATGCCTTTTGGGCTTACTAATGCACTCTTTATTTTTATGGATTTGATGAATCGAGTTTTAGACAGTTTTGGATCGATTTGTGGTAGTGTTTATTGATGATATATTGATTTACTCCAAAGATGAAATTGAGCATCTTTGAGCATTTGAGATTAGTGCTACAAACTTTGCGAAATCAACAGTTGTATGCGAAGTTTAGTAAGTGTGAGTTCTGGATGAAAGAGGTCAGCTTTTTGGGACATGTTGTTTTAGCATTAGGCATTCGAGTTGATCCGAACAAAATATCGGCTATACTTGATTGGAAGCCACCGAAAAATGTTTCCGAGATTCAAAGTTTTCTGGGGCTTGCGAGTTACTATCGACGATTTGTGAAAGACTTTTCTATGATAGCTACCCCGTTGACAAAGTTATTACAGAAAGATGTCGAGTGGTCGAAGTGGTCGAAAAGTTTTGATCGGTGAAAGCCCTTTTGATGAAGCTCGGTGTTAGTTCGACTGAAAGCGGGTAAAGAATTTGTTGTTTATTCGATGCTTCTTTAAATGGTTTGGGCTGCGTTTTGATGCAGGAAGGCAAAGTTGTAGCCTACGCTTCAAGACAATTGAAGCCGCATGAAAGAAATTACCCGACGCGTGACTTAGAACTTGCAACCATTGTTTTCGCATTGAAAATTTGGCGTCACTATTTATTTGGTGAGAAATGTCACATTTATTCAGATCATAAAAGTCTAAAGTATTTAATGACTCAGAAGGATCTAAATTTGAGACAACGCAGATGGTTGGAATTGTTGAAAGACTATGAGTTGGTGATTGACTACCATCCGGGAAAAGCTAACGTTGTTGCAGATGCGTTAAGTCGAAAATCATTATTTGCTCTTTGTGCAATGAACACACAGATAGCTATGTCTGGTGATGGTTCGATCATAGCCGAGTTACAAGCAAGACCGATATTTATTCAGCAAATTTGTGATGCAGAGAAAGTTGACAGGATTTGATTGCTAGACGAATTCGATGTGAAAAAGGTGCGAGCAGTTTTGATTGATGCAAATGACTATTTGAATTTTAAAAGCCAAATATGTGTTAGAAAAACTCGATTTGATCTGAGATGATTTCGAGTGAGGCCTATAGTGGTCGATTATCAATACATCCGGGTAACACAAAGATGTATAATGATTTGAAACAGATTCTATTGGTGGTAGGGCATGAAGCGGGATATATCTAAATTTGTTTGAAATGCTTAGTTTGTCGACAAGTAAAAATTTGAACATCAAGTGCCATCCGGATTACTTGACCAATCATGATACGAATGGAAATGGGATAGAATTACAATGGATTTTGTATCCGGTCTTCCTATGACACCGAGTAAGAAAGATGCCGTCTGGGTTATAGTTGATAGGTGACTAAATCGACTCATTTGTGCGGTTAAATACGGACTTTTCACTCGATAAACTTCTTTGAATTGTATGTATCGTAAATTGTAAGATTGCATGGTGTACCGAGTTCCATTGTTTGAGATAGAGACCGAGATTTACATCACGATTTTGGAAGAAGTTGCAAGATGCCTTAGGTACTAAACTACATTTTAGTCTGACTTTTCATCCATGAACAGAGGCGGTCGATCTGAGCAAACTATTCGAGATACTTGAGGACATGTTGAGATGTTGTGTTCTCGAGTTTGAAGGTGCGATGGGAGCGATACCTACCATTGATTGAATTTGCTTATAATAACAGTTTTCAATCAAGTATCAAGATGGCGCCTTATGAAGCCTTATGCAGGCGAAAGTGTCGAACACCATTATCTTTGGTGAGCTCGTGAGAATAAGATACACGGGTTGATTTGATTAAAGAAGCCGAGGCGAAAGTAGCTATTATTAGAGACAATTTGAAAGTCGCTTTGGATCGTCAAAAGTCTTATGCTGATTTGAAGCGTAAAGACATTGAATTTCGGTCGGAGAGCGAGTATTTTAAAGGTTTCTCCGTGGAAGAAAGTGCTCCTTTTGGTGAAAAGGCAAGTTGAGCCCGAGGTTCATTGGACCGTATGAAATCATTGAGCGTGTTGGGCCTATTGCTTATAGGTTGAGGCTACCCTCGAATTAGAAAAGATACACGATGTATTTCACGTTTCTATGCTCGTGAATCTGGATCGGATCATCACATGTGATTGCTCCGTCGAGATTGAGATACAACCGATATGACGTATGAGGAAGAACCGATCCATATTTTAGCTCGGGAAGAGAAAGAGTTAAGAAACAAGAAAATTCCATTAGTGAAAGTCTTGTGGAAAAGGCACGGAGTTGAAGAGGCTACGTGGGAGCACTGAAGATTCAATGAGGCAACAATATCAAGCGTTGTTTAATGGTAAGATTTTGGGACGAAAATCCTTAAGGGGAGAGTTATAATGCACCGAATTTGACCCTAATCGGAATGGTGGTTTTGGGACCATGAATTGAACCCGATAAATATTTTAATATTATATTCTGTGTTTATTATATGTGGATTAATGTGTGTGAAAATTTCGTAGAAAAATTTTATCGTTTAAGTGCTTAATTTGATGAAAAGGATTTAATCAAGGAAAGCGTAAAAGTTGCGTGCTAAAGTGAAAAGTACTAATTTGATTGTGGCTTTTTAAGTGGGTGTCCTAAATGGGCAATTAGCCCATAAACTATGATAAGGAACGGCAATGGGCCACACCAACTACAAAATATATGTTAATTTAATTTATTTTTTATTATAAGGTTATGTTAGTATATTATAATAATGTTAATGTATATATATTAAACAAAACATAAAATAAAGCCACCATCATCTTTATTCTCTCATAGCAGAATGTAAGAAGAAAACACCATTGTTTGAGCTTAAGGTTTGACATTAGGGAGGCTTAAATCGGGTATGTACTTTGTTTAGTTTTGAAAATTTTACGTTTTGAGATCGTTGCTTCGTATATTACCCCGACCCATGCCTAAATTTTTGAAAATATTATGTATATAGGATTGGCCATTAACATGCTTATATGGTTTTGATATTTGATGGTTTTAGATTAAATATATGTTAAAGATTTACAAGTTTTGTATTGAAAATTTTGGTGATTTGGAGTAAATAGGGCTAAATTAAGAAAATAAATTTGTGAGGGGTTAAAATGCAAAATAAATGAAATGCATGAACTTAGATGGCTATGTAGAGGATTCGGCCTAACTATAGTGTTGGGAGATTTCGCATATTTTGTGTTTTGTGTAAATAGGACTAATTTGTAAAAATGGGAAACATTAGGGGCAAAATGGTAATTTGTCTATCTAAGTGTTTTTGGATTAAATTGAGATGAAATGTGCTTGAATGGGCTAAATTTTAATGTGTCTAGATCAAGAACAAAGAAAAACGGAATTGGACCGGGGAAAGACAAAGGTTCTCGAATAGCCGATTTACACGGTCTATCGACAACCGAGGTAAGTCCTTAAGCAAATTTATATCGAGAAATTATTTACAAAGGTAGTACATGATAAAGTTTGGTATTTAAGGCATGAAAATATATATAGGCGAATGTGGGGTATGAAATTGTAGTAAATTTGTTTGTTGAATGTGATGTGGATAATTATGTTCGGTTTAACATGAAATTGAAAAATAAAGTATCTGAGATGGATGTGATTGTAGCATTAAGTAATGTGTATAGGAATGTTGATTGGGTTGATAATCGGGCTTTGAGCCTAGCAGGCCTCGTCTTAGGTGTTATTAATCGGGCTTTGAGCCTAGCGAGCCTCGTCGGTGTTATTTATCGGGCTTTGATGCCTAGCGTGCCTTGTGTGGTGTTACATATCGGGCTTTAATGCCTAGCAAGCTTCGTCTTGGTGATTTATTTCGAGCTTTAATGCTAGCGTGCTTCATGCATTGATTTATTTCGGGCTTTAATGCCTAGCGTGCTTCGTCTTTGGTGGTTTATTTGGGCTTTAATGCCTAGCGAGCTTCGTCTGCCGTGTTTAAATCTCGGACCTTTGGTCTAGTAGTTTTATACTAATGATTTTAATCTGAGCTTATGCTTATGAATGAAATGGTCTAGTTATGACGATAACTGAATAAGCCAAGGTTTATTACTATAGTGTTCGACCAAAAGATATGTATCGAATCAAGTTTATGATATATGTGATGCTTCTTGAATAATCAAGTTGATAGAAATGTGTTTATGTATTCGGTACTTAAGATATGTGATTAGAAAGGACATTGAGTTGATATGTTTACTTGCTTACTTGAGTTTATTATATTGATATGAGAAATTATACCTATATAGGTTCGGCCATGAGCTATACATATAGATAAATGTATATATATTCAATTATGTACCTTATTTTAAATGTACACAGAAAGTATTATTCGGTTGAAGAGAAAATATATATGTATTGATTAGCAATCTGGGTACCATTGATAAGTTTCATATTTTAAGTGTACGTTGAATATTATTTCACTAGGTGTGAACATTGATAATCGGCCATGGTAGTATATATGTGTTTTGTCGGTTCATAAATGTTGATAATGTTATTCTATTCAATCTAATTGAATACCTAGTTGAGTTGTAAAGCTGCTTAAGACTTACTAAGCCAGTGAGCTTACTTTTTATGTTTGTGCTCTATTTTATAGATCAATAATTCAACTACGGGCTCAGGGGATCATCAAGACAGTCAACCACACTATCACTCTCTTTGGTATAGTTATGTTTTGTAAACTTTAGAATCAAAGGCATGTATAGGCTTTGTTTTGATAAATAATGAATGATGTCGGTTTGTAAATATAAATATGGCCTTGCGAATAAGGCTGTTACTTTTGGTTAAGTTTAAGTTTTATATTTGATATGGTAGCTTGCATTAAAATACCATTAGATATGTGATTTAGGTCATGCTTTAAATCATACACAGAAAATGATCATATGATATATATATATATATATATATATGATGTAATATTGGGATATGCACTTAGGTATAAAGGAGTAAATGTGAATGTACAAGGATACCATGCGCAAATAGCTATCTTATTTTGTTTTAGTTGACTTGTTTAAGCATGGTAAAATGTATATATGTTTATACTTGTAATGTCATTTGATAATGCTTAAATATGTATAGCTTTGTGGTAAGCATTTAGAGTAAAATTTTATACTTGATAAAGAGTACCTATGGTATGCATAAATGCATGTAAATTATGTTTGATTCATGCATATCATATATTTAAAATTGAATGAACATAGGTATCACTATTTGCATGTATTGTATGTTAAATGCATAAATAAAATACTAGGTTATGAATTGATCTTGGTTGGAGTTTAGGTTTACATTTGAATACTAACTATATTCGGTTATGTGAAATGAGTTTTAAGGTATGATTATGTGGTTATAATTACATAAGTATATATATATATGTACGTAAGTAATGGTCATTCTTGAATGGGATAAATGAAAATGTGAATTAATGAATCGGTTAATATTTAAGTGGTAACATGTATTAAAGTGCATTTGATGAGTGTTGAGGTTGGGTAATACCTCGTAACCCTACTCCGGTGACGGATACGGGTTAGGGGTGTTACAATGCCCCTAAATAATTCAGCTCCATTGGATTAGAGCCTTTTAGTTATAGACCCATGATTGTCAAATTCAGTTTGTGCTCTAGCCACCCGCTCAAGAACTCTAAGCATAACCTCCAATACATCGTCATATACAAGAACTTGATGACTACCTTCAGCGGTAGGTGCATTCCCAACATGCTCTGCTATAGGTTTAGGGGTACGTACTTGAGATGCAGAAGACTCGACTTGGGCCTTACAGCCTTGTGCTCCATGGGCTCGCATACCATGGGTTCATACACCTCGGGTATTCATATTGTTATCTCAAGTCTAAAGTTTTATGTATTTATCTACAGTTCAAAAATAAAGTTCTAGTTTTTAACTTGAGTATTTTTAGTTTAATTGTTTCAACTATAGTTTACACACTATAGTTTTTCGATAGTTTTAGAAGTAAGAGTACTTATCTAGAATCGACTTTGGAGCCTTAGATTTTTATTTTTGTAAAACAAACTTTATAAAATTTATTTGTGGCATAGTTCCCAAAATACCCCTTTAAAAATATGCATACAGAGTCAAGTAAAAACCACAATCTGTGTTTTGAACTCGAGCTCTGTACCACTAAATGTAACCTCCCTAACCCGACCTAGATATTATGGCTGAATTTTGGAGGCTACATTTGCCATCAAATAAGCTTAGATAAAATTTTCATATTTTCAAACATGTTTTAAACCCATAATTGTAACAGCCTTCCTGGCAGAGACTCAAAATCAAGTTACTATTTAGCATATAAGTTGGTTAAGTTAGGTAGAATTGAGTAAGTAAAGTATTTGTTTTGGCTGGGTGTCGAACTCTATGGGTTTTGCCATATAGTGAACTCCAAGTTTTGGCAAATTGTTTTGTTAAGTATCTGCTCACCCTAGATGTCTTAGGCGAACTCGTCAAGTTCACAATTTTAATAGATTTATTTCTATATTTTATGCATATTATTATGACTTAGTTAGTCATGTTGGGGTTTAGTTAAGACCTAGTTAGAACTGAACTAGAATATTGTAGATGATTAGACCTAAAACATGTTAACTATGTTTAATCACATGAATTAAGGATGTTAATGGAATTATACGATTTTCCCACTAAACCTTGTCTCTGTTGCATGTTTATATAGAGATATCTTTGGCCATCATGAGTCACCTTTACATCTTTTTCTTCCCTGAATTATTCTATAAGTTTCTGAAAAACCTTAGTGTAGAAAGCTTCATCGAAGAGAATTCTCTGTGTTTAGTGGGTACTTACGTTTATACTAGGTTACTGGTAATTTTTGGTAAACCATTAGGCTATTATCAAAGAGATTCATGTGTTTATAGTGTTACATCTTAAACCATAGAACTGTTCGTGAGGAGGGAAACTTCCTAATTCTGGGTTGTCTGATATTGATTCTTGCATGCATGATAAGTTTCGATAGTTTAATGATCTGATAGGGATACTTATCTTTCTTTTAACTCAAAAAGCTAATGAAAGTCCCCCCTAAAAAAAAAAAGGAAAATGTCATATTTAGTAGATCACTATACTAGAGTTTCTAGTGAGTTCCTTCTTAGTTCCATGTGTTGTAAATTCCCTTGTTGTATAAATTGTGTAAGGTAAGTAATCTCTCTTAGTAACGTTTGAATGGTGTCTGTGTTGGTGGTGGTCATTCAGTGTCATCAGTGTGAGTATAGTCTTTTCATGTTATGAAGTACATACTTCCTTATTGTACAAACTAGTTCCACCAATATGTGATAGGTGATATGTGATGTGATGATGAAGGGGATTATGTTTGTGATGCCTTCAACAGGGAAACTATAGTGCACATCAGACTGAGAGATCACAAGGAAACATACTTGGCTGAACAAAAATGGTATGAGGAGTTAAGGGGGTATGTATATGCATACAACTGAATCATATGCTTTTGATTTTGAATTCACAGTATGAAGCTGGTATAAGGATGGGTTGTGTGAAAGTTATGGTTATGTTGGCGGATAGTAACCACCCATGTGTTGTGTTAAGTTGGCTATTAAAACTGCCTATATTTTGTTAACACCATTTGGTGTATTATGATCATTGTGTTTCACTTCTCTAAAAGGTTTGGTACCATCTTTGTAACACCCTAAACTCGGCCCAAACGGTATGACCGAATTTGGTATGCTACAGAGAAAACATTTTTTAAAAATCCCTTTAAGCCGTTTTACATTTTTGATAAAAGATATTGTTTTGGTTTAATAATTTATTAGGTCAGGTTGTTACAGATTCACGTGTACCGATGGCACAATAAAACATTTTGCGTATTAATTTGAGAAAACATGTATCCATTTTCAAGTCATTAAGTTATTAAACAATTTTTTCAAAGCAGATAAAATAACCAAAATATAATTCTAGTAGGCCTTATTACAATTTAAGCAAAATAACCAACAATAAAATAAAAGTAGTTCATAAATCATTTAATCCAAATGTTCACCGATGGCCACCTCGAGTTCTTAGGCTCCTTATCCGCGATCTACGAGTCATTGAAAATTTAAAGGAGAAGGTGAGTCACCAAGACTCAATGCATAATCCCTCTCCGAGTAAATGCCACATTATTACACAAATTATAACAAGCAACATATATGTATTATGCACCCAACCTAGCCATCCATAACTCCTTTTCTACCGTGTGGTACCAAACCTTTGGTGGTGCCAAACCACCGGTGACTTAAAGTCACATATGTGATACCAAATCACTGGAGATACCAAATCTCGTGTCCAGAAGAAACAAATCGAATGATGGGGCCAATCGTGTGATACCAAATCACTGGCGTCAATCCCATTTCTCAAAGTGGGGCCAACCCACGATGGAATTAATCCACAGGGAAGAGACGCTATGAGGTGCCAAACCTCTGGTGTCCGAAGACACAAATGTGATACCAAATCACTGGAGACACCAAATCTCTGGTGTCCGAAGACACAAATGTGATACCAAATCACTGGTGACCGAAGTCACAATCTTCCCCTTCCTCTCATGTTGCCCATACCAATGCAATATATATAAACAAAACATGTCAATATACTTTGATATGAATCATATAACAAAATCTCATAAATCGCAGATCATGATTTCAATCCTCATGTATTAACAACATATCGAAACGGACTTACTGTATCCTCATTCATACCATCATGGTATCATCTCAAAACTCATCATTTCGGCTTTAACAACATGAATAGTTATTTAACATACATATATACAAATATGAATCAAGTTATAAGTGTGTAAGATACACACCTTTCACCAACGCAAGAACTATCTCCCAAAAATCGATCTATCGCACTAGATCACTTTGTCCTACAATCGTCCAATACTAAAATTATTAACAAAGGCCATTCGCCAAACCACAACACTTTAATCCCAAAAACTTAGTCTTTCAATAGAATGATGAATCGACAAGAATCCTTACCCTTTGACTTACCGACCTTTGATTGCTAGAGAGATATAGGGCTTAAATCAATCGCTTCCAAAGTCCCAAAGAGCCTATCTTTCAAAACCGATTGTATAAAAATCAAAGAAAACTACCCTTGAATATTCGGCCAAAACAAAGACTATAAGAGAGGAAGAAGATTCGGCTATGGTTGATTTGTATTAACAACAAGGATTGAATTAAAATTGAGAAAGAGAAAGGAAAAACAAAAGAAGAAAATGGAAGAGATTTCAATGGAAAAGAAATGTTTATGGTTTAAAATAAAAGAAAGTAAAAGAGATGGAGAGATGGAAATTTTGACCAAGAGAGTGTAGGAGAAAAGTGATTTGAACAAGATTGAAAGAAAGAAAAGGAGAGTGTTGTAGAGAGATTCACCAAGCACTACTTTGCCAAAAGAAAGTGCACAAAAAAATACACAAGTTAGATTGTAGTTTCGATTTCAAAAGGCAAGCGAAAGAAAGTAAAATGATGTGATTTGGTTAAACAAAAGAGGCTAAAATCAAAGTAAATTTGCACCAAATGCTTATGGTGCATTCGGCCAAAGAGTGATTTGTTTGGAGAGGAAGAGAAAAGTATTCCCAAAAGGTGAACAAAAGCTAAAGTTGGCCAAATATCCCCCAAACTACCTATCACATTCGGCCATCCCCTTTTCCACACATGCCGCCCACATTCAACCATTAAGGCCTAGGAAAACTTTCCAAAACATCCTCCACCCTTCATGCCTTTTGTCCCTCATCATACCATAACCTTAAGAATCTTATCCCTACTTTCAAGCTTTCCTTAAACATATATTCAACTTACTAAAGATGAAAGTCCAACCTATCATAAACATAGGTTGACCTACCATAAATGCTATGATGAAATAAAAAATCCTCAAAATGCTTTCCTTGATACTCGAACCACTAACCTCAAGCAACCTCTCAAGAGCCTTAACCATCTTGCCACTTATTCCTCTTGTGCTTTAATTAACACTTAAATTAACTTAAGTGCTAAGCTCACTTAATCCACTTCATTAAATAAACCATACTAAAACTATTCTAATTTCCTAAAGCTCAAGACCCAATCCTACTAGGCCCAATTTGGGATGTTACGCTTCTACCCCCTTAAAATAATTTCGTCCTCGAAATTACTTACTATCAATCAATCGTGTATCCTTAACTCATCACCCTACGCTCATTTGTTGCACTCGATCTTAAAGATCTATCATACTTTCTAGAAACATTCCCTACGTCCATAATCCAAGTCCCATACACTTTACTAGCTACATAAGAGCAAACTAACGTAACCACAAACAAGACAATTGAGTGTATTTGAAATAAGAAACTTACATTGTCATATCCGCACATCTTCTTCCTCACGACTACCAACCGCATAAACCAACCTTGGTTGCCTCGCCTCTGTACCTTCATTACCTCGCCACGCCTGCTACCATTACCTCTAATGCACCTCGACCCCTCTCGTGGTGGTCCTTCATTTCTAACCCGAGCACGGTTCGACCCTCCGGTGATTCTTGGCTAACTTCGAGGACAATCCTTACACGGTGATCCAACGATCCACATTCAAAGCACCCTCTACTTCCAGCCAAACATTCTCCCGAGTGGGATTTCCCGCATCTAGCACACTGAGGTGGCCACTGAGTAGGCTTTGTGGCTCTTTCTGATTCCCTAATCTAGCCCTCTTCTCCACATTACTGCCCGATCCAGGCGATCCAAAGCCTCTCTTATGTTTATTCTTTTCGTGATTCTATCTTACGGACTCCTTGATCCCTTCGGCTACCTTAGCCTTTTCCACTAGGACTGAAAACTCACGCTCTTGTTGTGGAGCAATCAGTAACCTTAGATCATCCTCGGTCCATCTTCAAAGCGGACACACCGATCATGCTCGTTGACACAATTCCACGAGCATAGCGGCTCAATCTCAAGAATTCCGCTTCATATTACGACACGGACTTATTTCCTTGTACCAACCCCGGAAAAGCTTTCCTCCGAGCATCGCAGTATTTGGTGCCCACATATTTCTTCGAAAATCGCTTTGAAGTAATCCCATGTAAGATCGCTCTCAGTAGCACTATCTCGAACCGTGAGCCACCATCGATATGACTCATCCTTGAGAAGTGACACCGCCCTTTTCTCCTCATTTGTCAAATCTATCTCATCCATGATTCTTTTGATCGATTATAGCCAATACTCTACCGTATTGGCGCTACACCAGATACACCTCGAAAAATTCAGCTCTGTTAGCTCAAGTCTTTCAGTACCGATTTCGAGCTCCTCCACCTCCACCCATTCCAGCTACCCTTTCCGAACCCGCAAAGATCGCTTGTGACACTGCGTCATCACCCGTCTGATCCTCGCTCTTGACTCCAAAAGTTGGGGTGGTGGTGGTGTATCGTTCTCGGATCCCCGACGACGACAGGTTCGATACGATCATCCTACCCTTCCGCGTCCACGATTTAACCCGCCCTCTAAAGCTTATCGCGCTTTTAATCGATTAGAAAATTTTTATGGATTAGTAATTTGTTTCACTTGGTTATTCGCGAAGAAGTTTTATGGAAAGCTCAATAGGATTCTTTCGATCAATCAAGGTTTTAAGTTTTCTATCCTAATTCACACAGAGAAGAACATCCATTCCTAATACCTTCCATACTTATTCACTCTTCTGGACATTTCATCTGTTTCTATCGTGGGTATTTTTGTCATAAATCGGAGATTTTTTTTTTTAAAACTTTCGTAATTCAGAACATTTTGAAATTTCCAAAACTAGAGGGTTCTTTTCAGAAATTTCTCAAATTAAAGGTATGGCAAAATTTTGGAAACCAGGGGTATTTTGGTAATTTTGTCAATTAGGGGCAATTTTGTAAATTCCAAAAGTCAGTGTATATATTTTGAAATACAAGATTTTTGGCTACTTTTGCAAAGTAAGAAGATTTTATTGAAATCGAGGTAATTCGGTAATTCTAAAACCAAGGGCATTTTCGTAATTTTGCCACTAGGGCATTTTGGTAATTTTGGTAAACCGAGAATATTTTGAATATTTTTTCAAAATAAATTTTTTCTAATATCTAGAGAGTACTTAAAAAATTTTAAAACTCGAAGTTTTCATGAAAACATGGCTAATCCCTTTCGGGTTTTATTTAGGGTTTTGCCTATGACCGAGTCCTCTTGGTTGGGTGAACCGAAGCTACGCACTGTAGGAATCCTACGAAGAGGAGGTGAGTCATGAGGACTGCTTAAATACCAAGCTCTTTGGATCCAATCCTAGACATGCGCACCAAGGTTACCACACCCTAACTCGGCGACTTGGTCACGGGTTGGTTTTAATTAGGCCATTAAAGTCTTATGAGTTTTGTTGGGGTGGATTGGTCCTAAGGTTCAACACCTATCACACTAACTACGTTCCCTACCTACCCTTCTACAATAATAATCCATACAAAAAGTTAGAGGTACTTACCTGGGCGGATTGGTGCCGGAGACTCGGTGCCATGCTTATTCAAAACCAAAATATTTCAAATAGGCCTACTAAAAACATTTTTGGGCCTTGGACCTCCACAACCGAGTTTTGAACTGGGCTCTGATACCAATTTGTAACACCCCAAACTCGGCCAAACGTTATGACCGAATTTGGTATGCTACGAGAGAAAACATTTTGAAAAATCCCTTTAAGCCGTTTTAAATTTTGATAAAAGATATTGTTTTGGTTTAATAATTTATTAGGTCGTTGTTATTCTGATTCACGTAATTCGATGGCACAATAAAACATTTTGCGTATTAATTTGAGAAAACATGTATCCATTTTCAAGTCATTAAGTTATTAAACAATTTTTTTTTCAAAGCAGATAAAATAACCAAAATATAATTCTAGTAGGCCTTATTACAATTTAAGCAAAATAACCAACAATAAAATAAAAGTAGTTCATAAATCATTTAATCCAAATGTTCACTGCATGGCCACCTCGAGTTCTTCCGACTCCTTATCCGCGATCTACAAGTCACCTGAAAATTTAAACGAGAAGGTGAGTCACCAAGACTCAGTGCATAATCCCTCTCCCAAGTAAATGCCACATTCTTACACAAATTATAACAAGCAACATATATGTATTATACACCCAACCTAGCCATCCATAACTCCTTTTCTACCCGTGTGGTACCAAACCTTTGGTGGTGCTAAACCACTTGGTGACTTAAAGTCACATATGTGATACCAAATCACTGGAGATACTAAATCTCGGTGTCCAAGACACAAATCAAATGATAGGGCCAACCCATCGTGTGATACCAAATCATCAAGCGCCAATCCCATTTCTTAATGTGGGGCCAACCCATGGTGGAATTAATCCACAGGGACGAGACGCTATGAGGTGCCAAACCTCTGGTGTCCGAAGACACAAATGTGATACCAAATCACTGGAGATACCAAATCTACGTGTCCAAAGACACAAATGTGATACCAAATCACTGGTGACCGAAGTCACAATCTTCCCCTTCCTCTCATGTTGCCCATACCAATGCAATATATATAAACAAATCATGTCAATATACTTTGATATGAATCATATAACAAAATCTCATAAATCACAGATCATGATTTCAACCTTCATGTATTAACAACATATCAAAACGGACTTACGCGTATCCTCATTCATACCATCATGGTATCATCTCAAAAACTCATCATTTCGGCTTTAACAACATGAATAGTTATTTAACATACATATATACAAATATGAATCAAGTTATAAGTGTGTAAGATACACACCTCTCACCAACGCAAGAACTATCTCCCAAAAATCTGATCTATCGCACTAGATCACTTTGTCCTACAATCGTCCAATACTAAAAATTATTAACAAAGGCCATTCGGCCAAACCACAACACTTTAATCCCAAAAACTTAGTCTTTCAAAAGAATGATGAATCGACAAGAATCCTTACCCTTTGACTTACCAACCTTTGATTGCTAGAGAGATATAGGGCTTAAATCAATCGCTTCCAAAGTCCCAAAGAGCCTATCTTTCAAAACCGATTGTATAAAAATCAAAGAAAACTACCCTTGAATATTCGGCCAAAACAAAGACTATAAGAGAGGAAGAAGATTTGGCTATGGTTGATTTGTATTAACAACAAGGATTGAATTAAAATTGAGAAAGAGAAAGGAAAAACAAAAGAAGAAAATGGAATAGATTTCAATGGAAAATAAATGTTTATGGTTTAAAATAAAAGAAAGTAAAGAGAGATGGAGAGATGGAAATTTCGGCCAAGAGAGAGTGTAAGAGAAAAGTGATTTGAACAGTATTGAAAGAAAGAAAAGGAGAGAGTTGTAGGAGAGATTTGGCCAAGCACTACTTTGCCAAAAGAAAGTGCACAAAAAAAATACACAAGTTAGATTGTAGTTTCGGTTTCAAAAGGGCAAATGAAAGACAAGAAATGATGTGATTTGGTTAAACAAAAGAGGCTAAAATCAAAGTAAATTTGAACCAAATGCTTATGGTGCATTCGGCCAAAGAGTGATTTGTTTGGAGAGGAAGTGAAAAGTATGCCCAAAAGGTGAACAAAAGCTAAAGTTGGCCAAATATCCCCCCAAACTACCTATCACATTCGGCCATCCCCCTTTTCCACACATGCCGTCCACATTCAACCATTAAGGCCTAGGAAAACTTTCCAAAACATCCTCCACCCTTCATGCCTTTTGTCCCCTCATCATACCATAACCTTAAGAATCTTATCCCTACTTTCAAGCTTTCCTTAAACATATATTCAACTTACCAAAAGATGAAAGTCCAACCTATCATAAACATAGGTTGACCTGCCATAAATGCTATGATGAAATAAAAAAAATCCTCAAAATGCTTTCCTTGATACTCGAACCACTAACCTCAAGCAACCTCTCAAGAGCCTTAACCATCTTGCCACTTATTCCTCTTGTGCTTTAATTAACACTTAAATTAACTTAAGTGCTAAGCTCACTTAATCCACTTCATTAAATAAACCATACTAAAAACTATTCTAATTTCCTAAAGCTCAAGGCCCAATCCTACTAGGCCCAATTTCGGGATGTTACAATCTTGGGTATCAATGCGTATTATTATACCTATTTTCTTTATCATGGAACTCACTAAGTTCATTTAAACTTACTTGGTTTGTTACAGCCCTCACCCGTATTCACCGTCAGAATAAGGTTACGGAGCATTACCGACTTACAACACTTTTAAACATACATTTCATATACAATTCAATCACAATCAGTCATAGTGTCCCTTAAATGAGCCTACAAGGCCTTAAACATGTATTAGGAGTGGTTCGGGATTAAACTGGAAGCTCGGGAAATTTTTCCACACTTAATAATTTTTTCTCAAAACAAGGGACATACGCCCGTATGGTCAGGATGTGTGTCTCACATGGCTACCAGACACGCCGTGTCACAGGTCGTGTGAACATTCGAAATGGGAGCACATGGCTGTGTCCCACCCCGTGTCCAAACAAGTGAGGTTACTGACTTGGGTCACACGTCCAACCATACACCCGTGTGTTTAGCCTGTGTGCCCTTCGAAGTCGCCACACATGCCTGTGTACCAGACCGTGTGCTAGGCCGTGCCAAACCTATAGGGTATACTGACTTATGCAACACGGCCAAGACACACGCTCCTGTGCTATGCCATGTGCCAATTAGGGGGTATACTGACTTGTGCCACACAGCCGATCACACGCCCGTGTGTGAGGCCGTGTGGAGCACACTGACTTCATTTCAATTTTTACACTAGGGGACACACGGCCGTATAACATGACCATGTGCCACACACAGCTAAGACACATGCCGTGTCTCTGCCTGTGTGGACAAAAATAGGCTATTTAGTAAACCAACTTGCCACCCAATTTAGATAAACCTACACCTCTCAAATAGCACACAATATAGCATCAATAGGCATATATTAGAATTCCAATCAAGCATGATTTATACGAATTCCAGCACCAACCAATACAAGCCATAAATACCACATATTGCTATCTAACTTCATGTTAACCATTGTCTTCTAAAAATATCAAAATGACCATTTACAAAAGATGCATTTTTATGCTCAATTCCACAAACATACCAATTCTCAATATATGATAAACCCTAAAAGTAACATATTTTAATCCCACATTTAGTATGCTTTTGGATGATTTAGCCCTCAATTTATGTAAAAAGGTGCTTTTAATCCTTTCTCTTTATGTCTTATACTCAGGAAATCACCCGAGAATGAAAAGAATGAGAAACGGGCTTAAAACGGACTGAATTGGGCCAACCCAAGAAATTGGCATGGCCTGGACTTCAAGTGACACGGCTGTGCCTCACCAATCATGCAAAGACACGCCCCAAGCACGAATTGCAAGGCCGTGTCCCAATCGAAGGCCTGAAGCATGGCCTAATTCCCAACTTGCATGGTCGTGCCACAATCAACAGAATTAAAACACGGCCTGAAGTCGACTTACACGGGCGTGTGCCATGGCCGTGCCCCTGTTATAAGAATGAGCAATTTCACTCGAATTTGGATGCTTGAAGCCAAAGAAACATACTCCTAAATCCACTTAAACACCTTAATAGTAATTCTACTTGAAGGAGGTACTTAGGAGCCAAGTAAAGCATCTAAGGAGCCTATAAAAACAACCCAAGGCAGCCATTCTGGGAGGAGTTTTTGGGTTGGCATAGTTTTCTGCCGAGCTTTTATTTAGGAAAATACTAGAAAATAGCCAGTTGATCCATCTCAAGAAATCGAAGTTCTACTCAAGACAGAGGATCTCCTCTTCAATTCCTTCAGGGGGTTTTAGGGATTTCTTATGTTTTGTTTTATCTTTTCTCTTGAGATGTTCTCTTATTTTTCTATGAATTAAACCCTTCAGATGCCTGAAGGGCATGAAACCTATGACAGATTTTGTTATTTGATTTATAAATTATATGATAAGTACTTAGTTTGTTCTTAATTATTTTGCTTAATCCAAATCTGATGTGCTTAGGTGGAGGAGGAATAGACCCTACCTAAGAGTAGATCTAACATAATTAAGCGGAGTTGATCGAGTGCCTAGAGATAGGGTTACGAGATTTTGTCGAATTAGGGTGAAGCCTAGTATGGGAGTCCATTGATCGATTTACTGCTTCCTTAGGGGGTTATTATAAGAGAACGAGAGTTCCACTAATTAACCTAAGGTTAGATGTTATTCACCTCGAGAGAGGGTTTAATATAGGTTAGGGAGTCTCATGGATCAAGCTAAGTAAAGAAGTCATATGAATTAAAGGTTAGGTAACAAGATAAGTCATAGGTGGATTCTTCTTGAGGGTATCGTCATAATCAACTGAGTTTTTCCATAGTCTTTTCCCAAAGTTTCATTCTTTTGTCTTTGCATTTAGTTTAAGTATTTCATTAGTCCTTAGATTTATAAACCAATCACTCCATATTTTAGGCTAAATAATAGAAAGAAAGTGAGTAGTAGTACTTTTAGGTTCCCTTAGGTTCGATAAAGATACTCTTGCCTAAACTATACTACTGTTCGATAGGTGCACTTACCTCTATCATTGTCATAGTTAGTCTACAGGTTCGATTATTGTTTTTTATAAATATTAAAACTCGACTGTTTGACACGATCAAGTTTTTAGCGCCATTACCGGGGAACACTAAAATATTATGAAAGCTGTATTTCTATTACTTTAGCCATAATTTTATTATTTCGCAATTTTATTTTTATTTTTGTTTAGGTTAAATTTTTATTTATACTAAATTTCTTTCTTCTCCTAGCAGGTACCTCTAGTTTATGACTAGAAGGAACCCGAGAGGACCTTTAGCATACGAAAGTGACATTGAAGCTATCGCTCGCAGAAATCGCAGAGAAATTAGACGAGCTCTAGACTACCAAAGAGAAGAACAATAAGACAGATCCAATCCTACTGAAGGGATCGACGAACACAATCCACCGCTAAATGTGCAAGACCAGAATGCTCCGCGTACTATGTATGATTATGCTAAACCTAATTTGACAGGAGCAGAATCTAGTATTGTTAGGCCCGCTATAGCTACTAATAATTTTGAATTAAAGCCTAATAAAATACAAATGATTCAACAGTTTCTTCAATTTGATGGTGTGCAGGACAAAGATCCAAATACTCATATAGCTAATTTTCTAGAGTTCTATGATACCTTCAAAATAAATGGGGTTTTTACGATGCCATACGTCTTGATTATTTCCCTTTTCATTAAGGAATAAAGCCAAGCAGTGGTTGAACTCGTTACCATGAGGGTCAATCACCACATGGGGTCAAATGGCCAATAAATTTCTTTTAAAATACTTTCCACCAGCCAAAACAGCAAAATTTAGGAATGACATATATTCTTTTGTGCTGAATGGCGCAGAAACATTATATGATGCATGGGAAAGATATAAGGATCTCCAAAGAAGATGTCCACACCACGGATTACCTTTGTGGCTTCAAGTCCAAACTTTTTACAACGATGTGAAGTCTTTAACATGGCAAATGATTGACTCATCAGCCGGTGGAACTTTGAATAACAAAACTCCTGAAGCAGCTTACGACTTTATTGAAGAGATGTCGTTGAATACTTATCAATGCCAAATTACAAGGACCAAACTGACAAAATCAGTCGGAGGTTTTAACATAGATGCAGTGACAATGATGTCAACATAAGTGGAGATGATGAATAAAAAGCTTTATAATTTATGTTCTTCGCAGGTACACCAAGTAATGCAATGTGAAGCGAGTGGGAATGTGGCGAATCTTGAGTACCCACCCTACCAACTAGGAGCAGAACATGAGCAGACAAACTATATAGGTAACAATTTCAGTTCCAATAATAATACTTATAGTAATAATTATAACGCAGGTTGGAGGAACCACCCAAATTTCTCGTGGGGAGAACAAGGAAATCAAGGAAATCAAAGGCAGCAACCTCCTCCAAATTATCAAAATCAACCATATCCACAATAGAAGCAATCAACCCTCGAAGAGATGTTGACGAAATTCATGGCGGCCACGGATTCTTGTTTCTAAAAGACTGAAGCAGCACTTGATGAACAACAAAAATCGATCAAAGGGATTGAGAATAAAGTTGGAGAACTTACTAAGTCAATAGGACATCTCACAAAGCTGATTTTTGAACGTCAACAAAGACGTCTACCAAGCAACAAAGAAATAAACCCAAAAGAACAGATCTAAGCCATCACAACTCAAGAGGGTATAAAGGTAGACGAGCCCACCATAGCACAAGAAACCAAGGAAGAAAAAGGTAAAATAGAGGTAGCATACGAAAAGCCAAAACCAATAATCAAAGAATACAAACCTCGCATACATTATCCTGAAGCATTGAAAGGAGATGATTTAGAGGAGCAGTTCGGTAAGTTTCTCAAACTTTTAAAGAAATTACATATTAAATTACCCCTTCTTGAAGCTCTTTCCCATATGCCAGACTCGAGGAAATTTTTAAGACAACTCTTGACAAACAAACGAAAAATAGACGAAGAGCACCACATGGAACTAAACGCAACATGCTCAGCAATGTGACAAAATAGACTACCACAGAAACAAAAAGATCTAGGAAATTTTACGATTCCATGTTTAGTTGGTATTTTAACTATTGATAATGTGCTAGCTAATTTAGGGGCAAGTATAAGTGTCATGCCTTATACATTATTTAAATGACTAAGTCTAGGGAAGCCCAAAAAAACTAGAATGAGTATTCAATTAGTTGATAAAACTGTTAGAATTCCTAGGGGCATTATTGAAGATGTGCTTGTAAAAATCGATACATTTGTTTTCCCAATAGATTTTATTATTTTAGACATGGATAAGGATAATTCAATCCCCTTAATTCTAGGAAGACCTTTTCTAGCAACTGCCAAGACTAAAATTGATGTTGCCACAGGCGAGCTCATACTTCGCATAGGAGATGAATTGATTAAGCTTCAAGCACTCGACTCGGCCAAAACATCAGATGATGAAGGTAAGAAAGTCACTTCAATAGATAATTAAATTGTTCAACTTTCATCACAGGAAACACCACATAAAGACAACCCTTAGCCGACTCATAAGTCCCAAAACAACAAAGAAGAATCCTAAAGGGACAAGACCTTAGGCTTGACAATTTTGAAGAGCAGAAGATACAAATCAAAGAAAAGTTGGATCCACACGAAGTAAAACCAAAGGAACCGCCAGAAAAACTCGTAGGGACATCAAACCACTTCAAAATAGGAAACCAGGTACTGTTAGACAAAGCAGATCCCCACATCACTTCAACAAACCCGAAACCAATGGGAGAAATTCTTCTTAAGGTACACAATATTATCCCACATGAAACAGTCGAGGTAAGCAATGCAACATTCAACACCTCCAAGGTAAAAGCTTCTCGACTTGAACTTTGTCATGAAAATAGAACTACAAGCATGAGGTAAAATGTTCAAACCTTTAAGACTATAAACAAGCGCTTTCCGAGAGGCAACTTGAGTACTAAAAATAATTTCTATTTGGTAGTATTAGTTTTATTCTTATCTCTATTTTTCTCTTTTAGAATACAATAAATTGAAAAATTGTAGACTCGAGCACACATGGTCTAGCACACAGCCGTGGCCGTGGCTGTGTGAGAACACTGAATCACTGTATTGACATAGCAGGGGCCATGCAAATCCTGACCCAACCAACTACAGAATTCACGGGCTCACCTACCCTATCACGGTCGTGCGAGGCGGTCGTGGGTCAACACTGCCGTTGTAGAAATGGGCATGGTAGAAGAGACAAATAGACGTGGCACTCCAACACGCCTCCAAACACAGCCGTCCGATACAGTCGTGCAAAGAAGCATGCCCTAGATACACGAACGGGGGACAGCGTCAGGAGCAAAAATCTATTTAAACCCCTCAACCCTTCCCCTTTCCCACATTTTCTTTCCTCCTTCTTTTTCTTTCAATTTTTTCTGTCTTGCATTAGAAAAGGTGTTCAGACTCTTGAGCTACACTAAAATCATGCTGAAGAAGCGTAAGAGGCCAATCACAATCTCCTTAAAGGAGACCCCAACACATAAGGACATGCCTACAGCTTCAGCTATTCGACACGCCAAGGGTCTCCGACACCATTTCGGTTCTATTCTTCTTTTCTCTTCTCCTTTATTTTCCTTATCTATAATTTTCTTCTACTTAATTTAATTCCCTTCATCCTATTTTGTTGGGTTTAGGTTCTAAAGGCTATTTGGGAATCACGCACCATAGCCGTAGAGGTCACACCCACCTCGTGAACCATCCAACAATGAGGACTCCTTAGTCCATTAGTCTTTTCTTTCAATTTCAGTTTTCTTCTTAATCTCCTCTTTATCCCCTTTATCTTTAATTATAATATTAGTATATTATTAATGTTTCTTTAGATTTCTTGGCTATATATTCCCATGCTACCTAATTCCTTCATCTAGCGCAGAGATCATTGGTAGCCACCCCACCGGGCCCCTAGAAAACACCACCACCGCCACCAAAGACACCAACTCCCAGAATCATCCAAAATTCAGGAAGTGTTACTTCTCCCCTTCTCTTTTTATTTCATAATTATTTATCTATCTTTGTACATTAAGGGCAATGTAGAACTTAAGTGTGAGGGAATAACAGTGCATAACTTTTTGTATAATTCTCAAAAATCCACAATTTTAAAACTTATTTTCAAGTATTTTCTCCTATTACTAATTAGGATGAAATTTCTAATGATTTATGATTATTATTGATATGTTTTAGAGTAAGTCATAGTTAATTGTGCATTGATGATTAAATTTGAAGAATACTAGAGAATCGAGCATGATAAGTATACTTTCTAAAAAATAAAAATTAATAGGTTGTTGAACTAAATTTGAGTACTACCTTGAAATTTGGAATTTATAAGGATTGATGTCAAAAACACCCATAATTTTTGTGAGATTTTGAGCCTTATAAGAGCATATATTCTTTTTCATGCTCACTTTTTTTATTATGAGTGTGTCAACTTTGAACTGTTATTCTAGAACTTGCCTCGTTTATACATGTCGAGACCACATTAATGATTTGATATACTGAGATGATAAAGGCACTTAGGTTTAACCCATTTATTCCATAAAAAGCCTACCTTCACAAATTAACCCCTAGTGAACCCCATTGAATCCTAACAACCTTTTTATTGACTCACCCTCTAATATTAACTCAAAATCCCCTTGTATTTGTTATCAGCATTCTTTTGACTACCCTTTAATCGAGATTTGATTTGATTAAATTACCGTATTATATTAGTTCAGTAGTTACATTTTCGATGTAATATTTTAGTTTGTTCTTAAAAAAAAAAAAAAAAAAAAGTATATTCAATATTAGTATATAAAAGAGCTTAGAGCATTTAAACTCCAATTGTTGATGAAAAAGCTCGATTAAAGTATTATCAAATTTTAAGTGATGAAAATACTCTTTATTATAGAGTAATTATCAATAGTAGGTATTATTAGTTTTCATTCGATGTAAATATTCATATTCAGTTCTTTGTTTTTAGATTAGGTAATTAGTCATTTCGACCTCGATTCTAACCCTCTGATTCGGCATGTATCCACACCCTTAACCTTAGCCCCGTTACAACCCTGATAAAGACCTTTTGATCTATGTATCATCCCATATACAGTGGTGGAGATTTGATTTTTAGGTAAGCCTATGGGATTAACTTTTCAGGTTTGACTTAGAGTGCTTATTCTTGAACCTTAGACACTTCGAGTGATTTGAGTGAATCTTTTGTGAGGATGTCAATCCTTGTCGGTTTTGAATTAAAAGGTAATTACTTAGATAAGGGGAGACACCTATGTTTCGTACTACAAAAGTATGACTTATCATGATTGAATCTTTAGCACTCTTTGAGTTGAATTATCCATGTATAAATCATCTATGAATTATGATGAGACATTGTCGATAGAAATTATGAATTATGGAAAGTTAGTTTTAATTGTAAGTTGAGAATTTTGTTTGAGGACAAGCAAAAGCTTAAGTGTGGGGGTATTTGATAAACCGTAAAAGTAACATATTTTAATCCCACATTTAGTATGCTTTTGGATGATTTAGCTATAACATCCTGAAAAGGGCCTATGCATTTTGGCCAAATTGTATGAAAAGACATGTTTTATATGTTTTGAATAAATTCTGAATATTTTTTGGAAACCTGAGAATGTATGGAAATGTTACGTTGAAAATAGGAAAGTGACCATTTTTGGAAACCTAAGTAAATTAGGAAAGAGAACATTTTGGAAACCTAAGCTAAAAGAGGAAGGTAAACATTTTGGAAACTAAGCTAAAATAGGAAAGTAAACATTTTGGAAACTAAGCCAAAAGAGGAAACTAAACATTTTGGAAACTAAGCTAAAAGAGGAAACTAAACATTTTGGAAACACAGGAAATGTTAAGTTGCAGAGTCATGAAAATTTTGGAAACCTAAAATGACCCCGAAATGTCAAATTTCAAAGTTCAAAGGGAACTTAGGTCCGGTGACCCTAAAATATAAAGTACGTGAAATTTGACCCATTAACGGACTTGGAAAAGTGGCTCAAGATGCCACTTAAGGCCTCGTGAAATGGCCCACATGCAAGGGTGTTGGGCACGAGTTCGAAGTCACATAAGAAGCAAATAAAAGAAGTTTTATTTTGCTTCCATAAGAAGAGAGTTGACGGTACAAAGGATCTTGAAAGGGAGTTTTAATTCCTTTGGAATTTTCGGCTAATTAGGAGATTTGATGGAATTTAATATTTAATAAAATTAAAATTTATCACATAGGAGGAGTTGGCCGATTGAGGGACTCTAAGGCTAATAGTTTCGGCCAAAGAGGGAAAGTAAAGGGCCATTCTTCATTCTTTTCTCTTCAAGGGAAACCCCTACCGAAAATACTCTAGCAAATTAGCATCAATCTTTTCTCCTTTCTTTAGTCGAATTCTCTCTGTCAAAACTCTCTCCTTCTCTTTTCTTTTCTTTTCTTTTCTTCTACATCCATTCACAAAAGTCGAAACTTTGTGATCCATAAAAGTGCCATAGCGGAATAGTATAAAGGATCATCCAAGATTTGAAAATGAGGTAAGTACATCTATGTACATTCGGCCAAAAAGGTCTCTTCCATACTTGAATGATAGATCAGATCTAACATGTGATTTCGGCAGGAACCTAAACTAAATGATCAATTTCAGGATTTGAGAACTCCAAGGTAAGTGTGTTCATATATTCGGCCAAGGCCAATCTTAAGTATTTAGATCAAAAGTGATCAAAAATTAATCGATTCAAGGATTTAGGTTTTGGTCGAATACAAGGAAGAGAAAAGTGAAGTTTTCGGGATTTAAAATCCATAAGGTAAACACCTAAAAGTATTCAGCCAAGGCTTGTGTGATTACATAGATCGGTTCTTCAATTATTAAAAAGCCAAAAATTAACCCATATTGAGATTCATGGTTGGCAGAATATTAGGTGAAGGAAAACCAAGTTTTCGGGATTTGAATAAACATCAAATCGGCATCAAAGGTAAGTCTTTTTACAAATCCTACTAGGATTTGGATATTAGAAGCCAAATAGAATTTATGCTAAGTAATAAATGATAAATCAAATGTAGGGACTAAGGATCTAATCATTAGATCTAGCTTTTGAATCTCAAGGAATAGCTAAACAAATTAGGTGTGTACCCCACACTAATCTTAATAGATTTATGGCTTAAATATGATATATATGTTAATATGAAAGTGTAAGAATGTGGCTAAAGTACCACATTATGGTACAAAGTACTCAGGTACATTTTCCTACTCCTACTAGAATTTCGAAATATGTTATATTTAACATGTGAAAAGTGATGTGAAAGTGAAATTAAATATGATATGCATGATATGTATAATTTGGGACATTTGGGTTATTTGAGAAAGGGAAGTGAATGTGATGACTTGGTCTCACTAAGTGAAACGTGATGACTTGGTCTCACTAAGAATATGTGATGACTTCGGTCTCACTAAGTGAATGTGGTAACCGGTTACATTATCTAAATGTGGTGTCTCATGACACAAATATCGTGGCTATGCCACAATATCTTAAGTGGGCGATGAGCATGTCATTGCAATGAACGCCTTCGATGGTGTGTAGCGGATGGAGGGTTGACTTAGTAGTCCCCACGGTGTGCAGGTTGGTACGAGTGGAGTGTAATGGATGGCATATAGGTTTGGGTTCGGGTTTGCATCATTACCTTGAATTTTTATATGAGTATTATATGTATGGTGTGCCTATTTCTATTATGTTTTGGTGTTGGTTACACATTGAGTCTATCGACTCACCCGTTGTGGGAATATGTTTCTGTGATGAGCATAATGGATGGGACTCGAGAACTTGTGGTGGCCATGTTCAACTTGAAGTTTAATTTAATTTGAATCTTTATTTTATTTTAAGTCTTGTACAATTTTACTTTGGGTTTTGTTTTATGTAATAAGGCCATCGTGACGATTTTTATTTCTACTTTAATTACTATGTTATGAATTTAGGGCTTTATAAAGAATAAGCCCATTTCATTTAAAATAAGGTTAAATATTTTGTCACCTGCAACAAATGGGTTTTTGATATAAAATAAATTTGTTTTCAACTCGAGCCCAACCCACAACAAATTATCTTTCAAAACACACATTTTTCAAAGTGTTCGAATGAATTTGAACCGGGTTACTTCGAGGAACATACCAGATCCGGTCCATTCTCGTGGGCCGAGTGTAAGGTGTTTCAGTTTGGTATCAGAGCCCAGTTTTAAACTCTCGGCCTGTGGCCTAAGGCCCAAAACGTTTTTCAACCAAGCCCAAAAGAGTTTTATGGAAATATTTCTGAAAATGGACAGGTATGATGACATGGTCCCCAAGTCTCCGACCAGCAGTCCACCAGGTAAGTACCTCTATCTATCTGTGTGATTATGTGAATTATAGAAGGGTAGAAAAGGAATGGAACGTAGAATAGCATGATAGGAACTTGAACCCTAGGATTAGTGTACTCAAACACAAATACATAAGACCTGAATACACTAAACAAACCTATGGCTAAGTCGATAAGTTAGGGTGTGGCAACCATGGTACGCATGTCAGGATTGGATCCTCAAGAGCTTGGTATTTAAGCGATCCTAGTGACTCACCTCCTCTTGTAGGAATCCCTCTTGGTGCGTAGCTTCGGTTCACCCTAACCTGAGAGGACTTAGTGGGTGTGGCAACCCCAGACGCATGTCTAGGAATGGTTTCGTGGGAGCTTGGTACTTAAGCGATCCGCGTGACTCACCTCCTCTCCACTCGAATCTCGCTGGTGCGTAGCTTTGGTTCACCCCGACCAAGAAGGCTCGGTTAGGCTAAACCCAATAACTAAAACCCGAAAGGAACTAGCCATTTTGAAACCTTAATATTAAAATTCTTAAATCATTTTTTGCCTTAATTCACGAAAACTATTTCTTATACACAATTTTTTTCAAAATTTCGACTTATAAAATTACAAAATACCCTAGTGGTAAAATTACAAAATACCCTTAGTTTATAAAAAGCCCAACTACTCAATAGTTTTGCCAAAATATCATTGTCTCATAAATGTTCAAAAACCCTAATTTGCAAACTATCAGAAAAAAATATATACCTTGATATATGGAAAAATTACAAAATTGCCCCTAACTTACTAAAATTACCAAAATGACCCTAACTTCCAAAATTTTTGCAACTTCATCGTTTAGGAAAATAAATTTCTCAAAAAGAACCCTCAAAATTTTGCAACTTCTGAAATATCCCCAATTTATTAAAACTTTACAATTTACCCCGATTTGTGGAAAAAAATTACCAAAATACCCCCAAAGTCTAAAATTTCTGAAATATCCTTGGATTTCAAAAAAAAATTTCCAAAATACCCCGAAAATTTAAAAATACCAAAATACTTTGTGACAAAATCACCAAGGAACCTTATTTTGACAAATTACGAAAATACCCAGAGGGACAAATTATGAAAATACCCCGGGTAGTGGAAAACAACAACAAATGAAAACTACAACGTTTCTCTGAATGAACTAAGGTTCATAATTTTTTGATGGATGTATGAATGAATGAAAAGACTGTGAGCATGTATGAATACGAAAGAACCACTCCTAAACTCTTATTCATAAGATTTCTTCACGGGTAATCAAGTGAAACAAAAGTGCTAACTCATAAAATTTCTTAATCAGATCTCGACGTTAGAAATGAGTTCTAGAGGACGCGGTCGTCAAGGACGCGGTAGAGGAAGAATAACTGTGTCAGAACCCGTTAGATCGGGCCAAGGGTCTGACAATGAGTTACCATTGCCACCACCACTCCCTGTTGTTAATGTCGAGCAGCAAGCTCAAACGGGGATGATCTTTGAGTCGCAAGCCATGTTACGAGTTTTGGAAATGGTGGCTGGTGCAGGTGGAAATACGGAGCTCAAAAATCAGACCGAGCGACTCGAGCCAACGGGCCGAGGTATTTCGTGGAGTGTCCGGTGGCACCCAAGATACTTGAGTATTGGTTGGAAGCAACCGAAGGCGATTATGGATGGGCTCGACCGACCCTGAAGAGAAGTTGAAAGGGATGGTGGCACTATTACGTGATGAAGCGTACCAATGGTGGTTAACTGTCCGGGATGGTGCCACGGCTGAGGATCTGACCTGGGAGTATGCTAAGGAGGCATATCAGAAAAAGTATGTCGACACACGCTATATTGATGAGCGGAGAAAGCTTTTCTAGGACTAGTTCAAGGAACAAGTCGGTAGTAGCATATGAGGTGAATTTCGAGGTTAAGCCAATATGCTCAAGAGTAGTCGAATCGAACATGAACGCAGTGTCTATTTTGAGGACGGATTAAGGGATGACCTAAGATTATTGATAGCTCCACATCGTGAACGAGAGTTCTCGCGTTGGTTGAAAAGGCTAAGGTAGCCGAGGAATCAAGGACACGACTAAGCGTAACTCGACAGAATAAACCCAAGAGGGTTATGGGTCATCGGAAATGTCTGAAAAGGCCCAGGCGAGGGTGAAGGGTCGCAAGTTGGTACCAGAGGCGATGATCGTCCTTGTGAGCATTGTGGAAAGAAGCATTTAGGTGAGTGTTGGAAAAGACGGGAGGATGTTTTAAGTGTGGGTCCAAGGACCATATGCTTAAGGACTGTCCAAAGATATCAGATGACAAATAGCCAGCAACTCAGAATGTTAATCAGGCTGGTAGGGGAGGACAACAGCCTCAACGAGGTCGAGGTTCAAATAACAGAGGTAATGGTGCTGGCAGAGGACGTGGCAGAGGTGCTACTAATACTGAGGCAAGGCAACCGATTTGGTTTATGTGGTTCACCGTAGGGAGGATGGAGACGCGCTGGACGTCATAACCGGTACGTTCCTCATTCATGGCAAACCCTATTATACTTTAATTGATGTGGGCTCGACCCATTCTTATGTTGCCTGTAGTGTAGTTGAAACACTAGACCTAGACTCGAACTTTCGATAAGGAGATGACGGTAGTAAGCCCATTAGGCCAAACTATAGCTGTAACATCCTAGATTAGGGGTTATGTGTTCGTGCATAATTCATGAGATAGTGGGATCAGTGGGTGTGTTGGATGTGTTCTGAAGAGTTTCAAGAACCCTAAGATGAAAGAAAATGAAAGGAAATGTAAGGAAATGTAAGGAAAAGAAAGGAAATATAAGGAAAAGTAAGGAAATGTAAGGAAATGTAAGGAAATGTAAGGAAATGTAAGAAAATGTAGGGAAATGTAAGGAAATATAAGGAAAATGTAAGGAAATGAAAGGAAATGAAAGGAAATGAAAAGAAATGTAAGGAAATGAAAGGAAATGTAAGGAAATGTATGGAAATGTATGGAAATGTATGGAAATATATGGAAATGTAAGGAAATGTATGGAAATGTATGGAAATGTGTGGAAATGTAAGGAGATGTATGGAAACGTAAGAAATGCTTTAGAAATGTTAAGTTTTGGAAACTAAACTAAAATAGGAAAGTGACCATTTTGGAAACCAAGTAAATTAGGAAAATGAACATTTTGGAAACCAAGCCAAAAGAGGAAACTAAACATTTTGGAAACTTGGAAAATCTGAGTCATGTGAAAATTTTGGAAACTTAAAATGACCGGAATGTCAAATTTTAGAGCCAAAGGGAACTTAGGGCCAAGTGACCCTAAAATATCTGAAGACATGACATTTGCCCCAATAACGAACTTGGAAATGTGGCTCAAGATGCCACCTAAGGTCTTAGGAAATGGCCCAAATACAAGAGGTTTTGGGCTCGAGTTTGAGTCATCCAGAAAAAATAATGAAGGCTTTATTTTTGCTTCCGGAAAGAAATTGAGGTGGATGCATGGGTTTCTAGAAAAGGAAGAGTTTTATTCACATAAATATGTGAATAATAAGAGAGAAATAAAGGAGTTTTATTCACATAAATATGTGAATAATAAGAGATAAATAAAGGAGTTTTATTCACATAAATATGTGAATAATAAGAGATAAATAAAGGAGTTTTATTCACATAAATATGTGAATAATAAGAGATAAATGAAGAATTATTCTTTAATTAGGAAAATAAGGAAGAGTGGTGGCCAAGTTAAGGATTCTTGGCCTAGTAATTTCGGCTATAAAAGGATGAGACTAGGGCCATTCATTATTCATTCTCCTCTCTCTTTTCTTCATGAATATTCTTCTTGAGCATCCATTCTTTTTCTTCTTTTCTTTTAGCCTCCTAGCCGATTCCTTCTAAGCCTATTATTCCTCTCTTCTTTCATCTTTGAAATCAAATACATAAGGGAATCATAGCCGATTGTTCATCAAGTCTCTAAGCCGAATTTCTGAAGGTTGAAGCGAAGGTGCAATCGATTCCTTCAAATAAGGGTAAGATCTAAGTTTGGTTTGATTTCTTTTATATTTTAGACTTATCGAAATCTAGGGCTAATCCCATTACTGTTCATGGTTGCCGAAACTTTGAAGAGATCTTTCGGGATTTACTAAGTGTAGGCTACAAGGAAAGAGAAGTTCTTTTCCGAAGGTACACCATAGGCCACATGTTCCCTAGTTATTCGGTGAGTTTTGGATTTAAAATCCACAAGGTAAGTGTTCATAGCTTTGGCTAAGGCCTATTTTGATAATTAGATCTAATTCTTGTTTGTTTAAAAAGCGAAACTAACCGGGATGAGATTTAGTGCTTGGCGAATACAAGGAGGAGCATAGCATAGATTTCGGGATTCGATTAGTATTGAATTCTAAGCAACAAGGTAAGTAATACAAATCCTACTAGGATTTGGTTTTTAAGCCAAATAGGTTTGTTAATATGTTTTAATATTTGGCGAATATAGGAATTAATAGATCTAAAGTTAGATCAGATTTTCGAGATCTCAAGGAACCTTAATAAGCAAATTAGGTGTGTACCCTTACTATCCTTCGATATCTTATGGCCAAATATTTTAAATATATGATATGAATAATAATGTGAATGTGGCTATATACCACAAATGTGGCAAAAGTACCCATGTATGTTTCCTACTTCTGATAGGATTGTGAAAATGTTATTTTAATAACATGCTAAAATATGAATATGAACATGAAATTAAGTTATGCAATATATATGTTTTGGGGCATTCGGTTTTATGTGAAAGGGGAGAACAGTGTTGACTTTGGTCTCACCAACGAAGGTGTTGACTTCGGTCTCACCAACTAAATATCTTGACTACGGTCACATTGCGAAATTTTGGTAACTTTGGTTACAATAAAGGTCTAATGACACAACGTTTAAATTTGATTATAGTGTCTAAAGACACAACGTGGAGAGTAAGCGGATGGAGGGTTGACTTAGTAGTCCCACGGTGCAAAAGGTTGGTACGGGAGTGTAGTGGATGGCTAATTAGGATTGGGTTTGGGTTGCATCATAATTTCATTATTGTATGGACTTAATGATTTGAACATGAATGCCTGATTTATTGAATGATAGTATTGTGTGCACATTGAGTCTGTTGACTCACCCCATTGTGGGAATTATTTTTCAGGAGATGAGCAAGGATTTGACCGGTAGGTGGACCATGAGGAGGCCATGCTACATGAGGAAAATTTCATTTAGTTTGGACTTAAATTTTATTTTAGTTGCTTTTATCCTATTTTGGGTTTTACTTGATGTAATAAGGCCTTAAGGCCCAGTGGATTATACTTTATGTTTGCTTATTGTTAAGTTTCATGCTAAGAACTTTATTGGTTGTATTTAATTAAATGGGCTTACAAAATCAAATAAATAGGTTTCCAATCTAAGCCCAACTGAAAATAGTAGTTTTTCCAAAAATTCACAATTTTCTCTAAGTATCGAAAGTGATTTTGAAATCGGTCTACTTTAGGAACATACGAGATCTGGTTCAGGCTCGTGGGCCGGGTGTGGGGTGTTTCAATAGTGGTAAATAAGATCTTTCGGAATGTATCCCTAGAAATTTAGGGAGTGAGCTTTTGGGCTGACCTAATGGAATTACCCTTCAGGGAATTTAACCTCATACTTGGTATGGATTGGTTGGTAGAACACCGCTCCGTGTTGGATTGTGCGGCTAAACAAATAGAACTAAGGACCCTTGAGGATGAGGTGGTCATTATGATAGGAGAAAGAAGAAACTACTTCACTAATGTAGTTTCGGTGCTTAAGGCTGAAAGGATGGTTCGTAAAGGGTGCGAGGCGTTCTTAGCCTTTGTAAGTGCGTTGGATGGAAAGGAGGAAGGTGTCAAAAGAGTCAGAACGGTAAGGGACTTTGAGGATGTGTTTCCGGTGGAATTACCATGAATACCCCCAGATAGAGAAGTTGAATTTGGAATAGACTTACTACCAGGAATAGCACCTGTGTCAATCGCTCCATACCGAATGGCGCCAAAGGAGTTAGTGGAGCTCAAGGCTCAAATCCAAGAATTGTTGGATGGGTTTATTCGACCCAGTGTGTCTCGTAGGGAGCACCGGTCTGTTGTGAAGAAGGACGGAACTATGCATATGTGCATAGACTATCGTCAATTGAATAAGTCGACCATAAAGAACAAGTATCCCTTGCCTAGGATTGATGACTTGTTCGACCAGCTGAAGGGAGTAGCAGTGTTCTCAAAGATCGACTTAAGGTCAAGATATCACCAGTTAAAAGTAAAGGAGGTGGATATCCATAAATTAGCTTTCAGAACAAGATACGACCATTTTGAGTTTGTGGTAATGCCGTTTGGGTTGACAAACGCTCCAGCCGCATTCATGGATATGATGAATCGAGTGTTTCAACCTTACTTGGATAGGTTCATTGTAGTGTTCATCGACGATATTTTTGGTATATTCCAAGTCTGAAGAGGAGCATGATGAGCATCTCCAGATTGTGTTGCAAGTATTAAGGGAGAAGAAGCTTTATGCCAAATTCGGCAAGTGTGAATTTTGGCTTAGGGAAGTTGCTTTCTTAGGACAAGTGGTATCTGCCGAGGGAATAAGGGTGGATCCTAAGAAAATCGAAGCTGTGTTGGATTGGAAACCACCTAATTTGGTGGTGAAAATTCGTAGTTTCTTAGGATTGGCAGGCTATTACAGAAGGTTCGTGGAAGGATTTTCATCAATAGCCGCGCCATTAACAAAATTGTTGAGGAAGGAAGTACCCTTTGTGTGGACGGACAAGCAACGGAGAGTTTTGAAAACTTAAGAAGGTATTAACTAAGCTCGGTGTTGATTCAAATTTGAGGCGGAAAGGATTTTGTGGTGTACTATGGCGCTTCACATACGGGTTAGGATGTGTTCTTATGCAAGATGGAAAAGTAGTCGCCACGCGTCTCGACGCTTAAGGCCGCATGAGGTGAACTACCCAACCCATGACTTGGAATTGGCAGCAGTGGTCTTCGCTCTCAAGGTGTGGAGGCATTATCTTTATGGAGAAAGGTCAGTGATTTACACAGACCATAAAAGTCTCAAGTACCTGTTGACTCAGAAGGAGTTAAACATGAGGCAACGAAGGTGGGTGGAATTACTAAAAGACTATGATTGTTCGATAGAATATCACCCGGGCAAGGCGAATGTAGTAGCAGATGCCTTAAGTAGGAAGGTTGTGTCGGACCTAAGAGCAATGTTCGCCCATCTAAGCTTGTATGAGGATGGAAGCCTGTTGGCTGAGTTGTAAGTCAAGCCAACATGGTTGAAGGAGGTGAAAGAGGGACAGTTGGTTGATGAGGATTTAAGTGTTAAGTTACAAAAAGCACAAAACGAAGATCTGGAGGACTATGAGGTTAATGATGAAGGAGTATTGTGCTACAAAGGAAAAGTCTGTATGCCAAGGGACAAGGAGTTAAGACAGAGGATTCTTCGGGAAGCGCATAGTAGCCCTTATGCTATGCATCCCGGAGGCATTAAGTTGTACAGAGATTTAAGAGAACAATTTTGGTGGCCTGATCTTAAACGAGAAGTTACAGAATTTGTGGGAAAATGTCTAACGTGTCAGTAAGTTAAGGCTGAACACCAAGTTCCATCGGGATTGCTTCAGCCAATCTAGATTCCGCAGTGGAAGTGGGAAAGAATTACCATGGACTTCGTTAGTGGGCTTCCCCTTATGCCTACTAAGAAGGACTCGGTATGGGTAATAGTGGATCGGTTGACTAAATCTGCGCACTTTATCCCGGTAAGAGTTGATTATTCTCTTTCGAAATTAGCTAAGTTATATATGGCAGAAATTGTGAGGCTACACGGAGTGCCGGTGTCAATTATTTCGGATAGAGACCCAAGATTCACGTCTCGATTTTGGAGGGCACTTCACCAAGCTTTAGGCACCAAGTTGGATTTCACTACGACTTTTCATCCACAATCAGACGGGCAGTCTGAACGGGTAATACAAGTGTTGGAGGATATGTTGAGAGGATGTGTGATGGATTTCCAAGGAAGTTGGGAGGATTACTTGCCTTTAGCAGAGTTCGCCTACAACAACAGTTATCAGGCTAGCATTCGAATGGTACCATATGAAGCATTGTACAGACGGAAGTGTCGTACTCCTACTTGTTGGACTGAGTTAGGAGAACGTCGCGTTTTGGGACCAGAGATGTTGGCAGAGATGGAAGAGAAGGTTGAGATAATTCGAGCACGATTAAAGGAAGCCTCGATGGCGTAAGTCTTATGCCAACCTCAAGCGGAAGGAAATAGAGTTTGAAGTGGGAGACCAAGTGTTTCTAAAAGTCTCACCATGGAAGAAGGTAATGAGGTTTGGTCAGAAAGGGAAGTTAAGCCCAAGGTTTATAGGGCCCTATCAGGTACTAAAGCGAGTGGGACCAGTGGCATACCAGCTAGAGTTGCCATCTAGGTTGCAGCAGATGCACGACGTGTTTCATGTGACCATGCTACGTCACTACCAATCGGATCCCTCTCACATAGTACCAGTTGAAGAAGTGGAGCTAAGGCCAGACTTAACCTACGAGGAAGAGCCGATTCAGATTTTGGAACATGACGTGAAAGTGTTGCGAAGAAAATCGATTCCTCTAGTCAAAGTGTTATGGTGCAATCATGGATCGAAGGAAGCTTGGGAACAGAGGAGGCAATGCGACAAAGAATACCCTCAATTGTTTAGTTAGGAAAATTTCGAGGACGAAATTATTTTAAGGGTAGAAGTGTAACATCCTGAAAAGGGCCTATGCATTTGGCCAAATTGTATGAAAAGACATGTTTTATATATTTTGAATAAATTCTGAATATTTTTTGGAAACCTGAGAATGTATGGAAATGTTACGTTGAAAATAGGAAAGTGACCATTTTTGGAAACCTAAGTAAATTTGGAAAGTGAACATTTTGGAAACCTAAGCTAAAAGAGGAAGGTAAACATTTTGGAAACTAAGCTAAAAGAGGAAAGTAAACATTTTGGAAACTAAGCCAAAAGAGGAAAGTAAACATTTTGGAAACTAAGCTAAAAGAGGAAACTAAACATTTTGGAAACCTGGGAAATGTCAAGTTGCAGAGCCGCGCGAAAATTTTTGGAAACTTAAAAGTGACCCCGAAATGTCGAATTTCAAAGTTCAAAGGGGAACTTAGGGCCAGGTGACCCTAAAATATAAAGTACGTGAAATTTGACCCATTGACGGACTTGGAAAAGTGGCCTGAAGATGCCACTTAAGGCCTCAGGAAATGGCCCACATGCAAGGGTGTTGGGCCTGAGTTCAAGTCACATAAGAAGCAAATAAAAGAAGTTTTATTTCGCTTCCATAAGAAGAGAGTTGGACGGCACAAAGGATCTTGAAAGGGGAGTTTTAATTCCTTTGGAATTTTCGGCTAATTAGGAGATTTGATGGAATTTAATATTTGATAAAATTAAAATTTATCACATAGGAAGAGTTGGCCGATTGAGGGACTCTAAGGCTAGTAGTTTCGGCCAAAGAGGGAAAGTAAAGGGCCATTCTTCATTATTTTCTCTTCAAGGGAAACCCCTGCTTAAAATACTCTAGCAAATTAGCATCAATCTTTTCTCCTCTCTTTAGCCGAATTCTCTCTGTCAAAACACTCTCCTTCTCTTTTCTTTTCTTTTCTTTTCTTCTACTATCCCTTCACAAAAGCCGAAACTTTTTGATCCATAAAAGTGCCATAGCCGAATAGTATAAAGGATCATCCGGGATTTGAAAACGAGGTAAGTACATCTATGTACATTCAGCCAAAAAGGTCTCTTCCATGCTTGAATGATAGATTAGATCTAACATGTGATTTCGACAGGAACCTAAACTAAAAGATCAATTTCAGGATTTGAGAACTCCAAGATAAGTGTGTTCATATATTCGGCCAAGGCCAATCTTAAGTATTTAGATCAAAAGTGATCAAAAATTAATCGATTCAAGGATTTAGGTTTTGGCCGAATTCACGGAAGAGAAAAGTGAAGTTTTCGGGATTTAAAATCCATAAGGTAAACACCTAAAAGTATTCGGCCAAGGTTTGTATGATTACATAGATCGGTTCTTTAATTATTAAAAAGCCGAAAACTAACCCATATTAAGATTCAAGGTTGGCCGAATATCAGGTGAAGGAAAACCAAGTTTTCAGGATTTGAATAAACATCAAATCGGCATCAAAGGTAAGTCTTTTTACAAATCCTACTAGGATTTGGATATCATAGCCAAATAGAATTTATGATAAGTAATAAATGATAAATCAAATGTAGGGACTAAGGATCTAAACATTAGATCTAGCTTTTGGAATCTCAAGGAATCGCTAAACAAATCGGTGTGTACCTACATTAATCTTAATAGATTTATGGCTTAAATATGATATATATGTTAATATGAAAGTGTAAGAATGTGGCTAAAGTACCATATTATGGTACAAAGTACTGTGTACGTTTTCCTACTCCTACTAGGATTTGAAATATGTTATATTTAACATGTGAAAAGTGATGTGAAAGTGAAATTAAATATGATATGCATGATATGTATAATTTGGGGCATTCGGGTTATTTGAGAAAGGGAAGTGAATGTGATGACTTGATCTCACTAAGTGAAACGTGATGACTTGGTCTCACTAAGAATATGTGATGACTTGGTCTCACTAAGTGAATGTGGTAACCGGTTACATTATCTAAATGTGGTGTCTCATGACACAAATATCAGTGGCTATGCCACAATATCTTAAGTGGGCGATGAGCATGTCATTGCGGCGCGCCTTCGATGGTGTGTAGCGAATGGAGGGTTGACTTAGTAGTCCCCACGGTGTGCAGGTTGGTACGGGTGGAGTGTAGCGGATGGCATATAGGTTTGGGTTCGGGTTTGCATCATTACCTTGAATTTTTATATGAATATGATATGTATGGTGTGCCTATTTCTATTATGTTTTGGTGTTGGTTACACATTGAGTCTATCGACTCACCCCATTGTGGGAATATGTTTCAGGTGATGAGCAGTAATGGAACAGGACGGCAGAACTTGTGGTGGCCATGTTCAGCTTGAAGTTTAATTTAATTTGAATCTTTATTTTATTTTAAGTACTGTACAATTTTATTTTGGGTTTCGTTTTATGTAATAATGCCATCGTGACGATTTTTATTTCTGCTTTAATTACTATGTTATGAATTTAGGGCTTTATAAAGAATAAGCCCATAAGTTTAAACATTTTGTCACCTGAAACAAATGGGTTTTTGATATAAAATAAATTTGTTTTCAACTCGAGCCCAACCCACAACAAATTATCTTTCAAAACACACAGTTTTCAAAGTGTTCGAATGAATTTGAACCGGGTTAATTCAAGGAGCATACCAGATTCGGTCCATTCTCGTGGGCCGGGTGTGGGGTGTTTCATTAGCCCTCAATTTATGTAAAAAGGAGCTCTTAATCCTTTCTCTTTATGTCTTATACTCAAGAAAGCACCCGAGAACGAAAAGAATGAGAAACGGGCTTAAAACGGACCGAATTGTCCAACCCAAGAAATTGGCATGGCCTGGGCTTTAAGTCACACAGTCGTGCCTCGCCAATCATTCAAAGACACGCCCCAAGCACGAATTGCAAGGCCGTGTCCCATTCGACAGACCTGAAGCATGGCCTGAATCCTAACTTGCCTAAACTATTCGATAGGTGCACTTGCCTCTATCGTTGTCATAGTTAGTTTACAGGTTCGATTATTCTTTTTTATAAATATTAAAACTCGACTATTTGACACGATCAATATACACAAACCAAAACATATACATTTACAAGCCATCTCAAATGGCAAAACTCACAACTAAAACATAACCATTATGACCATAGTTCCTATAAATGCTATATGACCAAACCATAAGCTCAAAAGTACCAAAGTGATGGTTGGATAGTGCGACGATGTCTCCGACAATCACTGAATCTGAGCTAGTTTTGAATTCGCTATAAAACAAGGGAAAAAATAAACAAAGCTATAAAGATTAGTAAGCTCGTATGAAGTAAAATTAGCAATTCGTAATTCACAATTCATCAATTTGAACTAGTTAACATATAATTCATGATAGCAAACAAACCTTCCTCATACTTACTCATATGCTTATATACAAATTCATAACTTCTTCTATTTAAAGCTTATACTTTCCATGTACATACCTGTACAAATTCATAACAAGTTCATACCTATTCGAAATACTGCCGAATACTCGATATCTCGCACACTAAGTGCCAATACGTAGTCAAAGCTATTTTAATCTCGCACACTAAGTGCCTTATATAGCCGAAGCTATCTAGATCTCACACACTAAGTGCCATATATAGTCGAAGCTATTTCAAATCGCATATTAAGTGTCATATATAGTCGAACCTATCTCGAATCGTACATTAAGTGCCATATATATTCGAATCATCGTCAAACATGACTATGATCTCATATACACAATTTATGCAATATCAAAGCATTTAAATCATAATTGTAACAATGCTCATTATATACAAACTTACCTCGGATGTGAAAACAACGACATGATCAACTAATCTGATATCTTGTTCTTTCCTCGATCTAAGTTCGTATTCTGCTTTTCTTGATCTATATAATATCAAATTTAGCTTTCTGAGTAACTACTTTATTCAATTTAATCCAAAACACACATTTGAACACATTTCACTTTTTCCCCTAAAGTTTCACTTTTTTACAATTTAGTCCATATTACACAAAATCACAAAATTCCTTAAATTCAAAATATACCCATGCTAGCCAAATTACCACTATACCCTTAAGAGCCCATATTTTTCATTTATTTCACTTTTTAACACAGTTTTAACATTTCTCAATTTAATCTTTATTTTGCATTTTCACTAAAAATCACTTTACAAAACTTGTATATCTATCAACAAGTATTCGAAATCTATCATCAAACATCAAAATACATGCTTATTCATCAATAGAAACTTTCAAAATCTCTAACGGTTTTGTAAAATAGTCCTTAGGCTAGCTAGTACTAGATGCAACGATCACAAAATCATAGAAATCATCAAAAACCGGGCAAAATACATACCTAATTGCTTTAATTTTACTAGGCCGAATGAAGAAACCTAATCTTTTCATTTTTTCTCCTTCAAAATTCAGTTATAGAAGAGGATGATAAGGCTAATTTCACTTTATTTTATTTACTAATTTACAATTATAACCTTAATAATAAACCATTTAAAACACATCATAATATGTCCATATATGTCCACTTATGATTATAATGGTCTATTTACAACATAAGGACCTTAACTTTAAGGTTCTATAGCTATTAGACAGCTTTAGCTATCGAACTCTAGTTTTATGCTTTAAGCTATTTAGTCTTTTTATCAAATTAACTATTCAAACGTTAAAATTTCTTCACTAAACTTTCACACATTCATACCATCATGCTGTAAACACTTAAAATAATATTAAACTAATTTTACAACCTCAGATTTGTGGTCCCAAAGCACTATTCTAATTTGACTAAAAATAGGTTGTTACATGGTTATCTTTTCCTTCTTAGGCGTGTAAATTGAAGGAAGAGAAACTTGAAGGAACTATGCCAAAGCACTATTGATTGTGAGCCTTTGGTTAATTTCTATGTCATGCATAACGTGGGAAGGTGGCGTGTAGAAATGTTTTGTATCAATTCTTATAATGAATTATAGTTTTTCATAAGCTCTATTTTGTGAAATCCTTTGTTAAATCCAATAAAATATATAAGTGTTTTTTATCCAATGAGATGGTTTATTAGATAATACATTAGGCGTATATGCCAAACTATCTTAATGGTAATTAACTACCAATGATGCACTTGAAAAATTTGTAAAGGGGATAACTCTATCGATTTTTATAAGGCTCTCACCACATTTTATTTCTTGGTGTATAAATAATTCAATTATTTTAACGTTATCGTATTGAGGACTACTCCAATATTTGAAGTTTTATAAGATTTAAATACTTTTACTAGATCCGTATGATTTTAATTTGTGGCACACCATACTCAGATCCAATTATCGGGTCAGTTAAGGTATGTTACCAATTTTGGTACCAAAACCGAGGTTGAGCGAATTCTCAGAAAACCAAAGGTTGAGGCACGCCCTACCATGCATGATACATTTCTAGCTTAGTCCCTGTAATCTGAACTAATCTAAGTTTTATTGTAGTGTTAATGAAAATATCTAAAGGATCGAGAGAAACAACTGGTGTAGAGATAGAAAGTCATGTGCCTCTTGTTCAAGAGCAAGGTCCTACAACTGGTTTGGGAGTAGTTAGTAATGCTTTTCAAAACGTCTTCTTCACCATGATGACTCAGATGTTCGACCAAGTTATGGGGACAACACAAGCACCCTAACCTCAGCAACCACAATTGGAGGTGGTACAACTAGTACCTTCTACACCTCTTGCACCAGTTGCAACTCAACCTAAAGGTGATCCTGTGAAAGAGATAAGAAACAAAAGTGTTAAAGAATTTTTGGGAGATAAGGATGATGACCCCACTGTAGCATAGTAATGGTTATCATGAGTTTTTCTAGTAATAAGAGTTGAAATGCACACCAGAGGGTAGTCTTTTATGTGCAGTTTCTTTGTTGGAAGGGGAAGTATACTAATGGTCGGAGACGTTTATTAGCGTAACCCCTATAACCTCTAAAATCTGGCACAATCGTTATGGCCAAATTCAAAAAGCTACATTGGGCACTAGAGTCGCCTAGAAAATCTTTCATAGTTTTCAAACATGCTTTTTTAAATTATTTGCGTAAATCTTTCAAAACTAGTGAAATCGAGAATTTTGAAAATCGATGATTTCAGTAATTTTTTTTTTTTGAAAAATTTGGATCGTTATTCAAAACTTTCAATAATTTCAATCATATTTCAAAATCATTCGTTTATTAATTCAAAATTAAAGAACTAGGTTATTCGTCGTTTTTCTTCATTATTCGGGTAAACATGTTAACTTTAGAAATCAAATATCTTTAGAATTCTAATTTGTAAAAATTAGTAATTTTGAAAACAAATTCTAGTTTTATTAAAAATTCATTTCTCGAATTGCAATGAAAAATGTAATATTGACATATTTATAAAACCGCAATGAAAAATTTTGCTAAAACAATGTTTTTCTCAAAATCAATATTTCATACAAATTCGATAAAACATCAATAAACAATTTAAAATCTCAAAAACTGAGTTGTATTTTTGTATAAATCTTATTTTTGTTGTTGCAATGGAAAAGAGTGATTTAGTCAATTTTTAATAAAAACCAAGTTTCATGCATAATCCTATTAAATACTAAATTACGTTGTTTTTTTTTTTTAAAACTTAATGTCATGTAACAGAGTCATGCAAATTAGAAGAAAAATCCCCAATGTAATGTACCATGCCACAGTCTATAAACAAGCTTTATACAGTCCCAAAATAACAAAATACCAAAATATAGTTTAAGTATTTTGTGAAATGTCATCAATGAATCCAACCTTGCAAAAAATTTGAAAGGACAAAAAACTGAATGGGGTGAGCTATAAAGGCCAGTGTGAGTTTTAACTCAAGTAGTATACAAGAACTTAGTATAGAAATCAAAATATTATAGAAGATTTGTACAGTTTAATTCCACAGAGTCTTAACTTAGGTAACAACTAGTAATTAAAACATTCATTTCATAAAAATAGTAGAATTTATATGTCAACACAACTTCATATATAGTTGTATGCATGAGGATGTCAATGTAGAGATTTTAAAAAATCAATGCAAGTTGTTCATAAAACATCCCCACCCAACTTCGCTACACACCATAAAAGAGTTCTCCAAAACTCATCCATCCAACAACACACCACAATGTGGACAAACCACCAGATATTGCAAACAAGCTGTCAGATACAGATATGTGTGGACAAGCCACCAAATACTGTAGATAAACTACCAGAAATTATGGTTAAACCACCAGAATTTGTAGATCATTAAAATGCCAGAGTGTTCCTCCTTTCAAAATCTTCCAAACTCCATGCATGCGATATGACATAGAGAAACAAAATTTTCCAGTGGGCATGCTTAACATGCATTTCAGATGTATTTTTAGAACAATTCAGTTAGAATGCTTAACATGCAAATAATGTTTCTATTAACAATAATAGTGACATGATTTATATTTCATGCATATCAGATAGTGCCATTGACTCACATATCATGAGTATTGGAATGTAAACATAATTCACATTTATCAATATATCACACCAACACAATCATAAAATAACAAATTGATCAGTTTAGAATCGTTACTTGATAACATCCACTTTAATGATTTAGCATTCCCTTTTAAATACATAATGTATTCACACATAATCACATTCCATATCTTAACAAAATATTATTTTTAATAGATTTATATATTTTATTTGACAATGAATCAAACATATACTTCATATTAAGTTAAACTGCCATATCCCAAAATTCTATTAAGTGTTGTTAATTATTAAATAAGCTTGGGAAATGGTGTAGTGGTTAAGTTATTTAAGTAACTCCTATAAGACCCAAGTTCTAGCCTCCATAACACCATTTTATTTTATTTTTTTTTTAAAATCATTCCAAATTTAGTCAACCTTTCCATGCAAAAACTATCCAAGTGCATGGTAACCTCCATTTCATGTGTTTTGTAACTCCAAATTTCAAAGGTGTAATCTCCATATTTAAGTGATGTTAATTTTCTAACATCTTTTGTCTCCATCTTAAATACATTGTTGGAGATTTTTGCATGTGACATCGCATCTCTCTCCCATTCTTTCATTTTATTTGAATTTTATATTCATTTTTTTCTATTTTCTCCTCCTTATTCTTGTCTTGCCCTTAAGGTTGCTCATTCATGCTCTTCCTTTTATTTTTGCTTAATATTTTTATTGCAAATCATAACACCACCTAAAAAAACCAAATCACCACATTACCACCATCGAATCACCACCATACAACCACCACACCACCACCATTCAACCACCATAACACCACCACACCTCTACCACATCAAAACTGTACCACTATTCAAGTATCACCACCCAAAACCACATATCTTTACATGTTATTCTTTTCTATTCCTATTTCCTTTGATCACCAAACAGAAAATTTATTTCCTTTCTTCTACCGAAATTTCAAGTGATTCTTGGAGACTTCATCGATCTTTGAAATATTGTCAATATTTGGGTAACAAGTATTTTGTTTTTCCTTTTATATTTTTTTCTCTCATCTATTTTATTTCTTTTATGAACACTAATTCAATTTATTCAAATTTTTCATTAAACTCAAGCCATCAACTGTAGAAGTGTCCATCTTGAATCTGTAACACCCTTAACCCGAAACCGTCACCGAAATAGGGTTAAAAGGCATTACTGAACAATCAGAACATTTCGTATCCATTTCACGACACCATGTCAATTATCATTCATTCATATTCAAACATAACTATATAGTACCTTAGTGAGGTCATCGAGACCTTTAACATGCTTTAAAACAGGACCGGGACTAAACCAAACACTTATGAAAATTTTTGAAATTCAAACATTTTTCTAAGTTACAGAGGTCAGACGCTAGTGTCCCTCACAGGGCCTTAGACACGCCCATGTGTCCAAGCCGTGGCAAAATCGGGCATGCCTACTGACTTGTCCATACGGCTTGAGAGACGCCCATGTAACACCCCTAACCCGAAAACCATCATCGAAATAGGGTTAAAGGTGTCACCAGATAGATCGGAAACATTTATAGAATTAATCATACATGCATTCAACAATATCAAACATGGTGTCCCTTAAGTAGATCATTAAGACCCTAAGCATGCTTATAAACTGAGTTGGGACAAACCCGAAACACATAAGTAATTTCATAAAAATTTGAAACTTTTCTAACCTATAGTGGACACACGACAGTAGGGGTAGGCCGTGCCTCACCCACGGCTACTTGACACTCCCGTGTGTCCTCCTCGTGGTAGTATACTGCCAAAATCAACACAGTCACCAAGCACGCCTGTGTGTTAAGGCCGTGTACTACTAGATCACATACTGCCATTTCTCACACGGCCATCAAGCACACCGTGTTGAGGCCGTGTGCAATTTAAGCCACATTCTGCCAATTTACCCACGGTCTTAGGCACGCCCATGTGCCTCAACCGTGTGACATTATAGGCCATTTTACAAGGCCAATATGCCACCCACTTAGGGTCTTCCTACAAGCAATATATAACAAAAAATAATATGCATATATGGTAACCAAAACATATCAAATGGTTCACTTCATCCATACATTCAATATCAATACCATTCATACCAAGTTACAAACTAAATCCTATATCATTTCAAACATGTATCATCCATTTGCTTAACCAAAACTTAACCATTTCATATGCATCAAAACATACTAAATATCTACTTCATAACTCATTCTTTCAAACATTTATCAACTTAAAAACTTGCCAATACACATGGCCATGCTCACTTCATAAACATATACACCTATCTAGCCTATACATGCCATAATTAGCCATATACATTTTCAAAAGGGTACCAAAATAAGTTTAGTAGTGTGATGACGATCCTTGACAATCCCGAGCCTTCAGTAGCTTTGACGACCTATAAAACAGAGAAAATACACACATAGAGTAAGCTTTCCGAAAGCTTAGTAAGTCATATACAAATAAAATTGGCATAAGAAATATATATGCAATTTGATACATTTGCACATCTCATTCACTTAACAATTTATCATGTATATGCTTGATTCATACTTATGACTACATTTGTCACATTTATCCATTCAAAACTCATTTGAAACACATAGCTCATACATAATCTTTCTTGCATCTAATTCACATTATCCTATTCAAACATACCTTTCTTCAAAACAAAGTCATATGCATACTTACCATTCATGCATACTTAATGCACATTCAATGCACCTGAATTGGATATTCATTCACTTAATTGATCATAGCCCGGATATACCATTCGTATTGCTGACTTGCCCGTTGAACCCTTAGGTACCTAGTAGGATACTCAGAAGGCTCAAAATAGTAGTACAATGCCGACGTCCCAGACGAGGTCTTACATGCACTCTTATATTGATGCCACTGTCCCAAACAGGGTCTTACACTTACAGATCATAACGATGCCAACGTCCCAGAAGTGGTCTTACACGAGTCAATATGGTGCCGATGTCCCGGACATGGCCTTACTCATAAAGTTCGTATCGATGCCTATGTCCCAGATGAGGTCTTTTATATATAATTCATATCGATGCCTACGTCCCAGACAAGGTCTTACACGAAATTTCAAATCAACACCAACGTCTCGGATGTGGTCTTATATGATAAAATAGAATAGATACCTATGTCATGACATAGCTAATCCTATCTATTCCTAGGTTAGTACGGGACTTCTTGGCTTTATCACTATATCAAACTTATTTCGGAATTCATGCACTTAGCATCTCATACTCATTCATTTTCATCGATAGACATATGAATACATATATTCAACTCAATACAAATAAGTTTATTTGCATAGTGACTTACCTCGGATTTGGTTTATCGAACGGAAACGGTTACTCGGTTATTTTTGCTTTCCCGCGATCTAAATCTGTTTTCCTTTGTTCTTGATCTAAACATATTCAAAATTTATCCTTTTATTCACTATTTCATTCAATTAAATCCAAACACATATTTTTAGGGCTATTTGCAACTTAGCCCTCACATTTGCACATTTTATCAATTTAGTCCATTTTTCTTAAAACATCAAATCCACTAAATCCATACATACACATGCTTAGTCGAATACATATACATCACATTTAAGCCCACATTTTCATCAAACTTGCAATTTAGTCCTTCAATTTACCACTTTTTCAATTTAGCCCTATTTAGCTAAATTCATCAAAAATTCAAGAACAAAGTATGTTCATCTAACTCATATCTTTCATTTAACACCAAAAATCATCAAAAAGCTTAACATAACATCAATGGCATCTCACACAAACATTATCAATTCATCAAATTGAGACATGGGTTTGATAGCTCTCTGAGCAACGATTGCAAAAACGTAGAAATTATCAAAAATCGATAAAAAACGAACCTTGAATTTTGGCTTGATAATAGACGAATGTATGAGAGCTTTAACCTTTCTCTTTCCTTTGAATTTCGGTGGAAAAATGCATAAATGATGTCCATTTTCATATTATTATCATATTAACATAATAATTCACCTTTTACTAAATTACCCTTAAGTAATAACCAATAAAACTTATTCATTTAATGGCACAACCATCCATTACTCATCCACTAACTTTAAAATGGCTTAATTGCCACTTAAGTCCCTTGCAAACAAAAGCCACATCAATTTGGCCTCTAATCAAATAAACAACCACTTTTAAACTTTATGGGATTTAGTCCTTTTATGAAATTAAGCACACAAACGGACAATTTAACATACGAAAATTTTGCACATGCTTAATCACATATCAACGACACAAAAATAATATTAAAATATTATACAGACTCGATTTTGTGGTTTCAAAACCACTATTTCGACTAGGGTATAAACCAGACTATTACAAATCTCCCCCCTTAGGGATTTTCGTCCCTGAAAATCTTACCGTTTAACAGAATCGAATATTGTTGTCTCATTGAGTCCTCAGGCTCCCACGTAGCCCCTTTTATACCATGACGATGCCAGAGTACTTTCACTAACGAAATTTTCTTGTTTATCAAATCTTTCACTTCACGATATAAGATACAGATCGATTCCTCTTCGTATGTCATATTAGATCGGATTTCAATTTCAGATGGGGCAATCACATGTGATGGATCAGACCGATATCTACGTAGCATCGAAACGTGAAATACATTGTGAATCTTTTCTAGTTTAGAGGGTAACTTCAATCTATATGCAACAGGCCCAACACGTTCAATGATCTCATATGGTCCGATGAATCTTGGACTTAACTTGCCTTTAGGTCTGAATCGGAGCACTTTCTTCCACGGAGACACTTTCAGAAATACCCTATCGCCGATCTCAAATTCTATATCTTTTCATTTTAAGTCGCATAGGACTTCTGACGATCAGATGCTTCTTTCAAATAATTTCGGATTAATTTCACTTTCTGCACTGAATCTTTTATCAAATCAACCCCGTGAAGCTTATTTTCACAAAGCTCAGTCCAATACAGAGGTATACGACATTTACGTCCATACAAAGCCTTATAAGGTGCCATTTTGATGCTGGTCTGAAAACTATTATTATAAGCAAATTCAATCAACAGCAGGTATTGTTCCCATGAACCATTAAACTCTAATATACAGCATCTTAACATATCTTCGAGAATCTGAATAATTCACTCGGATTGACCATCCGTTTGTGGATGAAAAGCTATACTGAAATGCAATTTCGTACCCAAAGCGTCTTGCAATTTCTTCCAGTACCGCGATGTGAATCTCGAATCCCTATCTGACACAATAGATAGTGGCACCCCGTGCAATCTCACAATTTCAGAAATATAAAGCTCAGCTAATCTTTCTAGTGAGAAATCAGATCTTACCAGAATAAAATGGGAAGATTTCGTTAATTGGTCAACTACAACCCATATTGCATCTTTCTTTCTCAATGTCAGAGGTAAACCAGAAACAAAGTCCATTGTTACTCTATCCCGTTTCCACTCAGGGATCAGAATCGACTGCAGCAATCCCGACGGAACTTAATGTTCAGATTTCACTTGCTGGCAAAATAAGCATTTTGAAACAAATTCAAAAATGACTCGTTTCATACCAGACCACCGGTAGTGTCATTTTAAATCATGATACATTTTAGTACTCCCTAGATGAACAGATAAACGGCTATTATGTGCTTCGCCCAAAATCAATTGAATCAGCTCCGAATTTCTTGGAACACAGATTCGATCTCGGAATCTCAAATAGTCATCAACAACTCAAAATTCAGATTCAAAATTCAATTCACACTGAGCTCGTTTCAACAATAATTCATTATCAACCTTCAGAGCATCACATATTTGCTGTACAAATAACGGCTTCGCTCTCAATTCAGCTATCATAAAACTATCATCAGACAAATCTAACTGAGCATTCAAAGCACGTAGTACAAACAATGACTTTCTACTCAACACATCAACAACCACATTTGCTTTCCCGGATGATAATCTATCACCAGCTCATAATCTTTTAACAATTCAAGCCATCTTCTCTGGCGCAGGTTCAAATCTTTCTGGGTCATTAGATATTTCAGACTTTTATGATCTAAAAACACATGACATTTCTCTCCGTACAAATAATGACTCCAAATTTTAAGTGCAAACTCAATCGCAGTGAGCTCAAGGTCATGTGTCAGATAATTCTTTCCATAAGGCTTTAATTGTCTCGAAGCATAAGCTACCACTTTGCCCTACCCTTGGCACAAATAAAGGCGTTATGAGTTCCATACAAATTCCTCTCAATACAATTTCTTTCAAATTCATTAAAATTTCATGGTGATTCTTGAATACCTACTATGGTAGAATATTCGTGTAGTATTTTCTCGATTTTGCGTGTAATGCATGTTCCTTCTAGTTCTCCAAGCAAAGCTCTTAGCATCATAATGCCTATTGTGTCGGCTTGGCCTTTCATAAGTGGAGATGAATAAAGCGTCCATAATAAAGGCGCTTACTATACATTCTTGATTCAACACACTTCCACCGTCGTGTCCGAGTCAAGTAGAGACTTTTACTTTCTCTCGAACCATAGTAATATTATTTTATTTGATCGGATCATTGAATCATTTATTTCTCTTGAAATCTCTTTAGTGTTTATTTCTACACACGTCTTTTTTAGGGGTCTACATCCATTATGTGGCATAGGGTTACATCCCGCATTTAAACTTACATTTATAATTTATGCATCTCCATTTATACATGAAAACTACATCAAAATAAAAAGTGTAAAACCCATTTTATCTACCTATGCAAACTTGAATTTTATTTTTTCCATAAATTGGTAATTGGTCAAGCTCAAGAGAGGGTATGCCCAATTTTATTTTCACCCAAATTCGAATGAGACTCGTAGTTAATCTCTTAAAGGATACATAATTTTGAAAAAAAAATTATTATATTAATAGTTAATAGTCATTTTTCTTTTAATTATATGTAAATGTGCATCAAAACACATCCCAGGTCGTTTAACAAAGCATCAATGTAAACAATAAATTCCTTACCCGATTTTGGCTGTACTAACACTGGAGCTTCTGTTAACAGAGGTTTTAACTGGTCAAAACTTTTCTGACATTTATCCGACCATTCAAATCTGACATCTTTCTAAAGTAATCTAGTTAACGGAGTAACTATAGTCGAGAAGCCTTTAATAAATCTATGGTAATAACCAACTAAACCCAAAAAACTACGAACTTCTGACACGTTCTTTAGAGGTTTCCAATTCAGAATAGCAGAAATCTTGCTCAGATCAACACGAATCCCAGAAGTTGACAGAATATGCCCAGAAAACTGACCTCATTCAACCAGAATTCACATTTGCTAAATTTTGCATACAATTACTTTTCTGTCAAAGTTAGCAACACAATTTTCAAATGTTCTGCATGCTCATTCTCATCATATAAGTAAATCAAAATGTCGTCAATGAATACAACAACAAATTGATCCATATACGGTCTGAAAATTCTGTTCATCAAGTCCATAAAAACAGCAGGAGCATTGGTTAGTCCGAATGGCATAACTAAAAACTCATAATGCTCGTACCTCGTTCTAAAAGTAGTTTTCGGAATATCTGAATCTTTAACTCTCAATTGGTAGTATCCCGATCTCAAATCGATCTTGGAAAACACAGTAGCTCCTTTTAACTGATCAAACAAATCATCAATTCTGGGCATTGGATATTTGTTCTTTATAATCAACTTATTCAACTGACGGTAATCGATACACATTCTCATCGTGCCATCTTTCTTTTTCACAAACAGAATAGGAGCACCCTAAGGAGAAAAACCTAGTCTAGCAAACCCTCTATCAGTCAATTCTTGTAGCTATGACTTTAACTCTTTCAACTCTGTTGGTGCCATTCAATACGGAGCTATCGAAACAGGTGTCGTACTAGGAAATAATTCAATACCAAATTCAACTTCACGAATTAGAGGTAAACCCGGTAGCTCTTTAGGGAACACATCAGAAAAATCACAAACAATGGGTACTGATTCAATTTTCTTCTCGGATGCTTTTGAATCGATCACATAAGCAAAATATGATTCATACCCTTTTCACATAACTCTGAGCTTTCAAAATGGATATCACAGTAGGCAATCCATTTAATTCACTGTACTCAATCCGTACAGTCTCATCATTCAGACCTTGTAAATCTATAGTCTTTCTTTTACAATTTACAACGGCATCATGGATAAACAACAAATCTATACCCAGATTAATATTGAATTCATCAAATGGCAAGAGCATCAGATCAGCAAGAAAACAGATATCTCAAAACATGAATGGACAGTTCTTGTATACTTTGTCAACCAAGACACTTTTACCTAAGGGGTTCGATACTTTTATAGCAAATTCAGTAGACTCTACAGCAAAGTCGACCATATACTAAATTCATGCATATGTACGAATGCTTTGAACCAGGGTCTATTAAAGCTATCATAGAAGTATCATAAATAGTAAAAGTACCCATTATAACATCAGGCGACGAAGCTTCTTCATGAGCTAGGATAGCATACGCTCTGGCTTCGGATCTAACAACATTGTCTCTCGTAGTTCTCTGACTACCACTAACATTATTTACATTCTTTGATGATCGACCTCTCGCAGGTGCATTATCAGATATTGGATTCTTAACAATCTCTAGTTCAACAGGCTCAGGGCAATCACGGATAAAATGATCAAGCGATCCACATATGAAGCAAGCTCTATCATTTAATCTACAGCTTCTCGGATGTCTTTTTCCACAATGTTTACATTCAATTTTCTCAGATCGAACATTACCAACACTAGCCACTTAAGTTGCTGGGTTTTTGGAACTCATTTGCGATCTAGCTCTATTTCTATTCAAATGTCTCACATTTTCTCTGGTACGACTTAGATCATCTCTGTATCTCTTTGAAGTAGACTAAAATGATTTATTCTGAAATCTCTTTCTTGTATCTCGAGATTCAGACTCAGCTCCTTTTTTATCTTTCCCGAGTGCCTCAGCTTTGCATGCTCGGTCAATGAGTACTACAAACTCTTTTATTTCTAAAATCCCAACTAGCAAACGAATATCATCATTCAGGCCATCTTCAAATTTTTTGCACATTATAGCTTCAGATGATTCGCATTCACGAGTGTACTGACTCAACCTGACTAATTCCCATTCATATTCTGTATCAGTCATACGGCCTTGCTTTGGTTCCAAGAATTCTTTTCATTTTGATCAACGAATCTCTCACTGATATATTTCTTCCTGAACTCGATTTGAAAGAAATCCCATGTAACAAGTTCTCTCGGAACAACAAAAATCAAAGTTTTCCACCATTGATATGCTGCATCTCGAAGTAACGATACAACACACTTTATGCATTCTTCCGAGTCAGAGACATCTCATCAAATACCCGAATAGTATTTTCAATCCAGAATTTAGCTTTTTCAGCATCATCATTATAGGTAGCCCGAAACTTTTTAGCCCCATACTTACTGATCTTGTCAACCGAAGGCTTACTCAACCGATTCAGATTTGCAGTCGGAGGTCTATCAGATGTTTGAGGGGATTAAGCGGGGTGGGGTTGTGAAACAACAAAGTTATTTCTCATAAATTGAGTGAACCACTCACTCATCATCTGGAAGAAAGCTTGTTTAGCTTCTCCCTCCTGACCGCTTATAGCCGGTCACAATCGTAGGTCATTGTCCCTTGCACGGAGCAAAGCATTACTTTCACGTCATCACCACGTCTCTTTCGGGATCCATTTCCATACAGAAATCACATTTTACACGTCAGGATTCATCAAACTATCACAATTCAAATATATGGCATGTATATCTAGACTCTGAGACGCTATGTTAGTCCGAGAAATGACTAAACCGTAGCTCTGATACTAATAAAATGTAACACCCTGAACCCAAAACCCGTCACCAGAATTGGGTTAAAGGTGTTACCAGACAGATTGAAAACATTTATAGAATTAATCATACATGCATTCAACAATATCAAACATGGTGTCCCTTAAGTAGATCATTAAGATCCTATGCATGCTTATAAACTAAGTAAGGACTAAACCAACACACATAAGTAATTTCATAAAAATTTGAAACTTTTCTAACCTACGGGGACACACTAGTGTGGGTAGGTCAGTGCCTCACCCACGGCTACTTGACACTCCGTGTGTCCTCCCGTGGTAGTATAACGCCAAAATCAACACGATTACCAAGCACGCCCGTGTGCTAAGGCCGTGTACTACTAAATCACATACTTCCATTTCTCACACGACCATCAATGTAACACCCCAAACTCAGCCCAAAACACCACGGCCAAATTCGGAATGCTACTAGGAAAAATGTTTGAAAAGAATTTGATCTAAGGGTGAAAACACGGTTTGAATTTAAAATATTTTCCTTAGTTTATAAAAGAACGAAAACTTTGAAGGCCGTGTGTAGATTAAAACATTGTGCGTTTGGTAATTCAAGAGTACTCGAGTTGTTAAAAGTGTCCGTGTTCAAAACTTAAATTTAAGTCTTTAAGTTGTAAATTGTACCCAAAACCATTTCCAATTATTAACCGATAGTCAATCTAACTCAATATAGTAAAAATCCCCAAATATTTAAAATGGCCTTATTACAAAAAAAAGAAATTAACCCAAAAGTAATTAAGAATCCAAGTGCATAAAGAATTAAAACAACTTCTGCATGGCCACCTCGACTCTACTCCAGCCCGTTCCATGTATCACGTATCACCTGCATTGTATAAGAAAATAGGGTGAGTCGAACAGACTCAGATGTAATTATTCCACATGTTTCCCAAATGGGCTTGGCCCGAAACCACACAATCCACATACCACACATGATGATGCAAGATGTTACCCATCCCAACCTAATATCCATCCGCTACACACCCCCGTATCCTGCCACCACACAGTAGGGGATTACTAAATCGACCCTCCATCTGCTACACACCTCTTTAGCAGTCATGCTGCTCAAAGTCAATATAACGTGGCTAGCCACCGATCACCATGGGACCAAATATAATGTGGCCTAGCCACCGATCACTATGTGACCAAATCTCGATATCCACGATGTGACCCATGGTCATCATCAAACCACGATGAAGCACAAAGATAACATCATCTCACGATGTGGCACATAGCCGACATCAAGCCATGATATGGCACATAGCAAATCATTACCACGTATATAAATGTACACCCTGTCCTTCATTTATTATATATATCCCAATCCCATGCATATGCAACATGTTATAATGATATAATAGAATAATGCATGGACATATTAGGTAGGCATACGGCATGCTCACAAGTATCCACAATAATCAACCACCACTACACCTTAGATAGGGTACTAACCTGGTTACCGAAATACTCATTTAAGGGTAACAATTCCATCATAACCAATGAACCGGTTATCACACCCATATCACATATAATTAATTGACTAATAGGGAAACAACGAATTAACCATACACCTGATAACCCAAAGCACTAGACTCTCGATGTCAACACTGTCCCTAAACAAAACTACCGCTATCTGCCTACGATCTTGCTCGACGCTGGCCCATACCCTTGTGGCCAATCCCGAACCGCAGAAACCGAACGTTTCTTGAACTTAGGGGTAGGGGCAACCCCTTTCTCCCCTTGACTGGTACTCGCATCCATTGAATAGAACTTAATCAGAAGGCCCAATTAAACTTTAAATAAAAACTTAAACAAGACAACACCAAATCTTAATCGAATACTCTTACCAAACTAGATCAAAATCCCGAAGGCCCCTACTTGATTATGAGAGTTGTCGAAATCCCTACATAACTTATGTTAGATTCGACTCTAACATTAAATCAATGGAAAAATGTGGCCTTCGACCTAAGGTTGCGTCTTGCTTACCTTTACTGATCAAATCCAGGAATATCCTTAATCCCCCTCAACGCTAGCCCAATAGAGATCCCAAAATCAACCCTTCCAAGATTCGGCCACCCACACACATATACAAAGTTAGGAATCTAAGTTTCAGCAACCAAAAGAGGAAGAAGAAAATCGAATAGAAGAGACCCTTACCAACTATTAGAACCGATTGGAACAGATCCTGACAGATTCAGCCTAAAGTAAAAGGTTTGAGAAATAGGAGAAGAACGTGAAAAGAAAGAGAAGAGATGCCTTAGAAGATTCGGCCAAGGTATAGAGAGGTTTTCGGCTTTAGAGAGTGAAACGATAGATGAAAAAAATAAGGGGTTAAGGTTTAGGGATTTTGGTTATGGGAGATTGAAGAGTATAACTCAACTATCTCAAAAGAAAAGGATGGTAAAAGAATGAGGATGAGAGATGAGTGATAGGAGATTCGGCCCTTGGTAGTGAATAGTAAAGTAGCCAACAAAAGAATGGAACTGCAAAGCACCTAAGATTCTTGAATTTCGGCTTTTGATCAAAATGAAAAAAAAAAAACAAATGAAAGGCTTTCTGGAAAGGAGAAAATGCCAAAAGATGGGCAAACACACTAAGACAATTTCGGCACCTACTCTCCCCTTACACTAAGTGGCGCCTCCCTTGCCACTCTACCACCTGATCTCTTGTGTCTTAAACTCAACATAAGAACCCTTAAGGCCTAACTCCCCTAGCTCTCCCCTAAAGGCTCTAAACCAAAAATTTACATAAGGTCCCAAACTTAGCCCCAAGATTTCCTGAAACCCCAAACACATACAAACAACATATACAGCACACTACCACAAGCATATAACTTAAGAAGAGATGCAATACCCTAAACCCTAGATGTTACAATCAAGCACACCCGTGTCGAGGCCGTGTGCAATTTACGCCACATTCTACCAATTTACCCACGGTCTTAGGCACGCCCGTGTGCCTCAACCGTGTGACATGATAGGCCATTTTACAAGGCCAATATGCCACCCACTTAGGGTCTTCCTACAAGCAATATATACCAAAACATAATATGCATATATGACAACTAAAACATATCAAATGGTCCACTTCATCTATACATTCAATTCTAATTCCATTCATACCAAATTACAAACTAAATCCTACATCATTTCAAACATGTATCATCCATTTGCTTAACCAAACCTTAACCATTTCATATGTATCAAAACATACTAAATATCTGCTTCATAACTCATTCATTCAACCATTTATCAACTCAAAAACTTGCCAATACACATGGCCATGCTCACTTTATAAACATATACACCTATCTAGCCTATACATGCCATAATTAGCCATATACATTTTCAAAAGGGTGCCAAAATAGGTTTAGTAGTGTGATGACGATCCTTGACAATCCCGAGCCTTCAGTAGCTTTGACGACCTATAAAATAGAGAAAATACACACATAGAGTAAGCTTTCCGAAAGCATAATATGTCATATACAAATAAACTTGGCATAAGAAATATATATGCAATTTGATACATTTGCACATATCATCCACTTAACAATTTTTCATGTATATGCTTGATTCATACTTATGACTACATTTGTCACATTTATCATTCAAAACTCATTTGAAACACATAGCTCATTCATAATATTTCTTGCATCTCATTCACATTATCCTATTCAAACATACTTTTCTTCAAATCAAAGTCATATGCATACTTACCATTCATGCATACTTAATGCACATTCAATGCACCTGAATTGGATATTCATTCACTTAATTGATCATAGCTCGGATATACCATTCGTATTGCAGACTTGCCCGTTGAACCCTTAGGAACCTAGTAGGATACTCAAAAGGCTCAGAATAGTAGTACAATGCCAACGTCCCAACGAGGTCTTACATGCACTCGTATATCGATGCCACTGTCCCAGACAGGGTCTTACACTTACAGATCATAATGATGCCAACATCCTAGACGTGGTCTTACACTAGTCAATATGATGTCGATGTCCCTGACATGGTCTTACTCATAAAGTTCATATCGATGCCTGCGTCCCAGATGAGGTCTTTTACATATAATTCATATCGATGCCTACATTTCAGATGAGGTCTTACACAAAATTTCAAATCAATGCCAACGTCCCGGACGTGGTCTTACATGATAAATAGAATAGATACCTATGTCATGACATAGCTAATCCTATCTATTCCTAGGTTCATACAGGACTTCTTGGCTTTATCACTATATCGAACTTATTTCAGAATTCACACATTTAGCATCTCATGCTCATTCATTTTCATCGATAGACATATGAATACATATATTCAACTCAATACAGATAAGTTTATTTGTATAGTGACTTACCTCAGATTTGGTTTATTGAACGAAAATGGCTACTCGGTTATTTTCACTTTCCTGCGATCTAAATCCGTTTTCCTTGGTTCTTGATCTAAACATATTCAGAATTTATCCTTTTATTCACTATTTAATTCAATTAAATCCAAACACATATATTTAGGGCTATTTGCAACTTAGCCTTTACATTTGCATATTTTATCAATTTAGTCTATTTTTCTTAAAACATCAAATTCACAAAATCCATACATACACATGCAAAATAGTAAAAATAATTATTAAAAGTTCGAGTTTAAATTACCCGAGATGGAAAAAAATAAAAGGGGTGAGTTACTTAGAACTCAAAGTGTAACTCACTTACCACCATTATTGGGCAGATTGTCAAGATATTATGTCGGGCTTGAGCCCAATTCGTAATTCAACAATATATCATGAATTAACACAATTAATAATGCATGTAAAATGAAATTCCCACCATACCTAATATCCATCCGCTAACACCCATTGCATCAACCATCACACCTGTGGGATCAAGTCAACCCACCCCGCCATCACACCAATCGTAGGCATTAAGCCTTTTTATAATTGTGGCATAGCCAATTTAACTAGAGGCAATAAGTTTATATTGTAAGTGAGCCACCGAACTAGAGGCAATAAGCGATATTGTGGCAATCGCCATTCTTCTCTTCATATATCCCACCCATGTAATTATACATGTACTTTAAAATATAAATTTTATTAACAATACATAACATGGTGGGTTTATCAATAACATTTCATTTGGCCCATAATTATAGCAATTTGTCTATTTAGCGTTTAGTGGGCTTTGGCCCATTTAGAACTAGAGTGTTTTGGCTAAATTTTAACGAACTAGAGTATTTTGGCCCATTTTCACGAACTAGAGTATTTACGCCCATTTTCACGAACTAGAGTATTTAAGGCCCATTTTCACTAACTAGAGTATTTACGGCCCATTTTCACGAACTAGAGTATTTACGGCCCATTTTCACTTAACTAGAGTATTTAAGGCCCATTTTCACGAAACATCCAATTTTTCATAATAACAATTAATTTCTCGAGTTTTCGTAATTTTCACGATTTAGTCGCTTTTTACGCATTTTCGCCAAAATATAAATTTTTTACGTTTTTACCGATCTAATCGTTTTCTGATTTACTTCCATACCAAATTTGACATCCAACCAAAAATAATGAGTGTGAAATTACACACCTCGATACCGTGAGTACTAACCCTTCTCGCTCCAAGACCTAAAACATATTTTGATCCGTTAGACAACTAACTTGTAAAAATAAATCTTAATCGATAATAGATCCAAAATCTTACCTCTTGATTTTGAATCACTTGATTTTTCGGCTTTGCCTCGCTTATCGATTCACTAGCACGAGAATCCACCAACGATAATTCGCTCGAGGTTCGTTACTACTTGAATAATGGACTTCTTTCTAAGATGGCCCGCAACCCGCTGGAAAATCCTGATTTGCTAAAATAAACCGCTCTTCGCTTGAATGGGGATTTGAGATCCACCCTCTTACGATAACTAAACACCGCCTTTTCTTCCCTATTTTGATGTCTTCAAGGTCCAAAGGAATTTAGTTAGATCTAAAATAATATCAATAATACTAGAGATTTTAAAGAGTAGGATTTCTTACCAAAATGAAACGCTTCCAACGTTTCCACGATTCTTCCGATCACTTGAATTCCAAAATCACCTTTGTTTCACTTCAATAAATTCTCAATTAATAAATTTTATTCTTTCCTCAAATTATGCTTTACCCTCTCAAAGACTTCAATAAGCACCAAATTAAAATAAAAGATTTTTCCTTTAAAATCTAAACACCAAAATCATGCAAATTTAAATACTCGTATTTTTAGTAGTTACAACTCTACCTCTCCTTAAAGAAAATTTCATTCCTCGAATTTACCTCGTTGAAAAAGGTGAGGTATTATTGCGAATTGCATCCTCTCTCTGCTCCCACGTAGTTTTCTTCCAATTCGTATATTACGCCAATAGAACTTTGACCAACAAAGACGGTTTTCTTCCTTAATACCTTGACATCCTCTGTCTAGGATTTCCACCGGTTCTTCTTCAAAGGACAAATCAATTCAGCTCCAATTCTTCTACCTAGATAATGTGCAAAGGATCCGATCTATAACGCCTCAACATGGAAACATGAAAGACATTATGAATTTGATCTAACTCCCGAGGTAACTCAACTCGATATGCCACCGACCAACACGCTTTTAGCACACTGAAGGTCCAATATATCTAGGACTTAGCTTGCCCTTCCTTCCTAATCAAGATCTTTTTCAAGGAGATACCTTCAAGAAAACCCGATCTCCCACACTATACTGGCGTCCTTCGCTTCAGATTCTCGCGATTTACTTTTGTCTATCTCGAGGCTTCTTTCAACCGTGTTCAATAACTTTTACCTTATCCTCGGCCTCTCGATATCATCTCAGACTTATCATCCGTTTTCGCCCAACTCACCCAACAATAGGAGAGCTTACACTTACGACCATACAATACTGTAAGGTGCCATCCTAATGCTAGACCGAGAAATGTTGTTATACGCTAATGACCTCAAAGGGTAGATAATCCTCCCAACTACCCCTCAAGTCGATTACACATCCTCTTAACATATCTTCCAATATTTGAATTACTCTCTCAGATCGACCATCGATCGAGGATGAAAAGTCAGATCGAATTCAACTTTGTTCCCAAGGCTTCATGCAGTAGCTCTTAATCGCGGATGTGAACCTAGGTCCCTATCCGATATAATAGATATCGGTACCCTACGTACCTTTCAATCTCTGACACGAAAGTTTCGCCAACTTCTCGAATGAATAATCCAGACGAATCGGCAAGAAATGAGCAATTTTCACAACCGATCAACAATTACCCAAACGGAATTTTTTCTTAGTAGGTGTTAACAGAACCCACTAACAAAATCCATAGTTATCCGCTCCCATTTCCAAAGAGGAATCTTTATCTCATTGTAACAATCCGCATTTCGAATTGATGTTTCGCTTTCACTTGGTCGACAAGTCAAACATTTTCCCACAAACTCAGTAATCTCACGCTCAACCCCCGCCACCAATATCGTTTCACTGAGATCTCGACATATCTTATTTCCTCCGGATGCATAGCATAAGGGCTACTATGCGCCTCAGAGAATCAATTGCCTTAGATCTAAGTCCTTAGGCATGCATACTCCCTCGAAGCACGCACCAACTTCTCGACTTTTAATGCGGATACCACATTTGCGGATAGTTCTTTCGTTCACCAATCATTATGACTTCCTTATCATCCAAGGTCCCATCGACATTCGTTTTTCAAGACAATCCAATTGGCATACGCGCCGATGGTTAACCAACCAATCCATGCCTGAATGAGATCGAACTCGCCGAAAGGTAGTTCCATCAAATTTGCTAAGAATACTTCCTCTTGGATTTTAAGGGCACGTCTTTAAATATTTTATTAATCAGATTATTGGTCCGTCCTAAAGGACTAATCACCGTCATCTCATTTTTGGTAATTTGATTCTAAATTCGTGTTTCCAGATATGGCACTAGCTACGTATGAATGGGTAGAGCCAATATCTATTAAGGCAATAACAAGTACATCAAAATGAAGAACGTACATCAAAAATGAAGAACGACTTGCGGTTATCACATCGGTGCATTGCCGTCCTCATGGCGTCTAACCGCATAGACCATCCAGCCGTCTAGCATCCGCATTCCTCTATTACCATTTCCTCGACCGGTGCACCTTGACCACGACCAGCCCCATTACCACCACGACGGTTCACGACCTCTCGGTGGGCTGCTGATTACCCCGACGGTTGTGCATCATTATTACGGACTTCTTGAGTCGTATCCATTCGTCGAGGACAACTTTTGTCTCGATGTTCCATTGAACCGCATTTGTAGCATGCACCCGTTTTCCTCCAACATTCCCCAAAATGCCTTTTCCCACACTCAAGTGCAATCTCGACTTGATTATTTTCTCACCGGTTACGCTTGGCGATTCATCATTCCGGTTTCTTTCGAATCTCTTGGAAGAACCAGATCACGTGTCTCTCTCTTGTTTCGGGATCTTTCTCGGTTACGCCATTACGAGTTCTTAGCCTCTTGGTTATTTTGGCCTTCTCCACGAGTGGAAAAATTTCTAACTTGCTACGGAGCAATCGTAACCCTCACTCATCATTAAGTCCATCCTCAAACGCATACAACGCTCATGATCATTGCTACAATTGTCCCGCATAACGGCTCAGACGTAAAACTTCGACTTCATATCTTGCCATCGTCTTACTTCCTTGGACAAGATTGAAATTCCTTCCTTCGAGCGTCTACATAGCTCGCTCCAACGATTTTCCTTGAAGGCGGCTTTAAAGAATTTCGATTAATCGATGCGGCTTGGTGCCTTCTCGAGCAAATGAGCCACCACCGACACGCCTCATCTCTCAATAAGGATACTCCTCTCGGTTTTGCTCACCGTGCATTCCATATCATCCATAATCCGTTCCACGCCTTCGAGCGAAGATTCACCACATTCGAGCTACACCGAGACTCCTCGAAAACTTACGCATTATTTGCCATAAGTCGCTCTGAAATTGACCCACGAGTTGTTGGCCCAATTCTAGTTCCGCGACCCTTTCCAAGACTCGTAGCATTGCTTGAGTCAATGCATGATCTTCTTCCATGTGATCGCGTGATCCGGTCTCACTTTCAATTGACGCAAGCGTCTACTTACGGCATATGATTTGGTGCTTGGTAGTAGCACCTCGGCCTCTACCACGGCCACGTCTCGCAAGGCCCACGACCACGTCCTCTTGTACTCATGATAGCTTGTTCGTTTATCGATTACAAGTTTTATGAATCGAAATTTTGTTTGGTGTTTATTAGCGATATTTTATGAGATTTAAGATATAAAGTTGTTTTTCGCAACATTTCCTATAGTCTCAATCTCTACAGCTTTTTCACGTCTAAAACTAGTAGTTCTAGAGTGTTCCTATGATCATATCATAGTAATCATTAAGTAATAAATACTTACTTGACTTGTCACGGATGCTTGTGGTGCCATCTTGATTTTTGAATGATTTCATCGTAAATTATTTTTGAACCCAAACCACGTAGAGTTTTTGAAAGCGGCTCGATACCACTAAATGTAACACCCCAAACCCGGTCTATCGTTGAGACTAGATTTGGTTTGTTACATGATTCGAGTTATTCTTAAATATTTAATGAGTTGAAAACTACAATTTTATATCTGTGGTTTAAAATTTGAAGAGTATTTGATTTTGATAAATATTTGAAACATTAGTTGAAATTCATTGTATTATTAAAAACCGTTAGGAGATTTGTTAAAGAGTTAACAATAAAAGAAATATTTATAAAAGAATTTCAAATACTTGAAAACCCAAATTTATTTTAATAATGCATCATATAATCAAAGCCCATGATTTAAAAGTCCAAAATGTAGTTTAAATTCCAAACACATATAAAATCCATAAGTTATTTATAGAGGCCATTTATTACAACATCCCAAAATAGTAAAAATAATTATTAAAAGTTCAGAGTTTAATAACCCATATTTAGCAAGATGGCCTCCACGAAGTCATCCTCTACCAAGTCCACATCAATTTCCATTACCCGAGACGGAAAAAAAATAAAAGGGGTGAGTTACTTAGAACTCAAAGTGTAACTCACTTACCACCATTATTGGGCCGATTGTCAAGATATTATGTCGGGCTTGAGCCCAATTCGAAATTCAACAATATATCATGAATTAACACAATTAATAATGCATGTAAAATGAAATTCCCACCCATACCTAATATCCATCCGCTAACACCCGTACCAACCATCACACCTATGGGGATCAAGTCAACCCACCCCGCCATCACACCAATCGTAGGCATTAAGCCTTTTTATAATTGTGGCATAGCCACCGAACTAGAGGCAATAAGTCGATATTGTGGCGAAACCACCGAACTAGAGGCAATAAGCGATATTGTGGCAATCGCCATTCTTCTCTTCATATATCCCACCCATGTAATTATACATGTACTTTAAAATATAAATTTTATTAACAATACATAACATCACATTTATCAAACTTGCAATTTAGTCCTTAATTATAGCATCTTCTCAATTTAGCCCTATTTAGTGGGCTTTGGCCCATTTACCGAACTAGAGTGTTTTGGCTAAATTTTAACGAACTAGAGTATTTTGGCCCATTTTCACGAACTAGAGTATTTACGGCCCATTTTCACGAACTAGAGTATTTAAGGCCCATTTTCACGAACTAGAGTATTTACGGCCCATTTTCACGAACTAGAGTATTTACGGCCCATTTTCACGAACTAGAGTATTTAAGGCCCATTTTCACGAAACATCCAATTTTTCATAATAACAATTAATTTCTCGAGGGCGTTTTCGTAATTTTCACGATTTAGTCGTTTTTACGCATTTTCGTCAAAATATAAATTTTTTACGTTTTTACCGATCTAATCGTTTTTACGATTTACTTCCATACCGAAATTTGACATCCAACCAAAAATAATGAGTGTGAAATTACACACCTCGATACCGTGAGTACTAACCCTTCTCGCTCCTCGGCACCTAAAACATATTTTGATCCGTTAGACAACTAACTTGTAAAAATAAATCTTAATCGATAATAGATCCAAAATCTTACCCTCTTGATTTTGAATCACTTCGATTTTCGGCTTTGCCTCGCTTATCGATTCACTAGCCGCCGAGAATCCACCAACGTATAACGGCTCGAGGTTCGTACTACTTGAATAATGGACTTCTTTCGAAGATGGCCCGCAACCCGATGGAAAATCCTGATGCCGAAACCGCTCTTCGCTTGAATGGGGATTTACAGATCCACCCTCTTACGATAACTAAACACCGCCTTTTCTTCCCTATTTTGACGATCTTCAAGGTCCAAAGGAATTTAGTTAGATCTAAAATAATATCAATAATACTAGAGATTTTAAAGAGTAGGATTTCCTTACCAAAATGAAACGCTTCCAATGTTTCCACGATTGTTCGATCACTTGAATTCCAATCTCCGTTATTGCACTAAATAATAACGAAAGAAACGTTATTAGTATGAATGCTATATCAATCCAAAAGACCTCAATAAACCAATGATATTCGCCATAATATCACTTATTAAACGAAAATGAAAAGAAGAACCCTTACCTATGATCCACGATCGAAAGGAAAGAATGGAGAATGGTGTCTAAATGATGAAGGATTTGGCTATGTATGTTCAAGGAAAAGAAAAATAATTGGGTTTATAGGCACAATAGCATTCGCCAAGAGAGTGAAGATGGAGAGAATTTTCGATTGAAAAGAAATAATATAAGAACGAAAGGATGATGGTGATGTTGTTGCTTGATGTCAAAGAAAAAAGAAGAGAAAAAAAAATGAACTTTAGGTCTTTGGTATATTTGGCCATGGCAAAAGAAAGAAAAAGATGATTCTTTTGGTATGGATGATTTTAAGACAAGAAGAAAAGGCACAAAGAATTGGCTATCGAGATAAGCAAAAAGGAATAACCAAATGGTCACAAAATTTGAGCTTTACTAATGCCCTATTCGCCAAGATGAGAGTTTGAGAGGAGAAAACAAAGAAAATCTGCACAATGTGCAAAGAATGACCAAATAGAAAAGAATGAGATTTTTAGCCAAACTAACAAAATTTTGGCTCCTTCCCTAAACCAATGTTGCCGTCCAAGACATGGTCAATTGGCCATGATTTCTTTCCAAATTTTCCCTTGATAAGTGCCTTATGTTCCCCTATCTTTCCTTAAACCTTTGATTCCATGCCATAAGTTAGTTGTTTCCTTAATCCATTGATACACTAACCAAAAATAACATGGTCAACACCTTCCTTAATTGATCATTGCCGACACTTCCTATCCATGAGCGGAAAATTAAAACAAAAAATTTTATCTAGGTGCTATACAAGGATTCAACCTCTTCCCCTTGCTAGAACCCATGCGCCAACTCCACCATGCCATATGCTCATTTTATGACACTCTTAGCACATAATTTAGCTTAAGTCTTAATCACCTTTGTTTCACTTCAATAAATTCTCAATTAATAAATTTTATTCTTTCCTCAAATTATGCTTTACCCTCTCAAAGACTTCAATAAGCACCAAATTAAAATAAAAGATTTTTCCTTTAAAATCTAAACACCAAAATCATGCAAATTTAAAACTTGTGGTGTTACACAAAGTATGTTCATCTAACTCATATCTTTCATTTAACACCAAAATCATCAAAAGCTTAACATAACATCAATGGCATCTCACACAGACATTATCAATTCATCAAATTGAGACATGGGTTTGATAGCTCTCTGAGCAATGATTGCAAAAATGTAGAAATTATCAACAATCGATAAAAAACGAACCTTAAATTTTGGCTTGATAGTAGACGGATGTATGAGAGCTTTAACCTTTCTTTTTCCTTTAAATTTCAGTGGAAGAATGCATGAATGATGTCCATTTTCATATTATTATCATATTAACATAAAAATTCACCTTTTACTAAATTACCCTTAACTATTAACAAATAAAACTTATTCATTTAATGGCACAACCGTCCATTACTCATCCATTAACTTTAAAATGGCTTAATTGCCACTTAAGTCCCTTATAAACAAAAGCCACATCAATTTGGCCACTAATCAAATAAACAACCACTTTCAAACTTTATGCGATTTAGTCTTTTTATCAAATTAAGCACACATACGGACAATTTAACATACGAAAATTTTGCACATGCTTAATCACATATCAACGACACAAAAATAATATTAAAATATTATACGAACTCAAATTTGTGGTGTCGAAACCACTGTTCGACTAGGGTATAAACCAAATTGTTATAGCCCGTGTGCCTCACCCGTGGTGGATCCTAACTTGCACCAAATGGCCAGTCACACGCCCGTGTGTCCAGCCCGTGGTCGATCCTGACTTGTTTCACTTGGCAAACTCAAACAACACGGTCGAGCCACCCGCCCATGTGCTCAACCATGTGGGCAATCATAAGCCATTTTCAAGGCCAAACTTGCCACCCACACTTAGGTACACCTACAAGCTCCATAGCAATACCATTTCATGCCTCAAAATGCATTCAAACATACCATTTCATACTCCAATTAATCACCAACTATACCATCTATAATAATACTCAATTTCATCTCAAAAAGATCCATTTCAAAGTACCATTTCCACAACTTAATTCATGTAAACTAAATATCATTTTGTCAATCCACAAATCACAATTAATACACCATTTCCATCAACTAACACAAGCATGAAATATACCATTTTCAATCTTACCACCTCATGCCATATTCATCATTATCATAACTCATACATAAGCATCAACATCATTCAACTTCCAAGCCAAATCACATGGCAAGGTTCACACATAAAAAACATACACCATATCTACTAGTCTATACATGTCATATACCAACTATATACGTTTTTCAAAAGTACCCAATATATGTTACCGATAGTGTGATAGAGATGCTGACGATCCTCAGATCCGAGCTAGCTTTACTAACACTATAAAACAGAGAAAACAAATCACACAGTAAGCTTTCAAAAGCTTATTAAGTTCATAATATATACAATTAACTCATTAATACAATTACATTATACAAAAACAATCCATCACTTAGATTAATCTACCATCACATATACCACACCATCCAAAGCTAATATGCTCAATTAACATTTCATAAACACTTTCATAACCTCATCAACCACATAGGTTTCGAACGTACCTTAGCCAACACTTAGTTACTGATCACACATGCTACTCATTACTCAATATTTCATTTCGATCAACTTTCTTTATTCATTTGATACAATCGCACACTTAGTGCCCAAATCATAGTCAAGTATAAGTAACATCGCACACTTAATGCCTCTATATCGAACTGATCTTATATCTCTATCGCAAACACAATGCCAACACATTAAGTGAAGCTTCTATTGTTTCGAACAAACAGTGCTAATCATCTCTGCCTCATTTCTAAATTCGCACACTTAGTGCCTTAATACTCGAACTCATATATATATAACACATTTCTATTTCATTAATAAACAATCATTCATTTCTCATCACATAGATACAAGTTTAATGGCAAGCATTATATCCGAACTTACCTCGGGCGTCGAAATACCGAAACGGTTGATTAATCGAGCACTTTGTCTTTACGTCGATCTCGATCCGAATCTCTCATTTCTTGGTCTATACATATTCAAATTCAACTCATTCAATTATCAATTCATTCGACTTTGTCCAAATACACATATTTAGGGCATTTTACAAAATAGCCCCCACATTTTCACATTTCAACACTTTAGTCCCTAATTCATCAAATCAAAAAATACACAAAATCTCCATTCACATATACTTAGCCAAATTTTCACTATGCTCATACAAGCCCACATATTTCATTTATTTCACATTTTAGTCCTCCTATTTCTCATTTTCACAATTAAACCCAAATTACTCAATTTCATCAAAAATTCAAATACAAATTATGTTAACCCAACACTAAGCTTTCATATTCCACTGACTAACAACACAAAGCTCACATATTCATCAATGGCATATGTCAAAATCACCATCAATTTCTAAAATTAAAGCATGGGTTTGAAGGAGCACGAAGCAACGATCACAAAAACATAAAAACCATTAAAAATCGAGCTCAAATTATACCTCAATTTTGCTCAACCAAGGCCGAATATCATGAAGGCTTAGAAACCCTTTTTCTTTTCTTCTATTCGGTTCAAAAAGATGAACAACCCACTCCCATTTTCATTTGTTTTTATTATAACGTGTATTATTAATCCAATTACCAAATTACCATTAATGAAAACATTTAACATTCATGTAATATGTGGCTATTTATGCCCATTACCATCCACTCACTTATGTAATGATTTAATAATAACATAAGGACTCCTCATTTAGAAAGCCATGCTAAATAGGTACTTTAACAACTAGCACACAACTTTTACATTTAATGCTATTAAGTCCTTTTCACAATTTAAACACGTAATCGATAAAATCTTCACACGAAACTTTCACACAAGCTAAATCACTTATAATAAACTCATAAATTAATATTAAAATATTTTTTGACCTCGAATTTGTGTTCTCAAAATCACTGTTTCGACTAGGGTCTAAATCGGGCTATTACAACTCTCCCCCTTAGGGATTTTTGTCCTTGAAAATCTTACCAATGAATAGGTGTAGATATTGCTCTCTCATAACGCTCTCACGCTCCCACATAGCCTCTTCAACTCCGTGTTTATGCCACAACACTTTAAATAAGGAAATCCTTTTGTTTCTTAACTCTTTGGTCTCTCGCGCCAAAATTCGAATCGGTTCTTCACTATATGACAAATCTGACTGAATTTCAACCTCAGTAGGAGCAATCACATGAGATGGATCAGATCAGTACCGTCGAAGCATCAACACATGAAACATGTTATGAATCTTTTCCAACTCAGATGGCAACAACAATCTATATGCAACCGGTCCAATTCTTTCGATAATTTCATGCGGTCCAATGAACCCTAGACTCAGCTTACCTTTTCGGCCAAATCGAAGTATTTTCTTCCACGGAGACACTTTCAAAAACACTTTGTCACCAACTTTGAATTGAATATCTTTTCTTTTCAAGTATGCATAAGACTTCTGACGATTTAAGGCTACTTTCAAACTATCACGAATCACCTTTACTTTCTGCTCAGTCTCTTTTATCAAATCAACCCCGTGAATCTTATTCTCACTCAGTTCGGTCCATTATAATGGAGTTCGACATTTTCTACCATAAAGAGCCTCACACGGTGCCATTTTAATACTATATTGGACACTGTTATAGTATACGAATTCAATCTATGGTAAATGCTTTTCCCACATACCTTCAAACTCAAGAATACAACATCTCAACTTATCTTCGAGAATCTGAATAATTAATTCGGATTGTTCATCCATTTGTGAATGAAAAGCAGTACTAAAATGCAACTTTGTTCCTAAAGCTTCTTGCAATTTCTTCCAAAATCGTGAGGTAAATCTCGGGTCTCTGTTAGATACAATGATAGTGGCACCCCGTACAATCTCACAATCTCAGCAACATATAATTCAGCTAACTTTTCAAGTGAATAATTTGTTCTCACAGGAATGAAATGAGCTGATTTCGTCAATCTATCAACTATCACCCAGATAGCATCTTTCTTTCTCAGAGTTAGAGCAGTCCTGACATAAAGTCCATCGTGATTCTCTCCCATTTCCACTCAAGAATCATAATCGATTGCAACAAGTCAGACGAAACTTGATGTTCAGCTTTAACTTGCTGACAAACTAAACATTTCGACACAAAGTCAGAGATGTCTCTTTTCATACCATGCCACCAATAATACTATTTCAGATCATTATACATTTTCGTAGTCCTTGGGTGAACAGCTAACAGGCTACTGTGAGCTTCATTTAAAATCATCTAAATTAACTCTGAATCTTCTAAACATAAATTTGATCTCTGAATCTCAAACAATCATCACTATCAACTCGAAATTTTGAATCAACATTCAATTTACACTGATCTCGTTTCACCATCATTTCAACATCACTTTTCTAGGCATTGCAAATCTAACGTACGAACATTGGTCTCACATTTAACTCAGCCAAAACTGAATCTTCACATAGATCTATCTGAGCATTCATTGCTTGTAAAGCACATATAGACTTTCGACTCAAAGCATTAGAAACAATATTAGCTTTACCCAGATGATAATCAATCACGAGCTCATAGTCTTTCAGTAACTCTAACCATCTTCTCTGTCGCAAATTCAATTCTTCTTGAGTCATCAAATACTTCAAGCTCTTGCGATCGGTATAAATGTGACATTTCTCACCAAATAGGTAGTGACGCCAAATCTTTAATGCAAACATAATCGCGACTAATTTAAGGTCGTGCATCAGATAGTTCTTTTCGTCCGGCTTTAACTGCCTCGAAGCATAAGCGATAACTTTTCCTTCTTGCATTAGCACACAGCCTAAACCATTCAACAATACATCACTATAAACTATGAATTCTTTGCCCGATTCAGGCTGACCTAACATTGGAGCTTCTGTTAACAATGCTTTTAACTGCTCAAAACTCTATTGGCACTTTTCTAACCAATCAAATTTAACATCTTTCTGAAATAACTCCTTCAACAGAGTCACAATCATCGAGAAACCTTTCACAAATAGTCTATAGTATCTCACTAGTCCTAAAAACTACGGATATCAGTCACATTTCTCGGAGGCTTCCATTCTAAAATGGCTGATATTTTACCCAGATCAACTCTATTCCTCACGCAACCAAAGCTCACATTTGCTAAACTTAGCATACAATTGTTTCTTGATCAGAGTCTATAACACAACTCTCAAATGCTCAACATGTTGCGTCTTATCACATGAGTAAATCAAAATGTCAGCAATGAACACCACAACAAAATGATCGAAATACGGCTTGAATAGTCAGTTCATTAGATCCATAAAAACTACAGGAGCATTCGTTAGTCCGAAAGGCATAACTAAGACTTCATAGTGTCCGTACCTTGTTTTGAAAGCAGTCTTCGGTACATATGACTCTTTGACTTGTAGCTAATAATAGCCTGATCTCAAATCTATCTTAGAAAACACTGTAGCTCTTTTCAGCTGATTAAACAAATCATCAATTCAAGGCAACGGATATTTATTCTTTATCGTCACTTTGTTCAACTGTCGATAGTTAATACACATTCTCATAGTGCCATCTTTCTTTTTCACAAACAACACAGGAGCACCTTAGGGCAAAAAACTCGGTCGAGGAAATCCTCTATTGGTCAATTCTTGCAACTGAGACTTCAACTCTTTCAATTTCGTTGGTGCCATTTTAATCGAAGCTATTGAGATAGGAGTTGTTCCCGGCACCAATTTAACTCCAAGTTCAACTTTTGAATCAGAGGTAATCCTGGTAGTTCTTCAAAAAACACATCTGGAAACTCACAAAGTACTAGTACAGATTCAAGTTTCTTTTCAGACACTTTTGTATCAATCACATATGCCAACTAAGCTTCGCAACCCTTTTTCACATAGTTAAAAGCTTTCATAGATGATATAACAGCTGGTAACCCATTCAAATCATTGGATTTAACTCGAACTATTTCACCATTTTGACTTATCAAACCAATACTCTTTCTTTTACAATTCCAATAGCATTATGTAAAGTGAGCCAATCCATACCTAGAATTATATCAAATTCATCGAATGGTAGCAACATCAAATTAGCCAGAAAATAAACATCTCAAAACAACAATGGGCAGTTCTTGCACACTTTATCCACCAAGACTCACTTGCCTAAGGGTTTCAATACTCTAATCAAAAACTCAGTAGACTTAATAGGTAGAGTCTTATTTGATACTAGATTCACACACACACAGGAATAAGTAGAACCTAGATATATCAATGCAATCACATCATTATTAAATAGAGTGAAAGTACCAGTGATGACGTCTGGAGATGACGCTTCCTCTCGTGTGCGTATAGCATAAGCTCGGGTAGGTGCTCTCGCCTTAGATCATACAACTGTATCGGTAGTCCCACTCTGGCTTCCACTTACATTTCTAGTGTTTCTGGGTGATCTACCCCTAGCTGTCATATTACTCGGTCTCTCACTCTAAATATTTTCTTCTTCATCTAACTTTGGGCAATATCGTATAAAATGATCTCATGATCCACATTTATAGCAAACTCTATTATTGTACTTGACCCAGCATTCTCCCACATGTCGTCTTCTACACTGTCTACACTAAGGTTTATTGCTTTTGGAGTTACCAGCATTTGATTCAGTCGGGAATTGATCTTTTGCTCTAACACTTTTTCTCGAATGATCTCTACGCGGATGTATAAACAAAACATTTTAGCGATTGCTTGCATCTCTAAATCTCTTCGTTGAAGGTTGAGTCATCTTACTCATCAATCTTTTCTTTCATCTCGAGCTTCAAAATCAGCTTTTTTCTTTTCTTTGCTAAGCTCATCGACTTTGCAATCCCATTCAACTAACAATACAATTTATTTATATTAGGTATCCCAACCAACAACTTAATATCTTCATTTAGCCCCTCTATGAAGCGTTTACATGGTAGCTTCGATCGAAACACATTCTTGTGCATATTGGCTCAATCTCGCAAATTCCTGCTTATATTTAGTAACAAACATGCGACCTTGTTTCAACTCGAGGAATTCTTTAAGTTTCTGATCAATGAATCGTTGATTGATATACTTCTTTTGAAATTTAACTTGAAAGAAATCCAAAGTGATTCACTCTCTCGAAGCCACCGATGTCAACGTCTTCCACCAGTTATAAGCCATATCTCTCAACAAAGAAACTGCACACTTAATACATTCATCAGGAATCAACGATATCTCATTGAACACTCGAATTGTATTCTCCAACCAAAACTCGACTCTCCTAACATCATCATTAGCTGTAGCCCTAAACTATTCAGCCCTGTACTTTTAGATTTTATCCACAAGACGCTTATTCAGTCTGATCGGATCTACAACTTGTGGCACAATCGATACTTGTGGTGGTGGAGTTTGTTGAGCAGCCGTATTTATTTGATCGAACTCTAAAAACCACTCACTTCATGTGGAAGAAGGCTTGCTTAGCCTCTCCCTCTTGGCTACCATCATTTGGCCTAGATGTGGCCGGTGTTGCCTCTTGAGCGGGAGTAGGCACGTTACTCTCTACATTGTCAGTAACTGCTCGATCTGGATCCATTACTATATAAAAAACATTTTTACCTGTTAGGATTCATCACACTATCACAATTATATATATGGCATGTATACCTAGACTCACACGTGATACGTTAGTCTAAGAATCGACTAAACCGTGGCTCTGATATAAATAAAATGTAACACCCTTAACCCAAAATCAACACCAAAATAGGGTTAAGAGGCATTACTAAATAATCGAAACATTTCGTATCCATTTTATGACACCAAGTCAATTATCATTCATTCAAATTCAAGCATAACTATATAGTCCCTTAGTAAGGTCATCCAGACATTAAACATGCTTTAGAACATGGTCGGGCCTAAACCAAACACTTACGAAAATTTTTGAAATTCAAACATTTTTCTGATATATAGAGGTCACACGCCCGTGTGGGTAGGCCGTGTGCCTCACACGGCCTCAAACACGCCCATGTGTCCAATCTGTGGCAAAACAAGGAATACCTACTAACTTGTCCACACGGCGTGAGACACGCCTATGTGCCTCACCCGTGGTGGATCCTAACTTGCACCACACGGCCAGTCACACACCCGTGTGTCCAGCCTGTGGTCGATCTTGACTTGTTTTGTAACAGTCCAGTTTAGACCCTAGTCAGAACAGTGGTTTCAAGACCACAAATTCGAGTTAGAAATATATTTTATTATTTTTTTCTGTGCCTATGATATGTGATTAACCCTGTGTGAAATTTATATGAATTAAATTGTCCGTTTGTGTGCTTAATTTGAGAAAAGGGCTAAATCGCATAAAAGATAAAAATAACCTTCTATTTAATAGAGTGGCTTAATTGATTTGTCTTCTTATATATGAGGTCTTATGTTGTCAAATTGCCATTTAGTAAGATAGTGGACAGCACAAGGACTAAAATGAGCTTGCATTATATGTTGTTTATATTTATTAGTAAAGGTTCAAGTTGTAAAATGATAATTAAGTTATTATTTCATGAAACATAAAAGAAATAAGCTATGTTTTCTCATATCTTCACCACCAAAATTTAGAAAAGAAATAAGGGTTTTGAGCTTTTTCATATTCGATCCATATTTGGTGTGATTCACGGTATGTTTTCGATCATTTTCGATAATTTCTACATTTTTGTAATTTTTGCTTCGAAAGCTCTAAAACCCATGTTTTAATTTTGAGGATTGGTTATGTATTTGAGATGAGATTTTGATGAGCTCATGTGATTTATGATGCTTTATAGTGAAATATGAAATATATGTATATGATTATTGTAACACCCCAAACTCGGTCAACACACCACGACCAAATCTGGCATGCTACGGAGTGAAAACCTTTTTAAACCAAAAGTTTGTCGGATAATTTTCCTAGAAAACCCTTTTGTAGTATGAAAAGTTTAGAAATCCTTGCTTAAGATGATTTTGAAATCATGTGATGGCTGCTTCAAAACTCATGCTTGAAAAACCTACTGGTTGTTGCAAGTTTTAGAAAACATACAAGTTACCTTTGTTATCATCTTATAAGTGATGTTACCCGATGGCAATGTTTAAAAACCCGAAGGAGTTATGGTTTTGAAAACATTGCTTGTTACCGATTAATTTAACAAGTCCATATATCCAACATAGGTATAATATAATCAAAATAAAAGCAAATTTAAGTAAATAAATAAACTGAAATAGTAACTTAAAAGAAATCAAAACCCAAACTAGCATGAATGGCCGCCTCGAGTCCTCCCCGGCTCCATATCCACAATCTATGCCCCATCTACAAAATATAAGGGAAGGAGTGAGTCACCAAGACTCAGTGTATAAACCCCCAACCCGATAGTGCAAGCACTCACACAAATCATCAGTAAAACATGCAAATCATGCAACCCATAACCTAATGAACCGAATCTCCTTCAACTACCCCGTGAGGTCAAAACCACTGGTGGTCAAAACCACTGGTGACCGTAGTCACAAATATATCGGTGTGGTCAGAACTTCTGATGACCGAAGTCACAAATCAAGTGATGGGGCCAACCCATCATGTAGTCAAAACCACTAATGACAATCCCATAATTAACATGTGGGGCCAACCCACTGTGGTACCAAACCACTGGGACGAGTCACAATATTCATATGTGGTCAAAACCACCGGACTTAGTCACAAATATAATATCAAAGATGGGGCCAACCGTCGTGTGGTCAAAACCACCGTGATGCAGTCAAATATTCCTTCCCTCCTCTCATCAATCCCATCATCATGTCCATAACATACGTGACATAATATCATGTATCATGCAATAACACATAGCATAGCATATATCAATAACATGATGATGTATATCAAAAATCACATAACAGGGACTTACCTAATCCGTGCACATATCCACAAGGCATAACCACTAATTTCATTGGCTAAAACAGTAACATAATAGGCATATTATGCTAATAAAGTGTGTAAGCATTGCACACCTGTTACTAACGCAATCACTAAATCCTGAAGACCCGATCTACTGCACCAGATCTTCTTGATCCTACATTTTGCGAAACCAAAAATTAGTAACAAGGCCATTCAGCCACACCAACAAATCCCGTAGGGTTAACGCATGGAACCCCAAACCTTACCTTGATGCTCTTTGAATATTAGCCACCACCCAAAGTATATGAGATTGAGCCTTCCCCTACAATTGGCAATCATTAACACTCATTTCAATAGCCTTCGGCTTTTCAAATATCTAATGGAAAGACTGAACTGCCATGGATCCTTACCACTGACTTACCAAATTCAATTTTGGAGAATAGAGGGATCAGATCTACTGCTTCAAAACCCCAGAGGTCCTAAAAGAAATCGGTCCCTATAGATGATTCGCATTACTTATCAGCAAATGCCGAAATTCAACTTTTGCTCTCATGAGAGTCGACAGAGAGAAGAGTGAAAAGAAGTAATAAGATTTCGGCCATGGACACTTACCCTCTTCAAATCCGATTAGAGAAGAACCCAAAGAAGATCTACTCTTGGTTGATATTCAGCCAAAATAACACTAGAAGAAAGAAGAAAATTCGGCAAAGAGTTGAGTGATGAAGGGAGATTCGACTATGGTTGATAGAAGAGAAACAAATGGGGTTCGGCTAAAGTGAAAAGAAGAGAATGGAAAAGAAAACATGGAATGGGAGAGGGAAGATTTGACAAGGGAAGAGGATAAAGATTTCAGCATAAGGGTTTGAGAAAAGGAAAAGATGAAGTGGACTAAGATGGTTTCGGCTTTGACCAAGAATAAGAAGAAGAAAAAGAGAGAGATGGGGAGAAGAAGATTCAGCCAAGCACTTTGAGAAGGAAAAAAAAAGAAATAAATTTAAATTAAAGAACTTAGAGGGACATTCGATTACACCAAAAGCTCCCCAAAATCGATAGCCCCCCTTGCCCACAGTCCATCATTCAGCCAACTCATCCCAAATGAGTTTGATAAGATTCAAGCTCCTAAATTTCATCACCTTTATCTATCCAATTCAAACAGATGATCACATCCTCATCCATTCAAGAGAGTCCCTCCGAGCACTCCTCTTCCTTGCTTGGCGTCAAAATAATAAGCGTAAAGTGAGATTTCACGCTCGAACCTGAGTTCTCCTCCCTTGCATGTGGCGTCACTCTTTAGACACCTTAGTGGCGTATCCTTGCTACTTTTCCACTGGTATTCTTGTGTCTAAAACTCCCAATAATTTCCTTTAACCCCTAACTCTCCTAGCTCCTTTTATTAAAACTTAAAATAAAAATTTTCCCACAGCTCGGGCCTACCCTTGGCTTATACCTAGATCTTAAAACACCTTAATTACTACCACAATCAAGCCATACCCATGCAAAAACGATTTAAACACAACAGGCCCCATTTCAGGATGTTACAGTTTTACCCCCCTTAAAAATAATTTTAGCCTCGAAATTACCTGGTAAGAAGAGTTGAGGGTACCGCTACCGCATCACTTCCTCTAGCTCCCACGTGGCCTCTTCTATACCATGCTTCCGCCATAAAACTTTCACTGGGGGTACTGACTTCATACGCAAGATCCTGACATCTCGATCCAAAATATGCACCGATTCCTCTTCGAAAGTTAAGTCAGGGCTCACCTCTATCTCCTCAACTGGTACCACATGTGACGGATCCGAGTGATAGTGCCTAAGCATCGAAACATGGAAGACATCGTGAATCGACTTAACTCGCCGCAACTCGAGTGATACGCCATCGGTCCCACTCTCTCAACATCGTATGGCCCGATAAACCTAGGGCTTAGCTTCCTTTCCGTCTAAATCTCAGCACTTTCTTCCATGGTGATACCTTCAGAAAAACCTTATCACCCACTGTATACCCTATATCCCTACGTTTAAGATCAGCGTAAGACTTCTGCCCGTCCGACGCTTCCTTAATATGAGCCCAAATCACCTTAACTTTTCCTCAGTTTCTACCACCAACTCCGGATCTAATATCTAATATTCACCCAACTCTGTCCAGCACGTAGGAGTGCGACATTTTTGTCCATACAGTGCCTCGTATGGTCCCATCTGGATACTCGTTTGATAACTATTGTTATAAGCAAACTCGCCAATGGTAGATACTCCTTCAAACTACCATTAAAATCTAGAACATAGCTCCTTAGCATATCCTCTAAAATCTAGATTACTCTTTCAGACTGTCCATCATATTGCGGATGAAAAGCCGTGCTGAAATTCAACCTCATTCCCAAAGCCTGATGCAAAGCTCTCCAAAACCTCGACGTGAACCTAGGATCCCTATCTGAGATGATTGACACTGGCACACCATGCAACCTTACTATCTCTGCCACATACAACTTAGCTAGCTTCTGGAGTGAATAATCAATCCTTACCGATATGAAATGAGCTGATTTAGTCAAACGGTCCACAATCACCCAGAATGAATCCTTCTTGCTAGGTGTAAGGGGTAGCCCACTGACAAAGTCCATAGTGATCCTTTCCCACTTCCACTGAGGAATCTTCACTAGCTGAAGTAAACCTGACGGCAGCTGATGTTCAGCTTTGACCTGCTAACACGTCAGACACTTACCCATAAACTCAGTCACTTCCCGCTTCAATCCTGGCCACCAGAACTACTATTGCAAATCCCGGTACATCTTGCTACCTCTAGGATGAATAGCGTATGGGCTGCTATGTGCATCTTAAAGAATCCTTTGCCTCAACTCGACGTCCTTCGGCATACAAGCTCTCCTTGAAAACACAACACTCCATACAAGTGTTTTACTCTTTAATTGCAACCTCCGAGCATTCAAACCTCATCCACTAACTATTTTCTTTAATCTGCTCCACCCAAGTCGGCTTTACTTGTAATTCCGACAACAAACTCCAATCGTTATATAGACTAAGGTGAGCAAACCTCGCTCGTAAGTCTGCTACCACCTTACGGCTCAACGCATCAGCCACTACGTTAGCCTTGCCTGGATGATACTCAATTGAGAAGTCGTAGTCCTTCAACAACTCAATCAACCTTCGCTGTCTCACGTTTAAATCCTTCTGCGTCAAAAGATACTTCAGGCTCTTGTGGTCCTTATAGACTATCGACTTCTCTCCATATAAATAGTGTCTCTATATTTTTAGGGCGAAAACCACTACAGCCAACTCCAGATCATGCGTCGGATAGATAACCTCATTCGGTCTCAGCTGCCGAGACGCATATGCCACTACTTTCCCTTTCTGCATCAGCACACATCTCAAGCCCGTATATGATGCATCATAGTAGACCGTGAATACCTTTCTTGCCTCAGGCTATACCAGAATTGGAGCTTCCGTCAGAATCTTCCTCAACTTGTCGAAACTTTCCTGCTGTTTTTCTGACCGCACAAATGCAACTCCTTTCCTTAATAACTTGGTCAACGGCACCGTGATCAGAGAAAATCCTTCCACAAATATCAGGTAATACAACGCCAGACCTAGAAAACTTTGAATTTCTGCAACCGACCTAGGCGGTTTCCAATCCAACACTGCCTCAATCTTGCGAGGGTCCACTCTAATCCCTTCAGCGGACACTACGTGACTTAAGAAAGTCACTTCCCTAAGCCAGAACTCGCACTTACTGAACTTGGCAAATAACTGCTTCTCCCTCAGAATTTGTAAAACCAACCGCAAGTGCGTATCATGATCCTCCTCAGTCCTTGAGTACACCAATATGTCATCTATGAATACTACGACAAACTGGTCCAAGTACTATTGGAACACCCGATTCATCAAGTCCATAAATGCTGTCGGTACATTGGTTAACCCGAACGGCATTACCAGAAACTCATAATGCCCATACCGAGTACGGAATGGCGTCTTATGAACATCAGCCTCCTTTACTTTGAGTTGATGATACCCCAACCTGAGATCTATCTTCGAGAAAATTGATGCACCCTTAAGTTGATCAAACAAGTCGTCAATCCTGGGCAACGGATACTTATTTTTGATCGTCAACTTGTTCAGTTGGCGGTAGTCTATACAAATCGCATTGTACGCCTTTTTTCTTCACAAAGAGCACGGTGCTCCCCAAGGAGATATGCTTGGTCGAATGAAACCTCGATCCAATAACTCCTGAATTTGAGCCTTTAACTCCACCAATTCTTTTGGCGCCATTCTATACGGGCTATGACACCGCGCTGCTTTTGGGTAACAGTTTATCTTGAATTCAACTTCTCGATCCGGAGGTAGAACTCAAGTTCTTCAGGAATACATCCGTAAATTCCCCTACAGTTTGAACACTCTCACAAGTTGCATCCTTGGCTTCCGAAGCACAAACATGCACCATGAAGCCTCATAACCCTTCCTTACCATTTTCTCCGCCTTCATGCAGAGACCACATTAGATAAGTAATCCCTTCTATTACCTATCATCACCACCTCCCTACCTTCCATTGTTCTCAACACCATGAACTTGGTCAAGAATCCAAACTGGCCTGGTACTTCACCAGCCAATCCATCCCGAGAATCAGATCGAACTCCCTAAATGGCAGTTTCATCAAATTAGCTAAAGGCACGACCCCTTAAAGTTATAGGGGTACATCCTTATATAGTCTACTTACTTCTACAGAGTGACCTAAAGGGCTTATCATAGTCATCTTCCTAGAAGTAATCTTAGAATTCAAGTTCATAGTTTCCACTATGCTACTGGCTACATATGAGTGCGTCGAACCCAAATCTATCAAAACATTATAAGGTAGTCCAAAGATTAAGAACGTACCGGTTATGACATCCGGTGCGTCACCCTCCTCTCGACACCTCGCTATGTAGACCAGTCCAGGCTGTCTAGCCTCTGTACTACCTGCAACTCTGCCTGGTGCTCCACGGCCTCTATTAGAGCCATTACCTCCCCTAGCAGCACCACGGCCCCTCCGTGGCTGCTGACCATCCCTCCTATTCTGAGTATGATTTTGATCCCCAGACTGCAACCTAGCTGACCTCTGTGGACAATCTCTCACTCGGTGCCCCATCGATCCACAATCAAAGCATCCCCTATTTCTAGTCCAACATTCCCCCGTGTGAGACTTTTCACATCGAGCACATCGTATGCCATCGAGTTTTAAAGAAGATGAGGCTGGTAGCTTGATTCGGCCCACCATATCTACCCCATTTCTGCTGACTCTTGGTTGACCCAGATGATCCAGAATTCCTCTTATTCCACCCCTTGTCTTGATTCCATCTAACCAACTGTTTCACTTCCTCCGCAACCTTGGCCTTTTCCACTAAGATCGTAAATCCTCTCTTCTACTGTGGAGCATTCAGCAACCTCAGGTCATCCCTTAATCTGCCCTCGAATCTGACGCATCTCTCATGCTCTGTTACTATGATGCCCCGAGCATATCGGCTCAACCTTCAGAATTTTGCCTCGTACTCCGATACAGACTTACTCCCCTGAACCAGCCTCAGAAAAGCCTTTCTTTGCGCATCAATATAACTGGTCCCCACATACTTCTTTTGATAAGCTGCCTTGAAATAATCCCAAGTGAGATCATCCGCTGCAGCATCATTCTGAACCGTGAGCCACCACTGGTATGACTTATCTCGGAGAAGTGACACTACCCCTTTTAGTTTCTCCTCAGCTGTCAGATCCAAATCATCCATGATTCATTCTGTCGCTTCCAACTAATACTCAGCCGTATTGGGTGCAACAGCAGATACACCTCAGAATACTTCAGCTCCATTGGTTCGGAGTCACTTAGATAAGGATTTTTGAGCTCCCGTACCCCCACCTACTCCAACCACTCTTTCCAGTACTCGCAGCATTGCCTGCGACATTGCATCTTCTCCCGTTTGATCCTGATACTCTACACTAGCAGCTGGTGGTGGTGGTATCTCATTCTCGGACGCTTGACCAGACCTAACAGGTTTCGATACGGTTATTTCACCTCTATCACGTCCTCGCACATTACGACCATATCCCCTAGTACTCATATCTAAATCGTGATTTATCTGCTTAAAGAAATTTATGAATTAGCTTCTGTTCCACTTATTACCCACGAGTAAGTTTTCTGCAAAGTAGTTTGGTAGTGGTTCTTTCGATCATCACAAAGTTTTCATTTCAATTTCCTACCCTAATTCAGTGAATCACATTTACTTATCAATAACCTCATCCACCTACATTCCACGTGTAGGGGTATTCTGGTCATTTCACTACCCGGGGGTATTTTTATAATTTAACCTATCGGGGTATTTTAGTAATAAAATAAGGTTAATTTGGAAACCTTTACAAATTATAGGTATTTTAAAAATTCTAGAAATTGAGGGTATTTTGGTAATTTCATAACCAGGGTATTTTCGTAATGTCATAAGTCAGGGGTATTTTCGTAATTTTTTCCAAAATATGGTTTTAGGTGATTTTACAAAATAAGGGTATTTTGAAAATTTTCAATTCGAGGGTACTTCGGCAATTTTCCATATGAGGGTATTTTGGTAATTTTCACAACTCAGGGGTAATTTGGTCATTTTTCAAATCAAAGGTATTTTGGCCATTTCCTAAATCAAGGATACTATGGTAATTTCAAAACCAAGGTTTAAAGTGTTACCAAAATAAGATGGCTGGTCCCTTAGTTATTGAATTTAGCCTGTGAATAAGTCATCTCAGTTAGGGTGAACCGTCACTACGCACCAGGTAGGATTCGAGTGGAGAGGAGGTGAGTCACTAGGACTACTTAAATACCAAGCTCCCCCTGAATCCATTCCTAGACATGTGCACAACGTTGCCACTCCCTTAACTCAGTGACGAACTCACATGTTTAGTGGATCTTTAAGTCTTATGTAATTTATGTTGGAGCAAGCTATTCCTAGGGTTCAATAACTCCTAATCTACTATTCTACGATCCTGAAATACCAATTTTCCCCACATATAATTCACACAATAGTTAGGGATACTTACTTGGGCGGATTGGTTTCGGAGACTCGGTGCCATGCTGTTCAAACCATGTACCTTTTCCAAAACTTTTCAAAACCCAACTTTAAAACATTTTGGGCCTCAGGCCCACAGCCGAGCTTTTGAACTTGGCTTTGATACCAAAATTGTAACACCCCAAACCTGGTCAACACACTAAGACCGAATCTGGCATGCTACGGAGTGAAAACCTTTTTAAACCAAAAGTTTGTAGGATAATTTTCCTAGAAAACCCTTTTGTAGTATGAAAAGTTTAGAAATCCTTGTTTAAGATAATTTTGAAATCATGTGATGGCTGCTTCAAAACTCATGCTTGAAAAACCTACTGGTTGGTGCAAGTTTTAGAAAACATACAAGTTACCTTTTTATAAGTGATGTTACCTGATGGCAACGTCTAAAAGCCCGAAGGAGTTATGGTTTTGAAAACATTGCTTTTTACCGATTAATTTAACAAGTCCATATATCCAACATAGGTATAATATAATCAAAATAAAAGCAAATGATAAAACCCCAAAATAATACTTAGCGGCCTCATTACAAACCAAAACCAAATTTAAGTAAATAAATAAACTGAAATAGTAACTTAAAAGAAATCAAAACCCAAACTAGCATGCATGGCCGCCTCGAGTCCTTCCTGGCTCCATATCTGCAATCTATGCCCCATCTACAAAATATAAGGGAAAGGGTGAGTCACCAAGACTCAGAGTATAAACCCCCAACCCGATAGTGCAAGCACTTACACAAATCATCAGTAAAACATGCAAATCATGCAACCTATAACCTAACCAAACGAATCTCCTTTAACTACCCCGTGTAGTCAAAACCTCTGGTGGTCAAAACCACTGGTGACCGTAGTCACAAATATATCGGTGTGGTCAGAACCACTGATGACCGAAGTCACAAATCAAGTGATGGGGCCAACCCATCGTGTGGTCAAAACCACTGATGACAATCCCATAATTAACATGTGGGGCCAACCCACTGTGGTACCAAACCACTGGGACGAGTCACAATATTCATATGTGGTCAAAACCACTGGTGGTCAAAACCACTGGGACTTAGTCACAAATATAATATCAAAGACAGGCCAACCCGTCGTGTGGTCAAATCCACTGGTGACAGTCCAAATATTCCTTCCCCCTCCTCTCATTAATCCCATCATCATGTCCATAACATACGTGACATAATATCATGTATCATGCAATAACGCATAGCATAGCATATATCAATAACATGATGATGTATAACAAAAATCACATAATAGGGGACTTACCCGGAATCTAGGCACATATCCACAAGGCATAACCACTGATTTCATTGGCTAAAACAGTAACATAATGGCATATTATACTAATAAAGTGTGTAAGCGTTACACACTTGTTACTAACTCTATCACTAAATCCCGATGACCGATCATCGCACTGATCTTCTTGATCCTACATTCTACCAAACCCAAAATCAACAACAAGGCCATTCGCCACACCAACAAATCTCGAAGGGTTAACGATGGAACCCCAAACCTTACCTTTGATGAATACTAGCCACCACCCAAAGTATATGAGATTGAGCCTTCCCTATAATCGGCAATCATTAACACTTATTTCAATAGCCTTCGGCTTTTCAAATATCTAATGGAAAGACCGTACTACCATGGATCCTTACCACTAACTTAACGAATTCGATTGTCAGAGAATAGAGGGTTCAGATCTACTGCTTCAAAACCCCGGAGGTCCTAAAAGAAATCGGTCCCTATAGATGATTAGCATTACTTATCAGTAAATGTCGAAATTCAGCTTTTGCTTTCATGAGAGTCGACAGAGAGAAGAGAGAAAAGAAGAAATAAGATTTCAGCCATGGACACTTACCCCCTTCAAATTCGATTAGAGAAGAACTCGAAGAAGATCTACTCTTGGCTAATATTCAGCCAAAATAACACTAGAGAAAGAAGGAAAATTCGGCAAAGAGTTGAGTGATGAAAGGAGATTCAGCTATGGTTGATAGAAGAGAAACAAATGGGGTTCGACTAAAGTGAAAAGAAGAGAATGGAAAAGAAAATATGGAATGGGAGAGGGAAGATTCGGCAAGGGAAGAGGATGAAGATTTTGGCACAAGGGTTTGAGAAAAGGAAATGATGAAGTGGACTAAGATGGTTTTGGCTTTGAGCAAGAAGAAGAAGAAAAAGAGAGAGAGATGGGGGAGAAAAAGATTCAATCAAGCACTTTGAGAACAAAAAAAAAATTAAATAAAATTAAAGAACTTAGAGGGACATTCGGCTACACCAAAAGCTCCCCAAAACCGATAGCCCCCTTGCCCACAGTCCACCATTCGGAGAACTCTTCCCAAATGAGTTTGATAAGATTCAAGCTCCTAACTTTCATCACCTTTATCTATCAAATTCAAATTCGATGATCACATCCTCATCCATTCAAGAGAGTCCCTCCTGAGCACTCCTCTTCCTTGCTTGTGGCATCAAAATAATAAGCAGAAAGTGAGATTTCTGCTGCTTGAACCTGAGTTCTCCTCCTCTGCATATGGTGTCACTCTTTAGACACCTTAGTGGCACCTCCTTGCCACTTTTCCACTGGTATTCTTGTGTTTAAAACTCCCAATAATTTCCTTTAACCCCTATCTCTCCTAGCTCCCTTTTACTAAAACTTAAAATAAAAATTTTCCCACAACTCGGGCCTACCCTTGGCTTATACCTAGATCTTAAAACACCTTAATTACTACCACAATCAAGACATATCCATGCAAAAACAATTTAAACACAACAGCCCCCATTTCAGGATGTTACAATTATCATAGTTTGTCTTTGGAGTTTTGTTGAATTTGAGTATATTGAACTCAATTGAGAAAATGATTATTTGAGGGATTAAATTATGAATTTGATGAAATATTTGGACTTATATGAGATACATGAACATTCGGCTAAGCATGGATATATGGTGATTTTATATATTTGATGTTTTGAGAGAAATAAACTAAATTGATAAAATGTGTAAATGTGAGGGCTAAATTGCAAATTGCTCTAAATGTGTGTTCTTGGATTGAATTGAGTGAATTAGTAAATAAGTGGATTACATTTGAATATGTATAGATCAAGAGTCGAAGAAAACAAATTTAGATCGTGAGAAAGCAAAAGTAGTCGAATAACCGAATTCGATCGAATATCTGAATATAAGGTAAGTCAACATACAAATAAATGTAATTGTATTAAATTATGTATATTCATATGAGATTACATTGTGATGAATGTGTATGGAATGATGAATATATGGATTCCGAGAAAGTATCAAGAAACAATTAATATTCGAGATGTCCCATACGAACCTAGGAATAGATAGGATTAACTATGTCATGACATAGGTGTTTGTTATATGATATCATGTAAGACCACGTCTGGGACATTGGCATTGATTTGAGACTTCGTATAAGACCACATCTGGGACGTTGGCATTGATTTGAGATTTCGCATAAGACCACATTTGGGACATTGGCATCGATATGAAATTTACGTGTAAGACCATGTCTAGGACATCGACATCGTATTTGATTCGTGTAAGACCCTATTTGGGACAGTGGCATCGATATTTGAGTACATGCAAGACCTCATTTGGGATGTTGGAATTGTACAACTATTCCGAGCATTTTAAGTATCGTATTAGGTTTCATATGGTTCAACGGGAAAATCTGAGATACGAACGATTATGTGATCTGTATATCCGTTTTAGGTACGTTTGATATGTACAATAAGTGTGCATGAAAGGTAAGTACTTATATGAACTTACTATGATGAATATGTGAAATGAAATGATGAAATGATATGTGAAGATAGGTTTAAATAAGTCATGTGTATATGTGATGTTTGAGTTGATAAATGTGGTATGATATGGCTAAGCATGTGAGCCAAATAATATGGAATAAATTTGTAATGAGAACTATAAATGTCAATGTATCAAAATAGTTATGTGCATTATATGCAAAGTTTATTTGTATATGGCTTACTAAGCCTTTGAAAGCTTACTCTGTGTATGTTTGCTTTATTTTATAGATTGTCAAACCTACTGAAGGCTTGGGACCGTCGAGAATCCTCATCACACTACATAAGCTCATTTTTATACTTTGAAAATGTATATATAGTTAAATATGGCATGTATAGGTTAGATATTTTATTATATGTTTGGAAGTGTAAATAGCCATGTGATGTGGCTAACTAAATGTTGATAATGTGCATGAATGAATATGGAATATGATGCATGTTTTGTATGGCTTAATGGCAAGTGAATTGATCAAGACTATGGTAAGTATATGAATGAAATATGAGTGCACATGTTTGAAAAATGACATGGTTGTATGTAGAGTAAAATGTTGATGTGACATGCTTGAACATTTATGTATTTTAGTTGTACAAATTGGTATGAAAATTAACATGATTAGAAATGAGATTGAATGTAGATAATTGTTGATCATTTGATATGTTTATGGTTGTTAATTGTACATGAAATGAATTGGTACATTGCTTGTTGGTATGACCCAAGTAAGGGTGGCACTTTGGCCTTGCAAATTGGCTATTTTGCCTACACAGTTATGGCATACGGGCGTGCCTAGTAGCCGTGTTATTAAGTCAGTAGCTAATGCTAGTGCACACAACCATGGCACATGGATGTGCCAGGTAGCCGTGTGAGTAAGATAGTAGCTAGCCTATAGTTACACGACCTTGGTACACGGGCGTGCCTGGTGGCTGTGTGGATAAATAGTATACTTGCTCTGATTTGGCACGGCTAGGACACATGGGTGAGTCTAGTAGCCATAGAAGGCACACATTCTGCTCACACAGGCGTGTGACCTCTGTAATATAGAAAAGTTTTACATTTTTGAAAATTCTCACATGTGTTCGATTTAGTCCTAACACTATGTTGAAGAATGATTAAGGTCTTGTTGACCTATAAAAAGGGACACTTGGTTGTGAATGATGATTTGTATTATAAAATGTTTGTAAAAGTTTTTGATCTGTCCGATAATACCTTTAACCCTAATTTGGTGACGGATAGGGTTAGGGGTGTTACATTTGGTTAGAATCAGAGCTACAGTTTAGTCAATTCTTAGACTACTGTAGCATGTCAGAGTCTAGCTATGCATGCCATATATCTGAACTGTTATAGTGTGATGAATCCTGACGTGAAAAATGTGATTTTTATATACTAATGGATCCCAATGGAGTTGTAGCTGACGACGTAGAAAGTAATGCGCCTGCTCTCGCGCAAGGTACAACGCCTCTAATCCGAGACTAACTATGAGCGGTCAAGAGGGAGAAGCTAAACAAGCTTCCTTCCATATGTTGAGTGAGTGGTTCACTCAATTTGTAAGAAATAGCCCGACTATTTTGCAACCTCTGCCCCTAGTTAATCCCCCTCAGACATCTGTTATGCCTCCGACTACAAATCTGAATTTGTGGAAGAAGCCTCCGGTCGATAAAATATGTAAGTGTGGGGCTGAAGAGTTCAGGGATACCAGTGATAACGATGCCAAAAAATCTGAGTTCTGGTTAGAAAATACTATTCAAGTATTTGATGAGATGTCCTTGACTCCGAAAGAAAGTATTAAATGTGTTGTTTCACTGCTACGATATGCCACTTACCAATGGTGGAAAGCTTTGATCTCTGTGGTTCCAAAGGAATGTGTTACTTGGGATTTCTTCTAGATTGAGTTTGAAAGAAGTATATCAGTGAAAGATTCATCGATCAGAAATAGAAAGAATTTTTAGAAATGAAAAAGGGCTGTATGTCAATCACTGAATACGAACGAGAGTTCGTGAGGTTAAGTTAGTATGCCCGAGAATGTGTATCATCTAAGGCAATAATGTGCAAAAGATTTGAAAACAGTCTTAATAAAGATATCCACTTGTTAGTCGGGATTTTAGAGATAAAAGAGCTTGTTGTACTTGTTGACCGAGCATGCAAAGCTGAGGCACTTGGGAAAGATAAAAGAAAAGCTGAGTCTGAAGCCCGAGATGTGAGAAAGAGATTTCTGAGCAAATCATTTCAGCATGTTTCTAAGAAATTTAGAGATGAACAAAGCCGATCAAGAGATAATATGGGACATTAGAATAGAAATCGAGCTAGATCACAAATGAGCTCTAAAACTCCAGCGACTTCAGTAGCAAGTGTTGGAAATGTTCGATCCGAGAAACCTGAATGTAAGTATTATGGAAAAAGGCATCTAGGAATTTGTAGATTAAATGACAGAGCTTGATTCAGATGTGGATCATTTGATCATTTTATTCATGATTGCCAAGAGTCTATTGAGCAAAAGACTGTTCAGAGTCTGAGATCCGATAATGCACCTGTAAAAGGTAGACCTTCCCGAAATGTAAGAAATTTCAGTGGTAGCCAGAGAACTACGAGAGATACTGTTGCGAGATCCGAAGCTAGAGCGCCTACTAGAGCATATGCTATCCGAGCTATGGAGGAAGCTTTATCTCTAGATGTTATAACAGGTACATTTACACTTTATGATACTTCTGTGATTTCATTGTTAGACCCTGGTTCTACTCATTCGTATATATACTTGAACTTAGTATTTATTAAGATTTTACCTGTAGAGTCTACTGAGTTTGTTATAAAAGTATCAAACCCCTTAGGTAAAAGTGTTTTGGTTGACAAAGTATGCAAGAACTGTCCGTTAATGATTCGAGATATCTGTTTGCTTATGTGATTGATTCGATAGTATCTGAAAGGAAAGTTGAATTAGTGCCAATTGTTTATGAGTTCTTTGATGTATTCTCTAAATAATTACCGAGAATGCCTCCAATGCATGAAGTTGAATTTGGTACTAAATTATTTCCTAATACTACACCTATTTTGATAGCTCCGTAAAGAATGGCACCAACAGAGTTGAAAGAGTTAAAGTCACAGATACAAGAATTGACTGACAGAAGGTTCGCTAGACCGAGTTTCTCACCTTGGGGTGCTCCCGTTTTGTTTGTGAAAAAGAAAGATAACACGATGAGAATGTGCATTTACTATCGTCAGTTGAACAAAGTGACTGTAAATAACAAAAATCCATTGCCCAGGATTAATGACTTGTTTGACCAGTTAAAAGGAGCCACCATATTTTCTAAGATCGATCTAAGATCGGGATACTACCAGTTGAGAGTGAAAGATTAAGATTTTCTGAATATTGCTTTCAAAACAAGGCACCAAAGTTATGAGTTTTTAGTTTGGATTAACGGATGCTCTTGCTATTTTTATGGATCTGATGAACAGAATTTTTAGATCGTACGTAGATCAACTTGTTGTAGTTTTCATTAATGACATTTTGATTTATTCACGTAATGAAACTAAACATGATGAACATCTAAGGTGTTACAAACTCTGAGAGAAAAGCAATTATATGCAAAATTCAGTAAATGTGAATTATGGTTGCATGAAATTAGTTTTCTGGGACATATAGTATCAGCTTCTAGACTACGAGTTGATCCGAGCAAGATTTCTGCTATTCTTGATTGGAAACATCCAAAGAATGTGTTTGAAGTTCGTAGCTTTTTGGGACTAGCTGGTTATTATTTTTGATTTGTAAAAGGCTTTTCGATGATTGCAATGCCATTGACAAGATTGCTTTAGAAAAATGTGAGTTTTGGATGGTCTGATAAATGTCAGAAAAGCTTTGATCAGTTGAAAGTTTTATTGACTGAAACTCCAGTTTTAGTAGAGCTAGAATCAGGTAAAGAATTCGTGGTATCTAGTGATGCTTCATTAAATGGTTTGGGATGTGTTTTGGTGCAGGAAGGCAAACTTATAGCTTATGCCTCGAGATAATTAAAGTCGCATGAAAAGAATTATCAGACTCATGACCTCGAGCTTGCTGCTATTGTGTTCGCATTAAAGATTTAGCGTCATTATCTGTTCAGTGAGAAATGCCATGTATTTTCAGATCATAAAAGTCTAAAATATCTGATGACTTAGAGAGTTGAATCTGAGTCAGAGAAGATGGTTAGAACTGTTGAAAGACTACGAGCTTGTGATAGATTATCATTCGGGTAAAGCTAATGTTATTTCCGATGCATTGAGTCGAAAGTCACTGTTTGCTATGTGTGTTATGAATGCTTAACTAGAATTTTCTGATGATAATTTAGTGATAGCTGAATTGAAAGCAAAGCCATTATTTGAGATTAGTGAAGCTTAGAAAGTTAATAATGAAATATTAGCGAAACGAGTTCAGTATGATTCAAGCTTTGATTTTGAATTTTGAGTCATTGATGATTGTTTGAGATTTCGAGACCGAATTTATGTTCCGAGAAATCCAAAATTAATTTAGATGATTTTGAATGAAGCACATAACAATCGTTTATCTGTTCATCCTGGAAGTACTAAAATGTATCATGACTTGAAGCAACACTAATGGTGGTCATGTATAAAATGAGATATTTCTGACTTTGTTTCAAAATGTTTAATCTATCAGCAAGTCAAAGCTGAACATTAGATTCCAACTGGTTTATTACTACCGATTCTGATTCCTGAGTGGAAATGGGATAGAGTGACAATGGATTTTATTTCGGGATTGCCTCTGACTCAAAAAGAAAGATGCAATTTGGGTTGCAGTTGATCGATTGACGAAATCTACCCATTTTATTCTGGTACGATCTGACTATTCACTTGATAGATTAGTTGAGCTTTATAATTCTGAGATTGTGAAATTGCACGGGTGCCACTATCCATTGTATCAAATAGAGATCCAAGATTTACATCATGATTCTAGAAGAAAATGCAAGAAGCTTTAGGCACGAAACTGCATTTCAGTACAGATTTTCATCCGCAAACGGATGGTCAATCTAAACGAATCATTCAGATTCTTGAGTATATGTTGAGATGCTGCATTCTTGAGTTTGATGGTACATATGAATAGTAGCTGCCATTGGTTGAATTTTCTTATAATAATAGTTTTAGTCGAGCATTAAAATGGCACCATATGAAGCTTTGTATGGACGTAAATGTCGTACACCTCTGTATTGGACCAAGCTCAGTGAAAATAAGCTACACGAGGTTGATCTGATAAAAGACACTTAACAAAAAGTGAAAATAATTCATAATAGTTTGAAGGCAGTATTTCATCGTCAGAAGTCTTATGCGGATTTGAAAAAAAAAAAGATATTGAATTTGAGATTGGTGACAAAGTGTTTCTGAAAGTGTCCCCGTGGAAGAAAGTACTCCGATTTGGATGTAAAGGCAAGTTGAGTATGAGATTCATAGGGCCATATGAGATTATTGAGCACATTGGACCAGTTGCATATAGATTGTTGTTGCCATCCGAGTTTGAAAAGATTCACAATGTTTTCTATATTTCAATGCTCTAAAGATACCGTTCTCATCCATCACACGTGATTGCCCCATCTAAAATTGAAATCTGATCTGATATGACTTATGAGGAAGAACCAATCCGTATCTTAGCTCGTGAATTGAAAGAATTGACAAAGAAAAAAAATTCCTTTAGTGAAAGTATTATGGCATCAACACGGAGTAGAAGAGACTATGTGGGATCCTTAAGATACAATAAGGCAGCAATATCCAATTTTGTTTAAGCGGTAAGATATTCGATGACGAAAATCCCTAAAGGGGAGAATTGTAACAGTCCGATTTAGACCCTAGTCAAAATAGTGGTTTTGGGACTACAAATTCTAGTCAGAAATATATTTTAATATTATTTTTGCGTATGATATGTGATTAAGCTTGTGTGAAATTTCTGTGAATTAAATTGTCCGTTTGTGTGCTTAATTTGAGAATAGGACTAAATCACATAAAAGGTAAAAATAACCTTCTATTTAATAGAGTGGCTTAATTGATGTGTCTTCTTATATATGAGGTCTTATGTTGTAAATTGGCATTTAGTAAGTTATTAGACGGCACAAGGACTAAAATGACCTTGCATTATAAGTTGTATATATTTATTAGTGAAGGTTAAAGTTGTAAAATGATAATTAAGTTATTATTTCACGAAACATAAAGAAATAATCTATGTTTTCTCATCTCTTCATCACCGAAATTTAGAAAATAAATAAGGATTTTGAGCTTCTTCATATTCGGTCAATATTTGGTGTGATTCAAGGTATGTTTCGATTGGTTTTGATAATTTCTACGTTTTTGTAATTGTTTCTTCGAATGCTCCAAAACCTATGTTTTAATTTTGAGAATTGATGATGTAACACCCCTATGCCGTGTCCTTTGTTGGATTAGGGTTAAGGGCATTACTTGACAGATCGAAAACTTAATCAGACAATTCATCAAGTATCTTATCAATTACAAACATAATGTCCCCTTTGTAGGTCATCGAGACCTAAAACATACTTAGAGATAGGGTCTGGACTAAACCGAAACACGTACAAAAATTATCAAAAATTTAAAACTTTTCTGAGTATCAGGGGTTACACGCCCGTGTGGGCAGGCCGTGTGCCTCCTACGGCTGCTAGACACGCCCATGTGTCTCTCCCATGGTTGAAACTAACTTCACTCCACAGCCACCAAGCATGCCTGTACCTTGTCCGTGGTCGATCCTGTTGAAACCACAAGGCTACTAGGCATGTCCGTGTGCCAAGGCCGTGTACTCTTTGGCCCACTTTGGCCCATCGCGACCCAAGCAGCCTTGACCCACAAGAACACTAATGGGGCCTCAACTATTGCATCAAAGACCCCACACGTGCTCTCGAACGCTCGTGTGGCTACTATTATCGTGACCGGCACTTTGGCATTTATCGCTCTACAACTAGAGTAGAGAGAGTTACACACCTGATAGGAGTCTAGTGTTAAACTGCGCTGCGACCACTCCTGTGGCCAAACACCCACCAAGGTATGTTGTCTCTCCTCCTAGAATGCTCTTTATATAGCTAGTTTTTCACCTTCATTCCTTGTATCTTTCCGATGTGGGATCCCTCTATTAGCAGAGTTTAAATCCAACTCAAACTCTTGCCTCCCCAACTTAGCAAAATAAATACTCCCTTGCTTGGCATGAGATTCGAACCCAGGCTCCCTTGCAACATAATCCACGCCACTAGAAACTTTACCAACTAGCTCCTTGTGTCTTAAACCATGCGCAACTAAATATAACCCTACGGCCAAGGTCTAAATTCATTTAATAAAAATAATCTAAAAGGAATGCAAGTGCTAAAACTAGAACCTTGGACCCCCGTCCTTCCTTGTGGTGTCATTCCCTTGTCCCCTAAGTGGCGTCACTTTGCCACTATACCACACAATCCACTTGTGTCATTTTCCTCATATTTTATTCTTAAGGCCTACCTGCCAACTTCCAGGTTTTTTCACCTAAAACCAAAATTTCCCCAAAGCCAAAGTTCAATACTGGGACTTCATAACCCTAACCTTCTAAAATCACTCACCTAATAGGTCTAACTTGCATTTAAGCTGATCTCTTGTTCTCCAAAGAATTTTAAATGGTACTACGCTCAAGGCCCATTGGGCCCAATCCTACTAGGCCTAATTTTGAGATGTTACAGATGCTGGGAGTTTGTCTGTTGAGAAGGTCAAGATAGTAAGTGAATTCCCTGACGTATTTTTGAAGAGCTTTCGGGGTTGTCTCTAAATCGCGAGGTCAAATTTGGCATTAAACTATTACTAGGAATGGCTCCGGTGTCCATCGCCCCTTATAGAATGGCGCCAAAGGAGCTGGTAGAACTAAAAGCTCAGATCCAAGAGTTGTTGGACTAAGGATTTATCAGACCAAGTGTATCACCGTGAGGACCGCCAGTATTGTTCGTGAAGAAGATGGATGGGTCAATGCGTATGTCCATTGACTATCGCTAATTGAATAAGTTAACTGTTAAGAACAAATACCGCTACCAAGGATTGACGACCTGTTCGATCAACTACGGGGAGCTTCGACTTTCTCAAAAATAGATTTAAGATCAAGGTATCATCAGCTAAGGTTCAAGGAGGTAGATATTCACAAATCTGCATTCTGAACTCGTTATGGGCTTTACGAGTTTCTGGTCGTGCCATTTGGATTAACAAATGCACCTGCTACTTTTATGGATATGATGAACTGGGTCTTCCAAGCCTATCTAGATCGGTTCATGGTGGTATTCATAGATGGCATCTTGGTGTACTCAAGAACTGAGGAGGAGAATGATTCACATCTTCGGGTTGTTTTACAGATATTGAGAGAGAGGAAACTTTATGCCAAGTTTAGCAAGTGCGAGTTTTGGCTGAAGAAAGTAACATTTTTGGGGCATGTTGTGTCTACCGAATGGATTAGGGTTGATACTCAAAAGGTTGAAGCTGTATTGGATTGGAAGCCACCGAAGTCAGTATTAGAGATCCCAAGTTTTTTGGGTTTGGTTGGGTACTACAAGCTATTCATTGTGGGGTTTTCTTTGATTGCCGTAGCTTTAACTAAATTGCGTTGCGTAAGGGAATTTGTATGGAGTGTTAAATATAAGAAAGTTTTAAAAACTTGAAGAATAATTTGACTGAAGCACTAGTATTGATTCAGCCTGAGGTTGGGAAAGAATTTGTTGTCTATTGTGATGCATCGCACACAGGTTTGGGTTATGTGCTGATGCAAGAATTAAAGGTAGTGGTGTATCTATCTCGTCAACTAAGGCCACATAACGTGAACTATCCCACTCATGACTTGGAACTAGCTGCTGTGGTGTTCGCACTGAAGATATGGAGACATTACCTGTACGGAGAAAAGTCAATTTTCTACACCGACCATAAGAGTATAAAGTATCTCCTTACCCAAAAGGAGATGAATTTAAGGAAACGGAGATGGATAGAGTTGCTGAAGACTACGACTGCTCGATTGAGTATCACTCGAGTAAAGCCAATGTGATGGTAGATGCACTAAGTCAGAAGGTGGTATCCGACTTGAGAGCAATGCTTGCTCATATCATCCTTTATGAGGATTGTAGATTGTTAGCAGAACTTCAGGTGAAACCAACATGGGTTGGTCAGATTAAGGAGAAGTAATTGTTGGATGAATCGTTGGGTTCGCGGCTTCAGTAAGTGAAAAGTGGAAAGAAAGTGAATTTTGGGCCGAATAGTGAAGGGATGTTGTGTTTCCGTAGAAGAGTTTTATGCCAAAGGACTCTGAGTTAAGATAGATGATTCTGCAGAAAGCGCATAGTAGCCCATACGCTATGCATCCCGGTAGAAACAAGATGTATCGAGACTTACGTGAACAGTACTGGTGGCCAGGATTGAAACATGAGGTTATCAACTTCGTGAGCAAGTGTCTGACATGTTAGAATGTGAAAGCGGAACACCAGCTACCTTCGGGACTTCTACAACCGGTAAAGATTCCACTTTGGAAGTGGGAGAGGATAACTATGGATTTTGTTAGTGGGCTACCCCTGACGCCTACTAAGAAAGATTCAGTGTGGGTAATTGTGGATCGGTTAACTAAGTCCGCTCATTTCATATCGGTTCGCACTGACTACTCACTTTATAATTTGGCCAAGTTGTATGTGGAAGAAATTGTGAGGCTACATGGTGTACCAGTGTCTATTATATCAGACAGGGACCCTAGGTTCACATCACTATTTTGGAAAGTGTTACATGAAGCTTTCGGTACAAGGCTAGATTTTAGCACAGCATTGCATCCACAGACTGATGGTCAGTCGGAGAGGGTAATCCAGATTTTGGAAGACATGTTAAGGGGTGGGATTGATGGGAAGTTAGGAAGATTATTTACCGTTAGCAGAATTTGCATATAACAACAGCTACCAATCCAGCATTCATATGGCACCCTACGAGGTGTTATATGGTCGTAGGTATTGTACCCGTACTTGTTGGACAGAATTTGGTAAGCGACGGTTGTTGGGTTCAAAATTAAATTCAAAAACTAAAGAGAATGTGAAGTTGATTCGGGGTCGGTTGAAAGAAGCTTTTGATAGAAAAAAGTCGTATACAGATCTTAAGCGTAAGGAAATCGAGTGCTCAGTGGGAGATTATGTCTTCTTGAAGGTCTCACCTTGGAAGAAGATCTTGAGATTTGGACGGAAGGGCAAGCTGAGCCCTATGTTTATCAGGCCTTATCGGGTGTTGAAATGTGTGGGACTGGTCGCATATCACCTTGAGCTGCCCCCTGAGTTAAACCAGATTCACGATGTATTTCATGTTTCTATGCTGAGGCGCTACCACTCATTTCCTTCTCATATAGTGCCAGTGGAAGAAGTTGAGGTAATACCTAATCTAACTTTTGATGAGGAACCCGTGCAAATTTTGGATCGGGATGTGAAAGTGCTGAGGAGTAAATCGGTTCCATTGGTCAAAATGCTGTGGCATAATCACGATTCAGAAGAAGCCACGTGAGTGCTGGAGGAGACAATTTGACAACAATACCCTTACCTCTTTTAATCAGGTAGATTTTGAGGTCGAAACTTCTTTAATGGGGTAGAATTGTAACATCCCAAAAGTTAGGGGTTTGTCATATCTGTCTAATTGCATGTTATGTTAGCTCTACGGGTTAATTGAGGGTGTTTAGGGCCTCTAGGGAGGCCTGGGGTCAAGGAAAAACCTTGGAAAAATTTTGGTTTTTATGCACTTTAAGGGAGAGGACTGTTGGAAGCAAGGCTTAGGGGAAATTGTTGGTGTTTTGCTAACACAATGGAGCTTGTGGTGGAGTGGTGCTCACGTCACTTATGAAGCAAGGGAAGTGGGGTTTGAATCGCACATGAAGCATATGGGAAGTTTTTATTTTGTGCTCAGGAAAGGGGGAAGCATTTCAAATGAGTGAAGGGGAGTAAGAGTAGGAGAGAATCGTGGAGTGAATCATGGGATTTGTGGGAGTAGAGGTGTTTGGCCAAAAATAGGGAAGTGCTTGGGGGAATTTTGGTCAAAAGAAGAGAAAGAGGAGAGTGCTAGGTAGCATATGCGGTCTTTGAGTGAGGGGTGCTATTTTTTCTAAGTGTTCATTTCAGAGAGTTTAGTATTGTTTTTGGCATTTTGGCTAAAAGCATTTTGAGCCTTTTCTGTTCAATTGTGCTATTGACGAACTTCGTTTCATTTCTCTACTTCATTTCTTTTCTGCATTATTTTGGGTATCGTTCTTTGCTAGTCACCTGTCGAACCTCTCCCTTCCATCTTCCCCCCATTTGCATCATTCTTCTACACCATAGCCGAAACCCCTACTCTCACTTTTCTCTCTTAGGTTCACCTTAGTCGAAACTCTCCTTTCTTCTTTATTGTTTTTCTACTCTTTTCACTACCAACTGAACGCTCTATTTTCATCTTTTGAATCGGCTCCCTTCTCTTTTGCTAATAGCCGAATGTGGATTAGTCTGAAGCTTGGTATTCTTTGATCGTCGAATCTATCTAGCCTATTCAGTTCGTCTGTGAGCATAGGGTAAGGTCTTCTCTTTTATCTTTTTTGTCTCTTCTCTCTAGGCCGAACCTATTTCTTTTTGGGTTCTTGTGTGTTAATATTCTTCTTTTTTCCCCTTAGTTAAACGTGGTCTCTGAGGGTAGTAGGTGCTTAAGCTCCTCATGTTCAAGGGTCTGCTATTGCCTAATTCAAGGGTAGGTAATACTAATCTTGTTAAATCTCTCCCTAATGCCGAATATTGTATGATGTTAACCCCTTTGTGCACCAATTGGTTTAGGAAGTTGGTGGCTCTAGCCAAGAGGAAGCAAAGACAAATTTTTCCACTTGTGGAAGGAGGTCATTATATGGTAAGTGGTGTTAGTGGCTATTTGGATTCAACTTAGATATGTTTTACCAGATTGTATAGTAATCAATTGGAATATTTTGGATCATAGGTACGAAATTTGGGAATTCAATCAACGCTTGTAACAGGTGTGTAATCTAACACCCCTCTGAATGATTGCACGCGATGTTATGCAAATTGGTCAAAAGCAAAAAGCCAAAAAGCCATCATCTATTACCACTCAAGCGTGCGAACACTCGTAATGGTAAATCGAGAAACGAATAATGATGATAAGCCATTGAGAGTGTCACGAGCACTCTTGCGAAATCAAGGCTGTAAGAGGCTTGATCGAGCCGAAATGGGCCAAATGGGCCCAATGGGCTATCCGGCCTAATGCGCAAATCTATTGGAAAACTAGCAGATGATAGATCCGAATGCAAAATCTGTAAATTTGAAACCAAACCGTACGTTTTGGGCTTCACGAGCGTGTGGGCCAGTTTGGGCCTGAAATGGGTTTTAGGCCCAATAGTTCCATAGAGACCCAAAAAGGGTCTTGAGTCGCTCGAGATGATAGTAGGCCTTCGAAGAGGCCGTTAAATGCAAAATTAGCAAAATAACCCTAAAGGCTAAAATTACCAAAATAACCTTGGAGGGTAAAATGACCGTTATACCCCTAATTATGGTTTGTTAACATGTTTATGCTTTATTTACATTTTTATTCGTATAATGCATTGCATTTATGATATGTTGCATGGGGTGGGATTGATGATAGGAGGAAGTGTAATTTGGTGGCTCTGCCACATTCTGTCTAGTGGCTATGCCACATATATTCTGATACTCTGGTGGCTTTGCCACAAATTCTGTAATTAGCAACCTATCTGCAATATTGGTGTGTTTTGGCAGGGTGGGTTGACTTGGTCCTCATAGGTGTGTTGGGCTGGTAAGGGGGTGTGTAGCAGATGGATTGTTAGGTTGGGCTGCATATTCTACTTGCATGATCATGTTATAGGGCTAAGGCCCAGATTGTTTCTAAATAGGGCTTTGGCCCAGTCTGCTTCTGTATGGGCTCAGGCCCAGTTAGTGATCGATTAGGGAAGTACACACTGAGTTATCGTAACTCACCCATCTGCTTAAACCTTGTAGGTGATCCCCAGCGTTGAGGATTTGGAGCTGCGGAGGACTTTGTGGTGGTCATACATTGGAGTACTACTCCCAAACTGTAGTAAATTTTCGTTTTGCTTTATTTTGAGATTTATTTTAATTTGGTTTTAATATTTTTTAATAAGGCCATTGGAATTTAATTTTTCTTTTAAGTTTTCATTTCAGTTATATTCTAACTATAAACGGTTTAACTCTGGATTTTCTTAAAACGACAATAACTGCTTTCAAAATGTCACATTTTCGCAATTCACTAAACCTGATTTCTACTATAAACAAAGCTTTTGGAAATAATAATAATGTTTTTACAAGAAAACCATAAAAAAAATCTTAATTTCACAAGCAACAAAGCTCGAAGTTTCAAAAAGAATACGAACTTTTTAATGAACGCGTAGCTTTTAAACAACCCTTCTATATGACAGGCTAGATCCGGCCATAACGTCTAGGTCTGGTTTTGGGTATTACAAACACTAAGCTTTCATATTCCACCAACTAACAACACAAAGCTCACATATTCATCAATGGCATATCTCAAAATCACGATCAATTTCTAAAATTAAAGCATGGGTTTGAAAGAGCACGAAGCAACGATCACAAAACATTAAAATCATTAAAAATCAAGCTCAAATCATACCTCAATTTTGCTCAACCAAGGATGAATATCATGAAGGATCAAAAACCCTTTTTATTTTCCTCAATTTGGTTCAAAAAGATGAACAACCCACTCCCATTTTCATTTGTTTTTATTATAATGTATATTATTAATCCAATTACCAAATTACCATTAATGAAAACATTTAACATTCATGTAATATATGGCTATTTATGTCCATTACCATCCACTCACTTATGTAATGGTTTAATAACAATATAAGGACTCCTCATTCAGAAAGCCATGCCAAATAGTTACTTTAACAACAAGCACACAGCTTTTACATTTAATGCGATTAAGTCCTTTTCGCAATTTAAACACATAATCGATAAAATCTTCACACAAAACTTTCACACAGGCTAAATCACTTATAATAAACTCAGAAATTAATATTAAAATATATTTTGACCACGGATTTGTGGTCTCAAAACCACTATTCCGACTAGGGTCTAACCGGGTTGTTACAGGATCAGCTTGGAATAAAGGAGTAAGTATTAACTTGTGAAGTTGTGGATGATTTTTATCATGGATAATTCTTTTATTACAGATAAAAGAATACTAATTTGATGAACGATTTTTTTTTTTTAGGTGCAAATCTAAATCCTAATTCTTTTGTATTGGAGGTGATCAAGCGTAAGTTGGATTTATGATTCAAATTGATTAAGGTGTGCATTTCATGCAAGTTAAAAACATAAGGTTTTAACTAAAAATTTATCATTTTATTATACAATTGAAAAAATTATGCTTTGTTGTAACAAGTGAATGACGTTGTGTTTTCAAGGTAAGCATTCTTACTTGAGATTTATGGAATGATGTGACAATTATTATTATGGTTTAATAAATATTTTTCTAATCTCATGTTCTGCAAAAATCATGGTTATTTTTTATTGAAATAACATGGATTACCATGTATATGAAAGCATGATTATCATGTTTAGTGTTTTGCTATATGATTTGTATGCCATGATACATTACATGGGGTTAGGACACGTGTAAGGACGAAGATGTAGTAGTATTAATATGCAAATTTGGTGGTTTATTTACAACCTACAAGGTTTATCTATAATCTACTTGTTTTAGCAGCTTGTATGCAAATTTGGTGGCTTCGTCCACATATATGTTGGTGTGTTTTGGATGGATGAGTTCTGGGAAACTCTTTATGGTGTGTAGCGGAGATGGGTAGGATGTTTTCAAAGAAATTGCACAATTGTTTTACAAAGTTCGCATGCCATGGACATATGCATAAATTTGACTATTTTGTATGATATGTATGTGAATATTGTTATTTAAGTTTTTATGAGATTCACAGTAAGCTTAAAAGTTCAGTACTTTAGTTTTATAACCTTTTAAGATGATTCATGGGTGTAAGACTTGGATTCAGCATTTGGAGGAGTCTCTAGGATGAATTATTTATTAAAATGGTTTATGAACTTTTTGGGTGGTTATTTTGGACACTGGATATTAAACCTTTAATGGGTTTTTTTTTTATAAATTATAAACTACCATACATGCATGCTTGGTGAACTTAAAATGTTTTGAATTATTTTATTTGGAAATATTATGATTTTATTTTATTTTAAATTTTAATATATAATTTTCTAAGTATTTACAAAGTTTGTTGCGAAAGTTGTTATCAAAATCATTTTAAGATTTATTTAAGGACATTGCAAATTCTTTATTTCAACATTTTAAAATGATAACTTGATAAATAATGAAACCTTTCAAATGTTGCGCTTTAATAAAAGTTTTTCAAAAACTAAAAAATTAGTATTTAAAATTTTAAGTTTCTCACAAAAATACGTAAAAATAGTTGCTTTTATCAAGTAATAGTTTTCAATGGGTTTTAATGTGACTTCCGGAATTTGACCACAACATCTAGGTTGGGTGTGGGGGGTTTCATAAACCCACACCTTGATCTAAGCAAAGCCAATTTATTCTAACGCCAACTTCCAAATTTAATTAGATATATCTCAGATCTGAACACAAAATGAATAATCCATTATTAAAACACCATTAATAAATTTATGATAAGTGGTTAAACTTTGGCTTCTATGACAATACTTAATCTTGTGATACTTAAATCAGAGGTATGAATCACATTCGAAATTATCGACATTCCAAAATAGCCATATTTGGTCCTTCATCATGAAAACAATATAAAGGAGATTAGTTCTGAAAAACTTACGATTATACAATAGGTACGATCGACCAAGAGAAATGAATGTGAAGAGTGTTCATATATGTAACACCCTAGTTTAGACCCTAGTCAAAGAACAGTGGTTTTGAGACCACAAATATGGGGTCATAAAAATATTTTAAGATTATTTTTGGTGTTTATATTATGTGATTAAGCATGTGTGAAAATTTCATGTGGAAATTTTATCGATTGAGTGCTTAAATAGCAAAAATGGACTTAATCGCATAAAATGCAAAAGCTGTGTCCTGATTGTTTAAGTGCCTAATTGTTGTTGTCTTTATAATTGTGAGGTTTTATGATGGAAATAGCCCACTATTCAGTTAGTGGATGACAATGGACTATTATGACCTTGATGTTTATATGTTCTGAATATTAATTAAAAGGTTAATTAGGTAAATGAATTATTAAAGCTTTAATAATAATAAAAAATGCTAAAAATAAGCCATGAATGTTCATATTTTCCACCAAATATTGAAAGAAGAAGAAAAAGTTTGAGCTTTGTGATATTCGGCTAGGGCTTAGCTTGATTGAGGTATGTTTTTACTCGATTTTTGATAATTTCTACATTTTTGTAATCATTGCTTCGTGCTCTACAAAACCCATGCTTAAATTTTGTGAATTGATGATAAATTTGAATTGTTCCATGGATGAATTCATGAGATTTTTTATAGTTGATGATGAAATATGAAAGATAGGTGGAAGATTAACATATTTTATCTTTGAATTTTTAGTAAAATTGAGTCATTTGGACTAAATTGTGAATATAATATTTTGAGGGACTAAAATGTGAAATAAATGAAATGTGTGGACTTTTATTGAGCATGGGAATATTCGGCCAAGCTTGGGTGAAATGGAATTTTGTATATTTTGTGATTTTGTTAAACAGGGACTAAAGTGTCGAAATGTGAATATGTGAGGGCTATTTTGTAAAATGCCCTAAATATGCTTGTTTGGACTAAATTGAATGAATTAGTAATTGAATGAGCTAAATTTTAATATGTATAGACCAAGAAAGGAGAGAGTCGGATTGAGATCGAGGCAAAGATAAAGTACTCGATTGATCGGCACTAAGTGTGCGAAATAAGATTTGGCAGAAGCGATTAGCACTATGTGTGTGAAATATTAGAAGCTACCGCTTTAATGATTAGCACTGTGTGTGTGATACCGAATTACGATTGGTTTTATATTATGTCACTAAGTGTGCGATGTTATTTAAGCTTTGACTATGAATTGGGCACCAAGTGTGCGATGATATTTATGTTTCAGTTACAAAAATGGCACTATGTGTGCTAGTAGATCGAATGAATTGCAAATGTTGATTGGAATGTGGTATCAAGCATTGAATGGGAAAATTGTTTGTAAACTTGGTGTTGGCAAAGGTATGCATAAAACCTACGTGGTTGATAAATTTGAAAGTAGATGAAAGAATGGCTATGTGAGTAATGGATATAGTTGAGATTGTGTATTTGGTTAAATAATCTATGTGATGGATTTACTTGTATAATGAGTTTGGTTGTTAATTTTGATGTATTATGTTACGAATTTACTAAGCTTTTGAGCTTACTGTGTGATATGTTTCTCTGTTTTCCCGTGCCAGTAAAGCTAGCTTGGATTTGGGGATCGTCAGTGACTTAATCACACTATCGACTATCTATTTTGGTACATTTGAAAGATGTATATATTTGGGAAATGGCATGTCTAGGCTAGTAAATATGGTGCATTTTGAGTTGTTGAACCTAGTCATGTGATATGACTTGGATGTTAGACGATTTTGGTTATTAAGTGTAAACTATGTAAATGATGAATATAGTATGAAATATTGAGGTTAGAAATGGTATTTCATGCTTGAATTAGTTGATGGAAATGGTGTTTTAAGTGTGAAATTGTGGCTAGACTAAATGATGTTTAGTTGACGTGTTTTGAGTTGTGAAAATTGGTGCTTTGAATAAATGTATTTGTGTAACGGCCCGATATAGGGGCTTATCGGAACAGTGATCTCGAGATCACTAATCTGAGGTTAGATAAATTATTTTCATGTTATTTTATGTGTTATAACATGATTATAAGGGTGCATGAAAAATTTGGTACTTTAGTTTTAGCGATTTCATACTTAATCACGAAAAAGGACTAAATCACATAAAGTGTGAAAGTTTCATTCTATAGGCTAAAGGTACCAAATAGCCATGAAATGTTAATTGGAGGTCTTTAAGGACAATTAGACCATCTAGAATATGTAGGCTGGCCATGTGGACAAGGGAGACAAGAGAATTTATTTTTGGTCAAAAGTTGGTGATATTTGTTTAATAAAATAATAAAATAAAACGATATAAGCAAAAGGCTATCATCTTTTTATTTTCTTCTTTTCTCCCACTGAAAATACAAGTTAGAATGGGGGTTCTTGAAGCTCAAACTTTCAGCTAAGCAATCCTCTTGCAAGTAAGTGAATTTGATGATTTTAGTTGATGATTTTTGCATTTTTTGAGTCCCCAAAGCTTAAGCTAGCTAATGAGGGGACTATTTTGTAATATGATTGAAAGTCTAAAGACTTGTCGTGAGAGAGTTTATGTTGGTTGTTGAGTTTTTATTAAAGAAAATGAATGTTAGGGAGATGAGAAATAACTTTTGTGAAAGGTGTTGTCATGAAAACACTTAATTTGGACTAAGATGCAAATGTTGTAGTTTGTTCATTAATGCATGAAATAGTTGGAATTGTGGATAGTTGTAAGAGGGTTAAATGTTCATCTAGGCTAGTTTAATAAGAAAATGTGATGAAAAGTGATTTACAAGCTTAGGGGCAAAACCATAATTTTACCAATGTATAAGGGCAAAATAGTCATTTTTTCCTAAGTGTAGATTATGATTTATTATGATGAATAAAGTGATTAAATGAGTAAATTTTATTGTTCTAGATCAAAGAAAATGAAATTCGGATCTAGAACGGAAAAAAAGAGAAATGTGTGCAAAAAGGTCCCTTTTTACCCTTTCCGATATCGAGGTAAGTTCTTGTTCAAATGTTGCAATTACGTGTGAGTTATTTAATATTCCAATACTGTGTGGAATGTGTATTTACTTTATGAATGTATTAAATATGTTTTGACGAGATGTCAAGAGAATTGAATCTAAGAATAATGGGAAAAGCAAATCACATGATATAATGATAGTTAAGGTCCCGTGTAAGACCATATTGGAATATGGCATTGGTGTGTGATATTGAATAAGTCCATGCTAGGGAAATGGAATCTATATGATAATTAGTGTCAGACCCTATCGAGGCGTGATGTCGATGTGATGTTATGTGTATGCGACTCAAGAGTGTTATCTAACAATTTGAGTGATCCAACAGATATGTTGAAAATGAGAAAGTATGTGGTTGTACCACGAGAGGTACAAGTATGTGTTAGAACTAAATTGAGGTAAATTTGGTATATGATGAACCCATAGTGGGTCATGTGTAAATGATGCATCCAAATTGCATATGTTGTATCCATAAATGCATTTCATGAAAGCAAATGATTATTGTAGAAATCTAAGTAAGAATGATAGTGTGTGAGGATGTTCCCGGATGAGCATTTGAAATAGGGAAATGCATGTGGATAAATATCCATGAATATATAATAATGGTGGGCTATGTGCGATACCACCTTATTAATTATTAATTATGGGATGTGTGTGATACCGTCAACAATATTATTAATGGTGGATTGTGTGCGTTACCACCATATCCTTTGTTACCGATGGGCTGAGTGCGATACCATCGAGTTTAGTGACTAATGGTGGGCTATGTGTGTTACCACCCTATTAGGAATTGATAGTGGGCTATGTGCAACACCACCTAGTAGAGATTGATGGTGGGCTAAGTGTGAAACCACCGAGTGACTAGTAGTATGAATGATTCATTGAGAAGTTATGATGTGTTGTATCATGTGACTAAGTGGTGTTAAGTGCAGGGATGTAAGTTAATGAATGCGAGCCTTAAGCTCAAGATATGGTTAGAACATGGTAAGAGACAAAATGAGTAAGCATTATGAATGATTGATTAGGTAACCATGAGTTTTCGAGTGAAACTCATTATAATACCTTGAGATTGTGTATAATCAATGAATATCAATAATTGATTAATATTTGCTTATGAACTTACTAAGCATTATTGCTTACTCCTTTTTTCCATCTCTTATGGGTTAGCTTAATTAGCTCGGGTTGGAGATCGCCGGAGATGTTTTCACACTATCGAGCAGACACTTGGTATAAGGCTTCAAGTTCTTATAAGTTATGGCATGTATAGGGATAGTATTCAATGTTGATTAAGTCATAGTTGATGTAGCCAAATATGTTGGCCTAATTAAGTGAGCTTATGGTTCGATTGTGTATAGCCATATCTGATGGCTTAAGTCATTTTTAATTATACCAGAGATAGTTTTCCCTCGTGTATGGGATGAAGACTTCATTGTATAGTTTAAATGTGATAATTCAAGAATTATGATTGATGATGTGGAAGTTTATGTGATGGTGTGTAAATGTATGCAAGTTTGGATGGCTTAAGGGCTTGGTAGATAGCCTGCTAATTGTCCACATGGGTAGACACACAGGCGTGTATCTACACCGTGTAGGAGGCACAGCTAGCACTTGGGTGTGTGCCTAGGCCGTGTGAAGTCTGCACATTGCACTTGGAATTTGAATCACCACATGGCTGAAGAACACGAGCGTATGTGTATATGCCTTGTGAATGAGTTAGGATGCCAAGGTTTGGCACACGGGCCAGGGCCACATGGAAGAAAAGGGCATGTCTTAGGGGCAAATGGGCGTGTCCCTAGACCGGCGTGTGGCAGGTGTAAATGGTCTCGTTGACCCATGATAAGGATGTTATGATGGTGAATGAAAAGTTTTAAATTGGAGAAAACATTTTATAGTCTAAAGTGGAATGATCAAGCAAGTCAAGTCAGGTAATGCCTCATGCCCAGTTCTGACGGAGAACCCGAGTAAGGTGTGTTACATTTAGTGGTATTAGAGCTATGGTTTAGTCGGTTCTAGACTAACCTAGCATGAGTAAAAGTCTAGCTATACATGCAATAGGTGGGTTGTGATAGTGTGATATCTCCCGGCTCTAACAAAATTATTTTGCTAAGAAAGAGATTATTCCCAACTGAGCTAATTTCAACAATGTTGTGAGTGTTAATGAGATAATTGAAATGTGCTAATGATGTGATGAAATCTAGAAAGGTATGGATAGAAGTTAGTGACATGTCTAATAAGGTATGAAAAAAGGTAATCGTAAGTTGTGCAATAAAATTAAAGTTATAAGGTGATAAGCTTATCCATGTTGGTTCGATATGCGTACAGTGTTATAGACTTAACCTATTTAGTCGAGTGAATATGGTGAGTAAACTTACCCAATGAGCGGGATATGTATGTAAGTACAACTGCTTGAATGATGTATGATCAGTGTGTACACATAGTTGAATTTCATGTGTGACTGTTAAAGTAAAGATTGTATAATGTTTTGTTTTGTGACTCTGTTCCACAAATATTGTGATAGTGCGAGAGTTAAACTAGGAAGTTTGACTAAGTATAATGTAGGGGATGAGTACTGTCGTTCAATGATAAATTGATGAATAAAACCATGGTTGGACCATGACAGTGCATGTGATCCCATATAAGACCATGTCTGGGACATGGTATTGGCAATGATATACGATCCCGTGTAAGACTATATATGGGATATGGCGTCGGCATCGAATGGCGATCCCATGTGAGACCACGTCTGGGACCTGGCTTCGGTATGAAATTGTGTAAGACCATATCTAGGATATGGCTTTGACATCGACATACATTTCTATATAAGACCGTATCGGGGATACGACATTGGTATTGATATGAAATTTCGTGTAAGACCATAGTGAGGCTATGGCATCGTGACGACATGAAAGGTTATAGCTGAGTTATGATGTTGTGATACAAGTATGAAACATCCTGAATTAATGGGCCTTTGCATTTGATATGTATTACGTTCAATGTGTTAATTAGAGTATTTAAGCGGCTCAAATTGGGCTGAAGCCTTGGTTAAATTTTCTGTTTGGACACTAGAGGGTTTAAAAGATGTTATCTGTGTTTTAAACACAAGTGGGCTTGTGGCCCAATGGCAAAATGGCGCCACTTAGAGAGCAATGAGGTGGCATCAACTGAGAAGGCCCAAACTCAAGGGGCATCAAGCCCAATTCCTTTAATTTTAATCACCTAAATTTCGACATATAGGTGGGTAAGGTTGGACAGCAACAAGGCTTAAAAATAGGAGATTTATCTATTGAATAATATAGATAATTGTGCTGATATTAGTTATGAGTAGATTAAGGAGAAAAGATGGGAGTTATTCTGTCAGAAGCGAGTTGGTCAAATTCCAACTCGAGGGAGGAAGAATCGATTTTGATGTGGCATAAGGGTGCCAAAATTCCCCATGTTTGTCAATTAGTCTCGATTTTCAGAAGAGGGCAATTCTGACATTTGATAGGTAAGTGTCGAAATTCCTTATAAATAGGAGTGTATCTCTTTAAATTCCGGCATCTAAACCTTATTCTTTGTGCTGAAATTCACAGTCCTTCTCTACACTCTTTATTCTCTTTTCTTTTTCAAAAGTCGAAACCTCTCAACTTTCTTCTCATCTCCATAACCGAATACCTTTGTCTATTCCTTTTTCTCTTTGTTGATTTATCTACTAAAAGCCAAAACCTCTTAATTCACTTTCTTTTTCTATTCTTTTTCTTTGTGTCGATTTCTCCATAAACTGGGATTTTCTTAAAGTGTCGATTTCTCTGTAAAGGTAAGAATCGAATTCTTTTCTCTTTCAATTTTGAGACTATAGCCAAATCGCTAGTAGATTGATAGGCTATCTTTAGTTTGACTCTTTCGTTAATCGCATGTTCTTTTGGGCGGCACTCTAGGAAATCGTAGTAGATCGAACCGTCCAGATCTTAAGAAGCTAGAAACCATTAAGCTCTAGTATCCTATCGATTTTGGATCTCAAAGTAAGGGATTTCTTTAGATTCCTATTAAGATTCGCTATCATAATTGAGATATTAACTCATATGATATGGTTTAACCCTATTTCGCTATAGTAGTTCTAACAAGGACTTTTGGGATGGAATCAAATATGGATCAGGCAAAGGAGAGGGTTGGGTCCGTAAACCCAATCCCTAAGTTTAAGAAATGAGCAGTGTCTGCTGTTTGAGATTGGTCGCCAGGTTGTGGACCGTCTTCTAACAAACATCTTAGGCGATAATACCAGATCGACTTCGGCGACAAAGGTCAACATAGAGGTGTCATCGTAACCATAATAAGGTGTGTAGATTCTTAACACATAAGTATTGATATATTATATGTATGCTAAGGGTTAAAAGTAGGAAAGAAATGTTGCATGAAAAGTCGTATTACCCAGAAGGGGTAGGCATGGGATGCCATGTACGTAACCATAGAAACTTTTCTATGTGAATCGTAGCATGTGAAAGTATGAGATCTGTTAGATGGCTTGATAACTTGTTTCTTGTATGTATGCTTGCATGGGATGGGATTGATTGATGGATTTATGGTAGGGGAGCAGGGTCACGAGGCAATCGTGGCTTTGCCACAGGCAGCATAGCTGTCAAATACTATAATGTATTTTTGAGGTTCACGTAAGCGATCGGTCTATATGACAGCTAGCATAGCTGTCGAATATTATAATGTAATTCCGAGGTTAGCGTAAGCGATCGGTCTATATGACAGGCTGCACTGCTGCCGATGTGGTGTGTAGCGAATGGAGGGTTGATTGTAGAAATCCCCATGGTGTAACAGTTGGTACGAGGGTGTGTAGAGGATGGACTCTTAAGTTTTGGGATGGGCCATGATGCATGACATATTTTGTTACCATTGCATACGGGCCAAGGCCCATAATGTGTTTGTGGGCCCTAGGCTTTTATGTGTTTTCAAGTTTTGCACACTGAGTCTTGGTGACTCACCCTTTTATTTTTCCCACTCTATAGATGAGCAGTAGACCGTGGACATGGGAGCCGAGGCGGACTCGAGGGGCCATCAAGACTTTCATTATCATTATGGATTATTATTATTGTTTTTTTTGGAATATATTTTTGTAATAAGGCCCCATAACATAGGTTTCCAATTTATTTGTTACTTGTTTTACTTTATTTTACTTTAATATGTCACATGTTTATAAACCTATGTGTGCCTAAAGTCTTAATAATAAAATGGAGTGATAAATGGGCTTTTCAAATCCACTCAACATAAATTTTAAGTTTCTTTTATTTCCTTTTCAAATAATGACAAAATAAACTGAAATTTTCAAAACCCATCGAAGCAAAGTTTTCAAGAATTAAACCCATAGAATATTAGATCCGATAATGATGTTTGGGCGGGGTTTGGGGTGTTACATTTTTGGTATCAGAGCCCAGTTCAAAACTCGGGCTTTGAAATGGGTCCAGTAGGAATTTATGAAAGTAATGTAAGTTGAGAAAGGTTTTGGAAGATATGGCCTTCGAGTCTACCGGCACCCGATCCACCCAGATAAGTATTTTAAACTTTGGTATGATATGTATGTTGGGTTTTGATGGGCCTTATGGACGTAGATTAGTATGAAGTGTTAATAGACCTTAGGTCTAGATTAAACAATTCTTCAAATCTCATAAGACTTAATTTTTCTTAATTAAGCAGGTCTGTAAACAAGTCACAGGGTTAGGCTATGGAAACAAGCATACACATGTCTAGGATTGGATCCAGGAAGAGCTTGGTATTTAAGCGGTCCTAGTGACTCACCTCCTCTTCTCTGGAATTCTACCTGGTGCGTAGTGGTTGTTCACTCTAACCGAGAGGGCTTGCTGACGGGCAAAAATTTATAACTAAAACCCAAAAGAAACCATCACCCTATTATTATAAAATTACTTATATACCCCTGATTTTGTAAATTATCCCAAATGCCCTAGGTTGAGGAAATTTACTAAGATACCCTTGATTCTGCAAAATGACCAAAATACCCTCGTTTGAAAAATTTACCGAAATACCCCTGGTTTGCAAAATTACCAAAATACCCATATTTTGTAAAATCACCAATATACCATATTTTGGAAAATTACCAAAATACTCCTGTAGGTTAAAATTACGAAAATGCCATTGGGTAGTGAAATGACGAAAATACCCCTAGGTGATGAATGTGAGTTCTTGGATGTTGTTTACGTGTTTGATGCGTGTATATGGTGCTCTAATTGATGTTGACTGAAAGTGAACTCTAGAATTAGAAAATACAGACTTAAGAACTGAACTTGTTGATAGAATTTAAATTCGAAAGAACTACTGTTAAAACTACTTCCCATAAGATTGTTCGTTATTAATCAGTGGTAGAAAGAATAATTAATTCATAAAATTTCTAATCGGATAAATGTGAAGCGGTAGAATGAATACAAGGGGTCGAAGACGTCCGACACATGGCCGTGGTAAGGGTAGGATGGCTGTGTCGAACTCGTGGGGCCTGGTCACGAGTCAGGGAATGAAGTTCCAGTGCCACCAGCTGTGGAGGCAGAGTTTCAAGATCAGACGGCTCGGAGATGATGCTGTATCTCAGGCTATGCTAAGGGTTTGGGAGAGAGTTGCTAGAGCAGGCATGGGCACAGGAGCCCGAAAGTCTGTGCCAGAGCGACTGAGAGCCAATGGGGTTGAAGTGTTTAAGGGAATTTCGGGTGTAGCTCCTAGTATAGCTGAGTACTGGTTAGAAGCAATGAAGCAGATCATGGACGATCTCGACTTCACGGATGAAGAGAAACTGAAGGGAGTGGTGTCTCTTCTTTGGGACGAAGCATATTAATGGTGGCTTACGGTTAAGGAAGGTACTGTAGCTGACCATATCACCTAAGATTACTTCAAGGCAGCATTCCAGAATAAGTATATTGGAATGAGTTATGTGGATGCGCAGCGTAGAGTGCTCCTGAATCTGGTTCATGGAAGTAGGTTGGTGGCGGCATATAAAGCAGAATTCCTACGCCTTAACCGTTATGCTCAAGGGATAGTGGCCACAGAGCATGAGAGATGTGTTCATTTTGAGGATGGCCTGAAGGATGATCTGCGTGTGTTGATAGCTCAACAACGAGAGCGATAATTTACTGTGCTTGTGGAGAAAGCTAAGATAGCTGAGGAGGTGAGACGGATGAAAAACTGAATCGAGATAGAGATAGGGGTGGAGGTAAGAAAAACTTTGGATCATCAAAAACAACTAGGAGTAGCCAAAAATGACCTTGGTCGGATGAACCGAGACGGGCTGAAAGACCTGCTGCTAACCAAACACGAAGGTGTGCCCGATGTGACAAATTCCATGCAAGTGAGTGTAGGGCAGGCAGTGGGAAGTGCTTTAGGTGTGGTTCTTTGGACCATCAGATAAGAGATTGTCCTCAGCCACGAGATGAGGAAAGACCCATGAGGTGGAAATGCTCACCAGTAGAGGAGGTCAGACTCTGAGAGGTCATGGTCGGCCGAGGCGAGTAATGGTTTCGGTCGGGGTCGTGGGGCACCTGGCCGAGGGGCAGGAAACATTGAGGCGAGGCAGCCGGGGTTAGTTTATGTTGCCGGACGTCGAGAGGAGGCTGATACACCAGATGTTATAACCCGTACATTTTTAATTTTTGGATTGCCTTATGTTGTATTGATTGACATTGGGTCGACATATTCATATGTTGCTAGTAGTGTGTTTGAAACTTTAAGTTTAGATTATGAAGCTACCCCTAGGGCGATGACTGAAATTAGCCCATTAAAACAATATGTGGTAGTAGATAAACTTTATCGGGAGGTACCCTTAGAAGTTCAGGGAATAGTTTTCCTGACGGATTTGATGGAATTATCGTTCGGGAGTTTGACTTAATTTTAGGCATGGACTAGCTAGTGAAGTATCAAGCTAATTTAGATAGTGCAGCCAAGCGTATGGTGTTAACAACCCCCGAAGGAGGTGAAGTGTTGGTGATAGGAGAAAGTGAGAATTGTCTGTCAAAGGTGGTAACTGCCCTAAGAGCGGAAAGAATGGTGAAAAAAGGGTGAAAGGCAATTCTAATGTTTGTACGAGCTTTGGAAGCCAATGACCTAACTGTTGAGGACGTTAGGATGGTGAAGGAATTTCCTGATGTCTTCCTTGAAAAGCTTTTGGGATTACCTTCGGATTGAGAAGTGAAGTTTGGAATTGATCTTCTTTCGAGAACAGTGCCGGTATCTATTGCTTCATATAGAATTGCGCCAAAGGAGTTGGTGGAATTGAAAGCGTAAATCTAGGAGTTGTTGGATAGAGGGTTTATTTGACCAAGTGTGTCCCCTTGGGGAGTGCCGGTGTTATTTGTTAAGAAGAAGGATGGTTCAATGCGTATGTGCATCAGTCTTTTCAAATAACCATTTTCGAGGACCGATGACTTGTTCGATAAGTTGAAGAGGGCCTCAGTCTTTTCAAAGATAAATCTGAGGTCTGGGTATCATCAGCTTAAGGTCTAGGAGGCGGATATTCATAAAACGACTTTTAGGACTCTTTATGGCCACTATGAGTTCATGGTGATGCCATTTGGGTTAACTAACGCACCCAAGAGTGTTTATGGATATGATGAATTGGGTGTTCCAACCCTACCTGGATCGATTTGTCACGATTTTTCTTGATGACATCTTGGTCTATTCAAGATCGGAGGTGGAGCATGATTCACATCTGCAAGTGGTTCTATAGATTCTGAGGGAGAAACAACTTTATTCTAAATTCAGCAAGTGCAAATTTTGGCTAAAGGAAGTTAATTTTCTTGGTCACGTGGTGTTAGTAGAGGGGATTAGGGTTGACCCTCGAAAAATTGAAGCGGTGTTGGATTGGAAGTCGCCTAAGTCAAAGGCAGAGATTTGGAGTTTCATTGGTTTAGCCGGGTACTACAGAAGATTTGTGGAAGGATTTTTTCTGATTGCGGTACCATTGACTAAGTTGCTACGGAAAGGAGTTCCGTTCATTTGGTCTAATAAGCAGCAAGAGAGTTTTGAAAAGTTGAAAAGGATATTGACAGAGGCTCCGGTGTTGATTCAACCGGAGGCTGGGAAGGAATTCGTGATTTATCGTGATGCGTCACACATGGGACTAGGATGTGTGTTGATGTAAGATGGAAAGGTGGTTGCGTATGCATCACGACATTTAATACCGCACGAAGTAAACTATCCCACCCATGATTTAAAGTTGGCGGTGGTGGTGTTTGCCTTGAAGATTTGGAGGCATTATTTGTACGGGAGAAATCTATCATTTACATGAATCATAAGAGTTTAAAATATCTTTTAACACAAAAGGAGTTGAACCTAAAGCAAAGGAGGTGGATCGAGTTGTTGAAGGATTATGACTGCTCGATCGAGTATCATCTAGGTAAGGCCAGTGTGGTGGCAGATTCTCTAAGCCGTAAGGTGATCTCTGATTTGAGAGCAATGTTTGCTCACCTTAGATTATATGATGATGGAAGTCTACTAGTTGAACTTCAAGTGAAACCCTCATGGGTTAGTCAAGTTAAGGAGAAACACCAAATTGATGGATTGCTTAAGGGGAAGTTGCAGTTGATTTCAAGTGATGAGCCAACAGAATTTAGTGTGAATGAGGAAGGATTATTATGTTTTCACGGGAGAGTGTGCATGCCAAAAGACCCTGAGTTGAGGTGAAGGATTTTTCAAGATGCGCATGGTAGTCCATACGCTATTCATCCTAGAGGGAGTAAGATGTATCGAGATTTACGGGAGAAGTTTTGGTGGCCAGGCTTAAAACGAAAGGTGACTGAATTAGTGGGGAAGTGTTTAACCTGTCAGCAGGTAAAGGCAGGGCATCAGTTACCATAAAGGTTGTTGCAACCGGTGAAGATTCCTCAGTGGAAGTGGGAAGGGATCATAATGGACTTTGTTAGTGGGTTACCTCTCACGCCCACTAGGAAAGATTCTGTTTGGGTGATCATTGATCGGTTAAAGAAGTCCACTCATTTTGTACTGGTTCAGGTCGATTATTCCTTACAAAAGTTGGCTAAGCTGTATATAGTAGAGATTGTTAGGTTGCATGGAGTACCTGTGTCGATTATCTCAGACCGAGATCCTAGGTTTACGTCAAGGTTTTGGAACGTGTTGCATCAAGCGCTGGGTACAAAGTTGGATTTCAGTACAGCGTTTCATCCACAGACCGATGGAAAGTCTGGGTGGGTGATTCAGATCTTGGAGGACATGTTAAGTGGTTGTGGCATTGATTTCAGAGGTAGTTGGGAGGAGTTTCTGCCATTTGTGGAGTTTACTTACAACAATAGCTACCAGTCTAGTATTAAGATGGCGCCCTATGAAGCATTGTACCGGCGAAAGTGTCTTACTCCTACCTGTTGGATGGAATAAGGGGAACGTCAGATTTTGGGTCCGGAGTTGGTTACCTGAGACGAAAGAGAAGGTTGAGTTAATTCGGGCTCGACTAAAGAAAGCGTCGACGCATGTAAGTCCTATCTTGATCCGAGCGTAGGGACATAGAGTCTGCAGTGGGTGACAAGGTGTTCTTGAAAGTGTCGACATAGAAGAAAGTATTAAGATTTGGATGGAAGGTTAAGTTAAGTCCCAGATTCATCTGACCTTATCAGGTGCTGAAACGAGTTGGATCAGTAGCGTATCAGCTAGAGCTACATTCTGAGCTAAGCCAGATTCACGATGTATTTCACATCTCTATGTTAAGACGATATCATTCGGATCCATCTTATGTTGTACTTGTAGAGGAAATCGAGGTAAGACCTAACCAATCCTTTGAAGAGGAGCCAATGGAAATCTTGGATCGTGATGTCAAAGTATTATGAAGGAAGAAGGTTCTGTTGGTTAAGGTTCTATGGCGAAATCATGGCTCTGAGGAGGCTACGTGGGAACCGGATGAAGCGGTACAATAGCAATGCCCGCATCTATTCAGATCACGTAATTTTGAGGATGAAATTTCTTTAAGGGGGTAGAACTGTAACATCCTAATTAATGGGCCTTTGCATTTGATGTGTATTACGTTCAATGTATTAATTAGAGTATTTAAGCGGCTCAGATTGGGCCGAGGCCTTGGTTAAATTTTCTATTTGGACACTAGAGAGTTTAAAAGATGTTATCTATGTTTTAAACACAAGTGGGCTTGTGGCCCAGTGGCAAAATGGTGCCACTTAGAGAGCAAGGAGGTGGCGTCAACTGAGGAGGCCCAAACTCAAGGGGCATTAAGCCCAATTCCTTTAATTTTAATTAGCTAAATTTTGGCATTTAGGTGGGTAAGGTTGGACGACAACAAGGCTTGAAAATAGGGAGATTTATCTGTTGAATAATATACATAATTGTGCTGATATTAGTTATGAGTAAATTAAGGAGAAAAGATGGGAGTTATCTGCTGTAAGCAGAGTTGGCCAAAATTCCAACTCCGATGGGAGGAAGAATCGATTTTGATGTGGTATAAGGGGTGCCAAAATTCCCCATGTTTGTCAGTTAGTCTCGATTTTCAGAAGAGGGCAATTCGGTATTTGATAGGTAAGTGCCAAAATTCTCTATAAATAGGAGTGTATCTCTTCAAATTTCACATCTGAACCCTATTCTTTGTGTTGAAATTCTCAGTCCTTCTTTACACTCTCTATTCACTTTTCTTTTCCAAAAGCCGAAACCTCTCAACTTTCTTGTCATCTCCATAACCGAATACCTTTGTCTATTCCTTTTTCTCGCTGTCGATTTCTCTACTAAAAGCCAAAACCTCTTAATTCACTTTCTTTTTCCATTCTTTTCCTCTTGTGCCGATTTCTCCATAAATCGGGATTTTCTTGAAGTGTCAATTTCTCTGTAAAGGTAAGAACCGAATTCTTTTCACTTTTAGTTTTGAGACTATAGCTGAATGGCTAGTAGATTGATAGGCTATCTTTAGTTTGACTCTTTTGTTAATTGCATGTTCTTTTGGGCTGCACTCCGGGAAATCATAGTAGATCAAATCGTTCAAATCTTAAAAAGAAGTAAACCATTAATCTCTAGTATCCTATCGATTTCGGGATCTCAAGGTAAGGGATTTCTTTAGATTCCTATTATGATTCGCTATCATAATTGAGATATTAACTCATATGATATGGTTTAACCCTATTTCGCTATAGTAGTTCTGACAAGCACTTTTTGGTTGGAATCAAATATGGATCAGGAAAAGGAGAGGGGTGGGTCCGTAAACCCAATCCCTAAGTTTAAGAAATGAGTGGTGTCCACTGTTCGAGAATGGCCGCCGGGTTATGGACCGGATTCTGAACAGCATCTTAAGCAGATAGTAGCCATATCGGCTTTTTGACGATTGTTTACATAGAGGTGTCGTCGTAACCATAATAAGGTCTTGTGATTCTTAACACATAAGCATTGATATATTATATGTATGCTAAGGGCTAAAAGTCGGAAAGAAAGGCTATATGAGCAAATGATTACCCGGAAGGGGTAGGCATGGGATGCCAGGTACGTAACCATAGAAACTTTTCTATGTGAATCATAGCATGTGAAAGTATGAGATCTGTTAGATAGCTTGATGACTTGTTTCTTGTATGTATGCATGCATGGGGTGGGATTGATTATGGATTTACGGTAGGGGAGCAGGGTCGCGAGGCGATCATGGCTTTGCCACAGGCAGCATAGCTGTCGAATACTATAATGTATTTTTGAGGTTCGCGTAAGCGATCGGTCTATATGATGGGCAGCATAGCTGTCGAATACTATAATGTATTTCTGAGGTTCACGTAAGCGATTGGTCTACATGATAGGCAGTACGGCTGCCGATGTGGTGTGTAGCAGATGGTGGGTTGGTTGTAGAAATCCCCATGGTGTAACGGTTGGTACAGGGGTGTGTAGAGGATGGACTCTTAGGTTTTGGGATGGGCCATGATGCATGACATATTTTGTTACTGTTGCATGCGGGCCAAGGCCCATAATGTGTTTGTGGGCCCTAGGCTTTTATGTGTTTTTAGGTTTTGCACACTGAGTCTTGGTGACTCACCCTTTTATTTTTCCCACTCTACAGATGAGCAGTAGACCGTGGACACGGGAGCCGAGACGAACTCAGGGGGCCATCAAGACTTTCATTATCATTATGGCTTATTATTATTGTTTTTTTGGGAATATATTTTTGTAATAAGGCCCCATAACTTAGGTTCCCAATTTATTTGTTACTTGTTTTACTTTATTTTACTTTAATATGTCACATGTTTATAAACCTATGTGTGCCCAAAGTATTTGTAACAGACCGAATTTGACCCTAATCGGAACGGTGGTTTCGGGACCACGAATCTGAGTCTGAGAAATATTTTAATATTATATTTTGTGTTTATTATATGTGAATTAATATGTGTGAAAGTCTCGTAGAAAAATTTTATCGTTTGTGTGTTTAATTTAGAAAAAGGACTTAATCGCGTAAAAGGTAAAAGTAGCAAACTATAGTGAAAAGTGCCTATTTGATTATGGCTTTTAAAGTGGGGCATTAAAAGAGTAAATAGCCCATTTTGGAGATAGTGGGTGGTTTATGACAAGACTAACCTTATATTATATATTGTTTTTATTATTAAATAAAGGTTAAAATGGTAAATCATTAAAATATTATTATATGTTAAAAATACATGAAATTAAAACCATTTTAGTGTCTTCTTCTTCCATTTCGTGAGCTAGCTAAGAAAAAAGGGTTTGAAGTCTTGAAACATTCGGCCATCATCAAGCACAATTAGGTATGAATTTTAGCTCGCTTTTAATAATTTTTACGTTTTTGAGATCGTTGCTTCGTATATTACCCGACCCATGCTTGAATTTTTGAGAATCATGTGTTTATGAGGTTCAGCCATTGATGAATTCTTGAGGTTTTTGATGTTTGATGATTTTAAATTAAAGATATGTTAAGGATTGATATGTTTTGTGTTAGAAATTTTAGTGAATGTTAGTATTTAGGGCTAATTTGCAAAAGTAAATTTTTAGAGGGGCTTATTTGCAAAATAAATGAAAGAAATGGGCTTATAATGCCCTTGTTAACATTCGGCCCTTGCATAGTCTTGGCAAATTTTGAGTATTTTATGTTTTGTACAATTAGGACTAAATAGTAAAATGTGAAATCTTAGGGCAAAATGGTAATTTGCATGTTTATGTGTTTTGGGACTAAATTGAATTGAAAGGTACTTCAATGAGCTGAATTTAATGTGTTCTAGATCAAGAACAAAGAAAAACAAGCTTGGATCGGGGAAAAACGAAAGTTGTCGACTAGCGGGTTAACGTTGTCCGTCGAAAGTCGAGGTAAGTCCTTAAGCTAGATTGTATTAAAGAATGATTTATGAATGTGTTTAATGATAATGTTTGATAAATTTGGGCATATTTTTATGTGATAGCCGAATGTAAAGGTATTACATTGAATTGGATATGTTTTGTTAATACCACGTAAAGGTGTATAATCGATATGATATGGAGGATACAATGATGTAATGATTTTATTTAGAAAATGTGAATAAGCTTAGTTGAATTTGAAATGTGATAGAATTATGAAGTTTAAGTGATTTAGTTGGTTATGATATTATTGAAATGTGTATTGAAATGTTGAAAATGTTGATATCTCGGGCTATTAGCCTAGCGTGCTTTGTGCTTGGTGTTACTTATCGAGCTTTGATGCCTAGCGTGCTTAGTGCTTAGGTGACATATTCTGCTTAGTGCCTAGCGTGCTTTGTGCTTGGTGAATCATTTGGGCTTATTGCCTAGCGTGCCTTGTGTCGGTGTATTTTTTGGGCTTATTGCCCAATGAGCTAAATCTTAGGTGTTCAAATTTCGGACTTCGTGTCTAGCGGGTTTAAGGCCGGTGAAATGCTATAAATGGAGAAATAAAAATTTAACTAATGTGACATATATATGCGGTGCTATGTCTTTGAAAGCTTGGGTAAGAGTTGGCCTATTATATTAGCAAAGAATAAAGTAAGTTAATTTATTATCACTTTAGTTAAGTACGATGTGATGAAGTGGATGACTCTATAAATATGTTTCCTTGTAATGATGATGCTCATCATTAATGTGAATGAATATTATATGCGTATGGAATTGATATATATATATATATATATATACATATACATATATGCTTATTACATTAAAAACTTGGTTACAAATGGAAAGATCAATGGTAAAAGAGTTTGAAAGGGTTTGTATATATGTACAAGTAGACATATGAGATTGATTTTGAGATGTGTTCATGTGACTGGAATATACGGTTAAATACAATAATTATGAGTTTTTGATATTATATGTTCAAGTTGATATAGTTATAATATTTAAATTATGGGAATAACTAGTATTCGGCTATGTACATTGTTTTTACATATTGAAGAATTTATGTTCAATATTATTAGCATGAAGACTTAATATGTTTGAGAGTATGATCCTTGTAATTATATTTGCTCGAGACTTACTAAGCTAGTGAGCTTACTTTGTGTGTGTTCATTGTTCGTTTTATAGATTTTAGTCATGCTATGGGCTCGAAGGATCGTTGGAGAAGTCAACCACACTATCATCCCATTTTGGTACTTTTAAGCTAGTTATTTTTGAATCAAAGGCATGTATAGGCTAGCTAAATGTGGGAATGATGTTATGTTAATATGTATATGAAATAGCCATGCGAAAATGGCTTAAACATACATTATAAGTTTGGTTTTTATTTGTTTTTGAGAATGTGGTTATAGTGTTCGGTTTCAACAGTTTGGTCATGATTGTTTCTTTACTTTAATCTTATGCATTCTATATGATTACTTGCGTGTAGAACCAACGTTTGTGTTAAATTAGTGGGTGGATTGGCATTTAGGTAAATCTTAGCATGCCTAAGTCAAGGTAGATATATGCTAGTTGAGTAGTATTCGGAAGTGTATAAGCATGACAACTTCAATCAATTTGTTAAGTAGGAATTATGTGAGTAATGCATGTATGTGTATTCGGCCAAACCTAGGTGATAGTTGCAAATGTAGTTAACATGTTTAATGAATTATTTGTTCGAGCTCACAGTTGAATATAGAATATGTTTATAATTATGATATATAAATATTTTGCTTGTGAAGTCACTTAATAAATTTGAGTACATGAAATTACCAAACTTGGTTTGTGCTTAGGAATCAACATGAAATGTTGTAAATGAGGTCTTGTATATTTGGCCAATTTATAAGCATGTATGTGTTGTGTAATAAGTTGCATATTTTTGGTTATGTGGAAATAGGTTTATGCCTTATGAAATAGGTATTAATAGGAAGTATATTGCATGAAATTTGTATTGTCAAGTGACAATATTGTTGTATACATTGTTTAGTCTTTTAAGTTCATCGATGATTATCTTGTATATGACTTAGATTGATGTATCAAGTATGTGTTACACATGTGAAATTGTTTGTTTATCATTATTAAAACATTGATAAAGATGAGCGATTAAGTTTCAATCGAGTGAACTGAAGTTTTTAACTTACGATAACACCCGTAACCCTAATTGACAAATGAACATGGGTTAAGGGTGTTACATTATTATTGGTATCGAGCTTACGGTTTAGTCGATTCTAGGACTACCGTAGCACGTGTGAGTCTAGCTATACATGCCTTTATTATATATTTGATAGTGTGGTGACTTCTGACTTTTCAACTGTGATTACTATAGTAAATGGATTTCGATCCTAACAGAGCCATAGCGGATGATGTAGAGAGTGTAGCGCCTGATCGCGCACGTAGATCGTGACGATAGACTCTCAATCTTTTTCGAGTAGCCATGAGGGGGAGGCTAAGTAAGCCTTCTACTAGATGATGAGCGAATGATTTACTCCATATATCTGGACTAACCCGACTGGCAACAACCTCTACCCCCGAATAATCCAACTCCGATACCTATGGTACCTCGATAGTAAATTCGATTAGATTGGATGGACATATCGTAGCTAAAATCGAAACACAGAGTGAAGAGTTTAAAACTAATGCGATAATGATGCAAAACGAATCGAGTGTGGTTTGATAATACTATTCGAGTGTTCGATGAGTTATCATGTACTCGGAGGAAGGTTTAAGAAGTGCAATATCACTATTGAGGGACACCACACCGGTGGAATACACTGGTATTGGTGGACTCAAAAAGAAAGTGATTTGGGAATTCTTCGCATCGAGTTAGTAAGAAAGATATCGATTAAAGATTCTTGAATTAAAAGCAGGTTGAATGACTATTTCGAGTCTGTTGGAACTTGTGAGATTGAGTTAGTATGCATGAGAATGTATACCCTCCAAAGCTATAATGTGCAAAATATTTGAAGATGGCCTTAAAAAATAATAAAAAAATAAAAAATAAAAAATAAAAAAAATAATATTCGGTTGCTAGTTGAGATTTTGAAAATAGAAGAGTTCGTTGTACTCGTTGACCGAGCTTACAAGCTGAAACATCCGAGAAGATGTAGATTTAATGACAAAGCTTGCTTCAGATGTGGATCACTTGATCATTTTATTCGAGATTGTCCTGAGTCTGTCAAGCCAGAGATTGTTCAGAATTTGAGATCTGATAATGTACTTGTGAGAGGTAGATCTTGAAAGAATGTAAGAAACATCAGTGGTAGTCAGAGAACTATGAGAGGCAGATTGTTGAATCTGAAGCTAGAGTGCTGTCGAGTGTATGTTATCCAAGCTTGAGAGATGCTTCATCATTTGATATAATAACGGTATTTTACTCTTTTGGTATACGTAATTGCTTTGATAGACCTTGGTTCTACACATTCATACATGTGCATGAACTTAGTATTCATTAAGACTTTTCTGTAGAATCTCTTGAGTTTGCCATAAAAGCATTGAACTCTTTAGGTAAAAGTGTTTTGGTTGATTATATATGCAAGAACTGTCCGTTAACGTTTTGAGATATCCATTTCCCTGCTGATCTGATGCTCTTTCCATCTAATAAATTCTATATTATTTTGGGTACGGATTGGTTATTTGTGCATGATGCTTTTGTTAATTACAAAAGATAGGTGATAAATTTGAGATGTCTGAATAATGAGATTGTAAGAATTGTGTAGGATGATTTGAATGGATTGCCTGCTGTAATATTAAAATCGAAAGCTCAGAATTATGTGAAAAAGGGTTACGAGGCATATTTTACTTATGTGATTGATTCGAAAGTATCTAAGAAGAAAATTGAATCAGTGCCTATTGTTGATGAGTTTTCTGATGTATTTCCTGAAGAGTTACCAAGTTTGCCTCTGATTCATGAAGTTGAATCTGTTATTGATTTGTTGTGATAATTGTAGATGACATTTTGATTTATTCACGTGATGAAAAGGAGCATACTGAACCTTTGAGAATTTTGTTGCAAACTTTGAGAGAAAAACAATTATATGTGAAATTCAGCTAATGAGAATTTTGATTGTATGAAGTTAGTTTTCCGGGACATATGGTTTTAGTCTTTGGAATCCAAGTAGATCCGAGTAAGATTTCTACTATTTTGAGTTGGAAACCTCCGAAAAGTGTGTCTATAGTTCGTAGTTATCTGGGTTTAGCTGGTTATTACCGCAAAATTATAAAAGGTTTTTCAGTAATAGTTACTTCGTTGACTATACTACTTTAGAAAGATGTCAGAATTGAATGGTTGGAAAAGTGTTAGAAAAGTTTCGATCAGTTGAAAGCCCTTTTGACAGAAGCTCCGGTGTTAGCTCAGCCTGAATCGGGTAAAGAATTTGTTGTGTATTCTGATGCTTCCTTAAATGGTTTGGGCTGCATTTTGATGCAGGAAGGCAAAGTTGTAGCCTACGCTTCAAGACAATTGAAGCCGCATGAAAGAAATTTCCGACGCATGATTTAGAACTTGCGCTATTGTGTTCGCATTGAAAATTTGGCGTCATTATTTATCTGATGAGAAATGTCATGTTTACTCGGATCACAAAAGTCTTAAATATTTGATGACTCAGAAAGAGTTGAACTTGAGACAACGCAGATGGTTAGAACTGTTGAAAGACTATGAGTTAGTGATTGACTACCATCCGGGGAAAGCTAACGTTGTTGTAGATGCATTAAGTCAAAAATCATTGCTTACTCTTCGTGCATTGAACACACAGATGGTTATATCCGGTGATAGTTTGATCATAGCCGAGTTAAAAGCAAGATCGATGTTTATTTAGCAAAATTTGTGATGCACAAAAAGTCGACAAAAATATGGTATTAAGCGGGTTCGATTGTGAAAACAATGCAGTCGAAATTTGAATTGATGAAAATGACCGCTGAAATACAAAGGCCGAATGTGTATCGAGGGACATGGATTTGATTAGGATGTTATTGAAAGAAACTCATAATAGTCAGATGTCGATACATCCGGGTAGCATGAAAATTTATAATGACTTCAAGCAGTTCTACTGGTGGCCTGGTATGAAATGAGATATATCTAAATTTGTTTCAAAGTGCTTAATTTGTCGACAAGTAAAAGTCGAGCATCAAGTGCCTTACGGGTTGCTTGACCAATCATGATACGAATGGAAATGGGATAGAATTACAATGGGTTTTGTATCCGGTCTCCCTATGACATCGAGTAAGAAAGATGTTGTCAGGTTATAGTTGATAGGTGACTAAATCACTCACTTTGTGCCGTTAAATGCATGGACTATTCACTCGATAAACTAGCTGAATTGTATGTATCACAGATTGTGAGATTGCATGGTGTACCGAGTTCCATTGTTTCAGACAGAGACTCGAGATTCACATCGCGATTTTGGAAGAAGTTGCAAGAAGCTTTAGGTACTAAACTTTACTTTAGTACAGCCTTTCATCCACAGATAGACGGTCAATCTAAACGAACTATTCAGATACTTAAGGACATGTTGAGATGCTGCGTTCTTGAGTTTGAAGGTACGTGGGAAAGATACTTACCTCTGATTGAATTTGCCTATAATTACAGTTTTCAATCTAGTATCAAAATGGCGCCCTATAAAGCCTTATACGGGCAAAAGTGTCAAACACCATTATACTGGACTGAGCTCAGCGAGAATAAGATACACGGGGTTGATTTGATTAAAGAAACCCGAGAAAGTAGCCATTATTAGAGACAATTTGAAAGTCGCCGGATCGTCAAAAGTCCTATCTGATTTGAAACGTAAAGACATTGAATTTCGGTCGAGATCGAGTATTTTAAAGGTTTCTCCGTGGAAGAAAGTACTCGTTTTGGTGGAAAGGCAAGTTGAGCCCGAGATTCATCGGATAGTATGAAATCATTGAAGGTGTTGGGCTGTTGCTTATAGGTTGAAGCTACCCTCCGAATTAGAAAAGATACACGATGTATTTCACGTTTCTATGCTCAGTAAAAGCAGATCGGATCCATCACATGTGATTGCTCCATCCGAGATTGAAATCCAACTTTGATATGGCGTCTGAGGAAAAAGCGATCCGTATTTTAGCTCGGAAATGAAAGAGTTAAGAAACAAAAGGATTCCATTAGTAAAAGTCTTGTGGAATCGGTAGCGGAGTTGAAGAGGCCACATGGGAGCCTGAGGAATCAATGAGGCAACAATATCCTATGTTGTTCAACGGTAAGAATTTTCGGGGACGAAAATCTTTAAGGGGGGAGAGTTGTAACAGACCGAATTTGACCCTAATTGGAACGGTGGTTTTGGGACCACGAATCTGAGTCTGAGAAATATTTTAATATTATATTTTGTGTTTATTATATGTGAATTAATATGTGTGAAAGTCTCGTAGAAAAATTTTATCGTTTGTGTGTTTAATTTAGAAAAAGGACTTAATCGCGTAAAAGGTAAAAGTAGCAAACTATAGTGAAAAGTGCCTATTTGATTATGGCATTTTAAAGTGGGGCATTAAAAGAGTAAATAGCCCATTTTGGAGATAGTGGGTGGTTTATGGCAAGACTAACCTTATATTATATATTATTTTTATTATTAAATAAAGGTTAAAATAGTAAATCATTAAAATATTATTATATGTTAAAAATACATGAAATTAAAAACCATTTTAGTGTCTTCTTCTTCCATTGCCGTGAGCTAGCTAAGAAAAAAAGGGGTTTGAAGTCTTGAAACATTCGGCCATCATCAAGCACAATTAGGTATGAATTTTAGCTCGATTTTTAATAATTTTTACATTTTTGAGATCGTTGCTTCAGATATTACCCAACCCATGCTTGAATTTTTGAGAATCATGTGTTTATGAGGTTCGGCCATTGATGAATTTTTGAGGTTTTTGATGTTTGATGATTTTAAATTAAAGATATGTTAAGGATTGATATGTTTTGTGTTAGAAATTTTAGTGAATGTTAGTATTTAGGGCTAATTTGTAAAAGTAAATTTTTAGAGGAGCTTATTTGCAAAATAAATGAAAGAAATGGACTTATAATGCCCTTGTGAACATTCGGCCCTTGCATAGTCTTGGCAAAATTTGAGTATTTTATGTTTTGTACAATTAGGACTAAATAGTAAAAATGTGAAATCTTAGGGGCAAAATGGTAATTTGCATGTTTATGTGTTTTGGGACTAAATTGAATTGAAAGGTACTTCAATGAGCTGAATTTAATGTGTTCTAGATCAAGAACAAAGAAAAACAAGCTTTGATCGGGGAAAAACGAAAGTTGTCGACTAGCCGGTTAACGTTGTCCGTCGAAAGTCGAGGTAAGTCCTTAAGCTAGATTATATTAAAGAATGATTTATGAATGTGTTTAATGACAATGTTTGATAAATTTGGGCATATTTTTATGTGATAGTCGAATGTAAAGGTATTACATTGAAGTGGATATGTTTTGTTAATACCACGTAAAGGTGTATAATCGATATGATATGCGAGTATACAATGATGTAATGATTTTATTTAGAAAATGTGAATAAGCTTAGTTGAATTTGAAATGTGATAGAATTATGAAGTTTAAGTGATTTAGTTGGTTATGATATTATTGAAATGTGTATTGAAATGTTGAAAATGTTGATATCTCGGGCTATTAGCCTAGCAGGCTTTGTGCCGGTGTTACTTATCGAGCTTTGATGCCTAGCGAGCTTAGTCTTAGGTGACATATTCGGGCTTAGTGCCTAGCGGGCCTTGTCTTAGGTGAATCATTTCGGGCTTAGTGCCTAGCGTGCTTTGTCTTGGTGAATCATTTCGGGCTTATTGCCTAGCAGGCCTCGTGTCGGTGTATTTTTTTCAGGCTTATTGCCCAAATAGCTAAATGGGTGTTCAAATTTCAGACTTGAGTCTAGCGGGTTTAAGGCCGGTGAAATGCTATAAATGGAGAAATCAAAATTTAACTAATGTGACACATATATGCAGTGCTATGTCTTTGAAAGCTTGGGTAAGAGTTGGCCTATTATATTAGCAAAGAATAAAGTAAGTTAATATATTATCGCTTTAGTTAAGTGCGATGTGATGAAGTGGATGACTCTATAAATATGTTTCTTTGTAATGATGATGCTCATCATTAATGTGAATGAATATTATATGCGTATGGAATTGATATATATATATATACACATATACATATATGCTTATTACATTAAAGACTTGGTCACAAATGGAAAGATCAATGGTAAAAGAGTTTGAAAGGGTTTGTATATATGTATAAGTAGACATATGAGATTGATTTTTGAGATGTGTTCATGTGACTCGGAATATACGGTTAAATACAATAATTATGAGTTTTGATATTATATGTTCAAGTTGATATAGTTATAATATTTAAATTATAGGAATAACTAGTATTTGGCTATGTACATTGTTTTTACATATTGAAGAATTTATGTTCAATATTATAAGCATGAAGACTTAATATGTTTGAGAGTATGATCCTTGTAATTATATTTGGTTGAGACTTACTAAGCTAGCGAGCTTACTTTGTGTGTGTTCATTGTTCGTTTTATAGATTTTAGTCATGCTACGGGCTCGAAGGATCGTTGGAGAAGTCAACCACACTATCATCCCATTTTGGTATTTTTAAGCTAGTTATTTTTGAATCAAAGGCATGTATAGGCTAGCTAAATGTGGGAATGATGTTATGTTAATATGTATATAAAATAGCCATGCGAAAATGGCTTAAACATACATTATAAGTTTGGTTTTTATTTGTTTTTGACAATGTGTTTACAGTGTTCGGTTTCAACAGTTTGGTCATGATTGTTTCTTTACTTTAATCTTATGCATTCTATATGATTACTTGCGTGTAGAACCAACGTTTGTGTTAAATTAGTCGGGTGGATTGGCATTTAGGTAAATCTTCGCATGCCTAAGTCAAGGTAGATATATGCTAGTTGAGTAGTATTCGGGAAGTGTATAAGTGTGACAACTTCAATCAATTTGTTAAGTAGGAATCATGTGAGTAATGCATGTATGTGTATTCGGCCAAACCTAGGTGATAGTTGCAAATGTAGTTAACATGTTTAATGAATTATTTGTTCAGGCTCATAGTTGAATATAGAAGATGTTTATAATTATGATATATAAATATTTTGCTTGTGAAGTCACTTAATAAATTTGAGTACATGAAATTACCAAACTTGGTTTGTGCTAGGGAATCAACATGAAATGTTGTAAATGAGGTCTTGTATATTTGGCTAATTTATAAGCATGTATGTGTTGTGTAATAAGTTGCATATTTTCGGTTATGTGGAAATAGGTTTATGCCTTATGAAATAGGTATTAATAGGAAGTATATTGCATGAAATTTGTATTGTTAAGTGACAATGTTGTTGTATACATTGTTTAGTCTTTTAAGTTCATCGATGATTATCTTTGTACATGACATAGATTGATGTATCAAGTATGTGTTACACATGTGAAATTGTTTGTTTATCATTATTAAAACATTGATAAAGATGAACGATTAAGTTTCAATCGAGTGAACTGAAGTTTTTAACTTACATGATAACACCCGTAACCCTAATTCGGTAGCGAACATGGGTTAAGGGTGTTACAGTATTAATAATAGAATGGAGTGATAAATGGGCTTTTCAAATCCACTCAACATAAAAGTTTAAGTTTCTTTTATTTCTTTTTCAAATAATGACTAAATAAACTGAAATTTTCAAAACCCATCAAATCAAAGTTTTCAAGAATTAAACCCGTAGTACACTAGATCCGATAATGACGTATGGGCCGGGTTTGGGGTGTTACAGAGTAAGACTATATTTGGACTATGGCAATCAAGTAAATTACGTACTCAAACCTGTAAGATGTTATTTAATTCGATAAGTGATGTTAAGAGGAATCAGAGTTAAATGTTGATTACTGGAATAAATATTAATATGGAGCTTGAGTAAGTGTAAAAACTCGCTTGGAGAGAGTTGTGCAATTACAATGATAATTCATTAATGATGAATGTTGAATCATATGTATGTAGTCATGAAAGTAAGTTTGTACGTGATAGATTCAACAATTATGTTAGCATAATTGAGAATGCTTGGTATCATATTGATGCATAATACTCCATTAAATTGAGAAATTGATGTTAAATATGATGTTGAAGTCTTAGTGGACTGTAATGAATATTAGAATCGTATAAGACTATATCTGGGATATGGCATTCGCATCTAGAAGTGACTCCATGTAAGACCACCTCGGTGATGTGGCATTGGTTTCGTACCTACATCAATGACGACGATTATGTGTCTTTGAATATCCCTAGTGAGTAATGGGATAAGTTGATGAGTTTAGAGGTACCTGCTAGGAAAAGAAAAAAATAAAATTTAGAAAAGTAAAAATAAAATTTAATTGCAAAAAAAAAAAATATGGCTAAAGTAATAATAATTGAGCGTTCTTAATATTTTAGTTCCCCGACAACGGCACCAAAAAGTTGATCGTGTGTCAGAGTCTTAAAAATTTATAAAAAAGAATGATCGAACCTGGAAACAAAATAAGACAATAATGGACGCAAGCTCACCTATGGAACAATCGTATAGTTTAATGGCAAGATTGGATTGTCGAACCCAAAGGAACCAAAAATACTAATACTAACTTTCTTCTTATTATTTAGCCTAAGAATTAAGAGAATTATTGTTTAATCTAAAATTAACTAACTACTAAGCTAAATATGGGAAGACAAAGAGATTAAATTGGGGAAATACTTGTGGGAAAAACCAATTGATTGAGACAATACCCGAGGAAGAATCCACCTAGACTTAACTTGTTATCTAACTCTGAACCAGACAATTTATTCACTTGATCCATAAGATTCCCTAATTTATATTAATACCTCTTTCAAGGCTACTAACGTCTAACCCTATGTTGATTAATTGAAATTTCTTTCTAATTAAAACCCCTAGAATTGCATTAACTCGATCAATGGACTCTCATATTAGGTTTGACCCTAATCTGACAGATTTATGTCATCCTATTTCTAGGGTTGCGATCAACTCTGCTTAACTATGCTAGATCTACTCTTAGGTAGGGACTTTTGCTCCACCACCTAAGCACATCAGTACTTGAATCAATATCCTGGAAACACCAAAACAGGAATTAAGAACACATAATTAGGAACAAATCAAGTATTTATCATATAGCTTAGATAACAATAATAAGATTCATCTTAGGTTTTATCCCCCTCAGGTATTTGAAGGTTTAGTTCATAATTATAGAAGAATACATCCTAGAAGAAAATATAAAACAAAACATAAATAAAACCCTAAAACCTCCTGAAGGAATTAAAGGAGAGATCCTCAATCTTGAGCATGAGTCCAGCTTCTTGAGATGAATCAACTGGCTTACATCGAGTGAATCCCATAATTCTGGCCCTCTAGCTTGGCTCCTTAGCCTAGCTGAACGTCTGCTAAACGCCCCCTAAAAGGTTGGCTTCTAGGGTCTTTATATTTGCTTTTGGAATACCTTTTTTTCCTCTAAGTACCCTAATCCGAATGAAATTCTTCTTTTTTGTGGCAGGGACACGGCCATGTGGCACGCCCGTGTAATTCAAGGCCAGGTCATGTTTGGGTTTGTTAATGAGGCACGACTGTGTGGTCTTCGGCCCAGGCCGTGCCGATTTGTACTTGGCCCATTTTCTCTATTTTCAGCCCTTTACTCGTTCTTTTCATTCTCTGGTGCTCTCTTGGGTATAAAATAAGAAAACAAAGGATTAGGAGCACCTATTTCCATAATTAAAGGGGTAAATCATCCAAAAACATGCTAAATATGGGATTAAAATATGTTCATATTACGGTTTATCAATATCCAAGGAGAGGGATGTCATCCGAATTGCAGTGAGTTATGTGACAAAGATTTGAATTATCATTTTAGCATGTGCGAAGTTCACAATTGTCAGATTATTGAGTATATGCGCTTTGGAGAAAGAGTAATCTAGGTTTTAAAGTTGTGCTTTGACCTTGTGTACTACAGTTTAAAGGTTGTTGGCGAGAGAAATTTGAGGATAAATTGATTTGTGATGCAACATCCCGATTTAGGGCCTAGTCGAAATAGTGATGCGAGACCACAAATTCAAGATATATGTATGAGTTTTTAAGGTTTATGTCATGTTTTCATGTTAGTTTGAAAGTTTCATGAAGCAATTTTATTAAATTGCAGTTGAATTTTTCGAAAGGACTAAATTGTAAAGTAACAGCCCAATTTTGGGACTAGTCAGAACAGTGGTCTCGAGACCACTAAACCATGGTTGAGGAAAATTATTTTAGTATTATTTTATGTATTATGGTATTAATATATGGCTATATGAAAATTTTGGTGCTTTAATTCTAGCAATAGCATGCTTAATTGTGAAAAAGAACTAAATCTCATAAGATGCGAAAGTTCTATTTTATAAGATAAAGGTACCTAATAGATATAGAATGTAATTTGGAGGATTTTAAAGTGAAATTAGGCCATATTGAGGGTGTTGGCCAGCCATAGGAAGCTAGGGGGACAAGTGTATTAAATTTTGGTCAAATTTGATGATGTAAAGTGGCTAATAAATAAAATAAGATGAGTAAAAGATGTTATAATCTTTCACTATTCACCCTCCTTCTTCCAACTGAAAATTGAAGAGAAAATAGAGCTTTTGGGGGTTTAAACTTTCAGCCAAGCTATCTTCTTACTAGTAAGTGATTTAGGTGGTTTTAATTGATGATTTTTGTATTTTTAGAGTCCCCAAAGCTTAAACTAGCTAATGAGGGGACCAATTTGCAATATGGTTGAAAGTCTAGGGACTTTCCATGGGAGTATTTATTATGTTAATTGAGTTTTTATGGAAGAAAATGAAAGTTAGGGAGATGAGAAACAACTTTTGTGAAAGATGTTTGCATGAAAACACCTAAGTAGGACTTAAATGCAAAGAGTGAGATTCTATCATAAATGCATGAAATAGTTGGAATTTTGAGTAGTTTTACGAGAAATAAATGTTCAGCTAGGCTTGTTTAATGAGAAAATGTGTTAGAAAATAAATTACAAGCCTAGGGGCAAAATTGTAATTTTGCCAATATACAAGGGTAAAATGGTCATTTTTGCCCAAGTGTAGAAATTGATGTATTATGATCATTCATCAAGAAGAGCACAGAAACAACCTTGACCGTGGGAAAGGCAAGGTGATTGAGTAAATCGCCAGTTAACACATTTTGCATTGAGGTAAGTTTATGTTTAAACAATAGAATTTACTTATATACATTGTGCTGCTAATTGGTTTATGACATGATTGAGAACATATATGATTCAAGTGGATTGAATGTGTTAGTCATTGAATAATTAATGTATGAATGAACGAATAATCATATAAAAGTGTAAAGACAACACTTGATGGTAGGCTAAGTGCGATGGGCTTTGTACGATACCATTGTCTATTTATCTATTGGTGGGCTAAGTGCGATACCACCTTATGGCTTATTTACAATGGGCTTTGTCCGATAGCATTGTCTACTTATCATTTGGTGGGCTATGTACGATACCACCGTACCAACCTTTTAGTGGGCTAAGTGCGTTACCACCCCAATAAAAACTAATGGTGGGCTAAGTGCGAAACCATCAAATAAATTGACTTTAAGTAATAGACTAAGAGATTGTGATGTGTTGTAAATTGTAACATTGTGATGCTAAGTGTAGGGGAACCTGTCAATGATGCATTATGCTAGTGATATGGTTGGAACGTGTGAATGGAGGAATTGAGCACAATCATGAATGTAGATTGTTTCTTGCTTAGTATATAAAGCTATGAAATTGTTGAATACATATTAAAATGTTATATTGTTTTCCTGTAAACTTACTAAGCTTAAAGCTTACTCTACTTTCTTTTCGTTGTTTTATAGAGCTAAAGAGTTGAGCCGAGATACGTCGATAACTAGGAGTCCGCCTACACTATCTGTTCACCTTGGTATATTTAGACTTAGTGATTTTATGTATGGCATGTACAGAGGCTAGACTAGTTAGATTATTTTGTTATTTTGGCCAAAGGTGTATTGGTTCTTGTTAACACAATTATTTTGTAAAATGCCAAGGTTGGTGGCTCACCTTATCATTTATGAAATTATGAGTTACTTATGGGACTTTATATTCAAATCATGAATTGTTTATTAGTATGATGAATAAAGTTATATGGTATGAGCTAGGGGAATGTAAAGAACTTGGCCAATAGCCTCGTTCTCGTCCACATGGGTAGGCACACGGGCTTGTGCCTAAGCCATGTGCGACACACGGTCAGCCCACGGACGTGCAACTAGGCCGTGTGTCCCATGCATGTTAGCATTTTAGGTTAGGATAGACCACAGACTAACCATATGGGCATGTCCATGCCGTGTGAAATTTGTCAATGTTGACCACGGGTGGAAGACACGGGCATGTCTTATTCCACGTGGGCGTGTTCCCAAGCCGTGGGACTTTGGCAGGATGATGAGGTTTTTAGGCACGATTTGGGCACAGGGGCGTGTGTGTCTTCTAACATGGGCATGAACTCCCTGTTTGGTTGAGAAAGAAATTTTTATGGATCGTAGGAGTTTCGATATAGCCTCGAGAGCCCTCGTATGTACGAGTGAGGTCTCATAATTTGAAAATGAGGTTGTAGTGACTCAAAGAGAGTAGTCGCGTTGAGCCTAAGTGGCGATCAAGTAGTTTTGTAAGGTAACGCCTCGTGCCCGATTCTGGCGCGGATTACGGGTAAGGGATGTTATAGCAAAATTTGAAAAATGTGAAATTCTAGAAGTTATTTGTATGAAATAGCTTTAGAATATCAATTAGGGATCCTTAATAAGAAGTTTTCCCAATTTCTAATTTTTGGACAAAATTGGGCATGAATTGGTTAAAATTTGAAAGTTTGAAAAAAAGGAATTTTGGTTATTTGTCAATTAAATGATTAAAATGGGAAAAGATAATAGAATTTAATCCATCTTCTTCTCCAAGCTACCGAAAATTTAGAGGAGCCATTGTTAGGGCTCTTCAACTTTTCAAGCTAGCTAGTAAGTGTATTCTAGCTCCTTTTTTGATATTCTTCGTATTTTTGATGTTCAAGTAGCATGAGTAAGTTATTTTTAGCTATATGTTGAGCTAAGATGGATGTTCAAAAATGTACCCATGTATGACATGCATGTATTTTGATGTTTTATGGAAAAATATAAAAGCTTGATGTGGTAGAAACATATTTTGCTAAGTGATTTCCATGAAAAGTGCATGTAGGGACTTGTTTGTGAAAGTCTTAAGTTTGGTCATACATGTATGATTTAGTGAGAATTGATGATTGCTTTAGTTGAGTAAATGGTTCGGCTAAGCATGAAATACTAGAAATTTGAATGAAAATCACTTTGCAAGTCTTGGGGTAAATAAGTAAATATGTGAAAGTTTAGGGGCAAAATGGTCATTTTGTTAAAGTATGAGATAATGGTGAATTCAGTCAATGTGTGTATTGAATGAGTTGATTTATCATTATAGATCAAGAAAGACGAAGCTTGGATGGAAACTAAGGCAAGAGCAAGGTGGTGGACTAAATTGCATGTTTTAATACTTTTGAGTACCGAGGTAAGTATACGTATAAACGATGCATATATGCGTTTACATTTTTAATGCTAGATAGTGTGTAGCATAATTTAGGACCTATGCGGTTCTAGAGGAATGAATGAGATAGTAGTTGTGAATGGATGAATGGATTACAAGTAGATATGTGAATGTGTAGTGATAATGCTTGATGGTAGGCTAAGTGCGATACCACCTTAATACTTAACAATGATGGGTTGTGTGCGATATCGTAGCTAAGTATATTATTTAGTGGGCTATGTATGAAACCACTATGAATGCCTTCGTTGGTAGGCTAAGTGCGTTACTACCCCATGAATTGATTGAGGTTGGCTAAGTGCGAAGTCATTGAGAAATTAGCTGTATGGATGTGTTATTAAGAATAATGATGTGTTGTATATTGAGTAAATGTGATATTGAGTGCAGGGGTGCATGTCAATGATTACGAGTATGTGACTTATGATGTGTTGGAAATGTGGTAAGGGATAGAAAGAGTAAGCATAATTGTGGATGTGAATTTATTTGGTAGTATAATGCTAATTGTTGTTTAGTTTATACTAGAATGCTTAAATTGTTTATGTGTAAACTTACTAAACTCAATGCTTACTCCTTTTCTTTTCCCTTGTCTTATAAAGAAAGAGGGTTGAATCAAGATATGTGGACTAATTGGAAGATCGACCACGCTATTAAATAAATTGACTCTAAGTAATAGATTAAGAGGTTGTGATGTGTTGTATATTGTAACATTGTGATGCTAAGTGCAGGGGAACCTATCAATGGATGTATGCATTATGATAGTGATATGGTTGGAATGTGTGAATGGAGGAATTGAGTAAGCATGATCATGAATGTAGATTATTTCTTGCTTAATATATAAAGCTATGAAATTTGTTAAAATGTTATATTGTTTACCTGTAAACTTACTAAGCTTAAAGCTTACTCCGCTTTCTTTCCCTTGTTTTATAGAGCTAAAGAGTCGAGCGGGGATACGTCGATAACCCAAAGTCCGCCCACACTATCTGCTCACCTTGGTATATTTAGACTTAGTGATTTTGTGTATGGCATGTATAGGGGCTAGACTAGTTAGATTATTTTGTTATTTTGGCCAAAGGTTTATTGGTTATTGTTAAGACAATTATTTTGTAACTTGCTAAGGTTGATGCCTCACCTTATCATTTATGAAATTATGAGTTACTTATGGGACTTTATATTGAAATCATGAATTGTTTATTAGTATGATGAATAAAGTTATGTGGTATGAGCTAGGGGAATGTAAAGAACTTAGAAAATAGCCTCGTTCTCATCCACATGGGTAGGCACATGGGCGTGTCTCTAGGCCATGTGTAACACATGGTCAGCCCACGGGTGTGTAACCTGGCCGTGTGTCCCCTGCATGTTAGCATTTTAAGTCAGGATAGACCACGGAGTAACCGTACGGGTGTGTCCAGGCTGTGTGAAATTTGTCAGCGTCGACCACGGGTGTAAGACACGGGCATGTCTTGAGGGTACATGGCGTGTCTTATTCCCCATGGACGTGTACCCTAGCTGTGGGACTTTGGCAAATGATGAATTTTTAGGCACGATTTTGGCACAAGGGCATGTGAGACTACACATGGGCGTGTGTGTCTTTTAACACGGGCGTGTACTCCCTGTTTAGTTGAGAAAAAAATTTTATGGATTGTAAGATTTCTGATATAGCCTCGAGAGCCCTCATATGTAAGAGTGAGGTCTCATAAGTCAAAAATGAGGTTTTTGTAGTGACTCAAGGAGAGTAGTCGAGTTGAGCCTAAGTGGCGATCAAGCAGTTTTGTACGGTAAGCGCGCGTGCTTGATTTTGACGAGGATTACGGGTAAGGGATGTTTCATTTAGTGGTATCAAAGCTATGGTTTAGTCGGTTCTAGGACTACCATAGCGTGTGTAAGAGTCTAGCTATACATGCCATAAGCGTATGATGATAGTGTGGTGACTTCTGATGATTTTAAATTTTTACTATGTAGTATATAGATTTCGATCAGTCGGCTATTGATGATTCAGCTAGTAATGCGACGGCTCTCGTTCGAGGGACCGTGCCTTTGCAAAGTGAGCACGAGACTAAGGGTCAAAGAGAAGAGGCTTGAAAAGCCTTTCTTCAAATGATGAGTAACTGGTACACCGAGTATGTACAAGCAAACCACAATGCTCCACTTCTTCCACCTCTTCCTATACCTCAGCCCGTACCTGTGGCTCCCCAAGATGTAGAAATGGTGAGGACAATGATAAACCCTAAAAGTAACATATTTTAATCTCACATTTAGTATGATTTGGATGAATTTATCCTTAATTTATGTAAAAAGGTGCTCTTAATCCTTTCTTTTCATGTCTTATACTAAGGAAAGCACTCAAGGTTAAAAAAGACGTAAAAACGGGTTTAAAACGGACCAAAGTGGGCCAACCAAAGAAGTTGGAACGGCCTGGACTTCATGCCACACGGCCGTGTCCGATATTTAGATTCCACACATTCACACACTAATTTACATGACCGTGCCTCGTCGACAAAATGCCCAACATGGCCTAGCCCTACCCACATATTGCACGGGCATGTCGTAGCCATGCCCCAATTGGCAGACCCGAAGCACGGCCTCTACCCACATATTGCATGGGCATGTTGTAGCCGTGCCTAAATCAACAGAATGGAGACACGGGCTGGACCACAATTTACATGAGCATGCCTTAGCCGTGCCCCTGCCGCGGGAAAGAGTAATTTCACTCAGAATTGGATGCTTGGAGTCTAAGAAACGCAATCCTATGTCCACTCAAACACTTAAGACGAATTTCACTTGAATTATGGGTACTTAGGAGCAAAGTAAAGAATGCCAAACGTCTATATAAACAATCCAAGGTAGCAATTCAAGATGATTAGGTTTTAGCAGAGTTTTCTGCCAGAGCTTTGCTCGTTTAGGGAATTACTCGAAGATAGACGGTTGATCCATCTCGAAGAGTCAGAATTCTACTCAAGACGGAGGATCTCTCCTTCAATTCCTTCAGGGGGTTTTAGGGATTTCTTATGTTTTGTTTCATCTTTTCTCGTGAGATGTTTTCTTATTTTATTATGAGCTAGATCCTTCAGATACCTGAAGGGGATGAAACCTATGATGGATTTTATTATTTGATTTATTGGTTTATATGATAAATACTTAGTTTGTCCTTAATTATTTGGCTTAGTTTAATCTGATGTGCTTAGGTGGAGGAGGAATAGACCCTGCCTAAGTGTAGATCTAGCATAATTAAGCGGAGTTGATCGAGCGCCTAGAGATAGGGTTACGAGATTTTGTCGGATTAGGGTGAAACCTAATATAGGAGTCCATTGATCGATTTACTGCTTCGTTAGGGGTTATTACAAGAGAACGAGAGTTCCACTAATTGACCTAAGGTTAGACATTATTTGCTTCGAGAGAAGGTTTAATATAGGTTAGGGAGTCTCACGGATCAAGCTAAGTAAAAGAAATCATATGAATTGAAAGTTAGATAGTAAGTAAAGTCATAGGTGGATTCTTCCCAAGGGTATCATCTTTATCAACTGAGATTTCCAAAGTTTTTTCCCAGTTTATTCTTTTGTCTTTGCATTTAGTTTAAGTATTTCATTAGTCATAGATAAGTTAATTAATCACTCCATATTTAAGGCTAAATAATAGGAAGAAAGTGAGTACTAGTACTTTTACGTTCCTAGGGTTCGATAATATATTCTTGCCTGAGCTATACTACTGTTCGATAGGTGCACTTGCCTCTATCATTGTCACAGTCAGTCTACTGGTTCGATCACTCTTTTATAAATATTAAAACTAGATTGTTTTGCAGTCATCAAGTTTTTGACACCGTTGCCGGGGATTTCTAAAATATTACGAAAGCTCTATTTTTATTACTTTAGCCATTATTTCTAATTTTTATTAAATTTCTAATTTTACTAATCTTCTTTCTTTATTAAAATTGCAAGGTACCTCTAGTTTATGACTAGAAGAAACCCTAGAGGACCATTAGAATATGGCGGTGATATTGAAGCTACCGCTCATGAAATAAATCGCACGAAACTAGGCGAGCTCTAGACTACCAAAGAGAAGAACAACAAAAGCAGATCCAATCCTCTTGAAGGATGGCCAAAAATAATCCGCCTGATGCACAAGATCAAAATGCTCTGCGTACTATGTATGATTATGCTAAAACTAATTTGATAGGCGCAGAATCTAGTATTGTTAGGCCTGCTATAGCTGCCAATAATTTTGAATTAAAACCTTACACAATACAAATGATTCAATAGTTTGTTCAATTTGATGGATTGCAGGACGAAGATCCAAATACTCATATAGCTAATTTCTTAGAGTTCTGTGATACTTTCAAAATAAAAGGCATTTCTGATGATGCCATACGTCTTGATTATTTCCTTTTCATTAAAGAATAAAGCAAAGCGTTGGTTGAACATGTTACCACGAGGTCAATCACCACATGGGACAAATAGTGAAAAATTTCTTTTAAAGTATTTTCCACCACCAAAACAACCAAATTTAGGAATGACATATCTTCTTTTGTTCTGAATGACACAGAAACATTATATGATGCATGGGAAAGATACAAGGATCTCCTAAGAAGATGCCCACACCACGGATTACCTTTGTGGCTTCAAGTCAAAACTTTCTACAATGGTGTGAATTCTTCAACAAGGCAAATGATTGATTCATCAGTCGGTGGAACTCTGAACAACAAAACTCCTGAAGCGGCCTACGATTTTATTGAGGATATGTCATTAAACACTTATCAATGGCAAATCACAAGGGCAAAACTGACAAAATCAGCCGGAGATTTCAACATAGACGCAGTGACAATGCTGTCAACACAGGTGGAGTTAATAAATAAAATGCTTGATAATTTATGTTCTTCGCAGGTACATCTAGTAATGCAATGCGAAACAAGCGGGAATGTGGTGAATGCTGAGTACTCACCCTACCAACCAGGAGTAGAAAATGAGCAGACAAACTATCTAGGTAACAATTTCAGATCCAATAATAAACCTTATAGTAATACTTATAACCCAGGTTGGAGGAACCACCCAAATTTTTCGTGGGGAGGACAAGGAAATCAAGGAATTCAAAGGCAGCAACCTCCTCCAAATTATCAAAATCAGCCCTACCCACAGGAAAAAAATCAAGCCTTGAAGAGATCTTGACAAAATTCATGGCGACCACGAATCTCATCTACAAAAGACTGATACAAACCTTGATGAACAATAAAAGTCGATGAAAGGACTCGAGGATCAAGTTGGAGAACTTACTAGGTCAGTGGGACACCTAACAAATCTAATTTCTGAACGCCAACAATGACATCTACCAAGCAACACAGAAATAAACCCAAAAGAGCAAATCCAAGCTATTACAACTCCAGAGGGTACAGAAGTAGATAGACCCACATCATCGCAAGAAAAAAGGATACGACCGAGGTAGCTCAAGAAAACCCAAAACCGGTAATCAAAGAATACCAATCTCGCATACCTTATCCCGAAGCATTGAAAATAGATGATTCAGAGGAACAATTCGGTAAGTTTCTAAACTCTTGAAGAAATTACATATTAACTTACCTCTTCTTGAAGCTCTTTTTCAGATGCCTGATGCAAGGAAATTCTTAAGCAAGCTCTTGACGAACAAACGCAAAATAGATGAAGAGCACTATGTGGAATTAAAAGCAACATGCTCAGCAATGCAACAGAACAAGCTACCACAAAAACTAAAAGATCCAGGGAGTTTTACGATTCCATGCTTAATTGGTAGTTTGACTATTGATAATGCATTAGCTAATTTAGGGGCAAGTATAAATGTTATGCCTTATGCACTGTTTAAACAACTAGGCCCACGGAAGCCCAAACAAACTAGGCTGAGTATTCAACTAGCTGATAAAACTATTAGAATTCCTAGGGGCATTATCGAAGATGTTTTAGTCAAAATCAATAAATTTGTTTTCCCAGTAGACTTTGTTGTTTTGGACATGGATAAGGATAATTCAATCCCCTTGATTTTAGGAAGGCATTTTCTAGAAACTGCTAGAACTAAGATTGATGTTGCCACAATAGAACTCATACTTCGCATGGGAGATGAATCAATAAATCTTCAAGCTCACAACTCAGCCAGAGCCATGAATGATGAAGGTACGAAAATTACTCTAGTCGATAATCAAATTATTCAACCTTCATTGCAAGAAACACCACACGACATCAAATCTGAGTCAAACCATAGCATCTTAGTCGACACAGAAGAATCATGTACACTTAAGATCGACAAATTAGAAGAGCAGAAGATACAAGTAAAGACAGATCTACACGAAGTAAAGTCAGAGGGACCGCCAGAACAGCTCATAGGGACATCGAATCACTTTAAAATAAAAGATGAGGTATGAAATCTTCCCCCACAACACGATCGATGTAAGCAATCCAATATTCATAAATTCTAATGAAAACACTTCTCGACCCCAATTTTATCATGAAAGAAGAACTACAGAAATGAGGGAAGATATTCAAACCTTTAAACCTCCTTGGAATCTTCAAACAAGAATAGTCTATCTCAAGACTATAAACGAGAGCTTTTCGGGAGGCAACTCGAACACTAACAATTTTTACTTTCAGTTTCTTTTCTTTCCATCTTTCTTTCCTAATTATTTCATTGAAAACTAACATAACAGTGCAGATTTCCAGGCCACACTGCCTTACACATAGCTGTGCCCATGGCCGTGTGGACCACCAGAACTACCAACACTGACAGAGTAGAGTCGTGCAAGTAAGTCCAACCACCCCGACGTCACGGATCCAACCACCCACAGCACGGGGACCAATAAAAGAGCACAGTCGTGCCTCACAGTCGTGCTAAGATACTGACTTATTTAGCACGGGCAGACCACGCCCGTACATTCCAACCGTGCTCATATACTGGCTTTTTAGGAATGGGCGTGCAAACCAACAAAACGGGCGTGGAAGGACAACACACCTCACAACACGGCCGTGCGATACGGCCGTGTGAATCACACACCCTCGGTACACAAGCGTGGGAACGTGCTAGATTTGAAATCCTATTTAAATCCCCACAGCCCGTCCTCTTTGTCCCATCTTCTTTCTTATTCCTTCTTTCTCTTTTCTTTCAAATTTTCTCCCCATTCATAGAAAAGATCCAAGACACTTGAGCAACACAAAGATCATGTCGAAGAAACGTAAGCATTATCTCCTTAGAGGAGACCTCAACATGAGTTCATGCCGGTAGCTTCACTTAATTGACATGCCAAGGGTCTCGAAAACCTTTTTGGTTCTAAAGGCTACTAGGAAATCACACACCACAGCCTTCGAGGTCACACCCACTTTGCAAACCATCCAACAAGAAGGACTTCTTAGTTCATTAGACTTTTCTTTCAATTTCAGTTTTCTTCTTAGTCTCCTTCTTTTTATTTCCTTAATCTTTAAATTTATTATTAGTATATTATTATTGTTTCTCTAGATCTCTTGGCTATATCTTCACAGGCTACCCAATTTCTTCATCTAGCAAATTGCTTCTCGGTAGCCACTCCACCGGGCCTATAGAAAACACCATCACCGACACCAAAGACACCCGGGATCATCCATAATCCAGGGAGTATTACTTTCCCCACTTATCTTCTTTGTTTGGCACATAAATTTCATTATCTACCTTTGTACATTGAGGACAATGTACATCTTAAGTGTGGGGTAATAGTGTCTAACTTTTGCATAATTCTCAAAACCACGAAATTAGTCTTGATCTTAAGTATTATTCTCATAATATTAATTAGGATGAAATTTCTAATGATTTATGATTTTTATTGATATGTTTTAGAACAAATCATAGTTAATTGGGCATTGATGATTAAATTTGAAGAATACTAGAGAATCAAGCATGATAAGTCTATTTTCAAAAAATAAAAATTGATAGGTTGTTGAACTAAATCTGAGTATTACTTTGAAATTTGAAATCTATAGGGATTGATGTAAAAAACACCCGTAATTTCTGTGAGATATTGAGCCTTATAGAGCATATATTATTGTTCATGCTCACTTTTATTGATATTGAGTGTGTCAACTTTGAACTGTTATTTTAGAACTTGCCTCGTTTATGCATGTCGAGACCATAATAATGATTTGATATACTGAGATGATAAAGGCACCTAGGTTTTAACCCGTTCACTCCACTAAAAAGCTTACCTACACAAATTAACCCCTAGTGAACCCCGTTGAATCCTAACTGTAACAACCCAAACTCGGCCCAAACACTACTACCGGATCTGGTTTGTCACTAAGAAAATTTTTAGTAAAACAAATCGTATTGACAAAAAGCCCAAATAGAAAATTACATAAAGTGTGCCTTAATAATCAAAAGCCCAAAACTTAATTACATGTCCTTGGAAGAAATTAAAACAAGAATAAACACTAAAGGCCCATTTTAAATCTAAAATGTAAACAAGTGGCCTATGGCCTTATTACAATATATTTTAAATCCATCATATAAAGTACTTTTTAAAAAAAACTAATATGGGGACACTTTGTCGCTGGATCCACCTTCTTTTGTATGGCCACTATACGCTCCACTCCGGCCCAGTCTGATGCACTAATTGTCACCTGAAAGGTTAGTTTAGAGGGGATGAGTCGCGAGACTCAGTGTGCAACTCTCATGCACTACTAGATTTGGGCCTTATTAAACATAATAATAAATTCCTTTACATGGAAACATATAATATGCAAAGCCCAACCCATTTGCCTAGGTTTCCATCCGCTACACGCCCTCGTACCAACCAACACACCATTGGGGATTTCTACAATCAACCCACACCGCTACTCTCGAAGATGGCAGTCAAGCTGCTCATCAACATATATTGGCCGAAGCCCTTATAACATATAATGGTGAAGCAGTATAACGATTCACGGCATTAGCCGTTATAGTAGTTCACGGTAAAAACCGTTACTCATATACATGTACATATAACTTCTTCCTTTCATCACCCACCCCATGCAACATGCACAATAATTTAAAACATGTACAACAGTTTACTTGTAAAATATAGTCAGATTATTTACTAACCTGAGGGTCCGTCGTTTAAATCTGAGATTTCAGCTTTTAATATAACATATAAATCTTATGAGCACATATACATATATATACATTTATTATTAATCAGATCTAGACGGTGGGGAAGTGTTACACACCTAATTTACGTACTAAGGCTTTTGCTATATCTACGTTACTATCACTTGAAACAACTACTATTGGCCCACGATCTGACTTTGGTTTTGGCCCACACCCCGTTGGCCAATCTCGCACTACCGAAATAGATTGCTTCTCGAATTTGGGCGACGGGTTTACAGATCGAACCTTCTCTTATTGACTGTTAGTTGAGTCCATATCAATCCCTTAATCATTAAACCAAATAACGATGAGATCTAACTCATTAGTTAAATGTAACATTTAAAACAAACATTTACCTAGTTAGTCGAATCCCGAATATCCTTTAGAAATTGTCACCACCAAACTTCCTACATTCAACCATTCCCCAAATATTAAACGAATTGAAAATCACAACCATTCTAACCTATATGCCATTCGGGTAAATAAATGAAGAAAGAATCAAATAATGGGATATTACTAAAGAGTATAATCGAAAGGACCTTGGAACAATGGTTTAGATTAGGAGTTTGATAAAAATAAGGAATGAAAAATCCGAAACACTGGGATTACTAAGGGTATGGGAAAGCAATCTCCCTTGTAGATTCGGCTATGGGAGATGAGGTATGAACAAAGGAATTCAACTCTTAGAAAAAGGAAAAAGAAAAACTGTAGAGAAGGCTTGGCAATTTCGATAGAGAATGAGAGAAGAACATGGGTTTCAAAATACCGAAATTGAAGAATACTACTCCCTATTTATAGAGAAATTTCAGCATACCCACACACAGAGAGTTGGAATTTCGGCCAACTCTCCCCTCTCCTGATAGCCTTCATCTCATCTGATAACTCAATCCTTATCTTACCTTTAGGAGAGCCCACCTTAAAATCAACTCCTCCTTATTATTTATCAGCTTTTTAACACTTAAAATAAAAGAAATAACTCCTAAAAGGTAGCCTAATTACTGTCTACCCTCTTCCCATTTAAGTGCCGAATTTGACCCATCTTCTAAGGCCCAATCGGCCACACAAGGGACCAAATTCCTCCCCCCTCATGGCGCCACCTTATGCCCACTTAATGCACTATAATTATTTGGGCCACAAACCCAGCTTGTCACTTAATTATCCATCTTCTTAAATTATAAGCTAACACCATTTACTATCCACCTAACCCAAATTTTTAAAGCCCACTATTTCACTTTAAATTATCTAGAGCACTAACTTTAACCCTAATCCAAATATTTAATCAAAAAGTCATTAACCTTTACAATCTCAATTTAACATATTAGACTACCATATAAATCGTAGGACCACTTTTTAGATGTTACGGTTCTACCCTCCTTAAAGAAATTTTGTCCTCGAAATTTTTAGCTAACTAGAAATCATACTACCTAAGTCTCACCACTATGCTTTCAACAAGCACTCTAATTCTAAAACCAAAATAAACACTTAGTATATAATGGTAGGATACACACCATTATTTGCTACGAGGCGTCTTCGTCCCCTTGTACTAATACTACCGATTAGCATTTATCGATTAAGAATTTTATGAATTATTATTTTTCTTCCACTGATCAACCACGAACAGTCTTATGAATAATAGTTTTAAAAGTAGTTCTTTCGAATTCAAACCTATCTACAGGTTTTAGTCTTCTAAATTCTAGGAACCATGCACATTCAACATCCATACACACCAACATACAAATAGCATCCATCACTTAAGGGTATTTTCGTCATTTCACTATCCATGGGTATTTTCGTAATTTTGAACCTACAGGGGTATTTTCGTAATTTTCCAAAATATGGTCCGGTGATTTTACAAAATAAGGGTATTTTGGTAATTTTTAATTCGGGGGTATTTCGGTAATTTTTCATATTGAGGGTATTTTGGTAATTTTTTATACTAAGGTTATTTTGGTAATTTTACAAGTCAGGGGTAATTTGATCAATTTGCAAATTAGAGGTATTTTGGTCATTTTTCAAATCGAGAAATTTTTAGTGATTTCAAAACCAAGGTTTACTTTAGGGTTGTACAAAACAAGGTGGTTTGGTCCCTTTTGGTTTTAGTTATAGGTTTGGCACATCAACACGTCCTTCATGGTTAGGGTGAGCAGTCACTACGCACTGGTAGGATTCGGTGAAGAGGAGGTGAGTCACTAGGATTGCTTAAATACCAAGCTCTCCTGTATCCACTCCTAGACATGCGTATAGCCATTACCACACCTAACATGGCTTAAGGTGAATAGTCACCACACACGGTAGGATTCAATGAAGAGGAGGTGAGTCACTAGGATCGCCTAAATACCAAGCTCTCATAGTATCCATTCCTGACATGCGTGTGCTTGTCGCCACACTTAAGTCGGTGATCAGTTCACATGATTTGTTTGGATAATTTAAGTCTTATGTAATTTAAAAGTTGTTTAACCTAAGGCTATAGTCCATCAAAGTCTAACTAATCTAACCTACGTCCCATAAAACCCATCAAGCCCATATTCATATATATATCACACAAGGAGTTACGAATACTTACAGCGAGACTTAGGTAGGAGGCGCAGGTGCCATGTCGAGAAAACAAACCCTGTACCATTTTTAAACATGCATGTTTCAAAAAAAACCATTTTTAGAAAATGTTTTGAGCCTAAAACCCAAAGCTGAGTTTTGAACTTAGCTCTGATACCAATTTGTAACACCCCAAACCTGGCCCAACACTACTATCGGATCTGGTTTGTCACTAAGAAAATTTTTAGTAAAACAAATCGTGTTGACAAAATGCCCAAATAGAAAATTACATAAAGTGTGCCTTAATAATCAAAAACCCAAAACTTAATTACATGTCCTTGGAAGAAACTAATACAAGAATAAATACTAAAGGCCCATTTTAAATCTAAAATGTAAACAAATGGCCTATGGCCTTATTACAATGTATTTTAAATCCATCATATAAAGTACTTTTTTAAAAAAAAAAAACTAATATTGTGAAACTTTGTCGCCGGATCCACCTTCTTTTGCATGGCCACCATGCGCTCCACTCTGGCCCGGTCCGATGCACTAATCGTCACCTGAAAGGTTAGTTTAGAGGGGGGTGAGTCGTGAGACTCAGTGTGCAACCCTCATGCACCACTAAATTTGGGCCTCATTAAACATAATAATAAATTCATTTACATGGAAACATATAATATGCAAAGCCCAACCCATTTGCCTAGGCTTCCATCTGCTACACGCCCCCGTACCAACGAACACACCATTGGGGATTTCTACAATCAACCCACACTGCTACTTTCCATGATGGCAGTCAAGCTGCTCATCAACATATATTGGCCGAAGCCCTTATAACATATAATGGCCGAAGCCCGTATAATAGTTCACGGCATTAGTCGCTAGAGTAGTTCACGGTAAAAATCATTACTCATATACATGTACTTATAACTTCCTCCTTTCATCACCCACCCCATGCAACATGCACAATAATTTAAAACATGTACAACAGTTTACTTGTAACATATAGTTAGATTATTTACTAACCTGAGGGTCCGTCGTTTAAATCCGAGATTTAGACTTTTAATATAACATATAAATATTATGAGTACATATACATATATATACATTTATTATTAATCAGATCTAGACGGTGGGGAAGTGTTACACACTGAGTCTCAGTGACTCACCCCTTCCCTTATATTTTGCAGACGAGGCATATATTACGGATATGGAGCCGGGGAGGACTCGAGGCGGCCATGCATGCTAGATTTGGGATTTGAATTTAAATTACTATTTTAGTTTTATTTATCTACTGCAATTTGGTTTTGGTTTTGTAATAAGGCCGCTAAGTATTAATTTGGATTTTTATTTCTAGATTATATTTCAATTATCTTATGCATATGGTTTGTAACCGGATTTGCTTTATCAACCGGGATTAAATCGATGTTTTCAAAACTATACTCGATATTGTTTTTTTCCAACGTTACCATCAGGTAACGTTATTCACAAGGTAATAACGAGGTTAACAAAGATGATTCCAAACCTAAAGTTTCAAACAACTCTAGATGCAAATAGTTTCTAAAAACAACCAACAGATTCTCAATAAAAATTAACTGGTAACTGGTTTATTCAAACGTTTCACTCCGTGACATACCAGATCTGGTCGTGGTGTATTGACCGGGTTTGGGGTGTTACACTAACAACCTTTTTATTGACTCACCCACTAATAACCCAAAATCCCTTTGTATTTGTTATCAACATTCTTTTCACTACCCCTCTGTCGAGAATTGACATGATCAATTGCCAAATTAGGTTATTTCAATTATCAAAGTTCCTTCTATTAACTTTTTCTTAGTTTGTTCTTCAAAAAAATCCAAGTTTATTCAATAAAAGAGCTTAGAGCAATTAAACTCCAATTGTTGAAGAAAAAGCTCGTATTAAAGTATTATCAGATTTTAAAGTGAAGAAAATACTCTTTATTATAGAGTAATTATCAATAGTGGTATTATTACTTTTCATTCGATGTAAATATTCATATTTAGTTCATTTTTTATTAGGTAATTAGTCAATTCAATCTCGTTTTAACTTTCTAATTCAACCTTTATCCACACCTTTTAACCCAAGCCCCGTTACAGCCCTAATAAAGACCTTTTGATCTGTTTATCATCTCATATGCAATGGTAGAGATTTGATTTTCAGGCAAGCCTATGGGATTAGATTTTCAGGTATGACTTTTGAGCGCTTTTTCTTGATCCTTAAACACTTTGAGTGCTTTGAGTGAATCTTTAGTGAGGATGTCAATCCTTGTCGGTTTTGAATCAAAGGTAATTATTTAAATAAGGGGAGACACCTATGTTTTCATGCTACAAAATCATGACTTATCTCGTTTGAATCTTTAGGGCACTTCGAGCTAAATGATCCATGTATAAATTATCTATGAATTATGATGAGGCATTGTCAATGGGAATTATGAATTTTGGAAAGTTCGTTTTAATTGTAAATTGAGAATTTTGCTTGAGGACAAGCAAAAGCTTAAGTGTAGGGACAACTGATAAACCGTAAAAGTAACATATTTTAATCACACATTTAGTATGCTTTTGGATGAATTTATCATTAATTTATGTAAAAAGGTGCTCTTAATCCTTTCTTTTCATGTCCTATACTTAGGAAAGCACCCAAGGATAAAAAGGACAAAAATAGGTTTAAAACGGACCAAAGTGGGCCAACCCAAGAAGTCGACATGGCCTGGACTTCATGCCACACGATCGTGCCTCAATATTTAGATTACACATGGTCACACCCTAATTTACACGACCGTGCCTCATCGATAAAAAGCCCAACACGGCCTGACCCCGATATACACGGTCGTGCCCCAATTGGCAGACTCGAAGCACGGCCTCTACCGGATATTGCACGAGCGTGTCATAGCCGTGCCTAAATCAACAGAATGGAGACACGGGCTGGACCACGATTTACACGGGCGTGCCTTAGCCGTGCCCCTGCCACGGGAAAGAGCAATTTCACTTGGAATTAGATGCTTGGATCCCAAGAAATGCAATCCTAAGTCCACTCAAACACTTAGGACAAATTTCACTTGAATTACGAGTACTTAGAAGCCAAGTAAAGCATGCCAAACGTTTATATAAACAATCCAAGGTAGCAATTCAAGATGATTAGGTTTTAGCAGAGTTTTCTGCCAAAGCTTTACTCGTTTAGGGAATTACTCGAAGATAGTCAGTTGATCCATCTCGAAGAGTCAAAATTCTACTTAAGACGGAAGATCTCTCCTTTAATTCCTTCAGGAGGTTTTAGGGATTTCTTATGTTTTGTTTTATCTTTTCTCTTAAGATGTTTTCTTATTTTATTATGAACTAGATCCTTCAGATACCTGAAGGGGATGAAACCTATGAAGGATTTTGTTATTTGATTTATTGGTTTATATGATAAATACTTAGTTTGTTCTTAATTATTTGGCTTAATTTAATCTGATGTGCTTAGGTGGAGGAGGAAAAGACCCTGCCTAGGAGTAGATCTAGCATAATTAAGCGGAGTTGATCGGGCGCCTAGAGATAGGGTTACGAGATTTTGCCAGATTAGGGTGAAACCTAGTATGGGAGTCAATTGATCGATTTACTGCTTTGTTAGGGGGTTATTATAAGAGAACAAGAATTCCACTAATTAACCTAAGGTTTAACATTATTCGCTTCAAAAGAAGGTTTAATATAGGTTAGGGAGTCTCACGGATCAAGCTAAGTAAAAGAAATCATATAAATTGAAAGTTAGATAGTAAGTGAAGTCATAGGTGGATTCTTCCCGAGGACATCGTCTTTATCAACTAAGTTTTCCAAAGTCTTTTCCCAGTTTATTCTTTTGTCTTTGCATTTAGTTTAAGTATTTCATTAGTCTTAGATAAGTTAATTAATCACTCCATATTTAAGGCTAAATAATAGGAAGAAAGTGAGTAGTACTACTTTTAGGTTCCTTGGGTTCGATAAGATATTCTTGCCTGAGCTATACTACTGTTCGATAGGTGCACTTGCCTCTATCGTTGTCGCAGTCAGTCTATAGGTTCAATCACTCTTTTATAAATATTAAAACTAGACTATTTTGCAGCGATCAACAACTAAGCCCATGGTAGATAAAATTCAGAAGCAAGGGGCCAAGATTTTCGACCTAATATAGATGATGACCCCGAGCGGGCGGGGTTCTGGCCTGAGAACTCAATGAGGGTTTTTGATGAACTCTCATGTATACCTGATGAAAGCTTAAAGTGCACTGTGTCTTTACTGAGGGACTCGGCATACCATTGGTGGAAAACATGGACCTTAATGGTTCCTAAAGAGAGGGTAACGTGGGACTTCTTTTTGGAGGAGTTCCAAAAAAAGTACATAAGTCAACGATTTGTGGATCAGAAGTGGAAGGAATTCCTTGAGCTGAAACAAGGAAAAATGACTGTGGTAGAATATGAATGTGAATTTGTTCGGCTCAATAAGTTTGCACAAGAATATGTGTCCATGGAAGCTATCCTATGCAAGAGATTTGAAGATGGGTTGAATGAAGATGTCAGACTTTTAGTCGAGATTTTAAAGCTAAGGGACTTTGTGGTATTGGTGGACAGGGCCAGTAAGGCCAAAGAATGGAGTAAGGAAAGAGAAAGGCTGTGGTAAGGCCCGGGATGTGAAAAAAAGACCAATGAGTAAATCCTACCAAGCTCAATCTAAGAGGTCCAAGGAAATGAACCCTCGGGCGACTACATCAGTCAGGTATTTGTAAAGGGAGGAGGCAATAATTACTCGGGCTCAAGAGTTTAAGCCACCTCGATGGCAAGTGTGGGCAATCAAAAGTCCAAACTGGAGTGCCCAAGTTGTGGCAGACATCACACTGTGGAGTGTTGGGGAAATAATTGAAATTGTTACAATTGTGGTTCCCCTGACCATTCCATCTGAAACTACCCTGAAAGAGATGATAAAGAGAAAAAGCAAAAGGTGAGATCAAGCAATGTATCCTCTAGAGGTAGGCCACAAAAGAACCCGAAAGGTAAGACTAGTGGTAGAGGTGTATCATGAGACTCTACTATGAGGTCAGAGGGCCGGGCACCAGCAAGAACCTATGATATTCGTGCTCAAGAAAAGGTATCATCGCCAGATGTAATAACGGGTACTTTTTCTCTTCATGACACCTTTTTATTTCTTTGATTGACCCAGGGTCGACCCATTCTTATATTTGTATGAGATTGGCATCTAGTTTGAATATGACTATTGAGTCTACTAAATTTGTGGTAAAGGTGTCGAACCCGTTAAGAAAACATGTGTTAGTGGACAAGGCTTGTAGGAACTATCCCGTGACAATTAGGGATCATTATTTTTTGGCAAACCTTATGTTGTTGCCATTTGATATTTTTGATCTGAGTCTTGGTATGGATTGGATGAATACCCATAGTGTTTTAGTGAATTGTGGTAGTAAATTCATTGAAATGAAATGTGAAAATAGAGATGTTATTCGAGTTGAATTAGGTGAGTCAGATAATTTATCGATGATGATCTCTTCCTTGGTGGCTGAGAAATATTTGAGAAAAGGATGTGAGTAATATCTCGCTTTTGTACTTAACACCCAAGAGTCTAAAGCGAAGATTGAAACAGTGCCAGTTGTATGTGAGTACTTGGATGTATTCCCAAAGAGTTACCCGGATTGCCCCCAGTTTTAGAGGTCGAGTTTGGAATTGAGTTGGTTCTGGGAACGTTATCTATTTTCATTGCTCCGTATAGGATGGCCCCACTAGAGTTTAAAGAACTGAAGGTTCAGTTACAAGAGTTAACGGATAACGGTTTTGAAAGATCGAGTTATTCACCATGGAGTGCTCTAGTGCTTTGTGTAAAGAAGAAGGATGCGACGATGAGATTGTGTATAGACTATAGACAGCTCAACAAAGTAACTGTGAAGAACAAGTATCCTTTATCGAGGATAGATGATCTATTTGATCAACTGAAGGGGGCTACAGTGTTCTCCAAGATTGACCTGAGATCCAGTTATTACCAGTTGAGGGTTAAGGAGTAAGATCTGAAAATGACATTCTGGACGAGGTATGGACATTATGATTTTCTAGTTATGCTGTTCGGTTTAATTAATGCTCTTGTGATTTTTATGGACTTAATGAATCGTGTTTTCTGACCATATTTGGACAAGTTTGTAGTTGTTTTTATTGATAACATATTGGTTTACTCCTGAGATGAAAGTGATCATACGGAGCATCTGAGGATTGTCTTACAAATTTTGAGAGACAAGCAGTTATATGCTAAATTTAGTTATATGCTAAATTTAGTAAGAGCGAGTTTTGGCTTCGAGAGGTTGGATTCTTAGGACACATTGTGTCGGGTGAGGGTATTAGAGTTGACCCCGGCTATTGTGGAGTGGAAACTGCCGAGGAAAGTGCCAAAAGTCAGAAGCTTTTTGGGTTTAGTGAGGTACTATAGGCGGTTCATGAAAGGATTCTCTATGATTGCTACTCCGATGACGAAACTATTGCACAAGGATGTTAAGTTTGAATTGACTGAAAAATGTGAACAGAGTTTCGAGAGATTGAAAACGTTATTGATAGAGGCCTCGATTTTGGTACAACCTGAGTCAGGAAAAGAGTTTGTGGTCCATAATGATGCATCGTTAAATGGTCTCAGTTTTGTGTTGATGCAAGAGGGTAAGGTAGTCGCTTACGTCTAGAGACAGCTAAAACCACATGAGAAGAATTACTCGACTCATGATTTGGAGTTGGCCGTAATTGTTTTCGCGTTGAAGATTTGGCGACATTACTTAAACGGTGAGAAGTCAAATCTTCACCAAATATAAGAGTTTGAGGTACTTGATAAATCGAAAGGAGTTAAATTTACAGCAACAATGATGGCTTGAATTATTGAAGGACTACGAGCTAGTGATCGATTACCACCGGGAAAGTGAATGTAGTTGCGGATGCTTTAAGTAGAAAATCCTTGTATGCTTTGAGAGCTATGAACACGAGTTTGTCATTATCTGATGATGGTTCTATACTGACCGAGTTGAGAGCTGGACCACTATTTATTCAACAAATATGTGAAGCTCAAAGGAATGATACCAAGATACTAGCTAAAAGAGCTAAGTGTGAATCATGAGTTGATTCTGAATTTTGGGTAAGCTTGGATGGTTGCTTAATGTTCCATGATAGAACTTGTGTACCTAGAGATGATGAGTTAATCCGAAAAATTTTACAATAGGCACATAGTAGTTATTTGTCAGTACACCCGGGCAGTACGAAAATGTACAATGATCTGAAGAAATTTTATTGGTGGCCGAGAATGAAAAGAGATATCTCGGAGTATGTAACAAAATGTCTGATTTGTCAACAAGTGAAAGTTGAACATCAAGTGCCTTCAAGATTACTTCAACCAATGATGGTTCCCGAGTGGAAGTGGGATCGGGTCACCATGGACTTCATGACGAGGTTGCCTATGACTCCAAAAAAGAAAGATGTTGTGTGGGTTATCGTTGATTGATTAACGAAGTCGGCTTACTTTATACCGGTGCGTATTGATTTTTCGCTAGAAAGGTTAGTTGAGTATATTGCAGAGGCAATAAGGTTACATGGATTGCCTGTATCTATTATCTCGGATAGAGACCGAGATTTACTTTGAGGTTTTGGAAGAAGTTACAAGCGGCCTTGGGTACAAGATTGAACTTTAACACTACATTCCATCCTCAGACTGATGGTCAATCTAAGAGAGTAATTCAAGTTCTTGAAAATATGCTCCGGTGTTGTGCGTTAGAATTCGAAGGTATTTGGGAAAGATACTTATCCTTGGTCAAATTTTCATACAACAATAGTTATCAGTCGAGCATATGTATAGCACCGTATGAAGCCTTATATGGTCGTAAGTGTCGAACTCCCTTGTATTGGACCGAGATGAGTGAGAAACAAATCTATGGGGTTGATTTAGTTAAAGAGGCTGAAGGGAAGGTGAAGGTTATTCGGGATAGTCTGAAGTTGCTTTAGACTGACAAAAGTCATACACGAATTTGAAAAGAAAGGAAATTGATTTTCAATTGGGCGATAAAGTATTTCAAAAGTGTCCCCGTGGAAGAAAATATTGAGATTTGGTCAAAAGGGTAAATTGAGTCAGAGATTCATAGGGCCGTATGAGATTACCGAAATGATTGGGCCAATGGCATATCGATTGCCTTTATCGGAGAGTTAGAGAAAATCCACAACATGTTTCATTATCGCTCTGATCCTTCGCATATGATTCCTCCAACAGAAGTTGAGATACAACCGGATATGACATATGAGGAAGAGCCGATTAAAATCTTAGCTGGAGAAGTGAAACAGTTGAGGAATAAAGACATAACCTTAGTAAAAGTGTTGTGGCAAAGACACGGTGTAGAAGAGGGTACGTGGGAACCAGAAGAAGCCATGAGAGAGCAATATCCAATCCTCTTTACCGATAAGATTTTCAAGGCAAAAATCTCTAAAGGGCGGAGAGTTGTAACAACCCGATTTTGGGACTAGTCGGAATAGTGGTCTCGGGACCACTAAACTGAGGTTGAGTAAAATTATCTTAGTATTATTTTATGTATTACGGTATTAATATATGGCTATATGGAAATTTTGGTGCTTTAATTCTAACAAGAGCATGCTTAATTGTGAAAAAAGACTAAATCGCATAAGATGCGAAAGTTCAATTATATAAGATAAAGGTACCTAATAGCTATAGAAAGTAGTTTGGAGGATTTTAAAGTGCAATCAGGGCATATTGAGGGTGTTGGCCAGCCATAAGAAGCTAGAGGACAAATGCATTAAATTTTTGTCAAATTTGATGATGTAAGGTGGCTAAAAAATAAAATAAGATGAGTATACTATTCACCCTCCTTCTTCCCACCAAAAATTGAAGAGAAAATAGAGCTTTTAGGGGTTCAAACTTTCAGCCAAGCTATCTCCTTACTAGTAAGTGATTTAGGTGGTTTTAATTGATGATTTTTATATTTTTGGAGTCCCCAAAGCTAAAGCTAGCTAATGAGGGGACCAATTTGAAATATGGTTGAAAGTTTAGGGACTTGCCATGGGAGTATTTATGATGTTAACTGAGTTTTTATGGGAGAAAATGAAAGTTAGGGAGATGAGCATGAAAACACCTAAGTAGGACTTAAATGCAAAGAGTCAGGTTGTGTCATAAATGCATGAAATAGTTGGAATTTTGAGTAGTTGTGAGAGAAATAAATGTTCAGCGAGGCTTGTTTAATGAGAAAATGTGTTGAAAAATAAATTACGAGCCTAGGGGCAAAGTCATAATTTTGCCAATATACAAGGGGAAAATGGTCATTTTTGCCCAAGTGTAGAAATTGATGTATTATGATCATAGAATGATCTAAACGAAAGAATTTTTTTGTTATAGATCAAGAAGAGTGCAAAATCAACCTTGACCATGGGAAAGTTAAGGTAATTAAGTAAATCGCCAGATAACACGTTTTGCATCGAGGTAAGTTTATGTGTAAACAATAGAATTTACTTATATACATTGTGTTGCTAATTGGTTTATGACATGATTGAGAACATATATGATTCAAGTGGATTGAAGGTGGTAGTCATTGAATAATTAATGTATGAATGAAGGAATAATCTTATAAAAGTTTAAAGACAACACTTGATGGTAGGCTAAGTATGATACCACCTTATTGCTTAATTACGATGCGCTTTGTGCAATACCATTGTCTATTTATCTTTTGGTGGGCTAAGTGCGATACCACCTTATTGCATGATTTACAATGGGCTTTGTGCAATACCATCGTCTACTTATCATTTCGTGGGCTATGTGTGATACCACCGTAACCAACCTTTTGATGGGCTAAGTGCGTTACCACCCCAATAAAAACTAATGGTGGGCTAAGTACGGAACCATCAAATAAATTGACTATAAGTAATAGACTAAGAGATTGTGATGTGCTGTATATTGTAACATTGTGATGCTAAGTGCAGGGGAACCTGTCAATGAATATATGCATTATGCTAGTGATATGATTGGAATGTGTGAATAGAGGAATTGAGTAAGCATGATCATGAATGTAGATTATTTCTTGCTTAGTATAGAAAGCTATGAAATTGTTGAATACATGGTAAAATGTTATATTGTTTACATGTAAACTTACTAAGCTTAAAGCTTACTCCGCTTTCTTTTCCTTGTTTTATAGAGCTAAAGAGTCGAGCCGGGATACGTCGATAACTAGGAGTTTTCCCACACTATCTGCTCATCTTTGTATATTTTGACTTAGTGATTTTGTGTATGGCATATATAGGGGCTAGACTAGTTAGATTATTTTGTTATTTGGGCCAAAGGTGTATTGATTCTTGTTAAAACAATTATTTTGTAACTAGCCAAGGTTGATGGCTCACCTTATCATTTATGAAATTATGAGTTACTTATGGGAGTTTATATTGAAAACATGAATTGTTTATTAGTATGATGAATAAAGTTATGTGGTATGACCTAGGGGAATGTAAAGAGCTTGGCCAACAGCCTCATTCTCGTCCACATGGGTAGGCACACAGGTGTGTGTCTAGGCCATGTGTGACACACGATCAGCTTACGGGCATGCAACCTAGCCATGTGTCCCCTGCATGTTAGCAATTTAAGTCAGGATAGACCACGAACTAACCATGCGGGCGTGTCCAGGCCGTGTGAAATTTGTCAGTGTACCTCACGGGTGGAAGACACAGGCATGTCTTGAGGGTACACGGGCATGTCTTATTCCACGTGGACGTGTGCCATAGCCGTGGGACTTTGGCGGAATGATGATGTTTTGAGGCACATTTTGGGCACAAGGGCGTATGTGTCTTTTAACACGGACGTGTACTCCCTGTTTAGTTGAGAAAAAATTTTATGGATCGTAGGAGTTTTCGATATAGCCTCGAGAGCCCTCGTATGTATGAGTGAGGTCTCATAATTCAAAAATGAGGTTGTTGTAGTGACTGAAATAGAGTAGTCACGTTGAGCCTAAGTGGCGATCAACTAGTTTTGTACAGTAACGCCTCGTGCCTAATTCCGACGGGGATTATGGTAAGGGATGTTATAGCGAGAGTTGTAAAATGTGAAATTCTAGAAGTTATTTGTATGAAATAGCTTTAGAATAACAATTAGAGATCCTTAATGAGAAAATTTTCCAATTTCTAATTTTTGGACAAATTAGGCATGGATGGATTAGAATTTGAAAGTTTAACAAAAAGGGCATTTTGGTCATTTGTCAATTAAATGATTAAAATGGGAAAAATGATAGAAATTTGTCCATCTTCTTCTCTAAGCTGCCAAAAATCGAGAGAAGCCATTGTCAGGGCTCTTCAACTTTTCTAGATAGCTTGTAAGTGTATTCTAGCTCCATTTTTATATTCTTCGTATTTTCAAAGTCTAGTAGCATGAGTAAGCTATTTTTAGCGATTTGCTAAGCTAAGATGGATGTTCAAAAATGTACCCATATATGACATGCATGTATTTTGTTGTTTTATGGAAGAATATAAAAGCTTGATGTAGTAGAAATATCTTTTACTAAGTGATTTCCATAAAAAATGCATGTAGGGACTTATTTGTGAAAGTCTTGAGTTTGGTCATACATGAATGATCTAGTGAGAATTGGTGATTACTTTAGTTGAGTAAATGGTTCAGCTAAGCATGAAATACTAGAAAGTTGAATGAAAATCACTTTGCAAGTCTTGGGGCAAATGAGTAAATATGAAAAAGTTTAGGGGCAAAATGGTAATTTTGCTAAAGTATGAGATAATTGTCAATTTAGTCAATATGTGTATTGAATGAGTTGATTTATCATTATAGATCAAGAAAAATGAAGCCTGGATGGACACCGAGGCAAGAGCAAGGTGGTGGACTAAATTGCATGTTTCAATACTTTTGAGTACCGAGCTAAGTGTACGTATAAACGATGCATATATGTGTTTACATTCTTAATGCTAGCTAGTGTGTAGTATGATTTAGGACCTATACGGTTCTACAGGAATGAATGAGATAGTAGTTGTGAATGAATGAATGGATTACAAGTAGATATGTGAATGTGTAGTGATAATGCTTGATGGTGGGCTAAGTGCGATACCACCTTAATACTTAACAATGATGGGTTGTGTGCGATACCGTAGTTAAGTATGGGTTGTGTGCGATACCGTAGTTAAATATATTATTTAGTGGGCTATGTGCGAAACCACTATAAATACCTTTGTTGGTAAGCTAAGTGCGATACTACCCTATAAATTGATTGTGGTGGGTTAAGTGCAAAATAATCGAAAAATTAGCTGTGTGGATGTATTATTAAGAATAATGATGTGTTGTATATTGAGTAAATGTGATATTGAGTTCAGGGGTGCATGTTAATGATTACGGGTATGAGACTCATGATGTGTTAGAAATTTGGTAAGGGATAGAAAGAGTAAGCATAATTGTGGATGTGAATTTATTTCGTAGTATAATGCTAATTGTTGTTTAGTTTATACTAGAATGCTTAAATTGTTTATGTGTAAGCTTACTAAGCTCAAGGCTTACTCCTTTTCTTTTCCCTTGTCGTATAGAGAAAGAGGGTTGAATCAAGATACATTGATTAATTGGAAGGTCGCCCACACTATCAGCTTACTCTAGTATAGTAGACTTGATGTTTTGTATATGGCATGTGTAGAGGCTAGACAAGCAAGTAAACTTTGTTGTAAATGACTAAGATGTGTTGGCCTTTAGATGGATAATCTATTTTGTATAATACCATAATTATTGGCTATTTTATTATATGAAAAGATGTAGTTATCCATACAAGTTTGTTCTTCAATATGTGTTGATTATAAATGAATTGGATAAGTGCATGTTGTGTATGATTGGGGAGTGAAAAGAACTTGGCAAATAGCTTTATTCTTCTCCACGTGGATAGGCACATGGGCATGTGGCTAAGCCATGTATGACATATGGCCAGCCCACGGGCGTGAGCATTGGTCGTGTCACTTTGGCAGAATTGAGTAGTGTAGGCCACAAGCTAGCCACATGGGCGTGTGCCTAGATCCAAGGCCGTGTGAGGTGGTTAGTGTGCACCACGGTTGGTGAGCATGAGCATGTGCCTTAGCCGTGGGGCATTGGCAGTATGCTTGGGTTTTCATGCATAGGTTTAGGGCATGGGCATGGGTGACCTCCACGAGCTTGTCTCACCTTACACGGACGTGTAGTCCCTATTTAGGTGGAGAAATTTTAAAATCATAGAAGTTTTCGATAAGGCCTCGGGAGCCCTCGTGTGTTTGAGTGAGGCCTCATAAGTAGAGAATGAGGTTGTTGAGGTGACTTAAGAAAGTAGTCACGATGAGCCTAAGTGGTGACCATGTGGTTTTAATATGTAATGCCTCGGGCCCGGTTCTAGCAGGAATTACGGGTAAGGGGTGTTACATTTAGTGGTATCAGATCTATGTTTTAGTTGGTTCTAGGACTACCGTAGTAGGTATAAGAGTCTAGCAATACATGCCATAAGCTTATAATGATAGTGTGGTGACTTCTTATGATTTTAAAATTATTTTTATATAGTGTATGGATCCTGATCAATCGGCTGCTGATGACGCATCTAGTAATGTGCGAGCTCCCGCACAAGGGACTACGCCTATGTAGAGTGAACCCGAGACTGGGGTCAAAGAGACGAGGCTTGGAAAACTTTTCTCTAGATGATGACTAACTGGTACTCAGAGTATGTTTGAGCAAACCCTAATTCTCAACCTCCTCCACCTCTTCCTATACCTTAGCCAGTCCAGTGGCTCCTCAAGGTATATAAGTAGTGAGAGTAACGAAGCCCCCAGTGGATAAGATTAGGAAACACGACGCTGAGGAGTTTAGAGCTAAGGTAGATGATGACCCTAAGAGGGCAGAGTTCTGGGTAGAGAACTCAATGAGGGTATTCGATGAACTCTCATGTACACCCAAAAAGAGCTTCAAGTGTGTCGTATCATTGCGAAGGGAATCGACATACCATTAGTGGAAAATGTTGGCGTCAGTGGTCTCGAAGGAGCGGGTGATGTGGGACTTCTTTCTGGAAGAGTTCCAAAAAAAGTATATAAGCGAACGATTCAGTGATCGAAAAGGAAGGAATTTCTTAACTTGAAACAAGGAAAAATATCAGTAGTAGAATATGGGTGCGAGTTTGTTAAGCTTAGCAAATGCGCTCAAGAATGTGTGTCGATGGAAACCGCTTTATGTAAAAGGTTCGAAGATGGACTAAATGAGGATATCAAACTCCTAGTTGGTATTTTGGAATTGAAAGAGTTTGTAGTGTTAGTTCATAGGGAAAGTAATGCTAAAGAATAGAGTAAGGAAAAGAGGAGAGCGATGAATGAGGCCCGAGATGCGAGAAAATGACCTATGGACAAATCACCAAGCTCAATCAAAAGGATCCAAGGAAGCGAATCCACAGACCACTACATCAATTGGATATTAACCTCGAGATCAAGGTAACACTCGTTCGAGTTCAAGAGTCCAAGCCACCTCGATGGAAAGTGTGGGCAATCTGAAGAACAAATTGGAGTGTCCATGTTTTGGTAGATATCACACTGGAGAGTGTTAGGGTAACAATCAAAACTGTTATAAGTGTTGTTCCCCGACAATTTTATCTGAAAATGCCTCTAGATGGATGACAAGGAAGAGAAGCAAGAGATAAGATCTAGCAATGTACCTACGAGGGGTAGGCCACTAAAGAACCCGAGAGGGGGAACTAGTGGTAGAGGCGCATCACGAGATTTTCTGCTGTGAGACCGAAGGTCGGGCACCTACAAGGACATATGCCATTTGCACTCGCAAAGAGGCATCCTCCCCAGATGTGATAACAGGTACTTTTTCTTTCTATGACACCTTTGTTATTGCTTTAATTGATCTAGGGTCTACTCACTCTTATATTTGCATGAGATTGGCATCTAGTATGAGTATGACCGTTGAGTCTACGGACATTGTGGTTAAGGTGTCAAACTCGTTAGGAAAGCATGTGTTAGTGGACATGGTGTGTAAGAATTGTCCTTTGATGATTGAGAGTCATTATTTTTCGGCAAACGTGATGTTGTTGCCATTTGATGAGTTTGATTTAATCTTTGGTATGGATTGGTTTACTACACATAGTGTCTTAGTGAACTGTGGGAGTAAGTTTATCGAGCTGAAATGTGAGAATGGAGATATTATTCAAGTTGAATGAGGTGAGTCAAATAGTCTACCAGTGATGATTTCTTCCTTAGTGGCCGAGAAATGCTTGAGAAAGGGATGTGAGTCCTATCTCGTGTTTGTATTGAATACTCAAGAGTCTAAGGTGAAGATTGAATCAGTGTCGGTGGTATGTAAGTATCTGAATATATTTCCAGAGGACTTACCTGGATTACCTCCATTAAGAGAGGTCGAGTTTGGGATTGAGTTAGTTCGAGAACAACACCTCTTTCAATTGCTCCGTATAGGATGGCACCTTTAGAGTTGAAAGAACTGAAGGTTGAGTTGCAAGAGTTGACAGATAAAGGTTTTGTGAGACCGAGCTCCTCACTGTGTGGTGCTCTGGTATTTTTTGTGAAGAAGAAAGATGGGTCGATGAGATTGTATATAGATTACAAACAACTTAACAAGGTGACAGTGAAGAATAAGTATCCTTTACCAAGGATTGATGATCTTTTTGATCAACTGAAAGGAGCTTTAGTGTTCTTCAATATAGACCTAAGGTCTGATTATTATCAGCTGAGAGTGAGAGAGCAAGATGTGTTAAAAACTACATTTCGAACAAGGTATGGCCATTACGAGTTTCTGGTCATGCCGTTTGGTTTGACGAATGCACCTACAATTTTTATGGATATGATGAACTGTGTCTTCAGACTATATGTGGACAAGTTTGTGATTGTCTTCATTGACGACATATTGATCTATTCTCGAATGAGAACAATCATGAAGAACATTTGAGAATTGTCTTGCAAACTTTGAGAGATAAGCAGTTCTATGCTAGGTTTAGCAAGAGTGAGTTTTAGCTCCGAGAGGTCGGATTCCTAGGACACATTGTGTCAAGTGGTGGTATTCGAGTTGATCCAAGCAAGATTTTGGCTGTTGTGTATTGGAAACTGTCGAGGAACATGTCGAAAGTCAGAAGCTTTTTTAGACTAGCAGGGTACTACAAACATTTTGTAAAGGGGTTTTCCATGATTGCTACCCCAATAACAAAATTGTTGCATATGGATGTCAAGTTTGTTTGGACTGAGACATGTCAACAAATTTTTGAGATTTTGAAAACATTGTTGACAGAGGCATCGATTTTGGTTCAACCAGAATCAAGAAAAGTTTGTGGTTTATAGTGATGCATCATTTAATGGTCTCGATTGCATATGCAAGAGGGTAAGGTAGTCACTTACACCTCGAGGCAGCTAAAACCACACGAAAATAATTATTTGACTCATGATTTCGAGTTGGCTGCCATTTCTTTCTCATTAAAGATTTGGCAACATTACTTGTATGGGGAAAAGTGAAAAATCTTTATAGATAACAAGAGTTTGAAGTATTCGATGGATCAAAAGGATTTGAATTTGAGACAACGGCGATGGCTTGAGTTATTGAAGGACTATGAGTTGATCATTGATTACCATCCGGGAAAGGCAAATGTGTTTGTGGATGCCTTGAGTAGGAAATCCTTGTGTGATTTAAGAGTTATGAACACGAGTTTGGCATTATTTGATGAGGGGACTATTTTGGCTGAGTTGAGAGCTAGACCACTATTCGTCCAACAGATCAGTGAGGCTTAGAGAAATGATAGTGAGATACAAGCTAAGAGAGTTAAGTTTGGATCGGGAAGTGATTCTGATTTTCGAGTGGGTCTGGATAATTGTTTGATGTACCATGATAGAATTTGTGTACCAAGAGATGAAAAGTTAATCCGAAAAGTTTTGCATGAGGCGCATTGTGGTTATTTGTGAGTACACTCAGGCAGTACAAAAATGTACAACGATTTGAAAACTTTTATTGATGGTAAGGTATGAAAAGAGACATTTCAGAGTTTGTGGCAAAATGTCTGATTTGTCAATAGGTGAAAGCTGAGCATCAAGTGCCTTCAGGATTACTTCAGCCTGTGATGGTACCCAAATGAAAATGGGATCGGGTTACCATGGATTTTGTGACGGGGTTACCTCTGACTCTGAAAGAGAAAGATGCTGTGTGGGTTGTTGTGGACAAATTGACGAAGTCGGCTCTTTTTATTCCAGTACGTGTTGATTACTCACTGGATAAGTTAGCCAAATTGTATGTGGCAGAAATAGTGAGATTACATGGTGTGCCTGTGTCTATAATATCGAATAGTGATCCGAGATTTACTTCAAGGTTCTGGAAGAAGTTACAAGAATCCATGGGTATGAGGCTAAATTTCAGTATTGCGTTCCATCTGCAAACTGATGGTCAGTTTAAAAGAGTGACCCAAGTCCATGAAGATATGTTTCGATGCTGTGTGCTAGAATTTGAAGGTAGCTGGGAGAGATAACTACCTTTGGTCAAATTTGCTTACAACAACAGTTATCAATCGAGTATATGGATGGCTCCGTATGAGGCCTTGTATGGTCGTATGTTTCGAACTCCTTTGTATTGGACTGAGCTTGGTGAGAAGCGAATCCATGGGGTCGATCTAGTGAAAGAAACTGAAGAGAAAGTGAAAGTGATCCGTGATGGTCTGAAAGCTGCTTTGGACTGACAGAAGTCATATGCGGATTTGAAAAGAAAATAAATTGAGTTTGATGTGGGTGACAAAGTGCTTTTGAAAGTATCCCCATGGAAGAAGGTCATTAGATTTGGACAAAAAAGGAAATTAAGTCCAAGATTCATAGGACCATATAAAATTATCGATAGAATTGGACCAGTAGCTTATCGTTTGGCCTTGCCGATGGAATTAGAAAAGATTCATAATGTGTTCCATGTGTCGATGTTGCGACGATATCGCTCTAATCCTTCGTCATCTGATTCCTTCAACGGAAATTAAAATAAGACAAGATATGTGTTATGAAGAGGAGCTGATTAAGGTATTGGTTCGAGAAGTGAAACAGTTGAGGAATAAGAACATAGCCCTAGTGAAAGTGTTATGGGAAAAACACGGTGTGGAAGAGGCTACGTGAGAGACGGAAGAAGCTATGAGAGAGCAACATCCAAACCTCTTTACTGATAAAATTTTTGAGGGCAAAAATATCTAAAGGGGGAGAGTTGTAACATCCCAATTTAGGGCCTAGTCAAAATAGTGGTGCGAGACCACAAATTCGATATATATGTATAAGTTTTTAAGGTTTATGCCATGTTTTCATGTTAGTGTGAAAGTTTCATGAAGCAATTTTATTAAATTGCGGTTGAAATTTCTAAAAGGACTAAATTGAAAAAGTTACAAAATTTGAAATTTTGGAAGTTATTTGTATGAAATAGCTTTATAATATCAATTAGAGATCCTTAAAGAGCAGTTGTCCCAATTTCTAATTTTTGGACAAAATTAGGAATGAATGGGTTAAAATTTGAAAGTTTGACAAAAAGGGCATTTTGGTTATTTGTTAATTAAATGATTAAAATGGGAAAAGATGATAGAATTTCATCCATCTTCTTCTCCAAGCTACAGAAAAATTAAGAGAAGCCATTGTTAGGGCTCTTCAACTTTTCAAGCTAGCTAGTAAGTGTATTCTAGCTTCGTTTTTTGATATTCTTCGTATTTTTGAAGTCCTAGTAGCATGAGTAAGCTATTTTTAGCTATATGTTGAGCTAAGATGGATGTTTAAATATGTACCCATGTATGACATGCATGTATTTTCATGTTTTATGGAAAAATATGAAAGCTTGATGAGGTAGAAACATCTTTTGCTAAGTGATTTCCATGAAAACTACATGTAGGGACTTGTTTGTGAAAGTCTTGAGTTTGGTCATACATGTATGATTTAGTGAGAATTGATGATTGCTTCAGTTGAGTAAATGGTTCGGCTAAGCATGAAATACTAAAAAGTTGAATGAAAATCACTTTACAAGTCTTGGGGAAAATGAGTAGATATGTGAAAGTTTAGGGGTAAAATAGTAATTTTGCTAAATTATGAGATAATTGTCAATTTAGTCAATGTGTGTATTGAATGAGTTGATTTATCATTATAGATCAAGAAAGACGAAGCCCGGATGGAAACTGAGGCAAGAGCAAGGTGGTTGACTAAATTGCATGTTTCAATACTTTTGAGTACTGAGGTAAGTTTACGTATAAACGACCATATATGCGTTTACATTCTTAATGCTAGCTAGTGTGTACCATGATTGAGGTCCTATGCGATTCTAGAGGAATGAATGAGATAGTAGTTGTGAGTGGATGAATGGATTACAAGTAGATATGTGAATGTGTAGTAATAATGCTTGATGGTGGGATAAGTACGATACCACCTTAATACTTAACAACGATGGGATGTGTGCGATACCATAGTCAAGTATATTATTTAGTAGGCTATGTGCGAAACCACTATGAATACCTTTGTTGGTAGGCTAAGTGCGATACTACCTTATAAATTGATTGTGGTGGGCTAAGTGCGAAATCACCGAGAAATTAGCTGTGTGGATGTATTATTAAGAATAATGATGTGTTGTATATTGAGTAAATGTGATATTGAGTGCAGGGGTGCATGTCAATGATTATGAGTATGTGACTCATGATGTGTTGGAAATGTGGTAAAGGATAGAAATAGTAAGCATAATTGTGGATGTGAATTTATTTGGTAGTATAATGCTAATTGTTGTTTAGTTTATACTAGAATGCTTAAATTGTTTATGTGTAAACTTACTAAGCTCAAGACTTACTCCTTTTCTTTTCCCTTGTCTTATAAAGAAAGGGTGTTGAATGAAGATACGTGGATTAATCGGAAGATCGCCCACACTATCAACTTACTCTAGTACAGTAGACTTGATGTTTTGTATTTGGCATGTGTAGATGCCAGACGAGTTAGTAAATTTTGTTCTAAATGGCTAAAGATGTGTTGGCCTTTAGATGGATAATCTATTTTGTATAATGCCATAGTTTTTGGCTATTTTATTATATGAAAAGATGTAGTTATCCATGTGAGTTTATGCTTCAATATGAGTTGATTATAGATGAATTGGATGAGTGCATGTTGTGTATGATTGGGGAGTGAAAAGAACTTGGCAAATAGATTTTTTCTTGTCCATGTGGATAGGCACATGGCATGTGTCTAGGCCATGTGTGATACATGGCCTACCCATGGGCATGTGCATTGGCCGTGTCACTTTGGCAAAATTCAGTAGTGTAGGCCACGGGCTAGTCACACAGGAGTGTGCCTAGGCTCAAGGCCGTGTGAGGTTGTAACACCCCAAACCCGGCCCATACGCCATCACCGGATCTGGTATGCTACGGGTTTAAATCTTGAAAACTTCGCTTCGATGGGTTTTAAAAAAAACTAGCTTATTATAGTCGAATAATCCATTAAATACGTTGATCGGGTTTGAAAAGCCCATTTTCCATTTTGTTTTATATTTTAGATTTTGAAGCAGAACATAAGCTGTAAGAACCAACATAACAAGAAAGAAGATAAATCGAAACCTAAGTTATGGGGCCTTATTACAAAAATATATTTCGAAAAAAAAAACAATAATAATAATCCATAATAGTAATGAAAGTCTTGATGGCCCCTCGAGTCTGCCTCGGCTCCCGTGTCCACAGTCTACTGCTCATCTGTAGAGTGGGAAAAAAATAAAAGGGTGAGTCACCAAGACTCAGTGTGCAAAACTTGAAAACACATAAAAGCTTAGGACCCACAAACACATTATGGGCCTTAGCCCGCATACAATGGTAACAGATTATGTCATGCATCATAGCCCATCCCAAAACCTAAGAGTCCATCCTCTAAACGCCCTTGTACCAACCTTTACACCGTAGAGATTTCTACAATCAACCCTCCATCTGCTACACACCACATCGTCAACTGTGCTGCCTATTATATAGACCGATCGCTTACACGAACCTCAGAAATACATTATAGTTTTTGATAGCTATGCTGCCTGTCATATAGCGATCGCTTACGCGAACCTCAGAAATACATCATAGTATTTGACAACTATGCTGCCTGTGGCAAAGCCACGATCGCCTCGCGACCCTGCTCCCCTACCATAAATCCATCAATCATTCCCATCCCATGCATGCATACATACAAGAAACAAGTCATCAAGCCATCTAACAGATCTCATACTTTCACATGCTACGAATCACATAGAAAAGTTTCTATGGGTACGTACCTGGCATCCCATGCCTACGCTTTCTGGGTGATACGACTATTCATACAGCCTTTCTTTCCGGCTTTTAGCCCTTAGCATACATATAATGTATAAATGCTTATGTGTTAAGATTCTACACACCTTATTACTGTTAAGACGACACCCTCTATGTCCACACTGTCAGAAGCCGATACGACTGTTATCTGCCAAAGATGCTGTTCAGAAGCCGGTCCACAACACGGTGGCCAATCTTGAACAGTGGACATTACTCGTTTCATAAACTTAGGGATTGGGTTTACGGACCCAACCCTCTCCTTTGCCTGATCCATGTTTGATTCCATCCAAAAAGTCATTGTCAGAACTACTGTAGCGAAATAGGGTAAAACCATATCATATGAGTTAATAACTCAATTATGATAGCAAATCTTAATGGAAATCTAAAGAAATCCCTTACCTTGAGATCTCAAAATCGAGAGGATACTAGAGATTATTGGTTTCCGGCTTTTTGAGATCTAGATGATTCGATCTACTACGATTTCCCGGAGTGCCGCCCAAAAGAACTTGCGATTAACGTAAGAGTGAAACTAAAGATAACCTATCAAACTACTTGCCATTCAGCTATAGTGCTAAAATCGAAAGAGAAAAGAATTCGATTCTTACCTTTACAAAGAAATCGACACTTTAAGAAAATCTCGATTTATGTAGAAATTGGCACAAGAGAAAAAGAATGGAAAAAGAAAGTGAACTAAAAAGGTTTCGACTTTTAGTAGGGTAATCTACAGAGAGAAAAAAGAAAGAATAATCAAAGGTATTCGGTTATGAAAATCAGAAGAAAGTTGAGAGGTTTTGGTTTTTTGGAAAAGAAAAGGGAATAGAAAGTGTAGAGAGGGACTGGAAATTTCAGCATAAAGACTAGGGTTCAAATGCCAGAATTTGAAGATATACACTCATATTTATAGGGGATTTCGGCACTTACCTATCAAATACCGGAATTGCCCTCTTCTGAAAATCGAGACTAATTGACAAATATGGGGAATTTTGGCACCCCTTATGCCACTTCAAAACCGATTCTTCCCCCCCTTAGAGTTGGAATTTCGTCCATCTCCTTCCCTCAGAATTGGTATTTCAGCCAACTCTGCCTATAGCAGATAACTCCCATCTTTTCTCCTTAATCTACTTATAACTAATATCAGCACAATTATCTATATTATTCGTCAGATAAATCTCCCTATTTTTAAGCCTTATTGTCGTCCAACCTTACCCACCTATATGCCAAAATTTAGCTAATTACAATTAAAGGAATTGGGCTTCATGCCCCTTGCGTTTGGGCCTCCTTAGTTGACATCACCTCCTTGCCTTCTAAGTGGCGCCATTTGCCACTGGGCCACAAGCCCACTTGTGATTGAAACACAGATAACATCTTTTAAATGCTCTAATGTCCAAGCAAAAAATTTTCCCAAGGCCTCGACCCAATGTGAGCCCCTTAAATACTCTAATTAACACATTGAACGTAATACACATCAAATGCAAAGGCCCATTAATTCAGGATGTTATAGTTCTACCCACTTAGAGAAATTTCATCCTCAAAATTACCTGATTCGAATAGATGTGGGTATTGCTGTCGTATCGCTTCCTCCGGTTCCCACGTAGCCTCCTCAAAGCCATAATTCCGTCATAGAACCTTCACCAACATAAGCTTTTTCCTTCGTAACACTTTGACATCATGATTCAAGATTTCCACTACCTTCTCTTCAAAGGATAGGTCAGGTCTTACCTCGATTTCCTCCACAGGTACCACATGAGATGGATCCGAACGATATCATCTTAACATGGAAACGTGAAATACATCGTGAATTTGGCTTATCTTAGGAGGTAGCTCTAACTGATACGCCACTGATCCAACTCGTTTCAGCACCTGATAAGGTCCGATGAATCTGGGACTTAACTTACCCTTTCGTCCAAATCTTAATACCTTCTTCCATGGTGTCACTTTCAAGAACACCTTGTTACCCACGGCAAACTCTATGTCCCTATGCTTCAGATCAGCATAGGACTTCTGTCTGTCCGACGCTTCCTTTAGTCGAGCCCAAATTAACTCAACCTTCTCCTCCATCTCGGTAACCAACTCTGGACCCAAAATTTGACGTTCCCCTAATTCCGTCCAACAAGAGTACGATATTTTCGCCCGTATAATGCTTCATAGGGTGACATCTGAATGCTAGACTGGTAGCTGTTGTTGTAAGCAAACTCCACCAATGGCAGAAACTCCTCCCAACTACCTCTGAAATCAATGACACAACCTCTTAACATGTCCTCCAAGATTTGAATCACCCGCTCAGACTATCCATCAGTTTTAGGATGAAACGCTATACTGAAGTCCAACTTCGTACCCAACGCTTGATGCAATGCCTTCCAAAACCTTAACGTAAACCTAGGATCTCAGTCTGAGATAATCGACACAGGTACTCCATGCAACCTTACAATCTCTGCTATATACAACTTAGCCAACTTTTATAAGGAATAATCGACCCAAACCGGTACAAAATGAGTGGACTTTGTCAACCGATCAACGATCACCCAAACTAAATCTTTCCTAGTAGGCATGAGAGGTAGCCCACTAACAAAGTCCATTGTGATCCTTTCCCACTTCCATTGGACAATCTTTACTGGATACAATAATCCACGATGTTAGCGATGCTCGCCTTTACTGGCCGACAAGGTTAAACACTTCCCTACCAATTCAGTCACCTCTCGCTTTAAGCCCGGCCACCAGAACTGTTCCTGTAAATCTCGATACATAGCGTATGGACTACCATGCGCTTCTTGCAAAATCCTTCGCCTCAACTCAGGGTCTTTTGGCATGCACACTCTCCCTTGAAAACATAATAATCCTTCCTTATTCATACTGAATTCCGTTGGCTCGTCACTTGAAATCAACTGCAACTTTCCCCTAAGCAATCCATCGATTTGCTGTTTCTCCTTAACTTGACTAACCCATGAGGGTTTCACTTGAACTTCTGCTAGTAAACTTCCATCATCATATAAGCTAAGGTGAGCAAACATTGCTCTCAAATCAGATATCACATTACGGCTTAGAGCATTTGCCACCACGTTGGCCTTACCCGAATGATACTTGATCGAGCAGTCATAATCCTTTAACAACTTGATCCACCTTCTCTGCCTCAGATTCAACTCCTTCTGAGTCAAAAGGTACTTCAAGCTTTTATGATCCGTGTAAATGAAAGATTTCTCCCTGTACAAATAATGCCTCTAAATTTTCAAGGCAAACACCACCGCTGCCAACTCCAAATCATGGGTGGGATAGTTTGCTTCGTGCGGTCTCAACTGTCGTGATGCATACGTAACCACCTTTCCATCTTGCATCAACACGCATCCTAATCCCGTGTGTGAAGCATCACAGTAAAACACGAATTCCTTCCCAGCCTCTAATTGAATCAACACCGGAGCCTCCGTCAATATCTTTTTTAACTTCTCGAAACTATCTTACTGCTTATCAGTCCACATAAACGGAACTCCTTTCCGTAACAACTTTGTCAACGGTACCAAAATCAGAGAAAATCCTTCCACAAATCTTTCTGTAGTACCCGGCTAAACCAAGGAAACTATGAATCTCCACCACCGACTTAGGCAGCTTCCAATCCAACACTACTTCAATTTTTTGAGGGTCAACCCTAGTCCCCTCTACTGACACCATGTGACCTAGAAAAGTAACTTTCTTCAGCCAAAATTCACACTTGCTAAATTTGGCATAAAGCTGGTTCTCTCTCAGGATCTGTAGAACCAGAAGTAGATGTGAATCATGCTCCGCTTTCGATCTTGAGTAGACCAATATGTCATCAATAAAAACCATGACAAACCGATCCAAGTAGGGTTGGAACACTTGGTTCATCATATCCATAAACACTACTGGTGCGTTAGTCAACCCAAATGGCATCACCATGAACTCGTAGTGACCGTAGCGAGTCTTAAAAGTCGTCTTATGAATGTCTGCCTCTTTGACCTTAAGCTGATGATACCCAGACCTCAGATCTATCTTTGAAAAGACTAAAGCCCCCTTCAATTGATCGAACAAGTCATCGATCCTTAGCAACGGGTATTTGTTCTTGATGGTTAACTTATTCAGTTGACGATAGTCAATACACATACGTATTGAACCATCCTTCTTCTTAACAAATAACATCGGCGCTCCTCAAGGTGACACACTTGGTCGAATAAACCCTCTATCCAACAACTCTTGGATTTGCGCTTTCGATTCTACCAACTCGTTCGGTGCCATTCTATATGGAGCTATAGATACCGGTGCTGTTCTCGAAAGAAGATCAATTCCAAACTCCACTTCTCGTTCGGAAGTAATCGGGAAGCTCTTCATGGAAGACATCAAGAAATTCCTTCACCGTCCTATCATCCTTAACAGTTAGGTCATTGGCTTCCAACGCCCGTACAAACATTAGAACTGCTTTGCACCCTTTTCTCACCATTCTTTCTGCTCTTAGGGCATTCACCACGTTTGACAGACAATTCCCCCTTTCTCCTATCACCAACACTTCACCTCCCTCGGGGGCTGTTAACACCATCCACTTGGCTAGACAATCTAAGTTGGCTTGATACTTCACTAGCCCGTCCATGCCTAAAATTAATTCAAACTCCCTGAACGGTAATTCCATCAAATTCGTCAAGAAAACTATTCCCTGAACTTCTAAGGGTACCTTCTAATAAAGTTTATCTACCATCACAGATTGTCCTAATGGGCTAATTACTGTCATCGCCCTAGGGGTAACTTCAAAATCTAAACTTAAAGTTTCAGACACACTACTAGCAACATATGAATGTGTCGACCCAATGTCAATAAATGCAGCATAAGGAAATCCAAAAATTAAAAATGTAACGGTTATAACATCTAGTGCATCATCCTCCTCCCGATGTCTGGCAGCATAAACCAACCCCGACTGCCTTGCCTCAGTGTTTTCTGCCCATCAGCCTGGCGCTCCTCGGCCTCGACCAAAACCATTACCACCTCTGGTCGGACCACGACCTCTAGTGCTCATTCTACCGTTCGCGATATATCTGATTAAAAATTTTATGAATTAATAATTTTTCTTTCACTGATTAATAACGGACAGTCTTATGGAAAGTAGTTTTAATAGTAGTTCTTTCGAATTCGTATTCTCTCTATAAGTTCAGTTCTCAAGTCTGTATTCCCTAACTCTAGAGTTCACATTCAATCAACATCAAGAAGAGCACCACATGCATGCATAAAACACACAAGTAAACATCCACAAACTTGCATTCATCACCTAGGAGAATTTTCATCATTTCACTACCCAGGGGCATTTTCGTAATTTTCCAAAATAAGGTTTCTTGGTGATTTTTCAAAATAAGGGTATTTTGGTAATTTTACAATCTGAGGGTATTTCAGTAACTTTGTCAATCGAGGGTATTTCGATAATTTTTGTAGATTAGGGGTAATTCAGTAATTTCTTGTACAAGGGTACTTTGGTATTTTTTTTCAAACAAGGGTATTTTGGTCATTTTGCAAAATCAAGGGTATCTCGGTAAAGTTTCCCAGCCAAGGGTATTGCGGATAATTTTACAAAATCAAGGACATACAAGTGATTTTACAAAAATAGGGTACTAGTCCCTTTCGGGTTTTAGTTATGAATTTTGACCTGTCAACAAGTCCTCGTGGCTAAGGCGAATAGTCACTACGCACCAGGTAGGATTCCATAAAAGAGGAGGTGAGTCGCTAGGACTGCTTAAGTACCAAGCTCTTCCTAGATCCAATCCTAGACATGTGTATGCCTATTTCCACACCCTAACCCTGTGACTTGTTCATAGACCTGCTTAATCAAGAAAAATTAAGTCTTATGAGATTTGAAAAATTATTTAATCTAGGCCTAAGGTCCATTAACACTATCATACTAGTCTACGTCCATAAGGCCCATCAAACCCATCATATATATCACATCAAAGGTTAGAATACTTACCTGGGTGGATCGGGTGCCAGTAGACTCAAAGGCCATATCCTTTAAAACTTTTATCAACTTACATTACTTTCATAAATTCCTACGGGACCCATTTCACAGCCTGAGTTTTTAACTGGGCTCTGATACCAAAAATGTAACACCTTAAATTCGGCCCATACGTCATCACCGGATCTGGTATGCTATGGGTTTAAATCTTGAAAACTTTAATTCGATGGGTTTTAAAAAAACTAGTTTATTATAGCTGAATAATCCATTAAATGCGTTGATTGGGTTTGAAAAGCCCATTTTCCATTTTGTTTTATATTTGAGATTTTGAAGCAAAACATAAGCTGTAAAAAGCAACATAACAAGAAAGAAGATAAATCAAAACCTAAGTTATGGGGCCTTATTACAAAAATATATTCCCAAAAAAAAAAATAATAATCCATAATAGTAATGAAAGTCTTGATGGCCCCTCGAGTCTGCCTCAGCTCCCATGTCCACGGTCTACTGCTTATCTATAGAGTGGGAAAAAAATAAAAGGGTGAGTCACCAAGACTCAGTGTGCAAAACCTAAAAACACATAAAAGCTTAGGACCCACAAACACATTATGGGCCTTGGCCCACATACAATGGTAGCAGATTATGTCATGCATCATGGCCTATCCCAAAACCTAAGAGTCCATCCTCTAAATGCCCCCGTACCAACCTTTACACCGTGAGGATTTCTACAATCAACCCTCCATCTACTACACACCACATCGGCAGCTGTGCTGCCTTTCATATAGACCTATCGCTTACACGAACCTCAGAAATACATTATAGTATTCGACAACTATGCTGCCTGTCATATAGACTGATCACTTACGCGAACTTCAGAAATACATTATAGTATTCGACAACTATGCTACCTGTGGCAAAGCCACGATCGCCTCATGACCACCGCTTCCCTACCATAAATCCATCAATCATTCCCATCCCATGCATGCATACATACAAGAAACAAGTCATCAAGCCATCTAATGGATCTCATACTTTCACATGCTACGAATCACATAAAAAGTTTCTATTAGTGCGCACGGCATCCCATTCCTACCCTTTCTCGTAATCTGAATCGCTCATACAACCTTTCTTTTCATCTTTTAGCCCTTAGCATACATATAATATATAAATGCTTATGTGTTAAGATTCTACACACCTTATTGCTGTTAAGATGACACCCTCTATGTCAACACTATCGAGCCGATCGACTACTATCGCTTTGAGATCTTTGTTGAGAAGCCAATCCATAACCCGGTGGCCAATCTCGAATAGCAGACACTTCTTATTTCTTAAACTTAGGGATTACGGACCCAACCCTCTCCTTTGCCTGATCCATAATTGATTCCATCCAAAAAGTCCTTGTCAGAACTACTATAGCGAAATAGGGTTAAACCATATCATATGAGTTAATAACTCAATTATGATAGTGAATCTTAATGGAAATCTAAAGAAATCCCTTACCTTGAGATCCCAAAGTCGATAGGATACTAAGATTATTGGTTTTCGACTTTTTGAGATCTGGATGATTCGATCTACTATGATTTCTCGAAGTGCCACCCAAAAGAACATGCGATTAACGTAAGAGTAAAACTAAAGATAGCCTATCAAACTTCTAGCCATTCGGCTATAGACTTAAAACTAAAAGAGAAAAGAATTCGGTTCTTACCTTTGCAGAGAAATCGACACTTCAAGAAAATCTCGGTTTATGAAGAAATCGACACAAGAGGAAAAGACTGGAAAAAGAAAGTGAATTAAAAAGGTTTCGGCTTTTAGTAGGGTAATCGACAAAGAGAAAAAAGAAAGAATAATCAAAGGTATTTGGTTATGGAGATGAGAAGAAAGTTGAGAGATTTCAGTTTTTTGGAAAAGAATAGAGAATAGAACGTGTAGAGAGGGACTGAAAATTTTGGCACAAAGATTAGGGTTCAAATGCCGGAATTCGAAGAGATACACTCCTATTTATATGGGATTTTGACACTTACCAATCAAATGCCAGAATTGTCCTCTTCTGAAAATTGAGACTAATTGACAAACATGGAGAATTTTGGCACCCCTTATGCCGCTTCAAAATCGATTCTTCCTCCCCTTAGAGTAGGAATTTTGCCATCTCCTTCCCTCAGAGTTGGTATTTCGGCCAACTCTACCTATAGCAGATAACTCCTTTCTTTTCTCCTTAATCTACTCAAAACTAATATCAGCACAATTATCTATATTATTCATCAGATAAATCTCCCTATTTTTAAGCCTTATTGTCGTCCAACCTTACCCACCTATATGTCGAAATTTAGCTAATTACAATTAAAGGAATTGGGCTTCATGCCCCTTGCGTTTGGGCCTCCTTAGTTGACGCCACCTCCTTGCTTTCTAAGTGGCACCATTTGCCACTGGGCCACAAGCCCACTTGTGATTGAAACACAGATAACATCTTTAAACCCTCTATTGTCCAAGCAGAAGTTTACCCAAGGCCTCGGCCCAATTTGAGCCCCTTAAATGCTCTAATTAACACATTAAATGTAATACGCATCAAATGCAAAGGCCCATTAATTCAGGATGTTACATAGGTGGTCAGTGTGCACCATGGTTGGTGAGCATGGGCATGTGCCTTAGCCGTGGGACATTGGCAGTATGCTTGGGTTTTCATGCACGAGTTGAGGGCATGGGCGTGGGTGACCTCCACGAGCGTGTCTTACCTTACACGGGCATGTAGTCCCTATTTAGGTGGAGAAATTTTAAAATCGTAGAAGGTTCCGATAAGGCCTCGAGAGCCCTCGTGTGTTTGAGTGGGGCCTCGTAAGTAGAGAATGAGGTTGTTGAGGTGACTTAATAAAGTAGTCACGATGAGCCTAAGTGGCGACCATAGGGTTTTAATATGTAACTCCTCGGGCCCGGTTCTGGCAAGAATTACGGGTAAGGGGTGTTACATGTGATTTCAAAGTGTTGGTGTAAACATTTTAAGGATGTTGAAATAAATTCTCGTGGTAAGATTTTCGGGGGTGAAAATCTCTACGGAGAGAAGTGTAACGGCCCGATTTGAGGGCTAGTTAGAATAGTGATCTCGAAATAACTAATCCGAGGTTAACGAAATTATTTTCATGTTATTTTATGTGTTATAACATGATTATAAGGGTGCATGAAATTTTTGGTACTTTAATTTTAGCTATTTCATGCTTAATCACGAAAAAGGACTAAACCGCATAAAGTGTGAAAGTTCCATTCTATAGGCTAGAGGTACCAAATAGCCATGAAATGTTAATTGGAGGTCTTTAAAGGGCAATTAGACCATCTAGAATGTGTAGGCCGACCATGTGGACGCAGGAGACAAGAGGATTTATTTTTGGTCAAAATTTGGTGATATTAATTAAAAATAATAAAATAAAATGATATAAGAAAAAGGCTATCATCTTTTTATTTTCTTCTATTCTCCCATCGAAAATAAAAGCTAGAATGGGGGTTCTTGAAGCTCAAACTTTCAGCCAAGCAATCCTCTTGCAAGTAAGTGAATTTGATGATTTTAGTTGATGATTTTTGCATTTTTGGAGTCCCCAAAGCTTAAGCTAGCTAATGAGGGACTATTTTGCAATATGGTTGAAAGTTTAGAGACTTGCTATTAGAGAGTTTATGTTGGTTGATGAGTTTTTATGGAAGAAAATGGATGTTAGGGACATGAGAAACAACTTTTGTGAAAGGTGTTGTCAAGAAAACACCTAATTTGGACTAAGATGCAAATGTTGTAGTTTGTTCATTAATGCATGAAATAGTTGGAATTGTCAATAGTTGTAAGATGAAAAGTGATTTACGAGCTTGGGGGTAAAATCGTAATTTTGTCAAAGTGTAAGGGCAAAATAGTCATTTTTCCTAAGTGTTGATTATGATGTATTATGATGTATAAAGTGATTAAATGAGTAAATTTTATTGTTCTAGATCAAAGAAAATGAAATTTGGATCTAGAATGGGAGAAAAGAGAAATGTGGGCAAACAGGTTCATTTCTACCCTTTCCGGTATCGAGGTAAGTTCGTGTGCAAATGTTGCAATTACATGTGAGTTATTTAATATTTCAATGATGTTATTTAATATTTCAATGATGTATGGAATGTATATTTACTTTATGAATGTATTAAATATGTTTTGATGAGATGTCAAGAGAATTGAATCTAAGAATAATGGGAAAAGCAAATAGCATGATATGATGATAGTTAAGGTCCCGTGTAAGACCATATTGGAATATGGCCTCGATGTGTCTATTGAATAAGACCATGCTAGGGAAATGACATCTATATGATAATTAGTGTAAGACCCCATCGGGGGCGTGATGTCAATGTGATGTTATGTGTGTGGGACTCAAGAATGTTATCTAACAATTTGAGTGATTCAACAGATATGTTGAAAATGAGAATGTATGTGGTTGTACCACGAGAGGTACAGGTATGTGTTTGAACTAAAATGGGGTAAATTTGGTATACAATGAACCCATAGTGGGTCATGTGTAAATGTTGCATCCAAATTGCATGTGTTGTATCCATAAATGCATTGCGTGAAAGCAAATGATTATTGTAGAAATCTAAGTAAGAATGATAGTGTGTGAGGATGTTCCCGGATGAGCATTTGAAATAGGGAAATGCATGTGGATAAATATCTGTGAATATATAATAACGGTGGACTATGTGCGATACCCTCAATAATATTATTAATGTTGGGTTGTGTGTGTTACCACCATATCATTTGTTACCAATGGGCTGTGTCCGATATCATCGAGTTTAGTGACTAATTGTGGGCTATGTGCGATACCACCCTATTAGAAATTGATGGTGGACTATGTGTGATACCACTCTATTAGAGATTGATGGTGGGCTAAGTGTGACACCACCGAGTGACTGGCAGTATGAATGATTCATTCAGAAGTTATGATGTGTTGTATCACATGACTAAGTGGTGTTCAGTGCAGGGATGTAAGTTAATGAATGCGAGCCTTAAGCTCGAGATATTGTTAAAACATGGTAAGAGATGAAATGAGTAAGCATTATGAATGATTGATTAGGTAACCATGAGTTTTTGAGTGAAACTCATTATAATACCTTGAGATTGTGTATAATCAATGAATATCAATAATTGATTAATATTTGCATATGAACTTACTAAGCATTATTGCTTACTCTTTTTCTTTTCTGATCTCTTATATGTTAGCTTAATTAGCTCGGGTTAGAGATCTCTGGAGATGTTTTCACACTATCGAGCAGACATTTGGTATGAGGCTTCAAGTTCTTATAAGTTATGGCATGTATAGGGATAGTATTTAATATTGATTAAGTCATAGTTGATGTAGCCAAATGTGTTGGCCTAAGTGAGTTTATGGTTCGATTGTGTATAGCCATAGATGATGGCTTATGTCCTTTGTAATTATACCGGAGATAGTTTTCCCTCGTGCATGGGATGATGATTTCATTTTATAGTTTAAATGTGATAATTCAAGAATTATGATTGATGATGTGGAAGTTTATGTGGTGGTGTATGAATGTATGCAAGTATGGGTGGCTTAAGGGTGATCGTGTGTCAGAGCTTTAAAAATTTATATAATGAATGATCTAGCCTAAAAACTAACTGTGACAACGATTGAGGCAAGCGCACCTATCGAACAGTAGTAGATTTTTGTGGCAAGACTGGATTGTCGAACCCAAAGGAACCAAAAGTACTAATCTAACTTTCTTTTTATTATTTAACCTAAGAATTAAAGGAATTATTGTTTAACCTAAAATTAACTAACTACTAAGCTAAAGATGCTAAGACACTAGAGAAGGAAATGAGGAAATACTTGAGGGAAAAACCAATTGATTGAGACAATTCCCGAGGAAGAATCCACATGGACTTCACTTCTTATTTAACTTAGAACCAGACGATTTATTCACTTGACTTGATCCGTAGGATTCCCTAATTTAGTGTAATACCTCTCTCAAGGCTAATAACGTCAACCCTAGGTTGATTAATTGAAATCTCTTTCTAATTAATACCCATGGAATTGCATTAACTCAATTTATGGACTCCAATATTAGGTTTGACCCTAATCCGGCAGATTTTCGTCATCCTATCTCTATGGTTGCGATCAACTCTGCTTAACTTTACTAGATCTACTATAAGACAGGGTCTATTCCTCCTCTGCCTAAGAGCATAAATGCTTGAATCAATATCCTGGAATACCAAAGTAAGAATTAAGAACACATAGTAAAGAACAAATCAAATATTTATCGTACAACTCAGAAAATAATATCAAGATCCGTCTTAGGTTTCATCCCTCTCAGGTATTTGAGGGGTTTAGTTCATAATCATAAAAGAATACATCTCAGAAGAAAAACCCTAAAATCCCCTGAAGGAATTGAAGGAGAGATCCTCAGTCTTAAGTATGATTCTGGCTTCTTGAGATGAATAACTTGCTTTCTTCGAGTAAATTCCACAATTTGGCCCCTCTTGCTTGGCTCTTTGGCCTAGTTGAATGCCCCCTAAAGGTTGGCCTCTAGGGTGTTTATATATGCTTTTGGAATGGCTTTTTTGCCTCTAAGTACCCTATTCCAAATAGAATTCAAATAGGTCACGTTAGGGACACGCCCATGGCACACGCTCGAGTAAGTGGAGGCCAGGTCGTGTCCGGGTCTGTTAATGAGGCACGGCTATGTGAATCGAGACCCGGGCCATGCCGATTTTGTGTAAGGCCTATTTTCTTTATTTTCGACCCATTTCTCATTCTTTTCATCCTCCGGTACTCTCCTAAGTATAAAACATGAAAACAAAGGATTAGGAGCACCTATTTCCATAATTAAAGGGATAAATCATCCAAAAGTATGCTAAATGTGGGATTAAAATATGTTCATATTACAGTTTATCAAATACCCACACACTTAAGCATTTGCTTGTCCTCAAGAAAAAATCTCAACTCACAATTAAAACGAACTTCCTCAATTCATAGTATTCATCGATAATGTTTCATCATAATTCATATATAATTTATACATGGATAATTTAACTCAAAGAGTCCTAAAGATTCTAATAATCAAAGTCATTAGTTTGTAGCACGAAAATATAGGTGTTTTTGCTTATCTGAATAATTGCCTTTGATTCAAAAATGACAAGGATTGACATCCTCACTAAAGATTCACTCAAATCACTCGAAGTGTTTAAGGTTCAAAATTAAGCTCTCAAAAGTCGAACATGAAAAGTTATTACCATAGGCTTGCTTGAAAATAAAATCTCAACCACTATAAAATGAGATGATACACAAATCAAAAGGTCTTTAAAAGGTTGTAATGAGGCTTAGGTTAATGGTGTGGATAAAGGTTGAATTAGAGGGTTAGAATCTAGATTGAATTAACAATTTACCTAACTTGAAAAAATGAACTAGTCCTAAATAATTACATCAATTGAAAACTAATAATACGAGCTTCTTCTTCAAGATGTTGAGTTTAAATGTATAAGCTCACTTAATTATAGAAGTTAAATGTATAAGCTCACTTAATGGTTTTTGGGTTAATATTGGTGGGTGAGTCAATAAAAAGGTTATTGGGATCAACGGTGTTTACTAGGGGTTAATTTACGAAGGTAGGCTTTTATGGAGTGAGTGGGTTAAATCTTAGGTTCCTTTATTATCTCAGTATATCAAATCAATGATGTGGTCCTGACATGTATAATCGAAGCAAGTTCTAGAATAACAAATCAATGTTGAGACACTTATAATAAAGTGAGCACGAAAAGAATGTATGCTTTAAAAGGTTCAAAATCTCACAAAAATTATAGGTTTTTGATGTCAACCCTGTAAATTTTAAACTTCAAGGTAATAATTAGATTCAAGTAGACAATCTAACAAAATTTTAATTTTTTGAAAATAGACTCATCATGCTTGATTCTCTAGTTTCTCGAAGTTTAAACCATCACCGTATAATTAACTATGACTTCATCTAAAACATATCAATTAAAATCATAAATCAATAGGAATTTCATTCTAATCGGTGATATGAGGAAATTACTTAAGACAATATATTATTCAGGGATTTGAGAATAATGCAAAAAGTTAGGAACTTTTCTTAAATAAATTTTCACCCTCCACACTTAAGATGTACATTGCCCTCAATGTAAAAGATATATAATAAACATATAGGAAGAAAATGAAAATAGAGGGAGAGAAGTGAAACTTCCTAAATTTCTGGATGGATTCCTTAAGTTGGAACTGTGGAAACTTGATTCGGAGGTGAAAGATAAGTTGGAGGGGGCACCTCTAATTCCTACGCTAGATGAAGAAATTGGGAATCTCGTGAAGAGTTAGCCAGGAAATAATAAGAATAATTCTAAATATACTAATTATATATTTAAAGAAAATAAAAATAAAAAAAGAGTGTAAAAAGTGAAATAAGACAAAAAGAATCGACTAATGGACCAAAAGGTCCTTATTGTTAGATGGTTCGCGAGGTGGGTATGATTTCTAAAGCCATGGTGTGTGATTCCCAAGCAGCCTTTGGAACCTAAAATCAAGAAACTAAAATAAAATAAACCAAAGTTAGTATAAGAAAAATAAAGATAACGAAAATAAAGGAGAAGAGAAAGGAAAAAGAATGATTAAATGGACTTAAAGGTCCTTTTCCTATCGAGTTAATGAAGCGGCCGGCATGAACTTATGTAGATCGGTCTCGCACAGGGAGACTGGGCTAAGATCCTTTCATTTCTTCGACATGGATGTAGATCAAGAGTATAGAGAATGAAGGAGGAAAGTGAAAGGGGAAAAACTTAAAGGGTATGAAAGAAGAGAATGGAGAGTGGGTGAGAAGGGAAGTGGGTGGTTTAAATAAAATTTTCAGCTCTGGTACATCACCACGCCATGTTTCATGGGTGTGTCATGTCACACGACCGTATCACAAGACCGTACAGTGGTACATTCATTTCTTCCATGCCTGTTATTCAGGTTGCCATGCCCGTGTTGATAAAACAGTGTCGGCCATGACTGTGTCGCACGGCCGTGGTGTTTTGTCAGAGCTCGTGGCTTGAAGATTTTTTTTGTCCTTTTTCGTACTATCTTTGTCATGCAAGTATAGAAAATCTGCAGTGTCCACACGACCACGGCCATGGCCATGTGCAAGGCTGTGTGGTGCGGCAATCTGCGCTTCATTAACTTGGTTAGTTTGTAGTTAGGTACTAAAAGAAAGAGAATAAAAATAAATGGGGTTAGTGATCAAGTTGCCTCCCGAGAAGCACTCGTTTAAAGTCTTAAGCTAGACTTACCTCTCATTCGCACATTCATGGTGGTTTGAGGAGCGAGAAATCCTTTCTCATGCTATCATTATATAGTTTGAGTCGAGTAGCATTTACTTTAAAAGTATCGAATATGGGATTACTTACCTCAACTGTTCCGTAAGGGAAGACATTAAGTACCTTAAAAGAAACTATTTGTTTGTATTGAGGTTTGAAGTGGCAGTTCGAGGGCCTATTTTCTCTAACAGTACCTGATCTCTTATTTTGAAGTGATTTGACGTTCCTGTAAGCTTGTCTGGGGGTTCTTTCGGTTTCATTTCGTGTGGTTTTGATTTCTCCTTGAAGTGTGCTTTCCACTCATATATCTCATTGATCTAAAGCAATTGTTCCTCATAAGATATGTCTTTGTTGGTATGAGGTATAGGATCAGGCTCAGTGGTGTAGTTCCGTGTTGCTTCCTGAAAAGAAAGTTTAACCGAATGATTATCAATAGAATTTATGTTCTCACCTTTATCACTTGATGTCCTAGCTGAGTCGAGAGCTCGAAGACTGATTGATATATCACCTACACGAAGTATGAGCTCACCTGTACTAACATCAATTTCAGATCTGGAAGTTGCTAAAAAGGGTCTTCCTAAAGTTAAAGGAACTATATTATCTCATCCATATCTAAAACAAGAAAGTCTACGGGGAATATGAATTTTTTAACTTTAATGATTACATCTTCAATTATGCCCCTAGGGATTCGAATAGTCTTATCAGCTAATTGAATACTCATTCTAGTTTGTTTGGGCTTCCCTAAACCTAATTGTTTAAACATTTTATAAGGCATAACATTTATGCTTGCCCCTAAATCAGCTAAAGCATTATCAATATATAAACTACCAATTAAACATGGAATTGTAAAACTCCCTGGATCTTTTAATTTTCGTGGTAGTTTGTTTTGTAACATTTCTAAGCACACTGCATTTAGTTCCACATGCGATTTCTCGTATAACTTTCGCTTGTTTGTCAAACGCTCTTTTAAAAATTTCCTTGAATCTGGCATCTGCGAAAGAGATTCAAGAAATGGTAAGTTAATATGTAATTTCTTTAAAAGTTTAAGAAACTTATCGAACTGTTCATCTGAATTGTCTTTCTTCATCGCATCGGGATATGGTATACGAGGTTAGTATTCATTAATTATCGGTTTTGTCTTTTCTTGGCTTTTCTCAACCTTACCTTCACTTACCACAGGTTCTTGCCTTGGCTCAGGTTCAGAATCTACTAGCCCTTCACTATTCTGATCGATTATGGCTTGAAGTTGCTCTTTTGGGTTAGTCCCAGTGTTACTTGGCAAGCTACCTTGTGGTCGTCCGGAGATCAATTTAGCAAGTTGCCCTAACTGGTTCTTGATTCCTTTAATCAATTCTTGTTGATTTTTAAGTGTTGTTTTGGTGTTTTGGAAATGAGTTTATGACACCGCTATGAATTTTGTCAACATCCCCTCAAGGTTCGCCTTCTTTTCCTGTGGGTAGGGCTATTGTTCGAAATTTGGAGGGGGCTGTTGTCTCTGATTTCCTTAACCACCCCATGAAAAATTGTGGTGGTTTCTCCAACCTGGATTATAAGTATTACTATAAGGGTTATTTTGAGATCTGAAATTGTTACCCTTATAGTTTATCTGTTCACCTTCCATTCCTGGATTGTAGGGTGGGTACTCAAGATTTGCCACACCTCCTAGAATTGAATCACATTACATTACTGGGTGTACCTGTGAGGAACCACACAAACCATCAATCTTTTTATTTAACATCTCTACCTGATTTGATAGCATGGTGACTGCGTCGAGGTTGAAAACTCTGACTATTTTTGTTGGCCTTGTCCTTGTGACTTGCCACTGATAGTTGTTCAGTGACATCTCCTCTATAAACTTACAGGCCGCCTTAAGAGTTTTGTTGTTCAGGGTTCCGCCGACTGTTGAATCAATCAGTTGTCTTGTTGAAGGATTCACACCGCTGTAAAAGGATTGCACCTGAAGCCACAAGGGTAATCCATGGTGTGGGCACCTTCTCAACAGATCCTTGTATCTCTCCTATGCATCGTAAAGTGGATCTAAATCCATCTACACAATAAAAGAGATATTATTCCTTAATTTGGCTGTTTTGGATGGTAAAAAATATTTTAATAAATATTTTTCAGTCATTTGTTCCCATGTAGTGATTGATCCTCATGGAAGAGAATCTAGCCACTGTTTAGCTTTATTCCTTAAAGAGAAGGGAAATAACTGAAGACAGATGGCATCATCAGAAATGCCATTAATTTTGAAAGTATTGCAAAATTCTAGGAAATTTGCCAAGTGATTATTTGGATCTTCATCCTGCAAACCATCAAACAGAACAAATTGTTGTATCATATGTATAATGTTAGGTTTCAGTTCAAAATTATTAGCAGCTATAGTAGGTCTAACAATACTTGACTCAGTTCTTGTTAAATTAGGTTTAGCATAATCATACATAGTTCGAGGAGCATGATTTTCTGCCACCTCTAGAGGTAGCGGATTATTCTCAGCCATCTCTTCTGTAGTATTAATTTCGTTCTCTTGCTCTTCTTGTATGTATTTTAAGCTTCGCCTTATTTCTCTACAATTTCTGTGAACCGTAACTTCGATATCACTTTCATAAATCAAGGGTCCTGTCGGGTTCCTTCTAGTCATAAACTAGAGGTACCTGCTAGGGAAAGAAAAAGAAAATTAGAAAAGTAAAAATAAAATTTAATTGCAAAAATAAAATATGGATAAGGTAATAAAATTGAGGGTTCTTTATATTTCGGTTCCCAAAGAACGGCGCCAAAAACTTAATCGTGTGTTAGGGTCATAAAATTTATATAATGAATGATCTAATCAAAAACTAACTTTGACAACGATTGAGGCAAGCGCACCTATCGAATAGTTGTAGAGTTTAGTTGCAAGACCGAATTGTCGAACCCAAAGGAACCAAAAGTACCAATACTAACTTTATTTTTATTATTTAACCTAAGAATTAAAGGAATTGTTGTTTAACCTAAAATTAACTAACTGCTAAGCTAGAAATGCTCAGACACAGAAAAGAAATTGGGGAAATACTTGAGGGAAAAACCAATTGATTGAGACAATACCCGAGGAAGAATCCACCTAGACTTCACTTGTTATTTAACTCTGAACTAGACGATTTATTCATTTGACTTGATCCGTAGGATTCCCTAATTTATATTAATACCTCTCTAGAGGAAACTAACGTCTAACCCTAGGTTGATTAATTGAAATCTCTTTCTAATTTAAACCCCTAGAATTGCATTAACTCAATCTATGGACTCCCATATTAGGTTTGACCCTAATCCGGTAGATTTTCGTCATCCTATCTCTAGGGTTGTGATCAAATCCACTTAACTACGCTAGATCTACCCTTTAGACAGGGTCTATTCCTCCTCTTCCTAAGAGCATAAATGCTTGAATCAATATCCTGAAATACTAAAACAAGAATTAAGAATACATAGTTAAGAACAAATCAAATATTTATCATACAGCTCAGAAAACAATAACAAGATCCGCCTTAGGTTTAATCCCACTCAGTATTTGAGGGGTTTAGTTCATAATCATAAAAGAATACATCTTAGAAGAAAATATAAAACAAAACATAAGAAAAACCCTAAAACCCCTTGAAGGAATTGAAGGAGAGATCATCAGTCTTGAGTATGATTCCGGCTTCTTGAGATGAATCAAATGGCTTTCTTCGAGTAAATTCCACAATTTGGCCCCTTTGGCTTGGCTCTTTGGCCTAGCTGAACGTCCCCCTAAAGGTTGGCCTCTAGGGTTTTAATTTAGGCTTTTGGAATTGCTTTCTTTACCTCTAAGTGCCCTATTCCTAATAGAATTCAAACAGGTCACGTCAGGGACACGCCCATGGCACACACCCGTGTAAGTCGAGGCCAAACCGTGTTCGGGTCTGTTAATAAGGCACGACCATGCGAATCGAGACCCAGGTGGTGCCAATTTTTTGTTAGGCCTATTTTCTCTGTTTTCAGCCCATTTCTTATTCTTTTCATCCTCCGGTACTCTCCTAAGTATAAAACATGAAAACAAAGGATTAGGAGCACCTATTTCTATAATTAAAGGGATAAATCATCCAAAAGTATGCTAAATGTGGGATTAAAATATGTTCATATTATGGCTTATCAAAGGAATTGGTAGATAGCCTGCTAATTGTCCACATGGGTAGACACATGGTTGTGTATCTACACCTTGTGGGAGGCACGGCTAGTACTTGGGTGTGTGCCTGGGCCGTGTGAAGTCTGCACCCTGCACTTGGATTTTGAATCGCCACAAGGCTGAATAACATGGGCGTGTGTATAGGCCATGTGAAATTAGTTAGTGTTGCCCACGGGTGGAAGACACGAGCATGTCTTAAGGGCACACGGGCATGTCTCTAGACCAATACGAGCGTGTGGCCATGTGGATGTGAAAATTTTCTAAGTGTTTGTAATGTTTTGGTTTCATTCCACAACATCCCGAGCGGGTGTAAAGGGTCTCACTGACCCATGATAAGGATGTTACGATGGTGAATGAAAAGTTTTAAATTGGGAAAACCTTTTTATAATCTAAAGTGGAATGATCAAACAAGTCAAGTTCGGTAATGCCTCATGCCCGGTTCTGACTGAGAACCCGAGTAATGGGTGTTACAATTTGAGTAGTAGTTGAGTACAAGAATAGATGGTATTGGTGTTGATTAATTGATGCTTGAAATGGTATGTTTTGGGATGCAAATGAGGCTTGAATTGATGTTGGTTAAATGATTTTAGGTAATTACAATGTGTGGATGGCAAATTGGCCTTGAAAAATGGATATAATTGCCTAAACGGTTGAGCACACGGGCATGTGGCTCGATCGTGTCATGAAGGTTTGTAAATTGGCGCAAAACAGGCTCGACCACGGGCTGGTCACACAAGCGTGAGACTGGCTGTGTGGTGCAAGTCAGTGTCGACCACAGGTGAGGCACACGAGTGTGTCTCAGGCCTTGCGAACAAGTCAGTATGCATGCCCTATTTCACCACGGCTTGGACGCACGGACGTGTCCAAGGCCATGTGAGGCACATGGCCTACTCACACGGGTGTGTGACCTTTGCAGTTTTGAAAAATGTTTAAGTTTTTGAGAATTTTCGTATGTGTTCAGTTGATAAACAGTAATAGTAACATATTTTAATCCCACATTTAACATACTTTTGGATGATTTTTCCCTTTAATTATGGAAATATGTGCTCCTAATCCTTTGTTTTCATGTTTTATACTCAGTAGAGCACCAGAGGATGAAAAGAACGAATAACAGGCTGAAAATGGAGAAAATGGGCTGAAGTAAGAAATCCACACAGCCTGGGCCCAAGACCACACGAAAATAGAATTCTATTCGGATTAGTGTACTTAGAGGCAAAGAAACATATTCCAAAAGCCTATATAAAGACCCTGGAGGCCAACCTTTAGGGGGCGTTCAGGTAGGCCAAAGAGCCGAGGATCTCTCCTTCAATTCCTTCGGGTGTTTTAGGGATTTCTTATGTTTTGTTTTATCTTTTCTTCTGAGATGTTTTCTTTTAAAATTATGAACTAAACCCTTAAATACTTGAGGGGAATGAACCCTAATATGAATCTTGTTATTGTTATCTGAGTTGTATGATAAATACTTGATTTATTCTTAACTATGTGTTCTTAATTCTAGTTTTGGTATTTTCGGGACATTGATTCAAGTGTGATGTGATTAGGCAGAGGAGGAAGAGACCCTATCTAAGAGTAGATCTAGCATAGTTAAGCAGAGTTGCTCGCGCGCCTAGAGATAGGGTGACAAAATCTACCAGATTAGGGTCAAACCTAATATGGGAGTCCATAGATTGAGTTAATGAAATTCTAGGGGTTTTAATTAGAAAGAGATTTCAATTAATCAACCTTGGGTTAGACGTTAATAGCCTTGAAGAGAGGTATTAATATAAATTAGGGAATCCTACGGATCAAGTCAAGTGAATAAATCGTCCGGTTCAGAGTTAGATAACAAGTGAAGTCTAGGTGGATTCTTTCTTAGGTATTGCCCAAATCAATCTGTTATCCCTCAAGTCCTTACCCAATTTCTTCTTTGTATTAGCACCTTTAGTTTAGTTGAATAGTTATTTTAGGCTAGATAAAAATCCACTTAATTCGTAGGCTAAATAATAGAAAGAGAGTTAATTTTAGTTCTTTTGGTTCATTTGGGTTCGACAATCCGGTCTTGCCGCTAGCTATACTACTGTTCGATAGGTGCACTTGCCTCCATCGTTGTCTTAGTTAGTTTCTAGGTTCGATCATTCTTTTTATAAATTTTTAAGGCTCGACAAACACTATCAAGTTTTTGGCACCGCTGCTGTGGAACTAAAATATTAAGAACGCTCAATTTTATTACTCTAGCCATATTATATTTGTAATTTAATTTTATTTTACTTTTCTATATTTCTTTATTTTCTCTTTTCCTAGCAGGTACCTCTAGTTTATGACTAGATGGAAATCAACAGGACCACTACTTTACGACAGTGATATTGAAGGAACCGTACACAGAAATCGTAGATAAGTAAGGCCAGGCTTATATTACATACAAGAAGAGCAAGAGGACGAAACCAATATCACCGAAAGGATGGCTGAGAATAATCCCCCACATCAAGATATGGTTGATCATCATGCTCCTCGAGCTATGTATGATTATGCTAAACCTAATTTAACAGGAGTTGAATCGAGTATTGTTAGGCCTGTTATAGCCGCTAATAATTTTGAATTAAAACATAACACTATACAAATGATTCAACATTTTGTTCAATTTGATGGTTTGCAGGATGAAGGCCCAAATACTCATTTAGCTAAATTTCTAGAATTTTACGATACCTTCAAAATAAATGGCGTTTCTGATGATGCCATTCATCTTTGGTTATTTCCCTTTTCTTTGAGAAATAAAGCCAAACAGTGGTTACATTCTCTTCTACGAGGATCAATCACTACATGGGACCAAATGACCGAAATTTTTTTACTGAAATATTTTCCACCGGCCAAAACAGACAAATTAAAGAATTATATCTCTTCTTTTGAGTAGATGGATTTAGAAACATTATACGACACATGGGAGAGATACAAAGATCTATTGAGAAAGTGCCAACACCACAGTTTACCCTTGTCGCCACAGGTCCAAACTTTTTACAACGGTGTAAACCCCTCAACCAGACGTTAATTGACTCGACCACCGGCGGAACCTTGAATAACAAAACTCTTGAAGCAGCTTATGAGTTTATAGAGGAGATGTCACTGAATAACTATCAGTGGCAAGTTACAAGGACAAAGCCAACTAAAGTAGCCAGAGTTTTCAATCTCGACGCAGTCACCATGCTATCAAATCAGGTAGAGATGATGAATAAAAAGATTGATGTTTGTGTGGTTCTTTTCAGGTACACCTAGTTTTGCAATGTGACTAAAATCTAAAAGGTGTGGCAAATTCTGAGTACCCACCCTACAATCTGGGCATGGAAAGCAAACAATTAAACTATACGGGTAACAATTTTAGACCTTAAAATAACCTATATAGTAATACTTATAATCCAGGTTGGAGGAACCACCCCAATTTCTCGTAGGGTGGTCAAGGAAACAAGAGACAATAACCAGCCCCTCCAAACTTCCAACAACAACCCTACCCACAGGAAAAGAAGCGAACCTTGAAGAGATGCTGACAAAATTTATAGCGGTATTTGAAACTCGATTTCAAAACACTGAGACTAGACTTAAAAATCAACAAGCATCGATTAAAGGAATCGAGAACTAGTTAGGGAAACTCACAAAGCTGATCTCCAAATGACCACTAGGTAGCTTTCCAAGTAACATTGAGACTAATCCAAAAGAGCAAATTCAAGCCATAACAGCTCATGATAGTGAAGGGTTAGTAGAATCTGAATCTGAGCCAAGGCGAGAACCTATGGTAAGTGAAGGTAAGATTGAGGTAAGGTAAGAAAAGCCAAAATCGGTAATTAAGGAATACAAACATCATATACCTTACCCCAATACGATGAAGGAAGACGATACAAAAGAACAATTCGGTAAGTTCCTTAAACTCTTAAAGAAATTACATATTAACCTACCACTTCTTGAAACTCTTTCACAGATGCCAGATTCAAGGAAATTTTTAAAAGAGCTCTTAATAAACAAGTGAAAGTTAGACGAGAAGTCGCATGTGGAACTAAACATAGTATGCTTAGCAATGTTATAGAATAGACTACCACAAAAATTAAAAGATCCATGGAGTTTACAATTCCATGTTTAATTGGTACTTTATCTATTGATAACGCTTTAGCTGATTTAGGAGCAAGCATCAACGTTATGCCATCTAAAATGTTTAAACAACAAGGTCTAGGGAAACCAAAGCAAACTAGGATGAGTATTCAATTAGCTGGTAAGACTATTCGCATCCCTAAGGGTATAATTGAAGATGTACTAGTCAAAGTCGACAAAATCATATTCCCCATAAACTTAGTTATTTTAGATATAGATGAAGACAATAGTATCCCCTTAATTTTAGGAAGACCATTTCTAGAAACTGCTAGATCTAAAATTGATGTTAGCATAGGTGAACTCATACTTCGTGTAGGTGACGAATCAATCAGTCTTCAAGCTCTCGACTCAGCTAGGACATCGAGTGAGAAAGGTGAGGACGTAAATTTCATTGATAAGCACCCAGTTAAACTTCCTTTTCAGGAAGCACCACAGAATTACACTACAGAGCCAGATCCTATAGCTCGTACCCAACAACGAAATATCTCATGAGGAACAACGGCTTCATACCGATGAGCTAGATAAGTGGAAGCCACATCTCAAGGAGGAATCAACCCCACACGAAGTGAAACCGAAGGAACCCCTAGAAGAGCTTAAAGAAACATCAAATCACTTCAAGATAGGAGATCAGGTACTATTAGATGGAACAGACCCGCGAATCACTAGATCAAATCGGAAAGACAAACGAAGACATCCCTTTTACAGTACTTAATGTTTTCCCTTACGGAATAGTCGAGGTAAGTAATTATACTTTCGGTACCTTTAAAGTAAATTCTGCTCGACTCAAATTATATAATGACAGCATGAAAAAGGATTTTTTACTCCTTAAACCACCGTGAAGATGCGAATGAGAGGCAAGTCAAGCTTAAGACTTTAAACGAGCGCTTCTTGGGAGGCAACCCGAGCACTAACCCTATTTATTTCTTTTTCTTTTAACACCTAACTACAGACTAACCAAGTTAATGAAGTGTAGATTTTCACATCACACGGCCTTACACACGGCCGTGGCCATGTGGATGCTATGGATTTCTATACTGACATGGTAGAGAAAGTACAAGACAGGATGAGAAAAATATCTTTGAATCATAGACTCACCTAACACCACGACTGTGCGACATAACCGTGGTCGACATTGTTGAACCAACACGAGCATGGAAACTTAAAAAACAGCCATGGGAGAAGCAATTGAACCATCACACGGGCGTGGGGATGTACCAAAGGTGAAATTTTCTATTTAAAACACCCTTTCTCCCCTTCTCATCCATCCCCCATCCACTCCCCACTTCCCTTTATCTTCACTTTCTTCCTTCTTCACTCCATAAAAGTTTCAACCTACGCTTCAACAATGTCAAAGAAATGAAAAGATTCGAATACTGTCTCCCTGTGCGAGACCAATCAACATAAGTTCATGTCGGCCACTTCATTACCTCGACAAGCCAAGGTTTCTTGGTTTTAGGTTCTAAAGGCTGCTAGGCAATCACAACACCACGACCTTAGAAACCATACTTACCTCGTGAACCATCTATCAAAAAGGACTTTCTTGTCCATTCATCTTCTCATTTAGTTTTATTTCAATTCATATTTTATTTTGTGTTATCTTTATTTACTTTAATTATATAATTAGTATAATTTAAATTATTATTACTATTTCTGGCTAACTCTTCACGAGTTTCCCAATTTCTTCATCTAGCACAGGAATTAGAAGCGCTCCCTCCAACTTATCTTTCACCTTCGAACCATGTTTCCACACTTCCAGACTCAAGGAATACATCCAAGAATTCAGGAAGTTTCACCTCTCTCCCTCTCTTTTGATTTTCTTATTTTATGATGATTATCTATCTTTGTACATTAAAGGCAATGTAGATCTTAAGTGTAGGGGGTGAAAGTTTATTAGAAAAAGTGCCTAACTTTTTGCATTATTCTCAAATCCCTAAATGATATTCTGTCTTAAAGTAATTTTCTCATATCACTAATTAGAATGAAATTCTAGTTGATTCATGATTTTTATTAATATGTTTTAGATTAAGTCATTGATAGTTGTACAATGATGATTTAAACTTTAAGATACTAGAGAATCAAGCATGATTAGTCTATTTTCAAAAAAATTAAATTCTGTTAGGTTGTCTGCCTGAATCTAAATTGTTACCTTAAAGTTTGAAATTTACGAGATTGACATAAAAATACCCATAATTTTTGTGAGATTTTGAGCCTTTAGAGCATACATTTTTTTTCGTGCTCACTTTATTGATTTTGAGTGTGTCAACATTGATTTGTTATTCTAGAACTTACTTCGATTATACATGTCGAGACCACACTATTGAGTTGATAAACAAAGATGATTAAGGCACCTAGGATTTAACCCACTTACTCCACTAAAAGCCTACTTTCATAATTGACCCCTAGTGAACCCTTTTGATCCTAATAACCCTTTTTATTGACTCAACCCACTAATATTAACCCGAAACTCATCTTATATTTGTTATCACCATTCCTTTTGATTACCCTTTTATCGAGATTTGTTTTGATTAGTTGCCTAATTAGATTATTTCAGTTGTTAAAGATTTATTTTATATTGATTTTTGTTCTTAAAAAATCGAAGTATATTCATTATTAGTTCTGTGATTAAGCGAGCCTATACGTTTAATTTCAACAACTCGAAGAAGAATCTCGTATTATTAGTATTACAAGTTTTCAATTGATGTAATTATTCAGGTTATTAGTCATTTTTTCTAGTTAGGTAATTTGTCAATTTAATCTCGGTTCTAACCCTTCTAATTCAAGCCTTTATCCACACCATTAACCCAAGCCCTGTTACAACCCTTTTTAAAGACATTTTGTTTTGTGTATCATCTCATTTTACAGTGGTGGAGATTTGATTTTCAAGCAAGCCTATGGTAATAGCTTTTTATGTTCGGCTTTGGAGAGCTTTAATTTGGAACCTTAAACACCTTGAGTGATTTGAGTGAATCTTAGGCGAGGATGTCAACTTTTATTGATTTTGAATTAAGGGTGATTATTTAGGTAAGGGGAAACACCTATCCTTTTCGTGCTAAAAACTCATGACTTTGATTGTTTGAATCTTTAGGACTCTTTGAGTTGAATTATCCATGTATAAATTATCTATGAATTATGATGAGACATTGTTGATGAATATTATGAATTGAGGAAGTTCGTTTTAATTGTGAATTGAGAATTTTGCCTGAGAACAAGAAAAAGCTTAAGTGTGGGGGTATTTGATAAACCATAATAGTAACATATTTTAATCCCATTTTTAACATACTTTTGGATAATTTTTCTCTTTAATTATGGAAATAGATTCTTCTAACCCTTTGTTTTCATGTTTTATACTCAGTAGAGCACCGGAGGATGAAAAGAACGAATAACGGGTCGAAAATAAAGAAAATGGGCCGAAGCAAGAAATCTACACGGCCTGGGCCCAAGACCACACGGTCGTGCCTCTTAAGAAGAGCCAAACACGGTTTGGACCCCAAAAAACATGACCGTGCCTTATTACTAGGTTTGACCACGACCTGACCATGATTAACACGGGTGTGTGCCATGGGCGTGTCTCTTCCACAGGAAAATAGAATTCTATTCAGATTAGGGTACTGAGAGCCAAAGAAACATATTCCAAAAGCCTATATAAAGACCCTAGAGCCCATCCTTTAGTGGGCATTCAGCTAGGCCAAAAAGCCGAGCTAGAGTAGTTAATTTTAGGGATTTACTCGAAGAAAGCCAGTTGATTCATCTCAAGAAGCCAGAATCATACTCAAGACGGAGGATCTCTCCTTAAATTCCTCCAGGGGGTTTTAGGAATTTCTTATGTTTTGTTTTATCTTTTCTTCTGAGAGATTTTCTTTTACAATTATGAACTAAACCCTCAAATACTTGAGGGGGATGAAACCTAAGATGAATCTTGTTATTGTTATCAGAGCTATATGATAAATACTTGATTTGTTCTTAACTATGTGTTCTTAATTCTTGTTTTGATATTTCTGGGATATTGATTCGAGTGTGATGTGTTTAGGCAAAGGAGGAAGAGACCCTGTCTAAGAGTAGATCTAGCATAGTTAAACGAATTTGCTCGTGCTCCTAGAGTTAGGGTGATGAAAATATATTGGATTGGGGTAAAATCTAATATGGGAGTCCATAGATCGAGTTAATGCAATTCTAGGGGTTTTAATTAGAAAGAGATTTTAATTAATCAACCTAGGGTTAGACATTAGTAGCCTTCAAGAGAGGTATTAATATAAATTAGGGAATCTTACAGATCAAGTCAAGTGAATAAATCGTCCGTTCAAAGTTAGATAACAAGTGAAGTCTAAGTGGATTCTTCCTTAGGTATTGTCCAAATCAATCGGTTTTCCCTCAAGTCCTTCCCAAATTTCTTCTTTGTCTTAGCACCTTTAGTTTAGTTGAATAGTTAATTTTAGATTAGATAAAAATCCACTTAATTCGTAAGCTAAATAATAGAAAGAGAGTTAATTTTAGTACTTTTGGTTCCTTTGGGTTCGACAATCCGGTCTTTCCGCTAGCTATACTACTATTTAATAGGTGCACTTGCCTCCATCGTTCTCTTAGTTAATTTCCAGGTTCGATCATTCTTTTTATAAATTTTTAAAACTAGACAGACACGATCATCGGTCTAGTCCTGACCTCTTTCTAAACCGTGTTTAAGGTCTCGTAGACCTCATTAAGGGACTCTATATTTATATTTAAATATGTATGATTGATGATCAACTTTGTGTTGTGAAATGGATATGAAATGTTCAGATTGTTTGGTAATGCCTCTTAACCCTATTCTGGTGACGATTACGGGTTAGGGGTGTTACAATATATATCCAATGTTATTCTATACTTACGCGTATACCAACAAAAAATATGTTGATTCAATCTAGTCTAGAAAGGAGAATTGCTTGGTAGAGAATAAATCAAAGGAATAGATTTTATAGGAGGATAAAAATGATAAAAATTCTAGCAAGGTTTTATCAAGAAGAAGAAAGAAAAATGAGAGTGGTGGTCATGGTGGTGGTTTGGTGGTGCGATTAACTAGAGGTGGTGGAAGGTGGTGGTCTTAAAAAAATAAATTAAAATGAAGTAAAAGGTGGAATAGAACAACCATATAAATGGGCGGCACAAGGTGGATCAAAGGAGGAGAAATGAGAGGAAAGAGTGGGTTTTTGCAAAATGAAAAACAAATTGTGAGCATAGCCTTCAAAGATTGGAAAACTACCTAGTCAACACTCTACATTTTTAGAAGGAGAAGGAGACAACGTGAGTAGAAAGAGTCAAGGAAAATATGAAATAAAAATAATAATGTGGATGGTTTCATATGCTACGAGTTGCATACATTAGTTCAAAGGCAATGAGGAAAATATGGAGAAGAAAAGGAAATAAGGGAACACATGGAGTGAAAGGAGGGATGAGAATCTCCTTTGTATGGTAACTTGTATGGATGGCAAGAAGGGGTTGACCAAGCTTTTAATGCCAAAAAATTAAACAAAAAATAAAGCTAAGGAGATTCAAACTTTGGACACTTGAGAAACTTCTACACAACTCCTTACTACTTAACCACTAGGCTAATTGACCTACTTGTTAACACTCCTGCATCTTTTATTTAAAAAACACATGGTTTGACACTTACTAAGGTTTGAAATTGAAATGCACCAAATAGAAAATAATGTGAGGGAAGGGATTCAAACTCATGTATTGAAGGATAGCTCAATCATAACTAAATCATTAGACTTAATACTTATATGTTTTCAAATGTGCCAAGGTCAACTAAAAAAAAAATTAGGCATGACCACTCTCGATTCATTAACCCAATTTCTACTAACCTGATTTTTGGGATGTGACAACTCTCTACCTCTTTTAAAAGAATTTCATCGTCAAAGTTTTTATTGTCATGCCAGTACACTTATCCACAAGTTTCATAACTCTTCTTTCCAAACGAACCACCAAGCATCCATTGTGTAACTCAATTTCAATGCAGTTCCAATACTAGACCATAAATCTCCAACGGACTTCCTATTTATTATCATGAATTGTCTCAAGGGGCTATCTATAGAAATACCACTAACAATTTCCTCAACCTCAGATTCTCAGTTTCACAGATTCGCTATTAACAACAAACAATTGTGTAAAACCAATTCTCAATCAATGCAAGGTACAATTAGAATAGATCATAAAAGCACTTGCACTGATGCTAGATGTGTATCAATCCTCTCAACACCTAGATGCATAAACCAATCTTTGATTTTCTTTTCTAATTCAAAGCTTTCATTTAAAAAGGATGATGTCATGAACAATCCCTAACATGATGTTCCACGAGCCCATATCTTAGGCATGTTCCTGACTTTTCAAATAGTCACCTGAATGGCGCTTATTACAGTACTTACAAACCAGAATTTCTTGTTGATCCAATAGAACCTCCAATATTAGCTTTTACAACAATCTGTTGTGGTTTGTCCACTCTGGCCCGCTTCAAATTCACAAATTCAAGAAGTAGAATTAAAACCTCTCTTATTCAGCACGTTAGTTTTTTTTTTCTTTTTGCTATCTGAGCGTTTATTCTCTTCCACTATTTTGGTTCACTCAACCAAGATCTCGAAAACATTTTCTAAATCCCCCAACATCGCTTAGGACACTGCATTATCCCCAGTCTTTCAGTTTCTGCCTTTAGCGGTAAACGCATCAATGATGTCATTTGTCTCAAGGTCTGGTACAAGTCCTTGAAAAGCTAGCAACTATTCTTGAACTACTCGTTATTGCACTCATTGAAATCACATACCATGAGTTCTCATACCTCGAGTTTTCATATCGCTTTCTTGAGTCTACATTTTTACGTTAATCTATAGTTTAGAAATAAAATGTCTAATTATTTTGAGAGTGTTTATAGTCTAAAGTTTACAGTTCTAATTTATAATTTTAAATAGTATAATCTTAATGTTTATCTATAATTTAGGAACGACATCAGAGTTCTTGAATTTAACTTTTTGAAAATCTTGTGAAATTTTTCATATGGAATGGGTCCCAAAATACCCCTTTCAAATATGCATGCAGACTAAAAAAATCCACAATTTGAGTTTTGAACATGGCTCTAATACCACTACACGTAACCTCTAAAATCTGACCTAGTCGTTATGTAATAGCCCAATTTTAGCTAAACCGTAACAGTGGTTTCTGAACCAAAAATTTGAGGTCGTAAAATTATTTAATATTATTTTTGATATTTACAGCATGTGATTTGATATGTGTAAAATTTTGTGATTTAATTTTACCGTTTGTGTGCTTAATTTGATAAAATGGACTTATTCAGCGTAAAATGCAAAAGTGGCTTTTATTTGCTAAAGTACTTATTTGCTATGGTTTCTTATTTGTATAGTCCTTAAATTTAAATTAGGCCATTAGAAAGATGAGTGGACGGCATTAGGCTTGTATTATATAGTTTTCATATTATTTTATAAAGGTTAAAATGGTAAATTATGTGTTAATATGTTATTAAATAAAACAAAACATTAAAATGCATGCATTATCATCTTTTTGCCCGAATATTATGAAGGAAAGAGCCATATTTGAAGTTTTTAAGTTTGGCACCTAGGAAGCTTGATTTAGGTATGTTTTTTACTCATTGCCATATTTGAAGTTTTTAAGTTCGGCACCTAGGAAGCTTCATTTAGGTATGTTCTTTACTCAATTTTTGATAATTTTTACGTTTGAGATCGTTGCTTCATATTCTAGCTAGCCCATGCCCTAATTTTTGGATTGGTTGATAAATTTATGAGTTGCCATTGATGATAGCTTGATGTTTTTGTTGTTTGATGATGAAAAATAAATATTTGTTGCTAGATTTTCATAGTTTATGAAGTAATTTTTGATAAAAATGCTTATTAAGGATTAAATTCTGAAATTTGTAAAGTGAGGGGTTAAAATGTGAAATAAATGGAATTAATGGGCTGCTAGGGACCTAAGGCATATTCGCCAAACATGGGTTAATTGAAAATTTGAGTATTTTTGTGTTGTTTTGAAATAGGGACTAAATTGTAAAAATGTGAAATGTTAGGGACTAAAGTGTAAAATGCCTATTTATGTGTTTTTGGATGAAGTTGAGTGAATATGTCTTTAAATAAGTTAAATTTTAATTGATTTAGGTCAAGAAAGGAAGAAATTGAATTTGGATCGGGGGAAATCGAAAGTTGTTGAATAGTCATTTCGATCCATTCATTTCCAAACGAGGTAAGTTCATAAGTAAATAAATGTTCTTAAAATTTAAATGTATATATTATATAATGCTGAATTGAATTGTATATACTAATATATATGTTGTCGAATTGAACTGAGCATGGGATGACATGCTTCGAGCATGAATTGATTGAATTACGACGTCCGAAAGTCTCGTACTAACCTTAGGAATAGTATATGATACATATGTCATGACATTAGGACTTCGAGGTGTGATTTCATGTAAGACCATGTCTGGGACATTGGCATCGACATGAGTTTACGTGTAAGACCATGTCTGGGACATTGACATCGTATATGATTCGTGAAAGACCCTATCTAGGACAGAGGCATCGATATGTGATAACATGTAAGGCCATATCCAGGATATGTCACTTTATGTGATATATGTGTTTCTGAGTATCCTTACCGATTCTGAATGGTTCAATAGGCAATGTCAAACGAGTCTGAATGTAACACCTCAAATTTGGGCCTAGAAGTATTGGGCCTAGTGGGATTTGGGCTTTGGATCTTAGAAGATTTTTTAAGTGAGTGAGAAAATGACAATTGGCATGTGGGCTTTGAGGGTTTAATGAATTTGGAGTGTCTAGGTGTGTTGGAGAAGCTCTGGATTCGAGTTTCGTGGTGGAGGATTCTTAATTTATTTAATTAAGTAATCAGGGTTGTGAGTAGTGGCCTTTTAAATAAAAATAAGTGAAAAATGGCACAAAGCAGCCTGTGGTGAAGTGGCTAGGTGACGCCACTAGGGTGTAGAGAGGTGGCGGACATATCAATACATGGAGGTCTGAGGTTCGAGTGCTAGCTTAAGTTTTATTTTGGAGTTTAATTTTAGGTTTCTAGAAGAATTAGGAGATAAGCAGTGGATGAAGTGGTACCAAATTGGACTCTAGGGGTGGCTATGTTTCGGCTATAGGCTATAGAAGGAGGGGCCAAATACTTGAAAGGGTCATTTAGCATTCTTTAATTTTTCTTTCTCTTCTCTTAATCGGTTTCTCCTATAGCCCAATTTTTTTTCCCATTTGCCAAAAAGAAACCCATCATTCTTTTTGCCAAAATTCCTATCAGAGTTGTTTTCTGTTTCCATCCTTGAAAGCCGAATACACCTTCTTATCATATAGATTCACTTGTGCCGATTTTTAGTTAGTTCTCTTTCATCACAATCGATTGCTACCCACTTTTAGTCAAGCCAAATCTTGTTCAGTATCAATCTAGGTCGCAGGATCAAATGAGGGTTTCCGTAAGTGTTAAGTAAATCTTTTAGTAAGTTTTGTTATAAGCTGAAGGGCTATCTAACCTCTCCTTGTCGTTAACTTGTATTAAGAAAGGTAAGACTCAACAATCGCAAGCGTGATAGGTAAGGATTGCTAACAAGGTGGTAAGTGTTCTCGACGCAGTCATGGTTTAGTAGATGGCCAAATATAATGTGGATCATAGGGGTGACTTATGAACAATATGGGTTACTTGGTTTTGACGATATAGGTATTTCGGTGCTGGTCTAGAGGATAATCACCAATAGTAGCAAAGGAAGGGCTACTAGAACGTGAGGCACACGGTAAGGGTACAATGAGGTTTTAGCTTTTGATAAGTATGTGTTAAGCCATAGTTAATCATTAGTGTGGCTGACTGTAGGTTTGTAATTAAGGGGTTTGCGACAAGCGAGGTTACCAGGTGTGTACAAACATTACACACACAATTTCGACAATGTTGACAAGCTGAAAGTGGCTAAATGGGCCCGATGGGCCCTAAGGCTATGTTTGATGTGTTCATTTGCTTTGGTGTATGAATTGAGTCAGTTAAGCAAAATTCATAATCTGTAATTGTTTTGGGTTTAACAGGCCATAAGAATGTGATTTGGGCCGATGGGCTTATGGGGACGTAGACAAGTAAGTTAGGGTTAATGGATTTTAGGCCTAGTTTGAACAACACTTAAATTTCATAAGAATTAATCTAATTAAACATGTCTGTGAACAAGTCACTGAGCTAAAGTGTGGCAACAGGCATACGCTTGTTTAAGATTGGATCTAGGGAGAGTTTGGTGCTTAAGCGGACCTAGTGGCCACCTTCTCATCTCTGGAATCCTACCTGGTGCGTAGTGTCTGTTTACTTTAGCCGCGAGGACTTGTTGATGGGCCAAAGTTCATAACTAAAACCCGAGAGGGACCAAAATACCCTTATATTTTCAAAATTACTAAAATACCTTATATTTGTCAAATTACTAAAATACCCTTATATTTGAAAATTATTAAAACACCCCTAGGATTGGAAAATTACCAAATTACACTTGTTTTGAAAAAGTACCAAAATACCCCTATTTTACAAAAGTACCACAATACCCTTAATTTTCCAAATTACCAAAATACCTCTATTTCACAAAAGTACCAAAATACCCCTGTTCTACAAAATTACCAAGATACCCTATTTTGCCAAATTACCAAAACACCCTTGTAGAGTAGAATTACAAAAATATCCCTGGGAATTGAAATGACAAAAATTTCCCTATGTGACGAATATAAGTTTGTGGATGTTACTCTGTGTTTGATGCATTCATATGATATTCAACTTAGGATGCATATGGGTGGGAATTATGGTACGGAGGAATATTTGAGGATCGCATAGTCGTATGGCCATGGATCCATTGGTGGCTTTAATCCCATTATATGATTAGTAGCTTTGCTGCATCGTTAGGTAGTACCGCATAGGGATACCTTTGGTGTGTAGAGGATGGGTGGGTTGATTTAGAAATCACCACAGGTGTGTAATGGTTGAAATGGTGTGTGTACTGGATGGATTATTGGGATGGGTTTTGCATTTGTTTGTGTGTGATACGATATGATGTGATATGAGGTAATTATGGGCTAAGGGCCAAGACCGCTGATTTTTGATAAGGCTTAGGCCTAATGTGAATATTTGTATGTGATTTGATTGCCAAGGGTTGTACACACTGAGTTTCAAAACTCACACCATTTAATTTTTTATTTCAGGTAATCCTGAATAGACGGCTTGACGTGGGAGAGGACTCAGAGATGGTGACACTACAAGCTAATCAAATGTTTTAATTTGTTTAAATGAAAATGTTTTTTAATACTTTGTTTTTTTTTTCATTGGATTGTAATAGATACATGTAACTCCTAATTGACTTTAGATTTTGGGTTTATTATTATTGTTTCAACTATCCACTTAATAAATTTCATAAAGTTTCTAAATATAACATGGTTTTTGAAATAACTTAACCTATTAACGTTTTCCTAAAATGTGGGCTTTTCCTCTTAACTTAACAAGATATGTTCATATTTTTGGGCTTTTGGGCCTTAAATTGTTAAATTATAAAATCATTTTGGATTGTTCCTTTAATGTGACATTTCAGACTCTGGCCTAACTTTTAGGCCGAGTTTGGGGTGTTACATTTAGTCGTATCAGAGCCAGGTTGCAAAGCTCGGGCTGTGAAATGGGCCTTAAATTTTGGTGTTTTAAAATAAGTAGATTAAAAAGTTTTTGCAAGCTTCTTAAAGTGTGGTTCACCGAACCATCGACGTCGAGCCAAGTAAGTTTTTTGTACTCCATTTCATAAATTACTGAACTGTGTAGACAATGGGCTACTTAAAAATAAGCTTTTAGAGACTAAAGCTCGTAGGAGACTTAAGCAAGTAGTGGATTCTCGACCGTGGAATAAATTTTAAATTGTTATTTACATAAGACATGTGCTCTAAAATAGTGGAACTATGAACTAAATTCATAAAAATCCCTAATTTAGATAATACAAGAATCGATGAGCGCTAGAAGAAGTGCAAGGGGTCGTGGCAGAGGCTGTGGAAGTGTTAGGGCTGATGTACTGACTCAGCTAGTTAGGGAGGTATTGGAGGAGGTTAAATAAATTGGTGAAACACTTCGGGTTAGGTGCGTGGACTGTAAGAAAAAAAGAAATCGTAGTTCTCTAGGATCGCAGTCTCATTCTCAGAAGCGTGTTAAGGTACGTCCAAACTTTTGGTTTGCGAATATTATAGAAGGCGCCAACCGGTTGAATGCTGGAGAAAGTCAGGGGTGTGTTTAAGATGCGGGTCTGAGGTGCATAAGGCTCGGGATTGTTCAATCACCATTAAGTCGGGTATGTTTTGGGTATATAAATTGTATGCGTGCAAGTTTATGTGTTATTAAATCAAAATGCGCAGCGGAAGCGCGGTTGGGTAGTTTGGGTTATGTGACTATTCTATGTGTTGGAAATTTTGGGGATAAAATTTCTTTAAGGAGGGTAGAATTGGACGCCCCAAATTTGGGCCTAGAAGTATTGGGCCTATTGGGCTTTGGGCTTTGGATCTTTGAAAATTTTTTAAGTGAGCGAGAAAGTGACAATTAGCATGTGGGCTTTGAGGGTTTAATGAATTTGGAGTGTCTAGGTGTGTTGGAGAAGCTCTGGATTCAAGTTTTTTGGTGGAGGGTTATTAATTTATTTAATTAAGGAATCAGGTTTGTGAGTAGTGGGCTTTTAAAAAAATAAGTCAAAAATGGCACAAAAAAGCCTGTGGTGAAGTGGCTAGGTGACGCCACTAGGGTGTAGGGAGGTGGCAGACATATGCATTCAGGGATGTTTGAGGTTCGAGTGCTAGCTTATGTTTTATTTTGGAGTATAATTTTAGGCTTCTAGAAAGCTGGAAGGGCGTGTAGAGGGACTCTAAGGAGAAGTAATCAACAGAGATAATTTAGGAGAAGGATAAGGGAGATATCATGGAGAAAAACTAGGAGATGAGTAGTGGATGAAGTGGTGTTGAATTGGACTCTAGGGGTGGCTAAGTTTCGACTATAGGCTATAAAAGGAGGGGAGCGAATGCTTTAAAGGGTCTTTGAGCATTCTTTAGTTTTTTTTCTCTCCTCTCAATCGGTTTCTCCTATAGACAATTTATTTTCCATTTGTCGAAAAAGAAACCCGTCATTCTTTTTTGCCAAAAATTCCTATCAAAGTTGTGTTTTGTTTCAGTCCGTGAAAGTCGAATACACCTTCTTATCATATAGCTTCACTTGTGTCGATTTTTAGTTAGTTCTCATTCATCATAATCTATTACTAGCCACTTTTAGTCAAGCAGAATCTTGTTCAGTAGCGATCTAGGTCGCAAGATCAAAGGTGGGTTTCAGTAAGTGTTTAGTAAATCTTTTAGTAAGTTTTGTTAGAAGCTGAAGGGCTACCTAACCTCTCCTTACGCAGTTAACTTGTATTAACAAGGGTAAGACTCAACAATCGCAAGCGAGATAGGTAAGGATTGCTAGCAAGGTGGTAAGTGTTCTTGACTCAGTCATGGTTTAGTAGATGGCCGAATCTAATGTGGCTCATAGGGGTGACTTATGAACAATATTGATCACTTGGTTTTGACAATATAGGTATTTGGGTACAGATCTAGAGGGTAATCCCCAATAGTAGCAAAAGAAGGGCTACTAGAATGGGAGGCACAAGGTAAGGGTACGGTAAGGTTTCAATTTTGATAAGTATGTGTAAAGCCATGGTTAATCATTAGTGTGGTCGATTGTAGGTTCGTGATTAAGGGGTTTGCAGTACGCGAGGTTACCAGGTATGTACAAACACTACACACACGATATCTGCAATGCCGAAAAACTATGAGTTCATTTGGTTTGGTGTATGAATTGAGTCAGTTAAGCATAATTCATAATCTGGAATTGTTTTGGGCTTAACAGGCGATAAGGATGTGATTTGGACTTGATGGGCTTATGAGGACGTAGACAAGTAAGTTAGGGTTAATGGACTTTAGGTCTAGTTTGAACAACTCTTAAATTTCATAAGACTTAATCTAATTAAACATGTCCGTGAACAAGTGGCTGGGTTAGGGTGTGGCAACTTGCATACGCATGTCAAAGATTGGATCTAGGGAGAGCTTAGTGCTTAAGCGGTCCTAGTGGCCCACTTCCTCTTCTTTGGAATCTTACCTGGTTCGTAGTGTCTGTTCACTTTAGCCGCGAGGACTTGTTGATGGGCCAAAGTTCATAACCAAGACCCGAAAGGGACCAAAATACCCTTATATTTGTAAAATTACTAAAATACCTTATATTTGTAAAATTACTAAATACCCTTATATTTGTAAAATTAATAAGATACCCTTATATTTGAAAAATTACTAAAAGACCCTAGGTTTGGAAAATTACTAAAATACTCATAATTTTCAAAAGTACCAAAATACCCTTAATTTTCCAAAAGTACCAAAATACCCCTATTTTATAAAATTACCAAGATACTCCTATTTTTCCAAATTGTCAAAACACCCCGTAGGGTAGAATTACAAAAATACCCCTGGGAAGTGAAATGACAAAAATACCCCTATGTGACGAATATGAGTTTATGGATGTTACTCGTGTGTTTGATGCATTCATATGATATTCTGTTAGGATACATATGGGTGGGAAATATGGTACGGAGGAATATTTGTAGATCGCATAGTCGTATGGCCATGGATCCACCGATGGCTTTAAGCCCATTATATGATTAGCAGCTTTGCTACAACGTTAGGCAGTACGGTAACCCAGCTACCTTTGGTATGTAGAGGATTGGTGGGTTGATTTAGAAATCCCCGCAAGTGTGTAATGGTTGAAATGGTGTGTGTAGCGGACTGATAATTGGGATGGGTTTTGCATTATCTTGTTTGTATGTGATACGAAATGATATGATGTGATATGATATGATATGAGGTCAGTGTGGGCTAAGGCCCAAGGCCGCTGATTTTTTATAAGGCTTAGACCCAATGTGAATATTTGTTTGTGATTTGATTGCCAAGGGTTGTACACACTGAGTTTTGAAACTTACACCCTTTAATTTGTTGTTTCAGGTAATCCTGAATAGACAGCTCGACGTGGGAGAGAACTCGGAGATGGCCACACTACAAGCTGATCAAATGTTTTAATTTTTCAAATGAATATGTGTTTTTAATACTTTATTTTTTTTCATTAGATTGTAATAGGGCCATGTAACTCCTAATTGACTTTAGGTTTTGGGTTTATTATTATTGTTTCAACTATCCGCTTAATAAGTTTCATAAAGTTTCTAAAGATATCATGGTTTTTGAAATAACTTAACATATGAACGTTTTCCTAAAATGTGGACTTTTCCTCTTAACTTAACAAGATATATTTAGATTTTTTGGCTTTTGGGCCTTCAATTGTTAAATTATAAAATCGTTCTCGATTGTTCCTTTAATGTGACTTTTCAGACTTAGGCCTAACTTCTAGGATGAGTTTGGGGTGTTGTATTTAGTGGTATCAGGGCTAAGTTACAAAGCTCGGGCTGTGAAATGGGTCTTAGATTTTTGGGTTTTAAAAATAAGTAGATTAAAAAGTTTTTGCAGGATTCTTGAAGTGTGGTTCACCAAATACTCGACGTTGAACCAAGTAAGTTTTTGTACTACATTTGCTTAAATTACTGAACTATGTAGATAATGAGCTACTTAAAAATAGGCTTTTAAAGACTAAAGCCCGTAGGAGACTTAAGCCTGTAGTGGGTTCTCGACTGCCGAATAACTTTTAATTTGTTATTTACATAAGACATGTGCTCTAAAACAGTGGAACTATGAACTAAATTCATAAAAATTCCTAATTCAGATAATACAAGAATCATCGATGAGCTCTAAAAGAAGTGCAAGGGGTCGTGGCAGAGACTGTGGAAGTGTTAGGGCTGATGTGCTGACTCAACTAGTTAGAGAGGTACTGGACGAGGTTAACGAAATTAGTGAAACACTTCGGGTTAGGTTCGTGGATTGTAAGAAAAAAAAGATATAACAGTTCTCTAGGACCGTAGTCTCATTCTGTGGAGCATGTTAAGGTACGCCCAAAATTTCTGGCTTGCAAATATTGCAGAAGGCGTCATCCGGTTGAATGTGTGAGGAAGTTTAGAGCGTGTTTAAGATGCGGGTCTGAGGAGCATAAGGCTCGGGATTGTTCAATCACCATTAAGTCGGGTATGTTTTGTGTGGATGCTATATTTTTGGGCATATAAATTGTATGCGTGCAATGTTTACGTGTTATTAAATCAGAGTGCACAGCGGAAGCGCGGCTCTGTAGTTTTGGTTGTGTAACTGTTCTATGAGTTGGAAATTTCGGGGATGAAATTTCTTTAAAGAGGGTAGAATCGTAACGTCCCGAATTTGGGCCTAGAAGTATTGATTTGGGCTTTGGATCTTAGAAACTTTTTTAAGTGAGTAAGAAAATGATAATTGGCATGTCGGCTTTGAGGGTTTAATGAATTTGGAGTGTCTAGGTGTGTTGGAGAAGCTCTAGATTCGAGTTTTGTGGTGGAGGATTCTTAATTTATTTAATTGAGGAATCAGGGTTGTGAGTAGTGGGCTTTTAAATAAAAATAAGTGAAAAATAACACAAAGAAGCCCGTGGTGAAATGGCTAAGTGACGCCACTAGGGTGTAGGGAGGTGGTGGACATATGCATGTAGGGAGGTATGAGGTTCGAGTGCTAGCTTAAGTTTTATGTTGGAGTTTAATTTTAGGCTTCTAAAAGGCTGGAAGTGGCGTGTAGAGGGACTCTAAAGAGAAGTAATCAGTAGAGAGAATTTAGGAGAAGGATAAGGGAGACATCATAGAGAAAAATTAGGAGATGAGTAGTGGATGAAGTGGTGCCAAATTGGACTCTAGGGGCGGTTAAGTTTCAACTATTGGCTATAAAAGGAGGGGGTGAATTCTTGAAAGGGACTTTGAGCATTCTTTAGTTTTTCTTTCTCTCCTCTCAATAGGTTTCTCCTATAGCCAAATTTTTTTTCCATTTCCCGAAAAAGAAACCCATCATTTTTTAACCAAAAATTCCTACTAGAGTTCTGTTTTGTTTCAGTCCCTAAAATTTGAATACACCTTCTTATCATATAGCTTCACTTGTGTCGATTTTTAGTTAGTTTTCCTTCATCACAATCGACTACTACCCACTTTTAGTCAAGCCGAATCTTGTTCAGTAGCGACCTAGGTCGTAGGATTAAGGAGGGTTCTGGTAAGTGTTTAGTAAATCTTTTAGTAAGTTTTGTTATAAGCCAAAGGGCTATCTAACCTCTCCTTGTTTGTAACTTGTATTAACAAGGTTAAGACTCAACAATCTCAAGCGTGATAGGTAAGGAGTGCTAAAAAGATGGTAAGTGTTCTTGACTTAGTCATGGCTTAGTAGAAGGTCGAATCTAATGTGGCTCATAGGGGTGACTTATGAACAATATGGGTCATTTGGATTTAACAATATAGGTATTTTGGTGCAGATTTAGAGGATAATCTCCAATAGTAGCAAAGGAAGGGCTACTAGAACGGGAGGCACACGGTAAGGGTACGGTGAGGTTTCCATTTTTTGATAAGTTTGTGTTAAGCCATGGTTAATCGTTAGTGTGGTCGATTGTAGGTTTGTGATTAAGGGGTTTGCGGCACGTGAGGTTCCAGGTGTGCACAAACGCTACGCACACGATATCGGTACTGCTAAAAAGCCAAAAGTGGCTAAATAGGCCCAGTGGGCCCTAAGGCTATGTTTGATGAGTTCATTTGGTTTGGTGTATGAATTGAGTCAGTTAAGCATAATTCATAATCTGGAATTATTTTTGGCTTAACAGGCCATAAGGATGTGATTTGGGCTTGTTGGGCTTATGGGGACGTAGACAGGTAAGTTAGGGGTAATGGACTTTAGGCCTGGTTTGAACAACTCTTAAATTTCATAAGACTTAATCTAATTAAACATGTCCGTGAACAAGTCATTTGGGTTAAGGTGTGGCAACGGGCATACGCTTGTCTAAGATTGGATCTAGGGAGAGCTTGGTACTTAAGCGGTCCTAGTGGCCAACCTCCTCTTCTTTGAAATCCTACTTGGTGCGTAATGTCTGTTCACCTTAGCCGCGAGGACTTGTTGATGGGCCAAAGTTCATAACTAAAACCCGAGAGGGACAAAAATACCCTTCTATTTGTAAAATTAATAAAATACCCTTATATTTGTAAAATTACTAAAATACCCCTAGGTTTGGAAAATTACCAAAACACCCCTATTTTGTAAAAGTACCAAAATACTTCTGTTTTGCAGAAGTACCAAAATACCCCTAATTTGCCAAATTACCAAAATACCCTTATTTTGTAAAAGTATCAAAAAACCCCTGTTTCATAAAAGTACCAAAATTCCCCTATTTTACAAAATTACCAAGATACCCCTATTTTGCCAAATTACAAAAACACCCCTATAGCGTAGAATTATGAAAATACCCCTGGAAAGTGAAATGACGAAAATACCTATATGTGACGAATATGAGTTTATGGATGTTACTCATATGTTTGATGCATTCATATGATATTCTGCTTAGGATGCATATGGGTAGGAGTTATGGTACGGAAGAAGATTTGAGGATCGCATAATCGTATGGCCATGGATCCACCGGTGGCTTTAAGCCTATTATATGATTAGCAGCTTTGCTGCAACGTTAGATAGTGCCGCAACCGGGCTACCTTTGGTGCGTGGAGGATGGGTGGGTTGATTTAGAAATCCCTACAAGTGTGTAATGGTTGAAATGGTGTGTGTACCAGATGGATTATTGGGATGGGTTTTGCATTATCTTGTTTGTATATGATACGATATATGATATGAGGTCATTGTGGGCTAAGTCCTATGACCACCGATTTTTTATAAGGCTTAGGCCCAATGTGAATATTTGTATGTGATTTGATTGCCAAGGGTTGTACACACTGAGTTTTGAAACTCACACCTTTTACTTTATTATTTCAGGTAATTCTGAATCGACGGCTCGACCAGGGAGAGAACTCAGAGATGGCCACACTACAAGCTGATCAAATGTTTCAATTTGTTCAAATGAATATGTTTTTTAATACTTTGTTTTTTTTCATTAGATTGTAATAGGGCCATGGAACTCTAATTGACTAATTATTATTTCAACTATCCACTTGATAAATTTCAGAAAGTTTTTAAAGATAACATGGTTTTTGAAATAACTTAACATATGAACGTTTTCCTAAAATGTGGGCTTTTCCTCTTAACTTAACAAGTTGTATTTAGATTTTTGGGCTTTTGGGCCTTCAATTGTTAAATTATAAAATCATTGTTTTTAATGTGATATTCCAAACTCGGGCCTAACTTTTAGGATGGGTTTGGGGTGTTACATTTAGTGGTATCAGAGCCAGGTTGTAAAGCTCAGGCTATGAAATGGGCCTTAGATTTTGGGGTTTTAAAAACAAGTAGATTAAAAAGTTTCTGCATGATTCTTGAAGTGTGGTTCACCAAACCCTCGATGTCCAGCCAAGTAAGTTTTCTGTACTATATTTGCCTAAATTATTGGTTTGTGTAGATAATGGGAAACTTAAAAATAGGCTTTTAGAGACTAAAGCCCGTAGGAGACTTACGCCTGTAGTGAATTCTCGACAGCGGAATAACTTTTAAATTATTATTTACATAAGACATGTGCTCTAAAACAATGGAACTATGAACTAAATTCATAAAAATTCCTAATTCAGATAATACGAGAATCAGCAATGAGAACTAGAAGAAGTGCAAGGGTCACAGCAAAGGCCATGGAATGCATTAAGTTATGGTTGATGTCTTGTACTAGTTAGGGAGGGATGAAATTTCTTTAAAGAGGTGGAGCACATTAAAGAAATTGGTGAAACACTTGAGTTAGGTGCGTACTTTTATGGTGATGGTAAGAAAAAAAGATTGCTTGAGTTTCTCTAGGACCATTGTCTCATTCTATGGAGCATGTTAAGGTACGTCCAAACTTTTCAGCTTGTAGATATTGCAAAAGGTGTCATCCAGTTGAATGCTATAGGAAGTTAGGAGCGTGTTTAAGATGCGGGTCTAAGGAGCATAAGGCTCAGGATTATTCAATCACCGTTAAGTTAGGTATGTTTTGTGTGGGTGCTATATTTTTGGGTATACAAACTTCATGCATGCAATGTTTATGTGTTATTAAATCAGAGTGCACAGCGGAAGCGAGGTTCTATAGTTTGAGATGTGTGACTATTCTATAAGTTGGAAATTTTGGGGACAATATTTCTTCAATGAGGGTAGAATTGTAACGCCCCAAATTTGGGCCTAGAAGTATTGGGCCTATTGGGCTTTGGGCTTTGGATCTTAGAAATTTTTTTAAGTGAGCAAGAAAATGACAATTGGCATGTGGGCTTTGAGGGTTTAATGAATTTGGAGTGTCTAGGTGTGTTGGAGAAGCTTTGGATTCGAGTTTTGTGGTGGAGGATTCTTAATTTAATTAGTTAAGGAATCAGGGTTTTGAGTCGTGGGCTTTTAAATAAAAATAAGTAAAAAATGGCACAAAGAAGCCTGTGGTGAAGTGGCTAAGTGATGCCCCTAGGGTGTTAGGAGGTGGCATACATATGCATGCAAGGAGGTCTAAGGTTTGTGTGCTAGCTTAAGTTTTATTTTGGAGTTTAATTTTAGGCTTCTATAAGGCTGGAAGTGGCGTGTAGAGGGACTCTAAGGAGAAGTAATCAGTAGAGAAAATTTAGGAGAAGGATAAAGGAGATATCATGGAGAAAAATTAGGAGATGAGTAGTGGATGAAGTCGTGTCGAATTGGACTCTAGGGTTGGCTAAGTTTTGGTTATAGGCTATAAAAGGAGGGGGTCGAATACTTGAAAGGGTCTTTGAGCATTATTTAGTTTTTTTCTTTCTCTCCTCTTAATCAGTTTCTCCTATAGCCGAATTTTTTTTCCATTTTCTAGAAAATAAACCCATCATTCTTTTTGCCAAAAAATTCCTATTAGAGTTGTGCTTTGTTTCTGTCCGTGAAAGCCGAATACACCTTCTTATCATATAGCTTCACTTGTGTTGATTTTTAGTTAGTTCTCCTTCATCACAATCGATTGCTACTGACTTTTAGTCAAGCCGAATCTTATTCAGTAACGATCTAGGTCGCAGGAACAAAGGAGGGTTTCAGCAAGTGTTAAGTAAATCTTTTTGTAAGTTTTGTTATAAGCCGAAGGGCTATCAAACCTCTCCTTTTCATTAACTTGTATTAACAAGGGTAAGACTTAACAATCGCAAGCGTGATAGGTAAGGATTGCTAACAAGTTGGTAAGTGTTCTCGACTCAATCATGGTTTAGTAGATGGCCGAATCTAATGTGGCTCATAGGGGTGACTTATGAACAATATGGGTCACTTGGTTTGACGATATAGGTATTTGGGTGTAGATCTAGAGGATAATCGCCAATAGTAGCAAAGGAAAAGCTACTAGAACGTGAGGTAGATGGTAAGGGTACGGTGAGGTTTTGGTTTTTGATAAGTATGTGTTAATCCATGGTTAATCGTTAGTGTGGTCAATTGTAGGTTCGTGATTAAAGGGTTTGCAGCGTACGAGGTTACTGGGTGTGTACAAACATTACACACATTACGGGTTTTGACATGAGATCTAGTAGTGGCATAGCTGATAAAGCAAGAAGAAAGAAGTACATTTATGTGCATAAATATTTTGGCAGTAGAGTACATTTCACGATAAGATTGAGTTATGGTCAGAAGTAGTTGACCACTAAAAGCTAAGTTTTCAAAGCGTATAAGTCAAGACTTTTACAGTTGGTGAATGCTTTAATGAGAAAGAGAGGTAAAACCTTAAAGTTTCAAATTTGGGTTGACGAAATTCCCAAGGAGGGGAAATTCCATTCGAATTGTAGTGAATCAACCAGTAAAGATCTGAACGAACGTTTGGACATGTACGGAGTTCCACATTAGAGGATTATTGGATATAGTATATGCCCCAGAGGAAGAGTAACCTAGGTCTTAAGTTACGTTTCGACCTTATGTCTCATAGCTTAAGAGTTATTGGCAGGAGAAATTTGAGGATAAGTGGAATTTGCAATTTTGAAGAGTAGATGGAAACATTTTAAGAATGTTGGTAGTAACAACTCCTCCTGGTTAGATTTTTAGGGATGAAAATCCCTAAAGGGGGGAGAATTGTAACAGCCCGATTTAGGGGCTAGTCGAACAGTGATCTCAGAATCACTAATTCGAGGTTAGAGAAAATTATTTCATGTTACATTATGTATTATAACATGTTTATAATGATGCTTGAAAATTTTGGTGCCTTAATTTTAGAAATTTCTAGCTAATTTGTGAAAAAGGACTAAATCGCATAAAATGCAAAAGTTTTGGTTTATTTGCAAAAGGTGCCAAACAGCTATGGGCTATTAGTTGGAGGCCCCAATTGTGTAATTTAGCCTTGTTTTAAGTGAGTAGGCCGGCCATGTGACATAGGAGACAAGAGTTTTTAATTTTGGTCAAAGTTGGTGGGATAAGATGGATGTTTTATAATAAAATAAAGAAAAGAAAATATCACCTTTCTCTCCATCTTCTCTCCACCGAAAATGAGCAGGAAAATGGGGGTTTTTGAAGCTCAAATTTTCAGCAAACTTTCCTCCTCCCAAGTAAGTGATTTTGATGACTTTTCTTGATAAAAATTGTACTTTTGCAGTCCCCAAAGCTTAAGCTAGCTAATGAGAGGACTATTTTGCAATATGGTTGAGAGTCTAGGGACTTGCCATTAGAGATTTTATGCTGGTTGCTGAGTTATTATGGAAGAAAATGAATGATAAGATGATGAGAAACAACTTTTGCGAAGGGTGTTGTCATAGAAACACCTAATTTGGGCTAAAATGCAAAAGTTGTAATTTATTCATTAAGGCATTAAATAGTTGGAATTGAGGATAGTTGTAAGAGGATTAAATGTTTAGATAGGCTTTTTTAGCAAGGAAATGTGATAAAAATTTATTTACGAGCCTAAGGGCAAAATCGTAAATTTGTCAAAGTATAGGGGCAAAATGGTCATTTTTCCTAAGTGGATGTTAAGTTGTAATATGATCATTACGTGACTAAACGAGTAAATTTCATTGTTCTAGATTGAAGAAAATGAGATTCGGACCTAGAATGGAAGAAAAGAGAAATGTGGGCAAAAATCCTTTTTGGCATTTTCGTCATCGAGGTAAGCTTGTATGCAAACCTTGCAAGTACGTACGGGTTATTTAATATTTCAATGTTGTATGGAATGTACAATTATGCAATGAATGTATTAAATAAGTGTTGATGATTTGTTAAGAGATTTGGAATCTAAGAATAGTAAGAAATGCAATTATTATGAAAAGATGATTGTTAAGGTTCCGTGTAAGACCATATTGAAATATGGCCTCGGTGATAGATTTTGAATTAGATAAATGTATGTGGATAAATAATTGTGAATGTATAATAATGGTGAGCCGTGTGCAATTACACCTCATTGAGGGTTATTAAATGATGGGCTGTGTGCGATACCATCAACCATATAATCATTGGTGGGCTGTGTGCGTTACCACCTGATTAATTATTAATTGATGGGTTGTGTGCGATACCATCACCTATTTTATTATCGATGGGCTGTGTGCGAAACCACCTGACTAATTAGTAATCGATGGGCTGTGTGCGATACCATCACTTATAAATGATTGGTGAGCTAAGTGTGAAATCACCCTAAGTATAATTGATTGGTGGGCTGTGTGCGATACCACCCTATAAGAGATTCAATGGTGGGCTAAGTGCGTAACCACCAGGAGATTAGTAATATGAGTGGCTTATTGAAAATGCTTGGCGTGTTGTTTTATATGATCTTGTGACGATCAGTGCAGGAATGTATTCTACTTAAAAGAGCATTTGGCTTATGGCATGGTAAGGATATGGTAAGAGATAGAATGAGTAAGCTTTAAGGATGATTCAGTAAGTAACCCTGAGTTCATGAGAAAAGCTTATCATAATAACTTGAAATCATGTATATTCAATGAATGTCAGTGTTTATTAGTTGTATGCAGATGAACTTACTAAGCATTATTGCTTACTCCTTTTCTTTTCCCATCTCTTATAGGTTATTTTGGCTAGCTCGGGTTGGAGGCCGCATGAGATGTTTTAACGCTATCGAATAAATGCTTAGTATGGTGCTCCAAGTCCTTATGAGTCATGGCATGTATTGGGATTCCTTTAGAGTTGACTAAGTTCTAATTGATGTAGCCAAATCGTGTTGGCCTAAAAGAACTTAGAGTTTTGGTTGCGCATAGCCATAGATGATGGCTTAAGTTGTTGTAATTGTATTAGAAGTAGTTCTCCCTAGTGTATGGGATGAAGACTTTATTTTTGTTATGATTAAGTGTCTATAATTTAAGAGTTAAATTGATGCAATATAGAGTTATGTGATGATGATTGTATGTATGTATGTATGTATGCATGTATGTATGTATGCAAATGAGAGTGGCAAAAAGGCTTGGAAGATAGCCTCTAAGCGCCCACACGGTTGGATACACGGGCGTGTGTCTAGGTCGTGCGAACCCTGCACCTTAGTGTTTTAAATTAGGATAGACCATGGGAAAAATCCATGGCCGTTTGTGTGGACCGTGGGTGAGGCATGGTTTGGACATAGGCATGTGCCCCAGACCGTGTGAACAAGTCAGTATACCAAGGATTAACACACGGTCTAGGCCCACCAGGCGTGTCAAGGCCGTGTGAATATAGTCGAGAATGTTAGGATGAGCACGGCATGAGCCCATGGTTCAAAGCCATGGGAATGTTGTGATATAGTCTTGAGAGCCCTCACATGTGTGAGTGAGGTCTTGTAAGTTAAAAAGAAGTTATTGTATTGACATCAAGGAGAGTAGTTGCGTTGAGCCTAAGTGGTGTTCAAGTAGTTTTATGTGCGCCTCGCCTCCAAACTCCCGGGATTCAGGGTGTTACAAGATGTCACCGAATAACTATTAGTGGCAATACAAGGACAAGGCAACTTGAATTTTGCGATGCCTACCAGTGGGAGTTTTACAAAAAAATTTGATGGAATGTTGGGATTTTTGAGCATGGCATGAGCACATTGAAGAAGCCATCCCAATTTAATTTATGATCCGTGGAAGTCAAAGAAATCAAACACAACAGCCATCCCAAAACTTACAACAACAGCCCTACCCACAGGAAAAGAAGCCAAACCTTGAAGAAGTGCTGACAAATTTCATAGCAGCCTCATAAACATGTTTCCAAAAGGTAGAAATAAAACTTGAAGCATTGTCACAAGAAGTCAAGGAACAATTCGGGGAACTTGCTAAGCAACTTTCTGAGAGACCACAGGGGAGACTACCAAGCAACACCGAGACTAACCTAAGGGAACAAGTTCAAGCCATAACAGCTTAAGATAGTGAAGGGTTAGAAGTGCCTAATTCAAACCAAAAGAATGTGGTAGAAGAAGATATGGTTGAGGTCAACAACAAGCCAGAACTAGCAATTAAAGAGTAGAAACCTCACATAGCATATTCCCAAGCTATAACAAAAGATGACACAGAGGAATAGTTCGACAAGTTTCTTAAACTTTTAAAGAAATTAATTATTAACTTACCATTCCTTGAAGCTCTTTCATAGGTGCCAGATCCTAGGAAATTTTTAAATAAGCTATTAACAAATAAGCGGACGATAGATGAGGAACCACATGTGAAACTGAATGCAGTTTGCTCAGCAATGTTGCAAAATAAATTGCCACAAAAATTAAAAGATCTAGGGAGTTTTACAACTTAATTGGAAGTTTATCTATTGATAATGTGTTAGCTTATTTAGGGGCAAGCATAAATGTCATGCCTTATAAATTATTTAAACAATAAGGTCTAGGGAAACCCAAATAAACTAGGATGAGCATTCAATTAGCTGATAAAACTATCAGAGTTCCTAGGGGTATAATTGAAGATGTACTTGCGAAGATTGATAAATTCGTATTCACGGTAGATTTTGTCATTTTAGACATGGATGAGGACAATACGATACCCCTAATTTTAGGAAGACCATTCTTAGCAACTGCCAGGACTAAAATCGATGTCGACGCAGGTGAACTTATACTCTGTGTAGGTTACGAGACAATTACTCTTCAAGCCCTCGATTCAGCCAAAAACATCAAATAACCAAGGTGAGAAAGTAAATTCTATTGATAACCATTTGGTTAACCCTTCTTTTTAGGAATCACCACAAAAGAACGCAACTGAGTCCAATCTTAAACCTTGTGCCAACAATGAAATAATTCACGAGGAGCAAGGGATTCTGATTGATGAACTAGAAGAGGGGAAGTCGCATCTTAAAGAATAACTAGGGATACACGAAGTAGAATCGAAACCACTTCATGAGGCAAACAAGTTCAAAATCAGAGATCATGTACTATTAGATAAAGCAGACCCACAAATATCTCCACCTGATCCTAACACAAGCAAGGAAATCAATTTTAAGGTAATTAATGTCTTCCCATACGGAACAATCGAGGTAAGTAATCCCATGTTTGGCACTTTGAAAATAAATGCTACTCGTCTTAAACTCTATCATGATAATGGAACTGCTAACACGAGGAAGGATTTTCAACTCCTCAAACTCCCTTGGATAAGAAAATGAGAGGAAAGTCGAGCTTAAGACTTTAAACGAGTGCTTCTCAGGAGGCAACCCGAGCACTAACCCTATTTATTGTTATAATTTTTCTTTTTCTTTCTTTTTTTTCTTCTTCTTTGAAATATTTTCACGGCACACGGCCTTGCACACGGCCATGGCCGTGGTCGTTTGGATGCATCCAATCTTCGTACTAACATAGTAGAGATGGTACGAGTTAGAACAAATCAATTTTCAAAGTCACGGACTCAAACACCACACCATGGCTGTGTGAGGTGGTCGTGGTCGACACTGACTTACCAAGCACGGGCGTGGCAATTTGAACACAAGTGTGGGAGAAACAATGCGAAGCATAACACGAGCGTGCGAGGAGTCCGTGTGACTTAACATGCTCACGATACACGGGCATCGAGAGGCATCAGAGTTGAAAATCTATTTAAACCACCACCCCCTTCTCCCCTCTCCACATAATCTTAAACCCTCTTTCTACACCTTTTTGGTTCTCACTTTCATTTTCATTTACATTCATCTTTCAAAACCCTTGACCACCACAACAATGCCGAAGAAGTGGAAGGATCAAAGCACAGTCTCCCATAGGTGATCGACCTACATAAGTTCATGTCGGCCGCTTCATATAATCGACAAGCCAAGGGTCTTTGAGACTTTTTCGGACTTATTTTTCTTAAATATTTTCCTTTATTTTCCTTATCTATACTTCTCTTCTGCTTAATTCATTTTATTTTCTTTTAGTATATTGGTTTTTGGTTCTTAAGGCTGCTAGGGAATCATGCACCACTGCCTTCTAAATCACACCCACCTCGCGAACCATCCAACAATAAGGACTCATCAGTCCATGTACCTTTTCTTATAAGTTTATTTTGCTTTTTATTTTCCTTCACTTTAGTTTGCTTTTCTTTAAATATTTATTTCTTATATTTTGAATCTCTATTATTAATTCCTGGCTAATTCTTCACGAGCTCCCCAATTTCTTCATCTAGCGCAAAGCTCGTTAGTAACCACCACACCAAAAGATGACACATCCAACATATTTTTCACATCATCCAAGGATCTCATCCATAATTCAGAAAGTTTCACTTTTCTCCTTCTCTTTCAATTATCTACTAAATGTTGTTATCTATCTTTGTACATTGAGGGCAATGTACAACTTAAGTGTGTGTGAGGGGAGGGGTTAACCATAGTATTATTCGAAAATACCTGAATTATGCTTTATTCTAAAGTAATTTTCTCATATTACTACTAAGGATGAAATTTCTTTTGAATTATGATTTTTATTGATATGTCTTGGATTAAGTCATAGTTAATTGTGCCTTGATGATTTGATCTTTAAGATACTAGAGAATCAAGCATGATAAGTCTATTTTTCAAGAATAAAAAATTTTCTAGGTTGTCGAACTGAATTTGAATATTGCCTTGAAGTTTGAAATTTACATGGATTGATGTCAAATACCCATAATTTTTGTGAGATTTGAGCTTTATAGAGCATATATTATTTTTCATGCTCACTTTATTGATTATGAGTGTGTCAACACTGAATTGTTATTCTAGAACTTGCCTCGATTATACATGTCAAGGCCACATTATTGATTTGATATACTGAGATGAAAAGGCACCTATGTTTTAACCCACTCACTCCACTAAGAAGCCTACCTACATAATTAACCCGTAGTGAACTTTTTTGATCCTAACAACCCTTTTTATTGATTCACCCACTAATATTAACCCAAAACCCCTCTTGTATTTGTTATCAAAATTCCTTCGACTACCCTTCTATCGAGAATTGATTTAATCAGTTGCCTAATTACTTTATTTCTATTGATAAAGTTCTTTCTTATATTATGTAAATATTTGGCTTGTTCTCGAAAAAAAAGAAAAAAAATCAAAGTATATTCATTATTAGTTATGTAATTAAGTGAGCTTACATGTTTAAATGCAACATATTGAAGAAGAAGCTCGTATTATTAGTATTTTAAATTTTCGTGTGATATAATTATTCAGGTTATTAGTTCATTTTTCTAAAGTTAGGTAATTTTTCAATTCAATCTTGATTCTAACCCTTCTAATTTAGCCTTTATCCATACCATTAACCCAAGCCCCGTTACAACCCTGTTAAAGACCTTTTGATTTGTGTATCATCTCATATTATAGTTGTGGAGATTTGATTTTCAGGCAAGCCAATGGGATTAAATTTTCAAGTTCAACTTATGAGTGCTTATTCTTGAACCTTAAACACTTCTAGTGCTTTGAGTGAATCTCTAGTGAGGATGTCAATCCTTGTCGGTTTTGAATCAAAGGTAATTATTTAGATAAGGGGATACACCTATGTTTTCGTGCTACAAATATATGACTTAGAATTGTTTGAATCTTTAGGAGTCTTTGAGTTAAATTATCCATGTATTATTTTTCTATGAATTATGATGAGGCATTGTTAATGAGAATTATGAATTGTGGAAAGTTCATCTTAATTGTAAGTTGAGAATGTTGCTTGAGGACAAGCAAAAGCTTAAGTGTAGGGGTATTTGATAAACCATAAAAGTAACATATTTTAGGCCCACGTTTAGCACGCTTTTGGATGATTTAAGCCTTGAATTATGTAATTTGGTGCTCTTAATCCGTTGTTTTCATGTTTTATACTCAGGAGAGCACCGGAGATGAAAAGAACGAGAAATAGGCGTAAAAAGGACCAAATTTGGGCCAAAATAGAAATCGACACGGCCTAGGCCCCTGACCACATGATCGCGCCTCATTGATAGACTAGAACATGGCCTGAGCCCCGAAACACACGGTCGTGCCTCATCATCAAACTCGACCAAGGCCTGTAATCGAAGTACATGGGCGTGCCACACGGGTGTGTCCCTGCCGCAGGAAAGAAGAGTTTCAGTCAATTTAGGGTACTTAGAGGAAAAGAAACATATTCCAAAATCATATATAAAGACCCTAGAGTCCAACCTTGAGGGGGACGTTCGAATAGGCATCTGGCTAGGCCAAAGAAGGCAGATTTGTAGAGATTACTCAAAGATAGTCAGTTGATTCATCTCAAGATTATACTCAAGATAGAGGATCTCTCCTTCAATTCCTTCAGGGGGTTTTAGTGATTTCTTATGTTTTGTTTTATCTTTCCTTTTGAGATTTTTTCTTTTACAACTATGAACTGAACCCTCAGATACCTGAGGGGGATGAAACCTAAGATGAATCATGTTATTGTTTGTTGAACTATATGATAAAAATTTGGCTTGTTCTTAATTATGTGTTCTTAATTCTTGTGTTGATATTTTTGGGATATTAATTCAAGTATGATTTGTTTAGGTGGAGGAGCAAAAGTCCCTGCCTAAGAGTAGATCTAGCATAATTAAGCGGAGTTGATCGCATGCCTAGAGATAGGGTGACAAAATTCTGCCGGATTAGGGTGAAACCTAATATGGGATTCCATATATCGAGTTAATACAATTCTAGGGGTTTTAATTAGAAAGAGATTTCAATTAATCAACCTAGGGTTAGACGTTAGTCGCCTCGAGAGAGGGATTAGTATTTGTTAGGAAATCTTACTGATCAAGTCAAGCAAATAAACCGTCTAGTTCAGTGTTAGATAACAAGTGAAGTCTAGGTGGATTCTTCATTGGGTGTCGTCTTAATCAATTGGTTTTTCCTCAAGTTACTTTCCAAATTTGATTCTTCTTTGTCTTAAAGTCTTTATTTTAGTAGTTATTTAATTTCGATTAAACAACAAATTCTCTTAATTCTTAGGCTAAATAATAGAAAGAGAGTTAGTATTAGTACTTTTGGTTCCTTTAGGATTCGACATACCAGTCTTGCCTAAACTATACTATTGTTCGATAGGTGCACTTGCCTCCATCGTTGTCTTAGTTAGTTTCCAGGTTCGATCATTCTTTATATAAATTTTAAGACTCGACAAAACAACAATCACAACTAATTGAACACTCATCCTAGTTTGTTTGGGTTTCTCTAGACCTAGCTGTTTAAACATTTTAGACGGTATAACATTGATGCTTGCACCTAAATAAGCTAAAGCATTATCAATAGATAAACTACCAATTAAACATGGAATTGTAAAACTCTTTTGATCTTTTAATTTTCGTGGTAGTTTATTTTACAATATTGATGAGCACACTATGTTTAGCTCTATATGCGATGCCTCGGCTAACCTCCGCTTATTTGTCAAAAGTTCTTTTAAAAATTTCTTGGAATTAGGCATCTGTGAAAGAGCTTCAAGAAACAGTAAGTTAATATGTAATTTCTTTAAAAGTTTATGAAACTTACAGAACTGTTCATCTGAATTGTCTTTCTTCATCACATCAGGAAATGGTATACGAGGTTGGTATTCTTTAATTACCAATTTTGGCTTTTCTTGGCTTACCTCAACCTTACCTTCACTGACCACGGGTTCTTTCCTTGGATTAGATTTAGATTCTACTAACCCTTCACTATTTTGAGCGGGTATGGCTTGAAGTTGCTCTTTTCGGTTAGCCTTAGTGTTACTTGGAAAGTTACCTTATGGTCGTTCAGAGATCAGCTGAGTGAGTTGCCCTAACTGGTTCTTGATTCCTTTAATCGATGCTTATTGATTTTTAAGTGCTGTTTCGGTGTTTTGGAAATGAGTTTCTGACACCGCTATGAATTTTGTTGGCATCTCTTCAAGGCTTGGCTTCTTTTCCTGTGGGTAGGGCTGTTGTTGGAAGCTTGGAGGGGGTTGTTTTCTCTAGTTTCCTTGACCACCCCATGAGAAATTAAGGTGGTTCGTCTAACCTGGATTATATGTATTACTATAGGGGTTATTTTGAGATATGAAATTGTTACCCGTATAGTTTATCTATTCGTTTTCCATGCCCGGATTATAGGATGGGTACTCAAGATTTGTCGCACCTCCTAGATTTTAATCACATTGCATTACTGGGTGTACCTGTGAGGAACCACACAAACCATCAATCTTTTTATTTAACATCTCTACCTGATTTGATAGCATGGTGATTGGGTCGAGGTTGAAAACTCCAGTTGTTTTTGTTGGCCTTGTCCTTGTAACTTTCCACTGATAGTTGTTTAGTGACATCTATTCTATAAAGTCATAGGCCGCCTCAGGAGTTTTGTTATTTAGATATCCGCTAGCTGCTGAATTAATCAGTTTTCTCGTTGAAGGATTCACACTGTTGTAAAAGGTTTGGACCTGAAGCCACAAGGGTAATCCATCGTGTGAGCACCTTCTCAATAGATCCTTGTATCTCTCCCATGCATCGTAAAGTGTCTCTAAATCCATCTGCACAAAAGAAGAGATATCATTCATTAATTTGGCCATTTTGGCCGGCAAAAAATATTTTAATAAAAAATTTTCGGTCATTTGTTCCCTTGTAGTGATTGATCCTTGTAAAAGAGAATTTAGCAAATATTTAGCTTTATTCCTCAAAGAGAAGGGAAATAACCGAAGATGGATTGCATCATCCGAAACACCATTAATTTTGAAAGTATCGTAAAATTCTAGAAAATTTGCCAAGTGATTATTTGTATCTTCATCCTGCAAACCATCAAATTGAACAAATTGTTGTATCATCTGTACAGTGTTAGGTTTTAGTTCAAAATTATTAGCAGCTATAGCAGGTCTAACAATACTTGACTCAGTTCCTGTTAAATTGGCTTTAGCATAATCATTCATAGTACGAGGAGCATGATTTTCGGCCACCCCTTGAGGTAGGGAATTATTCTCAGCCATCTCTTCGGTAGTGTTAATTTTGTTCTCTTACTCTTATTCTATGTATTTTAAGCTTCGCCTTATTTCTCTACGATTTTTGCGAACTATTTCTTCGATATCACTGTCGTAAATCAAGGGTCCCGTCAGGTTCCTTCTAGTCATAAACTATAGGTACCTACCTGGAAAAGAAAAAGAAAAAAAGAAAATTTAGAAAAGTAAAAATAAAACTTAGTTGCAAAATAAAATCATATAGGGCTAAAGTAATAAAAATTGAGCTTTCTTAAAATTTTAGTTCCCCGGAAACGGCGCTAAAAACTTGATCGTACGTTAGAGTCTTAATAATTTATAATATGAATGATCGAACCATGAAACTAATAAAGACAACGATTGAGGCAAGCGCACCTATCGAGCAGTAGTATAGTTTAGCGGCAAGACCGGATTGTCAAACCCAAAGGAACCAAAAGTACTAAAACTAACTTTCTTTTTACTATTTAACCTAAGAATTAAAGTATTTTTTATTTAACCTAAAGTTAACTAACTACCAAGCTAAAGATGCTAAGACAAAAAGAATGAATTGGGAAAATACTTGAGGGAAAATCCAATTGATTTAGACAATCCCCGAGGAAGAATCCACCAAGACTTCACTTGTTATTTAAATCTGAACCAGACGATTTATTCACTTGACTTGATCTGTAGGATTCCATAATTTATATTAATACCTCTCTCGAGGCTACTAACATCTAACCCTAGGTTGATTAATTGAAATCTCTTTCTAATTAAAACCCCTAGAATTGCATTAACTCGATCTATGGACTCCCATATTAGGTTTGACCCTAATCCGACAGATTTTTGTCATCCTATCTGTAGGGTTACGATCAACTCCGCTTAAATATGCTAGATCTACTTTTAGATAGGGTCTATTCTTCCTATGCCTAAGAGCAAAAATACTTGAATCAATATCATAAAATATCAAAACAATAATTAAGAACACATAGTTAAGAACAAATCAAGTATTTATCATACAGCTCAAAAAATAATAACAAGATCCGTCTTAGGTTTCATCCCCTTTAGGTATTTGGGGGGTTTAGTTCATAATCATAAAAGAATACATCTCAGAAGAGAATATTAAACAAAACATAAGAAAAACCTTAAAACCCCATAAAAGAATTGAAGGAGAGATCCTCATCTTGAGTATGATTCTGGCTTCTTGAGATTAATCAACTGGCTTTCTTCGAGTAAATCCCACAATTTGGCCCCTCTAGCTTGTCTCCTTGGTCTAGCTGAATGCTGTCCTAAAGGTTGGCCTCTAGGGTGTTTATATAGGCTCTTGGAATGTCTTTCTTTGCCTCTAAGTACCCTAATCTGAATGAAACTCTTCTTTGCTGTGGCAGGGACATGCTTGTGGCACGGCCGTGTGATTCGAGGCTAGGCCATGATTGAGCCTATTAATGAGGCACGACCGTGTGGTCTTCGGCCCAGGCCATGCCAATTTTGTGTTAGGCCCATTTTCTCCATTTTTAGCCCACTTCTCATTCTTTTCATCCTCCGGTTCTTTTCTGAGTATAAAACATGAAAACAAAGGATTAAGAGCACCAAATTTCACAATTAAAGAGATAATTCATCCAAAAGTATGTTAAATGCAAGATTAAAATATGTTCATATTACGGTTTATCAGTACCCCTGATGAATGTATTAAATGTACCGTATCTTTTCCTCGATACACCGCGTATCACTGGTGGAATACACTGGTATCGGTGGTTTCAAAAGAATGGGTTACCCAGGAGTTCTTTCAGACTGAATTCTGAAAGAAACATATTAGTAAGAGATTCATAGATCAGAAAAGCAAAGAATTCCTCGAGTTGAAATAGGGTCGCATGACCGTGACAGACTATGAGCGAAAATTTGTGAAACTCAGCAAATACGCCCAGGAATGTGTTCCGACTGAAGCTATTCTATGGAAGAGATTCGAGGGTGGTTTAAATGAAGACATCAAGTTATTAGTAGGATTTTGGAAATCAAAGAGCTTGTGGTACTCGTTGAGCGAGCATGCAAAGCTAAAGAATTCGGGCAAGAGAAAAGAAAAGCTAATTTTAAAACTAGAGATTCACGAAAACGATCATTGAGTAAGTAATTTTAGTTAGAATCAAAAAAGTTCTGATATGATTTTAGTCGTTTTATTCTAGACGAGATCGAGAGAGACCACTTGTGAGTTCAAAAGCTACTTCAATAGCTAGTGTTGGGAATGTCAGACTAAGTCAACCTGAGTGTAAACATTGCAGTAAATGACATCCCAGAAATTGTAGATTAAACGATTGAGCTTGTTTCAAATGCGGATCATTAAATCATTTCATCCATGAATGTCCTAAGTTGGTCGAGCAAGATACAGTGCAAAATATGAGGCAGAGTAACACTACAGCTAGAGATAGACCACCTAGAAACACGAGAATGTGAGTGGTAGCCAGAAAATGACTAAAGACACTGCTGTAAGATTTAAAGCCCGAGCACCTACCAAAGCTTATGCTATTCGCGCTAGTGAAGAAGCTCCATCTCTAGATGTTATTACCGGTACTTTCACTCTCTATGATACTAGTGTTGTTGCATTGATTGATCCTGGATCCTCATTCGTATATATGTATGAAGTTAGTATCCAATAAGACTTTACCTATAGAGTCTACTGAATTTGTGATTAGAGTATCAAACCCCTTAGGCAAGTGTGTTCTAGTTGATAAAGTATGCAAGAACTGCCCATTGATGATTCGAGATTTCTGTTTTTCGTCCCATTGAATGTTATTGCCTTTCGACGAATGTGATATAATTCTTTGTATGGATTGGTTAACATTGCTTGATGCTATAGTAAATTACAAATGGAAGATGATTGATTTGAGATGTTAGAATAATGAGATTATTTAGATCGAGTAAGATGATTTTAATCGTTTTCGACAGTGATTTCTTCGATGTTAGCTCAGAAATACGTGAGAAAGGGCTGTAAAGCTTACTTTTCTTTTGTGCTTGACTCTAAAGTGACTGAAAAGAATATTAAATCAGTGCCAATTGTGTGTGAATATTCGGATGTGTTTTCTGAAGAGTTATCGTGTTTGCCACCAATAAGAGAAGTTGAATTTGGTATTGATTTATTACTGGAAACAACTCCGATATCAATAGCATCGTACAAAATGGCATCGACTGAATTAAAAGAGTTGAAAGCTCAATTACAAGAATTGACCGATAGAGGATTTTCACGATCAAGTTTCTCACCCTGGGGTGCTCCAGTACTATTTGTGAAAAAGAAAGATGGCACGAAGAGAATGTGCATCGATTACAGACAACTGAATAAAGTGACTATCAATAATAAATATCCTCTGCCGCGAATAGACGATTTGTTCGACCAGTTAAAAGGGGCTACAGTGTTTTCAAAGGTAGATCTGAGATTGGATTATTACCAGTTGTGAGTTAAAGAATCCGACGCGTCGAAAACTACTTTTCGAACGAGGTACGGGCATTATGAGTTTCTAGTTATGCCTTTCAGGTTAAAGAATGGACCTACTATTTTTATGGACCTAATGAATCGGATCTTCAAACTATATTTGGATAGATTTTTTGTTGTGCTTATAGATGACATATTGACTATTCTCATGATGAATCTGTGCATACCGAGCACTTGAGAATTATGTTACAGGCTTTGCGTGATAAACAGTTATATGCGAAGTTCAGTAAATGTGAATTTTAGTTGCGCGAAGTTGGTTTTTCGAGGCATATTGTGTTGACATCGAGTATTCGAGTGGATGCAAGCAAGATTTCAGCAAGTTTATATTGGAATCCTTCGAGAAATGTATCAGAAGTTTACAGTTTTTTGGGACTTACCGATTATTATAGACGACCCGTAAAAGGCTTCTCGATGATTGTGACTCCATTGATGAGACTGCTACAGAAGGATTTTAAGTTCAAGTGGATAGATAAGTGTTAGAAAAGTTTTGATCAGTTGAAAGCTTTATTAATGAAGCTCCAATGTTAGTTCAGCCACAATCAAGTAAAGAGTTCGTAATTTATAGTGATGCATCATTGAATGGTTTGGACTGTGCTTTGATACAGGAAGGCAAAGTCATAGCTTATGCCTCGAGACAATTAAAGCGCATAAAAGAATTACCCGATGCACGATTTAGAGTTAGCAGCTATTGTGTTTACATTGAAGATCTGGAAACATTATCTGTATGATGAGAAATGCCATGTTTATTCTGATCACAAGAGTTTAAAATATTGGGTGACTTAGAAAGATTTGAATTTGCATCAAGGGAGATGGTTATAATTGGTGAAAGACTACGAGCTTGTGTTAGACTATCATCCGGGAAAAGCAAATGTGGTTGTTGATGCTTTAAGCTGAAAATATTTGTTTGCTCTGCGTGTGATGAACACTCAGTTGGCTATATCTGATGACACCTCGATTGTAGCTGAGATGAAAGCGAAACCGTTATTCTTACAGTAGATTTATAAAGCTTAGAAAGTTGATAATGATTTGTTAACAAAACGAGCTCAATGTGATTTGAACCCTGATTAAGAGTTTGAAGTTGATGCTAACAATTGTTTGAGATTTAGAGATCGAATATGTGTTCTGAGAATTTCAGAGTTGATTCAGATGATTTTGAATGAAGCTCATAGTAGTCGATTATCTGGTCATCCGGGAAGTATGAAAATGTATAACGATCTGAAACAAATTTATTGGTGATCTGGTATGAAGCGTGATATCTCTGAATTCATTTCAAAATGTTTAATCTATCAGCAAGTCAAAGCTAAGCATCAGGTACCATCTTGGTTACTGCAGTCGATTATGATTCTTGAGTGGAAATCGTACAGAATTATGATGGATTTTGTTTCGGGTTTGCCCCTGTCTCCAAGTAAGAAAGATGCGATATGAGTGGTTGTTGATAGACTGACCAAATCGACTCATTTTATTCCGGTAAGAACGGATTATTCACTTGATAATCTTGCTGAGTTGTATATCTCTAAGGTTGTGAGATTGCACGGAGTACCTATTTCTATTGTTTCAGATAGTGATGTGAGTTTCACATCGTGGCTTTTGAAGAAACAGTAAGATGCACTAAGTACAATGCTCACTTTAGTACTACTTTTCATCTGCAAACAGATGGTCAATCCGAGCGGATTATTCAAATACTTGAGGATACATTGACATGTTGCATTCTTGAGTTTGAAGGTATGTGGGAATGATACTTGCCATTAATTGAATTTGCATACAATAATACCTTTCAAACGAGTATAAAAATGGCACCGTACGAAGCTTTGTATGGTCGCAAATGCCAAACACCTTTGTATTGGATTGAACTCAACGAGAATAAAATTCACGGGGTCGATTTGATTAAAGAAACTGAACAGAATGTGAAAGTGATTCGTGATAGTCCAAAGCAGTGTCAGATCATCAGAAATCGTGCGCAGAGTTGAAACAAAAAAATATTGAGTTTCAAATTGGGGATCGAGTATTTTTGAAAGTATCTTCGTGGAAGCAAATACTTAGATTTGGAAGAAAATGCAACTTAAGTTCAAGATTCATCAGGCCATGGAGATTCATCAGGCCTAGAGTGGTTCAATCCTTGAAGAGGTGTGGCCATTTCAGGTCGAGGGTGAGTTAGCTTGGGCTCTCATTGGGAAATAGAGGAAGCCTACTAATTTTTTTTACACTGTCTGCAATATTCCTCCCGATGCTGGCTCACCTCAACTTTGGGGTTCCTGGTTGAGTCATCGGATAGATACTTAGTTGAAAATGTTGCTGAACCCACTATTCCTCTCACAAGTCCCACTCACCTTTTATCCCCAAAACTAATGTCCCAGTTTATAGTCATGGATTTAGGGGCCTTGTTTGAGAGTGCCCAACAAGTTATAGATGTCTTTGATTCAAGAATGTGTGCTTGTGGTAGTAGCCACAAAAGGTTGAGACTCAAAATTGCGTCTTTTAGTGCTTGGAAGAGAAGGGACAACAGATTTTCCTACCACTGACCAAGCAAACAACCTATTCTCCTAGAGGAAAATCCATGTTTCCCTTTCCGGTGACCATGACAATATTCCCAGCATCTAACTCCCTAGCATGTCCTTTGCCCCTTCCTTCAATACTTGTTGTTCCTCCTATTGAGCCTTGCAATACTGCGAACCCCCTTACTACTACCTCAACTCCCCTTATTTCGCCTCTTAGTGCCATCATTTATGCTCCTTTTTCAAGAGGATTCCAAACCTTCTTATCTTGATGGCATCATATCAATTTGGGCCAATATCCATTCTCTCCTTTGCTATCCAACAATAACAAGACAAGCTATTGTCTATTTTTTTGAGTTCGTGGTTTACCTTTCAATGCTATCCGTGGAAGGTAGCCTCGCGAGCCAGGCTCTCTAGAAAGCTTGTGTTGAACCTGAGGCTAAACAAGCTGAGTCTGAAAGGGCCCTTCTGTTTAGCGAACAGTCTCTTTCCTAGCTCCGTAAATTGTATTAAACTATTTTTTAGCAAACTGTTGAGCTCTCAAGGTCTGTCTCTACATGGGATTCTAAATGTTAGTTCTTGAGGACCTAGGTGAAGGAGTTGGAGGAGACGGTTCACCAATTGGAGTCCCTCTAACACAACACATTATTGATATGGAATGCATTCAGATGGAGAATGCTGAAGCCTTAAAGAAGTATAAGGCGGACACTCAATAAGGCATTCAAGACTTTCTACATAGGTTAAAGGCTAACCTGATCCTTGACAATTGATCGTCTAGAATTGTCGAGTTTTAAAATTTATAAAGAGAATGATCAAACCTATAAACTAACTCAGACAACGACTTAAGGCAAGTGCACCTATCGAACAGTAGTATAGTTTAGACAAGACCAGATTGTTGAGCCCAAAGGATCTAAAAGTACTAATACTCACTTTCTTTCTATTATTTAGCCTAAATATTAAATGATTTGGTTTATTAAATCTAAATTAACTAATTAATTACTAAATTAAGACGTAAAGACAAAAAAATGAATTTGGGAAAATAACTTTAGGAAAAACTCAGTTGATTAAGACGATACCCTTAGGAAGAATCCACCTAAATTCACTTGTTATCCAACACTGAACCAGACAAATTATTCACTTAGCTTGATTCATAAGGCTCCTTAATTTATATTAAGCCCTCACTCGAGGCAAATAACGTCTAACCCTAAGTTGATTAACCAAAATCACTTTCAAATTAAAACCCCTAGAATCGCATTAACTCGATCTATGGACTTCCATATTAGGTTTCACCCTAATCCAGAAAAATCTCATCACCTTATCTTTAGGCTCGCGATCAACTCCGCTTAATTATGCTAGATCTACTCTTAAACATGGAATTTTGCTCCACCATCTAAGCACATTAACATTTAATCAATATTCTAGAAATATTAACATAAGAATTAAGCACACATAATTAAGAACAAACTAATTATTTATCATATAGTTCAATAAATAATAACAAGATTCATCTAGGCTTCATCCCCTTCAGGTATTGTAACATCCTTAAAATGGGGTCTCTACATTTTGCATGTGGTTGCATGTGTTGGTAAGTATGCTATGTTGGTTTGATATGTTTTGGGGTCTAGGCATGATCTTGGGTTAGTTCCGGGACATGGCTAAAAATTTTACTTTAGCACTTAAGAAGAAGGAGCTAGAAGAATTAGGGGTCAAAAGGAATTATTGGGAGTTTTAGACACAAGAAATGCCTTGGTAAAGTGGCAAGGAGGAGCCACTTAAGTCACAAGGCAAGTGACACCACAAGGAGTAAGGGGGACCTTGGTTCGAGCTGCAGAAATCCCTTTCTGGTTGTTAATTTTTGACGCCACAAGCTAGAAGGAGGAGTGCTCAGGGTGGACTCTGGTGGGATAAGGATAGAGAGAGTCAAATAGATGAAGATGAGGGAATTGAGGAGTTTGAGTCTTATCAAGCTCACTTGGAAGAGTTGGCTGAAGGGTGGACTTTGGGCAAGGGATGCTATCGGTTTTGGGGAGTCTTTGGTGTGGCCGAATGTCAATAGGGGTTTAAGGAGGTGTTTCAGCTAGCTTAGAGGGGTCTTCTCCTTTGCGTTTTGTGATTAGAACCGAAACCACCCTACATACTTCTTCCTCTTCTTCTTATTTTGCACATAGTCGAAACCACTTTTGCTTCACTTTTCTTCTCCTTATTTTTGCTCAAGGCCGAAATCTACACCCACTCCTCAATCGACTTCTTTATTTCTTCTTACAATCTTCTTTGTGCCGAAAGTTCTTCCATTCTCCCTTTTGCCGAATCCCCTTCTCTTTCACTTTATTTTATCTCATCATCTCCAAACATCTACAAAAAGGCCGAAACTTTGATCTACTTCTCTTCTTGGTCGAATGCTTTGTTCATAAATCCCTCTCTCTTGCATTTTCTCTCTTCACCATTCTAAGTGTCGAAACCCACCTCTATCTTGATTCTCAAAGGCGAATCTAATCCTTCATTTGGGGTTGTGGTCGAATCTCTTGGTAAGTATTATCTTTTTATTTTCTTGACCGATTTGTGTAGTGACCAGAACTCACTTCTATTATATCTTCTTTTTCCATTTTAGATCTAAGTATTAAAACTCTGTTCTTGTTCTTTGAAGGGAGCCGAAACCTTTAACATTAGTTGGGGGTGTCGAACATTAGTGTTTGATTAGCCGAATCTATCATTAAGGTAAGGTTGCGGCAACTCTTTCCTTCTTTCGGGATTTATGCCATGGCCGAATGGCCTTATGATTTATAATGATGTGTTAAGGCCGATTGTAGGGAGAAGCGCAGTCTAACACAGTGGATCTTCGGGTTTCAATTTTTTATCTAGGTAAGGGTTCAACATTAAGATCAATTTCTTAATTGATCAAAAGTTGAAGGCTAAATGTTTTCATGTGTGCTAGTGTGTGGCCGATTGCAAGGAGGCTTTATGTGGCATCGGGATTTGGTTGGAAACCAAATCGGCTTAAGGTGTGTTATATTTGGGGCGACATATCCTTGGGATTTTGTGAATAAGCCGAATGGCTTTAAATCTAAAGGGTGGTATTGGCCGATTGTGGGTGCAGTAAGGACATACGTTTCGGGATCTTGTGGTATCGCGTAGTTTCGAGATTTCACGTATAGTCAGGTGTGTAAACACTTACACACTCTACTAGTTTAATGATGCTTATTATGTTACTGTATAACCTTTGGTATTAGTGACTTTGCCATGTAGGCATAAGCTTGGATTCCGGGTAAGTCCCCTGTTATGTGACTTTTAGTATACATCGTCATGATCGGTTGATGCTATGTTATATGTTATTTGCATGATCGTTCGACACTATGGCATGTATGTTATGAACATGATGATGGGTTTGATAAGATGAAGGGGATGATTTATTTTGGACTGTCACCAGTGGTTTTGACCACACGACAGGTTGGCCCCATCTTGATATTATATTTTGTGACTAAGTCCCAGTGGTTTTGACCACATATCGATTTGTGACTCGTCCCAGTGGTTTGGTACCACAGTGGGTTGGCCCCACGAGATTATTTACGGGATTGTCATTAGTGGTTTTGACTACATGATGGGTTGGGCCCATCACTTGATTTGTGACGGTCATCGGTGGTTTTGACCACACCGATATATTTGACTGACTAGTGGTTTTGACTAGTGGTTTTGACCACGGGGTAGTTAAAGGTGTATGGATGGCTAGGTTATGGGTTGCATGTTTTGCATGATTTGCATACTACTACCGATAGTTTGTGTAAGTGAATGCACTATCGGGTTGGGGATTTATACACCGAGTCTTGGTGACTCACCCTTCCCTTAAATTTTGCGAGATGAGTAGATTGCGGAGATAGTGCCGGAGGACTCGAGGCGGCCATGCATGTTCGTTGGATTTGATTTCTTTTAGTTACTATTTCCATTTTATTAATTTTCTTTAAATTTTGGTTTTGGGTTTTGTAATAAGGCCGCTAAGTTTTATTTTGGGTTTTTCCTTAATTTTTACTATTATTTTGACTATGTTGAATATATGGTTTTGTTAAGTTAAATGGTAAAAAGCAATGTTTTCAAAACAATAACTCCTTCATTTTTCTTAAAAGCGTTGCCATCGGGTAACACCACTTAAATTATGACAACAAAGATAACTCAAATGTTTTCTAAAAACTTGCAACAATACGTAGATTTCAAGCAAGGATTACTAAACTTTTCGTACTATAGAACGGGTTTTCTAAGAAAATTACCCGACAAACTTTCGCTTTCAAAAGGTTATCTCTTCGTGACATGCTAGATCCAGTTGTGGTGTGCTGATCGGGTTTGGGTGTTACAATTTTATTATCAGAGCCAAGTTCAAAAGCTCGGATGTGGGCCCGAGGCCCAAAATGTTTTAAATTTGACTTTAAAAAGTTTTGTGTAAAAGGTACATGGGTTGAACAGGATGGCACCGAGTCTCCGCACCAATCCGCCCAGGTAAGTACTTCTGACTGTTGTGTGAATTATTTGTGGGGAAATGGGTATTTTAGAATCGTAGATTAGTAGAATAGGAATTATTGAACCCTAGGAATAACTTACTCCAACACAAGTTACATAAGACTTAATGATCCTCTAAACAAACATGTGAGTACGTCACTGAGCCAAGGGTGTGGCAACCATTGTGCGCATGCCTAGGAATGGATTCAGGAGGAGCTTGGTATTTAAACAGTCCTAGTGACTCACCTCCTCTTCACTCGAATCCTACCTGGTGCGTAGTGACGGTTCACCCTAGCTAAGACGACTTATTCGCAGGCTAAACTTAATACCTAAAACCCGAAAGGGACCAGCCATCCTATTTTGTGACACTCCAAAAATTAAACCTTGGTTTTGAAATTGCCACAGTAACCTTGATTTAAGAGATGACCAAAATACCCCTGATTTGAAAAATGACCAAATTACCCCTAATTTATAAAATTACCAAAATACCCTCAGTAAGGAGAATAGTGAAGTACCCTTGAATTGAAAATTATCAAATACCCTTATTTTGTGAAAAACCCCTGGAACCATATTTTTAAAAAAAATTTACGAAAATACCCGGATTATGAAAATTACTAAAATACCCCTGGTTTGTACAATTACCAAAACACCTCTAATTTCTAGAATTTTTGAAATATCTACGATTTGTAAAGGTTTTTGAATTAACCCTATTTTAATTACTAAAATACCCCGATAGGTTAAATTACAGAAATACCCTCGAGTAGTGAAATGATGAGAATACCCCTACTTGTGGAATAAGGGTAGGAAATTAAAATGGAAACTGTATGATGATCGAAAGGACCACTACCAAATATCTTTACACAAAACTTATTCGTGGGTAATTAGTGAAACAAAAGCTAATTCATAAATTTCTTTAACCAGATAAATCGCGGTTTAGATATGAGTACCAAGGGACATGGTCGGAATGTGTGAGGACACGGTAGAGGTAGAATGACTGTATCGGAACCCGTTAGGTCTAGTCAAGGGTCCGAGAATGAGATACCACCACCACCAGCTGCTGGCGTTGAGTATCAAGATCAAACAGGGGATGATGCGATGTTGCATGGCGATCTTGCGAGTCTTTGGAAAGAGTTAATTTGGAGTAGGTGGGGGTACGGGAGCTCAAAAATTCGTATTTGAGTGACTCCGAGCCAAAGGAGCCGAGGTATTTCGAGGTGTTTCTGGTGTGGCTCCCAATATTGCTGAGTATTGGTTAGAGGCGACAGAGCGAATCATGGATGACTTGGATCTGACTGTTGAGGAAAATTTAAAAGGGATAGTGTCGCTTCTCCGGGATGAGTCATACCAATGGTGGCTCATGGTTCGAGATAGTGCAGCAGTGGATGATCTCACTTGGGACTATTTTAAGGTAGCTTATCAGAAGAAATATGTTGGGTCTAGCTACATTGATACACAAAGGAATGTGTTCCTAAGGCTTAGGGAATAAATCTATATCAGAGTACGAGGCAAAATTTTTAAGGCTGAGCTGATATACTCGGGGCATTATAGCTATGGAGCATGAGAAGTGTGTTAGATTCGAGGACGAATTAAGGGATGATTTGAGGCTACTGATTGCTCCACAGTAGGAGAGAGAGTTTGCAGTCTTATTGGAAAAGGCCAAAGTTGCTGAGGAGGTGAAATAGTCGGTGGGACGAAATCAAGACCGGGGATGGAATAAAAAGAATGCTGGATCATCTGGGTCTAGCGAGAATCAGTAGAAACGGAGAGATATAGTGGGCCGAATCAAGCTGCTAGGCCTACTACTAATAATACTCAGTGGCCGCCACGATGTGCTCGGTGTGGGAAGTCTCACACTGGGGAATGCTGGACTGAAAATAGAGGATGTTTTGAGTGTGGGTCGATGGTGCATCGAGTGAGGGATTGTCCACAACGGTCAGCTAGATTACAGTCTGGGGATTAGAATCGTACTCAGAACAGGATGGATGGTCAGCAGCCACAGAGGGGCCGTGGCGCTGCTAGGGGAGGTAATGGCTCTAGTAGAGGCCGTGGAGCACCAGGAAGAGGTGTAGGTGGTACGGAGGCTAGACAGCCTGGATTAGTCTACGCAGCGAGGCGTCGAGAGGAGGGTGACGCACCGGGCATCATAACCGGTATGTTCTTAATCTTTGGACTACCTTACAATGCTTTAATAGATGTGGGTTCGACGCACTCATATGTAGCCATTAGCATAGTGGATACTATGAACTTAGACTCTGAGATTACTTCTAGGAAGATGACTGTGATAAGCCCTTTAGGTCACTCTATAGAAGTAAGTAAACTATATAGGGATGTACCACTAAAACTTCAAGAGGTCGTGTTCTTGGCTGATTTGATGGAACTGCCATTCGGGGAGTTCGATCTGATTCTGGATGGATTGGTTGGTGAAGTACCAGGCCAGTTTGGATTGCGCGGCTAAGCGCATGGTGTTGAGGACAATGGAAGGTGAGGAGGTGGTGATGATAGGTAATTGGAGAGAGTACTTATCGAATGTGATCTCTGTACTGAAGGTGAAGAAAATGGTCAGGAAGGGCTGTGAGGCATTTCTGGTTCGGGTGTGTGCCCTAGAGGCCAAGGAGTCAGCAGTGGAGAATGTCCGAACAGTGAAGGGATTTTCTGATATATTCACAGAAGAACTTCTGGGTCTACCTCCGGACCGAGAAGTCAAATTCAGTATAGACCTGTTACCTGGAACAGCGCCAGTGTCTATAGCCCCGTATAGGATGGCGCCAAAGGAATTGGTGGAGCTGAAGGCTCAAATCCAGGAGTTGTTGGATCGAGGTTTCATCCGATTGAGTATATCTTCTTGGGGAGCACCCGTGCTCTTTGTTAAGAAAAAGGACGGTACGATGCGATGTGTATAGATTATCACCAGCTGAACAAGTTGACAATCAAAAACAAGTATCCATTGCCTAGGATTGACGACTTGTTTGATCAACTTAAGGGTGCATCAGTTTTCTCGAAGATAGATCTTAGGTCGGGGTACCATCAACTCAAAGTGAAGGAGGCAGATATTCATAAGATGGCATTTTGTACCCGGTATGGGCATTTTGAGTTTCTGGTGATGCCATTCGGGTTAACCAATACACCGGTAGCATTCATGGATTTGATCAATCGGATGTTCCAACAGTACTTGGACCAGTTTGTCGTAGTATTCATAGACGACATATTGGTGTACTCAAAGACTGAGGAAGATCATGATATGCACTTGCGGGTGGTATTGCAAATTCTGAGGGAGAAGCAACTCTTTGCCAAGTTCAGTAAGTGCAAATCCTGGCTTAGGGAAGTAACTTTCTTGGGTCACGTAGTGTCCGATGAAGGGATTAGAGTGGACCCTCGCAAGATTGAGGCGTTGTTGGATTGGAAACCGCCGAGATCAGTTGCAGAAATTCAGAGTTTTCTAAGTCTGGCAGGGTATTATTGGAGATTTGTGGAAGGATTTTCTCTAATCGCTGCACCGTTGACTAAGCTGTTGAGGAAAGGAGTCCCATTGTGTGGACGGAGAAACAGCAAGAAAGTTTCGACAAGTTGAGGAAGATTTTGACTAAGCTCAGATTCGCATGACTGAGGTAGGAAAGGTATTCACGGTCTCTCGTGACGCATCACTTATGGATTGGGATGTGTCTTGATGCGAGGAAGGAATGTAGTGGCTTACGCGTCTCGACAGCTGAGACCGCATGAGGGTAACTACCTGACACATGACTTGGAATTGGCTGGGGTGGTTTTTGCCTTGAAGATTTGGAGGCATTATTTGTATGGAGAAAAGTCGATAGTCTACACGGACCACAAGAGTCTGAAGTATCTTCTGACTCAGAAGGATTTAAACTTGAGACAGCGCAGATGGATTGAGCCATTGAAGGACTACGATTGTTCGATAGAGTATTATCCGGGCAAGGCTAACGTGGTGGCAGACGCGTTAAGCCGCAAGGTAGTAGCAGACTTAAGAGTGATGTTTGCTCATCTTAGCTTGTATGACGATGTGAGTCTTTTGGCAGAATTGCAGATTAAGCTGACTTGGGTAGAGCAGATTAAGGAGAAACAATTAGTGGATGAGAGTTTGAATTCTCGGAGGATACAAGTACAGAGTAATGGGTTGGAAGGATACAGCTTGGCTCACGATGGAGTACTGTGTTTTCAAAGGAGAGCTTGTATGCCGAAGGACATGGAGTTGAGGCAAAGGATTCTTTAGGATGCACATAGCAGCCTATACACTATGCATCCTGGAGGTAACAAGATGTACCGGGATTTGCGAAGCAGTTTTGGTAGCCAGGGTTGAAGCGAGAAGTGACTGAGTTTGTGGGTAAGTGTCTGACGTGTCAACAGGTCAAAGTCGAGCATCACCGTCGTCGAGTTTACTTCACGGCCAAGATTTCTCGATGGAAGTGGGAAAGTTTGCGATGGGCTACCCTAACGCCCAAAGAAGAAAGACTCACTGGTGATTGTGGACCGCTGACCAAATCACTCACTTCATACCGATGAGGTTGATTATTCACTCGAAGTTAGCTAAGTTGTATGTGGCGAGATAGTAAGGTTCCATGGGTGCCAGTGTCAATCATCTCGGATAGGGATCCTAGGTTCACGCCGTGGTTTGAGTGCTTTACATCGCTTTGGGAATGAGGTTGGATTTCAAAGATAGCTTTTCACCCACAATCGATGGACGACCGAAAGAGTAATTGATTTTGGAGGATATGCTAAGGGTCGTGGTTCGGATTTCATGGTAGTTGGGAAGAGTATCTACCATTGGCGGAATTCACTTATAACAATAGTTATCAAGTGAGTATCCAGATGGCACCATATGAGTCATCAGATGGATGTAAGTGTCGTACTCCTTCATGTTAGGCGAGTTGGGTGAACGGCATGTTTTGGGTCCGAGTTGGTGGCGTAAACCGAGGATAAGGTTAAGGTGATTGGGCTCGTCTCAAGGAATCGCTGGACGAGCGTAAGTCTTACGTTGATCTTAAACACAGAGATATAGAGTATGTAGTAGGTGATAAGGTTTTTTTGAAGGTATCACCTTGGAAAAAAGTGTTAAGATTTGGATGAAAAGGGAAGCTAAGCCCTAGGTTTATCGGGCCATACACGGTGTTGAAGCGAGTGGGATCGGTAGCTTATTAGCTCGAGCTACCGGCAGAGTTAAGCCAGATTCACGACGTCTTCCATGTTTCGATGCTTAGGCGCTATCGATCAGATCCATCACACGTGGTGCCAGTTACAGAGATTGAGGTAAGCTTGGACTTGTCTTTTGAGGAGGAATCGATATAGATTTTGGATCGGGATGTTAAAGTCTTGCATAAGAAGTCAGTACCCCTAGTGATAGTGTTATGGCAAAACCATGGTTCGGAGGAGGCCACGTAGGAACCAGAGGATGTAATACGGCAGCAATACCCTCAACTCTTTTGACCAGGTAAATTCAAGGCCGAAATTATTTTTAAGGGGGTAGAACTATAACATCCTTAAAATGGGGTCTCTGCATTTTGCATGTGGTTACATGTGTTGGTAAGTATGCTGTGTTGGTTTGATATGTTTTGGGGTCTAGGCATGATCTTGGGTTAGTTCTGAGACATGGCTAAAAATTTTGCTTTAGCACTTAAGAAGAAGGAGCTAGAAGAATTAGGGGTCAAAAGGAATTATTGGGAGTTTTAGACACAAGAAGTGCCTTGGTAAAGTGGCAAGGAGGCGCCACTTAAGTCACAAGGCAGGTGACGCCACAAGGAGTAAGGGGGACCTTGGTTCGAGCTGCAGAAATCCTTTTCTGCTTGTTAATTTTTGACGCCACAAGCTAGAAGGAAGAGTGCTCAGGGTGGACTCTGGGGGGGATAAGGATAGAGAGAGTCAAATAGATAAAGATGAGGGAATTGAGGAGTTTGAGTCTTATCAAGCTCACTTGGAAGAGTTGGCCGAAGGGTGGACTTTGGGCAAGGGGTGCTATCGGTTTTGGGGAGTCTTTGGTGTGGCCGAATGTCAATAGGGGTTTAAGGAGGTGTTTCGGCTAGCTTAGAGGGGTATTCTCCTTTGCGTTTTGTGATTAGAACCGAAACCACCCTACACACTTCTTCCTCTTCTTCTTATTTTGCACATAGCCGAAACCACTTTTGGTTCCTTTTCTTCTTCCTATTTTTGCTCAAGGAAAAAATCAACACCCACTTCTTAATCGACTTCTTTCTTTCTTCTTCCAATCTTCTTTGTGCCAAAGTTCTTCCATTCTACCTTTTGTCGAATCCCTTCTCTTTCACTTTATTTTATCTTATCATCTCCAAACATCTATAAAAAGGCCAAAACTTTGATCTAGTTCTCTTTTGGCCGAATGCTTTGTTCATAAATCCCTTTCCTTTGCATTTTCTCTCTTCACCATTCTAAGTGCCGAAACCCACCTCTATCTTGATTCTCAAAGCCGAATCTAATCCTTCTTTTGTGGTTGTAGCCGAATCTCTTGGTAAGTATTAAAACTCTGTTCTTGTTCTTTGAAGGGAGCCGAAACCTTTAACATCAGTTAGGGGTGCCGAACATTGGTGTTTGATTAGCCAAATCTATCATTAAGGTAAGGGTGCGAAAACTCTTTCCTTCCTTCGGGATTTATGCCATGGTCAAATGGCCCTATGATTCATAATGATGTGTTAAGGCCGATTGTAGGGAGAAGTGCAGTCTAACGCAGTGGATCTTCGGGTTTCAATTTTCAATCTAGGTAAGGGTTCAACATTAAGATCTATTTCTTAATTGATCAAAAGCCAAAGGCTAAATGTTTTCATGTGTGCTAGTGTGTGGCCGATTGCAAGGAGGCTTTGTGTGGCTTTGGGATTTGGTTGGAAACCAAATCGGTTTAAGGTGTGTTATATTTGGGGCGACATATCCTTTGAGATTTTGTGAATAAGCGAATGGCTTTAAATCTAAAGGGTGGTATTGGCCGATTGTAAGTGCAGTAAGGACATATGTTTCGGGATCTCGTGGCATCACGTAGTTTCGGATTTCGCGTATAGTCAGGTGTGTAAACGGTTACACACTCTATTAGTTTAATGATGCTTATTATGTTACTATATAACCTTTGGTATTAGTGACTTTGCCATGTGGGCAGAAGCTTGGATTCCGGGTAAGTCCCCTGTTATGTAACTTTTAGTACACATCGTCATGATCGGTTGATGCTATGTTATATGTTATTTTCATGATCGTTCGATACTATGGCATGTATGTTATGAACATGATGATGGGTTTGATGAGAGGAGGGGGATGATTTATTTTGGACTGTCACCAGTGGTTTTGACCACATGACGGGTTGGCCCCGTCTTGATATTATATTTTGTGACTAAGTCCAGTGGTGGTTTTGACCACCAAAGTGGTTTTGACCACATATCGATTTGTGACTCGTCCCAATGGTTTGGTACCACTTGATTTGTGGGTTGGTTTTGACGAGATTATTTACCTGGATTGTCATTAGTGGTTTTGACAACACGATGGGTTGGCCCCATCACTTGATTTGTGACTTCAGTCATCAGTGGTTTTGACCACATCGATGTATTTGTGACTACGATCACCAGTGATTTTGACCACCAGTGGTTTTGACCACACGGGGTAGTTAAAGGTGTATGGATGGCTAGGTTATGGGTTGCATGTTTTGCATGATTTGCATATTGCTACTAATAATTTGTGTAAATGAATGCACTATCGGGTTGGGGATTTATACACTGTGTCTTGGTGACTCACCCCTTCCCTTATATTTTATAGATGAGTAGATTGCGGAGATGGAGCCGGGAGGACTCGAGGCGGCCATGCATGTTCGTTGGATTTGATTTCTTTTAGTTACTATTTCTATTTTATTAATTTTCTTTAAATTTTGGTTTCGGATTTTGTAATAAGGCCGCTAGGTTTTATTTTGGATTTTTCCTTAATATTTGCTATTATTTTGACTATGTTGAATATATGGTTTTGTTAAGTTAAACGGTAAAAAGCAATGTTTTCAAAACAATAACTCCTTCGTTTTTCTTAAAAGCGTTGCCATCGGGTAACACCACTTAAATTATGACAACAAAGATAACTCAAATCTTTTCTAAAAACTTACAACAATACTTAGATTTCAAGCAAGAATTACTAAATTTTTCGTATTACAAAACGGGTTTTCTAAGAAAATTACCCGACAAACTTTCACTTTCAAAAGGTTATCTCTCCGTGACATGCTAGATCCGATTGTGTTGTGCTGACCGGGTTTGGGGTGTTACATGTATCTAAAGGGTTTAGTTCATAATGATGAAATAAAACATCTCAAGAGAAAAGATAAAACAAAACATAAGAAATCCATAAAACCTCCTGAAGGAATTGAAAGAGAGATCCGCTGTCTTGAGTAGAATTTCGGCTTCTTGAGATGGATCAACTGGCTATCTTTGACTGATTCCCACAAAGGTTTCAGCTTCTGCCGAATTTCGAACGTTTGAGCCCCCTGAAGGTTGGCCCCTAAGTTCTTTATAGAGGTTTTGAGATGCTTTTACTTGGCCTCTAAGTGTCCTTATTCAAGTATACTTCCTACTCGGTGTTTGAATAGGCATTGGAATGTGTTTCTTTGCCTCAAAGTATCCAAATCCGAGTTCAATTCCTCTTTTCCACGACAGGGGCACATCCATGGTATACGCCTGTGTAGATCGACTTCAGGCTGTGTTTCAGTTCTATTTACTGAGGCACGGCCGTGTAAATCGTGGTTAGACCGTGTGATGTAAATTGAAGAAACACGGCCGTGTGGCTTGAAGTCCAGGCCGTGTCAATTTCCACTTTGGCCCAAATTGGCCTATTTTAAGCCCATTTCTCATTTTGTTCATCATCGGGTGCTTTCCTGAGTATAAAACATGAAAACAAAGGATTAAGAGCACCTTTTTACATAAATCAAGGGCTAAATCATCCAAAAGCACGCTAAATATGGGGTTAAAATATGTTATTTTTACGGCTTATAAAGTACCCCCACACTTAAGCTTTTGCTTGTCCTCGAGCGAAATTCTCAACTTACAATTAAAATGAACTTTCCATAATTCATAACTCCTATTAATAATGCCTCATCATTATTCATAGATAATTCATACATGGATAATTTAACTTAAAGACTCCTAAAAATTCAAACAATTCTAAGTCATATATTTGTAGCATGAAAACATAGGTGTCTCCCCTTATCTAAGTAATTACCTTTGATTCAAAGCCGACAAGGATTGACATCCTCACTAAAGATTCACTCAAATCACTCAAAAGTGTTTAAGGTTCACAATTAAGCACTCAACAGTCAAACTGAAAAGTTAATCCCATATGCTTGCCTGAAAATCAAATCTCCACCACTGTAATATGAGATGATACACAAATCAAAAGGTCTTTAACAGGGTTGTAACGGGGCTTGGGTTAAAGGAATGGATAAAGGCTAAATTTGAAGGTTAAAAATCGAGATTGACCTGACAAATTTACCTAACTAAGAACAATGAACTCGAAAATAAATGATTACATCAATTGAAACTTTGAAATTAATAATACTACAAGCTTTTTTCTTTGGTAATTGAAAATTAAATGCACAAGCTCACTTTTTATACTACAAATGCTAAATATACTTCGATTTTTCGATTGATTTTTTTTTCAAGAAAACAAACTAAGTAAATACATAATAAAGAAAGAACTTTATCAACTGAAATAAACTAATTAGGCAACTGATCAAATCAATTCTCGATAGAAGGGTAGTCAAAAGAATGGTGATAACAAATACAAAGGGTTTTTGGGTTAATATTAGCAGGTAAATAAAAAAAAAGGGTTGTTATGATTAAAAAGGGTTTACTAGGGGTTAATTATGTAGGTAGGCTTTTTGGTGCTGTGAATGGGTTAAAACCTAGGTGCCTTTATCATCTCAGTATATCAAATCAATAATGTGGTCTCGACAAGTATAAACGAGGCAAGTTCTAGAATAACAATTCAGTGTTGACACAATCATAGTCAATAAAGTGAGCAAGAAAAAGAATATATGCTCTATAAAGCTCACAATCTCACAAAAATTATGGGTATTTGACATCAATTCCTATAAATTTCAAACTTCAAGGTAATATTCAAATTCAGTTCAACAACCTAGAAAATTTTTTATTCTTGAAAAATAGACTTATCATGCTTGATTCTCTAGTATTCTTCAAATTTAATCATCAATGCGCAATTATCAATGACTCAATCCAAAATATATTAATAAAAATCATAAATCATCAGAAATTTCACCCTAATTAATAATATGAGAAAAATTCTTAGGAATAAGACTAAATTCAGAGATTTTAGAATAATGCAAAAATTTAGGTACGTTTACCCCCTCCCACACTTAAGATGTACATTGCCCTCTATGTACAAAGATAGATAAGTAATCAAGTAATAATAAAATCAAAAGAGAAGGAGAAGAAGTAACACTTCCTGAATTTTTGGATGAATCCTTGTTCTCTTGTCGAATTGGAGGTGGGGTCATTTTCTATGGGCCTGGTGGGGTGGCTACTAACAAGCACTGTGTTAGATGAAGAAATTGGGTAGTATGGAAAGATATAGCTAGGAAATCTAACAAACATTAAAAATATACTAATAATATAATTAAGGACAGGAAAATAAAGAGAAGGAAACTAAGAAGAAAATTAAAATTCAAAGAAAAGATTAATGGACTAAGAAGTCCATATTGATAGATGGTTCGCGAAATAGGTGTGACTTCTAAGGCTGCTGAGGGGTTATGGTCATGGTTCGGTGTGATTCTCTAGCAGTGTGACAAACCTGACACTAAGAAACTAGAATAAAATAAACTAAATTAAGCAGAAAAGAAGTAAAGATAAGGAAAATAAATTAGATGAGAAAAGAAATATAGAACTGAAAAGGTTTCGAAGACCCTTGGCGTGTTAAGTAGCTGAAGCTACCGGCATGTACTCATGTGAATCGGTCTCCGTTGAGGATATTGTGGTTGGCCTCTTATGCTTCTTTGACATTATGCAGCTGAAGGGTTTAGAGAATCTATAAGGAGAGAAATTTGGTATAGGAAAGGAAGAATAGAGGTGGAAAGTAGAAGAATGGGGAGGGTGGGATTGGTGTTTAACTAGGGGCTCAATTTTGGTACGTTCCCACGCCTGTGGCCTGTGGGCGTGTTGTTTCACACGGCCGCCTCACACGCCCATGTGTCTAGGTGTGTTGATTCTCCATGCCTGTTTCTCAGCAAGCCACGCCCGTTGGTGAAAAGTCAGTATGTTGGCACGGTTGGGTAGCACGGGCGTGTTCAGCCTGTGTTTGGCAAGTCAGTGTCATCCACGGCTGCGTGACACGGTCGTGGCATTTTTTTGGTGCCCGTGGAGGAGTTGTTGGGTCCGTGATTTCGAAAATTAGTTGGGATTTGATTCGTACCGCCCCTACTCATGTCAGTACGGAGATTTTGTACTTTCACATGGTCACAGCCACGACCGTCTACAAGGCCGTGTGGTCTGGGAATTTGCACTTTTGTTTCATTAAAATTCTAGAATAATAATATAAAGAAATAACCAAAAATAGAAATAAAGAGATAGTGTTAGTGCTCGGGTTGCCTCTCGAGAAGCGCTCGTTTAAAGTCTTAAGCTAGACTTTCCCATTTTGCTTGTACGCTTATAGCGATTTGAATGTTTTAATATCTTTCCTCATGTTTTTATTTTCACGATAAAGGTTAAGTTGAGAAGTGTTTACCTTAAAAGTGTCGAATATGGGATTGCTTACCTCGACTGTTCGTATGGAAGGATATTGCATACCTTATCTCTTATTTTAAAGTGATTCGATGTCCCTACGAGTTCTTCTAGATGATCCTTCGGTTTTGCCTCGTGTGGTTCCGGCTTCGCTTTAAAATGTGTTTTCCACTCTTCTAGTTCGTTGTCCTCAAAGCTTTTCTCCTTACATAATTCTTCTTTATTGGCACTGGGTCCTTACTTTTGTTCAGGTTTGTAGCTTTGTGGTTGTTCCTGCGGTTGGATTTGAACAGATTAATTATCAACTGAATTTACTTTCTCACCTTCATTGATCGATGTCCTGGCTGGGTCAAGAACTTGTAAGCTGATCAATTCGTCACCTACACAAAGTATGAGTTCTCCTGTGGAAGCATCAATTTTAGTTCTGGTAGTTGCTAAAAAAGGTCTTCCTAGGATTAAAGGAATCGAGTTATCCACATCCATGTCTAAGACAACAAAATCAACTGGGAAAACGAATTTGTCAATTTTTACACGAACATCTTTGATAATACCCTAGGAATTCTAACTGTTTTATCAGCTAATTGATTACTCATCCTAGTTTGTTTGGGTTTCCCTAGACCTAGTTGTTTAAACATTTTATAGGGCATGACATTTATACTTGCCCCTAAATCAGCTAATGCATTATCAACAGTTAGTCTACCAATTAAATATGGGATTGTAAAACTCCCTGGATCTTTTAGCTTTCGTGGTAGTCTTTTCTGTAACATTGCTAAGCATACTGCATTTAATTTCAGATGTGGTTCCTCATCTAGCTTCCGTTTGTTCGTCAGAAGCTATTTTAAAAAATTTCTCGAATCTGGCATTTGTGAAAGAGCTACAAGAAGTGGTAAGTTAATATGTAATTTCTTTAAAATTTTAAAAACTTACCGAACTATTCAACTGAATCATCTCTCTTCAACGCTTCGGGATAAGGTATGCGAGGCTGGTACTCTTTCATTACTAGTTTTGGCTTTTCTTATGTTTCGTCAATTTTATCTTCTACCACTTCGTCTTCTTGTATTTAACTGGGTTCGTCTACCTTTATACTACTATGAGCTGTTATGGCTTGGATTTGCTCCTTTGGGTTAATCTCAGTGTTGCTTGGTAGACACCCTTGTGGTCGTTCAGACATTATCTGCACGAGTTGTCCAACCATTTTAGTGATTTCCCCGACCCGGACCTTGATCTCTTTGATCGATATTTCTTAGTTATCAAGTGTTGTATCGGTTTTTTGGAGACGGGCATCTGTGTCTGCCATAAACTTTTTCAGCATTTCTTCAAGACTCAGCTCCTTTTCCTGTCGATAGGGCTAATTTTGGATATTTAGAAGAGGTTGTTGTTTTTGATTTCCTTGATTTCGTCGACCTCCTTGACCTCCCCATGAAAAATTTGGGTGGTTCCTCCAACCTGGGTTATAGGTGTTACTATAAGGATTATTATTAGATCTAAAATTATTACCTATATAATTTGTTTGTTCGTTTTCCATGCCCGGTTGGTAGGGTGGGTACTGAGGATTCACCACGGTTCCACTTGCGTCGCACTGCATTACCGGATTTACCTGTAAAGAACACAAACTGTCAAGCTTTTTATTCATCATCTCTACCTGATTTGACAACGTGGTTACTACGTCGATGTTGAAAACTCTATCTGATCTTGTCGGCCTTGTCCTTGTAACTTGCCACTGATAGTTGTTCAGCGACATCTCTTCGATAAACTCGTAGGCTGCTTTAGGAGTTTTATTGTTCAGGGTTCCACCGGTGGCTGAATCAATTAGTTGTCTCATTGAAGGATTTACACCATTATAAAAAGTTTGGACTTGAAGCCATAAAGGTAATCCGTGGTGTGGACATCTCCTCAAGAGATCCTTGTATCTCTCCCATGCTTCGTATAATGTCTCTAAATCCATCTACAAAAAGAATAGATATCATTCCGTAATTTGGCCATTTTGGTCGGTGGGAAATATTTTAATAAAAATTTTTGGTCATGTGGTCCCATGTCATAATTGACGCTCGTGGTAACGAGTTCAACCACTGTTTGGCTTTATTCCATAATGAAAAGTGAAATAACCGAAGACGAATGGCATCATCAGAAACGCCATTTATTTTGAAAGTATCACAAAACTCTAAAAAATTAGCTATATGAGTGTTCAGGTCTTTGTCCTACAAACCATCAAATGGAACAAATTGTTGAATCATTTGTATAGTATTAGGTATTAATTAAAAATTCTTAGCAGCTATAGCAGGCCTAACAATACTAGATTCCGCTCCTGTTAAATGAGGTTTAGCATAATCATACATAGTACGTGAAGCATTGGTTTCTGCCACATCTCATGGTGGATTATTCTCGTCCATCCCTTCAGTAGGATTGGATCTATCCTATTGTTGTTCTTCTTGGTAATTTAAGGCTCGCCTAATTTCTCTGCGATTTCTACATGCGGTAGCTTCGATATCACTATCGTATGCTAGAGGTCCTGTTGGGTTCCTTTTAGTCATAAACTAGGGGTACCTGCTAGAGAAAGAAATTTAGCAAAAACAAAATAATAAAATAAAATAAATTGAGAAAATAAAAATCAAATAACTCATTTTTGAAGCAGGGTTCACATGCCCACGGGTTTAGACCGTGTGCTAATCCTTGACATACTGACTAAATTAACACGATCTGGGCACACGCCCATGTCCAAACCATGTGTCTTACACGACATACACACACGACTGTGGGATTTGCCCGTGGCCTATTATGGTCAATAATACTAAGGTGTAAGGTTAACACGATCTTGACACATGCCCTGTGTCCAACCGCGTGGGTACTTACAGGCTATTTATCAAGCCTTTAACCACCCTGAAATGAAGATCATAACCATACACAATTCAATGATGCAATAACAACCCAATTTTAAGAATAATACTACATGCTTCATTTATCTCAACAAACATACATGCTTAGTCAAATTTGGTCAATTACTTAGCCATATACAAAAGAATAATAAACTTGATAGCCTTTACAAAGGCCCTTCTTAAAACATGTCTACAAAATGAATGTTTCCTATACATGCCATACTTAGTAAAGTAACTTGGCTATACCAAAATAAGAGTTGATAGTATGTTGTGAGCTCCGACTTTAATGATCCACGAGTTAGCTTGGCGGGACTACATAGAAAGACAAAATCATAATGTAAGCATACAGCTTAGTAAGTTTGCATGTAACAACTCTTAGCAATCATCATTGCTTCATATAAACCATTTCACTTAAACAATGGTATCATGAATTTCAGCTAAAGAGCTTACTTACTCATATAGATTCTTACATGTCTCATGACACTTACTATTATCATGCTTGTGAGGTAACCATAATACCTGTATCACTTGATCACATTGATCAATATACTATAATAACAATAACCATGAGATCTACTTTCTCATTCACATCATGAATAATACTCAATTTCATCTAACTTTATCTTGAGACTAACTTTACTTTCTTAGCTTTCTTGCTATATTCTTCTAGCTTACTCATTTGCTCGATGAATTTCTGCGAATAACCGAGGATACTAAATCTCTTTCCACATAATATGATGCCAAAGCCATATCCTAGACATGGTCTTACATGGATTATCTCATCTTGGTTTCAAGGCCATGTCTTGACATGGACTTACATGAAGTCTTGCTCTTGATAACATACTCAATGTCAAGCTTGCCTTGGACTTACATGATAACTTGCTTACTAACTTGATCAATGCCAAGCTTGCCTTGGACTTACATGATATCTTGATCAATGCCAAGCTTGCCATGGACTTACATGGTATCTTGATCAATGCCAAGCTTGTCTTGAACTTACATGATAACTTGTGTGGTAGATCGAGTATCCCAAGGAAATTCATCTTCAATCGGGACTTCCTTGTATATATTGTCGTGATTTCTTGCTTGAACATAACATGATTATTTCATACAATTATTGTACATTATACTAAGCAAATTAATGATAAAAATCATAAAACTTAGAAATCATACAAACTTACCTCAATATACAAAATGTATGTAGATGTGCAATTTAGTCCTCGACTTTGTTCATGCCTCAGTTTTGATCCGGGCTTCATTTTTCTTGATTTATAATCATAATTAGATCATTATAACTCATACTTTGGCAAAATTATTATTTTGCCCCTATACTTTCTAATATTTGCACCTTTGCCCCAATTCTCGTAAAATGATTTTCATGCAACTTTTTAAACTTCATGCTCAACTTAATCATTTTCTTCTATAACAATCATCAATTCTCACTATTCCTAGTAGGTATGACCAAATTTATAAGCTATACAAAATGGTCCCTACTACTTTTTTTTCATGAAATTCATTAAGGAAAAGATGTTTATCTAACATAAAACTCTCTTAAACTTCCATAAAACATCATTTAACAAGCATGTCATTCAAGGGTAGATTTTTGAACATGCATATTGGCTCATTTTATAGCTAAAATTGGCTAATTCATAATACGGTAACTTCAAAAATACGAAGAATATTAACACTAATTAGACCAAATGACCAAAATACCATTCCTCTTAAAAATTTCTATTTAACCATCTTAAGGCCAATTTTGTCCAAAATTTTATTTTTGGGCAATTTGCTATTTAAGGGCTCATAATTATTATTCTAATGCTATTTCATGCAAAAAGCTTTTAGAAACTCATACATTGCAACTTTTGCAATTTAGTCCTTTTTGGACCAATTGACCTCAACTTAATAAAATTGATTTACAAAACATTCATACTAGCATGCAAACATGACATAAACCTGGAAAAACTCATAATTTCACCTCGAGTTCGTGGCCTCACACCACTATCCCGATTAGACCCTAAATTGAGCTGTTACACGAGTTGCCTCCCGAGAAGCGCTCGTTTAAAGTCTTATGGTAGACTTTCCCTTTTTTCTTGTACGCTTATGGTGGTTTTAATGTTTTAGTATCTTTTCCTCATGCTTTTATTTTCATGATAAAGGTTAAGTCGAGAAGTGTTTACCTTAAAAGTGTCGAATATGGGATTGCTTACCTCGACTGTTCCATATGGAAAGATATTGCGTACCTGATCTCTTATTTTGAAGTGATTCGATGTCCCTACGAGTTCTTCTAGATGCTCCTTCAATTTTGCCTCGTATGGTTCTGGCTACTCTTTAAAATGTGTTTTCCACTCTTCTAGTTCGTTGTCCTCAAAGCTTTGCTCCTTACATAATTCTTCTTTATTGGCACAGGGTCTTTGCTTCTATTCAAGTTTGTAGCTCTGTGGTTGTTCCTGCGGTGGGATTTGAACAGATTGATTATCAATTGAATTTACTTTCTCACCTTCATTGATTGAACTTTTGTCTATCAAAAGTAGCTTTTAAACAAACACATATCACCTTTACTTTTTCTTCGATTTCTCTAACCAAATTGACCCTGTGAATCTGATTTTCTCTTAGTTCGGTCCAATACAAGGGCGTTCAGCACTTACCCCCATATAATGCTTCATAAGGCACCATTTTGAAACTTGACCGGAAACTATTATTGTAGGCAAATTCTACTAATGGTAAGTACCTCTCTCAATTACCTTGAAATTGTAAAACACAACATCAAAGCATGTCTTCAAGTATCTGTATTATCCTCTCCGACTATCTATTGGTTTGCGGATAGAATGCTGTACTAAAATTCAACTTTGTCCCCAAGGTCTCTTGCATCTTTGTCTAAAACCATGATGTTAATATCTAATCTCTATCCAAAATAATCGGCAATGGTACTCCGTGTATTCTCACAATTTCTAACACATACAAATCGCCAACTTATCAAGCGAATAGTCAATGCGTACTGGTATAAAATGAGTCGATTTTGTAAGCCTATCAACCACAACCCATACAACATCTTTCTTTTTCAGTGTCAAGGGCAAACTCGTTACAAAATCCATAGCTATATGATCCAATTTTAACTTGGGAACCATAATAGGCTGAAGTAGACCCGAAGGTACTTGGTGTTCAGCTTTCACTTGCTGACAAATGAAGCATCTTGATACAAACTCAAAAATATCTTTCTTCATACTCGGCCACCAATACCATTTCTTCAAGTCTTTATACATTTTTGTACTACTTGGATGTACAAATAAACATCCACTATGCGCTTCATCCAAAATTTTCCAAATAACTTCATCATCTCTCGATACACAGACTCTGTCCCGAAACATTAAACATCCTTCGAAATTAATTTGAAAGTCTGACTTAACACGCAACTCACACTGAACTCTTTTGGCTTGCAATTCACTGTCGCCTTTCTAAGCTTCACAAATCTCTTGGAGAAACATTTGTCTAGCTCTCAACTCAGCTAGAATAGAACCATCATCTAACAAAGCCATCTGTGTCTTCATGGCTCTCAAATCAAAAAGGATTTCCTATTCAAGGCATTGGCGACCACGTTTGCCTTTTTCGGATGGTAGCCAATCACTAGTTCGTAATCTTTTATCAACTCTAACCATCTTCTCTGCCTTAGATTCAATTCCTTTTAAGTCATGAAGTACTTTAGGCCCTTATGATAAGTGAATATCCGACATTTTATGCCATAAAAATGGTGTCTTCATATCTTCAATGCAAACACAATAGCTGCTAACTCTATATCGTGGGTCGGGTAATTCTTCTCATACGGCTTTTACAGTCTAGAGGCATATGCTATCACCTTTCCCTCTTGCATAAGTACACAACCCAATCCATTCAAGGATGTATCACTATAAACCATAAATCCTTTTCCTGGTTCAGGTTGCACTAAAACTGGAGCCTCAGTCAACATTGCCTTTAGTTTCTCAAAACTCTGTTGGCACTTTTCTGTCCATTCAAACTTTACATTTTTTTGTAATAGCCTCGTCATTGGAGTAGCTATCATAGAAAATCCCTTGACAAACCGTCTGCAATAGCCAGCTAGGCCTAAAAAACTTCTAACCTCGGATACGTTCCTTGGTAGTTTCCAATCAACAATTGCTAAAATTTTACTCGGGTCCACTCGAATTCCATCTCCCGAATAATGTGCCTCAAAAAGCTGACTTCTTTAAGCCAAAATTCACTTTTACTAAACTTGGCATATAATTGATTATCTCGTAAAATCTGTAAGACCATTCTCAAGTGCTTAGCATGTTCGTTTTCATCATGAGAGTAAATCAATATATCATCAATAAAGACAACAACAAATTTATCCAAGTAGGATCGAAAAATGTGATTCATCAAATCCATGAACACTGTAGGGGCATTTGTTAAACAGAATGGTAGGACTAAAAATTCATAGTGACCATACCTTGTCCGAAATGTCGTTTTTGGCACATCTGAGTCTTTGACTCTCAATTGATGATATCCAGACCTCAAGTGTATCTTGAAAAACAAAGTGGCTCCCTTCAATTGGTCAAACAAATCATCGATCCTTGGCAACAGGTACTTATTCTTTATGGTTACCTTATTAAGCTGTCAATAATCTATACATAATCTCATAGAACCATCCTTCTTTTTCACAAATAATACGGGAGCACCCCACAGAGAATAACTTGGTTTTGTAAAACCTTTATCCGTAAACTCTTGTCACTGTGTCTTCAATTCTTTCAACTTGGTTGGAGCCATCCTATAAGGAGCAATTGAAATAGGCGTAGTACCCGGGACTAACTCAATTCCAAATTCAATCTCTCTAACCAAAGGTAAATTGGGCAATTCTTTGGAAGTACATTTGGATACTCACATACTATCAGCACTGACTCAATTCTTAACTCAGACTCTTTGGAAGTGATCACAAAGGTAAGATAAGCTTCATATCCCTTTCTTACATATTTTTGGGGAGACATATGATAAATCACTACAAGCACTCTATCATGTTCATCTGATTCAACACGAAGAATATCCCCATTTTCACATTTTAACTCAATAAATTTCCTTCCCCAATTTACTATCACATCATGAGTAAGACTTACATCGAATTCATCAAATGGTAAAAGCATGAGATTTTCTAAAAAATAATGACCTCTAATCATCAACGGAAATCTTTGCATACCTTTCCAACTAACACACATTTGCCTAGGGGATTTGGCACCTTTATCACAAATTCTGTATACTCTACAGCCATGTTCATACTAAATACTAATTTCATGCAAACTTATGAATGGGTAGATCTCGGATCAATTAAAGCAATAACATGAGTATCATGGAGAGAAAATGTACCCGTGATGACATCAGGGTAGGATGCCTCTTCATGAGCGAGAATAGCGTAAGTCCTCGCAGGTACTCCACCTTCAGATCTGGCAGTCTGCTCTCTAGGAGTATTCTTCCTACTCACTCCGTTTACCAAAATTCTCTTTGACCTTCCTCTAGCAGTACTTCCCGATCTTGCACTCTAAGAATTCTATTTTTCAACCATCTTAAGGCAAAACCTAATAAAATGATCATGGGATCCACACTTGAAATAAGCTCTCTCATTTGCTCGACACTCACCGAGATGACATCTGCCATACTGTGGACATACCGGTCTACTTGGTCGAGCATTACCAATACTAGCAATCCAAGTCATCGAGCTTTGGAACCCGAGTAATGTTTATTGTTACTTCTATTTTAAAACCCAACTTGTAACACCCCTATACTGTATCCGTCACCGAATTAGGGTTACGGGCATTACTAATCCAACCACAAGTCAATGCACCTCATAAAAAAACTACTTTATTGTTAGATGAGTATCAATCTATACTTTCACGATTAAACATGTGCATCCCTTCTAATAACAAAACATTAACAAACATATCACAAATGATACCATTGACATCAATCAAAACTAATTACATTCAATTAGCAAAACACTGTTACTTTGGTCATTTTGAATAGCATAGTCGAATATATATAGGTTTATCTATAGTTAACTTATACCAATCAATTGACCACATATATTCAGTCACATGCATACCATAGCTAGTTATAAATAATAACGATTTAACATTTTTAAAACCCCATGACCGAACATATGCATATATGATCAATCCAAGAAAAAACATAAATACCAACTAAGACAATGCCATAACCGAATATTTACGAGTGAGAATAATTCCATTGGATCATTAATACATCAAATTCATTAACTACATGCCTATAGTTTAACTTTATTCATTCATATATTGTCTTATAAGTGCATGTAAAAATATAAGTAAAATTTATCCATTATCCACAAAGTATGATATACCTTATTCAAACCAAAGTCAAACACTCAAGTATTACACATAACCTAATATGAAAAAACTTCCAAGTTAAGCTTTTAGTCACGCATGGCATTCTTATTTGAACATAAAGATAATATCCCTTACATAATTTCATGAAACACATACATACCAAACAGGTTTATACTATGACCGAATATGCACAAACATATAAGACATCTCTAACATATTCAACCAACTCAAGCATAGAAAATAAAGCCATTTCGCGTGGAATTTATATTTATACATATACATCGTTTGAGTCAAAATAAAAGTAGTTTAGCCTATACATGCCATAGACTTAAAGTTCATTCACAAAAGAGGTACCAAAATATTGACGATAGTGTGATGAGCTTTAACGATGATCCCCGAGCATGAGATGAACCCTAAAAAAGATCTACAATGCGAAACAACCAAGAGCAAGTTAGCTTTAATAGCTTAGTAAGTTTTAAGCAATTACATCACATATAAGTTTTATCATGATTTAGTAAATAAATTCAATTATAACCTCATTGCTAAATAGTCAAATATACAAAGTAGATTTCATAGCAAACGTTATATGCATATATATCCATATACTACCTTCACATGATAAAATAAACAGTATGTCCATCTATTACTTATCAAACCTCTACTTGCATTTCAAGATCCCATCAAACACAAGTCGATATATATATATAATTCATATTTCTAGTTCATTCACACTCCAAACTTTACCATTCGTGCATAACACATAGTTGTATACCCAATCCTTTTTCTATACTTAACGGTATTAATAGTAGCAACTTTTACAGAGCACCAAACCTGCACACTTATTACTAAGATTTAGTAATGTATCGCACACTTAGTGCCGTTACTTTAATAGCTCATACACGTAGTGCCATGTGACCGATTTCGCACACTTAGTGCTAGGTGATAAGTTCGCACACTTAGTGCATTTCGTAAACCTGATATTCATTTAAAAGTACACTTATACATATAAGATCAAATCCACAACTTCACATATAAGCACATATATATATATATATATAACTTTATCATTTCATACCCAGATCTATATCACATTCGGCCAAAACATTAGCATATAACTAACAATTCCTTTGGCTATGTTCGTACTCTAATTTAATATCTCCATATCTATTTTCATCATTACCATATAGGTATACATTTTACTCAATTAAATCCAACTTCCAATCAACCTCACATTCGGCTAACCCACATTAAACACATCTAATTCTATTAATTAAATATGATACATTATAAATAATGTTCAATTCATGTCAATTGCATTAAAACTTCCCTCAAAAATTAACGGATTAGGGTTTCTCGGCTATTTGTTTAACTTTGCCTTTCCCCGAACCAATCCCAATTCATTTTCTTCTTGATTTGAGTAATTCCAAATTAAGCTCATTCAAATATATTTTCATTCAATTTAATCCAAAAACACATAATTATAAAAATTACCATTTTACCCCTAACTTTTATAATTTTTACAATTTAGTCCCTATTACACAAAACACAAAATACACAAAATTTAAATTCACCCTTTAGGGTCGAATGTTAATCATGTTCATACAAATCCATACAATCCATTTATTTCACATTTTGACCCCTTCAATTTACAAATTTCACAATTTAGTCCTATTTACTTAAAATCATCAATATCTTCAATATATAACATGTTAATCTAAATCATATCTTTAATATAAAATCATAAAACATCACAAAACACAAGATTTCATCAATGGCTGAACATCACATATGCATCAAAATTAGAAATTCTAACATGGGTCGGATAGTATTCGAAGCAACGATCTCAAAAACGTAAAAATTATTAAAAATCGAGCTAGTTACATACCTCAATTTAAGCATGAAAGGGACAAATAGTTGAAAGCTTTAATTCTCTTTCTTCTTTTAGTTTCAGTGAAGAAGAAATGAAAATGATGATGATTAAAATGTTTCTTTATTTTAATAATATTTACATATATTATAACTTATCATTTTAACTTTAACAATTATGATTATAAAACACTTTAATATAAAATTAAAGCCAATACCATCCACTAACATGAAAAAATGTAAATTTTTAACTTAAATACTCATACAAAAGAAGACAAATCAATTTGGCCACTTAATTAAATAAATGGCTACTTTTACCACTTACGCGATTTAATCCTTTTCTTTAAATTAAACACCCAAACGGTCAAATTAATTCATGAAAATTTTTTCACATGCACACTCATAAATCATATACACCAAATATAATATATAAATATTCTATCGACTCGGATTTATGGTCCTGAAACCACTCTTTCTGAGTAGGGTCAAAATCGGGCTGTTACATAGCTGAAGCAGCTGATCGAGTACTGAACTCTCTTAATTTCTTGGATGAGAATTGAAATGACTTGCCCAAATGTCTCTTCTTCAAGTCACGGGACTCAATTTCAGCCTTTACTAAACTCTCTTAATTTCTTGGATGAGAATTGAAATGACTTGCCCAAATGTCTCTTCTTCGAGTCACGGGATTCAATTTCAGCCTTTCTTTTCTCTTTGGCCAACTCTTCAGCCTTGCAAGCTCTATATACTAACACAAGAGACTCCTTTAGTTCTCAGACACCAACAAACAATCGGATATCCTCATTTAACCTATCCTCAAACCTCTTACACATAATGGCTTCAGTGGATACACACTGTCGAGTGTATTTACTGAGCCTTACAAACTCACGCTCATATTTGGTTACTGTTGTTCGACCTTACTTTAGCTCAAGGAATTCCTTTATTTTCTGGTCGACGAACCATTTGAAGCTCTTCTTGGAAAAATTCCCAATTAACTTTCTCCCTTGGTACTATCGACACAAGGGTTGTAACAGTCTGGTTTTGACCCTAGTCGGAATAGTGGTTTTGGGACCACAAATTTAACTTAGGAAAATATTTTAATATTATTTTATGTGTCCACTGTATGTGATTAAGCATGTGTTAAAGTTCCGTAAATTAATTTGTCTTTTTGTGTTTTTAATTTGAGAAAAGGATTAAATTGCATAAAATGAAAACCTAGTGGCTATTTTTAAAAGGGCTTAATAATGGTTGTTCTTTTAATGTGAGGGTTTTATGTTGCAAATATGCCATTGAACTATATGATAGACGGTTAAGGGCATATTTTATAAGGTTTACTAATTAAATTTCCACGGCTAATTTAGTAATTATATTAATAAAGTTAATATAAGAAAAACAAAGCTAAAACATGGTGTATTTTTATGTGTTCTTCCACAAAAAAAATAAAGAAAAGAAAAAAAAATAAGAGGTTAGCGCATACGGCCATCAAGTTCTTTGATTGAAGGTATGTTTCGCTTCGGTTTTTGATAATTTATATGTTTTAATCGTTGCTTCGAGTACTATGAAACCCATGCTTCAATTTTGTGAATTGATGAATATTTTGAAATGTTCCATTGATGAACACATGATTTTTGGGATGTTTGATGGTGAAATATGAAATATATGTGTTAGATTAACATGTTTTGTCTTTGAATTTTTGATAAATTTGAGTAATTTGGACTTAATTGACAGAATAAAATTTTGAGGGACTAAATTGTGAAATAAATAAAAAATGGGTTGCTAGGGACCTATAGAGAATTCAGCTATGCATGGGTATAAAGTGATTTTGTGTATTTTATGATTTTATGAAATATGGACTAAAATGTCAAAATGTGAAAATGTGAGGGCTAATTTGTAAATTACCCTAAATATGTGTTTTTGGATTGAATTGAATGATTTGGTGAATAAATGGATTAAATTTGAATATGTATAGATCAAGAACCGAATAAAATAGACTAAGATTGTGGGAAATCAAAAGTAATTGAGTAGCCAAGTTCGTTTCTGTTTATCCGAATTTGAGGTAAGTCTATATACAAGTAAATGTATTTATATTGATATATGTATGTTTATATGAAGATTTAACATGGTCAATGTGTATGAAATGATGAGAACATGAAATTCGAGATAGTATCGACAATGAATCTACGTCCGAGAAGTCCTGTACGAACCTAGGAATAGATAAGATTAAATATGTCATGACATAGGTTTCCTATATGTGATATCATGTAAGACCACGTCTGGGACGTTGGCATTGATTTGTGATATTGTGTAAGACCATGTCTAGGATGTTGGCATTGATATGAGATTTACATGTAAGACCATGTCTGGGAGATTGGCAATCTATTGATTCGTGTAAGACCCTGTATGAGACAGCGGCATCGATATCTGAGTACATGTAAGACTACATTTGGGATGTTGGCATTGTATGACTATTTAGAGTAACTTTGAGTATCCGATTTGATTCCTAAGGGTTTAACGGGCAATTCTGAGAAATGAAAGTCTACGTGTTATGTATAAACGACTCAGGTACGTTTGAATTTTACACTAAACAAGTGTATGAAAGGTAAGTGTGTATATGAACTTACCTAGATGAGATATTTGAATAGATTTGATGAGGTAAAATGTGATATAAATGTGATATAAATGTGAATGAGCTATGATATAAGGAAATGCAAGGTGATAAATGTGTTGGTAAGCAAATGGCTAAATAATGGGCCAATGAAGAATTATGAAATTGTTATTGAGATATGTTAATGATTCATGTTTTGATATAAATAATGAATGCCTATATGTTAAGTTTATTTGTATATGGCTTACTAAGCTTTTGGAAAGCTTACTTTGGGTGTGGTTACTCTATTTTATAGGTCGTTAAAGCTACGAAAGGCTCGGGGTGTAACACCCCAAACCTAACCTAGAAGTTAGGCCCGAATCGATGTGTCACACTAAAAAGTTTTTCGATAACGTATAAAGAAAACATGTCAAATGAGATAAAAAAAATGTTAGATCCTTTTTATTCGTACAAAAATAGATGTTGATTTGTTAAAATCAAGAAAATCAAGTTCGACTTGAGATATTTAATAAAATACTACTAACCTCAAAGATTGATCGATTAAATTTGAAGTAATAATTTATAAAACTGTGACTTTTGGAAATATCGTTGATAGTTCAAGAAAAATTTCCGTATTAAAAATATTTGTAAAAGTTTATTTTGAAATTCATTTGTTAATCGATTTTGGAAAACCTTTATTATGATTTTAGAAAATCCCATTTAAAATAATTTGAGTAAAATATAAACACGTCAAACATAAAGCAAAATAAAATAATCCAGAGGCCTTATTACAACACATAACCCAAAATAGTAAAGTAATAAAGTAAACAAAGTAAGAAACTAAAGTCCAAATAAAACCATTTCTGAAGTATGGCCTACACCGAGTCATCCATGGCCCCAAGTCCTCGTCACTGAGCATTACCTACAAGGGTTAAGAGAAAAGGGGGTGAGTTACAAGAACTCAGTGTGAAATCCCCTTACCATCATCCACTGGGTCGGAACATACATAGCAATATTTTGGGACTAAGCCCATTTACAATAACAATAATGTATCAAATATAACATCTGTATGAAATGCAATTTCCCAACCAAACCTAGTTTTTTTCCATCCGCTACACACCACCCGTACCAACCAGCACACATGTGGGGATTGAGTGAACCCACCCTGCCAACACACCAATCGCAGACATAAAGCCATTTAAAACGTTTGTGGCAAAGCCACGTGAACTAGATTGTGGCAGAGCCACTCGAACTAGATTGTGGCAGAGCCACCAGAATCATATACGGTAATATAATCGGCACACAGCCTTAATCACGATGGCACAAAGCCATATTTAAATTGGCACATAGCCATTATCAGAATTTGTGGCAATGCCACCGGTCTACTCTTCTCTTCAACATTTTCCCATCCCATTCAAAATTATGTAAATGCAACATACATAATAAATCATGATATTTACAGATACAAACAAAGATCATTAATTCAGATATTCTTTACAAAAATTTGGCCCATTATAACACTTTTCAAATTGGCCCATTAAGCAATATATCAACACGACCCATTAACACATGAGGCCCATAAATCATTTATCACATTTGGCTCATATAGCAAATATCACATTTGGCCCATATAACAAATATCACATTTGCCTATTAATCAATATGTCCATTCGGCCTATAAGGCAATATGTCAATTCAGCCTATTAAGCAATTTCGTATTTCGGCCCATTAACACTTTACAAATCAGCCCAAGAGGGGCATTTCCATAATTTGGCCCATAAGGGCATTTTCAAAATTTGGCAATCATGCGCGCTAAGGGTATTTTGATAATTTACCCTCTAAGGGTATTTCGGTAATTTCATAACCAAGGCTTAACTACTAATTTGGGGCATAAAAGTTTGAAATTGTCCAAATGCGTCATACCGACTAAATTGACTATAACTCAAGTTAGGAAACTCAAAATCCAAAATCCATAAATTTTATTTGAAACTAGACTCGTATATCTTTCTCCTATAATTTTTGTATAATTTTTATCTTAACCATTTAGTACAGTTTATTCCTTAAAATTTCCCTTGTTTCACTGTTTAATGATTCTGACCTTTCTTTCCTTAATCACAAATACCTTACTGTACGCTTTTCATCTACTGCTCCAACTTATTTCTATTGAAAATAGGTTCACTAAGGAATCCATACATATAAATTATGTCCCATAATTCACTTCATACAATTTTATATGACTTTTCCAAAACAGAAGAGAATACCCCGAAGTCATTAGAACCAGTCTCACTAAAATTAACATATCTTAGAATATAAAATTGCTTTTCCTTCTCCATTTCTTCCTTATCAAAAGAGGCACAGTAAGCTTTTATTCAATATCTCTTTCACTTTCTAATTCCATTTATCCAATGTTTCATAATTTTTCAAATACACGTCACTGTTTCTGACCGAAACTATTTTATTATAAAACATGATTACCACTCGAGCATACGCACGTTCGAGTGATCACAATGCCGGTTATCGGTTTTATTCTGTAATTCAACCGAATCATAGAATATTTCTTGTAAACTTTCAAAGAGATGTCAGACTTACTCACCATTTCAAATATATATTCAGAAGGGTACGGGATTACACACCTTGATTACAAGTTGTGTTTTCTACCGATTTCAACACCTATATTGATAGTTGATAGAAGATTAGTCTCAACTTCGATAATCGTAACTAGAAACACTTTATTAGGCTAACTCCACTTACCATGACGCTGATCTCCCTCGATGCACCAAGAATCAATCCTACCAACCAAATCAATTAGACAACCTTCAATCCGATTAACTCAATAACCAAATGGAAATATCAAATGGACTATGAAAGATCTTCCTTACCTTAATCGATTATAATCTCGTTTCTCACGATCGTCCTATGACTAGAGATGATTAGGTGATGTTGTGGTATTTGACTTCCCTCTATATCACGATTTCTTAAGGAATGAGAAAGAGAGAACGATGGAAAGGTTTTGGTTATGGAGGAGAATGAACAATGATATTCGGCTATCAAGGAGATGAGACAAAAGATGAATATGTGACCAATTCAATAGAAGAGAAAATGCACTACTGTGCTAGAAAATTTTGGCAAAGAAAGTAACAAAAAGAGAGAAGATGATACAAAGGTTGCAATAGGATTTTTGGCCAAAACAAAACCAATACCTTACCAAATGCCAAGGTAAAATTTTCAGCCACCTATCTACCTCAAAATCATCCACATGCATCCCCCCTAAGAGTTTGGCCACCCATACTTTCCAAAACACCATCCACAAAATAAGCCTCTAGTCCCCCTTACTTACCTATTTCTCTTGATTCCTTTCCCCAACTTCAACCTTGCCTTATTCTTATAGCCACCTTACCAAAAATAATGAAGTCCACCCTTGCCATAAATAGTCCTTGGCCGACACTTAAGGAAAGAGTGCAAAAATATTAGCCAAACATTGCACACAAAGGGATTTGAACCTCTTCCCTCAAGGTACTTCACTTAATGCCATAACCTCTTTACTAATTGCTCACTTGTGCTAACCATTTATTCATTTATTTCAATAAGCCTTGAAGCTACTTATCATCTCTCCTTAAAGTGCTAAAATACCAAATTTTTCCTAAGGCCCAATTAAACCCGAGACTTCATAGAAACCTCGTAACCTTCCAAATTCACTTAACTAATAGTCCAATTTGCAATAATGCCATTCTCTAATTCTCAAAATTTTAAACATTCCTACGCCCAAGGCCCATTGGGCCCAATCCTACTAAGCCCAATTTTGGGATGTTACACGGGGATCATCGAGGACCGTCATCACACTAATCAATCTTGTTTTGGTACCTTTTTGAAAGTGTAAATACTAAGTATGGCATGTATAGGCTAGTTACCTTGAGTTATGTTTGATATGTGTATATGGCCATGTGTTATAGCTAGATATATGGAGGTGGTTATGAATGACTAGTTATGTTCTATGATGCTAGTTTTGATATAGCGTGATTCTAAATAAAATGGTCATATTAATGGTAATTTTATTGATGAATAACTAGTACATTATTAATAGTAAGTTTGTGATGGATTTGTCTTGCAGTGCTCGTGGTTATGTTGAGTTAAATAGCTATTAATTTGGTATGATTATTAAGTTCATAGTTGAGTAGATATGGTGTACAATTTGATGTCTTTTGGTTTCCAAATGTGTATAGGATGATGCTTGAATGTGCATGGAAGAATGACCTAAGTGTTTGTGGCATTTTGGCCTTGCAAAAGGACTATATTTGCCCACATGGTTAAACACATGGGCATGTGGCTTGACCATGTCCTACGTGGTTGTAATTCAAAACAAGTCAGGCTAGACCACGGGTTGGACACATGGGAATGTGACTGGCCATATGGTGCAAGTCAGTGTCGACCACCGAGTGAGGCACACAGGCCTGTCTCAGGCTGTGAGGACAAGTTAGTATGTATGCCCTATTTTGACACGGCTTAGACACGCAAGATTGTCTAAGGCTGTGGTAGGCACATGGCCTATCCACACGGGCGTGTGACCTCTGTAACTTAGAAAAAAAATTTAAATTTCTAAGAATTTATGTATGAGTTCGGATTAGTCCCGGCCATATTCTAAAGAATGATTAAGGTCTCATTGACCTATTATAGGGACACTTTTTGATTTGATTCGTTGAAAAATATTATGAAATATCCGTAAAAGATTTGAATTGTCCAGTAACGCCTTCAACCCTAAATCGGTGACAGTTATGGGTTTGGGGTGTTATATTTGATTGGAATCAGAGTTACGGTTTAGTCGATTCTCAGACTAACTTAGCGTGTCAGAGTCTAGTTATACATGCCATATATATGAAATGTGATAGAGTGATGAATCCTGATGTATAAATTGTGTTTATCGTATTGTAATGGATCCCGAAAGAGCTTTAGCTGACAACATTGAATGCAATGTGCCTACTCCCGTTCAAGAGACAATGCCATCTGATTCGAGACCGCTACTAGCGGTCAAGAGGGAGAAGTTAAACAAGCTTTCTTCCAGATGATGAGTGAGTGGTTCACTCAGTATGTAAGAGATAATCCGACTATTTCGCAACCTCCACCCCCGACTAATCCCCTCAGACTTCAGTTGTGGCTCCGGTTATGAACTTGAATCTATTAAACAAGCACCCTATTTATAAGAAACGCAAGTATGGGGCTGAAGAGTTCAGGGCCACTAGTGATGACAATGCTGAGAAAGCTGGATTTTGGCTTGAGAACACGATCTGGGTATTTGATGAAATGGCATTGACTCCTAAAGAATACATAAAATGTGATGTTTCTTTACTACGAGATACAACTTATCAATGGTAGAAGACTCTGATTTCTGTCATTCCAAAGGAACGGGTTACATGGGATTTCTTTCAGTTTGAATTCAGGAAGAAATATATTAGTCAGAGATTTATTGATCGAAACCAAAAGAATTCCTGAAATTGAAACAAGGTCGCATGTCTGTTATCGAATATGAATGAGAGTTCGTGAGACTAAGTCAATATGCTCGAGAATGTGTTGCAACTGTAGAAATAATGTGTAAAAGATTTGAATATGGCCTTAATGAAGATACTTATTTTCTTGTTGGGATTCTAGAAATAAAAGTTCATAGTGCTTATTGATCAAGCATGCAAAGTTGAGGCACTTCGGAAAGATAAAAGAAAAGCTAAGTCTGAAGTCAGAGATGCGAGAAAGAGATTTTTGAGCAAATCATTTCAGTCTACTTCAAAAAAATTTAGAGATGAGCATAGCCATTCCAGAACTAATGTAGGACATTAGAATACGAGAGATCGAGCTAGATCATAGTCGAATTCCAAAGCTCCAGTAACTTCGATGGCTAGTGTCAAAAATGTATGATCTGAGCAACCTGAATGTAAGCATTGTGGTAAAAGACATCCGGGTAGATGTAGATTGAATGATCGAGCTTGTTTTAGATGTGGATCATTGGATCATTTCATCTGAGATTGCCTAGAGTTTGTTGAGAAAGAGATTGTTTAGAATCTGAGATCTAATAATGCGAGAGGTAGACCTTACCAAATACAAGGAATGTTAGTGGTAGTCAGAGAGATACAAAAGACTCAGTTGCGAGATCTAAAGCCAGAGCGCCTGCCAGAGCATATGCCATCCGAGCTTGAGAGAAAGGTTCATCTCCGGATGTTATAACGAGTAAAGGTTCATCTCGGATGTTATAACGAGTATATTTACTCTTTATGATACTTCTGTGATTGCATTGATAGACCCAGGTTCTACTCATTCGTATATATGCATGAATTTAGCATCCAGTAAGACTTTGCCTATAGAGTCTACTGAATTTGTTATTAGAGTATTGAACCCCTTAGGTAAAAGTGTTCTAGTTGATAAAGTATGCAAGAATTGTTCATTGATGTTTTGAGATATCTGTTATCTGGCTGATTTGATGTTATTACCATTTGATGAGTTTGATATAATTTTGGGTATGGACTGGTTGACATTGCATGAGGCCGTTGTGAATTTAAAAAGAAAGATTATTGATTTGAGATGTCAGAATGATGAAATAGTTTGGATTGAGTCTAATGATTTGACTTGGTTACCTATTGTGATATCTGTGTTGAAAGCTCATAATTATTTGAGGAAGGGTTATGAAGCTTATTTTTCTTATGTGATTGACTCAAAAGTGACAGAAAAGAAAGTTGAATCAGTGCTCGTGGTATGTGAATTCCATGACATGTTTCCTGAAGAATTACCGAGATTGCCTCTAATATGGGAAGTTGAATTTGGTATTGATCTATTGCCGGGAAAAACTCCTATTTCGATAGCTCCATATAGAATGGCACCAACAGAATTGAAAGAGTCAAAGTCATAATTGCAAGAGTTGACTAATAAAGGATTTGCAAGACCGAGTTTCTCATCTTGGGGTCCTCATGTTCTGTTTGTGAAAAATAAAAATGGCATGATGAGAATGTGCATTGATTACCGTCAGTTGAATAAAGTGACTATAAAGAACAAATATCCTCTGCGCAGAATTGATAATTTATTTGATCAGCTTAAAGGAGCCATGTGTTTTCAAAGATAGATCTAAGATCTGGGATACTACCAATTGAGGGTAAAAGTTTCAGATATTCAGAAGACTACTTTCAGAACGAGGTACGGGCATTATGAGTTTTTAATTATTCCTTTCGGACTAATGAATGCTCCTGCTATTTTCATGGATTTGATAAGCAAAATTTCCAAACTGTATTTAGATCAATTTGTTGTTGTGTTCATTGATGACATATTGATTTATTCATGTGATGAGATTAAGCATGCCGAGCATCTAAGAATTGTTTTACAAACTCTACGAGATAAGCAATTGTATGCAAATTTCAGTAAATGTGAATTCTGGTTGCGAGAAGTTAGTTTTCTGGGACATATTGTATCAACCTCTAGAATACGAGTTGATCCGAGTAAGATTTCTACTATTCTGGAATGGAAATCTCCGAAGAATGTGTCTAAAGTTCGTAGTTTTCTAGGACTTGCTGGTTATTATCGAAGGTTCATAATAGGCTTTTCGATGATAGCTACTCTGTTGACTAGACTACTTCAGAAAGATGTGAAATTTGAATGGTCCGGTAAAGAATCGGGTAAAGAATTTGTGATTTATAGTGATGGTTCATTAAATGGTGGTGTTCTAATGTAGAAAGGAAAAGTTATAACTTATGCCTTAAGACAATTAGAGCCACATGAAAAGAATTATCTGACACAAGACCTCGAGCTAACTGCAATTGTGTTTGCTCTAAAGATTTGGTGCCATTATCTTTTTGTTGAGAAATGCCACGTGTTTTCAAATCACAAAAGTTTGAAGTACCTAATGACTCAGAAAGATTTAAACCTGCGATAAATATGATGGTTAGAGCTTTTGAAAGATTACGAGCTTGTGATAGATTATCATCCGGGTAAGGTAAATGTTGTTACTGATGCACTGAGCCATAAATCACTATTTGCATTGAGTGCTATGAATGCTCATTTGGACTTGTCTGGTGATGGTTCAGTTTTGGCAGAATTGAAAGCGAAACCGTTGTTCTGACAACAAATTTGTGATGTTCAGAAAGTTGATAATGATTTGTTAACAAAGCAAGCTCAATATGAATTGAATGTTGAATCTGAATTTCAAGTTGATGATGATGATTGTTTGAGATTTCGAGATCAGGTTTGTGTTCGAGGAATCAGGAGTTGATTCAAATGATTATAAATGAAGCTCATAATAGTCGCCTATCTATTCATCCGGTTAGTACAAAGATGTACCGTGATTTGAAGCAACACTATTGGTGGTCTAGTATGAAACGAGACATTTCTAACTTTGTTTCAAAATGTTTAGGCTGTCAACAAGTAGAAGCCGAGCATCAAGTACCTTCTGGGTTACTTTAGCCGATTATGATACTCGAGTGGAAATCGGACAGAGTCATGATGGATTTTGTATCAGGTTTACCTTTGACTCTGAGAATGAAAGATGCAATTCGGGTCATAGTTGATCGACTGACGAAATTTGCCCATTTTATTCCTGTACGATCTGATTACTCACTTGATAAGTTAGTTGAACTTTACATTTCTAATATTGTGAGATTACACGGAGTACCATTGCCTACTGTATCTGATAGAGATCCGAGATTCACATCGTGATTTTGGAAGAAACTACAAGATGCTTTAAGTACAAAACTACACTTTAACACTGCTTTCCATCCGCAAACAGATGGTCAATCTGAATGAATCATTTAGATACTTGAGGATATGTTAAGATGTTGCATTCTTGAGTTTGATGGTGCATGGGAACAATATCTGCCATTGATTGAATTTGCGTATAATAATATTTTTCAGTCGAGTATCAAAATCGCACCTTATGAAGCTTTGTACGGACGTAAATGTTGGACACCTCTGTATTGGACTTAACTCAGTTAAAGTAAGATACACGGGGTCGATTTGATAAAAGATACAGAACATAAAGTCAAAGTGATCCATGATAATCTTAAAGCAGCGTTTGATCGTAAAAAGTTTTATGCAGAATTTAAAAGACATTGAATTCAAAATTGGTGATGAAGTATTTTTGAAAGTATTTCCGTGGAAGAAAGTACTCAGATTTGGACGTAAAGGCAAGTTGAGTCTGAGGTTCATCAGACTATATGAGATCATTGAACAAATTAGACTAGTTGCTTATAAGTTGTTGTTGCCATCGGAACTAGAAAAGATTCATAATTTATTTCACGTGCCAATGCTTTGTCAGTACAGATCCGATCCATCACATGTGATTCCTCCATCTGAGATTGAAATCGATCTGATAAGACTTATGAAGAGAAATTGATCCGTATCTTAGCTAGTAGAGTGAAATAATTGAGAAACAAGAAAATTCCGTTAGTTAAGGTATTGTGGCATCGACACGGAGTTGAAGAGGCTACATGGAAGCCTAAAGATTCAACAAGGCAGCAATATCCAAACCTATTCAATGGTAAGATTTTCGGGGACGAAAATCCCTAAGGGGGGAGAATTGTAACAGTCAGGTTTTAACCCTAGTCAGAATAGTAGTTTCGGGACCACAAATTTGACTTATAAAAATATTTTAATATTATTTTTTGTGTCTACTGTATGTGATTAAGCATGTGTTAAAGTTTCGTAAATTAATTTGTCTATTTATGTGTTTAATTTGAGAAAAGGATTAAATTGCATAACATGAAAACCTAGTGGTTATTTTTAAAAGGGTGAATAATGGTAGTTCTTTTAATGTGAGGGTTTTATGTTGCAAATATGCCATTGAACTATATGATGGACGGTTAAGGGCATATTTTATAAGGTTTACTAATTAAATTTCCAAGGCTAATTTAGTAATTATATTAATAAAGTTAATATAAAAAAACAAAGCTAAAAGATGGTGGATTTTTATGTGTTCTTCCACTGAAAAACAAAGAAAAGAAAAAAAAAATAAGAGGTTAGGACATTCGGCCATCAAGTTCTTTGATTCAAGGTATGTTTCACTTCGGTTTTTGATAATTTCTACATTTTGTAATCATTGCTTGAGTACTATGAAACCCATGCTTCAATTTTGTGAATTGATGGATATTTTGAAATGTGCCATTGATGAGCACATGAGTTTTGGGATGTTTGATGGTGAAATATGAAATATATGTGTTAGATTAACCTGTTTTGTCTTTGAATTTTTTGATAAATTTGAGTAATTTGGACTTTATTGACAAAATAATATTTTGAGGGACTAAATTGTGATATAAATGAAAAATATGGGCAGCTAGGGACCTATTGAGAATTTGACTAAGCATGGTTATATAGTGATTTTGTGTATTTTGTGATTTTATGAAATATAGACTAAAATGTGAAAATGTGAAAATGTGAGGGCTAATTTGTAAATTGCCTAAATATGTGTTTTTTGATTGAATTGAATGGTTTGGTGAATAAATGGATTAAATTTGAATATGTATAGATCAAGAATAGAAGAAAACAGACTTATATCGTGGGAAATCAAAAGTAATTGAGTAGTCGAGTTCGTTTCTGTTTATCCGAATCTGAGATAAGTCCATATACAAATAAATGTATTTACATTGATATATGTATGTTCATATGAAGATTTATAATGATCAATGTGTATGAAATAATGAGATCATGAAATCCGAGATAGTATCGACAGCGAATCTACGTCTGATAAGTCCTGTACGAACCTAAGAATAGATAGGATTACATATGTGTAAAACCCCTAACCCATATCCATCACCGGATTAGGATTAAGAGGCATTACCAGACAAACAGAATCTTTTACGGACATATCATGGTATAATTTGTCACATCCAATCAAAGTGTCCCTTAGATATGTCAACGAGACCTCAAGCATGCTTTAGAATAGGGCTGGGACTAAACTAATGCATACGAAAATTCTTGAAAATTTAAAAAATTTTCTAAGTTACAAAGGTCACACGCTTGTGTGGGCAGGCCGTTTGACTCCCACGGCGTTAGACACGCCCGTGTGTCTAAGCTGTGCCAAAACAGGGCATACTTACTGACTTGTCCCTATGGCCTGAGACACGCCCGTGTGCCTCACCCGTGGTCGATCCTGACTTGCAGCACACGGCCAATCACACGCCCATGTGTCTAGCCCGTGGTCGATCCTGACTTGTATTAAATTACAACCTCGAGGGATATGGTCAAGCCACACGCCTGTGTGCTTAACCATGTGGGCAGTTATAGGCCATTTTCAAGGTCAAATTGCCACCCACACAAGGGTCATCCCTACAAGCTCAAACAAGTAATATCTCATACAAAATTGGCAACCAAAATCATGTCAAATGTTCAACCAATCATCCCATTCTATTACAATTCTAAACATGCCAACTTGTATACCAAATAGCACAACTAAATCACATGTAAACCAAGCATGATTCAACCACAATTTTTTTACTTATTCACTTTGGCATCAATCCATCACTAAGCTTACCATTCACAAGACCATTTCATTGCCATTAAACCATACCAAAACATGCATCATATACCATAATCACTCATGCATATTACCAACATTTATCTAGCCACATCACATGGCTATTTACAACCCAAACATATTCCAAAATGACTAGCCTATACATGCCATATTTAGCTATATACATCACCAAAAGGTACCAAAATGAGTTTGAATAGTGTGATGATGATCATCGACGGTCCCCGAGCCTCTCGTACCTTTAACGATCTATAAAACAGAACAAACACACACAAAGTAAGCTTTCCAAAAGCTTAGTAAGCCATATACAAGTAAACTTAACATATAATTAATCATAAGCATAGCTATTTAAATTCATTAACATATCTTCATTTCATGCACATGGATAATCTCTTTGGTTCACTTGGTTTGCCATTGCATACCAATTCATCATATCTCAAGTATCTCACTTTCTCATTACTCAAACATACATATATCTCAAATGCTCCTTTGTATCAATGCACATATTTACTCACCTTTCATGCTTATACAAAGCATGCATATCAACGCACTGAAACGGATGTACATTTCACATAGTCAATCATTTCTTGGACTTGCCCGTTGAACTGTTTAGAACTAAATAGGATATTCAGACTACTCGGAATAGTCGTACAATGTCAACGTCCCAGACGTGGTCTTACTTGTAACCAAATATCGATGCCACTATCCCAGACAGGGTCATACATGAATCAATACGATGCCAATGTCCCAAACATGGTCTTTCACATAAATCTCATATCGATGCCAACGTCCCAGTCGTGGTCTTACGCAAAATCTTGAATCAATGCCAACGTCCTAGATGTGGTCTTATATGATATTGAATACCAGACACCTATGTCATGACATATACTTTCCTATCTATCCCTAAGTTCAAACGAGACTTCTCGAGCACTGATAACTTGTCGATATATGCATAAACCAGGATTTCATATACTTTCCATCTCAATTGATATTCATAGCTATTCAAATCTCATATATGTACAAATAATTCAATTCAAATATATTTCTTTGTATATTTACTTACCTCGGATTTGGATATTCGATCGAATTTAGTTATTCGACTACTTTCAATTTCTCGGATCTAAATCTGTTTTCTTCGGTTCTTGATCTATAAATATTCAAACATAACTCATTTATTCACTAATTCTTCCAATTCAATCCAAATACACAGATTTAGGGCAATTTACAATTTAGCCCCCATATTTTCACATTTGGACAATTTAGTTCCTATTTCACAAAATGACAAAATACACCAAATTTCATATTACCCATGCCAAGCCAAATTTTACTCATGGTCAAATGAGTCCATACATTTTATTTAATTCACAATTTAGTCCCTCAAAATACTATTTTCTCAATTAAGTCTGAAATACTCAAATTCATTAAAAACTCAAAGACAAACTTTGTTAATCAAACACATATATTTCATATTTCATCCTCAAACATCATAAAACTCATGAATTCATCAATGGCTCATTTCAAAAACATTATCAATTCACAAAATTGAAGCATGGGTTTTGAAGTATACAAAGCAATGATTACAAAAGCGTAAAAATTATCAAAAACCGAAGCAAAACATACCTTAAATCAAGGAATACCAATGGCCGAATGTGTGAAAGCTTTAAAACCCTTATTTACTTTTGATTTTCGGCAAGAAAATGATGACCTTAGCTAATTCATGGTTTTGGTATTTAATATCATATTATTAATCCATTTACAAAATTAACCTTATTACAAAACATATATAATATATATATAAGGCCATTAATGTCCTTTAACCATCCACTAACTAAATATTGGCTTAATTGCCTCATAAGGCCTCCTCATTTAAAAGCCACATAAATTTGGCTATTAACCAAATAGAAAGCTACTTTTACACTTTATGCGATTTGATCCTTTGCTCAAATTAAGCATACAGACATACAATTTAACTCACAAAAATTTTCACACATACTAATTCACATATCATAAGCATGGAAAATAATATTAAAATATTTTTCTAACTCAAATTTGTGGCCCCAAAACCACTATTTCGACTAGGGTCTAAACTGGACTGTTACAATTCTCCCCCTTAGGGATTTTCATCCCCAAAACTCTTACCCTTAAACAGATTCAAATATTTTTGTATCATTGAATCTTTAGGCTCCCACGTAGCCTCTTTCACTCCGTGTCTATGCCACAATATTTTCACTAACAGAATTTTCTTATTTCTCAACTTTTTCACTTCACGAGCCAAGATACGGATCGGTTCTTCTTCGTAAGTCATAACGGATCGAATTTCAATCTCGGATGGAGGAATAACATGTGATGGATCGGATCTATATCTTCTAAGCATTGATACATGAAATACATGATGAATCTTTTCTAACTCAGGTGGCAACAACAACCTATACACAACAGGTTCAACATGCTCAATAATTTTATATGGTCCAATAAACCTCGGCCTCAACTTGGGTTTACGTCCGAATCAGAGTATTTTCTTCCATGGAGGCACTTTCAAGAACACTCTGTCATCGGCTTCAAATTCAATATCTTTTCGTTTCAAGTCCGCATAGGACTTCTGACGATCAGACGCTGCTTTCAGACTGTCAATATCTTTTTGTTCAGTGTCTTTTCTCAAATCGACCCCGTGTATCTTATTTTCATTGAGCTCTGTCCAATACAGAGGTGTTCGACATTTGCATCCATATAAGGCTTCATAAGATGCCATTTTGATATTCGACTTAAAGCTATTATTATAAGCAAATTCAATCAACGGTAGGTACTGTTCCCACGTACCATCAAACTCAAGAATGCAGAATCTCAACATATCCTCTAGAATATGAATGATCCATTCGAATTAACCATCCATTTTCGGGTGAAAAGCTGTACTAAAATGAAATTTCGTGTCTAAAGCTTCCTGCAATTTCTTCCTGAATCGTTATGTAAATCTTGGATCTCTATCAGACACAATTGACAATGGCACTCCGTGCAATCTCACAATATCAGAAATGTAAAGCTCAGCTAATCGATCAAGGGAGTAATCTGATCGTACTGGAATAGAAAGGAGGATTTCGTCAATCTATCAACTACAACCCAAATCGCATCTTTCTTTCACGAAGTCAAAGGCAATCCAAAAGAAAATCTATTGTCACTCTATCCCATTTCCACTCTAGAATCAGAATTGGTTGTAACAAACCAAACCGAACCTGATGTTCAGCTTTAACTTGCTGACAGACTAAACATTTTGACACAAAGTCAGATATGTCTCGTTTCATACCAGACCACCAATAGTGTTGCTTCAGATCATGATACATCTTCGTACTTCCTGGATGAATAGATAGACGACTATTATGAGCTTCACTAAAAATCAATTGAATCAGCTCTGTGTTTCTCGGAACACATATTCGATCTCTAAACCTCTAGCAATCATCAACATCAACTCGAAATTTAGAATCAGAGTTTGAATCACGCTGAGCTTGTTTTGCTAACATTTTGTTATCAATCTTCTAAGCATCACATATTTGTTGTAAAATCGCTTTCAATTTAGCTAACACTGAACCATCATCAGAAAAACCTAAACGAGCATTCATTACACGTAATTCAAATAGTGACTTCGACTCAGTGCATTGGCAATGACATTTGCCTTTCTCGAATGATAGTCTATCACAAGCTCATAGTCTTTCAACAGCTCTAACCATCTTCACTGTCGCAGATTCAAATCTTTCTGGGTCATCAGATACTTCAAACTTTTATGATTTGAAAACATGTGACATTTCTCACCGAACAGATAATGTCGCCAAATCTTTAATGCAAACAAAATCCAGCTAGCTCAAGATCGTGTATCAGATAGTTCTTTTCATGAGGCTTTAATTGTCTCAAGGCATAAGCTATTACTTTGCCTTTTTGCATCAAAACACAACCCATCCATTCAGTGAAGCATCACTATAAATCAAGAATTCTTTACTCGATTTTGTCTGTACCAAAACTGGAGCTTCACTTAGAAGGGCTTTCAACTGATCAAAACTTTTCTGTCATTTATCAGACCATTCATACCTCACATCTTTCTGATGAAATCTAGTCAACGGAGTAGCTATCATTTAAAAGCCTTTTACGAACCTTCGATAATAACCAGTAAGTCCCAAAAAACTACGAACTTTAGACACATTCTTCGGAGATTTCCAATCTAGAATAGCAGAAATATTGCTTGAATCAACTCGTATTCTGGAGGTCGATACAATATGTCCCAAAAAATTGATTTCACGTAACCAGAATTCACATTTACTAAATTTCGCATACAATTGCTTTTCTCTCAAAGTTTGTAACACAATTATCACATGTGCATGATGTTCATTTTCATCATGTGAATAAATTAAAATGTCCTCAATAAAAATAACAACAAATCGATCTAGGTACGGTCTAAAAATTCTGTTCATCAAATCCATAAAAATAGCAGGAGCATTGTTAGTCCAAATGTCATAACTAAAAATTCATAAAGCTCGTACCTCGTTCTGAAAGTAGTTTTCAGAATCTCTAAATCTTTCACTCTCAACTGGTTGTATCTTGATCTGGATCTATCTTGGAAAGCACAGTGGCTCCTTTAAGTTGATCAAACAAATCATTGATCCTAGGCAATGGATATTTATTCTTTATAGTCATTTTGATCAACTGACGATATTCAATGCACATTCTTACCATGCCATCTTTCTTTTTTAAAAACAGAACAAGAGCACCCCAAGGTGAGAAACTCGGTCGTGCAAATCATCTATCTGTCAACACTTGTAACTGAGACTTTAACTCTTTCAACTCTGTTGGTTTCATTTTGCACAGAGCTATCAAAATACGATTCGTACCAGGTAACAAATCTATACCAAATTCAACTTCACATATCAGAGGCAATCATGGTAACTCTTCAGGGAATGCATCAGGGAACTCACAGATAATAGGCACTGATTCAACTTTCTTTTCAATTACTTTTGAATCATTCACATAAGCAAAATATGCTTCATACCCCTTTTTCACATAACTTTGAGCTTTCAACACAGATATCATAGTAGGTAACCCAGTCAAATCATTAGACTTAACCCAAACTATTTCATCATTCTGACATTTCAAATCAATAGTCTTTCTTTTGCAATTTACAACAGCATCATGCAATGTCAACCAATCCATACCCAGAATTATATCAAACTCATCAAACGGTAATAGCATCAGATTAGCATGAAAACATATATCTCGAAACATCAATGGACAATTCTAGCATACTTTGTCAACTAGGACACTTTTACCTAAGGGGTTCGATACTTTTATAACAAACTCAGTAGACTCTACAGGCAAAGTCTTACTGGTTACTAAGTTCATGCATACATATGAATGAGTAGAACCAGGGTCTATCAATGCAATCACAGAAGTGTCATAAAGAGTAAATGTACCCCTAATAACATCTGGAGATGAAGCTTTCTAATGACCTCGAATGGCATACACTCTGATAAGCGCTCTAGCCTCAGATCTCACAATAGTGTCTCTCATAGTTCTTTGACTACCACTGACATTTCTTGTGTTTCGAGAGGGTCTACCTCTACGGCAACATTATGAGATCTCGGGTTCTGAACAATCTTTTGTTCAACAGAATCTAGGCAGTCTCAAATAAAATGATCTAACGATCCACATATGAAGCAAGCCCGATCATTCAATCTAAAACTCCTTGGATGCCTTTTACCATAATGTTTACATTCAGGTCACTCGAATCGGACATTTCCAACACTAACCATCGATGTTACTAGAGGTTTGGAGCTCAACTGTAATCTAGCTCGATCTCTACCCGAATGTCCCACATTAGCTTTTCAATGGCTATGCTCATCTCAAAATTTCTTCGAAGCAGACTGAAATGATTTGCTCGAAAATCTCTTTTTCATATCTCTGGCTTCAGACTCAGCTTTTCTTTTATCTTTCATGAGCACCTTAGCTTTAAACACTCGGTCAACTAGCACAACGAACTCTTTTATCTCTAGAATACCAACTAGAAATTGGATATCTTCATTTAGGCCAACTTCAAATCTCTTACACATTATGGCTTCTGTTGATTCACATTCCCAAGAATACTGACTTAGTCTCACGAACTCTCATTCGTATTCAGTGACAGACATTCGGCCTTGTTTCAAATCTAGAAATTCCTTTTGTTTCTGATCAATGAATCTCTGACTGATGTATTTCTTCCAGAACTCAATCTAAAAGAAATCCCATGTGACCCGCTCTTTCGGAACAACAGAAATAAAAGTTTTCCACCACTGATAAGTTACGTCTCGTAATAGTGAAGCAATACATTTAATACTTTCTTCCGAGTCAAAGACATCTCATCAAATAATCGGATAGTGTTTTCCAACCAAGACTCAACTTTTTCAGTGTCATCATCACTGGTAGCCTTGAACTCTTCAGCCCCATACTTGCAGATTTTATCGATTGAAGGCTTATTCAATAGATTTATACCCATTATCGGAGGCACAACTAAGGTCTAAGGGGGATTAAGAGGGGCAAGGTTGTGAAATAGTTGGGTTATTTCTCACAAAGTGAGTGAACCACTCACTCATCATCTGGAAGAAAGCTTGTTTAGCTTCTCGCTCTTGAACACTCGTAGCCGGTCTCGAATCAGAGGGAGCTGTCCTTTGAGCGGGAGCAGGCGCACTACTTTCTACATCTTCAGTTATGGCTCTTTCGGGATCCATTACTATATGTAAAACATATTTTACACATCATGATTCATCACACTATCATAGTTCAGATATATGGCATGTATAGCTAGACTCTTTCACGCTACGTTAGTCCAAAAATCGACTAAATCGTAGCTCTAATACCAACCAAATGTAATACCCCTAACATGTATCCATTGCCAAATTAGGGTTAAGAGGCATTACCGGACAAATAGAATCTTTTATAGACATATCATGGTATAATTTATCAAATCCAATCAAAGTGTCCCTTAGATAGGTCAACAAGACCTCAAGCATGCTTTAGAATAGGGCCAGGACTACACCAAGTACATACGAAAATTCTCAAAAATTTAAAAATTTTTCTAAGTTATAGAGGTCACACGCCCGTATGGGCAGGCCATGTGCCTCCCACGGCCTCAGACACACCCGTGTGTCTAAGCCGTGCCAAAACAGGGCATACATACTTATCTGTCCCCATAGCTTGAGACACGCCCGTGTGCCCACCATTGTCGATCCTGACTTCCACCACACAGCCAGTCAGACGCCCGTGTGTCCAACCCGTGGTTGATACTGACTTGTTTTTAATTACAACCAGAAGGGACACGGCAGAGCCACATGCCCGTGTGCTCAACCATGTGGGCAATTATAGGCCATTTTGAAGGCCAAATTGCCACCCACACAAGGGTCATCCCTACAAGCTCAAACAAGTAATATCTCATACATAATTGGCAACCAAAATCATGTCAAATGTTCAACCTATCATCCCATTCTATTACAATTCTAAGCATGCCAACATGTATACCAAATAGCAAACTAAATCACATGTAAACCAAGCATGATTCAACCACAATTTCTTTACTTAATCACTTTCGCATCAATCCATCACTAACCTTACCATTCACAAGACCATTTCATTGCCAGGAAACCATACCAAAACATGTATCATATACCATAATCACTCATGCATATTACCAACAATTATCTAGCCACATCACATGGCTATTTACAACCCAAACATATTCCAAAATGACTAGCCTATACATGCCATATTTAGCTATATACATCACTAAAACTAGTTTGAGTAGTGTGATGATGATTCTCGACGGTCCCTAAGCCTTTCGTAGCTTTAACGATCTATAAAACAGAACAAACACACACAAAGTAAGATTTCCAAAAGCTTAGTAAGCCATATACAAATAAACTTAACATATAATAAATCATAAGCATAGTAATTTGGATTCATTAACATATCTTCATTTCATGCACATGGATAATCTCTTTGGTTCACTTGGTTTGACATTGCATACCAATTCATCATATCTCAAGTATCTCACTTGCTCATTACTCAAACAAACATATATCTCAAATGTTCCTTTGCATTAATGCACATATTTACTCTCCTTCAATGCTTATACAAAGCATTCATATCAACGCACCTAAAATGGATGTATATTTCTCATAGTTAATCATTTCTCAGACTTGCTCGTTGAACTGTTCGAAACTAAATAGGATATTCAGATTGCTCGAAATAGTCGTATAATGCCAACGTCCTAGACGTGGTCTTACATGTAACCCAATATCAATGCCACTGTCCCAGACAGGGTCTTACACGAATCAATACAATGCCAATATCCCATACATGGTATTACACGTACAATTATAAGTCAATATGTATGCCCTATTTTGACAAAGCTGAGACACACGAGCGTGTCTAAGGCCGTGGGAGGCACACAACCTATCCACACAAGCGTGTGACCTCTATAACTTAGAAAAAATTTTAAATTTTCAAGAATTTCTATATGAGTTTGGTTTAGTCCCAGCCCTATTCTAAAGTATGATTAAGGTTTCGTTGACCTATTCTAGGGACACTTTGATTGGATTTGTTGAAAAATATTTTGAAATGTCCGTAAAAGAACTGAATTGTCTGATATCTCCTTTAACCCTAAAATGGCGATGATTACGGGTTTGGGGTGTTATAAGGGTGTTCCACCGTTGATAAGCCGAATCTCTTAAGAGAGACACAACACACTTCACACATTTCACACCACTTACCCGTGACCGACGTCGAAACTGGGTATGAGGCGTTACCAAACTTAACATACATCATTATACAGTATCAAGCAACAATTTTTGTTCCAGCTTAAAACATTTCATTTGAAATCAAAACGTCCCTATTATAGGTCTACGAGACCTTAAACATACATATGGAGTGGTTCGAGACTAAACTTGAAACTTACGAACACTTAGAATATTTCTACTCAAAACAGGACCACACACCCATGTAGAAAGGAACACGCTCGTGTGGCCAGGCCGTGTAGTCACACACGACCATGTTCCTAGCCCGTGTGGATTTTATTTTTCATTTTGAAGCTACAGGGGTTTTCACATAGCCTGGCACACGCCCGTGTCTATGGCCCATGTCCCTCACACAGCCATGATACGCCCATGTCCCTCACACGGCCATGACATGCTCGTGTCCCTCACACGGCCATGACACGCCCGTGTCTTCACCCGTGTGTGAAAACCTTGACATTCTATTTATGACATCAGTAAACCTCTAGGGACACACGGCCTAGACACACGCCCGTGTGCTAGCCCGTGTGACAAACTAATTTTTTTTTGAAATTAAATGCAAGGGACACATAGCCTATGAACATGCCCTCAGGGATGACCGTGTGTCACGCACGACCTAGACGCACGCCTGTGTAATCGACCAATGTGAACAATTATAAGGCTATTTACCAAGCCAATTGCCACCCTGAAAAGCAACCACACTTATACCACTTCAATGCAACACACATCATGACAATAAGGCACCTCTAATATCCCAAAATCAAGACATCCATGTCTTAATTCTACACTATATTCATCATGTATATACTTTACTCATTAGTCATCCAATTGCACAAGCTTGCACTTCCTGAATTTCATCATCATTGAATAGATATAATTTAACTAGTATTGGCCAATTTTAATAACCATTTACAAAATGAATTTAGTAACATTAATGGCCAACATCTTGGCTAACCAATATGACACATAACAAAATAACCAAGTTCCTATACATGCCATACCCAAAGTAATCAAACTTCACTATACAAAAGGAATAGCTTGATGTCGAGCTCTGACGTACCACGATCCCCAAGCTAGCTTGGCGATACTACAAGGAAAGGGAAAAGAGAGGGAGTAAGCATAAAGCTTAGTAAGTTTGCATGTAATAGATAACAACATAAAATCTTAAGATACATCCATACATTACTTTAAGTAATAACACAAGTTCTCAAGCATATTAACACAGCTTACTCATGCTTACTCTTTCTAATCACATATCACATATTGGACTTATTTCTCATGAGTATCTCATATGTACCTGTATCACTTCATCACATAACTTTAGCACTTCTAACATCTTGAACATAAACTTAGCTCTTTACCATCTTTAACATAGATGTAACTCTTTACCCGTTGAACCACTTGGAATATCGAAGGATACCCAGAATTCGTCATACATATAGTGAAGTGCTAATGACATATCCTAGATATAGTCTTATATGGGATCATATGTCAATGCCGATGCCATATCCCAGATATAGTCTTATACAAGATCGTATATCGATGTCGGCGTCATATCCCAGATATGGTCTTATACGAGATCGTTTATCGATGCCATGTCCTAGAGATGGTCTTACACAATTTTTTATTCGATACCGATGCCATATCCAAGATATGGTCTTATATGGAATCTTAATTTGGTGTCGAGGCCATATCCTAGATATGGTCTTATATGGGACCTTATAAATCTCAAGTCTTGACAATGGTATCCTCTCATTTCCTAAGGTTCAACTGGGACTTCAAAATCATAAATTTTCCTCATATTCTCATTGAAACATCATTGATCAATTTCGTAGAAATAATATACAACTTCATGAAATGTCAAGCATTTTAAAACATAAGAACATGATGCTAAATTATTACACACCAACTTACCTCAGTACCAAAATATATGTAGTTTTTAATTTAGTCCACCACCTTGTCCTTTCCTTAGTTTCGGTTTGGACTTCGTGTTTCTTAATCTATAATGACAATTTCACTTATTTAATGATTACATTAACTAAAATAACCCATGAATCATAATTTGGAAAAATTACAATTTTGCCCCTAAACTTTTACATATTTACAAAATGGTCCCTAGTCTCGTATTATGAAATATACTCATTCCCTTGGTTACCCAAGCCTAGCCAAACATTTATTGAGCTTATAACAGCTGACACTTTCCTTCAAAACTAATTTTTACTACACATTTTATCAGCTTTACAAATAGGTCCTTTTTATGCGTTTTCCATGAAAACCACTTAGAAAAAGATGTTTATCACACATCAAACTTTCATATTCCTCAATTAATCATCAAAATACATGTATGTCATACATGGGTAAATTTTTGGACATGACCTTTAGCTTAAAATATAGTTAGAAATAGCTAAAACGAGCTACGAGGATCTAAAAAATACGAAGAACATTAAAAACGGGGCTAGGATGCACTTACTTTGAGCTTGAAAATGAACAAAACCCTAGCTGTGGTTTCTCCTCCAAAATTTGGCACATAGGAAGAAGATGGACATTCATTTTTTACTTCTTTTTCCCTTTTTATTCTTTTATTATCCAAATGACAAAAATGCCCTTAAGGCCCCTTGAGATTTTTCCTTCCCATGTCCATTTTTGTCTATCATAAGATATAATGGTCTAATTGCTAAATAAGAACCTCTAATAATCTTTCTAATGCCATCTCATACTTGAAACTTCTAGAATCTCATATTTTTCAATATTTGGAATTTAGTCCTAATGAATAAATTGATCACTAATTTATAAAATTTCTTCATGAAATTTTCAATATTTTGAATATGCCCTAAATCAAGCTGTTACACTTTTCCTTTCAAATCCTTCCTTCGGCTATTGTATACCCAATATCGGCTTAATGATTCACATGTATACATCCACTTCTATAATTCACATTAATCTTATATAACAACTTGGAGGACTAAGCCAAAATTTTGTAACCTGCTTATAGGGTTATTCTATAACTTCCTATGTCTAGAGGATCAACTAAACTGAAGCTTTGATACAACTAAATTTGTAACACCCTATACCGACTCGATCTATAGGTCTATGTATTGAATGTCACAAACCACATATAATTTAACCAACCCTTTGACTGTCCTATTTAGTTATTTTGGTTTCTATAGTTTACAAAATTTAACTTTATTTGTAATACTTCAATTAACTTTACAATTCTTACAAATTCGTTATGTCGATAATTCCTGACATTTTTTACCAATCAGATTTAGGTTTAAAACATTAACTTATCCAATTTAATGCTAGAAGTAAAGCCTCTAAGGAATGCCCCCTCTTGTACACATGGATGACATTCACAACCTTCCCCAAATTGGTGATGTTTGTCTTGGTCCCTCCACACGATTCTCAAGTCAAAACTTTTTCCTGCGAATAAGCAACAAGTTTATAAGTTTGGATGAACTTACTGAGAATCTACAAGATTCTACTATTGTAATCATTTAGAAACTTTAAGGAATAAAGTTTTAAGTGGATATTTTGACTCCCTGATCATCCTTGGTCTTCCACAAATTTCACTTGTAACACCCCTAACCCATCTCTATTGCCAGATTAGGGTTACATAGCATTATCATACAATTAGAAACATTAAAACATCATAACAATCAATAACTTAAATATATCATAAAACATTAAATCACATACATTTCATCTCTAAATTGATCCCTTGAGGCCCTAAAATTGTAACATCCTAATAATTATGGGTTATGCATCTTACTTAATTAATTGATGTTGCATGCTTAAATATGTTAAGTGTGTTTTGGAAGTTATTTTTGAGCTTCATTAATTAAGTGAATGCTTAGTGGAACTTTTAATTTCTAATAATTAAGATAGAGCTAAGCATGTTAGGCTTTAAGAATTAATGACAAGGAGCTTAAAGCATAAGATGAGTAATTAGCAAAGTGGTAAGGACACATGGATGAGTGCTTGAGGGGAGAGGTTCGAATCCCCTAGCTAACAAATGGGAGGATTTTATTTTTTCTTCCTTCCCTATAGTGTCGGCCAAGGTTCTTCTAGAATGGATGAGCATTCTTTTAATTTTGGCTATTTGACCATATGGAAAAGGCAAGCTAAAGAATTATGGCATGGAATCAAGATAGGATGATAAGATAGGGGGGACATAAGGCTTGATATATGGGCAATGTTTTGAAACTTGTTCATGGTCATTTGACCATGAACCTAGACGGCATAAGGGGCTAAGGGAGAGGTTTAATTGAATTGGAAATTATGGAGTTGATAGGGAAGAATTATGGAGGAAAAAGGGGATTGTGTAGGCTATGGTGTTGGCTGAATTTTGGTATGAGATTAGGGAGGTTTTAGTTGACCAAAAGGTTGTCATTTGTGCATTTTTTCGTTTGTCCAATATTTTTTTCCTCTTAGCCAAAATTGTCTATTGGCAATTGGTAAAAAAGTTTGCTTTGTTTGGCCTTCATTTTGACCAATTTCCTCTAAAACCATTGTTCATAGCTGAATGCCTATTTACTCAAAAGAGAAATTTTTTTCTCTTATTTTGTCCTTTTTGCAAATTACCATTCAGTTTGAGAAGCCTTTCTAATTCTTCTCTTCTAAGCAAACATCTTTCAAATTCTCTTGTAACCGAAAGTTTCAAATATCATAAATTTATTTTCTTCAATTCTCCCTCATTGCCGAAACTACAAAGTTCAAAGAACCATTTTTTCTTCAATTTCTTCCTCTTGGCCGAATGTGCATAGGTTCCCAAACACATTTATTTTCTTTTGAGAATCAACATCATCATCATCATCATCGTCTTCTTTTAATCTCTCTTTCTCTTTCTCTTTTTCTTCCTTTTCTCTTTCCTTCTCATTTCATTTTCTTTCTTTCTTCTCTCATAGCCGAAACTATCCTATAATCTTTTCACCATTTTTTTTTCTTTTCTTTTGGTTAAAAATCTAAACCATCATATTTGAAACCACCATCTTTTCTCTTCTCTTTTGTTAAAGCCGAATTATAAATTCTTTTCTTCTCTTTGTTCAAGGCCGAACCTTGAAGTGAATCAAGTAAGGATCTTGTCAATCGTTTTCATGATCTCTTTTTTTTTTATTATAGTCTCATAATCCTTTTATTTTTCTCTCCTAGGCCGAATCCTTGGAAAGGATTTTTAAGGATCCTTGTTGAAGGCAACTTTTAAGAAGTGATCTTTCAAAAATCTTTGAGGGTAAGGATTTTTAATTTTGATCGTATCAATTCTTTTTGAATGGGTCACTAATCAACGTTATTTTAGGGGCGAATTGAGACTAACAAGATAGGAAAGAAAAGAGCCGTATGGAGTGTTTGGAAGAGAGGAGGTACTTTTTACCATCAAACTACAAACGAAGGGTGATTGTGTAAGAGACTTTCCATGGGTTGTGGACCCTCCGCTAACGAGGATCGGTTATTTGAAGTAGTGCGTTATAACCGAACCACTTTACGTTGGTGGGATATCGTGGTTTTGATCCATCTAGTGAAGAAAACCACAAATAACCGCTGCTCGAGAATTCGAGGGTAAGGATTTAGATCCATCATCAATAAGTATAGTTTTGTTAGTAAAAGTTTATACTAACCAAGTGTGATAACTAAATAGGTGTTGACGAGCGAGAGGTATTGTTCTCACCGCATAAGGTGTGTAACCTACATTAAAAACTCATAGATCTATTTTTATATGTGATTTTATGATAAAGTGTTTAATAATGATTTTTGGATACTATTCAAGTGGTTTACGATATTCGTGTATGTTTACCCCAATATTTCGTTAATTTTGCTATATGCATAAAATGTGAAATAAGTATGATTATATTATGATTTTGGGGTAAATGGCATGAAAACTAAATGTTATGTATGTGCATGGGCATATGGGTATATTTGATAAAGGAGGAAGTATTCGGTGGTTTTACCACATTTCGGTGACTTCGGTCACATATGTGAATCTGTGACTTGGTCACGATATTTGAATCTGGTGACTTGGTCACGATATTTGAAATCTGGTGCCTTGGTCACATATTTGATATCCGGTGACTTCGGTCACATTTTGTCTGTGGCCTTGCCACAAAATTATAAGGGCGATGTGCATGTTGACTGCAAAGAATCGCCGATGGTGTGTAGCGGATGGAGGGTCGATTTAGTAATCCCTACTGTGTTGGTTGGTACGGTGGTGTGTAGCGGATGGATATTTAGGTGGGATGGGCTTGCATTTCATTTCATGTACATAACCATGTAATATTGAATGATTATTATTTGATCTACTATGAAAACGGGCTTTTAAGCTAAATATGAGCTAAATGGGCTTTTGGGCCAAATATGACTTAAATGGGCCTATGAATAAATGTGTTATGAAAAATGGGCTTTTTGATGCATGTGTTACACATTGAGTTTATAACTCACCCATTTTTGTGGGATAAACTTTTCAGATGATTCATAGTGCGATCGATGGGGTCAGCAAGGATTTCGAGGTGGCCAATGCTCGTATCAAGTATTTTGGAGATTTTCCAATTTAAACTTATTTAATTTGATTATTTAGACTTTATTATGGGTTTGCTATTTTTATGTAATAAGGCCACTATAAACTATTTTTAATTTTTGGGTGTTTGAATTTATTTTATTTTCCCATGAACAATTATTAAGTAAATAACTAAATGGTTTTCGATAAATTATTTAAAATATTTTTGTCACTAATATATAAATGTTTTAAAGTAATTTTCTTAAATTTGATTTCCTTTTAATTTAATTAATTCCTTCTAAAAATAATGTTTTAAATGACAAAATTTACTTTACAATTTGATTTCAACCTAAAATATTAAGTTAAATCTGTTTTCTACAAAATCATCAAATTTTTAAGAGTTTGCGAAAAGTTAGATTCGAGGAACATAACAAATCCGGTTGGACTTTTTGGGCCGGGTTTGGGGTGTTTCAACTTGGTATCAGAGCCCAGTTTTAAACTCTCGGCCTTGGGTTTTGAAGCCCACAACGTTTTCAAAATATGGCCCAAATGACTTTTTAAAAGTTTTCTTAAGTTAAAATGGTTTTATAAGAGTATGGCACTCGGAGTTCTCAGCCTAGATCCATCAGGTATGTATCCTTATTGATAAAGTGATATGAAAGTCCGATAAGCTTAAGGAAACTATAACTTTAGAGACATGGACCCTAGGTGTTTGTACACTACTACGGAAAAACCACTGAATATCTATTTCATAAAACTTTCTTTTAATAAGAAGTGAAAAGACTCTAATACATAAGACTTTTTCGTAAAAACAGATAAGACACGTAGTAGAAATGAGCTCTAGGGGACGTGGTCGTCGTGGACGTGGAAGAGGAAGAATGGCTGTGTCGAAACCAGTTCGATCTGGTCAAGGTTCCGAGAATGATGCTCCACCACCGGCTGTTGGGGTGGATTTTCAAGAGCAAAATGAAGGAGGTGACGCAGTATCACAAGTCAGGTCATGAAGTTTTAGAACGAGTAGCAGAAGCTAGTTCTGAAAATGGGTCTCGAAAGTCAGTAGCTGAGAGACTAAGATCAAATAGAGCTGAGGTTTTCAGAGGAGTATCTGTAGTAGCTCCAAATGTAGCGGAATACTGGTTGGAGGCAATCGAGAGGATTATAGACGATTTGGATTGCACTGCTGAAGAGAAATTAAAAGGTGCTATTTCACTACTTCGTGATGAGGCCTACCAGTGGTGGCTCACTATTAAGGAAAGTACCCCTGTGGATCGGCTGGATTGGGGGTATTTCAAAATTAAATTCGAAGGAAAATACGTTGGAGCTAGCTACATCGACTCTTAGAGGAAGACATTTCTGAATTTGGTGCAAGGAAACAAGTCGATAGTGAATATGAAGCGAATTCTTGTGACTTAGCCGTTATGCCGATGGATAGTGGCTACGAATATGAAGCGTGTGTCGATTTGAGGATGGACTTAGAGATGAATCGAGTGATGATTGCTCCACACCGGAAAGAGATTTTGTAATCTTGGTGGAAAGGGCAAGAATAGTCAAGAGGTTAATAATGTAAAGACGTAACCGAGAATTTTCAGAAGAAACCAAGAAATGAAAGACCGCGAGGTCAGTAGACTGCTACGGGTGGACAAAGTCGTGCTTGTGCCCAATGTGGGAAAATGCACCGGAGAATGTTGGAAAAGACCGGGATGTTTCAAGTGCGGGTCGAAGGATTCTCATCGATAGCTACACCTCTAACAAAATTGCTGAGAAAGGAAGTACCTTTCGTGTGGGCTGATAAGCAACAAGAGAGTTTTGAGAAGCTCAAGAAGGTTTTGACCGAAGCTCTCGCTTTGATTCATTGACGAGGCGTGAAAGGATTTTATCGTATTGTGACGCTTCTCACACGAGATTAGGATGTGTTCTGATGCAAGATGGGAAGGTAGTTGCGTATGCGTCTCGGCAGTTGAGACCACGCGAGGTTAATTACCCAATGCATGATTCGGAGTTGGCAGCTATAGTCTTTGCTCTTAAAGTTTGGAGACATTATTTATATGGAGAAAAGTCAGTGATATACACGCACCACAAAAGTCTAAAATATCTACCGACTCGTAAAGAACCGAATTTGAGGCAACAAGGTGGATAGAGTTGTTGAAAGACTACGATCGTTTCTATCGAGTACCACTCGTGCAAGGCGAATGTGGTGGCAGACGCTCTAAGTCGAAAAGTGGTGTCAGATTTAAGGGCGATGTTTGCACATCTTAGTCTTTATGATGACGGAAGCTTGTTGGCAGAATTACAAGTTAGGCCAACATGGTTGAGTCAAGTGAAAGAGAGGCAGTTAGTAGATGAAGATCTGAGTGTAAAGCTTCGGTAGGTGCAGAGTGGAAAATTAGAAGATTTTGGTATTAACAGCGATGGGGTCTTGTGTTTCAAAGGTAAAGTCTGTATGCCGAGGGATTAGGAGTTAAGGAAAAAGATTCTTCAGGAGTCGCATGGTAGCCCCTATGCTGTGTATCCTGGGGGAAGTAAGTTATACCGAGACTTGCAAGATCAGTTTTGGTGGCCTGGTCTTAAACGGGAAGTTACGGAGTTTGTAGGAAAGTGCTTAACGTGTCGAACAAGTCAAGGTTGAACATCAAGTACCTTCAAGATTTCTTCACCGATAAAGATTCCACAAAGGAAGTGGGAGAGAATCACCATGGACTTTGTTAGTGGGCTTCCTCTTACGCCTACTAAGAAAGACTCAGATGGGTGATAGTGGACCGATTGACTAAATCGCACATTTTATCCCGATTGGTTGATTACTCTTTGCGTAAATTGGCGAAATTATATGTGTTTGAGATTGTGAGATTTCATGGAGTGTCGTTGTCGATTATTTGGGATAGAGATCCGAGGTTTACGTCATGCGGTTTTGGAAAGCATTGCATCGTGCTTTGGGCACCGATTGACTTCAAGACGCATTTCACCCTCGGTCGGATGGTCACCTAAAAGAGTAATCCAAATTTTAGAAGATATGTTAAGGGTTGTGTGATAGATTTCAAGGGAAGTTGGGAGGAGTTCTTACCGTTAGCGAATTTTAAGACAACAACAGCTACCAAACCAAGATTCAGATGGCACCATATGAAGCACTATATGGACTAAGTGTCGCACTCCTACGTGTTGGATGTAATTAGGGAACGCCGATTTTGGGTCCAAAAATAGTGGTGAATCCAAGAAAAGGTTAAGGTAATCTGGCTCGATTAAAGGAAGCATCCGAGTGCAAAAGTCTTACGCAGATCTAAAGCGGAAAGAAATAGAGTTTGCTATGGGGGACCAAGTTTTCCTAAAAGTTTCACCTTGGAAAAAGGAAATGAGATTTGGTCGCAAAGGAAGCTAATTCCTGTGTTCATTGGACCTTATTGGGTTTTAAAGCTGGCCGGATCTGTGGCATACCGGTTAGAATTACCTTCTGAGTTGAAGCAAATGCACGATGTGTTCCATGTTTCAATGCTACGCCGCTACGGTCGGACGATCCATCTCATGTAGTGCCGATTGAGGAGGTGGAATTAAGATCGATTTGTCATATGAAGAGGAACCAATTCAAATTCGAGCGAGATATAAAGGCTTTACTTGAGAAAGTCGGTGCCTCTCACAAAGTATTATGGCGTAATCATGGATCAAGAAGCTTCGTGGGAACCGAGGAAGCGATGCAAAGAAGAATACCCTCACTTATTCCAGCCTGTAATTTCGAGGACGAAATTATTTTAAGGGGGTAGAACTGTAACATCCTAATAATTAGGGGTTATACATCTTACTTAATTAATTGATGTTGCATGCTTAAATATGTTAAGTGTGTTTTGGAAGTTATTTTTGAGCTTCATTAATTAAGTGAATGCCTAGTGGAACTTTTAATTTCTAATAATTAAGATAGAGCTAAGCATGTTAGGCTTTAAGAATTAATGACAAGGAGCTTAAAGCATAAGATGAGTAATTAGCAAAGTGGTAAGGACACATGGATGAGTGCTTGAGGGGAGAGGTTCGAATCCCCTAGCTAACAAATGGGAGGATTTTATTTTTGTTTCCTTCCCTATAGTGTCGGCCAAGGTTCTTCTAGAATGGATGAGCATTCTTTTAATTTTGGCTATTTGACCATATGGAAAAGGCAAGCTAAAGAATTATGGCATGGAATCAAGATAGGATGATAAGATAGGGGGGACATAAGGCTTGATACATGGGCAATGTTTTGAAACTTGTTCATGGTCATTTGACCATGAACCTAGATCAACATAAGGGGCTAAGGAGAGGTTTAATTGAATTGGAAATTATGGAGTTGATAGGGAAGAATTGTGGAGGAAAAAGGGGATTGTGTAGGCTATGGTGTTGGCCGAATTTTGGTATGGGATTAGGGAGGGTTTAGTTGACCAAAAGGTTGTCATTTGTGCATTTTTCCTTTGTCTAATATTTTTTCCCTCTTAGCCAAAATTGTCTATTGGCAATTGGTAAAAAAGTTTGCTTTGTTTGGCCTTTATTTTGACCAATTTACTCCAAAACCATTGTTCATAGCCGAATGCCTATTTACTCAAAAGAGAAATTTTGTTTCTCTTCTTTTGTCCTTTTTGCAAATTACCATTCGGTTTGAGAAGCCTTTCTAATTCTTTTCTTCTAAGCAAACATCTTTCAAATTCTCTTGTAACCGAAAGTTTCAAATATCATAAATTTATTTTCTTCAATTCTCCTCATTGTCAAAACTACAAAGTTCAAAGAACCATTTTTCTTCAATTTCTTCCTTTTGGCGAATGTGCATAGATTCCTAAACACATTTCTTTTCTTTTGAGAATCAACATCATCATCATCATCTTCTTCTTCTTTAATCTCTCTTTTCTTTCTCTTTTCTTCCTTTTCTCTTTCCTTCTCATTTCATTTTCTTTCTTTCTTCTCTCATAGTCTAAACTATCCTATAATCTTTTCACCATTTTCTTTCTTTTCTTTTGGTTAAAAATCGACACCATCATATTTGAAACCACCATCTTTTCTTCTCTTTGTTAAAGTCGAATTATAAATTCCTTTCTTCTCTTTGTTCAAGGTCGAACCTTCAAGTGAATCAAGTAAGGATCTTGTCAATCGTTTTCATGATCTCCTTTTTTTATTATAGTCTCATAATCCTTTTATTTTTCTCTCATAGGCCAAATCCTTGGAAAGGATTTTAAGGATCCTTATTGAAGGCAACTTTTAAGAAGTGATCTTCAAAATCTTCGAGGTAAGGATTTTAATTTCGATTGTATCAATTCTTTTAGAATGGATCACTAATCAACAGTATTTTAGGGCGAATTGAGACTAACAAGATAAGTAAGAAAAGAGCATGACGGAGTGTTTGGAAGAGAGGAGGTACTCTTTTACCATCAAACTACAAACGAAGGGCATGATCGGTGTAAGAGACTTTCCACCGGTTGTGGACCTCTGCGAACGAGGATCGGTTATTTGAAGTAGTGCATAACCGAACCACTTTACGTTGGTGGGATATCGCGGTTTTGATCCATCTATTGGAGAAAACCACAAATAATCGCTGCTCGAGAACTGAGGGTAAGGATTTAGATCCATCATCAATAAGTATAGTTTTGTTAGTAAAAGTTTATACTAACCAAGTGTGATAATTAAATAGGTGTTGACGAGCAAGAGGGTATTGTTCTCACTGTCATAAGGTGTGTAACCCTACATTAAAAACTCATAGATCTATTTTTATATGTGATTTTATGATAATGTGTTTAATAATGATTTTTGGATACCATTCAGTGGTATACGATATTCAGGTATGTTTACCCCAATATTTCGTTAATTTTGCTATATGCATAAAATGTGAAATAAGTATGATTATATTATGATTTTGGGGTAAATGGCATGAAAACTAAATGTTATGTATGTGCATGGGCATATGGATATATTTGATAAAGGAGGAAGTATTCTGGTGGTTTTACCACATTTCTGGTGACTTCGTCACATATGTGAATCTGGTGACTTCGGTCACGTATATTTGAATCTGGTGACTTCGGTCATGTATATTTGAAATCCGGTGACTTCGGTCACATATTTGATATCCGGTGACTTCGGTCACAATTTTGTCTGGTGGCCTTGCCATAAAATTATAAGGGCGATGTGCATGTTGACTGCAGCAACTGCCTTCGATGGTGTGTAGCGGATGGAGGGTCGATTTAGTAATCCCTACGGTGTGTTGGTTGGTACGGGTGGTGTGTAGCGGATGGATATTTAGGTGGGCCGGGCTTGCATTTCATTTCATGTACATAACCATGTAATATTGAATGATTATTATTTGATCTACTATGAAAACGGGCTTTTAAGCTAAATATGAGCTAAATGGGCTTTTGGGCCAAATATGACTTAAATGGGCCTATGAATAAATGTGTTATGAAAAATGGGCTTTTTGATGTATGTGTTACACATTGAGTTTATAACTCACCCATTTTTGTGGGATAAACTTTTCAGATGATTCATAGTGCGATGGATCGAGTCAGCAATGATTTCGAGGTGGCCAATGCTCGTATCAAGTATTTTGGAGATTTTCCAATTTAAACTTATTTAATTTGATTATTTAGACTTTATTATGGGTTTGCTATTTTATGTAATAAGGCCACTATAAACTATTTTTAATTTTTGGGTGTTTGAATTTATTTTATTTTCCCATGAACAATTCTTAAGTAAATAACTAAATGGTTTTCGATAAATTATTTAAAATATTTTTGCCACTAATATATAAATGTTTTAAAGTAACTTTCTTAGATTTGGTTTCCTTTTTATTTAATTAATTCCTTCTAAAAATAATGTTTTAAATGACAAAATTTACTTTACAATTTGATTTCAACCTAAAATATTAAGTTAAACTGCTTTTCTACAAAACCATCAAATTTTTAAGAGTTTGCATAAAAGTTAGATTCGAGGAACATAACAAATTCGGTTGGACTTTTTGGGCCGGGTTTGGGGTGTTTCAAAAATAGTTTGAAGACAATGTAAGACTTATTTGAAACAAAATAAAAAGTTAGGAAAAATTGGCAAAAATTGGAAACAAGAGTCACACGGCCGTGTGGCCAGGCTGTGTGACATAACCCTAAGCCATGTATCTTTCGAACAAAGGACAAGCGGCCTTGTCCCAACTCGTGCCCTGACCTGTGTAACTCACTGAGTAAGGTCACACACCTGTATCACACGCCCGTGTGTCAGGCTGTGTGTTAGGCCGTGTAACTCGCTAACTTGTAGACTAAGAAACTCTCTGATGACATATAGTTGTGTCGCCAGGACGTGTGCCTCACACGTCTATGTCACAAGCCCATGTCCTAAGTCATGTGAACCCAAAATGTACCTAAAATCGTACCATTACAAGTCTATTTCATACCCAATCACTTAAATCATATAGGCACATATTCACGGGGTTCAAAAACCATTCAAACATACATAAACATGCCATTTCAATCATCTTATTTTACCTAACCAATGTGCCATCCAGAGACACCACAATTGCAACAAACATCATTTACTAAATCAAGTTAGTCTTACCTCATTTCTTGCATAAAGACCTAGTTCAAATAAGTGCCAAAACACACCACAAATGACCATTATCAAGCCATTTAAAACATACCAAAACAACCATGCACTTATAAGTGACCAAAATGACATACTTTGGTAAGACATTGCAGAGATAGTACATCGGGATAGTAAACATGGAACAAAGAAAGCTCATCGGGACAATAAACATGAAATAGAGATAGTCCTTTGAGATAGTAAACACGGAATAAAGAAAGTACATTGGGATAGTAAACACGAGGTAAGTCTGATAAGACAAGGAACGAGATATGAAGAGTATAAGTCCACGAAATCCCAAAGAGCCCGCCAAGGCATAGATGCAAAAGATAGCGTGGACCTCAAATGCGGGGTATAGGTCTATGCCAAAGACAAGAAACCCATGGTAGGGAAAAAAGTAGAAGAAAGCGTAAGTATCACGATCAAAATTTGAGTATTTCGCCAAAAGTGGTTAAAGTCGATAAGGTATGGGCAAAGACCCCGATGAGAAATTGAAAAAGATAGGTCGATGAGAAGTGGGCTTGAACATGGATGTAACGCCCTATACCCAGCCCAATCACCAAGCCCAAAAATCAGGACGCTATACCATCATCCAACATCACACACAATACAAATGAGCTCATTTTTAATGAAACTTCTTCCATTTTAACATACGCATAAGTTATGAGTCAAACTTACTCTAATCATACATAATACATACCAAACATACATTGAACAGTCTTTTAAATATAATCAAACATGCATAGGATTCATTTAGCATTTTTTCAAAACATACTATGTAGGAATCGATATTGGATCATGGGTATCGATATTTTCCTTACACCGTGTTGATATCGATTAAAAAATAGAAATCAAAAATAGCATTTTGTTTCTCATCTAAAAATAAAACAACGAAAAATATCGATACATTTCAAAAGTAAAAATAATTTTACCTTGAGTATCGGTACTTGTGATGTTGTAATAGCCCGATTTAGGCACTAGTCGAATAGTGGTTTGGGACCACAAATTTGAGTCAAAAATATTTTAATATTATTTTTGTATTTACAAAGAATGAATTAATATGTGTGAAATTTTTGAAATAATTTTATCGATTAGTTGTTTAATTTGATAAAAGGATTTAATCACATAAAATGTAAAAATAGCTTTCTATTTGTTAAAGTGCTTATTTGCTATGGTTTATTAAATGTGAGGTCTTTATTATATGATTAGACCATAGTTAGTGGATTTTGACTTAAATGGTCATTCATTATATGAAATTTTAATGTTTTCATTAATGGCATATTTGTAATTTTATAATTTATGTTAGTAAAATAAAAACAATCAATTATTATCATCATTTTCAACCATTCATGGCCTAATATATCAAAGAAGAAGAAGAAAAATGGAGCTTGAACTTTCGGCACTTGCATGAATAATTAGTAAGTGAATTTTAGCTCGATTTTTGATAATTTTTCTATCTTTGAGATCGTTGCTCCGTGTTTTAGCTTGCCCATACTTTGATTTTCAGATTCGATGTTGATTTTGTGTTTTGCCATTGTTGAAAGCTTGATTATTTTTGTGTTTGATGATTAAAAATAAATATGTGTTAACAGATTTTCATGTTTAATTAAGTGATTTTTAGTAAAAATGCCTATTTGGGATTTAATTGTGAATTTTGTAAATTGAGAGGTCAAAATGTGAAATAAATGAAAGAAATGGGCTGCTATGAACCTTAGTAAAATTTGGCTATACTAGAGTTTAATGAAATTATGTGTATTTTGTGTTTTGTGAAATAAGGGCTAAATTGTGAAAAAATGTGAAATGTTAGGGGCTAAAAGTACAAATTGCCCTTTTATGTGTGTTGAAACCATTTTTTTTGGAAAATGGGGGTCGACTTTAAAAACGAAAATGGAGTCGCCACCAATCCTTTTTTTTTTTTTTTGAGGTGTGATCGGGTCACCTTGAGATTGATCATTAAAACCTTTTGATTTATTAAAACGATGATTTTGACCTACAAAATTCGAGAAAATAGGATCGGGAGTCGGCTACGCACGAGGAAGGATTAGCACCCTTGTAACACCCTAAATTGGTATTGCATTGATTGATTAACGTCTTAATGTCAAAAATTTGAAAAGATTTTAAAATACGATCCTCTTTGTTTAAAAAAACTTGAATAAATTAAATTGGATGCTGAGACTCGCTTATTTCGAAGAAGAAAAATGTCATGATCAGTGAGTTAGGATACGACATTTCGAATCCTCGAAACTAAGCTTGCCTTTTGACTTTTAAAACTTGTGCATTTAAATTTGAGAAGGATGTTCGGTTATTTGAGTCAAATAAAAAATCGGAACCCAGTAAGTTAGGGCACAATTTCTCAAAATTCCAAATACAAAATATTGCCTTTGTTTTTAGAAATCCTTACCTCGATATGACAAAATGTCACATCCAGTGAGTTAGGATACAACATTTTTGAATTCCTCGAGAATAAGTTTTATTCAACTTATATGCTTTGATTAAAAAAAAAGATAATCAGTTCTTTAGGCAATGAGAAAAATAGAAAACCAGGTAAGTTGGGGTAGATTTCTAGAATCTCGAATTACAAAAGATTTCTTAATAAAATTTATGTATCGAATAAAGATTAATGTAACACGATTTTATAGTAAAATGCAAAAAAGAATTACAAGACTAATATGCATAATACGGGCTAATAATAAATGTGTTAATGTAAATGAAAATAATAAGAACAAAATTAAAAATAAGATAAACAATAAAAAAACAATAAATAAATAAATAAATGAAAATTAAAGGAAACTAATTTAAAAATTAATAATGAACAAACAAACAAACAAATGAGCGAATATTAGGTAAAACCACTTAAAAATAATAATAGTAATATTAGCAATAATAGTAATAAGCGAATAATAATAGTATAAAAATTATTAATAATACATTAATAAACGAATAATAATGATAATAAAAATATAAATAAATAAGAGTAATAATAATAATAATAATAATAATAATGGTGAAAATAATGATAAAAATAAAATAATTAATAATAGTAATATTAATGAGAGGATAAAAATACAAAATAGATAAAAATGTATACATAATGTTAAGTTTAAATATTTTAGGAAAAAATGTCTAATATTAAATTTAAATATTTTAAGAGTAAGAAAATGATAAATAAATAAATGAATTGGTAAATCTAATATAAATGATCAAATTATTCAAACAATGACTAAATTAAAATTAAAACAGTAATTTAAAGGAAAAAGCAGAATAAAAATAAAACATCAGGCCCAAATTGTGGTACGCGAATGGAATGGGGGACCAAATGGGGTAATATCCCTGTCCCCCAAAACACATAACTTCAGATGTCGTAGAATTGAAACACTACAAAAATTATAGGGTAAAAATTAAGAGAAAAAAAAGAAATAAGACCAAATCGCAACAAGCCTTAAAAGCGGAGGGACCCCGTGCATAAATGCCCCTTCACCGCAAAAACATGTGGTTACTGAGGGCAAATGGGTCGGGTCACGGGTCAGAGACCAAAACGATGTCATTTTGGTCTCTGAACCTAAACATCAAAACGGTGCCATTTTACTTATTTGTAAAAGCTATTTTTTTTTTTTTTGAAGAAAATTTCATTTTTCACACCTTCCTAAAAAAAAAAAAAAACAAACAAAAAGCTCTCAAATGTTTCTCTCAGCCTCCCCGGCCTGAAAGTACCAAGCACCGATCAACATCATCTGTAGTCATCAACATCATCACAAGTGGTTGGACCCCCAGTACATTTTTTTCTCCCTTTTTATACTATATTTTAATATATGTATATATATAGTTTAAAAATAAAATAAAATCTTTGTATGTGTATAATGAGTTTGAAAAGTAGAAAAAGAATGAAAAATAAAGAAAAGAAAAACCTTTGTTGATATTCTCTTGTGATTTTTTTATTGATTTTTTGTCTCCGTAAAAAAGATTACAATCCTTTCTTATGGCTTTATAGCCGAAAAATAAAAATACAATCTTTTTTCCTTGTTTTTTCTCATATGTTTTTGTCCTTTTTTGGTCTGAAGTGTGACGTGGCGGTGTCTGAGTCTGAATGTGGTGGTGTCTGAGGCTTGGATGCGCGGGGTTGACCTAGGGTTAGGGTTTTGATTTTTTATGTTATGGGCTAGTTGGGCCTAGGGTTTGAATTGGGCTTTTATTGGGTTTAAAATGGACTATTTATTATTGTTTGGTTTATTATTTTTGTATTTGTTTAGTTTTAATGGGCCGTGCAAATTGGGCTAATTACAAGCGCCTCTTTGCTCGTTCTCGTAATGAAAATGGAGCAAAGACTTAAAATGGCCAATTTTGTCGGCCTCATCGAGTCTCTACTTGTTTTGGTGCCTTTCCTCTTCAAGTAGCTTTATTCCATCCTATTGCATCTTCAGGGGCATAGGAACTAGCGCTTCGATCTCATTTAAGGAGATTAAAATTGTAGCGTCAATCTGCTCCGCCGCAACTTTAGGGAGATAAGATTTACTATCTTCAGTCTGCTTCGCTGCAACTTCAGGGAGATAAGGTTTGGTTTTGGTGAATTTGATCCGACCTACTACAACTTTAGAGGTATAGGATTTGTAACTTTAATCTTTTCCACTTCAACTTCAAGGAAATAAGACTTGTGGCTTTAATCTACTCCACTCCAACTTCAGGGAGATAAGATTTGTGGCTTCAATCTACTCTGCTACAACTTCATGGCGATAAGATTTGTGGCTTCAATCTGCTGCACCACAACTTTAGGGAGATAAGATTCTCCATGATAGATTTAATTCGACCTACTGCAACTTCAGAGGTATAGGACTTGTAACTTGTAGCTTTAATCTGTTCCACTACAACTTCAGGGGGATAAGATTCGCTATCTTCAGCTTATTCCACTGTTACCTCAGGGGGATAAGGTTAATGGCTTCAATCTACTCCACTGCAACTTCAGGGAGATAAGATTTGCCATGATAGATTTGATCCGACCTACCGCAACTTTAGAGGTATAGTACTTGTCAATTCACCGATCTTGCTACATCGTCCTTTGGGGGACATAACCTGTAGAATCGATTTTATGGACCTATGCTTATGCATAATGATTAGGATGCAATGATCAGAATGAATCGAATGATCCTAACTAGACGTGTTATGGATATTTGTATGAATGCAGAATATCATGAGAATGAACCCTTTTTTAATGTCTGGGTTGTCATTGCTCGTTGTTCTTCAAGGTTGTATCACTGACGTAATATCCTGTCTTCTTGTTCAACTTATATTTTTTACATAAAAAATTTGAAGAAATAGTCACTATCTAGAGTTTCCTTCTCAAATATTTCCAACCCTTAGGCTTGGTGAGTTCTAAATGATAGTCCTATTTCAGGTTCACTTGCTATTTATAAGTTTCCAGAGTAATATGAAAAACTCCTTTTATGAAAGTATTATTAGTCCATTAATCGTTACTTCAATACAAAATGCTTGCAAATGATCATAATTGTAACAGTCTAGTTTAAACCCTAGTCAGATCAGTGGTTTTGGGACCACAAATTCGAGATAGAATAATATTTTAATATTATTTTTTGTGCTTATGCTATGTGAATTAGCATGTGCAAAATTTTTGTGAATTAATTTGTTCGATTGGGTGCTTAATTTGATAAAAGGATTAAATTGTGAAAGATGTAAAATTTGCATGCTTTATGGAAAGATACCTAATTGTCATGTCTTTATAAGTATGGAGGCTTTATGTGGCAATTATACCAATATTAAGGTTAGTGGATGGGTAAATGCAAAATAACCTTATTGTTTTTTTGTCTTTTATGGTAATAAAAAGGTTAATTTTGGAATTTGATAATTAAGAGATAATTTAATAAAACAAAAGCTTGAAAATGGCTATAATGTTCATCCATCTAGCCAAAAATTGAAAGAAAGGATAGGAAGAAAGTTAAGCTAGGTTTCGGCACTTGCAAGCTTTGATTAAGGTAAGTTTTGACTTCAGTTTTTGAAAATTTCTACGTTTTTGCAATCGTTACTTTGTAAACTTTGAAACCCATGTTGTAATTTGAAGAATTGATGGTGTTTATGAGATTTTTGATTGATGAAATGGTGAGCTTTGTGATGAGTTTAGGTGTTAAATGAAAGATATGTGTTAAATGAACATGTTTTGCTTTTGATATTTTGATGAATTTAGCTAATTAGGGCTAAATTGTGAAAATAGTATTTTGAGGGATTAAATTGTGAATTTGACCAAATTTTTGGACTTATATGAGATACATGAGCATTCAGCTAAGCATGGATATATGGTGATATTGTATATTTGATGTTTTGTGAAAAATGGACTAAATTGTCCAAGTGTGAAAATATGAGGGCTAATTTGCAAATTACCCTAAATATGTGTGTTTGGATTGAATTGGATGAGTTAATGAATAAAAGGGTTAAATTTGAATATGTATAGATCAAGAACCGAAGAAAATGGACTTAGATAGCGGGAAAGCGAAAGTAGTTGAATAAGCGAATCCGATCGAATATCCGAATCCAAGGTAAGTCGATATACAAATAAATGTATTTGTATTGTAATATTTATGTTCATATAACTATTGATAATGATGAATGCATATGAGATGATGTATACAAGAATTCCGAGATAGAATCGACATAGTGATAATGTCCGAGAAGTCCTGTTTGAACCTAGGAATAGATAGGGTAGTCTATATCATGACATAGGTTTCTATTATGTAATATCATGTAAGACCACGTCTGGGACGTTGGCATTGATTTGAGATTTCGAGTAAGACCACGTTTGGGACGTTGGCATCGATATGAAACTTACGTGTAGGACCATGTCCGAGACATTGGCATCGTAATGATTTGTGTAAGACCTTGTATGGGACAGTGGAATCGATATCTGACTACATGTAAGACCACATCTGGGACGTTGGCATTGTATGATTATTCCAAGCACTCATAGTATCGTATTAGATTCTGAACGATTCAACAGGAAAATCCGAGATACGAACGATTATGTGATTTCTTATTAGGTACGTTTGATGTGTACACTAAGTGTGCATGAAAAGTAAGTATCTATGTGAACTTACTAAGATGATTATCTGAAATGGAATGATGAGACAATATGTGAAAATATGCTTGAATGACCTATGTGTATATGTGATATTTGAGTTGAAGAATTTGGTATGATATGGCTGAGCATATGAGTCAATGAATATGAGAGGAATTTACTATGAGAACTATAAATGACATCTTATCAAACTGAATATGTGTATTATATGCTAAGTTTATTTGTATATGGCTTACTAAGCATTTTGAAAGCTTCCTTTGTGTGTGTTTATTCTGTTTTATAGATTGTCAAAGCTACTGAAGGCTCGGGACCATCGAGGATCGTCATCACACTACCTAAGCTGATTTTGGTACCTTTTGGAAATGTATATATTAAATATGGCATGTATAGGCTTGTCATTTGGTATATGTTTGAGATGTAAATAGCCATGTGATTTGGCTAGATAAATGTTGGTAATATGCATGAGTGAATATGATGTTTGATGCATGTGTTGGTATGACTTAATAGCAAATGAAATGGTCAAGTTTATCGTAAGCATATGGATGAAATTTAAGTATGTATGTTTGATAAGGGAATGATTATATGAAAGGTAAATATAAATGAATCATGCTTAAATATATATGTGTTTTTAGTTGGGCAAAGTAGTATAGTTGGAAATGAGTTTGAGTATGAAGATATGCTGATTGTTTGACATGTTTTTGGATGTCAAGTGTACATGAAATGAATTGGTAATTTTGCTTGTAGGTTTAACCCTTGTGTGGTGGCATTTTGGCCTTGCAAGTGACCTGTATTGCCTACATGGCCGTGGCACATGGGTGTGCCTGGTAGCCGTGTAGTTAACTCAGTAACTAGCCAAACGTTACACATCCATGGTACACGGGCGTGCCTGGTAGCCGTGTGGTTAAGTCAGTAGCTAGCCTAATGTTACACAGCCATGGCACACGGGCGTGCCTGGTGGCCGTATGGATAAGTCAGTATACATACTCTGTTTTGGCACGGCCAGGACATGTGGGTGTGTCTAGTAGCCATAGGAGGCACACAGCCTGCCCACATGGGCGTATGGCCTCTATAACTTAGCAAAGTTTTAAATTTCTGAGAAGTTTAGTATGTGTTCGGTTTAGTCCCGACCCTATTCTAAAGTATGATTAAGGTATCGTTGACCTATAAAAGGGACACTTTGATTGCGATTGATGAATGGTTATATGAAATGTCTGTAAAAATTTTTTATTTATCTAGTAATGCCTTTAACCTTAATCCGACGATGGATACGTGTTAGGGGGTGTTACATTTGATTGGTATCAGAGGTATAGTTTAGTCGATTCTTGGACTAACGTAGCATGTGAAAGTATAGCTATACATGCCATATATCTGAACTATGATAGTGTGATGAATCCTGACGTATAAAATGTGTTTATCGTATAGTAATGGGTCTCGAAAGAGCAGTAGCTGACAATGTAGAAAGCAAAATGCCTGCTCCCGCTCAAGGGATAGCGTCCTCTGATTTGAGATCGAAAACGAGCGATCAAGAGGGAGAAGCTAAACAAGCTTTCTTCCAGATGTTGAGTGAATGGTTCACTCAATTTATGAGAAATAATCCAGCTGTTTCACAAGCTCTGCCCCCACTTAGTCCCCCTCAGAATCTGTTATGCCTCTGACTATCAATTCGAATCTATTGAATAAGCCTCCAGTCTACAAAAACTATAAGTATGGGGCTGAAGAGATCAGGGCTACCAGCGATGACAATACTGAGAAAGCAGAGTTCTGGGTAGAAAACACTATCCGGGTATTTGATGAGATGTCTTTAACTCTGGAGGAAAGTATTAAATGTGTTGTATCATTACTATGAGATGTGGCTTACCAATGGTGGAAGACTTTGATTTTTGTGGTTCCAAAGGAACGGGTCACTTGGGATTTCTTCCAGTCTGATTTTCGAAAGAAATATATCAGTGAGAGATTCATCGATCAGAAACTAAAAGAATTCCTATAACTGAGATAAGGCTGCATGTCTTTTACGGAATATGAATGAGAGTTTTGAGACTGAGTCAGTATGCTCGTGAATGTGTATCCCCCAAGGCAATAATGTGCAAAAGATTTGAAGACGACCTTACTGAAGATATCTACTTTTTAGTCAGGATTTTAGAGATAAAAAAAGTTTGTTGTGCTTGTTGATCGAGCGTGCAAAGCTGAGGCACTCGGGAAAGACAAAAGAAAAACTGAGTCTGAAGCTAGAGATGTGAGAAAAATATTTCTGAGTAAATCATTTCAGTCTGCTTCGAACAAATTCTGAGTTGAGCATATCCATTCGAAGGTTAATGTGGGACATTCGAATAGAGATCGAGCTAGATCACAAATGAGCTCCAAAACTCCAGCAACTTCAATAGCAAGTGTTGGAATTGTTCGATCCGATAAACCTGAATGTAAACATTGTGAGAAAAGGCATCCGAGAAGTTGTAGATTAAATGATCGAGCTTGTTTCAGATGTGGATCATTAGATCATTTCATTCGTGATTGCCCAGAGTCTATTGAGCAAGAGACTGCCTAGAATTCGAGATCTGATAATGCTCCTGTAACACCCTAAACCCGGTTTATGCATTAACACTAGATTTGGTTTGTTACATGAATCGAGCTATTTTAAAACCTTCAATAAGTTGAAAACTACAATATTATTTTTAATTTCGAGGTTTAATAAAAATCGATGAGTATTTTAATTTAATGAATATTAGAAAATGTTAGTTGAAAAAACATCAATCATTGTATTATCAAAACCCTTAGGTAATTTGTTTAAGAGTTAACAATAATAAAATATTTATAAAGAAATTTCAGTATATTTGAAAACCCAATTTATTTTATTAAAACATCATATAACCATAGCCCATATTTAAAAGTCCAAAATATAGTTTAAAACCAAACACACATATAAACCCATAAATTATTTATAGAGGCCCTTATTACATTAACCCAAAATAGTAAAATACTTATTCAAAAGTTCAGAGTTTAATAAACCCATGTTTTGCAAGATGGCCTCCACGAAGTCATCCTCGGCCCAAGTCCACTCCAATTTCCATTACATGAGATGGAAAAATTTAAGGGGTGAGTTACTTAGAACTCATGTATAACTCACTTACTTGTCCATGGGCGATTTTCAATTTACGGGTTTGGGCCTTGAGCCCGTAAGCAAAATAATATAATGAATAACATAAATAATAGCATGCATGTAAAAATGAATTTTTCCCTCCCAAACCTAATTCCATCCGCTACACACCCCCGTACCAACCATCACACCTGTGGGTATCAAGTCAACCCACCCCGCCATCACACCAATCATAGGCATTAAGCCAATTTATATTTTGTGGCATAGCCACCGAACTAGATTGTGACAAAGTCACCGAACTAGAGGCACTGAGCCAATTATTATTTTGTGGCAGAGCCACCGAACTAGAGGCAAATAGCCATTTATAACTTTTGTGGCAGAGCCACCGAACTAGAGGCAAAAAGCCATAATTTTGTGGCAGAGCCACCGAACTAGATTTTTGGCAACAGGCCTTCTTCTCTTCATCATTTCCCAACCCATGCAATATGTATGCAATAGTAAACTATGGTCACACAATAATTTTATTAAAAGGCCCATTAACAAGAATTAATATTTCCAAATCTTTATTAAAGCCCAAAAATAACACTTTGGCCTAATTAACTATTTATCAACTTAGGCCCAATTTTACGATCTAGCAAGTATTTTAGCCCATTTAACAATTTAACAGAGTTTACGGCCCATTTATCGATCTAGCGTAGATTTCGCCCAATTTACATTCATACGTAGATTTCGCCCGATTTTCAACTTAACGAGTTTTCGCCCAATTATCGATCTAGTGAGATTTCGGCCCAATTTACAACCAAACAGAGATTTCGGCCCGATTATCAATTTAACAGAGTTTTCGGCCCAATTATCGATCTAACAAATTTTACGGCCCATTTTCACGAAACATACAATTTACATATTAACAAGTAATTTCTCGAGGGGGTTTTCGTAATTTTCACGATTTTAGTCGTTTTCATGTATTTTCGTCAAAATATCAGTTGTTACGTTTTATACTGATATAGTCGTTTTTACTATTTTACTTCAATGCCGAAATTGATATCCAACCCGGGAAAAAGTGTGAAGTTACACACCTCGATACCGAGAGTACTAATCCTTCTCGCCTCGACACCTAAAACATATTTCGATCCGTTAGAACACTATTTCGTATAAACATACTTAATCGATAATAGATCTAAAATCTTACCTCTTGATTTTGAATCACTTGATTTTCGTTTCTCCTCGTTTATTGGTTCGTTAGTCGCCGAGAATCCACCAACGATAAAGGCTCGAAGTTCGTACCACTTCAAATAATTGACTTCCTTGGAAGATGGTCCATAACCCGGTGGAAAATCCTGACCGCCAAACCGCTTCTTCTTTAAATGGGGATTTACGGATTCGCCCCTCTTAATATGACTAAACACCGCCCTTTTCTTCCCTATTTTGAAAGTCTTCAAGATCAAAGGATTATTAGTTAAATCTAAAATAATTTCGAAATAGTACTAGAGGCTTTAAAGGATGTGATTTCCTTACCACAATAAATCGATTCCAACGTTTCTACGATTCTCCTGAACACTTGAGTTCCGATCTTCTGTTATTGCACTATATAATAACGAATGAAAAGTTAATAGAACGAACGTTTATTTCAATCCAAATGGTTCTTCATAACACCATCAATATTCGGCCATAACACTATTAATTAATCAAAAACGAAAAGAAAAAAAAAGAATCCCTTACCTATTTTCCACGATCAAAAATAAAGGATTGAGAATGGTGTTTGTGATGGATGAAGATTTCGGCTTTGAAGAATCAAAGAAAAAGAATAAAGATTCGGCTATGGGCACTCTAGCATTCAGCCATGAGAGAGTTCAATGGAGAAACTTTGAGTGAAAAGAAATGAAATATGAAAGAAGAGATGGTGATGATGTTGTTTGATTTCAAAGAGAAGAGAAGAAAAGATAGATTTTAGGAGCTAGGTACATTCGCCATGGTAAAAAGAAAAGAAAAAGAATGGCTTTTGGTACTAACAATTTCGCACTAAGAAGAAGCACAAGAGAAAACTCAAAAGATGAACAAAAGTGACCAAATGGTCAAAAGAATTTGGCTTTACCAAGGTTCAATTTCTACCAAAGGAAAAAGTTGAGAAGAGGAAAGCAAAATTCTGCACAAGGATGCTAGGAATGACCAAAAAGAAATTCAATTCCTAGCCAAACTAACATTAGAATTCGGCTCCCCCTATAGTCTAAGTTGCCGTCCCTATGCATGGTGAATTGGCCATGATATTGTTTCCAAAATTTTTCCTTGATATGTGCCTTATGTTCCCATATCTTTCCTTAAGTTTTTGATTCCATGCCATAAGTTAACAATTTCCTTAATCCTTTGATACACTAACCAAAAATAACATGGTCAACACTTACCATATATGCTCTTGGCCGACACTTACTATACATGTGCAGAAAAATAAAAATAAAATTCATCTAGATGCTAAACAAGGGATTCAAACCTCTCCCCTCAAGCTACAACTCATGCGCCAACACCACCATGCCATTTACTCATTTTTTGTCACTCATTAACACTTAATTTAACTTAAGTATTAATGACACTTGCTTCTTTTCAATAAATTCTCAAATATTAAATTTATTCCTTACCCAAATTATGCTATACTCTTTTTAGGACTTCAATAAACACGAAAATAAAAAGAGATTTTCCTTTAAAATCTAAACACCATTTCATGCAATATATAAATACTCGATTTTTAGGGTGTTACAACTCTACCTCCTTAAAGAAAATTTCATCCTCGAAATTTACCGGTTGAAAGAGGTGAGGTATTGTTGTCAATTGCATCTTCAGCTCCCACATAGCTTCCTCCACTCAGTGGTTACGCCATAGAACTTTGACCAATGGCACGGTTTTCTTTCTTAGCACTTTGACATCTCGGCCTAAGATTTCCTTTGGTTCTTCTTAAAAGACAAATCTGAATTCAACTCAAATTCTTCTACTCGGTATAATGTGCGAAGGATCCGATCTATAACGCCTCAACATGGAAACATGAAAACATTATGGATTTGATCCAATTAGGAGGTAACTCAATTTGATAAGCCATCGGACCAACACGCTTCAAAGACACGATAAGGTCCAATGTATCTAGGACTTAGCTTGCCCTTTCTTCCAAACCTGAAGATCTTTTTCCAAGGAGATACCTTCAAGAAAACCCGATCCCCTACAAAGATATTCGATATCCTTTCGCTTCAGTGCGCATCGACTTACTTCTCTATCTGAGGCTTCTTTCAACCGTGCTCGAATAACTTTTACCTTATCCTCTATTTCAGATATCATCTCAGGACCTAACATCTGTCGTTCGCCCAACTCAGTCCAACAAATAGGAGAACGACACTTACGACCATACAATGCCTCGTAAGGTGCCATCTGAATGCTAGACTGATAGCTGTTGTTATACGTGAATTCTGCCAGTGGTAGATAATCCTCCCAACTACCCCTGAAGTCGATTACACATCCCCTTAACATATCTTCCAATATCTGAATTACTCTCTCCGACTGACCATCAGACTGAGGATGAAAAGCCGTACTGAAATTCAACTTTGTCCCCAAGGCTTCATGCAGAGCTTTCCAGAATCGTGATGTAAACCTAGGGTCCCTATCCGATAAAATAGATATAGGTACCCCATGCAACCTCACAATTTCGGATACGTATAGTTTCACCAACTTCTGTAATGAATAATCCGCATTTAATCGGCAGGAAATGAGCAGTCTTCGTCAATCGATCAACAATTACCCAAACGAAATTTTTCTTAGTAGGTGTTAACGGTAACCCACTAACAAAATCCATAGTTATCCATTCCCATTTCCAAAGAGGAATCTTTATCGGTTGTAACAACCCAGACGGTAATTGATGTTCTGCCTTCACTTGCTGACAAGTAAAACATTTTCCCGCAAATTATGAAATCTCACGCTTCAACCCTGGCCACCAATACTGTTCACAGAGATCTCGATACATCTTATTTCCTCGAGATGCATAGCATAAGGGCTACTATGCACCTCCCGTAGAATCATTTGCCTCAGGTCTGAGTCCTTAGGCATACATACTCTTCATCGAAAGCACAACACACCTTCCGTGTTTATTCCAAAATCCTCGATTTCACCATTTTCAACTTGTCAAGTAAAGGTCCCAACTTCTCATCGATGTCTATTTTTCCTTGATTTGTTCCGACCACGAGGCTTCACCAAGTTTCGCTAACAAACCGCCATCCTCATACGACTCAAATGGGCAAACAATGCTCTTAAATCGATACTATCTTACGACTTAATAAACTACTACGTTAGCCTTTCCAGATGATATTCGAATGAGAAATCATAATCCTTTAATAATTCTACCAATCTTCTTTGTCTCAAATTTAACTCCTTTTGGGTAAGGAGGTATTTAAGACTCTTGTGATCCGTGTAGATTATTGACTTCTCACCATAGAGATAGTGCCTCTAAATCTTTAGAGCAAAGACAAATGACATTTAACTCCAAATCATGCGTAGGGTAGTTTACTTCGTGTGGTCTCAATTGACGAGAAGCATAGGCCACCACCTTTCCATTTTGCATCAACACACAACCTGCACTGTGTGAGACGATCACAATAAATAGTGAATTCTTTTCCGACTCCGGTTGAATCAAACCGGAGCTTCACGAGATCTTCTTCAATTTCTCGAAACTCTGTTTTGCTTTTCGGTCCAAATATATAGAGCTCCCTTTCAATAGCTTTAGTTAGGGTGCAAGATTCAACGAAAACCCTCTACAAAACATCTATAGTATCCAACTAAACCCAAGAAACTCAATTTCAGCCACCGATGTTGGTGGTTTCCAATCCGAATAGCCTCAATTTTCCGAGGATCCACCCTTATTCCTTCTACCGATACTACATGACCAAGGAAAGTCACTTCCTTTAGCCAAAATTCGATTTACTAAATTTGGCATACAATTGTTTATCACGAAGTAGTCAGTAATACTATCTGCAAATGCTGGTCATGTTCCTTCTCATTTCTCGAATAAACCAATATGTCATCTATGAACACTACCACAAACCGGTCTAAATATGGTTGAAAGACTCGGTTCATCATGTCCATAAATGCGGCTGGTGCATTGGTTAGTCCAAACGGCATCACTACAAACTCATAGTGTCCGTAACGTGTCCGAAATACCGTCTTATAAATGTCCGCTTCTTTCACCTTGAGCTGGTGATAACCCGACCTTAAATCAATTTTGGAAAAAACTGAAGCTCCTTTTAATTGATCAAACAGGTTATCAATTCTCGGCAGAGGATACCGATTCTTGATCGTCAATTTATTCAATTGTCGTAGTCAATGCACATACGCATCGATCCATCCTTCTTCTTGACGAACAAACCGGTGCTCCCACGGAGACACACTTGGTCGAATAAATCCCGATCCAACAATTCTTAAATTTGAGCTTTAAGCTCACCAACTCTTTGGTGCCATTCTATAAGGAGCAATGGACACGGAGTCGCCCTGCAAAAGCTCAATGCCAAATTCTACTTCCCGATCTCGAGGTATACCAGGAAGTTCTTCGGGAAATACATCGGAAAATTCCTTCACCGTCCTCACATCATTCACAGATAACTCTTTGGCATCCAAAGCACAGATAAAGGCTAGGAATGCTCCATATCCTTTCTGTACCAACTTCTCTGCCTTTAATGTAGATACCACATTTGCCAAATAGTTCCTTCGCTCACCAATCATTATGACTTCCTTATCATCCGAGGTTCTTACTGACATTTATTTTTCAGCACAATCCAATTGCGCCCGATGTTTAACCAGCCAATCCATGCCCAGAATGAGATCGAACTCGTCGAAAGGTAGTTCCATCAAGTTTGCTAAGAATATCTCCTCTTGAATTTTCAAGGGCACGTCTTTAAACATTTTATTAACAATTATCGACTGTCCTAAAGGACTAATTACTGTCATCTCATTTTCGGTAATTTCAGATTCTAAATTCAGGTTTCCAGATATGGCACTAGATTCATATGAATGGGTAGAGCCAATATCTATTAAGGCAATAACAGGTACATCAAAAATGAAGAACATACCAGTTATCACATCTGGTGCATTGCCGTCCTCATGGCGCCTAGCTCGTAGACAGACTACCAGTCGTCTTGCATCCGTATTTCCTCTAGGACCATTGCCTTGACCCGGTGCACCTTGACCATGTCCAGCCCCATTACCACCACGACCTGGTCCACGACCTCTCGGTGGTCAGCTGATTACCCGGCCGATTGTGCATCATTATTACGAACTTCTTGAGTCGATCCATACGCCGAGGACAATTTTGTATCGATGATCCATTGAACCGCATTTGTAGCATGCGCCGCTTGCCTCCAACATTCTCCAAAATATCTTTTCCCACACTCAGTGCAATCTCAACTTCGATTATTTGCTACCGGGGTTCTACCTTGAACTGGTTCATCATTTCGAGGTCTCTTCTGGAATCTCTTTGAAGAACCAGACTGCTATGTCTCTCTCTTGTTTCATAATCTTTCTCGGTTCTACCGTTTTGAATTCTTAGCCTCCTCGGCTATTTTGGCCTTCTCCACAAGAGTGGAAAAATTTCTAACTTGCTGTGGAGTAATCAGAACCCTCAGCTCATCATTAAGTCCATCCTCGAAACGCACACAACGTTCGTGATCTGTTGCTACAATTTTCTGGGCATAGCGGCTCAGACGTAAAAACTCAGCTTCATATGCTGCCACGGTCTTACTTCCTTGGACAAGATTCGAAATTCCTTCCTTCGAAGTCTACATAACTCGCTCCAACGATTTTCCTTGGAAGGCGCCTTTAAAGAATTCCCAATTAATCGGTGCAAACGATGCCTTCTAACAAGGAGCCACTATTGATACGCCTCATCTCTTAATAAGGATACATCTCCTCTCGCTTTTGCTCGACAATTGCATTCCATATCATCCATAATCCGCTCCACGACTTCGAGCCAAGATTCACCACATTCGAGCTACACCGAGACTCCTCTAAAACTTCTCATTATTTGACTTAAGTCGCTCTGAAATTGACCCACGAGTTGTTGGCCCAATTCTAGTTCCAATGACCCTTTCCAAGACTCGCAGCATTGCTTGAGTCAATGCATTATCTTCTTCCATGTGATCGCGTGATCCCGTCTAACTCTCAATTGACGAAAGGCCCACTTCCGACATATGATTTGGTGCTTCATCGTAGCACCTCACCTCTACCACGGCCACGCCTATCGCGTCCACGACCACGCCCTCTAGTGCTCATGATAGCTTGTTCGTTTTATCGATTACAAGTTTTATGAATCAAAAATTTGTTTCGTGTTTATTAACGATATTTTATGAGATTTGAGATATAAAGTTGTTTTTTCGCAACATATCCTATAGTCTCGATCTCTACGCTTTTTTCACATCTAAAACTAGAAGTTCTAGAGTGTTCCTATGATCATATCATAGTAATCATTAAGCAATAAATACTTACTTGACTTGTTGCTTGGATGCTTGTGGTGCCATACCGATCTTTAAAATATAATTCAACGTTTCATACGTAATTTATTTGCGTAACCCAAACCACAACCGAAGTTTTTGAAGCTGCTCGATACCATTAAATGTAACACCCCAAACCGGACTATGCATTAAGACTAGATTTGGTTTGTTACATGAATCGAGCTATTTTAAAACCTTCAATAAGTTGAAAACTACAATATTATTTTAATTTTGGGGTTTAATAAAATCAGATGAGTATTTTAATTTAATGAATATTAGAAAATGTTAGTTGAAAAAACATTAATCATTGTATTATCAAAACCCTTAGGTAATTTGTTTAAGAGTTAACAATAATAAAATATTTATAAAGAAATTTCGTATATTTGAAAACCCAATTTATTTTATTAAAACATCATATAACCATAGCCCATATTTAAAAGCCCAAAATATAGTTTAAAACCAAACACACATATAAATCCATAAATTATTTATAGAGGCCCTTATTACATTAACCCAAAATAGTAAAATACTTATTAAAAAGTTCGAGTTTAATAAACCCATGTTTTGCAAGATGGCCTCCACGAAGTCATCCTCGGCCCAAGTCCACGCCAATTTCCATTACCCGAGATGGAAAAATTTAAGGGTGAGTTACTTAGAACTCAAAGTATAACTCACTTACTTGTCCTTGGGCGATTTTCAATTTACGGGTTTGGGCCTTGAGCCCATAAGCAAAATAATATAATGAATAACATAAATAATAGCATGCATGTAAAAATGAATTTTTCCCTCCCAAACCTAATTCCATCCGCTACACACCCCCGTACCAACCATCACACCTGTGGGGATCAAGTCAACCCACCCCGCCATCACACCAATCATAGGCATTAAGCCAATTTATATTTTGTGGCATAGCCACCGAACTAGATTGTGACAAAGTCACCGAACTAGAGGCATTGAGCCAATTATTATTTTGTGGCAGAGCCACCGAACTTGTGGCAGAGCCACCGAACTAGAGGCAAAAAGCCATAATTTTGTGGCAGAGCCACCGAACTAGATTTTTGGCAACAGGCCTTCTTCTCTTCATCATTTCCCAACCCATGCAATATGTATGCAATAGTAAACTATGGTCATACAATAATTTTATTAAAAGGCCCATTAACAAGAATTAATATTTCCAAATCTTTATTAAAGCCCAAAATAACACTTTGGCCTAATTAACTATTTATCAACTTAGGCCCAATTTTACGATCTAGCAAGTATTTTAGCCCATTTAACAATTTAATGAGTTTACGCCCATTTATCGATCTAGCGTAGATTTCGCCCAATTTACATTCATACGTAGATTTACCGATTTTCAACTTAATGAGTTTTCGCCCAATTATCGATCTAGTAGAGATTTCGCCCAATTTACAACCAAATGTAGATTTCGCCCGATTATTAATTTAATGAGTTTTCGCCCAATTATCGATCTAACAAATTTTACGCCCATTTTCACTTAAACATACAATTTACATATTAACAAGTAATTTCTAGAGGCGTATTTCGTAATTTTCATGATTTTAGTCGCTTTCATGTATTTTCGTCAAAATATCGGTTGTTACGTTTTATATCGATATAGTCATTTTACGATTTTACTTCAATACCAAAATTGATATCCAACCCGAGAAAAAGTGTGAAGTTACACACCTCGATACCGAGAGTACTAATCCTTCTCGCTCCTCGGCACCTAAAACATATTTCGATCCGTTAGAACACTATTTCAGATAAACATACTTAATCGATAATAGATCCAAAATCTTACCCTCTTGATTTTGAATCACTTGATTTTCGTTTCTCCTCGCTTATTGGTTCGTTAGTCACGAGAATCCACCAACGATAAAGGCTCGGAAGTTCGTACCACTTCAAATAATTGACTTCCTTCTAAGATGGTCCATAACCGGTGGAAAATCCTGATCGCCGAAACCGCTCTTCTTTTAAATGGGGATTTACTGATCCGCCTCTTAATATGACTAAACACCGCCTTTTCTTCCATATTTTGAAAGTCTTCAAGATCAAAGGAATATTAGTTAAATCTAAAATAATTTCGAAATAGTACTAGAGGCTTTAAAGGATGTGATTTCCTTACCACAATAAATCGATTCCAACGCTTCTACGATTCTCCGAACACTTGAGTTTCGATCTTCGTTATTGCACTATATAATAACGAATGAAACGTTAATAGAACGAACGCTTATTTCGATCCAAATGGTCCTTCATAACACCATCAATATTCGCCATAACACTATTAATTAATCAAAAACAAAAGAAAAAAATAATCCCTTACCTATTTTCCACGATCGAAAATAAAGGATTGTGAATGGTGTTTGTGATGGATGAAGATTTCGGCTATGAAGAATCAAAGAAAAAGAATAAAGATTCGCTATGGGCACTCTAGCATTCGCCATGAGAGAGTTTAATGAAGAAACTTTGAGTGAAAAGAAATGAAATATGAAAGAAGAGATGGTGATGATGTTGTTTGATTTCAAAGAGAAGAGAAGAAAAGATGGATTTTAGGAGCTAGGTACATTCGGCCATGGTAAAAAGAAAAGAAAAAAGAATGGCTTTTGGTACTAACAATTTCGGCACTAAGAAGAAGCACAAGAGAAAACTCAAAAGATGAACAAAAGTGACCAAATGGTCAAAAGAATTTGGCTTTACCAAGGTTCAATTTCGGCCAAAGGAAAAAGTTGAGAAGAGGAAAGCAAAATTCTGCACAAGGATACTAGGAATGACCAAAGAGAAATTCAATTCTTAGCCAAACTAACATTAAAATTCGGCTCCCCCTATAGTCTAAGTTGCCGTCCCTATGCATGGTCAATTGGCCATGATATTGTTTCCAAAAATTTTCCTTGATATGTGCCTTATGTTCCCATATCTTTCCTTAAGTTTTTGATTCCATGCCATAAGTTAACAATTTCCTTAATCCTTTGATACACTCACCAAAAATAACATGGTCAACACTTACCATATATGCTTTTGGCCGACACTTGCTATACATGTGCATAAAAATAAAATAAAATTCATCTAGATGCTAAACAAGGATTCGAACCTCTCCCTCAAGCTACAACTCATGCGCCAACACCACCATGCCATATACTCATTTTATGTCACTCATTAACACTTAATTTAACTTAAGTATTAATGACACTTGCTTCTCTTCAATAAATTCTCAAATATTAAATTTATTCCTTACCCAAATTATGCTATACTCTTCTTTAGGACTTCAATAAACACGAAAATAAAAAAGAGATTTTCCTTTAAAATCTAAACGCCATTTCATGCAATATATAAATACTCAAATTTTTAGGGTGTTACAGCTCCAGTGAGAGGTAGACCTTCCCAAAATGTAAGAAATATCAGTGGTTGTCAAAGAACTATGAGGGAAACTGTTGCGTGATCCGAAGCTAGAGCGCCTGCCAGAGCATATGCTATCTGAGCTCGTGAAGAAGCTTCATCTCTAGATGTTATAACGGGTACATTTACACTTTATGATACCTCTGTGATTGCATTGATAGACCCTGGTTCTACACATTCGTATATATGTATGAACTTAGTATCCAGTAAGACTTTGTCTGTAGAGTCTACTGAGTTTGTTATAAAAGTATCGAACCCCTTAGGTAAAAGTGTCCTGGTTGACAAACTATGCAAGAACTGTCCGTTAATGTTTCGAGATATCTATTTTTCAGCTGATCTGATGCTATTACCATTCGATGAGTTTAATATCATTCTGGGTATAGATTGGTTGACATTACATGATGCTGTTGTGAATTGTAAAAGAAAGACTATTGATTTGAGATGTCTGAATGATGAAATGTTAGAGTTGATTCTAATGATTTGAATGGATTGCCTGCAGTGATATCTGTGTTGAAAGCTCAGAGTTATGTGAAAAGGGGTGCAAAGCCTATTTTGCTTATGTGATTGATTCGAAAGTGTCTGAAAAGAAAATTGAATCAGTACCAGTTGTTTGTGAGTTTTCTGATGTATTCCCTGAAGAATTACCGGGATTGCCTCCGATACGTGAAGTTGAATTTGGTATTAATTGTTGCCTGGTACTATACCTTTTTTGATAGCTCCGTATAGGATGGCACCAGTAGAGTTGAAAGAGTTAAAGTCACAGCTGCAAGAATTGGTGATGAGGGTTCACTAGACCGAGTTTCTCACCTTGGGATGCTCCTGTTATTTTTGTGAAAAAAGAAAGATGGCACGATGAGAATGTGCATTGAATATCGTTAGTTGAATAAAGTGACCATAAAGAACAAATATTTGTTGCCCAGGATTGATGATTTATTTTATCTGAAAAAAGGAGCCACTATGTTTTCTAAGATTGATCTGAGATCGGGATACTACCAGTTGAGAGTGAAAGATTTAGTCATTATGAAAACTGCTTTCAGAACGAGGTACGGGCATTATGAGTTTTTGGTTATACCTTTCGGACTAACAAATGCTCCTGCTATTTTCATGGATCTGATGAATAGAATTTTTAGACCGTACCTCGATCGAATTTTGGTTGTTTTCATTGATGACATTTTGATTTATTCACGGGATGAGACTGAGCATGTCGAGCATCTGAGGATTGTGTTGCAAACTCTGCGAGAAAAGCAATTGTATGCGAAATTCAACAAATGTGAATCCTGGTTGCGTGAAGTTATTTTTCTGGGACATATTGTATTGGCCTCAGGAATACGAGTTGATTCGAGCAAGATTTCTGCTATTCTGGATTGGAGGACTCAAAAAAATGTATCTGAAGTCCGCAGTTTTTTGGGCCTTGCTGGTTATTATCGAAGATTCATAAAAGGCTTCTCGATGATAGCTACTCCATTGACTAGATTGCTTCAAAAAGATGTGAGATATGAATGGTCCGATAAATGTCAAAAAAGCTTTAATCAATTGAAAACTTTATTGACTAAGGCACCAGTCTTGACAGGGCTAGAATCTGGTAAAGCATTTGTAATTTGCAGTGATGCTTCGTTAAATGGTTTGGGATTTGTTTTGATGCAAGAAGGCAAAGTAATAGCTTATGCTTCGAGACAACTAAAACTGCATGAAAAGAATTATCTGACACATGATCTTGAGATAGCTGCGATTGTGTTCGCATTAAAGATTTGGCGACATTATCTGTTAGGGGAGAAATGTCATGTGTTTTCGGGTCATAAAAGTTTGAAATAACTGAAGACTTAGAAAGATTTGAACCTGTGTCAGAGAATATGGTTAGAGCTATTGAAAGATTATAAACTTGTGATAGACTATCACCTGGGTAAAGCAAATGTCATTGCTGATGCACTGAGTAGGAAATCATTGTTTGCACTACGTGCTTTGAATGCTCAATTAGATTTGTCTGATGATAGTTCAGTGATAGATGAATTGAAATCAAAATCGTTGTTTTTACAACAGATTTTTGATGCTCAAAAAGTTGATAATAAAATTTTAGCGAAACGAACTCAATGTGATCCAAACTCTGATTTTGGACTTTGAGCGGGTGATGATGATTGCTTAAGATTTCGAGATCGAATTTGTGTTCTAAGAAATCCAAAGTTAATTCAATTGATTTTGAACGAAGCACATAATAGTCGTCTATCTGTTCATCCGGGAAGCACAAAGATGTACCGTGATCTAAAACAACATTATTGGTGGTCTGGTATGAAACGAGATATATCTGACTTTGTGTCGAAATGTCTAGTCTGTCAGCAAGTAAAAGCTGAACATAAGGTTTCGCCTGGGTTGCTACAACTGATTTTGATTTCTAAGTGGAAATGGGATAGAGTGACAATTGATTTTGTTTCAGGATTGCCTCTGACTCCGAGAAAGAAAGATGCAATTTGGGTTGTAGTTGATCGATTGATGAAATCTGCCTATTTTATTCCGGTGAGATCTGATTATTCACTTGATAAGTTAGCTGAGCTTTACATTTCTAATATTGTGATATTACACAGGGTGCCACTATCCATTGTGTCAGATAGAGATCCGAGGTTTACTTCACGGTTCTAGAAGAAATTGCAAGAAGCTTTAGGCATGAAATTGCATTTCAGTACGGCTTTTCATCCTCAAACGGATGGTCAGTCTGAACGAATTATTCAGATTCTTGAGGACATGTTGAGATGCTGCATTCTTGAGTTTAATTGTACGTGGGAACAGTACTTGCCATTGATTGAATTTGCATATAATAGTAGTTTTCAGTAGAGTATCAAAATGGCACCTTATGAAGCTTTGTATGGATGCAAATGTCGAACACCTCTGTATTGGACTGAGCTCAATGAAAATAAGTTACACGGGGTCAATTTGATAAAAGATACATAATAGAAAGCAAAAGTAATCTGTGACACTCTGAAAGCAGCATCTGATCGTCAGAAGACTTATGCAGACTTGAAACGGAAAGAGATTGAATTTTGAAATCAGTGACAAAGTGTTTTTAAAAGTGTCTCCGAGGAAGAGAGTACTTTGATTCGGATGTAAAAGTATGTTGTGTGTGAGATTCATCGAAAATCATTGAGTGTGTTGGACCTATCGCGTGCAGATTATTGTTGCCCTCCGAGTTAGAAAAGATACATAGTGTATTTCACGTGTCAATTCTTCGTAGATATCGATCCGATCCATCACATGTGATTACTCTGTCTGAGATTGAAATCCGATCTGATATGACAAACAAGGAAGAACCGATTAGTATCCTAGCTCGTGAAGTGAAAGAATTGAGAAACAAGAAAATTCCATTAGTGAAAGTATTGTGGCATCGACACGAAATTGAAGAGGCTACGTGGGAGCCTGAAGATTCAATGAAACAATAATATCCGAATTTATTTAACTGTAAGATTATCGGGGACGAAAATCTCTAAGGGGGAGAGTTGTAACAGTCTGATTTAGACCCTAGTCGGAACAGTGGTTTTGGGACCACAAATTCGAGATAGAATAATATTTTTAATATTATTTTCTGTGCCTATGATATGTGAATTAGCATGTGCAAAATTTCTGTGAATTAATTTGTTCGATTGGGTGCTTAATTTGATAAAATGAATAAATAGTGAAAAATACAAAATTTGCATGTTTTATGGAAAGATACCTAAAAGATACATAGTGGATGTACAACCAAACATCTGTTATGTGCTTCATACAAAATTCTCTGAATCAACTCCTCTTTTCTCGGTATACAAACTCTATCTCTAATCATCAAGTATCCATCAGAATTAATCCAAAAGTCAGATTCAACATCTAGCTCGCATTGAGCTCTCTTGACTTGCAATTCACTATCTTCTTTATGAGCTTCCAGGATTTTGTGAAAAAACATTGGTCTACCTCTCAACTCGTCTATAATAGAACCATCGTCGGATAAAGATATCCTAGAATTCAATGCCCTTAACGCAAAAAGGGACTTCCTGCTCAAAGCATCGGCAACTACATTCGCCTTTCCTGGGTGGTAGTCAATGACCAACTCATAGTCTTTTATCAACTCTAACCATCTCCGTTGCCTTAAGTTGAACTCTTTCTGTGTCATCAAGTACTTCAGACTTTTATGATCAGTAAAAATCTGACATCTCTCACTATATAAATGGTGTCTCAAAATCTTCAAAACGAAGACTGTGGCAGCTAATTCTAAATCATGCGTCAGATAATTCTTCTCATGAGGTTTCAACTGTCTTGAAGCATAAGCAATCACCTTGCCTTCTTGCATGAGTACACAGCCTAATCCGTTTAAGGATGCATCACTGTAAATCACAAATTCTTTCCTTGACTTAGGTTGTACTAAAACTGGAGCTTCTGTCAATATTGCTTTCAACTTCTCAAAACTTTGTTGGCATCGTTCTGACCATTCAAACTTCACATTCTTCTGTAACAGTTTAGTCATCGGGGTTGCAATCATGGAAAACCCCTTGACAAATTGTCTATAATATCGGGCTAGGCCTAGAAAACTTCTAATCTCAGATATGTTCTTCTGTGGCTTCCAATCCATTATGGGCGAGATCTTAATTGGATCTACACGGACTCCATCTTTCGAGACAATATGTCTAAGAAATCCTACTTCCTTCAGCCAAAATTTGCTTTTACTGAATTTGGCATATAATTGATTTTCTCGAAGAATCTGTAGAACTGTCTGTAGGTGTTCAGTATGATCATTCTTATCTCGAGAATAAATCAGTATGTCGTCAATAAAAATGACTACAAACTTATCGAGGTATGGTCTAAATATGCGGTTCATTAAATCCATGAATACCGCCGGAGCATTGGTCAACCCAAAGGGCATGACTAAAAATTCATAATGCCCATACCTCATTCGAAAGGCGGTCTTGGATACATCTGAATCCTTCACTCTAAGCTGATAGTAGCCTGATCTCAAGTCTATTTTGGAGAAATCAGTGGCTCCTTTCAATTGATCGAACAAATCATCGATCCTAGGTAATGGGTACTTGTTCTTTACTGTCACTTTATTAAGTTGACGGTAATCTATGCACAATCTCATGGTGCCATCTTTATTTTTCATAGATAAAACTGAAGCACCCCATGGTGAACAACTTAATCTTGCAAAGCCTTTGTCTGTTAACTCTTGCAACTGTGACTTTAGCTCTTTCAACTCTGTTGGAGCTATTTTGTAAGGAGTAATGGATATCGGACAAGATGTCGGAGTTAGCTCAATATTGAACTCAACCTCTCTAACTGGTGGTAATCTTGGTAATTCCTTAGGAAAAACATCCACGTACTCACGTACTATCGATACTGGCTCAATCTTCAGTTCTGTTCCTTTATCATTCATCACATAGGCCGATATGCTTCATACCCTTTTCTTATATATCTCTGCATCGTCATAAGAGAAATCATTGTCGGTGATCTACCTTTTCATCGATTCTACATGAAGAGTATCCCCATCCTCACATCTCATTTCAATATATTTCTTCCCACAATTAACTATTAAATCATGGGTAGTCAACTTTGTCCATGCCAAGAATGAGGTCGAACCCATCAAATGGTAGTAACATAAAATTTGCTTTAAAGTAATGACCTCTAATCATTCATGGACAATATTTACAAACTTTATCAACTAACACACTCTTGCCTAAAGGATTAGACACTTTAATCATAAATTTTGAAGAATCTATAGGCATACTCAAATTGGATACTAATTTCATGCAAATGTAAGAGTGTGTGGATCTAGGATCTATTAAAGCAATAACTTTAACATCATGAAGAGAAAAGGTACCCGTAATGACATCATGGGAAGATGCCTCTTCGCAAGTACGAATGGCATAAGTCCTTACAGGCGCTCTACCCTCGGGTCTCGTAGCCTTTCTTTAGGGTTACCTGTTCCACTTGCCCCACTTCCCGGGTTCCTCTAGGGTCAGCCTCTGACCATACTCCTGGATCTTGGGTTCTGAGCTCTTTCTTCTTTCATCATCTCTGGACAATCTTTTATATAGTGGTCTTTAGAACCACATCTAAAGCATGCATTTTCATGTGCTCGGTATTCTCCAAGGTGACGTCTACCACACTGTGGGCATTCAGGTCTATCAGATCTAATATTCCCAACACTTGCAACTAAAGTAGCCTGTGCTTTATTTCCTGAATACTGTTTACTCTTGTCTTTCCTTGAAAACCTAGTGGAAGTAGCCAATTGGGTAGGGAAGTCTCTTGACTTTTTGTATGAAAATTGGAATGACTTATTCCACTATCTCTTTCTAGAGTCACGAGACTCCATTTCAGACTTCTTCTTCTCTTTTACTAGTTCTTCGGCTTTACAAGCCCTTTCTACTAGCACAACAAATTCCTTTAATTCTAGGATAGTAACAAACAACTTGGTGTCCTCATTTAATCCATCTTCAAATATTTTACACATAATGGCCTCAGTTGATACACATTCATGAGCGTACTTGCTGAGTCGTACAAACTCTCGCTCATAATCAGTTACTGACAACTTGCCTTGCTTCAGCTCTAGAAATTCCTTCCTCTTCTGGTCTACAAATCTTTGGCTGATATACTTTTTCTTGAACTTTTCTTGGAAGAATTCCCATGTGACCCTTTCCCTCGGTACTACCAATACAAGGATGTTCCACCATTGGTAAGCAGAGTCTTTCAAGAGAGAGATTACACACTTCATGCATTATTTAGGGGTGCATGACAGCTCATTAAATACCCTGATGGTATTTTTTAACCAGAATTCAGCTCTTTCTGGATCATCATCTTTTCTAGCCCGAAATTCTTCTGCCCCATGTTTCCCAATCCTATCAATTAAAGGTTTATCTCCTCTTACCACCTCTACTACTTAAAGGGCTATTAGAGCAGGTTGTGGAACAGGCGGGGGTGGAGGGGGTTTTGCATTAAGGTTCACACAAACGAACTCCGTATACCATGCATTCATCATATGGAAGAAAGCTTCTCTAGCCTCTTCTCCTCCTTGTTGACTCACCATGGTGGGTCTATTCTCATTCTCGTTTAACACCGTCCCTTCTACCGGAGCTGGCGCATTACTTTCTACATCATTCGCCATAACTTCTTCGGGATCCATTTACTATATGTATAAACATAATTTCTATAGTGAGGATTCGTCACACTATCATTATTAAAACATTCTTATGTATGGCATGTATAGCTAGACTCATGCTCGTACTACTTTAGTCCCAGAACTGACTAAATTGTGGCTTTGATACCACTAAACGTAACACCCCATACCCAAGCCCAAGGCTAGGACTTGATACGAGACATTACTATGCTTGAACTCATTAAACCATACACTTATGGGCTGTAAAATTTCGTTCCGACTTAAAAACTTCTCTACATTAGTCTAATCATACATTTCATGGGCTTACGAGGCCTTAAGCACATATCTAAAAACTTTCAAAACTTAATCGAAACCTTTCTTTAAAGCAGGGGCCACACGCCCATGTGGCTTGGGACACGCCCGTGCACCCCTTGACACGCCTATGTTTTCAACCGTTGGGAGCTACTGACTATTTTCACACTGCCTGAACACGTGATAAACCTTGATATACTGACTTGATCCACACAGTATGGGCACACGCCCATGTTCAAACCGTGTATTCTACACGGCTCATACACACAGCCATGGGGTTGTACCGTGGGCTATCCTGATTAATAATAATTAGGTACAGGGTTCACAAGGCCTAGACATACGCCCGTGTGTCCAATCGTGTGAGCACTTAGAGGCTATTTACCAAGCCATTTGCCACCCTAAAATCAAAATCAAACCAATACATTTCAAAAACTATACAACATGCTCCATTGAATACAGCAACATACATATAACCAATTTTGGCTAACCACTTAGCCATATACAAAAGAATAATGGTTTGATAACCTATACAATGGCCTTTCTTAAAACATGTTCTCAAAATGAATGCTTCCTATACATGCCATACTTAGTAAACTAACTTGGCTATACCAAAATAAAGATTGATAGTGTGCTACAAGCTCCGACTCTAACGATCCACAAGTTAGCTTGGCGGGACTACATAGAAAGAAAGGATTAAAGACGTAAGCATTTAGCTTAGTAAGCTTGCATGTAAAACACAGATTAATAAACTTGCTTAATATAAACCAGTTGACATAACAATGGTATCATAATTTCAGCTTTAGAGCTTACTTACTCATACTGATTCTCACATGTCTCATGATACTTATTATCCTCATACTTGTAACGTAAACATGGTGCTTGTATCACTTGATCACATTGATCAACATACTTTAATTTAATAATCATGATCTCTAATTCATCATTCATAACATAAATAATACTCAATTTCAACTTGGCAATATCTTTGCTTACTTAGCTTTCTTGTTATCTCATTTTAACTTTACTCATTTGCTTGATGAATTTCTTGAATAGCCGAGGATACTAAATCTCATCCCACATAACTTGATGCTAAAGCCATATCCTAGATACGGTCTTACATGATATATCTCTTCTTGAATCAATTCCAAGCTTACCTTGGACTTATATGATAACTTATTCAATGCCAAGCCTTGCATGATAACTTGTTCAATGCCAAGCTTGGGTCCTTGGACTTACATGATAACTTGTTCAATGCCAAGCTTGGGTCCTTGGACTTACATGATAACTTGTTCAATGCCAAGTTTGGGTCCTTGGACTTACATGATAACTTGTTCATACTAAATCACATTGATTTATTTATTTAACAAACATTAAGCATTCCATGATAACAATGTACATTATACTAAGCAATTCAATGATAGAAATCATAAAGCTTAGAAATCATACAAACTTACTTCAATATACAATATGTATGTAGATATACAATTTAGGCCTCGACTTTGTTCTTGCCTCGATTTCGATTCGGGCTTTATTTTTCTTGATATATAGTCATAAATAGACCATTTAATAAGCATATTGACTAAATTGACTCATAACTCATTCTTTGGCAAAATTACTATTTTGCCCTGAACTTCTCATATTGCACTTTTGCCCCTAGGCTCGTAAAATGATTTTATACAACTTTCTTAAAATGCATGCTTAGCTAATTAATAGTCTCAACTATAGCAATCATCAATTCTCACAAAATCACACATGTATGACCAAACTTAAGATTTTCACAATCAAGTCCCTACATGCATTTTCATGGAAAATCACTTAACAAAAGATGTTTCTACTACCTCAAGCTTTCATAATCTTCCATAAAACATCAAAATACATGAAATTCATACATGAACACATTTTGAACATCCATTATAGCTCATCAAATAGCTAAAATAGCTTACTCGTGCTACTAGGACTTAAAAAATCGAAGAATGTCAAAATTGGGCTTAGGAGCACTTACTAGCAAGCTTGGAAAATTGAAAGAGCCCTAACAATGGCTATTGGAATTTTTGGAAGCTTAAGGAAGAAGATGAATGGATTTTGTCATCTTTTCCCATTTTAATCATTTATTAGGTAAATGACCAAAATGCCCTTCTTTTTTAAAAATTTCCATAAAACTATCTCATGACCAATTTTGTCCAAAAATTAAATTTTGGGAAAATTGTTATCTAAGGGTTCATAATTATTATTCTAAAGCTATTTCATACAAAAACCTTCTAGAAATTTATATTTTTCAACTTTTACAGTTTAGTCCTTTTTGACCATTCAACCACAATTTTGCAAAATATGAAACCTTCATACTAGCATGCAAACATGATATAAACCTTAAAACTCATAATGTCATCTCGATTTCATGGTCTCGCACCACTATTCCGACTAGGCCCTAAATCGGGCTGTTACATGTGGTGTTTGGTTACATGAATTTGGCATTGAGAAATGATACGTATGATGTATAATCGGCCTTATAAGTAGTTCATTTTGGAAGTATGATATGTGGTATATTTTAGTTGATGAATTTGTTTTTGTTTTAATGTATATGTTCCTATAAGTTAAGTTATGAGATGTCTATGCTATGCCTTGTAAATTTGACTATTTGATGTGGCTTTTAATGACCTAATTTTTATGTATAATTTTCTTTGTGAAATGACTTGGAAATGTTGTAAATTATAAATTTGATTCGGTCATATTATTAAATAAATTATGGTATATTATGTGTGTACACGTTCAACTTTGTGTTTGGTAATATACATATATATATATATGCCTATGAAATGCTTATTTGTGGTTAGGTATATAAATGCTTAGTGGCTAGATTAATGCTTGATTTTAATATGTGCCTTATATACAGTTTAAGGTCTTGATAAATGAAGGTTATGTATTATGAATGTTTCGTTGATCAAATGGTATCAAAATGTGATGTTGAAATGGTATAATTGTATAAGAGATTGAACCGTGAAATTGGTATGAATTTTTTAGGCTAATTTTGATGACCGAATTGTTGGCCCATAGGTTGGGTAAATATATGATGTTTAGACTTGATAATTAGCTTACGAATTAGGTATGCTTTGATTTGTTATTTGTGTTTGATAATGGTTGTAGTTATTATGATGAAATGCACATAATTTGGTATGATTATTAAAATTATATTTGACCATTTTGCGATGTTTGTTATTGTATTTTATGTGGATGTTTTAAGCCGTGTTGTAACAGTCCGGTTTAGACCCTAGTCAAAGTAGTAGTTTCGAGACCACAATTTAGAGTCAAAAATATTTTAATATTATTTTTTGTGTTTACAGTATGCGAATTGGCACTTGTGAAATTTCTGTGATTGAATTTGATCATTTGTGTGCATAATTTGCAAAAAGGACTTAATTGTATAAAATGTAAAAGTGATATTCTATATGTTAATGTGTTTAAATGAGTTGGCTTTTGAATGTGATGGCCTTAAATGGTGATTAGACCATTTTGTTTGATAATGGACATTAATGGCCTTAATGTATGAGTGTTTTATTTGTTAATTAAAAGGTTAATATGGTAAATGATTAATAATGTTCATTAAATTAAAACAAATCATAAAACATGGCCATTTTGCTCATCCATTTTGCCAAATTTGAAGAAAGAAATAAGGGTTTGAGTTCTCAAACATTCGACTACTTCAAGGCTCAATTGTAACCTCGCTTTTGTTTGGTTTTTGATGATTTTTACATTTTTGAGATTGTTGCTATGTAATTTATCAAGCCCATGTCTCAATTTTTGAATTTGATGATGATTTTGTGTTTTTCCATTGTTGAAAGCTTGTGGTTTTGTTTTTGATGATGTAAAATAAAATATATGTGGTAGATTAACATGTTTTGTATTTGGATTTTGATGAATTTGAGTAGATTGGATTAATTTGTGAAAATGTTATTTTGAGGGACTAAAATGTAAAATAAATGAAATATGTGTATTTGTATGAGTTAGGTGATTATTCGCCAAGATATAGTATAATGAAATTATGCATATTTTGTGTTTTGTGAAATAGGACTAACTTATGAAAAATGTGAAATGTTAGGGCAAAAGTACAATTTGCCCATTTATGTGTTTTGAATGAATTTGAATGAATTTATGAATAAACAAGTTAAATTTGTATTAATTTAGATCAAGAAAGAGGAAATCAAAATTGGATCGGGAAGTCTCAAATTGTTGAATAGTCGTTCCAGTTTGTCCGTTTTGTCCGAGGTAAGTTCATAAGTAAATAAATGTCATTAAATTCGATTGTATATATTTTATTTGTACCAAAATGAATTATTACATGTATATATATGTGAATGCCGAAGTGGTAAAAGCGTGGAAGAATTGTCTACGAGCTTGAATCAATTGAGTTACGACGTCCGAAAGCCCCGTACGAACCTTAGGAATAGTTAGGATACATATGCATGACATAGGATTCTGATATGTGTTTTCATGTAAGACCACGTCTGGGACGTTGGCATCGACTTGTGTTTACGTGTAAGACCATGACTGGGAAGTTGGCATCGTATTTGACTTATGTAAGACTTTGTCTGGGACAGTGGCATCGATATGTGATTACATGTAAGACCACATCTGGGATGTTGGCATTACGGTGGCGACATTCAAGCGGTTTGTAGATTGAATGATCGAGCTTGTTTTAAATGTGGATCAATGGATCATTTCATTCGTGGATGCCCTGAGTTGGTTGAGCAAGACATGAACAGAACATGAGGTCAAGTAACACGGCAGCTCGTGGTAAACCACCCGTAAATATGGGTAATGTGAGTGGCAGTCAAAAGGAACTAAAGACACAATTGTTAGATCTAAGGCTTGCGTACCTACCGAGCTTATGTTATTCCGCTCATGAAGAGGCTTTATCCCGGATGTTATTACCGTACTTTCACTCTATGATACTAGTGTTGTTGCATTAATTGATCCCTGGTTTGACTCATTCTTATGTATGTGAGACTTTAGTATCCAAGAAGACTTTTCTGTAGAGTCTATCGAGTTTGTGATTAGAGTATCGAACCCCTTAGGCGTGTGTTTTTGGTTGATAAAGTATGTAAGAGTTGCCCATTAATGATTCGAGATTTATGTTTTCCAGCTGATTTGATGTTGTTGCCATTCGATGAGTTTGATATAATTCTGGGTATGGATTGGTTAACATTGCATAATGCTATTGTGAATTGCAAACGGAAGACTATTGATTTGCGATGTCAGAATAATGAGATTATTCGGATTGAGTCTAATGATTTGAATTGTTTACCGGCAACGATATCTTTGATGTCAGCTCAGAAATATGTGAGAAAGGGTTGTGAAGCTTACTTTGCTTATGTGCTCGATTATAAAGTAACCAAAAAGAAGATTGACTCAGTACCAGTTGTGTGTGAGTATCTGGATGTGTTTCTTGAAGAATCACCGGGTTTGCCATCGATCTGAGAGGTGGAATTTGGTATTGAGTTAGTGACAGGGACTACTCCGATTTCAATAGCTCCTTACAAAATGGCACCAACTGAATTAAATGAATTGAAAGCTCAGTTACAAGAATTGACGGATAGAGGCTTCGCATGATTGAGTTTTTCTCCCTGGGGTGTACCGATTTTGTTTGTGAAAAAGAAAGATGGAACTATGAGAATGTGTATCGATTATCAACAACTCAACAAGTTTGCTATAAAAAATAAATATCCATTGCCATGGATTGACGACTTGTTTGATCAGTTGAAAGGGGCAATTATGTTTTCTAAGATAGATCTGAGATCAGGTTACTATCAGCTGCAAGTTAAAGACTCCGATGTACCGAAAACTACTTTCCGAATGAGGTATGGACACTACGAGTTTTTGGTTATTCCTTTTGGACTTACTAATGCCCCTACTACTTTTATGGATCTAATGAATTGGGTCTTCGATAGTATTTGGATCGATTTGTGGTTGTGTTCATAGATGACATATTGATCTATTCCGTGATGAATTCGAGCATCTTTGAACATCTAAGGTCGATTATGACTTTGCATGACAAGCGCTTGTATGCAAAGTTCAAGAAATGTGAGTTCAGTTACGAGAAGTCAGTTTTTGGGACATGTTGTATCAACATTAGGTATTCGGTTGATCCGAACAAGGTTTCGGCTATACTAGATTGGAAGCCTCCTAGAAATGTATCCGAAGTTTGAAGTTTTCTGGGATTAGCCAGTTACTATAGACAGTTTGTAAAAGGTTTCTCTATGATTGCAACCCTGATGACGTGACTACTTCAGAAAGAGGTTAAGTTTGAGTGGTCAGAAAAGTGTCTGAAAAGTTTCGATCAGTTGAAAGCTTTGTTGACCGAAGCTCCAGTATTAGTTCACCCAAAATTGGGTAAAGAATTTGTTATCTTTAGTGATGCATCTTTGAATGGTTTAGGCTGCGTTTTGATGCAGGAAGGTAAAGTTATAGCTTATGCCTCAAGACAGTTAAATCCACACGAAAAGAACTATCCGACACACGATCTGGAATTGGCAGCTATTGTGTTTGCGTTGAAAATTTGGCGCCACTATTTGTTCGGTGAGAAATGTCAAGTCTATTCCGATCACAAAAGTTTAAAATATTTGATGACTCAGAAAGATTTGAATCTACGACAGCAAAGATGGTTAGAGTTGTTAAAAGACTACGAGTTTGTAATTGACAATCATCCGGGAAAAGCCAATGTTGTTGCTGATGCTTTGAGTCAGAAATTGTTGTTTGCCTTGCGTACGATGAATACTCAGTTGGCCTTATCAGATGACGGTTCAGTAGTAGCAGAGTTGAAAGTGAAACCATTATTTATTTAGCATTTTTGTGAGGCTCAGAAAGTTAATAATGAATTGATAACAAAATGGGCTCAATGTGATTTGAATATTGATTTAGAGTTCTAAGTTGATACTGAAGGTTGTTTGAGGTTCAAAGGCTGAATGTGTGTTCCAAGAAATTTAGAGTTGATTCAGATGATTTTGAATGAAGCTCATAGCAGTCGGTTATCTATTCACTCATTGTAACACCCCTTACCCGTGTTCGATGCCAAGCCAGGATACGAGGCATTACCTTGCTTAACCTTACTTGAACATGCATTCTTGGGCTATAAAATTTCATTCCAACTTAAAACTTCTCATTCACATTCATAACATCCTTATTGTGGGCCTATGAGGCCTTAAATTTTCATTCAGAGGGTTCTGGAGATCAACCGGGAACTTTAAAGCTCTTAGAAAATTTTTACTTAAACAGGGGCCACACGCCTATGTTGTCCAAGGGACATGCCCGTATGCCCCTAAGACATGCTCGTGTTCGACACCCTTGGTCGACACTGACTTATTTCACATGGCTGAGAACACACTTGTAACACCCTAAACCCAGCCTAGACGTTACGACCGGATCTGGCATGCCACATAGAGAGGTTGTTTAAAAACTAAATGCGCGTTCATTAAAAAGTTCATATTCTTTTTAAAACTTCGAGTTTTGATGTTTGTTAATAAATACCCCGATTTACTAAATGTCTCTTTTAAAAAATTGTTATTATTTTGCAAACCTCTTTTGTTATGAAGAATCAAAATTTGAATATTTTCGGTAACGTGATATTTTGGAAAACAACTATTAAGGTTTTAGGAAAACCCCATTTAAACATTTAATAATAAATAATAAAAGAAATGGAAGCTTAAAAGAAAATTTAAATCCAAAGGCCTTATTACAATAATGAACCCAACTTAAATGAAGTCTTAAAATTTAAGCGAAATGGAAGTTAACTAAAGTTCACAATGTATGGCCACCATTGAGTCCTCCACGGCTCCAAGTCCTCTATCACTGGGATTACATGCAAGGTTAAAGCAAAGGGGTGAGTTACGAGAAATCAGCATGTAATCCCCAAATCGGTCATTAATTGGACCCAAAGCCCATACAGAAGCAAACTGGGCCAAAGCCCAATTCAGTAACAATCTGGGCCTTAGCCCTATAAGCATGATAATACAAATAATGTAGTGTAATGTAATGTAATGTAACCCAACCCAATACAACCAAACACACCCCGGTACCAACCAATCACACCTGTGGGGATCAAGTCAACCCACCCCGCCAAACACACCAATATTGCAGCCAAGCTGCTAATCACATAATATTTGTGGCTGAGCCACCAGAGTCATAATTATGTATATATATATATTGTGGCCATGCCACCAGGCTACACTACTCTTCAATCATTAACCCGTCCTATGCAAGATGATAAGATGCAATATATATATCAACATATAAAAATGTAATGTAAACATACACATGTTATTCATTCACAATTAAGGGTATAACAGTCATTTTCACCCTTTTGGGATATTCTGGTAAATTCGCAACCCAGGGGTATTTCGATAATTTACCTTCTAAGGGTATTTCAGTAATTTCGCAACACAAGGGTATTTCGATAATTTACCCTCCAAGGGTATTTCAAGAATGACGCAACCTGTGGGTATTTCAATAATTTACCCTCTAAGGGTATTTCGATAATTTCACAACCTAGGGGTATTTTAGTAATTTACCTCAAGGGTATGTCGGTAATTTCGCAACCCAAGGGTATTTTGATAATTTACCCTCCAAGGGTATTTCGATAATTTTGCAACCTGTATTATTTTGGTAATTTACCCTCCGAGGGTATTTTGGTAATTTAGATTTAGCGGCCTTTCCAAAGGCTCATCATCATCTCGAGTGACTCGGGACCCTTTTTGGGTCTCTACGGTACTGTTGGGCCTAGAATCCATTTTAGGCCCAAACGGGCCCATATGCTCGTGTGGCCCATTATACGTGGTTTCGCTTTCAGTTTTTTAGATTTCGCACTCTCGTCTATTATTCATTATTTTTCCATCGATTTTGCCCCCGTGGGACCATAAGCCCATTGGGCCCATTCAGCCCATTTCAGTTCGATTAGGCTCGTCTCGGCTTTAGTTTCGTGAGAGTGCTCGCAACACTCTCAACGATCCATCGTCGCCATTTGTGTCTCACCTTACCACCATGAGAGTTCGCATACTCGAGTGGTTACAGTTGCCGGCTTTTCGGCTTATGGTCGATTCTCAATATATCACATGCATTTATCATCATGGTGCGAGATTATACACCTGATTATGAGTTGTGCTATCCACCAATTTTGTAACATCCCAAACCCGGTCAATACACCACGACCGAATCTGGTATGCTACAGGGAAAAGGTTTTGGGTGGTTTAGGTTGAAGTCTAGAAGTTTGGTGAAAACACTTAGCTTAAATTTTGTATTTTGAGGATAACTCAAGTAGGTTTTGATTGAAAATCGATGATGTATTTGAAAAACCCGTAAAGTTTTGAATATTTATTGATTGTGTAGGAAAAACTAGTTTATTTCGTTTTGAAGCTTAAGTTATTTCTTATTGTTACTAAAACATTTATGACTTAGTAGAAAATCATATTTAAGTTAGAAAACCTTTTGAGTTCACTTTATCCCAAGTTATAGTATGATACCCGATGGTATAGTTTAAAACATCGTCTTTGAAATTTTGAAAACGTTGTCTTTCCAAGTTTTAGCACATTTCACTCAATTAGTTTGTTAAAGCATATTGAGAATCTACTTAAACATAACATACCAAGAACATAATTTAAGAGGCCATTTACAAACCCAAATATAACAAAATAGAAATAAACCAATTAGTGTACCAAATTTTATAAAAGAAGTCTCGAGCAAATCTTTATTTCAAGATGGCATGAGCACCTCGAGTCCATCCGGCTCCATGTCGCGTCTAAGTGTCACTGAAAAGTCAAAGGAGAGAGAGTGAGTCGCAAGACTCGGTGTATAATTCCCTCTCCCGATATAACATGCCAACACACATATCATAATGAATAATGCGATAATGCACCGCTCCTAACCAACCATATCGCTTTTCTACCCCGTGTGGTACCAAACCACTGGTGGTGCCAAACCACCGTGACCCAAAGTCACGATATCCATCTTGTGGTACCAAACCACTGGTGACCAAGTCACGAAAAATCCAATGATGGGGCCAACCCATCGTGTGATACCAAATCACTAGCGCGATCCCATATCTCAAAAGTGGGGCCAACCCACGGTGGTGTCAAACCACGGGACAAGTCGCAATGAGGTGCCAAACCTCTGGTGTCCCAAAGACACAATGTGATACCAAATCACTGGTGACCGTAGCCACAAATCTGATGATGGGGCCAACCCATCGTGTGATACCAAATCACTGGCGTCAATCCCGTTTAATCAACTGTGGGGCCAACCCACTGTGGTACTAAGCCACTGGGACGAGACGCTGAGGTGCCAAACCTCTGGTGACCCAAAGTCACAATAATCAATCTGTGGTACCAAACCACTGGAGGTGCCAAACCTCTGGTGTCCCAAAGACACGGATATCATATTCCCCCTCCTCTCATCATACCCGTGCAATATGACATAATAATTCGTGTATGCAGTATGTCATGTATGCTAGACATATATCAAATATAAGTATAACATGAATTATCATCATAATCAGATAGACATAAAACAACATAATCATGCTACTCTAAGGATATAACCATAATTTTACCTACTAAGGGTATTTTCGTAATTTACCCACCAAAGGTATTTTCGTAATTTACCCACCAAGGGTATTTTCAGTAATTTACCCACCAAGGGTATTTTTGTAATTTCGACCGAATGGCCCTCCGAATGTCTAATGTTACCCCGAGCGACTCGACTACCATTTTCGGTCACCATTAGACTATTGGGCCTAAACCCGACTTGCCCATTTAGGCCCACACACTGCGTGTGGCCCACCTAACACAAATCTAGCCACGATATATCGCTCCACCTAGTCTAGTTCACTATATACTATATCATCATACAATTTATTCCAATTGGGCCTCACGGGCCTATTGGGCCCACTTCACCCATCATCATTGCCAAGCACCCGACCCACAAGAATACTACTGATGGCCTCAACTATCGCGTTGAAGCCCCACACGTGCACTCACACGCTCGTGTGGCTACTATTGCCGTGACCGGCACTTCGGCATTTGCCGCTCTACAACTAGAGTAGAGAGAGTTACACACCTGATAGGACTCTGGTGCTAAACCGCGCTGCGACAACTCCTGTGCCCAATGCCCACCAAGGTATGTTAACCCTTCTCCCGGCATGTTCTTTATATAGCTAGCTCTTTACCTTCATTCATTGTATCTTTCCGATGTGGGATCCCTTCGTCAGTAGAGTTTAAATTCAACTGAAACTCTTACCGTCCACTCCGTAAAATAAATACTCCCTTGCTTCTCATGAGATTCAACCTGTGCTCCCTTATAACATAATCCACGCTGCTAGCCACTTTACCAACTAGCTCCTTGTGCCTCAAACCATGCGCAACTAAATATAACCCTATGGCCAAGGTCTAAATTCATTTAATAAATATAATCAAAAGGAATGCAAACGCTACAACTAGAACCTTGGACCTCCTTCCTTCCTTGTGGCGTCACTTTGCCACTACACCACACACACCACTTGTGTCACTTTTCTCCATATTTTATTCTTAAGGCCTACCTGCCAACTTTCAGGGTTTTTTTTTCACTTAAAACTAAAATTTCCCCAAAGCTAATATTTGATCCCGAGACTTCATAGAAGCCCCCTAACCTTCCAAAATCACTTATCTAAAAGGTCCAACTTGCACTTAAGCCGATCTCCTATTCTCCAAAAAATTTTAAACGCTACTACGCCTAAGGCCCATTGGGCTCAATCCTACTAGGCCTAATTTCAGGATGTTACAAATTTCAACACATATAGTGATAGTTGATAACAGGTTAGTCACAACTTGATAAACGTAACTAGAACACTTACTAAATTAACTCCTCTAACCGCGATGCGATCTCCCTCAGTGTACCCAGTCCTTGGCCTTATCCCTTGACTACGAAAATCAAGACCCTAATGTGGTTTTTTGATGAACAGAAGTGTGTTAAACAACATCCAACATTCGGCCCCCACAGAGAAAAAGAGAGACCGAATCCCCACCCAAGCAGTCATGAGAGTCTTTACCAAAACAAAATAAAAATGCGTTTGAAATTTCCTTACCCTTACTAAAGTACCACTAATCGGCAATTTCTACCCAAAGAGTTTCGGCCCTTACCAAACAGAACACAAGTGGCTTGAGTTGGAGAAGAGTGACTAGATTCAGCCTAACAATCAAGAGTTAAGCCTGAGTGAAATGGCTTAATAGAGAAAACAGAGAAAGTAAAGAAAAGAAAGGGATATGAAAGTGTTACCTTGCAACCATAGAGAACTGAATAAAAAGGGAGATTCGGCACACAGAAGAGAACCAAGTTCCTGCTACCAGATGTTTGGCTAAGGGAAACAAAATAGATGTAAAGTTGATTTCCAAGCTTTACGAATAGAGAAGAAACCAAAGTCACAAGTGGTTGGATGAGTAAGATCATTTTCAGCAATTAACAAGGAATAGAAGAAATAACATCAACTTGGAAAGGAGAGGAAAGATTCGGCCTATGGAGAAAAGAGTGTAGAAGGAGAGAACAAAACGGAAAAAGAGAAAGAAAGAACTGGACAAAGAGAAAGTGGATGAGTAAGAGATGATTTGGCCAACATTGAAGTTTCGGATAGCAAAAGAAAGGAGAAAGCCCAATAGTGCCCGAGAGGTAAGTCACGAAAATGTTGTTAAGAGAATGAACAAAAAGACCCGAAATGCTTCCAAAACTACTCTCAGCCGAAATGCCTAAATGAATAACTTGGAAACCAAAAGCAAGAATGATAAAAAAGACCCCAGAAGTTTTGGTTTCTCCCCCTAAACTAAAGCTACCAAAAAATGCTATATGAGAAACTAAGGATAAGTTTATGGCCAAATTCTAAATCCATTTAAAAAAATAATCTAAATGAAATGCAAGTGCCAAGGCTTGAACCTTGGATCACCTTGATTTCCTGTAGTGTCACTCCTTTTCTCCCTAAGTGGCGTCACTTAGCCACTACACCACAAGCTCTTCTTGTGTCATTCCTCTCCATATTTTATTCTTAAAGCCTACCTACTAACTCCCAGGGTTTTATTCACCTAAAACCAAAATTTTCCTAAAGCCTAGGTTTGATCCCGGGACTTCATAGAAGCCCCTTAACCTTCCAAAATCACTCTCCCAATAGGTCCAACTTGTAATAATTTCGTTCTCATGTTCCCAAAAATTTTAAATTCTCTCACACCCAAGGCCTAGTGGGCCTAATTCTACTAGGCCCAAATGCGACTCATTACAAATCTACCCCCTTAAAGAAATTTTGTCCTCGAAATTACCAACTAATAAGGTAGTTATCAAACCACTATCCCACCACGCAACCGCTGCGCCACTCTGATTCTAATAACACTAATATACTTCTAACCTAATTTAGAAACCTCTCCATAGAACCAAATATCTGACCACAGAAGAAAATAGATATTTTTTGCAGATACATAAAATTTCCTACATTCAAAAATCACATACAACCAAAACATACCTGGCTTAATGGTGATGGAACAATCCCGAGCCTTTTACTCCTTAAACCTGCATCTCAAGCATGCTCTTGACCTCCTCCAGCATTCACTTGGATGACACCTGTTGCAATGTTCAGAAGCCAAAAAGTTTGGGCGTACCTTAACACGCTTCGTAGAACGAGAGTGCGGTCCTAGAGAACTGCAATCTCTTCTCTTCCTACAGTCAACGCACCCCACTCGAAGTGTTCCAGCAATTTCTTTAACCTCCTCCAATACCTCTCTAACTAGCTAAGTCAGCATTTCAGCTCCGGCTCGGTCATAAGACCCCGTCTTAGTCACTGGCGATGGCGGTGCCTCCCTTCTAGGCATAAGCACCGATACCGAGATCCAGCCCTAACACCTCAGCCTCTACCACAGTTGCATCTACCTCGTCCCCGCCCCTCGTACTCATGTCGGTGAATCGAATTAATCTAATTAAGAATTTTATGAATCAATATGTAATTCAGTGTTTATTAACAAATGTTTTATGGAAAGTAGATGTAAGAGTTGTTTTCGCAGATCGAATTTCCTAATGTCTCAGTCTCTATAAGCTTTGCTTTTATACCTAACAGTCTCAGTATGCTACCACTAACTCTAGTAATTTTTGCTACAATCATTTAAACAAATCAACAGATATAAGGTAAGAGAACTTACGGATTTGGTGTCGGAGACTCGGGTGTCATACTTCCAAATAAGATACATTTTTCTTAACCAAATTTCAAACAAATTTGAATAAAACATTTTTGAACCCATTACACAGCCGAGTTTTGTAACCTGGCTCTGATACCATAAAATGTAACACCCTAAACCCGCCTAAACGTTACGACTGGATTTGGCATGTCACATAGAGAGGTTGTTTAAAAACTAAATGGGCATTCGTTAAAAATTTTGTATTCTTTTTAAAACTTTGAGTTCGATGTTTGTTAATAAAAACCCCGATTTACTAAATGTCTCTTTTAGAAGGTTGTTCTTATTTTGCAAACCGCTTTTGTTATGAAAAATCAAAATTTGAATATTTTTGATAACATGATAATTTGGAAAACAACTATTAAAGTTTTAGGAAAACCCCCCATTTAAACATTTAATAATAAATAATAAAAGAAATGGAAGATTAAAAGAAAATTTAAATCCAAAGGCCTCATTACAATAATGAACCCAAATCAAATAAAGTCTTAAAATTTAAACGAAATGGAAGTTTACTAAAGTTCACGATGTATGGCCACCATCGTGTCCTCCACGGCTCCAAGTCCTCTATCGCTGGGAATTACCTGCAAGGTTAAAGCAAAAGGGTGAGTTACGAGAACTCAGTGTGTAATCCCCTACTCGATCATTAATCGGGCCCAAGCCCATATGAAGCATGGGTGAAGCCTAATTCAAGAATAATGGGCCTTATCACTATAAGCATGATAATGTAGATAATGTAGTGTAATGTAATGTAATGTAACCCAACCCAATCCAACCAAACACACCTCCGTACAAACCAATCACACCTGTGGGGATCAAGTCAACCTACCCCGCCAAACACACCAATATTGCAGCCAAGCTGCTAATCATATAATGTTTATGGCTGAGCCACTTGAGTCATAATTATGTGTATATATATTGTGGCCATGCCCCCAGGCTACACTGCTCTTCAATCATTAACCCGCCCCATGCAAGATGATAAGATGCAATATACATATCAACATATAAAAATGTAATGTAAACATACACATGTTATTTTTCACAATTAAGGGTATAACATCATTTTCACCCTTTTGGGGGTATTCTGGTAAATTCACAACCCAGGGGTATTTCGGTAATTTACCTTCTAAGGGTATTGCGATAATTTCGCAACCTAGAGGTATTTCAGTAATTTCACCTATGCTGCTTGTGGGATTCGAACCTCCAACCTCCTTGCACTCCCTTTGACGCCACACCACTGAGCCACCAACTCATCTTGTGCCTTAAAACATGAGCAATTAAGGATAAGTCTATAGCCAAAGTCTAAATCCATTTAAATAATAATAATCTAAAAGAAATGCAAGTGCCAAGGCTTGAACCTTGGATCACCCTGCTTCCCTGTGGCGTCACTTAGCCACTACACCACAAGCTCTTCTTGTGTCATTCCTCTCCATATTTTATTCTTAAAGCCTACCTACTAACTCCAAGGGTTTTATTCACCTAAAACCAAAATTTTCCTAAAGCCCAAGTTTGATCCCGGGGCTTCATAGAATCCCCTTATCCTTCCAAAATCACTCACCGGATAGGTCCAACTTGTAATAATGCCATTATTATGTTCCTAAAAATTTAAATGCTCTCACGCCCAAGGCCCAATAGGTCCAATTTTACTAGGCCCAAATTTGGGTCATTACAATGCCCATGTCTATAACCTGTGTTCTTCACACGACCTTGACATGCCCGTGTGCTACCCCATGTAACGAATCGTATTCTCGTAAATTGGTACAGGGGACACACAACCTCTTAAAACCCCCATGAAACTGGTCGTGTGTCTCACACGACCTAGACACATGCTCGTGTGTCTACCCGTGTGGACAATTTGAGGTTATTTTCCAAGCCAGTTGCCACCCTGAAACATCAACACACTTATATCAACTCAAGCAATACATAGCATAGTCTTTATACACTATGCATAACCCTCGAAATATCATGTGTAGAATTCATAAATCTCTTCATCAATAGGATATAGAATATAACAATATTAGCCAAGTATACAACTCACAATATGACATAACTCAAAATGATCAAACTCCTATACATGCCATACTCAAAATAAAACAACTGGGCTATACCAAAATAATGATTGATAGTATGATCCGAGCTCCAAAATCTTTAGTCCCCGAGCTAGCTTGGCGATACTACAAGGAAGAAAGAGAAGAGAGGAAAGTAAGCATATAGCTTAGTAAGTTTGCATGAAATCTTATGTAGCAACATAATTGTTCTAATTAAACTCATTTATCATGAAACAAGAAAGCATAAATCTCAAGTGTTAAAGCTTACTTACTCAAACTTACTCTTACTTTTACTTACCCATCACATTAGGGTTACCTTAACTTATATTTACTCATTGTACCTGTATCACTCATTATATAGATTAGCATTTTTGCTAATATAACATGAACATCAAATCCTTATCTTCCCTAACATAGGTAAAACTCTTTATCATTCTTGAATATCTTAACTTAATACTATTTTACTTACTTAGCTTCCTTGTTACTTTTTTTTTCATGCTTGACTCTTTTACCCGCTGAATTGCTAGGAATATTAAAGGATACTCAATCTCATCCAACATATATCTTGATGCCAATGCCATATCCCATATACGGTCTTACATGGGATCTTCCTTAGGTGTTTCCTTTTGAAACTTACCATTGCCATGTCTTGACATGGTCTTACGTGGTATCCTTGCCATATGAACTCACCGATGCCATGCCTTGGCATGGTCTTACATGGTATCTTTGCCTTATAGTAACTTATCAATGCCATGTCTTAACATGGACTTACATGATATCCTTGTCTTATAGTAACTTATCAATGCCATGTCTTGACATGGACTTACATGATATCATTGCCTTATAGTAACTTATCAATGCCATGTCTTAACATGGACTTACATGATATCCTTCATTCCTTAATGCCAATGCCATGTCCTAGACATGGTCTTACATGGGCTTTCCTTGTCTCATGTTGTGACATAGGTGTCCTTGCTATTCCGAATCTACAAATAGGTTTTTCATTTACTTGCTCTCATTGACTTCCTTATTAAGGCATTATTAACCAATTTCATGAGAATAATAAACATTTCATAATGTAATAAAAATTTAAACATATTAATACATGAAACTTTAATTTCACACAAACTTACCTCGGTACTCCAAAATAGATGTAGATGTGCAAATTAGTCCACAACTTTGTTTTTGCCTAGGTTTTGGTCCGAGCTTCATCTTTCTTGATCTATAATAACAACTTAACTTGTTTAATACTTACATTTACTAAATTGACTCATAATTTATACTTTGGAAAAATTTACAATTTTCCCTTAACTTTCTCAAAATTACACTTTTGCCCCTAAACTTTCTTAAAATTACACTTTTACCCTTAGGCTCGTAAAATGATTTTCATTATACATTCTTTCATTTCATGCCTAGCCGAATCATATTGTCAACTATATCAACTTTCAATTTTTACTATTTCACCCATATAAAACCATTTTTATAACTTTTACAATTTGGTCTTTTTACGAATTTTTCATGAAAATCACTTAGAAAAAGATGTTTATCCTACCTCAAACCTACATATTATTCCATAAAATATCAAAATACATGCAAGTCACACATGGGTAAATTTTTCAACATAAACCCTAGCTCAAAATATGGCGAGAAATAGCTAAATCGAGCTACAAGGATCTCAAAAATACAAATAACATTAAAAATGGGGCTAGGATGCACTTACTATCAAGCTTGGAAGATGAAGAAACCCCAAATATGGTTCCCTTGTGATTTCTGACCAAGAAGGAAGAAGATGGATATGATTTAGGCTTGTTTTTCCCTTTTTAATTCTTTAATTTACCAAATGACAAAAATGCCCTGAATGATTATTTCTTGAGATTTTTCCTTCCTATGTCCATTTTTTTCCATCTCAACATATAATGGTCTAATTTCTAAATAAGGACCTCTAATAATTTTTATAATTCTAGTTCATACTTAAACATTCTAGAATCTCATATTTTCTAATCCTTGCAATTTAGTCCTAATGGACAATTTGTTCACTAATTAATAAAATTCCTTCATGAAGTTTTCACACAACCATGCAAATACCTCATAAGCCTTATAAAATCATTTAAACATATTTTTTCTTTGGATTTGTGGTCTCGCACCACTATTCTGACTAGGCCTTAAGTCGGCCTGTTACACCCAAGTAGTACAAAAATGTATAATGATTTAAAATAGTTTTACTGGTGGCCTGGTATGAAATGAGACATCTTTGAATTTGTTTCAAAATTTTTAATTTGTCAACAAGTCAAAGCCGAGCATCAGGTACCTTCTGGGTTCTTCAACTGATTATGATACCCAATAGGAAATGAGACAGAGTCACGATGGATTTTGTATCAGTTTGCCTTTGTCACCATGTAAGAAAGATGCAATCTGGGTTATTGTCGATAGATTAACTAAATCACTCATTTCATTCTAGTTCACACAGATTATTCACTTGATAAGCTTGTTGTTTTGTACATTTCTCAGATTGTGAGATTGCATGGAGTACCTATTTCTATTGTTTCGATAGAGATCTGAGGTTCACATAAGATGAACTAGGTACAAAACTACACTTTAGCACCACTTTCCATCCGCAGACAGATGGTCAGTTTGAACGGATTATTCAAATACTCGAGGATATGTTGAGATGTTGTATTCTTGAGTTTGAAGGTACATGGGAACGATACTTGCCACTGATTGAATTTGCATATAATAATAGCTTTCAATCAAGTATCAAAATGGCACTTTATGAGGCTTCGTACAGTCGTAAATGTCAAACACCTTTGTATTGGACTAAGCTTAGTGAGAATAAGATACACAGGGGCGATTTGATCAAAGAGACTGAACAAAAAGTGAAAGTGAAAGTGATAGTCTGAAAGCCGAGTTAGATCGTCAAAAGTCATACACAAACTTGAAATGTAAAGATATTGAGTTTTAGATCAGGGAAAAAGTGTTTTTGAAAGTCTCACCATGGAAGAAAATACTTTGATTCAACCGTAAAGGTAAATTGAGTCTGAGATTATTTGACCATATGAAATTATTGAACGTATCGGGCCGATTGCTTACAAACTGTTGTTACCACTTTAGTTGGAAATGATCCATAATGTATTGCATGTTTCGATGCTTCGAAGATATCGATCCAACCCATTGCATGTAATTTCCCCATCTGAGATTGAGATTCAATTCGATATGACATACGAGGGAGAACCGATTCAATTTTAGATCGCGAAGTGAAAGAATTGAGAAATAAAAAATTTCTTTAGTAAAAGTCTTATGGAATCAACATGGGGTTGAAGAAGCTACGTAGGAGCCCAAAGATGCTATGAGAGAACGTTACCCAAACCTATTCGTCAGTAAGATATTTGGGGATGAAAATCCCTAAGGGGGAGCTTGTAACAATCCGGTTTAGATGCTACTTAAAATAGTGGTTTCAGACCACAATTTGAGTCAAAAAATATTTTAATATTATTTTTTGTGTTTGTAGTATGTGAATTAACATGTGTGATATTTCCTTGATTAAATTTGATCGTTTATGTGCTTAATTTGCAAAAAGGACTTAATTGCATAAAATGTAAAAGTGGCATTCTATATGTTAATGTGTTTAAATGAGTTGGCTTTTGAATGTGATGGCCTTAAATGGTGATTAGACCATTTTTTTTTGATAATGGACATTAATGGCCTTAATATATAAGTGTTTTATTTGTTAATTAAAAGGTTAATATGGTAAATGATTAATAATGTTCATTAAATTAAGACAAATCATAAAACATGGCCATTTTGTTCATCCATTTTGCCGAAATTGAAGAAAGAAATAAGAGTTTGAGTTCTCAAACGTTCGACTACTTCAATGCTCAATTGTAAGTTCGTTTTTGTTCGATTTTGATGATTTTTACGTTTTTGAGATTTTTGATATGTAATCTATCAAGCTCATGTCTTAATTTTTGAATTTGATGATGATTTTGTGTTTTTCCACTGTTGAAAGCTTGTGGTTTTTGTTGTTTCATGATGGAAAATAAAAGCTACGTGGTAGATTAACATGTTTTGTATTTGGATTTTTGATGAATTTGAATATATTGGACTAATTTGTGAAAATGTGTAACATCCCGGTCTAGGGGTTATGCATTTAGTGCATAACTCAGGTTTTGGAAGGCTTATGGTGAAGTTGTAGGAGTTTTTGAGGGGTTTGGAGAACCCCAGAAGGTAAGAAATGCCTTAGGAAATTTTTGGTTTTTAAGTGTTGGAAGGGAGAGTTGAGGGAGTTAGGGGTTATAGGTATTTTAGGTGGGTTTAAGACGCAAGAAATGGTTTGGTAAAGTGGCTTAAAGGACGCCACTTAGAGCATAGGGAAGGTGACGCCTCATGGTGCTTAGGGGTCTCACGTTCGAGCTGCAAAGGCAGCATTTTGGTTTCATTTTTTGAGTCAATTAAGGGAACTGGGCTAGGTATGCTTTAAAAAGAAATCGCAAGGTTAATGGACATGAAAGTCCAGTTGGCAAGGTGGTTTCCATGCGCCACCTAGGAGTTGGAGGTGAGGATGGGTGCAGGTTCGAGTGGTGGAGCAACATTTTGTGTTTTATATTTTCATATGTGGTGATGGGCTTAGGTAGGGAGACTTTATAAATAAATGGTGGGGTTTTATGACAAGGAAGGCGGGTTGGTGGAGTGGCTTAGGCGCCACTTGTGGGTCTTGGCAAGGGCTCAAGTTCGAATAACATGGAAAGCACTGGTTTTATTTTTGTTCTTGGCATTTAAAAGGAAGGAACTAAGGAAGGAGGGCTTAAAGGAATATGTGGCGGATTTATATCACAAAAAATGCTATTTGGCAGAATGGCGTGGGGTGTTAAAACTTAAAGGGCTTGGTGCGGTCTGGGGTTCAAGACGCAGGAGAAGTAATATTTTGAGCCTTTTAATTTTTTTCTTGTGGACGTCAACAGCAGGGGGGAGAGTTGGGCAGCATGTGGACTTCAATAGGATAAGCATGATATTTTGATTTAGAATTCGGTTGGAGGGGTGGATTTGTATTAGTTTATTTTGTTTTTTTTAATTGATAGGATAATAATGGAAAAAAGGTGGGTTTTAATTTTATTTTATTTTGAATGTAGGATAAGTGATTAATAAGGTTATTTTAATTATTTGAATGAATTGGGAAGAATAAAATAAGGGATTTGGCTAATTCAAATTGATTTGAATTAGTGGCCGTGAGTGATTTTGAGAGGTGGCCGAATTTTGGTTTCTTCATGTGGGGGGAGTGGCCGAATGTTATAAAAGGGGGGGTGTGCTCTCCCTTTGCCAAAATTTTAGTTTCTTCTTAAGCCTTCACTTTTCTTCTCATATTCTACCAAACACCAAAACCGTCCCTCCTCTTCATTTGTTCACCTTGGCCGAAAGTTCAAAGCCACTTTTCCTACCATGTTCTTCTCATCTCAATTGTTCCTAAACCAAAATCCTCTCCTCTTCTTGTTGCCGTAATACCATAAGCCACACGTTGGTATTTAACTCAAACCCTTATTTTCCTTCCTAACATCAATTGTTCATCATTCAAAGCCGAAACAGTTCTTCTCCGGCGAATCTCCTTGTGCCGATTTCAGTAGTGTGGTAAGGACTCTCTTTTTTGTTTAATCTTTTATTCTTGTTTTGGCCAGCCAAAACCATGAGGCTTAACCCTGCATTTTGTGTATGACTGAGCCTATTCAAGGTCGTGGATTTGTAGCCATTTTTGGAAGCCAGCATTAAGGGGGGATATCTGAAAGGCCTTTCGGGATTTAAGGTGAGCATGGTATGTAGGTTATGGCTTTTACCTAAGGCCATGTTATGTATTTTAAGTGGTGACCGATTATGTTATGGGTTGTTTAAGGAATTTTGGCAGAGTTCTTAATCTAGTGACGTTTCGGGATTTGATCGTTTGTATCAATAAGGTGCGTAATCATCGCACTATTTCTTTGGTTAATTGCTTGCTAACGTTTATACATATGTATGATGTGTGGTAGTCGATCATAATGGCTAAAGTGGTGAATACCATTTTTGGGTAATCGGATAAATGTGAGTAAGTTTGTGATATTAAGTTATTATAATGTATATATATATATATGATGTGGTAATGATATAAGATGTATACTCATTTTATTTGATGATTTGATAAGAGGCATTTTCATATATGCATGGGATTTGGGTTTGGTCGAGGAAGGAAGGAGTACACATTGGTGTACGTGGTCTAGTGTTAGCCGGGCTACATTAGCGCTTGATGAGTTCTTGTGTGCATCATTAAGGAGATGTTGGCTTGGTGCCCATCTCGGGTTGATAGTGAGTGCATCACCGTAGACAATTCTTCGTTGGGATCACGATGTGATCGGTGGCTCGACCACGGCCTTGTCTGATAGGGTCCGCCAGGTAAGATATGTGGGATCACTCGGTTGTGATCGGTGGATTAGCCACGGCTTTGAGCAAGGAGTCTGCTAGGGTTGGTGTAATGGATGGACCTGGGGTGGGCTGTGATGCATGATTGCATGAATGGTTCGTGGATTGTGTGGATATGGGCCAAGCCCATATGTGTGGAAATATGTGTTATGATTATGCACTGAGTCAGTGGACTCACCCAATTTTTCTCAACCATTTCAGGTGATGCGTAAACTTTGGACCGGGTTTGGAGTGGATATGAGGTGGCCATGCAGAAGGAGATTATTTTGATTGTTTTATGTTTTTTATAATAAGTATTTCGTTTTAAGTAATGATTGTAATAAGGGCCTTTTATGGTTGGCATTATGTGTTTATCATTATTATGTTTGGTATTATTTTAATTATGGTTTGGTTAAAATTTAATCACTATATAAAAGATGAATTTATTTTTAGCAATTTGTTTATTCAAATATATTTATATATTAAAGTTTTAATGTGGACTATTTTAATAACAAAGTTTTACTTATAAGTTTAAAAGGACATGGTTTTCAAAAGTTAACAAACTTTCATGTTTTATTCTAAAGTCAAAAAAAAAAATATTTCGGTAGTCTTTCATGGTGACATAACCGGATCCGGTCAAGGCTCGTGGGTCGGGTTTGGGGTGTTACAAAATGTGATTTTGAGGGACTAAAATGTGAAATAAATGAAATATGTGGATTTTAATGAGTTAGGTGAATATTCGGCCAAGATATAGTATAATGAAATTATGCATATTTTGTGTTTTGTGAAATAGGGACAGACTTATTAAAATGTGAAATGTTAGGGGCAAAAGTGTAATTTGCCCATTTATGTGTTTTTGAATGAATTTGAATGAATTTATAAGTAAACAAGTTAAATTTTTATTAATTTAGATCAAGAAAAGAGGAAATCGAAATTGGATCGTGGGAAGTCTAAAATTGTTGAATAGTCGTTCCAGTTCGTCCGTCTTTGTCTGATGTAAGTTCATAAGTAAATAAATGTCATTAAATTCGATTGTATATATTTTATTTGTACGAAAATGAATTATTACTTGTATATATATGTGAATGCTGAAGTGGTAAAAGCATGGAAGAATTGTCTACAAGCATGAATCAATCGAGTTACAACGTCCAAAAGCCTTACGAACCTTAGGAATAGTTAGGATACATATGTCATGACATAGGATTTCGATATGTGTTTTCGTGTAAGACCATGTCTTGGACGTTGGCATCGACTTGTGTTTACGTGTAAGACCATGTCTGGGAATTGTGTAACATCCCAAAGTTGGGCCTAGTAGGATTGGGCCCATTGGGCTTTAGGCGTAGGAGCGTTTAAAATTTTTGGGAATAAAAGAACGGCTTTAATGCAATTTGGATCTAGTAGGTGAGTGATTTTGAAAGGTTAGGAGGCTTCTATGAAGTCTCAGGTTCAAGTTAGGCCTTAGGAAAAATTTTTGTTTTGGTGAATAAAACCCTAGGAGTTAGTAGTAGGCTTTAAGAATAAAGTGTGGGGAAAATGACACAAGTGGAGTGTGTGGTGTAGTGGCAAAGTGACGCCACATAAGACACAAGGGGGTGATGCCACAATGAAGGAAGAAGGTCCAAGGTTCAAGTCTTGGCTTTTGCATTTTGGATTTCTTTTTAAAAGGACTATAGAATTTTGCCACAGTGTTATATTTAGTTGCGCATGATTTTAGACACAAGAAAGTGAGTGGTCTAGTGGCAAGGTGTCTTTAAGGGTGTAAAGGATCCTAGGTTCGAATCTCATGACAAGAAAGGGAGTATTTATGTTGCGGATTGGACGGGAAGAGTTTGAGTTAGATTTAAACTCTGTTGATGACAGGATCCCACATCGGAAAGATGCAAAGAAGGAAGGTGAGAAGCTAGCTATATATTGAGCATTCTATGAGGAGAGTTAATATACCTTGGTGGGCATTTGGGTGTAGACCTAGAGAATAATCGCCAATAGTAGCGAAGGAAGGGCTACTATAACGTGAGGTGCAGTAAGGTTACGGTGAGGTTTCAATTTTCGATAAGTATATATTAAGTTATGATTAATCGTTAGATGATGTCGATTGTAGGTTCGTGACTAAGGGGTTTGCAGCGCGCGTGGTTACCAGGTGTGTACAAACACTACACACACGAAATCGGCAAAACCAAAAGTGGCTAAATGGGCCCGGTGGGCTCTGAGGCTATGTTTGATGAAATAGTTTGGTTGGTTATACGAATTGAATTAGTCATGCATGATACATGAATTGGATTTGTTTTGGGCCTAATAGGCCATATGATGAGATTTGGGCCTAATGGGCCGTAAGGGAGTGATTTGGGCTTATGGGGACGTAGACATATATGTTAGGGTTTATGGACCTTAGGCTTAGTTTGAACAACTTGTAAATTCCATAAGACTTAATTCTAATTAAACATGCCTGTGAACAAGTCAGCTGGGTTAGGGTATGGCAACGGGCATACGCATGTCTAGGATTGGATCTAGGGAGAGCTTGGTACTTAGCGCCCTAGTGGCCCACTCTCTTTCTGAAACTACAGTGTGTAGTGTCATTCACTTTAGCCATGAGGACTTGTTGATGGGCCAAAGTTCATAACTAAAACCCGAAAGGGACCAAAATACCCTCGATTTGTGAAATTACTAAAATACCCCTGATTTGTGAAATTACCAAAATACCCCTAATTTGTGAAGTTACTGAAATACCCCTGGTTTGCAAAATGACCAAAATACCCCTAGTTTGCAAAATTTCTGAAATACCCCTGGTTTGCAAAATTATCGAAATACCCCTAGTTTGCACAATTACCAAAATATCCCTAGTATGTAAAATTATTGAAACACCCCTGGTTTGCAAAATTAACGAAATACTCCTAGTTTGTAAAATTATTGAAATACCCCTAGCTTGCGAAATTACTGAAATACCTCTGGCTTGCAAAATTATCGTTTTACCCCTAAATAATAAAATGACTGTTGTACCCTCGTGGTAGTACTAATGTTGTCTGTGTTAATTGTATGATTGATTATGTTCGAGATGCACTGCATACATGGATTAGTTATGAGTAGAATTACCGAATTACCCTTGGTAGGTAATTTACTAAAATACCGTCTGTAGGTAAAATTACCATTATACCCTTTGGGGTTGATTGGCGTGATTGTGTGTAACTTCTCACACCATCTATAATGTTGTGCTAATGTAATATTATATATTGTTAAATGCCGAACCTCGGTATGGCTAGTGAGTTGCCCTTGGAGGGTAAAGGCGAGACATCAGGTTAGTGATTTTCGTTACATCAAATAAATGGTTATGAGGAGATGACATGATATACGTTATGAGCATTCTATACATGCATGCCGAAACCTGTTGTATCTATTCATTAAAGTTATTATGTTTGCATGGGATTGGGATTATGTTACTAAAGGGAAGTGTTCTGGTGGCTCTGCCACGATCTGTTGTAGTGGCTCTACCACGATCCATTGTAGTGGCTCGCCATGATCATTCTAGTGGCTTTGCCACGATACATTATAGTGGCTCGCCACAATCATTCGGTGACTATGTCACGATTCGACGATGAAGCGACTAACTTCTGACATGAGCGCCATCGATGGTGTGTAGTGATGAGGGTTGATTGTAAAAATCCCCATTGGTGTGATTGGCAGGTACGACTAGTGTGTAGCGGATGGAAAATTAGGTTGGACCGGGTTTGCATCACATTGCATACATGATCTACTGTGATATATGATATGGGTTAAGGCTCAACCGAGGCTATTTTGGGCTAAGGCCCAATTGCCACCGTTACTGTAATGGGCTTCGGCTCAGACTATTGTGATGCTTGTTCTTACCGTTAAGGGTTGTACACACTGAGTTTTCGTAACTCACCCCTCTCTTTTTATTAAATGTTTCAGGTGATTCCCAGCGATTGAGGATTGGGAGTCGTGGAGGACTCGGAGGGTGGCTATACATCGGAGATACTGCTCGTGAACTTTAGTAATTTCGATTTTTTCCTGTTCTTTTAGATTATTTATTTTGGGTTAATATTTTGTAATAAGGCCATTGGTTTATTTTTTCTAAGTTTTCATTTATAACTGTTAAACTTATAAATACGGGATTTTTTTTTAAAACATTAGCAATCATTTCCTAAAATATCATGTTTATGCAACGATACAAGTTCAACTTTCATAACAAAACAGTTTTTCAAAATAATAACAACTTCAAAATGGTCATTTAGTAAATCACATTTTTCTCAATTAAACAATGAACTCGGAGTTTAAAAATTCGATAAAACTTTTCTAAACAATTACTTAGCTTTTAAACTTTCTTTATTGTGACACGCCAGATTCGGGCCTAACTTTTAGGCCGAGTTTGGGGTGTTACAAATTGGCATCGTATTTGATTTGTGTATGACCCAATCTAGGACAGTGGCATCAACATGTGATTACATGTAAGACCACGTCTGGGACGTTGGCATTGTACGAGATTTCTGACTATCTAAGTATCCTTATTGATTCTGAATGGTTCAACGGGCATTATCGAGTTAAGATCGATGTGAAATCGAACTAAAAGGTTTAGGTACGTGTTATGTTATATGAATATAAAGGTAAGGTAATTATATGTTTGAGATGAATATATGAATTAGACATAGTAAAAGAGAAATTTATATGTGCTTACGAGTATATGTGTATTCAGCCATTGATGTTATAATGCTATTATATATGTGATAATGTTTGAGATTGCAAGCATAATAAATGTACATTTGTTTAAGGTTTGTTTGATTTGGCTAGTTGATTTAATGCGAATGTTTATTTGATCATTATTTGCTTATGACTTACTAAGCTATGAAAGCTTACTCTATGTGTTTGTTCATTGTTTTATAGATTATCAAAGCTACGAAAAGCTCGGGGATCGTCGAGGATCATCAACACACTATCGAAATAGATTTTGGTACCTTTGAAAATGTATATATTGAAGTATGGCATGTATAGGCTAGAGATCTTCGATTATGTTTTGAAATGTGTAAATATATCCATGTGATATGGCTTGTTAAGGATTGTGTTTATGGATGAGTTTAGTTTATGCTTTATGATGCAAAAGTTGGTATGTTTTGATGTGCTCATGAATGGCCAAATGAAATGTAAAATTTTCATAAGTTTCATGGTTGATTTGGGAAATTGTTATGATGAAATATGCTATGAATTGTTATGGATTAAAATGATGTATGAATCATAGGTTTTTGATGTGATGTTGGTGTTTAAAATTAGTATGTTTGAGTTGGATCTACATATGGAAATGAATGATGTTGTTCAGAGTCAAATTGTGCATGATTTGGTATGTTTTGGCTGCTTTTGGGTCATGAATTAAGGCTTGTTGTTGCTTGTAGGTTTGACTCAATTTTAGTTGGCAAATTGGCCTTGTAAATGGCCTATACTTTCCCACACAGTTGAGCACATGGGCTTGTGTCTTGACCGTGTCTCTTAAGGTTGCAATTCAAAGCAAGTCAGGAAGCCACATGGGCTGGACACTCGAGTGTGTGACTGGCTGTGTGAGCAAGTCAGTAACCTCCAGAATTTCACACGGCCTGGCACACGAACGTGTCTTATGGCCGTGTGGACAAGTCAGTACGTATGCCCTATTTTGCTACGACCTGCCCACACGGGCATGTGACCTTTGTAACTTTGAAAAATGTTTAAGTTTTGAAAAAATTTGTATGTGCTTGGTTTAGTCTCGACCCCTTCGTAATACATGATTAAGGTCTCACAGATCTTCTAAAGGGTCTCTATGCATATTTTTCGTTATGGAATGTCTGTGAATGTTTAATTTTAATGAAATGTTTTTGTTATGATTTGATATGTCCGGTAACGGCTCTTAACTTTAGTCCGACAAACGATACGGGTTAGAGGTGTTACACGTGTGATAATACTTGATCAAGCTTAATGTGCGGTTGTGCATAAGTGTCCAAAATTGTATATTTGGTTAGTAGTTAATGGGATAGATTAATAAGAGTGGATGTCTCGATTTATGATTTGTATATGAAATGAAATATGCTTTATTATAAAATAGGTATTTAAATATCATGAATGAGATGCTTTTATGATTTGAATATTATAAGTAATAAAACATGATTATTTTTTAATTGGCTATGTGTTTTAAATATATACGAATTTGACCTATATGAATGAGTGTATAGTTGCCATTTGAGTTTGAAAATTATTGTAAAGAAGTCGATATGACTTTAAGCATGAATTGTAATAAATGATCGAGATGAATAGTGTTTTGTTCGGTAATGCCCCGTAACTCTAATCTGATGACGAATAAGGGTTAAGGGTGTTACATATGTGGTATCGATACCAAATTACACGACTATTTTCCAACACTTTTGAAAATAATAGAGGTATCATTTTTTAAAACCTGAATATCGATACCTCTACTCTACACCATAATAATACAACAATTTAAATCATAATGTAACATCTAGATTTAGGGCCTAGTCAGAATAGTGGTGCGAGACCACAAACTGAGGTATATTTATGACTTTTTGAGGTTTATGCCATGTTTTCATGTTAGTGTGAAAGTTTCATGAAGCAATTTTGTTAAATTGCGGTTGAATTGTCCAAAAGGACTAAATTGCAAAAGTTGCAAAATGTGAGATTCTAGAAGCTATTTGTGTGAAATAGCTTTGGATTATCAATTAGAGATCCTTAAATAGTAATTTTCCCAATTTTGAATTTTTGGACAAATTTGGGCATGGATGAGTTAAAATAGGAAGCTTGTCAAAAAGGGCATTTTGGTCATTTGTCAATTAAATGATTAAAATGGGAAAAGTTGATAGAATTTTCATTTATCTTCTTCTCCAAAGGTACCAAAATTTCAAGAAGCCATTGTTAGGGCTCTTGAAATTTTCAAGCCTGCTAATAAGTGTATCTAAGCCCCATTTTTGATATTCTTCGTATTTTTGAAGTCCTAGTAGAATGAGTAAGCTATTTTTAGCTATATGTTGAGCTAAGATGGATGTTCAAAAATATTTCCATGTATGATATGCATGTATTTTGATGTTTTATGGAAGAATATGAAAGCTTGATGTAGTAGAAACATCTTTTGCTAAGTGATTTTCCATGAAAAATGCATGTAGGGACTTGTTTGTGAAAGTCTTGAGTTTGGTCATACATGTGTGATTTAGTGAGAGTTGATGATTGCTTTAGTTGAATAAATGGTTCGACTATTCATGAAAGGCTATAAAGTTGAATAAAATCACTTTACGAGCTTTGGGCCAAAAGTGTAAATATGAGAAAGTTTAGGGGCAAAATGGTAATTTTGCTAAAATATGAGATAATGGTCAAGTTAGTCAATGTGTGTTTTGAGCGAGTTGATTTATCATTATAGATCAATAATTCAAATAGACTATAGATGCCATACTTAGCTATAAACACATTCAAAAGGTACCAAAATATGATTTGAAGTGTGGTGATGATCCTCAACAATCCTCGAGCCTTTCAGTAGCTTTAACAATCTATAAAACAATGCAAACACACACAAAGTAAGCTTTCAAAAGCTTAGTAAGCCATATACAAATAAACTTAATATATAAAACATTTATAACCATTTCAATACTGAAACACACCCTACCACGAGAATGGACCGGATCGGTATGTTCAGTAAAGTAAACCGATTTCAAAATCATTTTCGATACTTAGAGAAAATTGTAAATTTTTTAGAAAAACTATTATTTTGAGTGGGCTTAGATTGGAAACCCATTTATTTGATCTTGTAAGCCCATTTAATTAAATACATCCAATATAGTTCTTAGCATGAAACTTAACAATAAGCAAACATAAAGTATAATCCACTTGGGCCTTAAGGCCTTATTACATCAAGTAAAACCCAAAATAAAGTGTATCTAAGCCCCATTTTGATATTCTTCGTATTTTTGAAGTCTAGTAGAATGAGTAAGCTATTTTTAGCTATATGTTGAGCTAAGATGGATGTTAAAAATATGTCCATGTATGATATGCATGTATTTTGATGTTTTATGGAAGAATATGAAAGCTTGATGTAGTAGAAACATCTTTTGCTAAGTGATTTTCCATGAAAAATGCATATAGGGACTTGTTTGTGAAAGTCTTGAGTTTGGTCATACATGTGTGATTTAGTGAGAGTTGATGATTGCTTTAGTTGAATAAATGGTTCGACTATTCATGAAAGGCTATAAAGTTGAATAAAATCACTTTACGAGCTTTGGGCCAAAAGTGTAAATATGAGAAAGTTTAGGGGCAAAATGGTAATTTTTCTAAAGTATGAGATAATGGTCAATTTAGTCAATATGTGTTTTGAACGAGTTGATTTATCATCATAGATCAAGAAAGACGAAGCCCGGACCAAAATTGAGGCAAGAGCAAGGTGGTGGACTAAATTGCACATCTTTATACTTTTTGAGTACCGAGGTAAGTTTATGCGTAATCAATGCGTTCTACTTATACGTTCTTAATGCTAGCTAGTGTGTAGCATGAATGAGAATGAATGAGAATGATTGAGAACCTATGTGGTTCAAATGGAATGAATGTGGTAGATATCATGAATGAATGAATGAGTAAATAGATATGTGGATGTGTGGTGATAATACTTGTTGGTGGGCTAAGTGCGATACCACCTTAATACTTAACAATGATGGGCTATGTACGATACAATAGTTAAGTATATTATTTAGTGGGCTATGTGCAAAACCACTATGAATACCTTTGTTGGTAGGCTAAGTGCGATACTACCCTATAAATTGATTGTGGTGGGCTAAGTGCAAAACCACCGAGAAATTAGCTGTGTGGATGTATTATTAAGAAATAATGTTGTGTTGTATATTGAGTAAATGTGATATTGAGTGCAGGGGTGCATGCCAATGATTATGAGTATATGACTCGTGATGTGTTGGAAATGTGGTAAGTGATAGAAAGAGTAAGCATAATTGTGGATGTGAATTTATTTGGTAGAAGAATGCTTAAATTGTTTATGTGTAAACTTACTAAGCTCAAAGCTAAGCATAATTGTGGATGTGAATTTATTTGGTAGAATAATGCTTAAATTGTTTATGTGTAGACTTACTAAGCTCAAAGCTTACTCCTTTTCCTTTCCCTTGTCTTATAGAGAAAGAGGGTTGAATCGAGATACGTGGATTAATAGAAGATTGCCCACACTATCAGCTCACTCCGGTACATTTGACTAAATGTTTTGTATATAGCATGTATAGGGGATAGATAAGTTAGTGAATTTTGTTGTAAATGGCTAAGATGTGTTAGCCTATAGATGGATAATCTATTTTGTATAATGCCATAGTTGTTAGCTGCTTTATTATATGAAAAGATGTAGTTATCCATGTAAGATTGTGTTTGAATTTGAGTTGATTATAGATGAATTGGATGAGTGCATGTTGTGTATGATTGAGGAGTGAAAGAACTTGGCAAATAGCTTTGTTCTTGTCCATGTGGTCAGGCACACGAGCATGTGTCTAGGTCATGTCACTTTGGCAGAATTGAGTAGTGTAGGCCACGGGCTAGCCACACGGGCGTGTACCTAGACTCAAGGCCGTGAGAGGTGGTCTAGTGTGCACCACGGGTGGGGAGCATGGGCATGTGCCCTAACCGTGGGGCATTGGCAGAATGCTTGAGTTTCATGCGCGGTTTGTGAGCATGAACATGTGTGATTACCCACAGGCGTGCCTGATTACCCACGGGCGTGTGTCATCTAGCACGAGCATGTAGTCCCCGTTTAGATGGAGAAAATTTTAGATCCAAAAAGTTTCGAAATAGTCTCAAGAGCCTCGTGTGTATGGGTGAGGCCTCGTAAGTCGAGAATGAGGTTGTTGTGGTGACTTTAAGAGAGTAGTCACGTTAAGCCTCTGGGGCGACAAGGGGTTTTAATCTGGTAATGCCTCGGGCCGGTTTCGGCCTAGAATACGGGTAAAGGGTGTTACACATAAAATCTATACCAACATAAACAAAAACATCATGCATCATTCACCTCATCAAATGGACACCAAAAAGCCTAAAATATCAGTCAAAAACATCAGAGTCATAACTAAGTAAGAAACTGGTAAAACATACTTTAAGTCCATAGGTTCTAAGCAAAATAAACATGTAATCAACTTAATAACCATAGCATATAGTCGACCACATTGTATTTATTCCCAAAACATAAATAATCAAACATGTAACACCCGAAACCCGACCCAAAAGTTAGGCTCGAATCTGGCATGTCACATTGAAGTTTTTTTCGAAAAACCATATTTTCATTGAAAACCCTCCTTAATATTTAAAAATTAAAGCCTCAGTTTGTGTTCGTTCAATTTCAAAACGTGGTTCATCGAAAAGTTAATCACTGTTAAAAATGTTATTAACTTCGTAAAAAATCTCTTTTAGTTGCGAAAGCTAATTTAAGTTAAAAAAGTTTAAAATGTATGTTTTTGAAAATAGTAATTGGGTTGAAAACTCATCTACGTCTAACATATATAAAACGTAACAAAATCCAAAATTCAGAATTAAATCCAGAGAGGCCTTATTATAGAAATTAAAACCCAAAACGAAATTTAAAACATATATAAAGCCCAAAGCATAATAGCCGCAGTCATGTGGTCACCTCTGAGTCCCTCGCAGCACGGATCCTCCTAACACTGGGGATTACCTACACAGTTAAAAACGGGGTGAGTTTACAAAGACTTAGTGTGTAATCCCCTTACTAGAGTAACAGTCAGTATATAGAAATAAAAACTAAAACAATCTGGGCCAAAGCCCTTTAACAGTAACAGTATAGTCCAGTTAAGAGTATATGTGGGCCAAAGCCCAAAACAATATCATTTGGGTCACAGCCCAAAATAGAATCAATTGGGCTTAGCCCATTACAGTAACGGTGGCAATTGGGCCTTAGCCCCCATCAGCCTCGGTTGGGCCTGAGCCCATATCAAAATTCACATATCAAATACATCTAGGCCTAAGCCCATCTCAATATCAGAATTAGTATATGCAATGCATAAATGCCCATACCAACCCTGCACTCCTTCTCCTGTCCAACCCTGCACTCCTTTGGGGATTAAATCGACCAACCCATCCCTACACTCCTTATGTAGCACCGGTTGCGGCACTAACTTAATAGAACGGCTCAACGCTGTAGACAGAACAGCTAAAAGCCATAAATATCACATAGCAACACTACCAACTAACAAAACGGCTAAAAGCCATAAACAGAATGGTTATAAACCATAATCAGTTAGGCACAGAGCCATCATCAGGATGGCACAAAGCTATCGGTAATTGTAATAAGTTTGGCACATAGCCATCAGTGACGGTAACATAATCGGCACACAGCCACGGGTAATAATGATCGACACTAAGTCATCAGTATATATGTTAGCCATAGAGCCACGGGTAAATACGATTGGCACAAAGCATAATGAAGATCGAACAGAGCCATAGTTAGGTTGGCACAGAGCCAAAATCAAATTATGCGGCTTTAAGCCGTCCGTCGGTCCATAATCGTCTCATGCGACCCGTGCGACCCTATCAGAACTTCATCCGTATCAATGTCCCAACCCCATGCAATATGTCGTGTATGTCATGCTTAATCATTACACGTGTATGCAAAATGGCCATGCTTAGTAACAGTCATTAAGACATATATTAAAACATATCAGTCACAGGACCACAGTCAAGTCAGTTTAAACATAGTCATACGATCACAATCAAATCAGCCAAATTCATAGTCTAAGTCATTCATTTACCCACAATGGCAAAATAGTCATTTTTCCCTATAAAGGTATTTCAGTAATCCTACCTTTCAAGGTTATTTCGGTAATTCTACCCTACAAGGGTATTTCGGTAATTCTCCCCTATAGGGGTATTTAGGTAATTTTGTAAACTAGGGGTATTTTAGTAATTTCCCAGATTAGGCATATTTCGATAATTTCAAAAATTGAGGGTATTTCGATAATTTTACCAATCGGGGTATTTCAATAATTTTAGAAATCGAGGGTATTTTAGTAATTTTGCAAATCGGGGGTATTTCGGTAATTTTGCAAATTAAGGTCTCAACGACCCCACGAAGGTCCACCATTACCTCGAGCAACTTAAGTAACTTAAATAGTCACAACGGTGTAAATAGGCCTAAGGCCCATTACTCGGCCCAAGTGGGCCTACACGCTCGTATGGCCCAATTAGCCTAGAAATAGCCTCGGCTATACGAATAGCACAGTGCAAACCAATAGAAACCATATAACATGCATTTTATCCGTGTGGGACCACCAACCCAGTGGGCCCACACGCCCATTGCCTAAAAATGACCCTAGCCATGTGGACTACACGGCTCGGTCTAACATTTACCACAATATGCAAATTTAATCGTGTGGGGCCTATAGGCCCTTTGGGCCCACACGGCCCATTTCGGCCCCAACGCGGCCCAAAATGACCTAAGCTCATGAGACCGCTCATGGTTGCCTCAACCATCTTACGCCCATATTCGTAGGCTCGATCCACCACACGTGCGATCGCACGCTCATGTGGCATTATTCGCCGGTACTTTGACTTTTCGGCAATTTGTCGATCTACGATCAGAAGGAGTATGGTTACACACCTGATCGCGAAGCGCACCACGAATCCCTAGCACCGAACCTACCGTATTCAAAACTAATGGTTAATCACTTGATCAATACATTTATTCTTTCTTTTTTCCAAACAGATGCAGAAATCACATCTATACTTGCCTTAGCCAATCGAGATTTGATAAGTCCCCACTAACTGTTAGCAAGAATTGCTCCCATTGTTGCAATTATAGTCAAAATTGAGAGTAGGCCTTCAACCGCTTTTGGAACACACGCCCTCTTTGCTCCTCGAGAACGCCTAGGTATTAACCAACGTTAGTCTACGAAGAGAGAGAAGATTCGGTAGAAGGGAAAAAGAACCATACTAGCAACAAAAATCCATTTAAGAAATCACCATAACTTACACTTAACCTAGGAAAACAGAGGAGAAGAACCCGCATCCTTATGATAGGAGAACATAAATGATAGTAAATTTAGCAACTAATGAAAGAGAGACAACAAGGTATTCAGCTTTTACACACTTAATGAACAAATGATAACAGTGTTACACAAAAGGGAAATTCGGTTCAAGAGAAATAGATGGGGAAATATAAAAAATAAAAGATGTAGAAGAAAAGAAAAGATGCAATCGACCAAGGGAAAAAAATAGGCAAAAAAGGTACAAAAAGTTGCCTAAATGGTAACACAGAAACGACTAAGAAGAAAGTAGAGTGAAACAGAGCAAAAAGAATGCACGAGAGGTCAATTTAGTGGAATTTTGGCAGCAACCAAAAAAAGAGAAAAGCAGCTTCAGGTTTGGTAACTAAACTGATCAAAAGAAAAGAAAACACAACAAAACTTAACAAAGCCGAAATATGCACCAAAATCCCTCTTTGGCTGAATTTCTTGAGTGCTAAACTCAAATTTCGGCTCCAACCTCCTCCAATTCCAATTCTTCATTTTTCTCGTACATTTTCTCCTCTAGGTCTTTACCAACCACTATCCCTATCCCAAGAATCACTCCCCAAGACTGATTCCACAACCACCTTAACAGAACTCCACTCCAACTCAAACACTAGGCGTCTAGCCAGTAAAATAGATACTCCATTACTCATCCCAACACTTGAACCTTAAACCCCTTGCCACACCTGGAATGTCACTTCTATTAGACCATAAGGCGCCTTATGTCACTTCTTAACCACAATTAACTATAAGATCTAATTCTAATCACCAAGGGTTCACTTAGGAGTGAAAATATTAATTTTGTAATCGCACAACTTGAACCCCTGTCCTCCTATACCACCCTTGGTGTCACTTACCACTAGAGCCCAAGCTCCTTTCGTGTCATAAATCCACCACAGATATAAGTAAGGCCTTCAAACTAACGCCAAATTCACTTAAGGGAAAAACTAAAATTTTTGCTCGAGCCCTGGTTTGAACCCAGGACTTCTCCAACACTCCCAAATCTTCCTAAATCACTTAGCCACTAAATTAATCCTGCAATTTGTGATACTTCTTGCACACATAAACTTTTATGTCCAGTCTCCTAGCGGCTCCCACGCACCAGGCCCAATCCTACTAGGCCCAAATTCAGGGTGTTACAGGATTTGTGGTCTCGAAACCACTATTCCGACTAGGGTCTAAACTGAACTGTTACAATTCTCCCCACTTAGGGATTTTCATCCCCAAAAATCTTACCGTTAAATAGATTCGAATATTGTTGTCTCATAGTATCTTTGGGCTCTCACGTAGCCTCTTCCACTCCGTGTCGATGCCATAAGACTTTACTAATGAGATTTTCTTATTTCTCAATTCTTTCACCTCGTGATCTAAAATCCAGATCGATTCTTCCTCGTAAGTCATATCAGATTAGATTTCAATCTCAGACGGAGAAATCATATGTGATGGATCGGATCTGTATCGACGAAGCATTGATATGTGAAATCCATTATGAATCTTTTCTAGCTCAGGTGGTAGCAACAATCTGTATACAATAGGTCCAATGTGCTCAATAATTTGATTCTACGTTAAGGTTGATTTGCAATTTAGTTCTAAACCTTGCCTTTTCCTCGGTCAAGGTTGATTCCACATTCTTCTTTATCTATAATGAAATATTTAATATTTTAATTAACCACACTAATCAAATCACTCCACAAAATCTTATATTGGAAAAATTACCATTTTGCCCCTAAATTTTTACAAAATTACAATTTTGCCTCTAGGCTTGTAAAATGAAATGTGTTCATTTTTCACACACCCAAGCCTAGCTGATTCATATTCCCTTTTATAGTAACTCACAATTCCAATTATTACACACATTTACCACCTATTTTACAATCTTTAAAAAAGGTCCTTTTAGGTGTTTTCATGAAAACACCTTTCGCAAAAGTTGTATATTTAACAACCAAGATTCATTTCATTCCATAAAATATTAGAAATAAAAATGAATACTCACATGGAAAAACCCTAGACTCTTAACAATTTGCAAAATAGTCCCCTTATTAGCTAGCTTAAGCTTTAGGGGTTCCAAAAGTACAAAAATTTTTAAAAAGACCACCAAAAATCACTTACTTGCAAGGAGTGCAAGTTGCTGAAAATTTCAAGATTCCAAAGCCCTCTTTTCCTGGTATTTTAGGTGGTGGAAGAAGGAGAATGAAAAAGATGATAGCCTTTCTTTTGTTTAATTCTATTTTATTTAATTAAGTCATCTAATCCACCAAACCTTGACCAATTTGATTTTCGTGTCCCTATGGCGGGTATCTCCCTTAGAAAGGCCTAATTGCACATTAAGAACCTCCAATTTAAGGTTCTATAACTATTTAACACCTCTAACTTGTAAAATATAACTTTTGCACTTTATGCAATTTTGTCCTTTTCCGCAATTAAGCATACGATCACCAAAATTTTCATGCACTCATATAATCATGCTATAACACATAAAATAATATTAAAAATTTTTTCTCTAACCTCGAATTAGTGGTCTCAAAACCACTGTTCCAACTAGCCCAAAGATCGGGTTGATACAACTCTCTCCCCTTTCGGGATTTTTGTCTCTAAAAATCTTACCGATAAAGAGGTTTGGGTACTATTCTCTCATGGCTTCCTCCGGTTCCCACGTAACCTCTTCTACACCATGTTTTTGCCACAAAACTTTCACTAATGCTATAATTTTGTTCCTCAATTGTTTAACTTCTTGAGCCAAAATCTTAATTTGCTCCTCTTCATAGGTCACATCCGATCGTATCTCAATTTTGGTCGGAGGAATCACATGCAAAGGATCAGAACGATATTGTAACACCCCTAACCCATAATTATTGTCGGTCTAGGGTTAAGAGGCATTACTGGACAATTCAAAAACTTTTACGAACATTTAACAACATAAAGTATGTCATCGTCATATCATAGCATAATATAGGCATATAGTCCCTTAATAAGGTCTACGAGACCTTGAACATATATTAGAAAGGGATTAGGACTAAACTGAATGCATAAAATTTTTTGAAAATAAAAATTTTTCAAAGTTACAGAGGTCACACGCCCGTGTGGGCAGGCCGTGTGCCAGACACGCCCATGTGTCTAAGCCGTGGCAAAACAAGGCACACATACTAACTTGTCCACATGACCGAGGACACGCCCGTGTGCCTCACCCATGGTCGACACTGACTTGCATCACATGGCCAATCACACGCCCGTGTGTCCAGCCCGTGGTCGAAACTGACTTGTTTTGAAATGCAACCACGAGGGACATGGTCGAGCCATACGTCCATGTGGTCAACCTTGTGGGCAAATATAGGCATTTACAAGGCCAATTTGTAACACACACTTTGGGTTGTACCTACAAACATTATACCAATTCAAATCATATCTCAAATGTAAACAAAACATACCCAAAATGACCATCTTTTCTAACCATTCAAGAATATATCAAACACACCAACTTATGTACCATTTAGCTAAATCTGATCACAGGTATTTCTAAGCAAAATCCATCCACAAACTTACTAATTTATTATGAAATCTTTTCATCTAAAATATACCAACTTTGCATCTCAAAACATAGATCAAATGTTACCATATTCACATCCCATTACAAGCCATATCACATAGCATATATATACAACTCAAAACATCATCTAATTCAAATAGACTATAGATGCCATACTTAGCTATAAACACATTCAAAAGGTACCAAAATATGATTTGAAGTGTGGTGATGATCCTCAACAATCCTCGAGCCTTTCGTAGCTTTAACAATCTATAAAACAATGCAAACACACACAAAGTAAGCTTTCAAAAGCTTAGTAAGCCATATACAAATAAACTTAATATATAAAACATTTATAACCATTTCAATCTTGAAACACCCTTCACACCCTACCAACGAGAATGGACCGGATCGGTATGTTAAGTAAAGTAAACCGATTTCAAAATCATTTTCGATACTTAGAGAAAATTGTAAATTTTTAGAAAAACTATTATTTTGAGCTGGGCTTAGATTGGAAACCCATTTATTTGATCTTGTAAGCCCATTTAATTAAATACATCCAATATAGTTCTTAGCATGAAACTTAACAATAAGCAAACATAAAGTATAATCCACTGGGCCTTAAGGCCTTATTACATCAAGTAAAACCCAAAATAGAATAAAAGTAATTAAAATAAAATTTAAGTCCAAACTAAATGAAATTTTTCGCATGTAGCATGGCCACCTCATGGTCCACCTACCGTCCACACCGCTCATCACCGAAAAAATAATTCCCACAATGGGGTGAGTCAACAGACTTAATGTGCACACAAGACTATCATTCAATAAGTCGTGCATTCATGTTCAAATCATTAAGTCCATACAATAATGAAATTATGATGCAACCCAAACCCAATCCTAATGGTCCATCCGCTACACACCACCCGTACCTGCCATTCACACCGTGTGGACTAATAAGTCAACCCTCCATCCGCTACTCTCCACGTTGTGTCTTTAGACACTATAATCAAATTTAAACGTTGTGTCATTAGACACCTTTGTTAACCGGTTACCAAAATTTCGCAATGTGACCGTAGTCAACATATTTCGTTGGTGAGACTGAAGTCAACACCTTCGTTGGTGAGACCGAAGTCAACACCTATTCTTCCCCCTTTCACATAAATCCCGAATGCCCCAAAATTCATATATTATGCATAACTTAATTTCATGTTCATATACATATATTCGCATGTTATAAAATAACATTTTTCACAATCCTATCAGAAGTAGGAAACGTACCTGGGTACTTTTTGCCACATTTGTGGTACATAGCCACATTCACATTATTATTCATATCATATATTAAAATATTTAGCCATATAATATCGAAGGATAGTAAGGGTACACACCTTATTCGCTTAAATAAAAGTTCCTTGAGATCTCGAAAATCCCGATCTAATCTTTAGATCTAAAAATTCCTATATTCGGCTCACCAAATAAAACACATTAATAAACCCTTTTGTCTTAAAACAAAACCAAATCCTAGTAGGATTTGTAAAAAGACTCACCTTTGCCGATTTGGTGTTTATACAAATCCCGAAAGTTTGGTTTTTCCTCTACCTGATATTCGGCCAACCTTGAATCTCAATATGGGTTAGTTTTCGGCTTTTCAATAATTAAAGAATTGATCTAGATAATCTCACAAACATTGGCTGAATATTTTTAGATGCTTACCTTATGGACTTTAAATCCCAAATTCACCGAATAACTAGGGAACACGTGGCCTATGGTGTACCTTCGAAAAGAATTTCTTCTTCCATGATTCGCCAAGATTAATAATCGAAATTAGTCTCTAAATTTCAATAAGTCTAGAATATAAAAGAATGGGAAACTAAACTTGGATCTTACCCTTATTTGAAGGAATCGATTGCACCTTCACTTCAACCTTCAGAGATTCGGCTTAGAGACTTGATGAACAATCGGCTATGTTTCCCTTATGTATTTGGTTTCAAAGATGAAAGAAGAGAGGAATAATAGGCTTAGAAGGAAATCGGCTAGGAGGTTTAAAAGAAAAGAAGAAAAAGAATAGATGCTCAAGAAGAATATTCGACAGAGGAAAAGAGAGGGAGAATGAATAATGAATGGCCCTAGTCCCCTCCTTTTATAGCCGAATTTACTAGGCCAAGAATCCTTTACTTGGCCACCACTCTTCCTTATTTTCCTAATTAAAGAATAATTCTTCATTTATCCACCTATTTAGCCGAATTTTAAAGAGAATTAAACTCTTCCCTTAAGAGTCCTTATGATCTTCTAATTAGTCGAGTTTTAAAGAGAGTGAAACTCCTCTTTTGCAAGCTTTGTGCCGTCCACCTCTTGGCTTCTAGAAGCAAAATAAAACTTATTTTATTTGCTTCTTATGTGACTCGAACTCAAGCCCAAAACCTTTGCATGTGGGCCATTTCCTAAGGCCTTAGGTGGCACCTTCAGCCACATTTCCAAGTCCGTTATTGGGTCAAATTTCATGTACTTTATATTTTTAGGGTCACTTGGCCCTAAGTTCCCTTTGGGCTCTAAAATTCGACATTAGGGGTCATTTTAAGTTTCAAAAATTTTCACATGGCTCAGATTTTCCAAGTTTCCAAAATGTTTAGTTTCCTATTTTGGCTTGGTTTCCAAAATGTTTAGTTTCCTATTTTGGTTTGGTTTCCAAAATGTTTAGTTTCCTATTTTGGCTTGGTTTCCAAAATGTTCACTTTCCTAATTTACTTAGGTTTCCAAAAATGTTCACTTTCCTAATTTACTTAGGTTTCCTCTTTTAACTAATCGTTCCATATATTTCCTTTCATTTCCATACATTTCCTTACATTTCCATACATTTCCATACCTTTCCATACATTTCCTTACATTTCCTTACATTTCCATACATTTCCTTACATTTCCATACATTTCCATACATTTCCATACATTTCCTTTCATTTCCTTTCATTTCTTTACATTTCCTTACATTTCCTTATATTTCCTTTCATCTTAGGGTTCTTGAAACTCTTTAGAACACATCCAACACACCCACTGATCCCACTATCTCGTGAATTACACACGAACGCATAACCCTTAATCTAGGATGTTACAGTTCTACCCCCCTTAAAAATTATTTCGTCCTCGAAATTACTTACTATCATTCATCCGTACAGTCTAACTCACCACGCTTCCGCTGCGCCACTCTGATCTTAAAGAACTATCATACTTTCTAGGCACATTGTTTATTTATTTTTTTTTTCACATTCCCGAGAACTCATTTCTAACGTCACGATTTAACTGATTAAAGAGTTTTATGCATTAGTACTTTGTTCCACTGCTTAACCGCGAACAATTTTATGAAAAGGAGTTTAGAGTGGTTCTTTCGTATTCATACATGCATACGATCTTTTCATTCACTCATACATCCATCAAACAATTATGAACCTTAGTTCATTCGAGAAATGTTGTAGTTTTCATTTGTTGTTGTTTTTCCACTACCCGGGGTATTTTCGTAATTTGTCCTCTGTGGGTATTTTCGTAATTTGTCAAAATAAGGTTTCTTGGTGATTTTGTCACAAAGTATTTTGGTATTTTAAATTCCTGGGGTATTTTGGAAAATTTTTGAAATTCGAGGGTATTTCGAAAATTTTTGACCTCAGGGGTATTTGGTAATTTTTTTTCACAAATCAGGGTAAATTTGTATAATTTAGGAAATCAGGGGTATTTCAAAAGTTGTAAAACTTTGAGGGTTCTTTTTTGAGAAATTTATTTTCCAACACGATGAAGTTGCAAAAATTTTGGAAATTAGGGTCATTTTGAAAATTTTGGTAAGTTAGGGGCAATTTTCCAAAAATCACGGTATTTTGATAGTTTGTAAATTAGGGTTTTGGACTTTTATAACATAATGAAATTTTGGTAAAACTATTGAGTAGTTGGACATCTTATAAACTAAGGGCATTTTGTAATTTTATCATTAGGGTATTTTAGTAAATTTGTAAATCGAAATATTTCGTGAAAATTTATAAAATATTCTTTTCAAATCAAGAGGGTAATTTAGCAAAATTTAAAATTAGGGTTTCCGGAAAAATACGGCTAGTCCCTTTCGGGTTTTAGTTATTGGGTTTAGCCCATGACTAAGTCCTCTTGGTTAGGTGAGCAGTTACTACGCACTGTGTAGGATTCGAGTAAAGAGGAGGTGAGTCACTAGGACTGCTTAAATACCAAGCTCTTCTCGAATCCACTCCTAGACATGCGCACTGTGAGCTACCACACCTAGCTCGGTGACTTAATCATGTGTTTGTCTAGTGTATTAAGTCTTATGTATTTGTGTTTGAGTAGACTAATCCTAGGGTTCAAGTTCCTATCATGTTATTCTCGTTCCATACCTTTTCTACCCTTCTATAATTCACATAATCACACAGATAGTTGGGGTACTTACCGGTGGATCATGGGTTGAGACTTAGGGGCCATGTCTTTATACCATCCATTTGTAAAAATATTTTCATAAAACTTATTTGGCCTTGTTTTAAAACGTTTTGGGCCTTAGGCCACGTGCCGAGAGTTTGAACTCTGCTCGATACTAATTGAAACATTTCACACCTTTACCACGAGAATGGACCGGATCGGTATGTTCCTAAAGTAAACCGATTTCAAAATCATTTTCGATACTTAGAAAATTGTAAATTTTTAGAAAAACTATTATTTTGAGTGGGCTTAGATTGAAACCCATTTATTTGATCTTGTAAGCCCATTTAATTAAATACATCCAATATAGTTCTTAGCATGAAACTTAACAAGAAGCAAACATAAAGTATAATCCTTTGGGCCTTAAGGCCTTATTACATCAAGTAAAACCCAAAATAGAATAAAAGTAACTAAAATAAAATTTAAGTCCAAACTAAATGAAATTTTTCGCATGTAGCATGGCCACCTCATGGTCCACCGGCCCGTCAAATCACACGCTCATCACCGAAAAAATAATTCCCACAATGGGGTGAGTCAACAGACTCAATGTGCACACATACTATCATTCAATAAGTCGCATTCATGTTCAAATCATTAAGTCCATACAATAATGAAATTATGATGCAACCCAAACCCAATCCTAATGGTCCATTCGCTACACACCACCCGTACCTGCCATTCACACTGTGGGGACTAATAAGTCAACCCTCCATCCGCTACTCTCCACGTTGTGTCTTTAGACACTATAATCAAATTTAAACGTTGTGTCATTAGACACTGGTGTAACCGAAGTTACCAAAATTTCACAATGTGACCGTAGTCAACATATTTCGTTGGTGAGACCAAGTCAACACCTTCGTTGGTGAGACCAAGTCAACACCTATTCTCCCCTTTCACATAAATCCAGAATGCCCCAAAATTCATATATTATGCATAACTTAATTTCATGTTCATATACATATATTCGCATGTTATAAAATAACATTTTTCACAATCCTATCAGAAGTAGGAAACGTACCTGGGTACTTTTTGCCACATTTGTGGTACATAGCCACATTCACATTATTATTCATATCATATATTAAAATATTTAGCCATATAATATCGAAGGATAGTAAGGGTACACACCTTATTCGCTTAAATAAAAGTTCCTTGAGATCTCGAAAATCCCGATCTAATCTTTAGATCTAAAAATTTCTATATTCGGCCTACCAAATAAAACACATTAATAAACCCTTTTGTCTTAAAACAAAACCAAATCCTAGTAGGATTTGTAAAAAGACTCACCTTTGCCGATTTGGTGTTTATACAAATCCCGAAAGTTTGGTTTTTCCTCTACCTGATATTCGGCCAACCTTGAATCTCAATATGGGTTAGTTTTCGCTTTTCAATAATTAAAGAATTGATCTAGATAATCTCACAAACATTGGCGAATATTTTTAGATGCTTACCTTATGGACTTTAAATCCCAAATTCACCGAATAACTAGGGAACATGTGGCCTATGGTGTACCTTCGAAAAGAATTTCTTCTTCCATGATTCTACCAAGATTAATAATCGAAATTAGTCTCTAAATTTCAATAAGTCTAGAATATAAAAGAATGGGAAACTAAACTTGGATCTTACCCTTATTTGAAGGAATCGATTGCACCTTCACTTCAACCTTCGAGATTCGCTTAGAGACTTGATGAACAATCGGCTATGTTTCCCTTATGTATTTGGTTTCAAAGATGAAAGAAGAGAGGAATAATAGGCTTAGAAGGAAATCGGCTAGGAGGTTTAAAAGAAAAGAAGAAAAGAATGGATGCTTAAGAAGAATATTCGGCAGAGGAAAAGAGAGGAGAATGAATAATGAATGGCCCTAGTCCCTCCTTTTATAGCCGAATTTACTAGGCCAAGAATCCTTTACTTGGCCACCACTCTTCCTTATTTTCCTAATTAAAGAATAATTCTTCATTTATCCAGCTATTTAGCCGAATTTTAAAGAGAATTAAACTCTTCCTTAAGAGTCCTTATGATCTTCTAATTAGTCGAGTTTTAAAGAGAGTGAAACTCCTCTTTTGCAAGCTTTGTGCCGTCCACCTCTTTGGCTTCTAGAAGCAAAATAAAACTTATTTTATTTGCTTCTTATGTGACTCGAACTCAAGCCCAAAACCTTTTGCATGTGGGCCATTTCCTAAGGCCTTAGGTGGCATCTTCAGGCCACATTTCCAAGTCCGTTATTGGGTCAAATTTCATGTACTTTATATTTTAGGGTCACTTGGCCCTAAGTTCCCTTTGGGCTCTAAAATTCGACATTAGGGTCATTTTAAGTTTCAAAAATTTTATCGACTCTATATTTTCCAAGTTTCCAAAATGTTTAGTTTCCTATTTTGGCTTGGTTTCCAAAATGTTTAGTTTCCTATTTTGGTTTGGTTTCCAAAATGTTTAGTTTCCTATTTTGGCTTGGTTTCCAAAATGTTCACTTTCCTAATTTACTTAGGTTTCCAAAAATGTTCACTTTCCTAATTTACTTAGGTTTCCTCTTTTAACTAATCGTTCCATATATTTCCTTTCATTTCCTTACATTTCCTTACATTTCCGTACATTTCCATACCTTTCCATACATTTCCTTACATTTCCTTACATTTCCATACATTTCCTTACATTTCCATACATTTCCATACATTTCCATACATTTCCTTTCATTTCCTTTCATTTCTTTACATTTCCTTACATTTCCTTATATTTCCTTTCATCTTAGGGTTCTTGAAACTCTTTAGAACACATCCAACACACCCACTGATCCCACTATCTCATGAATTACACACGAACGCATAACCCCTAATCTAGGATGTTACAAATACAAAATTATTATCATATCTCAATTTCAAATTCATATTTCTTCTTTGGCTCAATTGTATCTAATCATTTGCTTAAACAATTCACATCTCCATATATCTCAAGAGATCATGGCACATTCATACAAATATCACCTTTTGTCTCAAAAATTCTATGCACATATCTCACTTCTGCAAATTTGCATATACTTACCTTTCATGCTAAAATATAGTGTAAATATCAAAAGTACCTAAACCGGTTACACATTTCACATAGTCTTTCATTTCTCGGAATTGCCCGTTGCACCATTTGGAATCAAATAGGATACTCGGATAACTCGGAATAATCGTAAAATGCCAATGTCCCAAAGGTGGTCTTACATGTAATCAAATATTGATGCCAACATCCCAGACGTGGTCTTACACAATATCACATATCAGAATTCCTATGTCATGGCATATGAATCATATCTATTCCTAGGTTCGTACTGGTTTTTTGGACATTGACACATTTTCGATACTTCCTCAGATTTCACATATATATCTTCCAAATCCATTCATCACAATTCAATAATGTATGAACATGAATATATCAACTTAAATACATTTATTTGTACATAGACTTACCTCGTATTCAGGATAAACGAACGGAAACGACTACTCGATCACTTTCGACTTTCCTCGGTCTAAATCCATTTTCTTTGGTTCTTGATCTATACATATTCAACTGTAACCCATTTATTCACCAAATCATTCAATTCAATCCAAAAACACACATTTAGGTCATTTTACAAATTAGCCCTCACATTTTTACATTTTGACATTTAAGTCCCTATTTCACAAAATCACAAAATACACATAATTTCTTTACACTTATTCTTAGCCGAATATTCATCATGATCACACAAGTCCATACATTTCATTTATTTCACATTTTAGTCCCTCAAAATTTCATTTACATAATTTAGTCCAAATTACTCAAATTCAGAAAAAATCCAAAGACAATACATGTTAATCTAATATCAAACTCTCATAATCCATCATCAAGCAACAAAAAGCTTGAATATTCATCAATGGCATTTCACAAAATAATCAACCAATTCAAAAATTATAACATGGGCTATCTAGATTGAGCTGCAACGAACTTAAAAACGTAGAAATAATTAAAAACGGATCAAAAACCATACCTTAATTAAGAATTATAGCTTGGCCGAATGAACCCTAAAGAAATGGATATTCTTTCTCTTTAATTCCGACTATAGATGATGAATAGAAACATAATTTGGCTTTGTCTTTTAATTAACTATACTTATTAACTATTTTACAAATTTAACCTTTATAAAACCACATAAAAATCATGTCAAATATAGACATAAATTTCCACTAGCATAAAAAAGGTATATTATCCACTTAAGGACTTCCGCATTAATGAAACATGACAATTTAGCACATTAAACATAGAGAATGTAACTTTTATAAATTATGCGATTTAGTCATTTTCTCAAATTAAACACACAAATGGATAAATTAATTCACGAAACTTTCACACATGCTTAATCACATATGGTAAACGTAGAAAATAATATTAAAATATTTTTTGACTCAAATTTGTAACACCCAAACTCGGCCCAGAAGTTAGGCCCGAATCGGCATGTCACATTGAAGAGTTTTTGAAAACCATGTTTTCATTGGAAACCCTCCTTAATATTTAAAAACAAAAATCTCAGTTTCTATTTTTTAAATTTCAAAATATGGTTTATCAAAAAGATAATCACTGTTAAAAATGTTATTAACTTCATTAAAAATCTCTTTTAGCTGTGAGAGGTAATTTAAGGTAAAGAAGTTTAAAATATATGTTTTTTTAAAAAAAGTAATTGGGTTGAAAACTCGTCTATGTCTAACAAATATAAAATGTAGCAAAATCTAAAATTCAAAATTAAATCCAGAGAGGCCTTATTACAAAAATTAGAATGAAATTTAAAAATTTATAAAGTATAAAGCATAACAACCGCAGTCGTGTGGTCACCTCTGAGTCCCTCGCAACACCGATCCTCCTAACGTTGGGGATTACCTGCACAGTTAAAAATGGGGTGAGTTTACAAAAACTCAGTATGTAATCCCCTTACTAGAGTAACAGTCAATATATAGAAGCAGAAACCGAAATAGTCTGGGCCAAATCCTTTAATAGTAATAGCATAGTCTAGTTCATACCATATGTGGGCTAAAGCCCACTACAATATCATTTGGGTCACATCCCATATCAGAAAAAGTGGGCCTAAGCCCAGTACAATGATAGATCTTATAAATAGATATGCAATAGTATGAGTACGCATTCCACCCCGATAAAGCCAACACACCACCGTACCAACCCTACACACCATGTGGGGACAAAGTCGACCCACCCAGCCAACACACCAAGCTTAGCATAAGTTGCGGCACTAAGTCAATAGAACTGCTCGGCACCGTAGACAGAACAACTAAAAGCCATAAATATCGCAGCAACGCTGCCAACTAACAGAGCGGCTAAAAGCCATAAACAAAATGGTTATAAAGCATAATCAGGATGGCACAGAGCCATAATTAGGATGGCACAAAGCTATCGATAACTGTAATAAGTTTGGCACATATCCATCAGCGACGGTAATGTAATTGGCACACAGCCACGGGTAATTATGATCGACATAGAGTCATTAATATATATGTTAGGCACATAGCCACGGGTAAATACGATTGACACAAAGCCATAATCAAGATGGCATAGAGCCATATTTAGGTTGGCACAGAGCCATAATCAGATTATGCAGCTTTAAGTCGTTCGTCAGTCCACAGTCGTCTCATGCGACCCGTGCGACCTTAACAGATCAATACTGGTTCCACAGTCATCTCATGCGACCCATGCAACCCTATCAGAACTTCCTCCGTGTCAATGTCCCAACCCCATGCAATATGTCGTGTATGTCATGCTCAATCATTACACGTGTATGCAAAATGGCCATGCTCAATAAAAATCATTTAGACATATATTAAAAGAATACCAGTCACACGACCACGGTCAAGTCAGTCAAATTCATAGTCTAAGTCAGTCATTCACCACAAGGGCAAAATAGTCATTTACCCTATAAGGGTATTTCGATAATCCTACCTTTCAAGGGTATTTAGGTGATTCTACCCTATAGGGGTATTTCAATAATTTTGTAAATCGGGGGTATTTTCACAAATTAGGGGTATTTCGATAATTTCGCAAATCGAGGGTAGTTCAATAATTTTACAAATCAAGGGTATTTTAGTAATTTTACGAATCGAGGGTATTTTGATAATTTTGCAAATCAGGGGCATTTCGTTAATTTTACAAATCGAGGGTTTTTTGTTAATTTCACAAACTAAGGGTATTTCAATAATTTTTGTAAATTGGGGTCTCAACGACCCAACAGAAGGTCTATCGTCGCCTCGAGTTACTTAAGTAACCTAAACAGTCACAACGGTGTAAATGGGCTTAAGGCCCATTACTTGACCCAAGTGGGCTCACACGCTCGTGTGGCCCAATTAGCCCAGAAATAGCCTCGGTACGAACAGCACAGTTCAATTCAATAGAAACCATATAACATGCATTTTATCCGTGTAGGGCACACCAGCCTAGTGGGCCCATAAGGCCCATTGCCAAAAAATGACCCTAGCCATGTGGACTACACGACTCGGTCTAACATTAACCATAATATGCAAATTTAATCCATGTGGAGCCCATAGGCCCATTGGGCCCACACGACCCACTTTGGCCCCAATGCGGCCCAAGATGACTTAAGCTCATGAGAATGCTCAAAGTGGCCTCAACCATCTTACACCCATATTCATAGGCTCAGTCACCACACATGCGATCGCCCACTCGTGTGGCATCATTCACCAGTACTTCAGCATTTTGCCGATCTATAATTAATCACTCGATCAATACAATTATTCTTTCTTTATTCCAAATAGATGCCGAGATCACATTGATATTTGCCTTAGTCGATTGAGATTTGATAAGTCCCTACTAATTGTTAGCAAGAATTGATCAATTTGCTGCAATTATAGTCAAAACTGAGAGTAGGCCTTCGACCGATTTTGGAACACGCACCCTTTTTACTCCTCGAGAACGCCTACGTATCAACCAATGTTAATCCAAGGGAAGAGAGAGAGAGAGGATTCAATAGAAGGGAAAAAAGAACCATACTAACAAAAAAAAATCCATTTAAGGAACCACCATAACTTACACTTAACCTCAGTAAACATGGGACAAGAACCCACATCCTTATGATAGAAGAACAGAAATGAGAGTAAATTCAGAAATAGATGAAAGAGAGATAGCAGGGTATTCAGCTTTTACACACCTATGAACAAATGATAACGGTGTTAAATAGAAGGGAAATTCGGCTCAAGAGAAATAAATGGTGAAAAAAAAAAGAAAAGATGTAGAAGAAGAGAAGGTATGCAATCGACCAAGGGAAAAAATAGGCAGAAAAGGTACATAAAGATGCTTAAATGGTAACACAGAAACGGATAAGAAGAAAGCAAAAGAATACACGAGAGGTCACCTTTAGTGCAGTTTCGACAACATCTAGAAAAAGAGAAAAGTAGCTTCGGTTTGGTAACTAAACTGACCAAAAGAAAAGAAAAAACAAAACTCAACAAAGCCGAAATATGCATCGAAATCCCCCTTTGGCTGAATTTCTTGAGTGCTACACTCAAATTTCAGCTCCCACCTCCTCTAATTCCAATTCCTCATTTTTCTTTTTCATTTTCTCCTCCAAATCTTTACCAACTTCTATCCCTATCTCATGAATCACTCCCCAAGACCGATTCCACAACCACCTTAGCAGAACTCCACTCCAACTCAAACACTAGGCATCCCGTCAGCAAAATAACTACTCCATTGCTTATCCCATTACTTGAACCTTAGACCTCTTGCCACACCTAGAATGTCACTTCCATTAGACCATAAGGCTTTGTATGTCACTTCTTAACCATAATTAACTATAATATATACTTCTAATTACCAAGGGTTTACTTAGGAGCAAAAATAATAATTTTGTAAATGCTAGGACTTGAATCAGTCCTCCTATACCACCCTTGGCGTCACTTACCACTAGAGCCCAAGACTCCTTCGTGTCATAAATCCACCACAAATATAAATAAGGCCTTCAAACTAACACAAAATTCACTTAAGGAAAAGCTAAAATTTTTGCTAGAGCCGTGGTTTGAACCCAGGACTTCTCTAACACTTCCAACTCTTCCTAAATCACTTAGCCACTAAACTAAACCTGCAATCTGTGATATTTCAGGCACACATAATGTAACAACCCGATTTAGACCCTAGTCAAAATAGTGGTTTTGAGACCACAAATCTGAGGTCGGAGAAATAATTTAAAATTATTTTTGATGTTTATAATGTGTGACTGAGCCTGTGTGAAAGTTTTGTGTGAAAATTTTATCAACTGTGTGTCAAATTATGAGAAAGGACTAAATCACGTAAATTGTAAAAAGTTGTGTGCTGATTGTTGAAGTATCTACGTGTTATGGCTTTTAAATAAAGTGGCCTTAAGAAGTAATATAGCCACTATATAGGTAGTGGATGGTTAAAGGACAAATATAGCCAACCATTACAAGTTTTAATGTTTAATTCATTAAGGGTAATTTGCTAAATGATGAATTAATATATTTATAATTAAAACAAAATAAATTGGATGACCATTACTTATCTTTTCATCACCGAAAATAGAAAAGGAGATTAGCCATTAAAGCTTTGTGCCTTTCGGTTATGGCATAGCTTGATTGAGGTATGTTTTGAGCTCGATTTTGATAATTTTTATGTTTTTGAGATTGTTGCTTAGTCTACTATTAAGCCCGTGTTGTAATTTGAAGAATTGGTGATGTTTATGAGATGTACCATTGATGAAATGGTGAGTTTTGTGATTAATATTGGTGTTAAATGAAAGATAAGTGTTGAATGAACAAGTTTTGTTCTTGATTTTTTTTTATGAATTTAGCTAATTAGGGCTAAATTGTGAAAATAAAAGTTTGAAGGACTAAATTGTAAAATAAATGAAATGTGTGGGCTTGTATTAGCATGGGAAGAATTTGGCTAAACATATGTGATATGAAATTGTGTGTAATTGATAATTTTATGAAATAGGGACTAAAGTGTTGAAATGTGAAAATGTGATGGCTATTTTGTAAAATGCCCTAAATATGTGTGTGTGGACTAAATTGAATGAATTGGTAATTGAAAGAGTGAATTTGAATGTGTATAGAGCAAGAAAGGAGAGTTTCAGATCGAGATCGAGGCAAAGACAAAGTGCTCGATTAATCGACTGTTTCGATATATCGACGTCCGATGTAAGTTCAGATATAATACTTGTTATCTAACTAGTATCTATGTGATGAGAAATGAATGAATGTATATTAATGGAATATAATATGTTATGTATGAGTTCGAATATTGAGGCACTAAGTGTGTGAAATTGGGTTGAAATAGAGTTGATTAGCATTGTGTGTAACACCTCAAACCTGGCCCATACGATACAACCAAATCCGATATGTCACAGGGCGAAGTAAAATCGAATCTAGTTAAATTTAGGGAAAAAAAACCCGGAGATTTTAGAAAACGTTTCGATTATTACGTAGTCTTGAAAACATTGAAGTATATTATAATGAAACTCTCAATTTGTGAAACCGATCGTTCTTTATTTAAGTTGATTCTTGGAAAGAAAAAGTTTCGTTTACGTTACCTTATATTTAAGAGAAAACACCGCTTTCTCTTTATAATTAAACTGCCGTAGTGTCGGATGTGATTTAAACAATAACTAATAAAAACTGAAGTTTAGCTTTGAGAGGCCTTATTACATAACAAAAGTCCCAAGT